>BSDF01000004.1:71568324-74068324 GCA_027925045.1 Hypotaenidia okinawae | reverse complement strand
TCTTTTTTTTTTCCTACTTGGTTCCTAATCATATGCCATTAAAGAGAAGTATGTATGGAACAGGATATTTTTCCTAATATTATAATTTACTGTATCAGTTTCAACCAGTGGCTTGGGCCCTGGTGCAGGAAGCAAAGAAAGAAATGTTTTATTTTAGAGTTGTGAGCAGGAATTGATTGGACTAAACAATGCACTACCAGCTTGAAAGAGCTCAGTCACAAGCAAGACCTTCTTCCTGTAGGACCCGTCATCTTTTTCACTTTCCTATGCCCATCACAAACAATCCTGCCCGGGAACCACCTCATAAGAAGCCCTGCCACCTCCAGGAGTCATACTGGTTTGCTAATACCCATCAATGCCAGACTGAGGTTATAAATACCAAAGCAAAGATATGCTGGCCACATCATTTGGGTGGTACAACCCAAAGAACCTTACAGAGATCCAGAGGACCCATCTACTTTCCTCACAAGCGTCCCACTGCATGCACAGTGGCTCCTGCTCAACCCTGCTCTCTCCAGCCATGGAGAAGCGAACGTGGTGGCATCTTGCAAGGCTCCCAAGAGTATGTGAGGTCTCTTACAAAAACCAGGAAAAAAGTAACTAAATGTTGTCCTGGAAAGCTAATAATCCTTGGAAAGATACAAGAGAGAGGGTGAAACATGACAGATAACACGAGAGACAGGGAGAAGGTCCCCGAGGTGACTGAATGAGCACATCCCTGACAGGATGGGGGGAAAGGTGTATATTCACTAAGGCTAACATCCCTTCAGTGCAAGGGGCCAGCAGAGCCTTTCTGCCTCCAGAGCTAGAATTATTAACTTCAATTAAATACCCAGACTCTTTCAGTAACCTTCAAATCCAGGTGGCTTTATCAGGGCAATGGGGTACAGTGCTTCCCTGACCAGAGTCACCTTTGGTCAGCAGAAGATGTAGAGGATGGTAGGAATTGAAACAGACTTTGATTTTATTTTTTTTTTTGACTTCAGGAATGTAAATGAATGTCAGTTTCCAGCAAAGTATTGATCATCTGTAAGGTCTGCTTCCTGGAAAAGCTGACAGAAAGCCAACATTAAAAGCAAGAAAATGGTAGACAATGGCAGGACAAGGGGAATGGATTAAAGCTAAAGGGGGAAGGTTTAGATTAGATATTAGGGGGAAATTCTTTACAGAGAGAGTGGTGAGGGGCTGGAACAGGCTGCCCAGAGAGGTGGTGGATGCCCTGTCCCTGGAGGTGTTCAAGAACAGGTTGGATGGGGCCCTGGGCAACCTTGTGTAGCTCCAGGCCTGGAGGTTGATGTCCCTGCCTGTGGCAGTGGGGTTGGAACTCTGTGATCCTTGGGGTCCCTTCCAACCCAGGCCATTCTGTGATTCTATGGGTCTGGAGAGCATTGGGGTGCTTCATGGGGTTACATGGCCACCACCATGCTGAAGGTTTGACTAACATCAGATGACAGCTCTAATTTGCTTGCAGCAAGTCCAGTTTTTAATGGATTTCTGCAAGTATCACAGTAGGCTATTGGGATGGTATCAGCTCCAGTCAGTATTCTGACACCTAGGAGAACTGACTTCATCACTGCAGAATTTGGAAACGAAAGCCTGTGAGAGCCCAGGGTTTTGTGTAAATACAATCCCTCTTCCCATGCCTTAAGACTTCAGGACACTACCTCTACTAAAGGCAGCTTACTGGAGCGAGACACTTTCCTTCCCAAGAACAAACTATCTGACATGCAGTGTTTCAATTATGTGCCTCTCAACAAGAACACATACTTTTTCAACTAGCTACTGAGACCTTTTTTTTTTAATATATACCTAGCAGGATGTGATTTTTGTGGGTCACTATAAAATTTGAGTCTTCCATAAACATAGACATGACAAAATTTAATTGCTAGAAGTATGTGGGCCTTGGTATTACTCATTTTTAAGAGGGAGAACCAAGTCTGGATATGAATAAATGCAAATACTGCTTCGTCGTGAAATATTTTGCTTATCCAGAGGACAAGGTGTTTGCACAGCCTCAGGCTATGCCAGGGTGGAAGCATTCCCTGCTGTGTGGTTTCAAATGTTTTGTCCAACTGATTCCTAAGGGGCCTGAAGTGGCAGCATTTTCTCCTCACTCTCCTTAGCATGCTATTCAGCAGCTCCATAACTTTTTACTGCTTGAAAGCCATTCCCTGAAGCCAAGCCACACGTCACCTCATTTAGTTCTTCACAACAGATCCATGGATTGAGGACAAGGAAAAATCCCAAGCCTAAACTTAACATCAGAAGAAAATTTGTGAACACAGTAGGGAAGGAAAGTGAAGGAATCCATTTCTGCCATGATTATGCTACCCTATCCATCCTCATTCTGGAACTCTTTCCAAGAGTGATACAAGCCCTGTGATACCAACCACTGGGATTTAAGAACTTGACAGTTCTGTACCTTTCCCAATTAAAAAATAAAAATATAATATCATTCCCCCACCCCAAGTTTTATCATCAGAAAAGCTTCCCACCTTTCAGAGCTTTCTACAGATATCAACCACCCGCCTTTCACCTGCATCTTAACAGCTGACAGTTCTGTCCCAAACACAGACACTTCGATCAGGCTTTCCTGAGAGGGGAGGGCAAGGAGAAGATGGTGTTCATCCTGACTTTCATTTTGGCCCATAAATCATTGGGCCACCTGGGGCACAGGTGATACAAACAAGTGACACAGCAAAGCGATCAGGCACGACGTCCAGCAAAGCTCAACTTTTCCTCTTACTAAGCTGGGAGCACCTCCGTGTATTGCTTCCAGTTCACTGATGAACGTAGGAGGGCACTACTGCTGAGCTATTCCTTTGATAGAATGGAGAATTCGGAGTGCAATCTCTAGTAAAAGGAGTTGCCTCATGCTGCTCATGACCACCTCTATGACTCAGACTTACAGAGGGAGCACCTTCACCTTGCCTATTCGATTCTTCTGCTTCATCTCCTTCACTCGCAGTCCCCAGATCTACAATTGCTCAACAAAGCCAGAGCACAAATATAAGGGATGAGTAGAGAGCTACTGACAAAGTATTCATTCAGCAGATGATTTTAATCTGCTTGCCTGACTATCCTTATTTCTGATCTACTGGAGGAGTTGGTTGGCTGAGCTGGGAACACACCAACTCCTTCCAGGCTCCTGCCACAGACCCATCGCAGTGATTTGTGTTGCAGTGATGCAGCAAGGCATGATGCAGAGCTTCAAGAAGATGCCTACAGAGCCTGCCAAGGAACATGACCTTCCCCCCCACCTTCCTGTCTGCCGGCTCAGAGTTCACAGAGGAAATCATTAAATGGAAGCCAAACATTCCTATTGCAAAAACAAGGGAGCTGGTAGGCAAGACAATCACCAGACAGGTAGTTCAGGTTAAATACTTCTGTTCCAGAGTTGATAAATATTCTAATAAATTATTAAAATGGAAATTTTTGCCAGGCTGATGGTCATTACCCTGGAGCGCAGCTGCCTAGCTAGCATCCTCCATGTACTCATGTTTAAGTCAAGATAAAATTGGATGCCAAACGGGAGTGTAAGGAAAGGCTTGCTTTCCTCTCGGCCAGGGTGTGGCCAAGTCCACCATCTAATGCCAAAGTTTTTTGGAGCAAGAGAAAAGCAGATGACATCCTGAATATCCGTTGTAGGTGTTGTTTGGCAAAAGTCATCACTGCTGAATGCCCTGTGGCTGCAGACATCATCCCAGCATCCCATCAGGAAACCAGGATCTGAGCAGGGCATGCAGTGCCCAGGGGTGCAGGACACAGGGGACCACAGCCCCTCAGGGAGGGCTCATGGGGTGCTGCCCAGCTCTGCCCAGTGGCAAACGGTCTGGGGAATGGTCTGGAGAGGGAAACACAGCTTGTTTTCTCAGGTCTGCAAAGTGCCTGGCAAACTGTCACATCACCCTAACTTTTCTCAGTGGTTTTATTTGGGTTTGTGTTTGGAATTGGCTTTTTTAATTATTATTTGTTGGCAGTTTTTTTCCATGGGTAGTTTTAGAAGAAAAAAACCAACCAAACAACCTTCTTTTCAATGTATTTTGAACTCCAAACTGAGTTTGGACTCGATGATGTTTGCAGGCCTGTTGTGTTCATTTACTCTGTAGATCCCAGTGCTCCAGCGTTCTTCCTAAGAATACCCATGGGAAGTGAATTTCAGGTAACAGCTCACTTTGGACTTTACAGTTCATTTTATGCTTGCCCTTTGCAAATCTCGTTACAGCAATTACTTAGGTAGATGGTAGAAGAATGAAAGTATCTCGTGGGGGAAAACCTGGGTCTAGTGAAACCCAGGGGAGTTTTGCCAATGGCAAGACTTCAGCCCATATTTGTAGTGTGACAAACAAGACATCTGCAGATCTCAAGTATTCATGATGACTGGCAAAGAGAAAATCTCCACTCCAAAGAAATTAGTCAAATAGTAGGTGCATCCAACCCAATTTCCAGAGAGGAAAAATAGCAGCAGCTCTTTATTGTAATTGGCTCAGGCTAGAACTCCAAACCAGGACAGTCTCACCAAATTTACAAGGAAATTGAATGACTTAAATCTGCTCCATAGGTATAGCTCCAGTAGTTGATCTAAAGTTCCCAAGATACATAAGTTATATGATGACTCTTTCTATGGTTTGTCAAGTTGGCAGTGGAAGAGAAAGCAGCCCTCCTTCCTCCTTCCTCTCAGGGTGCATTTAAAGCCCCTGAAAAGCATCGTGAGGAATCGCTGTGTTATTGTTATGATGCTGAATTCTACTTTGACTTCCAATGTCAAGGTGAAGTATTAGCATCTTGGGGCCAATGGGATTTATGGGAGAGACAGATGGCTTGGCTTCTTTCTTCCAGTATTTCATCACTAACATTTCTAACAAATTAAGTTAAAATAATTCCACTTTTTTTCCCTTTTTCTCAATTAACTTTTAGCTTGGATTAAACTTGGAGCAAGTCTTGAGTTTATTTTACCCTACGTACTCAAACCAGATTTTCTGTCAAAACTCTTTCCTGTGCAGTGACATTTGGTCCAGACCTATTTCTTTGTGCAATCACTGACTTAAGTATAAATAATACAGAAGTGGAAGAAAACACTTGGTCTTTTATTCACCAGTGACTGGTTTGGATGTGATAGTTAACTGGAAGCCATATGGTTTTCCCAGATGGATTTATGCCTGGGAACAAGGAATTGCCTGTCTAAAAGCAGCAAAGTCCTGTGATCATAGAATGGCATGGGTTGGAAGGGACTCCAAGGATCATAGAGCTCCAACCCCCGACACAGGCAGGGACACCAACCTCAGGCCTGGATCTACACAAGGCTGCCCAGGGCCCCATCCAACCTGGCCTTGAACACCTCCAGGGATGGGGCATCCACCACCTCTCTGGGCAGCCTGTTCCAGCCCCTCACCACTCTCCCTGTAAAAAACTTCCCCCTAATATCTCATCTAACCCTTCCCTCCTTTAGCTTTAATCCATTCCCCCCTGTCCTGCCAGTCTCTGCCCTTTTAACAAGCTGATTCCCCTCCTGTTTCTCTGCTCCCTTCAGGGACTGGAAGGCTGCAATGAGGTTCCCCTGCAGCCTTCTCTTCTCCAGGCTGAATCAGCCCAGCTCCCCCAGCCTCTCCTCGTAGGGGAGCTGCTCCAGCCCCCTGATCAGCACTCAGAAGCAGCTGGCAGCTAGCCGCATGGCTGGACCATAGGTCCTCTCAAGGCTTCATATGCCAGCACTGCATTCTAGAGTAGAGAAACAGGATGGGCAACCTAGGTGCTTAACAGAGAAGTGTCTCATTTTATAATCTCTTTAACTTTATTGGCTCCAGGGTGGAAGGGAATTATTCATAGAGGAATTGTGTAAGTGCTGTCTTTGTCAAACATGTGCAAAATGAGAAATAAACATTTCAAACAGCTGAAGGGCAAAGAAGGCACTGCCAGAAAACCTTGTTGGAAAGAAGAAAATTAAATTTAAACCAAGTGCTACTTGTATTGCAAAAGAACAAGAAACAGAACCTTCTTCTATACACAGCACAGGAGCCACAAAAAGCAAAACCTGGGAGGGGAAGGAAGGAGAGGGAAGGTGCCAGCACCAACAAAGGGAGCAGCACTGGCAGGGCTGCCACAGGAGCAAGCACGCTGCAAGCCCAGCGCAAGCCGGGGCTGACTTGGGCAACCTCCACAACAGCCTATCTTCCTACAGCCATACCTTCATCTGCCAGTGGTGAGACCAACCCTGATCCCATCCCCTGAATGGGAGTCACCTGCTCTTGTAATGACTTGCTTGGGCAGCCCCTTACACCCCACTTTCCAGCATCTCTCCCACTATTGTACCTCACATGCCTCATGAATCACACGCAACGTTGGAGCCTTGGTAGCACAGAAGCACTGTGCTCTGCTTTGCAACTGTGGAATACCCAGCTGTAGGGCACACCAGGCCAAAAGCATTTCCTCTACATTTTCTAGAAGGTTTTGGGGCCCCAGTTGGAACACCCAGTAGTGTGTGGTACAAGCAGTAAGACCATGAAGCAACTGCAGCACTGCTTATTTCTTCTACAGCTCCCTGCATGCTTGGCTGAAGAATACTTTTTAAATAGCAGGTTTTGGGGGTGCCCCAATCCATCTGCAGATTCCAGAACTGCTAGTCTGTATCTTGAGATTCTGGTTCAAGGGAATCAGCCCCTGCACTTTCAGGGTGGATGAGTTTCCATGCTTGAACAACAGGCTGGCAGAGTCTCTGCAAACCACATTTAACCAAGTACCCTGCTTGTGGAGAGCTACCAGAAAAGCACCTGTGCTTCAGGAAAGGCTGTTCTATACCATGCCTGTAAATCAAGCCTTCCTGCACAGTTTCACAGGATCACCAGGTTGGAAAAGACCTTTGAGATCGAGTCCAACATGTTTACTACAGGCTTGACTGAAAAATGGATTATAAAGAAGCTGAAAGTTAAGGAAACAAAAGGCATGGCTCCTTAGAGCGCAGAAGTAGCCCCGGACAATCCTTGGCCTGGCATGCTGAGGAGCAGGACCCTTTTCCCTCTTTGTAGAGCTGCTGCAGCTCCATGGGAAATGGCATTCAGCTGCAAAAGCTCCTCTGTCAGGAGCAGGCATCTGCACTTGCCTTACAGCCTAAAAACTGCTCACCCCATCTGAGTTTTGTCTTTCCATACTACTTCCAGGGATAAGGAACAGCCAAGACTCAGTTTGGCCACACTACTGTCTTTTTGTTATGTTTACAAAGTAGCATCTCATCTTGGTCAGCTGAAGGAACAGGGTGTTTAATTTCTCTCTATTAAATTACTGATAAAATCTTAAATGAATAATCTTAAGTTATTAATTAAACAGGGTGTTTCTCTTCAGTGGGTCTGAGCCACTGACATTTGGATGTAGACCCCATGTTGAGCATTTTCAAAGCTTCAGGTGGATGAGAGGTGGGCTTCCAGCTCAGACCTCTCCTCACTCTTCACCCCGTGCACTGCCAGCCCCATTTCAGACCTTGCAGAGGGACAGAGATGTAAAAATCCATGTTTGAGACTCACAGTGAGAAACTGGGATGTGGCATCTCCAAACAACATCCACCTAAGGCTGAGAGTGGATTCCAGGTTGTATGTGCAAACCCTTTGGTACAAGTACCTGACAAGTGATGCTCTGTTTATTAAAATACTTGGCTGGAGGGTGGGGGGAAGAATTATGAACTCACAAACCCAAGTAATTGTCAACACAAAACAGACATAAGCTTTTAAGGGACAAAGTTATTTCACTTGCACTGTGAGAGGCCTCTTAAGTTTTTACTCTCCAGTAGACAGATGAAGGGACAAAGCACCTGGAGAAATGGAGAGGTTACAATGGTGACAGCAGCATAGGCTCAGCTCTCCAGGGCTGGGATAACCATCAGCAGTGGAACTGGTGCTTCCTTTGGCAGAGGCAAAGAGGGAAAGGCAGCCTTTCAGGCAGCCAGGAGGAAAAGCTGCAGAGAAAGTAGCTCCTTCCTTCTTGCCAGTGGCAGCTAAAGAAAAAGAGGAAAAACTGGCTTGGGACTGCCAACTCTACCAGGCTGAGAGGATGGGTGATGCTCAGATTTGATCCTTTGGTGGTTGACATGCAATGGGTGGGAGCCTGAAGCAAGAGGGGCTTGCAAATGGCTTCTGAAGGCAGTGGAAGAAGAATGGAATGCACTTCCAGAGCAAGGCATAGCCCAGAGAGGTGAGGGAGGTGATGTTGAAGGTGCCCAAAAAGACCCAAGGAAAGAGCGGGAAGATAATAAAAAGAAGAGGAAGGGTAAGGGCATTAAAGGAGATAAAGCTGGGACTGTTCATCCTTGAGAAGAGAAGACTAAGGGGGGACCTTATTAATGTTTATAATTATCTTAAGCATGGGGTGCAGGGGGAATTGGCCAGCCCCTTTTCAGTGTCTGTGGGGACAGGACAAGGGGCAATGGCTGCAAGTTGGAGCACAGGGAGTTCCACACCAACATGGGGAAGAACTTCTCCCCAGTGAGGGTGAGGGAGCCCTGGGACAGGCTGCCCAGGGGGTGTGGAGTCTCCTTCGCTGGAGAGATTCCAGCCCTGTCTGGATGCCTCCCTGTGCAATATGAGCTGGGGAGCTGCTTTGGCAGGGGGTTGGACCCGATGATCTCTGGAGGTCCCTTCCAACCCCTGGGATTCTATGATTCTGTGATTCTATGAAAAGCCCTGTGGATAAAGGAAAGGAGAAAAAAACATCCCTCAAAAAAGGGAGGGAAAGCCAAGGAAGGGACTGAAGGGAAGATTGCAAGGAAAAGGGTGCTGCATGACTACCACAAATAGCAGAGAGTACACTGATTCTGGCAGAAGAGTGATCCCAGAAGATGTGTTCCAGGGACCGGTCCCAGAGAAGAGCTTCTGCTCTTCCCCAGTGTCTCGTGGCTGCAAGCTGAAGATAAGAACCAGACTGTATCAGGCCACCAACAGCAATTTCAAACACATCACAAACATTTGCATTAATAAATACAGATACACCTCAACCTCATTGTATGACAAACTGGAGGTGTAAGTGAGATGATCCTTCTGGAGAATAATTGGGCAGGAGGTGGCAACAGGCTGGCCTTAGGAGATGCTCTCCCTTCATGGCTTTAATTTTGGGAACAGCCCTTTAAGCCCTGCATCCAACTGTAAACTGAGCTATCCAAGTTTTGCCCCTTCACTTACGTATGTCATGTAAGCAGGAAATGGGTTATACAATCTGCCTCTGGCTTCTGTAGCTAAGCAAAACACTGCACCGGCTTACTGCAACAAACTGAAGAATTCCTTAGTAACCTGGAATGCAAATGAAACGAGGCTGCTTCCCCTTTCTGATGACAGATGCTTTGCACGAAGAAAAAAAAACCCAACGCTAACACTGGGGTATGTGACTGTGGGAGAACCCCTCAGCGAGCCATTCTTAGGGCATCTTAAGATGGTTCCAGTATCCCATGCAGACACTTAAAGCCAAAGCATAAGCCCATAATTTTTTGCCCTTCTCCCTACCCCCTGTAGTGGATATATTACTATCTAGAGGCACATAAACCTGTACAAATTTATGGCTATGTTCTAACCCAGTTTATTTGTTGATTTATCCATTTCACCTCTTTAAAGAAAACAGAGGTTAAAAAAAAAAACCCTCTTCAAAAACTGTGCTTGAGCCAGAGGACCACAGCAACGGATTCAAGCCGTGCACCCGGCATTGGGCTCTCTGGACGTCCAACACATGAGGCCAGAGAGTCTTGTTCTAAAGTTCGTGGCCAAAAAAAGGTCAGTCCTGCCCAATGCCAACAGCACAGTGGACCAGCACGTTTTGCCTCCAGAAGCAGAATGGGTCTCTTTGACTTTACCTTCCTTTATTTCAGAGCATGCCAGTGAAAGAGGAGGTGGGCAGCGTGTGTGATTTTTAGGCACCCTGGCTTCTGCAGGATGCGATGCTGCTGCTCCCTTCCCGCCCTGAGTACCTCTTGCAATCTTCTCCCATCTTTGGGAGAGGCCTTCCTTGCCTGATCTCAGCAGCGTCCCTCCACCCCCAGCGTGGTTAGGGGGTGACGGGCAACAGGGTATGATCTCAGCTGCATCCTTCCTTCCCTCCTTCTCCTCTGTGGTGACCCAGAACCTAATGTAAGCCCACCAACAGTCAATAGGAGTCCAATCAAAGGGGCCTGGATTAGACCCCAAGGGCATTGCCTCCAAGAACTATTTATGGTGAATTGATGTGACTTCAAGGAAGCGCCCTGGACTTCAAACGTGATCTCATTTTAAGTATCAGGTGGAGCAATCTTCCATCTAGGTCCCGATCCAGGAAAGCATTGAGTACTTATTTCACCCTAAGCATCTCATTGCCTTCCCTCGCTGTCCAGTGCCAGACCAGAACACCAGCTCACAGGTCTCTGGTTTAAATATGAACGTAACTAAAGGCAAGCACATGGCTAAGTGCTGTGCTGAACTGGGGGTGAAATTACTCAATGCCACGGCGAACCCCAGAGACAGTGCTGCTTTGTGCTGGCTGGGAGAGGAGCACACAGGGAGCCGACCCAGACCCAAGGGCCAAGAAGTGGCTGAGGCACCGAGCCAAGCTCTCGGAGCGGCCACTTCTTGGGGAAGCCAGGAAGATTTTTGGAGACCCACTGCAGCAAATCCCGGCAGGAACAGCGGGCACCTCGGGCCGAGCAACTTCCACACGCTCTTCCGTGTTTGGGGTTTCCCCCCGCCCCTCTGCCTGCCACCTCTCGAGCGGTCCCAGCGGGATGCTGTGGGAAGCCGGGCCAAACTAACAACAGCCGGAACCGACCGGCACCAGAAGAAGATGGGAGAGCACCCGGAACGCTCGCTCTCTCGGGGCGCGTTAGACGCTTGACTGCTGCCCAGCGCACCCAAAGGCGGGGTACGGGCGCGCCCCCGGCCCGAAGCTGCCCCGAAAATGACGCGCGCGGCGGCTGGGTGACGCCAGGAGCGCTCTGAGCCGGGCCGCGGGGCCGTGCGGGTCCGGGCGTTCCTGGAGCGCGGGTGCCACCTGCCGACGCGCCGGCTCCTGCGTCACGCCTGCGGAGGGCTCCGTTACTGGGATGGGGGGAGAAAAAGCCCGTCTACAAACGAAGCACTCGCTGCCCGCCCGCCCCCTGGAGCTCCAGCTTTCCCTTCTGCTTGAAAATCTGCGGGAGCAGAAGCACCCACCCCTTCGGCGTTTCAGCCAGTCTCCCAAAAACAACGCTGCTCAAACCCAGGGCTCCTCGCTGCCCTGGGCTGGATGCTACAGCTAGTGCCTCCCGCCCCTTCCTTTAACCCCAAAACCTACCAAGCTTTGCAGAAGCAAGCCTGTGCTCACCCAGGGATGAAGAATCCAGCTACACAGCCCCTCACAGCTCTGCAGAGGATGTGAGAGCTGGCCGGCGCTGTGAACTACATCCTCTTATGCTTTCTTTGGTAGGGAGCATAAAAAGTTGATGCCCCTCCTGTGTATTTATAAAAGGGTAGACAATGGCAGGACCAGGGGGAATGGATTGAAGCTGAAGGAGGGGAGTTTTAGACGTGATATTAGGGGGAAGTTCTTTACAGAGAGAGTGGTGAGGGGCTGGAACAGGCTGCCCAGAGAGGGGGTAGATGCCCCGTCCCTGGAGGTGTTCGAGGCCAGGTTGGATGGGGCCCTGGGCAACTTTGTGTAGCTCCAGGCCTGAGGTTGGTGTCCCTGCCTGTGTCAGGGGGTTGGAACTCTGTGATCCTTGGGGTCCCTTCAAACCCACCCAGGCCATTCTATGATTAAGCTGTAAGCGCTGCACCAGGATCTCCAGGTGTGCAGGAACAAGTCCTTGGAGTCACATCAGGCATGACAAGGCATTGCCACAGCACTGCCGGGATTTGCTGCAGTGGGTCTCCAGAAATCTTCCTGGCTTCCCCAAGAAGTAGCCACTCCTCAAGCTTGGCTCGGTGCCTCAGCCACTTCTTGGCCCTTGGGTCTGGATCGGCTCCCTGTGTGCTCCTCTCCCAGCCAGCACAAAGCAGCACTGTCTCTGGGGTTTAGCACATTGCCACACACCACACAGGCAGAATTTGGTCACCTCCACAGAAAGTGACACAACAGTAGGAGGGACACAGATTAACACAGAAAAACTAGAGTAAAAATACTGCAGCTTGGACAGCACATGATGGCCAGAGCAAAACCTCCATTGATTAAATCACTATAGCAAGGTGAACTTCAGTTCCAGGACCTGCACAAGAGCTACATCACTCCTGTCTTTGTGGCACAGCAGTGGCAGTTAGCCATGGGCTGGTGCAAGTTGAGAGAGGAGCCACCCACAAAAACCTCCTCTGCAGGACCTCCTTCCAGGAGCACAGCTTCCCCTCAGCCAGGCTAGAGTAGGGAAGCCTTCCTGAACACCCTGATGAGGAAAGCCAGTGGGGTCCTTCCATGGGTTTTAAAATCTAAGAAAAACACGACAGTGTTTTCTACTTACACTCCTGCAAAATATTTGCTGGTTGATACCCATCTCAATACTCTGCATCCTTCCCTGGAACAATCTGCTATTACCTTTACAGACTCAAAGTAGCTGATATTTAGGGGCATGTCACGCCCACCACCCCACAGGGCAGGCTGAGGGAACGGAGCCAAACCTGCCTGGCTCACCCCCTCAACTCAAGACAGCAGCTCTCAGGGCCCTCACCCCAAAAGAGGGGCAGGGAAGGAAAAGAGAACAACACACTGCTACGTGTTACGCTGTGTCAACAAGCACTAGACACTCAGACAGGCTTTTTGAATAAAAGCACATTCAAAGCAGACCATCACACACATACCAACAGGACTACACACACAGAACACCCATTCCCAGCCTGACACCCAGCTTAGTGTCTGGAGACACTTCCCTTCAAAGGCTGTGCACTCAGATCTGTGGGGGCAGCTGTACAGCCTGATACCTCCCCGCATTTCACCAGTTTGATTAATTCAGCTGGCACCTCTGATCTCGCTTCCCCCACCGACGTTTCCTCTTGAATGGGATGACTTCCCTAGTCTCACCATTCATGTGTTTGAGTCAGATTTTACATCAAAGATGTCCTGGGTTTTATACTGTCAGAAGCGATTTTGTCCCAGAAGAATGAAGATTGCGATTAGCCCAGGAGGAAAGCTGTCAACTCAGCTCTGCGTAGAAAAACTGTTGTCTACAAAAGCTTATACTGGACACCCCTTGGCAGGCTGCCCTCCTAAAAGTCCACTGTAACCTACATGAAAGGCTTTTTCTAAGAGCATTTGTGTGTTTGCTGACGCGGTTTGTACAGCAAATTCAAGTGAGAAGAAAGAGAATGAGTACATCTCTTTCATAAGCACTCAGTTTTCAAGGCAACGTGTAGAGAAGTGGTAAAGGAGAGCATAGGATAGACGTGTCTAGAGACCAAGTTTCAGTCCAGGCTCTCCACAACTGCGCCAGAGATAGGGAATCTCCCAACTCTTACTCATTTGGGCAGGTTTTGCCCAAGACACCACACCATGCTCTGCCCCTGTAGGTACCTGCCCTTCAGAGGTGGGACATGATGGTGGTAGGTCCCAGGGAGACAGCTACGTCAGGCTGCCTGTGATCCTGGATCACACAATGAAGTCTCACCCTTAAGCAAGGCCAACTGCAAGCTGTTTAAAAGCCAGCACACACCGTATTTCATGCAAAGAGCTGTCTCACTACAATCCCAGCAGCATTTCTGCTGTGCTGCAGGGTAAGAACATCGCACAGCAGTTGCTTTTCACATAGTTAGGAGCATGGGACACTTCCCTGCCCTATACATCAGCTTTGCTCCCCTAGCAGAGCCAACATGGTCATCAGGGAACCTGAGCACCAGTGACACCGCATCCGGTCCAAGGATCCTGTCTCTTTTGACTTGTTTTGTAAAGGTACCCCAGAAGATGACGCTGTAGTGAGCAAACCCATCTTCTCTGTGTTGATCTGCGAATTGAACCAGGCACAAGGAACTCTCCCATCCCCGAAGTATAACTGGAAACCAAAGATTTTTTTGGTTATGATTTAATGAAGCGCTGAAGCAAGACCTTAATACCCACTGATTTCAAGAGGGCAAGCTTACAGTCGAATACGTGTTTAAGCAGTTTACCAATTCCAGGCTTAATTACACATAGCAACAGGTAAGGGGAGAGGAAAAAAAGAAACTTTAAAAGTCATAAAAAAGAAGACACCCAAGTGCCAAAGTCCAAAGGTAGAGCGGGTGAGACAATTAGAAAATAGCTGTTTTCTCCCCTTAACCGCGTGCCTTCCAGGCTTAACCTAATGTGGTGGTGGTTTTGTGTAACTTCAAAAAAAGTCTGCATTTAAAAAAAAAGTGACAGGATGGGGTGCATTTCTATTACTGGAAATGGAATTTTAAGCACCAAGTTTATCTTGTCAGTTTAGCTCAGGAGTGATGTGAGCTCTGCGAGGGGTGAAGCGGATGGCTAATTGGCAGAAAGCGTGACAATAAACTGATAAGCAGGGGAGCTAAAAGTCTTTGGGTGGGAGCTGTTTCAGTCAAGCAGGGGCTGTTCCAACAGGTACTACTTCTCCACGAACTGGCTTCTCCCCCAGCTCAGAGGGGATTGCCTGGCTTTTGTTCTCTGATCCCCAAAAAGGAGCACACCGAGGGCTGTTTGGGCCAAATCGGAGACAGGTATGTACCTGCACACCTCACTGCCAGTGCCAGCTCCACCCTGGGAGACTTGCAGCTCTGTTTATGCTACATTTTTCCATGGCTCCAGACAGCCACAATTTTAATTGGGCTGGCTGATTGTTGTTTTAACCCTTTTTTATTTATTTTATTTCATTTTACGATGCTAATCTTGGCGCTGAAGAGCTCCTGCAATCCAAATTACGGTATCAAAGTACACATCAGCTAATATAACAAATGGCCATTCACCTAAAATTAGGCAGCCTACCCATAAACAATCAACCAAATTAAACCCACGCTGCTCCTCTCTTCCTTTTGGCCTGAGCTGCTCCCCAAACATCTAAGAAAGAGAGGAAGGTTAACAGATGCAGGGAGGTGAGAGAGGGAAGTACCAACCCTATCCCCCCCGCCCCGGGAGCTTTTAAACCTGGCGATGCATTTTCCTCCCGGCGAAGGATGTGCAACAGAGGATGAAATCAAACCCCAACATTTGGCCAGCTGTGAAGAAAGAAATCCGAAAAGTTGGGGGGGACGACTAATCAGAGAAAAGTTTTTCCCTTCTGAAGAACTGTCACCACTGTCAGGAAGAAAATAGGAGGAGAAAGGGACCTGCTGCTTTCTTTGGTGCTTTGTTCTGTTTATGACTCGGCTCCCCGAGCTTCCTCCACACCCTCTCAGTCCTTAGCTATTAGAAACAACAACAGTAAATTAATATAGAATTTCAGGAGCACATAAAAGCTCCAATTCCCTCCCTTCAGACCAATTAACAGGCACAATTTCAGCAACGGTGCAAAAAAAATGCATTTATGCCTCTCTTTTCTCCTTACTTGGCCACTGCTTTTCCTGTATCTCTTGACACAAAGCAACTTAAGCTGGGTGCTGCGAGCAACACTGAGCTGGCAGTGTGTCGGGGGGGGGGGGGGGGGGGGGCGGGGGGGGGGTGCGAGTCAGTGGCTGCATCAACATATGCAAATCAGAGGCTCTGAAATGGTAGGTCTTTACAGCCTCAAGCCCTCCGGAGAGAAGCTGGGTCTTAAACTTGCTCTGGAAAGCACCCCCAAGGCTCGGGCTGGAGTATCCAAGGGTCCAGTGGCAGGTTTGAGCCCGGGCACACAGTCAGCATCGCCTGGCAGTGACAGCAGGATAGAGAGAAGGGGGTGAGCTGACACATGTTGCCACCGTGCATTTTGTGTCTTTCCTCCAGGTTTAGGCAAAGGTTTCCCTCACTCCTACTTGCTCAGGAGGTTATTTATGTATTAGTGAGCTAGTTTTACGGCACATAGCATCTCATAAATTCCCCCCAGATCCCACCGGAGCACTCCATAAAATACTTACATATGCTACTGACTGTCAGAGTAAGAAACGATTCCCAAATAGCCTGAACACTGGCTATCACCAAAACAGCCCGAAGAGCCTTCTGTGGATGTTGGGCTGTTACCTCAGCAGCAGAGCTTAACTGCTGCACCACAAGAGACACCAAGCATTGCATTTCTCACTGAGGCTACAGCTCTGTGCTGCTGAAGGAAGAGAGCAAAATAACACACCAGACAACTTTAGAAGCATTTTTTTGTTTAAGGTAATTATCATCTCTATTTATGCCTATTAAATTACAAAGATTAATATTAAAGAGCACACAAAAACTGCCAGAAGGCAACACCTGAACTGTGTGTGATTAGCACCCTTGCTGTTTCTAAAGTAACTGCTCACTCATCTCCTCAAAGCTGCCTAGATAATTGCAACTCTTTTTTTTGTGTCTAGAGTTCATTTGAAATGGAAGAAAGCAGGGATTTCCTACTCCCTAGCCTGGGAACACTTGGTGGACTTTGATCCATTGTTTACATACTGGATCATTGATAACACCTTCCTGTACCATGAGATGTTCACCTGAGCGCAGTGGGATGTTAAGCTTCTGATTCACATCTGGCATGTATACAATCATCATAGCATTCAAGTCACAAAATCATAGATAAACAACAAATTATATTTTAATATTTATATTGCTCAGATGTAGATGTGCTATATAGCTCCTCGGGGCAGCAGTAACTCTTGACTTTTACCATTTGAGCTTCTTCACATTTCTTCAAAGGTTCACAGGCAGTTTCAGCTCAAATAATGCTGCATCAAAAAAACCACATAGGGCCCAAATGTTTTGCAGGCTAAAAACCCAAATAACTTTATCCCCAGGTTGCAAGGAAACACTAGAAAATCAGTAAGAGAACAGCAAAACCAATCTAGATAGATCTTTGCTGGCTTATGCTGAATTAAGACAGGTTGAGAAGAACAAGCACGTCACTCAGATATTTATGGATTACCAAAAGGATCTTCTATAAAACACACCTCTTCTGAAAAAAGCTCATATTGGACAATACAAAACCTATCTATAGCAGATGTGCATGACAAACACCTTACAAAAAGAGCCCACCACGCTATTAGAACATTAACCCCCCCTTTTTATTTTTTGAGTCATTGAAAGTCAAAAGGACTCGTGTAAACACCTTCATTTACACCTAAAGGGTCACCAGAGTACATTTTTGGAGGAGTAATACTGATTTTTTTGAGTGCTACTAACAGCTTCAAGCCAAAGTTAGAGGGGGAAAAAAAGGAAAAAAAAGAAACTTGGCATCTTCCATCCCTCTGCTTGAGCTGGAAGCCTCAGTTATGAAAACAGGATGGGGAAAAAAAATAGCTCTGTCCAAGTCTCATGTGGACTAGTATGATTAAAGAGATAGCAGCACATCACTCGGCATGCTCCTTTGGCTCTTTCTTAACCAAAGGTAGCTAGCTGTTCACCACAGTTGGGGCAGTGCTTCATTAAATGCCAGCACCTGATTTTCTGCTCCCAGCCACGGATTTAACCTGCCCACAGCGTTCTCTTGTGCGGAGCCACTCGCATTTTACATCACGGGTACAGGAAGAACAGCTGGATTCTTCCCACATTTCTGTAGGCAATGATAAAACCTAGCCTGTCTGGAATTTGCTATAAAACTGTAGCCTAGGTTCTGGGGTTCAACTTTTATTCTCTGGCACAGAACACCGCTTTATCAATGCTTTTCCAGGCTGCAGGAGCGAGCTCTAGCAGCGAGCCACAAGCACACGTGCTGCCAAACTCAGACACAAACTCAAAAACCTCTGCCCAAGTGCTGCAAATGATTAGATATGGCACTTTTGCCTCTTATTTTATAAATGAGCTGAAGGAGCACCTACATAAAAAAGGTGAAGGAATACCAAGTTTCATTTCCCCAGCAGGACCTTTTTCTTCTCTTTCTTGAGCTTGCCCTTGAACTACAATGGTGGCCAAATTGATGCAGTGACAGCATGCAACACAAGGATGAAATGAAGTCGTGTGAGGGTTGGGGTTAGGTGGACCAGAGGTTAAGGGCACTAAATTGTGGTTTCTCCTTGCAATACAAGCTCTGTACCCTTCATTATTCAAACAACGAAGCTGGTATTAGACTCATCTTTAACAGAGTTTTCAGAAGACCAAGTGTCCCTCACTGAGGGGACCCCCCAAAAGGGTAAGTGTAGATTAGGCCCTGTTTGAAGGTTCTGCAGCTGTGACCTTGGAGGCACTCCAAGGTGTCCTCAGACTTGGCTGAGAGAGTCAGCCCTTGCATACAGGCTGTGCAAGAACAAACAAACATGGAAAGAGTTCTGATCTTGCCAGGAAAAAATTACATGTCACCCAATAAACAGACATGCTTTGTGTCCCTTGACTTGCTGCCTTGAGGAATGGCTTCCAATCTTGGCATTCATTAAGCACAGCACACAAACACAGGAGTCCTACCTACAGCTACCACCACTTTTTACTACAAAAAGCCCACAGACAATGCCAAAGGGGTCAGGGCAAAGAACCCCTCAAAAAAGAAGACAAGGTCGGGTACAGGCTGAGCCTTGACATGGCGCAGATATCCAAAGGGTTTTCCCAGGCATGTTGCCCAAGGATGGTGGCCAGGTTCACGCTCAGAGGCACCAAGATGTGATGTAGCACAGAGTGGCTGGGCAGTCTTAGGCATCCCAAGGACTTTCTGTGGAGGAGTGAGTAGGGCCCCTTATTGAAGGCTGCCCTCGGGAGCAACTTGACAGAACAACACTCACACGGCCGTTGAGATCCCACCCAAATGCCTTTGCTAAGCCCATAAACTTTTCAAATGAGCCATCAGGAGGAAGAAAATAAATTACCTATTTTCAAGTTTATGTAAAAACAAAGGCTCCTATACAGTGTCTATTATGAAGAGCCCTCTTCCCGTAACATTTCAATCAATACTTTGCCAGCAACTGCTCCTTCCTCATACCCTCCCCTTGTCTTATGATGTCTACCTGCAGCTAGAAAAAAGAAAGCTCTTCAAGGCTGTCATCAGTTAGCAGTTTTTCTTCCTACCAGATGACCAGGCAAGGTAGAAATTATAGAGCTCCTATGGAAGATTATACGTTTAGCCTTTCAGAGAGGGGAGGTATGCAACCTTTCTTTCAGGCATCCCTCTGTCACCTTCCCGCCCTCTCCCCGAGGCTCATTCCAGCTTGTTCGCAAATCAGAGGGAACTGACAGCAGCAAATCAGATCCCATAAATCACTCGCTACCAGGGAAGGCCAGGGTGCACCACTGCTGTGTGAATCAGAGGTCACCAGGACGCTCCTCACCGCAGACCCCGGCGGCACACACGGTCCCCATTCCCCTTGCTCACACATGGGACCATGGCTGAGACCTTCAGGAAGGGAACCAGTGGTATCAGAATCATCGCTGGACAGTCAAAGTTGAGGGCTTAGTAGCACCGCTAAGAAATACATCTTGGCTCCATCCTCTGACTCTCACCTTTCCAAAATAAGGCCGCTGTCATTAGCACACTTCAGGTCACATTTTGACATTGAAATCTGCATAGAATCATAGAATGGCATGGGTTGGAAGGGACCCCAAGGATCATAAAGCTCCAACCCCCTGACACAGGCAGAGCCACCCATCTCAGGCCTGGAGCTACACAAGGTTGCCCAGGGCCCCATCCAACCTGGCCTTCAACACCCCCAGGGATGGGGCATCCACCACCTCTCTGGGCAGCCTGTTCCAGCAGCTCACCACTCTCTCTGTGAAAAAACTTCCCCCTAATACCTCATCTAAACCTTCCTTCCTTTAGCTTCAATCCATTCCCCCTTGTCCTGCCATTATTTACCCTTTTAAAAAGCTGATTCCCCTCTTGTTTCTCTGCTCCCTTCAGGTACTAGAAGGCTGCAATGAGGTCCCCCTGCAGCCTTCTCTTCTCCAGGCTGAACAAGCCCAGCTCCCTCAGCCTCTCTCCATAGGGGAGGTGCTCCAGCCCTCTAATCATCTTTGTGGCCTCCTCTGAACCCTCCCCAACAGTCCCACATCTTTCTTGTATTGGGGCCCCAGCTCTGGACACAGGACTCCAGCTGGGGCCTCAGGAGGGCAGAGCAGAGAGGGACAATCCCCTCCCTGTCCCTGCTGCCACCCCTCTGCTGATGGAGCCCAGGATCCCATTGGCCTTCCAAGCTGCAAGAGCCACTGCTGGCTCATGTTAAGCTTCTCATCCACCATGACACCCAGGTCCTTCTCAGCAGGGCTGCTCTCCAGGAGCTCTTCTCCCAGGCTGTATCCGTGTCTGGGGTTCTTCCCGCCCAAGGGCAACACCTGACACTTGGCAGTGTTGAACCGTTGCATACACTGGTTAATAACTTTGAGTTAAAGAATGGACCACGTCATTCTGCATCACCGCGACAGCTTTGTTACACAGTGGCTAAAATACAGCACACAGTCAGCTCTAATAATATCTGCCACACAGAAATTAATGTGAACTACACAGATGTGAAAACCACTGTGCTGAAGCAATAAATTACAAGTAAACAAAGTAGTAAGCAAGAGAAACCTCAGGAATGATGACTGACTGTTTTCTGGCTGAAGCCAAGCAGTGAAATGATCTGCTTCAATGGATCACTAAATTACAAAAAAAAATTGAGGGTGTGGGGAGTTAAAGTTTAATATCTTAGCACCACTTTTATCAAAGAGTTTTCTATTTGCTGGACAGAACCCCCAGCACCTGCAGACTGACATCAAAACAAGACGCTGTTAATGACAGAATAGTGGCAACCTTTGGGCCATTTATACCATACCAAAACTTGCCTGACCAATTATTTGGGAGGCTGAAGGGAGGGGGATATTGATTTCTCCACCCCATGTACCTACCTAGCTCCTTCACTTTAGTAAATGATAGCTTCTGCTCAGAATATCCCACAGTGTAAGGGCAGAGGTGCTGAAGTGTAAGTATGGCTGCTAGTTTTCTCCAACTCTCATCTCCTCAAATTGCACTGAAAGTTTGAGGGGGAGAGAAAACCACCCTGAGAAACCTAGCCTTCCATCTACATAGGGTTTAAGGACTTGAAATTGTTTTGCAAGTTGAAAGCAAAAATAATCCCTCCTGAACACTAGTACAATGCTGATGCTATTAGCCCTAGAACCAGGGAAATAAAAAAGGAATTTAAAAACCCCAAGAAACTGAAACAAAACCTAGAATTCCCTGCGTGGTCCCAAAACATAAGTTTAGAATAAGAAATAACAGATTGTTAAGTTGTGCAACTTTGCTTTCAGAGACCACATACCTTTTCCAAAAGGCCCTGAACCACTGGCTCTGAGAAGTGGATTCCACGCTGTCAAATAAGTTGCATGATGAAAACAGCTGGCTTTATCAACTTGATTTTACAGGTGCAATCTCCTAATTTGCATATGGGACTAACACAGCATTATTTCACCTGAAGGTACTTCACAAAACCCTGCACCATAAATTGGTGTCATTCATGAGCATAGATTCCTGTTAATAAGATAGAGAACCCTTGGAGGGGAAACGTTCGTTTCCCCTCCAAGGGTTCTCTATCTTATTAACAGGAATAGTTCTCTATCTTATTAACAGGACCAGGCACAAAGACTAATCAACTTCCTAGGGATTAAGCAAAGCCACAGACCCACTAGATCAAGGCCATTTTTCTCTCAACAGTGTCAGGATGATTTCACCCTGCATTGACCCTGTGGACGCTTGAGCCCAGTGCCCCCTCGAAGTGAGGAGTTCACCCACGATGAGGTTCATGTTGTTCCTAATGCCGTGGCAAAGCAAATATTTTCCTTTTTCGTTATTTTTCTTTCTGGTTTAGGTCAAGACCAGATGTCAAAATGCTACATTGCTAAGAGAGGGGCTCTTCTACTATACCTAGGAGCAGCTAAAGCAAAGGAGTATGTGAAATCTTATCCCTCGCTTTGGGAAATCCAGTATTTATTTTTAAAAAAAAATATGAGGAACCCCATTAGTAATAACACACTACAATTTCCATTCTCATCTGTTGCTAATACATAAACATTTACCGATAGTCACCTATTGCTGCCTAGAGCTGAATACTAGGAGTCATGAAAGATGGCTCCATTTTTCCTGAAGCAAAGGCTAAAAGAGAATGAAGTTTTGGAGTCTGGTGAAAGGAAAGCTCTAGGAAGCTCAGTAGACACCATACAGTTATTTTTAGTCCCTGCATTTCACTAGTTCCTTCCTGATCCCTTCCTGTTCTCACACCTACGCAGAGGAGATGGTATCCTATGTCCTGAAGCAACCTTTGTAGTGCATAAGGATTTACTAGTTCACAGGTAGCACTATGCTTTCCTGCAAGAAAATATGTCATTTGGTTCCGTGCTGCGTCATGGTCTCAAGAGATCAACAGAGAAATCCTGGAGTCAATGCTGAGATACACCTAGGACAGCATTTTCATGAAGAATATCAACCCCCCTCCAGCCTTGCAGTTCAGCAGTCCCAACCTGGATGCGTGGTGGTTAGATGTGAGGACCACGAGGTGCCTTCTGGGGATGCATTCATGTGAAGCACAGCCACTTGGCAAGAGGACCAGCGTTCTTCAGCGTCAGAAACTGGTTGGCATTATCTGTGGGATTCTGGTACCTGCCCTGTCCAACTTTTTTCTAGACAGAGGGTGGGAAAAAAATATCCACCCCAATCTATGAAGTCTTCTGGCACCACCAGAACAATGCAGAATATTTCCCTTACGTTGGAAACTTGCTTGACATTATTTTGTTTGCTGGTATCTACAGCAATGCTCGATTTTCACCCTAAATATTTATATCCAAGTGGTTCAAGACAAACAAAAGGAGAGGAAGGAAAGAAGAACTTGCCATGAGCAAGCTGTGGAAGACACCCACCCCCTTCACCTAAACAAGGTTGTGAGCAATCCACCGCCTCTGCTGCCAGTCAGCCTGGCTTTCCATCATATTTTCTATCTTGGAGGAATTTTGACAGGTTTATGTATGACACTAGGTTGCCCTGTAAAGTGGAAAGCCTGTAATTAGATGCTGCGCAGTCAGCTAGCTACCTCCCACTGGCAACCAGTCTGCCTTCAATCTGCCATCGGGCTTAACGGGGAAAATGTCTCCAGGGAGCACAGCGCCTCCGCAAGCCACTAACCTGTCACCTGTGGGACTCAGCTCAGCACATCCTGCTGCCTCTAAGGGACCTGCCCTGAAATTCATGGCATGGACAGGGGCACACATGCATCCTCAAACGCTGCAGCTGGGCTGGACTTGGGAAAAAACCTTTCATCCATCAGCAAAGCGTGAGCAGGGCCTCGACTTGCCGCCACTACAGCCATCAGCAGGACCCCTCCTGCACTGCATGGGGTACATGTAAAGATGTTATAGGATGGTTTTGATGGCTTCAAAAAGTTTAGTTGAATCACAAGGTTGGAAAAGACCTTTAAGATCATGGAGTCCAACTGTTCCTGTCCTGTGCTGACCCATATCCCTGAGCACCTCATCTACCTGTCTGTTAAACACATCCAGGGATGGTGACTCAACCCCCCTCCTGGGCAGCCTGTTCCGCATCTCAACAACTCTTCCCTAACATCTAATCTGAACATGAAACCTGCGTTAGGTGAAGGAATCATTCCTAACCTGTATGTGCTCCTGTGCTCACTCGACAGCTGCTGGTTTCCATTTAAAGACCAAAAAATTTGTGTAGTTTCATCTATTTCAAATAGTACCTGAAGGACAGGCATCACAATAAAACATGATAAAGCTTAAGGAACATGCAGCAGGACAGGCTGCGCTGAAGAAAGGAGTTGAAAGAATTTTCCTGCATAAAGCCATTACATTATTTATGATTTAGTTATTAAGTGTCAGGCACAAAAAAATAAAAACAAAAAAAAGAGATGCATTATATAACAGAGAGGTATTGCTAAATACCCAAACACATGCACAAGCCACATGAGCACTGTGAAACTTCAAAGGTGGCTGCCTAATTAAAACACAGTAATGTTTTTAATAATGTACTTCTTGGAACTGGTCTTAATGTGCCCAGATATTCATAGATGCTTACTTCTCAGATAACAACGTGCAAGGAGAGAAAACAGGTCTGCTCCATGAGCATGGCGTGCACGTCACCTTGAGACAAGAGCCAGCAAGGAGAAAACACGTTCAGAGGGAGGAAGGAGCTGTACTGGTAGATCCCCAGTTAAAGGTGGGGCAACATAGCTGTCCTGAGTTTCTTGGATAGGTATCAAGGCTTTTGGGAAGGGGAAGAGAGCTTAAACCCAAACCTCCCTCGTTGTAATCAAAACTGAAATTTGGATCCAGCTCACAGTCCGCAGAGGCAGAGGGGTTGGACTAGGTGGTCTTTTGAGGTCCCTTCCAACTCCTAAAGGTCTGTGATTCTGTGTCCCCCATGACACATGGCACAAAGGATTGGCTCCCCACCACAGGGGCTGATGACACGACTGTTCCCTTGGCATGGCACCATAACACAGAGGAAGTATTAACAAGTCCCCCCTGCGAGCCCGACGCAGCACAGAATAAAGGTGGGCCAGAGGTAAGCATTACTTCGTTGTCACTCTAATGTTTCCTTCTTCACTTGCTCTATAGCAGCAGAGCAATTCAAACCTCCAGAAATTAAGCATCTCTCTGCATCTTCAGGGTTACTTCACTGAAGCATTTCCTCTGCAGCTAGAATAAAACTTTCTTAATCATCATAGTTGCCTCCTTAATCATAAGGGACGCCAACTAGTTGGTACTGCTTTGCAGCCATGGTTTGGGTTTGAACATGTAGCTACACTTCATTTTACAGTATACAGACAGCACAGCTCTGTTTCTGAACTGCAGTAACTCACACTACTACCTTGCAAAGGTACAGAAACTGCTTTACAGAACACTAAAATCCTTGGAAATGCAGATTGACCATGAAAGTCTTCCTAAAATATATTTTATAGAGAAAAGCCAGCATGTTTTAAGAAAAAAGCACCCCAACTCTTTGGAGAAAAAGACTATCCACTGCATAAACAGAGGAATTAAAACAGTGACTTAGTTTGAAGATGACCATAGACAGCCAACTGAGACCAAGAGACATCCCTGCCTAGGTTTGTAACTGTCACTTCCTTGCTCAAGCATCTTTTGATCTAAAAAAGTATAAATAAAGAAAAAGTCACTAGTTTCAGTCTAATCTATGAAGGCTCCTTTGTCATGTTTACACCAAGGGTCAATGTGGACAACTTCTGTTCTCCCCCAGCAATAAAATAAGGAGAGGATTGGGTTACCAAGATCAGCCAAGTAGTTTTTCCAAAGTGTGAGGACCAGCACAAATAATTGCTAATTTGCAACCTTGTGTGGCACTTGGCAGTCAGAACCCACAACATCCATTTAGCAAAAAGCTCAAGCCACAGGAGAGTCAATTCTGAAACCATGAAAATTTGGGTATGGGGAAGTCTGGGACAGAGAAGTTCAAGAGCAGAGGGAGATGACAAAATTGAATGCTTCGTCTGTCACAGGGAACTCTAACCCAAAGTCTGGAATGGCCTGTCACTTGATAAAGAGCTTCAGGAACTCGGCAGAGCTGGCTGAAGCTTCTTGTCATCCAACACAACACTCCTGGTCTGAGCTGAGCACGGGATCTGAAAGCTGCTCTGTTTTACACCAAATGCCCCCACAACTCCGTTTTTTTTTTGAGATTAGCAATCTGCAATGAACAGTTTGAAAAAAACAGACTTTAAAAAAATAATGTGAAAAAAATCCAAGTGTTCCAGTGCTAAGGAACTTGATGGGGTTTTTTTTCATCCAGCTGCACAGGAAAAAGTGATCCTAGCACTGTGCCCATACATCTCCCTAAAAACATTCCTGTTCTTTAGCTCACCCAGCGCTAATGCGTTTCACTGCAGTGTAAAGCCTGGGGTAGGACACAAAGGAGCAAGCCAAAGCTAGTCTGCAGGTAACTGAGGAGAAGTTTGCACTGTTGCAAGGAGATACTGATGTAGGTCATCTATGAATGTCCAGTTCTGGGCTCCCTGGAATAAAAAGGACAGGGATCTCCTGGAGAGAGTCCAGAGAAGGGCTACAAAGATGATTAAGGGCCTGGAGCATCTCCCCTATGAGGAAAGGCTGAGTGAGCTGGGACTGTTCAGTCTTGAGAAGAGAAGACTAAGGGGGGACCTAATTAATGTTTATAAATATCTTAAGCATGGGATGCAGGGGGAATTGGCCAGCCCCTTTTCAGTGTCTGTGGGGACAGGACAAGGGGCAATGGCTGCAAGTTGGAGCACAGGGAGTTCCACACCAACATAGGGAAGAACTTTTGCCCAGTGAGGGTGAGGGAGCCCTGGGACAGGCTGCCCAGGGGGGTGTGGAGTCTCCTTCTCTGGAGAGATTCCAGCCCTGTCTGGACACCTCCCTGTGCAATATGAGCTGGGGAGCTGCTTTGGCAGGGGAGTTGGACCTGATGATCTCTGGAGGTCCCTTCCAACCCCTACGATTCTGTGAAAATTCACACAGTCCTCCCTTAACCAGGGAGATGGCTCCACACCTTGCTCCCTCATCTTTGTCTCATATTTCATCCTGGGAGGTTATCTTCTGCTCTCTGGCCTTTGGGCAGGGCTATTCTCTGGGTTCACTTGTCAGAAGATGCTTACAGCACGTGGCTTTTATTCAGCCACTTCCTGATGAAGTTCCTGAACTCATGACATTTGAGGGGAAAAAGCCTTAGATAACCCCAAAACAAAGCAAAACAACAACAATGTAAGGAAAAACCCAACTTTGCCAGGCTGTGTTTCTGCTGAACTCCTCATGTTTCAACTTATGGATGTCTAAGTACTTTTTGGGATCCCACTTGCTTAAGGATCACAAACCAAGGGTTTTCACCCAGTGAAACTCACCGATGGCTTTGTACTCGTGCCTGGCATAAAAAGCAGTGTTCGTGCTTTGAGGTGGCCACTGTGCCAAATGAACTGAGAAGACAGGTGGCACCAGGTATCTTTCATAACCACCAGTTTCTCCCTTCTGTGAGTGCAACTTTGGATAACTTTGAGCAGCAAAGCTCAAAGTTATCCAAAACAGTACTCCTGTGCCCTCTAGTGGCGTCATGGCTTAGTGACATCATTATTTCATAGAATCACAGAATCACAGGGGTTGGAAGGGACCTCCAGAGATCATCCGGTCCAACCCCCTGCCAAAGCAGCTCCCCAGCTCATATTGCACAGGGAGGTGTCCAGACAGGGCCGGAATCTCTCCAGAGAAGGAGACTCCACACCCCCTGGGCAGCCTGTCCCAGGGCTCCCTCACCCTCACTGGGGAAAAGTTCTTCCCCATTTTGGTGTGGAACTCCCTGTGCTCCAACTTGCAGCCATTGCCCCTTGTCCTGTCCCCACAGACACTGAAAAGGGGCTGCCCAATTCCCCCTGCATCCCATGCTTAAGGTATTTATAAACATTAATTAGGTCCCCCCTTAGTCTTCTCTTCTCAAGACTGAACAGTCCCAGCTCACTCAGCCTTTCCTCACAGGGGAGATGCTCCAGGCCCTTAATCATCTTCATAGCCCTTCTCTGGACTCTCTCCAGGAGATCCCTGTCCTTTTTATCCCAAGGAGCACTTACCAAACCAGTAGGGCCAGATGCAGTCCAAGGGGTTACCGAATGTTCTCTGATTACCACTCACACATCTTCATTTTGGCATGTGGAGTTCAGGAGGACACAAACATCAGCCCAGCCAGTCTGCAAAGCTCAGTGTGCAGTCCTGGCCTCCACAAAACACTGCAGAAGCTGTGGGAGCTCAGGCAGAATCTACCTTGGATAACATTTTTGATTAAACTATGAAGATGCCAACATCCTCTGCGAATCAGATTCCTTGTGTTGTTTCATTTCTTGCTGCCAGCAGGAGAGTGCCACACTCCCACCTCTGGGCTGGGAGTGACAGGCACAGCATCAGCAAGGACTGTGTTTTATGTGCACATGCCTTTCAGCTCCAGCTTCTCAGATCGTAACATAGCAATCTAGAAGTGCCAAAATGTATCATAGACTATCCTGAGTTGGAAGGGACCCATAAGGATCATCGAGTCCAACTCCTGGCTCCACACAGGGCCAGCCAAGTCAGACCATGGGACTGAGGGCATCATCCAGATGCTTCTTGACCTCAGCCCAGCTCGGTGCTGTGCCCACTTCCCTGGGGAGCCTGTGCCAGTGCCCGACCACCCTCTCAGTATAGAACTTCCTAACATCCAACCTAAACCTCCTGTTGCAGCTTCATACCATTCCCTAGAGTTCCATCTCTGGTCACCAAAGAGAGGAGATTGGCACCTGTCCCTTCACTCCTCCTCATGAGGAAGGCATAGACCATGATGAGGTATCCTTTCAAAGATCTCTTCACCAGAGGATGGTACATGTTAGCTCAGGGGTACAGAGAAATGTTATCCTCTTTCCAGAGAAACCTCTCTGTGTTCCACCTTCTCCCCTACTTTACCCAGAAAGGTTGAGGTATAGGACTGGCTTCCAAACCAATTCCATCACACCCAAATTTGATTTTTTTTGCCTCTGGCCTGACCAGAAGTTTATGGGTCTACAGGGTTTTGGAAGAAGTTTTTGACTTCTGAAAGGTACAGTGCCTTCTTGAGCAATTAATACAATTTCTTTGTATTAAAGTAGGAAATTAGCAGCTGAAGAGTGCCTCAGATTAGGAATCAGGACCCTGGTCCTACAAGGGACATGTAAAAGCCATCCCTGGGAATATACCAGCAGCTGTACTTGATTCCATACACAAGAGAAGTCAGGACTTGATCTTTGGTGCACTGGGCACGGGCTGTCTTAAGGTCCTGCAAGCATTCCTTATTTACCCTCTGCTGGTGAGAAAAGTCCTCTCCTCTCCTCCTGCACACCACTGCTCAGAAGAGCTGCACCACCATGGGTACAGTCTTCTCCAGGTACATTGGTGAACGTCCCCTCTCCAGGGGAGCTCACAGCTTTTCCACGTGACCCCAAAGGTGAATTTTTCAGTTGTTCTGGAATATTCTTTGTGACCAGAAGACACTGCCCCTCTCTTCTGAGACCCTTCCTAAGAGAAGGTAAAGAAACCAGTCCAAAACCTATTGAATTTTGGCAAGAGCCCCCCAAGAATGCAGTTAGGTCATTGTTTGGTTGGGTGTTTTTTTTAGGTGTAGCATGAAAGATTACCTTGAATGAATAAATGGCATTATTTCATTTGAAACCTGCAATAGGCCTTTTCCAGTGAGACCAGTGAACTCCCTTACATGTCAGTATTTACTGGTTTCTGTGAAATGCCTGCCAGGCACCCCCTGATGATTTAACTTTGCCTTCCCAAGTAGTATAGCAACCTCCAACAGCGTTCCAATGCCCCAAGTCGCTTCACCAACATAGTGTGTGCAAGAGGAAACCCAGTGCCTCTCCATCAGATGGCACCTGGGAGAGCCAAAGTGAAAATAAGCTAGTTCAGGGTACAAGAGGAATCAAATTCTCCTCCCTGAAACGTGCAGCTCCTGTCCCTGTCCCCAGTGACCAGACCCCACTAGATGGCATCCACGCCTTGGCTTTGTCCCTGACATCTCCTCTGCTGCACTGGGAGATGGGCCCCTTGGCTTGGTTTGAAAAACTAAAAGGCCCAAGAAGCATCCCAGGATCTTTATATATGTAACCTCCCCCTTTTTAAAAATATCTCACAGAATCCCAAGGTTGGAAAAGACCTTTAAGATCACTGAGTCCAACCGTTCCTGTCCTGTGCTAAACCATATCCCTGAGCACCTCATCTACCTGTCTGTTAAACACACCCAGGGATGGGGACTCAACCACCTGTTGTTGGGCAGCCTGTTCCAGACCTCTTTCCCTCCCTGACTACTCTCCTTTCCCTCCTCATGGCTTAGGTTTTTAAAGTATGCAGTATCAAATTTTACTATTTTTTAAAACAAACAGTTCTTTTTCTTTGTAGTTTAATGCTTATGGAGAAGTCAAACTCTTCCAGCACAATAAACATCATTTTACAGTATAAATAAATACCTGGATATTCTGAATCCAGACAGTAGTGGTGCATGCATTTTGCAATTTATGGTCTTTAACAACTCCAAGAAGAGTTTTCTTCAAGCTTGGTGAAGGGTGAATCAGCCAAACATTAATAATCACATCATGGAAAGATAAGTTGGATCGTTTCATCACCAGGCTTGGTCACTGTCTGCTAAAAAAATAGAAACTTTATTCATCCTCCTCTGCCACCACCCAAAAAAATTGTTAGATGAGCACCTAAAACAAAGGGCTCATTTTTCTTATGGAAAAGTCCTAAACTTTAGTTCTGCAGCAGAGAAGTAATTTGTGTTTACAAAGCTTCATAAACCTCACGATCCTTCTGTATCAAAGCTTTAAAGGAATTGTGTCCAGCCTGTGTCCCCCAGTTCTCAAGGTGTAGCTGAAGAACAGCTTGGTTTTGCTTTGTGAGGATTTGACCATAAAGCAGTCAGCAGCCACCATTAAACAGAAGTTCCCACATTCGTGAGGAGCATCTTGTCCAGCTGTTTGTTCACAGAAGAAGAGATTTTTAAAAGCTACAATAGAACTAGCTGCTTAAGTAAGCAGAAGGAGAAATTCAGGTATTTTTTATATTCAAATATCATGCAAATCTTTTAAACTGCAGGCTGGGCAGTTTATAATATATTTATTTTCTATAAAGCCTTGTGTCCAGCAGCTCCCTGAACACAGTTCTATCCCACTGCTCAGTCCAGCATTTGAATGCCTCACAAGTTCCCATTCAGACTTGTTCTGTCATCTTCCCAGCATCCCCCTCACCTAGGGCACCCCTCCTAAAGTCAGCCACACAAACCCACCTCCTTTCATATCCGTGCACAGTGAGATTTTCAACTCAGCCCCTCTAACACCTCTGCAATGCTCCCTCACCTTTATCTCCTCTAACTTTCCACCCTCAGGTTTCCTTCCAAAGGTGGTGGGTAAGAACTTAAGAACAGCCTGATTAGCTGGAAGGAGAAAGCTAAGACAGACACAACAACCACTCCATATTTGTTTTGGAGATGCTTGACATGATAAAGAAGAAACAACTTGTGATAACCAAAGAACAGATCAAAAAGATGGCACGTTTGACAGGGTCAGTTCACCAATGTTTCTGCAATCACAACCCTAGAGCTTCAGGACTGAAAGCAAAAGCAAGATGTTACCAAGATTTCCAGTTGTGTTAAGGTCAAAACAAAGGCTTAATACAGACACAATACGATGGGCTGAGACTGTATTTAGTGATAAGGAAAAAAATCATGCTGTGCAGCTTTCATCTTTGAGTTGCACTTCTAGACTGGTATTAGCACAGGGGGGAAAGACATGGAGACTGCTCAAAGGCTGAAGTTTTCTTACTGAAGAGAAAGTTGTGTCTTAAAATAAGCAAAAATTTAATCTAACCCACCATTTAACAAGTCCATTATTTGCCCAATGTCAGAAGGAAACAAGATTTAGGAAGAAGAGGTGGGAAGCCTCATGCCCTTTTTCTCAGAGCAGAAGTAACCTACAGCACAAGCCAGTATTGGAAGAAAGGATTTGATCCCTTTCAGATGGTCTCACAAACCAGTGAGAAAACCAAAGGTGGGTTTCCAGTATTACACCAGCTGCAACAAGGTCTTCAACTCATGGGATGTCAGCCTGGTAAAGCCCCAAGAACATTACAGTGTGAACATCAAAGACTTTAGCACCATCCTCTCACCCCACAAATCTGTTCCTCAGGGTCTGGGCTCACAGCTAACATTACCATAGCCTAAAAAACAGCAGAGAAGAGTCGGGGCCGCAGCAGACATCAGCAACCCCAGTGCAGGTGCTCTGAGCCAGCACTGCTTTCTGGGGGTGGGTTATTTTTAGCTCAGAGCAGCAACGATCCATCATGTTGACCCAATTCCTAATTTGAAACCTTCCTCAGATCATCAGCCTGCTCCACTTCCAGGCCAGAACAGAGACCCAAGCTACCTTTTGGCACATTCAGCAGAAAGGCTTAACACAGACAGGTGAAGGCAGAATCAGCAGAAGTGCCTGGGAAAGCCAACAGTTTCCACCAAGGGAAAGTATGGACTGGAGAAAATGCAGATGGGAAAGCAGTGAATGGTAGAGAAGGTGTTTACAGCAGTGACAGGAACCAGCGAGACCACTGTAGAGGTGGAAGTTGGTGTTGCTTGTTTATAGACTTGATTTACTGTGTTTTGCTGGCAGAGCTGGAACACAAAAAGAGGACAACTTGCAGCAACAACATTCAGAAGACCATACTCTGATTCAGATTGGTGACAAAGAGCTCCGTAGGTTATACCCTCACTCCCTTCCATTGCACCAAAAACCCACTGTCAGGTGCCTGTCTCCACTACAAATCCTAATGCCTATCACAGAATCACAAGGTTGGAAAAGACCTTTAAGATCATCAAGTCCAACCGTTTCTGTCCTGTGCTAAACCAGATCCCTGAGCACCTCATCTACCTGTCTGTTAAACACATCCAAGGATGGTGACTCAACCCCCTCCCTGGGCAGCCTGCTCCACATCCCAACAACTCTTTCAGGGAAGAACTTTTTCCTAACATCTAATCTGACCCTGCCCTGGCACAGCTTGAGGCCATTTCCCCTTGTCCTGTCTCCTGTCCCCTGGCTGAAGACACCATCACCCACCACTCTGCAACCTCCTTTATGGTGCGGTGGTAGGTCTGGTTTGTATAGTTGAGTGTGTGCCGGGGCTGCAGCAACACGCAGAGCCCAGCAAGTTGAGCTTGTCCTGATTTGGGAACGGCTTTGTGCAGCTCTGGCCAGAGCCTGAAGCCAGCACCATGAGCTATGCTGTGCCTAAGCCAGTGTGGCTGCAGCTCCAGCCCATGGGACAAGTTCTGTTTGAATGAAAGCGAGTGGATACAGTTAACTGGCTTCTTATTTCCAAAAAGCAAAGTTTTCTCTAATTTCATTAAATATAGCAAATCCTTCCCCCCTCACCCCCTGCCCCAAGCTGTACAAACAAACATCTGGAACTGCTGTGTTTCAGGCTTTATTTATGTAATGCTTTAGTGGATGGCCAGAGGGTTAGAAGCTGCCAAATAAATCTAGTCTTAGGAGTTTACATTAACTAATTTCCGTGGGATTCAAGATCCGCTTGCCAAGTTCCAGATAGGAGCAAGGCTTTTGTGGTTGACTTGAAACTCCTGGAAAGAACAGTCAATAAATGGAAATGCTGGAAAATGCATCCCTAATTCATCCTCATCCCCAAGTATTATTGTGCTAAGGGAAGCTGCAACGTTTACCCCTGCATGAATTATACTGAATATATATATACACACACTGAGAAACAGCCCTGGTTGGTTCCCAGAGTCAAAGGTATGGAAGTGACCTTCACATGGTTTTCTCTTTGGTAACTAATTCTACAGAGAACCAAACTTCCACTGGAGCTTTCACAGGAACAGCTCCTGCCACACCATCACTGCCAAAAGTCCATTTACTTGGTCAGATCTTTAGAACTCTCAACCTCTAAAGAGATGGACTTCCAAACCTGTATCTGAGCAACAAGGTGGCCAAGCATTCAAAAGAAACACTGCAAGTCTACAACCGCTTGTGGAATTAAACCTTTGTCAGCAAAAGAAGCTTTTGGCTGCAATGCTGCCTACGTGTTGGGAATGGAAGTGCTTCTTTGAATAGAACGTTAAAGAGTTAATGATCTCTTGTTATAGAGACCATAGTACCTTAGTCTTGGGGGGAGAAGTCAGTGTGAGGGAAAAAACCTCTAAAAAGATTACAGTTTGACCCAATTTCTGAAGAGAAAAGCATACCTACATACATATTTTTTTTGTATAGAAAGCTCATAAAATAAGTTACTTAATGCAGACTAATTGGCTGTGCTTGTGTGCCTGCTTACACATTTGTGTACGTACATAGACACACAGACCACAAGCATATAACCATCACCTAATTCTGCAGAGAGAAGAATCAATGCATTATGTTTATAGGAAGAATAATTGGTAAATACATTAATTTTTTCCTATAATGATGGAAAAATATATCTTGGTGTTATCTACCTCAGTTCTCCCCTCCTTAGACCTATCCATAACTGGGATTCTTCTACAGCATGGGATTTACCAGGGCTTCCTGTGTTGATTGTTTCTACCCCACAGGCCTTGAAATTACATGTTGCTGTTGTAAACGAGCAACTTACAACATCAGCTGCTGCTTCCCATTCCTCCTCTTCCCCAGCCCTCCTCCTCTGGGGCCAGGAGGAGGAATATGAACCAGCAAACTCCCTGTGGTGAACCTAGTTCAGTTACTTAAGTGTTTTTGTTCTATTTGGAGCTGTACTAAAGCCTTGGAGAATTTCAGTTCCCAGATGCACGCTTTCAGTTTTGCCTGTCCGTTTGCACAGCTCCCAGAAGTCTTCACCCAACTCCCAGACTTCCCACAGAATCACAAGGTTAGAAAAGACCTTTAAGATCATCAAGTCCAACCGTTCCTGTCCTATGCTAAACCATATCCCTGAGCACCTCATCTGTTAAACACACACAGGGATGGTGACTCAACTGTGGCAAACCCACAGAAGCAGAGATCATAGAATCATAGAATCCCAGGGGTTGGAAGGGACCTCCAGAGATCATCAGGTCCAACCCCTCTGCCAAAGCAGCTCCCCAGCTCATATTGCACAGGGAGGCGTCCAGACAGGGCTAGAATCTCTCCAGAGGAGACTCCACACCCCCTGGGCAGCCTGTCCCAGGGCTCCCTCACCCTCACTGGGGAAAAGTTCTTCCCCATGTTGGTGTGGAACTCCCTGTGCTCCAACTTGCAGCCATTGCCCCTTGTCCTGGCCCCACAGACCAGCCTCGCTGAGAACTTCCTTTCCTTGCACAGAGTCCATTCATGTGGGCAGCTTTTGTTTTATACATGCTTTTGCTTCTGATCTTGAACGTTGCAGATTTTAATCCTCAAGGAGGAGAAAAGGCATCTCACCTCTACATGGAAAAGCATCTGAAGCTTTTCCGTGTTCTCCCTCTCCCCATTACTACAGCGCTGGTCTGTCCCAGGCATCCAGTAATTTCAGATATCTGAAGCACACTACGCATCTGTTGCAGTTTGCTGTGGCTGTGCTGCTGAGATGGCTTTTGCAAAGCAGCAGTTACAGTTTTCTGCAAGTTCCAGACAGTGAGCTGGTCAATTCAAGGCCAAAGTTACCTCTGACCAATCCCAGATGGATTCACAGCGCCTCTGAATCACTTATAGGAGAAAAAAACCTGCCGGCTGGCGCACTTTGCCACCGGAACGCAGAGTGGGAAGATGTGACCAGCTGCAGCGATAGCCAAGGCCAGGCCCAGGAGGAGGTGGGGGGGAAGGAATGTGGAAAGAAAGTTTCCCCTGCAGCTCATGGAGAAGACCATGGTGAAGCGGGTTGTCCCCTTGCAGCCCATGGATGAGGACGGGGAGCAGAGACATCTACGCCCTGTGAAGAGATTGATCCATGTTGAGACAGAAGACAGCTCGGGCGGAACAGACTGAACCCCCCCCCCCCCCATTCCCTGCCCCTCCTGGTGCTGCAATGGGAGGGAAGAAGAGAGCGGACTGGTGATTAAAGTCAAGGGTGCTAAGAGGCGAGGGGTGGGGGGAAGTAGAAGTGTTAAGATCTGGGGAAGGAAAGCAACTGGTACCGCAGGAACCTCACTCCCCATTCCCTGCCCCTCCCCGTGCCATGTTGAGGGGGGAAGAAGGGAGTAAAATCCTGATGAAGTTTAAGTCTGTTAAGAAGGGAGGGGTGGGGGGAAGGCGCTTTAAGACCTGGCTGCTTCTTACTCTTATCTCATTCCGGTTCACTGGGTGTGTTAGTCGTAGTTGTAATAAATCACTTTATTCTGTGCTGAGTCTGTTTTGCCCATTGCAATAATGGGAGTGATCCCTCTGTCCTTATCTCAGGGCCTAAGCCTCCAAAAACATATTTTCTCCCCTTTTCAGCTGGAGGGGGAGTGAGCAAGCAGCTTGGTGGGCATTTGGTCTCTAGCCAGGGCCAAAACCACCACAGCATCACAATGGCATTAAGGGCTGCAAGGTGCGGGGGGGTTAGTTAATTAAAGTTAGCTTTGATGCACACAAATCATGTAAGATTTGTGATAGATATGGTGATAGTCCCACCAAAGGAAACATCAGCGTTCAAAGGTTCCTGTGTACATTTAAATGGTTGATTTTTGATTGATTTAATTTTCCAAATTTGGAATAAATCAAGAATTTCTGCCCCTCCCCCCCCCCCGCCAACTGATGCACTGAACTGTGAGGAAAAGAGGAGCATGCAGTTTCCTTTCAGCTGCCTCTTATTATCAGGCCTTTTAGGAACAGACAAGCTTGCCAGACCAGCAATGAGCATGAACTATCTCCTTTCTCATAACTCTTGTATTCATTTACAAGTATCAACTCCACGATATAACTAGCCAAGAACATATTGTCACAGGTTCACAATTCAGTGAACTTGCACCCCCAAAAAAATGCATGAATTCTGTATGTAACCCTTCCTGGTTAAGTGCCATATATAGACCCCTACCTGCATTTTCAACCACAGCTTGCCAACTCACTGATTTCTGAAGAACTGTTTAAAAAATAGCCTTGCGATGCTTATTAGCCTTCAGCCTGGTTTCTGTAAGTACACTGAGAAGAATAAAAATCACTCTTTAAGGTTCTCTTGTGGCACAGTAGAGTATTGGAAGGGAAGTAAGGGAAGAAAACAATACCATTAATGCCTTTAATAGATTCCTATCCTTTACAACTTACAGGAAGTGTCTAAGCTTGCATTATTAATGTGCTGTTATCTTTTATGCATAACACCACCAGAAAGGATTTGCAGTAAAGCTTGCAAGGTAAAACAAAGAAAATGAAACTGGGGCAAACTGGCTGGTTTAGTGCATTTTTTGAAAGTTAAGCCTTTAAAGGAGGTGGTAGGGGGAAAAGCTTGTTCACTACAGATCCTCAACTAAGTCAAGCAGAAAACTTTAATCTGAAGAAAAACAGCTTTTAAAAAGAAAGCACAGGCTGGCAGCATTTTTCTTACAATTACCCAAAGATTTTGCATCTCTCAGCAGTTCAACACCATTGAACAGAAAGTGTAGGCTTTGTATAGATACATAAATCAAGCATTGATTTCTCAACCCAAGATTTGAGAGCCTAAAGTTCCAGAAAAAAGAAAAAAATCAGAATATGGTTTATCTTTTTTAGGTCCACTCCCCCTCCTTCCCCCCTTATTTTAATCTTTTGTTGCTTGATCTTTCACTGGTGAGCTGATTTCAGCTATAAAAATCCCCATTTTCAAAGTATACTTCCAATGCTATTCATGTGCAGGAGAGAGGATAACACAGAGGAGACAGCATTTCTAAGAGCAGTGGACTAGCCAACCCCCCAAAACATTAGGATAGGTTACAAAGTCTAAGGCATCAGTGCCCAGAGGTAAAGCCCTGAAGTGCTTGCTTTAAAAAGCCTCTGTACCGTGGAATTGATCCCTTCCCCTTCAGCGGGGCCTACCAAGGACAACCCTGCACTTCCAGTAGCCTGTGCACAGCTACGCCCACGGTCTTCGCTCCAGACCCTCTCTTGTGACTAACTGTGAAGCTGTCACATGAGGCCAAAGTCTTCTCAGTGTCGCCCCCGTGACAATCATAGAATCACAGAATAGCATGGGTTGGAAGGGACCCCAAGGATCACAGAGTTCCAACCCCCTGCCACAGGCAGGGCCACCAACCTCCAGGCCTGGATCTAGAGAACATCTTAGAGGAAGCAGTGAATTCACAGGGAGAGATGATACTTTCCATAAACCAAGGCACCACCTGTTGAGAAATATTCTTCCCTACAATGCATTTGTTTCAGAGAATGACAAATAGCTACACTACCCCACATGGTTGTGTTTTACACCACCTGCAGTAGTCCCAAGGCACTTGATCCCCATCATCTGTGCAACTTCCATGTAAATGCTTCCACCTAACTTTTTTGGGGGGCACAAAGACTTAAAGAACAACCAGTATAACTCAAGACTGTTGCTTCCTTGACTCAGCCCCCCTACAACAAGCCGCCCGCTTCCTTAGCCTTTATCTCCTTCCACTGCTTGTGTAACAGCCATGTCTTCCCTTAGTTATCACCCTGCTAAACCATAATAATCTGCCTTGATAAGTCTTCCCAGTTTTCCCCATGATTCCCTAGGCTTTCTTCCAAATTCCATTCAGGTTATTCAGACTTCTGAGTTAAAAAATTGTTTTCCCCAAGGTTCATTTGCAATGCTACTTGAAGATGTTTTGGAAAAGTTCTCAATTGTTTCTGGGGTAAGCACCAATCTCCTTCCCCATTTTGCATTTTGGGAAAGAAGTCTGTCAAAAGTACTCCTCTTTGAAACACGACCAAGCACATCCTGAGGCACGCTGGAAGAGCGCTGCGTCAGGATGAGGTGGCACCAGTTAGCTGTTGATGCAGTATTGGCCTCTCCTCCACGCTACAGCTCATCCCAAGCCAGCTAAAGGCAATAGAAACACACCTACTCACCCTATTAAATGTTTTGGCTGACCCCTTTGAGTGGAACTCAAGGCTACAGTTGTGTTTGAAGGATATGACAAAAGCTAACTCTCCTTTGTAATTTATTAGTGAACTTGTAAGCTTGGTTATTGAGATGTTTGGTGTTTGGGCATTGACCCCACTACTTGGGAATTTCCAAAGTGTGTTCTAAGAATGGGTAGAGAAAAGCCATTTCACAAAGAGGACGAGGGAAAAGCCTTGAAACACGGGAAAGGGATTCTGGAACCTTTACATAGAACTTTTCCCACCCCTAACAAAATCTGAAATGCTATACACCTTGACTGCAAATCCCTTGCAGATGTGGGGGGTAGAGCTAGCACCCTTGCACAGAATGACAGAAGATTAGGAGTCGGAAGGGAGCTCGAAAGATCATCTAGTCCAACCCCCTGCCAATTCCTTCCTGAACTGCAGGGCCCAGAACTGGACACAATATTCCAGGTGCGGTCTCAAATACCTGGAGCCCAGAGGGCAGGAGCACCTCAGTCCCTTTGGATGGCTGAAGGCAGCAGCCTCAGGGACTGACAGCTGCTAAATCTAGCAAAGGTGGTTTGCTGGAGGTCTTAGACCTACAAAGGTTAAAGAACAAGACCTTCAGTAGACTCTGAGAGCAGTCAGAAATCAAAAAGGAATGGTCTGGATGGGCTCAAGTTGCAGCTGCATTGCAGGGCAGACTACTCTACATGCACACACAGCTTGCCCAGCAGCTCCTTGCAGAGATGCTTCAGTTGCACCACAAAGTATTAATTGCTCTGAGGCTATGTTCAATTACTGCTTTCCTTCTGAATCCAGCAGCATAGTGCCTACAACCAAAATTACACAGGCATTAAAATATTCTGCTTAACTTATGATTGCCATTTAGTCAAGGTAAATAAAGGTGGTGGATCTTTTTTTAAGATAACCCATTCTCTTATTGCAGAATTGTAGGGGTTGAAAGGGACCTCCAGAGATCATCGGGTCCAACCCCCTGCCAAAGCAGGTCCTCTAGGACAGATCACACAGGGAGACGTCCAGATGGGGCTGGAATCTCTCCAGAGAAAGAGACTCCACACCCCCTGGGCAGCCTGTCCCAGGGCTCCCTCACCCTCACTGGGGAAAAGTTCTTCCCCATGTTGGTGTGGAACTCCCTGTGCTCCAACTTGCAGCCATTGCCCCTTGTCCTGTCCCCACAGACACTGAAAAGGGGCTGGCTAATTTCCCTCTCTGTGTCCCACACTTCAGATATTGATAAACTTTGATCAGATCCCCCTCAGTCTATTTTCAAGGCTGAACAGCCCCAGCTCACTCAGCCCTTCCTCACAGGGGAGATGCTTCAGGCCTTTAATCATCTTCTTAGCCCTCCTCTGGACTCTCTCCAGGAGATCCCTGTCCTTTTTATCCCAGGGAGCCCAGAACTGGACACAATACTCCAGGTAAGTAAGTTTGTTTCCTGCATTTTGCTTAAGTGTTGAAAATCCATCATCAAAAGCTGGGGAAGGGTGTTGGTATCTGTGTGAGTGCTGAGAGTGTACAGAGGAAACAGCCTTGGCACAGGTGTTTGTGGTAGTAAGCTTTGCCATTTCTTCTCAGGTTAAGTCTCACAATGTCATTACTGTGCTGCTTAGCAGCCTATACCAGAAACCTGAAAGGAAGTGGGAATCATGGTTCTTCATTACAAAACAGGCAGCTGAAAAAGCAGCTAGATTAAATTCATCCTACAGTTAATAATCCATATGCAAACCAAATGTCCACTTCATCAGAAGTCATTTCAGACACATCACCTCCAATTTGTTTGCATCTGTTGTGCTAAACCTCACTGTCATCTTCCCCCTCTTCCCCCCAGCCCCTTACATTCCCTGAGGTACTGGAAGAAAAGCAGTAGGAGAATCCTGAGAAGATTTTTAACTTCTGACATCCAGAAGAGGCACAGCTTTCACTAGCTGCAGCAGGCAGGCAAAACCATCATGATTTAAAACGTGTTGTTTGGGAGAGGCAGCAGATTCCATATGGCATGTCCCTATATTGACAAGTATGGTCAGCACCGTGCAGAAGAAAGAGGCTTTACTCCATGCCAGCCCATGGCTGGACTGCCCATTCAGGAGAGCTTTAAACATCAATTAAGCCAGAGTTTCCAGGCAGGAATGGATTTCATCCCAAGCAAACGCAGTAAAAAAGTAGGACACTAATGTCTCTGAAAGATGCCTATGAAATTTGCTCCAGTAAACAAGAGGCAAGGGCCAGAAGGATCCAACTGGAGAGGCACAAGCAGCACAAAGAATGTGTGGTTACAACAAAAATGTACTGTCTTAAACAAATACCAGGAAAAAAAAGCCCTTTCTGATCCTGGAAAGCATTAAAACTGGGAATTAAACAGATAAAAACATATGTATTTGAGACATTGCCAGTTCAGCATTTGTCTCATACTGCAGCAAGAAACACAGCAGTGGTAAGAAAGCAAATCCAGACAGTATTTCCCAATTGAGCTTCATTGAACAACACAGATGGACAGGGCTCTACACACATTTCCAGCACCTGCAGTTTCCCTAGATGCTGCTGAGAAGCCTCTTGCTTCCCTTGGAGCTTGAAGCCATCACACAGGCTGGGCTCAGGACATAAGGTGATCCAGCACCATTCCGTCAAAGCCCCCCACTGCACTGCTTGTGTCCTGATTGCAGTGGGGCTGTGCAAGCCCAGCTTTGGTTTTTCTTCTCTCTTAAAAAAACACCATCACACTCAATGAATAGAGGGACCCCAGTCAACAGGACCACACACGCTATGTGTATATACAGGGCATATTTTCTATTTTCCCCCAGGACCACAGCTGCCCCACAGTTGCCTTCCCCACTGCTGACACGTAGAGTTTTATATAGGCATCAACAAGAAGTGCCCTTATCCCAGCCTCTGGCCAGGAGAATCCTGAAGATGAGGTAAGTCCTGAAATGAGGTCTTGAAACATTTCTCAGGCCATCTTGCAACTCTGTTTTCTTCCTGTGGCTGTAGGACAGCAACCTCAAAAGCATGAAATTTCTTCTGTTGTTATTTTTGTATCCTTCTGAACATCCTTTAGAGCAGTTGATATTTCCAGGGCAGAGTACAGGCTCACTACTGCCATCATCCCTTCTCACCTCACTGGCTTAGATGGGTTGACAATTTCTACATTTAATGTCTGTCAACCATTTCCAGGGTGGTTTGGGGTCGGTTCCCCACCCCCACCCCCCACCCCCATTAATTCTTCAATGCTTACACACATTTGTCAAGGGAGGCCAGTAAATACCACCCCAGGCAGGGTTTTTACTGTAATTCCTTAATTTGCTAACAGTCCACAGTTATCTGGACATACAAAGGGTATTATTTTCTATCCACCAATTAGCCAACCAGGAGTTCAAAAGCCTCTGCATCTGCATTAATACCGAGAATTCCTTAATCCATAAAAATTAATGGAGATTATGTTAAAGAGACTTAAACATTTAAATCCTTTGCCACATTAGTCGCTCTCTTTTATGTGCAGGTAACTCCAGCCCAAGTCCTCAGGAGCCCAGCGCGCGTGTGGCAGAGCAAACTAATCCCTCCAAATGAGAAACGTGAGCTTTTGACCAGCTCTCCCCAGACAGCAGAAGGTGGCTGCTTTCTCCACAGCTTTTGAGGTCTGGCTTCCTCCCCCCACACCACCAAAGCTCTTACCATGTGACTTTATGAAGTCTTAACAGGCTCCTGAAGCCCTACATGGAACCATTTTCTTCTTGTTGTGGGTGGTTGTCCTGGCTCCAGAAAAACTGCAGTGTGAAATTAAATACACCAACTCCAGAGCATCACCCAGCTGCCAGGCAGAAGTTCTGAACCCTCAGGTCTGCTCCAATCTAAAATTTGGCTTTACCATCACCTTATATCAGTCCCTGGATAATACCAGCCCAAAGTGCCCATGCTTTACTCAGATACTTCATACCCCTCTTTTTATGGCTACATAGATTTTTCACACACACCTATTAATTGCAGTTACATTAAAAGGTTTTGAACTAACCTCTTCCTCTCGGCAGCATAACTTTAAATAGACATGTCCTCAGAAACTGGAAATTTTTTTAGAACAGAGAGCAATTATCTTGAAGATAAAAAGTTGCATTTCAAAGATTTGCTAGAGGGTGTTTACTGAACTCTACCTGCCAAAGAGAAAAGTTACAGAAGTGGGATTATTTCAATCCCCCTTCATTTCTTTTCTTCCTGGCCCCTGAGTGCATCTCTCTAAATATTTAGTTTCTCTTGAAGCTGCAGAGGCTCTTTGTGCAAGCAATGAAGGGGCAGATTTCCTATCATTTGGTTGGTGAAGAGCCACATTTACTCAGGCTGGTTCATACCTAAATTCACAGCTTAATTTGGGATTTATTTGAGCAGCTCGGATGCTACCAGCAGGAACATGTCTCTAAAAGCTTCCATTGCTTCACGAGACAACTCTCACTTTGTGTGGGTGCTCCCCTCTTTGCACAAAGCCCCTTTGAGGCCATGCATCACAGAACATTAGGAGTTGGAAGGGACCTTGAAGGATCATCTAGTCCAACCCCCTGGCCAGAGCAGGAGCACCCAGACTCAATCACACAGGAACACATCCAAGCAGGGTTTGAATGTCTCCAGAGAAGGAGACTCCACAGCCTCTCTGGGCAGCCTGTCCCAGGGCTCCCTCACCCTCACAGTGACAAAGTTCCTCCTGACATTCACATGGAACTTCCTCTGCTCCAGCTTGCACCCATTGCCCCTTGTCCTGTCGCTGTCCATACCTGAGAAGAGCCTGGCTCCATCCTCCTGACTCTCACCCTTTACATATTTATAGACATGAATAAGGTCACCCCTCAGTCTCCTCTTCTCCAAGCTAAAAAGGCCCAGCTCCCTCAGCCTCTGCTCATGGAAAGTGTTCCACTCCCTTCATCACCTTGGTGTCCCTGTGCTGGGCTCTTTCAAGGAGTTCTGTGTCCTTCCTGACCTGAGGGGCCCAGAACTGGACACAATACTCCAGGTATGGTCAAGATGCAGGACGCAGGGATATCACCTTCTCCTCCTCACACCCTTCCCAGGGGCACGACCTCACCAGCCACACACCTGCAGCAACGTCCAAGAGCCGGGTCATTTCTAACACGCAAATTATACGTGTAATTAATAGGGAGCGTAACACGCATCAGGCCCGTTACACACACACGATCGTTTGCTTCCCTCTCGCAGGGGTTGGCAGGGCAAAGCACCCGGCAGGAAGGGACGGAGCTGCCCCTCTGATCCCCCGGGAAGCCCCAGCACGGGCTCGGCCCGGCCTAACGGCTGCCACTAGGGGTCAGGCCGAGCCCGGGAAAGGCCCCCGGCATGCCGGGCCCTCCCGGCGCAGGGCTCGGGGATGGGGGGACGGCTCTGTCCCCTCGGGCTGCGGTGAGCCGCGGTTAGCCTCAGGACAGGCAGATGCCGAGGCGAGCGGTCAAAAGCGCTTGTCACCTTCAAAGGGCAAGTGCCGGAGAGCCAGCGAGAAGGGAGCGCGGTAAGGTACAAGGGCACACCAGCCCGTTTGGATCAGAGAGGCTTGTCCTGCAGCTCCACGGGCTAAGCCCAGAGTCCAGATCCACAGCATTGTAGAGGTTGGAGGGAACCTGCAGAGACCATGGAGTCCAACCCCTCTGCCAAAGCAGCTCCCTAGGACAGGTCATACAGGGAGGCATCCAGACAGGGCTGGAATCTCTCCAGAGAAGGAGACTCCACACCCCCCTGGGCAGCCTGTCCCAGGGCTCCCTCACCCTCACTGGGGACAAGTTCTTCCCCATGTTGGCGTGGAACTTCCTGTGCCCCAACTTGAGGCCATTGCTCCTTGTCCTGTCCCCACAGACCACTGAGAAAAGGTTGTCACCAAGTGCTGCCCAAGTCCACACACCACAAACTGATGGGCTGAAGTCCTAAAGGCTTGATACCTACCCTAAACATTGACAAATATCTATTTCAGGACAGTTAGCAAATGCAAAAATGGTCTTGGGAAGCAAATCGGGCTCCCACAGGGGAGCTTGGCTACCTTGGAAGAAATCAGAGTAGCTGCTTTGTTAGCAGACCCAGTGATGTGGTAGTGAAGTATTTAAAACCATGTAAGAAAGCAGACTTTAGCCTCTGACATACCATCAAAATGGACATTACACAGTAAATGTACAGCATGCAAGGCTTGTGGGAAAGTTCACTGAGAATTTTTGGAGCATTTTCTTCAAGCTAAGCTTTTTCCTAATAATTTGATGCTTACAGATTGATGTTCCTTTGGTGAAAGTCATGTGCAGACCCTGGTATGATACAATTTTGGAGGTGTTTCATTCCTCTTGTACAGCTCAGTTAAGTTCCTACATTGTTTATTCTCTTTTCCATCCTTTTGGCAAAGATTATCCCAGAAAGAACTAAATTGCATGAAAATTAGCACTGTTTTGTATTGGATTTTGCTAGAAGCCTTGCAGGCAAATTCACACAGCGTGCTGAGAACAGCATCTAAATCTTGCTAAATGAGGAATAGCAGCAATGTGTAACCAGGGTGTACCTCAGTACCCTATCTGATGCCTTCTAGTAGAGCTAACCTTCAGCCCCAGGAAGCCTCAAGCCAGCATTTTGCTTCTCTCATTAAAAACAAGTGAGTCTCTTACTATAAATATCAGGCAGCTTCCTGGCTTTTTCAGAATTAGACCAGAAAACAGCAGAAATTCAGACAAGGAGATGAGTATCTGACTAGGGGGTCACCAGCAATTCTGCATTTCGTGCCAAACCCCCACCCCCCAACTTGAGATTAAATTGTGAATGCTTTAAGGGAAACAAACCAAACATATATGGCAAACCCATGATAAAAGCAGCCTTTTAGCTCTGGTGATCATAAAGTATGTGAACAGTAACACATGGAGCACAGCCTGATTTCTGGAAAGCAAGTAGCCTATTAGTGGTGCCTGCCTTGCAATTACCAGTAGAGCAGTAAGCTACTTAGCAGAGTAAACCAAAATTGAGGGACAGAGCAGCGAGGCATGGTTCTCCATCTAATCAAATGCTTTGCTGCCTGTCAGATGTGCAGAAGCAGGAGAGCTGGGATTGGGAATTGACAGGAGTGGGGGCTGCATTGATCCACAGATTCAAAATTGAGCAGTCAATGAATGGCCTTAAGGACAGTTCCAGTGGCATGGGGGGCGCAGGCAAAAATTAATCAGGGGATCTAATGAATTATGTGGCAGATGGCTTGCCTGCAAGGCAAGCATCTTCCCCTGTGCACCAAGACCTCAAGTTAGCCAGTCTCTCAAACCAAATGAAGGCACTTGATTCTCTAGTCCCACGCTTGTAGAACTGGGCAGAGACAAAGGCTCCAGTAGGACAAGCTGCTGCCTCTGCCTTTTGTAAAGCAAAAGTCTCTATTGTAGTTCATTAGGATCTGTAATAGCTCTACAAGCTTGTATACACTAGGCATTTGATGAATAACAAGATGTTGGCAGCTGACCAATCATCTGAATATTTCAAGGCTTGGCAATATTTCAGCACAGTCTCCATAGCAAAGGAGGTCATTTTCTCTCTATTCCCCGAAGTGGCAGCTTACAGCTCAGTCAAATTCCTTCAACTGACCTTTTTGTGTATTTAAAATATTTATCTTTTAAGTAACTTCTCATTCCGCTCCAGTTTGCCACGGTGGTTACAGGAGAAAGCTCCAAACCTAGGATAAGGTTCTGGTTACAGTTCATACCATTACTGAGCCCTTCCCTGGCAGAAACTGATTAGAAATGACCAATTAACCGCCCTCCAGTCTTTGGAATAGGCCTAATTAGCCAGACTGAGGTGTGCCTAGGAAACAAATGACATTTCCCCTTGTTTGCACAGAAGAGCACGCCCAGTCAGTATAACTTGACACCAGTAGCCAAAAGACTCAAGGGGCTGTTAAAAACAAGATGACTACTTGGAGGGTGGAGTGGAAAAGGACCTACAAGATGAGAAACTGTCCCAATATAGTGCAGCATCTCACTTGGCAGGGGTAATCTAGCATGGCTTCTTGTGGCATAAAGACAGTCAGTCAATTGAAATAAAACTGGAGAAACTGTTGGATTGCCCCATAACAGCTTAGTCTGGTGGCTGTGGACATGGGTAATATATGTTGAAGAATAAGACCCAGCATGAACTGCAGCTAAATTTAGCATGAAGGTAACTTTAGGACTCTACATATTTCTTGGTGAAGCAGGACAAACCACACAAGGCAGGTCATCTCACACCTTCATAAGCACCATCTCCTCCTGCTGGGAGGCCAAAAGCTTTGCAGAGGCTAAGTAGATATGGCCAGACCCCGATGGTTGTCTAGTTAGTCTGTTTCACTCCTGCCTTTGGTAGCTATTTCATGCTTCGTGACTCCATTGCAGAGCTCTGTCTCAATAGGTGCTCTGCAAAGCCTTTGGAAGAGAAAACTCACAGCCCGCACATCTCAGAGAAGATCAGTCTATCCTTTGTTTCAATGACGCTGAAACAGTGGGATACAGTTCAAAACTCCCAGATGAGAGGCCTGGGGCTTCCAGAAGGACAGTAGGGTCAAGAAAAGGAAGTATTGGGGGCAAACATTTTGGCTGGATGTGAGGACCCCTACTATGTGCAATTTATTCCCCCCACCCCCGCCTTTAGATCCAAGTCCAGTTTGGCTAAACAGGATCAGGCTGCTTTCCGCTTGAATGAACAAGCAGTTGCATAACAAGAAACAGCCCGATGTAGTTCCTATGAAACTGTGGGACCCACCAAAATCACTTTGCTATTGTGCAAACTACTAAAATGGGAGCTTTGACTGGTTTTGCTGACTTATGAAACATCATTTTTTTCTTTCTAAACACAGTAATAAGAGAAACTGTCACTTAAGACTGGAAATTAACAACATCCACAGCTGCTGAACTGAAAAACAGAGGGGAAAAAACCCTTTTCAATGTCATGCCTCATGCAAAAAAATATTTAACAATTAACGGTCTCGAGTTTCGCGTGCATTTCTCTAAATATTGCAGTTGTTTTGCAAAGACCACTGCGAGCACAGCTGTGCCAAACCAACAAACAGTCAGGGCCATTGTTGGTATTTTGGCAAAACTATCTTCCAGAAAAAAGCCAGCTGGGTTGGAAAAAAAAAGCAGATTCAAACTTTAAAGCTTTGAGGAATGGGGCATGTAAAAAAAAAATCGAAAAAGGCTTTATTCTGCCATATTTGCCCTTGCCAGTAACAGCCCTTTGAGAGCCACTCTCAGCAGGGGATATACCCTGGCTGCAGGGCAGATAGACTCCTGAGAAGGCAGTGAAAATACGGCCAACACATGTTGGCAGCCCAACAGCACTGGAAGGCAAACTGGGGATACATCAAGCTCCCAAGGTCTAGACACATCCATTAACCCGAGTAAATCCATCAATCAAGTACAGGGATGCTCGACATCTATACCAGTGACAAGAGCCTGGCATGGAAAGGTGTTGCACCGCCTGTACCACCGCTCTGCAAATAAGCCATTGGTTTCAGTGGCTGTTTCCTGGAGCTCTATCTACAGAGTCAAATATCCTCTGTAGGTAAAACGATCCAAACCAGGCCTACCAGCCACACAGAGCATTTCAGCTGGCTTTACCTAAGTATATCTCACATATTAGGGCACAGCATATGTAACCAGATTCGCCATTCACCAATGTTTGAAGCACCTGGAAGAGGAGGATTCAGAGCACACTCTGTGGAAACAGCCGCGGTGAGCAGTGCTTTGTGAGGAGCCCCACAGACCAGGTCACCAGCAGGTTGACCCAAGTGATGGGACAGAAGCAGAATGGCACAGCAAGATCTGTAGCCTGCATAATGCCTCAACCAGACACGATGCCGTGGTAGCACAGGCTGGCTTGCGAGTCGTGGTTGGTCAGTTAGTATTTCTGTCAGCAGCATCAGTGGGGACAGCACAGATTTCCCCCCTCCCACCGGAAAGCAGTTACTTGCAATGAGATAAGGAGTTCTTTCTACACACACTTGTTCCTGCTGCCGAGACTCACCGCCATGCTTCTGACAGCTGCCTCTTCCCACAGCTGCGAGCAGGGACGGTCCTTGCGGCTGTCAGGGATGTCGCAGTTCTGCTCACTGCAGAAAGCACAGCTCACCGGCTAGGCCTACCAAAAGGCAGTCCTCAGAAGCAAAGCGATGACGGTGCCAGCATTCAGAGTTCTAGGGAGCATACACTCGCCTTTTTTTCCTTCCCCAAATGGTGAAGGCCAAGAAAACATGATACAATTTGTGTTTGGGGAAGCTGATATTCTGCTGTGATGTTTGATCTGGCAAGGAACCACGGTTCCTTCCTGCAAGCTGGCAAAACACTAAACATGGGGAATGCCATGCACAGACAGTCTCAATTAAGCTATCTTTCCAAGCTGTAAAACAGCACCAGGCACATTAAACAGCAGAAAACACATTTGTTTCCTCTCCATCTGCACCAGCATGTATAGTGATCCAGGCTCTACCCAAATTACAAGACAAGAGGAAGAACAACCACATTTAATCTTTGTTTAGGACCCCCTTACCCTGTATTGGCTACCGGTGGATTTCAGTTTCTAAAACAATTGGTAGCTCCAACTTGAGCATCCTGCCTTTGAGGAACATGAAGCTGGAGAGAACAGGTTCGTTAATCTTGGACTGCACTATCCTAAGTGGAGCCCAAATAAATGGGTGTTAGGCAATTAGCAGATTAAAAAATTAAATTACATATCTATCACTTTAGTTCCTAGTCATGAAATTGTGTTCATAGAATCACAGAATGGTCTGGGTTGGAAGGGATCCCAAGGATCACAGAGTTCCAATCCCCCTGCCACAGGCAGGGACACCAGCCTCCAGGCCTGGAGCTACACAAGGTTGCCCAGGGCCCCATCCAACCTGGCCTTGAACACCCCCAGGGATGGGGCATCCACCCCCTCTCTGGGCAGCTTGTTCCAGCCCCTCACCACTCTCTCTATAAAGAGCTTCCCCGTAATATCTCATCTTAACCTTCCCTCCTTTAGCTTTAGTCCATTCCCCCTTGTCCTGCAATCCATTCCCCCTTGTCTTGCCATTGTTAGGCAATGCATTTTTAGAGCTGAACTAACAGCTCTTAAATCCTTTTGGAAAAAAAAAAAGACATTATCTTTGAGGCCAACATAAATTAAGCAATAGGTTACTTGAAATTATAGTGGGTCATGACATGTTAAATTATTCTACAACACTTACATGGTCTGATGAAACTGATTGTACCAACAGCCCCGAAAATAGTTTATATGCATGGAAAAATCTCAGACCACTGCAGGACTGAGAAAAATGTAAGTTATTTCATCCACTGCCACAGGAAAAAAAAACATTTCACGTTTTCTGGCCATTCCACATATGGATATTTCCATAAGTGTTTCCATGTTTATGGTCTAAAAATCCCAGTGATTGTTGTTGACATTCAGGGACACAGGGCCATTGCCTAGCAAAGCTGAGGAGTGTGGTATGAATCATGCCAGTTCATTCACCACGGCTACATGCAGTTACAGTTGTCAAACCAGATTTAGAGCAGGGGGAGAGAAAGGGAAAGGAGTAGCAAGGCGAGGAGGTGGAGAAATAGCGGGTGCTCTGCCCAGGGAGGTGCATAGCAGAGCCTGAACGTCTTCGTCTAGTAGTAAGTTTGAAGTCTTCTCAGCTTGCTTGTGGGTTCTCTAAACCACCGGCCTTCAGCAGGCCATGTGGAGAACCTGAGGTTTGCTGGCTGAGCAGGGAGCACAGGAAAACAGCAGGAAAACAGGAGACGAGGAGCATCATAGCCAACTCCTTTGTGGCCAGCTCCTTCCACTGCACAGTTTTATACTGATATGTAGTCACCAGAAAGCAAAATTAAGCCCATATAATTTTACAATCCAATGCAAGTCACTATCTACTGAGAAGAAATTTATGTCACTTCTCCCCCTGCCCCATCCCCCCAATCACTACAGTCTACATGTTTAATACCACCCAACCATAAAAAGAAAGTAAGCCTACTCAAATTTGGCCTTTGATCAGCAGCATTTTTCCTTTACACTAGGAAAGTTCAGCCTGGGTTTGGCTAGTGCTTTTGAGATAAACAGACAATTACCCTGCAATTTTTTCTGGCAAGCATGTGAGGAACCAAGCCAATACTCAATCTAAAATTAAATTTAGAATTAAGATATGGTTGCTTCACCATTTGTCCTCCTCTTTTTTAAGCAGTAAAAACAGGGTTCCAAATCTCATATTTCACAATAAGGAACAATCTTGTATTTCCAGGAATCTAATCCTCAAAAAAAGGGACACTGAGTTCGTCTGCATTAATGTGAACCCAAGCCTGGGTACTTTCCCAGTGTGGGCATCCCATCTGCTCTACATCCACAGTATAGGTCCCTTGGTGTCTCTTGCTGGCCTGGATGCAGCTACAGTGGGTACTACTTGGGACAAGTTCAAGTATCTTATTTATTCCATGAGCTTTCTGACATCCTTGGTATCTCTCTACAGCACTCATCTCTCCTTTGCTGTACATGGAAGCATGCAAAACCATGTGACCTTCCATGAAAAAGAAGGCATGACTTCATTTATCCAGAAGTCACCTTTGGCAAAGAAAATTCCATGGCCATAAATTAGTCTTGAGGACTTTCATATATCTCGTCTGCCTGTATGTAGTGGCACAGTACAGATAAATATCAGTCAACCCAACTCCCCCGTACTGAGGCTAGCTAAGAACATTTGCTGGACAGGACATGCTCCCTCCCTATACTCTGGGGCTATGAGATGCATGTGGAAACCACAGAAGGCATCCTACCACCCTGACTCCAGAGGGAATTGCCTAAATTGCTTCTCCTTTGGAAGGAACTTGTCAGCTGGGGACACCCAGTCTTGCTAATATGCAGAAGGAAAACAGATGCTCCCAGAGTAAGACATGCTTTAGAGGCTTCTGTGTAATGTGGACAAGAGGGTGTGCAAAAGCTGCAGTGCTTCCCCAAAGCAGCAAGTCAGGGGCCAACACACACGGGACACACATTGAGAGCAGACATGCCAAAAATCAACAAGTGCAGGAAAAAGTGTGGACCTTTATACCCAGCCCCCACCAGCCAGAGCAGAACTGCCAACAGAAGTTATTGCAAAGCTGCCTGTGAACTGGCTCAGTACCTAATACTGCCCTAGCAAAGGGCGTGAGTGTCCGTCACAGCAGCCACTGAACCTATCAATTGTTTCTATGACTAAGTGTGCTAACTAATTGCAGAGCATTATACACAGATTGTGATCTTGCTTATGGCAGGATTAGCATTTTGTGCCCTTAGGCAGAAACCCAGTGCTCAAAGCTCCTCTCAAAGACCCTTTAGGACACAGCTGGTTTCAGATTAGGAAGCTTTAGGTGATCTGCAGTAGGATCTAGTGGCAGTCTACTGAGAAGCTCAAGCCTCACAAAATGTTGGCCTGATGACAGAAATTCCCTTTTAAAAATTGGCACAAACTATTCGGACACCAACGGACACAATTTCTTCATCTACTAACCCAAAAAATAGATTTTTCTGAAGGCACCTGACAAATGCCGTTAAAAAACTGAGGGAAGGTTTTCACTGAAATTAACTTACCCAATCTAAGATGATTTGGTACTGAATGACAAATTAATTAGCACAGAAAGAGCAAAAGCACAAGTCCAAGATGCAGTCAGAGGCAGCATCTGAGCAACATTATCTACATCGTAAGACAGCTGACAGAGATAAAACGGAAAGCAATTGTGATATACAGCTGACAAGCTCAAGCAGATGTCTTTGAGAACAGATAAAAACATTAAGATGACAGTCTACATGAACACTAGTATGTCTTACTAGATCATAAAGGCAAAAAGGATACATCTGTCTGGGGGAAAAAAGCCTACAGTGCAGTGACCAGATTCTTTCCTTTTGGCTAATTTACCTAAGCTGGGTGGTGGTGGTGGGAAACCTCAATTTTACATTCGAGCCTGTAGTGTGGACACACTATAGAAAACCACTTTTTCACTTAGTTCAGTGTAGAATCCATCAGAAAGCAAGCAAAGCTTAGCAAAAGGCATTTACCACAAGACACAGAACATTAATGACTTTCAGAAATACGGTGCGACTCAAAAAACCCCAGACAGTCAGGGTAGGCATATATGCCTAAAAGACAAGTCCCAGTGCAGTGTTATGAATTATGTATTACTCCATATATTATAAAATCACAGTTTTAGAAACATGAGGCCTTTCACATTCCTCTTCCACGTAGTGACACCCGAAACAAATCAAGTCACTTTTGAACACACACGTCTGGTAACAACACGCAAAGCAGCCGAGAGCAGAACAGATGATTCAGCTTCCCAGTACTCCCAGCTGTTCAGTGACAGCAAGCAAGCCATCAGTAACGTTCCATATTTTGGCAAGGATACCAGAACAGAGAACCTTTTTTTTTTGATAAAGAGCGCTGGCATTCCTCTCAGATATGTACAAAGTGCCATGGCAGTGATACCTGCCTTCTATCAATCACAACGATAGGCAGGAGAACCTTTTATTACGGATAAAGGTCTTTCCTGCCCCAAGGGAGAGGTGGCCTGAAAAGGGAAAAGTGGTGAACAAGCCTTTGTGATTCACGGTTGCTTTTCACCAAGGACAACCTGGACAATGCCAGCCTCAGTCATTCATTCCTCTGGAGTTTGGCAGCAGAAGATTCATGACATTCAATTCAGGTGCTTGTAGCAGACAGCCCCAGCGCATCCCTCGGTCCTTTTTCATGATGTATAGCTAAACCAGGCCAAATTCTCTATTCTCATCCCAAGACTACCCGTATGTGTTGAGCAAGAGCACACTGTTGTCTTGCAAACCCAGTCCAAAACTTTCCCTTTCCAGGCTAAGGAAGAACCAAGCAATTATAACATTTTTAAGGAGAAGCTGTTGAAATCCCCCTCAGCCCCAGGCACATTCCTTACAGCAAGGACACACCAGGATAGAAGAAGACAGCAGAAACTCTGTCCTTGCATTCTTGGTACAAAATGAGGAGTTTTTGGGAGCATCTGGCAGCAGTCAAATGCCTAGTGCAGAACCACCAGGACAGAAACAAACACTGTGTTGTCCTTCTTAGACACTTAAATGTCTTCTACTAGCGCAGTGCTTGAATTCATTATGGTGGTCAGCACACCTCTAACATGAATAGTGACATTTCTGCTCAGTACCTCTGGACATGGATAAATCACCTTTGGCAAGGGGAACAGAGAGGGTTAGTGACACTACCATGCTGGTATAAAAAGCCTACAGGGAGAAGCTAATTGAGTCCAGAGTCCCAATCTAATACCCTAAGCCTTAGACAGGCTTCCCCCTTCGCACATGGAACATACTCCACACGCAGGAGGATGGCATTTGTCCTCCTGTATTGGATTTTATCTACTGCTAATATACTGGTGCAACGATGGAAAATAAGGAGCTTCTTTCTTTTTACAATGCCAGACCCTCAGCTGAATACAAATGAATTTTTTCAGTCTCCTCCTTTTTTATGGCCATCATGGGTATTTGGAGACTCTTGGAATAAGGTCATTTCCATCAGTCCATCCCTTGCTCTCTCTCCCCTCCCCACTCTTTCCTCTCAGGTATTTATTAGAGCATCAATCACAGCAGTATCTAGGCACAAGCTGTCGCCTGACTAATGGTCTGTGCTTTTCAGATACCATAGCAACTTAACGACACACATCAGCATATACCTCTGTCACCAGAGTGATGCAGTCTTCTTGAAATATGGCACCCATGCTACAAGCCCACACCATTTCTTGAACAAGGTCAAGGCAATCTGTGCCAGACCTCCTGCTCCCTGTGCCTGAGAGTGCCTCGGAGTAAAGCCACATCTTCACAAGGTACAAATAACTTACTTGAAGCAAGGAAAGCTTTGAAAGAGGAAGGGGTAGCCAGCACACACAGTAGGTATGTGGTGCCTGCATCATCATCTGCATTTAATTGAGCTATTCATCCTCCTCCTGCTAAGCGAGGGTATGCCCAGGCTACCAGGCCACTGTGGTGGCTCAGGACACCTTGATGCTCTCCACACACAACCTGACACATACAATAACGTAAAGACAAAACTCTTAGGACATCCTCCTGGAAATGCTCACTGCCTTGCAGAGCCTGCACCTGCCCATCCTCCCCCTCCTCCACCTTTCTAGCCAGGAGGATATTTGGTATTCAGTCCCTTTGTCTCCTTGCTCCAGTCTCACATAATTGATAGTTGAGCAATTTTCCAACTTAAACTCCGTCCATTAACATACAAAAAGCAGAACACATTTGGAGTGTTTTGCTGCTGGAGGGAAGGAAACATTAGTTCCAGGAAGACTTAACAAGGAGGGGAGAAAGTGAGTGGCTTTGAGCTGAATCAAGGCATTTCTGTCTGCATTTTTTTAATCTCCTTTTATTGTAGGACTCTAACCCACCCCCTGCCAAAAAAACCCCACCAAACAAAAAAACCCCACGGACACCCTTTAGAGAAGACCTAAAACACCCTCTTGAGTTTCATTATGTCTTTGAGCCTTCAGCTGGATACAGATATATGTGCACTGAAATACAGAAGCATGGCAATCACAGTATAATCAGTATTCTCATCTGCATTAAAAGCTGATCTCACATTCATCAGATCAAACCAATGCTCAGCCTGTGGGCACTTACTCAGCACTATAATATATTCCACTTCTCTTGATCCATCTGTCAGCACATTCCTGTTACGTAGAGAGCACGGGTGGCTATACAAGGCTCTTAACAGAGGGGCTGTATTTCTTCTCAGTCCTCATGGGGAATCATATGAAACAAAGTTTGCTTTACTTACAAGGTTTCCTTCCCACCTGCCTTGGCAGAAGGTCTCAATATGGCATACAAGTACCTGCAGCTTCAGCAGTGCCCTTTAATTCTTATCAAGATGTTTGTCTCAGTGACTTCTTACATTTACAACCCATAAATTGGGCACTATAGTGTAGTACCTTCCCTTTGTCCTTTGGAAATAAGCCTGTTCCAGTTAAGGGCATCCTTCATAAGGACAGTTTATCAGCACTGTCCATCTTGCCCCATTCTCTGTTTCTCCATCAGATTTTTAACTTGAAGTCATAATAGTTTTATGTCTTTTGAGCCTCATTATGCTTTGTCAGTTCCAGGGTACACTGTGGATGGCCATCTCTTGTCACACAAGGAAACATCAAACTGTTACGAATTAAAGACAGCAAGAAACATTCTGCAGTTTCAGCATCTCCCTGTGTCATTCCCATGTCTTTCCCCTACCTCACCCCCTGGCCTTTTGCAGGCATGTAATTACAGAGCCAGGGCCTTTCACTGAGCTGTGGCTTTCCTTGAGTGCCTCATACACTGCTGCACACAAGACAGGATTTAGTCAGCTTCGTATCACCTCTGCACCACCACATACAGAATCACAAGGTAGGAAGAGACCTTTAAGATCATCAAGTCCAACCAATCCCATCCTATGCTAAACCATATCCCTGAGCACCTCATCTACCATCCCGGGAAGGTGACTCAACCCCCTCCCTGGGCAGCCTGTTCCAGGCTCTAACAACTCTTTCAGTGAAGGACTTTTTCCTAACATCTAATCTGATCCTGCCCTGGGGCAGCTTGAGGCCATTTCCCCTTGTCCTGTCTCCTGTCACCTGGCTGAAGAGACCATCATCTGCCTCTCTACACCCTCCTTTCAGGTAGTTGTAGGCAGAGATAAGGTCTCCCCTCAGTCTCCTCTTCTCCAGGCTGAATATCCCCAGCTCCCTCAGCCTCTCCTCAGAGGACTGATTAATCAGGTGATTGATACATTCAGGTTCCCACTCACAGCACCACTTCCAAAGGAAACAATCACCACTTTCTGAACAGGACTTACTAGCAGGAAAAATGGGAACAATTCCTCACTTCAAACACTCACCAGAAACCTGTTGATCCCAAGATAATACGAGATGTACTACCAGGAGAACTGAAGTGGACTTTACCCCACCACTGCTTATTTACCTTGCAGGCCTGCAAATGCCATGCCACTGAGTGCAGCGCTTCCAGTATAAGCCCTAGTGGGGCAAGTGGATCAGGCACAGCTTGGAGCAAGCTGTTTAGGAAGCTTGAACCACAATGGCTTGGATTTGGAGGCCAGCCTGCTAGTGACCTGCGCAGCCTGCAAATATGGAAGGAGATGCTAGTTTGTGTTTTTCCACCCCTCTGCAAGGCTTCAGCTTTCATTGAAACAGAGCAGGTAGTAGCAGGCTGCCTTTACAGCTCTGGCTAGGGATAGACAGCATATAGAAGCTGCCCTTACATCTGGGCACACAGGGCTTCCCTTCCTCTGCTCCCAAACCCCCAGCTCTCTCTCCCCAGGCAAGTGCAGGCACAGGTCATCAGTGGCTAGCAGCAGCAAGACCCACGCTGGCTCACAGGGAGCACTGCGCTTCAACAACCTGTGCAAATAGAAGCCATCCCTCCTCCACATCACCACCACACAGCAACGTGCTCCACAGGGTATCAGTGTTTCTCCCAGATAACCTTGTATACACAGTTTTAGAAGAAGTGACATGCTTTGGAGCTGACTGATAAAATTCCTTTCCATAACTACAATTCAGGAATTCCATATCTATCCAACTTCTTTTTTTAATCAAGCCCATCCCACCCAGGCACATCAGACTGGATGCCTCTTGTTGAAACTGAGACACTTATACCAAGAGCAGCTAGACATAGGCTTCAAATGGAAGCAAAGTTATAGCTTTAACCATGGAAGAGCTATAGAGCAAGCAATAGCTTTCCCATCTATAAAAATGGGATTTACACAGAGAAGTGTTGAGCTGTTTTCAAAGGGGCTAGAAGATACCTTGAAAGGCATTGAGTTGCTGGTTTTGTTTTTTTTTACTTTCATGTTTGAGGAAGTTTTCAACTCTCTAAAGGAGACCTCATTTATCACTTCTCAGTCCCTTTATGCAGCCTGCCTCAATCTTTTTCAAGCCACTACAATTCTTGCATAAAGAAAACTAGAAAGCTTCAGAAAAAAAGCAGTTACCAAATACTCCAGAAGGAGAAATACGTTTATCAAGTAAACATAAATCCAAGCTGTCAGACCAGTACCTGAAGACCAATCACATTCACTGCAACCTGAGAATGAAGTATTCTCCAAATTTACTGCTACTGTTTTTACCACTAATTGCTGCTGTTTTTGCTTTACTCAAGCCTTCCTTGAGCTACACTTCTCACCAACAAGCTCACAAACCTCTCACTAACCAGTCTCAAAGAAGAAAGTTAATAGCACTCCTCCTTCAGCAAGGTTAGAAGCAGAAAAAGAAAAAAAAGTTTGCCCTGCAACCAAACTCACGCGCTGATGTTCCATCCAACAGCCTAAGAGGCTCCTCTCTCCTCAGGAGAAGCTGAGATGCACACCCCAACCAGCAGACTAACCTGCCCTCCCTACAACATCCCCTTTATATGCCTTCTGCTGCTCTGCATGGCCTCACTCCCACAGTATTACATCATTGAAATCAGCTGAGGCCAGCATGTGACTCAACAGTGTGAGCCAATGAGGAGACAGACTCGCTCCAAAGCACTGCCTTCTTTTTCCCACTTCTGAGGACAAAAAGTATATAGAGGAGTAAAGTGCGTGGTCCTTGCAATAAACTCATGAAGGGTTGTTTTCTATGGGGATTGGTTCTTTTGCTCCTGTGATGTCAATGCTTGACTGGCCTGAGGTACCAGCTCTGTAATGACAGCCAGTGGTGTTATCACAGGGGTTGGAAGGGACCTCCAGAGATCATTGAGTCCCACCCCCTGCCAAAGCAGGGTCCCTAGGACAGAAAATGCTATGGGCCTATGGACAGAAAATCCACTGGGTTTAGCAGAATGGGTAATTCTGCTAAGGTGTTACTCCTGTTGATGCCACCTTTCGTCCTTTTCTTGTGTCAACATTATGCTGGGTGCTTCTAATCACCCAGCTAGTCAATCAGTACACCCAAACTCATAGGATGTGTTGGCCACTTCACACTGCTGAGCTTCTGAAACCTGCTTGAGCTGGCCAATCCCAAAACATTCTGTTATAGGGTGACTGGAGACTTTCACTTTTGTTATGTTTTCACTGTTAATTTTCTTAAATATAAATCGACAGAAACAAAATATAACACATACCAATCCTGTATTTCAAGACAATATTCTGAAATCTATATTGCTACAGGGTTTTATAGCTTTCTATTTTCTTTATGCAGGCATTTTATCTGGAAATTGTGCTGTGATTTAAAAAAAAAAAAAACCCAGAACAAAGAAGTCCTGATAGTTTTCTTGGTATTGATATAATTAAATTGAATTTTCCTGCCCAGGTGTTTTCACTGACCTGTGCCCTTGCTTTCTCAGTTTTTCTGCCTAAAACCCCAAACCTGTTATAATTTAATTCAATTTAATTTAGATGGAACAATACGTGGTGGCTGGATCCAATGTTACTTCCAACAGTGACTACTCAATTGTTTTTCACTGACCTCATTCAATTCCCTACCCAGACTAGATAATCACGTATGATTAGGCATCGCCTCCGTGATTACAGCTTTCATAAATACCTTCTCTTGCAAGAGGCTGTTCTCTGACAGTCCCACCATCTTAGCAAACAATTCTTCTGATGGAAAATGAATTTCAGCCTTTTTACTAACTCATTCTACCACTCTGCCAGGAATCAAATGCCAGCAATTTCTTTTGTCCGTTGGCTTGTTTTATTATTGCCCACATGCATGTATATATCTTTTCCCTTGTGAAACCAACAATCTGATCAGCATAGCACCAACCTTTCAGGAAAGAATTCTGTAACGTATTTCAGCTCCTTGTTGCTTCTGAAGTTGCCCGTCTGTGTGTTTGAGGGAATTAATGGAAATGCTTGCCCTACGGATTTGTGTCTTGTGGGGTGACTTTGAGGTCTAAGAAAACGCAGCCTGGGATTGTGAGCTCTCTATATAGTCTAATGCGTGAAGCTACACCAAAGTACACATCTCTTTGTGGCTGACACACAGGACACTGCGCTGCCATCCAGTGAGACCTGGACAGGCTGGAGAGCTGGGCAGGGAGAGACCTAATGAAGTTCAACAAAAGCAAGTGTAGAGTCTGGCACCTGGGAAGGAACAACCGTTTGTATCAGTACAGGCTGGAAGATGACCTGCTGGAGAAGAGCTCTGTGGAGAAGGACCTGGGGGTCCTGGTGGATGACAGGGTGGACATGAGCCAGCAGTGTGCCCTGGGGGCTGAGACAGACAATGGGATCCTGGGGGGCATCAGGAGGAGTGTGGCCAGCAGGTCACAGGAGGGGATCCTCCCCCTCTGCTCTACCCTGGTCAGGCCCCACCTGGAGTATTGTGTCCAGTTCGGGGCTCCCTGGGATAAAAAGGACAGGGATCTCCTGGAGAGAGTCCAGAGAAGGGCTATGAAGATGATGAAGGGCCTGGAACATCTCCCCTATGAGGAAAGGCTGAGTGAGCTGGGACTGTTCAGCCTGGAGAAAAGAAGACTAAGGGGGGACCTAATTAATGTTTATAAATATCTTCAACATGGGATGCAGGGGGAATTGGCCAGCCCCTTTTCAGTGTCTGTGGGGACAGGACAAGGGGCAATGGCTGCAAGTTGGAGCACAGGGAGTTCCACACCAACATGGGGAAGAACTTTTCCCCAGTGAGGGTGAGAGAGCCCTGGGACAGGCTGCCCAGGGGGGTGTGGAGTCTCCTTCTCTGGAGAGATTCCAGCCCTGTTTGGACGCCTCCCTGTGCAATATGAGCTGGGGAGCTGCTTGGGCAGGGGGGTTGGACCCGATGATCTCTGGAGGCCCCTTCCAACCCCTACGATTCTGTGATTCTGTGATTCTGTGATTCTATGATTCTCTTTATAACATCATGGCTTACTTTCACAAAGCATATAGGAACATTATCAGTCTTTGGAGCTCTACTTCTGACAGCTGGAAACCATATCTGCCAATGGACATGTAATCTAACAGGGTCTGGGAACAACACAAAAAGTATGTAGACATTGTCTTTACATGAAGTTTATTTCCACAGGAAAAGAAACAAAACAAACAAGACCAGTACCATGTAGAATATTTTAATATAACGTGCTTTTATGAGGTCCCCCTGGAATCTAGTCTATATCATAATCACAGCAAGATGGATCAGTGTACAGCATTTCATCTCTTCAAGTTATTAAAAATCAGGGGTGAAAGAAAAGGCAAACATGGAGGGTAGCTAATGGGGGCTTTGTGTGGCGGTGAGGGAGAGGTTTGCATTACAGTGACTGTGGTTCCTACTTGTAATGGTGTTTGTGCTGTTCACTGAGAACATACTCACCGAGTACTCCCTGATGGCTTTTCTGTACAGTGTGCATTTCCCACTCTGGCAGCATCCAGCTGCCAGACACATGTGGTAGCTGGCGCAAGGGCTGTTAACATGTACTTTGCATGGGTGAAGGCAGAATTATGCCCCTTAAGCTTGTTTTCAGCTGGGCCCTAAGTTTGTACGTGCACATGAGAGTTACCTCATCCAACGCCGTGTATTCCCAGGCCAACAGATTGCCCCACTCGCTGGTTTTTCCTCCCCACACAGCATGTTGTGAAGAACTCAGAATATACACAGTGCTCTTCAGTATTTGGAGTGCTTATGAAGGGTAATGGTATGCACTGTGGTGAGGCGTTAAGAGCGCACAAGTACAAATGAGCCCAGTTGATTTATCTTATGATAAATCCTTTATGAGGAAAGGCTGAGTGAGCTGGGGCTGTTCAGTCTTGAGAAGAGAAGACTAAGGGGGACCTAATTAATGTTTATAAATACCTTAAGCATGGGATGCAGGGGGAATTGGCCAGCCCCTTTTCAGTGTCTGTGGGGACAGGACAAGGGGCAATGGCTGCAAGTTGGAGCACAGGGAGTTCCAAACCAACATGGGGAAGAACTTTTCCCCAGTGAGGGTGAGGGAGCCCTGGGACAGGCTGCCCAGGGGGGTGTGGAGTCTCCTTCTCTGGAGAGATTCCAGCCCTGTCTGGACGCCAAGCTGTGTGACCTGTCCTGGGGACCCTGCTTTGGCAGGGGGTTGGACCCGATCATCTCTTGAGGTCCCTTTCAACCCCTACACTCTGTAGATCTGTGAATATATGTTTGAATTTTAGGCAATTTGGTGAAAAAAAGGCTTTTCCTTTAAAATCTAAGTAAAGACTCTATCTTGGCTGTGTGCGGGGGTCAGCAGCAAAGGGAGACAAGAAACCTCACCAGACCCTCCTGAGCAGAGGGCTGTGTGTGTTAGGAAAAGTGAGCTGCAGAGAGAGCTTTCTCCACTGTAATACTCAGTAAACATCAGCTAGGGCTGTACCAAACAGAACCGGCAGCTCAGCAGCTGGACGCAGGATATCGCCACAAATCCTCCGAGCCTGGGAGATAAAAAGACAGCTGCTCCAACCCCATGCAAGCCGTGAAGCTCAGCCCTCTTCCTCACTTCCCAAATCCTGGGAAAGACGGAGGGGGGATGAAGAACGAGGGGGAAAAGGGTAGCCCCAGAGGAGGAAGCGGATTAGCGAGGGGACACAAACATCTGTTGCTTGTTCCCAGGGCCCTTCGCACACGTGGGCTGTGGAAGCTGGTGTGCGCATGGGGCAGGTGTGGGAGGGCAGAGGACAGTGCGTTAAAGGAGGTGTGTGGCAGGAGCCTTCTGGCAGGACAGGCTACTTGTTGCTGCTGTTGCCGGAGGCTGCATGGGGTTAGCTCCATGATAACCCAGCAATTCTGCTTGGGGGAGCAGAAGCCTAGCTCCTGCGGACAGAACAGGCATCCCATTGCTCTCTCTCAATTAACCAATTTGTTTCCTTTCATGTTGGGTCAATGAGTTACAGTGTATTATGGCTTTAGTGGATACAAACTAATTAAGGGTGAACGAACCAGCAGACGTTCATCTAAGTTTGAATTCCTCATTCAAACACTGGTATATATTTTTGGTATCACATATGTGGGGCCTCATTCCAGGAGCACTGAACCCTTCCCTGGTCAAGAAATGTCACGAACAGCATCTGTGCACTGTATGTCACTCCTCTTTAATGAAGGGTGCCTATGCTTGTGTTCTCTGTTCAAAGCAGCGACACATTTGTAGCCATCAACAGAGCAAAAGTGCCCACATGATGTTCTTAATGGGAAAATAAACAGGTGGCACCAGGGCTTTTGTTGGTGACTCCAACTCCAGCCAAATGTTACGTTCAATGCTGTAATCCAAATCTCTGTATCTGATATTAGCATTTATTTCTGAACAAGCTGCCAAGTGTCCCCACAAATTCTGGTCTTACTCACTGCTGACAGCGAGAGGCACCTCTGGAGGCAACACACAGCATTCACAGTTCAAGATCTTTTTATCAGAGGACATCTGCTTATCAAGTACAAGACTCCCATGAGGGAATAAGTCAGCCTGGATGGGGTGTGTATGTCCATCTTGGCAGCTGTCCCACAGAAGACGTAAAACCCAACACGATTCAAAACACCTACAGAATATAGCTAGTTAACTAGCTTGCTTGTCCAGAGAGTCTTCTAGAGCGGTTTTTCACAGTTACTTGCATGGGCTTTTTCCACAGGCAGAAGTTGCCGCATTCCCACCTGGTCGTCGACCAGTTGGTGCTGTGCAGCCATGGTGATGATGCAAGATAACTGAGGGTGGTTTCATCAAGAAAAACATCAGGTATGCGTGTGTTCCAACTTGGTGGGAAGGACATAACAGGGCAGGTTGAGGAACGCTAAGCCTACCTAGGTGGCTTTGAATAAATACAGTCTAAACAGGCCAAATGCATGTGCCTGGCTCAAGAAGGTCTAACAGTCTCCACAGGAAAAAAAAAAAAAAAGCCCTATGTCTTTTTTTTTGTTGTTATTTTCAGCTTTTATAGCAGCAACACTTTGGAAGGCATTTAGCAGGCAGGTGATGCCCAGCAGTTTCAGTCTCTGTTTAGCAAGCTATCTGAGCATTTTTTCAGTTAAAAAGACCTGGGTACTGAGTGTGTTAAAAAAGGGGGTTTTCTTCTCTTTCTTCTCTTTCTTCTTGAGAATGTCCAGAGAAGGGCTACGAAGATGATGAAGGGCCTGGAACATCTCCCCTATGCGGAAAGGCTGAGTGAGCTGGGACTGTTCAGCCTGGAGAAAAGAAGACTAAGGGGGGACCTAATCAATGTTTATAAATATCTTAAGCATGGGATGCAGGGGGAATTGGCCAGCCCCTTTTCAGTGTCTGTGGGGACAGGACAAGGGGCAATGGCTGCAAGTTGGTGCACAGGAAGTTCCACACCAACATGGGGAAGAACTTTTCCCCAGTGAGGGTGAGGGAGCCCTGGGACAGGCTGCCCAGGGGGGTGTGGAGTCTCCTTCTCTGGAGAGATTCCAGCCCTGTCTGGACGCCTCCCTGTGCAATATGAGCTGGGGACCCTGCTTTGGCAGGGGGGTTGGTCCTGATGATCTCTGGAGGTCCCTTCCAACCCCTACGATTCTGTGATTCTATGATTCTCAGATTTTACCTACAGCCCGAGGAGCAGGGGGCAAGCTGAGAGACTTAAATCCTAGGACTGCAAACCGGTGAGCGGACATGATGTGTCCACACATCCACATCATTGGCTTTATCTTACTCCCATGCAGCAGCAAAAATGGCGAACAGCTTACACTCTGCAAGCTACAAAATCTCACTGACTTCGAAGTAAAAAGGTAGAAGACTTTCTAAGAAAGGTTCCACGCTCCTGTGGCCAACTTATCTTCTCACTATTGATGGTGCCACTTCACCCCAAAAGCGGGATGAATGCATCTGGTGCGTGCCTGTGGCTCCCGAGGGCCAGCCATATTTGGGTAGGAACATGCATGGGCTTGTGCTAAGATTATGTGGATCCCATTGAGTTTTCTTCCATAAGAAAAGGGTAGATGAGGTGCTCAGGGATATGGTTTAGCATAGGACAGGAACGGTTGGACTCAATGATCTTAAAGGTCTTTTCCAACCTTGTGATTCTGTGTGATTCTGTGATTCTTCCTCCAGTTTTCCTTCAAACTTGTTTAAAGCCTCTTCATGGGGCAAAGTGGTTTAGATTCTCAGTAGTGTGGGTATAAGGGAAAATTCGGGCTGCCGCTCAGCTGGTTGGACAAAATGGCATTAGCATTATCCTTAAGTCTCAGTCCTAGCATGTCAAAGGGTAAATATTCAAGTGAGCTCAACTGCAACATTAGAAGATGCTATTTTTAAATGATTTGTATTTATTTGTTTGCTTAGGAGATCCCAAAGTTTTCGAGGAGCAATTTCTCTGAAGTCACCCTCTCATGCAATGCTGGTAACGTTTGTGAGATTCTGGGAGGCTGTGGAATTATTTCCTATTTCTGGAATTACAGTTTATTTCAGTTGAGGGCACAGTCACGTTACCACAAAAAAAAAGAGGAATGCGGTTGCTTAACACACCCCTCGTTTTTGCAGCCTGTAAAGCTAACAGTCAGTTTTCATGCTGCCTCTGCCACACAGCACAGATGTTGTTGCTTTCAACGTTGTCTTCGCTATTGGAGCACAGCTGAAGAGTAATTTTAGTCCTCTATTTAACATACTCTCTTTCATGTGGTATTGCTGCAGCCATCAGCCAGACAAGGCGTTTGACTAAGCAAACTGTCAGTGCATTTCACACATCCATGGGAAACGAGTAAAATCAGACTCCAAGTTTATGTATGAGATGTCTCCAGTTTGCTGTTTTATGCCAGACTTGCTTTCCTCATTAGTTTCCCTTTTGTTACAGCTGGGAGATTTTTGACAACATTAACTTTTAGGCTGAATAGCCTGAAATCATTCTCTGAAATGGAGATATTTCGTGCAAACACCTCACGTTTTATGACACCTACGGGTTTCTTGATTGCCTCTCTTGAAAGGTACCTCAGCAGCGTGCCTGTATTACCCGTAAGATGCAAGTACATGTGTGTATCATACATCTTCACCCTGCTTGTTTACACCCACACACAGAGAAAAAATGTTGGAAAAATGTTGGAAAAAGACAAGCTAGAGAGCTAACTGTTACTTACCTGGCATTTGAGGCAGTGTTGGGATTTTGCTGAGGTCCCGCCCTTACGGAGCGGAGACTTTGCTGTGCTGTATGAATATGTAGCATTGCCTTTGCAGTGTAACTGGATCAGCTGAGGGCTGAATCTGCCCTTCCTGCAGAGCAGCTTGCCCCCATCAGACCAGCATCCCCAAGGTAAAGACTTTCTCTACGCCCTGACCAAGAATGGTTAGCCTAAAAGACGGGAAATCCAAAACACTGAAGATTTTTTCTGCCTCAGTGAAAATCAACTGTGAACTGGAATCTCTGGAAGCCACTCAGCAGGCTGTGATTTGTGTGAGAAACAATCTATCCAAGAGATTTCCTGCATCCAGTTCCCTGGCAAATAGTGCCAAAGGGAAGGCACTTAGGGCATTGCAGCATCTTGCCTTCCCTTTGAAACCAGTGAGTAAGGGAATACGGAAAGAGAAGCTGATGCCGAGAAAAATGATCTCTGAATGCTCCTGAAGCTCCAGAGCGATGGCTGTTTATACATTCGTGGGGAGAGGAGAGGGAAATCCCGTCTCTGGCTTAGGTCCTGTGCACCAAAACGATCTAGAAACAAAATCGAAGGAGGATGTACAAAGAAAGGGTTTCCCCCTCCCATTCCAAGGGGCTGAAAGACAGGGAATGTGGTAGTTTACAGCTTATTGCTTCCTGGCACCCAAACTCACAACTGTGACAATAATGCTGTGAGGATAATCAGTCCAATTTATGTTCCAAGTGTGAAATGTCCAAATCCTGCACAACAGGGAGCCTTTCATCATTTCATCTGTGTGCAATGAATGCAGAGAATAATTAGTGAAATGAATGAAAAGGCTTTGGGCCCAATTTTAATCCACCTCTACCCAATAGTAGTAACACCCCAATTCATTAAGCATCAGATGCACATTAGTGAAACACAGTGGCAACTTAATTCAGCTGGGAATGGCATACCCCTAGGGAGAGCTGAAGCAGGCAAGCCCATCGTTTCTCCATAGGTGGTTAACTTCAATTAAACGTCTCAAAACACAAATTTGTATTCACCTTGAAAGACAACGTGAGGGGACGACCACTTAAAGCACCTTCCAGTTGTATTTTGAGATGGTTCCCTCGTCCTGAGCAAGTTGAAACAGTAGAAACAGTGAAAATTTTGATGGAAGGTTGTTCAAGGTCTGGAACAACATATTCAGAGGACCTGTGCAATAGTCAGAGCAGAATTTGTAATATCTTTAGGGGATATCTTTATTAAATTTCCCAGTGTCGTTTATTCCTCTGGATCGTTCTACTCTTGCCCTTGTCACTTCTGATCAAGCGCTCCTTTGTGTGCTTGCTTTCTCATTTATTAGAGGCCAAGCAGTATTCTGTTTACCCAGTTCTGTGGGAAAACATGGAGTGACAGCTTGCTGTGGGCCTTGGGACTGAATGCTGCACCCTGAAGTTTCATTTCCTTGCAAGCCCTTCTATTAAAGCAATAGTTGGGAAGGGTTGGGCGATTTTCCTGTTCCCTTTATTTCCCCCTAAAGGTTTGCTTAGTGTCTCTAGCTTAGACAAAATCTAGATGGAAAACACTTGTGTGCTCTGGCTCTTGTTTTTTTGGTAAAATATCTTGGAACTTGGCAAGAGCAGGAGCTAAGGGGAGAAGTTAATTTCACCGATATCCTGCTTGGTTGGAATCCTCTTGTCTTCTGAGATCTCAGGTTGCAATTCCAGTACTGGGAAAAGCAGCCATTACAGAAATTGCTTATTCATTTTCCCAGGGTTTCACGTTGCACCCCCTGACTTCTTCAAAATTATCCAGGATACTATGTAAGGAAACTAGGATGCGATACTCCCAGGGTCTGCCCTGGACTTGAACACTGGCTAAGTCCTTGGTTCTCTGAGAGACAAACCTCCTTCTCTGCCTCGACCGTAGCATGCAGAATTGAGGACACAGAGGAACTGCTGTCCCCAGAATGGTACAGGCACCCTATGGCTGCTGCAAGGAGGGAAATCTGTGCTTGAATATCTATACTCACGTCCCACTTGTTTCTATACAAAAGACGTTTGTGGCTCAACAGCGGGCATAACAGATGTGTGTCACTGCTGGTCTTTAGTTCCAGGGAAAGCTGTCCTCCTCTGTCAGCTGAGAAGGCAGAGAGCTTGGAAGCCCACTGCCTCTTGCTCCACTGAAAGCTGGATGAACTGGGCAGGCAGCCAATTCCAGTGCTGGTATGCAGGGATTGATCTTAATAAGATACAAACATTTGAGGGTCCTGTGCTGTCACACCCAGCCATGTCAGTTCCATACATTATCAACCCAGTAGACCTGGCTGGAGCAGTCCTCTCTGGTCTCCTTGGAAAATAAGATAGACTGCAGAGAGGAATTCGCCCCAGCCCTGCCCTGAGGGAGCAGTGCTAGTTCCTAGCCCAAAGAGGATGCAAGGGTGCTGCCTGCTTCCTCTCTAAAGCTGACAATTTCCATGTAATGAGAGAATAAATTTCCTTAGGTGAGGAAAATCGGGCATGCCCAGGACAACCCACAGTACCGAAACTCCATCTGACAACTCCAACAGCAAGAAAGCCAGTTTGCCACAAGATCTATCATCTTGCTTAACAAACTTGGGAGAGGCTGAGGAATTTTCTGTAGCACTCTCTAAAACCAGCCATTGGGCTGCATTTTGCTACCCAGGTTACTCAATCAGTGTCAAAATGCTGTAACTAACGGGAAGGTCAACACAGAAGCAGAGTCCATAATGCATCATCAGTCTGGGCAGAGATGTCCTTTCTCCATCATAGAATAGAATAGAATAGAATAGTAGGGGTTGGAAGGGACCTCCAGAGATCATTGGGTCCAACCCCCTGCCAAAGCAGGTTCTCTAGGACAGGTTACACAGGGAGACGTCCAGATGGGGCTGGAATCTCTCCAGAGAAGGAGACTCCACACCCCCTGGGCAGCCTGTCCCAGGGCTCCCTCACCCTCACTGGGGAAAAGTTCTTCCCCATGTTGGTGTGGAACTGCCTGTGCTCCAACTTGCAGCCATTGCCCCTTGTCCTGTCCCCACAGACACTGAAAAGGGGCTGGCCAATTCCCCCACATCCTATGCTTAAGATATTTATAAACATTAATTAGGTCCCCCCTTAGTCTTCTCCAGGCTGAACAGTCCCAGCTCACTCAGTCTTTCCTCACAGGGGAGATGCTCCAGGCCCTTCATCATCCTCGTAGCCCTTCTCTGGACTCTTTCCAGGAGATCCCTGTCCTTTTTATCCCAGGGAGCCCAGAACTGGACCAAATACTCCAGGTGGGGCCTGACCAGGGCAGAGCAGAGGGGGAGGATCCCCTCCTGTGACCTGCTGGCCACACTCCTCCTGATGCCCCCCAGGATCCCATTGTCTCTCTCAGCCCCCAGGGCACACTGCTGGCTCATGGCCAACCTGTCATCCACCAGGATCCCCAGAGCTCTTCTCCAGCAGGTCATCCTCCCATCCTGCTCCTTGCATGACTCTATGCCATCAGAGAGACCTTTCCATCACCACTCCTCTGATGCAGAGGGCACATCAGGCGGCTACCTTCTCCAGAGCAACCGGCTGGGTCCTTCTGTAGGAGGTGTTCCTGAGAAAAGAGTGGAGAGGGGTAAACCTCAGGGAAATAGAAACGCTGGTGCTCTGGGTCTGTGACCAGATGCACAGGGTGTTTCTCCACCGGTCTTCTTGGTGATAGATATTTCTGATACTCATAATTAATCTTCTTACTCTGATTCTGGCCGTGTCACTGCCACTTCTCCTTACAGCTTCTCCAACCTGTCATGCAGCTTGTGGACATGATGAGAAATGCAGGCTGCAGACGCTCTGGCCGGCTTGGCTTGAAATTGTTTAATACCGGCAAGTGTGTGCCACTGAGTTTTTACAAAGGTTAAGCCCTGTGAATGCGGAGGTGATGAATAGCTGCTCGCTGTGGAAGGCACTCAGGTGACCACAGGGGCTTTTTAAATTCCTCCCTGCTTTTTAACATTTCACACACCACAGAGGAGAGCCTTGAATTCTGCGGGATACTGAGTCAGCTGTGGGCTGTTTGCAAACACACGACAAGGGAAAGGCGGTTTAGGGGACAATAACGCTTTGAGCCTTGGGATTTGTCTTTTGTAGCTGCCATTCTGGGCATGCCCCCACGGGTAACTAATAAATTAAACCCAGGAGCTGTTCTTGCCCTTACAGCCCAGGCAGGGGGCTAAAACCCCCTTTTTCTATTCTTCAGAAGGCGCTCTGCCTGCCAAGGGCCTAAAGCTCACAGATCCCTTTCCCCTCTGTGGGTCGGAGGCCCAGCCTTTCTTCCTTGCCTCCTCCCTGCCTCCCCACTCCCTCTGCAGATCCCGGGGCAAGGACTGGAAACCACTGAAGGACGAAGCAGGCTTCCCTTCCCAGAGTGAACAGGAAAAGGCCCCTCTGGAACATCAAAATATGGGTGGGATTGATTAACTGTGGGATGTTGGGACTTCCAGGCTGCAGGGCTGTGGAGAGTGGAGGGGGCTGTGGGGCCAGAGCACTGTGGGGGCTTCTCAGTGCCCCACGCTCAGCTCAGGGCAGAAGAAAAAAGGGGCCTTTTTACGAGACCCACGTAGCATCTTAGAGATCCTATTATTAGTAAGCACTATTTAGACTCCCGAAGCGTCCTTCAACCCAAAGCATCTCAAAAACACTCCCCCAGCTGTTATATTACATGGATAATTATAGTCTGCAGATGCTAATGTAAGGAACGGATGTCACTTATGATACATCACACTAAAGGATGAAAGGTTTTTTTTTAGGCTTCAAAGAGGCAAATTGTTAGTCTTGCTTTCCCCATTGGTTTTTATCCTGCCAAGGTAGCAACCTAACCCCATTCACCAGTTTGGACCGAATTAATTTTTAAAGAGGGATGGTGCTCAGAGGCTGCTTGACGACAAACCAACACCTTGCATGTGACCATTGCGTGAGTGGGCAGTCAAAGAAGAAATCACCAAAGTCAACTGTAACGTGGTCTTTCAGGGTCGCTACTCAGCTTTGCTGCCTTTTGTGGATGAGGCAGCAGGCTCAGGCTAGGTCAGGATGCAGCAGCTCAGAAATTCCCTAGTGGAAACCTTGGCAGCTACCCTCTCAGTTCCATAGTTTCTCCTCTCAGTCCAGTCTCTTACCTCTTTGCTTGACTGTGTCCAAGGAAAGCTGAAAATATCTGGAAATCTCATCCACCCATGGGATTTTAATGGACACATTTTCTGAATATCATATCCCATGGATATGTGCAACCTCCTTTTTCCACTTGTGCTATGACCACAAGAAGAGTTGGTGCTCTGTGATTATAGGCTTGAACTCAGCCTGGCCTAAAATAATTTGGAGAGTATGGATTAGAGGGCTAGCCACCCCACAGCATTTTAAACTGCCCGTAGTATTTACAAACACGTCTCCGAATCAGAGAGTGTTCAGCCAGCTTTATTTTACATCAAGACATGTTTCTCCCACAAATAGCCTCCCAAACACTGAAGACAGGAGAGGCAGACAGGCAGATTTTAAAGATACACTCTTCTGTGTCATTTTTGAAATGAGGGCTATTAATTTTACATTCGTGCATTAATTTTTCACAAGGTCTTATTTGAAGCATCGGGCTATAATTTTGGCTCAGGTTTCTGGTGGCTTGAGGGTTCCTTTTGTTTATAACACCACAGAAAGCCTTGATGGAATCATCTCTCTGTAATTCATGGTGGTTTGCTATTTATTCTCCCTCTTGGGTGTATGGGAAGCCTCTGTAAAAGTCACAGAGGCAATTGCACTATTGGATTTGCATCGTGTGATTAAATGTGTGTGATTAACTGCGTGTATATGAAATTGGTCAGGGGAAGAAAAACCCAATAAGCTAACCTCTGAAGAAAAGCCCTGCATATATGAGTGGATATACTTCTGATGCTGACATTTCGAACAATCACAGCTCAAGGTTGAACTGAATCAGTAATAGATCGTCTATTAATTCACTTGCCATTTTTCTTGCCTCTCTTTCTCCTACCCTGCCCAGACACCGCATAGGAAATGGTGCTGGGGAGGTACTGGCAGTCAATAGAATCATAGAATGGTCTGGGTTGGAAGGGACTCCAAGGATCATAGAGCTCCAACCTCCCTGACACAGGCAGGGACACCAACCTCCAGGCCTGGATCTACACAAGGTTGCCCAGGGCCCCATCCAACCTGGCCTTGAACACCTCCAGGGACGGGGCACCCACCCCCTCTCTGGGCAGCCTGTTCCAGCCCCTCACCACTCTCTCTGTGAGAAACTTCCCACTAATATCTAATATAAATCTTCCTTCCTTAGACGACAGAGCATAAAGCAAGCTTAGACCAGGTGACAATAACATTCCTTTTAATACAGTAGAGAGAAAAGGGGTGTTTAGAAAAGACTTACTGCTTTACTTGATTTTTTTTTAACATTTATCAACAAAATCACTGCTGTGGTACCTGACACATCCCACCCGCCTGTGCAGTGTGAAAGTGGGCCCTAATCCTTGTACTTCTGAAGAGAGTTTTGGGGTATTTGCTGTCACTCATGAGAGTGGCTTTTGTTCAGAGACGAACTGATGCTAACCCAAATAGCACTAGTTGCCAGCCTGTGTTTAATAAAAGTAAGGCTTTCCATGCACACGAAAGGAATGTCCTGCTTTGGCAGGGGGTTGGACCTGATGATCTCTCAAGGTCCCTTCCAACCCCTACGATTCTGTGAGTCTGTGTGTGGCCTTCTCAGCCTGTAGATGAAGTTTAGGGGATGTGCAGTCCATGCCTATTAAAAATCCTACAAGTATCCATGCTTTCAGGAATTTGCTGACTCACAGGATATTCTTCTTGATGAATCCACTTGCTACTTTTCATGCAAGAAGCCTCTTTCACAGATCCAATTCTCCTGGCTATCGACAACTCTCCTGTCATTCTTCTACACCCTATCTTAAGTTGCCCATCGCTTAGGACCAGATTTAATTACATTCTGCCCTTTCCTGGCTATCAACAGTGGCTGTTGTCCCTGTTAGATAGGACAACTCCCTACTGCGAGGCATACATATGGAAACATTTATGTTGAATGTATATAGTCTTGATAAGTGTGGGGTTTTAATGATTTTTTTAAAAATGGGTAAAAGCAAATAGGGAAGGCGAAAAGAGTAGAACACATCAGAGATAAAGCTTGGTATGAAGACTAATTAAATCAGTTTGAAAATGAATTAAATAGAGCACAATAACTTTGTGTTGGTTTTCTTTTTGCTCCTTAAACAATGGAAATACTAAGAGACCCTGGGGAAAAAAAAATGCTCACTGACCTCCACACTTCAAATATACTCAATATATTAATTAACAGCTGTTGTAGTTCAACCTCGGTGCCCCAAGATGCATACATTAACGTTTACAATGGAAATACAGCTACCTTTAATCTTATGGGAGGCAACCAGCAGGATCTACAGCACAGCTTTGCTGAACTCCAAGGATTTGTAAACATTTCCTTTTTTTTTTCTGGTTGCCTCTGAAAAAAGGAGCATGCAAGCAGGCATCACACACCTTGTTAGCACCACCACCCCACCCCCTACCACCCCCCACCACCAATGGGACAGTGTCAGATGCATTTAGGAGGAACGAGGCTTATTTCTCCTATTTCTCCTAAGCCTGTTTGCAGAAGAAATCTTGGCTGAATGTTTGCCATGCAAAGGCATACGATATCTGATGAATACCCAGAATAAATAAATAAAATAAAAAATAAATTTGATGAATACCGTGGCCAGGCCAGGTCTCAGAGGGCTGTTCTAGCACAGCAGAAGGCAATGGGGCAGAGGTAATTTATATTCTCAAGCTATGGTCTCGAGTACCACGAGCAGGCAAAGAGATGGCTCTTATCTCTGTTCCCCTGGTTCAGATTAGATGTTAGGAAAAAGGTCTTCACTTGAAAGAGTTGTCAGGGCCTGGAACAGGCTGCCCAGAGAGGGGGCTGAGTCACCATCCCTGGATGTGTTTAACAGACAGGTAGATGAGGTGCTCAGGGATATGGTTTAGCACAGGACAGGAACGGTTGGACTCGATGATCTTAAAGGTCTTTTCCAAACCTGCAATTCGATTCTGTGGATCTGTGATCTGTGTTCTGGGAGTGGAGCGTGCCAACAATCGCAGGCAGGATGAGGTCAGGAAACAGGCTCACGTTTTCTGCTCTGGGGCTTGAATCTCACCTGCCTCCAACTCCACGGATCCTTTGTACACAGATGTAAAAGTCAAATTCCCTCACAAAGATGTAGCATTGCTTAAGAGAAGCTGCATGTGCTCGTACCTACACGCTCTCAGAAGGCTTCTTGTCATTTACTGTTTTCAAATAGACTTGTTCAGGTCCGTGTACATGCAGTGCTGGCTTTGTCTGCAGCTAGGAGGCTTTTACCCTGTTTTTCAAAGGTCACAGCAACTCACAAGGGTGGTGTTTAATCCTGAAATTGTTGTTTCCCTGTTAAACATCCTCCTTCCTTCCTCATTCTCAGCCGAAACACGGCAAGTTTAAAGAGATGCTGGTGATCTGAGCCACTCGACAGACAGAACACACAATGGGAAGGACGCGACGTGACTTGTCACTGTGGATCTGTGCAAGTCCCTTCACTCAACTGTCTCAGATTAAACGCATCCTCCAACCCTGCAGATGAATATTTCCCCAAACCTGCCTTGTACGACACTGGCTGGCAAATTGTGGCTGTAAAAGGGGAGGGGTAGGCTCTCTGAAAATGCAAACAGACAAACGATGTGATCTGTTATATCTGAAATTCCCAGGCAGGAAAACTATGTGATGTTAGGGAAGCAGTGTGATAAATTTAGCAAGCATTAATATAAACAGCATGGAAAAAATGTGTGCTGTAGAGGAGGGCACAGGCACATGTGCTAGCCTGGACTCGACTGACCGTTTGGAAACAAGATTGCAATACCTTTAAATCTGATCCAAGGATTTGCCTGTGTCTGTTTTATGCTCTACAGGTCGTCCTACCGGAGTCAGCGAAACTGCAGAGTGCGCAGTTAAATGCTGTAGAATTATTTATTTTTCTAAGGATCGGGGACTTAGAGGGTAAAACATCCTTGGCTTCACCTGCCAAATAGACCAGTAAATGTCAATAGGCAGTTACTCTTCATATTGTCAGTAATGGAAGTGGTCACAGCACAGAGTTTGACCAAGCTCAAGAAGCATCTGGATGATGCCCTCAGTCCCATGCTCTGACTTGGCTGGCCCTGTGTGGAGCCAGGAGTTGGACTTGATGATCCTTATGGGTCCCCTCCAACTAAGGACATTCTAGGATTCTAGGATTCTTTTAATGTGCCTAAGGAGAGCCCTTACTTTCCCTGGTTAGCTTTACTATTTCTTTGTTGGAATTTGGTAGACTTCACACTTTGCTTGAGACAGTGAAAACACCAACTTGCCAGAATCCAGAGAACAGTCTCACTCCTTTCAATTTCATTTTTTTCAGTAGGAATCCACTTAGAAGTATCCTTTCCTGAAGCTGCATTCCTATCCATATCCATAAACCCAGTGCAAGTGAATTTCTCAAAAAGAGGACATTTGAAATGTCACAGAGAGTTAGCCAGATTGCTAAACTGCAGGCATTAGCAACCAACAATTACATAAACTCTCAATCTGTAGCCAACCCTGCCTGTAGCAATTTGTTCAAATTCCTTTCTTTCTGTGTCTCTTGCTTCCTTAATTGCCTTTAACTGGTAGCTTTATAAAAGTCACCAAATATCTTCATTGCATCCTTATATTATACTCTAAACACGAGTGAGACTGTTAATTCACAGATGTAGGTTCCCTTCCCAAGCTACCAGCATTGCTTTCTTGCCATTGTTTCCCCACAATGACCTTCAGCACCATTTGATTTTGACTGGTAAAGAGTGATATCGTTTCCTCTTTTAACAAGCCACTGTTTGGATCTGAAATGGGAAACATCTATGCAGGCAAACCCAGTGAGCCAAGAGGACTGTGAATGTACAATTTGTTTCATCAAATTAAGCCTCCATTAGAGCTCATGTTCTTAAAGAAAGCAAGGTAGCCGCTGTGTATATACACTTGTATGTGCAAATACTTGTGTATGCGTGTGGATTTGCACACTTGTGCACACACACACACACAGAAATCCAATTTGTATTTATAATACTTCGAGTCCAAAGTGTGGGAGAGAGGGAGAAATGACCAACCTCTTCTCAGTGTCTGTGGGGACAGGACAAGGGGCAATGGCTGCAAGTTGGAGCACAGGAAGCTCCACACCAACATGGGGAAGAACTCTTCCCCAGTGAGGGTGAGGGAGCCCTGGGACAGGCTGCCCAGGGGGTGTGGAGTCTCCTTCTCTGGAGAGATTCCAGCCCCGTCTGGACGCCTCCCTGTGTGACCTGTCCTAGGGACCCTGCTTTGGCAGGGGGTTGGACCCGATGATCTCTGGAGGTCCCTTCCAACCCCTACAATTCTGTGAATGTGAGTTCCCTCCTGGACATTTTTGTTCTTTGTGACAAAGAAGGCTGAGATGGGGAAACAAAAGGATGTAACAAGTGAAGTCAAGATGGAGAAACATTCCAGAAACCTTAAAACTCCCAGGGGCTTGACCTACTTTGAGATCTAGAATTGTACAAAACAAGGATGCAGAAGAAATTGTGAAGTAGCTACATCCTTTCTCACCTCCATCCCAAGAGAAGCGTTATTTCTTGGTGCCTTGATGAAAGTTAAGCCATGGTGTGATCCATCTGGTACCAATGGCAAGCTCTGCAAGGATCTCAGCAGATTATGGGGCAAGCCAGAGATGCATAAATATCTAGCACATGCCATTTTGGAAATTGCTCTCCCTGTTTTAATGGCACAGGAGCATACTTCAGGTTCATGTACAGATTGAGTGAGGAGAGAGCAGGCTTTCACTGTAAGCAAGAAACTGACTGACTTGCTTTTTGTTTCTTGGTTCACCCATCTAGTGTCACCAGTGAATGCCAGCAAAATGCACACACTTTCCCCTGTGTGATAAATAACAAATTTCTTCAGAAAACGAGTTCCTTGATTATTTCTTCTGTTAGGTAGCGCCATTGCTAATCGTGTTAATCATTTCAAAACCATCTTGCTCTCTTTCAATGAGACAAAATATAACGCAAAACGATCCCATAAAACCAGACACACCATAATCCTCAACAGTTAATTCCAGGGTATGTGTTAGCATTGGAAAGCAATTAGCTACTTTGCATTGAGACAGATTGGTAGAGCCGCAGTAAATCTGCTGCAGAGGGGAACCGAGTGAATTGAAGAGAATCTTCCCAGCCAGGCCGCAGTAAACATGTAGTAAATCAGCTCTTGATAATTCAGCATGCTCAGAGACAAAAAAAAATTACCAAAGAATCCCAAGAGGCAATCTGTTTAAGCATCCATCCCAGCAAAGGAGGGCGTAGGAAAGGGGAAAGCTGGCTTGTTGAGAAAGCAGAATGAGGGATGAGTATTTTTTCCTGTCAAAATCATCGTAAAGAAAGGAATATGTCAGTGATATCATTAGGAGAAAGGTGGTTCTGTTACACACTGAATAGTGAAAAGTGCAGCAAAGCTCAGTCTGGCAGCGGAGAGGCTGTAATGGGTGGGAAAGGCTGGGCTGAGAAGAAGACAAACTGCTAACAACGTGACACTTGGTCTTGTTCAATGGCATTTTAATAACGGGAAAGGGCTCAATGCAACTGGCAAGAGGCACAGAGCAGAAATTGCCTTATAAAAAGATCATCTGCCTCGGTATCTGCTGCTGATGAGCAGGAAGAATACAATAGCAGGGGTAGAGATCAGGATGCCCTTACTGTTTTCAAGAGAGTGGTATGAACGCCCGGATCCACAGGGATGTGGTTAAGGCAACAGACTGCCTGATCTCAGCATCTGTTTTTGTCACAGATTCTGGACAAAAGATACTGAGGTTGCCCAGAAACTGAGGTTAGCAGTGGCAAATCCAGCAGCAGTCAGGAGCTTGCCTCTGATCCAGCTTCAAAATGATTACACTGCGCTTGCTTTCTTTTCATGGAGGTCCAAATCGTGCCTTTCTGCTTTCAGAGGCTGAAGTTCTCTAGCAATTGACTATAAAAATAAATAGAATAGGACGAAGGTGCAAAGGCTGTTCCCATCTTCCTTAACACATCTGCTTTTCCTGCCTCGTTTTCTCCCTGAAGCACGGACAGAATAGATGTGATGGCATTTCCAGCTTGTATTTCACAGGAAGACTTTGGTGTTTCCTGGCGTTTCGGATGCACAAGTTGCTGAAGAGGAAAGAGAAAAGACTGGGAGGTGACCCGTAGCAGTCCTACTCTCTTTTTTGGGGTGGCATATTATTCTCACTTCTTTCATACCTGCCAAAAGGCACGCAGCAGGGTACAAAACCAATGGAAACACTGCTCTCCTGCTCTACACTCTCTCTGATGTAACAGCCTGAATACCCTGGAAAGCAGCTCTGTGCCAGAGAAGTCAGACCACGCTCCACATCCCCATTGGTGTGCAGAACCAGAACAGCACGCTGGCTTTTGGGGACTGGCCTGAGCCAGGAAACTCCATGCCTTGGAGATGCTACAAATCAAGCCAACACTCTTTTGCTCCACGCTGGCAGTGAATGAATGTGACTAAGCTAGCACCACTGTGGTATAACATCCACCTCGAAATGAAAGGTTTGATACATGGCTTAGCAAACCTCAGTCAAGCCTGCCAGCAACTGTGCAGACTGAATACAGCTGTAAAATCGATCTCTCCATGTTGAAATGATCCTGTTGCCACCTCTGAGAACAATGTTTCAGTTCACGTTGTGTGTACAGTATTTGCACACTGAAGGCTTCCCAAAACCTGGACAACTATGAAGAGGTCAATAAAATATACTACCGATGAACTGCCAGCCAAAAAGTGGCTCAGTGTGGCCTCCAGCTTCATGTTGAGTCCTAGATGCAAGACAGAGAGCATCCTGCCTGAGATGAGAGGCATGAGGTTTCCTTAAGATCTTCCCCTCCCAAAGGTGTTTGGGCTCCAGAGATGACTCTGCATTTGAGGGGGAAACATACTCCCTGGTGATGAGAAACCTTTCCTCAAAGTGGCAGGGATGAGAAAGGAAGAGCCAGGACCCTGTCACAACTTACACCTCCGACAGTGCTGCTGAAGCCAGTAAGATTACACAGGGTGTGTTAAGCAAGGCAGAATATGACCCCGGAGCACTAATTAATCTTCTGTAGTCAAAAATAAGGAGGTAGAAGTTTTAACTCATGTTTTCCCCTGCTGTAGCCATGGAGCATATAACAATATATGTCAACGCTCATTCTAAAGAAATAATCCATGCACAAGTCCTAGTCTTCAAATACAAAAGCACAGAGAGCAGCCTGGCTACAGATGACTACCTGCCTATGGAGGTCAGGTGTGAAACCTCAGCGCTTCAAGCCAGGCGGGACTTGTGACATTGCTCAGAGAACGTCGAGTCTGCCCAATCAATGGGAATGAAATGCCACTCAACGGTTCAGGTTCTGTGGGAATTTTTCTTTGCTAGTCTTTCAGTGAATCCTTTGATCTTTTTTTTTTTTTTTAATGCTGGCATAATTGTTTGAAATAACTTTTCCATTCCTGCACTCACTCCAAGGCAGCCTTTCACAGAATGACAGAACGTTAGGAGTTGGAAGGGACCTCGAAAGATCATCTAGCCCAACCCCCTGCCAGAGCAGGAGCACCCAGACTGAATCACACAGGAACACATCCAGGCAGGGTTTGAATGTCTCCAGTGAAGGAGACTCCACAACCCCTCTGGGCAGCCTGTCCCAGGGCTCTGTCACCCTCACAGTGACAAAGTTCCTCCTGACATTCACATGGAACTTCCTCTGCTCCAACTTGCACCCATTGCCCCTTGTCCTGTCACTGTCCATCCCTGAGAAGAGCCTGGCTCCATCCTCCTGACTCTCACTCTTTACATATTTATAGACATTAATATGTTTATAAATATTATATTTATAAATATTAATATGTCCCTCAGTCTCGTCTTCTCCAAGCTAAAGAGGCCCAGCTCCTTCAGCCTCTCCTCCTAAGGAAGGTGTTCCACTCCCTTCATCACCTTGGTGTCCCTGTGCTGGACTCTTTCAAGGAGTTCTGTGTCCTTCTTGACCTGAGGGGCCCAGAGCTGGAAATGATAATCCAGATGCAGTCTCGGCAGGGCAGAGTGGAGGGGGAGAAGGACCTGTTTCTTGGAAGATTCCCTCCATGTGGCAGAAAAACATGGTACTAATGGGATTACTCATGGGGTAGAGTTAAGCTTTTCTATAGATCTTTGCAAAAGTGGGGTGTTAATTACCAGCTTGCATACCAGAACCCAAATAATGAACTGTAATCGTATCCACATTTTCCCTGAAGTTTTCTGGACTCCTCTTAGTCAGAGCATTGGTGACACGGGAAGGGCTCTGCAGGAGCTCGGGCTCCTTTCACTGACACTGATGGGTATAATTAGGGGGTTTATTTATTTTTTTTTACCACAAGCACAACACTGAGCATATCAAATGTGGAGATCTTAAAAGCCACGTCGTGCTGAAAAATAATGAAAGCTCTGCACTGAAAAATATTAACAGTGCATGGAAATTTTTCCTGTCAGAAATCTGCATCAAGATTTCAATTCAAATGAGCATTCTGAGGGGAAATAAACCATTCTAGTCATTATTATTAAAAAGAAAGAAAAATCCAAACCTCAAGCCCACCACAAAACAACAGCTTAGAGGGTTTTTTCAGTCTGGAAATGAAAAAAATGCCAAGTTTCCCCTTCAGGTTTCCTTCCTCCTCACTCTCTGCTCTCTCCACCTCCCTTCTCTAGAATCATAGAATGGCATGGGTTAGAAGGGACCCCAAGGATCACAGAGCTCCAACCCCCCTGATGCAGGCACCAACCTCCAGGCCTGGAGCTACACAAGGTTGCCCAGGGCCCCATCCAACCTGGCATTGAACACCCCCAGGGATGGAGCATCCACCCCCTCTCTGGGCAGCCTGTTCCAACCCCTCACCACTCTCTCTGTAAAGAACTTCCCCCTAATACCTAACCTAAACCTTCCTTCCTTTAGCTTCAATCCATTCCCCCTTGTCCTGCCATTGTCTACCCTTTTAAAAAGCTGATTCCCCTCCTGTTCCTCTGCTCCCTTCAGGGACTGGAAGGCTGCAATGAGGTCCCCCCGCTGCCTTCTCTTCTCCAGGCTGAACAAGCCCAGAAGGCAGCAAAGGGAAGGAAGCGTGCAGGGGCATATTTTATTGTTCTTTCCCTTGGACAGGTATAAACTTTGCTGAGTTGAAATTCATTTCCAACAGACTGTTTCTATGAAGCACGCTTTTGAGCGTTGTCTCTTGTGCTAGGTTCTCTATATTTACATTCCCTCTCATCATCTCAAGGCAAACTGTTCTCCCTCAATGTTTTCTTTTATGTTCTTTGTGAGGAAAGCCGCATAGGTGAACTTTGCATTGTGCAGATAAGGGAGGCAGGCTGTGGCACTGGCAAGGGTTTTAATAATTATGAATAGTTTCATTCTGTGATTAGCCTATTGCTCCCACATCCTCCCTCCTTTCAGTTCTGGAGCAAGAGATGCCTTTGAAAAAAATCTACAGCGATCTATTGGGTTCAAAATGCCCAACACTTAACAACTTGCGCATCACTTGCAAACCGCTTGAGGGTAGGGAGGCTCTTCAAAGAGAACCGAACAGACTGGACTGATGGGCTGAGACCAACAGGATGAGGTTTAACAATGCCAAGTGTAGAGTCCTGCACCTGGGACATAACAACCCCATGCAGTGCTACAGGCTTGGGGGAGACTGGCTGGAGAGCTGTCAGGCAGAGAAGGACCTGGGGGTGTTGGTTGACTGCAGGCTGAACATGAGCCAGCAGTGTGCCCAGGTGGCCAGGAAGGCCAATGGCATCCTGGCTTGTGTCAGAAACAGTGTGGCCAGTAGGTCCAGAGAAGTGATTGTGCCCCTGTGCTCAGCATTGGTGAGGCTGCACCTTGAGTGCTGGGTCCAGTTCTGGGCCCTTCACCATAAGAAGGACATCGAGGTCCTGGAGCATGTCCAGAGAAGGGCAACCAGGCTGGGGAAGGGGCTGGAGGGCAAATCCTCTGAGAAGCAGCTGAGGGAGCTGGGGATGTTCAGCTTGGAGAAGAGGAGGCTGAGGGGAGACCTTATCACTGCCTACAACTACCTGAAGGGAGGGTGCAGAGAGGTGGGTGATGGTCTCCTCAGCCAGGTGACAGGAGACAGGACAAGGGGAAATGGCCTCAAGCTGTGCCAGGGCAGGGTCAGATTAGATGTGAGGAAAAAGTTCTTCACTGAAAGAGTTGTCAGGGCCTGGAACAGGCTGCCCAGGGAGGGAGCTGAGTCACCATCCCTGGATGTGTTTAACAGAGGGGTAGATGAGGTACTTTGGGATATGGTTTAGCACAGGACAGGAATGGTTGGTCGCAATGATCAGCACTGGGCAAAACCTAGGAAATGCTGGCATTGCCTAACACAACGTGGAAATCAAGTTGTCTCAGCCAGACACAACGTACAGCCACAAGTGCAAAATAAGTTATGAGAGAAAGGAAAACTTTAACAACAACTTATATGAATAGTCTGTACAGGAGACACAGAAGTAACTAAACTCACATTATTTGCAGGCTCCTAACAGATTCCTGAGGGAATCGTTAACTGTGTAAAATACAGAAGATTACTTCCAGGTCTTTTTCTCTATTATATCACTCTTACCATTGTCTTGTTAATTAACACGCTTCTCACCCTTTCTTCTTTCTTTTTTTTTTCCCCCTTCAAATTGTTTCCAGCTAAGAATAAATGAAAACTACAGCCTGAACTAAATTGTGTGCCAGTTTCCATCAGTAGGATGTGAAGAAGGGATAGCCAGCGGAATCCCTCTCCGTGCGCTAAGAATTAATTCTAATAACCACAGATACTCAATGGATCGTTGCCATCACCTCTTCTGAAAAGATGAGGGGATTGAGGAGGACTGTGTGAATCCTTAGAACACAGGGCACAGCTCTGCATGCCTGAAAAGGGTCTCGGCACGTTTTGCCAAGCCTGTTCCATCTTTTGCAGATGAACTTCCTAAATGACCGTGGAGAAAGTACCTGAGTAGTCGTTTTCCTGCTCAAACCCAGCAGTGAAGAAGAAACCCCACCAAACAAAGCTCTCCCGAGGCTCTGTTTATGCATGATTTTTAAAATCTGAGAGGCAAATATTGTCAGAAATGGCATTTTAAAGCTGTAAGATGAGATGCACTTCCTTTCGTGGTGCTGATTGACTAGCCATTCACTGTCACATAGCTAAATGCTTGCCAGCTGCTAATCAATGAGATCTGAGATACCATGTGTGCATAAGGGTTAGTCCCAAGGTGTCGCAGTTTTGCATAGTTGGCTACTGAGAGAGAGAGAGAACCAGGGGCTGCAGAAAATGGCTGCTGGAATCTTCTGCAGGCCTGCTTATAGCGCCTCTGAGAATCACATATATGAGACAAAGACTCCATCAGAACACGGAGTGCCAGGAAGGCTGCAGTTTTGGCCCATTAAGGGCATTGGGATGTCTATTTGCATATAAATATAAGCAGTTGACAGACACAAAAGGCCGGGAAGGCCGGGGGAGGAGGCGCCCAAATACCCGGGCGAGGGAGAGATTTGCCCCTGCAGCCCGAGCTGAAGCACCTGGAGTAGCCGGAGGAAAGGAGCCATGGAGGAGGCAGAGACCCGACCTGCCCGGTGGAGAGGCTCCACGCTGGATGGAGCCGGTGGAGACATAGAGAAGATGCCGTGACTGACGTTGGGATGAGCCCCTGCCAGCACAAGCGACCTACAGAGATGAGCCAAACAGGTTTGCTGGAGGAGGCATCATAGCCCCGTGGAGGACTGGGACTGAGAGACACTGTGATTTGTTGCTGCCTGCCAGAGCAGAGATGAAGCCCGGTGGGAAGAGATTTGCCTTGGAGAAAGTTCATGGAGGACTGGCTCTTATGGGTGAGATCCTACGGTGCAGCAGGGGGAGGCTGTGTGGAATGGATGCCCCCATCCCGGCCGAGAAGGGAACCATCTTGCAAGGGACTGACCGAAGCCCCCATCTCCTAGTCCCTGCCCCCCTGTCCTGTGCTGCGAGCAGGAGAGGGGAAGAAGGGAGCAAAATCATGGCTGAAAGGGAAGTCTGCTTTAGAATGGAGGGGTGGGGGGAAGGTGTTACCGAGACCCCCATTTTCCCCAGTCCCTGCCCCTCCTGGGCTTCGACCGGGAGGGAAGAAGGGAGCAAACTTCTAACTAAAGCCTGCTAAGGAGGGAGTGGTGGGGGAAAAGTGTTTGCCTGGTTTGCATTTGTTTCAGGATTGTTGGTTGCACTCCTGACTCTGGTTCCTTTTCACTGTTTTCTCTTTAGTGTAGTGTAATAAATTAGATCACTTTCCCTTCAGCACTCTGTGTTGAGTCTGTTTTGCCCGCGTCATTAAGGAGTTTGCCTCTTGAGCCGCCCAATTACATTATTTCTCCCCTGTCCAACTAAGAAGGGGAGTAATAGACTGATTTTGGTGGGCCTCTGGCCTTTGGCCAGGGCTCAACCACCACACAAGGTTAAAAGGAAAAAAAATAATAATAAAAAAAGCATAGAAAACATCCAATATCACTGTGGTGCTCATCCTCCAAGAGGTATCCCGTGTAAGGTAAATACTCAGATTGTATGTGAGTCCTCTCTGGAGGATGTCAGAAAGACAGGAGTGGTCAGTATGCTTTATATTAAATCTCTACGTTTTTCCTTAACTAGTAAACTCCTGAAGCTGCTCTCTGACAGGCATTGCGGAGGCAGGAGAAAGGGCAGCTGGATCCCTCAGTGATGGTACAGCTCTGGTGCAGCGTGAGATGTACAGCAGGCCTCTGGTTGCCACCAAAAAAGCCCATCCGAACGATCGCTGCCCCATGACCTTAACAGATCCATCAGACAGTGGGGCCCATTTGTTTTTACTGTGCCCTGGTGATCCAGAGTATCTGGGCGCAGACCGAAATCTTCCTGACTGGGCTTCAAATGGCTCTCGGAGCAATGTCGGGCTGAAATTATCCAGACATTTATCCAGACATTCTCAGGACCGTCTCAGCCAAATGGCTATCTCCCAGCGCAGAATTAAAAGCCTGATACTGAACAGATTGTGTTTGGAAGAGTCAAAGGGAGATAGAGCGCGTTCTTCTGTAAAACTGGAATGTAGCTATGGCTTCTGGGGCACGGGAAGAATAAATCACTGCACTTGTCAAATATTTTGGGGAAAACACGTTCTATGTCCAATCCGATGGGCGTGTGGCATTTCAGGGAACACAACGGTGCTGATTCATGGGGGTCACAGCAGGCACGACAGTTGGAATGGCCATGCTGAAACAGAGAGCTGGCCTGTCCTCATCACAGAATCACAGGGGTTGGAAGGGACCTCCAGAGCTCATCGGGTCCAACCCCCTGCCAAAGCAGGGTCCCTAGGACAGGTCACACAGGGAGGGCTGCGACATATCTGCAGCCTGTTTGCACAGCATGCAATTCCACAACATGTATTTTAAGGCTAAGCAGCACACCTCCCAGATCTTTAGCAAAAGCTGATGAAATATATGAAATTAAATAACTAGCTGACCTGAATGCTTTTCTCTCTCTTCCTCTATACTTTTTTTTTTTTTTTTGGGGGGGGGGAAGAGAGGCATGACATGCACAGCTCTGTGCTGCATCCGCTCATGGTACGCTTCTGGTGCATGACTATGGGTTCACTGTGTTTGTGCTTTTCAAACACGAGCGTTGGGCACTGAAGATGGAGGAGGCACAGGGAGTCTCGCAGCCACTGACAGAGACTGTTCCTTTGGGGACCTGATGTACACGTGCCCCTTTCACAACTGCCACACTTGAACAGGGACCGGCTGGTAGGACACACCCAAGGAAAAAAATTGGTTCATGTTTTGCGTCTGAAATTCCTGGGAAATGCAAGAACTTTCCTCTCTTGGTGTTTTTCTGCTGTGCTTAGGATTTGACGGTCTTTAAAGCATAGGATAAGCACTGAGAAGGAAATGAAATGATCCATCGGTGGCTGTAACCTTCACTTTTTCCTACCTCCTGTTAGCATGGAGACAATGGTTGGCAGGTACAGCTCTGGAGCCTCCAAACAGGCGCTGCATCTGACCCCATGTCCCATCTCCTTCAGTGGCGAAGGTACAACACTGGTCAGAAAAAAAGAGTCATGCTGAGGTGTTTTTCAGTGGACTAGAGACAATTGTATCTTGTGAGGAAAGAGTTGTATTCTCTTCAGAATAAGCAGAAGCAACATTTCTTGCCAAGGATAATTAAAAAGGGGATAAAATTGCACAGCTTGCTCAGCCAAGGCCGTTGGCTCCATCGACATGCATTCCCTCTCCCCCCAGGATGAACCTGTACCCACTGCCCTGCTCTTTGCTCCCCTCCTGCCCGTGAATGACAAGCTGCAAGGACGCAGGTGTGCAGTGCTATTAAAAATAGACACCGCTCTTCAAAACAGTCCCTAGAAGAGCCTTATCACTGGAAGGAGCCTCCTCCTGTGTTAGCCCATCCATTAAATGCTCTGGCTTTCAGCAATGAAACCAGGCTTCCAGAAATGCAGCTGCCCCCATGCTAATGTGGCCCCCACATGGAGAGGAAGGGATACCTCCTCCTCCTCCTTCCTTCCTTCTTTCTTTCCTTCCTTCTCTCCTTCCCAAAATAAAAGCAGTGTGATAACTTGAAAGAGACAAAACTGTGAACACAGCTTTTGATAACATATATAAAGGAAAGCAAATATACCAAGATTAATAGAAGATTAAGAAATCCAGCCACCTGACACCACCCTTTGGTGGCTCAGACGAGAGTAGGAATCTGGCACATTTCAGAGCTCCTATTTCAGAGAAAAACAGCTCAGACATTTATGTTTAACCACTGAAGAACAGCATTTAGAAAGCTGCAGCCTGGAAATGAGTCTTTTGCAAAATTGCAGCAAGGACAGAGTGGGAGGATCACACAATGGAACCAGAAAGTGATGGTCAAAGGGGAAATGAGCAGACTCCTGTACTCAGAGTGGGAAGTGGCGGGGGGTGGGGTGGGGAGGATGCAGGTTCATTTTCTCTCTCTTTGTATTTTTGGAGAAAATTGCTTAGAAATATTAATATCTAAGAAAAACAGTAAAGGAAGGACACAGATATCATCACACAACTGAAGTATAAGATATCAGATAGCCGCAGTTGCAGCTGGTGGAGATTATGTGTAACATAGAACCTATTGCCAATCCTTTGATGAAACCAGTGCTCCCTTTATGCTACACTTGCAAATAAATGAGGTGGTGACCAGTTACCATTAATCTTCCTTAAGAAAGAATAAAATAATAAATGAAGAGCAATGGTTTTCTGCCAGCCTCCTGGGGAAAATATGGCAGAGGTAAGATCACAGCTCTGGGGCTGGTTTCGAGCGGCAGGCAAACGAAGGATGAACAGAGGGACTGGGTTTAAACAGGTACCTCAGCCTGGCATAGGTGGCACACCCAGGGCTCAGTGTGAATTTCCTCCAGCTCCTGAGAAGACACCTCCCCTTCTCCAAAACCACCTCCAATCCCCTCCTTCCTATCCCTCTTCTCACCAAGTTCAACATGAGGGGTGGGATGAGTGATCCACAAAGCCTGCCCTTCCCCATAGACCTAAGGGCTATGAGCAAAACCCTCCATGTCTCTCCCGGCTTTGGTAATGACTTTGCTACAAACTCCTCATGCCTATACATTAATGACATCAATATCTAAATCCTTCTGTTGCTCATAAAACATATTCCTACAATGCTGGGAGAAAAACATAAGTAGAGAGACAAACTCCTGTCTACCACCAGCACCTCAACAATCTCCACAAACTATCAAGCAGAGTATGATCACAGAATCATCAGGGTTGGAACCTCCAGAGACCATCGGGTCCAACCCCCCTGCCAAAGCAGGGTCCCTAGAACAGGTCGCACAGGGAGGTGTCCAGACAGGGCTGGAATCTCTCCAGAGAAGGAGACTCCACACCCCCTGGGCAGCCTGTCCCAGGGCTCCCTCACCCTCACTGGGGAAAAGTTCTTCCCCATGTTGGTGTGGAACTTCCTGTGCTCCAACTTGCAGCCATTGCCCCTTGTCCTGTCCCCACAGACACTGAAAAGGGGCTGGCTATTTCCCTCTGTCTCCCACACTTCAGATATTTATAACCATTGATCAGATCCCCTCTCAGCCTTCTTTTCTCAAGGCTGAAGAGCCCCAGGTCACTCAGCCTCTCCTTATAGGGGAGATGCTTCAGGCCCTCATATGAAACCCTACTTTATAATACAAGGATTGTGAGCATAACCTCTAACATGGGAGGAAAAAGTCCAAAGGACCAAGCAGAGCTATAAATGACTGGAAAAACAAGGTGCCCATCACCAAAAAAAAATCTCCTTTTGTCTGGTATTTTTTTTGTCTTTCCCATTTCTGCTTCCCCCTTCTTCCTCTGGGACTGATTCCTCTCTGGGCCCGGTTAAGTCTCTCTCCAGGTGAGATAGGATTTTACATTTGAGAGAGAAAAAACCCTGCATCAGCACAGAGACATCAAAGCTCAAAGTTGCTCACATCCACTCCCACAGACCCAGAGTCCGGGGAGAGACTTGTGGGTTCTGTCTGGAAGAGATGAGGGACAGCAGGCAGATTTTCTGCTCTTGTTTGGCTGCTGCTGCTGCGTATGGGGAACAGGAATTTGTGCATGCCTGCTAAGCAAGCAAGCAAGCTGCTGTGAAGAAACACCAAAGTCATCAGCCAATTCTGCTCCCCCTGACCCCCAATTGGGATGGCTTACCAGACTTTGAAGTTTTGCTAGCCAATGAGTATTAGCGTGCTGTGACAGCTGGCAATGCATTCCAGTGGGTAAGTGATGGACTGGCTCTGGAGAGAGTAAAATAAATTATGAAGTGGGTGAAATTTCAGCCCTCCAAATAACAGTCCAATGATTTCATTGGAATGGCTCTGTCTGGCAGCGTATTCAAACACACACAGCTGAGCAGAACACCCGAATGCGCCTACACGAAACAGCCGCATGCATGGGAAGAGAGGGACTTCTGGTTACATCAGTGGGCCAGGCCAGGAGACAGCAAGACATTTTCAAAACAAGTGAGCACAAGAGCCAGCCACGTATGGTCCTATGTAACTGTAAACATTGGAGCCAGGGATGAGTGTGTTATGTAGGCTGCTCAAAACCAACATCTTCAGGATTCTTCAGATGTTCTGCTTGGCTTAGGGAATGTCATTTGCTGGCTGCATTGCCAAAGCACCAAAAGGCCTAATTTATATCTCAATAAGCACAATTTACATGGGTGGTTTTGCACCTGGAAACATGAATAGGCAATGCAAATAAGAGCCTATGACTGAACTATCTTGGGAAAGTAAAATGAAAGTCGGGTACCTAACAAACCGTTTGGAATAACTAGGTTTAGACAGCACCTCCCTTCCAGGTCCCTCCCAAACTCTCAAAATCCTGCTTGTCAAAACACTGTGCCTGTCAGCAGAAAGTGAACACAGAGATAATTGCCTTCTTTTGGACCTGACACTGGAAGGAGAGCTGGCAATGAGCTTAGGCTGCATGGCAGAGGTGGAAGGGGCAGGTTTTTGGGACAGGAGGTTTCCTCTTTATACCTGTATCCCATTCCACAAAGTTCTATATTCTCATCAGCCAACAATGAGCAAGCAGCCTGTTGAGCTCATATTTGGGTTTGTGTAGGATTTTATTTTCCCTTTTTGTCAAACATAGTCAGCATAACTTATGTGTCCAGTGCTGGGCTCCCTGGGATAAAAAGGAGAGAGTCCAGAGGCGGGCTACGAAGATGATTAAGGGCCTGGAGCATCTCCCCTATGAGGAAAGGCTGAGTGAGCTGGGACTGTTCAGCCTGGAGAAGAGAAGACTAAGGGGGGACCTAATCAATGTTTATAAATATCTTAAGCATGGGATGCAGGGGGAATTGGGCAGCCCCTTTTCGGTGTCTGTGGGGACAGGACAAGGGGCAATGGCTGCAAGTTGGAGCACAGGGAGTTCCACAGCAACCTGGGGAAGAACTTTTCCCCAGTGAGGGTGAGGGAGCCCTGGAACAGGCTGCCCAGGGGGGTGTGGAGTCTCCTTCTCTGGAGAGATTCCAGCCCTGTCTGGACGCCTCCCTGTGCAATATGAGCTGGGGAGCTGCTTTGGCAGAGGGGTTGGACCTGATGATCTCTGGAGGTCCCTTCCAACCCCTATGATTCTATGTTGACCAGGGTAGGACTGTGGGGCATAGTTCTCCACAATACAGAAACCTTTTTCAGCCTCTGGAGGGGATCCACGCAAGTGTAAAACACCAAGACATATATCATCAGAGGTGTGTTTGCTTCCCTCTCTTACCTACTGCCATTTGAACAACCCAGCAGAAGTAGCTGAAACCCATACAAGTCTGACCGTTGAACTACCCTGTCTCCACCGCACGTGAGGAATTTCTGCAAGCCTTACATCTGGCTGGGGACACTGAGTTCTGCCACGATCTGCACCCGTGAAAAACCGCCTCCACGTTTCCAGCCACTGCACAGAGCGTGTATGCTGTGTGCGTGCCTGGCCTTCATGCTTTGGGCTGACCCTCTTGCCAGAGCAGCCGGTTCAGCATCCCTTCCCGCTGCACCCTGGTGACACTGAGCTCTAACAGCTTCGCAGCTCACGTGTCAGCTGCTCAAAGGAGAAAGCTGTGCACTGGGAAAAGTTGCCACAAGGCTCCTGGCTGCTCACCTTTGCTTTGCAGTGGTTTTAATCACCGTTAGCCAAAGTTAACGGATGTAGCAACTCCTTCAAAATATCAGTTTCTTTCTATTGTTGAAAGTTTCACCAGGGACTGAAAGTTCAGGGATCAGCTGGCTAATATGACATCATCCCATTTGCTCTCTTTTCATTTTACATTGGCAGGATGGCTTTTATATTATCCCAATGTAATTAATTGCTCTGACATAAGGTAATTACTACTTCTTGCCTTTGGAATACCTATGGGTCTGTAATATGTTCTGTTTGGAAACCATCTCTCTGATACTTCTGCTACTAGATATCTACTAAATTGAAAATCAAACTAAATCACAATAGATTTCTTGTTAGCCCATTAAGCAACTCAAAGGATATATAGTTTTGTCGAATCCTTGAGGACTCTAACAACATAAAATCCCTTCTGTGCCATCAAATTTCCAAGCTTCAAGTCTGAGCAAATGTTTTGGTTACTCTTAATCGGTTCTTAATACTGGAGGAGGAACAGCTTGCAAAGAAGACAACAATCTTGAGATTTAAAAAAAAACATATACACACATTACAACCCTTTGCTTTCTTTCAGAATTAAACAAGAGGAATGTACAGCCCAGGAGGGAAGCTAGGACTTGCAGTGAAAGAATGGACGAGGCAGAGTTTTCTTTGCTATTTCTTTCCCATTTCTCTCCAATCTACATTTTTCTTTCCGATGTTTTCAGCTAAGCTATCAAAGTGAAAATTATTAGCAAACTCTGCATTTTTTTTTTCATGGGATCCTTTATGCTGCCAATTTCACAGAATCACTGAACGTTAGGAGTTGGAATGGACCTCGAAAGATCATCTAGCCCAACCCCCCTGCCAGAGCAGGAGCACCCAGACTGAATCACACAGGAACACATCCAGGCAGGGTTTGAATGTCTCCAGAGAAGGAGACTCCACAGCCTCTCTGGGCAGCCTGTCCCAGGGCTCCCTCACCCTCACAGTGACAAAGTTCCTCCTGACATTCACATGGAACTTCCTCTGCTCCAGCTTGCACCCATTGCCCCTTGTCCTATTGCTGGCCATCACTAAGAGCCTGGCTCCATCCTCCTGACTCTCACCCTTTACAGATTTATAGACATGAATAAGGTCACCCCTCAGTCTCCTCTTCTGCAAGCTAAAGAGGCCCAGCTCCCTCAGCCTCTCCTCATAAGGAAGTTGCTCCACTCCTTTCATCACCTTGGTGGCCCTGCACTGGGCTCTTTCAAGGAGTTCTGTGTCCTTCCTGACCTGAGGGGCCCAGAACTGGACCCAATATTCCAGGTGCAGTCTCACCAGAGCAGAGCAGAGTGGGAGAAGGACCTCTCTTGGCCCCCTAACCACCCCTCTTCTAATACACCCCAGGATGCCATCTGCCTTCTCGGCCAAAAGGGCACATTGCTGGCTCATGGCGATCCTGCTGTCCCCCAGGACTCCCAGGTCCCTCTCACCCACGCTGCTCTCCAACAGGCCAGTCCCCAGCCTATACTGGTACCTGGGGTTGTTCTTCCCCAGATGCAAGACCCTACACTTGCCCCTGTTAAACCTCATTAAACGTCTCCCTGCCCAGCTCTCCAGCATGTCTCAGTCTCACTGGATGGCAGCACAGCCCTCTGGGGTGTCAGCCACCTCTCCCAGTTCTGTGTCATCAGCAGACTTGCTGATGCACACTCTCTTCCCTCATCCAGGTCATCAATGAATATACTGAATAGTAAATAAATATATTGAACAGTATCCCTTTGCAATATTGTGTGTTCAAGTTTCTCTTCACTCCCTTGAACACCTCTCTCCATCTAGGAAGCCCAGAGATCATGAACTCACACAAGTGATTCAACACTCAGGAGCACTGAGAGCAGTGCTTCTATTTATTTAAATAGAACACATCATTATTATCTTTGGTGTAGTTGCAAGGAGAGAAAAAAAAAAGATTAAGATACTATTGGACACCATCCCAGCCCCACTGGAATCCTTGGTGGTTTTTCAGGGTTTAAAATAACTAAGATGCTAATTTTCACTGAGGGCAGCTCTGGATAAGGGGATACATCTGTATGTTCTGTTTCAAGTGAGCAAATGGCTAGAAATAGTCTGAGGGGCCATTGCTGACCTTCAGACATGTAAAATAACAATGGGACAGTCACATTTGTTTCACTCTCCACCAGCTCTTTTCTGCAGCGTGCCGCTCAGTTAAGATCTGTTCATCACTGTAGCCCGGTTTCCAAAGGAAACAAGGCGTGTGAGACCACATTGTCTCTCTGTCTGTCTGTCTGCTTATCACTGCCTCCAGAATAACACGTTATTGGCCTGTTTCAACCAAGCTGGACAGCGGGATAAAGGTCTGCAGGCTGTGAAGTAGCTGCCGGGTTCCCCAAAGCGGGTGGCTGAGTGAGGGACCGCAGTGGGAGCTGAGCAGCTGCCTGGTTTCTGGGGCTGGCCAGCACCTTGACACGGCTGGCACACATGCCTGCCACAGCACCCATCGCCCCAATGCCAAAATTGTGAGGGGATATGGGGAAAGGATGGGCCGTCAATAACCATCAGGAGCTCGCTCTTCCCTCCTGGGCTTCCCTCTCTGGAGTTTCTCTTTGACTTTCACATCTGTGCACCTTCCTGCTCTTACACCGCTTCAGTTGGTGGCAACTTTTCATCTTCCTGCATAATACCATTTAGTTTACACTGCACATTTTGACACTGTGGCAAGCACATTTATTATTTATTTTATATTTATTGTGCTAAGGCAAAGGTGAAACGCTCAGGATGCCCCAATTCTTATGTTTACCACCAACTCCAACTTCAGTTAGTCCTTTGTTTTTTTAAGGCACACGGTAAGAAAGACATATGTTACAGAACAACTTCCCCAAGTGACACCTCTATCAGGAAAAATTACAAATAAGACCCCCAGTCCTGCTCTGCTTCTGGCATTTAATTGGATGAAACATAACAATGAAGAGAAAAGAAATCAAATTTCCACCAAGCATCACCTGTTAGAGTCACAGAGGGTACAGACCGGCCAGCAGAAAAGGCAGCGTCTTGATCAGCTGGCCAGAAATTAAGTTAATGGGGTAACTAACACCAGGTCAAGACTGCTGGTACACCCCATCCTCTCCATTATCTTGCATAGACACTATGCTTGATGGGCAACTCAGGAACACCCAGAACTCCTGTTGCCATGTCGGGCTATGTCCAGCTGCTGTCAGACGCTCTCTATCACCAGGGAGGTGTGGTGGGAGCAAAGCTGATATTTGGACAGCATTCGTTCTACCTGCCAATGAAGGATCAGCAGGCTGCTTCATAGCACTGTCATTGTCAGAAAGACCAAAATGTTTCAGTAGCAGTTCACCTCCCCATCCCGTTTTTCCTCTCAGAAGAACAATCTGGTGCTCAACAGCCTTATTCTCTCCATACCTCACTGTCACAAAGGCAGGAAAAGTTTGGTTTGGCTGACCCAAAACTGGCAGAGAAGAGGAAAACCTCTGAGGAACAGCCAGCTGTCACATTTATGTATATCAAGGAGATTGGCACCACAGGAGACTAGTCATATGGCCATCAGAGGGGTGCCCAATTTGAGTCATCCCCTAGCCTGAAATCAGGGCTCCCACTCTGACCCAGCAAGAGAGATAACATCACCATGAGGAGCTATTTGTGGTCTCTATAGTTTAAATACTAGCAGGCTGGATAAAACATCTGGAACAGGTTGTGGAAGCCCCATCCCTGGAGGTGTTCAAGGGCAGGTTGGATGGGGCTTTGGGCAACCTGGTCTAGTGAGGGTGTCCCTGCCAGTGGCAAGGGGGTAGGAACTAGATGATTTTTGAGATCACTTCCACACAAAGCATTCTGTGATTCTATGATCTGTTTTGGCCAACTCGAACAGACCTGGGAGCCTGCCTGCTTTGGGGCTGTTGGTGTCTGCTTATTTATTTATCCTTTGCTGTTTAATTCCAATCCAAAGCTTCACGTATAGAAACATAAACTAAAGCTATATTTAAACCTCTAAAGCAAGGCTGCGGCTCTCACAAAGAACCAACTGATGTCTCCTCATTTCCAAGTGCAGCTTGGCATCCCTGGAATATAAAGCACTGTGAGAAAAGCTTCGCTACTCAGTTCACTCCTCATGACCTCAAAGAGCCTGCAGAACACAGAGCTGGGGGAGGGGGTGAGAGATGCCCCCTCATATCACCGTTCACAGGGAATTTTGCTTTTCTTTTTAACAGCCTATTTTGAGTCACCATAACAGAGCACTGTTAAGTACCAAGCCCGTTAGGTTCAGTGACTGCTCTGCAAAACACAGCGGTTGTTTTCCAAAATATTTATCTTTTCAGCTGAAAATGTCGGTGCTTGATCTCTGACTGGAGCTACTACGCTCTTGGAAGCAAAAGCAAAGTACTTTCAGCTGTTTGAAATAACTTTGGAAAGGACTGGAGAAGAAAAGCCACCCAGAGCTGCGTTTCTTTAGCAGTGCCAAAAAAAAAAAAGAAAAAAAAAGAAAAGAAAAAAAGAAGGAATCAGGTTTGACAACAGGCTTGGGTGATGTAGATCTAGTGCCTTCACTGGGCTTGAAATAAAACAAGGATCCACCAGGGGAACCATGCAGCTTGTGGAGTCCTGTGAGGCGTGTCTTTACATTGAGGTGCCCATCAATGCATCCTAGCGATAGCACGGACACGCATATTGAAAAGGAAGGCAGCATGGTGCTCCAAAAGGGAATCTGGTGTATGAGTTTTCATGTTGCACACCTTCTTTTAGTCCCAAGGGAAGATGGATCATTGGTAGGAGATTAATCTGCTAGACTTGGGCAATGTGCATGCAAACTGGGAAGACCCGGATTAAATAAAGGGGAAGAAGGCTGGCACGCATCTCGTGATTACCAGGCCAAACAGGAGTATGAAACAATCCTTGGCACTAAGGAAATGAAGGGATATTCATAAAATACATGTTGGAAAATTTGGAATAGCTTTCTTTGGGTTTCTCTTTTGAGTGAAGAAAAGGAAGAATCACAGAATCACAGGGTTGGAAAAGACCTTTAAGATCATCGAGTCCAACCGTTCCTGTCCTATGCTAAACCAGATCCCTGAGCACCTCATCTACCTGTCTGTTAAACACATCCAGGGTCAGTGACTCAACCCTCTCCCTGGGCAGCCTGTTCCAGGCCCTAACAACTCTTTCAGTGAAGGACTTTTTCCTAACATCTAACCTGACCCTGCCCTGGCACAGCTTGAGGCCATTTCCCCTTGTCCTGTCTCCTGTCCCCTCGCTGAAGAGACCATCACCCACCTCTCTGCACCCTCCTGGCAGGCGGTGATAAGGTCTCCCCTCAGCCTCCTCTTCTCCACGCTGAACACTCCCAGCTCCCTCAGCTGCTCCTCAGAGGATTTGCCCTCCAGCCCCTTCCCCAGCCTGATTGCCCTTCTCTGGACTCACTCCAGGACCTCAATGTCCTTCTTATGGTGAGGAGCCCAGAACTGGACCCAGCACTCGAGGTGCAGCCTCACCAGTGAGGAGCACAGGGGCACAGTCACTGTGTCCTGGACCTACTGGCCACGCTGACACAAGCCAGGATGCCATTGGCCTTCCTGGCCACCTGGGCACACTGCTGGCTCATATTCAGCCTGCAGTCAACCAACACCCCAGGTCCTTCTCTGCCTGACAGAGAAGAGGTGTTGCCCAAATTAGCTTCCAAGCTAAACTTAGAAACACACTGTACACAACCTCACTACCATACCCCAGATAACCAGCAGCTATCAGTGCATGCTGCTCTCTGGATTTCATACCACTGGAGCAGAGGTGTGTTGGTTAACAGAAGCCCAGTATTTGTGGAGGTAGGGGTGGAGTGTGGAAGAGAACAAAAGAAGGAAACCTGAGTCCTGAGAATAGGGACAGCACAGTTTAAAAAAAAAAAAAAAGAAAAGACACTCTAAAAAAAGAGAGATGCTGGAATACACTGGAAAGCAGTAATTGTCCTTAAAACGCTCTCTGCCATATCTGGAATTTTCACTGGGAAATTAATGCTGAAATGACTCCAGTGAATTACTGAAATCACATAAAATCTGCACTCGGGGCCCGGGATCTTGTACTTGTGCTCATTATATCGCACAGCGGTGTGAAAAACTTCTGGTCTTTTAATTTATGCACTTGTGCCAAGAAGTTTTTGTGAAACAATCATAAGGTGACTTTTTCCACTTTGTTCTCTCCAGGTATAAAAGGAAATAAAATCTGTGTTGTTTGCATTTGGGTCATCATCCAGTTACTGAAATAGAGATGGGATTATGTGAGATGACCCCTTTCTTTCCACCTGGGGAAGAAATGATGCGTGAAACCCCTTGCCAGGGGACATTATGGAGACCACTTGAGTCTCTTGGGGGAGAGGCGTGCGGGTGCCTCCCACACAGGGTGGCTCAGGGAGGCCCTGCATGGCTGCTTACCAAGAGCAGGGAAGGATCACACCCTACGCACTCCGTTACGTGTATGACTTGCACAGAGGCATCCCCAGGCCTGCTGGGATCTGAGCCTGCCCGACAGCTCAGCACTGTGCTTCTAGCCTGGCTTGGTCCCTGCATTCATAAGGCTCCAGGCCAGGCAAGATCATACCTGGCTGCGGTCGTGCTGAGGAGGCATCTCCAGCATCACGAGTCTGACAAAACATGACCGCCGGTGCAAGGCAGTTTCCTCCTCCAAAATGTAACTGGCCAGGAGCATCTCCCTTCACATTCTCCATGGGACCTGTCTCTCAAAGGCCACTGAAGCACATTGGAGCCCCTGGGGAAAACACCTGCTGTTGTGCAGCCCTTCTGCACTAGTGAACCTGCCCCAACCTGGCCTGGTGGCAAGGCTGTGCCCTCACCTCATGCTCAGCTCCGGTCCAGCACAGCTGACACCTGCGGTGCAAGGAAGCAGGCAAAGCACCTGCTCTCTTTTTCATTTAAAAAACTGTTATAGCACAATTTTATTATTTCTTTTATTTTTTTCTTTTCCTGAAGGTCTGCTGCCATTTCTAAGTCACATGTGTCTTGGTAAAAAGGAAGAGCCTGAGAGAGGATTTCACCTTGTGCTGGAGGTGGGGTACAACTTCTGACTTCTATTGCAGGAAAAGTTGTTATTCTCATTAAATCATCCTCTCTGCGATGTTAGGCAGTGTTTGCAGACTGCTGCCCCTGTTTCTTTGGCAGATGCTCAAATAATATAAGCAATTGTATTGTTCTAAGGTCATCCAGGAAACCAACAGCCTCCCTTTCCTCCTGACCCTCTCACCAGCTTCCTGCCTTTCCTGCTCTCTTCCTAACGCGCTCAGGCAATTTCAGCGCAGCACTGCCACGGGGAAGTTAGCTGCTCAGAGAATCCCTAAGAAAGAAAAGGTTCTTCTCAGAGCTTCCTCCTAGCCCCTGGAATACAGAGGCTTCCTCAGCACAGCCAAACTCCTCCTTTGCTCAGGGCCATGAACATCCTGCTTGCTGTTGATGGGACAGCTGCACTCCCAGGGATTTGCAGAGCAGTTTGATCTGGAGAAAACTTTTTTAAACTGGTTTTTTTTTTTTTGGCTACACCCACAATTTATGTCCCTCGGAGTACAGGGAAGAAGAGGGGTAAGCAGGTGTTTTACTGTGGGCAGTGTACTAACCAACAGCAGGGAGCAATCACAGAATCATAGAATCATAGGGTTTGGAAGGGACCTCCAGAGATCATCGGGTCCAACCCCCTGACAAAGCAGCTCCCCAGCTCATATTGCACAGGGAGGCATCCAGACAGGGCTGGAATCTCTCCAGAGAAGGAGACTCCATGCCCCCCTGGGCAGCCTGTCCCAGGGCTCCCTCACCCTCACTGGGGAAAAGTTCTTCCCCAGGTTGGTGTGGAACTCCCTGTGCTCCAACTTGCAGCCATTGCCCCTTGTCCTGTCCCCACAGACACCGAAAAGGGGCTGGCCAATTCCCCCTGCATCCCAGGCTTAAGATATTTATAAACATTGATTAGGTCCCCCCTTAGTCTTCTCTTCTCCAGGCTGAACAGTCCCATCTCACTCAGCCTTTCCTCACAGGGGAGATGCTCTAGGCCCTTAATCATCTTTGTAGCCCTTCTCTGGACTCTTTCCAGCCTAGCCCACGGGATAGCTCCTATTAGGTTGCGGAGGAGATCAAAGTTAGCTCTTCTAAAATTCAGGGTAGCGATCCTTACTTTTTGGCTTGCTTCTTCCACTCAGGATCTTGAACTCAACTATTTCATGGTCACTTTGTCCCAAGCTGCCCCCGACCTTCACTTCCCTAACGAGCCCATCCTTGTTAGTTAAAACAAGGTCCAGTACCCGCCCTCCCCTTGTAGGTTCCTGCACCATCTGTAGCAGGAAATTGTCTTCTACACACTGCAGAAATTGTCTGGACTGCATACGACTGGCCCTGTTGCTTGCCCAGCAAATATCTGGGTAATTGAAGTCCCCCATAAGGACCAGTGCCTGGGATCTCGAGGCTACTTCTAGCTGCTTGTAGAATGCATTATCAACTCTCTCCTCCTGATCAGGGGGCCTGTAGTACACACCCACAACAGTGTCACTCACACTAGCCTGCCCCTTGATTCTTACCCACAAGCACTCAACTGCTGGTTCATCCTTCCCCAGGTGGAGCTCAATACATTCTAGCTGCTCTCTCACATAAAGAGCAACAACTCCACCTTGCCTCCCTAGCCTGTCTTTCCTAAAAAGCACATAGCCATCCATGACAGCGTGCCAGTCATCCAGGCTGTCCCACCATGTCTCTGTGATTGCAATGAGATCATGGCCCTGCGACCGCACAAAGATCTCTAATTCTTCTTGTTTGTTCCCCATGCTACCTGCATTCCTATATAGGCACTTTACTGGGGCAGCAGAGGCAGGTATCCTCAACAGGTCACAGGGAGATTTCCAACAGGGGATGGGCAATGGTGCCTCCACTGAGGACTCCTCAGGGGAATCCACAGAGTTTTCCCCTACTATCACCAGGAACAACATCCCCAAGAGATATATGCCCTTCATGATCTGCTACCACCTGCCTTTCCAAACATGTGTCATGAGTCTTCTCTGCACAGAAGGCAAAAGAGGATGACTGGAGGGACACAGATTGCTGACAATTCACCAGGACCTCATGGCTCACCTCTCCAAGAGACAAAGCAAACCCTGCTAAGAACAGCAAAAATTAGGGCATTGCAAATAGGTTGCAGAGTATAGTTGCCCTCTTGAAGGCTGGCACCTGCCCTTTGAAGCAGAAAGGCGTGAAATGGGGACAGCTGGTGACGGGGCAAAATGCAGCCCAATCTATCAGAGAAAGCAATCAGGCCTGTGTGTGGGGAACCTAGACCTGTAGCTGGCCTTTGAGTGGGACCTGGCAAACATTTGGAAGGGTGATGATATTTGTGTTGTGGCAGGGGCACGTCCCCAGGGGCAGGATGACGATGAGCCAAGCCCGGAGACTGGCAGCCTGTTCACCTTGTTGTACTGACGGAGTCACAAGTAATTGTGTTGACTAAACAAACACCCTGACAGAGCTGAAAAGAGCAGAGCAGCTGTAGGCATGTTGAGTGCCCGTGCCCATGGGAGCAGCTCCAGAGAGCAAACAGGGGAGAGGAGAGCTGCTGGCATGCAGAGGGCTTGCTAGGAATGAGCCTACAGACATGAAACCGCAGCAAGAGGAAAGGCACAGACAGGAGAAGGGAGGGGGAATTTCCACTGAGCACTTGAAGATCTTATAAAACTTTCATTAAATTAGGTTTCCAGCAATTGTCAGCACTTGAATTGTAAGGGCCAAATGCAATTGAAAAACTACCTTTTGCTTTCATGTGAAATGGTAACTGCACATCAAACGCTTTAATCTTCTCCAGTGACTAAATATGTGGAAATCTGTAGGTCTATTTATATAAAAACTTCCAAAGGATGTGTTATCTCTGTGATTTACCCCCACTCCTTCCCCAAGGGATTTTTCTTTCATGTCTTCTTGCACTGTCTACATTTATTTACCAGTGAATATCACTTCAAATAAATTTAGAAACAGGGAAGTTTATAGAAATAGCACATTTTCAATGACTTGTGGAGAATACTTACAAAGTGAATGTTGTAAAACACAAGTGTGTTTACATTAGAAAACCAATAACAGACTGGTTAACAGCCAGCCAAGGTGTGGAAGAAAATAAGAGACCTGTTCATCCACTCTGAAGCAACCTACCGTCTTGAATATCTTTAGTGGATTTACCTCTTTTGTGACAAACCTGCTTCCAAGTCAGCTTTAGACCAAGATTTTTTTTCACTGAAGCTTTTCAGAGAATCACTTGAACAATAATTTGAATAGTCATTTGAAAATACATTATCCTGGATAGAACAAAATCAGGCAAACCTTCTCCAATAAGCAATTTGCAGTAAATTTTTCAATCACCTCTAATCAAAAGTTCATAGCTTGAAGGAGAGTAAAGAAAAATATCTCAAAACACCAATTAATCTGTTATATTAATGAAAGGAACGGCATGTGACAAGTGTACAAAGTGAACTTCCCTGGAAACCCTTTGTATGTTCTTGTTCGGCTTTGGAGAACAATGATTTAGGTATTTATTTCTTTGACAAGGAGCATTTGCTTTCAGGTCACCCAGGGGCTTGGTGGTTAGAAAATCGGGATGATGTGACAAAAGAAGGGACAACCTCGTGGCCCCCTTTTGTAAGGGAAACCTAACTCGATCGCAGAAGCCTACGTGCCTTCCTGCCCTCTGGAAGCCCTCCACCATCTGGCCCTCAGGTTAAACAACATACCTGGCACCCAGAGTTCAGATAACTCTTTATGCTAGGTGAATGGGATGGAGAAAAGGGCAGCAGGGAAGGGGTTTAAACTCTTGGCAACGGGCAGCATTCACGACCCTCTTTTGGCCTTGCTCTCTTGCCTCAGTGATGACACCTCTGTAATGCCTACAAGAGCACACGGACCTCTGCAGGACCTCCTGCCCTTCCTTCCTCCCAGCTCAGCACATCTGGTCTCTATTCAGAAATGGCTGCAGGATGGCTGAGGCTCTACTTTTTGGTATGTGTGCTATTGTGGGAAGTATTTCCCCGAGCTTTCAGATGATGAGCAATTAGATCACTTTTCTAGTCCCTCTGTGACTCTGAATTGAAAGCAAAGTAAAACCCAAAAGAACCCACTGACACTCCTTATGTTCTTTTCTTGGTGCACCTGGGAAGGAAACATCGAGCTACCAGATTTCACTAGATATTCAGAGTCCTTATCAATTTTTTTTTTTTTTTGCAATGCTGTAGCCTTTTCTTATTTTCCTCTATTTTGAAAGCACAATCAACCTGGACCGTATTTATATGCACATAAAAGACTGCTGCATCAGGGGCCAAGTCCACCTCTGAAGAACATCTACCGTACCAATACTTGAAATATACATACCTCTAAGTATACCATGCTTAGAGAAACAGAGAGAACCATTTCACTTCAAGCTGTAAGAAATCTGACATCTGAATTGAGGCAAACTGAAAAGTTGACTAAAGGAAAAGTTGCCACAAATGCAAATGAATGTCAACCGCTCTCGGGCAAATTGGAAGTAAAGTCCTTATGCTGAGAGGAAGAGAAGTGGTCTAAAATGTACTGGAATTCAGGAATTATACTAAAGCCACCAAATGGGTGTATTTCCAGTATGGCACAGATGAACAGTATGGGTTGATCAACAGATGAACCCCCGCAAAATGAATGCCATTAGCCAGGCAGCGCATGTAGATGGACAAGGTTGATATATTTTCAAGACAAGTAACATGCTCCTTCCTTTCTGATCACTATGCTATCTGGCAAGCTAACTTCCATTCCTTGCCTTGACTTAAATTCCCCCAGCCAAAATGGAATCACAATTCAATCCAGGAAGATACAGCAAGCAGAAGAAAGAGGTACATAGTGATAAACATGGTCTCAGGTTACCCAAGTACCCAGGGCAGAACTAAAAACCCAGGTCAGAATTAACACAAGGATGTGGAAAGTCTGCGTTTCCACACAAAAACTGGAAAACAATCAATGCATTCCTCTCTCTAATTCATCAGGACAGAGCAGCTACTACAACTCTGAAGGAAGCTCTGATTGCCTCATGCTTATCAGGGGTGTTTTACAGAAACACCCAGTGAGGCACCAGGCACGGCGGGGCTGGTGTCAGGACAGGTCTAAGTGGGGAAAAGCAGGGAAGTCAAACCAAACACAGTGAAGAGGTGATTTTTTTTAGAAGCACATTCAACCCCCTGATTAAAAGGTACCATTCAGAAATACAGCAGCATCTTCTTTACGTTTTAATCACGGGCCACTCAGCGAGCAGCTTTTAATCTATTCTAGCCAGTGGAGACGTTGGTCTGTGAAGGCTTAACAGAACTTAACAGTCATCCCAGCACTGTGCCATGAAGGCAAAGACCCATCCTGACATCATTCCACAAAGGGTGGAGAGCTGCTTTGAGTAACACCTTGACAAGAAGGAAGTTGTCACCCAGAGATCAAGTTGTTAAACAGTTGCCTAGGAAATATCACTTAAGACCCTCAAGTGACGTTGTCCAACGACTGCTTGTGGGGGAACACGGCCACCACCACTAATACTGCAACCGCTCCAAAAGCAACAAACTTGAAAAACCCAAGTCCCGGCATCCAGCCAAATTCCAGGTAAAAATTCCCCTTCCAGAGCCTTGCAGAGGTGGCAGAGACAGCCTGAGAATGTCTAGAAGGAGTTGCTGGACTGTTGGTTTCACTGGTGTGGAAACTTCCCTCCAGTTCTCACAACACCACCCCAACCCAAAGTAGGCATTGACCTACAAAAGAATCCTCTGGATCCCTGACATTCCCTTTTCTAAACCTACACCAGACAGTCATGTAATGTTCCAGCCCAGCTTCTAAAATGAATAATTACTTTCTTCAGAGGTTTGCTATATAATTATGGACACCTTTAGGGAAACCAGATATCCTTGTAGGGTTGGATTAAACTACTTGCAGAATGTTTACACAGAGCACAGTTATCTCCTTCTGTCGTTAAACCCAAATAAAGTAGACATCTCTCAGATAAAAAGAAGAAAAACCCTACTCTTTTTTGAAGGGCAATTCATGTGGGGATGTTCAAGGGTTCTAAAAATCCAAAAGAAATAAAGACATTTCAAAGAGTAGAGTTAAGAAGCGAAAACAGCGTTGCTGAAAGGATCCCCATTTCCCTGACACAGTGCATGCAAATGAGAACACTGCATCCTTGTTTCTTGGAGGCAAAAAACCCCTTCATGCTAGATGAAAGGAGTTTCTAAATTATAGCTATAAGTTTTTTAACGAGAGTTCACAAGGTTTCCTTCCTTATGTGCTGTTTAGATAAGGTGCTTTAAAACAGAAATTCGCCCTTTCTCAGGCTCAAACAAGATCCTAGTTTTCTGTCATTCTGAATTCCTCTGTAGCTCCATCAAACCGCCACCACGCGAGGGTTCACCCACCACCAACTCACAACCCAGACAGCATCTCACACCCAGGGTAGGATCATCAGAACACTTCACACTGTTTGAGATGTAGCATTTCCTCAGCTGGGAGGATAGGAATCATAGAAACATGGAATCCCAGGGGTTGGAAGGGACCTCCAGAGATCATCAGGTCCAACCCCCTGCCAAAGCAGCTCCCCAGCTCATATTGCACAGGGAGGCGTCCAGACGGGACTGGAATCTCTCCAGAGAAGGAGACTCCACACCCCCTGGGCAGCCTGTCCCAGGGCTCCCTCACCCTCACTGGGGAAAAGGTCTTCCCCATGTTGGTGTGGAACTCCCTGTGCTCCAACTTGCAGCCATTGCCCCTTGTCCTGTCCCCACAGACACTGAAAAGGGGTTGGCCATTTCCCCCTGCATCCCATGTTGAAGATATTTATAAACATTGATTAGGTGCCCCCTTAGTCTTCTCTTCTCAAGACTGAACAGTCCCAGCTCACTCAGACTTTCCTCATAGGGGAGATGTTCCAGGCCCTTCATCATCTTCATAGCCCTTCTCTGGACTCTCTCCAGGAGATCCCTGTCCTTTTTATCCCAGGGAGCCCAGAACTGGACACAATAATCCAGGTGGGGCCTGACCAGGGCAGAGCAGAAGGGGAGGATCCCCTCCTTTTAAGAGTTAAGCATAAGGAAAATAGGGGGAACAAGGTCTGTGCAAGGTCATCTGGGTAGTAAGTGGTGGTTTCCCTAAAAATTGCTGCTGTACCCCTACACTTGAAAACCAAAACCATCTGCCAGAAATGAGGTGCCACTCAGCATGACTAGTTTCCCTGAATTACCTCTGTGTGGGGCCAGGATAGAAATCTGTGGCAGTGTCAGCAAGGTCTTGCGTTGTGCCTTGACGAGAGGAGCTGTACAGCTACCTCTCCATCCCTCTCCATTCCCGAGTCACAATTTCATCTCATCCATTAAGTGAGGGAACGGTGGGGCGTCGAGGCCTTCAGGAGGAAGAAAGAGGTGGGGAGGTGGGGGGGTGCATGTGTGAGGTTTACTGGAAAGCTGCTCACATTTCATTCAAGTAATCCTGTCTGCTTCCAAGCAGATTTCAGAAAAATATCAGTGTTCTGCTGAATGGCTTTAATGGGATTACCTTTAAGGCTTCCCTAATAAGTGGTGTTATTAAGTTGTCTGGCTCATATGGAGACTTATGCATAACCACTGGCACTCCCCCTTTTCCTGGTTTTGTTACAAATTGGAATTAGTGTCTACTTGGTGTTGTGTTTCAGATTCTAAAGAGGATTGGGTTAGGGTGAAGCCTTTTGGGTAAAGCCCTTTTAAAAATTGTTGCCTCTGTTAAAAAAATAAGATAATAAAATATCCTTTTCTTTCAGCCTACGGAATTTATCCTAAAGGGGATTAGAGATGCTGTTTGGTACAAATCTGCCCAGAAGTCCAAACTGAGATTTCACAGAAGAAACACCAGTACAAACGATTGCAAAGGCCTGAAATTTTGCAGGAAAAAATAAATTTATCTCAGATTTCTGAAGTCAGCCTGAAAGTCCAGTAGAAACTAAAAAGAGTGGGCAGGGTTTGAAACGATGTCATTCTTTCAGCCTTTCAAGGTGAGCCATTTAAAAAAATGTTTGTATTTGAACCACTTTATTTTTTTTAAGAGTGAATGCACTCAGAGAGTGTTGCCTAGAATGCTTTGTACTTGATAGAAAGTGCCTCTAAAAGTGAGCCCAAATAAAAGGGCTGTTAGATTCATGGCATTGTTGGTTTGATCCTTTCAAAATAACTTTAAAAAAAAACCAACCCACATGTGTTATCCTAAGACCAAAACACATTATGATAACACTAATGAAGAATTGTTAAAACACAGGAAAGATTCACTCCCATGAAGACAACCCCTGGAAATGACATAAAACCCCAGAGCTACTGTATCCAGATAAAGTTTTACTGAAGGAAACTCCCCAGGCTATTAGGTTTAAAGGGCCTATGCTCTTGTGGGACGTTCTGCAGTAGTAATGGTGAAGCTCAGGAAGGTTATAGCTGTGTGGGTAGTGCTGACACCTTCAACATCGGTCTCATTTAACTGTGACAGGAGGGAAATGGACCCTGCCTCCAGCACAGTGACTGCCAACAAATTTTAGCACAAGACAGTTTGGTTTCCCTCTTCTGTGGCTTGATCCTCCTCCAACTCTGTTGGCAGAAGAACGTTTTGTTGGCTGTAAAAGGTGTCTACTTTGAATAGTTTCATGTGGCATTGCTGAAGGAGGCAGAGCTGCTTCAAAAGCTTTGTTTAGTTTGGTTTCAGTTGCAAGGCTTACAGGAGAAGATGTTCTTTATCTACGTAGTTACTGTCACAGTTAAAGTTTTGGTAGGAATTTAGATGTGGAAACCAAAACCCTTAGGCAAAGTTGGTTGTTTTTGTTTTTTTTTTATTATTTACTACCTTATAAAACCAAGGAATACTGATTTTTCTTTGGGGTCTCCATCTCGATATGTGGGACCTCATATAAAGCTGGAAGCTCAAGTGGAAGAATGCTAATACAGCACAAGAAACCTGCGTGGGTTTTGTTTTTCACGTGGGAAATAGCCCAAATGAGTTTTAAAACTGCAATAAAAGTAACTGAGCAATTGCCAAGACTTGTAGGCACAATCCCAGGATTTCACTCACAGAGCAAAAATAACCTTGAAACTCCCATTATGGTTTGTGAATCAGACAGTGTCTTTCTTAGAGATATCATCACTACAAATAAAAACATTGAATCGCTGGGGAGATCAGAAGATTTTGGTCTCTGTTCTCAGGGACTTTTATTTTCTGGGGCGTGGGGGGGGTTCCTGCTGTAGTTTTTGGAAAAGCAAAAAGGCCTCGGGGATTTGCTACGCTGACCAGTCCATTTTCTCAATACACACCTGACCTTTCCTAACTACCTGGTAGAAGGAGGAGTCCAAAACACAAGGACAGCCTGTTCCAGCCCCTCACCACTCTCTCTGGAAAGAACTTCCTCCTAATATCTCATCTAAACCTTCCTTCCTTTAGCTTCAATCCATTCCCCCTTGTCCTGCCATTGTGTACCCTTTTAAAAAGTTGAATCCCCTCCTGTTTATATGCTCCCATACCTATGTTGTATGAAATACCCTGTGCATTATCAGTTCAGCTCAAAGATGCCAATAGTCAAGGAAAACGTATTCTGAAGCCATATGACTCTGAGACTTCGGGACACATTTGCACTACTTCACCTCTTTTAACAGCATAAGGTGAAATCATTCTTTTTTCCATTTGCATTGGAAAATCTATTCATGCCCAGGTTTTTCTGTGTTTTTCTAGTGACTCCCAATGGACATTACCAATCCAGTATCAACGCTGAATTTCCAGGCCCTGAGGTACAACAGAGCTGCTTGAGAGAATAAGTGCTTTTTTTTTTTTTTGGGGGGGGGGAGCGGGATGAATCCTTTCAAAACAGCATTATTAACAGCATTATTGCTGTATTTGAAAGATCAAAGAACTGTTACCCGCGGTTCGTTTTTCACTGGCTTCTCAATATTTAAACAAACAGTGCAAACCCATGAAAAATAGAAAAATATCCACTAAAATGTTCATCTGCACCTAAAGAACTTGTGTCCTAAGGAACCACACTCTGCTTTAAACATGATTTAGGCATAATGAGCAAAGTAAAGCCCATCTTCAACATGTGTACAATCCCAATCCAAATAAATTTTCATCAGTTGACCTGATCTAAATGGGTGGGTAAAAAAAGTGTAGATGAGGTACTTAGGGATATGGTTTAGCATAGGCCAGGAGCATTTGGACCTGATGATCTTAAAGGTCTTTTCCAACCTAGTGATTCTGTACAAGCACCAGTCATTTCTGAAAACAGTTCAGCTCTTTCACTCAATGATCTAAGTATATTTGCAGACAGAAAGTTGTATATATTTCTCCAGTATTTAAGCACATTTATTGCCCATACTGCCATAGAAAGCACTCTACAGGTGTTCATTTTTCTGGGCATGTTAGGAGCATCGTGTCAGGAAGCAGCTTATACCTACTTGCAGAAGTACACAGAGAACTTTTTATATTAGGTGATACTTTCTCCCAAGGGGAAGAAGCTGGCTATGATCAAGAGAACTGGGGACAGCCACTAGCTGTGACAAATGAATCTACAGAGGTTGAAAAGGAAGGGCTTGTTGCTAAAAATTCTTTAATTCAAAGTGTTGAGAATAACTCAGCAGGACCATTCCAATATCTGATTAAGTTTGGGATGCTCTGATGACCTCTCTTATTCTTTTTTTTTTTTTGTGTGAGAAAGATGGAAAATCCCAAGTATGAGTAATAGAAATGTCTTTCACTGAAAGGACTCTAAGTCTAATCCTTTTTTAGACATGCTAAAAATTTCCCTCTCGGTTCCTCACAACCCGTTTACATTCCTAATCTTCATGTGGTGCCTATTAACAGAGCATAAATATGGAATGTTAAACCTCTGTGTATTCCAAGTTATCTACAGCCCTGAAGGATTCAGGAAAAATTAAACAAGAAGGTAGGCAGACTTCCAGAAATAACACAGCTTTAACAAACACAAGGAGTATTTATAGAACATGTAAAGAACAAAGGAAATGCAGCATTTCCTTCACGTACAAATTTATCAGTGTTTCAGGAATATTAGTCCCTTCCATGTTAATACTCCAAGGAGAAGGACCACAGATAATATAGCTAGTAAACTCTCCTGGATTAACCTGATATTGTCGTGAGCAGACATCCTAGTGATATATGAATTGCAACCCATAATTGCTTTGCTACTTCAGCTAAGTTTTTAAGAAAGGACTCTTGCAGTAAACCTTTTGTCTGCAGGTCTTGCTGGTAGCAAAACCTCCAGTAGTGAAGTAATTGTGTATCATGTTTTGTAGCCCAGTTAATGTTAACTGGATATGCAAAGTGTCTGCTGTTGTAACAGCAAATACTGGGGTAGTGTAGACTATAGGAAAAAAAGCATAAAAACCAAGTTACATGGATGACCAGTGTCTCATTCAGGTACCTCAGGCCATGCAGCACTGCCGTAATTAATGGATGCTAAAATATCACAGAATCACAAGGTTGGAAAAGACCTTTAAGACCATGGAGTCCAACCATTCCTGTCCTATGCTAAACCATATCCCTGAGCACCTCATCTACTCATCTTTTAAACACATCCAGGGTGACTCAACCCCCTCCCTGGGCAACCTGGAGGACATTCTAGTATTGAATCAGTGGATTGGTCTCACCTATCATGGGTGCACGTACCGTTGCTCAGTTCATTTTAAATGGGATGTTACAAAATACCAGGTGCTTCAGAGAAGTTTTAGGAGTAGGGTAGAAAGACAAAAAGGATGGTTATGGGTCCAGGGACTTGGCCTGGTCAGCATTTCTGTTATCAAAAATCTACCAGTCTTCAGAATGTTACTGAATATTTCTATCAACGCCAAGGTTTCCAGATTTATTTCTATTTAGTTCTAAGAACATATTTAATAATTAAGCTTTTGTACTTGAAGATTGAAGTCATGATCTATTAGAGATGCTGATAAGGCCAATTGTGGAAAGTAAATGACCGTGCCTCTGCAATGCAGCAGGATTCTTGCTTGTCTCCACTAGTGCTTGCGGTGGGATGTGGAGCACCAAAGCAAAGGTGCCTCAGTTTGAATTTCTTTTAAATTTTAATTTTCTTTTTAAGGAAAAAAAAATGCACACCACGAAAGGAAGAGGTCCCGGTCTCTACAAATGTTGACTCTCCTGATAAAGACAAAAACTGAAGGCAGAAAGGCTCTTCTTTCCCAAGTAACAACATAGGATGATCAACAAGTCATAGCAGAAAGGGACTCAGTTTGTGAACCAGAGACTCTTGTAGGAGGAGGTTGGAGTTAGTGAGCTTATTCCAGTGCTCTTTGCTGAGCTGGTGGTTTCTGCTGAGCCATCTGCAAATTCATGTATAGCTGTGGCTGTTCAAAGCTTAAGCCTCGCACCAGAACCTTCTCAAAATTCCTGATCTCAAAAACAGCCAAAAAAAAGGAATAATGGGAGAAAACTGGAGCCAAAAGCTGACCTGCCCTGAAAAGTTTGAGCTTCTTTTTAATGTATCTAAAAATGAGTATGGAAAGAGTTATGACGAATACCTATTTGATTTTTCACATAAGTCAAACATTACATACACACATACTTACAAATCTCCCTTGTCTGGGCTAATGGAAATCTTTAGGCAACTTTAATTTAGCTGCTGTTAACATGCCTGCTACAATAGAGTCAAGTGCAAAGTGCACTGTAAATACTAGAGCTGTTTATAACCTGAAGGGCAAATTCAAATCCTGTTTAATTTCCTTACCGTTGTGCATAAAACAGTCATCTCAAGAATAGAAGCATGATATGCAAACATAGCAAATCTCTCGCTTTTATCATCACATCAGAACAAACACAGTCCTCTTTTCCAGTTTCACTACCATTTTTGGAAGCGAGAGAAAGTTTTCTTCCCAGCAATGGAGGGAGACTCCTGACAACCCAGAGCTTCCTGGGCAACGACAGCAACGACGACAACAACAACAATGACAACAAGGACATCTCTTTCAGATTTCAGATTTGTTTTAGTATTTCTTGGCACTGAAAACCAGGAGAGGTTGCTCATCACGTGTCCCTTGCTAATTGGGAAAGGCACCAGAGCAGCATTGTGGCAGGTGGTACCAAACATTTGGCACTTGAGAGCAGGAGAACACAAGGGACCCAGCAGAGAAGTCAACACTTGCATGACAAGGGGCTTGCTAAAAATAAGTGGTTGTACACATTCACAGAGATCCAGGCCTAGTTGTGAATGATTCATGCGCAGGGAAGGGAGCCAGGTTGCCTGATGCATTAGGTCGTTGCAATTAGCTCATGAGCTGCACACTCCTCCTGCTGAGTGCTGCAAACATGCTCTGGAAAATGGAGATTATGGGTGGAAATAAATCGATGCCATTTTTACACTGCAAGACCATGGGGCGGTTAGGATGTTTGGTAACAGTACTGATCTACTGTGGGGTTTATAGACAGTCTTAACACAAGTCTAGAAACCAGGACTAAAGAAGAAGATCGGACAGAAGATGACCTTTCATTACTAAGTATATATTTATGTTATATCCTGCCAACAAACTTCAGTCAAAACATGAAAATCTATTATTAAAAAAGCAGCCAACACCTTGAGCCAAAGTGTGACTATGGATGCTCCCTCCCTACGTCTAAAATAATCCCATTAACTTCTCTGATTGGCGCTCTGATTATTAAAAGTTCTTAAAATAAAACTATTATCAGTCATCATTTTGACAGCTAAACTCCTAACTTTTATTCTAGCTCAAGGAACCAAAATTTTTCTTGCTGGAGATATTGTTGGACCACCTGATCATTGATGAGATCTGTAATCAGAGACTTTTAGCTGTGTCAAGGGAAGAGAAACATTAAAACAATTATGAAAGTTTAGTTAAAGGTGATGAAATTGATTTGAAAGCCTGTCACTCTCTAGGTAAACTTTCAGAAGTACTTCTAAGGGAGGATCGTTTTGTTATCCCTTTGTTATGATCTGCTTTTGCAGCAATACTTAAGCATAAATGAACTGGATTAAGAACAGATTTCCAGCTTTTTAGGCGCCCTTAGCTGTTTGCCATGCTGGAAAGAAAATAATCTATAGGAGATAAAATATCATTTGGAGCTCTGGTTTTCCATGCTGTCTGTGATTAAACTATATATAGGTGAGAATAGGGCCTTTTGTATCCAGTTCTCATCTGTTCCTCTTTGTGATGTCCCTGAGGGGTCACAGCCTTATAGTTATGATGACACTCTCTGTTGCCAAGGCAACTTGTCTGTATTCCCTGACCAGGCGCCAAGCTCAGAATGGGACCATTTGAGGGAAGTTTGGTTGTGAGGGTTATTTAGTCACCAATGGCAATTGGAAAATAGCAAAGAAAAATGACCCATGAAAATAAATTGGGATTATCCGCAGAAGTACGTACTTCAGAGTTTACCCCAACAGAAAAGGCCCTCTCTAATTTCTATTAATAGGGCTTTTGCATGTAGTTCATGCTTTTAAAGTGAGGGAAGAAATCCATTTCTTCCTTGGAAACATACATTTCTTTTCTAAACCTTCCAAATCTTTGAACAGCCTGGACAAGAGCACGTATCGGGATGGAAATTCCTTTGAGGTGCTCTGCTCTCGTCCCTTCCTGGAGCCAGGACCTGGAGAGCAAAGCCAGGAAAAGCAAACCTTCCCTCAGGCAGTGCCCACAGTTCTACCAAACCAGGCTGCCATGTGACAGTTTGGATGATTTAGGTGTAGTAACGCCCACTCTGACTCAGACCCCTTTGCAAGTAGGGTCTGCAAGAAGGGTGATGCCTGCTCTCAGAGTGCACTGGGAGAGGGATGTCCCTTGAGAAACAGCAATAGAGCAGCAGTCTGCACCTTGCTGATAGGCATCGGACCTAAAATGTGGTACTGCTCCTGGAAAAGGACCAGCTAAAGTGTAATACAGAATCACAGAATCACAAGGTTGGAAAAGACCTTTAAAATCATTGAGTCCAACCGTTCCTGTCCTATGCTAAACCACATCCCTAAGTACCTCATCTACCTGTCTTTTACACACATCCAGGGTCAGTGACTCAACCCCCTCCCTGGGCAGCCTATTCCACATCCCAACAACTCTTTCAGTGAAGAACTTTTTCCTAACATCTAATCTGACCCTGCCCTGGGGCAGCTTGAGGCCATTTCCCCTTGTCCTGTCTCCTGTCACCTGGCTGAAGAGACCGTCACCCACCTCTCTACAACCTCCCTTCAGGTAGTTGTAGGTGCTGATAAGGTCTCCCCTCAGCTTCCTCTTCTCCAGGCTGAACATCCCCAGCTCCCTCAGCTGCTCCTCAGAGGATTTGCCGTCCAGCCCCTTCCCCAGCCTGGTTGCCCTTCTCTGGACTCACTCCAGGACCTCAATGTCCTTCTTATGGTGAGGAGCCCAGAACTGGACCCAGCACTCGAGGTGCAGCCTCACCAATGCTGAGTACAGGGACACAATCACCTCCCTAGACCTAATGGCCACAATTCATGCCACACACAGCCTTAGATGTATGTCATCAGACAGTGGGAGCCAACAAAATGCTGTTGATGCACTGTCTCCTAAATGACACACGTGCAGAGCCTTGTTCTCCGGCAGGAGGAACCATAAATACGATAGCCTAAAAAGACTATTGTTGATTAGCACATAGGATGGTTTGAGCCTGTGTAATGGCACCTCTGAAGTGATTTTAAAAGCCAGGAATGAAAACAAAACATTGTTTTCATTGTTTTCATCGCGAATGACAGTTACATTTCCTATATCCCATACACGATGCATTTTTTCCCTGTATAATGATCAGCAGATGTCTGCTGATAATGCAGATTAAATACAAATTAGGAACCTCTTAACTGTTTGCTGCTCACGGTGTGTGAAGTGAAGTGCGAGTATGCTGGGTAAGATCCTGACCCCCCTGCTGAAGTCAGCCCAAGCGTTGCTGCTGAGCCTCAACAAGGCCAGCATCACCCACGCGCTGTTAACTCCTGAAAACAGCCTGCAACGCATCTGAATAAAACCCCAGGCTCTGCAGAGACATCTATATTGCCTCTGCTGATGTGAGAAGAACGGCAGAATTAGTAATAGAAAACCCAAACAACACGCACCTGGTTTTTGACAGGTACTCTGTCAGCCCCGGTCACACGTGCGGCACAGGTTCAGGCAGTATTTCAAACAAATACTGCTTGAAAGCCACAGCTCCTTTCTGTCCAGACCCATCAGCAGAAGAGATCATAGAATCATAGAATCATAGGGGTTGGAAGGGACCTCAAGAGATCATCAGGTCCAACCCCCTGCCAAAGCAGCTCCCCGGCTCATATTGCACAGGGAGGCATCCAGACTGGGCTGGAATCTCTCCAGAGAAGGAGACTCCACATCCCCCTGGGCAGCCTGTCCCAGGGCTCCCTCACCCTCACTGGGGAAAAGTTCTTCCCCATGTTGGTGTGGAACTCCCTGTGCTCCAACTTGCAGCCATTGCCCCTTGTCCTGTCCCCACAGACACTGAAAAGGGGCTGGCCAATTCCCCCTGCTTCCCATGCTTAAGATATTTATAAACATTAATTAGGCCCCCCTTAGTCTTCTCTTCTCAAGACTGAACAGCCCCAGCTTATTCAGCCTTTCCCCATAGGGGAGATGCTCCAGGCCCTTAATCATCTTTGTATCCCTCCTCTGGACTCTCTCCAGGAGATCCCTGTCCTTTTCTATACCAGGGAGCCCAGATGGTGCCTCTGGACACCAAAAGTGCGGTAGCAGCCTATGACCCGCTATCACTGAACATGCACAACGCCAACATGGGCAGAAGCAGCAGCATCTTTGCTCTGTGGGATGGTAACGCTGAGGACAGCATGCTGCCTGCCTTTTTTATGCATGCAGATTCGTTCAAGGCTATTAAACCAAGGCCTAAGGTACCTGCATCTGAGTGGGATATTTTAAACCAAAGTGGAATGATCACATCACTGAGTTGGCAGAATGGCTTAATGTCTTGAAATGAGCTATGCTGGAGAAACTGGGAATAAGGCTGTAATAATGTTTTATACCATACTTAGTTTTATGATCCCTGTGTAGCATATTGGAAGCAGCTGCAACATTTTGAGCAAGGGGGGAAAACGTGATGGACTTATTTATTAAAGAGGGTTAAAAGCCCCAGGTGGTCTGGAGATTTAAGCACCAGGAAATACCAGAGACAAAGGAGACAACAGGATGATCTAAGCCATACCGGGTGAAATAGATTTTGATGATAAGGCACACGTACATCTTACAATCTAAGGTGGATCTGTCATGGTAGGGACAGTACTCCTAAATGGTATTAAGGGTGGTAATTACATAGCCTTCCTTCCAGAGATTACGTGCCCTCTCCACACAGATTCACACTGCACGATGCTGGAAAACCTGCCATTTTTTTAAAAGCACAGGAATACCTGCAAGTTTTATATCCCATGGTTACAAAGTTGTAATAATTCATAGACTTCATGTGAGAGTTTCCTTGCCTTGATGCTGAACCCCGAGGAGTCTCAGCCCATGGATTTCACCACAAAAACGTGGAGCTGTGTTCTGCCTTTGCAAAATACACAGGCATACATTGCTGCTGAGCACTGAAAATCAGGCTTTCCTCTTTCCATCAATCATATTCTGTGGGAAACACACATGAAAGAGAGAAGCTCTTAAAATGTGTTTGAGTCCATCGTGCATCTGTGATTCATCTTCCTCTGGGAAAAAAACCTACATGTTTTGCCATGTTACTGGGCTTATTCCAGCCTGATAGCAGAATTCTATCATTTATACTTAAAACTCGGGGAAACTGCTAAGCAAGACAATTGTGACTGCCTCCAGAGAGCTTACAGACCATCACACCCCCGAACTGAAACAATTCTGGGTGAAAACTGTCGCAAAGCTCAGGCAGTGGAATAAATACAAACCTTATCATAGAATCATAGAATCATAGGGGTTGGAAGGGACCTCCAGAGATCATCAAGTCCAACCCCCTGCCAAAGCAGGGTCCCTAGGTCAGGTCACACAGGGAGGCATCCAGACGGGGCTTGAATATCTCCAGAGAAGGAGACTCCACACCCCCCTGGGCAGCCTGTCCCAGGGCTCCCTCACCCTCACTGGGGAAAAGTTCTTCCCCATGTTGGTGGGGAACTTCCTGTGCTCCAACTTGCAGCCATTGCCCCTTGTCCTGTCCCCACAGACACTGAAAAGGGGCTGGCCAATTCCCCCTGCATCCCATGCTTAAGATATTTATAAACATTAATTAGGTCCCCCCTTAGTCTTCTCTTCTCAAGGCTGAACAGTCCCATCTCACTCAGCCTTTCCTCACAGGGAAGATGTTCCAGGCCCTTCATCATCCTCGTAGCCCTTCTCTGGACTCTCTCCAGGAGATCCCTGTCTTTTCTATACCAGGGAGCCCAGAACTGGACACAATACTCCAGGTGGGGCCTGCCCAGGGCAGAGCAGAGGGGGAGGATCACCTCTTTTGACCTGCTGGCCACACTCTTCCTGATGCACCAATGGATTTAATTTGGTAGGGCCACAGCACTGTGCAGGATTTTATGCCTTTTAGTGTCTCCTTCAAGTGTTCTGGGTAAACACCAGCTTCAGAAAAGCTGGTATCTGGCCAAACTGAAGGAATGTGGAAGCTGCAACCCGCTTGAATGAGGCCATGATACCACCCCAAGTACTGCCTACACACATGTAAGGATGCCACAATAATCTCTGCCTATGCTCTGCCTCACAAGCATATCTGCTGCTGGGCTCTTTGTTTGTTTGCAAACAGACCCAGAGCAGCATCACCTACACAAGTTTTCATGAAGCAATCAAGTGCTATCACTCCCATGCATGATAGATATCGGGGTAAAGCCATGTACTCAGAAGGTCCAGCTGGTTAACTTGTTTTCTTACTCTCTGGAAACAGCAACACCTGCTTTGTAGTCAATAAATAAAATCTATTTACAGTGGAGTGAGACAGCTCAAAAATCTCTGGGCAGGGAGGATCTGTGAGTTTCAGCTCCTAGGCAGGGTGAGAAGTGGAGTCCCTGAAATTAGTTGTGGAGGAAGAAACCTGAAAAAAACCCTCACATTAACTACAAAAGCATGTAACTGTGTGAATATGGTGGGGATTCCCCCAAAGCATGAACCTGGCAGCTCTAGGTACATCTCCCTTGAAAGGGATGTGCTTTCCCTTTTTCCCCTGTACTCAGCATTGGTGAGGCTGCACCTCGAGTGCTCGCTCCAGGACCTCAATGTCCTTCTTACGATGAGAAGGACATTGAGGTCCTGGAGCGAGTCCAGAGAAGGGCAACCAGGCTGGGGAAGGGGCTGGAGAGCAAATCCTCTGAGGAGCAGCTGAGGGAGCTGGGGATGTTTAGCCTGGAGAAGAGGAGGCTGAGGGGAGACCTTATCACTGCCTACAACTACCTGAAGGCAGGTTGTAGAGAGGTGGGTGATGGTCTCTTCAGCCAGGGGACAGGAGACAGGACAAGGGGAAATGGCCTCAAGCTGCACCAGGGCAGGGTCAGATTAGGTGTTAGGAAAAAGTTCTTTGCTGAAAGAGTTGTCAGGGCCTGGAACAGGCTGCCCAGGGAGGGGGTTGAGTCACCATCCCTGGATGTGTTTAACAGACAGGTAGATGAGGTGCTCAGGGATATGGTTTAGCACAGGACAGGAACGGTTGGACTCGATGATCTTAAAGGTCTTTTCCAACCTTGTGATTCTGTGATCTCCTGCTGGAACTAGCCTGAAACTGTAGTCCCTGGAAGCCTAGGACACAGGTTAGCCCAGCAGGTACAAAGCCAACAGAGGCCACCCCAGGCACTTCCTTTTGAACCCAGGTAGCCTTTCAGTGCAAATTCATGCTTTGTCCAGAAATCATGTTTTTTCTGAGTAGCTGTGAGAAGAAATTAATTTTTCATATCTACATAGCACAAAGTTGTTTCTTTTGAGGAAAAAAAGCCCCAAAGGTCTTGGATGGTAATTTCATCAAAAAGTCCTCACGCCCTAGCTTTACATTTCTGAGAAACGTACAGCCAATCCCTCTTAGAAATTACTGCTATTTAGTAATTGCTTGCTGAGATAATCCAAGGTGGGTTTTTTTCCTTCCTTCCAGACATTTTAAACCAGCTGCTCAGTTATTGCAATTTCATACTAGAGCAGTCTGTGCAAGGTTCTGAGAAATAGACTGATGTTCCAGGTGACAAAAAAGGTTTCTTGGTATTCTCTCTATCAAGACTACCTTGTTCACAGCAGACAAAAATAAATCCTTTGCCCATTTAGTACTGGGAACTTGCTATGAGTTTAACCCTCTCCCTGTCAGGAAGAATTACTACATTAATCACAATGTGCTTTAGAGTAAGTGCTTCCTGACAATAGTTAGGCAAGACATTGGTGCTAAAACACTGCGGGTTCTCTATAAAGCTTTCTATAAAACTGGACAAGAAAATGGAAGTATGATAGAAAATAAATAGCAAGAAGCTATGTCCAGGTGGAGGCCAGTGACAAGTGGGGTCCCCCAGGGGTCTGTCTTGGGACTGGTGCTCTTTAACATCTTTATCAATGGCATTGATGATGGGATTGAGTGCACCCTCAGCCAGTTTGCGGATGACACCAAGCTGAGTGGTGTGGTTGACACCACAGAAGGAAAGGAGCCATCCAGAGGGATCTTGACAGGCTGGAAAGGTGGGCCTGGGTGAACCTAGTGAGGTTCAACACTGCCAAGTGTCAGGAGTTGCACTTGGGCCAGAAGAATCCCAGGCATAGATACAGACTGGGAGAAGAGTTCCTTGAGAGCAGCCCTGCTGAGAAGGACTTGGGTGTCACAGTGGATGAGAAACTTAACATGAGCCAGCATTGGCTCTTGCAGATCGGAAGGCCAATGGTATCCTGGGCTCCAACAGCAGAGGGGTGGCAGCAGGGACAGGGAGGGGATTGTCTGTCTCTACTCTGCCCTTGTGAGGCCCCAGCTGGAGTCCTGTGTCCAGAGCTGGGGCCTGCAATACAAGAAAGATGTGGGACTGTTGGGGAGGATTCATAGGAGGGTCACAAAGATGATTAGAGGGCTGGAGCACCTCCCCTAAGAAGAGAGGCTGAGGGAGCTGGTCTGGTTCAGCCTGGAGAAGAAAAGGCTGTGGAGGGACCTCATTGCAGCCTTTCAGTCCCTGAAGGGAGCAGAGAAACAGGAGGGGAATCAGCTTTTTAAAAGGGCAGATAATGGCAGGACAAGGGGGAATGGATTGAAGCTAAAGGAAGGAAGGTTTAGGTTATGTATTAGGGGGAAGTTTCTCACAGAGAGAGTGGTGAGGGGCTGGAACAGGCTGCCCAGAGAAGTGGTGGATGCCCCATCCCTGGAGGTGTTCAAGGCCAGGTTGGCTGGGGCCCTGGGCAACCTTGTGTAGCTCCAGGCCTGGAGGTTGGTGGCCCTGCCTATGGCAGGGGGTTGGAGCTCTGTGATCCTTGGGGTCCCTTCCAACCCATGTGATTCTATGATTCTATGAAGCAATGCAAACAGTTCAGGTAATGAGTGTGTTTTGCTCCTCAGCATGTTCATCTTTAAAGTTCATAATAGCATGTTTTTAATATAAAATGGGGTAAGTGTGAGTGTCCTGAGTATTTCAGCAAGGCTGGCTTCTGAGAAAGAGAAACCTTCCCAAACTGAGATTTGCAGATTTAGGTAGCAGGGGTTTGGTCTCCCCCTTACCCCAATAACTCCATTTATAACAGTTATATTGCTGAAATGGGCACCCACAGGGTGCAGGGATAAAGAAATCAGGTTGGCTATGCAGCATCTGTGTGCTGATCCTAAGTCTGTGGCTGGTGATTCTGTTAACCAAATACATATTAATACCATTTTATACAAATTAAATGTAATACAACCTAATTATATTTTAATAAAGTCTTTCAAGGAAGCTATAAAGATTGTGGAAAATATCAGCAGAGAATACCCCTTTTGCCAAAAGGAAATCAAACTTGTTGCTATCTAGTTTTACCAGGTTTTGTTTAAGCTTATTTACATTTTAACCAGAACCTTAATTCTTGCCGTGATGCCAGATGGCCTACTCATTCTAAATACCTCAAATGCATGTAGCAAAATTTACCATTTAAATGAACAGAGGGAAACATTTAAAAATGAAGCGCTATTACCAGCCTGTTACCAAAGAGGACAGATGATGCCTCTGAGAAGCAAAATGTACACATCTAACCCAGCTTTCCATAATCCCCAGTCAACTGGAGAGGCCTTTCTAGGGACACAGGCTGGGAGAGGAGGAATTAGATGCCGTTCTTCTGGAAGTCAATGAGGTGATTAACCCTTTCCTTCCCAGCAGCGTGTAGAGCAGGAAGAGATGTCTGTCTCAGCTACCCACAGAGGGGGTCAAATTTGAAGCACTAAGACTCTCTGACCAAATGCAAAGTAGTCATCTCAATCTCAGCCCTGCTATTGCTTCTCTAGGGAGTTGATGGGACTGATGAAGAACAGCCTTGGCTTCTACTGCAGCAGTAATTTACGCTGCCACTATCATTACACGCGGTCAGCTAAACTGTGGTCTGACAGCCACAGGTTAAGGCCATTGCTGATTGCTAGTTGTCTCGGTGATCACCAGCTAATGATACTGAATTTCACCCTCACAGTAACAATTTCATAGCTCAGGCTACAATTTATTCATTTTTACATGCCCAGTTCTGAAATATAGATGACAAAGACAGATAAGGTCAAAAGGAGTTAACCCTTCCATATTAGATATCCTCAAATTTCTCCATCTTATAATAATTGCTTCCTCATTTTCAATATAGTTTTGACATTTACATCACTAAAAGCAGGAGGACAGTGGTGCTGAAACTGAGCTTACTGTCCTGACTAATAAGGGAGAGCCACAAGTAACATGAAAGTACCCCCTCTTTCCAAGGGACCGTGTAGATGTGATTTGGAAGAGATGTTTCTTTCAAGACTTCCTCTGCTTTCCTGAACCACAACAAATCTTGCAAGACTCTTCAAACATGTAACAAGCTTATTAAAGACAACCTCCAATCATCCTGTTAAGGATAGCTGAAAGTCTGTTGGAAGAGTAAATAAAGCTTTAACATACTTTAATAACAAGAGATTATGGAAAGAAGATCTTTAATCCTCAGAGAAGACATTTACAAGCAACAGAAAGTAGTGAAAATTCTTCTTTTCCCTGAGTTATTTTTCAGTGGCTCAGCAGCATGCAGCAAGAAAACAGAAAAAAAGGGCTTTAATTCGTAAGGATCCTTTTGTAAGGTATCATCCATGAAGTGGAAGCAAAGACAGCGAAGAATTTCGCTTCCTAAATCACCTGTGACCCATCTTTATGGCTTTGAGGACCAATAAAAAGTTGTCCAAAAGGAGGAGAGCGGGAAGAAACTCTTCTTTTATTCCACTGTTTCCCAATTCCTCCTCATGCAGTATCACTCCAACATGTCTCAACAGCAAATTAACACCCTTCCTAGGTACTCCTCTTCCCTGCCTAATGCACAGCTAAGAGTTTGGTGATTCACCTTCTCCTGCTGGTGCAAGAAACACCCAGGCACTTACTAGTACAAAAGGCTCTTTTGTAGCCTATAGTAAGGATTAAAAACAAACCAACTAACCAAACCTACCAAAAATTTAAAAAAATTAAAAATTAGGCTTTGCAAATGTTGAATAATATTGATCTTTTTAAGATTGATGGCACGTGTTCCCTGAAGTTATTAGAAACTGAGATGATCCTTAGATATTTCACTCCCATGCTCAGGCCCAAATAGCTGGGTTGATTATAACACATATGACAATTTGAAGAATACTAACAACAGTAAGAACAAACAAACAAACAAGCTCGAAGTTCTCCCACATCAGGGAACTGAAACCTTGTGAAATCCTGGGAAGAAACCCGTCTTGCAAGCAAGGACAAATACAGCCCAAGAGTGATGAGGGAACAACTACTGGAACTATGTGCTTTTGCTGGTCAGATTTAAAGAACTTTTCTTTGCCCAAAAAAAAAGCACAAGTTCCTCCCATTTTTAGTAATTCAATATGATGAAGATAAGAACACCACCACCACAAACTCTGGCAAGGCAATACAAACCAAAACATTTCCTAATTGTGCTGTAGCCTTGTGCAGTCCAAACCTGTCCTAAACCAGGTGTTGGAATCAGGAAAGACCAGAGCTAAGAGGAATATGTATCATAGAGAGATCCAAAATTCTGCAGCCAAAGCCTAGGGTAAGGCAAGGCCAGTTATGCTGACTAGGTTCAACTTTAAGCTAAATTTAAATGTTTCCCAAGAGATGCGAATGGCATGTGGAAGGCTCAGTAATATTATTATGATTTAAACACTATATTATGATTCTGGACATCATTCCTTTGGGATATGCACTGCTGGCTGATTGCAGCTGGATGCTGCCCCTTCAAAATACCAATGCACTTTGAGCCAGTAAAAATTACAGAATTGTAGGGGTTGGAAGGGACCTCCAAAGATCATTGAGTCCAGCCCCCTGCCAAAGCAGGGGCCCCAGGACAGGTCACACAGCTTGGCGTCCAGACAGGGCTGGAATCTCTCCAGAGAAGGAGACTCCACACCCCCTGGGCAGCCTGTCCCAGGGCTCCCTCACCCTCACTGGGGAAAAGTTCTTCCCCATGTTGGTGTGGAACTCCCTGTGCTCCAACTTGCAGCCATTGCCCCTTGTCCTGTCCCCACAGATACTGAAAAGGGGCTGGCCGATTCCCCCTGCATCCCATGCTTAAGGTATTTATAAACATTAATTAGGTCCCCCCTTAGTCTTCTCTTCTCAAGGCTGAACAGTCCCAGCTCACTCAGCCTTTACTCACAGGGGAGACGCTCCAGGCCCTTCATCATCTCCGTAGCCCTTCTCTGGACTCTCTCCAGGAGATCCCTGTCCTTTTTATCCCAGGGAGCCCAGAACTGGACACAATACTCCAGGTGGGGCCTGCCCAGGGCAGAGCAGAGGGGGAGGATCACCTCTTTAGACCTGCTGACCACACTCTTCCTGACACATCCCAGGATCCCATTGGCCCTCCTTGCCACCAGTGCACACTCAGTCATCTAGAGTCTCTTATATGATATTGGGAATGTAAGCCATGACCTAGGTTTCCAGGACAGTGCAACCAAAAATACCACATATCAATCGTGGAAGAAAATGATAAACATTCCCATTTGCTTAACTTTATTTGCCTTTAAGGGTTAGGCATATAAATGGGATTAAAACAAAAAAACCCAGCAGGATGGCTTCTACAAACTATGAAGCAATGCTTTCTGTGAGATTTTCTGCATTTCAGTAAGGGTATGAGGAGAGTGGGCCCTTTGCTCACACATAACTATTTGCATGAAGTATTGATCAATTCAGCTGCAGCCTGCAAATAAACTGCAGCGAAACAGGGATCAAAAGTTTCCATCTGCTTTGAAATATCCACCCTGGATGCACGGTCTGCGACAGGCTATCGGTTAGAAAAGCAGGCCTCACAACTGCTCATTCCTTCTGATTTCCAGTTGAAAGTAAACAACAGCTCTGTATGCCTCTAGAACATTACAGGTTTGGTGTGCAAAAATCTCGTGCCCCCTTACATATATAAATATCTATGTCCCCAAAACCTAATGAATATGCAGAATCAAAGAACTGTAGGGGTTGGAAGAGACCTCAAGAGCCCATCCAGTCCAAACCCCTGCCAAAGCAGGGTCCCTAAGACAGGTCACACAGGGAGGCGTCCAGACAGGGCTTGAATCTCTCCAGAGAAGGAGACTCCACACCCCCCTGGGCAGCCTGTCCCAGGGCGCCCTCACCCTCACTGGGGAAAAGTTCTTCCCCATATTGCTGTGGAACTTCCTGTGCTCCAACTTGCAGCCATCGCCCCTTGTCCTGTCCCCACAGACACTGAAAAGGGGCTGGCCAATTCCCCCTGCATCCCATGCTTAAGGTATTTATAAACATTAATAAGGTTCCCCCTTAGTCTTCTTTTCTCCAAGCTGAACAGTCCCAGCTCACTCAGCCTTTCCTCATAGGGGAGATGCTCCAGGCCCTTCATCATCTCCGTAGCCCTTCTCTGGACTCTCTCCAGGAGATCCCTGTCCTTTTTATCCCAGGGAGCCCAGAACTGGACACAATACTCCAGGTGGGGCCTGCCCAGGGCAGAGCAGAGGGGGAGGATCACCTCTTTAGACCTGCTGGCCACACTCTTCCTGACGCATCCCAGGATCCCATTGGCCCTCCTTGCCACCAGTGCACACTCAGTCATCTAGAGTCTCTTATATGATATTGGGAATGTAAGCCATGACCTAGGTTTCCAGGACAGTGCAACCAAAAATACCACATATCAATCGTGGAAGAAAATGATAAACATTCCCATTTGTTTAACTTTATTTGCCTTTAAGGGTTAGGCATATAAATGGGATTAAAACAAAAAAACCCAGCAGGATGGCTTCTACAAACTATGAAGCAATGCTTTCTGTGAGATTTTCTGCATTTCAGTAAGGGTATGAGGAGAGTGGGCCCTTTGCTCACACATAACTATTTGCATGAAGTATTGATCAATTCAGCTGCAGCCTGCAAATAAACTGCAGCGAAACAGGGATCAAAAGTTTCCATCTGCTTTGAAATATCCACCCTGGATGCACGGTCTGCGACAGGCTATCGGTTAGAAAAGCAGGCCTCACAACTGCTCATTCCTTCTGATTTCCAGTTGAAAGTAAACAACAGCTCTGTATGCCTCTAGAACATTACAGGTTTGGTGTGCAAAAATCTCGTGCCCCCTTACATATATAAATATCTATGTCCCCAAAACCTAATGAATATGCAGCATCAAAGAACTGTAGGGGTTGGAAGAGACCTCAAGAGCCCATCCAGTCCAAACCCCTGCCAAAGCAGGGTCCCTAAGACAGGTCACACAGGGAGGCGTCCAGACAGGGCTTGAATCTCTCCAGAGAAGGAGACTCCACACCCCCTGGGCAGCCTGTCCCAGGGCGCCCTCACCCTCACTGGGGAAAAGTTCTTCCCCAGGTTGGTGTGGAACTCCCTGTGCTCCAACTTGCAGCCATTGCCCCTTGTCCTGTCCCCACAGACACTGAAAAGGGGCTGCCCAATTCCCCCTGCATCCCATGCTTAAGATATTTACAAACATTAATTAGGTCCCCCTCAGTCTTCTTTTCTCCAGGCTGAACAGTCCCAGCTCACTCAGCCTTTCCTCACAGGGGAGATGTTCCAGGCCCTTCATCATCTTTGTAGCCCTTCTCTGGACTCTCTCCAGGAGATCCCTGTCCTTTTTATCTCAGGGAGCCCAGAAGAAAAATGATGACTTTTCCTCTTGCACACCTCAACAGCTTGTACACCTCAACAGCTCAAGAGGCAGAGAACACATTTAAGAAACTCACACTTCAGGGCCCGGCAACGTAAAAATACTCAGGCTCTAATTTTGCACCCATCAAGTTATTGGTAACTGTAGAGGATTCACACGCATTATAGCTCTTCTTTACAATAGTAGTGTATTGTCCTCCCCTTACAATCTGATAATTTATGGTTCAATTGCAATAGTCAGTAAGGCGGTGTCTTTATGTGCAGTTTAACACCTGAGAAAACAGCCCCAAACGCTGCTTTGGATGTAAATCCAATAAAAACAACACAGGCTGCCATTTAATGCTTAGAAACATTTACAGCACAAACATTAACAATGAAGTCCTTTCACTCTCCTTTGGACATCGCTTAAAAACCTGTGCTGGTTTTGATGTTCCTGCAATTGAGAGATACAATACCCAGTTTCAGACACCCGTTCAAGATAGGGGCTTTTAGAGGGGTCCATTTTCATGATTACCATTTTCTTTTGGAAGTGCAATTTGGAATATTAGATTTTGATCATCATTCAGTGACACATCTTCTAGAAATTCCTCCTCCCAGTGTGTCGGAAAAAGCATGGCCAGCAGGTCCAGGGAAGTGATTGTGCCCTTGTACTCAGCATTGGTGAGGCCGCACCTCGAGTGCTGGGTCCAGTTCTGAGCTCCTCACCATAAGAAGGACATTGAGGTCCTGGAGTGAGTCCAGAGAAGGGCAACCAGGCTGGGGAAGGGGCTGGAGGGCAAATCCTCTGAGGAGCAGCTGAGGGAGCTGGGGATGTTCAGTCTGGAGAAGAGGAGGCTGAGGGGAGACCTTATCAACCACCTACAGCTACCTGACAGGAGGTTGTAGAGAGGTGGGTGATGGTCTCTTCATCCAGGTGACAGGAGACAGGACAAGGGGAAATGGCCTCAAGCTGCCCCAGGGCAGGGTCAGATCAGATGTTAGGAAAAAATTCTTCACTGAAAGAGTTGTCAGGGCCTGGAACAGGCTGCCCAGAATGGGGTCACCTGAGTCACTGACCCTGGATGTACTTAAAAGACGGGTAGATGAGGTACTTAGGGATATGGTTTAGTAGAGGATGGGTACAGTTGTACTCAATCTAGTAATTCTGTGAAATATCTAGAAATCTATTACAAGTAGGTGAAAAATGTAAAATCATTTGTATTGTAATCTTACTTTCTCTCCACTCTTTCTGTTTAGGTATCACAAGCCAATAGAGTCTGATTGCCAATTCCTATAAATATCTTCCAAATATACTCAATACTTTATTTTTGATCCAGAGTTCCTTTGTGAATAGATCACTGCACCTGGTCAAGTCTCTGAAATGTAACTTTTACTGCTGGGTGAGGGGGGCTGTCCTTTGCTGACTGTATCACTTCCAAATAATTTTCTTGATTCAGGCAATTATTATGAACTCGAACGTTGTTTCCCATGATTATTCTGCAATATTTGCTTTAAATCCCAGCCATTGCTCTCCTTAAACTGAGGGGCTGAGGAAAGGGATTCCCCCAGGAGAGGGATTCAGATATAGCTAGAGACGACTAATCTAAAAGCCAAGCACAAGAAGTTTCATTCAGGTCTGACTTTGATGCTTTCAAAGCTATTTAATTGTGGAAGTTGTTCAACCACTGAATTACCAACCAATCTGGAAGTTCCCCACCTGCCAGGCTACCACTGAATGGAGGTTGGTATAGAATGCATCATGGGTTAAAAGCACTTAACCAACAGAAAAGCAAATAACAACCAGCAGATTTTATTTCTATAAATACAGCTTAGTGCCAACTGGTGACCTCATGTCTCTGGAAAAGTTTAAATATTCTCGGCTAAACTAAGCCTTGGAGATTTTATTTGAAGTGATGTTTTCTAAAACATTTAGTAGGGCAACCGGAGTTGTGCCATGGATGGGGTAAGAGAGTCCTGAGGAGAAGCACAGGGAGAAGGCCAACCCTCCTCGAAGCAAGGCAAGACGTGTTGGCAACAGGGAGGTTTGTGGTTGAACGCCGAGACACGCCCCTTCAAGACACCACTGGTACAACTGCTGCAGCAGGCGTAAGGAGAGATGTTTAAACACCAAATTTCCCTGTCAGCTATGGCCCTCACTTTTCTGCTCAGGAAGAGGAAATCGTGCTGGGACACAGAGCCAAGATGTACAGCGGTTTCCCTGGAGAGGCAGAGGTCAGGCTAGGATTTCTAAGCCTCAAGGGGATTGCACTCCCCACGCAGGGAGCCTGGCCTCCTGCCCAGCCTGAGGAGCTGCAGAGCCTGTGCTTCTACTGCAGCCTGGAGACTTCCAGTTCGGGTTCCCTCTCCGGAGGGCCTGCCTTTCCTCCTCGCTGGGAAGTTCCACCTTCACTCTTGCTTGGAAGAAACCTTGTGGCTCCCCAGTTCAGCCTCGCACTGCTTTACTGGATTAATTAGCAACTTGCTGAACTCACAAGTGTCCCAGGGTGGGGAACTCGGAGAACCTCAGCTAAATTGCCTGAAATCCCTCCCCTCATCTGCATTGCAATCCCATGCCCAGGCATCCCTTCAGAGATGGAGACTTGTTTTGATAGCTTATCTAGCAGCCCGACCCTGATGGAGATGCTCTCAGTGTCATGAAGCTCCTGCTAAGCTGGAAATTAGAGGTCTGCTGGAACCCTGCCTGGCTCCCTGCCTACCTTGCACACCCCGGGTGAGCCCCAGCACATTGCATTGCTCTGCGGGAGCTCTGGCTCGCAGCTGCCTGGAGGAGGGCAGCCAAGGGAATGTTAACCCTGCTTTCCAGGAGCCCACGGACACAGGCTGAGGAGAGCCCACCACACAGCCTCGTCCTCTGGGAAGACCCAGAGCTCTAGGACAGCCGGCAACCCTCCCTTTCCCTAAGGAGCTGCTCCCTTTCACGGAGAATCGAAATGTTTGGGTTTAGGTTTGGATTGGAGTGGCACCAAAATGATCAGATGCAACCCCACAACACCCCCCCCATGAAAGAGAATTGCATTTCTTTGTCCTGTCCAAGATCAACAGCTGGCAGTCAGCCGTGGCTGCCTGTGCTGTCTGCTAGGGGATTCGCCTGGACCAGCAGCTCTCCCAGCAGCCGTTTCTGAGGAACAGCCCTAGGAAAGATGGGGCAGCTCAGGAAGGAAAAGCTGCCAGGAATGGAGGTGTGCAGAGGAGACTTTTTTTTTTGGCTTTTTAAAAAAAAAAATAGATAAATTACTCTTCCCAGTAAGAAAAAAGAGCAAAACGGCTCCGTATCAGCTACTGAGTCTCCTCCGCAAAGGCAGCCAGAGTGCTCCTTCCCCCACACCCTCCCCCAGAACATCCTCCCCTAAATCTGAATGCATTCAAACTAGGAATGCAATTTGGCCAAAATATAATTTCTTGGTATCTGTTCCACTCTCAGTAAGAGAGGTTAATCCTCCTTTCCCCCAAGCTATTTTCTCCTCTAAGCTTCTTATCACCTTCTACACCATCCACAATATGAAGTCACAGTTTCCATACATCTCTGAAGTTTGCCACTGCCAATGCTGCCAGGAGATTGCATTATTTTAGGAATGCAATTTGTTTCCAAATCCTAAAGAAGGAATTGCTGAAATAATATTGAAGAAGATGCTGAAGTCATAGCTACCGTCCTCTATTTTAAAAGTTTTCTAGAAAAATAAAAGCAGTAAATTAAAAGACATCTATACACAACTCATGGGAGAATTGTTCTCATCAGAAGAAAAATAAATTCAGTTCCCAAGAGACAGCTCTGACTTCACTGTGTGCAGATTTAAATGTAAAATTAATTCCTTTTAGTTATTTTTTCTCATTACAGTATCTTCTCTTTAGCACCTGAGAAGCAAAAAAACCTTTTAAATTAGTCAGAGCTACAGTTCCTGGTGTGTGGCAAGGAAGGAAGGAAGCTTTTTTGGGGCTTTGGGTTCGTTTCTTAAAAAGAAATGACAAAATGGAGATGAGAAATACCTGGAGGCATGCAAGGAACACAAGACAGCACATGCCCATCCATGACAGCCACAGATTCCTTACACAGATACGCACCAACAAAGCAAAACCACCAACGACACAATAGCTTTCCCTGCACCTAAGGAGTGGGTCTTACTTGCTTTTTAGAAATCTCAAGCTCAGGTGTGGGTTAATGAGATCTATGGCTCTTTATGTCAGAAGCAACAGGAAAAAGGGTAGAGCTATGCCAGCTTTAATGGTCGAGGCAGCATCAGCGCCTTCAAGGTTCTCCTTAAAACCAAAAGGGGTGGGTTTTTACACTGTGGTCTGCTTTGTCAGTGAAAACAGAACCTGAAAAAATCCTCAGCCCTGTTTTTGAAACCCAAATGATCGGAGTGATGTTCAGGGGCATCCTTTCATGTTCAAAAGCACTGCCAGCATCTGCTTGGAAAGAAACCATCTTACCTCTGCAACCTAAACCTGCCACCCGATCCTCGGCTATGATGAATGAAAACATGACCTCTTTCATTTGCTTATCATATGAGACAGAGCAGCTGTCTTACAGTTTTAGAACATGTTTATATTATCTAAATTAATCTAAAGCTAATTAAAAGCATTTTGGGTTGGGGGGGGGCGGACGGGGGAGGGAGATGTTACCGCAGAAATTAAAGCTGTCAGGTGTAGGTATAATATTCTGGCAAAGTGAAAATACATTATCCCTATGATTTATACAAGGATGGGAGGAGGTGGGGAGCGATAACATAAAATTCTTGTCCAGCCGGACAAATATTCCTGCAAGAAAAGAAGGTCATGGCAGTTTCTCCAAGTGATGGTGCTATTTAGATAACTTCCCTGTTTAACTTCTGCACTAGAAGAATTGCCTGACACAGATTGTATCAACAGTCAAGGCAGGTTTCATGATAAGGATAGTTTTCAGAAGAAGTTATCTTTTATGCTCAGCAAAGCAGCAGACGGGCCAGGTTCCTTCTGAAGCCAGAACAAACAACAAATAGAGCTCCCAGAGCCTGAGAAAATTAATTACCCCTTCTCCAAGGTGGAACGGCTTTTGTTATGCAGACAGCAAACCTTGTGCATAATTAAAAGGCAGTTTTACTGGGGGAAGGGGAAATCAAGGAAGAGATGGGAAATATGCTTGGGAATTAGTGGTAAAGCCAATATTTCTGTCTCACAGATTCACAGAATTGTAGGGGTTGGAAGGGACAGATTCACAGAATTGTAGGGGTTGGAAGGGACCTCCAGAGATCATTGGGTCCATCCCCCCTGCCAAAGCAGGGTCTCTAGGACAGGTCACACAGGGAGGCATCCAGACAGGGCTTGAATATCTTCAGAGAAGGAGACTCCACACCCCCTGGGCAGCCTGTCCCAGGGCTCCCTCACCCTCACTGGGGAAAAGTTCTTCCCCATGTTGGTGGGGAACTTCCTGTGCTCCAACTTGAGGCCATCGCCCCTTGTCCTGTCCCCAGAGACCACTGAGAAGAGGCTGGCCATTTCTCCCTGTGTCCCACACTTCAGATACTTATAAACATTAATAAGATCCCCAAAGATCACTGCTCACAAAAAGAAAACAAACCCAAGGTCTCCCATATCTGAGTAACCCCAGGTATTAAATGGCACCGTGTCTAATTCAGCTTTCATATGTGAAAACAGCAGGCATTTCCCCTAGTAAAGTAGAATGATTTCTTAGGTCTTAAACTATACACGAACATTGCAAAGGTAGAGCGTCTGGTGGATATCATTTGGTAAGGGTTAGGAGGTATGAAGATGTTTTCTGAGCTGCAGGGTGTATACTTGCAGTGTTTGTCTTTCCAGTGTTGACTTTTAGCATCTGAAAGAAATTAACATCGCTGTGGCATTAGAATCATTCCCTGATTAATCATTTGGCAACCTTCCCTCTTCAAAAAACAAGGGACCCACTTGTTTCCTTCAGATCATTGCAAACAAGATGTAAGAAAGGGGTGTTAAAGCGTCACCACTCACACGCCAGCTGGTGTGTTCTGACTGCGGGTATGAGACAGAGCGGTGCGCCCGTGCCATGGCTATCGATCCTTTACAACCTGTGCTTGGCTTCGCCAGCCTTCTATGAGCAGTGGTATACTGAAACACAGATAGTAAGGGGATTGATGCAAAAGAACAACAGAATCACAGAATTACAAGGTTGGAAAAGATCTTTAAGATCATTGAGTCCAACCATACCCATCCTCTATTAGACCATATCCCTGAGCACCTCATCTACCTGTCTGTTAAACACATCCAGGGATGGTGACTCAACCCCTCCCTGGGCAGCCTGTTCCAGGCCCTGACAACTCTTTCAGCAAAGAACTTTTTCCTAACATCTAATCTGACCCTGCCCTGGGGCAGCTTGAGGCCATTTCCCCTTGTCCTGTCTCCTGTCACCTGGATGAAGAGACCATCACCCACCTCTCTACAACCTCCCTTCAGATAGTTGTAGGCAGTGATAAGGTCTCCCCTCAGCCTCCTCTTCTCCAGGCTGAACATCCCCAGCTCCCTCAGCTGCTCCTCAGAGGATTTGCCCTCCAGCCCCTTCCCCAGTCTGGTTGCCCTTCTCTGGACTCGCTCCAGGGCCTTGATGTCTTTCTTATAGTGATGGGCCCAAAATTGAACATAATGGAAGGTTTCCTTATTTCTACCAAGGGATAACAATTAATAAATAATTGATGTATTTGCCACAAATGAAAAATTATTAGAAGGATTTATAGTTGTATTTTGTAGAGACCATTAAAGTGTGCTTTTTCAGTCTAGGAAAATGAGAAGTGAAAGAACCAAGCCCAGGTAATTAAAAACATTGCAAGTCTGAAAACTTATGCATAAATTATTCTCTCTCTCTCTCTGCCTAATGTGGTCAGGGTTTGCTTACTTGTTTTTACTAACACGTAACAGAAACCACAAAAGTGTCAGACTTGTCAGCCCAGTTCTTCCATTCAGAAGGTTTCTTCTGCCTTTCTACCTTGTCTCATGGAAGGCACACCTCAAAAACTGCAGCAAAGGGGGAAAGCCACTTTGTGAAACCCACCAGAGCCCATGCATTACAAAGGGAAAAGTGAATTCAACATGCTTCCTGCCAGTCCCAAGGAAGTATTGCTGCTAAAGCTGGGGAACAGTTAAGAAACAGAATTATAACCAATTATAACTTTTTAAAAAAAAGTTAGCCAATTGTCAATATTTAGATTTGTTTATGATGAAAATATGGTGGATTTTTATAAAATTAAAAATAAGTATGTTTTGTCCAGTCCTCAAAAATACAACACATTTGCTTGCTGTTGCTTTGATAATTTCCAGATTAGTCTGCAAACTTTTGAATTCTGCTTGGGAGAATAATGTGCAAAATTAAAAGCCTAGCTGCAGAGCAGGCCAGATTTTGCCCTGCCGTGGATCCATTTTAACTACATTAAGACTATAGATGGTAATCACAGAATCACAGAATGTTAGGGGTTGGAAGAGACCTTGAAAGATCATCTAGTCCTTGGCACCCTGCCAGAGCAGGATCACCTAGATAAATCACACAGGAACATAAAGTTATGAAGATTTTTTGGGGGGAGGAAAAAACCCAACACAAAGAGTCATTTGACTTCCAGGACTGTATGCTAAGACACACAGCATTAAAACATATTAACTGGTGTAACTAAGTGTTGTAGGAATGAGGGTCACTCTCAAAATGGTCAAGAATTGTTAAACAGTGCAATGAAAAGGACCCAAAACCTTGGCTAGTTAATGTAATTGGTAATTTTCACATTGTCCTGCAGCTGGATCCAATTCTCAATGGTGGAGCAGATTCACCATGAAGTGTTCGTATCTTCATACAGCCCCACTTCACTGCTGTTCTGTTTGGAAGCGAGCCACTGAAAAGACTTTTCTCCCCCTCCTCCCCCCATAAACCCTCTCCCAGGTCTGCTGGAATTCCATCACATTAACACCTCTAAAAGCACAGGTCAAAAATGCTCATTCTGTGTTGGGAAGTCTGATGTAAAATCCCCCCACCAGCTCAGGTTTTCCGGTGCGGCCTGGATCTTCTGAGCAGATGTGGGTGTGGAATCACCCATGGCACTGAGACCCCAGGCAGCCAGCGGTCCTGTTGCCTCAGTGCTGCTTAGTTGGCAAAATGCACGTGGATCTAGAGGAGAACTTCCAAACAGCAGCTTTAATCCACAGAATCACAGAATCACAGGGGTTGGAAGGGACCTCCAGAGATCATTGGGTCCACCCCCTGCCAAAGCAGGGTCCCTAGGACAGGTCACACAGGGAGGCGTCCAGACAGGGCTGGAATCTCTCCAGAGAAGGAGACTCCACACCCCCTGGGCAGCCTGTCCCAGGGCTCCCTCACCCTCACTGGGGAGAAGTTCTTCCCCAGGTTGGTGTGGAACTCCCTGTGCTCCAACTTGCAGCCATTGCCCCTTGTGCTGTCCCCACAGACACTGAGAAGAGGCTGGCTAATTTCCCTCTGTGTCCCACACTTGAGATATTTATAACCATTTATCAGATCCTCTCTTAGTCTTCTCAATTCTGACAGATTAGCAAAACACAGTGTTTTCAGACAGTCGATGGACAGGACAGCTTTCTCCAGACTGGCAAACTACCCCAGACATGTATCTTCCTGAACTTCTATCCACTTACACCACCACATCCTGGTTATAGCAACCACAGTATAAGTAGGCTACATACATTGATTATCACTCCCCCGTGGATCTGCAAGGGATCTGCTAGTCCTTCTTTGTAGGCAGGCAGAACTTGTTGGTTAATTTATTACATATAAATATCTGAAATGCATGCGCTGTTTCTGCATCGGAAAGTAATTTTAGGCTGCTGAGATGAGAGAAAAATCTGTTTGTTATTTGTAAATCCTTGCTGAATAGCATAGGAAAACATTTTTTCAGTGTATAATCAGTTCCCAAGCTGTTTGTGCCAATTATTCTCCCTCCGTGCCACGCAGACACTTTGGTTACATGGTATTTTTGTGCTTTCCTGGTTGAACGCACGGCAACAGCTCGACAAATGGCAAGTTATTTTTCTTCCAATAATCTAATGGTGTAGGCATTCCTCACTGAAGAGCTGGCACGTGAAGGAGCTGGGCCACTCCTCAAGGCTGAGATGGTTCAGAAATGCTCTTTTAGAAGTAGAGGGTCAATTCTGAGCTGTCAGCTCTATGCATGCTGTAAGGCAGAAGTGATAGCTGAGGGTTGCTGATAGTCATAGCTCACCCGACTATTTTTATTTCCCTTTTAGTGCCTTCCTTCTGTCCCAAACTGGTTTTCAGCCACCTCTTTACAGTGTGAGTTTCTGATTTCCCTGAAGAACTAGAGGTCAGACTGATTGTATTCCTGTTACATCAGCAGACACAGAAGAAGCGGCTGTGTGTCTCTTTGGCTCTCCTCTCCTCCAGGAGCTCCAACACTGTCTGTGCCTGCTGACAGTGCCTTTTAAAGATAGTCTTTGCTGTCCTTGCTGATTACAACACACAAAATTAAACTTTGCCCTCAGAAAGATGGCTTAAAGAGGCTGGGACAGGAGGAAGCAGAGCTGCATCACCTTATTGCCAAGCTGAATGCATGTCATTATAGCTCTACCCAAGCAGTGTAGTGCTCAGGTCCAAATGACTTCACTACCTTGTCATGTGGTGGCTCCCTTTTCACTCCCCAGCACTGTGCTGCTTTAGCTCCCACATGGAAAGATCTAGACACGCCAGGCAGACAAACATACAAAGAGATCTGTCCTTAACCCTTCTCCAGATGGTCTTAGCCGCCCAGGGTGTGTACCTGCCATCCAGTTAGCCTGGGACCAGTCCTTGCTCTTGGGAAAGCCCACAGTCCTGTACTTGGCATTGGTGAGGCCACACCTTGAGTGCTGGGTCCAGTTCTGGGCTCCTCACCATAAGAAGGACATGGAGGTCCTGGAGTGAGTCCAGAGAAGGGCAACCAGGCTGGGGAAGGGGCTGGAGGGCAAATCCTCTGAGGAGCGGCTGAGGGAGCTGAGGATGTTTAGCCTGGAGGAGAAGGGGAGACTTTAACATCACCTACAATTAACCCAAAAGGAGGGAGGTGGGTGTTCATCTCTTCACCCAAGTCACAGGTGATAGGATGAGGGTAGAGGACAAGAACAGTTGGGCTTGATGATCTTAAAGGTCTTTTCCAACCTAGTGATTCTGTGATCCTTGCTTCTCTCCTCTCCTTCTTTCTTGCCTAAACTGGATTTACAGCTGATTTGAGCATGCAATCATTGTAAATTGTTGATTACAAACATTTTCCTGACATTTAGCGTTTGTCCTTCCCAGGAGGGTTCCAGAGCCAAGAATGCTTTCAAGAAACCAAATGCATTATCTGTTTTATTTCCACCCTTCTGCAGAGCACAGACACCTCTCCAATAAGCGAGCAGCCTACTGGGATCACTGACAGTAAAGAAGCCTTAGGCTGCCTGGCTCAAGCAAAAGCAGACAGACCTTTAATTTTTCCTCCCTGGAAGATAGACCGGTGAGAGAAGAAACCCTTGGGAGGCAGATGCTGTGTGCATCGGGCAGGCTGAGCAGGTTTAGCTGGGTTGACATCACTGCCTTTCTTTAGATCTTGCTGGCTATCCCTGAAAGCTGCCAAGAGGATACAGAGCTCGAGGGGCACCGAAAATACGGCACAGTAATCTCATAGTTCATTATGTGAGGAGATAGGGATGAGTGATGGCATTCCTGGGGGAGACTTAGAATCGACTTCTGCAACGCACGCAGCAAAGCTCAAGAGTTCAGCGTGGACATAATGGGGCAGGGCAGAGAAAGCATGCTCAGAGCAGCGGTGGGAGTTGGAGGAGAATTCAAGATTAAACTTTTGCCAAAAGCAGCAATTCATAAACCATCATTAATTTCCCCCCAGCCCGGCGGTGTCATTTGTTGAGTTGTTTGTAATTTACTGGCCCCGAGCCACCCTTACGTGTCTCCTCAGTGAGGTGCTGCCCTAGGAGTTAAGTGCAGCATTTGTAATCACAGCCTGTGAGGCTGCGCAGGCACCACGACCTCCCAGGGATGCTGCACATCACCTACTGCTCACAGCCCCAGCTACTCCAGCTGAAACAGTGTAGATGAAGTCTCTGGCCTCTTCCTCAGGCACATTTTCAAGTCACTGCCAAAAAGTTACCTGTGAGTGCTAGACACTTATTTTTTACTTATTTTCAGGACAATCCTGTACCCTGCTTTCTTTCCAGATCCCCTTTTCCCAAAGCATGTAAACTTCCAGCTGCCATGGTAAGCTATTTGGTCCATCCCCACCCCTTGCTGAACCTGCACAACCTCAACTCCAAGGTACAACTCACACAGCTCAGCACAACTCCAAGGTACCCTTGTATAGAGCTGGTCGCTCCCTTGGTAGAACCCAACTGCATGAGGAAGCTGCCAAGGGGTATATCCAAAAAAATCGATTTAAATTAAAAAGGGAAAAAGAAAACACACACACAAAAAAAAAAACCAAAACAAAAGAACTCCACCACTTTAGACCTCCTTTAGGATCCCATTGAACCTCAAAAAAAAAGGCTTACAGAATCACAAGGTTGGAAAAGAGCTTTAAGATCATCGAGTCCAACCGTTCCTGTCCTCTGCTAAACCATATCCCTGAGTACCTCATCTACCTGTCTGTTAAACACACCCAGGGATGGTGACTCAACCCCTCCCTGGGCAGCCTGTTCCAGGCCCTGACAACCCTTTCAGTGAAGAACTTTTTCCTAACATCTAATCTGAACCTGCCCTGGTGCAGCTTGAGGCCATTTCCCCTTGTCCTGTCTCCTGTCACTGGCTGCCTGCTCTAGGCAGGCAACTGTGGGACCTTCTCTGCCCAAGTGATCAGGGTCAGACCTAGAGTAAAACTGGAACTTTAACATAATAAACTGCATTCCGTTTCTGCTCTGTATGTCCATGTAGAAGCTTATTTACCACCATCAAGGCAAACTCTTTGCATTATATTTTGAGATTGCTTGCCGTAGACACACTGTTCCCGTTACCCCTGCTCTCTGTAACTTCTGATAAGAGCAAAGACGACATAAATTCACACTTCCCGGAGCATGTGCTCAGCAATTAAGTAGTCTGCTTAGGTTTTTCCAGTGTGTATTTTTGTACTTTAATACCAAAATGTAAAAGAAAAAGCAAGAGGTGAGGTTTCTAAGCCTAGTTATTTAATAATCCTTGTTATCAGATAAAAACGTTTCACGTGAGAAACTTTAGAAAGTTTCTCACTTTCTAATGTTTCTCACCTTGTGACCTCAAAAAAAAAATTAAAATCAGTTTCTCTGACAGGAACTCTAAGTCATAACAGCATATTTCCACAGCGTAACACAGCTCTCACTACTGGGCTCCCTCAATATTTCCTGGCTAGTAGGGATTAAGCAGCAAGGAAACAGAACTATTTTTACAGGTTTGGTTGGCTGGCACAGGGGCTATTTACTTTAGCTGGCAATTTAGGAGAAAGCAGTCTCCCTCCTCTTGCACCACCCTGAACAGTGTTGCTCACACCATCTCACACCGCTATAGTTACCTGTGTTTACAGGGGAAGAGAACTGTGATTGTAATGTAACAGCAATAAACCAAAGCTCTTGTCCTGAGGAACCCACTTCCAGCCCCTCAGGCTATTGGAAATTCAGCAGTTGCCACCAGGAAGAACCTCACCCTTCCAGCCTGATGTGATCACCACAGCTTTCCCCTCCTGGAAAGTCCACAAACTTTGATCTACATCAGGAAGACATCACCACCTGAGGAAGAAAACTGCTGCCTCTTGTGAACTCTTACCAAAGCTGAACTGTGGGTGAGAAGCATCAACAGAGAGGGGTGAAAGCTCTCAAGGTCTTTCCATCCCACTCTGAGCTCTGGAGGGGATGGATGGTTTTATATTTGTTTTGTTTCTGCAGGAACAGGCTGCAATATCCATGGAGATGACATTAGTACACCAGGAAGCCCTAACAAAGATGACTGTTATGGCTTGCTCTGAAAAAAGCAGATGTTTACTAAAACATCAGCCAAATGACTTACGTGTCACTGACTCTGAGGAAAGCACAGCCGTCTTGCAACGTTTAGAAAGCAGTAATACTGAAAACTGGTCACTTACAGCTATTGAACGATAACTGGAATCCTTACCAAGAAGGTCGCTTTTATTCAGGTCTAAGCAGTGGGGTGTTGGTTGGCATCTCAGTGGCTCGGGACTCCTATTTATTTCCGGTATTTAGATCCATAGGTCAAACTGGTTATTGGGAAGGGACTGAAATTGATACAGGCTACTTTATAGTTCTGACATTTCTATTTCCCTGATGGATTGCATTAAAGGTTATTGACCTGTTTAGGGCTGAGCAAGCCCGTAGAGAACGTGCTCTGGGAGAGAGACTTTGGCACCAAAGGCTGTAACATTTCAGCACTTCACTAACATTTATCAGATCATTCCAATTACTGGTTGCTTTTGCAGTTTCATAGGGAGGGAGAAAGGGATTTACATTCACAATCGATTCCCAGCATTCCTGACAATTTATGCACTGCCTCTATTATTTATTACATGCCCTTCATTCTCTACCCCCATCAGATTGACACTCTTTGATCCATCACAGTTTTGCAGCCCGACTCCATAAATTTCAGCCGCTCTGGCTTTGTCCACATGTCACAGGAGAGCTGGGAGCGCTTTCTGAAGCTGTAAAGAATCGATCTTTCAGCCACAGCTTGGTGTGATGATGCATGCAAGAAGCGTGACTAAAGTAGACTACACCAGTAAACTCAGTCGCTCAGTTCTGAGAGCCGCAAGGACTCGGCTTCACGAATCCTCTTCTGTGGGTGAAGAGTATTGTGGCCCAGAGGACAAACAGGAAAGTGACATACAGAAGTAGCTTTCTCTCTGATAAGAAGTGAGTAGAGGCAGCAGCTAGGGAGCCCTCCTGCCACAAGGAACCACAGAGGGAGGGCGCCTCGTCAGAGAGGTTACACAGCTTACAAAAGGCTTTTAAACTTCATAGATTTGAGCTGAAGCTATTGGATTTCCAACAGTGTATCTGCTGCTAATTCCAGGTGGTTTCTCTGAATGTTCCTCAAGTTTCATAGAAATACATTCATAATGATGCAAGTTCCACATGTAAATTATCTGGAAACTGATACCCCCTGTCGAGTAAGTTAATACTCCTTTTATTAGCTGAAACAATGATATAACAATCTGAAAGTGTTCTTGAGAGATTCCTACAGTGGATAGACTGCTCCATTAATACTTCCACAGACACAGCAGTTTGGAAGATCTGTAAATTAAGTGTGGCTTTTCATGGGAAATTAAGTTTATAGTTGGGTATCTTACTCTCATGCCTCGATGATTTGGATTTTCTATATGTTAGAAACCCCAATAAACAAGAGCGCAACAAATACTGTTTTATACTTGGGTGAAACAAATCAGCTGTCACTGAAATGTAAATACATCCAGATGCGTTTATTGGCCATTCATTCGAGTATTTGAGCATAAATACCTAATTTGCTTGAAGTTCCATTCCTGGCTTTTGCCAGGAATGACGCTGGCAAGCTGAGGAAGTGTGACGGCTTTGGAATGGACACGGGAGATTGCTTTTGCCCATGTTGAATATCCAAATGAGGACGCAATATTGGGCTTTACTTTGCTTTTTGTATTCTTGTGCTTAGAACCATAGAATCCCCCGGGTCAGAAGAGACCTTTTAGATCATTGAGTCCAACCTCAGCTTAACCCTGCCCGGCCCACCTCTAGATCATGTCTCCACCACCTCCCTGGGCAGCCTGTTCCAGGAGGCTCCTGCCTTTCGGGCCTACACTTCGATGAAACAACTAAAACCTGAGAGCCCAAGTGTATCCTCTTTCATATCCTCACCCCTGTGTGCTCGACTGTACTTGTCCAGATAAGGTGTGAAATGCTCCCTAGCTGAAGGGAATCCATTAGCATTTTATACCCAGCAATACGGCGAGGTTCCAAGTGGGAACAGCCGAACCCGAGCAGGGATACATGTCACACTGTCTTTCACTCACTGCAGCGTGTTGCTGGGGAACAGTGCCAGCCAGCCAGTGGTCTTTAGCAGTGAAGTACTTCTGTGGCAGACCAAATGCACCTTTAGTAGCAAAGTAATAACCTAATCATGGTAAAAGTGGCATCTTGTGCACAAGTCTTCCTTTCATGGCTTGTTTATACAAATCACAAAATCATCTAGATGCTGATCCTAGCGATTAGCATCTAGACCCAAGAGAGAACACTACTGAACATCCCTAAGAGCATACACCATAGGTTGTGCAACGGCATACACAACACCAGGTATGCCTCTGTGGCATTTGCAACATAATTAGCTGACAAGAGAATCCACAAGCTGGTCAGTGAAACTGCACGTGTGTTTCAATAGGATTAATCCCAACCCATTCATCCCTTTCTGGTAACAAACTCTTCATTTCCCATAATCAAATGACTGACAACTACATTGTCCCCAGCATTTCACACCACAGAGAGTTAAAATTTCTGGTTTACTACATTTGTACAGATTAAAGTGACTTTTAGGAGACATTCACATCTGCTGAGCTTGTATCTGCAGCTCAGCCTGACTACTAAAAATATTAGCTAGTGTCTTCACAGATAAACACAAACGAAACTGTCGAAGCAACGTCTTGCTTCTTCTCCTCCCCTGCCCAACAAAATGGAAAGCTGTGTTCTCAAGGGGGTTTTGTTCAGTCAGAAACAGCACAATTCCCAACAGAAAGGTTGAATTCTTGATGTTTTTCTAGACAACAGCCCTCATTTTGCAATTGGTTTTAGTAATGCAGATATGCAGTAATGGGACTACGTTTGATGCTCAACCTTTGGTGGAGGAAAATCCAATTCTGCCAATCTGTGTGCTTCAGGTATGTTCAAAAATATAGTTATCCTGGCTTTAAAGCTATTAAATCATAATTAAGCAGAGGAAGAAGACACTAAACCAGGATTTCTGCTGAATATTGAGAGTCTCGCAAATATAACAAATAAAAAGCTGCTTCATCCCTGTGCTTACAAACAATCCTGAGTGCAACTTGTACAGTATGAATGGCTTTTCCTTGGGGAGATGTTTGACTGTTTTAAAATGCCACCTAGGAGGGTATTTTAAGGTGCTAAGTAGGTGTCATGAGGACAAACAGGGAGCAGACTTCAGAGCAAGACCTGCAATTCACATTTCTGTCCGGAAGAAATCTTACTGAACGAGAAGTTTCTGAACTTAGTTCTAGAATCACAATGTTGGAAAAGACCTTTGAGATCATTAAGTCCAACCATACTTGTCCTCTACTAAACCATATCCCTGAGCACCTCATCTACCCGTCTGTTAAACACATCTGGGGATAGTGACTCAACCCCCTCCCTGGGCAGCCTGTTCCACATCCCTACGGTCCTTTCAGTGAAGAATTTTTTCCTAACACCTAATCTGACCCTGCCCTGGTGCAGCTCGAGGTAATTTCCCCTTGTCCTGTCTCCTGTCACCTGGCTGAAGAGACCATCACCCACCTCTCTGCACCCTCCCTTCAGGTAGTTGTAGGTGGTGATAAGGTCTCCCCTCAGCCTCCTCTTCTCCAGACTGAACATCCCCAGCTCCCTCAGCTGCTCCTCAGAGGATTTGCCCTCCAGCCCCTTCCCCAGCCTGGTTGCCCTTCTCTGGACTCACTCCAGGACCTCAATGTCCTTCTTATGGTGAGGAGCCCAGACCTGGACCCAGCACTCGAGGTGCAGCCTCACCAATGCTGAGCACAGGGGCACAGTCACCTCCCTGGACCTACTGGCCACGCTGTGTCTGATACATACCAAGATGTCATTGGCCTTCCTGGCCACCTGGGCACACTGCTGGCTCATACTCAGTCTGCAGTCAACCAACACCCCCAGGTCCTCCTCTGTCAGACAGCTTTCTAGCCACTCTTCCCCAAGCCTGTGTCACTGCAAGGGGTTGCTATGTCTCATGTGCAGGACTCTGCACTTGGTTTGTTGAACCTCATCCCATTGGTCTCAGCCCATGGATCCAGCCTGTCCAGATCCCTCTGAAGAGCCTCCCTACCCTCAGGCAGATCAACACTTCCTCCCAGCTTAGTGTCATCCGCAAACTTACCACAGTAAACTGGGAGAGTGGAGTACAAGAACAGAGCATCATATCTCTTGGGAAACAGGCTCATGTCCAATAAACAAGAAGAGATTTATCCAGGATCTGTCACAACCCCAGAGAGCACCCACCCTGCTGAACAGGGTGTACCTCTCACCTGGTATTTTGATGTGGATTTTGAGAAAGACCATCTCAGTTGCAGTGATTAACTCCAGAGAAGTGTTCATGGCTGTAATGTCATTTTGGGGTTAAATGCACCTCTCTCTAGGTTGGAATTAGCTTTCCAAGTCTTAGGAAGATGGACCGCAAGCAGTCCTCTTGGCCTTTCCTGCTACTACTTAAGAGACTTAATACACAGTCTTCTCTGAATTGACTTCTCAGGTATCTAAGTCCACCTGTCCATCACAGGCCATACACAGGAACCTGCCTAGTTCTGGAGCCCCATGTTCCTGCTGCTAGTGCTGCACCCCTGACCCTACAGCCTGACTTACAAACCATGCAAATTTAATGACTTCTCTTTGTGTGGGTTGAATTCATTTAGGCCAAAGTTCCTTAGTAAAACAACTGGCCTAAAAAACTGTGCAAATCTGGGCTCACAGCATGACTGCTCAAAGCTTCCTGGAGCATCTCCCCTGTGAGGAAAGGCTGAGTGAGCTGGGACTGTTCAGCCTTGAGAAGAGAAGACTAAGGGGGACCTAATTAATGTTCATAAATATCTTAAGCATGGGATGCAGGGGAATTGGCCAGCCCCTTTTCAGTGTCTGTGGAGACAGGACAAGGGGCAATGGCTGCAAGTTGGAGCACAGGGAGTTCCACAGCAACCTGGGGAAGAACTTTTCCCCAGTGAGGGTGAGGGAGCCCTGGGACAGGCTGCCCAGGGGGTGTGGAGTCTCCTTCTCTGGAGAGATTCCGTCCCTGTCTGGATGCCTCCCTGTGCAATATGAGCTGGGGAGCTGCTTTGGCAGGGGGTTGGACCTGATGATCTCTGGAGGTCCCTTCCAACCCCTAGGATTCTATGATTCTATGATTCTGTGTTTTAGCTGAGTCATTAAGCTCCTGATGTTCTTCAAGGGAATCGAGGCACAATTCCTGTGAGATGTGTGGCTGCCCTCTGAAAAAAAAAAGTCAGGATGTGCTCCCTCAGAAATCAATAGAAACTTTTCAAGTAGGATGGACAACACCTACTCAGCTAATCTTGTTTTAATCTCTTTAATAGAACTACCACTCCTCCTTGTCTCCATTTCCCCTGAATCCAGCACATCTGATTCACTCCTGAACTCTTTGTCAGCCTTAGAATATGGATGAGTAAAAGCTAAACATAAATTTTTTTAAGCCCCATTTTATGTTGACATAAATATGCAAAAAAGCTTCTGCATAGAAACATCTGTCTTTGAAAGAGTCAATTTCAATCCTGTTACCAGGTGAAGATTTAAAAACCTAAGAAAAAGATGTGAAAAGGTCTATTTCTAAGAAAAGAAGAGTACTTGCCTATTCAAATCTCCACATATGCCTCATACCTAAAATGAAATTGCATTAGTCTTAAAAGAGAATCACACCTCCAAAACCTACATTTAAAAGAGAGTTTATGGTGTTTAGGTTGAAATTTGCTATCAAGCTCAGCTGCGATGTTTTTCATATCCCAGATCTAAGAAAAAACACCCCAAACCACCACCAAAAAACCCACAACATAAATGTATTTAATGTCTAAAAACTCTGATTCAGTAAGGAGGTGCATGGTAATGTCACTGGAGGAGAGAGATGAAGTTTCCTGGGTTCAGCAATAGTTCACTTCGGTGATGCACTTTGATTCCTTTCCCATTTGCCCTTGACACCTAACATCCAATACCTGCAAATGTTTCTCCAGGGAGGAAAACTACAAGCCTAATATTTATATAAATACTGAGTCTTAAGAACAATTTCTTTTAATGAAATATTCCTTTATAAATAAGAGTTTCACATTAGGAAAAAAACCTTCAATACTGTTGACGTATGCTTCCCATTTCAGCAGTCTGGTCTGTGTGTTTCAGTTTGATTGGGAGTAACTTTTCAATCCCCCCCAAATAATAATGCAAAGAAGATTTTCAGACTGTTCCCTGGCCTTTAAGATTGCTAAATGTCACACAGCACTCTTAGAACTGCTCTGTGCAACGTGATGCCAGCAAATACAATAGCTATATTTATGAAATACATTATTGTAGCTTCCAGCTCACAATTCAGAGGCTTCATGGCTGGAATCTAAATTATGTGCCAGCACGTGTTCAGTTGTTATTAATCCACAGTTGGAAATGAAAGCCTGGTTTTAGTATGATATACTCTTCTTTGTGAACTGCTGGACTATTTTTGCAGATACAAATTACCCTAATAATTTACCAATTCACCCATTTCCTTTCTTCACTGATAATTTCCTTAGTCTTAGAGCTTATACAAAGGTTGCTTCAGGTAAATATTTACCAGTACACGTGTGTACCAGCCTCCTTTTTCTTTTCCCACACCCCTGTCTAATAATTAAGTCTCTGAGCGATGTGTTGTACTCCAAAATTTCTTGACACTGACTAGAAAATGATGCTTCAGCCTGTCTTACAGGCTACAACATTTCATTCGCTCCCACACATACTGCAGCAGTTTTCTTTATATGTATATAATTATATCATGATCCTTATATACACACAGCGCTCAGTAAGCCATCGCTCTTCTAGGGAACGGCAGCTTTCTGGCACGAGCTCCTATCATTCAGAAAGCAACACCTGCTCACTTACAGCAGTGCTGACTGAACTCTGCAGCATGGACCAGCGAAAGAGACCATGCAGGAATGAGAGGACAGTTATGAAGCCCCATCTCCAAGCAACCCATCTTCACCGGGTCCAGGTTTTATGGAAATAACATGGAATAATTTAGGGTGGAAGGGACCTCCCGGGGCGGGGCGTTTGGTCAACCCTTCCTCTCTCGCATCCACGCAGCCACAAAACCCAAGCCTAGGAGCATGACGTGGTGGTGCCTGCAGAGGATCCCTCCTTTGAAACACTGGCTCCTGATTTGTGCTTCTCACGTGTCCCACATGAGATACCTCAGAAGGAGCAGCTTGAGAATACTCCAGCTTCAGAAGAGAAAAATGAGACTTGATGACACAACCCTGTTATCCCTCTGCTGTCAATAAACCAAGGCATCCTGGGTCTTCTCTGCCAGTAAGGCTACTGAATCCTGGAAGGCCGCTGACCTCTTCCAAGACCCTGGACCCTTCCTCTATGGGAACCATTGAAATTAAGTGGTTCTTTCCAACCCAATAGCCATACACAGCTTAGGGAATGCGAGGATGCTGATTTCTCAAGTCTGCAAAACCATTTCAGTAGTAGCATCAGCATACTTTGATGCCACTAGAAGATGACCATCATGAGACTCTTCGCTACAAGGAGGACTGCCTAAGAAAAAGCCACTAAGTACTTCTGCCTCTCAGATCTACCATGCTAGTGGTTCACATCAAGAAAACCAAATTCGCTGAGCGTTGCTAATGACTGCTTTCTTTTTCCATCTCCTTATTATTATAGTAGGAGTCTCTGTAAGAAAGCCTCAGGCTCGGTGAACGGCAAACTTAATTGGATATGCCTTGCTCAATATTTCTATTTTTTGATTGTCTAATTAGAGTGGGTAAAAGACAAAGTCTTTTTTATATTCAGATGGCTTTATGCACTGTGGTGTTTTTTTCTTTTATTTCTCAAAATCATGTGTGTCTATTTCAAGCTCTTCTCTCCCTAAAATATCCTGTCCTGGAATCTGACATAAGCTTCCTGAAGAAAATACATAAATGGTAATTGGAGAATTTAGGTCATTTATAATCAACAATTCAAAGCAAGACACTGGAGACGGCTGAAACAATAGGAGAAGTTACCCAGGAGAAGGGCAGGAAAGGGTATGCCTGCTCAGATTTCAATGGAGCAACACAATGATACTTCTGCGTTCAAGATGGGCATCCACAGAAAGTCGGTGTGCGGGAAACCCAGTACCTCCTTCTCCCTGACCCAAAATACACACTCAGTAGTCTCTTTTGCCACCTGAGACCCCAAGAGGTATTTCCGACTAATCTGAGCAGGAGGATGGCATCAGATAACTCTTGCTCCACTCTCCCTGATCTGGGGCAGAAAGAGGCCACTTCCATATGTTAATGACATCTTCACCCCGCTATATGTAAACTTACTGCTGGCAGTGAGCAGATGCTGTCCTGCAGTTTCTTGAGGTTTTATCTGCCCATCACAACTGGAGGATTTGCTGCACTGTCGACTCCTTCAGTCTGGGGATACATGCCAGGTTTTACCCAGGTAGGGCAGAAACAAGCAGTGGAGGTATTTTTTGCTTCTTTTGACTGGGCTATAACTTTAAAAGTAAGGGGGTGTATTGTGAAAAAAGGGAATTTGAGGCTCAAATTAATTTGCAATGGGCTGTCAAGAGTAAAATTCAAAATGGTTTATCCCAAGGAAGAAAAGATATAGAGTCTGTATGGGTTTGTTTTTTTCAAGGACTCATATCTCCTACAGAGCAACAAAGGTACCGATAGGTTTTGGAGTTTCTTTTACAGTGGGTACCTAACTTAAACCACAAATTAAAAAAAAACCCACAAAAACATTTGGAGTTCTCTCCAAATCACCGCTGAGCCCTCTTGCTGGTATCTGACCAGCACCAATATACATCCTTTACGGCACTGCTCTTGCCTTCCCACTTTCACTTGGTGACTGAGAAGAGCTGGGAGGGAAGGGGTCGTTTGTGTTGGGCACAGGCAGCTACTCCTCATGTGGCTGGTGGTCCTCAGAGAGGACAGACTCCCATGTGCAGCTCCTGATGGAATACGAGAACAGAGGAAGGATTTTGGGAAGTACAGCTTAGAGGAATATTATCACCCTACCAAGACCTCACGTCCCTGCTGGCGCCAGGACCTGAGCACAAAATACCACATTTCTCCTCAAAAAGTATCGTGATGTCTCAAACACCAAGAGCAAGGGCCGGACCTTTGTGTATTCCTTCACACTGTGCCTCCAGCTGCTGTGGGAAGAGCCGTGGCTGAGGGAGGGTGAGGGATTTGGGAACAGGCATTGCTTTCCTCTCAAGCGTGTTGGTACTTGGATAAAACTGACACCTCTTCAGATCCAGTTTTAGGTTACTTGCCTACAGAGTGAGTTAAATTAATAGACAATTAATGCTGGAGAATATGTGTTTGTTAATTATTTTCTTATTTTGTGAAGCCCTTGGTCTCTGGAAGGCATTTTTGTATTTGACTACTGATGCTGAGAAAATAAAAAGGATAATAAAAACATCGGTCGTGTTTAATGAACCCCAAACTATTTTACACCAGCAAAAGCATAAATTTGAGACGTTGCTAAGAAAAACACTATCCCCATCTGCTTCATAACGCTTGGGCTTCCTTTAAAATATTTTGGGTGAAATTCTGTATTATCACACCCAGAGTGAGCCTGGAGAAGGACCAGGAATTTTGAAACGGCTGTAATAAAATGTGATAGTATTCCTGGATGGGAAACACTAGACAGATGGAAGGAATCCTACTAATGCCCAACAACGCGACAAGCAATGTAACTGCATGCTGGAGCCAGGATCCAGTTACTAGCGCTTTGCAAGGCATAAAGGTACATGGAATCAACTATTTTTGCAGCTGTCATGAAGTTGCCTTCTTATTAATTTTCCTGTACCTCTCTTAAGATGCTCCGTGCATTACAGTAAGTAAAAATTCTAGGTACCAGCAAAGAAGAGAAAGAAAACAGAAGAGAGAACAGGACAAAGTCTGTTTTAGACCCACAGCACAACAGCGAGCGACGTACCAGCGTGGAGCGGCACTTACAGAACCACCCACCCCCAACCTAACCAATAAACTCTGCTCACTGACTTAGAAACAAGTTCTGAGATGTTTAGGGTTAAACCAGGCCCAGTTTAAAAACCAGAGGCAGTCTTTTCCTAGGAAGTGAACGCAGTGCCAGTAGAAATCCACAGCTGCTGCGGTAAACGCGCATCCCTGAGCCCTGCCAGGCTGGCGCATCACAGAGCATGTGGGTCTCACTGACACATGGCAACCCCAAACTGAGTCAGCCGTTTAGAGAGAGAATATTTGATGGGAATAATACTTGCTGTACGCAGCCAGGAGAATTGGAACCAGACTCTGAGCTTGTGTGCTGGAAAAATAACCTCGATTGTGGAAAAAAATACTCTTAGAGGCTCCGTGGCTGATTCCAGATCCAGGGGTACGGCGCTGCTGGGCGCAAAACGCCAGCGCTGCGGTTGCTGGGTTATGGCAGGGAACTGCGTGGCCAGCATTTTAACTAGTTGTACCTCCATATGCAATCTGCATCTGCATCTGTGTTGCAATCTGCATCTGCATCTGTGTTGCAAAGTGGATCCAATTGGAATGATTCGGCTTTTTTCATCTTTTTATATAATATATATATATATAAAAATAATATTGGGAACCTGCTTTGGCAGGGGGCTGGACTCAGTCTCTGAAGGTCCCTTCCAACCCCTACAATTCTGCGGTCCTAATCTAAGTTACATTATAAATAATACTCTCTCTTGTATCTCTCCCTTGCTTACCATTTTAACTTCATTAATTCGCTTAGCAAAAAAGATCTGCTTTAGATCTGAGGAAGCCAAAGGAGAGATCGGAAGCTAAGCCTCAACACTCTTCATTGCCCACAGCAGCATGATTTTCCAGAAGATTTTACATTCTTCCCTTAATAGTTTTTCCATGAATTTCAATCTCATGACACCTGTTATAAACTAGTACTCACCAGAGTCATGGTCACTGCATAGCTGAAGTATATAACGATTTGTTATAATAATTTAATTAAAATAATTAATTTAGCAAATCATTACATATAAAACACACTGTCAGCTTTTTAAAATCAGTGTCGCCTTCCCACACCCCAGGATGCTGTTCTTCTAATTCAGTTCATAGTGATATAAACAGTGCTGACTAACCACTATTGCTGATGCAGCCACAGAACTTGCTCAGATACAGTTTTCTTGGCCACGGTAATGGCATCATTCTCCAGCTTATTTACACCTGGGTTTTCCTGATACGTGTTCTGCCTAGCAGCATTGCTGGAGTTCTCATTTCCAGCAAGTTAAACAATAGAGTTGGCACAACTGTGCCAGGACATGGAAAAAGAAATACCTGAACCCTTCAGATTTCTGCTTGCACTGATCTCTAGCAGTAGTTTTATTAAATAATTTCCTAATCGAATCCATGCAGCATTTGGTCCCTTTTAAGAGAAGGGAAGATGTCAGCTAATTGTATGCTTCACACCAGGATGGAAGTGATTAGATAATTATGTATTTCCAACAGAGGAGTCTTCTAGAGGAATTGTTTCTGTTGGGTTACTTTATCTGTTGTCCCCTTTCTTTTCAGAGATTTTTGCCTAGTAGAAATATGTCCTCGGGCTTTTCTCTAGCAGGCTGACTGGATATTGCTATTGGAGAGTTGTGTTCCACACAAACCAAGGAGAAATTAAATACCAACACGAGGAAAAAAAATTACCCAAAAAGATGGCATACAGTGATAGACCAGTAGTGCTTTTGCATATATAGTACAAAACACACTCCACACTAATGCAAATGCCAAACAGAGCAGTTTCTATGATCCTTCAGGCATATTCATGACAGATTTTTTTTTTATTATTATTTAGGATTAGCTTGGACAGTTACAGAAATCTGAGGGGTTTACATCGATTTCATTTGCAGAGATTAAAATAAAAAGATGAAATGAATAGAAGCTGCTGCTGAAACTGAAGGTAGGACATCAACACTGTCACACCTGCAAACTTTTTCATGGCTATAAATCTCCCCACATTATGCTTAAAGATTTCTTTTCAAGGAGTTGATGAAAGGTAGCAGTACTTTGCCGATCTTCTAAGGTGCATAAAATGATCGCTAGCCTCTCCTGCTATCCTCCCCTCTTTGAATGACATCTGAAAATCCACAAAATTCAATTAAAAGAACACCAAACCACCACATATAACTGCTGTGCATAATTTTCTTCAAGACTTTGCTTTCACATCTAAACCACCTCGTTTTCTCTTTTCCCTATGCAACAGCTCCCAGTAGGTTGGCATGAACCATTCATTACATCCATGTGAAAAGTAGCCAGTGTGTTGTCAAAGCTTTTCTTCCCTCTGCTAAGCCAAGTCACAAGCAATTTAGTGCAATACAAATAGGAGTTCATAATCCAGAACTCTGTATGCATTAAGATACTGACCAGTGGTCTCTTCAGAGAGATCCAACTCCTATAATCCTGAAGGTAGCTGAAGCTTGAAAGGCTTTTTCAACCTGTTTCCTTGCAGACCAGAAATCCCCCTTCCTCTTTTCACCTGGTATTCTGGATCACATTTTAGAACCTTACAAATGAAAATGCTTCCCCGAATGCCTGTGTCTTTGCACAAGCATGTCCCTCCATTACAAGGAGTCTGGGACAGAGCATGTGATATTAACTCTTGTCCTTTCCCATCCAAGGAACTCTGCACGCACTGCAACAGAAAGAGAGACTGCAATGTTGTTACCTGGATATTGTCTTCTGCGCCCCAAGTCTCACATCTTTCCTTGTTCTACACCCAGACACCTTCCTGGCAACACTAAATGTCATCCAGTTTGAAATCTCTTGCTGTCTCTCAGAATTCCTGCTAATCCTCACTGATACAACAAGTCCATGGGTGCAAAACAGACAGAGATCACACTGTGAAGCCCTCGAAAATTCATTGAATCAGCTGGTATCATTGAATAAACTAGTATCATCAAATCCACTGGTATCACTGAATCAACTGGAATCATTAAATCAACTGTTATCTTTCCCTTTGTATTGACTAGGTGAGAACTTGGATGTTTGTGCTTACCTTAGCTTTTGGGTGGGATGACTTCAGCAGCACTGCCATTGCTCTTGGGCAGCCACGTACCCGAAGCTTCATCATTGCTGGGCTTTACATCCTTGTACCACACTGGGGAGGGAAGAGAGGGAGTCGGGACTGGGGTGTAGGAGACCTGGTGCCAGCTCCTGGGTCTCCCCATGGTCGCTGGGGCAATCTCAGGTAGCTCACCTCCTCCTCCACGCTTTAATTTTCCTCCCTGTAAAACAAGAATCATAACACTGACCTCTTCTGTGGCTTGTGTGGCACTTACTGCTACTCTCAGAACCTCTTTAAAGCTGAAACAATTTCCTAATTTATTTCATTTTTAAAAGATTGTTTTAAATAGGAGAATCTCCTTTTTTTTTTTAATAGTCCATTTAAATTCATATTTTATGAGTTCCTGTAGCTTAAATTGTCAGAGATACGGCCTCTCTTCCTTAGCTCTTCTTGAAGTGGTGAAGATACTGGTTAAGTATTACAAAGTAACTAATTATGCCTACAGTTAGGACTAAAACTGTTTGTCAAACAGCTATCTACTGAAAGCAGAACCTTTTGATCCCACAGCAGGGCACGAAGTCTCTCACTGTTTAAAACACAGGATCAGGTTGCTCTTACACTAAATGGCTCTATTTATATATAAACTATACCTAACTGAACATTACAAAGGAGCTTGTATAATCACAAGATGCCATTTAAGAAATAATCAAAAGACTTTCTCCCTTCAAAATGAATTTCCATCCTTAGCTATAATCAAAACACTTCCCAACTTTGTTTTCACTGTGCTTGCAAAGACTTGTTAAGAAGTCACCTTCAAGAAAGCATCTGCAGAATACCTCACATGTACTTAAAAGGCGGGTTATTTTCCCAAGGAAAAGGCTCCACACTTCCCTTCATTAGCTCAAGGCACCAGCTAGAACACTGTTACTTCTCTGGGAGATGTCCTAATTAAATACATCCTCTCAAAACAACTTAATGAGGAGGAGGTCTCTCCCATTCTTTAAAAAGATGCTGCTGGTGGTTGATTACTGCTTCTCTTTCCTTTCCCTCCCCCTTCTTCTGAACCATACGGCTGCCTTAATTACAGTCTGCAGTGGCTTCTTCCCAAATTAGAGGTTATTGTTGAACGCTGTCTCCGCAAGACAACGCTAAAGCAAACTGAAAGATGTAAAAATACATCCCAGAGTTTATGAAGTTGAGACCTGGGGGCAACAGGCCTTAGTTTTATGGTATGGTGTGGGGAAAAAAAGCATCATTCTCATTAACAGCCATTGTGCCTGCTGCTCTCTGAATGGAGCCAGTAATGGCCCAGGAGTCTACATAATTAGCTTTTAACACTTTCTTTAATAAACCAAGCAATCCAAGGAGAAGGATGTGAACTGTGATCTCCTGTGGGCCTCAGGCATGAAAGGAGCCTCTGAATACCCCACAGCAGAAAGGATATGACACATTTGTGTCCTTAACTAAATGCTCATAATAGAGAATATCAGCATCATTAGCAACCAGCTTTACATTGCTGGTGAAATTTTGGTCAAAAAGCTGGCGGTGAGCAACCTGCTGTGTGCAGAAAAGAATTCCCCCTCAGGAGACCCCCAAGAAGCATCATCACTGGTCTCCCTGAGGCTCTGGTGCCCTTGGCTGCAGCACTAGACCTATTTTCAAGGACTCTCATGGAGGCACAGATCAGGTGTGACTCAGTTTAACTGGTTAAACCTGACCACAGCATTAGGTGATGTGACTTAAGGGAGGGTGGTAGCTCTAAGTAGAAGAGAAAAATTATGGTGGTGCAGCAAACAGCAGCACCAGAAGCTCTGTACAACATAGCTTTCGGTCAGATGAAAGCTACCTTAGATTCCAAATGTGTATGACCAGTTATGTTAACTGTTTGGGAGCTGGTATTTATGGAGTCTTCAGGACAGAAGAATGAAACTCCTGTATCATGTATACCGAGATCAGATGCTAATTACTTTATGTCCTTTTGCAGTTAGCTCCAAACAGATTGCTGTGACTATAAAAATGAATGATTAGTTTATTTTACAGAATCAGGGAAGTTTAGGAGTTGGAAGGGACCTTGAAGGATCATCTAGTCCAACCCCCCTGGCCAGAGCAGGAGCACCCAGACTCAATCACACAGGAACACATCCAAGCAGGGTTTGAATGTCTCCAGAGAAGGAGACTCCACAACCCCTCTGGGCAGCCTGTCCCAGGGCTCTGTCACCCTCACAGTGACAAAGTTCCTCCTGACATTCACATGGAACTTCCTCTGCTCCAGCTTGCACCCATTGCCCCTTGTCCTATCGCTGGCCATCACTGAGAAGAGCCTGGCTCCACCCTCCTGACTCTCACCCTTTACAGATTTATAGACATGAATAAGGTCACCCCTCAGTCTCCTCTTCTCCAAGCTAAAGAGGCCCAGCTTCCTCAGCCTCTCCTCATAAGGAAGATGTTCCACTCCCTCCACCATCTTGGTGGGCCTGCGCTGGACTCTTTCAAGGAGTTCTGTACCCTTCTTGAACCGAGGGACATTGATTTTAGAGGCACATTGTTATTATATTCCATTATTATAAACCAAGTCATCAGAGATCACTGTAATGTCTCCCTAGAAATAGAAATTACTTTTCTTTTCCTCACCACTGATTTTAAACAGTGGCTCTAATCACACATCAGCCTGAAGTTAACCTCAATGGACCTCGCCTAGGTGTAGGGTAGCACCGAACAAATTTGACTCTGTGTGAGGGTTACAACACTGGCAAGTTTTCCTGGCAGTCTGAGGTGATACCCCCATCAGCTGCTGTGCTCTCTGCCTGTTGGATGTGCCACGTTCCATGCTCACATATTTTTGTGGCCACGCATCTGTCTCCCCTTGGTTTGACCAACGACAATAGGAAATGCTGAGGAAAACACAAGTATATTCTGGGGAAGTACACACGCTTCAGTTTGGTTATACTGAATACAAGCTCTGAAACTCTTGTACTTGAGCAGTTGAGATGCCTGTGCTCAGAGTTTGTATCTGCAAGGCTCCTTGGAATGATTAAATCTTGGAACCTGCTTTTGCAGGGGGTTTGGACCTGATGATCTCTTGAGGTCCTTTCCAACCCCTATGATTCTGTGATTCTGTGAAATCAAGAAAAAAAACCAAACACAGAAGAGGAGGAAATAAGTTTCCTCTCCCAGGCTCTTTATCCCTTTGGTCCTGTCTCACTTGTTTCTGAAGCCTCATCACCGCTCCCCATAAAGCCAAGCTGTGCCTGTGCATCTTTACCCCTCCATCATGGGCACCAGCCAAGGGAACGTCTGAGCACGGAGCACAGAGAGGCTGGAATACATTTGTCTGTGCTTCTGAGCAGTTTGGACACACAAAAGCAAGCTGGAAGGAGTTAAAACCTACAATGGAAAACCTGGCACACCGCAGATTTAGGAAGCCCATATGGCAAAAAGACAGAAAAATGGAAGTTGGGTGCAGATTAAACTTTTGGTCTTTGAAGACTTTGGGATCAACATCCAAAAGCTACCCTGACCCAGAAATCTAAAGACGAGGAAACTGCACTTATCAGCTAAAACATTCTGGCTGCTCTCAATTTTTATGCCTGTCTATTACCCCTGTTTTTACTCTAAGTTTTACTTTTAAAAAAAAACAAAATGAATTAACAAAATGACCAAAAAAATGCTTCAATGGTTTCAAACTTTGCAGGAATTTAGAATAGGAGATCTTGCTGAGCCCATGCTTTCTGCTGAACAGTATCACTTTAGATGAGCTGCCACTTCCAGGAGAATCGTGTCAGCAAACCAGACTTTCCCAGTGTTTTCCTGGAATCCCAGCACTTTCAACAGCAAACCCTCTCTGAGAGCAAACCCAGCTCTCCCAAGACTTTCTGTCTGGACTTGGCTCAGGATAGGGTTTGAGGAGCTAATCGCTTTCACCCTGAGGCACCCTGTTACAGTACCATAGCCTGTCGCTAGTCATCCTACTATCAAACAGACTGGGAGGATAAAGGAAGCTCATCTTTGCTGACCCCAAACGTCTGTCAGAGCAGTTGAAAAGGAAAGGCTTCCTGGTTCGGATCGATTCAGCGATACATAATCAGCCTGGTCAGGAGCAAGCTGGCACCACAGCAAAGGGATCAATCGCAACTTGTTGGCCTGAGTCTGAAGACTCTGGGTCTGTGTTGACAGCGGTTGTATTCGGCTTTGGGCCTCAGCAGCATTTATGGCTCTCCAAATACTGGACATCAAGCATTATTTCGTCAGGCCAAGCTGCCACTAGAGTTAAGGTTCAGGGAAAGAAATAATAAATTGAAAAAAGAGAGTTTTTGTCTTTGAAACAGTATCCGGATCAAAACAGTAGCAACTCGCCAGAGCAGTCTCCCACACTGTGCGGTTCTGACAGCTAGTGGAGCAAAACCACTATAAATCTGGGATGGAGCATGGGCTTGGGCAGTCGTTCTATAATCATGCCTCAGGAGGCAGCCTTCCAGTCCCTGAAGGGAGCAGAGAAACAGGAGGGGAATCAGTTTGTTAAAAGGGCAGAGACTGGCAGGACAAGGGGGAATGGATGGAAGAAGAAAAGCTGAAGGAGGGAAGGTTTAGATGAGATCTTAGGGGGAAGTTTTTTACAGGGAGAGTGGTGAGGGGCTGGAACAGGCTGCCCAGGGAGTGGGTGCCCCATCCCTGGGGGTGTTCAAGGCCAGGTTGGATGGGGCCCTGGGCAACCTTGTGTAGATCCAGGCCTGGAGGTTGGTGGCCCTGCCTGTGGCAGGGGGTTCGAGCTCTGTGATCCTTGGGGTCCGTTCCAACCCAGACCATTCTATGATTCTATGGTTGTGATATGCTGTGAATTTAGCACAGTGCCACAGGCTGGACATATTTAATCTGTTCTACACAAGCACCTTTTCTTCTCCTTAAACCCAGCTTCAGTACAGGAAGGGCCAAGCAGCATGAAAGGGCAGCAGCGAGAGCCTGCAATCAGCTCTTCATCCCTCCCTTAGGGTGAAAGAGGAATATGTGAGTCATTTTCTTCTACAATGGAGCAGCCCAAATCCCTCTGCATCTGGTTAATACCAAGGACTGTCCAAACAGTTCTTCCATTGTAATCTGTCACCAACTGGAATGGGATTGTAAACATTTCTCGGAGTATTTTTTTCCATGGGTTTTGAATTTAGCAATGGAATACTGCTCTTCTGGTGGAATTTCAGGCACCAAACACCTATACTGATGCCCAGAAATAAAGCAATTCCATCGATTGGTGATAAATGATTGTCATTATTGCTGCGCCTATACATTAAAACAATAGAATGCTGAAGGGTGGTGACAGAGCTGCTCACAGCAGCTTGAGTTTATTAGTTTCTTGCCTCTCCAAAGACTCAGGGTCTGAGCATCCTTCTGCCAATGCTGCAGGAGCTGCTGTTGCAGCAATAAAAACAAAGCTAAGGAGAACATTGAAGAGTTACCCCTGTACTCAGCATTGGTGAGGCCGTACCTTGAGTGCTGGGTCCAGTTCTGGGCTCCTCACTACAAGAAGGACAAGCTGCCATGGATGCAACAGGACGTGTAGGTCCAGCCAAGGAGCTGCACCAGCAGGTCTCCAGCTTGGCAGCATCACCCTGTGGCGCTTCCATCCAACAGCGATTTCCTGTTTTCAGGAGGAGTGCAAGGCAGTGGCATATAGAGAAACACGGGAAGTCCCATGAGGTAGCTAGCCCTGGTGAGGTGCTGGCACCATGCTGCTGCCTCCTGATGTGCTCCGACCAGCACTCGTGAGAGCTTCTTGGCTCTGGTGCAAGAACCCACAAAAGCCATTCAGGCAAGCCAACACGAAGGCCCCCAAATGCCTTTGCATGGCACTGATGCTGAGCTGGACCGGAGGCCCTGGGGATGGGCTGAGACACATGGGTCTCTCTCTGAGGACATTTTGTGAGTTGAGGAGCAGCTCTGGCCTCTGCTGCCTGCTCCTGCCTGCTTGGTGCCTGCATTGTTCGCCCGCAGGAGCCTGCACAAGTCAGGAAAAGCCAGAGTTGCCTCGGGGCTAATAAATTTACATACATCCCATACGTGGCTGTTGGGGCGCTGCGTTCCCACGCGCATCCCCCAGCATTAACGTTTGAGGGAGTGTGCCTGGCGAGTCCCAGCATTCATTCATCTCAACTTACAGAGAATGAACCGTGGCATAAGCTGGCTGCATTTCCCAGCTCTTCAAATCACCCCAACGGCTCTTACCTGCAGAGAGCCAGCCCTCCCGGCAGCCTGCAGCGTGGGAGGTGGCCTGGGAGTGACTTGCATAAGGATTGTCCCCGCTGTGCAGCACACAACAAGCTACTGCTGGTCTCAATTGCACAACTGACTCAGGCAAACATCCCCGAAATAAAAGAAACCCACTTAAATACCCTTATGCAATTTCAAAATGCATGGATTAAAGTCCTCATCCTAAGGGAGCAGTCGCAACATGCTCGCCTACTTTCTACCTTAATGCTAAGCACTCTGATATCCAAACAATGTCCTCAGACCAGCCAATGCCAAACAGAATCACAGAACATTAGGAGTTGGAAGGGACCTCGAAAGATCATCTAGCCCAACCCCCTGCCAGAGCAGGAGCACCCAGACTCAATCACACAGGAACACATCCAGGCGGGGTCTGAATGTCTCCAGAGAAGGAGACTCCACAACCCCTCTGGACAGCCTGTCCCAGGGCTCCCTTACCCTCACAGTGACAAAGTTCCTCCTGACATTCACATGGAACTTCCTCTACTCCAGCTTGCACCCATTGCCCCTTGTCCTATCACTGGCCACCACTGAGCAGAGCCTGGCTCCATCCTCCTGACTGTCACCCTTTACATATTTATAGACACGAATAAGGTCACCCCTCAGTCTCCTCTTCTCCAAGCTAAAGAGGCCCAGCTCCCTCAGCCTCTCCTCATAAGGAAGGTGTTTCACTCCCTCCACCATCTTGGTGGGCCTGCGCTGGACTCTTTCAAGGAGTTCTGTATCCTTCTTGACCTGAGGGGCTCATAACTGGACCAAATATTCCACGTATGGTCTCACCAGGGCAGAGTAGAGTGGGAGAAGGACCTCTCTTGACCTCCTAACCACCCCCTTCTAATACACCCCAGGATGCCATTGACCTTAGCCATGAGGGCACATTGCTGGCTCATGGTCATCCTGCTGTCCACCAGGACCCTCTCACCTATGCTGCTCTCCAACAGGCCAGTCCCCAGCCTATACTGGTGCCTGGGGTTGTTCTTCCCTAGATGCAAGACCCTACGCCTACATCCCTTACACTTACACAGAGGATAACACAGCCTACATTAGCAGCAAGGTGTACACGCATCCCATCACTACCTTGGTCTTCAACTCAAACCTTTCCTTTCAGACCAACCTCTTCTGTCACTCTCAGCAGTCTCTTGGATATAGGAACACTTATCTCTCCTCACAGGGTAAAAGTCCCTTATTTCACATCTTGTGCCAAATCTGTGCTGAGTCAATGTTCAAAGCCATATTTTCTAGGAAGGCTCTTACTACGCCACCTTTCCTGAATTGGCATCCCCACCCCCTCTTCTTCCACATTAACAATAAGCTGCTTGCGTTGGGTTTTGAGGACTCTGATTCCTACTCTCATCTCTCAGTTGTTATGAGAAGGTCAGCTCTCACCCTGGCCAGCCCCTGCTGCCCACCGCTGCAGCCCACTGTGGAGCTCGATGTTCCGGTATCAGGCATTTCCTCCTGGGCTACCTGGGGCAGGAATAAACATCCCTCTGGAGACCAAACTCCTCTCTTAAAAATCTTTTGGACCTTGGGACATTCAGAACCACATAAAGCGTCAGCTGCCAAATAAACACCGTTACCAATTCTGGCGCCTCACTCCTGCCTTGCCTAGGAGCTGCCCACGTGTCCCTTGACGTTGGTACGTACCGCTGTGGTGAGAGACGGCGCGGTGGTCTGCTCCACCCTCAGCAGCACTTTGGCCCCCAGTTAAGCCACCAAAGTGAAAAAAAGAGGAGGTTTAATTGACACCATAGTTTTGGGATGTGAGGGGCTGTGCCTGCTACTCAGCAGTCCTGCTGCAACAGGAAACCTGGCTGAGCCAAGGAAATACTTTGACCAGGGAGTTACTTAAGGTGTGGAAACTTGTTGTGTTTCTAAAGGAGGAGATTGGGAGAGAGAGGAACATCACCTTTAGGCCAGTTTGGCACTAACTGGCAACATCTAGTTACTGCTTGTGAGTTTTTTTCTCCTCACTGTGATTCCCAGAGGCACTGTGACCATTGCTGATGGGCTCGGCCTTGGTCAGCAACAACTCCGGCCTTGAGCCAGCTGGTGTTCGCTCTGTGGGGCCTGCAGAGAGCTTCTAGCTGATTCTTGCAGAAGCCACCCCTGCAGCACCCCCTTCTCCACCAGAACCCAGCCACACAGAACTATGACACCCTGTGATCCATGAAAATCGCTGGGTAAAATGGAAACAGGAAAGAGGGAGTTGGTCTGTTAAGTTCGATTCCCTTTTCACCCGGTTCCTGTTGTGCTGCACGGCAGTGCCAAGGAGAGTGGGATGGCAGCACTCCTGTGCACCTGTCTTCCCCTCTGTGCCCACTTTTAATTTTGAGAACACTAATTTTTGAGGGTTCGCATTCCTTATTACTGACTTCTGATGGCCTTGACTCAGAGGTGAAAAGGCAGTGAATCAATATTCAAGTTGGCTCATGTTAGCTGCTAATGAGAAAACAGTAACTGTGACGTTTTCCCTCTTGTGATCACCTTGTCTCCAGGCAAAGAGCCCTACTAGCTTCCCTACAAGGGCCTGGGGGTAATGCAATGTTTTTTCTTGCTTGTTGCAAAACAGGTTTTTTAGCAGAGGTGAGGAAGCTCTTCAGCTCCCAGTAATACCTTTCCTTTCTCCACCACATAATGGTAATATTGAGTGCTCTGCATCTAGTCCATGCCAAAATTTTTTATTTAATTTTTTTCTTGACATAACCAGCTCTGGTATAGAAATCTACTTGGGGATTAAAGATTATGTTCTGGAGCTGATTGCTCAGTGGTCTTACCCTTAAAGGACAAGTATTAAATATTTATCTTTTTAAAGTTACAATGTTGTGTTTTTTTCATGTCAGTCACTCATTCCTGGGTGATTTGGTTAATCTCCACCAACGTACAAAATAATTAAGACAAAGACACTGTCTCTGGGTTTGGAAATCCTTGAACCACAAATTGCCAGGGGACAATTAAGAGGAAAAAAAATCATTAGAAGTTTACTTTGTTCTTACACTCTTCTATTAAAACATGATATTGGTCATTGCTGGGCTGGGCCAGTTCAGGATGAACGTGTCCTGAAATGGCTGTTCTTAAATTCATTGCCCCACCTTGGCAAAGGAGAAACACTCACCCTCAATAAAAGCAATAATCACAGAATCACAGAATGGTCCGAGTTGGAAGGGACCTAAGGATCACAGAGTTCCAACCCCCTGCCACAGGCAGGGCCACCAACCTCCAGGCCTGGATAAATATAAAAGTCAATGAGCCAGCAGTATGCTCCAAAAAGCACAGTGATACCAAGTTTATATGAGCACAGACTGTGTCACCTTCCCTTCAAGTGCAGGGAGCCACGCTCTCAAAGTGCTGCAGTAGAAACTGGTGTTACCTGCTCGAGGAGGGGGGCTCTACCCCAATGTCCCTGAATAGTTGTGTTCATTTAGTTTATGCATTAAAAAATGAATTAGCAAAACAGTTTCAGAGACAGTGACATCCAGTCCTCTTGTGGGAAATCTCAACAGAAGGTAAGGAGACTGAATTAACTGAGGTGTTACCTGGTCAAACCATGCAACAGAGCCAGAGCAAAGGCGCTTCTGCCTTGTCCCGGGCCTGCAATGAGCACATCCTGCAGACAAACGCTGACTCTAGCTCTTAATTACGCACCCACTAATGATCTCAAGGTTTGTTCTAGTAATAAAGCTTTTTAGATGGGACAAATAGTGAATCGTGTTTTGAACACTTCTGAGATGACCTGAACCACTGCATGTCCACCCCCCCCGCCCACCCCCCCCCGCCCCCCCCCCCCGCCATGTTCTCTTGCGCAATTAAACCTCATACATCAATAGTTGTTGTGCTTTTTGCTCCTGCCCTTCTGAAAAGCTTAACTGGAAGGATGTGTGGGCAGCTCAGGCCTATTCCACCTTCTGGAAAAGGTGTATATGCGTTGAACACCGTGCCTGTAAAAGATCCTGTGTCTCAATAGCATCGACATGAGGAACAGGAGGTATGACAATCCCTGATCTCTCTTTTTTCTCTCAAGGGGGCTCTCAAAAGACCTCATTGCCACAGCAAAACATGAGCATTACAATACATGGAGCTTGACTTGTAGTCACAGAGCTGCAGTGAGGGAGTCCTCTGCCCAGCCCAACACAGCTCTGCCAGCTGAGAGGGCTCTGCATCAGGGCCGGCTCATCTCCAATGTAGCTCAAATGCCTGGCCGTAGCTCCTCAGGCTGGCTACAGCCATCTGCATGGATTGCCTCGGGTGAGTTACACTGCCAAGGCAGAAAAAGCAGCTAAAAAAAGCAGATGAGTCAATGCCAAAGAAAAGGTTCTTCAAGGTGGCAGAAGGGCCCGGCACTGCCACAGGCCCAAGGCTTTTCCTGACTTAGGTTTTGACCCATTTCAGTGATTGAGAGGGCAAACATTTCTTCATCTCAACACTCCCCTTGCCTTTATTCTGTAGAGTGTTTTGGGATTTACCAGTAATACCTTCTAGAAGAGCAATATGGAAAACAGCAGTGCAATTATTACATCATCATCATTATTATTATTAAACCCATCACAAGCACTCTAGCACTGCCTTTTGTCCAGCTAAACTGCTGAATAGGACTGGATTGTTTTGTACTTCGGGAAAAATACAACAGTGAAGTGAATAGCCAGTATGATGGAAGAAGACAAGAAAAAAACCGTAGTAAGGGGCTAATCTTTGTCATCTATGAATAAAGATTTGAATTTTAAACAGCCTCCCTATGAGGTTACTCAATATTTGCCAAGACACAGCAAGTACACAACAGCTATGGTCACAGCCTTAACTCATAAGGGAAAGAAGAGAATTTTATTACTCACCTGAGATGTTGGGGTGTTTTTTAATCTCTTTCTCCCAGGAGATGTCGACTGAAATCAAGTTACATCAAAGAAGTTAAAGGACAAAAAGCCAAACCAGGAGCCTAACAGCTTATTGTGGTTTGTTCCCCAGACTCTCATCCCTGCAATCTTGGTATTTTCAACATTATCAACTTCACCAAGAAATCTGTAATGTCATGAGGAACCAGGAGGTTCCTTTGCTGGGAAGCTCCTTTAATAAACCACCAAGCATTTTGTGAATTATTCTTTCCAAGCTTCATGCCCTCCCCAGACATTCTGAACTGAACACAGTGCCTTTCTCAGTATTATCAACACCATTCCAGCTGTAAAAAACAGAAAGCCTTTGACATGGCCAAATAAAGCACGGTGAAAATGCCCACTTGAACTTACTGTGGTTTGGTCTTTCTGTTACACCCCTCACTTGCTGATCTGACACTTCTCTGTATACCTTCTTTTTTGGGAATACAAGATTTGGATGCTGGGAAATGAGAAATGTCAGCCTATGTAGAGGTACTGTTCCCCAGCAGGAGGTGTTTTATGATTTGCTTTAGGTCTGTGATGAATATAACTTAATTAGAAAAGCAACCAACCCTATCTTTGTATCAAATCATAGCCCAACTGCCTGGGACAGCAGCTCGCAGACTTTCTGCATTTTTATTTGCTTCCAAACCAAGTTGTGAATCAAATATTTCAGGCCTTAAACCCACTGGCCTATTCAGCTGAAACTTTCAGACTTGTGGTTTTCAGGCTTTTTTCATTTGCAAATGCCAAAGATTTTGGGGAGGAGGGGCAGCCCCCTTACAAATTCAAGTCATCTGATAATAGGTTTCGGGTTGGTGTTTTTTTAATTACCTTTTTATGAAGCACTTAAAATTCATTCAGGAATCATGATGGTTTTGCAGACTACAGCTGGAGAATCGTGTAAGGGGCAGCACCTTGCCCAGAGTACACGAGTCAGACATCTCACCTGAACTCTGCAAACTACCATGGTTTAAAAGACATAATAATAATAAAATATAGGAGCAGCTAACAGCCAGGACCAAGGGTTTCTGCACCCAGCTGATTCAGCACAGGCCAACAGCAAGTAAGATCAACTAACATGCAACAAGAACAATTCTGAATGCAGCTTTTTGTTCTGAACAAATACAGCAAAAATGAAGCCAGAGAAGACCAATTCTCACTGGAACTGGGCACCTACCAGATACACCCAGCAGCAGCAGGTCGCCTGCTAGAGACTGAACACCCTTCTGCAGTGGGCTGGTGGCAATTGAGATACGAAGCCTCAATGGAAAGAAACAGCTAAACCAGAGGTAACGACTTGACACCTTCCAGATTCAAAGTAGTGGCAATTACTTTACTAATCAGCTCTGTTAGCACCACCCTGCCCCATCTCCTGCTTTTTCAAGGGCACACAAGGGCAATGGCTGAAAACTACCACAGCTCTGGCCGTCACAAAAGTAGGAGCAAGACCCAAAAGACAACTATGGAACAGGCTCTGGAGTCTGAGATGAGCTCATGAAGCACAGAGATGAATAAAGGTCCCAAACTGAACCACGAAATCCTTCACTGCACTCTTAATCCATCAGAAATGGTTACAAGACACAAGCCACAGGTGTCCATCAGACACTCTTCTTCTCTAGCTTAAAATCTACCTGCAATCACAGTTCTGCAATCTGGCTGGTCTAATACAAACTCAGAAGAATAAAAGAGAGAACAGTAAGTTTTTCTGGGACACTAACAAAGCAGATTTTCATTCTAAAGAACAATGAGTGTGTTTAAGTTACCTACACATAAATTTGGAGACTTCTTCAGTAAAACAATTTGCCCCATAGATCCCTGTCCCACATATTTCAGTCCCATGTATTTCTCAGTCCCACATATTTCTGTGATTCTCTGTAGCGTAAAATGATTGGGATTTAGATCAGAGCCAAATTCTCACCGCTGCCTCTCAAAGAGCCTCCAACCAAAAAGCTTTAGGTCACCGTGCCAACCAGTCCCAGCTTTCTTTTGCAAAATACAAGGAATACACATGCCAAATGGTTGTAAAGAATCTCACAGGCGATGAGAAACATTAGTCATTGTGATTGCTTCTATTCCACAGAATGGGAGGTTAAAAACAGGCCTTGAATAATTTTATTTAAATATTATTACAGTGATTATCTGAAGAAAATGCGTGTGTCTGGTGTGGAATATAACTTGCTCAGATTAATTCAGTGAAAATGACTCTTTGCCTCGATGAAAAATAGCCGGTGAACTAAAGCATCTTAGGCTTTGTCATATCAGACATAACAAGCTTAACAAAAGATAATTATTGTGAGAAACCACTGAATACACCAGTAAACAAGTCAACAGTCACCGATGATTTTGCTTGTCATTCTCCTCTTAGAAAACTTTTGACCCATGAGCACCAGCAGCTGGGAATGCTGCATGGACCAGAATACACAGAGGTAAATCCAAATCACCACTTGTAGAAGACACAGCCAAACGTCCTTCACACTCAACCACTCTCTGCAGAGAACCCGCGTCGAGTATACAATATAATCTTTAAAGCAGAGCCCAGGCAAGATCACAGGGGCAAATGGGATTATTGCAATGGCTGGGGAACCTCTCCCTCCTACTTTTTTTAATAACAAGCTCGAGAGAAACGAGGAGCTACCAGCAGTCAATCGACCTTTTACTGAAGTTGAAAATACTATAGAAAAACGCTGATCAGAGAGGTAATTAACAAATAGCATTTGAAGCGGTGAAGAACTTCAACGGGGAACTTATTCCCCTCCCTCCCCCCAGCATATACAGTACACAGCAGTCATTTTAAACATGACAACATGCAGCCAACTTTCTCCTGCAAGTGCTCAGGGTTGATGCAGATCAATATGAAAATGGCCAGCTGAGTAATAAGCAGGGTCGTTGACATAAACCTTAGGGGCCGAGTTCCACCAGCCTAGGCTGCCTATGGCACACGTACACCCCCCTTTCATTAGGTGCTCAGCAAATGTTATTCAAGTTGAATAACCCTTTCCCGTGCCGCGCCCCAGGAAACGAGGCAGTAAAATTAAACCAGTTAGATGTCCGCTGAAAAGCAAATATATTTATTATGCACTTTCATATACACAGGGATTTTCGCTTAATATAATACAAGGAATAAAATAAAAATTTTACAATGTGAAATTCATTCAATGTACATTAAAGGCTATTTACATCCCACTCCAGGAAAAAACAGTCTATCCGCAAACCGAGTTAACTGAGGAGTTCAGATGGGGAATATTAAGCATAACAGACATTTGCATAGCAGAGTAACTGATGAGGGGGGAATTACCGCTTTATTCTTAAATAAATGGTAAGGTTTTCAATACTGATCATGGAGAAGACGAAAATGCATCAACTGTGCCTTTGTATCTCTTAATGCATTTCTCTTCCCAAGAGCTTTTCCACATGCATACAGTATTGAGATCAGTGTCCACAAAACAGTCCTTCCCCCAGCGCTCCCATCGAGAGTTTTAGATGCCTTGTGGAGGTGACCTCGGAAGGACCAGCGGAAACGGGATGAAGAGGAAGAGGAGTCGCGTTTTATTCGGGGTTTTTAGGTTGAGAACCGTCGTGCTGCCTGCCAGAAGGAACCGTGCCGAGCCACAGCCACGCCACTCCGTTCACCCCCGCCAGATTGCACAGAGCGGAGCCGAACCGAGCAACCAGGGAGCGAACAATGGGGCAGAGGTGGGGAGGGAGGGGGAACAGCAGCTTTTATTTGCACGCAAACCCCTCACGAACAGTGGTATTAAAAACATCGCACGCAACAGCCAGGTGGAATTACACAGACCTTCTGAGAAAGTAGGTGTTTTAAAGCAACACATGCTCTGTTCCAAAGCGATATTCAAAATCTCCTAAGAATTGTCATTCTGAAAACATGTATTTTTTTTTTTAATTTTTTTTTTTTTTTGCGCCACGGGTCTACTTTCTGCTGATCTGGATATAAGGTTTCCCCAGCAACTGTTTCATATGCAAATATCATTCACACAAAACCCACCAGGCTATCTATAACTTGTGGCCCCTTGTGAAACCGGCCATATTCTTAACGTCCTCGGCCCACAAGGTGCAATTAACAACACCACAATAAAATTAAATAAATACAAGCCCAATGACAGTCAAGGTCAGTAGAAAAGTGTCGGCGTTCAGGGATCCCTTTCTACAGAACAAAACTTACATCTAAGAAACTAAGAGAAAGTTGTATTCTTGCACAGTACTGCAAATGAACTGTACTTGAGGTTCAGAACAAGTTTGCTGAGAACATTTTGGTACTCTCTCTACCAAGCCACTCACCCTCTTTAAGGCCATTCTGCCAGCCTCCCGTTACGTTTATTTTATAATTGTCCCACGGGGACAAGAAATTCAATACATGAAACATTGAGAATAATCAATATTGCCCTGTGTCAACTTTTAACATCTAGTTTTACTATATGCTGAATGCTCAACTATAAAAGATTCTTTTTTTACATTTAGTAACAAGCAAATAAGAGTGGAGGTGCAAGATATCCCAAAAAAAACCCCAATGTTCTGATGATTGTTAATTATAACAAGAAGACACAGAGCCCTTTAGTGCCTCAGAATATGCACTACACATACATCCAGGGGCCATTTATCAGAGTTTAAGGATAGCCATACATCTAACTAATCCGCTATGAAAAATAACCTCAGCTTTCTATCATCTTTATTTGTGGAATGATCAGAATTAGAGTATGAAAAAGATGAATCCCAAGCCTTTAGAAGAAATACTCACGTACAAAAATAGGCTTATTTTCTAAAGAGCAGGGCTGTGTAATGGTGAATAGCAGAATATATCTTGCATTTTTTAGGAGAAAATAACCCATTTGTCTATTTTATCACTCAGAGAGCTGCGCAAGGAAGATGTGCACATTCAAAGGAAAAAAGTCATACTGCCACTTTGACAACAATAGCCTTGATTTCGCTCCCTTTCATATAAGTAAAAATTCTTCTGCCACCAGAGTGGGGAACAAGCTTTCCATCGTCCGTCGATGGGCTCTCCAGGCTGCGATTAACTGTGTTCCAGGTACAGAGCGTTGGCTCTACCTGATCTTTCTGAAGCAGTAACCACATTCATCCAAGTTTGTGCTTTAAAGAGCAGTTGTCTGAGGACAGGGCTAACTCAGTCATACTCCCCAGACAACAGTATTGGCTAACCATTTGCTTTTCCACTGGGCTCTCACTGTACATTCTCTCAGCCTGGCTAACAAAGCGTCTGTCTGTCTTTCCTGTGGTTTGTTTTACTGACATTCTCAATACAGTCTTTTTTTACCTTGGAAAAAAAAGAAAGAGCTGTTTCTAACATATAAAGATATACATGAAAGCAGGATCAGACCTTTTTAGCACCTAAAACACACACCCATATTCTGTTACCTCACTACCATGACAATAACAGAGGCTATTTGATATCAGGTATCCAAGGCCAAATTTGCCTACTGCTTTGAGTGGTCACAGGCTGCCCTCCAGATTGGGTGCTGCAGTACCACACAGTGGGTTTTGTCTCTGAAAAAACCCCAAAGATACTGCAGGTGGTCACACTCCAGAGCTCCTTCACTACCACCGAACAGCTGTTAGACAGACAGATCAGGCCAGTAACAGTATTTATAAAATACTGTTACTTGTATTTCTGGAGAGAACTTTTGAAGTACACAGGAGGGGGAACTGACCATACCTTACAACAAAGCAAATGTGACAAACTGTTTGCTTATTTTCTTTTAGCCACAGGGAAATAAAACACAAAAAACACTGCCTTTCCACACACAGTTCGCTGTGGCACATGCACCTCTAGCCAAGCGCTCTGGAATAAGAAATCAAGAATTCATTGTTCTTACCATTTTCAGGTGTTGTCAGGGAAAGGCAACTTACACCTTTCTGCAATTAAAAAAAAAAGTGCTCGTTCTGGGTATTAAATACAGAGTACACAAAATAAAATTTCTGAAGCACAGAGGGTTATATACTGAGAAGGCAGCCTGAAAAAATGTAGGCACGTTACAGTAATTAAGGTAACTGTACTGTAGTGATCACATTCTGGAGTTTTTCTTGGTGGACTAAACAAGCCTCGTACGCTTCCATCCCAGCCAGCTGATAAATCATTCGGAGCAGAAGCGCTTCTCTCCGTTCACAGGGTCGTGGAATTGGCCTAAAAGCACAAGACAGAAACTGTGAGTTTTGAAATGCTCCGCGACAGGAACAGCGTCGCCAGGAAAACAAGAGAGTCCCTTTCACGTTACGTTAAAAGCATACGGTAACACACCAGTAGTTAAAAGCATTTCCCAGCCTGACTCCAAGCCCATGATGGGTTCCCATCCAAAGCAGCCTCAAGGTCCTCCCTGCAGGAGAGCTTCCTGAAGAGAGCGCAGGGAAGGAAAGCCGTTCCCCAGGTGCTCCGGGTGCAGTACTGCTGATGTGATTCTCCATAGGTGACTGATTGAATCACTGGCCAGAGAAATGACTGGTTTTGTGCTTGAGACTTGGCAAAAGAGGAGGGAAATTACAGCCTGTGCCAAGCAACTCACTAATCCACACCAAATTGTTTTGATCTCCCGTATTTAAAAATGAAGCTATGAAAAACTGTTAAGAGAAAAAGGAAAGGGAACCATTTAGTTACCCATCGCCTCACATGCTCAGTCACTTGCATGAACAAGTCCTTCCCAGGTAAAGGGATTTTGTCAGTGCCAGATAAAGCTAAGTCTGGGTTGAGTTTCAAAACTGTATGCGGAAGGTTTACAAACAAACAAACAAAAATAAACATCAAAGACATCAAAACAAGCCTTTTGATGACAGGTCAGGTCAAACCAATACATCCTGCATCTGAACCATACAATTTATTTACAATAAGGTGTAAGATGAAAGCAAGCCCTGACTATCAGGCTTAGGTACAGAAGAGTTAGGAAATACAATTTATAATGTGTTTTATGGAGGCAGGAAAAAAAAAAACCAAACAAGTTTAAATTCTGTTTGGAAAAGACCCAGAACTGTGGGAATCTAAAGTCCTTTTGACTTTTATGAGGAGTTAGGGCCCATCCTCTCTCACCTATTCTGGCTCCTGCCGTCCTGCCTCTCTGCTTCCACAACTCATCTGACCCTTTGCTAATACTGGATTTTACAAAGGTGCAGGCTCTAGTACACAGCATTTTGAAACACAGTATTGTTTCAAACACTTTAATTCAACTGAAATGCCAACCCCAAGGGAACATCCTGGTAGTCCTGCACCATATTCTAACACCCTGCAATTCACAAGGGATCTCAGCTACATCTAGAGAGATGCTTTCCATTAAGGGGAAATGCATTTCCAGGACATTTTGGGAACAGCCCTGTCTGTACGTTTTTGACAGCCGAAAGCCTCCCATTTGTGGATTCTGCACCACCTGCAATTGTCCTAGAAACCTGCAGTCCTGGATGACTTGCAGCAGAACTGACTCAGCCAGCAAGAACATCTTTGTTCTAAGGAGCAGTCTGATCTGTCAAAAATGCAGCATTTACACAAACAAAAAACTGCAAATAAGCAGTAAGGAGGTGCGTAATTCATAAAGACACTGCTTCTTTGAAATGCAGATGGAAAAGACATTAATTATTAACACATTCACAATATTCTAATAAAAAGGTAAACCTCATCAGGAAAAGAGTTCTATTTTAGCTGATGCGTTGACACCTCGGGTCTGAAAAAGTTATGTAAAAATTCTTTTTCAGCTTAAAGTTCAGTATGGGAGAGAAAGTGAGAGTTCTAAATGAACTCTGCTCATTAAGAACTACGTAATGGTCAGAAAATTGGTGCTGTAATGTAGACGCTAATCTTACTCTGAGGAATGCCATCTCTTTTATTGCAGGGTTGCCATCACAGTAACAGAAAAGCAAAGCTTTAATGTAGCACTTAAAACTTCTTAATTTGCAAATAATCAGGCTACTGAGATTGCACATTTAAAATCCATTTTCACAAAAGCAAAGTGCTTGCCTGTAGCTTCGAAGAATTTTCCAAAGCGTTTTAGTAAATAATGAAATAATTGCTGGGTATCAAAATACCACGTATTAAAATTCCCAGCTGTCCTTATGTTTGAAAAGAAAATTCCCAATTAATGCACCACGGTACTTGCTGCTTTATTCAGTCACAGAATCACAAGGTTGGAAAAGACCTTTAAGATCATCAAGTCCAACCGTTCCTGTCCTGTGCTAAACCATATCCCTGAGCACCTCATCTACCCATCTGTTAAACACATCCAGGGATGGTGACTCAACCCCCTCCCTGGGCAGCCTGTTCCAGGCCCCGACAACTCTTTCAGTGAAAAACTTTTTCCTAACATCTAATCTCACCCTGCCCTGGCACAGCTTGAGGCCATTTCCCCTTGTCCTGTCTCCTGTCCCCTGGCTGAAGAGACCATCACCCACCTCTCTACACCCTCCTGTCAGGTAGTTGTAGACAGCGATAAGGTCTCCCCTCAGCCTCCTCTTCTCCAGGCTGAACATCCCCAGCTCCCTCAGCTGCTCCTCATATGATCTGCCCTCCAGCCCCTTCCCCAGGCTGGTTGCCCTTCTCTGGACTCGCTCCAGGACCTCTATGTCCTTCTTGAAATGAGGGGCCCAGAACTGGACACAGCACTTGAGATGCAGCCTCACCAATGCTGAGAGCACAGGGGCACAATCACCTCCCTAGACCTGCTGGCCACACTGTTTCTGACACAAGCCAGGATGCAATCGGCCTTCCTGGCCACCTGGGCACACTGCTGGCTCCTATTCAGCCTGCAGTCAACCAACACACCCAGGTCCTTCTCTGCCTGACAGCTCTCCAGCCAGTCTCCGCCAAGCCTGTAGCTCTGCATGGGGTTGTTAATCAATCAGTCACATAAAGGCAGTGGGGTATGATTTGAGCAATCTGAATTCACCAGAAAATAGGATGTTAATCCAATTCCTGATTGATGCTTTTAAGTAACAGCAAAACCAATACTTGTCAGGCTAAGAGTTTAACATTCGTGGTTTCCAATTAAGAAAGCAGTTATGATTATAAATGACAATTTAATGTACTTTTAGCATGCATTTTCTTCCTTTCTGATGGGATAGGTTACCTTTTATAATGGTGTTTCCTTCTTGTAGTTGAAACTTGGGTCGCTGCTTTCAATCTGAAGTTTTAAGGCTTGCTTAAGGCTGAGTTCTGTCTCTGCATGAGGATAGCCTTCCAGCACTTCCTGATGCCCTCTATCCTGCACTGTTCGCGGGACAGAAACCCTCCCAAGAAAAACCTGATTGCTCTGAAGATGGTAATTGGGATTCGTCATAATTCCATTCCTCTTCTTCTGCTCTCCGCTCTGTTGGTGAATTAGGAACTGCTGCTGCGATCGGCCGACTTCTTGCTGAGCTGGTGGGACTAAAATTTTGCACTGTGGCTCCGTGGGCATCGATTTAAGTGGCACGTTCGTCCCAGATTTGGCAACCGGCACTCGTTTATCAAACTGAGTCATTTCATACTCTAACACTTTGGGTTGGGAGGCACCGCTCTGTTTCATTTTTTTCCCAGCTGACCCAGATTTGCTGGAGCTGTCCGTTTTGCCCCCTTTGTTTGATTTTGTTGATTTCAAGCTCGGCTTTACTTGGCTCCACTCAAATTCACTACTGGGCGAGTTATGGTTCTGACTTAGGGAATGAGTGGTGGAGGAAGGAGAAACAATAGACTGCCTACTTCTGCTGCGCGGCAGGGAATGCTGCTGTATTTGCTCCGTGAACGAGAGGCTGTGGAAACTATCGATGGGCACTGTCTGAGCAGTTGCAGTCGACGACGTGGTGCGGAGAGAAGAGTTTTTGGAGCTTTTCAGAGAATTATTTGATAGAGATGACTTCTGACGGTCAACCGTAGAGTCGGGCGACTCTGAGGGAGAGCTGAAGGCGTGAGCAGGCCCGTTAGATAAGCCACGCATACTAGGCTGCATATCTCCCCCAGTACTCCCTGAACTATTTGACTTCATTGTTAATGACTGCATTTTAGAGGAGACAGATTGTAAGGGCTTCTGCTCCATTGTGTGGACCGGAGATGGAGTGCAACCATTCAGAGTAGACGCACCATATTTTTCCAGTAATTTAATGATCTGAGAGTGTCCGTTTTTAGCTGCAACACGCATGGCGGTGCGCCCAAATTGGTCAGCATGATTGGGATCAGCACCATGCTCCAGTAGTATCTGGACAACATCAATGTGCCCTTCTTGGGCTGCGATGCAGAGTCCAGTAGCACCTTGATTACACGTATGGTCAACCAGAGCTCCATGCTCAATGAGAAGCTGCACTACCTTCACGTGACCTTGCCATGCAGCAGACTGCAAAGCAGATCTCTTCTCATTGTCTGCAGCATTCACATCAGCATGGTACGTAATCAGCACCTGTACCATCTCCAAGTGGCCCTGCCAGCAGGAAACATGGAGTGCTGTTCTTCCTTCGGCATCACTTGCTTCTACGTTTGCACCATTTTCTAAAAATACTCAGCCATCGTGAGCTGGTTTTCTAATGCCAAGATATAAAGTGTTGGCCGGCCATCAGCATCTTTGTAGTTCACATCTGCTCCGTGGCTGAGCAGGAGTTCAACTATATCTCTGTGGCCTTCTAAAGCAGCAACCCGGAGAGCATTTCTCCCATCATAGCCTCTTTGATCAATGTTGGATTTATTTTCTAGTAATATCTGCACACAATCATAGTGACCTTCTTGCGCAGCTAGTATGAAAGGTATACGTCCATCATTATCAATTTCATTTGTTCTAGCACCTTGTTCTATAAGAGCTTCACATATCAACCTGTGACCTTCAAAAGCTGCCATATGCAAAGGCGTCCAGCCTGCATCATCTCTGTGATTTTCATCTAGCCCCCTGTCCAGCAGAGTCCGTACTACTTCAACATTGCCTTGTGCGGAGGCTATGCTCAGAACTGTTCTCCCTTCGCTGTCAATGCTATCAACAGCTGCACCCCAAAACAACAGCGTATTTACAACAGATGCGTGGCCCATGGAGGCCGCCGCCAGAAGCGGTGTACGACCATTGTTGTCTGTGTGATCAACATCAGCTCCTCCTTCTAGAAGTAGATCAACAACATCTACGTGTCCTTCATACGCAGCTACCAGCAGTGGAGTCATGCCATCTTTATCACAGTGGTCAACTTCAGCACCACGGTCAATCAGAAGACTAACCACAGAGGCATGCCCCTTACTGGCTGGTACACAGAGGGCAGCGACAGACAGCGCGGTCCTTCCATCCACGTCCTCATGGTTTACCTCTGCACCGTGATCCAGCAGGTGCTCCACAATCTCTTTATGCCCCATGTATGCAGCTGCAATCAAAGCTGTTCTGCCCTCATTATCAGCCTTGTTAACTTCAGCACCATGCTGGAGCAGGTTCAGCACAATATCTTCGTGCCCTCCCCACGCCGCTGCCCTCAGCGCCGTTCGACTATCAGCATCTGCACAGTCCACTTTGACTCCAGCATAAAGGAGTGCAGAAACCACCTCTGTGTGCCCACCCCACGCTGCCGACCGCAAGGCCGTCCAGCCATCGTGATCGGTGTGGTTAACGTTTGCCCCACACCCGATCAAGCAATTGACGACCTTGGTATGTCCCTGCCGAGCAGCTAAGGTAAGTGCTGTTTGCCCATGTGTATCTTCTATCTCTAAGTCCGCTCCCCTTGAAACCAGCAAGTTAACGACGTCGAGGTTGCCGCTGTATGCTGCGTTGGCCAAGAGCGTTCTCCCATTGGAATCGCACTGGTTTACTGACGCTCCGTTGTCTAACAAGGTGCGGATGGAATCCTCTCGCTCCAGAGCCTGACGAACGATGCAAGATGTGCGGTCATCTTCGCTGTTGACATGAGCACCAGCTTTCACCAGGAGCTGTAATACTTCTTGTTCCTTAGGAATTAAGGTCGACAGGGAGTCTTTGACAGGTGTGCCATTCCATATCATCCACAAAGCCAGCTCTGAAGTCTCCAACTGTAAATTTGAATTAATTAGATGCAACGCAAACTCTTGAGCTTCTAAGGGTGTTAAATCCTTCGCTCGGCAAGTGTAGCTCATCGCCAGCATCCTGTGTCCCTCTGCTGCGTTACACAAGTACTTCTGCGTACAGTGCTTTACGTCCAGCAGCCATTCTGCAAAACTGTAATGAAACAAGATCTTTGTATTTCCCAGCCCATCGATAAGGACTTTTGACAGGACATCCAATTTGCGCTGGAAGTCTTCCATCGTCAGCGTCATGTTTTTGGTCCACACCGCGTGATACAGTTCCGTCGTGGTTAATGGCCTACAGGCTGCGAGGATGACGTTAAGAATGGGCTGGACTTTGGCAAATTGTTTCCTCACAAAAAGTCTCTGACAGAGCCAGAGGTATAGGCCATTTAGCGTTCCCGGGATGTCACGGATCTCTCGTAGCATGATAAAATTCTCCACGACTCCATCTAGGACACGTTCCAGATACAAAAAGCAACCGCTGCTTTTGATGTGGAGCTGATTCAGCATTTCAGCAGTTTCTTTTGTGAGGTGTTGTCTCAGGGCCTCTTCCTGATCCAACCGATGCAGAATATATTGTTGCACATCTTTCACAATGTAAGCCTTTCGTAGATCATCCAGACTTATTTTTCGAAAACCTATTCAGAGAACAGAAAGCTATTGTTATTTCTGATCTAGTTTTGCTTAACCCAGTGTTCATTAAAAAAAAAAAAACCCAAACCCAACCAAAAAAAACCAGAAGAAATTTCAGGGTGGGGAACGCCCACGGTAATGTATTTTGGGTGTACACATAGTGACTGTAAATTAATACCGACAGCAGAGAACATCGATAATACACACATTTTTATCATCATCTACTACAAGAAGAAATACGTGCTACTAACAATGAAAATCACTTCGAATCGGGCATTGCATGTCTACGCTGGACAATTTTAAACACCTTAAGTAAAACCACAAGAACAGCAACCAAAATAAGGTCATTAAGTATTATTACATTATTAAAGGAATAATCCCTCCTCCAATGTGGTTAAAAATGGAATTCCAAATAATTTTCAGCTACTTAGAGTAAGACAGCTATTATATATTAATATAATTATAGAAGAGGTTATTCACACCTGGTGTATGTGAATGATGTACATAAATCACTGATTTGATCACCTTAGTTTCTTTCAGAAGCTTTTAAAATATAGAAGAGAGAGAGACTCAAAAATAGTTTTCAGTATCTTTCCACCTCTATACACTGAAAATTACCTACATTTTTCAAGTAAGGACTGAGTTTTAGAAAAACTCCCTGGTTCTTTGGCAGATGACTGACTCACTGCATAAGGAAACAGGTTCACTCACACAGCCATATGATCTCATTGTTTTTTCCAACCTGTTTACTCTTTAAGAGGAAAAAGGGAAATTATTTCACACATGCATACTGTCTGCATCTCCTCCCAACACACTCACCCCTCACCCAAAGCAAAGAATGCTATTTTCAGCACAAAGCAGTCCCCAGGGCAGCCTCAGTGGCTGCAGCTCTCAAGAATGAGGGGGTAATGAAGACACAGATGTATGGGCTACGTGGCTACCTCTGCCACCTAAAACATTTCATTTTGGTAGTGCCAAGTTAGGTGCCTGAGGAAGACCTACCCTGTCTGATTAATGGCACATTACATTGTTTGACTGATACCTCTCTGGAAGCTACGGGAAAACCACAGAGGTCAGGCACAGCAGCTTCAACTGCTGTGTTTCAAGGCCAAAACTGTACCTCGTCTCTCCAGGGACGATGGGCTGTAACCTCTCCCTCCAGCGTAACAGAATGCACATATTCCCTTACAGTCAGTTTGACTATCTATAACCCCCTCCTCCAACTTTGCTTTTCAGACCAAAGCAGTTACTAAACTCCCAATTACACTGAAAGAAAAGCAACCACAGAGCAGTGCGTTCAATACGATTCTGGCCCCCACCTCCACAGAAGAAAGAATTTTAAGAGAGTCTCTGAAGAATGTGACTCTCTGATTTGTGTTTTTCAGTGCATTTAAACATTCTGTGGATCAAACTGCTCAGCCTGTGAGCTTGTTCTGACTGAAAATTCAGCCCTACAAGAAAGCTGTGATTTCTTCTTCCTCAGTGTCTTCGGCAGAGGTTCTGGATTGTCTGTCACATTAGGCTCACTCTGTTAATTGTTTCATCTGCATGATGAAACACTGAAAACACAGAATCACGGAATCGTAGGGGTTGGAAGGGACCTCTAGAGATCATCAAGTCCAATCCCCCTGCCAAAGCAGGGTCCCTAGGACAGGTCGCACAGGGAGGCATCCAGACAGGGCTGGAATCTCTCCAGAGGAGACTCCACAGCCCCCTGGGCAGCCTGTCCCAGGGCTCCCTCACCCTCACTGGGGAAAAGGTCTTCCCCATGTTAGTGTGGAACTTCCTGTGCTCCAACTTGTAGCCATTGCCCCTTGTCCTGTCTCCACAGACACTGAAAAGGGGCTGGCCATTTCCCCCTGTGTCCCACACTTGAGGTATTTATAACCATCGATCAGATCCCCTCTCAGTCTTCTTTTCTCAAGGCCGAACAGTCCCAGCTCACTCAGCCTTTCCTCACATGGGAGATGCTCCAGGCCCTTAATCATCTTCGTAGCCCTTCTCTGGACTCTCTCCAGGAGATCCCTGTCCTTTTTATCCCAGGGAGCCCAGAACTGAACACAATACTCCAGGTGGGCCCTGACCAGGGCAGAGTAGAGGGGGAAAACACAGTAGATTAGAACTGAGAAGCAAACTATGGCAGCGTTACTAAAATATTTCTGCTTCTCTTATCAGTTAGAGCAGCATTATAATTCTAACCGGACACACCTAAAACAAAATCAAGGTATTCCCCAAAATAAAACTACTGGATAGGTCACTTTGGCACAGAACCATCTTTATCCACCATAATTTGCCACAACTTCAAGTAATATCCTAACCTGATCCGCAGATGGGCGTTACTCATCAATTTACTGTGTGTTTCATTAAAGTAGTCTGAATGTAACTCTGTAAAGCTCTAAGTTCTTGTTCACAAGCCAAATGAGGAATTCTGCTGAGTAAGGACAGACAGTGCCCTGCGATTCTGCCGATCCCAAGCTTCCACTTCAAGCTAAAGGCTGCTTCTAGGTTACGACCCTTCAGAAGATAGAGAAGTGAAAGCTGCAGTCAGGCACAAGCACCCCTTTGGTCGTCCCACCTGTGCGGGGACCAGCTCCAGTTTGCTCGATTCAGCGCAACCGCATTCACTCACCTTCCTGTTCTTGGAACTGCTCTGCTCCTCCTAGTACAGACTGGTGCCTGTCACCTGGCTGGCTGAGAGGAGGAACGGAGCTCTGCAAACTCCTTCTCAGCATGTTCAGCCATAAGGGACTGCTCATGACATCCCCGATCGCTCACATTAATCCCATGCTCACACCCTTCCTTCCGATAGGTATCTGCATATTGCAAGTTACTTTAAGATTTATCCAGTGTCATTTCAGTAGTTGATTTCATTTCCCCCCAACAAGAAAACCCCTGATTGACTCACACGGCAGTCCATGTTCACTCCTGACTAATGACTACAGTTCACCTCCCCTGACTCCCAGCCTTCACATGAAATCTTACAGGGACTGACATGCTGGAACAGTTATCTGCCTGTTTCCTTGAAAAACAAAAGACTTTTGCTTATCTTGCAGTGTTCTCTGACTATCAATTTTAATTCTGCTTCCCAAAAGGGGTATGAAAGCAAACAAAACCATTTTGCATATCATAAGAAAACTTCAAGCCCTCCAAAAACAGTAAAAAAGGATGGCTTTGTGTGCTTGTGGTTTTGACTTTCACAGATTCACAGAATCGTAGGGGTTGGAAGGGACCTCAAAAGATCATGTAGTCCAACCCCCCTGCCAAAGCGACTTTAAATGCGACTGCACCACCACTCTGTTCCATAGTAGGTTAAAAAAACCTATTGCCCTACTCTGTACTTACCTGAGACATACCAAATGCCCAAGCACTTCAGCCAAGCAAATAAGTTTCAGAGACTTTGGAGCAGTGAATATTCCAGAAGCCAGTAATTAAAACTACCTGAAAAGAAACTACAAATCGTTTCTTTTCTTTTGTAATACTTCCAATTACTCCTTTTTAATGAGGTCCTACATACCCTATCAGGCAAGTTTGTATAGCAAGAAGCACACCACATTCATACAGATCTTCATGTATCCCAGGAACAATATGCTCTTGGAAGGGCCAGGATTAACAAACTTCCATTGTAACAGGTTGGTAATTTTAAGCACTGCACTGTGCCACACTATAACAAGAAAAAGAGTCAAAAAAGGCCTTACAGATAGAATTATTTTAAATCTCAAATTCTTGTTAGCTTGAAAGAGGAAAACAAGGCCCCATCTTATTTTTCCCCAAAAAACATCTAAATGAGGTCATTTTACATTTCCAAACAAAGATCCTGCAAACTTGCTTTCCAACCTTACCAGATACAATAGGTCACTTTCATGGACAAGAAGGACCAAAACATTATGAGAAAGCTCATTTTGTTTCAGATGCATTCCCATGAAGGACTTAAAGCTCAGCAAAACAGGAGTACAGCAGACAGAACTTGCAGTCCCACGACCCTGCTTTATGCATTGTTAAAATTTTTCTTACAACACATTGGTTTCAACCCAATGGGAGCTCCAATATGGATTTTCCTGATTTATTAAATTCCTGGCAGTTCTGTAAACAGATCAGTTCCAAATGTGTGCCTTGGCAAGACCTAAGGTCATTCAAGGGAAAAAAAAAAAAGTATATTGACTATATAACTACTTCTACAGTATGTCAACCTTTTCAAGCTTTAATAAGAATAAAAAAGCTATTAACTAGCAGATTCCAGTAAACACTTAAAAACAGCCTCCCACATTCATACCTTTAAATAGATTTATGTAAGAAAAAGTTTTAAATACATTTTAGTCTATTTCCTTTAACTGAATTGTTAGCTTTAATGTAATCTGAATTATGGCACTGTTTTGGCATTAAGAGCCTATATTAAATTTGGTGTTTCTATGGCCATTTATGCACACCTGCTCAAAGAGAACAAGGTATCCAGGAGAGTAAAACACACCAGAGAACTCAAGCAGCGCTCTCAGCTTTTATGGGATCTGCAGTATAATATGCATTCCAGATTTCACTGCATCATCCCAGAAGCTTAAAGAGACACTGAGGGTGAAATCTGCTGCTCTCGCTGATTTGTGTCATTGCACATACGTTTGTTTAGTTAAGAGCTACAGGTAACAGTCAATGTAAAAGAATTTGGTCTTCCCTTTTTTATTACAAAGAAAGTAAGGTTGAAGATTCACACACAACTTTTTCCTAGGAAATAGGAAAATCCCTGGTATCATGCTTTCAAAGTAGTAATTAGAAGAAAGTGGTGATGAGAAGAAAAGAAACAGTAATTAAATGCTCACAGTTTATTTCTCAAGCCTTCTAAATACTTGTATTCCAAAAACCAAAACAACAAATAAACTTTTCCAACGCTTTAACATCAGAGAAGTGACTTTGAGAATTAAGCAAATATAAAAAAAACAACATTTTATAGTAAAAAAAAAATATCTAACTCACATAAAGACTTTGAAACCATCCAAATACGTTCCAACATAAAATGAAAAATCTGAGGACAACTTAGCTTTTTCTTTTTTGAAGGAATCTCTCCCAAAACAGTCCTGCACCATTTATTTTCTGGAACAGCAGCTAACAAGAAAAGGTTCCGTTTCAAATCAGGCAACTGATTTGATTTGAGGATTCAGAAATACAACTGAAATCCTAGCTTTAACAACCAAAAAGTGTGACTTTTAATCACAACAGCATGGCTTGTGATTTTTTTTTTTTTTTTTTTTTTTACTAAATTTCCCTAAGTTTTCACTATTCTGCTTACGTTTTGATTTTGGGAAAGGCTACAAGAAAAAAGGCTACATCTATTCAGACCAGAACCAGCAAATAGCAGAAATAGGAGAAAGATCTATGCTCCCAAGATTTCTGATCCAGAGTAAATTTGGATAAATATCAGCACTTAGTAATATCCTGGCTGTCTGGAACTGAATGACAGATAAAAGAAAGAATGAAAAATAAGTGACAGATTGTGTGCTTTTGCCTATGAATAAGTGGGTAAATGGAGCTTAAGCTGCCTCTTAGACTAAACTGAAGCTTTTCACAACTACTTTTGATTCTTTTTGGGGTAGATTCCAGTATCTTTCCAGTATCTAACACTAATTTTATGGGAACTACGACTCCCTGAGATGCGGCATCTGCATGGGTGGTACCACACTGGTGCACTCATGCCCTGTGCATAAGAAGGGGTTCTTTGGATGGAGAATGCCAGTGTTTGATTGAGGGGGTATAATCAAGCCAGATGTCACAGATATTTGTGTGCATTGCAAAGAAAGAAGAAATTGAGCAAATGCCTATTAAAGAGGCCTCTTTAAACCCATAATTAGAGCATTTGTACATAGGCACTTGTGCCTATTTTAACTCTACTCTGTTAATGGGAAAGTATTTGCTTTTCACTCAAATTTATCTAAACAAAAATTGATGGATGTTAAAAAGCCTACGGTTTTTAAACTAACGTGGTGGATCTTTTAAAAAAGGAATTTAGTTTTGTAAGAACAACTGGCATGCTTTCAAGCTTCAGCCTCATTTCAGAAGCAGCATTTTTATTAGCTAATTCTATAATAATCAATAATTAAACCCCAAATCTTAAATAATAAAAAAAAAAAAATTCCTAGGTTCTGTGCCACTTTAGATAGCTTTTCCTGTTGTTTAGAAATACAAGAAAACTCTTTTCCTAACTTTATAATACAAGGATCAGAAAGAGTGTGTTTAACATAGCTGCCTGACAGCCCAGACTTGCAGCCACACCATAGCAAAGGCTGATGTGGGAGATACTTGTGGGTAATTATGGGCACGAGAGAGAGATTTGTTAAATGAAGGGAAAAACAAAGGCATGATGCGGCAGTTGGTGCCTGTGTACACGCAAGAGAAGGCAGGAGGACACGAGGTCCCTGCTCCCCTCCTTTTCCACTCAATTGGCTGGCTTTTGCTCACTGTGGAGGGTGACCACAGGCTCACACAGGCATCACTTTACATTTGGTTCCTATTTTTTGAGATTGTCTCCTGCAGCCACAAGAGGCAAATCCTCCCCCCCCTTTTTTTTTAATTAAGGAAAGCTGAGAATCTGAGCAAAGGAGAGGGGAAAAAAAAAGTCTGTAGCACATTGTGCTGCTACTACAGAATCTGGGAATGCAGAAAAGCCCAGAACACAAGCTGCAGCAGATGCAGGCACGACTATTCAACTTTCATAACAAAAGTGATAGAACAAAGAGGACCAGAATAAACACCCCTTTTCTCCTTTTCTCATTCTTAGAGCGGTAGCCACCATGTATTCACCACTGGCAGCAGCAAGATGACGGTGGAAGAGGAAGACTGGACTCCTTCTTCCACATCATTGCTATTTTTGGCTAGGGAGATGCTTGTGAAACTTTCATCTGTACTGGCCACCTAAATAAAAGCACTGTCAGAACCAGGACACTGCAGGAATCCTGCTCCCACTCACTGATAACACCTTCTGACAAGGAGGTTTAGCTCTCAGTTCAGCAGGTATCTAGAGGAAGGTTTTTACCACATCAAAGTTTTAAATGAAAACTGATATAAAAGTGATTGTAAACATATTTGTATTGAGTATTATCGTCCATATTATACCTGCAGAAAAAACTACAGGTGGGACACATTTTAATAAAAGAATTCAAATCTATCTTACTACGTTACAGTGAAACTCTTTTTTTTTTTGTCCCAAATCACAGTAACACATTTAAAGACAATGCACAGTGATTATATTATGGTTATGGTCACAAGCATTTATTTGCTGGGAAAATGGAAGTATTAGAAATTCAGTATGAGGTTGTCCCAAAGTGCAGCACGCATTATTCATCATTTATTTCTTCAGTGTGAAAAATACTTATTGTTGATCTTGAATTCTGCCTGCTCACTAATTAAATAGGTTTATAAATCGGCTCAGCTAGAAGTAAATATTCAAACAGCACAGAAGAGTTTGCCCCAGCAGAAGTGTTAATGACAGTCTGTCCTTTCCAGGACAGAAGCACAAAAGAAATCACATTACCTCAAGTTTTCCAAGACAGATTTGCAATGTATCTGAAGTTAACTGAAGCTTCAGCCATGCTCCTCACACCCCTGCTATACCCTCCACAAGTGCGAATATCAGCTGTAAAAAGGAGAATCACCCAGCAGTGTATTAAGTGGGAAGGCATCACATTGGCCGTAATGCCACAGTTCCCTTTTGCCGTGGTAGAAGTCCACCACTTCCTCCAAACAGACCCTAAAATTTCTTCTCAATTTGTGTCCTATTATTTTGGGATTCGTTCTTTGCTGTACCTTTTCCACAGTGGAGATGAGATTATATAATCACAAGCCAACTTCCTTTATGCTATTCATCAAGTCATTCTCTGTGGAAATGAGAAATTAACTAATTTAACTTAAATTCATTTTAAAGGCATATCCATTAGTTCTGCTGATTTTTTTCCTGTCAGGAATTCCATCTGGAAACATACTTAGAAGAAAACAGCAGTATTTCAGGGCTAGTTTGAAACACTATATGACTCAATGGAAAGGAAATAAAACCGCTCTGAAGAAAGTTTTGTCTCTTTTTTTGGCAATGACAACATATCTAATCAGCCAAGCTTTGACAAAACTATTCCCATATGAAGATCCAAAGGAGCCCTGCAAAGCTACCCCAAAAGTTTCCTTTGGTTCTCACATATTCCCAAATACCAATGTTCGTGTCTGCCACTGATTAATACAGTCCTTCGTTCCAAAATGCAATTATCCCATTGACCTTTTGCCACTGTGGGAGCAAGCAAGCCTATGGGTCCATGTTCTATAATCACATTTTTGTCCTAATTGTTGCCTTAATACACACAGGCTTTATACATCGGCCTGGAATCCAGTCTAGATATTGCCCTTTATTAAATTTCAGAGAACTTGCAGTAACAATGTCATTATAGTGAAGAAATGTTCTCATGACACAGTAAAGCCTGGAAGAAGAAGCTGTAAAGAATTGGTTTTTTTACTGTGCAACCTTTGCCAAAAGTATGCTTCAAGAATCCACATCTACATTGTTCCATTCTCAAGTTCCACCTTTAAAGGTTATTACCCTCCTTTCTGAAAGGAAGGGGAGAGATTTTAATGGGAGACAAAAAAAAATTAAAAAAAAAAAAAATCAAACCTTTTGAGATTGTCAAGGCTGGTTGTATGCAGCGGGGAAGGAACAACCCTTTGTTTCAGTACAGGCTGGGGGATGAGCTGCTGGAGAAGAGCTCTGTGGAAAAGGACCTGGGGGTCCTGGTGGATGACAGGGTGGACATGAGCCAGCAGTGTGCCCTGAGGGCTGAGAGAGACAATGGGATCCTGGGGGGCATCAGGAGGACTGTGGCCAGCAGGTCACAGGAGGGGATCCTCCCCTCTGCTCTGCCCTGGTCAGGCCCCACCTGGAGTGTTGTGTCCAGTGCTGGGCTCCCTGGGATAAAAAGGACAGGGATCTCCTGGAGAGAGTCCAGAGAAGGGCTATGAAGATGATGAAGGGCCTGAAACATCTCCCCTGTGAGGAAAGGCTGAGAAAATTGGGACTGTTCAGCCTTGAGAAGAGAAGACTAAGGGGGGACCTTATTAATCCTTGTAATTATCTTAAGCATGGGATGCAGGGGGAATTGGCCAGCCCCTTTTCGGTGTCTGTGGGGACAGGACAAGGGGCAATGGCTGCAAGTTGGAGCACAGGGAGTTCCACACCAACATGGGGAAGAACTTTTCCCCAGTGAGGGTGAGGGAGCCCTGGGACAGGCTGCCCAGGGGGCTGTGGAGTCTCCTTCTCTGGAGAGATTCCAGCCCTGTCTGGACGGCTCCCTGTGCAATATGAGCTGGGGAGCTGCTTTGGCAGGGGGTTGGACCCGATGATCTCTGGAGGTCCCTTCCAACCCCTACAATTCTATGATACTCATGTACCTACACATCACCTACACAGTTTCAAAGCTTTGGAAAACTAGGAAAGCAAAAGGAAAACTCAAAGCAGCCATATAATTTGCAGATGTGTGGCAAACACATAATTTACCTCTGAAATATTTGGCCGATTTAAGCTTTCTATAGCCTCCTCAATGAACTGGAATCTATGTTTTTCAGAATCACCCTTTTTTTTTTTTTTTTTTTTTGCTATTGACCTTCCCCCCTCCCCCCGAACTAAAGCAATGCATCAGCACTTCCAACTATTGCTGAGGGGCTTGCGAACACCACACCCAAGTCCCCAGCACCTGTAGCAAACACTCGCAGGGCTCTGTACTCACCTGTAAACATTTTTGTAACAGCTTTACTCTGCTTGCGGGCGGAACAGAGGAGGAGCAGCCAGGGAGGGAAGAACTCGAAGTGGCCAGCTAAAAGCTCCGCTATCGTTCCAGAAAAACTCGTAGAGGTCTGCTCACCCTCGGAAACGTTACAGCCCTCGTCAACCGAATCGACCAGCAGGAAGAGGCTCTGCTGAGGGGGCTTCATTCCCAGGAGAGGGAGCAGAATGCACCTGTAAGGGACATGAAATAACATCACTCTTAAATACGCTATCGCACAGGCATCCAGGTTGAAGCTATGAGCAACTTTAAAAGCAAATTTATTTTTTAAACAGAATAAGCATTTTTTTTCTTTTTTTTTTTTTGTAACATATTTACCACAAAAAATGCAGAGGTAGCCTGACTGAACCAACAGAAATAGCTTGAACGAACAGAAATAGCTTGAACCTGCTTTGGCAGGGTGGTTGGACTTGATCTCTTGAGGTCCCTTCCAACCCCGATGATTCTGTGAACAGTCGGTGATGTCATTCTTGCTTTGACAATATTACTTTTCAATAAGCTTACAATTTATAATAATACTTTAAAACGATGTAATGCTGTTCAAGGCTGATTAGGAGACTTGGAAAAATGTTGCTTAGCCAAGAAGAAAGTTACTTGGCCTAAGGTTTAAGAACTTGATTACTGTTGTGTCTGCAAAAGCTGCTGTTATTGCTTACCAGAAACTAATAGCAAACAATAGTTGGTCAGGAAACAAAGTCTAAATAAAACACACATGAAATAACAAAGCTCAAAGAATTCAAGTCTGAATGAATAACCGTTTTACAAAGAACTGGATTTCTGCCATACCTTCACAAATGAAATGCAAATTAATTTAGTAGCAGACTGAGGTGTTTGATAGTGACTTTGATGTATTAGTTTCTATTTATGTTGAAGTTGCCAAGTACCTATTGCTGGAAAAGAATTATCTGCATCATCAGGATGCTTGCATCTATACCAATGCATCTGATTGTGCAGCTGAAAATCTCAAATTTGACGGTATTTTTGCCACCCTTAACAGTACTCCTTAAAACTATGCCTAACTCTGCAGTTAATCTTTAAATAGCTACTACCTAACTGCTGTGCCTTTATCCAGTAATTCCACACTACGCTGTTACTTTTTGGGACACTTCACAAGGATTCAGGCCCATAAATTTCACTGACTCATATTTAAAATACACTTTACATTGAACTTGGACTTTGTAGATCAAAACATGAAATGAGGTGAGAAAGATATGTACAGAACCACAGACTTGTTTGGGTTGGAAGGGACCTCAAAGCCCATCTAGTCCCAACCCCGTCATTGGCAGGGACACCCTCCACCAGCCCAGGTTGCCCAAAACCACATCCAACCTGGCCTTGAATGCTGCTGGGGATCCAGGGGCAGCACAGCTTCTCTGGGCACCCTGTGCCATGGCCTCACCACTCTCACAGGGAAGAGCTTCTTCCAGATATCTAGTCTAACTCTCCCCTCTTTCAGCTTAAGACCATCACCCCTTGTCCTATCACTGCCTGCCCTTGTTACCAGCCCCTCTCCAGCTTTCCTGCAGAACCTTCAGGTACTAGAAGGGAGTCTAAGGACTAACACTTTACTTTACTCTCTTTTGCAGATCTGTTATTTGCACATGTGCAGAAGGCATGCATATTCTAAGCATTTTTTTGTTTTTTGAAAACCATACCATTCTTTCATTTGTCTTATCTTCAGAAGACTTTGGTCAATAATGTTATTAACTACTAAGCATCCTAAGTGGAATACAGGCAAATCTTGTCTGTTAATGGAAGAACGCAACCTGCCTCCAAAATTATCATTACTGGAAGGTTTGTTATTTTCTGGTTTTCTGACTGAGAACAATGCAAAGTGGAAAGAGAGGGGCACCCTTCATGTTCAACAGTAACAGTAGAATCTAGCAGAGCAGTTTAGGTGATCTAATACACTTGAAGAAATTTGCCCAAAGTTATAAAAAGGAAGCAAAACATGCTTGTGTTCTGAAAGTGCTTGATATTAGAGGGATTTTAAATCCAGAACGCTGCCTTCCCCTCCCCCCCCTTATTCTTTTTTGTTCACATGCACAAGGCTACAGAGAATTCTCTGGCACTTCCACAGCTAGTTACTCCTTCAGAAGATGCCTGAAGTGCAACTAAAATCACTGATCACTACACTGAGAAGTTAAGCAGCGACCAATTTACAGAACAGGAAATTAAAGTAGCCATACAGTTAAATTTACTTTCATAAGCGATGCCAATCCCACAATGAAAGGAGGCAGTAGGAAATGACCACATTTTCCACCCCTTCCCCCATCAGAATGCTGCTTTGCCCCCTATGCTTCTTACGTTGAGACATTTTCCCTGTAACATTTCTTTTCCTATCAAAACCAATTTTCTTTTCCCATAGTTCTCTATATGAAATTACTTTTCAAGAATGAACGTTAATAAGAGATGCAAAGAAATGGTGACAGCATCTTAAATTTAAATCTCACTTAAAATCTGTGTGACCCTAACGAAATGCCTACAAAGTATCTTGGGAGCATCCAACGACATTCTATTGCTGGTATTTGCCTGTTGGGAATACCACCAAGCAAAACCGTCATGTCTGGGAAAGAGTCCCAAGCCTCACTGCTCACTTCCTGCAGTATGTACCAGTTGGCTGTAGGAGGCCAAATCTAAAAGTTCCCCCTGCCTCCAAAGTGGGTTGAAAGCAAATGTCTGAGGAATAATGTAAGCACTGGGCAAGGACTAAACCACATTTTCCCAGAACTCTCAGACACCACAGCAAACGGTGCTTCCAAGGATCTCCTGAACCAAAGGTTCGGCCTTCACATTTAACATCCCTTAACTGACCACGCTTCCACAGCTTTCTTCAACTCTTCCATGAACCCATTTAAGCCTCCGGCATCCGCAACATCCCACGACAAGGCCCTCTGCAGCCAAGTTACTCACTGCGTGAAGAAACCTTCCTTTCACAGAGTAAAATCCAAAGTGTTCTTGCTTCATACAATACCCCTTCAGCTTCTGTACTGGAATGGACAGCAAGCAATTATGTCATGTGCACCTTTTCCACACCATCTGTGATCTCTGACTTGTACCACAGCCTCTCTGAGCCATTTCCTTGTAGGCAGGAGTCCTAGCATATTGATGGTGCTCCATAAGAAGCTGTTCCACAAACCCTCATCTCCCTGTGCTCTGCTTTCTTCTACTTTGCAATACCTGCATTTCTGAATCTTAACATAACTAATTCTACTAGGAAAAACATACACACGCACGTGTATATATACGAAACGTACATAGATGAAACTAGGCCCCATGACTCCTCCCAGTTTATAGCAGTACTATTAAAAGCATGGCATTGATAAGACTTCCTGTTAAAGTGTCCTAAGAAACCGTTTGATAATCTTCAATTCTTCCTAGACCTTTTATATCTCGAGTTCAGAGCAGAGGCCAAGTAACGTAATAGTGAAACTTTTCAAAGGCTCTAAGTGCTGTGCTAACTCTGCCAGAAGTCACATCATGTCTACCTCCCTAATGTGGCTTCATAATTCCACTCCCCTACAATTTCTTGCTTGCATAGGAAAATTACGTAAGTCAACATGGAATTAACGACATCTTAAAAGTATTTCCACAAAAGGTGATGCACCTACAGATTGCTTAACTTGCAGAGCGCCTCTCAAAAGGTTAGAAGTTAATTTTCTTTTACCTTCTGAAAGGATAACAGCTTTGCAACTTTGATATTCAGTGCAGATAATAAAGGCTGACGTGGTTACAGAAAATCTCCGAAACAGAAATCGTGACTTAAAACAACAAAATTAGTCAGCAAAAATACAGAATCTCTAGCAAAAACAGGAGAATAAGGTATTTTAAAAGACAAAATGAATTTTAACAGCAATGTAATGCAATGAGTTATTAATGCACAACAAAGATGTTTTACGTGCTCTCCAGCAAATATGAAGTGCTCAGAACAATAAGCCATCCCACAGAATTCCTTAGGATTGCTACTGAGTTGACTGAATCCACACAAACATGATTTTCCACATATGGAAGGCATATATACAGGCTATGCTGAACTTCTGTTTATGATTACCCTTGAGATTTTTAGATTGGATTCACAAAAGTACCAAGACACAACAGAACAAAGTAGAAAGACAGCATTGTCCACAAAGGCTAAATGGAGTCCGTGGAATGCACGTACTTGCTAACAAAAGGCAAAAAAACAGAGATGCCAAATAATAATTGATGATGGGTTCTAGGAGCAAAAGAAGTTATAAAGCCTCCTTTCTTATACATGTGCTCCTCATATATGATTGTCTCTGATGTGTAGGATATTCAGTTATGTCCCCACTTAAATTGTCTGATGCTTGTTACAACATGAACGTAGATTATCTTAATAGAAATGACTGATTTGAAAATCTACTTAACTACTGTTACAGCTCTTATATTTATTTTTTCTACATAAATAGGACAATTCTTTAATAAAGTTCCTTTTGAGCCACCTTCTTGACAACAGGCTATTGTTTAGCATCTGTATTTCACTTGAAGTCACTGATGCCAGGAAGAACCATCCCAGAGGTCTGCGTCGGGAATTTACAAACTCCACTCTTGTCAAAGCAAGCTTGTAAAACACCAGACAATCTCATTCTCCCACACTTAGCTGCCTTTGCTTTCTCTTCCTGCTTTTTTGCAAATGCTTCTACACCGGAATCCTCGAGCAAATTCATCAGTTCTTAGTCACGTTCCTAATCCCCACATATTAAATTAGCCTCTGCCCTCTCCTTCCTTCCTGAATTATTGAGGAGTTAACATTTCCTTCTCATTTTAAACTGCTAGATGCCTCCAAGCATTTTTATTCATAAGAAGCCATCACTGTAAGCTACAGCTTCAGGATTAACTCTGAAATTTGGCACACAGCTTGCACTCTTGCAAAGGTGAAACTTGTTTTTTATCTGCAGACCAAACCCCTAACATTCGCACCAGTTCTATGGAGTGAAGCCTAGTGTCCTCTTCCAAACTTTGCAGCTAGTTTTGCCAAGCCTCTGAAACAGTGTAAATGCCATCAGAGTGGTACAGCACTCCAAGCAGCCCATGGCACAGGTCCCCAGCCCAGCAGAGCACAGACCAGGCCAACCCTATCCAACAGGTCAGGGATACATTTCTGCCCACACACAAACTGCTTTGGGCTGGCTGGCAAGAAAGGACCCGTATTAACCCCAAGCACACAAGGCACACATTTCAAATGCAGTTAATCTATGCTCAGACTCTGCATATGCCATCCTCTACTCCCACTCTGCTTGCGTAAGTTTTTCTTATGTACCAAGAGAACAGCACCATGCTGTGTCCCTGTTCTGGTTTGAGCCACATGCAACGTTATCACTTTACACATGGCTGGATCCACTGTTTGGGTTGTATTTTTACTGTTGCGCTTTGTCAGGTTGGAAGGAACAATCTCTCGCTGGCAGTACTGCAAGTTAAAAAGGACACGAGCACAAGGGAAGTAAGGAAAACAGAACTGCATTTAAAAATCCATTTGGGATAAGTGCTCTGAGTGATGTTTATAGCTGCCAGCTAAGGTCGCCCTTCTGCTCTACTTCAGCTTATGTGCATCCCTCCCCTCTGGTTTTGGGAGTTTTAAAACGTTACGAAGTTGGCATTGTCCTGCTTGAGTTCACCAGCACCTCCCTGCCAAGATCCCCCCAGAACATCTTTCCTAAAGAGTATCTGCACTTCAAAAAGGAAATTAATAGTCATTGTCAGTGAGACAGTTAATATGTGATATTTACAATTAAGTTAATGCTAATGCCACTATTCTGAGTCACAAGAAACGGTAGTGCCAGTAGGCAATCACACAGTAACAGAAAATAGCTGCAAACTCCATGGGGATGGCAATTCCTTGGGATTGAAGTAACTCCTTAACAATTGTAATCACATAATGAAAAAATGTGTTCATACCACCTCGGATTAACAGGTTAGGCAATTACTAGCAACATGGTGGAGCTGATCAACCAGTATCAGCAATCGAGGGCACACTGAGTTTTACCTGAATATTAGCAATAGAACCTCATAGTCACCTGGCATCGGAGAGACAAAGCAGTTCTGTCCTCTGAGATATGAATGCCTTCTAGAGTTTACAAGGAAACTGCTCATTTGCACATGTATCTAAGGAATTATTGAAGGTTAAAGCAATGGAGGAATACACCTGTATGCATGAGTATACGTACATGACTGATAAAGAGTTCAACAGTGCACAGTAAATGAAAACACAGAATTCTTCAAACACTAGTCTCAGTCTTTGGAAAGCAAATAAGCAACGTCCTTCTTATGGGTGGTTTACAGCATGATCTCTCGCAGCAGTTTACCCTGTAGCTTAAGACACCCGTTTCCATTTATGTTGTATCAGAAAATGAGGTACACAGTGAAACTGTAAATACGCCAACTATATTTACATAATGTTCTGGTAATTTTTGCCAGCAATGTAAGTAGTAGTGGGATTTTTGCCCAATAAGAAAAATAAAAAATATCACACAGAGGCCTAGAAAAAAATTCTACCCAGTAAGTGGAAACATGCTGCTGCCTTTGCCAGCTCTGAATCTAGTGTAGCAGAAGCTCCAGGTTCCCTAGCTCACTGCTGGGGGACACACAGGGAAGGAGAAAGCTCTTGAGGGCCTTTATGAGCCGGAGGTGTTGCAAGACAGACAGTAAAAGGGGAAGGAACTGCGTTATACAGCAATTACAAAAGGGAGCCCAAGCCACCGCTAGGTATCCAAGAGCTCAAATCTACATACAGTGGGGTTTTTACTACTTCCACTGCTCGTGGAATAAACATAAAGCCTTCAGAAATGTACAGGAATAAAAAAGTCAAAATTCTACATTTTCAATCATCTATACCTAAAAAAATTGTCACAAGTGACAGCGAAGACCTCACCTTGCTCTCTTACTACCTCACGAGTTTACAGACACACGTTCATTTGTTTATTATAACAATACAGGGCTTGGTTAGCAGAGTATAATTTGTTAAGGATGTGTGAGTCCTCTCCCCTCCCCCCAGTTTCCAAATTGCATTTATAAGAATGGAGTCAGTGAATATAAAGCTGCTCTAGATTGCTAGAAGCTTCAGCACAGGCAGGGGTATACCAGAAGCTGTATTTTATTTTCCAAACTCCCCATGGGGCATAGCTTTCAATAAATTGAAAAAAAAAAATCCACTTCTCAAAGTTGACAAATCCCACTGCTCTTTTCCAGAAGACCTTCAGCAGCTGTATTCACACAGAAAGAAAACACAGAGCATCTCTACAAGCTACTTCCCATGCTGTCTGTAGATCAGCAAGTTTTATTTGTTTTGTGCTATGAGGAGGCATTTCTGTCTTAGAGGTGACTGACAGTAAACAGTTTATTTACCTGTTTTGTATCACATTATGACTAATTATTAAAAGGGAAATTCTAATTGCCAGGTTCAGTAGCTGCTTTCTGTGTAATACCACCCCAAATCTTGGCACTACATACAGGTGCTGTACAGGCCTTCACTTCTTACTAATCACCCAGCTGCTCATACTGGTAATGCCATCCTGAAAAAATACATACACAGGACCCTTAACAGTGGGAATATTTGACAAATACAAGGGCTGTGAAGCACAGAACACCGACACTTAAAAAGCTGGAGAATAAAAAAAATCCCCAATGGCTAAGTATGGCAAGAGCAAACCAACCCAGGCTGATGTGTGCACACCTGTGTACATACCGACAGATTTGATCAGGTTATTGAGGTACCTGTTCTGTAAATTTTCAACATGATAAAGCCTACTGCAACTGATTATGACTTTCTGACGAAGTGTGATACTGGAATTATACCCACTTGGGGACTACAGTATAGTTATTGTTTCTAGTAAATTATTTATTTACAGAAAGACAAACCATCTCTTGCAGTTCTACTCAACTGCAGTTAGTCCGATGAAGAGGCAAGGAAGCAGTAAAGAGGGGAAAAAAAAACCCAAACCCTGAGAATCAGCTATTGCGAAAGTTCTAGGCCTAGCACACAGATGTAAATCTAGCGCCTGGTCCTTTCATCAGCAGTGAACTACAAACCGGGCCCAGCACACGGATGTAAATCTAGGGCCTGGTCTTTTCAGCAGCAGTGAACTACAAACAGCAGCAAGCCTTGCGCAATTCAGCACCTGGTTTTACAATGTCTTGGAGCAACCTGAATTTTATCTGTAATTGTAAAGCAGTCCTACAAGGAAAGCACAAGAGCTAGCTCCAGGGCATTGAGCCAGGAAACAGCAGTTCATTGTAGAGCCACCACCACCCGTAACACACATGCACCATGCTGGACCCCAGAGTAGTGATTAGAGACCTTCTACTGTCTCATACAAACACATAGGTGATTTCTGTCCATAAAACAGTGCCAGTGGATCTACCAGTAGATTTACCTGAAATCCCAGAAAATAGAAACCTTAAGCACAAGTATTTTGGTGTAATAGTTGACTGCCTAGAACAGTTTGCAAACAACTCAGCTGTTATAAAGGACAGACAACTGCAGCAGAAAACCATTCACACCTGCTACCATGAGCAGGTTGACTCAACAGATATATTTTAAAATGGAATATATTTGCCATCTGTGCAAACACATACAATATGTTCTAAACTACTCAGTCTGACATAAAAATCTGCATCACTATCAAAGGCGAAGAGGAAGAGAGTACAGGAAACAATGCAAACACTGGCTGAGGGGAGACCTCATCACAGCCTGTGGCTTCCTGATGAGGGGAGCAAAGGGGCAGGTGCTGATCTCTTTGGAAACCAGCAATAGAACCCAAGGGAACAGCCTGAAGCTGTGACAGGGGAGGTTTAGGTTGGGTGTTAGGAAGTGATAGGGTGTTAGGGGGTCGAGCACTGGCACAGGCTCCCCAGGGAAGTGGTCACAGCACCGAGCTTGACTGAGGTCAAGAAGCATCTGGATGATGCCCTCAGTCCCATGCTCTGACTTGGATGGCCCTGTGTGAAGCCAGAAGCTGGACGCAATGATCCTTGCTGGATCCCTTCCAACTCAGGATAGTCTATGATTCTGTGATTTTCCTGATCATAGTAACTTGTCCCAGTTCTATTTTTTAGTGGTGGAGAGGTCATCTAGTCCACTTCCCAGTTTACAGCCAGATCAGCTCTACATCTGTCAGCCCTGAGAGATACTAGCCTAGGCATTCCTGAAGACTTCCGCTGGTCAATACTTTGTCTCCCCAAGCTTCAATATTCTTGGAACTGGGAAGCTTGCCCCTTCCCCCTGTGTGTCTAACCTTCATTTGTTTTCCTGCAATTTAAACCTTATACCTCTCACCCTGTTACTTGCATCCCACAGGTAATACAAGGGTCCATACAAAGAAGCCAGTAGTATCCAAAAAAATTCATAACGATTTCCCTCTACTCAGCCAGACCAGTAAGGAACACATCGAAGAGACACAGACACAGGACAGACCTCAGTAAAACCAATCACGGTTTGAAAATGAACTACTGATAATTAATCTCTAAGTAGAGTTACTCAAATCTTTCTACACACAGTCAAATATAATTCTGCCTTGCACATTGCCTGTTTGTACAAGCCTCGTGTAAGCATCAAAGCCTTCCTGGAGTCAGAGTGACATTTACCATTGTCCCTTACCCATGATTATTACTACTTGTCTGTTACAAAAAGAAGTTAGACTAGATTTGTCAAAACCTAACCAAGTCATACCGTGTTAGCTGCTTATCTTCCAGCTGCTTGCATATAGTTTGTTTGATTATTTGTTCTGGTATGTTTTTATTTCAATTGCCACACTTTTTGTCCCTTTTTAAAGCAAGGCACTAAATATACCTCCTTTTCTTTCAAGTCTAAATTTTCAGTCATCCTGTCAAAGATAACCCGTCCTTTGAAGATAGCACCAGTTCATAGGCTGAGCAGATTGCAAACATCTCACCTCTTCTGTGGGGTTTGGTTTTGATTTTTTTTTTTGTCTGGGGTTTTCTGTTGGTTTTTTTTACATTAGCTGATTGCAAAATGACTTTCTCAGAAAGGGCAATATATGCAAGCATTGGCTATCTATCAGTTCCTCCCTAGTGGGAGGAACAGCAGACCTACTCTTGGTGGATGTTGTCTTCATTCTGGTAACATACATGTGAAGTTATTTCTTACCAAAGAAAACGTGCTTTGCAGGAAACACGAACAACGCACTTTGAACTTTCAGGATTGCCCTCATTCTTACATTGCTTTTACTTTCATATTTAGTAGGTGATGTACTTTGTTGCTGCAGCCTTCCTTCTGGTGTTTAACATAGGAATGATGAGGAGCTCAGTTTCACTAAACTGGACATTTAATATACTGCTTTGAGACGTCTCACTGTTCTTCCCAGCTCATTCCTTCCTTTCATATACCCATCTTCATGAGATCTTGCACACAAATTATCTAAGATCACCAATATCTCCAAGTCTACTGTTTTAGGTTTGTCCTTCCTTCTTCTCTTCTAAGCATCGAGCATTTAAGATAAATTCATTGCCACTGTCTCCAAAAGTTGCCTTTCCTTTTCTCAGCTGGCTCTTTCCAATCCGATTAAAGCAAATCTTTGTCCTCCCACCAGCTATTTTCTCCTCTTTGACATTAGAAATATGGTCACTAACAGACTCCTGCTGGTATCATGCTTTTCCAGCTGATGTCTATCTCCTAATGTGTTTTGTTATTCAAATGTTCCAACTATACAGACATTATCATCCAAATTCTGTGCCTCAGATAATTCCGTTTGGTATCTTAAGCTTTGCTTACTTGATCTTGCTGGTTTGGTAGAGTAAAACATTTGTATTTTAGGAAACACATGGTTTAGATGTGTGGCAATCTCTCTTACTTACTGACACCTAAAATACTTTACCAAAGTAGGTAAACTTTTACATATGTAAGATGGTCTAACAGGGTGCTTGGTAGGTAGTTTCATTTACAGTCCATAAAGGTAACACTTTTACCAAGAAACCTTTAAGTAGATCTCAACATGAAAAGGTATCACCATGCATAGCATATCTTTTATGCACAGATCATTCAGTGCCTCCAACTTCTCCAGTTTATTCTAGTCTACAAGCAAGCATGCCACATACAAAGCAACTCCTTAACAAGCAACCTTTTTTTAACATACCAGTTATACAAGTTCTTTTAAAGCATTTAAATAAATTTTGACTCTGTACTAATATTTCCAGTTCTGCTTGTTTACCCCATACCATTTTTCCATTAGTATAAAGACACCTGAAGGCACTTGATTACAACCTCACTTATCTTCTTTGTCCGTCCCGTGACCCTATATGAATAACACTATTTCCTCTCATCCTCCACCCCCAGTTTTTGAGCTGTTGTCTGTTTATTGTTTGTATTTAGCCCGGGATTTGTCGTCCATCAGGTATTTAAGAGTTAAAAAAAAAACCCACTTCTTCCTTCTATTAGGCATCAGTTAAATTCTCATTGTTTGTTTCCACAATTCAATCTCTCTCTCTAAAAAAAGGTAGGGGTTGTTAAAGGAGGTCCATTTTGCATCAAATATGACATGAAAGCATCAACATCAGACTCACTGAAAACTATTATTAGTTGAAATGAGAGAGTTACCTATAACTGCTCCTTCTTTGGCATACCTGTAAAGTTCATAGTAACTTACTCTAATATATTCTGTTGCACCCTCAGCAAGTACCCGATGATCCAGAGCTGGGAGGAGTGGCTGACACGCAGGACACTGCGCTGCCATCCAGAGAGATCTGGACAGGCTGAGAGCTGGGCAGGGAGAGACCTAATGAAGTTCAACAAAAGCAAGTGTAGAGTCTGGCACCTGGGAAGGAACAACCGTTTGTATCAGTACAGGCTGGGGGATGAGCTGCTGGAGAAGAGCTCTGTGGAGAAGGACCTGGGGGTCCTGGTGGATGACAGGTTGGCCATGAGCCAGCAGTGTGCCCTGGGGGCTGAGACAATGGGATCCTGGGGGGCATCAGGAGGAGTGTGGCCAGCAGGTCACAGGAGGGGATCCTCCCCCTCTGCTCTGCCCTGGGCAGGCCCCACCTGGAGTATTGTGTCCAGTGCTGGGCTCCCTGGGATAAAAAGGACAGGGATCTCCTGGAGAGAGTCCAGAGAAGGGATAGGGAGATGATTAAGGGCCTGGAGCATCTCCCCTGTGAGGAAAGGCTGAGTGAGCTGGGACTCTTCAGTCTTGAGAAGAGAAGACTAAGGGGGGACCTAATCAGTGTTTATAAATACCTTAAGCATGGGATGCAGGGGGAATTGGCCAGCCCCTTTTCAGTGTCTGTGGGGACAGGACAAGGGGCAATGGCTGCAAGTTGGAGCACAGGGAGTTCCACACCAACATGGGGAAGAACTTTTGCCCAGTGAGGGTGAGGGAGCCCTAGGACAGGCTGCCCAGGGGGTGCGGAGTCTCCTTCTCTGGAGAGATTCCAGCCCTGTCTGGATGCCTCCCTGTGCAATATGAGCTGGGGAGCTGCTTTAGCAGGGGGGTTGGACCTGATGATCTCTGGAGGTCCCTTCCAATCCCTGTGATTCTATGATACATAAATTTGTTAGTTTTCTTATTGTGGTACCAACTCCTACATGTTGCAGTTCAACCACAGACTTCTGAATATTTATAAAATTACAGAGTTAGTTTTAAACCATTTCTGAAGCCAAAGGTATAGCAAAGTGGGGTACATAGTTAACAGATTTCCTTATTAACTACCTGGCCCCTTAACCATTAAAAAAACTAGCAAAAACATATTGTTTTCTACGAACAGTGTTATCTGAACAGTATAAAACAGAACTGAAATTCTTGTAGCTTTGCAGGCATTTTAGTTTGTGGGTATTATTCTACCGACTGGATAGGCAAACCCCATTTCTTTCTTCTCTCTCTATATGCAGAGAATAAACACATCTGAAGAAACAGACAGCGCTTTGCACATACACAATGGTATTTGTTATGTGAGAGAAATGTTAGCCACAGCAACCAAACAAAAAGCTGCAGATGAGACAGGTAGAACACTGTGCTGTATACATTACATTGTGCAACTTTGTCAGGCTATACTGTAAGCTTACTGTCCAGCCACCCCTATGTTCCATTGTTCCATGACCACGTAACAAGAGACAGCATAACACACAATACCAAAACCAATCACTGCTATTACAGAATCACAAGGCTGGAAAAGACCTTTGAGATCATCAAGTCCAACTGTTCACATCCTATGCTAAACCATATCACTAAGTACCTCATCTACTCACTTTTTAAACACATCCAGGGTCAGTGACTCAACCCCCTCCCTGGGCAGCCTGTTTCAGGCCCTGACAACTCTTTCAGTGAAGAACTTTTTCCTAACACCTAACCTGACCCTGCCCTGGTGCAGCTTGAGGTCATTTCCCCTTGTCCTATCACCTGTCACCTGGATGAAGAGACCATTGCCCACCTCTCTACACCCTCCTATCAGGTAGTTGTAGGCAGTGATAAGGTCTCCCCTCAGCCTCTTCTTCTCCAGGCTGAACATCCCCAGCTCCCTCAGCTGTTCCTCACATGATTTGCCCTCCAGCCCCTTCCCCAGCCTGGTGCCTGCAGTTCAGTGTGCCAATCTCCTAAATAGTTTGATTTTTCCCATGCATTTGACTCTGAAAGAAAGAAAATTCAACATGTTACTGATGGGGAAGCACAAAGAAGAGGTGCTGCACCAGCTATTTCAGCAGCAAGTTCTCTCTTCAGAGGAGGGGTTCCTGAATTATCTACCTGGGGAAACCAGAATAAACAATAATATGTGTTTTGAAACATTGATCATTCCCCTAATCAAGTTCCTCTATACATGCCTTTCATTTCTTACACACCATCATAAAACACCCCATTGCTTCAACTGTTGACCTGACTGCAGGATTATACTGTCCAATCTCATTTACAGAAAATCCTCTGCACAAATACCAGATGAAAAGCTGTTAAGATTTTTACCTTACCAGTCAAGCACTTAAGACTGCTTTCTTCCTATGTTTGCATTACCATGTATCTTATTCCATCTTATTTTCTCAAGGGGACTATCCTAACCTCTAACTGCACTCCCGTAGTTGAGGAGGCAACAGATAGAGCAGCTTTCACGTGTCCCATCCAAAAGCATTCTCCCATACTCCCCAAGTAGAATCCAAAGCATATGTTTCTCCTGCATCATTCTGGGTCTGTATTAGTTACATTGTGGTTTCTTGATTTTTTTTTTCCTCCCCCAACACCAGGCAGACATAGTTTCTCTTAATTTGAGTAATTCTCCCATTGATCCTTTCTGTATCATCTCTGTAATTTACTTTAAAAAACCTCGTTAGGTTAGCACCATGCAAACCTGACTCTATTATCTTACAGCAGTGATGCAATTAGCTTTGGAACTGGTTCTATAGCTTTGTATTCAGTATGATCTATTTTTAGCCTTACCTACAATAGGATAAGTGACAGAAACTACATTCTCTCATCTCAGCACCCCAGCTCTCAACAATTTCTATATTAAATGGTTACTGTGGATAGCAACTTTGTCATTTTAAATAGGAGGTATACCTGAAATCATTAAAATTAGTATCAATGTGCCATAAACTGCCTCGGGAGAAAAAAAACTAACAGTACTTTCTCTTAAAAACTGATGAAAAAAAGGTGAAGTGGAATGAAGCTGAAACACAGGAAGTGGCCACATTGTACAACACAGAATAAAGCAACCGAAATGAAACTGATGCACACACTTGCCACTGGATTGCAGCCAAGGTTTGGAAAGTTTACCTAAGTGTTTATAGACTTGTCAAAGCTCGTGTGGCAGTACCACTGCCATCACTTAGACCAGTGCCCCAGCAAGGATACCCAACAAGACTTCGTAACAATCTCTTTTATTCTCTTTGTGGTGTTTACTAAAGTTTCCATCTGGTAGAGAAGGCAGAGTTGATACTCCTTTGGCAATTCAGAGGAAGATACAAGCATATAGGAAACAATCCCTGTTATTGCAGCCCAGCTGTGCTTTCCCTAGACCAGCTTATTTTTCCAATGTCCTGTTGAACACTACCTCATAAAAGTGTAGGAAAAAAGATGGACAGTTCAGTGATTGTATCATGCTCACCATGACTGCACAAGAGCTAATGTAATTAAACCAAGGCTAGTTAATTAATTGCTTTAAAATGAAAATTACACTGCAATCCCATTCTTAACAGTTTTTCTTTAAGAGGTTCATTCCTATCTGCCCATTAGTGTCATCTCCATACTGCTGGTATTTTCCTTAACCAGCCTAGAGCTTCTGAACAGTTTTCTGTTTCTTCCAGAAAAACTCCATGATTCTTCAAATAAGCTTAAGATGCTTCCATGCTCCATTCCTCTCACCTCTTTCATCTAAGGTATCATCATCTTCAGCACACAAGCTTGTGTCTGTGCAGCCAGATGCTCATCTCCCCTTCTTTGCACACACATCAGTATTACCAACTCATACTACATGACAAAGATTTTAAAAAGAAAAAAGGAAGAGACATAGTTCATAGGCCACAGACCTAAAGTCCATTCACACATGATCCTTTGTTCTCATTCCTCCTCCCAACCCTGTCAATTTAAACAAGAGCATCCAAAACCTCTTCAAGGAGTTCAATCACCTTCTATCAACAACAAAGACTTTTCAGTCCTTGCTTGCTCTGTGCCAAGGTATCTGCAAACACCCAACACAGGGAGGGCTTTGATTGCTATTGTTTTGCCCCCTTCCCTTCATCAGCTATGTAAATTTCCTCATTTGCCTTCTTTCCTTGATCTCCTTTTCAGTTCTTTCATGCTATCCCATCACATTTTGATGCCATCATGTGTACCAGGAACCCACCCACCTACATTCTTTGCAGCACCTCCTCTGCAATACCTTTGAACACCTACAACTCCAACCTTATTTCCACATAATTATTTTCTTATTTGTCTCCTCCCACTTGCCGATTTTCCTGATTATTTCTTTCTTAGCACAACTCTTCGATCATTAATTGTTTCTGCATTAGCTATTGAAAACATTCCTGCTCCTAGACAAGGACAGACTTCCTGCTATTCCCAGTACTTTGTACACATCATCCCATGGAAGAAAACAGAAACCTCCTCAATACATTGCTTCACTAATGCTTTTGGGAGGCAGTATTTCAGTACTATCTTTTCCCAGTACATTGGGCACACTGAGTCCTTTCTACTTCACAATCCACCAAATCCTTTTCATTTTTTCATTAAAAAAAGGAAGAAAAGAAACTTAAACCCTTGCACAAGCTATGAACTGGAGGCAAGGGAAATAATTAGCAAGTGAGAATTGCTATGGAGGTCCATCTAACTAAACTGCTTATAGGAAAACCTGTAAGGTTTAAGACTGAGCCACACAGATTAAAGGCAAAATGTTAATGCCTATAGAAGTAGAAGACAAAAAGGTCTATGTAAGTTGTCATTATTAAAATGCCTCAGGGAAACTTTCTTATGGTAATTTAAACTGAAAAGGTTAAAACCTTTAAAGGTATTATGTTCAGCCTGTATGCAGTGCTTCCATACAATGAAAGAAGAACATACAACTTGCCCTTGCAGAAACACTAACTGTTGCTATGTGACTCGTTAATTCCACAGATTTAAGGGAAAAGCCTAAAGAGAAACATGCCACAAAGTACTTCAGCTTCAGCCTAAGAGTCTAGAGTGCCAGAACCAGTTTTTTCCCCTGAAACCTAGCATCAGTTTGAAGTCTAAAGCATCAGTTGTGCATTACACATACATGCTAGAAACCAGAAGCTCCAGAATCAAAATACTCTCACAGAAGAGTGAGTTTATGAAATACCAATTTACCTTGTCCAACCTCACTTTGATTGTGCTGGAAATACAAGCTGAGGTGGTAGATTCTTTTTAACCTCTTGTGCACACTCTTACAAAACACAGTTTCTCATCTCACCCACGCATGGGTATGATTTTCAGTCAGTGTTCTGCCTCTGTCATTTTTTGTATAAAATAAATCATGTTACTGAATAATTAAAATGTAGGCAAGTTATGTATTGACCATAAGTCTAATATACGTGACAAATATATAAATACTTACAAATTAACAGACTCATACCACACAAAAGTGAATGTCAGCGCAGAAACTGTATTCTTAATTACTTGGACTGCTGTAACTAGTAAGCTACATCCAAGACAAGTACTATTCAGTATTTAGCATTAACACACTGTAGTAGTTCACATCTTTATAGTACATCGCTACACAGAACACAGTATTACGGCTCAGTGCAAGGCATTTTTTTGTACTGTTCCTTATTTCTTTCAGGCAGACTGTCTTGCTCACCATTTTTCTTCATTAGATCTCACAAGATCTTTTGATCTTGCAGATACCAGCTTACATGCAACTACTTCCTATAAAGAGTCATAAAAGGATTTGTGCTGTGAAGCCTATCTACTATTTTTAATATTTTATGTCTTCCACTTACACAATCACTAAGTGTAAGCCTCCACGGCACATAGATCAATCTGCTAGGCAGCCAAAGGCTGTAAAACTGTCCAGTCTGACTGGTGCAATTCATAGGAGTAAACTTTTTAATTTAACAAAAGTACCTCAGCCACTTGATGTTGAAAGTACGTCTTTTTGACACAAGCTTTCTTCACCAGAAATGAGATAGTAAAATCAAACCGTAATTATTCCATTATGATTGAGAACACAGCACTGTCAGTGATAAAGAGAGGCATGTATGTTTTGGCTTGACTATGTTTGACAGCCTGGAGCTTTTCAAGAAGCAGAGACACTTAGATCCTTTAATGAATCCAGCCTTACATCACACAGAGCTGAGAGCTTGTCATTCCAACACCAACCTTCATGGAATCTCAAACTGAGACTTGAAACAGGCAGCAGATCACAAGAGAGAGGTGACTGAGAAGCTCCCTCACTCTTCTCCTTTGGCATGCTGGAGGTGCCAAGATGCTGAACACCAGTACACCACAGGAAGGCTACAAAGAGGTCCCAAACACAAACCAACTTGATTTTAAGTGAAATGAGCTTGCTTTTAACAGAACACAGTTTTGGCTCCAACTAAAAGCAGAATTTTATCTCATACCAGGTCAAGCTCATCTAGATTAGGATCCAACTAGCTTCAGGATTCTAATCAAACATAAGTGAAAGATGTAGGGATGGACAAGACTCTGGGAAAGTACAGAAGTAGCACGTCACATATTTACACACCTAAAAAGTTGCTAGGAAAGTTTCCTTTAAGATACAGAAAATTTTATTTAGCTAAGGGATTTTTTTTAATGGTGCATTCTTAGGAGTGACATCTGAGGAAAGACTAACAAATTTGAACTATTTCATTTCATGATGAGTTGAAAGCGAATAAAGCTGTATTCAATGCGTAAAAGGCTGTCCCAAAAAGGAAAGAAAACCTCTGTTTTTCATGTCTCTAGAGAACACCGTAAGTCATAAAAAGCTTAGGCTATAGCAAGAAAAAAACCCCTCAGGTTAGACACGTGGATATTTTTTCCTGATAAGCATTGTGAAGCATAACAGCAGATGAAGAAATCATCTCAGAAACAGACTGGGTTTCTTCTGCCTGGGGAAGAAGATGGTGGACTTAATTTTGAGGTCACCTACCAACCTTCCCTCTCACAGCTGAAATCAGTCACTTGCACATTTGAAACTTTCATGTGGTAAACAAACACACACACTGGAAGATTTAAAAAACCTTCTTTAAAGGGTCTCATAAATTAATTCATTATGCATTCATATATTTCCTCACCTGAAACAGGATACAGTTAGTCCTTGGCTTTGTTTCTGCCATTTACACTTCTATGAAATTAGGAGTCCAACAATATCTGTGTTCACACACTCCTTTTGTAACCATTGTCAAGCCACAGTGACCGAGACAGTTCTGGAGCTGCAGAAGCAGAGGGTGTAGCAGCCCTTTCCAAGAAGAAAGGAGAAGATTGGAGAAAAAAACATGTAGATCACTTCCAGGTCAAAGTATCAACCCCATGAAAGCCAGGATGCTCCACTTATCTCTGGCCTCAGCTATTGAAGTAGATTTGAAACTTTCTGATAGCTAAAAAGACAAGGAGAAAGTAAAGAGCTGAGAGAAAAAAATAATGGATAAAGCAAGGAAAGAAGGAGAGGAGCTGGCTTTCCACTTCACAGATTTACTCTGAAAACCACTTCAGCTTTTGCAATTATGAATAAGCTACTCCAAAACAGTGAAAAAGCTCACTAATTAATTGTTCAGCGAAGCCTACACAATCCATGATAATTTTAATTATATTACTGGCTCCAAAGATCGTACAAGGAGTTCTAAAAAGAACAGCTTCTTCACACTTCATCTGTCATTGTGTACAACTCAATTTCTAAACCTGTTCCTCCATCTACGCTGAACAAACGGCAAGTAACATGGCATTTCAGTACTGCAGATTTCAAGACCCCAGACAACAGTCACAGAACATTTGCTGAACAAACATGTGGTTTTCTACACTGTCAGACAAACAACCCAGAACTTGAAATACAACATGTTTCCCCTTATTAACTAGATAAGGGTAAAAGCATCCTCAGTCACCTCCAACTCGCAACTTTCTGACGATGCCTGGTATCTCCTGAGTGAAAACAACCTAGGACTTGAAATACAACGTGTTTCCCCTTATTATCAAGTGGGACCTGGAGAACCAAACCTGGAGAGACATGAACCAAGTTTGGAGAGACACCCCAGCAAGTGGAACATGGAGAACCAAGCCTAGAGAAATACCTCCAGCAGTGGTACCTGGAGAACCAAGTATGGAGACATGAACCAAGCCTGGAGAGACACCCCCACCAAGTGGGACCTTGAGAACCAAGCTTGGGAGAGACATGAACTGTTTCCCCTTATTATCTAGATAAGGGTAACAGCATTCTCAGTCACCTCCAACTCACAACTTTCTGACGATGCCTGATGACTCCTGAGGGAAACAGGGAAGCACAAAGAACAAAAATAAATTAGTAGCACTGAAGGCCGATGCAGATGAAGGGCTGAGGGTGAGGAAATGCTCGTTAGCCTTGGTTGACAATCCCAGTTTTACTCTAAGTTCTGTTTCTGAGATTTGCCAAACATGGCCACACCAGAGACTCAACCCTTGGGAGCTTTCCTCTGAACAGGTAGAAGCAATTTTACATAGATAAGTTATTGGCACAAGATTTGTTGTACTTCTAATGCTGTCCAAAGCAACGACTCACACAAGGAGGTTTTCCACTTTACTCAATATAAATCCCTGCTTCCAACCTGCAGTCAGCTTAAAACCTGACATGACCTCTTATAGGCTTTTTACAATCAAGTCTACAGATATTTGCATATTCTAGAGAACAACTGCTTTACTTTTTATTTCACTTATTGGTCACATCCCACAACAATACAAATCTATTGTGCACGCAGACACACATAAACTATACCACAGAAAGCTAGTAAAGCAACCACAACATCCAAAAACCCCTTACTGTGTGTGGATGCCTCTTGCTACCTGTCCAGCTTAGTCTCTATGGTTTCCCTATTTCAAATACTGGCAGTGGAGACTGGGAGTCAGAAATAGGAAAAGCGCTGTGATTGTCTGGGAACCTGCAAAAGGAACCATGACACTAGGATTAGCACCAGCATGCATAATAAAATAAATAATCTGGCTCCTTCCTGAAAAAAAGGATACTTAAATTCTGGGGCACACTTTCTACTGTATGCATTTTTTGGTAAAAAAAAAAAACCCTTAAGAAAACCTCTGTGAAGTTATTTGACAATCACAAGTCTGTTCAGCAACTTTTTTTTTTTTCTCCTTTCTTCTTTTAAATTGTTCTTTTCTTGGGTTCCCACCAATCAGGGCCAGCTATTTGCATGGGAATGCAATTTTGGCAGTGCAAATAAGTGGAGTAATTGTATTAGGAATACTTTAATACAGTTTTAGGACACTTTGCAACTAAACAAACACTTGAACATCACTGACCCAAATTCACTATCTGAGAAATAAGTATATGAAAAGTCTCACAAGGTTTGAAGTTTCTTGAAAAGACTTCCAGAAGACAGCAAGACATTTCACCTGCGAGTGATAGCAAAGCAGCTCCATCTGCACTAACCTGCTGGGAGAGGGAGAAGTTCACCTTTTTAAATTTGTTTATTAATTTCAGCAACTCACCAAAGCAAAATCTGGTTTTGCTCTAATTTATCCTAGACGAACACATATTAAAGGTGATTCTAGTGTAAGCAAAAAAACATTATGTTATTTAACAGCCATGCTCTACCTCTAAATTCTGTGACGCTGACTCAGGAGCTCTGGTCACAGATGTCTTTCAAACTCAGAGCATCAGCTGCAAAAAGCAACCCTGGAGGGTGAAATAGCTCTGCACTTCTAGTAACATCCACTTTCCGAGCTGCGAATTAACCCAACTCTGCTTTCCACTGCTAACCCTAACCGTACCGCAACACGTGGGCAATTACTTGCCTTCTCCTACTGTCTGAAAGCTTTTAATGTCATCTCATTTGCATGAGGAACGGGAACTAGGGCCGTAAGAGTAGATGGATTTTTACAGCTAGGCTGAACAAATGTCAGTATTATCCATGGTTTATATCAGAGCTCCTCTACATCCTCATAGCCTTGCATAACTGATAGCTGCCTACGTTCCTATGAACTGCTGGAAGGTCAGAACTTTCCTTGCTGCGGCAAATCTGAAAGCAACCCCCATGCACAACCCTCGAGATAGCATCAAGGAATTTGGGTTGTTCTGATTTTGACTTTTCCATTTAAATAGGGAAGAATTGCCTAGTAGACCTTTTCAATAAATTCTTTCAGTGTAACACAGAGTTTCTTCTTACTTTCAGAGCCTGTAAGACTCTGCCGTTTCCTTTACACTTTCTGATTTTCACCTTAAATTTTTAATGTGAAGCTTCAGCATTCTCCCCTACATTTAAGGCTGCTTTCCTCTCCACTGCTGCATGCGTTGAGAAGAAAGTGCCTCAGAAGAGATGCTGTAAGTAGCAGTTCTTTCTCTCTTGGCTGTCAACACAGCAACAAATGCTTGTTAAATACATTTGTATAGATCAGTCCTTCCAGCTCCTCAAATCTGCAAATCTGTCCCTAAAACAATCTTTAAGGGCACATTAAGATCACAAATATGTGAGAAACTTTTAGGAGAAGGTATTCAAAGAGGAGGAGAAAAGTCTTAACTCTATAGGTCATCACTTGCAGGTGGATTACTACGACCATCAAGGTTACTGAAAACCTACTTAAAAAACATTCTTCCGACAACGATTCACTATTTTAGCTAATGACCTCTCCATTGCTTATACACTGACACGTTACAAGGCACCAGAAAGCTTTTCTTTCTTGCTATTTCCAGAATTAGCAGAAAATAGAAGAGCACAATCTTGTTTAGCACTTATGAAGAGAAGTCTCTGCCTTTTTGGCAACAAACACGTAAGAGTCTGGAGCAGCTCTGCAAAGCAGAGTCAAAATTTCACAGTATCTTTAAAGGAAGATCTTTTCCATCTTCTATCGAATAAGAAACTTTAGGTAAAAATCAATGGAGTATTGGGACCAGAGCTTTATGCTGTTTCAGTGTCTTCACATGATGCGAAAGGCAGTGGGCTGACATAAGCCCTCCTAGAACTCATTTCACATTAACACATTCACTTAGCGGAAAGGACATCTAAACACACCCCAACACCCAAGTGCTCAGTGAGAAGTCTTAGAAACCACAAAACAACACCCTGTGTTTTTATTATACACTGCTTTACATAGTAACAAAAGTGCAATTAACAGTTGATGAAGGTGTTTGATGGTGGGGAGGGGGCTGCCCCCAGTACCTCTCGAGCAGAATAAGCTCTGTTGGCTGTGGCCTTCTCTTGGTCCCCTGCAACAGTGCTGAAAACTTAATTCCTAGGGCAGCACCCTGGCACTAACACCTCATCTCTATTAAATCTAAGAGAATGAAGAGAGCAGATCATCAGGGCAGGTGGGTAGCAAAGGGAGTACGTGAAGGGCCAAAACCAAACCAACCCACCCTCAAAAAAACCCCAAAATAAACCCCATCCTCCTTGACTGATGCTGTTGTACCACAACATAAGTATTTTTAGCATAATAGTAAGAGTTCACTATCACCACTGCAAAATTTGAGAAGGGAAAGATGAGTACCAGATGTTGCACCGTGTTTTATTTTTCCAGTATAAAGCCAAGAACCCTGTATACTGACCTAAATACTCCAACAGCCCATCATTAAACCCTGTGTTCATAAAAAGCAGTCCTACCTAAAGAGCTGAGTCAATCACAAGTATCTTTTACATTTCCAATCTACATTTTTGCCCAAAGACATTTACCTGACTCAGGTTCTTCAGAGTAATGCAATCATGCTTAGAACAGTGATGAGGGGTATATAAGGGAACATAAGAAATCACATTTATAATAACTAACACATAAATAAGAGTAAATTCAATTACTAACAAGTGCAAAATGCTTGGGGGGAAAGCCCATAAGGGGAACAAAATAAATGAGAGCAAGGTTGTGACTCGTGACCCAAGCATCGTAAGGAAGGTGGCGCCTGTGACTGATAAGGAGGATAATCCTGCCCAGCTGGAAGGATCACAACTATGCATGTGCCAGGGGAGAAGGTGAAAGGTCCAATCTGATGAAGACTCTGAGCCTTCATCCTGAGACCCCCGATGACCACCACCAGGAGACAGTGCGCAGGCGCAGTTGGGAGGAGTTTGGGCAGATGAGTTCATGGGACTAATTTCAATACGAAGCGGGGACAGGTTATGCATATGTACAGGTGTACTGCAAAACACCCTGAATATGTAACATTCTGCTGTATGTAACGAAGGTGGATTGCCACATTTGGGATGCACGTCTGTGGTGGAGCAATGCCCTGTGCATCTATGTGTAATAAACATACCTACTGTATAACCTGCTGGGTTGTGGAGTCTATTTCTGCAAGTCGACAGGAAGGATTCCAGGTCTTAGAAAGAACTTCCCTGTACTAACCTAGTAAGATTTTCTTATAATAAACTTTTAAACACAAATGGGCTTTTACCCAGCAGATTAGTCCATTTCCATGAGTTTACAGACTGCCTAAAGCTAGATGGCCAGTCTACTGTTCCATTTACAGACCCTTAATTCCACCCGGATTTTATTCATCAGAAATTGAGAGGGTTTAATACTTCTGAGATTAGGAACTTAATAGCTGCTAGAAGTTGCATCTTCCCTTAGCAACAAACAAAAATCCAGAATTAGTCTTGGGGTTTGGACTATTTGTTTTAGGACACTATACTTGGAACAATGCAGACATGCATCCTGTTTATTCAGCAGTGGGCAAGGACGCAACAGCTATCAGAACTGGAAGGTTCTTTTACACCACCATGACAATACAAGCAAGCACCGCGGTTCAACCTCTGCACTTGTTTACCCAGTTTTAGTACTCAGGAAAAAAAACATCAACAAATCCACTGGACTTTATATATATATATACACACACACCACACTGCAAACATCATCCAGTAAACCCTTAAGTACCACAAAAAAAGGTATCTCATTTCACACTGCTAAAGAACTTCAGCTTAAAGTTTTGTACTGGCAACACAATCAATGGAACTTCTGTTGCTGAAGACAAGACTTACCCTTTCTGAATTTTCCTTCATTGTAACACAAGGCAATGAAGACCAATAGGCACGTGCTTGTGAAGGCTGTGCTCACGACAGCACATTGTTCTAAGTGATCTATGGATATATGCTCTTACATACACACACAATAGTACCCTTAAAGAAACACAGTTCTGAGACCAACTGAAGAGACTTTGGTTTGTCACAGAACACTAAGTAAAAAAATAAAAATGTTTTCATTCAGCTTAGGCATCCAACAAACCTTCAAGGGGCTGGGTGAGCCCTTTAGGTAAATTTCTGATCCACTTAACACTTTGGAATACCTACACACAGCAATAAAGATCTGACACAGCCTATGCATATGGTGACAAGTAACAGGAGGAGTTAATCGATGTTTTTCTACAACATATTTATAGACAAACGTGAAAGCAATGCACTGGATCAGACCCAGAGATCCATTAGTCCAGTTTTCTCTTAGAGCATGACACTGGAAAGCATTTGGAAGAATCCTATATGGCCTGTTTCAGGTCTGTGAAGGACAACTGCCCTATGTGTTTATGGAACATGAAGGCCACTGACTAGCTATCTTCCACTCTGAAGTCCATGACTTTAACTTCTTTCCAAAACACCAATTACAATTGAGGGTATAAAAATGTAAATAAATTTGCTATTAATAATAAGTTCTGTTTAAATATTACACATCTAGCTATAAGGACAAACTCAGATTTTTCCACGGTGGGTCTGCAAGCTCTGACAAGAGGAATCAAGCCATGAAACACATATTAAGCTGTCTCCTTGGTATACTCTTTGGAAGGAAGACCTAAAGAGAAGCCAGCACATTTTTATTCAGGCTTTATTTTCAATACTTGTGAGGTTTTAAAATTAGTTTTTACCTTTTAAATGCTTCAGCAGGGTTCCTCTCGCATTCCCCAGGTTGCAGGAGACTCTGAATAGCAGGATCTCTTAGTTTGTCCTCATATCCCTGGATCAGTCCACTGCGGCAGATCTGTGTAACTAAACCTCTGATAAACCCTCCAACACACAGCGTGTCGGAGTCCTGGGCCCTGCAGAAATGGAAGGCTAGTGCCTGACGATGTAAGCCTCTTTGCAGGTTCGCCGGTGAGCTTGGCCACAGTAACTCAGTACAGAGGGCTGTCTTCCCACTTCCAGGCCCTCCTACCAACAAAACACCCCAGGCAGCTCCTTTCCCTGACGCAACGCCAGTATTATTCCCAGAATTCGCTACAAGACATGGTTTGTTGGCAGCACTACCACTGCAGTTAGCTTTCTCCTGGAGGCAGTGCTGAAGCTTGTGGAAAACCCACTCCCTACAGTAAAACTGCTTTCCCTGCAGCAAGCTGGTTTGAGCCATTTTATGAAGCTTCTTCTCTTGGATTTGTCATAAGCAGCAGTGGACCTTCAGCATCTCCGGGTCGGGAGATACGCATTCATCTCTGCACAGAACTCGACAGAGGTTACAGCAATCAGTTAACCTTTCCCATAAAACTTATCAGCCTCTTCTCAGGAAGGGTGTCACTTCCATTTGTATGCTTTATTATGACTAGCACAACACAGTCAAGGTTCAGCTGACATCATGAAGCGGTGTCTGATACCAGCGCTCAACAATACTTCTCATATGGCTCAGAAGTTCATACAGCTCCATAGCTGCATCTGTAGTTTACGCAGTTGTGTGTGTTCCCAGCATACAGGGGACAATACATCTGGAAAAACTGAGGAAAAGCCAACTTCTCAGTGTACACTAAACGCCTTTCAACCCTAGGCATTAATCTCTCTGGATATACATCCAGGAAAAGCTGTCCATAACAAAGTGTTCCTTCTGGGAATTTTATAGAGAAAGTGATTTTTCTTCAGAGTACTACATACACACCACAAACGTGGGTAAGTACCACTTACTAAGCAACGGTCAGTTTGGACAGCAAGCTTTGCAGACTTTGTGCATCCGGGCGAGCGCCTGGGAAGTGCTTCAGACGATGGTTGCTTATGTGGTATAGACAACGAGAGGAGTAAAAATAATAATAATAATAATAATAATAATAGATGTTTACAGCCTCTTATTTCAATCCATTCTCAAGCATCTTCCTTCGGGAACCTGGATTCTTACGGAACCTGTTCTCAGGTATCTCAGTCGCAAGATGTCAGAAGAGACAACATCTTCCCCTAGAGCTCTGAAATAAAGAGGACAGCACTTTCAACCCTCCGTGCAAGTCATAATCCAGTCATAACTGCAAACGCAGACAAACAAAGAGTAAAGTCAAGGGCTCTCACTCACTATTTTTTCCTCATGCTATCAAAGCCATTTAACCTGAAAAAGCTGCTTTTAAGAAACCTGTTGTTACAAGGTGCCACATATAAAAAAAAGAAACCCGTAGCAAAACACAATGAACAGATATGACAGTGGCCTTAAAAACCACGGCAGCAGCAAGTCCTGTGCTTCCCCCCGCGGAGGGCCGAACATACCCCTTCACCCGAGGAACGTTCTCCCTAACAAGGCTCAGCCACCGAATTCTCCCCCTCACCCGGTCTGTCTCCTGCTCGGGCGGTTTTCGGGTGGGTTTGGGTTTTTTTAAGTTTATTTTACACGAGAGAGCTGGCGAGGGCTCTTCGCACACTTCTTTGTTCGCGGCTCGCCGGCAGCGGGGCGCCCGCCGGGCTGCCGGGTCACGGCTTAACACCCCACCGGCGGCACCTCACCCACCACACACACACACCCTGCCCCGCCGCCCTTGTCACCGTTCCGCTCCCCTCGGCCGAGCTCCGTCCCCACTGCGACACCCCTCCCCGACCCCCCCCCCCGACATCCTCCCGAAACCCTTTATCCCGGGCTCCCGCTGCTTTCAGCCGAGGCGTTGACACCCACCCGGCTCAGAAGTCACTTCGGCAGCGCCCCAGCAGCCCGGCCATCGCCCCTTAGGAAAAAAAAAAACACGAGTCACGGAGCAGCTGGGAATCCCCCCTTCCCCTCCAACCCCTCCCGCCCTTCAGCCGCTTCTCCTACCCCCGGCGCGGAGCACACACGCCCTGTCCCCCGCTCCCCTCCCCCTGCGCGCACACACACATACACACCCGGCTCCGCACAAAGATCCCGGGCACCGCATCGCGCCTCCACCCCGCTGAGGCGGCCGGTTCCCCCCCCGCCTCCTCCCCGCGGCAGCCCGGCGGCAGACAGCCTCCCCTCCCCGTACCCCGACCCAGCGTACGGGTGTCAGTACCCTACCCGCCTCAGGCGGCAGGTACAGCCCGCCCCGCCCGGCCGCGCAGCGGCCGCCCCGCCACCGACCGCCGCCCCGCCAAGGGACGCCCCGCCGCCGCCACCACCTCCCCCGCGCCCGGGCGAGGGGCCTCCCTCTCTACCCGCCGCCGCCGCCGCTCGCTCACCTCCGCCGTCGCCCCAGCGGCGGCAGCAGCTGCCGCTGCTGCTCCTCCGGGCTCTACCCGCAGCGGCGCGACGCGCCCCTCCTCTTCCTCCAGGCTCCCGCCCCCGGGCGCCGCCGTGCCAGGCCCGCAGCCAGCCCGGTCCACAGCCGCCTCACCCCGTTTGATACTCTCCTCGGCGCCTCCTTGACCCCCCCCTTCCTCCGCCCGGGCCCGGCCCCGCCCCGCCGCCCTCGGCCCCGCCCCGGTCCGCCCCCTCCGGCAGCAGCCCCGCCCCCTTCCTCCCCAGCGCGTGCGGCGGCGGAGGCGGGGGCAGATGCCTCTCGACATCTGGGGCGAAGTAGTCCGAGGCGGAGGGAGACGGGCGGTGTGTCTCGCCGGACCCCTCCCACCCCCTACTCCATCGTCCCTCTGCCCGCCCCGGGCTTTGTCCCGACCTCCGCCAGCCGCCTGCCTCTCCTCAGCGCCCGCGGCGGCGGGACCCTTCCGGCGCGGCCCTGCAGGGGGCGGCAACGCGGTTCCCTCCGCCGGCGCCCGCGGGCAGCAGACCTGACTGCCCCGGGGGAAAGGTGGGGAGCGGGGAACTGGAGCCCCCGGTGCCGTCTCCTCCGGGGCTGGACGGGGGCAACCCTCAGCCCAGCCCCTTCCAGCCCGCTGCAGAGCAGCAAAACTGGATGAATACAAAGGTTCTGGTAGGAAGCGGGAGCAGCCGGTACATCGGCCCCCGGGACGGGACGCTTCAGGCACCTAGGTGTGCCGTGTGGAAGCCGTGCGCGGGCCCTCCGATGCGAGGCCTCGCTCCCCTCGTTTCCACCCCAGCAGCTCCCCACACTGCTGCCCGGCTGCCTCCTGCCCTGAGCTGGCCTGTGGCGTTACCCTCGCCGTGTGTTCCCAGCGTTCCCTGTTGCACGCAAGCAGAAGTCCTTTTCCCAAAGCTGCCGAGGGCATAGGGGCTTAGCTACTCCCTGGCCCCAGCCCGAGGGACCCGGAGTAGCCGACACCCCCACCACATTAACATAGCAACCCTTGAGTTTTAAGACTCGTGGGCCCCTACGAACCGTTGGCCAATTTTAAAGCAGAAGAAAGAAATAGGAGAGAACTTACTCCTGGACACATTCAGAAGGCCCTTGTGAAGCGCCATTCAACACATGGAACAGGAGAGCTCCCCTTTATTTTGGCCGTGTGACAGCCAGGGAGGGAAGGATCCTCATTAAAGTTTGCTCCCTGCAGAGCTGAGCGGGCTGTTTATGATGAGGCGCTTTCCCATTAGCTCTGGGATCAAGGCCTTTATGATTACTAAACAGTACCTTCATTTTAGCGCGGCTCTGTACGGTTACATGTACCAGGTAATTAAGGTATTGTAGAGTGCACACTGAATACACCCGTGTGATACAACAGAGTGATTTCAGACCCTTGGAGGAGTGTCCCGAGGTTCTTTGTAGGAGCAAAATGAAAAATTAAATAAATGCAGTCGGTATACTGAGGAGCTTAGAAAAACAAGTCGGCCTGCTTCTAAAAACCAGTAGAACAAGTTTGAAGAACCTTTGGAAGCAGTGAATTACCAAGTTGCAAAGCAATTGGGAGTGGGGGAGAAATAAGAAATAAGACTAGCAGTAACGAAAAAGTTGGGTGGTTGTTTTGTTTTGGGTGGTTGTTTTGTTTTGGGAGGTTGTTTTGTTTTGGGTGGGTTTTTTAACCACGGGCTTCTCTAAGCTTGGGTTTGGGTTTTTTTCTCCCCTCCAGCAGCAGGACCTTTCAGTTTTGAAATGTTGGGGAAACTCAGGACTTCAAAAATTGACGCTAATACAAGTTTCCAAGAGACTTCAAACTGTAAAATACTTTCTTTTTTTCTTCTTTTAACAGTGAAGGAGTAGAGTTAGATAACATTTGGGGGTGGGGGAGCGGGGAATTACAGGTCTGGTCAGCTGGAGGAAAAATAAACTGTCAAGAACCTGCAAGAAACAACTGCAGATTAAACACCTTCAGGCAGAGCTTAGGCACAAGTGTTAGACTCCATCAGAGGGGGAAAAAAACCCAAACCAACCCACAAACGTGAAATCAGACAGTGGTGAGACCCAGGAGAAAGCGAGTTTCTGCTTCTTTGATGACCAAGACACAAATGAACCCCCAATTCATCACGTGCAAAGGTGCTCTCAGAATCCACGCTACCCAATATGAATACACCACAACAGGAAGAATAACAGCATGGCTTGCTAAAATCAAAGACACTACAATGTAACCACAACGAAGCTCATGAAAGCAGTTGTAAAAGTACTAACCTTTCCACACTAATACGTAAATCCTACAACCAGATGACAATACGTGGATTTTAGCATGGGATGGAGAACACGAAGTAACTCCCCTCCCCCCAACTAACTTTGTGGGTACTGCATCTGTCAGCATATCACTTCTACAGCTAACACGGGGAGCGTGAACTACTTGTGGGAATGACAAGGGGAAGAGGTAGAGGGGAAGGAACAGGGGAAGAGAAGTAGGAAAAAAACCCCGTGGTAGGCCTACAATGTAATTACACCCCTAGGATTTTTAGTCTTTGGTTCAAAAGATGACAAACTATTGCAAGATCCAAAATATAACCCGTATGCTTCTTTCCAAAAGGATGTGTGTGTGACCTAAAGGCGAAGGCTTTGCATTGACACACCCCTGCCCCACCGAATTACTATTAGGAAGCAAAAGCATACAAACCAATTTGATAAATCCTTTTAAAAAGAAAAAAAAAAAAAAAAAAAAAGGTTAAAAAAAAAAAAAAGAGAGATTGTCATGAATCACTTTGTCTGGGGTCTTTCATCTGTACGTGGAAAACTGAGACCCTGAAGTCAACTTTCAAGAGCAAAGAAGGCATTTTGTTATCAAGCTTATTTGCATAGTACCTCCTATACATAATGTGACAGCTTAGATGACATCATCCTAGTGAATTATTATAGCTGAGAGTCAGATATTACTGATACAATTGTGCAATGTTGTAGTTAATGAGACCGTATCAGGATAAGAACCAAACCTTATTTTGTGGTTTTGTATAACTTAGTTTGACATAGATAGCTAACCAAGCGGGATATAATTGGATGCAACCTTGCAGGCTACAAGACTGACAGATAAGACCTAAAAGAGACACAAAGATGAAACACATCAAAATTTCCTATCTGGAGAAAAAACAAACCAACCCTAACCAAACCTCTCTCTTCTTTTAGCTTTAGTGGTCCGCAGCTGTAGCAACCTTCCCCCTTAACCTGAGCCACAGTACAGAATCACAGAATCGTAGGGGTTGAAAGGGACCTCCAGAGCCCATCCACTCCAACCCCCTGCCAAAGCAGGGTCCCTAGGACAGGTCACACAGGGAGACGTCCAGATGGGTGTTGAATATCTCCAGAGAAGGAGACTCCACAGCCCCCTGGGCAGCCTGTCCCAGGGCTCCCTCACCCTCACTGGGGAAAAGTTCTTCCCCAGGTTGGTGTGGAACTTCCTGTGCTCCAACTTGCAGCCATTGCCCCTTGTCCTGTCCCCACAGACACTGAGAAGAGGCTGGCTAATTTCCCTCTGTGTCCCACACTTGAGATATTTATAACCATTGATCAGATCCCCTCTCAGCCTTCTTTTCTCCAGGCTGAACAGCCCCAGCTCACTCAGCCTTTCCTCACAGGGGAGATGCTCCAGGCCTTTAATCATCTTTGCAGCCCTTCTCTGGACTCTCTCCAGGAGATCCCTGTCCTTTTTATCCCAGGGAGCCCAGAATTGGACACAATACTCCAGCACCTGGGTTTAAAACACGAGGGAAGGTTTGTGTCAGACATGAATGGCTCTAAGTACAGTTTTCTACTCTACTCTAAACTTTTGCTCACCCTGCATGTAACACTGTGTGTTCCTGCATGTGGCTGACACACAGGACACTGCGCTGCCATCCAGAGAGACCTGGACAGGCTGAGAGCTGGGCAGGGAGAAACCTAATGAAGTTCAACAAAAGCAAGTGTAGAGTCTGGCACCTGGGAAGGAACAACCGTTTGTATCAGTACAGGCTCAGGGATGACCTACTGGAGAAGAGCTCTGTGGAGAAGGACCTGGGGGTCCTGGTGGGTGACAGGTTGGCCATGAGCCAGCAGTGTGCCCTGGGGGCTGAGAGAGACAATGGGATCCTGGGGGGCATCAGGAGGAGTGTGGCCAGCAGGTCACAGGAGGGGATCCTCCCTCTCTGCTCTGCCCTGGGCAGGCCCCACCTGGAGTGTTGGGTCCAGTTCTGGGCTCCTTGGGATAAAAAGGACAGGGATCTCCTGGAGAGAGTCCAGAGAAGGGCTACAAAGATGATTAAGGGCCTGGAGCATCTCCCCTATGAGGAAAGGCTGAGTGAGCTGGGACTGTTCAGCTTGGAGAAAAGAAGACTAAGGGGGAACCTTATTAATGTTTATAAATACCTTAAGCATGGGATGCAGGGGGAATTGGCCAGCCCCTTTTCAGTGTCTGTGGGGACAGGACAAGGGGCAATGGCTGCAAGTTGGAGCACAGGAAGTTCCACAGCAACATGGGGAAGAACTTTTCCCCAGTGAGGGTGAGGGAGCCCTGGGACAGGCTGCCCAGGGGGTGTGGAGTCTCCTTCTCTGGAGAGATTCCAGCCCTGTCTGGACACCTCCCTGTGCAATATGAGCTGGGGAGCTGCTTGGGCAGGGGGTTGGACCCGATGATCTCTGGAGGTCCCTTCCAACCCCTGTGATTCTATGATTCTGTGAACTCACAGCGCTGCCATCCATTTGTCTCTCTCTGGTTTGTGCATGACTCAGGCCTGCCGCAGGTCCCACCATCCAGGTACACGTGTGGTCGAGCCAGTTGGGAGCCAGCTCTGCACACGAAGGGAGCAGAGCGGCTAAATCCTTGCAAGCTTGTAAGGTCTCTGGTAAAGCTTTTGGCAGGCAGTGATTCACGTACACCCAAGAATAAATGTTTTTCAAGGGTGGGCCTGAGGCGTGATTATCTACTTAAAAATGTAGTAGTCATTTTAGCTGCTTAGCTAACTTTAAGTTACTGGCTTTCATGCATAATTTTGTGTTAATGCAGAAACTTCCATTCTCTGGCAGGTAAAATTAGAGAAGTTGATGGTAAATTAGGATAATCCACACAGTATAACATAAGAACATCCACACAAAAATTCTATAGTTTCCCACACAAATAGTGGAAGTCTTATCACGTCAGGTATTTAGGCAAAGGCATTTCTCTGATAATGATGTTTCAGGTCTCAGGCCCAGATGTCTAGGCTGAGATGCATTTTCATCTTGGGCCCCTCGGTATGAGATGCCTCCAGAAAAATCAACTTAAACAGTCCTGCACATGGACAGCCCACATTTGGCCTAGCATCCACTGCAACATTTGTGGGTCCCTTTCAGCAGGGCTGCCACTCCACTGGTTGCTCATCAGCCTGGGGAGATGCCTGGGGTTGCCCTGTCCCAAGCAGAGCTCTGCATCTCCCCATATCGAGCATCAAGAAGTAGCTGCTGGTCCGGTTTTGAAATCCCATAAGCTCCCTCTGGAATGAAGCTTGCCACTTCTGTGTAGCACAACATCCTTCACAAGTAGCACTCTGTGTCACCATCCAGGCCAGCAGTGAGGATATCACTGCTGGTAAGGCAGTTTCCCGGACTGTTTTCTCACATTACTTGGGAGCGGACTCCAGGAGGCTGCGCTTCATGAGCTCCTTGGAAACCAAGGTGAGGTTGACCATCGAGTTCCCTGCATCCTCCTCCTGGCCTTTTCTAGAGAAGAACATCATGCTTTGGTTTAGTGTGTTTGGGTTTTTTACCCCCTAGTTATCAGAGGCTTCCTCTTATCCTTCTGATTTTCAATAGAAGGCAGCAATAGTGTTCTTTTACGTAAGAATATGGCTGAGAAGTATAATAGTTCCTTTCAGCTCCTTCCTCAAGCCTTCCTCACTACCCAGTAATTTGGGTAGCAGTACTGTCTATCCCATTTATTGAAACTGGATCGCTGTGAACAAAGGGCGTAAGAATGATGGAGCTGAAGCAAAATTAAACAAAAGATCTGGGAGAGAATAATGTTGTGGCTGGAACGCTTGGACAGGAGAGGAGGGAGATGTATTCTCCTTCGCCCTGAAACAGAATTTGTTCCCACTTCCCATCTGACAGCATTAATTTCTAGATCATTACAGAACCACCACCACAACATAGCCATTCCTCTACTAAAGCGCAACTAGACTGCCGTGCTTTGGATTAGAAAAGGCAATTACCTGCTCCTTGATAAACAGGGGCCAGGATCTGTGCTGTCTTTCAAGTAACAGCCACAGAAGAGGGAAAGGAAGAGGCTTGCATCCATGTATCCTCATCCTTTGTGGATACACATGTGCACATTGAACACCCCAGCATTGGTGCAGGGTCATTTTGCAGCTTAAAAATAGAATCGAGACAAACTCCAAAGACCTGGTGCCAGTGCCTGGGAAAGATTGTATGTGGGAAGAGCAGGCAGGCAGGGAGAGGCACCCGGCTTTGGGCACTTAGCAGCTGACAGCTCGCCCTCCACCACAAAGAGACAGGGGCAGGTAGTCCTACCCCAGACGGCGCATCAGCAAGTAGTAATACATCAAAGTACAGCCGAGCTGAGCAGCCAAAAAAGAGCAAAACCCAGCAGCGGTGATGCAGAAACCATAATGACACGACTGCCCGGTAGCTTGAGTATCTATTTTATCACATGCAGTTATAACTGTGTTTATATCCACTGGTACATGATACTATCATCCTCATTGTACAATTGCTCATCACCGCTATGCTGTCAAGAAAAACACTTCTCCCAATGGCTATTCAAAGTAAGAGCCCAGTTTAAATGCTTCAAATTGCTTCTGGAGTAGCCTTTTTCCTCCTCTCTCGACATGCACACACCATCCTCCCACCGTAGGCACTGGGATTGCACACTAAATTTAGCCAGCAGGCTGGGAGACACTTTTATGCCTCCTGGGCATAAACCCCAGGCATTGGCTTTCAAGATTTGCTGCAGCATTTTTTATTTATTTTAATATATACACAAATATGCATCTGCACAGAAGTAGGAAGAGACGAATCTTCTATTTAATAATTGATGGTCAAACTCTGATGCCTACCAGGCACGGGTTTAGCTGGAAAACACATTGCAATTTTTAGGTAGGTAAACAAAAAAATAAAAAGATCCAAATCAACTGCTTTTAGCATCTCAGAAATGGGTGTGGATGCGGTGCTCTGGTCCAGCCTGTGCCATTCTAACCTTCAATACTGCTATAGAAGAAAGGAACTCGCCTTCAGCTTTCCCCTACCTCAAAGGAGCATGTTACCGTGTATCCATGCAATAGGAATGACAGGATAGCATTAGCATTCCATTTAATAATAATTGACAGTGCAAAAGAGCCAGGAAAAAATAATAATAAAATATAATACTCTGGAAAACAGGTGCTGCAGGTGATAACTGATTCCATTGGATGAAAACATATGAGGGAGTGAGAAGAATGTAAATGTTAAATGAATGCATAAAAATGTCTACAGAATAAAAAAAAATCAAAAGAGAAGACTAAATCAAAAAAATTGACTTTGAGTCAGACCAGAAATATGTTCAGTATCATTCACAGACCAGGTATGAAAAAGATGGATTGCCCAAGAATACAACACTTAGATGAATAATCAGAATTGCTACAGTAACAGAAGAATTTCACTAAGCTTATACAAAACCTTGTGCTAGTAGGAAACTAGCAAAATATTTATGTGAGAAATGAACAAGCTCTAAACTTTGGGAAACCTTGTGTACAAACAACTTAAGCACATACAATACATTCCTCATGTAACCTCACTTGTTTTCATCAGTTTGCGTTGCAAGCAGCAGCCGAATGCTTGCCCTGACCTGCTCTGTGATCTTGAGCAACGTGCATCACCTTACCTGCTTCTCTTTCCCCACCAGTGCAATAGAAATAGTAAATCTTTCCCCATCTCCTTTCTTATCCCTGGTCAGACGTTGAGCTAAAGCAAGATTCACTGAAGTGCTTTCTACCACTTCAGGTACACAGGGTAGCCCTCAGCTTGCTCTATCCGGCTAAGTCTGACTGATGCACCGTTGAGCTGGAGTAAGCTGCATGAGCTAAACCAGAAGTAATAAATAAGTAAAACTCTTTTTGCTGTATGTGCTCATGCAAATTTCTGCCCTAAGCCTGGAGTAGCTCAGGAAGCTCTTAAGTGAGAAGTCCCATCCTTTTAAGCAGGCTTCACCCTCGGCGGGAGCAGCCGGCTCCATCTGAAGGTGGGTAGGCACGAGCTGAGGGGCTGCAACATCTACCAAATGCAAATTTGCTTTTCTCTATAAGCTCAGCTTCCAGAGTTATCAGCATTCTGGAAAATAATATGGAATAGAATGCAATCATGCCCGTCCTTATTCCTTAACATAAGGCACGCTTAAAATAGCAAATGCAGAGCCTCCTGTGTTAGGAGGAGACTCAAGCGATGCAAAGCCCCGACAGCCGCTCAGTGGGAGCACTGGAGGAGCCAGGAGCAGGGGAGGGCAAGCTCAGAGTCATCTGGATGGTCCGTGCTGCCAGCTCCAGCCTTTATCCTGCCCAGGCTAAGGCAGGGAGGGAGGGAGGGGGTAAAATGCTGCTTCAGCATCTTCCATCACCACACTGACGTCCAGTTGAAAAGTCACACTCGTCGTTTGTAGAATTATATTTGTATTTACCAATAAACAATCATCATAGTTCTAAAAACACAAGCTATATTTTTTTAAAGGCTGGGGCCACTACAGCCTTACAGAGAGAAAATTAAATTATTCATGGCAAATTTTAATCAACAGGGAGAAAGATACAAGAGAAATTTTTTTTAATCTGTTTCAGTGCATCTGTGAAATCACTTGATTAGTCCTTTCCTAACACGTTTCTAAACACAGAAAGTACAGCAAGAGGATGAATTTTTAGAGTGTATTTTGGATCTAAGGTTTCTTAGATGAATTACAGATATTCTGCATCCAGAAGAGGAAGCTAAAATATATTCCTAGAAGTGTGCTATTAGACATTGAAAATTAAAACGAGGCAAATTAATGTTGATTGGGGGGAAAAAAAAGCATTTGCATTTTGCATGGAAGTGAATTTAGTTTGATCATTTAGTGTCCTCTGACAAGCAGAATTTCATTCACTCCCACTAAATAAGAAACTTGCTCTATCTTCCAGACCATTTATTCTAATGGATTTTAAAAATCCAAAAGAAGTCCTTTCAGAAAGGGAATAAAAAAGAATCACATTATGTTTCCTCATGGAAATAACTCCAGACTTCAGGTGGGTACTGGAAGATGCGTGTCAAAGCAGCTAGCCTGTCTATTTGCTATTTTCCAGCACGACAAATCTTAGTTCAGCCCATCATAAGAGTAAAATTTGATTTTTCTGCACCTACCAAGCACAGGAATCACATGCTTTACTTGGGCTTTACAAGCTGTAACTAACTCAGGGTAAGTTACAGGGCAGTGGCTGCGGATGCATTGATGGCATCAGTGAAGATGCACTTGGAGCTGCATTAAGCACTGCAGGATAGAACAGAAATTGTGTTTCCACAGAACCCACAGTCAGAGCAGGGGAAGATTGTTTCCTGTCCTGGTGAAACATACAGTATGTCAGTGCAACAGAGAGCAGCAGTAATACCAGTAACAGTCTCAGGCTTCTTTTCTCCAGGCTGAACAGCCCCAGCTCACTCAGCCTTTCCTCACAGGGGACATGCTCCAGGCCCTTCATCATCTTTGCAGCCTCCTCTGAACCCTTTCCAAGAGATCCCTGTCTTTTTTGTACCAGGGAGCCCAGCACTGGACACAGTGATAGAGTCCTGGAGCCTCCACAGATAAGATCAGATAAAATTATGTGGGTGGGAGGCAGGTGTGGATTAGCAGGGAAGTGCAGGGACTAAAGGGAATTTGTGTTTGCTTGTGTGTGGTAAATTCCTCTCCAGGTGGTTCAGTCACAGTGGTGGAAGGGCTTCGAGCAGTGTCTACCCATACACATACTATGTAAGGATGGGAGAAGAGAAGGGACAGTAGAAAAATCAAGTGAGACAAATAGGGAAAGTCAGCGTGACAAAGACAACCTTACTGTAGTGGAGAGGGGTGGGAGTGGTCTGAAGACAACAGAGGAGGCTGTCTGTACAGCAGACAGACGTGCTGCAAACATTGCTAAAAATCGATTACACATGACATCAACAGATTTTTTTTAATCTCATTGCTGAGTCCTGTTTAAATACTTTTGTAGTTGTTTTCAGGTCAATCTGTGTTTTGGTTTGGTGGCTGTGCCTTCACATCTACCATGCTTTGCTCCAGTTTTTTTGCATGTATTCATTTTCTTCCCCAGTGACTGCTAATCAAGAGAGTAATCACTATTACCCTTGCAGTAAATCAAAGCTAACAGATTAAACCCAGGCTTATCAGAAGTTCTGTCAAGTTTTGTCAGAAAAATAGAAAATACATTCAATGACTTTCTAATTAAGAATGATAAATTATGTCCCTATATTAACTCCTCATGTTAAGCCACTAATTAGTGTCATTGCCATAACAGGAAAACAATAATTGCTTCCCTCCTCTGACAAGCGTTCCACATCTCAGAAATCACTGATAGAAAGCCAGGCAGACACTTTCTGCACCACAGTATCTTTTGAGGAAGGTGAAGAGAGGCAGCTGTTTTCATGGAGGTTTAGACTCTCCTGTGCTTTCTCTTGCACTGCATCCAACAGCATTAAATCCAGTGGAAGAGGATTAAGTGTTTTACTGCTAACTCAGAGTCTCATTACTGGAGGTAATAGCATTTGCGTGCATCAACTGCTTTATAATCCTGTCAACATAAACCAGTCAGATGTGACCAGCGGACGAGTGAGTGCGGTGATGACCACAGCAATCGTCCCATCTTTATCACACAGCAAGACTCTATCCTCTCATTTAGGAGAAATACTTTAGCTACTTCATACTTAAGTCTTCTGTTCAAGCCCCATACCTTCACCATGTTCATGGGCTGTGAATGTCCTTTAGCAGACTTTCTTTTGGCTGCATTCTCAGCAGAGGTTACAACCGCTCAACCCCCTACTAGCTTGTTAAGTAGCTAGCTTGAGGGTTGGTTTTTTTTTTTCTATAAACACTCCTTGAGATCCACCCACACCATGAAGAGTAATTCCCTCCAAATGAAATCAAATTACGCTTAATCGGGAAATTTAATTATGCCATGGCAATAGGTATTTTCTGAACGCCATAGATTAGATGGATTAATCAGATGCTCAGGAGGTAGGCGGTTGGTACTGAAAAGGCAGAATTTGTTTGCACTCCAAGCACAGACAATTCTGAAGCTGCCAGCCAAATCAGGAAAGAAGGATTTGCACTGGTGCTCATAATGAGAAGTAGATTGGTAGAAGCTGTGCAGTTAAACCAAGACTAAAACAATCACCTTTTTAGACCAAGCTGAAGAGTGCAGAAGCACCGTAAATTTTTAATCAGTACAGCATCAGTGGATGCTGACTGACAGCTTCACTGTCATCTCATTATAAATGTATAATAATTAGTTGGGTAATTCAACTTTCAGAGAAACATTATTAACCATATTAGAACGGCAATCAGCTGTAAATCAGATCACCAAACATGCCAAAGCCAGTGCCTGTTTTTCTACGCAGTATCCGGGAGGGAGAAGGGATAACTAGCACCAGCAGAGATCAGACAACGCAGTACAAGTATTTTAGGAACCTAGACCCAGATTTACCTTCTTATGTCTGAATGGGAATAGTTTCCAGCTCCCCAACAGGGCAAGACCTCCATATAAAAGCAGTCCCTACCCTAGAAGGGCCACGCAGCCAAGGTAGGGAGATGGTCTGAGGTGCTGCAGGGAAAGTCCAGCTGCAGGGAAGGTCCAGCTGCAGATGCAGAAGAGAATGTGTGCGTGCATCAACTGCTGCACCAGCTGCAGATGCAGAACAGAATGTGTGCGTGCATCAAATGTATAATGACATTTACATCCTGATGATATAGCCAGATGACTCAAGCACATGATGCTGCTGTTCCTAGGAGCATAGAAAGTTTGGACCACACCAGTCACCACGCACAGAAAGGCGACTGCCATCTCACTGGTTTGCAAGCAAGGCACATTGTCACCTTCATGAAAATCTACTTCATTAAGAACAACATTGATGTGACATTTTCATTTAATCCTAATGACTGCATAATTATTAACTACAGTAGCTACAGATGCAAAGTCCCAGGGAAGCTGGAATCTGTCATATTCTTCACCATTGCCAGGTGCTTTCAGATTATTTTACCCAGAAAAAAAAAACCCACTTAGCCATTATTTTTCAGTAGCATCACAAAGACAGACATAGTGCCACAGTCACTGAAGATTCTTTTGTGTCAGGCTTAAAAAAAAAAATAGAGAGAAACTGTAAACAGGGTTTATTTTAAAGAGATGTTACGATAACTGAGTTCATTCAAATTCAGACCTTGAAGCTGTCAACATATTGAACATACACATCAAATACCGTTCAGCACTGGACTACAGCCTGCTGAGTTAATAAGCAAGCATGATTCTCATTGTTAGTGAGTTGCAGAATTATGTTCTACTGCTAATAGCATCTACAGTCATTCAAACCTGCTTTCTCCTGTTTAAGGTTTTGGCATTTCAAAGTTTTCATTCAGGTGAGCAAAATACAATTGATTTTTGTTTTAATCAGTTTTAAATTATTTAAGCTGTTAGCATTGCAATTAGAAAAGGTCCCTTTCAGCAAGTTGAAGGAGAGAAATTTAAATTATCAAGCACACACTATAGGGTTTTTTTAAATAGTTCAGGTTTATAGTGAACAAAAGGGTTTCCAATGCATTTCAAATTTGTCAGTATTTACATCCATTATTGGTTTTGTTCTTTTCGCTGCACCACACAGATTACATGCTTGGAGTAGAAGTCAAAGCAGAAGGGATAGTGTAACTCCAAGCATTGAAGTAACAAGCCAGAATACAGAAGACAAGACACAAGTGGATGAAAAATGGACTAAGCTACACTAATTGTACTCATTGCAGTGGTCTGAAGATACAAAGAAGTGCCATAAATGCCTTTTGTTACAAATGGTCTCAGACTGAAATTGGCATTTGAAGACCTCTAGACAGAATCAATTCTGAAGAATGGCAGCATTAGCCTGAAGCAATGCAACTAGAAAGCATCAGCTATGCAACTAGAAAGGTTTGTACCCATTGAATGTATTTGTACATAAAGCACTAGTAGTCTTCATTGAAGTTTAGAGCCCTTCAAAAACTTCACTTCATATCAGATTTGTTGCGTCATGGTCTGTTTACAATACACTATAGGAAAGTTCTACAAACAGCTTAGTTAATTAACAAGATTATTAGCCAGAAAGACTTTCCTTGCGTGTACCTTACCATACCCACATGAACATTGCAAAACTGAGAAAAAATTATGAACCAGTGCTTTGTAAACACTAAGAGTCCTTTGTTAGATACTGGTAACTGCATTTATCTGCCAAAAATGCTAAGGGTGTACACTGCACTAGGGCAAGATGGAGCACAAAGGACCATGAAGAACAAGGACTTCTTTAAGAAACATGGGACTAGAAAGGCTATGACTACTGTTAGGGTCTAGGCGAGCATTTTGATGACTTGGAGAAGCCAAACACAGGAATATCTGGAAAGGTGGGTTTTTTTGGTGACAAAGTGACAAGGGGTCGTGCTACAAGGCCACCTGGGCAAGAGCAGTGTACCAGGGCTATCGATGTACTGAAGGTCTTCGGAGCCAGAAAATTATGAGGGCAGAGAAGTTAGAAAGCCTTCATAGGGAAAATGTGAAGTCCACACTAAAGGACATAAGTGGATTTGGAAAGCTTTGTTCTAAAGGTGAAAAGACATGGTTAATAGTAAGAAACAAGATCCTGGAGTGGAGAAATTTAATTACAGCACTAATTATACACTCTCCAAAGAGTTCTGGGACATGGAAGACAGCATAGTGAAAAAGAGGACAGTGTAGGCTTTAATTAAACACAGAACTGGCCCTCTATATCAATCATTATTTCTAGGAGGCACGGACGAGTGCAGAGCTATATAAACGTGTGAACAGAATTTTGGGTAACAGCCCTGCAGTTTTCTCTGAAGAAAACACTTTGACAGATGCCGAGTGGGACTACTACTCCTTATGCTGAACCCAAAGGCAACAAGAAAATTAAAATTACTTCATGGCATCCAAGAACAATCTACAAGAACTCTGGATATGTAAGGCTTGGGGTTTATTTATTTCCCCATGCCTGGAGTGAGGTATTAGAAAGAGAACGGAGACCAAGTCTGATTTAGATAGAACTCAGACACTTCTTTTGGTAAATCTGGACTGTTTTCCTATGCAGAGACTAATTCTCCTGCTCTTGTTACATCCTTGACCACAATTAAAGCATTGATCCAACACTTCACACAGTTTGAATGTGTCTACATCCACAAACAAGAGCAGGACCACACTTACTTAACTTTAGCCAAGGATTGGAGCCCGCTGCCCTTAGCAGTAAGTGCTCTGAAGCAGCAGTCTGCCAGAAGATCAGGCAGCAGGCTTTATGCCAAAAATCATCTCTGAACAGAGTCCAGTGATAAACCCTCACAGCCTCTTCAGGTGAGCTAGCAAAAGTGCTTATTTTTAAAACTATGAAACAACAGATTCTTGGTGATGACTTTTGGAAATGCCTGCCACTTAAGTGGTGGGAAGGGGAATAGTGAGCATTTGTCACTGGCTAGTCAACACTTCACATCTCATTTTCTTGGAGTGATATTTCTGCTCAGTATTTTTCATTACCCTTGTCCTCATACAACACACCACCACCACAATCACAACCTGCCAGTGGTCCGTGACTCAAGGACACCAACCACAACAGCCGCCTTTGGGTGACAGTTCTGGCGATGACAGCAGGCGACTGGACAGGCCCCATGAGATAACCACGTAACTCTGGTTTAGGATGTGTGTCAGGCTGTAAACATGAGAAAGACACCAGCTGCCAGTGAATGCAACAGAACTAGGGCAAGATGTGCAGGATTTCATGTCCACTGTGACTGGAGGACAGTAATCTTTATACCTCTTTTAGTCTGCTCTGGAGCAAAGCCACCCTTAGTGGTGCCAGTGGTACGGCTGGTCGTGACCACGCTGGTGAAAGAACCATTCCACCTCTGTACACACATCCAGCATCAATTTTCTCAAACAGCTGTATTCACATCTCTAGGATGCCGTGCAAGTTGTTTGGCATTTTCTGAATAGATTTTAGGGCACCTGGGGAATAAAGCCATTATTTCCCCGCGCATATTTCAGCCTGGAGAGGTTATCAAAATGTTTACATTTATAATCTGGCTAGCCCTGCACAAGTTTGTGGTCCTTCATGAAATATTTTAAGCATGTAAAGTGCCTGGTCACATTCTTTAAAAATTTGGCTATCTGTAGTAAAATGAACCTTCTGTTTCTCACTGACATGAATCCCATCCCACGCACATGTCCAGGAAGGAAAATAAATCAACATTTATATACCTGTAGTTAAAGAAGGTGACCTCTCTATTTAAAGTTTTTATATAGTATCTAATACCAGATAGTGGAATGGCAATATTTGCTCACAATTTCTTTGTTGACTCATGTGCCTGGTTCGTTGCTCAGTGTTGATGTGTATATATAATTCTTGGAAAGAAGGAATTATTTGACTGGAGATGGATTTAGGGTTAGGAGGCTCTACATTTCCAAAAAAAAAAAAAAAGCATTATTTAACCCATTTAATTGCAGGAAAAATATAAATGAGGAAACCAGTCAAGTACTTCTGGGACATGCTAAAGTCTTCTTTTAAATCTTGCTAGGTATTGTTAAGTAGTATGAGAAAAGGCTTTGAATCAGACATCTAGAAGCAATTCAGTCAAGATTCCCCCAGTCTTTGAAGCTAAATGCATAGTCAGGGAGGAAAGTGGGAGGGGAAAAAAAAAAAAGAAACCTCAGAGCAAGCTACCCTCTTCCAGTCATCAGAAACTCATAGATTTAATTTGTCCCAGTTGTGTTGGGCTGCAGTGAGAGTAAACCACACAGAGAAATCCCCCTACCTGACCACTACAGGTAACCATGGATGTTCTGTCACATGTCAGTTACTGTGACACAGCTTTCAGATCTCTGTTCCTACGTCTGAGAGCACATACTCTAGTGCACCTGCTTGTACCTGCCACTACCATTTCCCTTTCTCTTTAAAGAGGTGTTTTCAAAACTTTTTACACCGCAGGGCATGGAGCCGAAATGTAAAGCTCTCACCTCTGTCAGAGCAACAGCTAGCATGCACCACATCAAACCAGAGTGGCAGAGACCTATGTACTCCAGCAGATGTGGAGTTTAATACTTTAACCAAGTTACTAACAGCACATATGTTAAAGCAATAGAAGGAGAAAGCATGGCTTCCTCTGGCGTTGCTTTCTATTAAAATGCAATAATCACAGGCTTCCATCAGCTGGTCATTAGTATTTCTCCCATGTGAACTACCTGGAGTTCAGTTCCCACCACAGCCCTTCAGCACAGACACTAATATTTTGCTATTTCCACAGAACCTGCAAGAATTTTGCATTTCTAGAGCTATTATTCTTCCATCCCATCTGTGAACCTGCTTGCCCCGTTATAACAAGTGATGAATTAGGACGGACATACATACCTACATACCTGCAGATTACCTGACTGTGTGATAAGTGCTTGTCTTAGGGAAGCCTCATTAGGAAGAGGGTACACACTTTCATAAATATAGTTCCTCTTTTTAAGGCAAGTAGCAAACATACTCCCCAGTTCCAATGCAAATAAAGTATCTGAAGATCAGGCTGTAGGAACATGTAATTACATCACATAGAACAGCCATCCAGAGATGTCTAATCTACAGCCATGGACAGAAGACTGATAGGAACAGTTAAAAGAACATTAATTTAAATTTTTCTTCATTTTCTCCATTTGAAAATTCAGATGCAAGACACCTCATTTGCTCCGAAACAATGTTTAGTGTGACTTACTGGCTTGTCAATGTTTCCTAAGATAGATAAGCTTAGATCTTTTCAACCCCAGGATTTGAAGATCACACTTCAATCTTTTGATGAATTTTTTTCCCCTGAAGAATTGAATCCACTTGCTATTGTGTAGCATGTGAATTAAGCCTCTATTATAACTATTAGATTTCTAACACCATCATTAGACATGCCAGCTTGCTTTGAAGTAGTAACCAAACTTTAATTCTTAATAAGTATATCATATAATGACATTATGTGCAATTACGAGCTTGCTAAATCATTTTAAACATGTTAGCTGTCATAGGTCAGGCTCTACTAGTACAGTTATACACAGTGGTTTTTAAGGAGTAGAGGATAGCTAAAGACTACTTTCTGGCAAGGAAAAGCTCTTTATTCCTTAGGAAAACCCCTGTATGGCTAAATGAGTAGGAATTCATAGAAATAATTACATTTTTCTGCCTTGACCCTCTGCGTAGTGTGGGACAAAGTATTTCAGGCAGTGTCTTTCAGCAAATTTGTTAATTTAACGAAACAACTTTAAAATAAATATTTTCCTTCCATTTATTTTAAAGTCTACCATGTCAATGGCTAAAAGCCTGGCTTTCTGAGCTCACACGCAGGGACAGGTGATTTAACACTGTTATATGGTGCAAATCTCTTTTCCAGGACAAAGAGGATCCTCAGGGAATAATGTAAAATTCCCTTTCTTCTTTCCATTTGTCCTGTCTGATTCCTGCAGCAATATAAAGTTTCACTTTTCAAAAGTATGTCTGAATGTCTATGATCACACAAGAAATTAATAAAAGATTGCATGCTCATATATGCTTTAGGAATTATGTATTTCCAGTACTTGAGCTCTTTTATTTCTTCCTGGGGCATGCTGAAAAGCCCACTGGAAAAGTAATCCAGAAGAAGTGTTTTGAGGTTCTAAAAAGCCTCGTCCCAGAGAATGGTTTTTCTTATCTATCTACAGAATCAAGTCTTGAACATGACTAAGGCATTTAAAGTTTGATTTTAATAACCTTTCTGGCCATAAAATGCATTATATTCTACAGGTGGTTCCACTGGAGTAAAGTGTTATATACAGTCCTAAGAACAGACCCCAAGTCGGGCCCTGCACCTACCCCAAGTTTTGAGTAACTTAAGAGGAAATTAAGCATCAGAACTTGAAAAGTCACAAGAGAATGGAAGTTAATCAGTTTGCCTTTCCCCTTTACAGCATAAATAATTAGTATAACAGATTTTTCAGATCCACCCTTCTAAATGGTTTCCAACTTCAGATATTACTGTGCACGGCTCATGAAATTAAGTCTCTATTACAATATAATCCCCATTTTTGGTCAGTCAGTATGTCAAACAAAATACTGTTCAGGTTTCTAAACCTGAGATTAAAAAAAATACTTCTATTACAAGCTGGAATTTTGCCATGGGTAATAAATTAAGAACCACAAACTGTTTCAAGGAGCATTGCAGTCATTTGCAGGAACATATTAAAAGCAATGAAGACTCTTGAATATCCCTTTTTGAACAACGGTTTAAAAAAATGGCATTTACAAAATGTAAGTTCAAATATCTCTCAAAAGATCTAAATGGATTGCATTTCTGCATCCCAAGTAGAAGCTGCATGAGAAATCACATTCTCCATCCATTTTCAGACAGTCACTAGAAGGGTTAACTCATGAAAGTCAAATCCTGTACATGATGTAAACCAGATGCAAGTGTATTACTGACTTTTTTCAAAAGAACTGGGTTTTTCATATAGCCTGAAGTTCTCCTAAAATTATGTAGAATTTAAAAGATACAAGTGTACCTAAAGTGGGACTGGTAAAATTTCTTTTTCTTGTTAGTTGCCTGCTTGCTCTGGAATTTATGTGAATCCTATTAGGCACTCGTTTAAAGTTCCATGTTCCCAAGTGCTCTTGCAAATGTGGTCTTTCATTTTCAGAAATGCTTGGCTGAAATATGATTAGGCCAGTTTTTAAGTGAACATTTGCTCATTGACAAAGCCACTGTATTCAGAAGACAGAAAGTATTTCTCACTGTGAAATTACTACCTTTTGGTTCCAAAAAATTGCTGATGTGCCTCAAAAAGGATCACATCAAGAACAGTCACATTAGTTTTTCAAATGTCCTATCTGCCAGGTTGAAGAGTACAGATTATATGTCACATGGCATTACTTCTGATTCTTTGGCTGTTTGCATCTATCCTGTGAAACCAGAAAATTAGCAAAAATTACATCTCAAGAGGACAGCATGATGAGCTGCTTCTCTGACCCTGCTTGCAGGCCTGAAGCAGTAACCAGAGGAATACATGAGCAGGAGGCAAAACTCTCCTTTAAACCTCTTGCACCGACTTGCAGATCTTGGGAAGGACGAGCCCTTGTAGGTTGCTGTAGCTCTGCATGCTTAAACCAGAGTCAGCCCTTCCTGGGCAGTCACCAAAACCACCAGGTCATCTGTTTCCCAATAGAAATACTCCAGCCAGGGAGAGATGCAATTAGCTGAAAACAGGCTGGTTCTGTAGGTCCCCCAGGTTCAGATAGAAAGATAAGCATCTTTGTGCTCATTCCCCGGGCTCTACTGCTGTAGCCTCCTCCAGCTCCTGGTTTTCCCCTTGCCCTAGCTGCAGTGCAGCATTTTTTGTTGATGGCGTGGCTGGTACCTTCCTAGGCTTTTGTGAAGGGTGGCACTCGGCAGTGGCTGGGTGCTGTGCTCCAGATCTGCACCTATGTTGCAGGAGGCACCAGCCACTACTCTGCTGGCTTCCAGCTTCCTTTGACTGGGATACCTCAAACTCAAATTAGAAGCAGCTTTCCATATGCTGGCAAGCCACATGGGCAGCAAGATCTTCCAGGTGAAGGACTGGTGGCAAAGTGCAATGGTACTATTCAAAACATGTGAGGAATGAGGTAATATGGGCTATTCCTCCCACTCCTCACCTACTTTCATCAGAGCTGCAGCCAGCCCAAGGCACTGAACTCAGACTGCAGTTTCCTTGGAAGGTAGTCCAAAGAGCAGGGAATTCATTCACAGAGGAACTTAAAGCCTGTTTCAAACCTTAGTGCTCTCCAGGCCAAGCACTTTTTTCTGACAGCCTTTGCTTCCTAGAGCCACACAAATAAAATAAGCTCAGATATTTTCCCCCAAGGAACACAGAGGGAGGAATTACAGATGTTGTGTAATATATCCATTGAGATAGAATAATTTGTGTACAAGACTAGGAATAAAATTGATGTCCACTAGTTAGCTCCTAATGAACAAGGCAAGGGTCAACCCCTGACTGAACTCCTACAGCAGGAACGTACTGTTTTGCTCTTCCACTTACTAGAAAATCCTGGTCAGTGACCACAGATCATTTGGCCCCATGCTTTGCCAGTAACAGCAACAAACACACTAACTTTCAATCTTAAGTATGAAGTACCCCTATGTGTCTTTTAGTCCATCTCACAATTATAGAATCCCAGACTGGTTTGGGTTTGAAGGGACCTCAAAGCCCATTTGGTCCCTAACCCTTGCCATGGGCATGGACACCCTCCACTAGCCCAGGTTGCCCAAAACCCCATCCAACCTGGCCTTGAACACTGCCAGGGAGGTGGCAGCCACAGCTTCTCTGGGCAGCCTGTGCCAGGACCTCACAGTAAAGGGTTTCTTCCAGATACCTAATCTAAATCTACCCTCTTTTAGTTTAAACCCATTACCCCTCATCCTTGTCACAACATTCCCTGATAGAATCCAGCCACGTCTTTCCTGTAGGCCACATCACATACTGGAAAGCTGCAACAAGGTCACCCAGGTCTCTTCTCCAGGATAAATAACCCCAACTCTCTCAGCCTGTCCTCATACAAGAGGTGCTTCAGGCTGCCCCCAGTCATCTTCATGGCACTCTCCTGGACCTGCTCCAATAGGCCAATGATGTCTTATATCTACTTTTCATTTATCTACTTTCAACAAAGCAAGCATTGCAAAGGCAGTTAAATGGGTACATTCCCATGTAACATCTCAAAAACCATAGAATATACAGCAACAAGTCTGCTGCAGCAGTAAACATGCAGCATAGCTACTAAGACTCCAAAGCTCTTTCTGATCACACCCCCTCCTCTTACTCATATACAAACCCTGAGTCAGCTCTGCTGCATGTTCTACTTACAGAAAAAACATCCCAAAGTTTTATGAGTTCCGGGTTTAATAGTCTTGCTTTAAAAGCCACAACATATTTTAATATCTAGATCTCCGTGGCTCCTTCTCAGAAAATGTACCCGATGGTGTCCCAGTGATACTGTTTTGTTGAAAGACAACAGTATTTGCAATATGCTTTCTGCATGGTTTTGTCTTGGTACTGATCAACCACCTGCATTCACAATTTAGATATTTTATCTCTTGAATTCTTTTATCATGTCTTACAGTTCATTTAGATGAGCAAATTATGAAATTGACCTCTGAATCTCACTTCTTTTCTGTAAGACCTAGCAAAACATTATACCTACATAAGGATTTAAGTAATTCTTAGTATGATTCACCAGTTCACAACATCCATAGATCATGCCTTCTTAAAAGCAGTTTATGGCAATAAGATCATTTTGTTCTACATTAATGAATGAGTCAAAGGAAAGCAAATCAAAACACACACAGAATGACAGAGATCTTAAAGCTACATATTTTCCAGACAGAAGCTTGGAAGACCTCCAGTGAAATCTTGATTTAATTCAAGCGCTGGAGACTGCACAACTTGGGTTGCTATTTCTCTCTTTCATACAAAGCAAAGCCTTCAGCCTGACCTTGGAAAAAAAATGTCTAAAGATGCTTTTGTCCTTTAGAATACAAACAAACAAGACTTTCTAAGTTGTGATTACTTTTCTCATTAGTCAGTCTTGCATTTAAAAATAATCAACAAAGCCATAACTTTCCCTTTGATGCTTTGGAGTGAGAAGAGTAATGATATCAACAATAACTTGGTCTTGTACTTGTCAACATTTGTCTTTATGTGGTTTGAAGTTGCCTTCAGCACACTCAAAGATAAGATCCAAAGAGTCACTACTTAGAGCTGTAGAATTCAAACAACACATGGATTCCAGAAAGCTCTCCCTTTTGCTAGTCATGAAACATTTTTTTCCAAGGAAGCAAATGGCATATACCTGTTCACCTGGGAGATCTAGCAGGTTTCAAGTGGAAAAAAATCGGACTGTAGACTTTATCACCTTGAACATCAGGAAAACCTTGCTCAGATAAGAGCTTGTTTATAGGTCTGCCTTAAGGAGCCATCCTAATTTAGGAAGTCAGAGGTTTCAGGGGGATGTGGGGAGCTTGGTTGAGTTGCCCCCTCCCCCCTCAAATAAGCTTCAGAAAATAAGTTGTGATAGCACTTTTCAAGCTGAAACTGTCTATAGTACAAACAAAGCCATATTAAAATAACAAAGACGCTACACACTGTCAGCATGAGTGATTCCTCCACCATCTAGCTAGCATTCAGTTTTACTGTATCTTCAGTCATCCTTCCTGAAATCCTTAACCTCTGAAGTCCTGCAAGCCACTTTTATGCAAACATGAGAAATTTAAAGAAACACTGGGTGCAAATGATGTTTTGCCCCTCTAAGCCTGAGGGATCTCACAGAATCACACTAGGATTACATCAGGACCTAGAGCTTGCCATTTGCTTTAAAAGCATAGCAGATCTTCAATCCAAAAGTGAAGTACCATCAGTTCCTCTACCAGTCTCAATTGCTGGGACTTAACCCACAGCAGGGACAGCAACCACAGCAAGTTCCTTGTTTCTTGAAGTTGCTAGGAAAAGTTGTACCACCTTGACAGCCAGAGGGCAAACTGAGGAGCTCCCAGAGACAAAATACTCAACATACCACCCCAGGCACTTCAAACAAAGATTTGGAAAGAACACTGGGAGCAGAGACTGCTCAAATCAGAGCTGGAGTTAGGGCTGGGCTGAAATAGCCCCAGAGGCAGGGGGAGGTAGGTGGGAGTCCCAGGTGGGGCTGCTCAGGCAGTTGAGGCCTATTAATGACCTTAGCACACTAGTACTTGGTGAGAGAGCTTCTGAGGAAGGTGGTCCTTTAATTATATGCACTGTATAAACTTTATAAAGTAATCTGGATTTTGGGGTTTTTTTAAGTTTTGGACTGTTCTTCACAGTGCTGTGGTATTTGCTGTGTCCCACAGGTCTGCTCAGACCCATCTAGTGTGCAATCATAACAAACAAGCACATCACAAGAGATGAAACTTATTTCCACTGAGTTGAAATCAGCCTTAAGTGCATAGAAGCCACAGAAAGGAGAGTAAAGCACAAACTGCACCTGTAACTTGAATTTGGTGTCCCAGCCCTTGTTCTGCCAGGCAAGCAGCGGCTCTCTGACACAACCCCATGCATTTGTTTGGGCCCCTTCCAAAAAAAACCTCTGGGCTTCTCGGATCATTGTCTTCTGGAGAGTGGTTTGACCCATAAATAGCAAAGCCATTACGTGACCTTGAGAGGTGTAAGGCAGTTTGGAATGGGAGATATTATTTATTGTTACATATTTATTTGTCATTACTCTTCAGGAAAACCTCTTTGTGCTCCCAAGGATTAAATAAAGGCTTTTTTTTTTGCTTTTGGCAAAATGTGTAAGGAAATTCCCTTCCAAACTTTCCACAGGTCTAAGTATCCCTCTCAAAACTGTCGGTACTTGAATTTTATTGCACAACAGAAATGCCCTTAATCTTCCTCTATTTACTGCATTGTAATTCAACTTCATGAGACCCAAAAAAAAATGGCTCATCCCAACAGCTGAAATTTAAGTGGAATAAATGATGGATGTGCTCACACAAAAAAACCCCTCTAAACTTCAAAGTTTTCTTAAACAAGATGCTTACAGTCTCTATAGCCTTTGGGGGGGGGGGTTTGCTTCTCGTTTTGGTAGTGGCTGTTTATGTAGCAGTGTTAACTGAGACTTGATCATTCTTCTGATTTTAATTACTCTTGACATATTTTGTTTAAAATTCCACACTGCTGTTGTAAGACACTTTTACTGTAGACACTGCTTAGTGATATTTTTCCCTGATGAAAACATCACAGTTAGGGGTCTATTAAGGTCAAATATTTCCTGCTGCAGTTCTGGAAGTTCAGGAACTTCCCACCACATTTATTAGTATTTTGTTTTCAGATAGACTTCCCACAGAAAAACAAACCAAAATAAAACAAAAAACCCAAAAAATCCCAACGGCCTTCAAAAATTAACTCATGATATGTCAGCAAACAAATCTTAAGGGGTAATTTAATGAGGAAAATTGGCAGTTTCATTTTACTTTCCTTACTTGTTAGTAAGAATCTTTTTTTTTTTTTTGGTTGATTTGTTTCTGTACTTCAGTCTCCTCTCCAGCGTCAGAGGGCCGTCGAACAAAACACCCTGCAGCTGGCAAAGGTGGGTGATGTGAGTTGCTGAATCAAGCATCATATTGCAAGTAATTCCATCATGCATCCTCCCTCCACTTTAAGGCAGCAGGGTGCTTGTGTGCAGAGGCAGGAGCGCGCAGCGGGGCCGTGTGAGGCCTTCCCAGTCTGCTTAGTAATTTTTAAGGATGCCTGGCAGCACCCAGTTCACATCCAGGTCCTAGGAGGATACTTTTTTGTTCAGAATACAGAAAGAACTTTTATTTTTGTTGAAGTGGCTCGTTGCTTCTGCTCCCCAAAGCAAATCTGTTTCCTTCTCACCGGTCTCTCCCCGTTATATATACACCTCTATCTCACCACAGCCACGAAAGGCATTACCGTAGCACCTTGACAATGTTCCCATTTAGTTTTCCCAAGCAAAATACAAAAAGTAGATTGAAAGGAAATACTGTAGTTTTTAAGCATTGTGTGTCTATGGTATTCTATTTCACCCCTTCAGATGCACATCTGTACTGCTTTACTCCCTGATGGTAAGAATCTCAAGTGAACAGTAAGACTGAAGACAGATGAATGATAAGACACATTGAAAAATGCTGTACTTCTGCCATTCACAGAGGGGTTTCTTACATATTTTATCTCTTTTTATTTATTACTTACCTAATTTGTGCAAAAATGTTTCGTGTGGTCATGTTGGGCTTGCTATATTGTTTGGTTTGCTTTTTATTCTCTCTGTTCTCACAGTTGGTTGAAGAGACTCACAAGAGTGCCACTCCAATTCTATGTGCATAAATGTTTTCTTGCCATTAGCTTTCCTCTGGATGAATTATCAGTTAAGTGGATAAAGTTATTATTACCAGAAAAGTTATTTTTATTACTAAAAAAATAACGTCAAATTCTTTCTAATTGACCATGAAATCTTGAGCAGTTTGTGGGTATTTTTGTAAGAATTTCCAAAGAACCATTCATGTTTTTCATATGTAAGATATTTAACAAGCCTTAGTTTTGGCTGGATAAATACATCTATTCTTATTCTGGTTAAAAGGTAAGTTCATGGCACTTTTCCTTCTGTTTTGTTTTGGGAAGCAGATACAGAACTTAAAACTTTGGCTTCTACGTTACCTGACTTCTCTGAAGACAGCCCAAAAATGAGTGCTAGCTCAAATCATGATTCACTCAAAATATATGTGCTAGGTTCATGTTGTTTCCTGAGGAGTTTATAGACTGAATGGAAGAATTCTTGTTTTAATCCTCTTCTGTCTTCCTTCATTAGGCACATTGTAAAACAGTTTAGCGATGTAAACAGATTTTATAGGATCGTGTCTTAAACCCTCATTAAATCAGTAGGAGTCCTTCCATGGGTTTCAGTGGGTTTGGGATCAGGCTGTGGTAGAGAGACCTCTGATTCATTGAGGTTTATTTCTTCCACGTTTATTTCCTGTACTGTGTGACACAATCCTCTGGGCTATAATACATGCTTGCACCTACCAGCTGAGCTAGCTTTGTAACTTCAAATTTGTTTGCTGTGAAATTGTGCAGATACAACAGTATCTATTTTATCCTACTGCTGCATCATGAACTTGGTTTGCATATTCATGTATTGAAACAAGGGATGTGTGGAATCAAGTGTATTTTACACCCCATATTAATTTTAGACTTGGCCATGAGCCAGCAGTGTGCCCTGGGGGCTGAGAGAGACAATGGGATCCTGGGGGGCATCAGGAGGAGTGTGGCCAGCAGGTCACAGGAGGGGATCCTCCCCTCTGCTCTGCCCTGGGCAGGCCCCACCTGGAGTGTTGTGTCCAGTTCTGGGCTCCCTGGGATAAAAAGGACAGGGATCTCCTGGAGAGAGTCCAGAGAAGGGCTACAAAGATGATTAAGGGCCTGGAACATCTCCCCTATGAGGAAAGGCTGAGTGAGCTGGGACTCTTCAGTCTGGAGAAGAGAAGACTAAGGGGGGACCTAATTAATGTTTATAATTATCTTAAGCATGGGATGCAGGGGAATTGGCCAGCCCCTTTTCAGTGTCTGTGGGGACAGGACAAGGGGCAATGGCTGCAAGTTGGAGCACAGGGAGTTCCACAGCAACCTGGGGAAGAACTTTTCCCCAGTGAGGGTGAGGGAGCCCTGGGACAGGCTGCCCAGGGGGGTGTGGAGTCTCCTTCTCTGGAGAGATTCCAGCCCTGTCTGGACACCTCCCTGTGCAATATGAGCTGGGGAGCTGCTTTGGCAGGGGGTTGGACCTGATGATCTCTGGAGGTCCCTTCCAACCCCTAGGATTCTGTGATTCTATGATTCTATGACTGCTCGGAGACAAGCGCAGGATAAATGCATATACACTTCAAGTTCACTTCCTTTGGAAGTAGGAAAGACTTAACTTCCTCACCCTCTTTCCTTAACAACCCCGATCGAAGATCAGAGAATGTAAAGTCACAGCTCTGTGCTCTAACTGATAACTGAAAAAAGTAAATGTTAATTATTACATATGCTACTAGTCCTATGGTTTAGGACTGCTTACCTTTAAAAAAAATCATGTATGCACCTTGCTCCAAAAATAAAGAAAATCAGCCAAACACATTAATTTTTTTTTAACTTATTTTGTCTTTTCCTTTGGTTTTTTTTGCTTTTATGTGCATGCAGGTGTGCCTGGAATGTCACACTGCTTTGGCAGGTAGTTTTACAAGTGGCTAACTGGGCATGCTTTTCAGTATTTCTTCATCCTTACATGCTGTCTGCCATCCCAAAAGATCCCAGAGCTGGTCTGCAAACAGGCAAAGTGAACTGCAGCTGCCGTGGTGTCAAACTGGGAGGTGAAAAGCACAACCTGTAGTGCACAGCTCAGGAGGGCAGTAACATTTAATACCATTTAGAAAACTGCCGAGTCTTACAAATGTTCTGCTGGACTGGGGACGTTCTGCTGGTGGCCAAAAGGCAGCAAAGCCAGCTGTCAGTTCCAGCCTTGGGTTATTTAATAAAATACTTCCCTAATCTTAAAAGTGGGCCTGAATATCCATGGGGGACTTGGGGATGGCGATGGGGAGCCTTGCTTGGGGGGGTATGTTGGGTTACTGTGTCCTGGATTCAGTATGCAGAGTGAGATGCCGGATTCTCTGTGTAACAAGCATTTGCAAACAGTTGTGAAGTTTGGGAATTTGCTGGCTTCTCAGCTGGAGGCACCTCTGGGCTCTGGAAACTAGCTCACTGTTTCCTTTGGAAATGCTATGGTGAGGTGGGATCCACCTCCCACCCCACAGGAGAGGGCCAGAGTCACTGAGGTATAGATAGCTTAGACTGTCCTACGGGAGATGGGGAGTGTTCATTCTTCATCTTGGAGGCAGCTTGAGATTGGTGGGGCGGAAGATGAGGGGAGCCATGGGTGAAGGCATACAACTGGAGGAAGAAAAGGACAGAGTCTGGCCTCTGCACTGAGATGTTTGTATACCTTTTACATGAATTAAAAAGAGAAACCTCCCAACTTTAGGGATTCATAGTTCTGGATAGATAGACAGATAGATCCTGTCTTGTAGACATTTCACTTGTACAGCCTGTCACTGAGAATGATATTCTTTCCCCTGCACCTTCATCCACTTGAAATGCACATCCCTCGGCCAAGCCAGTCGTTTTGGATCTGTCTACAGCTGAGCTCCCTCAGTAAAGAGAAATGCCCAGGAGAGATGCATTTCACTTAGCTTAGGCAATTATCTTTGAATAGGAAAAAAAGTCCTTTGGAGGCACTTCTCTGCATGCCCTTCAGTTGGCACAGAGAAAGCGAGACGTCTGGCAGGACCCCTGCTCCATCTGATGGGTCCCATCTCTGGAGACCGGTGGAATCTCAGCTATTTCTCAGCACTTCCTTTTTACAACTTGTGGGTTGGTTTTTTTTGGGTTTTTTTTTTTTTCTTTTTCTGCCTTTCAGAGTACATTTCAGAGCGATTTCCTAGCAGCATGACATCTTTGTGGAATGTACGGTGATCTTCAGCAGTTTCCTTCTACGTTCAGAAGCAGCTGACATATCTCAGCTGGATTTGAAACTAGGCTTAGGGAATGATATTCTATATAAAAATGGGGTTTCTTGAGGTTTGTTTGTCTGTTCACATTTGGGAAAGGAAGTTTTATTTTCAGACGAGGTTATGCAAAAATACTGTGATGAGAAATGCAATTTATGAACAAAGTCTTCACGCCAGCAGCATCATACATTGGAAGCCCGCTTTGAATCTCATTTGTCCTAAGTATACTCAGGTGATTTGAATAATTAAAAACCTTAGCATAACTTAAACTTTCTACATACAAAAATCCTTGAGGAAATTAAATCAATCCAATTGGTGAACAGAAACAATATTCTGTAAGTGACCTCACCTATCTTATGATGAAAATTATGATTTTGAATAAAGATCATAGAATCACAGAATCATAGAATGGTGTGGGTTGGAAGGGACCCCAAGGATCATAGAGCTCCAACCCCCTGCCACAGTGAGGACCACCAACCTCCAGGCCTGGATCTACACAAGGTTGCCCAGGTTGCCCAGGGCCACCACTCTCTCTGTAAAAAACTTCCCCCAATATCTAATTTAAACCTTCCCTCCTTTAGCTTCAATCCATTCCTCCTTGTCCTGCCATTATCTACCCTTTTAAAAAGCTGATTCCCCTCCTGTGTCTCTGCTCCCTTCAGGGACTGGAAGGCTGCAATGAGGTCCCCCCGCAGCCTTCTCTTCTCCAGGCTGAACCAGCCCAGCTCCCCCAGCCTCTCTTCACAGGGGATAGTAACCTATTATTAAAAAAATTAAATGCATCCTCTGGATATTCATTGGCCAATATTAGAATCACAGCGTTTTGCTGAAACAAAAATGTTTATTCTGTCAGAGCCTTATAATTGGGCAATTTCACAGGAAATAATGGGCTGAAAGGAGAATGAGTCTCAGACAGCAGTCAGAGAAGCTTATCAGTAGTAAAGTCTGGGAAACACTGAGCTTAATTGTCCTTCATTACATGGACAAGGTGGCCTTTGCAATGTGTTTCACTCACAGGATGGTGTAGTGCAGGAGTTACACATAGCTACATGCTACATAGAATCATAGGATCACAGAATCATAGGGGTTGGAAGGGACCTCCAGAGATCATCAGGTCCAACCCCCCTGCCAAAGCAGCTCCCCAGCTCATATTGCACAGGGAGGCATCCAGACAGGGCTGGAATCTCTCCAGAGAAGGAGACTCCACACCCCCTGGGCAGCCTGTCCCAGGGCTCCCTCACCCTCACTGGGGAAAAGTTCTTCCCCAGGTTGGTGTGGAACTCCCTGTGCTCCAACTTGCAGCCATTGCCCCTTGTCCTGTCCCCACAGACACTGAAAAGGGGCTGGCCAATTCCCCCTGCTTCCCATGCTTAAGATATTTATAAACATTAATAAGACCCCCCTTAGTCTTCTCAAGGCTGAACAGTCCCAGGTCACTCAGCCTTTCCTCATAGGGGAGATGCTCCAGGCCCTTCATCATCTTCGTAGCCCATGTTTCTCTTCTGCTCTAAGTCCAGCATGCACAGTCACTTAAAGATGGCCAGATATCACATCAGGTATCACCTCTGATAAAGACAGGATTCTCCATGTTACAGGCTGAGTTTAAGTGGCCCGGAATTGGCCTGCCCATCAGCAGGCTTAGTTTCTACATTAAGAAACTGTGTATTAAGCTGGCTGAAATTGGCTTGAATTAGAGCTTCTCTGCGTTACTTGCTATAACGAACTGATTAAAGGTAAATATTGCTTTGAATTGTACTCGTGAAATACGAGTCCCCATCTGGAAAGCTTAGAGTAAGCCAAAATATGTGTGGTCGCATGCACCTTTGACTTCAGTTCAAAGCAAGAAAGGCAAGGAGAGGCCGAGTGATTTCTGATATGGATTGGTGAGCTGCAGCTACAGAATACTCCATAAAAGAAATCTAGGTCTCGAACCCATCATTCAACCAGTAATCCCACTGCATGGAGCAAGGGTGGTTGCAGAGAGGAAGGGTGGCAGAATCATGCTCCCTTACTTCTCTTTGTGCGTTTCTTGGATCGCAAAACCACGTGACTAATGAATTCGAACTAATTAACAAGTGCCTTAAATAGTCATCCAGGCATCGTGTCCACGTGTCTGTTCCAGAGAGACACGTAATCCAACCAGCTAACTTCGAGCTTGCTAAAACTCCTTACCCAGCAGAGAATAAGATTTGGGTGTTGTGGGTTTTTTTTTAATGGGTGAATTATGAAGGCTGCAGCAGAGGTAACTATGACCATAAGCCCTTGGTTAATTCTCCTTCAAAGGAGAGCGGTAACTTTTCCAGGTAAGATGAGCAGAATGGTGGACTGCTGAGGAAGCAGCCACCATCCCCTGACTGCACCGGTTTATCATAACAACCATGATTCAAGCACATCAGCCTGATTTATGTGCAGGTGGTCTGCCAGCCCACCCCAAATTGCTCACCAGGCTCCATGACCTATAGGCACCTCACCTAATTGCACTTTTGATAACAAGCTGTAGGTGCAATTAGAAGCATTAGCGCAGCATAAAGAGGTAGCAGGCTTGTTTCACGCCCTCTTATGAAGGGGAAAAGTTAAGTTCTGGGAGGGGGCTGTCACGTACCACACTGCATTGCTGGGTTTGGAAGTGCTGCTTTATAGGTAAGTTGGATTCTCTGACTGACTCTGGAAAATCGTGTTCGGTCCCCAGGCTTTGGAAACATGATTTCCAAAACCCATCCCAGGGAGGGGGTTGAGGCACCATCCCTGGATGTGTTTATCAGACAGGTAGATGAGTTGCTCAGGGATATGGTTTAGCACAGGACAGGAACGGTTGGACTGGATGTTCTTAAAGGTCTTTTCCAACCTTGTGATTCTGTGATTTCCTTCTTTATATGGGAAATTTTAGCAATAACTGTGAGGAATTTTTTTACCAGTTTGAGGAATTATGGCATTTTTACTTGGGGGGATGAATATGAATGCTTCACCATACCAGAGAAAAGAAAATAACAAGCTACAAAGAATGTGAGTGTCTTTAATCTCTCAGACTCTGTGAAAAGGCAGGTCTAATCAATGAATATTTATTGTGGTTCAAACAACTCTGCAGCTTAGAGTCTTGTTACTGAGATGTATAGAGTGGGTGTGAGCTGCCATTTCTCCCAAGAAAAGGAGAGTGGTGAGAGATATTGTGGGTTTTTTTAATAATTTGCTATTTTTTTTTTACAAAGCTGGCAGGTGGAGTGCTGCTGCTGCTGTCTTTGGAGATCGTTTTCTCTCCTTGGTCAGAACTGGGCTGACTGTGAAAATAGAATCATAGGATCATAGAATCATAGGGGTTGAAAGGGACCTCCAGAGATCATCGGGTCCAACCCCCTGCCAAAGCAGCTCCCCAGCTCATATTGTACAGATGGGGCTGGAATCTCTCCAGAGAAGGAGACTCCACACCCCCTGGGCAGCCTGTCCCAGGGCTCCCTCACCCTCACTGGGGAAAAGTTCTTCCCCAGGTTGGTGTGGAACTCCCTGTGCTCCAACTTGCAGCCATTGCCCCTTGTCCTGTCCCCACAGACACTGAAAAGGGGCTGGCCAATTCCCCCTGCATCCCATGCTTAAGATAATTATAAGCATTAATAAGGTCCCCCCTTAGTCTTCTCTTCTCAAGGCTGAACAGTCCCACCTCACTCAGCCTCTCCTCATAAAATACCTGTGAAATTGCTCCCTGAAATTTGGAGGTAATGGCGTTTTGCAGAGTAGGGCCTGGGAGGGGTCCAGTAATGGAGAAAAAAATGCAAAGGAAAATACTGCACTCTGATATTATAAAAAATAACCCAAAAAAATAATAAAAAAAATACTAAAGCCAAACATCCACAGATAGGTCTTAACACCCTGCTCTAAAGTCAGAGTCCCTTGTCCAGGGACTGTGACCATTTGCAGAGTTGGAGTAGCCAGATACCAATACGTAATAATCCTTTTCAGCACGGAGACTTAACCAGAAATGACAGCTTTCAAATGCTCATAGCATCATTATCTGTGCCCAGGAATAATCCTGGGGAAAAAACAAACCCAAACCAACCAACCCCACGAATCTCTACCAAAGGGAATCAGAAGCAAAAGGAATTGAAAAGAAACCCTGCGTTGCTGAATTCTGCAGGGGAAAAAATGCTCTCCCATATATCCTGCAACTATGTTTGACCTGCAGACGTTGTATGTGCAGTAGATACACTGGCCACAAGCAAATCTCCTCACGATCATGCCTCCTGCTCTATCAGTAAAAAGATGCGAAGAACAGACAGGCTGCTATAAACAAGCATTCTCCTGGGGAGCATAGGAAGGAGTTAGTCGAAGGAAAATTACCATAGGATCTGTCATCTAATATAAATTATGACCCAAATATATTTGTTTGTCTTGTTTAGGTCATATAGCCCTGTCTCATTTTCATATGTTTTGCTAGTCTCTGAGTGTCACTAGCAGAATGTGATGGCATGGTGCAAGAAAATTGAGGACAGCGAATCTGCTGTGCCTCATTGTGCCCTGCGTGTGGCATTAAGGAATCCATCCACCTCAGAAATGAATAATTCATGATCCTTCATACTTCCTCTCTTTGTCACCATGTTCAAAAAGGATTCATGATCCAGACAGACATGTCAGGATGCCTTCATTGCTCTTGGTGCTGAACAGGAATAAAGCCCATCAAGGCAGAAAGCTTTCACGGGGTACTAGTCCCCTGCAAAGCAGTCCATAACACACATTAGCAGCTTTTTGTGTCATTCTTGTATGAAAAATTAGTTTATCAGGCCCTGCTGCCTTGTTATACCTTCAGAGACAGTGTTTTTATGCCTGCAGTTGCTACCTGAGATGCTTCTCTATGTGCCAGAAGGGATTTCTGATGTAGCCAGAAAGTTGGAAAAGCCATAGAGCAGGGAGCCAGTCAGAAAGAGAGGAGAAAAAGAGTTCCTTAGGGGAGAAAGGTACACATGGTAAAACTATTGACCCTTCAGCTCTGTACCTTCTTCTTCTTGAACTGTCCCACCACACCAGGAGTTTATACTGCAGTGTCCCTTCGTCATGGTAATGCAGTCCAGGCGGTTCATCTGCAAGACCTCTGTATCAGGGCAAGACTCATTAGCTTGGGATGGTGATCTGGAACCAAGGCACTTGGCAGTGAGTAATCCACTTTATCCACACAGAAATCGTGTTTTTTGGTCTGGAAAGAGGGGCTTTGGGCTGTTTTTAACTGGGATAAGGCCACGGTGTGGCAAGGAGTGGGTGAAGCAGGGGACCTGTGCATGGGGTAACAAGACCCTCAGGGGCAGGCTGCAGCCCTGGCCATGTGTGTGGGACCTGCTTTGGATACAGGGGTTTCTGTACTTGGCCCCAGGGCTCCCTGATACTCAGCAACACTGAATTTCTGGTCTAGCACTGTCAGCACAAACATACCAGCAAATTTTTGCACATGCAAAATTGCTTGTACATCCCTTGGAGCTTTCTGTGACCGTACAGGGATGGATCTGGTCGTGGTGGCAGTATTGATGCCAGTGGGACAGCAGGAGCTTGAAATAGGAGAGAATCTGCAAAAACACTCCAGAATCAATAACCATGCATTAGCTCTTCTGGGTTTGTTTTCAGCTTGCATGGTCTTGCAGTTTCTTATTTTCTTAGGACATCCACGCTATTCTATCTCCAGAGAGGGGCTGGCTAGCAAACTTATACAATTTAAACCTTGCACTCAGCAATTCTATAAGATCATCTTTATGGTGAAATATGAACACAGGTTCCCTTTTATTTTTGTGTTACTGGCTTCTGTTGAAATGCATAGCATTTTCTTAAGGAGATTAATGCCTCGGGACACTGTGTATAAGAACTGGAGCTGGCACATATTTAAATAAGTTAACAGAAAAATAGGTTCAAAAATCCTGCCAGGCACAGACTTTGTGCTATAATACCCCTGCATCGCATATATTATTTTTATTATATTGGACTTTTTCTGGCCTGAATTCTCCAAAGAACTCTGGTTCTCAAGTTACATTGGCTCTCCACACTGTTCCATGCTGTGGAGTGTCCTGGTTTGGGCTGAGAGCAAGCTAGTGTCCTTTCTAGCAGCTGGTATAGTGCTGTGGTTCAGTTAAGAGTGAGAATAATGTTGGTAACATGCTGATGTTTTCAGTTCTCACCAAGTAGTTGTAGCTTCTACACCAAGGCAAGGACTTTTCAGCTTCTCGGTTGCACAAGCAGCTGGGAGAGCACGGCCAGGACAGCTGACCCAGGCTGGCCAAAGGGATATTCCATACCATGTGACATCGTGCTCCATACAGACCAGGGCAAGCTAGCTGGGAGGTGGGATCTCTGCTTGGGAACAGGCTGGGCATCCAATTATTTTTTTTTAATTGTTGTTGTTATTCTTTTCCTTTGTTACTCTATTAAACTGTCTTTATCTCAACACATGAGGGTGTTTCCCCACTCTCCTGCCCATCCCCCTGGGGGGAAAGAAGTGAGTGAGCGACTGCATGGTGCTCAGCTACCAGTTGGGGTTAAACCACAACATGGACCTCCTTCTGTACCTTCCCATCCAGAGACCTTTTGTGATGGTGATCCAAAGAGCAATCAGTAAAACAGTGATTTGATGAGATCACCCATCACAGTTCTAAAAACCCTAACAGACCTAAATATAGGACCAGCTTTCATGCAAGAAAACCAAACCAGCAGTATATCCTGCTCTCCCTAAGAATTATGTTATGCATTTCTGGATGCCTTCCACAAACATGTTATGTTGGCTCCTGATTTCCAGTCTTATTCTTACCTGGCATAAATGCCCATAACCAAATAATATACAGATTCATGAAAGCATCTTTATCAAGATTAAGGAGCTGGTTGAGTATGGTAGAAGATGCCTCAGCAACTCCCTTGAGTAAAGCTGATGTCATTTTATTCTAATACTTGGACTGAAATTTGACACTTAGTATCTTGTAAGAGAAGATTTTTGTTTGTTTTCATCCACTGGTGGCAAGAGGTAATTTAGAAACAGAGAGGTTGCCATATCTAACTACAGATAGAGAGTTGGGGTTTCTAACTACAGTCAGGTACATGTGAACATGTAGAAAACATCTCAGAGGGATTATGAGTGCCTGAGAGGCTCTCATCTTAGTTATTCTGCTCCTTGGAGATTGCCATAATCTTTGAAGTACCTGTATTTTTTTCAAAAGAAAAGAAATCTCTGCTGCCAAAATGTCCAGGATTCATTTAATCTATGTCACTATCAATCCACCTTGCAAGGTTCCACTTTCCAATATACTCTTTTATGCAATTTGATTTAAATCCTTTCCATCTTCATAAATTGTCATAGCTTTGAATAATCATGGGGAAAAAAAAAACCCAAACAGAAGTAGATGTTTCTCATTTACTTCTTTTCATATGACCCCTTACTTCAAATATTTGTATTATTGTGTCCAGCGTTGTTAAACTTCTGAAAGGAAAACAGTCCCACAGGTTTTAAGGTCATTCTAAACAAGGGGGTTTTCCATGCTGCCTACTGTTCTTACTGTATCCAAGATTTTACATGTTCAATCTGCAATATGTTTTCTAAAATGACTTTTTCTTTTTTTTTTTTTTTTAACCTGAAGCTTTACCCTGAACCATGATCTCATTATTTTTCCCCATACACTTCATAATCTCACCCACTTTTAAAATTATTTCACTTTTGGATGGCTATGTGAGTGTATGTGAAGAACAGGATGTGAAGAACATCACTAACCACAGTGTTAATGGTCCTTTCTTACGTTTTCAGGTCCCTTTCTTCAGGTCCCTTTCTTAACCTGAACCCTTCTGTCTGAGGCAAGTCAACATTTCCCTCCAGCACTGAACTTCCTTAGCTTATTTGTAAGGACGTTAAGCATTTAATCTAACTCAGAGCCTTGCTGTACTTCTCAGAAGTAAAGCTGAAACACTGCTCAATTTCCTACCAGGTTTCTGATTGACCACAATGCTTCTAATGGGATGAACACTTCAGGACAGGAATTTTTGTAAAAACTGAGCAGATTGTGCCAGGCCAGTTATTCTTGTATGAATTCCTTGATTTTTCCAGTTTGGAGCTTCTGATATAAAGTGAAATTATTTTTTTTTCCCCCTGCAAAGACCATTTAACTCCCTTCTGCTATGACACCAGACAATTTGTTGTTCTGTTTATTAGTAACACATCAACTGGATTTTCAGAGGTGTAGATGTAAGTGCTATGCACTCTAAGGCTTTTGATTACTTCTGAATCCTTTTTCTTTTTTTAAGCATTATCTGTCCACTAGCCCTCTGAAATGGTAGTTGCTTTTAATAAAAGATTGCATATCTTTGCAAGCAGCTCATCATCTTTATTTCTGAACTCCTTCAGAACTCATAAATGTACAACATCTGGGTACCCAGAGTGATGGCAGAAGACAGCTTGAAAAAATAAAAACGAGCCTTGTCTGTGAATCAGTCTGGCAGAGTGCCACCACCTCAGTAGTTCCAGAAAGCCAGCCTTTTAGAAACTTCCTAGATGAAATTTTTCATACCCCAGCATGGGCCAGGCAGTCATGGCCATTAAACTCGGTATTCTCCCAACCCATAATCTGATGATATGTGTGTTAGATAATATAATTTATATATATATATATATATATATATTCATTATTGGTTAGGTCTTTGTATAGGTAGATATATAAAGGGGTTTCCTGAGTGGATTTTGAAGCTCTCGGGGGACTCAGGAGCCCAGAAGACCTCTAAGAAGTTCAGAGAGCCAAGCCTGTGGGTTGTCTAGGTACTGGCATCACTTATTTTAAAATAAATAAAAAATTAAGAAGTGTAGCACGTGCATGGCAAAAATGGTGAGAAGTTATTTGGGAATGTAAAAGTGTGTGTAGACACACTCTGTGCAGGGCAGGTCAAAACTCAGAAGCAGCACCCAAATTAGTGGGCCTCAATTTTCTGACAGAATTTTTTTTTTTTTCCGGAGGAAAAAGCTGTTGGCACTGGAAATTTCCATTATTTGAGTTAAACTACCATTTTCTTCTCAGAAGTACTCCCAGGGAGGGTCTAGACACTCACTTTGAGCGGGACAGCCATTAAACAGGAGAGGAGAGGTCATTGTTTCAGCTGCCTCCTGCTCTGGAACCCAGAAAATACCAAAATATTAAAATTTCCCGAGGCTCACGAGTTTTAATTTCACTCTTTTCTACAGGAAGCAGCTATATGCGGTCAACCAGATGTCTGCAGGCATGCATGGTATGATCATGTGGTGATCAGAAGGTCACATTTTTCTCATGTTTCCAGGGCAGAACTTCCAAGCCCTTCATACAGCCGCCCCGCTCCACGAGCTCCCCAGTTTAACCTGTGCGGATGATTTTGTGGCCGCCATTCCATTTGGAAGAAGAGATAACTGGTGGTCCTGCTTATTTGGGAAGGAACCTTCAGCCAAGTGCCTGAGCTGGAGCAGGAAGGGGTCCTTTGCTGCGAGTATCTGGGGGAGGGGGAGGATGCGTTTGGGGATGCGTGTGGAAAGACACAACACAAGCACACAACGAGGAGCAGACTTCAGTCTCAGGCTTTGGTGCCCCCCAGAAAAATTACAGTTTTTACAACAAGGTCAGTTCAAGGCTGAATTTAAGTGCTCTCTAAACTCAGATAATTTAAACAAAGCTGCTATAAAGACCCACATCTCAGAACAGAAACCAAAAGCTCATGGATGGAGACCACGAGGTTTTTAATGCTTTGCAGTAAAGCTTGTGGACTGTTTAGATAGAGAGTCTTCCCCCAAGTTTAAGAGACCAGATCGTACATAACAAGTTAAATTGAAATGGACAGGGAGATCCGCTAATTCCTCTGAATTAGAACTAATATTAATGATTGCAATAAATTACCCCCAAGTAAAAGGCTTTATTTCTGATAAAGCTTGAACTGTTTAAGTAATAAGATGTCCCACCCCCACCCCTGAAATGCCAGACTCTTTTCTTGAGCCACCACAGAGCTTGTTTATGACTTTGCAATCGGAATGGCAGGTCACAGGACAAAAGCTGGCCCCAAAGCCTGTGATGGAAACGTTAGAGATCTTCAGAGGGGACCTAATTAATGTTTATAAATACCTTAAGCATGGGATGCAGGGGGAAATGCCCAGCCCCTTTTCAGTGTCTGTGGGGACAGGACAAGGGGCAATGGCTGCAAGTTGGAGCACAGGGAGTTCCACACCAACCTGGGGAAGAACTTTTCCCCAGTGAGGGTGAGGGAGCCCTGGGACAGGCTGCCCAGGGGGTGTGGAGTCTCCTTCTCTGGAGAGATTCCAGCCCCATCTGGACGCCTCCCTGTGCAATGTGAGCTGGGGAGCTGCTTTGGCAGGGGGTTGGACCCAATGATCTCTGGAGGTCCCTTCCAACCCCTGTGATTCTGTGATTCTATGATTCTGTGAAATGCCGTTTGTTTTAGACAGCAGTGTATGAGGCCAAGGCTTAGCTTGAAGCTGCTAAGCCAGCAGCTGCCTGGGCATCTAGAGGCAGAGCACTTCTTCCTAGCTCTGTCCATGCTGCGTGATGCTGACCGTGAGAGGCAGGACCTGATTCCCACCTTGCCAAAACTCTGCGGTGAGCAGAGTATTAATGACACCTTGTTGTCTTGCATCTGGCTTCCTAACCAGCACCACACACGGGGCGGGGGGAGCAACACAGGGACCGTGCTTCAAGGGGGTCAGGACTAAAGGGCTGCTTTTCCTTTTTGCGAGCCCCAACTAGTAAAGATCAGGCCGAGACAATGCTTTGCTTTCCCCCAGTCCTTTCACATCTGTCAAACTGCAGCTTATTTCATCTCGCTGGATTTCAGTTTTACTGAAGCGTGCCAAAGCCGATCAGTGCTTTTCAAAGGGCTGCTTCCTTCTGGTGTCCTGGAGGAGAAGGTGGCAGAAATGCGAGCGCTGAAGTACCTGCTGACCTGCTGTCAGGGGGAGGAAAGGTGCTCTCTGGGACTCTGTTCGCTCGAGGGGGATGAGTCGACGGTGCCCCACATGCTGCTTTGCCTGCAGCCTGAGCCGTGGCCCCGGCGCCAAGGGAAGGGAAAGGAATCTGACAAGAGCCACAGTGCCACGGCAAGAAAAAAGTCTTGTGAGGTGTTCCAGTTGTGTTCCTTATGCCAGCTATCTCACACTCAAATTGGACACAGGCGTGCAGCATTTTTTGACATAAAGGCCTGAAAAAGATGCATCTCAAAGTGGATGACACTGATACTCGTCCTTTAGTAACACTGCACATCCCTCAGATGTACAATGGCCAGGGCAGGGTCAGATTAGATGTTAGGAAAAAATTCTTCACTGAAAGAGTTGTCGGGATGTGGAACAGGCTGCCCAGGGAGGGGGTTGAGTCACCATCCCTGGATGTATTTATAAGACAGGTAGATGAGGTGCTCAGGGATATGGTTTAGCACAGGACAGGAACGGTTGGACTGGATGATCTTAAAGGTCTTTTCCACCCTTGTGATTCTGTGATATGGGATTTGAGACCTTGATATCAAGCACTAATCACAGATATGCTAAAAGGATTTGCAGCTAAGCAGAGAGAAATAGATGTGGAAGAGAGATAAAAGATGGGGAGAAGAATATGAGCTTTCTCTCAATATAGACAGGCAATTGAGCCCCAGTGAGATCAGCCTAGACATTCAGAAGCCATGCGGGAATGCGAGGAGGAGACCTGGGATAAAGGGACCTTATTTTGGAGGTGCTGATTCTCAGTGGTTCCCAGAAAATCAAGGTCCATTAAATTGTCTCCAGTTCGGCAACCTCATCTGGAGGATGCTGAAATCCTTCATGGCTTTTGACAGCCTTGCCTGAAGTAATTTGCTCATGGAAATACAAAAAACTCTTGCAATTTTCAGGAACCAAACCTTCATCCTCTCTAAGTGTGCAACCAGTGTCTTAATCATGGGCCATCCTTCATCTGTGCCATAAAGCAGTCTGCTGCAGGAAATCAAACAAAGCCCTGTTAACTTCTTCCCCCCTTTAATTTCAGAGTGCCCAAAGTGTTGCTAAACAGCTGCACAAAACTAAAATCTGACCTTCTCCTGCCTTTTTCCTGTAGCTGCAGAGCCACATCATTGAAGACTTGCTCCTGAACTCAGCCACAACATAGCTAGCTACCAAGGGAAACTAAAGAGTGAGCAAATATAACAGCACTTTAAATAGATTGCTCGTGTATTTTTAGGTATGGTGCTCCATAACTCTCCTGGTAAGAGCTAATGCAGTCTCAGAGCTCTGTTGCTTTCTGTTTGCCTTGTCTTTGATGCCCTGAAGCTACCTGCAAAGTTTCAGTTTTGAAATTAAATGGTGCTTAAAGTGAATTGAAAAGAGATGAGTTTTAGAAGATGGATGAGTCTGTAAGAAAAAAGAATAATTCCAGGGTGTTTAACCATTTCTGTCGTTTGGTTCCTTGGCTTCTAGTGCACTGGGAAGTTCTGCTAGGGGAAGCTGACAGAAAAATCTGTTTATGACTTCTGCAACAAAGCTGTAAAACCAAACTGTCAAAACAAGTCACAGGGAAGGAGATCAGAACCCCCCTGTGTAGCAAAGTGACAGTTGTATTCCACATTTCACATCTCCTCGGCATTACTCCATTGAAGAGCGAGTAAGGAAATGTGGAAGCATCCTGGCTGTAGCATCTCTAGGATCTCATCCCCTGGCTGTAGGGTGTCTGGAACAGGCTGCCCAGAGAGGGGGCTGAGTCACCATCCCTGGATGTGTTTAACAGACAGCTAGATGAGGTGCTCAGGGATATGGTTTAGCACAGGACAGGAACGGTTGGACTTGATGATCTTAAAGGTCTTTTCCAACCTTGTGATTCTGTGATCCCTTTAGTTTACCCTAGAAAATGACAAAGGTTTTGGGGTTTTTTTGACATCATCTTTGATTTTTGCTGAGCTATGGATAGAAGCCTGGATTATGCTGGATGTTGTTGCTGTGAGGGCTGTTGGCTTTTTGCTTCTATGCTTTTTCAGTGTAGGTTGCAGCCCTTGGCAGTTAACAAGTCTATCAGAGGTGCCTCGGAGAAAGCAGTCACCAGACATTTCTATGGGGTTATGAATGCACTCAGTGTCTGACCGTGCTCTTTGGCTTCTACATATTAAACCTGAAGGAAAATAAAAGCTCTGTGTTACTATAGTAACCCACATCGATATACACTGGGCAGATAGCTTTCTTTATGAATGACAGATGCTGGACACTGGCAGCTCAGCGCTCATTACACAGCCTGATTGTGCAAGTGCCACACTGCGGCGTTTCTGTCAGCAGTACTTCACACTTAAAAAATCAGTGTTTTAGTGCAATGTGGCTGGTTCCTGCTTTTCTGTCAAGCTCACATAACTCAAAGCACTGTTTAGGAAAAAAGAAAACCAAACAGAGTTTAGACTTACCCATGGTAACTACAGATGGCATAAATATATGTCTATTTTTAAAACATAATGCTAAGCAGCTCTGTGACATGGGCTTATCTGGTTAGACTCAGTAATAACCATCCATGCATTGCAACTGGCCTTTCACTCCTCCTTAGCCAAATAATATATAAGGTGGCATAAAATTTGCCTGTGCAGCGGGGAAAACGAGGGGGACCTCAGGAGTGGGAGCTGGACCAACTCCAGGGATGCTCCAGCGTTTGGTGAAGAGCTTTGGGGGGCTGAGCAGCTGCCCTGCTGTCCGCTTCGGGTGATGCTTTTGGACCATGGGTCTCAGTGATGTGTTGCCACCTCTTCAGCTCAGGAGCCCACTGAGGGGCTGCAACCTGCTGCTTGTCAGCACCAGACTTGCTGTGCTACGATTGAGGTGGCTGTGGCTTTTCAGAGTGCTTTGTCCCTCTGTGTGTCTGTCTGTCCATCTCAAGTGTTGATTCAAGGAAACACATGCAGATCTAAGTACAGAAGACATCAAAATGTCAAGTAAAAATAATGAAAAGTATTTGAAGTGGTTCCTTTCTTTTCATTTCATTGACATGAAATAAAACACAAGAGACCAAAGATGCTCTGAGTTCCGGTCCTTCAGTACCCTAACTACTTTGAGCAGTTTCCCAAAGCCAGTGCTTAATTTCTTTACTGTTTTTAGGCTGACATGCTCCATCTGATAACTAGGACACCATCAAGCTCCCACAAACAAAAACATAGTTAAAACTACACCAATATCTGAGTTTGGGTTTGGGTTTTTTTGCATGGTGGGGAGGGATAAAGGAAAGAGAAGAGCGCATTTAAGCTTGTTCCACTGGAGGGTATGTCTTCACAGAGCTGTAGGACTTGTAAGGGACCTCCAACTGGAGTCTCCAGGACACTCCTGGAGTCTTTTGATTCACCTTTCCTCAGGAACAGTGAGAAAGTTGCAGGTAATGCTAAAACTTGCCTTGGCATCAGTTCACCAGTCACTGAAACAAGTGATGTGTCAAATACACGTTTAACTGCAAGAGACTTCATTGTGTTCCTTTAAGGGAAGAAACAATTCAAAAGTGTTTGAAAGAGAGGATTACTGGGGTTGTTTTTAAGAGACTCCTACTGTGGAAGGAGTCAAGGGTGAAGTGAAGGTAGGTCCCTAAAAACGCTGAAAAGTGTGTGTGAGGAAGCCCAGTAATTTAACTTAATTAGTGCTGCGAATTATGTCAACATAACCAGTGGGAATTAGTGGGGGTTACAGTGTTTGGTGGTGTTTGGTGGTTCTAGTTAATCTCCATCTCATGGCATTGCTGCATGCTGTCACAGCATCCTTCTTCCATGTAAGGGTGCTGAAACGGGGCTGAATACTTCTCCTGATATTAAGCAGACAGCGACGGTACTCGGTGTTTTCAAATTCAGGTCATGGATAAACTGTGCTTCACTTCTGTTCTTGGTGGCCTTTTTTTTAAGTGCCAAAACTTGAGAATAAAAAAAAATTGAAGGGAGTTCAGAGAGAAAGCCACAACAGAAGGAAAAGGTAAATAAATAAAAGCCCTGCTTAATTTAAGGCCCTGTCTTTGTAATATCATGACATAACATACCTCAGTATCCCACATCAGAGAAACTTTCTTAGGTGTCTTTTTTTGGGGTAGCTGTTCCAACTGGTAAAACATGCAGCCAAGGTAAGGTTTTAAACAAGATTTATTCCATTTGTTGTAGTTTTATATTGATTTTTTTGTTTTATTCTAACATAGTTTTCCTATTTAGATTTTTTTCTGATTTGGGTTTTTTTTCCCAGCAACTCGCATGAGACACCTCCTTGTCACAGTAAAGGCATTGCATATATTTGCTTTCCTAAGCATAAAAAAAAAAAGAAACACACATGTAGAATCCAATCATAATCAAACAACATCCTCTCTAACCAGTGTGTTAGGTCACAATACAGATATTATTCTAAGTAATTAAAATTCCTGCCATTTACAGTGTCAGATTCAATTAAACTGACAGGAAAGCACGAAGTACAAGTTTGTTATGCTATAGTGTAGACATTTGCATTACAAATTTTGCTTTATAGTTAAGCACACATGATGAAAACTATTACTGTTGTTCATGTATGCTATGAAAAACAGTAATCCTCTCTTTCAAACACTTTTGAATTGTTTCTTCCCTTAAAGGAACACAATGAAGTCTCAGTGCTCTGTATTTAGGAAAGCCCAAGCAAAATGCAGCTTCATTCTTACAAACACATGAATCTTTAACTTCATGCAAATGAATGTACCCAGAGGGCCTTAAGAAAGTACTCATGAACGTAAAACTAACCATGGATCGATGCATTTATAGGACAGGTCCTTGCCATTAAGATAAATTAAGTAATAAAAACGATGGGTCAAAAAGTTCTCATTAAAATCTCCTCAATCTGAGCCAGGAAAGCAATAATGAAATTAAAAATAAAAAATATTTTTGAAGCATAAAGAATTTGTTGTTGTGCTCATGAAAATATATGTAAGGCACATATGTCTGTGCATATAGATTAAAACATATATAAAATATATATTGGGGATCTGATCAATGGCTATAAGTACCTGAAGTGTGGGACACAGAGGGAAATAGCCAGCCTCTTCTCAGTGTCTGTGGGGACAGGACAAGGGGCAATGGCTGCAAGTTGGAGCACAGGGAGTTCCACACCAACATGGGGAAGAACTTTTCCCCAGTGAAGGTGAGGGAGCCCTGGGACAGGCTGCCCAGGGGGGTGTGGAGTCTCCTTCTCTGGAGAGATTCCAGCCCCGTCTGGACGCCTCCCTGTGTGACCTGTCCTAGGGACCCTGCTTTGGCAGGGGGGTTGGACCAGATGATCTCTGGAGGTCACTTCCAATACCTACAAGTCTTTGAATCTGTGAAAATTCTAGCCTAAGTCAAGTAAATGGTGAGACAGTAAACAGCATTATCCTAACAAAAAAGCTCAGCATTAATATTGACTGCATATCTGCTACCAAAACTATAAAACTGAGTAAAATTAATTCTCTCTGTGCAGTTAATATTTGAGGAGGAAAAATACAGTTTGTCTTCCTAGGTGCTGAAGCAGCAGCCTGTTTTCTATACCAAAACAAAGAATATTGATAGGAGGGGAAGCACATTGCTTTTATATTACAATAATTTTCAATAATTGTTGTAATTTTCTGGCTGCCTTGCAAATGCCAACCAAAATCTGTACAGCAGGTGAAACATAATGGAAGACAATTTAAAATGCAATGCATATCATAATCATAATCATCGTTCAAGTATGCAGCTTAAAAATTACACAGACAAGTGTATATTTCATTGTAGCATGCAATCTATCAAATGGAAGACAAGCTGTATGATACAGGTGACTTATTTCCTTTCAGGATACTCTTCAGGTACCTGAATGTTTTTATACAGCAGCCATAGCTGGTGTTATGTAAAATTTACTAAGCAGTTTAAATTCCAGAGAGCACAGGACATCCCTGATTGTCCCCAATGAGCGAGTTAAAATGTGTCTTATAGCCAACTGTTTCATAAGCCCTTAGTCAGAGAATCATAGAATCACAGACTGGTCTGGTTTGGAAGGGACCCCAAGGATCACAGAGTTCCACCACCCTGCCATAGGCAGGGACACCAACCTCCAGGCCTGGAGCTACACAAGGTTGCCCAGGGCCCCATCCAACCTGGCTTTGAACACCCCAAGGGATGGGGCACCAATAATCTCTGGAGGTCCCTTCCAACCTCTACAATTCTGTGAATCTGTGAAGCCTCCATAATTCCATTAGTTTCTCAAACAGATAAAACCAATGACAAGCATACCCCTGGCACTACAAATGGCCTAAGAAATTAGCAGAGAGAACTATTATGTGTTTTTTTTCATATTATAGAAAGTAAAAACCCCCTTGAACGTAAAACCAAATAGGTGATGATATTGTAGGAGCCTGTGGAGCAGAGGTCTGAAGACACAAAAGTTTTAACTAGTCAGTTGTATTAAACTTTATTGTGTTTTCAATCAGAGTTTAAAAACTAGATGGCAATGCCTGCCATTCACTGCATGAAGCATATGACATCAATTGCTCAGGGTCAGGAGATAATCCGTTGGCTCCTGTGTCCAACTCAGATCTCTCATCAGCAACAACAAATGATTTCAGAAAATACTCTCAGAAAAAAAGACTTTCCAGTCCAGTCCACCTAACCAGAGCAGAATGGAGAACGTGGCTTGTTTGTTAAGAATTTTGCCTCTCCGTTTCCACGTGGATGTTTGCTGAATCACAGAATCACAGGGGTTGGAAAGGACCTCCAGAGATCATCAGGTCCAAACCCCCTGCCAAAGCAGCTCCCCAGCTCATATCGCACAGGGAGGCGTCCAGACAGGGATGGAATCTCTCCAGAGAAGGAGACTCCACACCCCCTGGGCAGCCTGTCCCAGGGCTCCCTCACCCTCACTGGGGAAAAGTTCTTCCCCATGTTGGTGGGGAACTGCCTGTGCTCCAACTTGCAGCCATTGCCCCTTGTCCTGTCCCCACAGACACTGAAAAGGGGTTGGCCAATTCCCCCTGCATCCCGTGCTTAAGATATTTATAAACATTAATTAGGTCTCCCCTTAGTCTTCTTTTCTCCAGGCTGAATAGCCCCAGGTCACTCAGCCTCTCCTCATAGGGGAGATGCTCCCCTGAATACAGGGAACTGTGTAAAATGCTGTCTCGTAGCGAAACAATTAATTTTGTAGCATTAATTGTCTCCCTGTCTGATGGCTTGCTGTACAGCACTGTCTAAACATAAAAAAGAAATGTTCTGTATTCCCAAGGTGTTTACACTTTAAAAACAGCAAAATTTGCCTCTCACACCGCACAAGGGCTAGAAATCTGAATAGGCATTGTACTAATACAACATCCTAGAGCAAAAATGTCATTTTCTTTCCTGCTGTGCTCATGTGGGATTAATTAGGGATCCAACTGTCTGTCTGCAGATCATTTCGACTTCCTCTAAACCACAAGAACCAAGCAGTGTACAAGTAGTCTAACTGAGGGGGGTGGGGGTAAATCCATTTTATAATTGTTTTCTTTCATTTTGTTCTTCCATTACCAGCAAGTACTGTCCTTTAAATGTCACTTATTCAGGCACCAGTGAGAATGACTGAAAGTGACAGATATAAAATCATAGGCAGTTGAACACAGATGCTCTTCATGGCCACGCTGTAAGTGAGTGCAGAGTGCGATATTGTCGTAGTGTGGAAATCTTAGGATCATAGAACGCTCTGGGTTGGAAGGGACCCCAAGGATCATAGAGCTCCAGCCCCCTGCCACAGGCAGGGTCACCAACCTCCAGGCCTGGATCTACACAAGGTTGCCCAGGGCCCCATCCAACCTGGCCTTGAACACCCCCAGGGATGGGGCATCCACCCCCTCTCTGGGCAGCCTGTTTCAGCACCTCACCACTCTATCTGTAAAAAACTTCCCCCTAATATCTCATCTAAACCTTCCCTCCTTTAGTTTTAATCCATTCCCCCTTGTCCTGCCACTGTCTACCCTTTTAAAAAGCTGATTCCCCTCCTGTTTCTCTGCTCCCTTCAGGGACTGGAAGGCTGTAATGAGGTCCCCCTGCAGCCTTCTCTTCTCCAGGCTGGACAAGCCCAGCTCCCTCAGCCTCTCTTGGTAGGGGAGGTGCTCCAGTCCTCTCATCATCTGTGTGGGAAAGGGGCTTGTAAAATCAGTTGCTGGTTTTGGTTGCTGATGTTCATTCCCAGTTGAATTTTTTGGTGTGTTTCAGCCTCTTCCACATCCCTACTCCTGAAAACAGTAAAGCTTCATTTCTGCCTTCTCTTTTCTCCTGCCTTCAAATCCATTAGCTCTATTTCTGCATCATCCAAGCCTTTACTGCCCTCATGGGCTGCTCTCTACTCACCCTTCAGCTGCCTCTTCCCTCCCTCATCCTGTGTTTTGATGAGCAGTTTTGTAGGCTTTTATTGACCAGAAATTACAACCTGCAGGTAAAAAAGGGAGAAAAAAGAGTGAGAGTCCAACTGACTGCCAATGTAGGCTGCAGCTAGGAGAGAAATTTGTGAAACTGTGTATGGGTCAGAATGAAAAGAGTTGGTATTTTTGAGCCACTGTTGAATGTTGTCACAGCCAAGTACAGCCCATGATCCTTTTCACAGTTCATTGCATGATCCCTGGGCTATTTTAGGTCACTTAGGGAGAAATTCATAAGCTTAAATGTAGATCCTAGGCATACAAGGCTGGCAAATGTAGCGGTGAAGCCAGAATATAACCCCGGGAAACCCCAGACTCCTGGAGCATCACTCTAATTCTAACATAGTACCAGATGCACATGCTTAGGCAACCAAACCACCCTTGTTGCCTCAATCGTTCCAGATATGATCCAGGGATAACAGTCTTTCTCTATCACAAAAGAAAAAATAATATATATATATCACAAGGTCACTCAAATATTTTAGGTGGGGTATTCAAATTATTTTCCCCATTAAATATTCTTGTCCTTCTGCAGTGAAGCTGACCAAAAAAAAAAAAAAATCTGCTCATTTCTCTGCAGTCTGTGACTGTGTCATAACCCCTTTTAGCTACAAATGGGCAGTTTGTCATCAGTGCTGTGCAGGGGCTGTTGGTGGCAAGAGGCAAGGTGTCTCTAAATCATGCTGTCAGGTGTCTCTCCTACTCCATGAGAATCATCACATCAGCAAATCTCTGTGTTTTCAGTCCATAATTTCTGCAAGCAGGAGGGGAAGGATTTAGGTCTGACCTCAATGAGGCCTAGCTGAAGCCTAGGTGGGAGGCACCAGGCTGGATTTCCAGGCTCAGACTTGAGGATCTTCCACCAAAAAGCTGTGAAATCTTTAATGAGGCAGTCTCCTTCTCTGTGCTTGTGTTTCTCACTGAGAAGATACATTTTGTTTGACTTAAGTAGGTGGTAAATGCTTCATGGCAGGAGCTGTCTCTTGCTATGCTTTGATTTATCTCAGCACAGTGAGACCGAAATCCCATTGCATTGCTATTGTATAACATAAACGCAATTCACATCCCCAGAAATAGTGGCAATGTTTGATTTAGCTGAAAGATGGTAGCTGCTGCCTACTGCATTGAATTTTGGTCCTGAGACAACAAACAGCCGACAAGACAACCCTGCTAAATTCTGCCACCTTGCATGCTCTATAGCACCATAGACTTGACTGTATGTTAAAGTACAGACCACCCTTATTTACAATTCTTCAGTCATTCTCAAGTTGAGGTCATGCAGAGTCTAAAAGATAATTACAATGTCGATATACAACCCCAGAAGTATTAGCTCATTATTGGCATTAACATATGAATTAACACTTTAGGTGAAAGAGTCAAATATCTATGCCCCTTGAAATAGAACTTACAGGCCTCCAACCTATAATAAAATAACTCTCATAACACGGATTTTTATCAGGTTTCTAAATGGCAATGTAAGAGAACTGCAAGTGAGTGAAAATTTCCAAGGTGGTGTTGCCACTGAGCTAACATCTGTCTTTTTAAAGCCTGCTTTGAAATAACTTGGCTGCCCATTAGTGTATATGGGACCCTAATTCAACAACGTGGATGGCACACAGTCCTCTGGCTCCCCATTCATGCACACCCCACTGCTCGGGAAGTGGGGGAAATGAATTTCCAGTAGGGTAAAGCTATAATGGCAATCTGGTGACCAGATACGCTGTGTGCTTCCACCAGACTTCCTCAGCTTTAAGATCTCATAACAGTGAAAACCCAGAGTCAGGAGTGCAACCAACTCTTAAAACAAATGCAACCAGGTCTTAAAACACTTTTCCCCCCACTCCCTCCTTAACAGGCTTTAGTTAGAAGTTTGCTCCCTTCTTCCCTCCCAGTCGCAGCCCAGGAGGGGCAGGGACTGGGGAAATGGGGGTCTGGGTAACACCTTCCCCCACCCCTCCATTCTAAAGCAGACTTCCCTTTAGCCATGATTTTGCTCCCTTCTTCCCCTCTCCTGCTCGCAGCACAGGATGGGGGGCAGGGACTAGGAGATGGGGGCTTTAGTCAGTCCCTTGCAAGATGGTTTCCTTCTCGGCCGGGATGGGGGCATCCATTCCACACAACCTCCCCCTGCTGCACCGTAGGGTCCCACCCAGGAGAGCCAGTCCTCCACGAACTTTCTCCAATGTAAATCTCTTCCCACTGGGCTTCATCTCTGCTCTGGCAGGCAGCAACAAATCACAGTGTCTCTCAGTCCCAGTCCTCCACGGGGCTATGATGCCTCCTCCAGCAAACCTGTTTGGCTCATCTCTGTAGGTCGCTTGTGCTGGCAGGGGCTCATCCCAGTGTAAGTCACGGCGTCTTCTTTTATGTCTTCACCTGCTCCATCCAGCGTGGAGCCTCTCCACAGGCTGCAGGTGGGGTCTTGGCCTTTTCCATGGGTTTCTCCATGAGCTGCAGGGGCATCTTTCTCTCAGGCACCTGGGGCGCCTCCTCCCCCACCCTTCCCAGACTTTTGTGTCTGCCAACTGCTTACATTTATATAGTTTGTTGCAGCTTCAACACACTTCATTCAGTGCAAGCAAACATCTTAAACTGTCCCTTTATTATCACCTCCTTCTCGGGGACAAGTTGTTTCTCTGGAGGTATCACAATGAGGTCTTGTTGGTAGTCTGTTCTCTGGTGGCAAAATGCAGCTACTTCCAAGTAATTTTCTGCAGCCCCTGGCCCCTCTCTCTCAGCACCCAACTATGCACAACTGCAACACTAAGCCAGAGGGAAACAAAAAGGGTCTGAGAAAGTTAGGCTGACTGGTCTGTAATTTGGTGGCCAAACACAACAGTAGCCTGAAATGAAGACAGGCCTTCCCGACATGGTGGATCCTGTTTGCATCAAGAAAGTGAATACAAGATTATCTTTCTGCCAGTGATAATCTTGCTTGAACATTTGTCCATCCCAGAGGATTGTGAAGTGTCAGGTCTTAACTCTTCCAAACGAAGAGGGACAAGGTCACGCAAGTCGCTGCCACAGTCCTCAGTGACCCCCGTGAGGGTTTATAACCATTTCCATGGTTGCTACAGTGACTGTGCAGCCCCATCTCTGATGACAAAGGATAAGCCGTCTATTCTTCAGCTGGGGACAAAAGACATGTTAATTTTACATATCTGCATTTAATACAAGGACTGTGGCTGGCATCAAATCTGAGTGAGCGGTGCCTATAGAACAGCTTTCTCCCATTGATGGACAGCTGACAAACCTGCCTCAACCAATCGTTAAGTCAGATCTTACTCAGCGTGATGCTCTGACAAGTTCTTAATGCAGCAGCCAGCAATTCACTCCACTTCAGAGAAGCGGATGTTCAGAAAAATAATTCACAGTAAGACTTGTTTAATCATAAGCTTTTGTAAAGACCCAGAGGCAAAGGTCTCTGGTGGAAGAGCTGTTGCTCTTTCAGTATATTGGAACAGTACCTTTAGAACCCACTGGTGTATACAGCCTTTGTGAAAGGTGCCAGGCTGATACAACTCAGTCTCCAGGACTTTCTAAAAAAAATTAGGGCAGATTGAGCAATTACTTCAGCAGTGTGCCACATCCCTGAACCAGTCATCTTCAGGGTGAGAAAACAGGTTAGTGCCAGCCCTTTGTTTCTCCTCTGGAAGAGTTCATTACCAACTGGATGGATTCTTTTTTAAGATGCTATTTTGGGTGTATAGGGACACCTTTTCTGGATGTGTAACAACAGTCAACTAAGCCAAATGGGATATATGAGAGTGGAATGTCATTACACATGATGAAGCGGTGGCACATAGCCACTTTGCAGACAGCATTAAAATTTCAGTCACGTTCTGTGACTGAAAAAAAGAGAAAAGAATTTTAAAGAGATCCAGGAATAAGCATGATTAAAGACATGGGGGTCTCCTATGTTAGAAGGAATTTAAAATATTAATATTAATTACATTTGGAGAGGAGGAGAAATATAAATGAAAGGATGATATAAAAAAACAAGTGACTCGTGAACTCCTGTTTTGCTTAATAGGAAATTATTACATCTAAGCAATTTAGAAGAGATAGGGAAAATAGTTCATTATACACCACATGACACTACAATGTATCACTCTAACGTATGTAAACCAGGCAAATAGCGGAGCTAAATGAATTATCATTGATTTGATTAAGAATGAATGTTGATTTTACATTAGCTGGGTTAAGACAATATTACCCCAGCCACCAATCACCACAGGTCACACACAGACATTGTTTTCTAAAGTAAAAAAATATTTTTAACATTTTAAAAATCTACAATAGAGCCCCAAAGCCAACAAAAATCCCAAAATGCCTCTCTCCTCACCAGGTTCCTCTGTTTTTGCAACTTTGGGTAGCACTGAGGAGTTGGCATCCCATGCACCTTCATACTGCAGAAGGATGAGAAAAGGGATTGTGTTCATATTAGCGTTTTAACCTTGCTGTGAAACCTATGTCCTAGGGGACCAAGTCTGGCCAGGCTGATGTAACTGAGAATTTTACCTTTCCATAAGGGAGAGGGAGTAGGATCCAGTTGAGAATGGGTAGAGACTGCAAAATAATCACCGTGCTCTCCCTCTTGCTGGCAGCTGCCAGCTACGGGTCGAGGGGAAAGCATAAGGAGGTGAATGGGTGATGCTGACAGGTGGTTTCTTTTCCAGTCAGTTGGACAGTTGAGTCAGAAAAGAAGCTGGCATGTCATTTGTCGGAATCTAGTTCAATAACACGTGCCCAACATTTTCTTTCTCTTGGACTGAAAATCAAACACAAGAAACTGATTTGCCCCAATGTCTCTACGGAATGTCTTCATAACTGCACCTAAGCCACACAAGGCTTAAGAGCGTGGAATACTCCAGACAATGCAGGAGAAAGTATTTATGGGTAACTGTCATGGTTTCACACAATGAATTTCACCAAAAAATTGAGTGTGCCAAAATAAGTATTTCCTAGTGGGAAACATCAGTTGATTTGTGAGAGAAGCATTCAAAGTCATTGTGCACGGGGGCACAACCCAAAAAAAAACAAACCACTAACAAAACAACAGGCACATCTTCCCATGCTGAGACACGGAGTAGATGACCTGAACCTGAACAGTCCTGTTCTGCCTCTCATCTCTCGTTGCTGTGATTTATGGCTTTGCATTGCCAACCATTGTGGTGAGATTCATTTTCATAATCTCTGTCAGTAATTTTTTACTACATTCTACAGTGACCTGGTTTTGAGTGGAAGAACTATTGAGGGAGGGGGCATTTAGGGTTGCCTTTTTTTTAAGGGGATATTAGTGTCTAGCTCAGCTTCATGGCATTTTGAATCTACCAACTTGCTTATCAGTCTGAATTCTCTCCTTATCTCTTCATGTTTTCAACTCTTGTTCATTTTGGCATCTTTTATGACCTCATTACTATTTATATTTCAAAGTGTATTAAATCTGGCTTCCACATAGGAAAAAAAAATAGAAAAGACAAGCCATCCTCAAGTCTATATGTATGAAGAAATTCACAGAAACTAATACCACCTGAAGATAGTTTGTTACTTAGATATTAGTGCCCTATCTTTATTGATATCTCTGATGCTATTTATAGCCTGGTTATGAATCAGGGTTTTAAGTAAAAATGCAGTTATGGTTTATTTTCATCTTCACTTTAGTGTCTTTTGTCTACATGATTATTACTTAGCATAATTACATAGGAATAATTAATCTCCATGTGAGATTTAATAAGCATGAGTGCAAAGGAAAAGGTGTCTGACTCCTACCCTTTTTCTTCTCTCATCTTAGGAGTATCTGGAGTGTAGGGTGGCCTCTAGAATAGTGATGCACCTCCTTGGAGCTGTTGTAAATGGGACTTACTTGCCTGCACCTTCAGGGACTGTGCACACAGTGAGAGGCCATAAGGGACAGAGAGAGGTTGAGCTATAACCCCTTCTGTCTGGCTGCCAGCCTCTACTAGATACAAGCCATGATGATGTAGGTGGGTCTCATCTGTCCAGGTAATTCCCCCACTTTGGGCGGATTCTTAGAAAATTGGAGCTTACTGGAGTTTCAGGGTCTACAGAGCTAAGGAAAGGCTATTCCAGAACGAGGGTAGTAAATGTTTGAGGTCTAAGCAGCAACGAAAGCGGTTTCATTAGGAGATGGTAAAATTTGCAGAGCACGCTGTGATACACTGCGGTGCTGAACCATGACCAAAGTGAGCAGAGAGAACCACAAAGTCAGAGATGAAAGAGCTTGGCTCATCCCTGCCTTGCCCAAGCACCTTTCTTTGTTCACAAGTTGTCTGCGTGACTGGGTTTCTGGGGCTTCTTCTCTGTTTCTGGCAGAGTTCACATTTAGGAGATACTGTCACATTCAGGTTCATAGGGTGACAATGAACAAGTGTTGCACAGGCATCTCTGTGCGTCCTAAAAGCCAAAAAGTTTTATTCAAATTTTCTTCACGCTGTGCTGGAACGGATGTAATGGGAAGATCTGTGGTGGGGTTAAGGTAAATCTCCTGGAATATTTAGAAATTTTAGTGATGTAAACCAAGGTTTTCTGCTGATGTTGTTTTCAGAACTCCTGCTTTTCCTTAATGACTTTTCCTCTTGAAGTTTAAAAATAATTTTAAAAAAATCAGCTTTTGAAATCTGAACATATTTTGGCTCAAAAATAATAACTCTTCTCTGCAAAAATAGATTTAGGAAGTTTTCTTTTCTTTTGGAATCTAAATTAGAAAGTTCTTTCAAAGTATCACGCTTTCCAGGAGACTGAGGTGGGATGCCATCACCTGGGAGAAATGAAGATAATCCTTAAAATCCATGTTGAAAGCGACTACTGTTTGTTTGTCTTGTTGGGTAAATTTTAATCCAGATCAGTTTTCTGATCCAATTGAGGGGCCATGTCAAATACTCATGCTAATAGATGCTAATTCCTTTAAAAAGTGAGAGCCTGGGGGAGGGACAACTTCATTCAGAAGCAGTTGTTTTCTTATTATTGTAAAAATGCTGTAATTATTCTGTGCTACAATCATCACGCCACACTGAGTACACGATCAGTTGGTATTCTTACTGTAGAGTTGCCTGGAGTTTCCAAGTTGTCTGCTAAACTGTTTTGTTAGGCAGTAAGAATGCAGATTGCTAGAGATGAGCAAATCATCCAGGAGATAAACATTTTTAATTAGTCTTGCCTTTTTGGTCACTGATAGCCTGTGAACTATTATTCACAGTTGACAACCACGATCTTTTAATCAATAGATCGTTCGTGGGCAAATCTACTGTGAATATTGGCTTCTTTATGGCTGAACTAATACTGGAGCTGTGTAATTGAGATTATTGGGTAGGATACTGTGTTTTTCCTGTTCTCCCATGATGTTAATTCAATTAAGTGTCAGAAGAGATTGGGGGGGGGAAAGCATCGGGAGTGTAATCTCCCAGGAAAAGTAGCAAGAAAGAAAGGAGTATCAGATGCTTCTGCTATTGGAAGTTGGTTTATGATAGATAGATAGATAGATAGATAGATAGATACATACATACATACATACATATATACATACATACATAGATTAATAGATACATAGATGCACAGACTGATGAATAGATAGATGAATAGATTGCTGGATTGATCTCAGAGAAATGCACAGCTTCTATCTGAGGTCCCCTTCTTTTGGGAAAATGCTTACACCACCTGTAAAGCCTGTGTTCCTTGTGGAGTCTGCTTTATTTTAGACATTTCAACAAGAAGTTGCTGAATTACATCACAGAAAGTACACAAAGCAGGAAAGGTGACACCATTTGCTTGTTAACTTTCCTTGGTAACATGTTTACCAGACCCCACTTGGTAGAATTTCCTGGGACATCTTGGGCTTTTGAAGTATTTTCAGATTACACCATCCTAGTTACGTTCACAGAAAGCAAACATCTGCATGTGGTTTTGATGCCATTTATTCAAATTAGCATCTGAATTTTTGAACAAGCTCTTTATCAGAGCTCAGGTAAGAGCTTATGGGAATCATGTTCTCTCTCTGTTCTTTGCAGTCAAAGATTTCAGAAAGCATCTTTGATACTGCAAGTTACCATCCCAATCATTGGCATAAAGTAAACGAGTGTGGCTTTGTGATCCAAGCTGAGAAATGTATGCTCGGCGGCTTGTCTTGCTGTCTTAGTAAAACACCTCTTCTTCTTAGAAACATTGATACTTTTATGACCTTTAAAGACTGAAACATGTAGTAAAGGGAATATCTGTTGTTTTTCTTAAGTCAAGATTTTGTTAGGAATCTCGCAAGAATAACTTTATCTATTTATTTTATTTTGCAGTTGATGTTGTGGTTGTCATTAGGCTGACTGTTCTTGCCTTCATTTTGCGTTATTCTTGATATGACACATCTCATTAGCTACTATTTTGCTGGTATTAATGAGAACACTCAAATTCTGAAGCTGCTCCCTTTGTCACAGTTTCTCTTGTAATATTAATAGCAGTTAAAAATAACTAGTTCTGTTTTATCTCTTTCCTCTGCATCACCTCCTCTGTGTGCTGGCTGAGTTTGTATTTGTGTCTGTGGCAGGCTGTAGAGGTTTCCTGCAGCGGGGGATTCACCAACTGAATATTCTGCTCTTTCAAGTGAAACCCTTGGCTGTTGGCTGCTGAGTGTGTAATGGAGATTTTTCCTTTCATTATTTATGAAAACAATCAGGGGGATGTTCTCCAGTCTCTTCCCTCTGGTAAAAGAGTAATTTGATTTTTACAGGCCCAGAATAAGCTTTACTAAAACTGAGGTTTGGTTTAAGTAGAACCAAGTCGTCTCCTAACACCTGCTTCGTTGGGACATGCGGGCAGTGGAGCATCCAGCACCAAGGTCACCAGAGAGCAACGTCTCTGACTGTCTACACAAACTGTTTCTAGATCTCAGACTGGATGTTGGATGTGTCAGAAATGTTTGCGCTCCCATCGAGCCTGGGGTCAGGATCAGCTGTCACCTCCTGGCGTGGGTCGGGAACCTCGTGAAATTTCACAGCCGGGGGCATCTCCTGAGCAGTCAGCTCAGCTGAGGTTGTCAGAGACAAGTGTTTCTAGGTATTACCTCCAGAAACACTTCCCTGAGTGTCAGGGTGCCATTTAGTGACATAAATAAACTGAAAGCAAGACTGTCTTTGTCTCCCAAATCTTACAGTTCACCAGCAGCCACTGGGAAGGATGTATGAAATGAAATGAAATACATGCAAATGAGTGATTTTTTCTTGGAGGGGGGAAAGGTAATTTTGAGAATGCATTTCTGCAAGCAGAATTGACATGGGGAAATAAATGTTGCAAGCCCAGCTCTGATACCAGTCTCTGCGACGACTGCGGGGAGGGAGGACATACACTGTCTTGAGCAGAGGTGTGCTGGGGCAGAACTGCCGTGGTTTTATCGGCCTCCTTCACGCCAGGGCTCCTTTAAGCAGAGCAGCTCAGATGATAAACAGAGGGTGCAGGATGCTGAATCACACAATACCCCTCAAGTCTTTCTGCAGTTCTTATTTCAAAAGCCTCATGATTATTCTGAGGGTATGCATTGCCGTTGACAAAGAGTATGTTTAGAAGCAATGTCTGCTTTGCTGCTTCAGCCACAAACATGCTGGCTGGACTTGGCGTGCATCCCTAATCTACAGAGGTAGATGTCTGCAGAATTACTTGAATATTTCATTTTGCTTTTTCAGATTAAAGCCTGAAGTCGTATATCCCCCTCTTGCATCTTTCTTTTCCTCCCTCAGAATACCCTTCCTATAATTTTTCTAGAACAGAGGGGGTTTTTTAATTGATCTGCTGGTGTTTTTGCATCTCGCTGCAGCAAAGGGAACCCTTAGCAGCATACACAGTTCATTAAGCCCTTTAATTCTGCCTGCTATCGTGCCACACGCAGCTTCACGTTGCCGTTTGTGGAATAATCAGCACTGAAGCAAACTAAAAGAGGAGGGGGAAGGGTGAGCTCAAGTCTGACACCGGTGACAGAAGGCAAGATCAAATATAAATAGACGTGAATCACCGCTGTGGCATCACTATCGGAGAAGCGTGTCATTTCTTCCTTGCAGAAGACACTGCAGCTGCACACAGGGGGTGAATTCATAGCAAACACAGGTCTCTTCTTGGACAAAAAAAAAAAAAAAAGGAAAAAGAGAGAGGAAAAAAAAAGAAAAAGATTGTTTCTCTTTTGTCCAAGTGTGGTTTTCATATTATTTATAAATAATAAGAGCATTACGTACATACATATGTATACATAAATGCAAATATATATAAACTCATATAATGCACACACACATATATATAAACCTCTTAATATATATATATATATCCCCCTCAATGCCATGCACTGCAGGAAATTTCGATCAGTTGGGAGAAGAAAACATCAAAACCATTTTGGTGACATAGACAACCGCTGCGAAAGAGCATACTGCAATGAAAGCGGGGGTGGTCTCGGAAAGGAAAACTGTATTCCACAGGGGCTGCCTGTATAAACGTCAGGCAGAGACAGGAAAAAGATGCTCTGCATGCTGAAGTGGCTCAAGTTTATGGGAGAATTTTTAGTTAGAGAGCAAATTCAATGCTTCAATAGGCAGCAATTGCAATTTTGGAGGTCTCTTGCTTCAGCAATTCCAAATATAGCCCTCAAGACATCCAGTTCCTCTATAACAAGCCTATGTTGAAAGTTAATGACGAGTGCATATAGTAAAGCCACAGAGCATCTAGGAACGGATCCTAACAGTCAGCATTTCCCCAAGTCACTCCAAATCCCTCTCTCATTCCCTTCAGCTTTCTCTGTCTCCCGAGGGATAGCTGGGAGTGTCGGGGTGGAGGGCAGAGTCTTGGTGATGCTCTATCAGGGTAAAGTGGGCGGGTGGGGTGGTATTCGAGGCACAGCAAGGCAAGGGAGTGTGGGTAGCTGGTTTTGCTCTGGTGATGAAGCAGACAGATAGTTACCTTGATGGCGACGCTACGGAGCTGCTGAAAGCTCCCCTCACGTAGTGTGTAACAGAGCTGAGAGTCCTTTACTAAGGGCATCTCTACTCTGAGTGTGTTAACATAGATGTTTTAATGCACTGGTTATAAATCCTTACGTGCCTAGAACTTCAGAAGAGTTCTTGTTACCATGCACTTAAAATAAAACCCAAGCATTCACATAGTCACCAGATGATTTTTCTATTAAAAGCAAATGTTCAGGTCTGCATGAGCACCCATCCAGCTTGATCCACAGCTCCATTAAGGGGGAAGTTCTTTACAGGAAGAGTGGTGAGGGGCTGGAACAAGCTGCCCAGAGAGGGGGTGGATGCCCCATCCCTGGGGGTGTTCAAGACCAGGTTGGATGGGGCCCTGGGCAACCTTGTGTAGCTCCAGGTCTGGAGGTTGGTGGCCCTGCCTGTGGCAGGGAGTTGGAACTCTGTGATCCTTGGGGTCCCTTTCAACCCAGACCATTCTATGATTCTATGATTCCATTAAGCTGGCCATGCACACTTCATCAGCACTGAGCCTTGCAGGAGCTCTCCCGGGACCAGCTGTGTCTCCCCCTTAGGCAAGATGATGAATCCAGGGAGGCTCTGAGCCAGCCTCTGCATCAGTCCTCCCCCTCCCAGTAAAAGAGAAGTACATGGAACTTCAGTGCAGCACTGTAAGCCCCAGTCATATTTTTTTGTCTCTGGGGAACAGTGTTTTTGACGTGATTTAAGGCAGGCTCACCATAGGCTGAAGGCCAGCAAAGCTCGAAGCTAGCTTACAGCCTGCTCCCATCTCTGCATCCTGCGTGGGCACTGACATATTGGTGCCAAGGGAGGCCGGGTGACAGGGCAAGGGGGAATGTTTGCATTCCCAGTTTTCCCAAAATTCTGGTCAGAAAACCCCAGTGTGTTTACCATAAGACAGTTTCCATAGAATTAGGAGCATGTTTTTCACTTTGCATAGTGAAGTTGCTACCAGGAAAGCAAATGTAATTAATGTCTCATTTTCATAAGAGGTAATTTGCAGCAGAGAGACAACGTTATTTCAGAGTTCTCAAAGATTTCACTTCTCTGCCTCTGTAAAAAAGTACACTTGTATCTGATGAAACCCCTTGTCAACAGCAGGAACAAGCACTTGATCTTGCAGCCAAGCTTATGTTTAAATGCAGGGGTTATTTTTGTCACAGCAAACATCACTCCTTCAGTCTGGGTTTCCTGTGGATGGGAGCTCGTAGTCTGGCTCCTTGGATGCACGGGGAGAAGTCACTCCTGATCATTTGGTGGCAGACTGAGCACAATGGCTCCCGTGTCATGGCTGGCATGGTGAGCTGGACTAGACATGTACAAGGGTGAGAGGAAAAGAAGAAGGAAAAGGGGATAGTCTGTTCCCTCCTGTCTACTAGAAGCTGGTAAGATCTGACTAGAATAGTGGTGTGTCCAGGGTGTGATCCCAGATTTCATTAGTGGGCACAGCTGCCCAAACCAATGTGGTGGAGAAACCCTGTGGGAAGGGCATGTGGGTTAGTTCAACCCTGAGACAAAAAAAAAAAGGCTACAGGGGGGAATTAATTACTGTGTTCAGCTTCCTAGTGGGGAGGTTATGGAAAAGGTGTACCCAGTCTTTTCTCAAATGTGCACAGCAAAAGGAGAGGCAATGGAGGGGCACAGTGCAGCACAGGAAATTCCAGGTGGTTGTCAGGAGGTCAGTTTTCATGGAGGTGGTGATCAAGCACTGGAACGGATCACCCAGAGAGGATGTGGGATTTCCATCCTTGGAGACCCAAGAGTCCTCTGGACAGGTCCTGAGTGACCATACCTGACTTGAAAGCTGGCCTTGCTTTGAGCAGGACAATAGACGGATGGAGCTGCACAAGTCCCTGCTCACCTGAACTATTTAGCGATTTTGGTATTTTAACCACTCTGCAGCCACACATCCCTTACATCTGCCAGGGTCACATCTGGCTGTCTGCATTAGGCAGTGCTACTCATCCCCATTTATCAGGTGGCAAAGAAAGAGCACAGTACCAAAGAAACAGTATCTTCTTGTGCAGCTACCACACTTGCATGGTATAGCACCTTTCCGCCTCATTTCAGGAGCAATAAATGTTGCTACTAAAGGAGTCTGCATCTTTTCCTTCCCCACAACCAGCGTGTCTTGTAGCTTTAACGGTGTGGGATAAGGCACGTTCCCATCCAACCCAGGAAATCACAGAATCATCACAGAACGTTAGGAGTTGGAAGGGACCTTGAAAAACCATCTAGTCCAACCCCCTGCCAGAGCAGGAGCACCCAGACTGAATCACACAGGAACACATCCAGGCAGGGTTTGAATGTCTCCAGAGAAGGAGACTCCACAGCCTCTCTGGGCAGCCTGTCCCAGGGCTCCCTCACCCTCACAGTGACAAAGTTCCTCCTGACATTCACATGGAACTTCCTCTGCTCCAGCTTACACCCATTGCCCCTTGTCCTATCGCTGGCCACCACTGAGCAGAGCCTGGCTCCATCCTCTTGACTCTCACCCTTTACATATTAATAAACATTAATAAGGTCACCCCTTAGTCTCCTCTTCTCTAAGCTGATAAAAAGTCCCAGCTCCCTCAGCCTCTCCTCCTAAGGAAGGTGTTCCACTCCCTTCATCATCTTGGTAATGGCCATCAACAACACTTTACATCCTCAAAGCTGTGGAGAGGATTCAGAGCAGCATAACAACAAGTGATGTTTGGAATGGGAATGGAGAAAGAGACGTGTTACAAGTAGCAGGTGTGTTGTGAAGCCACTAAACGTGCACTTACACAGGTCACACCACTTTGGTGTGCACCAGCTTCGCTAACAGAGCGGAGGGATTATAAATACATTGCTGACTGGGGTGCTGCGTGCCTACTGCAGCACATTGGCTCTCACTTTACAAACTCTATGGCCCTGTTGTATGCTAGTTGCATTTTGCATGCAATGTGGTAAGCGCTGTGGGGTTCTTTCTCATCTAGACCTGCAGGAGAAGACCAGGAAACCTTTAGAGAAGATGCAGTTTATTGACTCCTACATTTTTTTGGAAGAGGGCCACTGCTTTTGTGATTCATCTGCACAACTTGGACACGATGTTAGGTGCTATTGTTCTGCCTCACCGGGCAGGACTGGGAAAGGCCAATACAGCAGTGTAAAAGTATGACAAGGGAATAATTTTAACACGTTAGTGGCATAGGCTGAGAAAGTTGGAGGAGTTCTAGTTTACAACATTGCTCTTTAATCTGTAACAGTACCGGTTGTGCCTGACATAGTTTGAAGCAATTTAATTGTGGGGCTTTTTTTCCCCTTGACTCAAAGCACATCCAAAATACAACATTGGGGCTTGGACCTGATGATCTCTCGAGGTCCCTTCCAACCCCTACGATTCTGTGAAATAAAAAAAAAAGCTGGATGAAGTTCAAAAGCATTATTTCATGCAGACAATCCCAGTCAGAGGCTTCCAGAGTCTTCCATCTTCTCTGGTGTGTGAGCTAAAGGACTATGTTTTTGTAACCTTGTTTCTGGTTACAGTGCCTCCAGTGCAGCTTCTCACCCTTGCTTTGAATACACTATACCAAGGTGAAGGTGTTTAAATGAAGCACAGAAAGTAATGAATGCTCAGCCTGGTCAGCAGGGCACTGATAGACCATGTGCAGCTTTACTATGGGGACCCTCCAGGAGGGGGTATGGACAGAAGCAGTATTTATCTGGGAAGGACTTGCCAGGGCAGAGGAACAGGGCATGACTCTGCCCCAGGATAATGCTGCATGTCAGCTCTGCAGCGCTAGCTGTAAGCACACGACTTGGGCATGCATTTCTCCTCCCGCTGTGATGCACATATGCAAGATGTACATGCATGGACACGCTCTGGGACTCTCCTAAATTTCAAGTTTGGCAGACTTTAAAGTTCTCTTCTGCAGGCTGCTCTATATTTAGAAGCTCTGCCTCCCATAGCAACTCCTTTCCCTTCTATTCCCTGCTTTTATGCCTTTTGAGACGTATTTATACTTCGGTCTGTACTACCTATTGACTAAACACGTGGAGGTATACTGCTTTCATGGCATTTCTTTATAGCAAACTACATCTTCAGATATGAAACTACAACTGCTGCCATAATCACTGGCATAAACATATCACTGAGATCTTCTCTTGGTGCTTGAGCCATTAATCCACAGCAAAGACCAAAAGGTCTTTGAAACAACAGCTCTTGACTTTGAATTCCCAGTTTGTGCAGCTTAGTTAGGACACTTCTGCATGTCCAGGTTGTTTTTCTCAGCACTGCTCCTCATGTACTAATGGCAGAAAAGGTTTCACGGGCAGCTGAAGTCCATCCTTGATGCTTTCCCTGAGCACTGCAGCTCTTTACTTGACTCGGTTGCAGGAGGAAGTGTTCAGGCCACTGAGGGTGAGGGGAGCATCCTCAAGCCATTTCCCAGGACAGATTCTGGTGCTCCTGGGTGCAGGTTCACTCCTCTGACATCACACTTCTGCCTTCCCTGGGACATGAGTTGTTTCCTCTGTTCAGTTGTGAAAGTACTGATGCTTTCACAGGTTTTGACTAGGAATGTTTCTGTTTAGAGATTTATTTTGCAGGACTATTTAAAACAGAGTTTAGTTTAATTCTTTTAACCGATTTGGAGGGCCACCTTTACATCTTTAACCTCATTTAAAGGCTGTCAGGGAAACTTGGCACACACACTCCTAGAGCACCCTGCAGCTCCTTACAGCATCTGTTTTTCTTAGGAAGACAGGTAACATCTGCTGGGAAAGTCTGTGCATGTCAGAGGAGAGAGCTGGGCATGTTTCTGAGGAGCCCCTACCCTGCAGGCTGGGAACAGAACGTACGGTGTCCACCATCACCCCAGGCCCCCTCTGAAAACCAGTGTGACGCAGGAGCCTCCACAGCCAGGGTCTGGTTCTTCTTTTAAGCTCAAGGAGACTGAGCTGGGGAAGTTCTGCAAGGAAGTATCTGTCTGCTATGGCCAGGAAACCCTCCTTTCTCCTTCTCTTCTTCTCTCTGGGATTATCTCATTAGGGGATAATAAAAAGAGGGTGCCAGCAGGCTGTTGTTACATGGTTTGGGCACGTTGCTTAGCCTTGTGCCTCAGGTACCTGTGAAGGATGCCAAACCCTTACTAATGTTCCTCTCAGATTAGGTACTGGTAGCATGAAATAGCTGATTAAAGTTATACCTCATTCCTTTCTCATTCAACATTTCCTTCCCCGAGGAAAGGAGCCTGTATTGATATATGACTCAATGGCAAAAGCTGCTCCTCTTTTCCTATCTTAAAATATTTAGTTCCTTTTTCCATCTCTCGTTTTTCTTTGCCTTCAAACTCCCAGGGCTGCATGAAGCCCCACAGTATGTGTAGCTCTTATCTGCTTCCACTTGGATCCAGATACCCTTTAAACAGCTGTCGGAGTATTAACAACTCACAGCAGAGCAGAGGAGGGCAATTTAACACAGTGAACAGATCGAGCTGGAAATCTGTGAAAACCTAGCTTGTCATCTTCTGCTGCCACTCATCCATCTTTCTGCCTCCCCTTGTCTTGCTCACAAAAGGATGGCCATGTGTGAGGTGCCTGTGTTGGATGTTGATACCGAAAAGTTCTGGAGGACAAATACCTGGCACAGCCATAATCTTAAAGCCTTCTTTTTTGAACTTTAAGCAAAGCCCTTGTCCTTCACACAGGAGAAACAGCATCCATAGGCTTTGTCAGAGTAGGTTTTCCCTTCCAAGTGACACCACCGCAGAAGTGGGCACTACTGCCTCTGGGTCGGCATTTTCTCCTACCCAGGAGTGCCAAGAGGTCCCAGCTGGTCCTGGTCCCTGTCCCTCTGCATGGCCTGGGAAACACAAAAAGACCCCACGTGTTTTCAGGCTGGGTTACAGTGGGAACTGTCCTTGCTGACGTGGGAAATGGAGCTTCTGCCTTTCTCACGCAACGTACAATGTTCTTGTACAAGGAGGACAGGCGTGCAAGGAGGGCTGGTTGCAGAAATGGTATCTGAGCTTGCTTTGAGAGAGGGAGGTGAGGCCACCTCCCACCGTGACACGGCTCTCCCACCAGCACTGCTGAGGCAGGTAGTGGTGAGATCCAGGAGGCTTCTCAGCTGCCCCCACAGTCCAACCAGCACCAGAAAATTACTTCAGCTGCCACCGTCTTTGCTTTTGAGTAGATGACCTTGATGAGACAGAGGAAGCAGAGGCTCCATGCTTGCTACTGAAAAGCTGTGGCTGAGGGTGGTCCAGAGGACACGCTGCACATGTTCCAGGGAGAGAGTGAAGGATTTATTTTCTTCTGTCTCTAGCCCAGTAATTTCACAACTAATAAATTAAATGAATACTTCCAAAAATGAAAAATAAATAAAGATCTCTGGCCCACAGAGCTCTGAAAAAGAATCGCATGATCTTTCAAAAGGCTTTCTTTTTTTTTTTCCATAGTCATTTATTCAGATAGCACTCAATAAAAATGCAAAGCTGGATTGTTTTGAGTGGTGGGAAAAGTTTTAGCTTAGAATAACATTAAACAATCAAAACACAGTAAAAGATAAATACCTGGAGTGCAATTACATTTTGCCAAATGCAGACATGATTGGGTTATATATATATATATATATATATATATATATATATATATATATATGTATATGACACTTATGGCAGTTTGGACCTGTATGATCTTGTAATATTTTCCAGGCAATTAAGTACAGCAAAGATCTGTGAGCTACACAGCAACCTGAGCCCAATTGCTGCTCATGTGCTCCTGGATGCTAGGTGTGGGTTTATTTTCATGGTTAATGCATAATGAATAATCAACCAACTTAACTTGGCACTTAAGTGGTCATCTTTAATATTGTTTCTCCTTAAAATAAAGGGACTAAAGAAAAGAAAAACAGGTAAGAGAGTTTGCACCTTTCAGATTTGCTTTTTCGTGTGTCTTCAAATTCAGAAGGGAAAAAAATACCCAAACCCTGCAGGGGTCTTTCAGTTCTCCAAAGACCTAAGTCCTGATACCACAAAACACATAGAAACTGAACATGAAATGAAATTAGGGTCTCTGCATCTTGCCTAGGTCCAGAACCTGAAATTCAGAAAACTCTTTATCATCTGGGAAGGAGAATCCCTCTGCTTAGAGGATAGCTTATGCATTCCATGCATAGCACTCACTCCATCTGAATTGCCCTTTGAGTGAGGGCTCCATTTCAGGTATTCCTGTTTTCTCCCCTAGGTAAGTGATCTAACAACATAACCACAGAGTCATGCTTACTCTGGGAAGAATGAGGAGCAAAAACAACAAGCGATACACTTAAATTATAGCCAGGGAGATTAAACATTAGCAAACCCTTTTAAAAGATAAGGCTGGTGAAGCCCTAGAATAGATTACCTCAGGAAGCTGAGAAGCCTCCAATGAGAACAATCTTTTAGAGCAACTGCTGGAAACACTGTTGGCATATTGGCTCCTGCCCCAGGATGGGCCACCAGAAGGTGTGGAGAAGGGTAGCTTCTGTGCTTTCAGAGTCTGCTGTAAAATTGTTCCTCCGCTCCTAAGTGTTGTCTCGGTATGTTTCTTGGTATGTTTATATTTGTGTGCTATGTATCAGCAGATTGCACCTCTAAACACACTCAAATGTTACTCCTGAAATACACATTCATTTCCCCAGGACGTGATTGTCACCAAAGGTGCCATTTTTGACAATGATTTCCACAAAGTAGCTATTTTCCGTACAGAAACTTGATGCAAGCTGCTCACTGGGTTGGCACGGGCTGTCAAATTACTACCAAGTGTTTGGTTACTGCTGAACTGGGCTGAATTAGATGCTGCAGGCTAGAGGTAAAAGCTCTCTTTCCAATCAGCCCTCTGTATTCCAGAGGTCAGGCAAAAAGCACAGAGCGCTTCAGAGTGGGCCAGCAGATTTTTCTGTTAAAAATCTTTCTCAGGAAATGTGGAAATGACACCACCAGTTTTGGAAGAATACATCTTACCCTGTGAGAACTCATCCAGACATTTCCTAAAACTTTTCCATAAAGTTCCTATTAGGAAAGTGAAGATGAATGAAAGGGAGGAGTAAGTAAGGAACCTGCTGACAGATGAAAGCGTTAACTACATAGCAAAGCTGCACAGGCTTTTCTGTGTTGGCCTGTGGAAAGGGAAGGGATGTGCCTCTTTTCTTTTTAGCCTGTAGACATTTACCCTTCGGTCAGATTTCAATACTCCACCTTACAAGGGTGGGACTTCATTGGCTTCAGTTAAATTATTACTGGTTCAGACATTGTTATGCTTTTGGTGACCCTCCAAATTCGGCTTAAACCACTGAGTTTTACATGGCTTCTACTCAAAACCATTAACTGGCATCTATTCAGTTGAAACTTGGTCAAAGCTTGACATCAGCTTAGCACGTGTTTGTGTGTTTGCAAAGTATGAGTGGTGATACACGCCCTCAGCGTTTCCATCGCTTCCTCATGGCTGGTGTGTAACACGCCAAATCTTCCCTATGTCAGTTGAAATAAATGTATTAAATCAATTATATTCAATGCTATCCCCATACATTTTCTCAGACTATGCTGTTGGTCTGCACGCATTTTAAAGCTCAGAAGCATTGTGCCTGTGTCCTGAGAGTGCCTGCTGACCAAGTACAGGTCAGCAGATGCTTAGCAAGGAGCTTTTTTCTTTTGTAATATTTCTCCAGTGAGCAATGTTCAGTTATCTAGAGTTTTCCAGAAGTAATAACACTAAACTATATCTATTTGAGACTTCAGAGCTTTGTGGGAGGAAATAATTTCACAAAAAGAAAGAGAAAAGCTCTTCTTCTAAAGGTATCCATTTTAAAAATGGGAATGAGGAAGCTGAAATGTGCTTGAGGAGCTAACCTTCCTGATTTCTCTTTGACTATTTATGCTAACATCAAAGATCATGCCCATCATGAAATGAATAACATAAAAAAATGCAATTAGCAGAACAATCACCCTGGATATCTGGAGGATTACACCTTATTCAGTATGTCACAACTCTGCTTTCCAGAATGACTTGGGAATCTTTATGGAAAGTTCATTGTTTCATGGATTTATAACCTTTCTCTGAGATTCCATGATACATGTAGGAATATGGGAATAGCAGAATTACAATCCTAGGAGCATAAATGTTTATATTTTCAGTTGTTATGAAATGAGTGTATATACACAATGAGTGTATATATATATATAATGAATACTCATATATATATGAGTAGAAACATAATATTGCAGATTAAGAAAAATGGCATCTATCAACTGCACTTCTGCTTTGATTGATTGTGACCAACAACCTGTGCTGACTTGGATGAAAAGCAAAAATTGTACCTCTATGAATATTTAGGCTTATTTCTGTGCAAAATGACTTGGCTGCATACTAGTGAACTCCCTGCCTATATATTCACAGAACTGTAGGGGTTGGAAGGGACCTCCAGAAATCATAGAGTCCAACCCCCCAGCCCAAGCAGGTAAATGTGCTATCTGTTGAACATATAGAACATTTCCCTTCTTGTGACACAGTATCTGCAGTGGATCTCAAGGCATAAATTGCTCTTGATGAGTTCAGGGAAAAGTGATGATGTCCTTTTCTCTGGCAGCTTTTTAGACCCAGCACCACCATGCAAGCAAACTTGAGGCCATCCTGGGTTTATCATTCCCACTTTTTCCATGGAGGCAGCACCAATGGGAGTATTGGGGCTGGAGGATAGAGCTCTCTTATTGCTGACAGCTCAAAAGAGATTCCCAAGCAAAGGTTTGAGAGGGAGCTATACACAAGCAGGAAGGAACAGACGGACAGCGAGGCTGTACATGAGGAGCAAATGCAAACAGAGTCCAGAAATATGACTGAGGTGAAGTGATGTGGAGGAGAAGTTCTAATAAAGAGAAAAAAAGTAGGTAAGAAAAGGCTGGGGAGCCCAAAATGAGAGCACAGGATCTGGAAAAGTCATCCCAGTGAAAGGGCTGCCTCACAGCTTTTGGGGTAAGTTCAGGACCTTCTGTCACTGTAAACTGTAGAAGTTTTCTCTTTTAGTGCCTGGCTACTTCCTTATTTCTCCTGCTGTGCGACTGCTAATTTAGAATTTTTTTTTCTGCAGTCTGGTTTGAAAAGCTATGGAATACATCAGTCTTGTTTGAAGAGGAAGATTATCACAAGGATTTCCCTGCAGCTCTCCAGTTCTCCACGTGATGCTAATAATCCTTCCACAAGATGCAACCTTGCAAAGTATTTCAGAAGTGTGTATCATTACTACAGCAAAGTTAGCAAATCTACAAAGAAAACAACTCTCTTTTCCTTTCCCCTATTCCTTTCTTCCCAACTCTAGCTTCAAAGATAGGTCAAAAATTTTGCAGGCGGGTTATAAACTTAATGTGAGGCTTTAATCTAGAATATAGTTGACGGAAATACGGTTTGAATATGTATGTGTGGAGATTATTTTTATCAGCGGAAGTATTCTTCTGCCCTGGGGTTTTTGTTTGTTGCTAGGAGTGAAGAAAATTAGACAGCAAATCCTGAAAGCTTTAAATGGTGGCCTAGGCCAAGCCCAACTTGATGAGGCAAACCCTTGTGCTGCTGCTTACTGTTCCCCCCACATAATTTGGTAATACAAATAATTACAGGAGTTACACAAAATGCAAGCAAGCGGCAGCACCCTTGTCAGCTGTTTTTATGAAGGAGCCAGAAAGCTTTGAAAGGAGAACAGCAGAGGCAGGAACGCTGGGAGATGGCCCTGCTCCGTAGGAGGCAAGGGGTTTAACCCTTGCTTTGAAACAGTTCATACCAGCAGATAGTTTTGTCTCCAGAAGCAATAAAAAAAATAATGTTGGTGTCATGCACCTAATTTCTAGCTACTTGGAGCCTTTAATGGAAGCCTTGTCCCTTTCATGGAAGGTATGGTGCTTCATAACATGCAACTTAGCCATGCCTAACACTACTCTGCGGTTATGTTAAACTAAAGAAAAGTGACTGGTTTAACCTCATTTTTCCTTCTGCTTAGGGGTTTGGAGCCAATATTGAGAGAAAAACCCCACACTGTTAGTTTTGTACGAGTGCATTTCCCTGCACTGGTGAAGAATCACATGGCCTGTGCACACTACTTCGCTGCCAGGCAACACGGCTGCAGACGATGTGGACGTTTTACTCATCTTATACTAAGTTCAAATCCACTGCTTTTTCCCATGCTTAGCTGAGTCTGTGGCTGTGTCAAAGCTTGGCTTGCAGGATGAAGAGTATGTGCCTGGCACGCTGGGGAGTTCTTGGGGAAGCAGAGGGGGGACAGCTGAGAAACATATGGCTTCAAAACACCTTTTTGCTTTCCTTATCCTCAAGGATTGCAGGGACTCTAAGTTTAGAGCAGGCAGACACACACACACACCTCCACCCACACACACACCCACCCACCCACACACACACACACACACCCCCACCCACACACACACCCCCCACAGCCCTCCCCCCAGGGCTTCTTTAAATTGCATCCAGCTGCAGTGGCCTCTAATGGGAATAGTCTATCGCAGCGGTCAGCAGCATCAACACCGCTCCCAGCCACAGTTCCAACACACGTGGGCTGTTGGCTGGATTATGGCCATCCCCAGTGGCTGTAGGTATTATTATTATTTCTCCAAACATATTGCTGCATGTTGTGCTAGCATAATAAAAAAGTAAAAAGGGAGTACCTTGGACACCCCACATTAGTTATGCCTGCAAGGTGACACAGAATAACAAACTAGACCATAATCTCAATGTTGCAAAGAGACCTCACTTCATAAAGGGACTGGAACGCAGTTTACAGGATATATTCTTGATGGGATTAAGGTTGGTCAAGTGGTATGTGTTTGACAGAAAGCAGCAAGCAAATCTATTGCATGGTGTGTTGATAGCAATTAAATAACATAGGGCTTATCCAATCATTTTCAAGAACAAGTTAACAATCAGGGAGCAGTCACTCATTAAGCCACTTACAGACTGGAAAGCACAGGTTCTTAGCCTTCTGTAAACCTGGATTTTTCAGTTTTATTTTCTTTCCTAAACTGTTGTAAAACATGACTGGTAACATAGACATTATATGATAACTCAGGGAAGACATAAGAAATGCTAATTTAACCTAAAAAGGAAAAAATTGAAAAGGCTTGGGTTTTTGAAGCACCATCACCTAAACCCAGCATGGGATCTGCATTAAAGATGTTACAGCATGAAAGGTCAGAGTCATCCAACAGCTTCTCAAAAACCTTGCTCTTCATGGAGTTTGAATTCTCCTATGGGATCTCAGATCCTCTTTCCATCTCTGTCACCTCTTCCCCCAAACCCTAGGAATATTAAGAAATGCACAAGCCAAATGACTGATGCAGAAAGATGAATGAAGCTGTTATAAAGAGATGATGGTCTGCAGATGGGGAACAGTCATCCTTACTGCTGCTTCTCCCTCACTGTAAAATCTAGGAATTAAATCATGTTCCCATTAAAGTCAAAGTCAATGTAGCCAAAGATTTTCACCACTGACCTCTATATGTCAAAACTTGAGAATCTCTCTTGACAAATCCAAATAAGTCTACATGCTTTCGTTATTCCAGAACTTGCAGAGGTTCCCTTAACTCATACATTTCTCTTCACAGCCCATGTCTTTGAAGGCATTTGCCCACAACAGACCCCAGGCCTGCCCCTGTAATCCCATTCCCTGTTTATGTGACTGGCCACCTACCTTCCACACAGTACCCATTGAAGCGCACACCCAGCATACCCTGAAGTAACAAGGCTCGGTTAAGTCCCCAGCCTTTTCTCACCTTGCTTCCCTCAAAACCAGTCTAATTTTAAGCACTCCCTCCCCCAGAATTCATTACTCATCCCACCAGACCTCTGGTTCACAAGACATTTTCTGCCACCCAAGTCTTGGCTGGAGGCTATATGCAAAGGCATATGGGCTAGTAGAAGGACAATTAAGAATTCATCTCTGTAATAAATTATTTCATATTGGTAGGCTTGACAGATACACTTTTGTTGAATACAGCTGAGCTGAAATTAATTTGAAAAGAACTTCTGATCATCAAATTTGCAAGTGATTAGAAGAAAATAACAACACACTGATTTATATACAGAACAACTGAAACAGAAATACAGTAATATAATCAATGTTCCCTAAGGTAACACAAACTAATCCTGAACGAGTGTTGCCTATAAATATCACACATGGCCCTTTCACAGGTTTCAGGATGCAGGGAGAAACTCTGAGGCTGCAATATAGTCAGACTCCATGATACTTCTTCTGCAGAAAGCAGCTGATTCCATACTGGGCCTTGCAACCACAAGCTGTTTTCACCTGTGGTCTCACATCTGTCTGGGCAGCTGTGGGATGGATCTAACAGGCACTGGTCCCTCACTGTACTGTGAGATGTCACAGGGTTTCTGCATATTCCGTGCATTTCATGTGGATTATACCAAGGCCTGTGCTGCTGCCAAAGCTTTCCAAGATTGTGCAGTAACTCATCTGTGTTAAGCCAGGTCTTTTTTAAGACAGTAGCCTGGCCCCATGCCTCATGGTTACCAGGGGGAAATAACTGCACCAGCTGTAGTAGGGAGAACAAGCACTGGTGTTGCTTGTACATTGTGGTGGTTTGACCCTGACTGGAGGCCAGGTGCCCACAAAAGTCACTCTATCACTCCCCTTTTCAGATGGACAGGGGAGAAAATACACATGGAGAGCCTCACTCCCCCTGCCCCATTGTCCTTCACTGGCCTTGGTGCCTGCACAGTTTCTAACATCTTCTCACTCCCTTCTCTGGTGACAAAAAACGTCTGCTTGCAGTTTTTTTCTTCTAAATGTGATTCCCAGAGGCACTGTGACCATTGCTGATGGGCTCGGCCTTGGTCAGCAACCACTCTGGCCTTGAGCCAGCTGGTTGCTCTGTGGGGCCTGCAGAGAGCTTCTGGCTGCTTCTTGCTTAGAAGGCCCCCCTGCAGCTCCCCCTTCTCCACCAGAACTCAGCCACAAAAAACTACACTATACATAAACAATACCATTATTAATTGCGTATAAAATAACTATGTTTCTAGAATGAAACACTCACTGCCACTTCTGAGGAAGAATCACTAGTCCCCGCGAATTGTCAAATTCCTTTTTCCTTATCCTTGTGTCGCAGTTTTGCGTAGTTGGGTGCTGAGAGAAATACCAGGGCCTGCAGAAAATGGCTGCTGGAATGCTCTGCCAGCCGAAAAGTATAAACACCAGGTAATTCAATGCCAAAGTCGCCCTGATAGTGCCTCTGAGAATCACATATAGGAGAAAAAGACCCAGAAGTAGCTGCATTTTGCCACCAGAGAACAGAGTGCCAACATGTAAGCAGCTGCAGACACCAAAGGCTGGGAAGGGTAGGGGAGGAGGCGCCCCAGGTGCCTGAGAGAAAGATGCCCCTGCAGCTCATGGAGAAACCCATGGAAAAGGCCAAGACCCCACCTGCAGCCTGTGGAGAGGCTCCACACAGGATAAAGCAGGTGAAGACATAAAAGAAGACGCTGTGACTTACATTGGGATGAGCCCCTGCCAGCACTTGCAACCTACAGAGATGAGCCAAACAGGTTTGTTGGAGGAGGCATTATAGCCCCGTGGAAGACTGGGACTGAGAGACACTGTGATTTGTTGCTGCCTGCCAGAGCAGAGATGAAGCCTGGTGGGAAGAGATTTACATTGGAGAAAGTTTGTGGAGGACTGGCTCTCCTGGGTGGGACCCTACGGTGCGGCAGGTGGAGGGTGTGTGGAATGAATGCCCCCACCCCAGCCAAGAAGGAAACCAACTTGCAAGGGACTGACCGAAACCCCATCTCATAGTCCCTACCCCGCCTCTGTGCTGTGAGCCAGGGGGGAAGAAGGGAGCAAAATCATGGCTGAACGGGAAGTCTGCTTAGAATGGAGGGGTGGGGGGAAGGTGATGATGGTGACAGGATGATGGTGACAGGATGATTTCTCTGTCCTTATTTTGACTCTTGAGCCTCTTAATATATATTTTCTCCCCTGTCCAACTAAGAAGGGGAGTAATAGACTGATTTTGGTGGGCATCTGGCTAAACTACCACACCTAGTAGGGCTCTGCTGAAACAGAAAATCAGGGGCTTGTAAAAGCAGTGGAAAAAAAGGCAGAGAAATGCTCAGCTTGTTGGAAAGAAAATCTAATAAGCAACATCTGCGAGACATCCCTGATGCCCCCAGATAGTTTCCCATCCATGTTGTTGCATGATTTGGCTGATGGACTTCAAACTGGGCGTCCTGTATCTTAAATAATCACCTGGCTTAATCACCAGGCAACTTGCTTACTGGCTTTCCAGCTCTCCTTCTGCCACTCATATTTTTTCATGAGATGCCTTTGGAAGGTAAAATAAAACAACGTGACATTATGAGGGGGAAAAAAAGTTTCCTGCCCAATACTGAGGGATGAGAGCATGCAGCTGATGGGAAGAAGCTGAATCTTCTTTGATCTGCATATTTCTGTGCCCTTTCCTTGTTTGTGCTTCTTCAGCAAATGGGCTTGGAAACACTCTGAATGTGTTGGGTTTTTTTTAATATTTACACAGCAAACACAACATGAAAGCATTTCGCTTCAGACTACAGTCATTCCAGGAATACCAAATTCAGCCTGGTTTACCTAAATTGTAGGCTTTAAACCCAATGGGTGAGACCAGCTGAGCTTTGCATCTCCACAGTGTTCCTCCATGATAAATTGAAGTGAGAGCAGATTTTCAACCGTGTTTGTTTGGGCTTTTTTAAATTTAAATTTGCTTATGATTTCAAAAACTCTCAAAGCAGCAGTGCAAAGTTTTGCTTTTCGCTGATGAGCCTCATTTTGTGGGATTTTCCATAAAATGAGATGAAATTAGACCAAAAAAACCAATCTTTGGTGGTTCAGCTCACAGTGTAAGAAGTCAGTGATTGTCTGATTAAAGGTTAGTTATGTGGCTTTCTTTTCTTTACCTTGGTTTCTAACTTACCTTGCTTAAAACTTTGTTCTAGACAATGCACAGCTTTGCAAGATGTGGTTTCCTGTATCTCTTCTTGACAGCGTTTCAGCGCTCAGTCTGACCAGTCTTTCCACTTCTTTGAGTTGCTCTGGCATCACGCTCAATGCCACTGCACCCTAAAATAGTGCCTGTGCCTGGCAAATCACTCAAACTTGTGCCTTTTGAAACACCTCCTTGTGCGAAAGCAAGGGAATGCCCAATTTATGGAGGATCCAGACTTTTCACTGGAGTAAAAGAGCTGAGGAGCTGTCTCTCCAAACTTGAACTGCTGCCAGAGCTCAGGTCGGGACTTGGAGTCATTTGCATATTTTCACCCAGCTACGCGATTTCTTAATTGATATACTGAAGAGTAGGAAGTCATGCTGATGCTATGGGTGAAAGAACCAAAGCAGGCTGATAAATGAGGGTGGTTACTGAAGGGAGCTGAGGGAGACATAACAGTCTGTCCACATTGAGGCAATGTTCCTGTTTAAAACCCAAGGTAAAGTTACTCTTGAGGATAAAGCAATAAAGATTAAGACCAAGAGTGAGACTCTGAGGACCTCTGCGGTGGGTGTGAAGGGCACGGTACTTGGAGGTGATTGCAGAGATGAAAAGTCAGAGAAGGACCAGAGTTTGGAGTCAGTCCAGAAAAGAGATACTAGTCTCAGAAAGGATGCCCCCCAAAAAATGAAAGTTATTATTAAACACACTCAGAGATCAGAATAAGGGAAAAGGGAAGTTGTGTGTTTCATGAAAAGTGAAGCAAGTCACTGGCTGCCTCCAAGAGGCTTTGCAGGGGCTGGAAGGTGGAGGAAATCAGAGGGGAAATGCTATTTTAATGTCCCCAGTCCATTTTTATACACAGTACAAGAATCAGTTGCTTGCATTGGATTGTTAAATGCATTGAAAGTTCAAGTTCCAGCTTCTTCTTTTGCAAAAAAGGTGATTCATGGAGTTCTGCAGTGCCAAGACAAACTCCTTTATTCTCCTCCATTGAACATTTCCCTTTTCCTGCAGTGTCCGTGGCAGGAAACCAGAGAATTATTTGAGCTGCCAGGATTTCTCTGTTAGGATCGATCAATTTCTATTACTTCTTTCTGTAAACTTTAATTGTTAATCCCTTTTCTGTGTTACTTGAATAACACAAGCTATAGAAAAGAGAGCAGAACACTATGATTGGAATGGGAAAACCGATTTCCCATATAACCTATAGGAAATACCAGCCACTGCAGCTCTCAGTTACTGAGAGGCCCATAGCATTCTCCTGACTGCAGCATCTGCCCATGTTAGAGAGATCCACAAAAAGGCGAAAACACATCTTCCTGATGGTAGGCGACCAAATGGAAGCAATCTGTCCCATATTATTTACTGCTGTGTGTAAGGAAATCCACACGTGGTGAAACAAGAATAACAGTACATGGCGTCAGAATATAAAATGCTGGGAAACGAGTTTCCAAATGAAAATATTTCAGATGTTTCTGCAGGAAGTTGAATTTCACATTAGAGCATCAGCTAAGTTTTGTGAATTGGGAGAAATTATTTCTTCCTCAGGTCAGAGGTATAACACAGAGAGGATGAAGTGGTGTGAAGTATAGTAATAAACAGGCTACTTCGCAGAGTAATGTGGCGTGCCAGCATCGTCATCAACAAATGCAGAGCTAGCTATTTCCTGAGGATTATAAACCCAGACTACTGTTTAACTAATGTCTTGTTTTCCATGAAAAAAAAGGCACAGAAATAATGAAATTTATCTCTCCTAGTCAAGTAAGACAAATGTTCTCTAGAGAAGGACTGAGCTTTCTGAAGATGTGTTCTGGTGGGTGTGTGTATGTATGTCTGTGTGCCTGTCTGTGGTGCCACGGTTTAGATTACCTCCTACAGAACCGGTCAGGCAAGGGGATAAAAAAGACTGATACGAAATAAAGCTGAGGTTGTATTTTACTTCAGTACTAGAAATAAGAACATTTTGTTTAATGGATTATGAATCCTCATACCCAGATCGTTGACTCTAGTCCATGCTAGGATCAAGCTCTGGTTTAGGAGTGATTAGATACTCCCTGGGTTAGAAAGAATTAATTCCTTTCTGCCATACCAGACGAGAGCCCTAATTGCTGGCCCTTGGAGCCAGTGCCTTGCTTTTCATCTCTGACTCTTGTTGGAGCTCTTCCACTTTGTGAGAATGGATAAATATTCAATAGGTGAGAAAGAGACAGCCCATAGCCTTACCAACATGGTCGTCACCAGAGAGCTGCACAAGGGATCAGGATGCACAGAGTGAGGGGGTATGGTAGGACCATGAAATTTGACGGATGACTATGTCCAACCCTGGGTAATACTCTTCTCAAATCAAAAAGGGTCACCCCAGAACCACCACCCCCCATCTCACCACCAGTCAAGTGAGTGTCCAAGGCACTGCCTTGCTACCCAGCATGTTCCTCTGTTCCCTTTCAATGGAAATTCCCTAATGGACCTGAGAAATCTGTCAAAACATGTCTGTTTCTGCATAATTGAAATTGCTGTTCACTACCTTCTATGAAGATGTACAGAATAACTTCACTTAATCTTTATAAATTCTTGACTGCTGTTCTGTTTTATTTATAAATATAGGGGGCAGGTAGCACTGCACTTCTGTTGTTTTAAGAAAAATATGCTGTGTTAATACACCTGTGTATAGGATGATGCATTGAGCTGCCATTTTCCAGGCTTATAAAAATCTATATATTGGCATACAGCTACTCACAGCATTTTTGCAGGTCCTTCTCCACATTATGTTTTGTTCCAGACTACAGACTGCTATCTAGTGTCTCCAAGCAAATAATTTGTAGTAATGAACACTCTGCCATCTATTTATAATAGATGCTAGGAACAAGCTGGCTTGCAAATCTTGTGCTAAAACCTTGGTCTTTTTGCTCAGGATTTCACTCTTAGCAGTGACTCTCATGATTTGTGCTCATATCTCAGCTGCTCTCAGAGCACTACTGAACATTCTATTTGTTTGTCCTAATCAGACTCGTACATATTTAAACGTTCTTCTACAGAATTTTCTATGCTTACATAAGTACCATCCTCAGGTGTGAGTTACATTGAAAAAGAAAAAGAGTAATTTCACAGAATCACAAGGTTGGAAAAGAGCTTTAAGATCATCGAGTCCAACCGTTCCTGTCCTGTGCTAAACCATATCCCTGAGCACATCATCTACCTGTCTGTTAAACACACCCAGGGATGGTAACTCAACCCCCTCCCTGGGCAGCCTGTTCCAGGCCCTGACAACCCTTTTAGTGAAGAACTTTCCTAACATCTAATCTGACCCTGACCCAGTGCAGCTTGAGGCCATTCCCCCTTGTCCTGTCTCCTGTCACCTGGCTGAAGAGACCATCGTCCACCTCTCTACAACCTCCTTTATTCCTGGAGCCCCAAATATGTATTTTGCCATGTCACTAAAGCACAATGTTTAAAAGCAGGTTCATCCAGCACAGGTCTCCTGTAGATCCATGGTCTAAAACTAAAGCCTTTGTGAACCATACTGAATGAGTTATGAATTCTGGGAGCCTGAAGTTCCTTGTGCCCTGATTCTGGGGAAATTAACCCACCAATGCTTGGTGGGAAGCAGCAGTGTGTCTCAGCTGGGGGATCTGGGTGTCACTAGTTTGCAGTACAAGCAACTACATCAGTCACAGATCTCTCTCAGTGCACCACTGTAATGAACTTTAGTTCCCTTTCCTTGTTCCTGGAAGCAGGAATGCTGGGAACGTCAGCTGTTTTGCTGGGCTCTCCCTGTCCCACCTTTACTTGGGTTTGTACCAGTTTAGTTAGTATAACTCAATTATTTACAAAATAAGTCTAAGTTTTCTCACATTCTTTGCTCACATTGGTTGTGGTGTTTTTTTCTTCACAAACCACAGAATCACTTCTGGTGGTTGTGATTGTGCACTAAAAATCAGGCTTATCTTTTCCTGAGAGGTATTTTAGGTACCAAACTCAACCCACATGGCAGCTTTCTCTCTTTAGGGATGCTGACTGGGCACAACTGGCTGCTTTCTTTCTAAGGGCTTCAAGCAGAACCTTCCTGAGGCATGAAAAGAAGGAAAAGACTTGATAGAAGTGCCTACCTGTAAGTAAGTATAAAATCATAGAAAAAAATTAGGTTGGAAGGCAACTCTGGAGGTCATCTAGCCTGGCCAAACATTCAAAGCAGGACCAACTTCAAAGTTGCATCACACAGAAAAGTTTCCATTTCTAAATGTTCATCTAATTAGACATAAATTAAAGGGTGCAGCCTTTGCGTGGATGTGTTCTGTTTCATCTTCCAGCAAAGGTTTATCCACATCATCTTCTAGTCCTCTGCTGGAGGGCAAGTAGAGTGTTCCAGCGTGGATGAGCTGTATTCTGCACCCCCTTTCTCTCAAGGCTGTTCTCCCTTTCTCTGGCACTACATTGGCATTTGCACTGCATTCAACTTAGAAGTAGTAAGTTGTCCTGGTTTCAGTCAGGATAGAGTTAACTTCATTTGTAGCAGCTGATGGAATGCTGTGTTTGAGAGTTAAAATGAAAGCAGTGCTGATAACACCCTGATGTTCTTAGTTGCAGTCAGACAGTCAAGGACTTTCTCAGCTTCTTCTATTTCTCTATTCATGAGAAAGGAGGGGCGAAGCCAGGACAGGTGACCCAGATGGGCCAAAGAGAGTATTCCATGCCAATGACGTCCTGCCCAGGAGAACGGGGAGCTGAGGGGAGGAAGAAGAGGGGCGGTGGCGGGACGCGTGCTTCTTGGGGGCACGGTCGGGTTCCGGGACAGCTCTGGGTGGTACGGCCTGAGTTGTGTGGGTCGGGGAGAAACTGCATTGGGTATCAACAGTTTCATATTCTTTTGCTCTAAAGTCCTGTTAGCATTGTTATATTTTATCTTTCTGTTCTCTTAGTAAACTCTCCTTATCCCAACCCACGGGCCTCTTAGTTTCTTGGTTTTGGAGTTATTTGCCCCTTCCTTTTCCCTTCCCTTGTTTCCCCCCCCCTTTTTCCCTCTTCCCCTGCTCTTTTACTTTAAGAAGCAGGCAGCTGCGTGGATCTCGGCCCACAGCCGGGGTGAAACCACGACATAAGTGTTCCATTTACTTTCAGTATGAAAGTCACTTCATCTTCTGCAACAACCATGTTCTGTGCACCTATAAGAAATTCACACAATGGTGCTGTTATGTCCTCCTTGTCTAGCGTGCCTTTCCTGGTGGTTCCAAACTGTTAAAAAGTGTGTTAGTCCCGGTTCTCACATCTTAGCTTAAATTAATTTTTGCAATAAATGAGGACCATTGTCCAGCTTCTGGGAGGCTCCAGACTGAGCTCCATGTGACCTAGATCTCCTGATCTGAGAAAGATCTCCGGATTCTCCCTTGCAGGTCCAGGAACCTGCAGCTGTAGAATGAATTTTCAGGAGTGATTTATTTCAAATCCCCTGCTTGGTAATGCCATTTTGGTACCCATAGTAAACTACCATAGATGCTGCCAAACACATCTGGTTTGTGTAAGGTCAACCAAGGAACTGCCATGGTGTTTTGGCCTCTTTCCTTACCAGAAGACTGCTGCTTCCACTAATGTTTTGCTTATTTTACCACTGGCATCTATTTTGAAACCCATCTGCAGGAGCAATAGTGGAGGAAAATCAGGATTCCTGAGTCTGTGTTTAGGTTTTCAGATTAGCAAGCATTTAAACTGGCAGTGTTTAATGAGGGACAGCACTTATAATTAGCATTTTGCTCTGTCAGAAGTGATGAGCTGATACTCAGCAGAGTTCAGAGGAACTTTTAAGTTCCAGCCTGGCAGATAGGTATCTCCAACTGATTAAGTAGAGCGTGGCAGTTGGCAGTTAGGGCATCGAGCCCTGGTCACAGCAACATCTGCTCTCCTTTTCTTGTGCTTCAGCTCTCAAGTAATCATGCATGGCTTTCTCTCAGTTCAGAAATCATTCAAGCATATAAAAAATAGAAATCAGTGTATTGGAACCTTCTGCCCAGGCTGATATCTTGTCAAGAAGTTGTTGAGTCACTTAAGCCACTGAAGGTTTCTTTCCTGGCAGTGGTCCTGCCGATGACTAAATCACACAGCATCTTTTCAGTTGTGTGTCCTTAGCAGTGACATGTGGAACTCAAAGTGAGCCGTGGCAAGGAAAGCATGTGCTTCCTCTGCTCTTCGCTGTTTCATGCACCCTGTCACTATTTTTCTTGTCAGTATGAGTGAACAGATGTTGTTGCTGGATTTGGGTTTGGTGAGGGGTTATTTTTGCTTCGTTTGTCTTGGTTTTAAATCTGTTCACTGCTGCACCTCGCTCGTCTTACACCAGGTGTAATGTTTAGAAGGAAACAGTACCTTAGGTGCTGTAGGTGTGGAAAAAAAGGCAGATTATTAAAACATTGATACCCTTTTTTATTTAAAATACTATTATCCAAACAGGTGATAAATCTCAGAAAAAAATGTTTTGGTTTTTTTTTTCCAATGAAAAATAGGAAATAAAAAATTTTTGCCAAATTCTAGAGCAAAACTGCAGTGCAGCATGTCTGACACTGTGCAGACTTGCGTGCTAGCTCTGTATTCCTCCTGCTGAGGACATTTATTCCCTGTGGAAAACACCCTCAGAAATACAAGTCATAAAGGGGATAAGGGCATTTAGCCAGTTCCTTGTCAGGATGTTTGAAAACCCAGACCATGGAAGGATGTAATGTAACTACTGACTGTCCTACCCTGTGTAGCCCACATCTGCATGGGTGATAACACATGGCAACGTATTTCCCCCTCTATGAAGCCTTGTAAGAACTGTCTGAAGAGCTTGCTCTATGGACAAAATGAAACTTTTTTTTTTTTTTTTAAAGTGGTTCATCTGGATTGGAATTTTTTTCTCAGGTTTCTTCTTGGCCTGAAAAAAAAAGAATTTGTTTTTCCTCTACACAACCCAAAATTATAATAAATTATGATCTTAAGTTTCTACTAATACAGTAAGGAAGAAATGTATCAATATTCAAATTGATGGATAATAACTTTTTACTTCCAATCTGTGAAAACTTCATCCCTTGACTTTACTGCTTAAATACTGTCACCTGACTTACTGAGAAAGCAGAGTCTGAACTTCCTCACTCCAGGAAACTCAAGACTTCATAGATTGCAGAAAACAACATTGCTTTTGTAACAATTTCCTAGGCAAGCCTTGAGGAACTGGTTCAATCTTATTTTTGACCACATCAATATCCCACTGGTTGTCCCATCTCTCCCACCACAGATATTCTCAAACTACTTTGCTTCTCTCTGATTTATTTTCTTTTCAATAGTGTCATTATTAGTGTGGGAATCAGCTAAAATGAGTAAAAGGGAACAGGCTGCTCTGTTTTCCCACATGCCACACACAGCCGCCCTTCTGCTAGGAAGGAATGAGAAGGCTTATCATGAGAAACTGGTTAAAAAGAGAGCAAATCCAACCTAAAACCTTTAAAGAAAATTTTTGGTTCATCATTATCATTTTATACAGACAGCAATTATGATTGTTGATCATTTACACAGTCCTTGTGAAATCACTCCTAATGATTTTAGGTGGCGTGTAGGCCAAGCATAAACTGTGGGATAAGGATACGGATAACAGTGGAATTTCAGGGAAGATTTAAACAAATCCTCCAAGTGGGCTTATGGTTTTGTGACCTTTGATGAACTGTACCTTCTGCTGACCTTAAATGGATAACTGCAGAAACATCAGGACACTGGCAAAGCTGGTGGCATCGGACTTCTACCACTACTAGTCACTTAAGTAACTCAGTCAATTCACTCAACCTTCTCTTTGATTTCCATTTATAATGAATTGATGCTTTATGACAATAGATCTCTGAAAAAATCAAAAAGGTTTAAGTTGGTATTAAGGTCTTTGGGCAACATAGAGAAAATAGGAAGAAGATAAAATCCTTGGAACTGTAATGGTTTAACATACCTCTAAAACCGAAACACAATGAAACAAATGTTAAATAATTCTGGATGGAGGATGCATCTGGAGAAGAATTTTAGATTTTAGCATTTTTCTTTGAAAAACCCCCCACCAAAACAAACCCAAAATCAAAACTAGAAAGAGGCAATACATTCCTATGTACGTGACTGCTGTGGTCAGCTCTGAGGGAAGCCAGTCTGAAGGGTATTTCAGTTGAAGACAGCTGGAAACAAGTGTTTCACTTGCACATTTCCGCTTGTGCTTGTCTGCAGGTAGCAACCGAGACCAGGGGACTTACATTACTTTGTCCTGGGGCTAATGCAGTGGCCTGTGCAACCTCACTAACATCCTCTGAAGTAGCTAGCAGCCCGGCCCAGGCTGCTCAGCACATACGTGAACATCCATCTACAGAGCTATATAGCATGTTATAGTGTATTATCCTTTCTTTCACCACAAAGCAGCCTGGAGTGCATGCTGCGAGAAAAATAGTGCATACCCACTGTGATATAGATGAAAGACTAGATTTAGATGGAGAAAATATTCACTGCAGGCAAGCTAGACAGTAAAATGGAATTAGAAACACCTATATGTCACACACATACTTACATCTCTCCTTGGACTGTTGTTCTACTGATAGAAACTGATTGTATTTGACTTTGGGTGTGGCTAAAGCTAAAACTGTGTTCAAAAAGATGCCCTTCATGTGTTGGTTTTGTTCCTTTTCCTCAGGAAAAGGAAAATACGGCTTCTCCAGGGGCATTACCTCAACTAAAATGCGATACGCTAATAAGTCACGTATTGTAACCTTTCCCCAGGCAGCCGTGTAGACATTAAACAGACACCTCTATTAGCTTTGGTTCCCTGATTAGCCCAGGGTGCCTGAAAGTATCAGAGATCTGAGCCATAGCCAAAATGTGTTAGTCAACGAGTGTCTAGCTTTTAAAGCGCTCCTCCAAAACCACGCTGGTGTAGTACATGGGCATGGTAGACAGAGGTTCTGCGAATGCTTCGCTTCTTCTCAAAGCAGAGAAGCTGCAGAGGAATGGTAAATGTAGAAGCATTCATACCATTTTGTGACCAGCATCCCTTCACAAGGGCAAACCTTATGGAGCAAACAGTATGAGGATGGTTTCTGCCTTCAGACGCTGTTCTTTGGTTGCATGGGCCACCAAACCCACCTACGCTGATCATCGGAGTAATAACCTGTACTAGAATCCCGCTCTGATGTTCCTTCTCCTGAGCCAGCCATGTAAGAGATATTCAGCTTTACTTCTCATCTGCCCACTTGAGGTTAAGAGTCTAAGAAAGACATCTAAGAAAGTGTCTGTGGCTTCTGACAGTGTTGTGAAACTTGTGTACCAGACTTGAAGTGTGAAATGTATGTGTTATGATCCTTGACTTTGTCTTTCATGTATCTTCACTTTCCAAGATATAAACCCAGTGTATAGACATTTTAACAAAACTGTAAAAAATGTGTGTGATTGAAGAGCTGAGCATGTGTTATATTGTATCATACTATGCTATTTCTCTTTCTTCTTTTTTTTTTAAACCATATGACATTCTTGAAAAAATGTAAGGCTTTTCCTCATCCTGTAGATAGAAATTGGCTCAGATTTGCCATTACAAAATCTGAAGGTTGTGCACTGAAGAGTATTTTTGCAGTTTTTTTTTTTCTTTTTTCCAGTAGGGAGGGACCACCTTGGGCCATGGACTACAGATACTGAGCAAAGAACCTGGCTGAAAAACATAGGATCTTCACTTTCTGAAGACATAAACAACCAGTGATGCAACTATTTGATACCAATTCCATCTTCTAGAATAGATCTGGAAGGACAAAACTACATGGGAAGTAGGAAAAAGCATGTTCCATATGTGTGTCCCAGAATTAAGTTAATAAATTAAATAGAAATAGCATCAAACAAGTAGAAAAAATGCTAGGAATGCCTTTAGTGCTTATGCTGTCTTCACGATGGCAGAATTCTCATTAATTCTCATTATGTGGGGTGAGTTAATGTAATTAACAGTAACATTGTTGTGTCATGATACCCTACGGATATATTGAGGCAGTTTTAAAGGAGAGGTAAGAGAATATTTTGAATGAAGCAATACAGCTGCAAAAAAACCCAGACGAGCTCTTTGGCACAGTAACCCTTCCTCAGGCCTAAAGAGAAACAGCAACAAAATCGGGCCATTTTTTCCAACCTCCAGGAAAGTTCCTGTGCCTGGGAGTTCATCTGGTTTTTTCCGATTCATTTTAACTGGCCTAATGCAAGTTGCTACCTCTCCCCACAAGTTTTGCCAGGCTTTCTGCACTTAGGCAAGGAACACAGGTATTGCTGATACCAACCACGAGAGGGAAAAAACCCAGTAATAAATCATAGCTCCTTCCCTGAAATCCCTGTTCTTATATCTTCACTGTCAGGTATGGATTGCATCATAACTCCCACCTTATTAATGAGAAGGAATGGTAGGAAAGAGATAATAGACACAGGTTTCTCGCTGCAAAGGCCCACTCATTCTGATGATACTGTACCAGAGGTAAAAAAATACTTCACAGTAAAAATATTTCCAAACAGTAGATTATCTTTTCTGGCTGGCCATCCTTATGGATGTGCATTGCTTATCACCTGTTCAGCTGAGAGTGCCTGCTGTGAAAAACAGTTTATACATTATTCAGGCTTAGTCGACTGATAGAGTAGATTGACCTTGTCTCCTGTGAAAAGAAGCAACTTTTTCTTTCTGGTGGCTTGCAGAAGAATAATGGCTGTGGTGATAATGAATAGCTTATTCATATTTCAGATGTGAAATACCCACAGCATGCTAATTAGAGAAGGTCAGAGCACATGGGAATGCAACGTGAACCTCTTAACCTTGAGGAACGATTAAGGAACTTTTATCTTTTGTTAAGAAATTCTAATCAGTCTTGGAATGGGCCGCTTGATGTTCTCCTCCACACACCATCCCCCAAAACCTTTTCGAGGTCACAGCTACTTCCTTGCCTTGCTGGATTCTTGCTGGACCCAAGGGCCACATGTACTCTCAGGTGGCCTGAGAGCCCCTCTGACAGCTTAAATATTTGCGGAAATGAACCACAACAAAGAAGGAATATCTCAGTGCCCTGGGAAGAGAGAGAATAAAAAGACCAAAGAAAGGAGTTAGAATCCTGACATGCTGGGCATTAGCTCTGCCATTCTCAGCATTGCCTTTGTCCCGTATGGAGCAGAGCAGTTTGTGTGGGGAAGCCCGGCCCAGAGCGGGAGCCCCTTCCCAGCCCTGCCCCTAAATCGGGTGTGTGTAGGGGGGAGGGGGTGAGGTGGGTAGTGGGTGGGTTACGGTGGGAATGAGAACCTGTTAATTCTGTCAATAGGTGAAATAAGTTACCTGTTGCTTGCAGAAAGTGCAGAGGTTAATTAAAATTGTAATTGCCATAGCCTTAGCAAACAGGTCACAGCTTTCAATCAAGCTCGTGGCCACGGACTGGCTGTTTATGTCCTTGCTGTTGGCTTGTGTGAACAGCGTACAGAAACGCCTGACCCGTGGGTCCCCATCTCATAGTCTCCTCTACAGAGACAAGCTGACGGCTGAAAGCAAGAACTGAGGAAAATTGGTTTCTGACCCACTGTAAAAGAGTCATCATAAAGGGGATAGAGGGGAGCCAGGTCAGCTGGCAACTGTGGTCTTTGCATACAGCTGTTTGCTCTAGTCCATATGAAATTGTTACTCCTTTCCCTGAAGATTGGTCCTGTCCAGAGGGAAGGAGTGGGGCAAGAGGGAAAGGTGGGGATGACAGAAGTGGTGCTCCCTAGCTCTTTCTCCCTTGACTGGGAGATCCTTGCGACCTGTAGCTGTCAACAAGTTCATGGTGCCTTAAATGGACTTCATTTTTACGGGATGTATTGCTTCCCACACTTACAATGCTGCAGCTGAAAGTCCTGGCTCATGGCTGCAGATCCACATGAGCCCAGTCGCCGTCTCAGCCTTGAGCTTGCTTTTAAGGGCTGTGAAAGTCATCACTGCCACATCACTGTCGGAGATGTGATGATGGGAAAGATACTGGGAAATCTCAGGTCACTCCTGGGTAACACACGGAGAATATTTCACTCTATAAAACCACAAGCTCTTCTTTCCTCTCACCTCCTACACAACATGCTGTCCTTACCACCTGGATCCTAGCTAGATTAGCCTGGTCTGAGGTCTGACCTTCTCAGAAAAGAGAATGGTTATTGGAAGTAAACAGACTTCACTGCCACTGAGATTATTTACCAATCATAGAATCATAGAATCATAGAATTGTAGGGGTTGGAAGGGACCTCAATATCAGAAGTATTTGTGGCAGAGTTGAGTGAAGAAGTTCACATTTTTCCTTTCAGCAGAAAAGAGGGGGGAAAAAAAGTTACAATGTTGAGAGCCATTCAGTAAGGACAAAAGGCCATTTAAGAAACCCAGGGAGCTTTTAAACTGCGTTTTCAAAGTGGCCTGAGCCAGGCATAGAGGCTTCTTGAGGTTTGGTGGACAGAAAAAAAACCCAGGAGGATCCACATACACAGCATTGATTTTCACTTGAAGGGTACATGGTAGTGCACAAAAGGTTTGGTCAGAAAAGGAAAACTATCATTTAGGTGCACAAAGAATAGCAGCCAACCACAGCATTTGTACATGAGGGTGTAGGTACAGAGAAGTGAAGGAAATATTTTGTAAGTTTGAGGTTTGGAAGCAAGTGGGGAAACACATATGAACCTGTGGGATGAGAGTGGTTTGGATTAAATTCTGGTGTACGTTAAAAAGTAAATTACTGTGCAAGTGCTAAAAAACAAAAGACACCCAGTAAAATGGTATTTATTATTTATTACTTCTCCATAAAAATAACTGGGTTTAAGTGGTGAAATTTGATAACAACTTCAACCTTTGCTACCAGCATACTGTAATTATATTTTTGTTATAATTCATTTACTGACTAACTGGTGATGAAAGATGTTATTTCCAGCAAAACGAAAAACCCCTTGATTGAACAGAACGGTTTGGAGTTAAATGTTCCTCCTGCAATAGGTTGTGAACCTTCCTGAGGGTCAAGGTCTAATTGCAGCAAACCGTTGCTTAGACACCCAAGGGCATAAAGTATAGTAATGGAACCCAGTCTCTCCTTGTGACAGATCCTTGGTCCCTATAGCATCCTAGGGAGGGAGTTTAAAAAAAAAAAGACAGATAATGTCCTGGTTTTGGCCAGGATAGAGTTAATTTCTTTCTAGCAGTGGGAAGAATGTCATCTTTGGGAGTTAGGATGAGAGCAATGTTGATAACACATGGATATTCCTAGTTACTGCCAAGCAATCAGACTTTTCAGTTGCTCATATTTCCCTCCTAAGGAGAAGGGAGGGGACACAGCCAGGGCAGGTGACCTGAACTGGCCAAAGAGGGTATTCCATGCCAATTACATCATGCTCAGCATAAAAGGGGCTGGTGGGAGGAGGAGCAGGCAGCCCCAGGGCGTGCGGTTTTGGGGACAGTCCTGTTTCAGGACAGCTCTGAGCTGTACGGCCTGAGTTGTGTGGTTCAGTGAGAAACTGCATTGTGTATCACCAGTTTCATATATTTTGCTATAAAGTCCTGTTATTATTATATCTATCTTTCTGCTATCCCAGTAATCTATCCTTATCCCAACCCATGAGGTTTTGGTTCTTTGGGGTTTCTTCTCCCTCCCTTCCCCCTGTCCCCCCCTCTACTCTCTCTTAAAGAACAAGCGGCTGCGTGGTGCCCAGCTCTCAGCTGGGGCAAAACCACAACAGGTACACGCAGCCCATGTTTGCCATGCAGGTGTTACAATACCAACAACGGGTCATTTACAGCCCCACAGACAATGTCAAATCGTTTGTTTGCATGCAGCAAGGGCTCCACATCAGCAGAGCTGCCAGAAGCAATCTGCAAGGAGCTGGGCACGTCGCTGACACCCAGTGAACGCCAACACTGTGATCGATACTTGTGCAGCAGCTTCCCTGGCTCCCTGCTTGCATTAGAGCCTACTCCTGTGACTTTCCTTTCCTGTAAAGAAGGGTAGAGAAAAGCATTTATTCTTTCTTTTATTTTTTTTTTCTGCAAGTCATGTCACAAAACCTTTCTCCTTGGAGCAACAGAATGAGTCAATCAATACGCTGCTTCTCCCTTGCCTGGTGAATGCTTGCTCTTCAATATTTAATAGACAGCTGACAGTTGTGCATCTGGTGTCCTCAGCCAGGAGACTGTGACCACCAGGCCCCTTTCCCCTCCCAACACCTCTCGTGTCATGGAACAGCATCCACCAGCAAGCAGGCAGACAATTCCCTTCTGGAAAACCTCTCATTCACTGCCCGCTTCGGGTTCACACATGCCTCTTGCTTCCCTAAACCCCTGGCAGCTGCCAGCTGAGGGGGACCGGCCTCTTCAGGGGCAACCTTACCTCACCACATTGTGTGGAGGTTTCAGTGCCTGAAGCTCCAGCTGTGGCTGCCCTGTGCCAGCAGCCAAACCCCCTCCAGAGGTAACTGCTCCCAAGCCACAACGTTATTTGCCTGTAGTGGTTTGGGATCGTGAGCTGAGGCGTGAAGATGGGAACAAATAGAAAGGAAGAAGAGGTTTGGATGGAGAAGAGGTTCTTGAGCCAGTTTTAACTGCTGAGGCCAGTGTCTCACACAACTCCTGAACTGGTACAGTCAGAGGAAAACACCCTATGGATGTAACTGGCTATGGATCAGGTCTTACGTGTTTGAAGGAAACGAAATACATTTTATGTGATCTCAGTAAATTCCTCAAGTACCTGACCTGAGGTTTTTCCTGTAATATTTTACTAATAAAACCTCTGTACATATTTCTCAGAAAAAAAATTTGCATTGGCACATATAGCAATTAGCTGTGGAGTTTGTTCACCATACATACGTACTTAGGAGAAGGATTTACGACATGCTTAGGAATTCCCTTAAAGAAACTATGTGCAAAAACCCCATGCTACCCTCAAGTGAAAAGTATAAAGGCTATAACACTCCAGACATGTTTAATTTTACTGAAATCAATGGAGTAACTGTGGATTTGCAGCAGTGTAACTTAAAAAATATAAAAATATCAGTGAATGTAGCTTATATGGTCTGCAGTGAAATTTTCTGGAATGCTTCAGAGCAGAAGATGTTGTGTTACCTCCACTACATGGAAAATGCATGCTTGAAAAACTGTTTTTCTGCTGAGCCACTAAGGGAGAAAGCAAACTACCTGTCTGCTTGGATCTGGATGCTAACCTGAGAGTCATCCGTTATCATAATCCTCGCCTCGGCGACAAGATTGGATGGGTACGAGGATGGATTTATTGCCACTGATGAGATCTCAGCCAGAGCATCGTCAGAGTTCGGGCAACAGATGGTTCTCAAAGGAGCTTTCCTTAAGAAAGCAGTATATAGAAGTAAACAGTGCCTATGTGTCTGTATATGTTTATTCACACACACACATATATATACATACATCTCATTTAGCGTTGCTCTTTTTTTGTCACTTAGGAGTCTCTGAATTTTAAATCAATTTCAATGTTAAATAAAGTGTGGGCTACCAGTTTGATGAATAAAACATAGAATAAATTGATGAATAAAACATACCTATGTAATCTCAATACAATTTTGCCTTTCCCTTGTACCCAAGGTGGTGTTATGCAGCAACTTTTTTCATCGGTTTTCCCCTCATTTGCCTTCCTTTCTGGTAGAAAAGGGAAACTGCTTTGGACCTGTATAACTCTGCATGTCTTTTCTGTCTGGCCTGCTGGTCACATGAGGTTGGTCACACACCTCCAGTGTGATACCTAGCTGATAGCTACACCATACTCCCACACTGATGTGCTTAGGTTTCTCCATGCCTGTTTTTCTCTAACCTCAGTGACAACCTCTGTTGCTCTCTGCTGCTTCTGATGGGGATAATTTTCCCAGAAATGCTCCAAATCTGAAGCCTTGACGTGCAACCACAACTCCTACCTCTATCCTCTGTTACATTATCTGTAACTCCATTTGTCCTGAATTATTGCTTCCTTGTGTCTCATGCAACTACCTAGGATATTTCCTCCATAGCTTATAAAAGCAGTCATAGAATCATAGAATCATAGAATGGGTAAGGTTGGAAGGGACCTTTAGAGGCCATGTAGTCCAACCCCCCTGTAGTGAGCAGGAACATCTTCACTAGATCAGGTCACTCAGAGCCCCATCAAGCCTGACCTTGAACGTCTCCAGGGATGGGGCCTCCACTACCTCTCTGGGCAACTGATCCACCACCCTCATATTGAAGATTTTTTTCCTAATGTCCAACCTAAATCTCCCTTTTTCAAATTTAAATCTGTTACCCCTTGTCCTACTGCTCCATGCCCTTGTGAACAGTTCTTCCCCAGCTTTCTTATAGGCACCTTTCAGGTACTGGAAGGCCACTATAAGGTCCCCCCGGAGCCTTCTCTTCTCCAAGCTGAACAAGCCCATCTCTCTCAGCCTGTCTTCATAGGAGAGATGCTCCAGCCCTTTGATCATCCTTGTGGCACTCCTTTGGACGTGCTCCAACAGGTCCATGTCCTCCTTATGTTGAGGGCTCCAAAGCTGGACTCAGTATTCCAGGTGAGGTCTCACCAGAGCAGAGTAGAAGGGCAGAATCCCCTCTCTCGGTCTGCTGGCCACACTGCTTCTGATGCTTGAGCATGTGCCCATACTATGCTGATTTTATCTGTGCATATAAGCCCTATTTTCAAGCCAATGTCTTTTAATGCCATCAAAATGGTATCGAAATGACATTAAAATGGTATCAAAATGGCATTGAAATGGCTTTAATTCCATGTGCTGGCTCTTTGGCTCTTTGAACTTTGATTAAATATATCCATTTATTTCAGATATATTTGCTTAAATGACATCTCAGTATAGAGGAGATATGAAAACTTTGTACTTGTTGGTACCTTGCCCATGTTGGAAGAGGGAGAATGAGGTGTGATGTGGTATCTGAGTTTGTTTTCCAGTCAACAGGAATTACATAGGCAGATTCTGCAGATAGCACTCTGGAAAAAATATTTCTGGGGAATTCTTGCAGAATATTGCAACAGTCAGTTGGAACTTTTAAAGGGAAAAAAAAAGTTGTGTTGTATTATCATTAGCTGACAGAGAAAAGTAAAAAAAAGAGGTCATTTGCATCTCTCAAACTATTGCAGAAGTAGCACTGCATTTTCTTTTCCCATCTATTACTGTCTGCACCATTCCAACATTTTGATAGATCAAAATCAAAGCCTGATCCTATGAAAAAAGGATGGGGTGGATATAAGGTGAGGAGGGTGGAGGGGGGAAGGCTTTCCCCTCCTGTCCCTGTGATTGAATGTGGTCAGAGTGTGCCTCAGCGGCAGCCTGGACCTGCTGACATCCAGGCAGCTCTCATAGTCACCTTCCTGGGTTGGCCATGAGACGGTCATGGGGGTGTCTGAGCCTGAGACCTGGGGGAATGTCCTCTGTTCTCGCTGGTCCTGACTCACCTGCGATCAGGCCGGGCTGGTTCTCAGGTGCAGACAACTCTCCCCGTGGGACCAGACAAGCAACTTCGTATTCATTTAATTTTGGCCATAACTCAGACCTCTGGGCTGTTTGCATTCTCTCTCCATGCTGTCAAAACTCAATGAATCTTTTCCCAAAAGTCTCAAGGCTATATTTTTCAATCTCTTCCAAGCCTACTTGTACTGTCAGCTCCATTTATTCTCCTGCAAAAACTAATGACCTATATGCAAAGAAAAAGTTGAGCAACCATTCTCACGCACAGCAACTGCCTCTTGCTTTTATCTGCTATCACAGCTAGGACTGGTCGTAGCTCTCAACAGAGGTGGGAGTAAGATTAGGCAGCTGAGCTCCTGCCATTCCTCTGCTCAGCATGGTGTGCATAAGACTGCATCATGTATAGTAGGACATCCTACATCGCACACACATGAGGTTGTCCGTGGCCAGGGAATGCCACGCCGTAGCTCTGTGCAGGTCACTGATTTCTGCCTTTGCCTCATCCCTGATGCTTGGGTGACAGTATTTGCTTGGCCAAAATGGGAAATGCATCTCTTCTCAGCATGCAAGATATAAGGTAGGTGGCATAGGTAATAGGATGGAGCTTCTTTGAAACGGGGAATTTTCCAGAGCAGGCACTTCCTAATGGCCTTGGGGCTGTCACGCAGGAGATACATTTGCCAATTTGCAACTGTCTTTATTATATTATTATTTATAGAACCCAATTACTTTGGCTCTTTGGCACTTTCTTGACAGTTTGGAAAGAACATCCCACTGTGCAACAAGAGGCTTCTCAGAAGTGCTGACACACCGTGAGTAGCTTTTGTTTATCTGGTACCAACAAATCATTCAGGGCTTTTGGTGCTGAGACCATGAAAACTGGGAAACATAGAACTGGGTTTATAATTAAAAATACCAGCTCCACACATCAAGCACTGAATAATCGCTACAGTACCAATGATTATATTTTTGAGGGGGGGGCGCATTGTCTCTATTTGAAATAAAATTTCTCCTGGGTAATCAGCACTCTGCTCTCACCTCTCTCTTCCTGTGATACCATGAACCCGTGTTTGTGTTGCTGATGTCACTCCAGCAGGAATGAATGGTGAGAGCCGAATAACTGCAAATGTTTCTATCAGCTGTTAGAAAGGGAGGGAGTATCCCACCCTTACCAATCTGTGTCAAGCCATCAGCGGGCTACAGAAAGAAGTTCAGAACCTGTATCAGAAGGGAGAAGAGTGTTCAGTACAGAGAGCTTTACATTTAATATACTATCACTTGCTCCAGTTGAAGTAAAGATTTCTGTAAGCTCAGATAAAAATTAATTCCACCCTCTGCTATGCTGTGGTCTTCTTGCACCACTAAGAAACTCTTCCTGCAGCATTTTATCTTCTGGCTTAGATAATTTTCCCATAAGATAGACATATGAATTCTACCCTGAACACATGGATAACTATGTGACCGGCATTCTTGCAAGTCCATCCAAGAGCAGCTCTCCGCCTGGCAAAATATCCTCAAAAGCTCTGAGTGCTTATCGACTTGGAGGGAAAGGATTTGGCCCTGAGGTGACCCTTGGGTGGATGTTTTCTGTCCACGTGGCAAAGCATTGTAGTGCTTTTGATGGGTTAGAAGAGAGATTTCCCACAGTGTGGATATTGCAAGGTTTGCCACTCTTGGCAAACAACGTATTTATTAAAAAAATACCACTTCTTGGGATAATATCCAGCACTCTGACCTTTCCCCCCTCTTTCTTATACAGTCATTTTTCATCTCCTTTTCTTCTTGCCAAGCCAAAGGCACTCTCATGGGTTTTCTAACGCTGTGTAACAGCTAACCCGTGTGACAGAAATTGCAGTCGATACAGTTCGGGCCTTTGGGAACGTAAAGGCATCTTCTGGAAAAATGAACCAAAAATAAGAGACAACTAGCAAGAAAGCTCTGGAGGAATCTAAAACTGGAGAGAAATGCAGAGGGGAGGGGCCGGGGCCGGACGCTATGAAAATATCCAGGAGCTTTTTTTATTCATACCGCTCCTGTGTCTGACGTGAACTTCTCACAGATGGGGGTATGGGATAAGCTGCCACGGAGGACAACTTTCTCTATAAAGCAGAAACCTGACGATTTTCACCTGTCACTGACTAAATTGTGCCCACAGACTGATGTGGCAGACTAGATTTCTTGTTTGGTTTTGCTTCCACCCAGCCCCGGCCTCTCTCTCCCACGCGTTCACATGTGCACGCTGACAGCCCAGCCCTGGCTCAGAGACCGACTAGGCCCAGCTGCTCTTGGACACAGGCGCATCTCACAGCTTGGGATCCAGGCTTTGCTCCTGCCAAGAATTCCTTGGGGCTGGCCGTCAGCATTGCTGACCCAAGTGGCACGGAAACCCCAGAAATGTCTAGGAGCACATTAATCTTTTGCCAGGAGGGACAAGGATGCCCTGCCAAGCGCCTATTGAGTTACAGGACATGTGCCATCTTCTGTTGCAGTCCCACTGCTGTTGAGCAGGCAGGACAAAGCTGGATCCAAAGAGGCAGTTGTCGTGGAGTTGGGCTGCAGATGCTTGGGTGGAGATAGCTACAATGACAGATGGAATAGAGGGAAGCATGTTTTCCAGATATATTCCTGCCTTTCTACATCTTTGCTTTTCCCATTTCTGAGCACTACCCATGTATTTTCCAGCTCACGTGAGTCTAGAATTAGTAGAAGATAAGAAATCTCTTCTGTTAGAATTGCTCCAGAATCAGAGAAGGACCTGGCTCCATCCTCCTGACTCTCACCCTTTAAATATTTATAGACATTAATAAGGTCACCCTTCAGTCTCCTCCAGGCTAAAGAGGCCCAGCTCCCTCAGCCTCTCCTCACAAGGAAGGTGTTCCACTCCCTTCATCACCTTGGTGTCCCTGTGCTGGGCTCTTTCAAGGAGTTCTGTGTCCTTCTTAAACTGAGGGGCCCAGAACTGGACACAAAATTCCAGGTGCAGTCTCAAGAAAGACACACAAAAGCCTCATTTATTATATACGGAGTGGGGGCAGGGGTGTGTGTGAAGAAAACAGGAATGAAGTTTCTAGGTTCTGAAGCAGTATTTCAGCCATGAAAACACTTCTGTATTGAATTTACTTCTAGGTTTTATCATAGCTGTCACTTAGATACAAGATACATCCTGCACTTATTCATTGCTCTTCTTTCCCCTCACTTTTTTTTTCTCTTTTTTGTTTCAATAGCCCAGTCAAGAAACATTACTCACTGGTAAGGGAGGTCAGTCACTTAGAATTACAGTAACATTTCTGGTCTCCCTTAACTAGGCACTAAAAGCAATAAGCTTAATAACTTAGCTGTAATTATGGTGTATAATAATTCTGTTCAATTAACATGAAATAATAGATAAAAGTAACTGCTAAAAAGCACATATTTCTCCTATGTTAAGATTAAATTATTTTTGAAAAATCCCATACAGAAAGAGAATAATCCTGTAAAATGTTAGATGTGCAGATGTGTAATATTAAAATGTGTTAGAAAAATTGCCAAAGCAGTTGGGTGAAAGAAAACGTAAAATAATGGTTCAAAATGAACCTTTTTGCTCCGATCCTTTTTAATGATGGTTTGTTGTTTTAAGAGCAAACATTTAAGGCCTCTAGCTGCACCAGGGCAGGTTCAGATTAGATGTTAAGAAAAAGTTCTTCACTGGAAGAGTTGTCAGGGCCTGGAACAGGCTGCCCAGGGAGGGGGTTGAGTCCCCATCCCTGGGTGTGTTTAACAGACAGGTAGATGAGGTGCTCAGGGATATGGTTTACCATAGGACAGGAACAGTTGGACTCGATGATCTTAAAACCAACCTTGATGATCTTGATGACCAAAGATGATCTTTTCCAACCTTGTGATTCTGTGATTCTGTGATAGCTTGTGCCCGACATGTTTCAAGAGAAAAGCAGTGGTGACAAAGGAGAAATCCTAGGATCGGCCGCTGTGACAATTTTATCATGTAGGGACCAAAGTCAACTTTATCACATAGGGACCAAACTCTGTTTCCTTTCTCCTGTGTTTCCAATAGCAGAGAGACTGATTTATATGGAGAAAGCCATAGCGTAGGCCCAAACCTGCTTCCTTTCGCACACACTTACGTCATCATGCCAAGCGTAACGGCTGCATTTTGATGTCAGTGTGAGTAGCAATTTGAGTCTTGCGCCACTTGAGAAGGTGAGGAACAGACTTTAGAAAAGATAAGCGGTGGCAAAACTAAAGCTGAGCATTGCTAATACTATTTTATGTTCCTTTGGGAGTTGCAGTGCCGTTTCCTTTGCTGTTTGTATCCAGCACGTGGCACTTCACAGTCCTGATATAAAGCGATGCATTGTTTATGTATATACAAAGGCCACTTCTGTGTCAGTGTAGCTCTGGGTTGAACTGCGTGCATGGAAACTCAGGAGATCTCTGGATAAAATGGAAATTAGAACTTCACCAGTATACCAACACATCTATGCCAAGATCTATGCCAGCGATACCATCATGATTGTACTTAAAATGGGGAATTGAAAACAGCACCTAGTAATGAGGAAGGGGTCCTTGGCAAAGGGGAGAAGAACAGTGTAGTTAAGTCACCCAGAGTGGGTTGTACTAGCAATTAATTCATTTTTTTTGAAATGTTAATACTTATCCACATGTCAAAATCTATCAGCTGGAAGCAGAAATATCATCTGGAAACTATCAGCTATCAGTTGGAAGGTGAACTGTATGAGCACCAGGTTAGGCTCCTGAGAAGCCAACATGGTCCTGATGTGCCTTGGCATGGACACGCATCGACACCCTTCTTTGGCAAGCTATTTAATTTCTCTCAGCAAAGCAGTGATTGATGTGGCATTAGGAAAGACTTTCCAGGTGTTCTGGTGTCACCCTTTCCAAGGCTCCTGCGCGCTGCCTGGGCTCCCAGTGAATACTGCAAAATGAGATGCTTTGCCAGCCTTAAGATGAATATTTCAGAAGTACCTGATCTTCCAAAATACTGCACAGGTGAAGGGTGAGACTCATCTACACTGGCATGATGGCTTATCCCTGCGTGGGGATAAGCAGTTCCCAAAGGATCAGGAGTGCAAGATGAGGCCCTGGGCGGCACAGCTGCAGTTTCCCAGCCTGCAGCCTTCTTCCTACTGGGACTCGGAGGCTTTCCTACCATCTACAGAGGAACTGGCTGCCCTCAGTGTTGCACAGGCAGCACCTCAGAGTTTTCTAGCATCCAAACTGCGCAGTGTTCACAAGGTGCTGAGCCGCCAGCTGTCAGCGAGCCGCGTGTGGGGACCTGATCCTGAAGATTTATGGTGCATCTTTTGGTCTCTCTCTCTGGTCTATTTCCTTAATCACGATGCTGATTACTAGGGCGATTGTTTTCAGTCCTTGTTTCACTTCATTTTACTTCCCTTGGAAACCATAATGAATCTTTTTTTACTCCTTTCTTCCCCTCCACTGCTCGTATCAGCTGTGCTTCTTGCAGGCAGCTGCAGGCACAGGGAACACCTTGCAGGCGCTGTTGTGGTAAAGGCACCCGAGCGTGAAGCAAAATAATGAAATGACATGGCTTTCAAAGGGGTTTGTTGATCTATCCATGACAATTAGACGGCCTCCTAGCATTGCCCAGCCACTTGCAAGCAGGGAGAGAGCATTCAGAGGTAGGCTTTAGAGTATTAACTGCCAGAAGACTGATTTTCCTTCCAAGTAATTTCTTTTTCATGACTCAGGAGCTCACTCCCAATTATTTATTTCTGCTTTCCCATTCCAGCTTGAGCTTTTCTGTGGCTAGTGGGTATTTTTCAGGCCACATAAACGTTTGGGGTGCACCCACCATGCTAGGGAGATGTCAGGGCAGTGGCAGCGGAGCCTGTCAGGGCTTCTACAAGGAGAACCCATGGCCAAGATGCTGGAGAGGGTCTTAGGGCAGGCAGCTGGGGAATGACAGCCAGCTCCACCTGCCCCAGCCCCCACAGGTTTCTGCTCTCGGCATCTCCCTGACATCTTCATCACCAACAAGGTCTGGCTCAAGCTGGCCAGCATGTTCCTGCCATGACTAACGCCAACAGGTGTCTTCACCAGACGTCCAGGTACCCCAAGCCTCCTGAGCACTGGGGATCCTGCAGAAGGGACACTGGCCACCCCAGCCAGGGAGGCGTGGTCATCTTACCTGGGGTGCACATGGCCCATTCCCTGTGCCCGCATACCTCCATCGTGTCACAGCTAATGACTGCTTTGCTAGGACCCTGAACTGAAACACAGACACAGTCCTCTTGACACGGCAGGCCTGAAGCACCTCAGGCTGCCAGATGTAGCTGCAGGACATCTTGCTGATTGGGACAAGGTGACGATCAACCTGCAGCTAATTTTGCAGCAAGGCTTTCACTTCATCCCCTTGCTCCCCAAAATCAAGATACTCTTGTATGTAGCTAATGAAAGACAGTGGAAGAAAAGGCTGCTAATAGGGCTCATTAACAAGTGGGGCTGAAAAAGGATGTCATGTGCTATAAATCAAATGCAACACAGCTTTTAAGCAGCGGCCATTAATTACACGCTTGAATTGAATTGTGTATGTTACTCATCTGTGGGGCAAGTATGATTGCCCATCAGACTCTTAGTGAATACAAACACAAGCGAAATATGACCTCAGGAATAAAAATGGGGGTTTGTGAAAGGCCTGGTACAATGAATTGGGTGCCAGCATCCTAAAAAGGGACAAAGCACCTGCAACGTCCACTGGGCTGAATGTGATCTCTTAAAGTTTTAAATCAAGAAGTCTGTGTATGCACATGAGGATGGGTTAGATTTACAGGGAGAAGGCACTCATACACTCGTATCTAAATCATAATGCAAATGCACATATATATATATATATGAATATATTAATTTCTATTGCACTACAGTCAAAACAGCAGTGAATTCACCAGTGTTCTGTTGTGCAGCCTTGGTGTGAGTCTCCTGCCCTCACACCAGCGCCCCTCATTTCAGTGGGCAGGCAGAGCACACCCCTGCTGTGGGACCTGCCCGGGAGGTCAGTGTGGCTTCATTAGGGGATTAACGCAGTTGTGAGGACTTTCTTGGTGTCTCAGCCCCTGGCATCTGGCCAGGATGGGTGCTGACCCTGGTTTAGGTGAGTGGGTGCCTGGTGCCTCCCTGTACCAGGGGCTGGTGCAGGGGGCTGGAGTGGATACCTCCCCCCACGCCCCCAGGTTGCTCCCAGCCATGAGTTATCCTCGGGTAGCACAATCAGGGGAGAAACGCTGCCCTGGCACAGAGCTAAGAGAGGTTTATGATAAAGCACTCACTCCCTTACTGGTGGCCCTTAACTGCAGGATTTGCTTTTTCCCCTTTTTTCCTCTTCCCTTCGGAGCCTGTGCAGGAAATCCAGGGAGAGTGGGTAGCAGCTCGGTTGAGTGATTAATAAAACTTTTTCCATAAAGCCCCTGATAAATGAGGTCTTGTTGAATCCAGGACTTCTGTGAGATAAATGTTGACTTTGCTTTGCTCAGCTTGAGCTGACTGTGGTCTGTGCACCTCGCCAGACATTCCCTCACTGTGCAAGAGGAGGAAAACCCTCTTCCTGAGGTTTCTAAGCCTTGGAGTTCCCATTGATGTCTACCATTTGCCGACAGCTGATGAAAAAGAGACAGCACAGATCTCCTTCCTTCCATCCTATCCTTGGGAGCTGCTGTGTAATTTTTGACTTGGCATGAACTGTTGCCAAAAGATTTTGTGTTGATGTTTCGCACCTCCAAATGACATGGACTTAAAATCTCATACCTTTAGCTTCTTCCCTTTCCAAGAGGCAGTCTTTCAAAGAGATACCCTTCCTCTCTTCTGCCCCCTCTTCATCTGATCCATTCAAGAGGAGAAAAACCCAAAGAAAACCAAGGAATAAAACTCGACCTATCGGCACAGCAAATTCTCTGGGGAGGTGCTGCTGAATTTGATGAGTAGAAGAGAGTGAGGAATTTTAAAGGGTACCCAAAGGGCTCGTTCTGGTCCTACACAGATACATTTGGCACCCCTGCATTTCTGCTGATAGCAGTAAAATGACTGCTGGCTTACACTGGTGCGATTTGCCTTGTGACTAAATGATGACAGAGCCATCCAGTGGGCCATGATGGAATACTTCTTACAGCTGGATCAGATTAAAAAAAAAAACCTGCATGGAAAACCTTGTGGGATTGCCTATCTCCTTAGCTGCACCCAAACTTTTGTTGTCAAAATCCTTCCCAGGTATTCCAGACCATGCCTTGGTGTGCTGTTTCTCATCCTTGGACTTTCTGAAACTCCAGAGTTTGGATGGGACAAAAACGTTTGAGCTCGGAAATGTCAGGTTCTAACAATCTGGGAAAATAAAAATGGAAATGCTGCTTTTTGTTTGAGGGATTCCTTCTTTCTGCATGTCGAGTAGGTGCTCCAAACGCCACAAATTCTGAAGCGGTTTAGCCAGAGTCAAAATACTTTCAGTTTCTGATGGGTAACCTTCATAGAATCATAGAATCATAGGGGTTAGAAGGGACCTCCAGAGATCATCAGGTCCAACCCCCTGCCAAAGCAGCTCCTCAGCTCATATTGCACAGGGAGGCATCCAGACGGGGCTGGAATCTCTCCAGAGAAGGAGACTCCACACCCCCCTGGGCAGCCTGTCCCAGGACTCCCTCACCCTCAGCCTGTGAGATCTATTGCCACTTGCTTTGCCATGAGAGCCAAACTGCCTTTATCATTTATGGGACAGCTGCAAAACACACACATAGTCCTATAGAAGTTCCACTGAAGTTAATCAGGAACAGGGCATAAAAGTAAATGATGACTGTAGCCAAGTTTCTTTGTTACTGGGTCTTTTCTCATGCAATTAATCACCTTGTGTGGCTTGTGATAGAGTTTTATTTCTGGGCGTGAGGCATACATGCACCCAGAAATCTGCATTCTGATTAAAGAATTTTGGGACACTCTTGCTGGAATGTGTGAATATATTTTGCTTGAATACTGTATCGCTCAAATACTGTACTCCTTACAGGATGGATGAAACTTCAAACCTTAATTTACCTGCTGAACCAAACTGCAGATCAGAATGAATGACTGATCCTGTATGTATTTACCCAGCTATTTATTCCTCCATCAGAACTTTGGTATCCAAAATTAACTGTGCTACTGTAATCTCAGTAAGACAGTAGGAGTCCTGGGAGTTATTTCTCTTGCTGAATCACACAGAGAGCTCCCACCTTCCACAAATGTGTGCTGCTAGGGGTCTGTTTTGGCTGTAGTTTAACAGACATGGTGAACCACACTTCATATTAAAACCCCGACACAAAGGAAAACTAGTGATCGTGCTCAAAATGAGCATTTGCTGATCTGTTGTCCCTGAACCAGCCCAGAGATACAGATATCATAAGGAATGAAAACCTACCAGATATCGTAAGGAATGTGAAACCTTTGCAATGGTAAAGGCTTTCTGCAGTCAGATGGTTTAGGAACACATCTGAAGCCCAGGCAAGGAAAAAAGTCATCATTTGCTTGACTCCGGAGAGGCTCAGATTAAGACCTGGGAGAGGGAATGGCAGCCTTAAGCAGACGTTGGAGATATATATGGGATTTCTTCTTGGCCTTGAGTTACAGACATCTTCATATGGACACTACTGATTCTCCATGCTCTGACGCTGGCGGTATGCCCGGTGATAAGCAAGCCAAGGACAGCGGAACTACAGCGTCTCCATCCTGCATGCACCTTTCAGAGATGCTGGAATATTTATGTTCCCCATTACAGGTGTGTGCTACATTTTGTGGAGAAGCAGGAGTGAACTGCGGGGACCATTATATGTTGTTACTATGTTATAAAACACGACGGCTAATGACTTCCCATGAGAAAGCCCAACAGCTTCTTTATCGTCTGGGCTGCGTTGCAGGTAATTTTCCCTCACTCAGTTCTTTCACCGCTCCACTAGCTTGCTTGGTAATCGGTGCCTGCTCCTCCGAGGTGCTGGGCAAGCCCAGATCCTGTTTCCTCCCATGGAAACCCAGGGCATGGAGTGCAGCACTGCTGCGACAGCTACGCCCCACCGGTGCAGAGCGCCGCTTTCTGGGCAAAACAAACAAAGGGCAATACAATAAATCATTGATAAGCCACAACTGTTCTTGTATTTATGGTATCAAAGCCCATTCGGAGATGGGGGGTCCTGAATTTTCCAGCAGGGTCGTCAGCCAACCCTGAGCAGCTCTTTGCAGCAGGGTGCTGGGCACCCCCAGCCAGCAGGTCACCCTGCGCTGTTAACAGCCCCACCGTTACAATGCAGCACAGAGCTGAGATCGGTGATGCTGTCATCTCCCAACTCAGAAAGGGGCTCGGTGCTGGGTCTGCGGCTTGCTCAGCCCACCACACAAGGGTAGCTCTCCAAATCCGCTGGCGGGGATGGGCGGAGGGGAAGCCGTGGGGCAGCTGTGCAAAGCTGCTGGCGAGCACATTAGCAAGCCAGGAGGTATCTGCACGCATACATTTCTCCTTGGTCTGCAGACAGCGGGGTAATTGTCTCCCACTTAATTGTGCGATACACATGGCTAACAAGCAATACTCTATTTAAAGAAACAGGCGATCCTCCTTCCCAGAAGCTGTTCTAACACTGCAAACAAATATCCAGGGAGAGAAAGTCTCTTTCTTTCTTTCTTTCTTTCTTTCTTTCTTTCTTTCTTTCTTTCTTTCTTTCTTTCTTTCTTTCTTTCTTTCTTTCTTTCTTTCTTTCTTTCTTTCTTTCTTTCTTTCTTTCTTTCTTCCTTCCTTCCTTCCTTCCTTCCTTCCTTCCTTCCTTCCTTCCTTCCTTCCTTTCTTTCTTTCTTTCTTTCTTTCTTTCTTTCTTTCTTTCTTTCTTTCTTTCTTTCTTTCTTTCTTTCTTTCTTTCTTTCTTTCTTTCTTTCTTTCTTTCTTTCTTTCTTTCTTTCTTTCTTTCTTTCTTTCTTTCCTTCCTTCCTTCCTTCCTTTCCTTTCCTTTCCTTTCCTTTCCTTTCCTTTCCTTTCCTTTCCTTTCCTTTCCTTTTCCTTTGCTTTCCTTTCCTTTCCTTTCCTTTCCTTTCCTTTCCTTTCCTTTCCTTTCCTTTCCTTTCCTTTCCTTTCCTTTCCTTTCCTTTCCTTTCCTTTCCTTTCCTTTCCTTTCCTTTCCTTTCCCTTCCTTCCTTTCCTTCCTTTCCTTCCTTTCTTTCCTTCCTTCCCCTTTCCTTTTCATTTGAGGCTAATCAGAAGTGCTGCAGATTGAGCTGTCTATAAAAGCATGCCTCCAAAAGGAAATTAGATTTTTTTTTTGGGGGGGGGTGGAATGAATGCATGGTTTTTATTATGCGTGGCAGGTATGGTTGGAATCCGAGTATGAAAATTGTATTTCACACTGTAGACCCTTGGGTAATTAATTAAACAGCAACACAAACATCTCTACTACTGGAAAACACCACAATGTGAAGGGCCTAGTCAAAAAACCCTAGGTAATCAAAAAAACTATGTAAACAAACTGCAGGAGAAGAGCAGGTAAGTTTTTTATTCCTGTTTGGATCTCTCTTATTTGGTGCTATTCACATGCTTTTTCTCCATCGGGACGGACATGCCTGTGTTAGAATAGCAGCTAAGTTCTGGTCTGTCTCATCTGTGCAGCATCTTTGGGCTCTGCTCCTTTGTCCAGCTCCAGCGTGCCCAGGCTACATCACAGAAACCAGAGCATGGAAAGGGCAAAGACACCATCATGGACTCATCCTGGACCAGAGTCAGGGTGAAAGGAGGGTATCTGGACCATGAAATCAAAATATAGAAAGGTTTTCTGAGTGGTTCTACATCTGTCTTATCCTGTGTGTTGGTTTGGAGCTTTGTTTCTTTCTTGCATGGAGAAGTTGCTATTTTTAAGATGTTTTAGAGTGCTCCAAAAGAGGAACCTTGCTTTCGGCAGATGAGTGACTGGCACACCAGAACACAAAATTCACTCCCAAAGCCTTCCCCTGCTTAGTCCTCTGACACTGTAGAAGCAGGAAATCATCACATCTGAAGCAACCTAATGGTATGTGTCCGTGAGCCTGGCTGAGCACACATGCCTTCCCATTTGTGTCTGTAAGCTCACAACAACGATTTGCATTTTTGAGGGTGGCTTTTTTCGTTGGTGAATTTAAAATTTGGCGAATTTAAAATCTGCAGCCTGGAGCAGAGCAGGCTTATCTCCGATCTGATGCTGCTGGCAGGTCAGAGCCTGACCCTGACATGCCTCTCACTCTGTAACCTTTGGTACCTAGTCCCCGGGGTGGGATACCAGAGGGCTCTGCTTTGAGTAAAGCTTCCTCGTGGTGGTTGAGGTAGGATTGACAGTCTTCCTTGCATCCACCTCCCAAAGGAAAACCGTCCTCCTCACTGTCTTAGCTACAGGCTGGCTGCAGGGTTATTACAGAATATGTTCCTATATCCTTCAATTTGTGCATTGTCTGCAGCAGCCTGAGCTGGCTCTTTTCTTTGCTCTTAATCTCTAGCATCCTCCTGCAGAAAAGCAGCATTCCAGCACTGAGGTCATAGAATAAGACGTTTAAGCGGTGCTTTCAGGTTGGTAGATCTTCGTTTCACATCCCAACATTGGAGACAGTGCAGAGGGAAAGAGGCAAATTGAATTGTGCTTTCAAAGTTGTGTCTCTCCACATGAATATGCCAGCTAGGAATTGAATAAATAAAGAGCAGGTAAGGGATGAGTGGGAGCTGAGACAGCACTCTGAGATATTAGACTCAAGACTTGCTGTGTAAATAAGAGAATTACCAGCTGAATCCTCCACTTTTCCCCTCGTTTGCCCCATTATCTCCACTCTCAGGCTGTTCCTGAGGAGAGAGGAACAAGCCAGGGTTTCCCATTGTAACTGCTTGCCCCTTTCTAGCCTCTTATTCCGCAAGGAGCTCTGAAATAAATCCTAGGTTGGATTTATAAAAACTTCTGGACATCTTACCTTCCCCCCACAAGCAGTGTGTCTTCTTGGCTTTACCTCGGTGGGAGCTTCTGGATGCTTTCTTAATAAAAGCAGCAATGGACTTTCCAACCGTCACCTACACTTACACAAGTATTAAGAATACATCACAAACCTAACACTTAGTAACCACAGAATGCCTTTCATCCAGAAAGCTCAAAAAAAAAAAAAGACATTTTCTTTTTTTATTTCTTCTTTTTTTTTTCCTCCCCACCCCCCTAGAGAAACTGGAAGGAAATTGGGTAGATTAGCCAGCATGGACCTTCACGCTGTAACCACTCAGACATTTCCAACACACCCCCTAAAAGCAGAGCTGAGTACTGCATTTTTCAGCCAGGTCTTTGATGCTGTGTTTCCTATCTGAGGATAAACCCCTGGCAGCATAATGGTAAACACCGAGCTGCAAGAGCATGTGCTGGTCAGAGCAAGGGGCTCTCGGGATGCTCTGGTGTCCAAGACCCTCACATTAACCAAAGCACTTGTAAAGCAAATCCTCCAAAACACATATTAATGTAAAATGTGTATTTCACATTACACATTTCCTATGGGTGAGCATGTAAAGACCGATTTCCTTGTGTAGACAGAATAACTCCCTGATTGTAGCTGTTGGGCTTGTTGGGCTTTTTTTTTTTTTTTTAATTTTGAAACAACAAGCACATCATATTTTCTGCCAGGTAATCTTATTTGGACTCCAAAGCAGACATGGTTCTGACTCTCGGGCATGACTTCTTTATGTTTTTTTACTGTTAGCATCAGTCTCATTTATATTTATGCCCAAATCCAGAGGATAATTATAATTACATATTGCAATAAGTGAGAATAAGGGGTTTTAAGAAAATAAAATCATCTTTAACATTAGCTGAAAGGACATTGTCAGATGTTCATCATGATTGTAAACCCAGAATTTTGATCTTTTTAATTCTCTCTTTTCAGTTTTCTCTGCAAGGGATCGGAGAACCTGGTCCTAATTCAATGTAATTTTTTTCTTTCTCCTTTCCAAGTCAAAAGCTACACTTCACTAATTCTTTTTCATATGTTTTACCAATTACAACAAAATATTGCACAATATCTAATCAGAAGCAGAGAGACCTTTTTAAAAAGAAATATACCCAAATACTTCCAATTACCCAAAAAATGGATTCAGAAAACTGTAGCATTTTTTAAGGAAAATGAAGAACAGGAGTCTAGTGGGGTTTTTTTTGTTTGTTTTGGTTTGGTTTTTGTTTAGTTTTAATGCTGGATTTATGCCTGGATGCCTGGATGCTCTTTCCTGTGAAGCATCCTCATCTGCCCTCTCCTTGGGAAGACCAGTTCAACACAGAAGAGGTGATGGTGGCACAGGGATCTCAACACAAATAGCACTAGAAAGCTGTGGTGGCATCTCTGCAATCCAAGGATTTTTTGTGTGTGTGTGTGTGTGTCTAAGATTGTGGGAGGGAAAAAGAAAGGGGAGTGTTTGTTTTAGGCAAGAAAAGAAACAGAATCTTTCTGTGGAAAGCATTCCCATGGAAATGTTAATTTTGTTAAGTCGCCAGTTTTCTGTCAAAGCCGTTTGGATGCGATGCCTTTGATTAGCCCTGGTGCTAATGAAAGTCCAGTTGTGTAACATGAGAGGGAACAGAGCACAATCTGAGCCCTAGCTTGAGTCTCGAGTGCTGAGGGGACAGGGTTTCATTTTCTCATTCCATAACTTGAGTTCAATAAAACTATTGACACAAAGGAGGTTGCTACTTATAAATGCTTGCAGAGTGAAGCTTTAATTTAAAAATTGAACCATTTTGATCTGGAAATCATTTAGAATCAATGAGGCCCTATTTTTACAACCATTTTCTAGAAATGATCAAGCCTGGATGTTTAGAACTTCTTTTAACATTCTCTCATGGCCAGGCAAAAGCCATTACTTGGGCTATGGTGGTTTGGGAGTGATCTCTCCAAAACTGCAGGTCTGAGCTTGAAGCAGAGGCATTGCAACTGGAGGACTGGCCTCCTCCATAGGCAGATTCCTTAGGGCAGTATTTGCTAAGGTCTAAGGAGGCTGTTTGCCTGGTAGCACCAACAGACCCCCTAGCAGATCTCTGCAAAAGCTTCTTCCCTCACATGTCAGCATGTGTAATATGGAGAAGCCAAGAGGCACCCAAGAACTTCCAGTCATCCTGGCTGCACATCATTACCTGAGCAGAGTAGAGCAAGAATCAGTTTGAGAGTTTTCTCAACAGTTTTTCTTGAGCTTCTTGCTTTCAGGTGTCTCCTGGGAGCTCTGCTCCTCACCACCACCACCACCCCAGCTCCAGCAGTTGTGCTGCCTTCCATGGTCCCTCATTCTCCTGCTGTTCCTCCTGTACCTGGGCAGTTTCAGACCAATAGCTCTGTGTAGGGAGCACAGAAGTGACATGACCACGACCTCTCATGGTCTCTGTGAGGCACTACCTCTCCTTGGTCTGACCTCCACCCATTTCCACCTCCCCAGGACACCCCGCTGGACACCATTTGCCTAAGCCAAGGTGCAAAGAAGCTCTCTGGGCAGAGAGGTGAGATCTTCCTGCAATGGCACGGGTGTTCAGCAGAAGTCCAGCCCCTAGCCCTGTGTCATCTAGTAAACTTTTATCATCTTTTCTGTTGTCTTCCTTTCACCTGTCCCTTCATTTCTTTCCATGGTTGCTTCCTATGGAAATTCCCACCTGCTTATAAGTCAGCTAGCCTTGGTTTTTTTCTTCCTTCTAGGTTTGGAGAAAAATTATACTTCCATAATAATTTCTTCAGGTTTGGGGCTTCAGGGTTTTTGGGTTTCCCTCCCTTCACCCCCTCCCTGTATCTTCTAATCGCTGTTGATTTTTCCCCATGTCTCTTCGTTGTCCTGCTGTTCTTTCCACTGCTCCCACCACAATATGCTCATGGCAAGTACATAAAAGAAAAGATCCTGTAGAAACAGATTTCCTTTGGGAAAAAAAAAATAGGAGCTAATCCATTTTAGTCACCTGCTGGCTCAAGGTGGCTGCCTGTGAGTAGCACACCACTGAGTCTCGTAAGCTGTTCACCTCGTGCTTGCTCCCCATATTAAGCCCTGATGTATTGCTCATTAATGAGTTATCTTCTCATCTGTGAGGCAATAAAGCATGTCTTTTCCTTCCCTAACAACACTGGTCAAGATGTATCACAGCTAAAGTCACTTTTGCTGGATTCATCCTGTATTTTAACTCCCTGCTTTCAGAGCTTGCCATTAGGCTCTGCTAATATTTGCTCTGTGTGGTGCTCAGAGCTGGGAGGGACTGAGGGCACAGGGAAGAGAAATACAGAGTAACCTGTCTTTTTTTGGTGTTGCCGCAGCAGCTTGACAAAAGGTTTTGCAGATAGGCTAAAAATGCAAAATTAGGTGCTTTTTTTTTTCCCACTTTGGTCAAAACCTGCCCTCACACCCCCCTCCCCCTTCCCATGCACACAATCTCTGGCAATCCCAGTTTTTATATGTCCCCAGCTCATCTGACCAAAGGCTGAGGTACCTTTGGTTTCTCCCTTGTTCCCTTTGCCCTATGTTTGAATGGGGGGAAGGGAGAGAGGAGGCTCTGTGACCTGCCCCTGTTTTAGGAGGGCTCTGCAGGGCGTGTGTCCCACCACATCACCTCCCTGACCCAGGGGCTCTGAGCTTCTGCACGAGTCGGCGTTCACCTCAGGGAGGGGATGGGAGAGCGTGGCATCCAAAATCCACTCATCTGGAGGTATTCTACCTCGCTCTGATAACGTGTGACAAGTTATGTCAGGGGCTCTGGGGGTCTGGTCAAAAACCCCACGTGAAATTATGTCATCACTTCCACGGGTTTCTCCGTTTCTCCATCCTGAAATCCAAGCTTTCTCAGAAGTAAGATCCTGGCTTTGGAGGCAAGGGGTGCTCCTTTTTAGGATGTCTTGGGGAGCCTGCACCGTGTCCAAGGAGCCGCTTGATGATTTAGCTTGTAGCCATGCAGCGAGCGAGGAAACTCTAACCCTGAGTAAATCATCGTTATCTGATTACCTTCATTGCTCATTTGTGTGATAATTCAGATATCATTTAGGTATCACAGTCATTTAATCAACGGTCACATATAACATGAATATGTTTTCTGATTTTATTTTTCATGTACAACTCAGGTGCAAGGCCTCTGATAAATGTGATGATTAATTATACATTAATTATTGGCTATTTACAGCAAAGGTCATCAAATTAGTTTCTCTGACCTCATTACCATGTTACATGCAATCTAATTAACTAATACAAAGGTTGCTTCAAACACCTATTATAATTTTAAAGCGATAGATTCTCCACACAGGCACATCTGGCATTTTCTAGGCTTGCTACTCTAGGAAATGGAAGGAGACAGATTAAGTGCCCTGACTCAAAAACACCCCACGCTGTTCTCCGTAGGGTGCGTTGAGGTTTAACCCATCAGGCACCTCAAACAGCCACACAGCTGCTGGCTCACTCTCTTCCCTCCCTCCCCAGTGGGACAGGGGAGAGGGTTGAAAAGAATAAAAGGTAAAACTCATGAGTTGAGGTAAAGACAGGTTAACAGGGCAGAAAAAGGAAGAGAATAGTAATAACAGCAACAATAAAAGAAGAAAAAAGACAAGCAACAAAACCACCCAAAATCAATCTTCAGCTAGTTCCTGAGCCACGCTGTTTCCCATCCCACCCCACCCCCAGTTATATACTGACTGTGACATCATATGGTATGGGATATCTCTTTGGCCAGTTTGGGTCAGCTGCCCAGGCCCTGTCCCCTCCCAGCTCCTTGGGCACCCCCAGCCTTCTCGTTGGCAGGGCAGTATGAGAAGCTGGGAAGTCCCTGACTGCTTGGCAACAAACAAAACATCAGTTGTTATTAGAAATGCACAAAAATATAATACAAGAAAACAAACAGCCAGCATTTTACATGAACGGTGACATTATACAATCTATGTATCTGATCGTGTCTCTCTTGGCTGTTTGGGCTTTTTACCCTAGGCCTTTTTTCCCTGCAGTTGTTAATACCTTTTTCAATTCTGATGTGGGGGGTGGTGGCTGTTTGTTAGGCCCCCACCTAACAAATAAGGGGTATTGGCACAGGAGTGGCATGATACAATAGCTATAAGAACAGGAGACAAAGCTATTGCAGAGGCCTCTGCTTTACAGTGTTTAGTTAGAAAAACCAAAACAGTACTATTTCTACTGAACAGAAACAACAGTGATCGTAGCCTCTGAGAGATGGATTTGGAGGATGTCCTTCAAATCCCTTGGGAAGACTCAAATCTCTTTCCATAAGCACGTCTTTCTTTACTTCTATCTCCCTCTTCCTTATTTTGGCTCCCATGTCAAACTTACTGTTTGCACAGAAATGTGGTTACTGAGAGCAGGAGACAGAAGGTTACGAAGCCTGTGAGAGGAAACACGTAAACTATTAGAAAGGAGAGGGCCATTCCCCTTGGAGGCTTTCTCTGGAGAATCCCAGGTCATGCCCTTTGTTTGCATTGCACAGCCATATACCCATTTCTGGCTTTTTTTAAAGAAAAAAACAACATCAAGACAGCAGTTATAGGCAGTACAGCAGATCAGTTTAGTAATAGTAAATGTCTTGAAACTCGAGTTCGCCTTTGAATGCTGAGGTCATGCACTAAATATGTCTGTCACTCAAAAGTAGCCTGTTCCCCAAAATAAATCCACAAGAAAGGGGTAGTCTTATCTGCATAGCCTTCTTATTTACATCAGATGAAAGTTAATCTGAGTGAAAGTGTGTCTACCCAGGTTAAACTGTGCTGAACCCCAGGTGGACAATTTCATTTAGCCCTTGGTACCTGCATGACTCCCAGGGGCTGGTAGTACAACGCTGCCTACAAAACTCATGTGTTTCCTTCCCTGCAGACGCTGGAGGCTTTTGCCCAGTGACTCCCAGTCCATCTGCAGGAAGAGGCCTTCGTGCATGCAGTCTGTGGTGCCACTCTACACAAGGAGTTCTTAGAAGCAAAAAAATTCTTCACCAAAAGCTGCAGTTTATTTTCGCCCTCAAACTATTCACAGGCTTAAGCTGAATGCACTTAACAATTGCAGCTGGAAATGCTTTTGGCCAAGAATAATTGAGGCTGTGATCCACCAAAGGACACAACAGCAAGGGCAGCCTTTCACCCCACAGTCCAGTGACTCATGACCCAGCACAGCTGCAGGAGACCAGGGTGCAACTTCTCTCCGTGCGTAAAGGGAGATGAAACCTCTTCTCCTTTAAAAAAATATATCTTATCTGCTGGTTATGAAAAGTCCTGTGGAGGAGTCCTCTTGATTCCCTGTCTTTGAACCCTGCCTGACATCTTTAGAAGCACTAAAATACTTGGTGAGGGAGGACCCAGAAGAGGCATGGCTCCAGGCACGGACGGGGGAAAGCATTGCTGGCGGTCCTCTGGCAGAAGTCAACAGAAGCCTTTGACACTCTTCCAGACAAACCCAGACCCAGAATGACAGAAATGCTGTTGTTTAGATCTTAGGCATATTAATAGAGACGTGTAAAGGAGCTTGGAATATCCTTCATCACTGTCATGCCCTCACGTTTATAGGGAGCATAGGGAAGCTCATGCTCGCCCATACGTGTCTCAAGTGACCACGAGACCTACAAATCTGGAGTCTTGTCTTTGCCAACAGACCTCTACTGAAATGTTAAGAGTTTTGCAAGCAAATTATGCATCTCTTGCCATCAACTCCTACTTTTTATGCTAGTGCTAGCTGATGAAAATTGGTTGTAAGAATACGATTGTCCCAAAGGAGAGAAACCCCTGCCATGGGTTGACTCGCCCCCTCCCTCCCAATGAGTGCGTTGACACTCTGGGATGCTTAGCTTCTACGTGCCCAAGAGGTAACAGGAGAATTTGGTTAAGCAGTTCACCTGCTCTTGCAGCAACAGCATGAAACTGCTAAGGAAGGGAACACCACAGCAACAGCAGGCAGCTCACAGAAGAGCACCAGTGAAGAGATGTTGTCGAAGAAAAGGGTTTCAAAGCAGAGAGGGTTATTTCCAAATAAAATAATGCAGACAACACCCAGTAGAGTAATAACACCTTGGCTCCACCTGAAAGGAATCTGCAACACCCGTGTCGCACCGATTATAGTGGCACCAGTACGAATGCAGGTGTGTGGGGGGATCCTTCCTCATTTCATGTTCTTCCTCCTGGCTTTTCTTCAGGAGTCATTTCTTTATCATTTTCAGAAAGACAGAAAACTTCACAAAGTGCTTGGAAAAGAAGCTGTAAAAAAAACTGAGCAAGGCTGAAAATCTGGATGGCTGGAGGACTTTTTTACATCCCACCTCCTTACTTATCTGCATTCAGCGCATTAACATATTAATACATGGCAATGCATATTAATAGCACTCTGCTTATCTGCCAGAAGGAAAAAGCACATGAATGCAGCATATAATGAGCAGCACTAGGTGCAGAATTCAAACCTGGGTGCTAAGGAAGGGAAAAACACAGCCAGTATCTGCTAGTGTCGTCGTATCAATGAAAGGAAAATTTAGCCCTTGGAACAAACCACAGACCTATCTTGGAAGGAGCCTAAGTTAAGTAAGAAGAAGGTAGCCAAAAAGTTGTGCAAAACTATGTTGTTTGGCATTCTCATGTTTATAAGTTTGAATTTTTTAAGTAAGATTTTTGTGCTTTACTGACTGATTATATTTTATTTTTTTTAGAAAACTCTTCTTCACAGATAAATTAATGCATCCCTGAGATATTTGCTCTCTATACAAAATACACTCTTCTAGAAAAAGTCTCACTAATTTGTCAATACTCTTAATGGCTTGCATGAAAAAAATAAAGGAGATAACCTCACAGGAAGAGAAACTCTCCAACTCTTCATTCTGAAGATAAAAGAAACACTCAAGTATGCTGATGTAGTGCTGTTTCACTGCAGATCAATACACTGATCACAGCAACAACGGTAATTGCAGCCTGCCTTCTGGGAGCTAGGCATCCTCACTTCCCATGAAATCAGCAAAAGTCAAAAGCATTTGACATCTCCCATCATCGGGAGAACGTAAAAAGAGGAAGAAACAGAGAAAACCAAGCAAGACAATAAGCAAAGGCACGAGATCTGGCTGCCGTTTTATAGAGGGACTCCCACCTTCCCCTGTTTCCACCTTGGCTAGAGCTGAAGTGCAGCATCATGGACATGGTCTCCTTCCCTGAAGCTTTTCAATGCAGAGATCATTTTAAAAAATTAAAGGGGGGTGTGTGTGTGTGTATTTTTTTTCATCTGAAGTCACTTGCAGTCCCTGTGTTGTCCTTTTTGATAGAGTGGGCAAATAGCTCCACTCACCTATTATTTTTGACTCTTTTCTGAAATGTTCTAAGAAGCCACATTTTTCTTAAAAGCCTGGGGCTTTAATCTTTAGGAGGTGTTTGGCCTTCGATGAAAATCCTCAGCCATTTTCATTTCAGCCTTCTACATTTAAAGACACATAAACATTTGCACTCTAAAGAAAACACTGGCCATCCAGGTGGCCCAGGTTGGAAATGACTGGGTTGGAAAAGACCTTTAAGATCCTCAAGTCCAACCGTACCCATCCTCTACTAAACCATATCCCTGAGCACTTCATCTACCTGTCTTTTAAACACATCCAGGGGTGGTGACTCAGCCCCTGATTGTTGCAGTAAATTCTGGTTTTCCAAGGTGTTGGGTTTCTTTTTATCATGGCTCAGAGCATTTTGAGCTGCTTGGGGTTTTTCATTGGGGTTAAATCCTGTCTGTATTTGACACCAGCTCTATCACAAAAGAAATCCTTCCACATGGCACATTTCCCCCTTGAGGGGCCACAGACTGGGGCCTGTGGGACTTTCCATCCACGGTGGCAACCCCTTTTCTTTTGATCTTCCAGGGTTTCCACTGCAGGCTCTTTGAAGCAGGGGCTCTAATGAAGAGTTTGTGCGGCCACAACCGCTTTTAAAGCTCCAGGAATAAATGTGACGAGGTGCTCTCTTATTAACAGCTTGCAACCCCATCTATTTATTTGAGGCTGGAGTGACTGTTTCCAGGAGGTGGCAGGGGGAGATGAGGTGGGGTTGGGGGGTGAAGAGTTAAACTGTTAGCTGTTGCAAGCAGTGAAGTGGTCTGATATGCAGTGCCAGAAGTTAAAGGAAAGCTATTGTGCAGGATTTATTTGTCATGGGTTTTGATCAGAAGAAGAAAGCGTGGCTGGACTGATATTTTCAAATATTTTCAGAAACCTAATTAATTGTTTTTGATGTGGAGGCAGCAAATAGGAACTAAAGATGCAGGACCTCATTTTGTACAAAGAGTTTGATTTTTTTTCATCACAAAATTAGCAGGGGACAAATCTGAAATGTCTGAGATGTTTAGTTTTCTATAGGCTCCCAGAAATATCCCATATTAATCACAAGTCCCTTAAACCTGGTTACTTAGGACTAGGGCTGCATGTTCCAGACCTTGCCTTCTTCATGAGTCTGAGGAGAAATAAACGCCCAAAGGATGGATCATACAGAGGTATATTGAGGGCTTTTTTGTCTAAAAAAATAAGGAAAGGAGGCACTGAACTGTGTGATAAAATTGAGAAATTGTCTTTGAGCTGCTTCTTGACGCTTCTCTCTGTCCCTGGTCCCCAACCATCTGGATCACAGACATGGACACACTGTTCCTCTGGTCGGTGGAAAACAGGATTTGGAAAGAAAAGACCAGTGTACTCCTGCTCTGTTTCTGACACTGCATCAGGCCATGACAGCAGAGGCTCAGCTAGAGAACAGGAGTTATTCCCAGACTCATACACTTAGATGCGATCTGATTTATTTTACAGCTTTAAGAAGCTCTCATACTCAAAAAAAACTGGTTATGGATCTGATAGTTGTGCATCTCAGATCCCACATACACATTCACACAATCTGTGCAACACTTTGGGTGCTGGTCCCTTCTGCATCCCTCCTGGCACTACTGCAGGTCGTCACATCCCAGCAGGGACGAGGCACTTCTCTCTTGCTGCTCTCTGATAGGTTTTCTGCCAAGGAAAATCAACATTAGTCTCTTGGCAATGCTGTCATGAAGCTCAGCACTCAGCATGCATTTACTGTGTGACAAAAAAGCCAAGGACATCTTGTCTGGGGCAGCTTTCTTGCTCCTAGAAAGCCAGTTAGTTTTCACCTAACCTGGCCAGGGTGCCAGGCAGCTGAGGAGCCCCAGAGAGGGGTCAACATCGACGTAAGGAAACACAGCCCAAAGCTGTGGGCCTTTTCTGAGTGTTCCCTTTGTAATTACTGTCTTTAAAGAAGTATATTTCCTTCTTTTTTAAGAAAATAGTAAAGATATAATTGTTTTTCTATCTTAGCAAAGCAAAACAGAGAAGGATGGGAGAGGTTGACATAAATGTTCATCTTCCTGGTTGCGTTTTGTGGTTTCATCTTGCCCTCTTCCCATTTTTCCTCATGAAAAAAAGATGCATAAGGAAAAAAATCCAGATCTGAGTGAGTAACCCTGGCTCTGCAGGGGTTGCCCCATTCCCAGCAGCAGGCACAGAGCCCCTGGGCTGTGAGCCATGTTGCCTCAACTGCTCCTCAGTGCTGATGGACTCACCATGGTGCAACACCACGGCATGACCTCCAGCATGAAACTACATCTAGAAGCTGTGGGGTAAGAATGATTTGGACTATTAATAGATATTTAACGCCTTTCTGAGAGCTCAGACCCATCACTCATTACTTCTTTTTACCGCTGTCTATGCTTAGGAGCACCACACCCTCTGGAAGTTTGGGGGGGTGGGTGTGGGGGGCTGTGTTTTGTGAGGAACTTTAAAAAGTCACTCATTCACTCTTTTTCAGAACAGCCTGAAAAGCATTTTGCCTCCTTAAGGCAACCAAAGGCTATTACATGTATGTTATTAGTAGGGAAATGGTTGGGAACTTTTTTTCACAGCATTCAGCTACTGAATTACTGGCTTTCCTCTTCCCCATTAAGGTAGAAGGCCATTTTTGGGCGAAATGAATAGCGAGGTTTAATAAGCATAGCTCTGCTCTGACTCTGCTCCACGCAAGCGAGCTGGCAAGAACTGAAGTCCTTAATGGCTATTTAATGGTGGATGAAATGAGCTTTCTCCTTATTAGTGCAGTGGCTTATTAGAGCGAGTTGCCCTCTGTAAAGTGCTCACCTAACTCACCTCTCAAGCTGGGGCTGAAAAACCCAGCTCCAACAGCTAACCTCAGACTCCCTCGTCCAGCACTCTTATGGTAAAGCATCTTCCAGAAGAGCCACAGCGGCTGTCTTCCTGAGATTTGCAGTGTCACTTGTTATTTCATTGAGGTCATCACTTGTTCCCCTCTGGTGCCTCTTTATAGGGAGTCTTTAATCATAGAATCACAGGGGTTGGAAGGGACCTCAAGAGATCATCGGGTCCAACCCCCTGCTTTCTGCAAGAACCTGAAGCAGAGACTGATGCTCTCTCCGCTGTGGTATTGGCAGGAATAAGGAAACCCACTGGGGAAGGAAGGGAGGGTATCCATGAGGCTCTTGTGACACATGGGGGGAATGGGCTACTGCTGTGGGTCCAGAAAACTCATGCTCACCTTCTCAAAGCAGCGGACAGACCAGGCTGATGTGAGTAGGTAGAGAAGAGGTGTCTGGGCTGTGAAGTCATAGAATCATAGGGGTTGGAAGGGACCTCCAGAGATCATCAGGTCCAACCCCCCTGCCAAAGCAGCTCCCCAGCTCATATTGCACAGGGAGGCGTCCAGACAGGGCTGGAATCTCTCCAGAAAAGGAGACTCCACACCCCCTGGGCAGCCTGTCCCAGGGCTCCCTCACCCTCACTGGGGAAATGTTCTTCCCCATGTTGGTGCGGAACTTCCTGTGTTCCAACTTGCAGCCATTGCCCCTCGTCCTGTCCCCACAGAAAGAGAGTCAGCTGGACTCCACAGATCTGGGTCCTCTTTCCAGCTCCGCTCTGCGTTTTCTCTGCGTGTGCTCATTGTTGGACCAGGCACTCGACTTTCCATGGCTCACATCCGCCCTGGCCAAGTTCGTTTATCAGTTTTTACAAAGCTGCATCTAATCTGTGCTTAAATACTTGCAGGTTTCCTCTGTTACTTGACAGAGGTAAAATATTACGAACTGCAAGGGGTCTGGAAACTTCGGGTGAAGAATGCCATAAAATATATGAGTAGCAATTCACATAAAATCAGATAGCTGGAGATTAATGTGTACGGTTGCATGAATATAACTGCAGGTCCTTATTTGAGGGTTTAAATGTGAGATGTGAAAAACCCTATCTTTGCCAGCATGGAAAATACCTTCTTATGCATGCAGCTTGTGGAAATCTGGGAGGAGATTTTTATCTCCACCTGCAGGAACTGGAATTTTAGCTGTGGATTTCACTAGACCTGGATTTTTCCTCATCATTTGTCACTGGAGACAAAGCAATAAGGTGCAGCTATGTACATAAAATTGGATGTCTAACTGACCAGAAGTAGTTGTAGCGATGGTGTAACGTGCAGTTACAGCTTGCACTCAGTGAGAAGCACTGAGTAAGTCACATCAAACAAGCCAACAACATTCTGCCTGTCACGCTGACACTTGGAATTCAAATCCACAGCAGTTTGCTGTAGGAATTATTAAACGATGCCAAAATAAAAATATTTGTTAAATAAATTACCTGAGGAGAGTATTGGCAGTCTTCTGTGTCTCTTATTTTTAAGTGACAATGTGGCAGAGGCCCCCAACTGCTTTTATTTCCCTTTGAGAAAGGTAGCTTGGTTTATAAGGCTGTAAGTAATCGATCTACCTTAACACAGACGAGCTTGAGAGTGTCTTAGTGTGTGTTTGCCTTTGCCATCCACGACAGCTCATTTATACCCCCTGGTATACACATACGGGTGAAAAGCCATGATTTCTGCAGCAAGATGCAGGCTGCATTGTGTTCCTTGCCCATCTCCCTCTCTCCTTACACTTACAGGGTGAGACCCTGTGCTTGGCCCTATCAACAGCATCACTGTCTTTAATCCAGGAGGAAGGGAAGGGGCTTTACTGCTCTCCCAAAGCAGAAAGGCTGTGGCAATGAGCAGGGGAGGCTGCAGAAGGCAGAGGTGAGGCCTGGTCACGCCACAGAGGCGGCCTAACTTTTGCTTTAAGAGGCCAGAATTTAAAGACTTTTTTCTGTATATCAAGAATTGAAGTGTTTTAACATCCTGGAACTGAAAGCGATTCGGGAGACAGTGCGCTACTTGAAGCACAAAGGGATGGGACAGGCAGCAGAGGACAGCAGAGCCAGAGCTGGTGGGATTTGCCAGCTGATGATTGACATGGGGTGTCAATCTGGCCATGGGGTGATGTGACCACCTCAGCATGCAGGCAGGGGGACAGCAGGGTCTCCCACGAGCGAGCCACGTGTCAGGACTGAGGCCCTTCAAAGTAGATGGTGGCGTTATCTGAGACCCTGGAAGAGCCAAATACCCATCTCTGTCCAGTACTGGGGATGGTGGGGAGGAGAGAGGGTGTTTTTGGAGGGGACTGGGCATCTTCACAAATCTGAGTGAAGGGAGGCTAGAGGTTCTGTGATAGAAAGTGCTTGAGGGAGGCAACAGGAGGGTTGAGGGAAGGCAACAGGAGGGCTGCAGGGGATTTTTGTTGTCTGAGCAGAAGGAAAAGGCCAGGTATTGGAAAAAAAGCTGGGGAGGGGGAGAAGCTGCGGGCTTTGGGTACAGCAAGCATCTACAGCACAGCACAGGGCAGTCTGTTTACCTTGGGAAGGCTCACTGCACTTTTCGCTTCTGAGGAAATCAAACATGAGTGTTAAGGTTGAAACCATGTGTGTCTCAGGAAGGAGCAGAAGTGGCATTAAACCTTGGCTCTTCCCTCTCCAAGGCTGGTGTGATTCCTGCCTCCCCACCACACTGCCTGCCTCAGCAGTGCTCCGGCTGGAGGATCTTGAGGGGGTAAACATCACACTCATGCACATGAGGTCGTGGTGGGAGCTGGTCCGTCCACCACAGCACTCAGAATCACAGAAATGTAGGGGTTGGAAGGGACCTCCAGAGACCATCGGGTCCAACCCCCTGCCAAAGCAGCTCCCCAGCTCATATTGCACAGGGAGGCGTCCAGACAGGGCTGGAATCTCTCCAGAGAAGGAGACTCCACACCTCCCTGGACAGCCTGTCCCAGGGCTCCCTCACTCTCACTGGGGAAAAGTTCTTCCCCATGTTGGTGTGGAACTGCCTGTGCTCCAACTTGCAGCCATTGCCCCTTGTCCTGTCCCCACAGACACTGAAAAGGGGCTGGCCGATTCCCCCTGCATCCCATGCTTAAGATAATTATAAACACTAATAAGATCCCCTCTTAGTCTTCTTTTCTCATCACCATAGCCTGTGGTGGGCACCCATCCCTGCTCCTGTCCTGCCTCCTCCAGCCCACCTCAAGCTAAGGAACCACCTGCTCCTGGAGGAACCCCCCTCTACTGCCCTGCAGCAATGGAGTGCAGCTCCTGCCCTGTCACATCAAAGTCTGTTTGCTCATATCAAAAGGCTTTGGGGTCAATACAAAGCTATACAACACTTAGGTGTTGTCTGGCAACTTCCTCCATTGTGACCACCCACTCCCCACTGTGATGAGGGGGTGACAGTGGGTTTTGACTTTCATCTCTGGGCTTTCTTTTGTCTCCAGGATGAATTGCAACCTAACCTGCGCCAACAGGAGATCCTCCCTTAGAAGCCACGTGCTGCATTTCCATTCCTTCCACACTGTGTTTCTGTGATGTGGTACTGAATGCATAACCTGGCAGGCTGTGTAACAGCCCTTTAATGCGTTCCCAATACAAATTTTCCATTCCCATACTCTGTTCAGCTACACTCTAATTAATTTTTTTGTTGGTTGGTTGATGTTTTTAGGGTTTGTTTTTTTTTTCAAAATATTGCTCAGCATTCCATTGTGAGGCTCTAAAAACAGGATAAAGACAAAAACCCTGAATCTCCAGTATTGGCCTCTCAATCAGGATGTGTGAAAAGGGCATCCCTCATGATTAAGAGAGCCAATGGGATCCTGGGGGGCATCAGGAGGAGTGTGGCCAGCAGGTCACAGGAGGGGATCCTCCCCCTCTGCTCTGCCCTGCTCAGGCCCCACTTGGAGTATTGTGTCCAGTTCTGGGCTCCCTGGGATAAAACAGCGTTCTAGCTCAACATACAGCACCCATAAATCAGCTTGTTATCTCTGAGGCATCAGTACACATAATGGAAATTGATGTCATGTTTATAACCCCTGCTTGCAGAGCATGTGTGTGGAAATGGGTTCAGATCTTCTGAACAGATATTTCGACCTTCATTTAATCACCTGTCACACAACATGGGAGAAAATAACAGCGTCCTGGGAGAAATGAATATGATTTCAGTGAGTTATCCCCCACAGTCTCACGAGGTAATTTATGAAGCTCACTTATCACAGAATCACAGAATCATAGGGGCTGGAAGGGACCTCCAGAGATCATCAGGTCCAACCCCCCTGACAAAGCAGCTCCCCAGCTCATATTGCACAGGGAGGTGTCCAGACAGGGCTGGAATCTCTCCAGAGAAGGAGACTCCACACACCCCTGGGCAGCCTGTCCCAGGGCTCCCTCACCCTCACTGGGGAAAAGTTCTTCCCCATGTTGGTGTGGAACTCCCTGTGCTCCAACTTGCAGCCATTGCCTCTTGTTCTGTCCCCACAGACACTGAAAAGGGGCTGGCCAATTCCCCCTGCATCCCCTGCTGAAGATATTTATAAACATTAGTCTTCTCTTCTCCAGGCTGAACAGTCCCAGCTCGCTCAGCCTTTCCTCACAGGGGAGATGCTCCAGGCCCTTAATCATCTTCATAGCCCTGCTCTGGACTCTCTCCAGGAGATCCCTGTCCTTTTTATCCCAGGGAGCCCAGAACTGGACACAACACTCCAGGTGGGGCCTGACCAGGGCAGAGCAGAGGGGGAGGATCCCCTCCTGTGACCTGCTGGCCACACTCCTCCTGATGCCCCCCAGGATCCCATTGTCTCTCTCAGCCCCCAGGGCACACTGCTGGCTCATGGCCAACCTGTCATCAACCAGGACCCCCAGGTCCTTCTCCACAGAGCTCCTCTCCAGCAGGTCATCCCCCAGGAGATAATACAGTACTGCAATGTTAATGCCAGGCATTTCCACTTCTATGATGCCTTATTAATCCATAGAATATTGAACAAGGGCAAAAAGTAAGGAATAATGAGCAAATGTGCTTGCTTATGAGCAAGACACCCACAGTTTAATAAGAACTATCCTTTTACTATTTCTCATGTGTGAAAACAGTAGAACTGAATTTCTGTGTTAGCAAAACTAGATTAGATTTGAGGCCAATGAAGAGCTGCCTGAATTTGCCTGACCCCAGCTTTTATTTGGAATAAATCTGGATTTTTTCTTCATTGGTAATTGAGGTATTAGACCTGGTTTTATACATATCCTTTGAAGAACAAGCAACAGCACTGGTCAAATAATCTTGTACTTTATGGAGATCATATTTCCACCTTATATTAATTGTCATATCTACAGACTTTTATGCTATTGCAGCCCTGATATATTTTAGTTCAAAACTAAATTTGACTCCAATAATATATCTTCTTCTAAACCCTCTAGTATTTTTAATCTGGTCAAAATATGCAAAACATCTTTTTGTAGACTTAAACCACTGCAGTTTTAAAATTAAAAAAAAAGGGATCAGGAATGAACCAAGGAGGGGCAGGGAAGGGAATAACAGCATAACATTTAATCCCAAATTTCAGGGATGCTTTGGGTCTTTATCTCAAAGCTGCAGTTTCTAAATGTGGTGCCTTTCATTAAAGGACTATCCCAAGAGCTCTCTGCTGCTACTCTAAAGGCACTTTGTTAATAGAGACAGCTCCCGATGTCATGAACAGATAAACTGGCTGGGTGAAATCGAGGTGTTGATACTGACTCTGCTGGCTGTTATCTCATTTAGCGGTGCAGGGTGGAGGGGAGAGAAAGCCCCTCCTGTCAGCAACCCCCAAGCCACACAAAGATAAAAGAGAGGCAGTAGCAGAGAGTCCCTTAGTACTGAGGAGCCAGCGATTGCCGGTTTGTTAGACAGAGAGTATGGGAAGCACCAAAACCAACCTGAAGCACACTATGGTCAGAAGAAAGGCAGTCGCTTAACCAGCTGAATTGCTGAGATACCCTCTCTGTGTCCTTAAGTACTGGGAAAAACTGCCTCAGAGGTAGAGATGGACCAGCCCTTTAAAGGTGAATGACCAGCAGTCAAGAAGCTGAATCATAGAATCATAGAATTGTAGGGGTTGGAAGGGACCTCGAGAGATCATCGGGTCCAACCCCCTGTCAAAGCAGGCTCCCTAGGACATTTCACTGAGATAGGCATCCAGACGGGTCTTGAATATCTCCAGAGAAGGAGACTCCACCACCTCCCTGGGCAGCCTGTCCCAGGGCTCTGTCACCCTCACTGTGAAAAAGTTTCTCCGCATGTTGGTGCGGAACTTCCTATGCTCCAACTTGCAGCCATTGCCCCTTGTCCTGTCTCCACAAACCACTGAAAAGGGGCTGGCTGATTCCCCCTGCATCCCTTGCTTAAGATAATTGTAAACATTAATTAGGTCCCCCCTTAGTCTTCTCTTCTCAAGGCTGAACAGTCCCAATCTTCTCAGCATTTCCTCACAGGGGAGATGCTCCAGGCCCTTTATCATCTTCGTAACCCTTCTTTGGACTCTCTCCAGGAGATCCCTGTCCTTTTTATAACAGGGAGCCCAGAACTGGACACAATACTCCAGGTGGGGCCTGACCAGGGCAGAGTAGAGCAGGAGGATCACCTCCCTTGACCTGCTGGCTACACTCCTCCTGATGCACCCCAGGATCCCATTGTCTCTCTTAGCCACCGAGGCACACTGCTGGCTCATGGCCAACCTGTCATCCACCAGGACCCCCAGGTCCTTCTCCACTGAGCTCTTCTCCAGCAGGTCATCCCCCAGCCTGTACTGATAGAAACGGTTGTTCCTTCCCAAGTGCAAGACTTTACACTTGCTTTTGTTAAACCTCATCTGGTTTCTCCCTGCCCAGCTCTCCAGCCTGTCCAGGTCTCGCTGGATGGCAGCGCAGTGTTCCTGTGTGTCAGCCACTCCTCCCAGCTTTGTGTCATCGGCGTACTTGCTGAGGGTCGATGCTATTCCCTCATCAAGGTCGTCAATGAAGATGTTAAACAGGACTGGACCCAACACCGAGCCCTGGGGAACACCGCTAGTCACAGGCCTCCAGTCAGATTCCACTCCACGAATCACGACCCTCTGGGCTCGGTCCGACAGCCAATTCTCAACCCACCTCACTGTCCACTCATCAATCCCATACTTTCTCAGCTTTGCTATCAGGATGTCATGGGAGACAGTATCAAAAGCCTTGCTGAAGTCAAGGTAGATGACATCTACTGCTCTCCCTCCATCTACCCAGCCAGTGATGAGATCGTAGAAGGCTATGAGATTGGTCGAGCACGATTTCCCCTTGGTGAATCCATGCTGACTACTCCTCATGACCTTCTTCTCTTCCAATTGCTTGGAGATGGCATCCAGAGCAAGCTGTTCCATTACCTTTCCGGGGACAGAGGTGAGGCCGACTGGCCTATAGTTGCTGGGATCCTCCTTCTTGCCCTTTTTAAAGACTGGAGTGACACTGGCTATCCTCCAGTCCTCAGGCACTTCTCCTGTTCTCCAGGACCTGTTGAAGATGATAGAGAGCGGCTCAGCAATCACCTCCGCCAGCTCCCTCAGCACACGTGGATGTATCCCATCCGGTCCCATGGATTTGTGTGCGTTTATCCCTTTGAGCCGCTCCTGGACCTCCCCTACCTCAACCAGATGGAAATTCTTCATATCCCAAACACTCCTATTTACATCCAGTGCCTATGGGTCCCGGGGGGCCTTTGAGGTGAAGACCGAAGCAAAGAAGGCATTCAGTATCTCCACCTTCTCAGTATCCCCCGTTACCAGGACACCCTCCTCATTCATCAAGGGACCTACATTATCCCTGGTCATCCTTTTGCTATTCACGTATCTAAAAAAACCCTTTTTATTATCCTTTATGTCCCTTGCCAGCTTCGTTTCCAAGAGGGCTTTAGCCTTCCTAGTTGCGACCCTACAGGACCTGACTACATTCCTGGCATGGCAGGATGGGGAAAGAAGAAAAGAAAGAAAGAAGGAAAAAAAAAAAAGCAAGAGAAATTAATCCTTCAAATAAATAAATAAATTACTCCTGTCCCAAATCCTGACAGATTTATCCTGCTGAGATGCCATGTGTCATTTTTCCTGAACATTTCACAATTTGCCTCAGTAATTGCGTATCGAGTTTACTATTTAAATCCCTTATTTTTAAAATACAGAATCCCAGAGAATAATTGCCTGCTAGTTAGAGCAGTTGCCTACCCAGGAGTACATAATTAGTCCCTTCCCTCAGCAACTGCTACCAGCTACTGTCAGCAAGAGGGAATGGGAGAAGGTGTTTCAAAGGCTTGTTCTTATACTGTATGGATTTTATAACGGATTTTTAAAAAAAATAAAGTGATGATATTATGAATGCCATCACATCCCTGGAGGAAGGACTGAAAAGCTCTGTCACTGTTCCTCCTGTGCTGACAGCTTGCTTCAATCAGCCCTCGTAACTGTAAATCATAATTAACAAAAATGACAGGAAGAATACCGTGCCTGAGCTTTTCCATTTGAGAGGGTAAGTAATTGCATCCCAGCAGCCCTGTTTAGTGCCAGGGAGGTGTTGGGCACGTGAGGAAAGCCATGAGAAGAAGCACCATGAAGCCCCAGCAAGTGTACCTGACAAAGCCTACCCCCGACTCCCAGCAGTGCTCCTGCTGCCTCATCCAGCAGTGGGTTTGGCTCACCAGTTTTCACCCAGTGAAAGTCAGGAGCAATCATCACCCAGAAAGAAAACATGATGCTGATTAATATAAAAAGGAACTGGAAATTCTTGCTTCGGTCATTTACTTGCAGAAGGATTTGAAGGTGAGGAGACCCTGCAGGAATGGGAAGAGCTGGCACTCCCTGCTCAGAGACCTGAAAGTGATGCTCACTGCCTCTACTGGGGTTGGTTTTTTTTTTTGCTGGCTTCGTTGGTTTTTCCAAGTTCATCTACATTCAAAGCAATAGTCTGGGCGAACAACAGCGATAAAAGAGAGAACTGAGCTAGGAGAGATCATGCTGAGGCTCAGATTACTCGCTTCTCATACAGCGAGGATTTAATGCACACTTACAGCCCAAAACTGGGCCATCCAGGAAAAAACTATAATCATTCCCATGGATTTAGGGTGGATTTTGGCAGGATCTGTGGTAGAATGATGTTTCATGTTACTGTAAACCCCACACTGAATTGGTCATTACCCATCCACAGCGTTCTTTCCCCTCTGAAACTGTTTACTAGTTGCACACAGGCTTCCCATCACTGCCACCAGTGCTGGGGTCCTGCTGCACAACAGGCACCTGTCTCAGGAGGCACCGATGCTGCAGACCGTTCTGTAATTGCTGCTGACCCAGATGTATCCCACCTACCAGTGAAACAGCCTAACTGGGCACTATCGATTCCACAGGGTGACCTGGAATTCAGAGTGGGCTCCAAAATAGTCGGGCGATTTGCCTGCTTTGAAATCTGTGCTGTGTTGCTCTGCCACTGGACCCCAGGGAACGAGCTTTAAGACAGACCTGGCACATCAACACAAGCCCAGTCACATCACCAGGCTGCAAACCAGACCTGTTCTTCGTATGTCCTAGATACAACCGATCAGGTGGGAGGAACACAAGGAAAACTCTGAAAATTGGCTTTTTTGGCTTTCAGGTTTCAGCTGCTAAACAGTTCACAGGCAATGAAAACAAAAAAAAAAACCCAACCCAGACAAAACCTCACCAGAAAATCCTTCCAAGACAGAAATTATGTTCAGCCAGTGCCCTTGCTCCAATCAACCAAAACAACACAGCATTCCATGCCCAGCATGCTTAAGCTTTCGTTACATTTCCTACTTCAAACCTACTTCACTGAGGAGGGAATCCAGTGGGCTCACACCTGAGTTGACTCAGGGGAAGAGTGGATCACTGGGTCTTCCAGTCAAAATGTGGTGTACAGGCAACCCATAAATGTCCTTTCATTTATGACCCTATGTCTGACTTTTCAAAGATGACCCAGAAGAGTGTGATCCCAAATGTTTTTCCATCTGCTTTCTACCAGGCGAGTCTCAAGGTAAAAATGTCAGTCTATAATTAGCAACCCTGGGCCTGGCTTTGCCAAGCAGGAATGCTGGGATGGGAATGCATCCAGAGCCATCGGTGCCACTTGAGAAGGAAGGCTTGGAGATGTGCTCTCACCCCCTTGCCTTACGCTGGTCATCCCCTGTTTCCTGATTTGAGGGGAGGAAGAAGAAGATGGGAAGATGGGTTCTGCCAGGTCCCCGCCCAGAAGAAACCCCCTCAGAGGCTTTGGGTGCTCTGGGTGCTGTTGTGAACTGGGCAGGGATGTGATCTGGGGCCCAACGGCTCCCCCACCCTTGCAGAGGGAAGGGGGTGTCTAAGCCCAACCCTGGACTCTCCCTGCTCCAGATGTCCCAGGAACTGCTTTTACCCAGCGTTTCTATTTAAAAGGCATTTGGAACAGGCTGAACATTGCCAAAATAAAACTAGTTACAGGATTTATCTCCACTTACACCCACACAAAATCTTTTCATTCGGAGGTCATCGCAGTGATTTAATGGAGCTCGACGGGGTTGGTTTGTTGGGGTTTTTTTCTTTCACCAAATGTGGAACCAATCTGATCTCAGTGCTTACTTATGTGTTACTGGGACGCATCATCATGTGGTACTCAGATAAATTTGGCATTAGCAAGAACAGGGGATTTCTATTCTGTCAGAGAAACCATTTCCCCCTCTTCTTTTGTTTCCCATAAAATCCTGTTAGGGCAGAGCGCACAGTTCTTTAAGCAGGCTGCAAATTCACAGAATCAACAGTATTCATGCCCAGCTCCTCTCCCTTACGGTCCATTAGGAGGTGAAGCAGTCGCAGTGGAAAAGCTGGGCTGTGGCGAGAAAGCAGAGCATTGAGACTTTTATGACCAAAACTGATCTGTAGACATTACTCCTGGTGATCTTTGAAACTGACTGAACTGGCTGTATTGAAGCTGACTCCAGAGCTGGTACCAAGGCAAAAGGATTGTTTTGCAAATCATAGAATCATAGGGGTTGGAAGGGACCTCCAGAGATCATTGGGTCCAACCCCCCTGCCAAAGCAGGGTCCCTAGGACATATCACTCAGATAGGCGTCCAGACGGAGCTGGAATCTCTCCAGAGAAGGAGACTCCACACCCCCCTGGGCAGTCTGTCCCAGGGCTCCCTCACCCTCACTGGGGAAAAGTTCTTCCCCATGTTGGTGTGGAACTCCCTGTGCTCCAACTTGCAGCCATTGCCCCTTATCCTGTCCCCACACACACTGAAAAGGGGCTGGCCGATTCCCCCTGCATCCCCTGCTTAAGATAATTATAGACTTTAATTAGGTCCCCCCTTAGTCTTCTCTTCTCAAATGCTCTTGTGCTTGCACTAAATAATTTCCTTTTGTGCCTTTCATCCTAGCAGCAAATTCACTATTAGCTGTGAGAGCCGCGAGACCCGCTGTGAAGACCGAGTTGCATCACGGAGCTGACGCGTGATCTCGAGTGGTATTTTACCATCTCTAGGTGCAAAATCGATCAAACTCTCTGTCTGCCAAAAGGGCATGCTGTGGAGATTCAGTTAATTTAGACAAAGGGGTTTTAATCACAGAAAGAACTATTTCAGCAGATTCACCCTATAAATAGCGTGGCCTTGTTCCACCGTAATACTTTTTCCATCCAACCATCTTTACAAGCAGCTTGGGGTAAGAAAAAAAAACCCTAAATCTCCTGTTAGCTACCAATAAAAACAACCATCCGTTGCAATTTTGACTACGCAAGTAATGTCTAACTGCTCCATCTGCATCAAAGATGTTGTCCAGATCTCCTGATGATACACAGAGCTTGCCCTGATTCTAACAGCAAATCATTGGCTGTGTTAAGGAGAAGGGAAAAAAAAATAAAAGAATTTTTTTTTAAAATAAAAATATTCCAGTTCATTGATTCCTCAAAAATCAGAGGAATTTGAATTTTGCTTTTTCCTCTCTGATCTTCGAGGTGTCCAGGCAGCCTCAGCAATGTACTGATTTCTGCTTGACTGTGGAAGCTCTACAGGAGCCTTTAGCTGTCGGGAAGGAGATACTTCCCAAAGGTGTAGCATAGGTCTACATCTCCTGCTAGGGGGACTGGGGTGAACCTCGCCTTGCCCTCAGGTGTGCACATCTGACCTTCTCCCTAAGGCACCTCGTGAGGACGCCCTGCAGCCCTGTGGGTGACCTTGGGCACACAGACCTCTACACAAAGTTCCAGTATTTTCCTTTTTCCCCTATCTTTCCCGTTCAATCTGATGGCATTGCTTCACAGGACGAACTAGAGAATTCTCACCAAGTTTACCATAGTTCCCCAGAGCTTTTAAGAGGTGAAACACAGTTTATTGGCTGAATTATAGGAGTTACTTGTCACTGTCATCCGACTGTATCAATCGCCTCCTTTCGATGGCCCTCAAGAGAAAAATTCCAGCTATCATCCCCATTAACGATGTAAATGCTCCTGGGGCAACCAATAGTTGAAATATGGTCTTTTATTTGTCCTGCCTCCTGCAGACATTAAGATGTGTTTCACTATGCTGCTGTGAATTGTAAATACAAGCGAGCACATTGAAAGGCAACCTCATCCTATAACTTTTTATCACCAAACCTCTTAAAAATGAAAACTCTTCATTCTGAGGAGAGCTTTTAATGGCTCCGGGGTCAATCTATCACCAAGAGAGCTTACTCAATCCACCACCTCTGAGCTGTCAATCGTTTTGAATAGCCCCAAGTATATGCCCTGGGATTTTATAAGAGAGAAAACTGATAATCAGAGCAGGTTTGTGAGCATGACGTAAGACTGTGTCTCCATTGTCTGCCTGTTTTTCATTCACTGTCTGTTTAACCTTTACCTAAAAGCTGACTCACATCTGTACTTCTACACATTTTCTTTCTGCAATAGCTTTTTCTCTCCAGCTCAGTGCTAGGCACACTTAATGCTTAGCCTTCCCTGCTAATTTATTTTGTCCATATAAAATAATTACTTCTCTATAAAGGAAATATTTTAACCCTGCCAGCCAATCAACAGACCATGAAAAAGCCTCCTTTCTCCCCATCTTCTATGGGAGAAAGAAGAGTCAGGTGCTCTTTGGTCTGTTATAGAAACATTGAGAAATCCACTTTATACTGAAGTCGAAGCAGAATATGTACCTCAGCTGTCAGGGGCAAGACCCCCATCCTAGTAATGCCGTTGCTTTCGGGTGGGATAGATAGCCTGTCATGTGGCCTCTGGCTTGTGCTCTTGGTCCTGTGTTAGGTCAGGAACATATATCCTACTGGATATATGTAGAAGCAGAGTCAATTAAATGTTAATACTTCCTTACAAAGGCTTACCTGAGCACTTTCCCTGACATCACTACTTCCCATTCCCCTGCCACAATATAATTATATATGTTTTGTATATTCTAAATGCCTTTATTTTCCTTCCCAGTTTGTTTTTGTGAGGATAGGACAAACTTGGGGGGATGCTGGGGACCCGAGGAAAGCATAGAACACAGGGTACTGAACTCGCTGACGTTTGCAGGTCCCAGGTTAGCACAGCTCTTCTAAATGCACAAGTCTGGGATGTTTCCCCAAAGCTACTGAGGTCTGTGTATAAGCCAAATAATGACAAATTTGACTTCTCATAAGAATACTTGCATATATTCCATAAGGCTCGAGGTACAGGCATAACAAAATCACAGAATCACAAGGCAGGAAAAAACCTTTGAGATCATCAAGTCCAACCATACCCATCCTCTACTAAACCATGTCCCCGAGCACCTCGTCTGCCCATTTTTTAAATACATCCAGGGATGGTGACCCAACCCCTCCCTGGGCAGCCTGTTCCAGGCCCTGACAACTCTTTCAATGAAGAATTTTTTCCTAACATCTAATCTGACCCTGCCCTGGCACAGCTTAAAGCCATTTCCCCTTGTTCTGTCTCCTGTCACCTGGCTGAAGAGACCATCACCCACCTCTCTAGAACCTCCCTTCAGGTAGTTGTAGGTGCTGATAAGGTCTCCCCTCAGCCTTCTCTTCTCCAGGCTAAACATCCCCAGCTCCCTCAGCTGCTCCTCAGAGGATTTGCCCTCCAGCCCCTTCCCCAGCCTGGTTGCCCTTCTCTGGACTCACTCCAGGACCTCAATGTCCTTCTTGTGGTGAGGAGCCCAGAACTGGACGAGGCACGTGAGGTGCAGCCTCACCAATGCCGAGCACAGGGGCACAATCCCTGCCCTGGACCTGGTGGCCACGCTGTGTCTGACACAAGCCAGGATGCCATTGGCCTTCCTGGCCACCTGGGCACACTGCTGGCTCATATTCAGTCAGCAGTCACCCAACACCCCCAGGTCCTTCTCTGCCAGGCAGCTTTCTAGCCACTCTAAAATACAAGTGTCAAGCAGAAATACCCCAAGTTTGACAATTTCAATCTAACTTTAATATAATGGAAAGGAGAAAAGAAGGGGAGAAAGGTAAACAGAGCACCTGTCCAGAGCATCTTCCCTGGTGAGAAGGATCCACCACCAGCAGAAGGGATTTATCTCTGGCTAACACTACAGCAAAACCTGACCGTCAGATCAACATTTGAAAACTAGCAGTGAACAAATCTCTCTGCCTGATGACTCACACACAATTTGAAAGGGAAATAGAAGGATATGTCTGAAGTCTATATTATGCATTTAAATAGATTAAAGAGAGACTAAACAATTAGCGATAATATGTGTGTGTGTTAATGGAGGAGAGAATCAAGTCTTTCAAGTCTTTCAAATTGCTGAGAGGCCTCCCTAGTTTCAAACTGGGAGGAGAGCTAGTGCACAAAAGGATTAAAATACCTGATCCTACGGGGTAAGTTCATTATTCTTAATGCACCCAGATATTTTTGATCCTCAGATGAAAGTTTTTCAGGCTTAGATTAGTAGATCGTTTTGGATCTCTGAGGAGTTAAAAGCAGGGTTGGTTTTTTTCTAGGAGAGAACAAAAAAGGAAGCGCGCACAGACCGTTGATGAACACCAAACATCTCAGCCCAACATCTGCTTGAGCTTGTGGGTTGGTTTGGTTTTTTTTTTCCATCAGCACCTTTTGTGGAATAAACATGACCTAAACTTTGCTTTTGGAGATTCAGACCTGAGAAGGGTTGCACAGAGGATCTCCTGGCTCCTGTGCTCAGAGGGAAGGGGATACCCTGGGCAACACAGCTTTAAAATCAGGTGGCACCTCACGTGGGTACGGGCATTGGTGGCGGTACAAGAGATGGGGCAGGTGTTCTCTAGGGCGCTGTATCCTCCCTGCAGCCACCCCAGAGCATGCAACCAAGACATGAGCAGTGGCCTCTTCCCATCCAGAAACACTGAAAGGAGTGGGCTCTGCCTGGCTTGCATCAGAGAAGCCCTGACTCAAGCAGTATGGTAATTATTTACTGTACGGAGCTTCTTAGCAAGTGTTTTGCTATAAATATTTAGTTGTAACACTGCAATTCTTTCCCTAGCTACAGTGCTTCAAGCTGTAGGTAATCTTCTGTTCTGTTATTCTTCCCCCTCTCTGAGAGCTGCCCAGAATAACTCAAACCAAACTCTTTTGTGAAGAAATGATTGTTTTGCTACCCAAGAAGAATGCCATAACTTCTATGCCAGGTGGGGAGAGGAGGAACGCAGGCACAGGAAAACATACACTTTTCAGCTTTGGGAAACAAGTGAATTAAATTTGCAAAGGCCTGATCCCTTCTCAACCTGCAAACAATACATTACAAAACTGAACTGAGGCTTTGAACAGCCCTGCCAGGTATTTAAGCCAGGGTGACTTACAGTTTGACACCAGCCTCCAACTAGAAGGCAACAAGACTTTCAAACGTGGCTGTGTGTGTTTGTGGGAGGGAGAGGGAAGAGAAAGGTCCAAAAATTTTCTTTGGGCATCTCAACAGGACCTTCATTTTATGGAGTACTATTATATAACTTCAGATTAAGATTTTTTTAAAAGTATCTTGGGGTCTGCACTCACACTTCAATGAAATTGCTCATGTAGTGTATGCCAGAGGCAGACTCCTGGGATGCAGAAAGAATTTAGCTGGAAGATGTTGATGCTGGAAAACTTGGAAAAGTTGGACTACTTTGGAGGGTGGCTAAAAAAAGGCTTGGTTGCTTGAGGTGCCATGGCATGTGACAAGCGTATCTTCCGACCAGAAGACTTTGAGGTAGTGGAATCAGTCCATTTGAGGCTTACTGGTGACTCACACAGACAGCTCCTGGTCTGGCAGGACCCTGACACAGTCCCTCTGGGTGCACTGAGGCCCTCCTCTCTGCCCAAATGACTTCTCTTCCATCACTGAGGGTATCAAAGCTTCCGGATGCCTGAGGCACCAGTAGCATTTCATAGAATCATAGAATCACAGGGGTTGGAAGGGACCTCCAGAGCTCATGGGGTCCAACCCCCTGCCAAAGCAGCTCCCCAGCTCATATTACACAGGGAGGCGTCCAGACAGGGCTGGAATCTCTCCAGAGAAGGAGACTCCACACCCCCTGGGCAGCCTGTCCCAGGGCTCCCTCACCCTCACTGGGGAAAAGTTCTTCCCCAGGTTGCTGTGGAACTCCCTGTGCTCTAAATCTCCTTTGTTACGGGACAGCTTGTCCTGCCAGGGAAAGCCACGGGTGGAACAAATTGTCAGATGAGAGGAAGGGGTTAGTGTCAATACTGGTCTGTTTTTTAAGACCAGCTGACAAGGATGAGAGTGGTTTGCTGGAAGCCACCTTTCTGAGGGTGGGGGCTAAAGACAAAATTGTCCAAGAACCCCTGTGATGTTAGGAAAGGCACAGAGGACCAAATCATCCACCTCCTGGCTGGCTGCCTCCTGATGCCACGTGGGTAGAGGGGAAGTGCTCTTCTCTCCTCTCTGCTGGGATTTGTCCCTTCCCCACCATAACGGGGGGCATATTCTTCATCGCTGGCCAATGGGGGTGGGATCATTGTTTATCGAAGCGCCCTGCTGTGCAGGAGGGCCACATAGATCAGGGCGGCATCCTGCAGATTTTTTAAGGACATGTAATGGCACTGCTTTCCCCCTGGCACACAGAGATTTACCTCTCGCCCAAGACATGGTGATTCTAGAGATGCTGCGGCAGCATTTTGCCAGGCGTGCATACCCCCAGCCTTCAAAGCACTGGCAGAAATGGACGCTGTTGAGCCAGGTGTGCTCTGACATCAGAGAGCTGCTCTGGGTGCTGCTTGCAGATGGAGGATGTTGGCCTTTTGACGAACAGCTCTGGCATTCAGCCTGAAGAGCAGCACCCCTTTCTCCCTCCCAAACCCAGTGCTTGGCCTTACTTCTCACCAAACAAAATTGCACCCATACAACTGGCAGAAGGGCAGGAGCCTCCTGTGAAGAGAACCTTGATTTACCACTATGCTCACAAATGAAAATTGTGAGTGATTCGGGCGCGTTGCCATTTCCCTGTGAGGACTCTAATCATGAGGGGTTTGTGAAACCTGAATGTTTCAGGGATTGCAGGATGAGTTATTATCAGTCCAACAGTTTCTATCAGAAAGCGTAATTTATAATCAGAGCCCCCGTTCCTTCTTCAGGAGCCTCAATCACCCAGGTGGAACAGAAACAATGCCCGAGGTCAATGGGTAATCATGCAGCCACCTATGAGGCAATCCTTTATCACTTGAGTGTTATTCATCCAAATCACTCAAAGCATATTTATTAACAAATACCTGCTGTCCTGATCAGCTCAACTAATGACTCACTTCCAATCCGGGTGATTTTCAGATGAAGGGGAAAGGACAGTGGAAGAATGGTAATTGCAGCATGATGAGTACTTCCCACCTTCCCCTCCCTCGCCACTATAGCAGCTCAAAGGGCTAATTGGATATCCATATAGGAATAGGCTGAGAAGCAAAATCAAGCTACAGGTTGGCTGAATGCTCCATCTTTTGTTCACAGCAAACTTCAAAGGCCAGGCAGTCATTTCCAAGATGGCTTTTTTTTTTTTTAAAAGGCATCGTGGTTCCTGAGATGCTTCAGAAATATTGCAGATAAACGTGAAGAGGAGGAAGCTTTGGAGAGAAAGGATTATCTGCAGAGGATCATAGAATCATAGAATTGTAGGGGCTGGAAGGGACCTCCAGAGATCACCGGGTCCAACCCCCTGCCAAAGCAGGCTCCCTAGGACAGGTCACACAGGGAGGCGTCCAGACGGGGCTGGAATCTCTCCAGAGAAGGAGACTCCACAGCCCCCTGGGCAGCCTGTCCCAGGGCTCCCTCACCCTCACTGGGGAAAAGTTCTTCCCCATGTTGATGTGGAACTTCCTGTGCTCCAACTTGCAGCCATTGCCCCTTGTCCTGTCTCCACAGACCACTGAAAAGGGGCTGGCCAACTCCCCCTGCATCCCATGCTTAAGATATTTATAAACATTAATTATGTCCCCCCTTAGTCTTCTCTTCTCCAGGCTGAACAGTCCCAGCTCACTCAGCCTTTCCTCATAGGATGTATCCATGCAGGGGATATTTCTCCATACACAGCATTAGGCAGGAAAAATTATGCAGTAGAAACAGGTGACAAGGAGTAGATGAACTTGAAAGCTAGCTCCATGGGTGGTAACATTTGGCATTACCTTCAGCATGAACCATGCAGCTAGTTAGTTGCCGTGATAGGTTAATAGGGGGGTTAGCAGCCTCTATCAAACATACAGGTGACTCAAAACATTGAGCGATTACCTCAGAGATTTCGGTGGCTTTTGGAGGTCGCCTGTCAGCCCTCTGTTTGTGAATCTGTTTTCTATTTAAAAAGCTGTCCATTTTCTTTGTAGAATGTCAAATGCTGAAGCGATTCCTACTGCACGTGGCATGTCAGGAGTTTTGCAAACATTTACTTCAATGCTGAAATGATTTCCTGTATTTCCATTGGGATTAACTGGAAATACATTAGAATTAGAATTTTACAAAAAAATAAGATCAAAAACCATAAGCTGATTTTTGTTGTCCCTATCTGCATTTCCTTGCTTCACATTACAGGTTTTGTGTTGTCATTTCCCGAATTCCCTAACGTGGTTATTTTTCCCCCTGTAAGGCCACTGTACCTCAGTGGGCTGAGCTGCATGATGATATTCCTGAATTTGGGATCAGATCAGTAACAGGAACAAGTTCTTTCTTGTGCCTGGTAATAGGTAGAAATCACCGATGTGTATCCCCAAAAACTGACCAAAGCAATAAAGTTAGAGAGAAGAAACGGTACCTGGGGCAAGCTGTTTGTGTCTCCTTCCTTTTTTTTCATGTCTGATAACCCTGAAAAAACTCTTTCTCCATCTAAGCACCAGCCAGGTGAAACAGGATGAAGTACGCAGCGCCTGGCAACATCTCTGAACCTTGAGCTGAAATGACAGCTGCGAAAGGACCCGAAAGAGAAGCGCAACCTCTACACGAGAGTCCCCGTCATGCCTGTTAATTAATGCCTCCGGCACGTGGACCCCTGTCCCTATCATGCTGGGCAGGAAGCTGAAGCTGTCAGCTCATTTGACCTTGTGAGGCCCCATCTGGAGTCCTGTGTCCAGATCTGGGGCCCCCAGTACAAGAAAGATGTGGGACTGTTGGAGAGGGCTCAGATGAAGCCACGAAGATGATGAGAGGGCTGGAGCACCTCTCCTGTGAAGAGAGGCTGAGGGAGCTGGGCTGGTTCAGCCTGGAGAAGAAAAGGCTGTGGGGGGACCTCATGCAGCCTTCCAGTCCCTGAAGGGAGCAGAGAAATATGAAGGGGAATCAGCTTTTTAAAAGGGTAGATAATGGCAGGACAAGGGGGAATGGATTAAAACTAAAGGAGGGAAGGTTTAGAATAGATATTAGGGGGAAGTTTTTTACAGAGAGAGTGGTGAGGTGCTGGAACAGGCTGCCCAGAGAGGTGGTAGAAGCCCAGTTCCTGGGGATGTTCAAGGCCAGGTTGGATGGGACCCTGGGCAACCTTATGTAGATCCAGGCCTGAGGTTGGTGTCCCTGCCTGTGTCAGGGGGTTTGGAGCTCTATGATCCTTGGGGTCCCTTCCAACCCAGACCATTCTATGATTCTGTGATTCTATGATTCTATGATTCTATGATTCTATGATTCTGTGATTCTATGATTCTGTGATTCTATGATTCTATGATTCTATGATTCTATGATTCTATGATTCTGTGATTCTATGATTCTATGATTTGGGGCGAGTCACCACTGAGGGTTATGAGGCTGTAACATCCCCCCGTGGCTTTGTTATATTGTTTGCAACCCAGGACAGGGCAGCCAGTGCAGGGAAACATTCAAGGAGGGAGGCAAAAAAAAAACCCAAAAAACAACCCCAAAATTAAAAAAATAAAATAAATAAAAGTGTTGGAAAACAAGAGAAAGCAAAAGCCAAATCGCATAGCAGTGAGAGGTAACAAGAAACACGTGAAAATGAAAACTACCTCCATGTATGTCAATATTTGCCATCTCTAACAGCACGACCTCCAGAACAAAGGCGACGGGGTTCCCTGCTGCCTAGTGACAGAAAGGAAAACAAACATTTCCTACGACCCCAGCCTGGCTGCAGCGCTTGCGAGTAATCTCTTATTTATATATTCTGCTCAGAGGATAACCTTAGCTCCAGAAACGCCTGGCATTTCAGCAGAACAAGCCCCTCTTTGGGAGGCGCACAATAGCCGAGCAGCAGGCGCGGGGCTCCCCGCAGTGAGCTGCAGGAAGGGCTGTGATTTCCCTTCTTGGCTTCTCCGGCGCTTGCAGGGGCATTGCTCCTTATTCATGGAAACAAAAGAAGGAATAGAGCGCATATGTTCCCACCTTTTGCTGCCCTAGTTCAGCATATTTAGCAATTACCGGGGAGATGCCACGCTGGGGAGATGACTTCTCGCCTTCCTTCTCCTATCAAAAAACGCATCTGCAGGATCATTCCCAGCAAATTAGTCAAATCAATGACTCGGTTGTCATTAGCGGAGAATGTAACACAAATTCTCATTACTTTTCACATTGGTCCCCCAGAAACCACAAATGCCTCATGAAAATGCATTCGACCAAATAATAGCTGAGGGTGAGGTCTGGTGGCATCTTGAAGCAACCCTCCCCACGGTCCCTTTCTCCACACGTGTCCCCTCCCTCAGCAGCACTCACACCACGGGCACCTCGGACACCAAACCTCTGCTTCCCCTCAGTAAAGATTAGGTTCGGGCTAGTTTGGCTCCCCAACCTGCCTCAAACCTAGCTTGATTGGGAACCGCTGCCCTCACGCTCAACATGTCAGGCCCTCACCCCCTCATCCGTCTGGACGTGGAGCCTCCCACTTATTTCGCTGAGGCACTTCATGCACCGATAAAGTCTTTAGACACATTTCCTGACTGCTTTTAAAGGCTGGGTATTAGAGTTTGGAATAAATAGCAATGCCATATTAAAAGTGTGTGGCAGAGTGAGACATGAAAGAGGAATAACTCTGCTTTCATTCCCCCACGGCCTGAATTTCCAATTTCCAAGCAGTCCTGAGAGACACCGCTCTGCAGCCTGGCCCCAGCGTGGTGGCAATGTGGAAGAAAGAGATGTTTGAAGAGAGCTGGTCTCTGCCACCACCATGCTCTTGTCCCGGGTTGGTGAGGGACTTGGGCTAGCTTCTCCATTTGGGATGAGTTCAATCAGACATCAGTCCCATTGGTATTCTTGCTCCTGAGGCGTTCATTTTTCCAGCTCTCGGGGTGAGAGGCACCTCGACAAGGGGCAGATGTTGCCCTTGGAGGATGGTGCTGTAGGTCCTGTGGATGCTGCAGGCCCGGTCTGCCTCCGCTCTCTGCGCAGGGGCGGTGTGGGAAGAGGGATTCATTTGCAAATGTAAATACCGGCTGTCAGAAAGGGCAAGGGATTAGCTTTACATATGAACAGAGAGGTGGCACTGCATGCTGTCAGGCTCATTAGGGAAGCAGGGCCCGCTAGCTGGGCCCTTTGGTAATGATCTACCCACTCCATCCTTCCTTTGTTTCTCTAACAACCCTCTGGCTCCGGCCAGACTCCCTGGGCTTTGACATTTTCCTTTCAAAAAAAAACCCAACCCACTAGCCCTGGTTCATGCTAAGCCAGGTCAAGAAATACACATGCAAAAAAGCACCTGTCTGATACAAGATGTATTAGTTTTTATTAAAAAAAACTGGATGGAAAGGAAAATGCAACCGACGGTGGGGTTTTCCATGCACACACACACCCCAGAGCCATTGCCCAGCATGGGGCACCCAGTGATTGCACTGACTGCTCAGGGGATCTCTGCTATGATTTATTGTCTGGCACACCCCCCAGCCAAAACTGGAGTGAACAAGGTAAAATGTATGGAATCGAGCCTCTTCCTCATATCCCCTGCCTTGGGCCCAAGCTCTCAGGAAAAGTAACACAGGTAGGAGGTAAGGTGGTCTGGAAGGTGCAGCTTCATAGCTCAAGCAGCGGAGATGCTGCTGCTGATACAGGCCCTCTGATGCTGCTCCTCCACAACCCTGCCCATACCTTTCCATCACCAGCCTTTGCACCAGCGGTCGCCCTTGCACGGTCAGGTGGCAAACCGGATCCGGTCCCAGAGCCAGCCAAAAATAGTACCTGCAGGAGAACTTCAGCAGGATCTGCGGGGCTGATTGCACAGCCCACAAAAACACTCAGTGTGAACAGGCAGCCGGAGGTGGGAGAGCACAGGTGGGAAGGGATGGGGAGCCCCCAGTCAGCGCCAGGTGACTGTATCCTGAGACACACAGCAAAAGCTAAGCTACCTTGACAGGAACTCACATTTCACTACCCATCTTGGGCCCAGCACGTGCTTTAGGGCAGAGCAGATGTGACACAGAAACGCACCTGGGAATTTCATCATCTAACTCCTGAACCAAGCCCATAAAAAACAAGTTCTGCTTTTAAAAAAATCAGTATTCGTTAGAGCTAGAGCTGTGGGTTCCCCCACCCTGCAGCTTGTTTCTCATTCAAATCCCTTACTTCTCTACAGGTACTGTAAAACCAAAGTACCCTTTAAGAGGTCTTCGGTAAAGATTAGCTGAAAATTGGTCAGAATTCAAATACTCTCGGATTGCACACGTCAGCACCCACCACACTGTACTTTTGCAAGAGTTTTGTTATTTTTTTTTAACAACTGCACACTTGCTTGGATATACCACATCCAGGTGCAAACAGTGGTATGCAGCAGAATATAAATTTTCTATAATGTCATGCAAACAAGACATCGTTCACATTAGAGCTCAGACAAGAATGCATTAAAATACATGCAAAACACCCAAATGAGTTGTAGACTGCTATATTGATGGGTTGATTATCTTTATTATTCCTTCAGCTCTGGCTTTGAGCTAATAAAGCCGCCTTATGCATCTCCCTGCACTGAGAAAGAAAATAATTCTATTTACTGGGAGAAGAGGGTATTATATTACATCCCAGAACTCCTAAGACATTTTCCTGTTTCTGTGGGTTCTATAAATGGACTTTATATCACCCTGAAAACATGTTAATACACAAATGCATACAAATTATTCTCTTGCCTGCGGTAGACAAGTAGGCACAAAAAAAAATTACACCTGAGTGGAATAGCTGTATTCTCTCAAGGCTGCTAAGGGTCTGGATAGTGCTATTGCTTTTGTGAGAGGAGGCAAGCAAGAGAAAGGCCACAACTGTCTGAAAAGAAGAGCACAAAATAAATGGAAAGCATAGCAGTTCAAGGTTTAATCTAATTTTCATTTGGTTTCTCCTAGAAATGGCAAGAGCTTCCGAATGCAATGGAAGTTTGCCCAAGAGTTGAATTTAGCTAATCTTTTAAAACATATGTTTAGCTTTTCTTAATTTGATGACTTTTCACTCTCATACTCTTCTGTTCTTCTGGTCCTTGGTGTTCAGCTTCCTTCATTACAGCAAGGAAATACAGAAGCAGGAAATATGAAGAACTTAATTAAATTGCAAATCTCCTTCAAAATCCATGCAATTTACTCCTGCAAGCCAAAAATCATTCAAGATCATGCTTCAGGATCCATATCCAAAATGGATACTAACATTTTCTTCCATTTTATCATCTGATACGGTTCTTCTCCCCTTTTCAATCTTCCTTTCCTGGAAGAGGGGCTAGGCTTTTCATACAATGTATAGGCAGATGTTTTTTGGCCAGTAAAATTCACCCAGGGTTTGGTTTCATTTTGGTTTTCCTGCAAAAACGTTTGGTTTACTCAGTTGAAGAGAGTTGGAGATTTTTTTTCCCAGCATCCTGTCTCTTAAATTCAGGAGGTCTCCTAGAAATTCAGTCAGCTAAGTGATACATTACTGCGTTTGATTTGTATCTGCTGGAGAATTAAGCAGCATTTTGGTTTGTGTTGGTTGAGTTTGTCCTTGTAAGTGGCATCTTTGCTGGGGTTTCTATTGTTTCAGTAAAAAAAACCACAACCCAAAACCCCTCATATTTTGGGAAAGTTCTCTTGTCCAGGGTTGTGCTGTGGATCTCCTGTCTGTTGCAAACATGGTAATTGCCACCACTGGATGAACCCATTCAAACCTTCTGAAGTTGCAGCAGGGAAAGTTTAAGTTAGATTTCAGGAAAAAATTCTTTACTGAAAGGGTTGTTAGATATTGGAACAGGCTGCCCAGGGAGCAGGTTGAGTCACCATCTCTGAACGTGTTTAAAAGAAGAATAGATGCTGTACTTGGTGACATGGTCTGGTGTTGGACCTAGTAGGGCTGGATAGATGGTTGGACTTGATGATCCTGAAGGTCTTTTCCAACCTTAACCATTCTATGATTCCATGTTTCCATGTCCCACCTCCTGGGCTGCCTTGCTGACTCTCCTTTCACTGTTTTTTTGCAGACAGTCACTGCCCAAAGTTTATGGAAACCTCCTCTTCACTAGCCACCACAGTGACAAAGGGAAGAACCATGGATGCAAGACCTCATGCCCTCCAGCAACCTCCCCTGCCACAACCAGTGCATCCCCATGCTGTACTGCCACTGTTTTGACTCTCCCTCCAGAAGTATGTGAAAGCAAGGCATAGCTTTCAAGCTTATAAACTTTAATTAAATAGGTGTGGACTAAGTGCAAATATTACCTTTCACACAGGCCACAGGCTGGAAGAAAGTGAAAGGTGAGAACCAGGTGTTACTTGTGCTCTCCTCCCTTTAGGGCTTTTCTGCACTGCACCACTTCTCTCCACCTCCAGTTCAGCCATTCATTGCCATGGTTAAATGTAATTCTTCAAGGCTGAGGAGGAGGCCACTGGTGCTGGCAGACTGCATGCAAACCAAACTGATTTGGCAAAATTAATACCTCCTAAATATCCTATTCCTGTAAGGCCACACTATCACAAAATGTTTATAAAAGCATCAATTGCCATCAGTAATGCAAAAATGTCTCTGGGGTGCTGCCTTTATGTTGACAGGAATCCAAAGCCAAAAAAGATCAGATTTTGTCGTGACTTGGCTCATCAGATTTACACTTCACATGAACATCCCTGAGGAAAATGAAGATGAGGGTAAAGAGTCCAGCACAGCGTCACCAAGAGTGGAGCACCTTCCTTATGAGGAGAGGCTGAGGGAGCTGGGCCTCTTTAGCCTGGAGAAGAGGAGACTGAGGGGTGACCTTATTCATGTCTATAAATATGTAAAGGGTGAGACTCAGGAGGATGGAGCCAGGCTCTGCTCAGGGATGGACAGCGACAGGACAAGGGGCAATGGGTGCAAGCTGAAGCAGAGGAAGTTCCATGTGAATGTCAGGAGGAGCTTTGTCACTGTGAGGGTGAGGGAGCCCTAGGACAGACTGCCCAGAGAGGTTGTGGAGTCTCCTTCTCTGGAGACATTCAAACCCTGCCTGGATGTGTTCCTGTGTGATTTAGTCTGGGTGCTCCTGCTCTGGCAGGGGGGTTGGACTAGATGATGTTTTGAGGTCCCTTCCAACTCCTAATGTTCAGTGGTTCTGTAATTACTCCTGGCATCCTGGGCCAGTGCACTATATCCTAATCAAACCCACACTGTTCATATGTGACATTTCAGCTCACCCTGAGGCAAACAGACATCTTTACATGCTCCTGACCCTGCCTGCCGTACCTGAGAAGAGACAGCCTGCAGATCTCTGCATCCCGGTGCAACCAAATCCACTCAGGGCCAGATCCTCAAGAGAAACAGAGATTTCAGCAGGGATTTCAGTCTTTCTGCACTTCTTAAATATGAACTTTATTCCTGTTCTTCTACCAATCTGCTCTGACCAGTTTGGAGGGTACCTGTGGCAGGGACAATGCTTTACAGTGTTGAACAGTAGCATCATTTATATTCTTTGGTAAGATACAGTAAAGATAGGTATCAAAAAAGAACTGGCACTGTCTGCATTTGCTTATATATAAAGTTTATCTCAGTCTACATCGAAAATATGCAGGTTCCATCATACAAATGCCTTATGAAAAGAAACCATAATCTCCCTCTACTTGACTTTATAGTGAAAAAGTTAGATAAGGCTGGGAGTCCAAGACTATTTGGGGTTTCTTAAAATCCTCTAAACAGATCCCTTTCTTTTTCCCCCCTTTTTTTTTTAATTTATCATCTCCAGGAACAAAGCTTGAGAGCAACCCCCTGCTTTTTTATGCACTGGTTTTCAAAAGAAAATAACTTTAAACATATTCCCTGTTAAATAGAAGTTAATCCTACACAAAGAATAAAGACTTGGCTGCAAAAGTGGGGTTTTGCCCTGCTTATAAGGCTCCTGGGGAGAAAAAATGTAATATAAATGCATCAAAAACCCAATGTGAGAGTCTGAGAATGCAAATACCTGCACCTGCACTTATGTGTGGAAAGTAAGATCCTGGCCCAACAGGAATCAGTGGGATTTCTGCCCTCAGCTCCAACAAGGTCACTGTTTCTCCCTGTGAACAGTCAGACTAAATGAGAAGGACTGTGCATAATCAGCTACTCCACAAATGCAACTATTTGCAAGAGTTTGTGCCCATGTTTTTAATTCCCTCCTAAATTAAAGATTAATTATTTCCAAGTGTCAGTTCTATTATTCTGTAATTTGTCTGTGCATGAATCACTATGCCGGCTAGGCACAGTAATAATGTAAGCACAGCTCACTTTATAAAGGGGCTTTACCAAGCAAAATGCTGAACGTCCTTTGCAGAGATTAAGTTCTTTGAAAGGAGCAGAGGAGGCTCAGCAGCAGTTGGTGGGGCACTCAGCACTGAACCACCAGCCATTCCCAGCGCAGAGCTATGTCAGCTGAGCTGAGCCAGCAGTCTGCTGGTGTGAAATTCTGAGCAAGTTTCTGGCTGAAACATTAAGAGAGGAAAAAAAACAAACAAAAAAAACCCCAAACCAAAAACAACAAACAAAAAAAACCCAAGGAAAAGCAAACATAGGGTTTTCCAGTTCACACTGTAAGGGAATGATGTTTTCTTTTTTAGCAAGCAGGTAATAAACAGTTTGCACAGTCAGGAGGGGAAAATGACAAGCAATCTGCTTTTGTTGCATGAAATTCAGGTTAGATCTCCCCCCACCACTCTGACTGTCACACTGTGTAAGGGAAAGAAATGGGTGCAGACTTACAGCATGAGTAGCTTTAAAAGCCAGAACTGAAAAACAGTGACACCCAGCCGGGCTCTGCTCTTTCCCAGATGGAAACTGGTGGGGATGTAATGCTTTTAGCTTTAGGTGAGCTACGAAACGTGGATGAAAACGGGCTTTGGGGAAACTAGCATCACTCCTGTTCGTGGCAGAAGCACTGAGCAACCTAGCAAAGTGGATCTTAATTTGGACAGAATAAATCCAACCTGGCTTTGAGATGGAGAAAAACTAACTTACGACAGTTTATTCATTTGAAGCCATTGCCAGGCCACATCTCATGTTCTTCCTTAAACCTTTCATATCGAATGGCATGTCATGTTCTGCACTTCCCAAACAGCTGCAGCTTCCCTGTAAATATTTTATATGACTTTGATGAAACATCTGTTTTGTTGGCACGCTGCAGCCCCTGCTTGACCTTGACTCCCGTCAAAATAATGCGTACCTCAGGGCATTTCTGTTTCTGGAACCACATTTGAATAAATCACTCCCTTCATAAATAGGGACAGTTCACTGTTGGGTATGAAGCTGAAATGGATCTTCTCCAGGAAGAGCAGTCTGGTGGAGTAAGACTTCCCCTTACAAGTCCTCACGTTTGGCTTCAACAAACATGTGCAACACATGTGATGGCAATATGCAGGAGCAGAAGGTGTCCATCTTCTTGAAGAGGCAAGGCCTGAACGGGAACAGCCTGGTGCAGGTTTGGTTTTTTCCCAAAGAAATTCAAAACAAGCATCCAGAACTGTGAGAGCTTCAGAAATAGCATCTTTCTGCTGCTCGGCAGGGAGGGATGTTTTTCACTGTCCCCATGAAAATTACCTTGTACTCTCCCTGTAAAGGTTTTCCTATCTTCCTTCCCAGGGGAAGGTAAGGTGGACTTTCCTCCCTGCCCCCAAGTTTGATTTCATACCAGACAAAATATGTAAAAGCAGTGACACTTGGGCTGTGCGTATCAAAATGTGAACAGAGAAAGAAGCTGAGAGCTCTGTCACACAAGGACAAGATTACAAGAGGAGAGTTGTGAAAACAAAGAGAAGGAAATGGGACTGCAGACCTGGCTTGCCACACTGCAAATCAAACTGCTGTTCTCTCCAGTATTAATCACTAAGCATTTATCAGCCTGAATTTTCTCAGGAATTCAAATTAGAGGGTCTGGATTCTTCGTTCAGGATTCAACACCTCTAGAACTATCTGAAAAAAACCTACTCCATTAGATCAGCAGAGAAGAGGGAAACTGTTCATCAAGGGTCAGAGCTGGCCCTGCATGTGTCTGATGGAGGAGACCCTTTTAAGGAGACCCGTGTCACAGCAGGCACACCAAGTCAGCAGGCAAGGTACAGGGAATTAGGTGTCAAAAACCTGAAAATCTGTAAACTTCTGATGGTAATCACATGCTTAACAGGAATCCTAAGCATGTTTAAAAATAGATGTTTCTCTGACCTCGAAGCTGCTGAGCCCCATGCCTGTCCCTTGCAGCCATCCCAACGCATTTCCAATCACTGTTCGCAGCAATGCAAGCCCAAGCTCAGGCATTTTGTGAGAACCCCACCGAAGATGCTGTTCTTCTGATGACAATTAATGCTCATTAACTCCTGCTGAGTGTGATGGGAGAGCCAGCAGAAAACTTAGCTAAGCGTGGGGGTGGTTGGGAGGGGGGTGGGGGGTGGGGAGGAGGGGCAGGGAAATGATAAAGAAAGAGTCATGCTTGGTAGTCTCTGATCATGAAAATTGGCAATTCAGCTTCGGTGACTTTGATGGAGGAGGAATTACTCCAGCAACTTACACAACATCTTAAAGCCCCGCTAAGCTGAGAAAGATGAAACCCAAAGGTACTTTGCTCCATGTTATAGCCTAATGTGTAGAATTAAGCCCAGCTCTGCCACCTAGCTGGCTTGCTTTGACCACCTGTAACATGTAGGCCCCGCACCGCCCCGGGTCGCCGTGCAGAGCCCTGGGTGCAAGCTTGGCACCTCAAAGGCTTCTGGGTTTGCACATGGGGCGCATCCAGTAACATGGCCATGGTCTGGGGAAGCAATTACAGTTACTGTGTGACATCAGTAGTTAAGATTCCTGGTCATTAAAGTGTAATAATAAAGGCCAGGTTGTTCTAGGAGTGGATTTTACCTACATTAATGCAGATGTTATTTGCGACCTCTGCTTCAACTTCACTGGCACCTGTTCCACCTATTTAAATCCAGGTGACACCACCTTCCTTATGAAAAGCTGCCAGAGGAAACTGAAATTGCTGGTTTCTAGTGTGCTGGAGAGCCTGAGCAGCCTCTCTGCTGTACATATTCTTCCTCACAGTTTCCAAGTGCCAGACACTGGAGCTGCTGAGTGATGCTCCCCGTGCCATGTTCCTCTCCCACGGGGGTTTTTTGAAGGGGAGGGGCATGCTTTTTCTTTTCTTTTTTTTTTTCTTCTTCTTTTTCTTTTTCTTTTTCTTTTTCTTTTTCTTTTTCTTTTTCTTTTTCTTTTTCTTTTTCTTTTTCTTTTTCTTTTTCTTTCTCTTTCTCTTTCTCTTTCTCTTTTTCTTTTTCCCTTTAATTAAGGAAGAGAGTTTATGCCTCCCAATCCTGGTCTGGTAATGGGTACAATCATGCTGTTTTGCAAGTCTCCCTACAGTCCTCAGGCAGCTGCAGGTCACATTCTTCGGCTATCCCGTAGAAGGGTTGAAACTTTATGAGTGCCATCGGTCCTACCTGCAGTAATTTTGAAAGGTATAAGGCCCTGATTAGATGAACATTTTTATATCAAGCCCTCAGTGCTTGCTGCAGCTTCAAACCCCTGTAAGGGCGAAGCCCCTGTGCCACAGCAGCGGCTCCACGAGCGAAACAGCTATGGGGTTTTCAGGTGATGAAAGGAGAGATGCGTGTGCTTGCCCCTCGTGTTACACAGTTAGACACACTCTTGCTAAGAAAGTTAGATCTGTGTTAGAGCTGTTAGCAGATTTATGGCTTGCTCTGCAATGCTGTAGGTTATTTGGGGAACACCACAGTGGCTTCCTGTGCTGTTATTTTAAAGCAGGTTTTCTGTTACCATCGCTCACAGAAGCCGTCTGTAAGCTGAGATCTTTCCAAGGCTTAGGCCCTGATGTGAGGGCTCAGAGGGACCCCTGCATCCAAGGAAAGATACATGTTCTGCTTTGGGGGGCGAGGGGGTGGGGGTAAAAATAAAGTCAACATAAGCTGTTTGTCCTTGAGCAACTTCAATGGTTTCGATTTCCTAGTAACAGAAAACTTTGCCCATGACAGAAATGATGATTGACCTTCAATTCAATGAGGAAATGGTTCCTCCATGCTCCAAATTAGATTTGTATGCCTGTGCCATGCATTCCTACATGGTGCAATATACCACTTTAGGGATGCTCTTGCTAATCACTGTGTAGCTGCAAGTAGAAGTACTTTTGCCTCGTCTCTAAGAAAACGTATTTTATACGTGAAACATGTACTGAGTTTATATCCAAGAAACACATCTCTGCTTTCAAATGTGTGTCTTAAAGGGAAAAGGGGGAAAAAACCCAAAAAGAACGAGCATTAATATAAAACTTAGCTGAACATTTTCGAGCCCTGGTGAAATGCCTTAGAAACACACAGAAGATACACAAGGTCCATGTGAACCTGTGTATCACTTTGTCCCCGTGGGCTTTTTCAGTGGTAGTCTACAATTTTCAAAGTAGGAAAGGAAGTCTTTCCTCATGGCCACCTGCTGAGTGAGGGCCCAGACACTTTTAAAACATCATTTGTAAGTTGGGGAGTCCAAAATCACTTCCTCCTAATCATCTGCCTCTGTCCTTTGCTTAACATTGTACAAACGGATGTTCCCAGTTCATACACATCAGATTTTACAAGGGATCATTATGAGCAAAGCTTATTAACCTTGTCAAGTTGTTCAGTACACTGTCTGAAGGATTATTTAACAGCAGGTTCTCTCTTTTTTTTCCACTCTCTTACCCATTTTGTGCCTTTTCTGTTTCCTCAGCTGTTTGCAAGCTTAGTCACAGAGCATTGCATCTCCCACAGAAATAACAGTGATTTCAGCAACCAGCATTTGACATGCAACACAGAGCAAATCCAGGGAAAGGCAGGGCAAACAGGATGCCAGGGCAAGGACAGGGGCAGCTTTGCTTTCCTTCACATGCTAGAAGAACAAACAGGGAATTTTAACTATCTAAAGCTTTTGCAATCAGGACTTGGATTAGTTTTGGTGGCAGTTTTAAGGTAAGCATTTTTCTTTATGGTCTGTAGATGTGTATCTTTCTCTGGGTTTCTCCTTTTCCTAGCTCTTTGCATGCCCTCTGTTTCTTGCGGTCTGCCTTCCCAGGAATTTATCTTTCCTCTTTCAAAACCACACTCTATCTGGGCCCTCTACCAGACTACTTACAGCCTGTGATGGAAACTGCATCAGATAATTTCTCACCTTTATAATGTGCTGGTCTGGGACGGGTCACTTCTCATACTCGTGATAAAGCCAGCTTCAACAAGAAAAAAAGAGCTTTCAGGTTCATAGACCCCAAAAGGAGATGACATCAGGTGTGCTAGAACTGAGATGTATGAAAAATACACCCAACCCTGGAATCTCAGTTATGATGTATAAGGATCTTAAGTCTTTTTACCAGCAAGAAAAGATATGTTCTGTTAATGAGCTGCATCAAAATTAGAAGTGGTTGAATGTCGGAGCGTGGTGTTAATTTCTCTGCTTTATTAAAGACTAGCTGCTATCACCCTGTGTTGAGGAAGATGCTTTGATCTGACTGTATGCCTGAGATCCGAAAGTTAAATGATAAATGACATTTAACATGTCTGGTAGGTATGTTTTACAGAGGAAAACTACAAAGTGATTATAGTAATGGTTTCTGTTTCTTTTCTGGTGCTTTCTGAAGTATCTTTTCTCGTGGGAGGTGTGCTGTAGTTGAAAAGGACTAAGGACTGCCGTCAGTTGATCACAGTAACAGGTGTCATTCCCATCTGTCAATCACAAACCTTTGTTAAGAGAAGCAAAAGGAGATCATAACTGTGAAAACAACGGGACAAAAAGAAAAGCTTTAAAACGGCACAGGTATCAGCGGTGAATTACCTGATTCCACGCATCCTGGACAGCATCAAGGGTTGTCTCACAGGTGGTGTGGTTGGGCAGGCCACAAGTCACCCCAAAACAAACTGTGTTTTCCGTGCTGAGTGTTTACTTGCCAATGTACATCTGCATGCAGTTCTGCCCTGGCAGTTCTCTCCCTCTGAGAGGGCAGAGCCATCCCCAGCTCCTCCACAACTGCCCCGCTGCCTCCCAGCCAGAACGGCCCTAAGCTCCCCAAAATGTTGAACTGTTGGAGAAAACATAATGCATCCCCCCATGTTAACAAGATGCTCTACGTTGCAGGGAAGTTGGACTCGATGATCTCTTGAGGTCACTTCCAACCGCTACAATTTTGTGATCCTGTGTGATTCTGTGACTTGAGAGCAGTTTTTCCTATATCTTTTTTATGGCAGGGAAAATAAAAGAGGTTGCAGATTGTTTTGGCCTCAAGATATACATCTGATGCTGTATAGGTTTTCACGAAATCTCTCTCCGTTCTCTTTTTGCAAATCACCCTCTGTTTCTGCTTTCTGCAGCTCTATGTGTACATTTTTCCCTTAAGATAGCCAGCTTTTTCTTTCGTGGAACTAAGGGGTCATAATTCGAGCTATATGGCAGAGAAGTGGACAAATACCTGAAGTCCTCTGATTAATACATGTATATCACTGAGTTTCAGGCCAGAAGGAGCGTTAATCAAAATTATAAGCTTAAAGAATAGCTAATAGAAATGCTGACAGAAACCAAAGCTGCTCTAATAGCCAGAGAGTGCAAACAACTGAAAATGTGTATGCCCTTGAACTATTAATTATTCTGCCTTGGAAGGATTAAAAAGGACTTCTGATTGACCCAAGTTCTGCTTTGAAAACAGAGCAAGAAATAACTGTATTCCCTGAATCCCTGACTAGTTAAAGTAGGTATTTGTTAAATTTAAGACCTGCCAAAACCCAGCTATTATTTTCTAGCTGCTTTGTACCCAGCAGCTTCTTATAAGAAGTGACTTATGGAACATTTCAGGGTTTTTATACTAGCAAAAATAACCATCATAAAACTTGTGGAATATGATATTAGACTGAAATATCCGCAGCGTATGTCCTGACAACATTTTGTATAGCAGCAGAAGACCTATGAAGGGGTTTAATACAATTAAAAATGCCTTTAAAAAATCCCCGGAATAGCATTAAATTAATAGACATGCTGTGAATAAAAATAACGTGCATTATCGTTGCCTTTCCTTATTAAAATCAAGTCTTATTTAAAAAACATGGGTGGACTTTCCCTGTAACACAAGAATTTGGTATAAAGTGTTCAGTGTCAGAGAAGTATTACGCCCCTTTTAATCTTTACACTAATTTAAATAATTAATTTGCTAACACTTTTTGACTATGACAATTCCAGCTATTAACCTCAGCTCAGTTATCATTTGGCTTTGAACAGACATTTAGCTATTGCCACTTCTGATGATGATGATATTATACTATATGTTACATATAATTGTATTATTATTATTATTATTATTTTTATTATTATTTTAAAAGCCTATTTGGGGGAGTGATGTATGGAGATCACATCTGAATTCTGCAAGGGAAGAAGCCCCTCACTAACACTGTGCACCCACTGCAGCTACAGCCACAGCCCCATTTGTCATGGTTTGGGGAAGATTTGGGCTGGCTGCGGGATGGCTGCTCTTGTGCTCTCCGAAACTCCCACCCATTCTCAGTTAAATTGAGGTAGGAAGAGATGGACTTTTTCTTGCAGAAGTGGAGAGACTACCTTTGTAGCTCCAACAACAATGAATCGCTATTGATCATGAATTGGAATTTGTCTGTCCCAAAAGGAATTACCTGGTGTGCTTAAGCAGGGCTAAGATGGACAAGAAGGAAGATTTACACAGCTCATCTTTGGTATATGGAATTAAAACAAAGCAAATGGGCAGAAACTGGTTTCCAAGACAGATGAGCAGCCTGGAACACTGTGTAGATAAATCAGCATGTTATTGATATGAATCGATTCATCAGGGTAAGTGAAAATAGGTGCAGTCTTCAGCCTTACACAATCCCTTTTTTTTGTTTGTTTTAATCCAGGACTTTTCTGAAAACTCATCTTTGGCCAGAAAACTAGAGATGATATCACAGCTGATATGGGCTGCATTTTCATTTTTCTTTTTTTTCCCCCCTTCGTATCTAGTAGTTCAGCACTTACTGAGAGATGGCAGTGAAAAAAGTAGTGGTGCTGATGAGCATCTGCCCTTGCACTCGGGTGTGATGGCCCTTTCCCCAGGGCAGGAGCCAGGCGTGTGGGTTGGTGCTTGCCCACCCCCTGGCTGTGCATATCCTCTGGCCAGCCCTAAGCCCTCCGAGTGCGACTGGACAGCTGCTCCGGCTGATGCCACACTGTTGACAGGGGTCCGACATTTTGCCAAACCACTGTAAAAAATAGATGAGCTGTGTACTGCTTCACTAGGACTGGCACTGCCTTGTTTGGCATCAGCACAGCTGGGGAAGGGAGGCCGTGGTTTTGCCTGCACCCCCATGGTGCAAGAACAGCACAGCTCTCAGGAAAGTAAGATATGAATCCTTACAGGGAAAGAGTTTTTGAAAGGTGCAGCACTCTTGAACCTTGTGTTTACCACATGCCACTCTGGGCACCCTGTTTCTTCTGTCCTCTTCCCAGGCAACATGAAGCTGTTCTGAAAGAAAATGGCTTCCCCTCCACCCCCCAGCTGTTCTGAAATTCTGGCAAGTGTTTTCTGTTTCAAAAAACTGATTGTTGGGTTTGTAAATTCAAATTGCTGCTATACATTATAGCTTTCTTTCTATCACTCTGTGGCCCTGCTCTTTGTGTCTTTTTCTGTTTTGTTTTTAAATTGGCTGGAAGCAGCAGGGCTGAGGTACTGATAGGCCAACTCCTCTCCTTACCTCTGTTGTCAGAGCGGTTCCAAAGAATGTTTATCAATACAATGATAGGCGTTTATATGTATAAATATAAATATAAAGATATAAATTAGATGAGCCGTGTACCACTGCACTAGGGACTGGCACTGCCTTGATTGGCATCAGCACAGCTGGGGAAGGGAGGCCATGGTTTTGCCTGCACTCGCATGGTGCAAGAACAGCACAGCTCTCAGGAAAGTAAGGCATGAACCCTTACAAGGAAAGAGTTTTTGAAAGGTACAGCACTCTTGAACCTTGCGTTTATCACACACCACTCTGGGCACCCTGTTTCTGCGGTCCTCCTCCCAGGCAAAGTGAAGCTGTTCTGAAAGAAAATGGCTTCCCCCTTTCTCACCGCAACCCCCGCACCGCGCCCCCACCCCACCCCCCCCCGCGCCCCCCGCCCATAATCCCGCCCCCTCCCGCCCCACTGTTTCAAAAAACTGATTGTTGTGTTTGTAAATTCAAATTGCTGCCATACACTATTGCTTTCTTTCTATTACTTGGTGGCTCTGCTCCTTGTGGCTTTTTTTGTTTGTTTGTTTGTTTTTAAATCGTCTGGAAGCATCGCCTTTGAGGTACTGACAGGCCGACTCCTGTCCTTACCTCTGTCATCAGAGTGGTTTTCAAAGAATGTTTATCAGGATACCGATAGGCGCTTTATATATATAAATAATATATACATGTAAATATATGAATATAAGTATAAATATATACATCTATTTAAAAAAGAGCAGAACCACAGAGCCCAGTAATGTATTTTATCCCTGTTGTTAGAAATGCAAAAAGGGTCCTAAAAAAGGACTCGAGGTAGACACGTTAGTGAAGCAGTGATTAATTTATTATACGTTCTTGCAAGAGCGGGTGACCTAAAAGTAGGCACACTTTTGGTCAAAATACGTAGCATTTTTATACCATTTTCCAGTCCGAAATCCCTCCCACCGTTTAACTAGAGATTAACAATTTCAAAAGTTTACTGGCTCAACCAAAGTACCCCATTTATGACATAATGGAATACATATTGCACGGCTGGCAAATTCCTGCTCCCCTTAGTGAGAAAAGTTAGTATGTATGAGAGCCTTTAACACTTAAACATCTCTTTTGTCTGGGATAATCGCTTACTGGCAGGTACTTGATTTTATCTTAACTTTCCCGGCAACTGTCTTGGGCCTAGGGTTGAAGGAATTCAAAAGCTCATACAGGCTTTTGTTTAGATGGCATCAAGACTCCACACCGTCTGTCAGTTTTGAGCCACATTTCTTTTGAGTTCCAACCCGTGGCGCCTCAGTCACGGTTTTAACTCTTTCTTTTAGCAACAGTATGCTTTATACAATACAAAATTTCAATCTGCAAAAGCAACAATTCAGCATTTTCCACACTGTGAATGTGTCAAACATACATATGTACAGTGAGCTAGCTGTGAGAAGAATTGAGACCTTCTGTGTGTGCTGCTGGTTACCAGGAGCGTGGACATGCAAAAGGAAAATGTTTTCAGGGACTGAACTGGATGAAGAGTGATGGTAAAATGGGAAGAGGGAGAGGTTTACTTTCTATAGGTGCCATAAGCTGGGGAACTGGTACACTATAGTGTATATACCATGAATGAGAGAAATGGATGGTAAAAGCCCAGGTCTGCATGAGCTGCTTGGGAAAGCATTTAAAGCAAACACCAAGGAAAGGCTCCAGCTCTGAAGAGTTTCACTCTGTGGGAGGTACTGCACCTAAACAAATTATTAGGGTGCTGGAGGAGGGGGTGTGCAGAGAGCTTGTCAGCCCTCAGCTGTGCCAAGAGTGAGTACAGACTGAGAGCCTTGGGGAAAGCTGTGAGGAAAGTGGTCCAAAGAACATGAAGGGCAAGAGGAGAGACCAATAACTTATTAGTCACCGGCACTAATAAAACCTGGAAGAATTCAAATAGGAAAGGGACTTCTGGCCCAAGTCCACGCATCTCATGTCTTTATTTATGAGAGGTCGTTGCTAACTGACACTCGCTATAAAACACTGCGTGCCATGGCCAAAAAGAGTCTAGCAAACTTCATTCCCTCCTCACAGCCTGCAGCACAGGGATAATCTCCCTACAGACGCACCACAGACACCCTGATCACACCCCCTTTTCCTTCAGACTTTGTCTCTATGGATCTAAGCCTTTTGCAGGTAGATCTGCATACCTTCCTCTCATGTAGAGGTGCTACCAGCAATTATTTGGTATAATAGTAGTGTTCTTTTTCTGGTTTAGATGCTTGGAAAGCCAGTCCTGTAAACCCCTTGGACGCATGTAAGTCAAGTGATCGATTCCTATCTGAGTCAGATAAGGTGGCTTTCATACAATCATCAGACAAAATCATGGGTGACCCAGATTTAGTTAACAGAACCTAGGCTGCAGGAGTACAGAACTGCCTATGATTAGAGTGCTTTGCCCTCTGCTTGTTGTTTTGGTTTGTTAATTTTTGAACAGTGAAACCAGCTATATAGGAACACAGTTCAATACAACTTAGCAATAGCAGGAATTCAGAGGGTGGAAAGTAGATTTATATGGATTCACCCTCTTTTTTGAGTGGAACAGCCCTTTTGTGGACTCATCTTCCCAGGCCATCTCTTCCCAGGCCCATGCCCCTCCTCAGCATGCAGGGGTGATGAACCTGCAGCGCCAGGTAGCACCCGTAAAGAGGTGCCAGGGAACCCAAAGAGATGCCCCCTCCTCCCCAGCTGGGGGGTTTGGCATCTCTGTTTGCTCTCTACCACCGGTCAGGAGTCAGGAAGATGAAGTTAAACCACTTCATGGCTATAGTTTAGGTTATACTCTTAATTGACATGTAAGGTTCTTCAATATATGAGAGTAACATCCATCCTAATCTGTGCACCCTAAACTTCCCTGGGAATAGTTAAGGGGTGATTCCCACACTCTGGAAAACAGAGAAACACTAAGGTTTCCAGACATTATTCAGGTCACAGAAAAGCTTTTAAATTACAAGGACAGGAAATTGGATGGGGAGGGGAAGAGGTATTGTGATGTTTCTCCATCAAGACTAGGCAGAATTAAGCTGCTTGTTTTTTTCAAGTGGGCTGCAGTCATTGGTCTCATGTGATTTATCCCACGTATGATGAGAGAACGGGTCATATGAGGAACAGCTTTGAGTCAGGATCTCAGTGGAATTGGTTTTCTAACTCAGTTATCAAAGCATTTTATTCTTCTGGGCTTTCAAGCCTACCGTAGCTTGGAGTCCTAAATCACACTTGTGATAAGCACTTTTTTGCATCTTTGTAGGTGAAACATTGAACTACGGTGGAGCTCTCACCCTGACTTTTTTTTAATCCCAGAATCTGCAGGGTGACGGGACCCAAGCATGGAGATTTGGGCTGTCCCATACCTAGTCTCATTGGCTGCAGGGATTTGAAATCTGCAGAGCAAAGTGGAAGTTGTTATTTCTACAGCATTTTGCCATTCAGACTCCACATAGCTCCAACATTTCAGGGCAAGACATAGCCAGAAGGCAGCCTTCCACATAAAACCATTGCCTACAGACTGCTGCCCAGCAGTCCTCTGTGTCTGGAGAAGACCTGGCCAACAGTGGTGCTGCCTGTGCTCAGAAATTGGATACCCCACCAGCTGGCTCGGTGAATTCATCGCTACCCATCCTTCTTCCCAGGATCATCATTCTAATCCGTCCTAAAATGTCATTGCAACTAGACAGATGGAGGGAATGAAAGTAGAAGCAGAGCCATAAAACAGCATAGTATGGTATGTTTAAAAGTTATGGGTCTCCTTCAGATTTCTGGGAACATAAGTGAAAGTCCCTGTTTTGGCTGTTTGCAAAGTTAAATGACTGGAATGCAATATCCAGTCTTATCCGCTCCTATTTCAGATATATTTGATTAATCCTCTGTTGGTGATTTACAGTTTAATGATTCTTAATGAGAAACCTAACTTCTGGTGTGGGGAGGACGTACTAGTGGAGGGAGATCTATGTGACTGTGCAGCTCCATTGAGTTAGACACCACACGGTCCCAGTTCTGGGCCCCTCACTACAAGAAGGACATTGAGGTCGTCAAGCATGTCCAGAGAATGGCAACCAGGCTGGGGAAGGGGCTGGAGGGCAAATCCTCTGAGGAGCAGCTGAGGGAGCTGGGGATGTTCAGCCTGGAGAAGAGGAGGCTGAGGGGAGACCTTATCACTGCCTACAACTACCTGAAGGGAGGTTGTAAAGAGGTGGGTGATGGTCTCTTCAGCCAGGTGACAGGAGACAGGACAAGGGGAAATGGCCTCAAGCTGCACCAGGGTAGGGTCAGGTTAGATGTTAGAAAAAAATTTTTTACTGAAAGAGTTGTCAGGGCCTGGAACAGGCTGCCCAGGGAGGGGGTTGGGTCACCATCCCTGTATGTGTTTAAAAAAAGGATAGATGAGGTACTTAGGGATATGGTTTAGCATAGGACAGGAGTGGTTGGACTTGATGATCTCAAAGGTCTTTTCCAACCTTGTAATTCTGTGATTCTGTGAAAGGAGCAGCTGAAGCAAAACGAGCTATTTATACTTGCAAGGTAAATCCATCCAACTCTTTTTAAATGGCCCACAAATAAATATAGAAAGGTTTATTTTATGATATCTTTGAGGTTCATGACATCACATTAGTGTCAAATGAATTGGCTTGATGTTGATGAAGGAAAAGAGAAAATTGAGATCTACAGTAACGTACCTGTTTATAGGTATGCATATTATATATACCACTGTGTGTGCATCTTTAAAGAAACAAACACAAATTCACAGGCACCTCTACTCTATAGAGACAGAGTGCAATTGAGACAGAAGGAAGGTGACATCCTCAGCATTGCTGCAGCTCAACTGGTATTAAGAAGTGTTGCTAAACCTCCCCTTGTACTTCCTCCTCTCACATGTGGGGTGCTTTCTCTTGACTTTTCCACAAATACGTGATTAATGAAGTGATGCTGCAGCCCTGGCTTTATTAGCCTCTACAGAGCATCTCTACAGGTACACAGCATGGAGTACCTTCGTCCCTCCTCAGTTGGGAAGGATTACTGGTTCTTATGGCAAGGGAGCAGACCCGTCACTCCTCCAGCCTCATTGAAACTGTGACAGCAGCAATCTTTGTAGTAATAATAATAATAACAGTAATAATAATAATAATAATAATAATAATAATAATAATAATAATAACAACAACAACAGTAATATTGTTGTTAATAATATTTCAATCCTGGTATGGTTTTGAATAGCCCTTTTCAGTCTAAGCAGCACCTGTGATAAATTCAACTTATATACTCAGAGAGATAAGTTTTTATATATTTGATATCTAAATTAGCTTTCTACTAAGGGGAGACAGGATGTAACCCTACTCCCCAGGACACACTAAGCTAACTTCCATTAGAGGTGGATCTGGCCCTACACAGCTTACGTGTGTGGTCCATCTAGTTACCCAGGAGGAACCAAATAGCACGGTTCTATCGAGTCCCCGTAATGCTGTCAGAATAAACAGCAAAGTACAATTATTTATGATTCATGGTTTGTTTATTCACAATAATGTTTTGCATGACAAAGAAATGAAAATTTTGCTTGTGCATGGTTATGAAAAGTGGGGAGGTTCATCCAATAAATAATTTACTGAGAATTAAACATTCATCACCAGTGCTAGAAAAGCAATAAAAGTCGTTGTTTGCAATCCTTTTTTTTTATAATTGGTTTTTAATGATGGACCTAAGCCATAAGTGTACATGTAGAATTTGAACATCTGCGAGTTATCACTTTATCACTTTCAGTCCTTGAATTTTCCTTCAATCTACTGTAAAAATAGGAAATACTTTGCCAAGTATATACTTAAATATTCTCAGACTGGAGATACTCAACGTTTCAGTGACTCAGATCCTGGACTCTGATTGAATTAATCAAGTCAGGGAAACGTTTACGGTGAGCAGGTATTGAATCTGTGTGAATTGTGTCTAAAACGTAAACTAGTATGTTATTATTGTTGTTGTTGTTATTTTTCCTTTTGGAAAATGGACCAAAAACCAAACCCAAGTATGCTCAAAATCACCACTTCATTGCTACATGATTGTGAAAAGCCAAGCATCTTTGCAGGCTACTGCTGAATTTCACTTTGCTTTGTCTTCTAATTAGTAGGTGAAGCTCCTGAGCTGCACTGCTCCTGGGGAATAATGGATTATTTGCTGGAGGGAAAGAAAGTCCAGAAGAAAAATGCTGTTCCGTGAGAGCCTGTGGGGACACCACTACCAAAAGCAAGGACCACCCCAAGCCTCCACTCTGGCAAGCACAACTGCTGCATTTTTGACTTGCTGCCTTGTGTCAGCCAGATAACTGCATCTAAAAGCCTGGTTCTGCCAAAGCAAGGCACTCTCCTGTGTGCATGGTTCTTGTCTCAGGTGACAGAAAGGGTGACAGCAGCCCCTCATCCAATGGTTGTTAATGATGTTGTCACTGAAAGAGACAAGATCCCTCCATCTGAGGGGCAAGTAAGACCTGGGGTAGCCAGGAAACCCCAGAAATTCAGGAAGGGGACTCCCTGAACGCCTCACAGCCTGAGCATGAAGTGGGCAGGCATGGGGCACTGCTGCAGGGACACAGGGCCAGGGCAGCCATGCTTTCCAGTTGCTCGGGCATCAGTGCTGCTTTCACCAGCCAGGCAGTTTGCGCTCTCAGTAGGAATCATCCTCATTTATGCAAGACAGAAAAATGCACCAAAAAATGACCTCCTGATACGCTTATTCAAAGCCTGAGACCTTAATTTTGCAACTTGCTGCAAGATTTCCAAAATTTTGCAGGAGCCAGTATTTTAATTCAGATTAAAAGACTCTGGTTTTTATTTACTGCTAGAAGGGAACTTCTTTTTGAAGAGGAACATGGACTTTAACGAATACTCAGTTCAGGCAAACATTTGATTACAATTACTAAGAAGAAAAATATTTTTCTCAGAAATAATTTTCCCCTCTCCAGGGGAGGAAACTGAAACATGAGACAACAGTGTCAAGGCTGAGACAGGGGAGGCTTAGGTTGGATGTTAGGAAGAGGTTCTTCACTGAGAGGGTGGTCAGGCACTGGAACAGGCTCTCCAGGGAAGTGGTCACAGCACCAAGCTTGACTGAGGTCAAGAAACATCTGGATGATGCCCTCAGTCCCATGCTCTGACTTGGCTGGCCCTGTGTGGAGCCAGGAGTTGGACTCGATGATCCTTATGGGTTCCCTCCAACTCGGGATGTGCTATGATTCTCTGATTCTCTGATTTTGGTTTGTAAAGCTATCAGCAATGTGGCAGTTCATTGCTTTTAGTGCTAGCGTACATTGTTTTCCAGCTCCACTGTTCAGGTTTCAGCACACACAGACTTACACAGCATGATATGAGTGTAACTTTGGTATGTTTTGTCATACAGAATTCCCAAGAAAGAGGATGGGATGACTCAGACAGATGAAGCGCAGCCACACAGTTGGCCAGGAGAAGACAAGCTCTCCTACTTCTAAAGCACGGTGTGCTGTAACGCTGCTCCTTGCGACTACCAAAGAGTGAAACCTGTGAGATCCTCACTGGCTTTTGCTCCCCACAAACCTCCTAGCTGCGCTGCAGCGAGGCATTACGAGTTGGGTTGTTATGCAGTAGCTGCAACATCCAGCACCCTGGCTGTGGGATTTCTGAGGAGGCCTACACAAGCCTTGCAGCCTTCCATGCACACAGCAGAGATCAGCCATCAGCCCTGACCTCTCATCTCTGTGGAAACCAAAAGCCAAGTGAGGATTCTCATGTTCCACAGGCAGCAGATTATTTCTGGGTCAGCCATAACCTTCTCCCTCTCGCAGCGATGTCGGCCACTCCTGTGGTCATGCCCAGCTGAAGAGGGCTCTTGCCTGTTTTGCTTCAGTCTGCCACTGCACAGATGAGAAACGCAGGCAGCAGGCACAGCGCAAAAACGCATGTGCTGGTTGGTCTGGTGGAAATCAGGCCAGGTCTGTGGCTGGCTTTGCTCTTGGCATTCTAGTACGAGAAAAGAATCTGGCTTGCTGAGGCTGATTTTCATAAAACATTGTTTTGATGATTTATATTCCTTCTTCAAGTATGAGAGGTCTGAGAGGGGCTTGGGCCATTGCATTAAATATATTAACGTGCAGTTTTCAGAGCAATTCTGGGCATGTACAGTAAACTTGAAAATTCCGTGTACTTGCAAAATTGCAAGTATAAATCAAATAACAACTGAAGCATTTCCTCAGACCAATGTTTTTAAGTGCTCTCAACAGCTGGAAAAAGTGCAGACTCTTTGCTATGCAAAACTGGCGTTTATGGATTTGGAGCATAGACAGACCTTTGCTAAACTACAGCAATCCCTCATGTTTTGCTGTTAGCAGGGCACGAGCATGATTTGATTATCGTGGTGTTTGGAAAGAAAAAGAAAGAATGAGAAAAAAGAAAGGGAAAAAAAAGGAAAATGAAAAAAGGAAAAGGGAAAGAGAAAGAAAGAGAAAAAGAAAAAGAAAAAGAAGAAAAAGAAAAAAAGGAAAAAGGGAAAAAGGAAAAGAAGAATACTATACACATTTTGAGAAAGTTGAGGGGGAAAAGGCTTTGGGAACCCACTGAAGTAGGAAAGGGGGGTCGTTGTCATCTCCAGTACTTTCTGGTTTGACTTTTTAGAGCTTTTCTGGGGAGAGAAATGGACAAGAAATTAGAAACATACTTAAAAATCCATGAAAGCACCTGACCTTCAGAGATAAATTCAGAAGGGGAAGCTGAACTGCCAGGGGAGTTGCCGGGTGGTATACAGCTCCCTGAATGGGGAAGAGGTGGAATAAAACAAAAAGTGCTGCAAACAACTTGGTGATTACCCATCCTACCTCAAGTTTCTATGGTGCCTTCTGTGGCTGGCTAGATGTGAAATCCAGCTAGCTTGCAGAATGAATTGCACTAAGGCTTGTTAATTTTATGGTGCAATATGCACTCTGAGGTTCACTGTCCATCCAGAACATCCAACTGCTTCAGCTTTAGGCATACCATTCACCTTCTATCAAGCAAGAAGTTTGGGCTTTTTTCTACCAGAAGACTTCATAAAGACACACCACTCAAAAAAACCCCACTTTTGTGTTCAAATGAATAACCACAGCTTTGCAAGCACTTCATCATGTCTCGGTGTGCGAGGAGAAGACCTGGGTGCTGCGTGGAGGAGACCTGGTCTAAGATCCTATGGAAGGATTAACAATCATCTTGAAGCCAGAGAAATCAGCATGTGAGCGTCAGTAGAAGGACTCGAGGTGAATGCATGCTGAGATGGATGTTTCCCAGGCTGCAAAGGGGGTAGTGAGTCCTGAAGAAGGAGCTGTGCCAGTAAGAAGCAACAGGACGCAAACAAAGGGAGCAGGGAAGGGAGTGGGACGTGGGCACAGACTTTTAATGAGCTCTGGTATATGAAGGCTGCCTAGTCTTTCTCTTGACAGGAAGCCAGAACAGCCATTGCCTTCCTTACAGAGATGCTTGTGAGCGGGGCTGCGCATGGGACCAGCCGTCACAAACCAAAAAGAAGGAAAAAATGAGCTGGTAGGCACAATCCGAGTAATATCTTTAGTTTCTACCATATTTTCTTTCCTGGGAACATTGACACTCTTCTGTTTTCCTTTCCAAGGTGTAACTGTAAGCCAGTTTATCGGATGCAAATCAAATCTTCTTAAATTCAGTGGAAGAGAATAATGAATTGGTTTTATAGGCCTATAAACCAACCCAAGTCTGTGGGCATTTTGAAATAATGGTGTCAATTAGGATCTGTAATGTGTTCTGAGAGATACCACAAGAAACGTGGCAGCAAAGTCATTTTTTTCCCTTTCAAAATGATCACCTGCAATGTGCAATAAACTACTAGGATGCACTCATAAAAGAGCCATCGCTGTATCCTTCCTAATATATATGCAAATATTTCATCATTTTGAAACTCTGAGGCACGCAAGGAAGCTGTTAGAAATTAACATCAGCTTCCAGTTGCCACATAAATCAAGGCAACAGCACTTCCCTAAATAAAGTACCCGCTTAGGGAAGTAAGCTACTCTGATTAAATGCTGATGGGGATTGGCCCTGCTCCTTGCCGTTGACAGGCAGAGCCCGGCTCTCACCCTGCTTTGCAAACATCATGACGCCTGCTGTCGCTGCTCGAGCGCCTCACCTCCTTCTCACCTCAGGACCATCGCCTTTGCAAGGTGAGGACTTTTGCAGCTTGAAGGACCTTATAGTTCTCTTCGGTCACTGCACACAGAAGTCAAGAGAGAGTGAAAATACCCTACCTAAAGCCCTTCCATCTGGAAACCTCTGAAATCATGGGTAGGAATGTGTTCCCTGCCCTTGGTACCAAGGAGTGCAACAATTCTGCAGGAGACTTCACCCTTGGCAGCAACGGGAGGCAGCAGGATGGCTGCCCACATTAACGTATTTCTGGAATAAACCAGCCTGAAAGGAGTAACCAACTTGTTTCCAAAGCTTGTTTAAGTTGGAAAAAAGTACATAGTGCTCTCTAGGACTGAATTGTCACAACAAAATGATTACAGAGAAGATTGAGCAGACAGTTGGGAAGATCAAATTCCATCAGGGTCCATGCTGATGCTGCAGTGGGCAGTGTCCATTCAGGAGCAACTGTTGCTCAAATAGCAGCTTATTTTTTTAAGGTTCATAAAGTATTTTTGCCCTTGGTGGATGGAGAAAAGGATCATTTAATCTCTTAAGGAAGACTATAAATGCAAAGTAATTTGTTCCCAGATGTGAAGAGCCAAGAAATGGAGCATTTATTTTAACAGGTGGCAAGAACCAAAAGATACAGATAGTTCATCAATATCATTTTCACTTCTCCTGTTGTACGTGCGTACTTTTCTATGCAGAATCACCCTTTTTTTATCCATCCCTGCCAGATCAACATTGAAAACCCTATCTAGTTCTGTACAGAACACAGAAACAAACCAAGTGGCTTTGCAGCCCACAGTTTGTCCTGCCTGCAGCCTGGTGTTGCCCTGCCACCCTTTGTTCTTTAAAACAAACTAAATGGCATCACTGGCAGAAAAATGGACGTTCTGCTGCAGCCCGTCTAAGCTCCTGCCCTGCTAATGCAGACTTGGTTCTGTAGTGACAAGGAGGTGTGTTCTGCTTCCAGTCTAACTTCAAATGCGACAAGTAGTGAGGCTCCGGTGGAAGTTTATTTCACAGGGTAATTGGTTTCACTGTCAGAAGCAGCTGAGAAAAGAACTCATGGCAAATAACAGGTTTGATTAATAAAGTTTCTTCCCTTACCTGTGCTTATCCTGTGAGCAGATCGAAAGTTCCAGGATTGTATTCGGTCTCTGCAGAGTCCCATACACTGGTTTGCCAACAGGCAGAGAGACACTCGTTGGAGGTGGATCCTTGTTTGGTTGTCGATTCATAAAGTTTAGTTTCCTTGCTGAACACAAAGCTCACGTTCAGCAGGAGGATCTGAGCAAACTACTGAGGTTCATGATCTCTCTGGAGAAGGAAAAAGAACAAGAGCAAACAGCCAAAGGCAGGAAGACCTCCTTATTGCTGAGGAGGACACAAGTGGGGCATGAGCTTGTTCTCCAACACCTCAACTCTATGTTCAACACCATGAAGGCAGGTGGTTTGCTGAGGCAGCCTTCTTGCCATCAGGCAACGTTTCTTCCTGCACCCCTGTCGCTGTCACTCTTCCATTCGTGTGAGTGCTGTGTCACCCCAGAACTGATCAGTACTATTGCACATCCCTTTTGGACAGGGTACCCAGTTAAGGGCAGAGCTGAGAACAGCTCCTGCATGTGTCTCTCAGCTCTTCTGGCCCATTGTATTTCTGACAAATTCCAAAAGCATGTGTCAAGCATGAAGAAGTGCAAGTTTCTGCAGGCTGTGAAACTTCTTCAGAAGAGGAAACACTTTTCCCAAATGTGTTAAACATTTTAAAGCAAAACTCCAAGAAAGTTCTGCCACTTGCTAGAGGTTTACTCTGTATCTTGAAAAAAGATGAGAAATCATAGCACAACTTGCTTTAGGGAGTATGTTTATGTACTCCAGGAGTTATATAGCATAAAAAATGCTGCCCATTAAGCAGCTGTCACTGAAAGCTCACGACTCCTTGCCAAGAATTGACATTGCCTTGCCTTGCCTTGCCTTGTGGGGAAGAGTTTATGATGTGTTTTCCACACAAGTTATTGTGTTCCTGAGGGGAGATGTCTTATTCTTGGGCCGATGCAAGGGAGAGCAGTGAGGTTACCAGCAGTGAGGGGCGGTGCCTTTGGATTTAGGTCGGTCTTATCAAAACCAAAACACACAGGAGAGGAAAGATGAAACTTGGCTGCAGCCAGATGAGCAAGATGTGCTTTATTAGCCAGCACAGAGCTGCGGTGATGGGAAGGAATAGACGCTCCTACCAGCAGCAGGGAAAGTCCAGCAGCATGGGAGCTCACATTAACTGTTTTTATATTCCTTCATGGGAATGATGCCTCAGAAACAAACACAGTCCTGCTGCCTACAAAAAAACCCAGGAATTTCATGTTTTGAAGAGCTATAATAATGCCTTTGTATGTACTTATACTATAGAAAAAAAGGAGAAGCAAGGCCCTTGCTTTCATGTCAGAGTGCTGGGTAGAACTAGAAATGGGCTGGATGCTGTGGAAATAATTCAGGTAATATGTTTTGCTCCCATGAGGATGCCTTGTTTATAAATTACTTCTGGGTCCTGCACTTCTGTGGTGAATTATCTACTCTGCTTGGCACCCAAAAGCATGACTGATTGGTAGGAGAAAGACCTGCCATGGTCTCCAGCCCTCTGCTCCCCTCCCCACCTCCTGTGTCCACCTCTGGAGAATAGTCCTGCTGCTCGGGAGGGAAGTGCCAGGCACAAGCTGCTCTGGCTGAAAATGCTACCAGGGAGGCAGGACCCATGGAAGGGGCTTTTGGGGGTTGTTTAAGGGCTGAATTATTTTGTGGTATTTCTACAGAGTGGAAAAAGCTGGTGTTCACAAGAGGGAGTTGGTGCCACTAGCCCACTAGCAGCAGCTGGCCTCTCTCTCCAGCAGCTAAGGACTCCAAACCAGCAGTGAAGTCACAGAAAGATTTGTTTCATTACATTCATGTTATTTATTACCTACAGTAACACCTAATGTGCACATATCTCTTTTCCCAAGCAGTCCTTGCTGTGTGGAGCTCCTAACCAGACCGGACAGATCAATGTGCAAGCTCCAAGAAGAGAAACTATTAAAGGGTCCCAAGTGCAAGCTGGAGGAAGCTCCCTCCTGCCCAAGGAACGGGGAAGCACAGAAAGTGATGGTTCTCTGGACTGCTCAAGGAGACTCAAAGGAGACAAAAGGACCACTGCATAGCAATAAATTTGAGTTTTTCATCTTTTTGTTTGCATACCTGTTATTAGAGGAACATCAGCCATTCAAAGAATGAGTTCTTGAGTAGGCAGATCTTTTTCTTTGCCTATCCACCAGGGCTTGTGTTGGCACAATGTGTTAAGTGTGCATGCAGACTATAGTTTCATGCACAGGGTAAAAGAAAGAAAGAAAAATTCCTACGATATTTTCCCCATTCTAAGGGTTCCCAGACTTCCATAGTACTTTTTAGTGCCAGTAAACAATAAAAGACACCCGTTCAGTTAACAAATTCAGAATGCGCTCACTCCTTTCCCTGCACGGGAAGGCCACCGAGTCCTGTACGGGTCAAAGTGCTGAATCACAGCACAACATTATTGCCCTGCATGGATGTTGGTAGGGTGTTACACAGGAGCTGGAGCTCAGGAGCAGTCCCTCAGGGATCCCTGGGTAAATGCAGGCTCTTGTATCTGTGCCCCTTTGCAACCTGTGCAGGCAAAACCCCAGCTGTGCGATTCCTTTTAGAGAACTGCCGTTCATAACTTCAGCTCAGAGCTGTGAATTTCAATGAGGACATTGTCTTGTGTGCTCAGCAGCCGACACCTCGCCCGACTCTTCGGGGATAATTAAGCCGGTTAGCTTACCTAATGGGATGGCTGAACCCAGAGAGTTTAAAGGGTATGTTTGGATAAGCATATAAAGCTTACCCCAGCTCCTGAGCAAACAAGAAAGCACACCCAGTCTGGCTAGAAGGATCATTTCTAGCTCCTGAGGGCTGGTCCTGTTTTCTTCAGCAACATCCTATTTCGTCCAACTACCCTCTAAAAGAAATACAGCTGCAAATGTTTGCAGGAAGTCTAACTCCAGCACATCTTTGAAAAATTGCTAGAGCTCTCATTTGGCCTCAACTATCTCTTTCACCACTAATCATTAACCTCTAACTAAATACAGAGAGCTCTTCAAGTGTTACCCGCTGTGCTTTCTGCCCCTGCCCTGCCTGGATGCTCAGACATTATTTCCATTGTGGGCGATCAAAACAATCAAGGCAATCAGAAGAACTGGCTTATTAATGTAGTACCCATGGCATTAAAAATAAAAAACCAAGTGCCTGAACAAAAATCAAAGGATGGAAAAGACTAACAATTATTGTTTTTATTGCAGGAAGTACATAGATGAGGGAAATAAACTCCAGAGGAAGCATAAAGACGTATCAATTTTAGAGAAAAGAGAAGACATGCAATCTGCCACATGATTTGGGGCTTTTTGTTTGAATGATGCTGAGCAGCCCTTCTTTTTAGCTGATGCCTAGGAATACAAATTGTCTCCTAAACATCCGCAGCTGCAGTCTGTTCTGCTATTGAAGCGGCTGCAGGATGTCACTGCTATTTGCTTTGCGGAGAGGAGTGAAGGGGGAAGGGTTCAAAGGGAGACAAAGACCCCAGTAGCCTTGCCAAGACCTGCGTATCAAGCCTGTGGTTTTTAATGCTTCCCCTTTCAGTTTACCCAGCGCCTCGTGGTTTGTTCAGTCAGAGGAAGGGAAGCGGCGGCACAAGGATGACTGAACAGCCTGGGCTTGGTCAGCCCCGTGTTCACTTTGAGATAATGATTATTTACTACTTGCAATATAGTAGGATCTAGAAGCTTGGTCATGGACCAAGACCTTCTTTTTTTTTGTTGTTTTCCAAGGGACAAATGCAGGCTAAGGCAATGTAACCTTTTAAAGGACTAAAGATTTATTGATTTGTTTTTCTTTTAAGAACATCTGTAGTATGCAAAGCATATTCTGTAACGCAGCAGATCACATGATAAATAACACACAAATGGCACACTGGATGCCAAGTAGAATGCAAAGCAAGCACAGCTTTATCCAAAGCTGGAAGAGTCACAACATGCCAAAAAAAGATCATACTGAGCCTCAGGGTACGAAACTCTGGGGTTAGATATGACATGCATCTTTCACCTTCAAGTACCAGTGATTAGCAAGGGGACAAAAGGAAGTCACAGGAAGGTTTTTTAAATATATATATATATATAACCTAAAAGCATTGGCTTCAAGCTGAAAGAGGGCAGGTTTAGACTAGATATTAGGAAGAAATTCTTTACTTTGAGGGTGGTGAGGCACTGGAACAGGTTGCCCAGAGAGGTTGTGGAAGCCCCATCCCTGGAGGCGTTTAAGGTCAGGTTGGATGAGGCTTTGGGCAGCCTGGTCTAGTGAGGGTGTCCCTGCCTATAGTAGGGGGTTAGAACTAGATGGTCTTTGAGGTCCCTTCCAACTCAAAACACTCTATGGTTCTATGATTCTGTGGTTCCATGATTCTATGCCAGCACAGTGCTAAAGTCAGAACTTCCTTTGAGTCTGTCTTACCTGTAATTCACAGCTGCTGGGGAACAAAAATCACCTTTTTTATTTTTTTTTTAAGGAATGAATCAATTACAATACAATGTTAGACAACAGGGCAAAGATCAAACAGTCGCATTTTTAACATTTTAATGTAGTCATTTAAAATACAATACCCATGTCGGGCTGCACAGAGGGGTACTGTCCCTTTAGAATCAAGTATGCCATGTGTGTGTGGAAAAACTACACAATGTTCCTCTTCAGCTCCGAATTCCTTCAGTTAATGCCAAATAATGAAATAATGTCACCACTGTTCAGTCATTAAGAGTGTGAATCCCAGAGTCTTCCCGCTGCGTTCATGGGAGATAAGGGCTTTGTGCTCTCTGACGTTGAGGGCATAGGACCTAGCTGTCTGAGTAGATGGATACAGGTGAATTACTCTGGGAAATAAATACAGAGAATCATACAGTTGTCATTTCAGCTACCTGTACTTATCAGAAAAGAAAATAAATCTAAACAACAAATTTACTCAACTTGCAGTTAACAAAAATCTCTCCAATTCAAGGCGTTCCTTCATCACATTTTAAAATCCAGACATGAAGCTATCCAGACACACTGGGAATATTTTTTGTTGTGCTTTGAAGAGCTAATCAACTAAAAGATTATACATGAGTCCCATAAATTAAGCTTAGATTAATAACAAAATTACAAATCTGGTTGCACCATGCATGTGCAACACTTCAAGTTGGGGATATTATTATTAATAACAGATTGGAATTATAATTTCCTTTATCTTTCATATTAAACGTGCTATTGGAATATAATTAATCAAAGTTACGCTACGTGTAGTAGCATGAGTACAGACCTTTGTAATAAAAAACGACAGCTGAAGTGCTATCGAGATGGACAAGTGCAGTTCCATGAAAACACCAGTATGTGTCGGGCTCCTGTGTTTCACAGCAGGAGGGGAAGAGAAGCCAAGAAGTAAAAGAGAGGAAAGAGTGAGAAGGATTAAATCAGAGGCAAAAGAGGCAGACCAAGACGCTGAAGGGCAGGTAAATATATTGAAAGAGAAATGCAACGGCTTGGGAAGTATTAGGCTAGTCTTAGTCTCCTGCCATTGGAATAACACGTTGAAATGAATGGCTGTTTACTGCAGTTTCCTCTGGTTTGGGTGAGCTGCTGTGGATACGTGAGTAGCTTGATTCGGTCGGGGGTGGTATTGCAGCTGAGCGTGAAGTGCAGCCGCCAATACCTGTGTTCATTTGTGCTGACAGAACTGACGAGTTTCGCTGCGTTTTTGCTCTATCAGTTGATTAAGACATCTTTTCAGGAGGAATCATCTCCAAAGTCTCCTTCAACCAAAGTGTCTCCTGCTATTTTTTGCAATATTAATAGTATCGTACCTTCATTAAGGACCATTCCTAAGTGTCAATGACCTGATTTCTGAGACCTGTTAAGGAAACTGGGTGTGATTGGGAGCTCTGTGACCGTCTTCAAACATCCAAAACTCACCTCTGTGAGTCCTCTCCATAGCCAAGTGGAAGCATTAGGCACCTCTAAGGGCCAGTGATGCCTACAAAATACATCCATAAATGATATATTGAGGGTGCCTACCTCTCCTTGTGAGTACCCAGAAAGCAGGGACATGGCAGAGAGCCCAGGCAAGTGAGTTGGAATAAATATTTAAATTTTTAGTGTTTTTTAGCTTGAGAGGTTGGTGAGAAGAGTCAGATCCTTGTTCACCTCACGTTCCCTTGTTCTGAGGGTACAAAAGGCGATCTGGCCAGTATGATAGTTCTGCTTTCCCATCTTGTGAATGCAGAGATCTGCACTTAAGCATGTATATTTAATTACTTTTAGTACCTTATTTCCAATATAATCACTCATGGCTTATGTCGGACAGGTGCTAATCATTTTACTAAACTGCTTGCAGAAAACAGCTGGAGAAAGGTTAGAGGTAACACGCTGAAACTTGGTTTATTTTCTTTAGCTAAGGAAAAGCAAGAACATTTACTGCTATAACCACCGAACTTTGGAGCATTGGCGTGTTCTTAAAAACATAGTGTACAGGGTTGCTGCTTATCTCAGAAAGGCAATTCTGCTGGCCATTTGGCTATTAGGGGCCACCAAAAAGAAATTAAAATCTGGGCTGAGCAGCATCGAAAGAAAATAATCGGAAGGGATTAATTGATTTTTGACTCTTCACTCAGCAGCTCTTTCCCTTTCAGTTCTTTAAACTTCAGAGTGACAAGTGAAAAGAACAGCTCACACAGAGGGCAGACTGTGGAGACCACCCCAATGTCAGCAATTAAACCTGCCTCTTGTTCTGCAGTGGTTTGTATGGGCTTCCAGGGTGCAGGGCAAGTGCCAGCATCTCTGGGGCAGCGAGGTGCTGTTGATGCTGGGATGCCCGGTAATATCTGGGGCTGCCCTGTCTGGGAAATATCTCCTTTTTACTTGAAATAAACCCTCAGGTTATGTTCCTTCATGGTTATATGTTTTGGTTGAAGCTCGAGAGGACTTCCCATCTTCGTGCATGCTGCCTGCGGTTCTGTTGTGACACGAGGAGTTCATAATAACCTACACAAAGGGCCCTCTAACAGAACCTAGCCCCATCAAATCCATTGAATTTCTTTCTTTGCTTTGTCTAACAAGATATTCTCATTGTTTTACCCATCCTAAACCGGACATGTTCCACGTAGAAAATTTCAAATTACTCTAAACAGCAGCACATGATCTCTCGAGGTGCCTTCCAACCCCTACAATTCTGTGATTCTGTCATCCTTCTGTCACATGAAATACTCAGGTACCTTGTCCCACGGTGACAGGTGGAACAGGTAACTGACTCTGAGTTATGAAAAGTTTACATGAAATATTTGTTAAATATGACTCTTGAGGGTTTCACTCAAATAAAACCGTAGTTTAAAATGAACAATGAATTCTCACCCATGTATTACATTTACTTTTTTTAACAATAAACCAAAAAAAACCTGAATGTAACTGAACAACAAGAATTAAACCTATGAGAAACTGGTTAGTCTGAATGTACAATCACCTTTGACGGTACTGGTACCAAAGCTGCTTTTCAATCAAAAATAATAGGTTTACTCAAGGAGTAACTTTCCAAAAACATATACTTCTGGGGAAAAAAAAAGCATATTCTGACAAACCCACAAAACCCTTTTTGTTCACAGACTTTTCGACAGAGACACCGTGGGGCTGCTGCCGACCAGACCCCACTGCTGACCCACACACACTCCCACTGCCGAGGTGTAAATCCCTTGGTCCAATCTGCTTTTCAAAGCAGGGTTTCCTTTTCATTGCCACTTTTCCAGCAGGTGTCTTTCCTGGGTGTTATGAGAACTTCTGTTTATTTCCCTTCTGGATTTTAAACCAGCAGTTCGGAGCAGTAACCGTATTATTTGCTCCACCGATTGGCTGCACGAAGCTGTTACAGACATTTTACTCAGTGAAGGCAGCTGGCTAGGCAAAGGCAACATTAACTACTATCATAGCTATAAAAATAAAACAGAGTTTAAGATCATAACTGTAGCAATAACCTTGCCCTAATAGTATAAAACAAAATAGGATCCATTATGGATTTATTTTTTGTTTTACTGCCATCTGTCACAATTTCCATTTCTGATGGCTCTGGAACAGTTTCATAGTCTCTTCACACTAAACAAGCTTGGAATAAAATGCGAGTCAGAAGGAAATGAGATAGTGTTAAATCAGCTTGTCCTGGTAAGTGCAAACATTGGCATCATCATCCTGATTTATTTCTTCCTATCCTTTAGGACATCGGCATATGGTCTCCATTCCAGCGAGAACCTATGAGTTAGGAAGCAAGGAACAACACGGAGGCACAGAGCATTTCTGTTTCAGCGAATCTCCTTGAACCCACACTGACATAGAAGAGTTAGAGAAAATAAAGTGTCCTACCTCTTTCAACGGGAAGTTCTGAAGGATTTCCTGTTATCCTTCCTATTACCGTCTTGTCTCGTTTCCCCCATGTTTACTGATCACTGGAGAAGACCCCTCTGTAGAAACCCAGAGGTATCAAAACCTTTTATGCTAGAAGAGACTTTGTCTTCTAGAGATCTGCACTTTATACAGGACATAGCTAGAAGAGATGTGACAGAAAGACCACATCACCATACCATAAGAAACGTATTCTTTCCTTCTTAGGATGTCACTTCTGTTCATAAGAACTAGGAGCAAGCTGCTAAAAGGGTCATTACAAAGAGGAGCAATAGACTGAGGGCTAAATGTGTTTTTTGCAGGGGGAAGGAGCCAGCCTGGCCTTCACAAATGGTAAGAATGAGCCACGTGTCTACCCGAGTTTTGGAAAGGGGGGTTTCAATGTGACTGACTATACTGACACAAATGATCCGAGCAGAGGAAGAGCAAAGGGACTGTTCCCAGGACAGAAGAGGTCCTCCTGGAGGAGACACTTTGTCCTATCCCCATTGTGCGTCCCACCTGGCCATCACTCCAGATGCACCGAAAAACCCCGGTCTGCACCTGCTCTGTGAAGCAGTCCAGATCATACCAGCGACTGACCTGTCCTCTTCATTCCCCACTGCTTCCCCAGCAGGACCACATCCATTTCCAGGGCCACCTGCACACCAGATTTGCCATGCTTTTCCTGTTTGCTGTCTGAGCCACTGTAAAGCAGCACACAGCCAAAATTCCCAGCTGTGCTCTGGCTGCCCATTGTGGAGACCCACAAGAAATGTTTCTATCAGTGACGAGTCCTCGTTGGTAACTGAAGAGCTATATCATGGCTATCAATACCAGCCCCACTTAAGCCAAGGTCACTGTATACATTTCTGCCATCAAATCCATATCCATTAGGAGTATGCAAAGTTGGCATTGGTGATTTACAACTGAATGATGTGATGCTGAAGATGCCATTATACTCTCTCCCTCTATCTCTCTCTCTCTATATATATATATATATATATATCTCAATCAGTTTAAGTTCATATTGGTTTCCACCTACAAAAAAGACTACTAGCTGCTGAGGGAAGACCATAACTAGAATAATCTACCCATAGGTGCTGTCAAGTTGAGGTTTTTTTGGTAGCGTGGCTATCTAATTCCAGCTATGCTGGAATGATTGCTTTGGGGGTGTAGAAAGGGTGCCAAAGCAAGGGAAAGCAGTGCTTAGCATCCCCCAAAAATTCAATTAAAAGGTGTTAGTGTTAATATTTGCCGCCAGGCTTACATGTCCTCAATCTGGATAGGATCCTTGCAATTGTTTTGTTTAAAACTTTGGTTGAAATTCTTTTAATGTACCAAGGTTTGTAAGAGAAATCATTTTAAATCCCAAATTGTTTGGCTGCTAATAGAGTTGTAAGTGTTTATTTGCACTTTAATACACACACTTCTAATGCGTGTTCTCACTGAGTCTTCTTTCCCAACAAAAGGAATCCATATGCTCTACCTGCAGAGGATTTCCTCGACTTATCTTTCCCTTTTCTAACAAAATCGATCTGGAATTAGAACGTTTGCTTTCACCAGGACAAATTTTCAAGGACCACTAAATGTAGGAGTGAAACAGAGTGTTTGGGCAGTGGTCCCTGAACCAAAGTAAAGCAGCTGCTGGCCTGTCAGTGTAAAACATCCTACAAACACATAAATGTGTGACATATGTTTGCTGGAACATTTTTTGACGTGATTTTGGCTCAACATACTGCATCTATCTTCCCCTAAATGCTATATATAAACTCTTGTTTAACATTCACAGGGCTGCGTACCGTTTCCCGAAAGCATAAATTAAAGAGGCGACGTTTCTCTGTCGTTAAATGTTTATGTCCTAAAATAAAAATTCAAGGTTAAAACAATTTCCCAACTGCTGCACCAAAAAGAAAATGCCCCAGAAAACACACGTGCGTATATGTGTGTTTTAAAAGGCATTTGAACGCTGTACGTTGCAGCGGGAGAAGAGAATTAATCGCTTTTGTAGCAAGGGAGGCGACTTGGTGCTCAGTTTTCCAGCAGCTGTAGAAGCTGAGGGAAATCTGGCTGGTATTTCCCTTAAATGATTAATCGAGCGGCAGTGCCCGCGTCACGTCTTGCTCACCACGCTTGCAGAAGGAGGTTTGAAACTCTCCTCTTCCCGCAGCAAAGCCCTATCATTGAATAATTTATGCCCTTCCCTCCAAGCTCTGGTTTGTCCATTCAAAGCAGAAAAACCCCCTCAGCAACCAGGCGCTTCCACCCGGCAATCTCCTTCTTTTTTCTCTGGAGAGATTCCAGCCCCGTCTGGACACCTCCCTGTGCAATATGAGCTGGGGAGCTGCTTTGGCAGGGGGTTGGACCCGATGATCTCTGTAGGTCCTTTCCAACCCCTGTGATTCTATGATTCTATGATTCTTCCTAAGACATTGAGTGAGGCACAGCTGGTCCCCAAAACCCCAGAGAAATCCCTGAAGCACAATGCAGCCTGCTAGTTGCCAGTACTCCAAGGGGCAGGGGAGGAGGAGGGAGCAAGGTGGGGTAGAGGATGGGAATTTGGATGGGATCCCAATACCTCAGAGCAGAGCACGCTAGCAAAGCTTTTCCAAGGCACTCCTCTCATGCCTGGCAGATGGGCCAGCACTGCTCATGTCCATCATGAAGAGAGTGCCCTGACTCATATTGTCACTTCGAGCTTGGCTTTGACCAGAGTTGAGTATTATCACCTAAGCAGTGAGTATCTTCCTCTCACTGGTGTTCACAGTGGGTTTCCTCGTGGGAGGTGGGGACCAAGGGGACTTGGTGGGAAGATGTGGGGTTCTGCTGGCTCCCTGCCTGACACCAGGGGATGCAGCCATAACCTTTATCTGATGGCTGTGCTTGGCCAAGTCCTAAAAGCCATTGCTCTGAGGCCTGCCAGCTACACTTGCTGCTGGCTGGGACCAGGCGCTCCATCCATCCCATGCTGTGCTCCCCCTCTGCTACCACCACCAGCTCGGGGTTCTCAGTCTGCCCATCGCTTGCCCCAGACAGGGCATAAATAATGCATTGTTTACACTGGGGGAAAGCTGTTTGTGTGCTGCCCTGACAGATTTTATTTGTTTACCTTTCCAGGCTCAAGCTGAGTTTTAGGAGCCCATTTAACGCGGTGCTAGGAAGCCTTGTCAGAAAAGTAGCAAGACACATAGTGTGGGACTTCAGAGGAAAGAAATGTGAATTTTGCTCAGCCTTTTTCTAACGTTCTAAAGATCTTGAAGTTTTACAGAAAGATACAATGCTTGCTCTTAATTTTTACATGAATCGTACAATTAACTTTTATGTGATCTACTCACTGGTGAATAAGCCTGTATCCAAAAAAACTATTTCCAATTCTACTTTTATGTATCTAGTATGTTATTTCAGCCAGGGGCAAAGCTGCCACAGTAAACCATCATCATCAAATGGCCGATGACCTGAATCAACAGGTTTCCCAACCTGATTTCAGAATGTGTAGTTCCCATCACAATTCTTGTGGATGTTTTGGTACGAATCCCACTTCCAGGAACAGCAGCACAACCTGTGAGAGCCAGAGGTGTGTCTGGATCCATCCTGTGGGTTTGGTTTCTGTGCTTACTCCCAAGCCACAGCATCAGCATCCTGGAGCATCAGCACCTGAGCAAAATGTATGGCCTTATCTGGGTGCAAACGAAGAAGTGAAACCCTCAGTACAAATAATAACTTCAGTCGGGCCACAGAATTCTGTTAGTCATTTCAACTGCTACAGTTGCAAAGTTCTCCCACTGTTGATTGGTGGTGGAACATTTGGAAGTGTGCAGAATGAGAAAGATACTGAGAAACTGCCTGCAGCCAGTAGAAATACGGTTCCGTTCTGCGTTGCTCTCAGGTGTGTGTGCCATTCAGTGCCCACGGGAAGTTTTGTCTTTTCCTTTTCCACTTATTGTTAAGATTAAGTCAGATGTCTTGTTTAAGAAAAGGAAACAAAATGAACAAACAAAATTAAACCCTTCCAAAGCTCTCAGAAAATAAGAAAGCAACATTTCTTTGTAAGTCATCATCAACTGCTTTGGAAAGAACCAGATGAAAGGTGAAACCCTCTGCTGACTTCATCTGGTCGGCGTTTATTTACCTGGACTTTGGCACCTCGACACTTATTTGGGAGCAGGATCTAAACTGACCGGGAGGATTTCTATATAGCAGCCTCCAGATGAACTGCAGCCTTTCCTGTTCTCAGTGCAGTAGGAAGAGTTGTTGGCCACCTCTGTTCACTCATAGAAAACACCATGGTTGAGAATTACTTTTTCTTTTTCCTTAAGGATCTGAGAATTCTTTTTTCCTTAAGGATAAGCTTCTTTCACAGCAGGGACTATCCTACATGCTGGAAGCATCAGCAAATTAATTCCTTGATTTCCATAATAGTGTACGTATTATTCTATACTGTTGACAGTAGCAAAAGGCAACTAAAATCTCTTAGTGTGAGCAGAGGGCTAAAACTAGTAGAATCACAGAAATCCTGAGCTCAGTTTTAAAGGAAAAAGAAAAAAAAAGTGTGCAGAGAGTGAAGGAAAGAGTGAAAAGATGTACGGTGCCTACCTTATTACAAAAGGAGCAAGATATATTCTGGGTTTTTTAAGACTGCCTGAATCTCTGTGAAGGTTTCTCCATTCTTTTCTATGGTTTTCTGTTCTAGAAAAACGTCATTTTAAGGTCAAGTCTTGTACGTTCCAGGGTGAAAGCAGATAGCCTGTGTTCACATACTGTGACCATCGTGGCCCTTGCTGCCACTAAAATAAAGCTGCTAAATATTCTCAGATTTAGCAAGCAGTTCATGAAGCGCTTTGGCAGCCTCGTGCAGCAAGAGCTGTAATTAAGATTATCTGATATTATCTTAACAGGGCTGGACAGCGATCTGGCCACCTCTACACTGAGAGGTGAGAGTGTGTATCACACAAATCAGCGTTAACAAGGGTCCTGGGGCTTCCTTCGCCCTTTGCTTTCTCAGTCCCCAGAATTTCTCCTTCTCATCCAGAAATCATCCCTCAAAAAATTCAAGGCCAAGGGAAACTATGTCCTAATTGAAAACAAAGCCCCATTGAGCAAGAGGATAAGTACATTTTACTCAATTAGAGCCGATGTTTGACACTGTGAGCCATAATTTATCAGGGGAAAAATGTGCCTGTAGTTAAATAGCAGCCCCCCAAACTGACCTACATCCTTGGGGAATGAATTTTGTTCTGGCATTCCTTTGAATCTGTATCTACTGAACATTGCTGACAGCACGAAGGAGAGGTTTGGAGGATTGCAGCTCTTTTCATTTCTCTCCCATGTTGTCTGCCATCTATATTGTTGCCTGTGAGATGGCTGTGAGGCTGCTGACTGAGGAGGGGAGTGGATCACAATAGTGTAACTGTTAACAAGCCGAGTTCTCAGCCTCTGCGGGCAATAAGGTCAATTTAACAGGAAAAAAAGGGGATCAGCAAAACATTCTGCAACACCTAAATATAGATTTGCTGTTTGAGTTTAGTTCTTTGTCAGAGCAGCACTTTGTTAAGTCACCACTTAATCCTTTGACTGATGGAGGTCTTCAGGACCTCTTCTGAAGTTACTGCTTTCTCTGCTCCCACTCTTTAAAGTATTTAACGCCCCTAAATCTCTACAAAGCACACTTAGGATATCTGCAGCTTTCCTACCAGTATTCTGTCTCTGTGGTTGCTTGGAACCAGGCACCTTTGGGCGCCTGACCTTTATAATGCCAGTTATGTCAGTCAGAGAGGGACACCCATGCCTGATGTTAGCTTACAGGTTCATGCAGTGATGCCTCTAGAAGATGAGCGGTCAAGCCCCTCAGTGCCTGGGGGACATCAACTATGCCACCAGTAGGTATCTGTGCCTGTTCTTAGCAGCTGGATTAAAGGTATTTCACCACTTAAACTGCAACAGTGGCAACAATCTGTACAGATTCATCCCCAAGACCCTGGCAGACGGCAGCACAAGTGTACATGGTTACTGGGGCAGGGGGGTATGAAGAGCTGCATTTTGGCTTTTTAAGAAAAACTGTGGCTTCAATACACTCATGAACAGTCACTTTTGTCAGTCTTTTGCTAATATAAAACAAGAACATGCATTTCCAATATGGGAGGTTAACCATATCCTGACTGGTCACACCTACGGCACAAAGGCTTGCAAAGCTCTCTGCCACATGACTGATTGGGTTTTCATCTGACATTCTTTGTTTCTGGGGTTTTTTTCCTCTAGCTACTTTTTTTTTAGATGAGGGCGATACTCTGCCATTCAGCCTCCACATAGATCCCATTGGTGTTCAGCTTCTCAGGAAGGGATGATCTATTTAAGAGTTGGACATCTGAGGTGGCCGTTATTCACATATCCTTCCTGCCCGCAGGCTGCCTCCACACCCATATATAACTTTCCTTGTACCTTTTCCCCTCCCTCTTCCTTTCTCCCCAGTTTTCCTGTTCGATTCCCTTTATTGTCCCCCTCACCAGTCCTCCTAGGCTCACTTTCAGTCAGTGAATAGCAAAAAACACCCCTCCATCTGCTCCTCACACCATCACCTTCACCGAGCCCTTCACTGTTAAAGTCCTCTTGGTGGAAAAAGAGACTTTCAGTGCAAGAACCTGTCCAAAGCAGCCCTCAGCCCACACAGCCACCGCCTTGTATCAAGCCAGATTCAGTCTTGTATTTTAATGAGGTACTTTGGAGGACTTGTAGTTGGCTTGGCTGGGAGTTATGGGAGGACAAGAAGCTTTGGGTGATCAGGGAGGGTCTCACAAAGCATATTCACACAACCTCATCGTGCTCCTTGGCGCTGGCTACAGTAACTGGGAATTGTCTCTGTGTGCTTTAGCTGCTATGGCAGCTAGTTCTTCACTGAGTCGCAGAGTGCAAGCAGTTGTAATTTATACATCAGCAGATCTGAGGATTTAAGTCACAGAGCTTAGAACAAGGGGTGAATTGTTTGGGTCAAACATTTTTAGCAAAGAAGACGTCTGTAGCCTCAGGAAAATAAGTGACCTTGTACTTGATATATGTGCTTCTGCAAAAGGAAAGACAAGAAAAAAAATCCCTCAAAACTTGGGAAAAAAAGGGACAAGTTTAACTGGAATATTTAGTATCACCACACATGTGTGTCTTCACTTTTTTAAATGAGTAAATGTTGCAAAATGTCTTATGTTTCTTTTTAAAAGTCATCCTTTATGTGGCGTGCAGGGTGCCACTACCGACAGCACTGGTGACAAGCCACAAGCACGGCTTACTCAGAGGAAAGATAACACTTCATTCCTTTATTCCTTGCAGAGGTTACGCTGGCCTCCAGCATCCCACTACCTGTGCAGTATATTGACCCACCTTTGGAAGAAAGGATTTCTTGCCCCATTCCATCAGGTACATCCATTATCAGGTACATCAGCTATTGCTCATTGGCATCTTCTCCTGTGAACTCATAGCATGGAGAACATGTTGCTTCAAGACTTTCTGCCCAACTTTATCTCCTTCTCCTGGGACACCCAACAACTTCGCTCCGAACTCTGTTTTGCACCAATAGAAGCAAAACTAGCTAACATCCAGCAAAGAGAAAGAAACCCTAGCAGGCATCCATGCCACCACAGGTACTCGCTGTGCTCCGCTGGCCTGTAGGTCCCTCCAGAGATTCAGTCACGAGAAGCAAAAGCTCAAGGGTTGGTTTCTGTGCATCATTCAGGAAAAGACCTGAAGCTCAAAAGCCTGCCAGTGAAAATGAATTGTCTAAACATGCCTCATTTTCTTCTCCTGCCCACAAGTCTGCTGTGGCCTGGTTGAAAAACCTCTGGACACATGGCACCCTGGAGAAGACCTGCTCCCTGTCAGGTTTTAGTGGGGTGATAGAGAATCCAAGCCCTCTGCTATGCTGCCCGACAAAGGCTGCCCTTTGTGGTAGAGCACCAGGTGAAATGCTCGCCGTGGGATGAACAGGAGATAAATGTGCTCTGTCGCCCCTTTGTGCTTGTTGATCACGCTCAGATCCTGCTAGCTTGAAGGCAAATAGCCCAGAAATAGAAAGCAAGACCAGTCTTTATACCTCTCTGTATACATGAAGTAGAGATTTGGAAACTCCATCTATATCATGAAACCTTTACACAGGTCGGACAGTGTTATTCCCTGCCTGGCAGATTGCTGCTGTGCTGTAAACAGCTTGCCTCCCTGGCCTCATCTCTGAGGGTAAATCACTCGAAATGATTTCATATTTCAACAATCCTCTTTTCCAGTTGTATGGCTGGGAGGGGCTTCCTACATTTCATGTAATCAACATGCAAATTTGAGAGCTTCCCATAAAATCCTGCAGTAAACAGGATGTGTTTGCTCTAAATAGATTTCACCCAGTAACAATTCACCATAAATTCAGCTAGCATCAACAAACTGTTATTTTCCCTCATGTTCCTCTAATGTCTTTTTTTCTTCTTTTCCCTGTGTAGAACAACAAGAGAAAATCACTGCTGTTTGTCCCCAGATTGAAGTATTTAAATGAAGATAAAGACACTGCCTACCAATGAGGAGAGTACTCTGGGAGTCAACTGCATTCTTCGTCATCACAAGTGCAAAGCAGCAAATGGAATTACAACTGGGATCAATTGGATTCGGTAGGAGCAGCTCATAGGTATTGCAGAAAGCTGAAATGGGGATAGGTTATTAGAAGTTTACTGCTTGAGATAAAAAGCAGTTTCATGGAAGGTGCACTAACAGAGTATAAATAATACATGTTTTTAGCATGCTATTTAAATAATTGTCCTAACAAAAAAAAAAAAAAAATTAAAAATCACCCTGCCACTATGTTATAAAGGAAAAATAAAGGGAAATTTCAAGTTTTACACATCCCAGAATTCCTACCTGCTTCTTTTCAGCTCTGAAGACAGGGATAATAACATGATAAGGAAGCCATAAAAACCATTAAAAATATCTTCACCCAACAGATTTACTGCTGTGTAAGGTTGGGGCATGGCAATGAGTCTCACCAGGCATTTACACAACACAGATTAAAAGATACACTCTCCTGATTCATAAACTGGGGTTTTTTTGGAGATAAATGCTTTCAGAAATGTGTTTTTCAGAATATAAACACTCTTGAGGGTGACAGAGCCCTGGGACAGGCTGCCCAGAGAGGCTGTGGAGTCTCCTTCTCTGGAGACATTCAAACCCTGCCTGGATGTGTTCCTGTGTGATTCAGTCTGGGTGCTCCTGCTCTGGCAGGGGGTTGGACTAGATGATCTTTCGAGGTCCCATTCAGCCCCTAACGTTCTGTGTGGTCATTACCAAGGGGGGAAAGAACCAACAAAATAGATGCTCAAAGACAATTGCCAACAGTAACTCGGGCACCAAACCAGGGTGGCATTAAGATGGTTTGAGACTGGGATCAACAGTTGGCAGAGCAGTAAGAGGGTAAGGAAACAGGGGTCGATTTATCTTAAAGGGAACCTAAACATTGTGTTAATGTTGACAGTTGACAGTGAAAACACTGCTGAAAATTGAGTGTGAGGCAGAGGTTTTCTCCGTAGCCACAGGATGTCCTTGGAACAGAGTCTGCATTTCAATGAGCTAGATGCCACTCGCAGTACATTAGAAAGAAATTAGTTAGGGTGGAACATAATTATAATGTCAGGGTAGTCCCCAAATCCGTCCTTCTGGTTGGGAAGCATATCATACTGAGGAAAAAATTAGCTTGCTTACAAATGCACAGCAGATAATTTTCAGACCAAACATGATGCTTCTCTCCACCTTTCTTCTTCCTCCCACTGTTTCTTTTTGTTTAAAGCACGGCTATAAAGACTCAGGTCTCCTCTCAGCTGCTTTTGTCAGGGCAGCTAACGAGCTGGGGAGGGATGAGGAAAAAACCATAGTGGAAATGGGGTCACAGAGAGGTTAAACTCCATGAATATATTCATTGGGATTCAGCTCACACCCGCCTGAAATGAGATGTCATCATTAAAATTGTGGATGACATTGTTGCACAATGATGCTTACTGACAGGCTGTTAGAAAGACATGAAGGAAATAGTTTTCATTTAGACTTTAATACATCACTGTGATAAGAAAACAAGCCCAAACTGAGCAAACAATGTAAGAAAAGTCCTGAAAATAATCTATCTATGTAAGATGCTTTTAAGGGAGAAATGCTCCAAATTCATTTAAAAAAACACCCAAAAAACCCAAGGATCTTTACATCATTTTCTTTTTTACTTCCCTGGAGTTGCCATTGTGAGACATGAATGACACAAGTATCTTGGAAATTATTATGTCCTGGTACTTTTGCCATAGCAAAAATTTTGGCTAGGAGGGTTTTTAACAGGAGCAAAGACTGTAATTGTTTGAAAAGAAGAAGAGGCAGAGCTGCATTCAACTGTGCTGGAGTCTGAAAGGCACAGACTACTCTGAGGTGTGTTTCAGTGCTCAGAGGGTTGGTGGAAGGTGATGCAAAGGGCCATCCTTTACCCTGACCCAGGGCAGAAATCAGCCATATCTAGTCAGTCCTAACAGGTGCTGCTCTGGCTTCTTCATAAAGCCTTGTCATCTTCTCCCAAAAATCTGGTTTAGCACATTACTGGCTTCTAATATTAGATGCCTTTCAGGAGGCTAAACAAAATCTTGCTGTAACCTTGCTGAGACCATTACTTTGTGTCTTAGCCCTTTCTTCCTTGCCCTCTGTCTATGTAAAACCTGACATCCCACCCTCAGTTTTCTGCCCCCTTAACTTGCAGCTCTTCTCTCAGGCACGTTTTGGGGTCCACTCTCTCCTGTCCCACTCCAAATTCCCCGCTTGGTTCCCAACTACCTCAAAGCCACCACAGCATGCAAAGTGGCTTCTAGCTGAGACCTCACCCGAGGAGAGGACAGATCACCTGTCCTGCTGCCTTTACCCACATTTATGCAACCCAGGGTTGTGCTTGCACCTTGTGAAACAGCACCCCATTCACCTTCTGGTTCACCATCAAGCATGACCCAGTTCCGCAGAGCGGCTGCCCACCAGCCCGTTCCTCTCTTGAATTTGCAGGGTTGGTTGATAGCTTGCCTAAGTGGGCTTACAACGACATGTCCCTGTCAAACATCCCCTCCTTTGTGGCTTCCCACTTTGGGAAGAACATTTTGAATTTCAACCCCATCACCTAAAATGCCTCCTGCCCTTTGGAGGTCTGCAAACCCCATAACCCCATAAGCTCATTAGAACTGGATGTCTTGGTTCTGAATGGTATTTTTCCAACTGTCCTTGAAGGCTTCTTTTTTTTTTTTTTTTTTTTAAGGGAATTTATATGACTCTGAATCTGAGTTACCCGCAGAAAGGTTGCTGGCCCATCAGTGAGATTTACATCCTGCTAACTACTCTGTAATAAGGTAAATACAGAACTGCTGGGCCATTGTGCAGTCACAGAAGAAAACTGACAGCAGTTTCTGCTCCTTATCCAAGACCCTTTTCTCCTGCTGTGAAATAACCTCCCTCCCAAAAACATCACCAAAAGAACTCGGTCTGGGATTTAAAGAGAAAAGTCAAGTTCTAATAAAATGGAAACGTCCCATTTTCAGGTGAACTTTAGACTTAGAGTGCTGTGCTTTAAACAGAGTTGGTGAGATTAAAGGAATTCAGGTCTGAATAAGTACTGTGGGATGCTAAACAGGATTTCTATCAGACAACAACAAAATGCCTTACAGAAGATTATTCTCCAGTGCTGCATAATTATCATCCATTTTATCATAACTCTTCCATATGGAGCAGCCTTGATACTACAACTGAGAAAACATGAAGGACACAGAACTCCTTGCAAGAGTCCAGTGCAGGGCCACCAAGCTGATGGGGTGGAACACCTTCCTTAGGAGGAGAGGCTGAGGGAGCTGGACCTCTTTAGCTTGGAGAAGAGGAGACTGAGGGGTGACCTCATTAATGTTTATAAATATGTAAAGGGTGAGACTCAGGAGGATGGAGCCAGGCTCTTCTCAGGGATGGACAGTGACAGGACAAGGGGCAATGGGTGCAAGCTGGAGCAGAGGAAGTTCCATGTGAATGTCAGGAGGAACTTTGTCACTGTGAGGGTGAGGGAGCCCTGGGACAGGCTGCCCAGAGAGGTTGTGGAATCTCCTTCTCTGGAGACATCCAAACCCTGCCTGGATGTGTTCCTGTGTGATTCAGTCTGGGTGCTCCTGCTCTGGCAGGGGGATTGGACTAGATGATCTTTCGAGGTCCCTTCCAACTCCTAATGCTCTGTGATTTTGTGAAAACATGTAGGAGAGGACAAAGTCCCACGAGATACTGATATTATTGGCAGGGAAAGGAAGTGTGCCCACGTCCAGTGGATAAAATAAGATGTACATTAACTGTAATGGAATTGAGAGGTCCTAGAGAAAAAATCTTATAGTTTTCTGCACTGTATTGGCAATGTCTCTGTTCCCATTGCATTGCTCTGGCAGAGGTTGACTTTCTGATAGCCTTTGTTGCATGTCAGTGTGTCACTGCATTTTTGTAATCCCAAACTTTCAATGGCATTGCTGTATGCCTATTGCTGGGGCATTTCTTCTCTTCTAAGCAGATACCCAGGGACAGTTATAGACTGTAAACAAATTCTTCTTTTCTCAGAGTCAAAACATTCATCTCGAAACGATTAAAATTAAAAGTTCTACTTCTCTGTATTAGTTAATAAGTGATAACGTATCTAAATACAAGAACATTTCTTTAGCAGAGCCCACATTAGCAGAGCATCGACACTGAGAAGTACAAAGTACCTGAAGGACCACTCCTGCCTTTGGAAAAAGCACCTTACACATAGCCATCTGACTATATATATACTAGATATTTACTGACTATAACCCCATAACCTTAGGTAAGAAAGACAGCCACAAAATGCAGGTTCTTTCAGAGTAGCCCTTTGGCTTAGGTGACCTCTTCAGAATACTGTGTGAGCCGGGTTTTTTTTAGGCTCCTTGTAAACACATTTGGTGCAGAGAGGCAGAAGTAAAAACTGACCTAGAAAATATCACATAAATGGAACTGCAAACACTGATCTTAGTGAAAACCTGGAGGAAAATGCCAGCCAGAATTACATATTACCCTGAAAAAGAACAAAGAAAATGCTGGGTTTTTTCCTAGAGCTACTGAAGTATCTATTCCAAGTCCAAAGGAATATGGTGTGGTTTATATTCCATGTGTCCTCAGTTCACTTGCATCGCTCCTGCACTTTAAGACTTTGAATCTGTAATTTATTCCATACAGGTGGACAAGTGTGAGCAACAGGGTTATGCTGATTGTGAGAAATTAGTTCATTTGCTGGCAATTGCCATCAAGCATCACTTGGAGGCTGAGGCAGTCGGAAAGTGAAAAAGCAAAGATTTTTCCAAGCAAAGGACAAAAACTTGCACAGGTCAACATGCAAAAGCTCCATCACCGATGCGGAGTGGGCAACAAACTGCTCCCCAAAATGCTAAAAGCAGCTAGGGCAAGGAAAAGGCGGTGTGTGGAGGAAGCTGATCGGAGCACGGGGAAGTTCAGGCTGAGATTCTCCTGGAAGATCTAGTTCTGCCAAGGGCTCTGAAGTGGGCAGCTGGTATGTAGTGCTTGAGGAGAGGTGCAGAAATGTCATAAACCCAAGATTTTTAATAATTGCGCTTTCCCCACAAAAATGACGATGTTTTTATGCAGAGGGAGCTCCTACATGCCAAACCAGAGCAAGCCAAAATCAGCAAAAGACCGTACACTGTTTCCTCTGAGAAAGGCAAAATACAGCTCCTCATAACCTTGTCTCCATCATACCATCTCCCTGAAGGCATTGCTCATTTCTTTTGCATTGGAAACCCTGCTCTCCTTTCAGACACAGCCTGGGGGGACAGAAGGAAGGTAGCTGTGTGGCTGTGGTGTGATGAGAGGGTGCCGCTTTCTGTGGTGCTGCTTGATTGCTCGGTGTCTTGCTTCTGCTGTACACTGATGCTAGGTACAGAACGTGTACACTGATTGTTAAGCATTTCACGCTGCCGCCGCCTTTCATACGTTGATGGAAATTACATCTACGCTTCAACTCCTGACCCAAATCCATAATCCTGATCTGAGTTTCCTCCAAAAAAAAAAAAAAAAAAAAAGTATGTTTGTATAATAAAGATCAGCCTGACCTCAGATCTTAATCTGGAGAGACAAGAATCAGAAGGCAGAGCTCTGGGATGACAAGAATTGGTTTATATTTTAATTTCTGGCAACAGCTCGGTCTGGGACCTGGGGGAGTCATTTCATCCCTGGGTGCCTTTGCTTTCTCCATGCAGAGGTAGTAGTGCTTACCCTCACAAAGGTAATTTGAGGCCTATCACCACAGGCTGCAATACACACCTATAGCTGCCTAAGAAAGCTCTTGCTTCGCTTCTTAAGAGAATAATCCACAGCTTCTGGATAGTTTTGAGATGTTTATATGTGGCTATCCATTGCTAATACAAATTTCACAAGGTCTTCGGGAACCCCCACGTATTTGCTGTCCTTTGCCCCGTGCTTTAATTAAGGTGCAGGTACAGGAAGAAGCCACTGTTCCTCTGTTAAAGTGAATTTCCCTACCAGTGTAACAGACATGCCAGGAGAGGAGGAAGAGGAGGAGGAGAAGAGGAAGGAAAGGGACACCTGAGTGAAGACACGATGATGTACAGCCCTGCAATGCCCGTCTGGGAACTGGGCACCTTGGCTCAGACCCTTCCCTCCATGCCCATCTCTGATAAAGGGAGCATTGAGATCCCCATGGGCAGTGTGCTGCTTCTTTGGGGTGCCACCCAGGTACCGGCTTGCCATCACCCCTACATGCTGGTCAGCTCAGCCTTGCTCTCTGGTGCCTGAATCTGACCTTTTTACCCCGGGGGATTATTATTCACCCAGCAGAGCGGTGGGCTGTTTGCGGCAGCCGGCTGCTGGTGGCCTGTTCCTCTCTCAGCTGCTGCAGTGTTGGTACAGCCAGGCCCATCTGAGTCACTAACCCCAGGCTGGATAGACAGGATGCGAGCCCTCATTACAGGAACTCTGTCAGCTGCATACGGGCTCTTTCTTCTTTCTCAGACTTTGAAGTGGTTTTTACAGTCGCACAGAAGCCCTTTAGTCAGCACAGCTTCCCTGCCAGGGACAGTAGTTCCTGGGATCAGGGACGGAGTGTCAAGAAAGACAGAAATGCTGCTTATACGTTCATTTGGAAATGATGAAAAATTCACTTGGAAGAGCCACCACCTTCTGCTGTTCCCATCGTGAACTCTGCCCACCACCAGAAGGCAGAGCCAAGTCAGGGGTGGCAGCTGGGGGTCCAGCTGCCAGCACACACAGCAGAGGCTGCTCCCACCTTGCCAGGCCTCTTCTCTGCAGTAGAGAAGGTCCCGTGCTTGCATTTCCCAGGCCCTAAAACTGGTTCTGCCGGGGGAAATCAGTTTGTCCCAAGTGTCACGAAATTACTGGCCCCAGTTTGAGAGCCATGTGAGAAGGCAAGCAAAAGCCCTGGTCAGGCCCCACCTGGAGAATTGTGTCCAGTTCTGGGCTCCCTGGGATAAAAAGGACAGGGATCTCCTGGAGAGAGTCCAGAGGAGGGCTATGAAGATGATGAAGGGCCTGGAGCATCTCCCCTGTGAGGAAAGGCTGAGTGAGCTGGGACTGTTCAGCCTTGAGAAGAGAAGACTAAGGGGTGGCCTAATTAATGTTTATAAATACCTTAAGCATGGGATGCAGGGGGAATTGGCCAGCCTCTTTTCAGTGTCTGTGGGGACAGGCCAAGGGGCAATGGCTGCAAGTTGGAGCACAGGGAGTTCCACACCAACCTGGGGAAGAACTTTTCCCCAGTGAGGGTGAGGGAGCCCTGGGACAGGCTGCCCAGGGGGTGTGGAGTCTCCTTCTCTGGAGAGATTCCAGCCCCGTCTGGACGCCTCCCTGTGCAATATGAGCTGGGGAGCTGCTTTGGCAGGGGGTTGGACCTGATGATCTCTGGAGGTCCCTTCTAATCCCTACGACTCTATGATTCTAAGAAATAGGGCAGATGCTGCAAAGGCTTTTCTACACACATAGCATTCCATCAAAGCCACAAGGCATATGCAGGTTAGGAAAATGTAACAAAGCCCGGTGGGAAAAGCTTCCAGGAGGTTTCTTGTCTTTTAGTTTGTTTAGAGCTTTAAAACTTTAAGGGACTATATTCTTTAGCATAAATGCATTCAAATCAGAGGAGCAGGAGTAATAATAATTACACTACACGGCATAGGAAACAACATAGAGCTGTATCTCTGAGAGGATTTCTAAGATGAAGAAGAAGGCTTAAACTTTGGGAGTTAGCACGTGGTATCGCTCCCCAGTTGTCCCACCATGGCTCTGCTCAAGTATGGGTATCGAATGGCACAGCAGCCCATCCTACACCCAGCACTGGAACCTGGCTGTGACTCCTATCTGGTTTTCAGCAGAGATTTTATTTAGAACTCGGAAGAAGAGAGTAGTGTGATCCAGGTGACACTGGAGCCACGGGGAGGATGATGGATATGGGAGCAGAGTCCTCTCGGCTTGCACAGGGAGCGAGACCCTGCTCCGTTCTTGTCCCACCCTCAGGACACGGCAGGACTTGTGCAGCTCCACACCTGAGGACATACCCTTGCATGCCACGCAGCCTCACTCAGCGTGGGGCTTAGTGTATCACAGGTGAGGTACCTGGCAATCTGACTTTCCTTTCATTCATAATCAAGAGAAATTAAAAAGAAGAAAGAAAGAAAAGATCAACTCCCAGACCCTGGTGGCTGTTATTTGAAGCCTCGCCACCCTTCTGCTTATACTTGTCTGTCAGAAGTGGCAGTAAAAGCAGCTGTGCCCCGTTGTATTTCAGCCATCAACTAGGAGAACCTTGAGAGGATAGTGTGTGTTGGGGCAAGACAAAGAGGAGGGGAAAGGGTGAGATGATTGAACAGGGTGAGGAAAGAAAGGAAAAAACAAACCAGAGAAAAGCCAAACCAAGAAGTTAAAAAACGGTGTGTAAAAATATGACTATCCTGAATATCAAGTGGATGGACTTTCTTGTCAGTGTGTACTTGCTAGGCTGATGTGATCTTCTGGAGATAAGTGAATCTAATCAAAGCTTTCAAACGCATAGACCGCACAAAGGCAAAGTACAGCTTTATCATACATAAATCTACATCAAATCCCAGGTTATGAAGTGGCAGAAATACTGACTAAACAGCTCCATAAGACAAAAGACTATTTATTGAGCATTTGAAACCAGAAAAAGGAGTTAAAAGAGACTTAGATCAGAAATACTCTTTGCATTTTTGCCTTTTTCCTTGGAGTCTTTGGGATCAGCTCTTTGCCGCAACAACGAGCTCTGTGGTTCTGCATGTATTTGCTAAGGAGCTACAGAGCAGTCCTGGTCCACGAATCAATCCTTAAGGAATACAATAACACATAAATATTAATTTTATAGATAAAGGTGGTACCTGATGCTTGCCTGAAGAGTCAGCAAATTGGAGCCATTCCTCATATGAAAAGCTCCATCTCTCTCTGTGAGCAGTGCTTCCATTGGGCAGCTATATGGCTCTCCTCTTTTTTCCAGTGTGTCTCTTCTTGCCAGACTGGACTTTTCACAGACATTTACAAACATGTGCTAGAGTTGGAGATGCACCAGGGGGAGTCCAGAGGAGGCTACAGAGATGATTAAAGGCCTGGAGCATCTCCCATATGAGGAAAGGCTGAGTGACCTGGGACTGTTCAGACCTTAGAAGAGAAGACTGAGAGGGGATCTGATCAATGGTTATAAATACCTCAAGTGTGGGACACAGGGGAAAATAGCCAGCCTCTTCTCAATGTCTGTGGGGACAGGACAAGGGGCAATGGCTGCAAGTTGGAGCACAGGGAGTTCCACACCAACATGGGGAAGAACTTTTCCCCAGGGAGGGTGAGGGAGCCCTGGGACAGGCTGCCCAGGGGGCTGTGGAGTCTCCTTCTCTGGAGAGATTCCAGCCCTGTCTGGACGCCTCCCTGTGTGACCTGTCCTAGGGAGCCTGCTTTGGCAGGGGGGTTGGATTCGATGATCTCTGGAGGTCCCTTCCAACCCATTCTGTGATTCTGTGATCTTCCTATGGCCGCAACCACTCACTGGGTGCCCGCTCTCCCCACACGGCTGCAGGGAACGGTTTCTTGTAAAACTGCAATTGGGAAATGCTCTGCATGCATTCTTTTCGAGCCAAGGAGACATCTCTCCTTCAAACGGGGCTTTGAATTGTAAATAATGTCACTTGTCTTTATGCGTCAGAGATGACACTCAGTTAATAGGATGGCAAAGTTCATACGCTACCCTATAATTAAAAAACAAGGGGAAAGGCAGACCACTTAAAAGGGTTTCCTGCTGTGACAAATTCTGTGGATAATAACATTTTTGCACTGCTGTAAAAAGCTGCTGCGATGGCTGTAAATTCTCCAGCAAGGGTAATGAGTAGCATAGCTAGGGCTTCATTTGTCTTGTAGTCTGATGCCCAATCTCTTCTGGAAATAAAAGCACAATGCCTGCACCGCTTGATCAATTGATCCAAAAATCTATCTTAAAGAAGCAGCTTTGCTTCCCCTCTAGTGCCTAATTTCAGTTGTCTAATTAAAGCATTTGCATTTCTGAGGTACATGACTTTTGGTCTGCACAAATAAATACCACGTCCATGATTTAATTCTAGTGTGCTTTTTCTCTAGTGGCCTGCTTTTTGTATCCCCAGGTGCGTTGGCTTCGGTATATTTTACTTTTTAAGGTTATTTTTAATTTCAATCGAGTGTCTCAAACACTCCCATCCCCTCCTGCCACCTCCTGATCTGCCAGCAGTCTCTCAGCACAAAACCCGAGGTGGAGCCCGCTTCGCAGTAGATATCCAATCTTGATGGGCTCAGCCTTTAAATTTCTTTTGCACCTTTGTTAACAGCAGAATATAGCAAGGTCACCGCTTCTTTTTTTTTTTTTGTCTAAAGTATAATGAAAGAGACACCCCTTCCCCCCCATCCACCCATTTCCTCCTGAGATTAATTGAAATGCAGCCCTCTAAACCTCCACTAATCTGTTTTGAAGCCAGCTATTTCCTCAAACAGTTGCAGAAGATGAAAGTTGTTGATAGGAGCTGCAATATTTTTTTTCCTGTTCCATTACTACGTGCTCCTTCAATCCCTGAATCCCTGGCTTTGCTTCTGTGTCACTTGACACACGTATCTGAGGTACCACAGGTAAAAACCCACGAGGCTCAAGTACACATTCATTTGACCTGTATGAGGGTTGGTTTGCTTCCTGCTGAACAGCCCCATAACCGGCTGTGAACAGAAGAGCAAGGAGCAAGGTTTTCGCATTTAAGGTTGTCCTTTCACATGCTACTTTGGGGGCCAGATTTTTCCACCCTCCCCCAGGCTGAGCACTTCCAAACCATGCAGCCGCTGAGCCAGCACAGGCGGACGGGATGGAGGGCTCTCTGGTTCAACTTGCTAAGACGCCCTCCATTATAAGGCATGTTTATTTGAGCGCTGGAATTCATCCGTTTAATGGCAGGACAAGGGGGAATGGATTGAAGCTGAAGGAGGGATGGTTTAGATGAGATATTAGGGGGAAATTCTTTATAGAGAGGGTGATGAGGTCCTGGAACAGGCTGCCCAGAGAGGGGGTGGATGTCTGGGGGTGTTCAAGGCCAGGTTGGATGGGGCCCTGGGCAACCTTGTGTAGCTCCAGGCCTGAGGTTGGTGGCCCTGCCTGTGGCAGGGGGCTGGAGCTCTATGATCCTTGGGGTCCCTTCCAACCCAGACCGTTCTATGATTCTATGAAGGCAAAAGGACTAATTTTGCCAAGTCTTTGATTGAGAGATTAGAACTGGCCTTTAATATGCTCATGGTAGAACTACCAAAACCTATTCTCCTCCTGAAGGCCACACATGACTGCATTGTTCAGGCAAAGCTCTTACTCCTTTTTTCTCACTCTCTGCGTATGCCTGCTGCCAGATTTACATCCGAAGTTGGTTGTGTCTCAACCCTTCCTACACTGGTTTTTTTCTTTCCCCGCCTCAAATGTAGACATTCTCTTTCTGGGACTGAATCCCAGTTTCTTTCTCTTTGTAGCCGTCCTTAGTTTTCCAACTTGTTTGGGGCAGGGGCTTTCCACAGCCCAGTTGGCGCTGGGGGAAGCTGGGTGCGATTGATCCAGTACTTGACTGATGGACCACATTTCTGTTTCATCAGCTTTCCACACTGACGACCATAAAATTAAACCTACTGTTCTAAAGCCTTTCAGAGCGCTGTAAAAATTACCCATTATGTTCATCTATTTGCTGTATGGGTTTGTTTTTTTTTTTGTTGGGTTTGGGGGGGGTGTTTCTTTTTTGATGTGCATGCTGCTTTAGTACTTTGCATCTCAATGTTCCCATTAGTAGGGGAAGAATGGGGCATTTAAGGGGCACAGAAGCAAGGAGACGCGTAGCCACCAGACTCTGAGGCATGGTGCGGGGGGAAGGGATTGTCCTGCTTTTGTTTCCACTGGCATGGTCAGGGTTCGTAGCCCAATAGAGTCTAAGAAAATGTCTTCAAAGCCCAATTCTCTTGCTGCTTGACTGGCTTGTCTATGGGTTTTTAGGTCGTCGCTGACTTAAGAATCGCTGAAAACTGCCATCAATTTCTAATGAGTAAGACTTTACCAAGCAGGTATTTAAACAAAGAACAACAAACAACGCTTTTCTCTCCACCCCAGCTGCTTTTGATCCCCTTGAATACCCTCAAATGGCTTAAGAGCCACGGGTGAAGTTTGTCCCTTCTGAGTTGCTGGCAGTGCCTACCCCAGTGTACCACAGGCTACGAATTTTAAAATATTTTATTGAAATCACCCAAAATATCTTGAAGTATTGCCTTCTGTTCTGCGGCACAGTTCTCACCGGGAGCACCAAGACAAAGCGGCTAGATTTTGCTGGGAGGAATCTCCTTTCTGGGAAATGGAAGCATTTCAGCTGCTGAACAAAAGCAGTCACTGTACCACATTCGGCCCATCTATTCCCGCACAAGTTTGAGCTCCCAGTTAAGGTTGGCTGTGCTTTTATGGACACAGAGGAATAAATTTTCTGTAGGCTCGTGGTGGCACAAAAGCTTCCCGGCAGACAAACCCAGCCTCCCATCTTCCAGCTTTCTGAAGGACACTCTTCAATTGTAGGTGTGCCCCCTCCCTTCCCCAGCATGCTTTCATCCACCCTGAAGGGCCAGGCAGAGTGCCTGCTGCAGGTCAGACACATCAGGGACCCATCCGTGGGTTCCCACAACAGGAGGTACAATGTCTCAGCCATTCCTTCAGTATCCAAAGGAGTCCTCGGGATTCATTTAGTGTTGTACTGAGGACTTTTTCCTAAGTCGCTTTCTCCACTTAGGCTTTCTCCATAGAGGAGAATAATCAAGCAAGCTTCTTGATTTCCTGGCAAGGATCACGTTTGAGTATTAGAAATGTCTTTATTGCTTACTGTGAATTACACTTACCATAAGATAACCATCCCAAGCCCCATAGCATCACTATTTCATCACATGCTTAAGACCATTTCTCCAAGAGCCATGTGTAAGAAAATGTGCTCATCAGGAATAGCATCCCTGTGGTGAGATATTAAGTGAAATTATTTTCTGGTTTGTTTTTAACCTTCAAAACCACATCATATTAAGTGGTGAAATGGAGAAGGCCCTTTTTAATTTGCCTCTCTGCCTGATCCACACTAGAAAGCAGAGTTATTTTCTTAGGAGACCAATCTTTTGATAAGATCTGTCTGTACCCAAGTATCTGATAAGCTGAGAACTAGATATCCAATGTCACCTTTTATTTTATTCACTTATTTATCTGTCAGTGATGCGGGGACCTGGGGATACAGTCACTCCAAAGTTTTCAGAATATGTTCTTAGCTGTAATTTATAAACTAAATCCCTTAACAATACTTTAAAACTGCAAATGAAATGTGGTTTTTTGAAAGGGAGGGAAAAAACGTTTTTAAAATGTTTAGAAGGTTTCAAAGCTGTAAATCATATCTCCTAAAGATATGTCTGGGCATTTGTAGTCCAGATTATAAAGTTTTGCCTTTAGGATTTGGAGACCACTTGTATTAGCCAAGTGTTTTGACTTGACAAGTAACAACTGGATAGCTTGTCAAAATATTAACCAGGCTAAAAAGCAGTTCTTACCTCTGCATAAAGAGGCAGTTACTTTTTTGCTTGTAACCTCTGTGCAAAACACCTCGGACTAGGATTTTGAGACACACCTGTTCCCAGGTTTTGCATTTTGCTCTCTCTGCCTGACCCCATTCGAAGGTTTAAATGCTCTCTTTTGAAAATCAGGCTTGCCACTTCAAAAGAAAATGGCCTGGGAAGATGATTTAAATAAATCATGATCAGGCATTTGTTATTATTCAAAGGAGACTGCAATGCAATGGGTTATTTTAACAGCGGTGGGGTTTGTGTGATGAAATCAGTGTGCTAGTAATGTAATTATGACAAAACCACAGTTTGGGGCTATTTATTTATTTTTTATTACTGGGTAAAAAAGCCACAGCGAGGCTTTCTTTATGCTCTGATCTGACCCTATCTCGCTCTCCCTGATTGGCAGCTCTGCCTGCCGTCCCCAAGCTTGAGCGTTAAAAACCTGTCCCCTGGCGCCTCCGCGAGCATGGCCGCTCCACGCCTGGTTATCAGACAAAATCATCGCAGGAATCCCACTCTGGGCTCTGCTAGCCAATAAAGCTTGACCTGTGACTCTGGCATTCCTCACGGTCTCCTGTGAGGTCATTCCTTCGCTGCAGTAGAAACTCCTGGTTATTGCTGGTAGCCATGGCCAGCCACTTTGGTCACCTGCCTGGCAGGGCACACTTGCTATAGAGGAAAATGATGTACTCCGTTCCAGCACAGAAGCTTCTTCCTGAGCCAGCAGTCCCTAAAATAAAAATACAAGGAGTTTAGGCATTGTTTTGACTAGAAATGCAAGGTGAAGAAGATGCTCAGCTGGTAGAAATGCTTTGGAGGCGCAATGAACATGAGCAAGACGAGGATTTGGGTCATCCCTTTGTGCTGGGGATCTCTTCTTACCGCTACAGTTTCGTTGATCATGGCAAAGGTGTCAATCACTTCTTTTGCCTTTAAACACTGAAGACAAAAATCTTTATTTCCATTCCTGAGCTATCATCTTCTAATGAATACATCAACTGCAATTCCAAGGCTTATCCCCAAGCTTTTTCCTTATCTCCTTTCTCACATGCTCACATTTATGCTTTCATATCCTTCCTATGGCTGCACAGATATTTACGTAGCCATATGACAGTTTATGTTTTCCATGCACATTTTGTGGGGTTTTTTGGCGGTTTGTTGTTGTTTTTTGAAGCTGCTCTAGTGGTTCATCTCATGAGCACAATCTTACAAATGCAACTGAGAAACAAGCCAAAACACATTACATAAGGAACAGAGCCTTAGTAGTGCCAAGATCTTTGCACACACAAAGTTTTTCTCACTAATTAAGAACAAACACACACAGACAACTAGCTCCTGCAACATGAATTTCATTTCCTTGAAGCTAAATAAAGACCAAACGAAACCATTCTCATTACAATTCTCATCTTCAAAGGAGTTTATTTATTTCCATTTATAGGTCTGGACAGCCTTGAGCTCTCTGTGTTTAGATTAAATCAGCTCCAGAATCCTCCTGTCTCTGTCCCTCTTAGCTGTAGGCAATGCTGAAATGGGCACGATACTTGGAGATTAAAGCTGAAATGAGTGGGTTTAAGTGGAAAGAGGTGGCCAAGAAGCAGGAGCATCCCTGGCCTGGACTCCCAGGGTCTGGAGCCCCTGCAGGTTTCCAGCACTGGGCAAACAGCTGGGAATCACGCCACGGTTCCCTGTTCATTTGCTGGAAGGGGTACCTGTTTGAAACGCTAACACACTTGCATGTCGGTGAGTCCTCATGATCCCTTCAACAGCCTTCTTCATTTCCTTTTTTTTTCTCTTAAAACTGAGAGCTACACTTCCAAACTGCAAAATTTAAACCTCATTTCCGTCTGCAAAGGGTTTACATCCCCTGTGTGTTGCTAAAACATCAAAACACGGCATCAAGTCTATATTTTTGACTAGCCACAAATTTTCCTTCTTTTTTCTTCACAGTATTAAAATGAAATAGTAATTGTTGGGCCTGTAAGCCGACAGTGATGAAAGAAAATATAGTCCCTTCCTTTCGTTAAAAGCTCAGTTATGTTATGTTGATGGTGGAGCTACATAGAGAAGCAAAGCCAGCCCAGGAGTGATGGATGTTGGGTGTCTGGTGGAGCTCAGCTCAAAGTATTCCTGGTGTAAGGACCCTGGAGGGCTGGAGGACCGCAGCTCACCCAGCATGTATTTCTTGTTTGAGCATAGCAAAGACGTGTGCAGGATACTTTGGCAGGCAGAAACTTTGCCTCTGATAGGTCAGGTGAGGACAGGCAGTTGCGTGAAGGCTAGAATGAAGGAGTAGGGGAAGATCTCTTTCAAAGCAGGGTATTTTCCTGTCTTCTGCTTGGATTAAATGTTTCCAACATGCATTTTTAAATAGTATGGTATGTGAAAAGTTGGGTATGTGTTGCAAGGTATAGTCTGCATGGAATGTACTTCAGTTCAGACAGAGGGTCCCTGAAACTCAAACAGCCTTGCCCCTCCATCCTGTAGCTGCTGGCAAGCACCAGAGTGCTCGTTCCCTATCGCCACTAAAAGCTCGACTGTTCACCTAATGCAGACCATCTGGCTAGACTGCTTGTAAACTCAATTTTCATGATTTGATAGAAAACATTACTCAAAATAATGCTATTTAGAAAGCCCTTTATTACATTCTGGTTGTTTCTGGGCTGTCACTTGAGAGACGAGCTGAGATTGTCTTTGATGGATGAGCAGCAGTTTGTAATCCAGGGTCTAACTTCCCTCTCAGGTTTGAAAATGCCAGTAGTGAAATCTCCCTGGAAGCCAATAGAGCCACCACAGATTAATATTAGAAAGGAAATTACAGTGTAATACCATATTTCAATATAATGCAATATTGCAATAACCCCACATTACTGCTGCTTATCCCTAGCATGTTCCCATTGCTGTTTCTTCCAGCAAGGAGCAATTGTGTGGACCAAGCTGCTGTTTTATTTCAAGTATAAAACACCTGCTGTGAGATCTCTCCTGCCTATTCCTAGAAGCTTCCAGCCTGCTCCTTGGCTTGTGCCATTTTCCATGAACAATTCCCCAGTAAAACTGAAATGCTGCACTGGGGAGCAAAAGAAGGCCTCGCTGTCTGCTCAGACCTGATGACAGCAGTTGGGGAAAAGGGCCATTCGGGGGACTTGTGTCCTTGTCCTCCCCACAGCTGTGCTGGTTTCTGCAGGGACATGCAATGGCAGCCCACGTTGCCCCACCACACAGCTCCCTACAAGGCAATAGACACATCAAGGGGAGGTTTTGACCTTGGACATCCCCATTCAGCTCCCTCTTCCAGGGACAGATAGGAAGCTGGTCCCCACTGTTTCCTACTTGAGGGGCAGGAGAGTTTGCTGGCGAAAGTGTATGCAGCATTGATGTTAGGAAAAAAATTTTGACTGAAAGAGTTGTCAGGGCCTGGAACAGGCTGCCCAGGGAGGGGGTTGAGTCACCATCCCTGGGTGTGTTTAACAGACAGGTAGATGAGATGCTCAGGGATATGGTTTAGCACAGGATGGGAACGGTTGGACTCGATGATCTTAAAGCTCTTTTCCAACCTTGTGATTCTCTGATTCTCTGATTGCTACCATCAAGACTTAAATCCACAGCTACAGTGCCTGGGTGGAGCCTGCATGGGGAGAGAAGTTGCCACAGCCTGCTGTCACTCCACACACACCACTGCCAGCACCGTTCCTGCTGACAGGGGTTATGCCAGCAAATGGCCAGGTACCACAGTGGATGCCAAAAGTGTTATGTTGACTTGACTCTTTGGTTAAGTATCACTAAGTGCCAAGGACTTCTCAGTGCTCCCCAACCTCCTTTAAGGCTCCACACATCATCAAAAACGATGAAAATCATCATCTGCTCCTGACCTTGTGTCGTGGTTTCACCCCGGCTGTGGGCCGAGATCCACGCAGCTGCCTGCTCCTTAAAGTAAAAGAGCAGGGGAAGAGGGAAAGGGGGGGACACAAGGGAAGGGAGAAGGAAGGGGCAAATAACTCCAAAACCAAGAAACTAAGAGGCCCGTGGGTTGGGATAAGGATAGTTTACTAAGAGAACAGAAAGATAAAATATAACAATGCTAACAGGACTTTAGAGCAAAAGAATATGAAACTATTGATACCCAATGCAGTTTCTCCCCGAACCACACAACTCAGGCCGTACCACCCAGAGCTGTCCCGGAACCCGACCGTCCCCCCAAGAAGCACGCATCCCGCCACCGCCCCTCTTCTTCCTCCCATCCGCCCCCTGTTATCCTGGGCAGGACGTAATTGGCATGGAATACTCTCTTTGGCCCGTCTGGGTCACCTGTCCTGGCTTCGCCCCTCCTTTCTCAAGAATAGAGAAATAGAAGAAGCTGAGAAAAGTCCTTGACTGTCTGACTGCAACTAAGAACATCAGGGTGTTATCAGCACTGCTTTCATTGTAACTCCCAAACACAGCATTCCATCAGCTGCTACAAATGAAGTTAACTCTATCCTGACTGAAACCAGGACACCTTGCAAACCCTCTGGGTCGTTCTTAGCTCAGCATTACTCAGGTCCCTCACGGCCATCTGATCAACAGGTCAATGAGACTGGTTGTGTGAGTACTCAGATGGGGGAAAATAGCAATTCTGAATGCTTGAGCAACACTAATCCTCCTTCTGATATATCAGAGATTCTTAAAATCAGAAGAACAAGATCTCCTGACAAAAAAGTAAAAGACAATGCTTATGAAAATGTGGTGTAAATACTGACATAGACTCAGTTTGCTCACTCACAGGAAGATGTGCTCAGATGGATTTATAGGAGCACACAGAGTAGAATACATGCCCTCTGGCACATGTGGCAGCTGGTGTCTCTCAACTGCTCTGAGGGACCTGCCTTGTTTTCGGCAGCTGCTGGTGCTGAACCAGCAGTTAGCAACTGCTGCCTTTACACGAGGTGACCCTCAAAATCTTCTCCTCTGCCAGTAACAGGAAGAAAATAACCTAGTTTAAATAACTCTCCAATAGAACATGGGCTATGGGCAATGACCCGCTGGCATGCTTTTGCATCAAAAAATGGCTTTTTAATGCAATTAAATAAATAATAACCAAATTGGATTGGGATTAGCAAGCAGGAAGTAAAACCACGTTTACCAAGAAAACTCTGATGAATTATTGTCTGAACTCTGGTTACGAAGAAGAATCCCAAGAGGAAGACAGTGATAACCATATTTGAAATATGATAATATATGATAATATAAGATTGGCTATACATTTATTTTAATAGTTTTGGAACCGGTCCTGTTAAACACAAGATTGCCTACATGAACTTCTATTGGATAACTTTTTAGTTGTTAAAATAAACATTCCAGTTAAAATAATAGGGAGCACGGTGAAAACATGCTCTACATAAATTGTGTATAGAGCCCAATAACTTCCCTTCATTGAACTGGGAACTGTATCTGCCATTGCTCTGGGATGAACACTGGCCAGAAGAAACGGAATTCTCATCAGGACAGTGCCACATTGAGAGTGCTGTATTCAAAAGAGCAGGAGGCTAGTGCAATCTGTGGGGATATTTTAGCACCTAGGAAGAATGCACTACTCTCAGAAATCTTTTGTAAAGTTATGTGTGAAGTATGTTAAAAAGGGATTCATTCTCCTCAGATACCACCGGTGTGTGAGGAATTCTGTTCTGTAAAAGACAAAAGTCATTATTTTTTAAATGAAGGTGATGCTTAATTTATTTAGATAGAATAGTTTTAAACCACTTTCATTTCCATTTACCATTATTATTGTCACAAGTAGATATGTTGATGTGAGATGTTAGGAAAAAGTTCTTCACTGAAAGAGTTGTCAGGGCCTGGAACAGGCTGCCCAGGGAGGTGTTTGAGTCACCGACCCTGGATGTGTTTAACAGACAGGTAGATGAGGTGCTCAGGGATCTGGTTTAGCACAGGACAGGGACAGTTGGACTTGATGATCTTAAAGCTCTTTTCCAACCTTGTGATTCTATGAGTAGCTAATCTTCTGTAGCACTGAAAAGCCTGTAAAGGCAAGTATGTCTACTAAGCTTGCCTCTAATTTCCCACATCATACTGTTTGCAGGCTGTCTGCCTTTTAATCTCTTCTTATAATTGCAAAAGTTATTGTTCTTGCCCTCTTTTGCACAGTACTTTCAGATCCAGAGGTGAAAACATTACAAAAACATTAAGTGTTATCTTACCAGTGGCAAATACATTAAGAGTTACTTAAAATCTGGCATGGAGAATAAGTAGCCAAACCCAAACATAATTTTTATTGCACCCTTTTCATATTACACAATCAGTAATGTGTCCTTAATAAGGCTGAAACACATGACTTCTTTTTTTTTTTTAATTATTTGATGTTATTTCTCAATTAGTTCCACAGAATAGCTCAGGAGACAAATGAGACCGATAAAAGTATTTAGCTCTTTCATCTTCAGAAAGCATGATGGTTCAAACATCGGGCTGCCAGTGCAGTGCACCTTCCCTGGAGAAGTCCTCCTCAGGTTGCTCTGAGCTGAACAAACCCCCCTTCCCTTGCATCCCCCTCCCTAACCCTGCCCCAGCCTGAGGGCTGTGAAAGCTGTGTAACCCTCCAGTGAAATGAGCTGCTTGTTTTTCTACTGCTTGAAAAGCAGGAAAAGTCAGATGTGGACGGGAAACCTTTCTAAAAGTTAGTCACAAGGAAGGTTTCAGTGTGATAACCCAGAGAAGGAAATCCTATCAGTGTGAGCAAGAGCTAGAATAAACAAGTCACTACAAATACTTCTTTCCCCTTTAATAAATATTTGACTGAGGTCATCAACCTTGACTGAACTGGACCGACACTTGATAATGCAGACCATTCCTCCTTACAGCTGAAAAGTGCTTTTGCTTGTTTTAGAAGTCAGAGCTTGCAAATCTGTTTGTACACAGGCTTTCCAGCCCCGAAAATCAGCAAGCAGCCAAGAACTGTTCTTACTCAGGTGTGTTATTGAAATCTAGTGACACGGTCTCTATTCCTTTTAATGAAAGCTAGTTAGTAAATACTTATTCTTCATCCCTCTGTGCCAGGCAGCTCTCTAGAACTGTTTCTGAAAAGTAATGCTGCCCACAGCACCCAGAGCCATACCCACAAGGGACAGACAAACCAAACTTGGGCAGTTTACAGACACCCCACTGTGCCACGCTCCTCACTTAATGATTCCAGGGTTTAGGTGACACATCTCTCCACTTTACTTGTCTCAAAGACACGGCTTGGTCTATAGGGAAGAAATAATCAAAGTATTCCTCTGGTCCAAGTTTCTCATGTTGTGTTTGGGCACATTCAGTTTTATGGTACTTAGGTACACAGGATGAAGAACAGGAACAAACCTGAGCAGTGCTGCAGTGCTGCTATGTGTCCCCATTCACGTTTGTTTTCTGAGCTTTCTACCTATGTATCAGAACCCACTCCTGTGGGATCCTGTCGTGGTTTCACCCCAGCTGTGGGCTGAGATCCACGCAGCTGCCTGCTCCTTAAAGTAAAAGAGCAGGGGAAGAGGGAAAGGGGGGGACACAAGGGAAGGGAGAAGGAAGGGGCAAATAACTCCAAAACCAAGAAACTAAGAGGCCCGTGGGTTGGGATAAGGATAGTTTACTAAGAGAACAGAAAGATAAAATATACCAATGCTAACAGGACTTTAGAGCAAAAGAATATGAAACTATTGATACCCAATGCAGTTTCTCCCCGACCCACACAACTCAGGCCGTACCACCCAGAGCTGTCCCGGAACCGACCGTCCCCCCAAGAAGCACGCGTCCCGCCACCGCCCCTCTTCTTCCTCCCCTCAGCCCCCCGTTTTACTAGGCAGGACGTAATTGGCATGGAATACTCTCTTTGGCCCATCTGGGTCACCTGTCCTGGCTTTGCCCCTCCTTTCTCATGAATAGAGAAATACGGAGAAGCTGAGAAAAGTCCTTGACTGTCTGACTGCAACTAAGAACATCAGGGTGTTATCAGCACTGCTTTCATTGTAACTCCCAAACACAGCATTCCATCAGCTGCTACAAATGAAGTTAACTCTATCCTGACTGAAACCAGGACAGATCCTAATCACCTGACATTGCAAAACCTCTCTGGCCAGCAGAAAGCACTGGGATCTTTCCAACCTGTATTTGGCTTTAGAGTATTTTCACAGATAATCAGTCTTTGGCATATGCTGCAAGATTATTTCCTTGCATGAAGGGTCCATAAGTATGTGGTTTCACCATGCAAACACACAAGTTGTCAAAATAAGTCCCAAACAGCCAGCAACCACCATCTCAAGTTTGGAGGAAGATCCATTCGATTTCAGAAAGGGACAGGGCAATACTTTCTCAGATCCTGCAAGCTGGCACCCTCATTGCACAGAACGTGCTCCACAGGTTTAAAACACAAAGGAGCTGAGAGCTCGCAAGGAAACAACCTGGATTCCTGCTAACCAGAAACTACAACAGCCTCATTTTTGCAAAAAAAACCAAAATAATGTACTGGTCCTATCTGTAATGCAGGGTTTCATGTAGCCAAATATTTTGCAGAGAATGCAGCAAAGCTGCATTTATCATGTCCTAGGGGCTAAAGAAAACAGGGTACCAATTCCTAAGCTGTCTGAGAGCCTAGTAATTTTCTTATCTCAAACTGTGACCTCTAAATTGGATATAAAAGGGACATCAGCCGAGTCTGCAGCTTTACTGTAGCTGAGGAAAGGGCGTCACAGGCTGATGCTTCATGAAGTTCAACAAAAGCAAGTGTAGAGTCTGGCACCTGGGAAGGAATAACCATTCGTTTCAGTACAGGCTGGGGGATGAGCTGCTGGAGAAGAGCTCTGTGGAGAAGGACCTGGGGGTCCTGGTTGATGACAGATTGGCCATGAGCCAGCAGTGTGCCCTGGGGGCTGAGAGAGACAATGGGATCCTGGGGGGCATCAGGAGGAGTGTGGCCAGCAGGTCACAGGAGGGGATCCTCCCCCTCTGCCCTGGTCAGGCCCCACCTGGATTATTGTGTCCAGTTCTGGGCTCCCTGGGATAAAAAGGACAGGGATCTCCTGGAGAGAGTCCAGAGGAGGCTACAAAGATGATGAAGGGCCTGGAACATCTCCCCTGTGAGGAAAGGCTGAGTGAGCTGGGACTGTTCAGTCTTGAGAAGAGAAGACTAAGGGGGGACCTAATTAATGTTTATAAATATCTGAAGCATGGGATGCAGGGGGAATTGGCCAGCCCCTTTTCAGTGTCTGTGGGGACAGGACAAGGGGCAATGGCTGCAAATCGGAGCACAGGGAGTTCCCCACCAACCTGGGGAAGAACTTTTCCCCAGTGAGGGTGAGGGAGCCCTGGGACAGGCTGCCCAGGGGTGTGTGGAGTCTCCTTCTCTGGAGAGATTCCAGCCCTGTCTGGACGCCTCGCTGTGCAATGTGAGCTGGGGAGCTGCTTTGGCAGGGGCGTTGGACCCCATGATCTCTGGAGGTCCCTTCCAACCCCTACATTCTGTGATTCTGTGCTTCCTACAGATCCCCATGAGGGAAATCCTCTTGCCACAAAATGTTGTGCTCACTGTCACATCTTCTACCTCACCGCATGCAGCAATTCCCAAAGTCTTTGGTTTTGCTACGGATGTCAAGGTTCCCAAATCTCTGTCTCCCCTGCACCAACCAGAGGCAAACTCCCCTTTCACAGATGTGAAAAAATAAATATACAACTGCAAACTGTCACTAAGTCGTGCATAACCCAACCACTGACATTTTAACCATAGGCTCTGGCCTCCTCGGAGCCAAGGCAGGATGTCCATGATTATGCTGGTTTGGTACTTGAGCCACCAGCAATAAAAATACTGAAAACAGAATGCCTGTATTTTCATACAGAGACACAGAGGTATAGACCTGGCTTTCTTTTTATTAAACTCAAAATATACCCCGGGTTTGACTTCCACAGCCTTTGCCACATATATGTTTAAGAGAAAAAAGCTTTCCCAAGCATTTTTCCACTGCTACCTTCCTTCTAATATTATTTTAATCTGTTTCTCAGTGTGCTCCCAGTACACCCAAAGAACGAGAGCAAAGTCTTTCTGTAGCTAATCTAGTGAACATAAATTCTCAGACCGTAGTGAAAGCTTGTGTGACCTCATGGATAAAGTGTTGGCTTCATATTTTTAAGGTCATAAATTCAAGTCCTGTTAATAGTCTCCTTTTATTAAATGTCTCATAGCTTATTTTCAGCAGTATAATTACACACTAGGTCAGTTAATTATTACTGAATTCCTCCAGCAAGAACAAAAAAGGCAAACTACCCAGTAAAAACAACTTAGGAAGTAATACTTACAAAATAATTAGCAATTTAAACAGTACAATTAAATGAGACAATTAAGGTTAAGTAGATTCCTCATTAGAGTAATTTTCTGTACTCATAACTGCACGAATTCTTATTAGGCTTTTTGGGGAAAAGGGAGCTCTATAGATTTCCATGAGAGTAAAGTATGCCATGACTGGGGCTCATATGTGTATATCTGATGAAATAATTTGGCTGGGGGAATTTATCAGCACACGTTAGGGAGCTCTCGGTCAGAGAGAGAGATACCTATTTTCTTTAATGGAATCTTGTTTAACTTATTGAAAGACATACCACAGGCCTTTCCTGAGTTTATTGGGAAGAACAGTCCTATTCTGTACTATAAGACCAAATGACACCTTGCTTTGAACCTGTATTTCTTGGAGATGAGAGCATAGTACAAACAAAACCAGCCTTGTTTTTGGTGGGGCTTTGTGATTGTGCATCAGAATGAATGTGCTGCTTTGGGAGGTGGTTGCAACGTTTCTCATGGAAACACCTTGCCTTTTCCTGACCTGGGAGAACATATGTTTGTTTCTCAGGGTTCAGTGGCAATGCTTTTTATAGAATCATCAGGCAGTTTGGGTTGGAAAGGACCTCAAAGCCCATCTAGTCCCAACCCCCTGCCACAGGCAGGGACATCTAAAGCCTTGAAAAGCTGGTAAGGTTCTGGTAAGGTTCTTATATAAAGCTGGTAAGGTTCTTATACAAGACATATACGTATCTTTGCAGGTGGGTTGTCTTGTAAATTAAAAATGAAACTGTGAGAGCAGGTGGAGATTATGAGTGGCAACAGATTGTTCCACAGGTGGGGATTTACTTTCCTTATCTATATCACATGAAAATACTGAGTTATCTCCATCATGTGGAACATCTCAGGCAGGAAAAGCTGTGCTATGAGGTAGCTCTCCTTCTCTGGGGCAAAAATGAATGGCTGTTGTAATATAAGTTTATCCTCCCACATGGCTACGGCCAAAGGAACAAAATATTTCCTTTTTCCAGACTGCTGGCCAGTTTGGGAGTCTGGATTGACCTTATGCATACAACAGAGGATGAAATAACACTTGAAAAGTGTTCAGTGATGAAGAGTTCATCATGCAGAGCTGTGCTACAGAGACCGAGGTCTTGATTTGAGATCTAGAGGTAATAGGAAAGAGATATCGGTGAGCTGAGGATAGCAAATGACACTTCAGAGTGCTCTCTTGGAAGAGAAGAGCTATTTTCACACATGTCTCTACTGCCAGACACAAATCTGCAATCAGCAAAGGTAACCTCAATGTTGTATTTTCATTGCAAATTTAAAAACACACATTACACCACAGGGGTACAGGGCACAGCCTGTATATTTGATGATTTACTTGGTTTGTGCAAGAACACGCCTCGTGATATTTTCAACTTAATTGAAATGTGCCTTTACCAGTGAGTACCTTATTCACAAAATCTACTCTCACAGATTTTAATTTGCAGCATGCTACATATCAACCAATTTTTCTTTGTTGCTTCCATGATTGAGAGCCACATGATGGTTCCTTAGTTCCCAGAAGACTTTATTGAATGGAAGAGATTAGAGGTGATAGTCAAATAGTTAAGCAGTGCTCATGAGTAACAAGAAACCAGAACTGTGGATTAGAATACAAGCTAGGAAAATTATTCATCTAGCTGTTTTATTGTACATTTAATTAAGAAAATTAGATGATTTTAAAAATTATTTCTCATTTCTTTTTTTGGTTCCCTAAACCATAATTCAAAAAAGAAGAAAGTTCAGTAAAATTGGTACATAAGCACATTATATGTATGGAAACATTTTGAAATTCATCTGGGTTTCTTCAGTTTTGGCTTGGATGATCTCAACTGGCGTTTAAGAATATATTAGCTACTGCCAAAAAACCCACCCCTAAACACCACAAACTGAGAAAATTACATTCTGCCCTTCTCTCAGCACCAGAAAACCCAGGTAAAGATCTAAAGCGGCCTTGTTGTCTGACAAAGCAGAAGTCTGAATATTGGTCCTATCAAAATCAATGACTATACTCATCTGTCAAACAGTGGCCATGATTAGGGCTCCCTGAGAATAGATTTAGTTGCAATTTTGCATAATCTGTGTTTATTTTTTAATTCAGTTTGAATTTGATGAATGGTTTCGAAGAAGTGGGGAAAAAAAACAAACCAGAGTTCATTAGCACAAGCAGTGGAGAAGAGCAATGGGTGCTCTGTGGCTCCTTGCAAAAAGACAGTGCCTCTTTGGAAAATACAGAAAATTAGCAGCAAATTGGGGGTTCTGGCATACTTACCCTGTAAGGAAGGTGAGCACAGACAAAAATATCAGCATTGCAATTCAAAGAACCAGTGCATTAGGCTTCGAAGCGGTAGCTCTTCTCTGCTGTAGGTGTTATTTATTCTGTATCCACTAGCGCTTTTGCCAGTCTTAGTAGGATGAGGAGATCAAAGTTAGCAGGTTGAAGCTTGATGAACAGATGGAAGCAAAGAAAAAAACACACAGAACAGGAGCTGTCGGCTTCGCTGCACCTGCGGGGATAGACACACGTGTGTGGGGGTTTGGGCCCAGATACGTACCGTGCTTCGAAAGCCCTGCAGTGACTGTTGTTCATTGACTACTGACTGAATATGAGCCAGCAGTGTGCTCAGGTGGCCAGGAAGGCCAATGGCATCCTGGCTTGTATTAAAAATTGTGTGGCCAGTAGGTCCAGGGCAGTGATTGTGCCCCCGTACTCAGCATTGGTGAGGCTGCACCTCGAGTGCTGGGTCCAGGTCTGGGCTCCTCACCATAAGAAGGGCATTGAGGTCCTGGAGTGAGTCCAGAGAAGGGCAACCAGGCTGGGGAAGAGGAGGCTGAGGGGAGACCTTATCACTCCCTGAAGGGAGGCTGTAGAGAGGTGGGTGATGGTCTCTTCAGCCAGGTGACAGGAGACAGGACAAGGGGAAATGGCCTCAAGCTGCACCAGGGCAGGGTCAGATTAGATGTTAGGAAAAAGTTCTTCACTGAAAGAGTTGTCTGGATGTGGAACAGGCTGCCCAGGGAGGTGGCTGAGTCACTGACCCTGGATGTGTTTAACAGACAGGTAGGTGAGGTACTTAGGGATATGGTTTAGCAGGAACGGTTGGATTTGATGATCTTAAAGGTCTTTTCCAACCTTGTGATTCTGTGATTCTGTGTATGGATACAAGAAGCTTGTAACGCCAATTTCAGGGCACTGATTAGAGGTTTGCTCAGGATAGAGAGTTCCGGTGTTTGAAAAGCCTCGCTGACGCCTGCTGATGGTTTAAGGGTCTATCTTTAGCCAGTCCTTAGTACCATATGTATTTAAGCTGTTTATTTGTTTTCTGGTTTGTTTACACGCTCTGTTTTGCTACTGTGCTGTCGACCAGAAACCTCTCACCTGCCATCCCTGAGGAGCAAATAGCTCAGCAGAGTAAATATGTAACAGGAGAGGAAAGAGAACGCTGGGAGAGGCTGCCGACGTGCTTGATGGGAAAAAACAAAGGATCATAAGCTGAATTTCTGTTCAGCAAGAGTGCTGCTTTCCTGGTAATTACCCCTGACCTACTGCATCGCATTTTCAGTCTAAAAGCTGCCACATTTTAGATAAAACAACCCGAAAATGTACTACTGAGTAATCATACCAGCCAGAAGTGTACTATATGAGGAAAGTGAAGAGTTTTTCTCAAACAGCAAACAAAAAAGGAGGACTGTGGTGTGCAAAACAAGTGAGAGGCATGCAGAAATGGGCAAATCCAGTCAGTGTGTTTATTGGGTCAGGGCTGCACACTGGACATTGAAAACTACAGATGAAGGTTCCAGAAACAACCAGAGACATTTGGAGGGATTTGCACTGCGTCAGCTAAGGCTCCCCACATGGATGCCTGTTCCCCAAACCTCCCTGCTATCAAACCTCCCAGCAGCTTCTATAGATGTTTCCACAGTAAACTAAAACCAGGCTCAGCTGCTTTCTGTAGTGGTCTGTGGAGATAGGACAAGGGGCAATGGCTGCAAGTTGGAGCACAGGAAGTTCCACACCAACATGGGGAAGAACTTTTCCCCAGTGAGGGTGAGGGAGCCCTGGGACAGGCTGCCCAGGGGGTGTGGAGTCTCCTTCTCTGGAGAGATTCCAGCCCCATCTGGACACCTCCCTGTGTGACCTGTCCTAGGGACCCTGCTTTGGCAGGGGGTTGGATCCCATGATCTCTGGAGGCCCCTTCCAACCCCTACAATTCTGTGATTATGTGATTCTGTGATTCTGCTTCAGGACACCAGAGTGGATGATACTGAGCACCTCAGGGGCTAGGCAAAGGGAATCTGCCTTCTGATAGAAAAAAAGCAGAAGAGGCAAAGCACTCACGTAAATGGACCCTAGGAAAGGGATAAACCCCTGCTCGTGCTGAGATCAATGGGCATGGGACCACTGACCGCGCTTTGGACAGGGCTCTGCTACAAGGACAAGGGGCTTCAATCCTCTTATTGACATCAAGAAGTGTTTTCAATCACATTGCTCTTCAAGGAACTATTAATAGAAATAAGGCATTTCAGATAGCTTTAATTAAAGTCATTCATAATCAGTGTCCTAAAGCTCCCCAGAAACCTCCCGTCCAGAACTATTGAAATCAACAGGAGTCTGTAATTGTAACAGAGTTCTCCACGGCTTCCAGGTAGGGAAGATGGAAGTACACAGCAGAAAACAGTATTGATATTTTGCAGTCCCTGCCTTAAAGCATTCAGTAACAGGCAAATAACAGAAATTAGGGTAAACAAAAGAGAGTGCATTTGCAGAGGTATGTACGACATGCCTCAGGGGTGCTGTGAGCACAGAAACAAAGTCCAAATGACTCAGCATCCAAGACAAGCACATTTATCTTTGGGACTGCACACACGTTCATTGTTCTACCTGTGCAAGGACATATTACATTGAGAGCAGAGTATTAAGGCAGAAGTATCTACATGCTTTTCATGTATACAGCCCTTTTGTGTAGTAAGCATTTCATGGTTTTTCATGTCACGGCATACACAATTGCTCTGTTAGTGTAGTTATTACTCTCTGTGGTGATCTCTAATTCTGTTCAGAGTTTCAGCAGGAGTTTTATATACAGTGATTGCAGCCAGAAGTATAACCAGCTTCTTTATGACTCCTTCATTAACGTTTAACCTTCAGCTTCCTATTTCCTACGCAACTGTCAAAATAAACACTGATTCCAGGGCCGCCTGCGTGCAATAATCCTTTGGTGTGTGTTACTGCAGGAAAAAGGAAATGGGGTTTTGACTCCTTGAGAACTTGAATAAGAAACCAGCCTATCAAAGTGTAAACAGTGGTGAGCATAAAGGAAGAGCAAAAGTGAAAAACAAGTTTGTGGAGACAGAGAAGTCAATACCACAACGCAACCAACCCACTCCAGAGATGGGAGGACCTAGGAAGACTCCTGTGTCTGGAGGTGGCACTAAATAAACAGCAGGAACCCAGGCATAGGGAAAGAAAACCAAAATATACCAATTAAACCCTGTATTTTATATTTTGACCTTCCTGTAATCCAGCAATGTGCCAGTTATAGTCAACATTGTTTTTAGAAGACTTCTTTGCTCAGGAAAACTTGAAAACCTGATGTGCTTTGATAAGCAAAATTCTTTTAAAGAAAACCTGAACTAACAGTTTAAAGCTAAATAACATAGAGGCCTGAATTAAAATTCTGGAAAGGTTGAAGTCTAGGTTAACAAGCTTACTAGCACCTAGAAAATAAGTGTTGCTTTCAGATATCTACCACAACAGAATAAGCATGACCACAGCTTATGACAGAACTTTCTCGTAAGGAAGTTGAAAACGAGTCTTCCAGTCCCTCCTCTACAAGCTGCTTTATTTAGCAATGATTTCTGGCAATATACATTAAAAAAAGGCACTTAACAGATTTTTACCACCTAGGGACTAGGACCTAGACACTAACAAAGTGTCTCCAGTAATTCACCTTTTAAGGACTTTAAGTCCCCTGGACTCCACACACACCCCACACACCCCCCCCCATCCCAGGTGAAGGGCATAAGTTCTGAAGTCACAGGGTGAGTGCTGTGATGTATAAATAGTGCACGTGGGGTAAGCAGATAGCACTTCTTTCTGAAGATGAGCTTTTAGGAGGGGAGAGCTGGTAGGTGATGGTGTGTTTGGGACTGGATAACTTTATTTTGCTTTAGTAAAAGAGCAGATGATTGTATAGAATATTGGTAATTGTTTAATTGAAGCTGTTTTTCCTTATGGGAGCAAGCTCTAGTACTAGAGCAGGGATGTTCTTGTTTCTTAGCACAGCACAGAAATTGGTGTTTAGTGTGACTGAAGGCTGGTTTATATATTGAGGGGTGCCTTTGTGATTGTGTCTTGAGGGGAAAAAAAGATGATATAAGGAATAAAGGCAGTAAATGGCTGAGGTGAGTAGTTATGCAACTCTTTAAGTGTTCTTACAGCCTTTTGGTAAGAGGTAAGGATGGCCAGATGCAGGGCCTGAAGACTACGTCCTGCAGACCCTTTTGGTATTTGCTCAAGCCCACAATGACTCTTAGCCTATGCAACCAAAATGTAGGAAGATTAAAAGCAGGACTTCACTGATACAGAGAAAAGTGTAGTACTTCTACATTGTTTTGCAGCAGGTTCTGTTGTCTCTTGACCTTATGCTATTAAACCAGAGGACAATTTCTCTAAACCAGGAGATGGACTTAAAGAAATGTAACAAAGCCCTTAATGTAAATGTGAATATCTAAGGCTTAGGTTCTGTGCACAAATAATATTTTTGGTATGAACCAAAAGATGTATAAAAATAAAAGAAAACCATAAGAAGGGACTAGGCTATTAAAGCCATATTTCTGCAATAAAATATTTGCATAAGCATGCTGGAAACTCAGTGGAGTTCAAATACAGTATGATCATGAACAGTGTAGTTAAATAATTACAATTTAAAATATGAGCTGTCTGCACTGCAATGTGAATCATAGTGCTACACTGGGAATATTGATGATGAGTTCTATATTATGCAGTGAAACAAAATCTACCAAAACTCTGCCTATCTTCTAGTCCCTTCAACACTTGCTATTAGCAGAGCATTCCCCTTGGCCTTGTTTAACTTATTACTGAGTGTTAAACTACTGTGACTCTGTAATTGCCTCAAAGACCTTGCAGAAGCTGAATATAATATTTTATCTTGTGTATGCCTTCTCTGAGTTCATAGTCAAAATAGGGGGAACAGGAAAGACACTGCAAGTGCTAGGTGAACTTACTGGACGAAAAACTTCAAGTGAAGACATTAAAGTAGGCTGGAGAGTGTTCAAAATAAAATCTGTTGCTGGTTTTGTTAGTTGCAAATATATGAAAGGGTAGCAGTTTAGCTTAAGTTAGGAGTCTGTTTGAGACATGAATTTGCTCTCTGCTACTTTGGCTTTTGATTTCTTTGACCTTGAAAGCAAGCCATAGGAGTCATACTGGGAAAAGATAGCTGACCTACTAAGCCAGCAGGTATTTTTTAGCTAGAGAAAAACACTGGTTTAATGTAATTCTTTTTTAAAATCGATGTATGGGAGGACTTCTGTTGTCCCTACCATCAAGACTGAAAAGCCAGGAAAAACTAGAGGGATTGTGAGTGGATGACTGGAGGCTATGGTGCAGGCTGCAGACAGCCCTCCTCCTAGAGTCTGCTTTCCAGAAGTGACTGGGAAGGACCACATCCTCCAGCTGTGTGTGAGCCTGAGCCCTTTGTCCTCAGCCTGTTCACACTTCCATCAAGCACTTCTACAAGGGAGCAGGTGGCACCGAGGACCTGCTTGGCCTCAGCTCTTGCTGATGGGCTGTGAAGCTTCAATACCGGGTGAAGGATGTTTCTCTGATTTGCTGCTTTGGCTGAGAGCATGCTTCCCTTCCCAGTTTCACTTGGGTGCCAGGGTAGAGGACTGACATGTGGTGTAATGGGGGTCCAGCAGCAGGCTGTCAGGCACTGCTCTGTGGTAACCTCCTGCTCCCACTTGATCCTGCTGCATTTCCCACTGCTTTCAGTGGGATTTCAGGCTAATTTGAGGAGCCTGGGGATAGAAAGGAGACAGACAAAAGGATCGTTAGGGGTTCTGTTAGGGAGGGAGAAGCCATTAAATGGGAGCCTTCTCTGAAGGAAAAGAGAAAGAAGTGGTGGGAAGTGTCTCTTAAATATTTTGAGGTGAAGTAAGAAGAGCAGAAGTAACTAAGCAGACTGGGTTTGTACAGTTGGATAACCTGTTAAATTGGAAGTGCAAGATAAGTCGTTATTTTGCAGGGTAATTCAATGCAGTTTCTCTTTCTCTTGTATGTTTTCCCTTTAAAAACAAACATAGAAAGACTTTGCTTCATTACTGTCCAAGATAAATTGTTTTGTGTTGTATGTGTTTTGGTGAGATGGTGTTTCTTCTTGGACTGTGATATAAACCATTTGTCTATTTTAGTGCTCAGATTCCTGAAAATATGAATAATTCGACTGGGCTTGCAGGCTGAAACAAGGGGAAGCATTAAAAGCTGGGAGGAGGGGGTGGATATGGACAGATGGTGTTCAATGGGTTCCATAAAGGGGGGAAAAGCTTTTGCAAGAAAAAACAAGGGTGAAGAGTTGGCTTCACTTGGGTATTTGATGTCATCTAATTTGAAAAATGAGAAGGTGGTAAAAGGTCAGGACTCTAAAGAACCTTTCATAGCAAAGCACAGTAGGGAAGTCAACTAGACTTCCACAAGAGTGAGAATTTTGGTTTGTCTTGTGCAGCATACATGTATTTGTAAGCTTGGATTTTCAGGCCAAAGTTACCTTACGGTTCAATTGTGACGGAAATTGAACCATGCTTTATAAGCAGATCTGTTCCAGTCACTCCCATTCAACAGGAACCAGATCTGTCCTGGAGAGATCCCTACTGCCACATCCAACAGGTCTCCTCTTCCTGATCCCTCTCAAAAGGGAGAGAAGAAAGCTTTTATGGATCAGATATGGGTAAAAATTTAAACAAAGTCAGTTAATTAAAAAACCCCAAACAAATCCCACAAAACATTGGACCTTGTGCACAATTGGTATTGTATCAGGCATCATACTGTTATGCAATAATGTTACAGGGAAGTCTTAAATCACAATTTAATACCAAAGCTGTGACAGTAGCCCTAGATGACAGATTCTCTCAGCTATGGAGACTGCAGCTGGTTTGCAACTTGACTTTGTTTCAAAACCTGTGCAAAAGGCAGCCAACTTGTTTCCAGTAGGCTTTGAGGACACTGAGTCAAATCAGTTGTGAGCAGGAGCTCACTAAAGCAAGAACACTGCTGTCAGACACTGGAGGCTTGTAAAATCTATTAACAGTGATGTGCTTCTGGTCTAGCTCTCCCAGCATGTTATTGATAATTGGCAGGTACTGTATTGCTCATTCTGGTTATCTCTAGTAGCTGGGGACTGTGAGCCTGTGTGGCTGGAGAGCTGTGGTGCTCCTCAAGCTAAGGGTGTTCATGAGGTTTTTGGTCTGGATCTATAAAACACTGATGTGCCTTAGAGTCTAAAATGCAGCTGTATTGAAAATCCCAGGTAGTAATTTCCTTTTTATACTCAAAACAAGAAATTACGTGGACAGACATAAGTTGTTAAAAGGCATATAATAGTTATTGCTTCCTGCTTCCTCTAGTATGTTGGCATGTGAGACTGTAGGCTTGGGAGTTTATTTTAGTTAGCTGCACCTGATATATCTAAATGCATAAAAAAGGATTAAACATTTGCTAAGTGACAACTTCCTTATACCTAAGTGATCCTATTTAGGTTGAATAAATATTATTTCCTATGACTGTGGAGAAATCCTTTTCATATTGTTAATTTTTCAACACACCTAAATCTGTTTTCTAAATTCTTAAATGTATGTCACAGGCTATATATTATTCTTGAACATTAAAAACCCTCTTCTCTTCCAAATCTTTCTTCCTTTCACGCAAAGAATATAAAAATTTGCTGTCTTCAGTGTGGAATATGGAGATGTTAGACTAATTTTAATTCAAATTTATTTTTCTGGAACAATTATATGCTCCATAGGTCACTGAGACTATAATGTGATTTGCATGTCTAATAAATAATGCATATTCCAACTAGCCTGTGTTGAAACACCCAGAACAAAGGCTGTGAACTCTCAAAGGACTGCTGGCAGATAGAAATTTAACATAAGATATATATAAACATGTCTTAATTTACCTCTTTAATTGGTGTACTGGAACAAGGTCCTTATATGTTGTAGTACTTGCTCAGATCTTGCCTTTCAATAGCTCCCTGAGCTAAATTAGCAGTTCATTATAGCTTTGCTTGATAAAAAACATCTTTTAAAAGTCTGGTTTTACTACACTTAATGTTCAGCAATATATTAAATCATGTAATAATGTCATTATCACTTTGGTAAAGATAAAATGATGTCATTATCACTTTGGTAAAGATAAAAATTGAGGAGAGGGGAAGAGAGCTGGCGTGGGATACTTAGGAACTGAAAGCTCTGAGCTTTCATTTTTCATCCCTGGGATATGAATCTCCAAAAACTGCAAGGATCACGCAATTGTAAATACCTGGCCTCCTGGGTAGGTCTAAAAGTGTTTTCCATATCCTGAATAGGTTTTCATATGCATGCTCATGCCATGCCTTCCTGCAGAGCCCCATCAGAGCTGGAATGTTCAGTTATAATGTGGTGTGCCCATACCATTTTTTGACCAAGGCTGTTATTGCACCTGCATCAAGAGGCTGTGACATCAAAGGCAACACATGAAAGGGAGGGGGGAAAGAAATGGTAAACTTAAGGGGTTTATTATTTGTGTAAATCATCACAGATACAGCATCTTTCTTTGATGTAGGCAGCACAGCAAAAGGTTGGAAGGTCATGCTTAAATTTGAGCTGCTTTCCAGGTTCTGCATTGGTCCTCCTCCAGAACAAGGTTTTGGTACGATAGTTTCCCCCCTTTTTTAGTTTCCATACAGAGCAATTGCTTCTCTGTAACTTTGGCACCTCCTGTGGAGAGGGGTACTGAAAGATGTTGATGTGTAGCCTGGTCTACTTCTTGGTATACTGAGGTACTCAAACTAGCCCTCCAATTATGGGTTATAAGAGGATATTTCAATGAAGTTGAACTCTGCCTGCTGAAACCTCCTGGAACCTGGACTAGAAGCACTGAAATAAAGTCAGGGTTCTTGCAAAATTAGGGATGTAGGAAGGTAAAGCCCTCACATTGCTGGTCTGTGCCAGAATAGCATTGCCTGACTTAACAAGTTTGGTGCAACTATGTTTCTGTGAGCTGCAATGCTGCTTTTGGGTGTCCCACAGGGCGTGCAATCCACAAGGCAGGCTGGCTATGGGAGCCCTAGCAAGCAGTGAGTTCAGATTACATCTCAGGCATACTCTGGACTGGTTCCTGTGAGCTCTTGCTCATGAAAGATCTCAGGAAGTCAGGAGGAACAATTTAGTGGAACACAGACTTTTAACATCAGCTTTTCCTAAGGTCTGATCCTCCTCTTGCGTCTAAGTAATTTCTTTGCCACAAAGCATCAGTCTTCCAGTGCTTTTAACTAAAAAGCATCCTTCAAATGGAATTTCAAGGCCGCTTCTCTCCCCAGTATAGGGAAAGGATTTTAGGGCTGTCAACTTGAAGGACTAAAGGTGTTCCTAAAGTTGAACTCTTTGGCCTCTTTGCTGTCATTTTTCTATAGGTATGGGTGAAGTATCAATAATTGCTTTGGGGAAGCAGAGTGGCCAATCTCAAGTCAAGTTGTTCCTGTGAATTGGGCAGGCAATTGGAGAAATGCAGATGTACTGGCAAATTGCCCACAGGATATCACAGTGATCTTAACCCAGGGGGCTGTTGAGTGGATTAATTAGTAATGCTTGGTGAAGTAGTCACAATGTATTTTATAAGCTTGAATATTTGTATCCTTTTATTCCCCCCTGTGAAATTGCTCATGAGAATCCTATGGATTCTTAAAAATGCATGTAATTGGGATAACAGTCCATCTGGATTTCAGATGCTTACCCAGCAAAGCAGCCTTCTTGCCTGCTCTGTCACATAGAGACCATGTAAGCTGCGGTCCAAAATGATGTTGCAGGTGTATCTCCCTGTGTCTTTATCTGCTTTATGAATGGATAAGGGAGAAGCTAGACCTGTCTGAGGCCAAAAATCTCCAGATCTGCCCAGCTCTGGGATATGTGGTGAGGATGGCTCTTGCTGTGAGAGGATGGCTGTTTGCTCACCCCACAGAACTCTGTGCAATGCTCCACTCAAAAAAATTTTACCATGAGGCAACAGTGATCTCCTTCAGTGGCTTCTGCATCAGAGGTGGAACTTTGCCTGTGATGTATCAGTGACAAGCTGCTGCAGGCGATGACCTACCTGCTTAGCTCCATGAAGATGACCTGAAGAGAAAAATACCAGTGGTGATGACTTTAGGGAAGGGGGTGGGGTGGGGAAGCACGTTGTCGGGGTAGTACTTGAGCCCATACTACTGAGGGAAACAGATGATCTTTTAGATCAGATTTGTAGCAGCTTAAAAACACTGTAATGTTTCAATCCAGAATTCCACACAGCTCCCAGAGAGGAAACTGCCATTTCCTATCCCATAATAATGTAGTATTGCTTTAAAAATACTTCAAATGCATCCTGAGGCACAGAAAATTATCCTACATGTTGAATACAGATTATGCACATGCTTTATAGAATAAAACAGGAGAGGTGTTCTTTGAAAAGCACATTTTGTGTACATTTGTTTTGGGGAGGGGGGAGGGAAGGACTTTCTGCTCCTCTACATCAGTTTTAGTTGTGCTGCTCAGCATGGACTGGAGCACATACAGGAGCCTCCAGTGAGGTAGGGAAAAATGTAATATTTATGTGCCATTCTCCAGCACAAGAATAAGAAAGCAATTACATCTGCATCACATGGATGGATATTCCATATCCATAAATTGCACTTTAAGTCTCATGTGGTGGAGCAAAGGGATTTAACAATATGCATGAAAGCAGAGCAGTTGCTATCATTTCAGAGGCAACACCCCTTGATTTCAGAAGGAGCCAGGCTCTTTAACACCTCTAGGCAGGTGGTGTGTTGGGGAGGGAGGAGGATTAAAGTTCTCATGAGTCTATTGCTCAGGATTAGCTTTTAAATTCCTTGGAAATTGCATCCAGGAAAAATGTGTTTGTTTATTTCTGGCAAAGCAGTTTATTCTCAGGAACATCTCATTAAAGGTAAGATCCAGGTGTAATTCCCAGAGGGCTGAAATGGAACCAGTGGCTGGTAAGCAGCCTCATGCACACGCTCATCCCCAGCCTGGGAAGCAGCAACACAGCACGGAGCATGTGCAGTTGAAATCTTCCTTGCTTTTCACCAAAACCCATCTGATGAGATTGATCATGGGATTAAGGGAGTGCAGTAAGGAAGCCTATCATCATATGAAAGTGAGGTCTTTCTTTAAACATCTCTATGCACAGCAAGAGTGTTATTCTTCAGTGGCAGGTGTGTAGAAGGGAAGGGGAGCTAACCTCTCTGTGATTCTGAGCTCCCTGGTATAAAGAAGACAGGGATCATCTGGAGAGAGTCCAGAGAAGGGCTATGAAGATGATGAAGGACCTGGAGCATCTCCCATGTGAGGAAAGGCTGAGTGAGCTGGGGCTGTTCAGCCTGGAGAAGAGAAGACTAAGGGGGGACCTAATTAATGTTTATAAATATGCAGGGGGAATTGGCCAGTCCCTTTTCAGTGTCTGTGGGGACAGGACAAGGGGCAACGGCTGCAAGTTGGAGCACAGGGAGTTCCCCACCAACATGGGGAAGAACTTTTCCCCAGTGAGGGTGAGGGAGCCCTGGGACAGGCTACCCAGGGGGGTGTGGAGTCTCCTTCTCTGGAGAGATTCCAGCCCTGTCTGGACGCCTCCCTGTGCAATATGAGCTGGGGAGCTGCTTTGGCAGGGGGTTGGACCCGATGATCTCTGGAGGTCCCTTCCAACCCCTAGGATTCTATGATTGCAGCTGTGGTATTTACTCCAGAATGGGCTCTGTTCTTCTGTGCAGGGATCCTTCATATCTCAACTCAGTTTAAGTTAGCAGTGCTAATTGCAATGAGGCCTCCAAACCTTGGAGGGGGAGATGCTGCTGCAGCGGATGGGTCTCTAAGTGTTCCTGGCTTGGCTGATCTGCTGTTCTACTGCACACTGCTTACACTGATTACTTTTGATGGATGAATTGCTTGGGATATAGTATTATATATATCAAAGCAAATCTTTCATTCCCTTAAGGATCTGATCATCCTCATCCTTGTTTTATCAGAGGAGAAAGGTGGCTTGTGCAGAAGGGAGAAGCTGAGTGCTGAGCCAGTGTGAGCTGGCATGGGCAGAGTGGCTGCTGTTCACCATATTGTGTAATCCTGAGGGGGCTGACAGCATCAAATAAGTAGTGCAAATTACATTAACAGTTCTCCAGGTAGCAGCTTTTGATATATTTGGTGACCTGATGCATATGAATGATTAAAACCATTAGCCTTTCCTACTAATATTTCCACTAATGATTTCCAATTGGTTTCTCTAACGTGGAAAGCCACAAAAGGGGAGTGAAAACAACCCTGTTTGGTGTGTGCTAGGTAAAGCTCTTCATCTGGAGAAAATGGCACAGCATTAATAATTGGATCTTTTTTCTTTCTCCCCCTTCCTCCCCCCACCTTCCTAAAAGCACACAAAAATTGACAAAAGAACCCAACTAATAATTGCCTTTATGTCTGGTTTGCATGTAACACTGAAGAGACACACTCCTCCTGGAGAGCCCAAAGGCAAGTTGCAGGAATCCAGCATGGCCACTCTGTGTCTGCCCCTTCAACCCCTGGGCAGGCACAGCAGCTGTTGCCCCTTGCATCTCTCAAGAAGCCTTTTCCCAGCTAATTGTTTTGCATAAACACAAAGGGTTTCCCCCACTCAAAGGCAGGCTTTTAAAACCTGGCAAGAAGCCTACCTCTCCTCTGAGAGCAGGGCTTTTTGTGAGACCCCTTTCTGCTCTGCTGGGGATTGGCTTTTACAGCCCCACCACCTTGGCTCTGTGTGGGGTAAGCTCAGTCAGGTAGCTTGGCTGGGGCATCTTTGTGTGTGGAACTCTGCCAGCTTCAGTGAAATGGCTTGAGCCTAGGCAGGCCTGTAATGATGCAGCTAATGTCCAGAGTTTTAGCTGTCTGACAGCCCTTCTTTAAGCATCTTCCCCCAATTTGGGTGAGTCCCTGTGGTCTCCTTGGTTGTGGTGGCTTCTAGGTGCACAGACAGTTTTCACAAGTACCTGTGGGTGTAGTTTTGTCCAAAACTGTTCTTCCCAAGACTGCTTTGCCTTTGTGCTTAACAGTATCACAAACCAAGCCTTCTATTTATGCCTTGCATATATTTATGTACAATGAAGCTGCATCCAATTCCTTTCTTCTTATGCATATATAACAGAAAACTCAATTAGGATTTAATCTGCTTGGTGCAGTGCCTGCTTTCTGAGATACCAGGCATCAAGTTATTGTTTTAAATGACTGCAATGTTCTCTTCAACCTGCTGTTTTCTCTTGGAGAAACTGCTCTGGCTTGTCTGTGGTGCTGTCTCAACTGTGGGTGCTGTCAGGTTGATTGGGTGCTCTTTCCAAGTGATGCTACTTGCCTGCATCTTTCCTCCCAGCTTGCTGCTTCCCCCAGCTTTGCTGAAGGTCGCCTGGGGGAACAGCACTGAGATGGTCTCCTGCAGACCACCTGCTGCTCAGGGTTGCTCTTGTCAGAAGTGCAAAAATAAAATGAATCTATAGCATTTTTTTTGAGCTCTCCATTCCAAAAGGCCAAGTCAAACAGGAAGTGGTATTTGGGCACCTTATCCCTGTCAGAGCAGATGCTGAAATGCTGATGTTTTCAACAGAGCTGTGGTTTTGATCCTTCTGCCAGCTGTACAGCACTGGCTGTGTTGCCACCTCTTTGAAATCAGCACACTGAAGTCTAAACTCTGTGTCTCTTTGTTCAGGCCCCATGTAATGTCAGGCCTCACAGATTTGTCTCCCCATGGCTCCAGTACAGGCAAGACAGCCACTGCAAAGCAGCATCCAAGGTTCTGTTTATGCTGGGAAGTGAGGCTGTTCAGCGACTAGAGAAAGGGGACTGGGGGAAGAAAGGTTGAAGTGGGTGAGCTAGAAGTGGTGTCCTGTTGGTGGTGGTCTGTGAGCATGACAAGCATGCAGGTTAGCAGGATGGGAGCACGAGTTTTCCATCTTGCTGAGGGCTTCTGGCTTTGCCCTTGCACGAGGTCATGGCCGGGATGAGTGCTGCAGTTTCTTCAATTCAGCCACAGGCGTGTGATGACCAATCTCCAGTGGTTTCAGTGCTCCCATGGGACCCTTCCCAAAGTTATCCTACTTGATAAGTCACAGTTTTGCTGAAGTCTGGCCTCTGGGTTGTCATTTGAACTTGGTAACACAGGAGTTCTTGCTATTGCTCTTTGAAGCAGGAGGTGGTTAGCCAAATGGGCTAAAGGCAGCCTAGCTTGAGAAGTCATGCCTGCCTATGTGTACAGGAAGGGGTAACTATACAATTCTGCTATTCCTAAAGGTGCTGTGCTCCTGACTCAGGTCAGCTGCTTCATTGGGATGGAGAAGGTTGAATGCCAGTGTTACTCAGATACTCTACAGCTGGTACTACACTCACTTCAGGGAGGACAGTGCTGGACAACTGCAAAATTATTATTTGTGTGTAATGGGTTTATCAGAATGCATTACTCTTCCCAGTTAGGAGGTTGTTTTAAAGTTGCAGCTTATTAGACTTGAAACTTGGGAAGGGAGATGATTGTAGAATCACAGGGGTTGGAAAGAATCATTGGGTCCAACCCCCTGCCAAAGCAGCTCCCCAGTTCATATTGCACAGGGAGGTGTCCAGACAGGGCTGGAATCTCTCCAGAGAAGGAGACTCCACACCCCCTGGGCAGCCTGTCCCAGGGCTCCCTCACCCTCACTGGGGAAAAGTTCTTCCCCATGTTGGTGGGGAACTCCCTGTGCTCCAACTTGCAGCCATTGCCCCTTGTCCTGTCCCCACAGACCACTGAAAAGGGGCTGGCCATTTCCCCCTGCATATTTATAAACATTAATTAGGTCCCCCCTTAGTCTTCTCTTCTCAAGGCTGAACAGTCCCAGCTCACTCAGCCTTTCCTCACAGGGGAGATGCTCCAGGCCCTTCATCATCTTCATAGCCCTTCTCTGGACTCCCTCCAGGAGATCCCTGTCCTTTTTATACCAGGGAGCCCAGAACTGGACACAACACTCCAGGTGGGGCCTGCCCAGGGCAGAGCAGAGGGGGAGGATCCCCTCCTGTGACCTGCTGGCCACACTCCTCCTGATGCCCCCAGGATCCCATTGTCTCTCTCAGCCCCCAGGGCACACTGCTGGCTCATGGATTCACTCAAGAAACAAAAGCTATGGTGAGGTTGGAAACACTGAAGGCCAGACCCTGGGAGCACACAGCACTCCAGTCTCCCACAGGTGCTGTGTTGTGCCCTGGGACCGGGAGGTGGCACTGACCCTAGGTGCTGGTTGCTCCCCAGATCCCAGCCCCTGCCGAACCCAACATCAGCCCCAGATCTCCAGCTGAAGGGGACTGCCGGTGCCCACTGTCCCACTTGAGCAACTAGGTCCTGGCTCCCAGGGGCAGCCCCTGCAGCTCTCAAGGAGCCACCAACTTCTCAAGTTACTCTATTTATGATCACGTCTCAGATGTAATTTAAAAAAAACTTAAGTAGACATATCCAGTTAATCTGATAAAATGTCAAAATACAAGATAATCATCTGCAGGCTTCCCATGAGTGCTTGCAGAGAATAATGGTGGCCTTGTTCAGAGAAAATACCTGGGTAAACCAGCACCTTTTGAGGCAGGTAATCATCACTGAGGTACGCTGATAAAACAACTGATGTATTAGAAATGAGCTGAGGAGCACACCACAGAGAAATACTGGCAGACCAGCTTCACCAAAAATGAAACTAACATCTAGCTCTTGTACACAAAAGCTGATGCAGACCCTTTGCCTCCAGAGCAGCTATGTCTCCTGTCAGCAGAGGAGACTATGAGATGAGGTAATTAGACTCTGTGTCTTGAGAGGCAGTTTTAGGCAGGGCAAAGAAAAGTAATAGATGGCTGGGCCACCTCTTCTTACATCTGCCAACAGCCTCTCTGCTTATGGTTTTCATTTCTTTGGAAATCATCAAACCCAAATACTGAGCTGAGATCTTCCCTGTTGGAGGTCAGCTTTCTGGTGGGTTTATTTGCTCTTTATGCTGATAGAAACAGTTTGGTAATTCTGAGCATGGCAAAATAGAGTATTTTAACTTATTAAATAATTCTGGCAATCTGCTTTAAAAAAAAAATCCCAGTAGGATGAGCTGCTCCCAGTTGGAGGCAGAACATTTGTACTTGAGGAAGGGGGGATCTCTGTGTCACTAGAGCTTCCTGACATGGTAAATGTCTGTCTTTAGACATGACAACATCGTTAGCATTATACTAACATTTTTTCATATGGGATTATTTAGAACAGAGCAATAAATAGTGTTACTTCATTTCCATTCAGACTGTTGCTCTTCTCTCAGCCCCTTAAGGACAAAGAGGTACGAGGCAGCAGGGCATGTAAGAATTGTAAATTGGAAATGAATCCTTGCTATAAGGCATAGCTTCAAACATGACTTTCTCCATTCCAACTTCAGACTAGCTTTTCATCCTGCTTCTTCCCTATGCAAATTGTTAACACTGCAACAATAGCAAGGATGGGGGGAAAAAATACAATAAAGACTTTCAAAAAGACATGAGAGTTTTGCTTTAGAAACTCCCTCTAAATCAGAGACTGCCTTGCAGGTGTTTCTTAATTGTCTGTTGTAGGTTTTCCTGCACCTTTTTTCTCCCACCAGAGACAGGGTATGATTGATCAGAACCAGGAGGATGATTGTGTTAACTTTATTTTTGAAGTTCATTTTGAGCTGGCAGTGGAAACTTGAGACAAGACTCATGTTATTGAGTAAGTAAGGAGAGCTGCTTTGTAAAACTCTGAATTGAATTTAAACTCTGGTCTCTTTTAAATTGTCAGGGTTTTTTCCCCACCATCTCTTTTTTTTTAATGAACAAAAGCTTGTAAGGTGATAACTTTTAGTATACCATAATGATTCTGCTAGGAAGAGATGTCAGTGTCAAATGTACCACTTGGAAGCAGAAAGCATGCTCTGGTAAAGCAGCTTATTTTCAAATTAAAACCAAACCTTTCTCTAGGTGCTTGGGGAGTAACGATTCAATTCTCCACCCAGGAGAACAGTATCTATTTAGTGGTTTGGAGGTGCTTATTAACAATAGATTACAAGCCTAAATCTTGTAGGATTCACACACCTGTGTCACTAAAGATGAAATGCTTCAGACCAGAGGCAGCAAGCTAAGACATTTTTATATTTCATCTGCACTGGAAGTTTCAGATAGTCTGCCTTAGATGCAATTTGCCCTTTTTCTTTGCAAGAAGAGCTTTCAGCTTAAGGGTGAGAGGAAAAGCAAGCAAAACAAACTTTTACATCTTTCCTATGTTGTTTTGGATTTTCTCTGTTTCCTTTTCATTACCACGGTCACCTAATTGCTCTCTGTGTGCATGTGTGTTTCCTCTTCCACTCCCCACCCCCCTCACCCCCATCTCTCTGCTGCATCCTTTCTGGGCTTCCCCTTCCATTTGTTTTCTGCTTCAGCCCCACTTCTGGGCCTACTGATCCCTATGTCCTTGTCCTAATTTCTTTTCCAGACTGAACTCATTTCCTTTCTTGGCCATATTTCTCCTGACCCAGTCCAAACTTCCTTTACACCTGCCTGGAGCTATTTTCCTGCCAAACCCAAAATACAGTAATTGTGGTATGAAAGTCTCTTTAAAAGGCCAGACACTGGAAGATGCAGAAAATGGTTCTGTTATATGCTGTGTTGCTCCATGCTTACACAGCTCCTGGTGATCTGAGCATGGGTTCCAGTGAGGCCCTGTATTGATGTTGGGTAGCATCTATCCCAAAAGCATTTCTGAGCATAACAGGACAGATGCAAAATGTCAGTAAATTTGTTTAGCTCAGTTGCAATAATAAAGTGATATTTTATACCAGATGTGGATTTGATCCCTGGAGAAGGAAGATACTAGAGATTATGAAATAAAGCATGCTGGGCTTGCTGCTTTGTTTGTTTTCAAGTGCAATAAACTTCCAGAGCTTTGTTTTGCATTACAATGACATTGCTGGCATGTCTGTACTTTATCCCACAGAAAAAAAAAAATTATCCCAGCCTGTTCTGTTTTGTTCTGAACAAGAACTTCTCCATTCACACTGTTTCCTGTCTCACACTTCTTGGAACTTTGGTTTCTTTACTCACTTTAATTTAAAAGTCCTCTTAAAGGCCAGTCAAGCACTGAGCATTAACCCTGTTGAGATTTAGTTTTGACCAGAACTTGCAAAGTTTCACTCCTCATAGCTTCCCTTGCTTTAAAATTAGCTAATGTGGTGTTTCTTACATTAGCTCTATGAAAAAAAGCATCGTAGGAAACGAGTTACTATCAGAAGTTACTTCATGGTATTCAATTTATGAAAGGAGTCTGCGGTCAGAGATGAGATTTGCTTTAAATCTGGCTGAACTAACAGGAAATACATACAGAAAGTGGCCCTCTGCACCCCCACATGCTGTGCTGTGTATGTCATCTAAGGAGTGGTGATGGCTACAGATGGTAATGTATGTTGCAGCCATAGTGTCTCTGGCTGTCATCTTCCCACATCTTAAAGTAATGTAGCATTCAGGGTTGGTCTGCCTTTGGGAGACTCCCAAAGAAAACCTAAGCATTATAATAAGTAACATTGGTGATTTAAGAGGTGGCACTTTCATTTCTGTATTAATCTTAAGCCAATGCCCAGCATGATGCTAAAGAGAATTACATTTCTAGAGGTGTTATGCTTTGGAGGAGATGCAGAATGGTGATCCATTGCTCATGTCTTCGCTCTCTGTTGTTCTGCAACACCCTGCATGGAAGGTTGTTTCCATTGGAGACAACTGTGTTTCTGCAATAATTTGTGTTAGGTCTTTTTGCCCTAGCCCAATGTTATGTGGGCTGTGGCTATTGCTTCTTGGTTGTCTTTAACGAAATAGGGGGAAGAGAAATTTCTTTTTACATAAGGCTAACTTGTAGAACGTGACTAGTATGTAACCAAATGTTCTTGCCAACCCTACATTTTGTACAGCAAGCTGAACTTTCAAAGCTTGGATGTGGCATCGTTTCCTCAAGCCATTCATAGACACACACCCAAGCCACGCTCCTGAATGCAGGTAGTTATTCTGACTCCATGTACTTAAATGGTCTATTTGCTTCACTGTTTCAAGATGCATCTGATGGCTCTGTGTGGGAACGTGTCCTGGCACACTGTGTGTATGGAGAGACAGGTAATACATAGCTGGGAAAAGCACAGTCACTTGCCTAAGGAGTCTTAATTTCTCCCTGTTGGTGGTATCTGTTGATAACACCTGTAAGATGCAGATGTGGGAAACAGCAAGAGGTCCTAACTGGCTGTGGTAGAGGGATACTGACAATGAGAGGCATAAAGGGAGTTATAAACAGTGTAGATTTTCCCCATCTGAAAGAACAGCTGTACTGCTGGAAAACACTAAATGGCAGTGTCAGGTAAACACTGATTTCACACTTATTTCCTGCTGTTACACAATATCCAGTGGGGTCATGTTTTCCATATTCCCCCTCTCCCTGAAATGCACGTTCAATTTGATACTATCTCCTGTTGGACTGCATGTTGTCCTGTATATTCCCTCCACCAGATCAGCACCTCTCTGTTGACAAACATCAGCTGTACCATATCCCAGATGGTTACAGCGTAGCCAACATCTTGCTCAAAACTCATCTTTCTTCCTGGTGCTTGTAGGTTGGGGGATGTTTTTTGAAATCCCTTTCTCTCCCTCCAATTGCAAATGACTAACTGTCTTCCAGCCCTTTGGGGGAGTCATCAGTTCCTCTGGGCTGCAAGTCCAGAAAGCTTGCAGTGAAGGAAACCTTAGGGTACAGAACCTCCCTGGGACGGGGTGGGGGGGATTTGTTTGCCTCATATTGCAGACATCACACAACGTGAGGGTTTTCGCTGGGTTATGAGCTGTGAGCACGGAGTAGGGCAGGTCAGGATGAGGAGCACTTGCAGCAGCAGCTGCAAGGGTTTTTTCCATTTAAAAAAAAAAGCAGTGCTTTTTGAGTAAAGATTAATCAATCAGCAGGCAGCAATCACAACTGTTATGTATAAATGCAGTCTGTGTAAAACGGAGCCATGGCAATTAGGTTTGCAACTCCTTGTTTTTTAATGTGGCTGGAGAAGAGGTTTGAAATCATGGTGTTCCAAAAAAAGCAAGCCCCATCCTCCTTCTGTTTTTAACACATTTTCTTTCTGAAACCTTTACTACTACTTCCAAAAAAAAAAAAAAAGAATTTGCCTCCATATGTTGTAGCCATTCCTGTGGAAAGATGTCTGATAGTATTAAAACACGTATAGGAAGCATTTGGGCTGAGATACACATTTGAATATCACGTGGCTTAATGCCCACAGTCACCCCACGAAACCATGATGCTATTTTGAGGCTTGTATATGGCCCCAGCTGTGGTTTTGCCAGAAACCTGAGGTGCAAACATTGGTTTAGTACACTGTCCCAGGAACAGAAGCCAAATTTTCATCTAATCTTCTTGGTAAAATGTGCTATGGTACGCTGACACGGATCTGCTTTCTGGAGTGACTGCCAGAGGGCTGTGCAAGTCCTGCTGCAGCCCAGTATACTCACCCATTTCCCCTGTGTCCTTACTTCTCTTACAATGTAAGAGGGAAATACAAGGTAAAAAATTCATTCTGTGAAATTAGTGTGATGTCAGATGGACAGGCCACAGTTAGACGCGAAGAGATGTAGAAAGCGTTATACTTAATAACAAAATGTTATGGCACCTTTTTTTGCCTTGCCACTTCAATATTTTACTTCCCAAAAGCCCTTGCATAATGAACCTTTTCATTTTGAGTCCAAATCAGATCAAATAGCAATATTACCAACCAAAATGTGATATGAAAAGGTTTCATGGCTTCCAAGATAATGTCGTAGCTATATTTATAATAACAGGAAGAAAAAAAATTAAAACAGGAAAAGAATTCTACTGCTAAACAGATGGCTAAACTGAAAAAAAAAATAATCTTGATTGCTGTTAGGGCAATTCCAGATATTCACATGTCAACCTCCATTATCCTGGTTTGAAGGCTGTAGGAAATTCCACTTACATCATTGACTTCCTGCCGCTGTGGAAAATAGGTTTTAGTAATGGCTTTGAGTTAGAATTAGCCCTCATCTGCCTCGTTCCCCAGTTCTCAACCGTGCCAGTTTAATTACCCAGCACTTATTAGCACAGCCTTTTTTCCTTTTGCCTCCTTTTGTACCCCGAGGTTTCTCCTCTACTAAACACCACCAAATTTTTGCAAGCCAGAGCATGAGTGGGATTTAAAGGAGTTAATGCTGCTCAGAGCAAAAATCTCTCTCAGTGTAAAAGCTATGCCAGGCATGGGGAATCCCAAAGCTGGAGAGGAAAATCACTGCTTTCTACTATCAAGAACGGCAGTGCTCGTTTGCAGGGCTTTAAAGGCCAGTGATAACCCCTGCACTGCCTGAGCAGAGGGAAAGCTGCTGTTTCTCACAACTAAACCCAAAATGCAGCCAGGCGGCCTCTGCCTGTCAGTGTTGGATAGTAGCTGCCCTCTCTGCCTGCTCCCTTCTGACAGTTTCCAGAGGTTATCAGGTAGCTGACAGACCTGTGAGGAGTTCCTGCTGGTTAAGGACATGGCAATGACCTTCAGTGAGAACTAGTTGGGGAGGATTTTTATGGCTTGGAGAGTGTGTGTGGCTGTGGTGCTGGTGTGACTGAAGCATCATGAATCAATAGCAGTAGTTTTAGGTCCTGTGCTTCATCCCTTCTCAGTGTCGCTGTGCATGACAACACAGATTTGTTTGTGTCTAGCAAGAGAAAGAAACAGAAAAGATCATCTTCCCCATGGTACTGGCAGCAGTTTGTGCTCTTTGCTTTATTTTATATATTTATAGTATTATCAAGGATGATATCTTAAGGCATCACAGCAGTAAAGGCTGCTAATCTTATCCTTTTGACTGCTGAAAGCAGACTCAGAGCCTAAAAATAACATACATCTTTCTTCAAGAGTGATTCCTCTATTGGTTTAACATTCATGCACCTTCTGAGGTATTTCATGGGGTGAGGCCTCCTTACTTTAGCTATAGAATAATTATTTGTGGGGTTTTTTAACAAGCATTTTGCAGCTCCTTCCCCATTCCCAAGTGAGGGCACTTCCACATGAGGAGGAGGGGTCACTCACCCATTGCCACCCCCATCTTTGGGTTTGTTTTCCATCTGGCGCTCTTGTTTGAAGCTCATTCCAAGACCAGAGAGACCCAGCCCAGGGTATATTCTTGTTGATTCAGATTATTTTCCTGAGAGATGTGCCCTACTGTGATATCAAATAAGAGGAAAATGAAGCAGGAGATTTGATTAATGAGCTGCCTGTTGACGTAGGGATGTAAGGGCAAATTAGTCAGGATAGCAAAATTGCCCAGCTAAGCCTGGGTGCTGAGAGGGCTGCTCAGTGTTAAGATATTTGCATGTGCTTCATGCTCTAGCCTGGCATCTTAATTCAAGCTCTTGGATGCAGCTTATTAATAGTGGAATGGGGAGGCTTTGCCATTTGTCAGCTTACATGGGTAGTAATTAGCCATTAGAATGCAGTCCTATTTTTTTTGTAATTAACTTTGTGTCAAAATTTTTCTGTTAATTAGCCATGGAAAACACTCACAAAACATCCATTCTACTAGAAGTACTGTTGAATGAACTTGTTTTCTTCAAGTAATTACCTTCTGATATTACCACAAATCCCCCTGTTGCATGCTATCTCCTTCACCTTATCATGCTTTGGAGGGACTGGATGAGGTTGGCTTAAGTTTGAGGGCTTGCTTTCTTTGTACATACGATTTCCAAGAACACACCTGAAAACTCAGCAAGTCTCATTCAGCACCAGAAAACACTACATACCTTGAATATTTGTGCTCATAGCCATACATAGGGGCTTAGCACATTATCTGTCTATACTTCATTATTATCAATGATGGCAAAGCAGGAGAAATTCTTTAAATTAGCTCTCTGGCTTAGCCCTACTTAGATACAAAGTTTGCTAGTGGTAAGGTACAGCTCTTTTGGCTGTGGTGTATCCTTTCCTGAAAACATGCAGCAGTTATCAGCCTCACAAGTGGAATTACAGAGATGGATTGTGGATCATGCATTAAATCACCCCCTCTTCTCATTTAATTCCAGTGGTAACCAAGTTTTTGGCTGCAAGTTGAGGCTGAAGGTGATGCACTGCATGTATTTTTTTCCCCCATGCCCTTTGGTTCTCATGGAAAAAGAAGACATCATTTCAGCTTTTTTAGACCCCAAAGGAGGAAGTGGGGTCTGTCAGACCACAGACAAATATCTGTGGGAGCTGTCTCCTTCCAGTGAGTCCCTTGTCACACCCTCTGGCATCATGCAGGGTATTACATTCAAGAATTCAGAAGACAACAAATCCTATGCCTCTCTCAGACATTGTTCTTCTCACTCCCCTCTTGCCAGCTGGAAATAAGTGGATCACTAGCTTTGATGTCTAGATGGTGGAAAAACACCCATCTGCAAACACAGTGTGATGGTTGAGCCCTGGCCAAAGGCCAGACGCCCACCAAAATCAGTCTGTTACTCCCCTTCTTAGTTGGACTGGGGAGAAAAAAAACATAATTGGGCGGCTCAAGAGGCAAACTCGTTAATGACGCGGGCAAAACAGACTCAACACAGAGCAGAAGAGAAAAGTTATCTAATTTATTACACCACGCTAAAGAGAAAACAGTGAAAAGGAACCAGAGTCAGGAGTGCAACCAACAATCTCAAAACAAATGCAAACCAGGCAAACACTTTCCCCCCACACTCCCTCCTTAGCAGGCTTTAGTTAGAAGTTTGCTCCCTTCTTCCCTCCCGGTCGCAGCCCAGGAGGGGCAGGGACTGGGGAAAATGGGGGTCTCGGTAACACCTTCCCCCCACCCCTCCATTCCAAAGCAGACTTCCCTTCCAGCCATGACATTGCTCCCTTCTTCCCCTCTCCTGCTCGCAGCACAGGACAGGGGGGCAGGGACTAGGAGATGGGGCTTCAGTCAGTCCCTTGCAAGATGGTTTCCTTCTCGGCCGGGATGGGGGCATCCATTCCACACAGCCTCCCCCTGCTGCACCGTAGGATCTCACCCATAAGAGCCAGTCCTCCAGGAACTTTCTCCAAGGCAAATCTCTTCTCACCGGGCTTCATCTCTGCTATGGCTGGCAGCAATAAACCACAGTGTCTCTCAGTCCCAGTCCTCCATGGGGCTACAGGCCTCCCCCAGCAAACCTGTTTGGCTCATCGCTGTAGGTCGCTCGTGCTGGCAGGGGCTCATCCCAACGTCAGTCACGGCATCTTCTCTATGTCTCCACCGGCTCCATCCAGCGTGGAGCCTCTCCACCGGGCAGGTCGGGTCTCTGCCTCCTCCACGGGTCCTTTCCTCCGGCTACTCCACGTGCTTCTCCTCGGGCTGCAGGACAATCTCTCGCCCGGGTACCTGGGCGCGCCTACTCCTCCCCCAGCCTTCCCGGCCTTTTGTGTCTGTCAACTGCTTACATTCACAAGCAAATATACATCACAATGCCCTTAATGGGCCAAACTTTGCGGTCTTCCTGGCACTCCAAGTTCTGGTTGGAGTCTTTGTCTCCTATATGTGATTCCCAGAGGCGCTATAAGCAGGCCTGCAGAAGATTCCAGCAGCCATTTTCTGCCGGACCTGGCCCTCTCTCAGTAGAACTGCAACACACAGGCAGGGATGGATCATCATTGCAGTAGGCAGACCTGTCCTCTGAATGACCAGGGAAAGCCTAACTGACCTAATAGATATTGTTTCCTGCCAAATCCCAAGTGAGCTAAGAGAAATCCCATGTGAGGAACTGCACCTCAGCCTGCCTTGTCCCAGGGCTCCCTGACTCAAGTGTCCTCCCTATTAACCCACCTACAACAGAAAGGCAGAAAGCTTCCTCCAAAACCTTGCCCTGCCCTGGGGTTCTTTCTCTCCCTGCCCTTGCCAGTCACTTGCCCAACCCAAATGTGGTCCCCAAATGCTCACATAGGAAAGCTGATGGATTAAGTCCCTGCAAACCATGGCTCAGCCTTGAACCCTCCTGGGTTTTCAGCTCTTTCCTCAGAGCATCTCATTTTTGCTTTTCCCTTTTTATCCTAAAAGCTTATTGAAAAAAGCAGAATACAGGGATTTTTTTTTCTTTCCTTACATGCAAACATATCATCTCTTTATTAAATCAAACCAGTTCTTTAATAGTTCTCATCTCCCTTCATTGAACAACAGGCAGCTCCCAGGTAGGGCATTACTACTGCCTGTGATTCTGAAAAAGCTGGCAGAGCATAACACAAATTGGCTCCCAGGAGCCACAGGGACTAAACGTAATGGTCCATCAACTCTAATTTTCTTTAAGAGTGGTTGGTATGAACTGCATTAGAGGAGGGAGTTAAAAACCCTCCATCACACAGCTATCTGCTTGAACTGTTCTCCCAAAGGACAATTTTTTTTCCCTAGGTTTACACTCTGAAATGCAACAGTTCCTTTCAATACCTGTTATTCTCATGGGTGGGGCGATGTCTTCTTAAAAATTATTCTGGCTTGTCTTTCAGTAAAAATAAATGCTAGTTTTTAAAGCCATGCTAAACTTCTCATAACGTCTTGGGATGAGCTCTGTATCTCTCTTCAAACACAACACCCCCCTCATCTGCTGAATACCCCTCACTGTTACTTCTGTGTTACTAAGAACGGGCTGGCCTAGCTTTGCCTCCTTTATCTCCTCCTTTATTCTGCTCTGTGGTGTGTGTGTTCTTTTAGCTGTTTCCTCCTTGAAGTAAGGAGGCCAGCCTCCGTGGCAGCCACCCCTAACCCTGCACATCCTCAAGGTGCACCCCTTTGCAGGCTGACCTGAAGACACCTGCCCCACTGTGAGAAGCATTCCCTTCTTCTTGCACCCCAAAACACACAGCAATCTCTTTAATATAAGAATATTGGGTGCACCTGCTTCAAAGGATCAGCATCTTGGCTTCTCTAGGTTCTCACCCTCAGCTCCCAGCCAGCCAGGCGTTTAAAAGACTCACTTTGCTTTAATTGTGCCTTTTTGAGGGTAATAACGTACAGGCTATTTTATAAAATAGCACAGACCATAAAGCTCTGGGAAGAAAAAGGTTCCCTGTTTATTGCAGAACACCTTGTTTTCCTGTCAGTGGGAAGACTGAAAGGCACAAAGACCCTCTTTCCCTCTAATCAGGTTACAGCATCACAATATGGCTCTCTTTATAAGGGGTCATTAGATCTTTTCTTTGGGGAAGAGAGTTCTTTCCATAACTTCGGTGAATTAACTCTTTTGTCTGTAACAGAAGGTGCTTCCCCCCAGCAAGCTCTTTTAGGCTCTACAAAGCAATCTCTGCTGCCTGGAAGTTGGGTGTTTGTTTTGCTCCCTTTGTTTGCAGAAATACTTAACTTTCCGAAGGAAGCTTTGCACAAACTCCACTGCCAGCTCGAGTGTCTTCCTTTTAGGTCACTGGCCGCTTGTTTGCGTGAGGTTCTTGCCTCTGAAGAAACTCACCACCGCAGCACTCAAAGAGCGTGGAGCTCTTCGGGAAGGCTGGCACTGAAAACGCTCTGGTGCTCTTTGCCCAGCCTGAATTCTGGACAGGCAATGTCTTTGAAGTTCCAGCCACCACTAAAGCACCGGTTTTCAAGAGGAACGTTTTCCAGATTAAAAAAAAATAAAATCATCATCTTCCAGTCGAGCGGGGAAGGTCATCGGGGTACATTTCTGATCTGCAACTTCTTTTCCCATCAGAATACTCACCACAGCCTTAGCTTCCACCTAAGAATAGAACACCTTGCTGGCAGCAGAGGTTAAGGTCCGAAGCAGATATACAGACAGGCACAGATACAGATATTTACAGGTTAGAAAAGCCCTTCGCTACAGCTCTCCGTCGGGGAGATCAGCAGCAGAAAGTTACTGTCACCAGGCTCTTACTCACCAGCTTTTCATGTCTGAAGAACAACTCTGCAATAAGCATTCTTGCATGGAAAAACCCCAAATGTTCTTCTGAGTTGGGATTTGCAATTAACAGCAGGAAAATATGAACTCTCCATGCTTTTTATCTTGGGGCTCATTCGTTACTGAACTGGTGGCTTCCCTGTGAAGACAAAGTGCCAAAATGAAGCGACTCCTTTTGGAAAAGGGGGGAGATGGTATGATTAAACTCACAGTTTGAGTGACCTTGGACTAGGCAGCAGTCTCCAGGAGGGAATCACCTTGCTAGCATGTGATTCTACTGCAACCACAGATGTTACCATAGCCCCAGATGTTATCTACAAGGAGAATAATATCTCAGTGCATGATCCTCAGGGAGTATAAAACTAGCTCGTGCCATCCATGTATATTCACTGCAGCAAACAGAGAGATCCAAGCTGTTAAATCCTTTGCCTGTGCTCTGCTTGCTGCAGATTTCCTGGGCAAACCTGGGTGTCTGCAAGCGCCGAGGGAAAGGGATGGCTGGTGGGATGCGGGTGAGGGAGGTCAGCCTCATGGCCTCACATCTCCTCCCTCTGCAGCAGTAGCCCCAGATATGCTTTTGGAGAGGAGGTTAGAAGGATTATTGCTGGGGAATGCCAGTCTCTGCCATTCCCCACCTCCTTCCAGCTTGCTCAAGCAGGAATCCCTTCTGCTGTCAGTCCCTCCATGTAATGTTTTAGCTGCTGGCTAAAGTATCACATGCTCTCCCTGCTATGAAAGACCAGATCTGGATTGCAGACATCAGACAAAAATCTGCCAACTCCTATCATACACATTAGTATTCTGTGGGCAGTAAAAAGGGGGTTAAATTTGTCCAAAAGAGGATTGGGAAAGAAAAATTGAAGAAACTGCCTAATTTGGTGTTATTTTTCAGTCAAAAGTCCCATAGCTATTAAGTGTGCCCTACTAAGTATTTCCCACAAAGCCAGAACAAGAGGAAGGCATCTACACAGAGGCTGAAACAACCAGCATTTGTATCACAAAAATACACCATGAAATCCCAGATGATGCTGGGATCATGATATTGATGATGGAATTGAGAGAATCAAGGCCAGGTTGGATGGGGCCCTGGGCAACCTTGTCTAGATCATGCTTGGAGGTTGGTGGCCCTGCCTGTGGCAGGGGGATTGGAGCTCTGTGATCCTTGGGGTCCCTTCCAAACCAGACCAGTCTATGATTCTATGCCAGCATGCCTCCACGAGTGGGACCCCCTTCAACCACAACCCACACACGTGATCTAGATGAGCAACCTGGAAGGAGAAGACCACCAGCACAGGCAGTTTACATTTTTGCAGCCCCTGCTACTTTTTCAGGTAACCTGGGGTTTATCTGGCTTTGCTGTTTTACTTCTTTCAAATGGGGTTTTTTTTTGTTCTCTCTTTTTAGGTGTGGCTTTAGGAGTCAGGCACCATTCCACACCCATATCAAAATGAGTTTGGAAACCATGACTATTAGAATCTAAACCACTATTTTTGCTAGCAGTGTTTGGCACAAGTGAAATCTGTCCTTTTTTTCCGTCCCTCCTACCCCTTTTTTTCATGGACATATCTAACACTTTATAGTATTTTTTTTAATATGCAATTTTAAGAACACTGAAAAATAAAATAATAGTACAAATGATAAGCTGCCTGAGAAATATTCCTGAGACATCATGAAATTCCAAAAATGTTTTAACCTTCTGGGAAAGTATTGGCTGCTACTCAAGATTCGGTTCAACTTTGTTATCACAAGCAGAAATGCATGATTTCTCTTCCTTGAAGTCACTCAAATTCTCCCTGCAGATTATAAGGTCTCCTTCCTCCAGGAAATTAATCTTTGATGCACTTGTGAAGGAAAATTTTTGCCTTTCTAGATTAGACTGAAAATTTTTAGTGGTTTCTAGAGAATTTACAGCTCCGGTTGCTGCACAGTAACCCTAGCAATTCTATGGACCCTTCTTTTTCTTTTTTCAGGCTATAATGGCTTTCCTGTTGTTGTTCCCCTGCCTTTTTCTTATTTCTCTTTACCTTCAACTTCAGTACAGGTCTTACTATTTCCTCTGCTCTTCCAGATTGGCGAGCTGCTTCAACCTCAATCATCTTGTGTTCCATTTGATTTATTTCCCACATAGCTGAATTTGCTAAGTAGTCTGCACAACCTTGTCTTAATTAGCAGCTTGTGGGCCAAGCAGTCATATAATTTGATGTATTATTCCTTATACTTCAGGACTTCTATCGCTGCCTTTGGATGACACTTGAGCTGTGACTCTGCTGTCCACCTTGAAAATTGGGACAGGGATGCTGTTGGGATTTCATTAAGAGATGAAACACCAGTAACAGTCAGAAACTCCAGCTGAAGCTGGGACCTGTTGCAGGTGTCCAGCATCTCCGAGATGTCTCCTGCAAAAAGTTAAGCAGACAAATCGATGAGGAAAGAGCAGAGAAAAGAGGTGATGTCACCAGGCTTTATTATCCTTTCTGTGAGGAAGAAGATGCTCTTCTCCAGGCTCCTGATTTTGTACCAGGCTTTTGATCACACTTCCTCCCGATAATGTGTTTTGCTAGCAAACAATATTAATTATTATGTCATAAGCTGGACAACCCAAAGCAAACAGACCGAATCCAGCCTGGCAGCAGAAAATAAACAAGAAAGCCATGGCAACACAACTGAAAAAGTATTGGGCTGCTCTTCAAAAGTCTTTTCAACACCGATATTGCCACGTTGTGCTCATTCAGTAACCTTTAGAAGAACGGTCCTCTTTTGCCAAATATTATTTTGGCAGGAAAACTTAGGGAATAGGTTAATAAATCTAGCAACATCTAAGGGCCTTTTGAAGAGTATTTGCTTCCACTCAAGTTTCCTCTGTACCCCGCTCTCTCGGTTTACACTCCTGGCTTTTGTTTGTTTCACATAATAAATAATAGGGTTAACGGGTAGCATGCTAGTTGTCAGAACCTGATACAGCACCAGGCTCATGTGAGACGCTGACTCCAACCTCTGTTGGATGGGGAATGACCTGCTTGGTTTCTGGAAGCCCATCCAAACCTGCCTGGCACGTTCCCCCTGGGGTGCAGGTATGACAGCCGATGGAGGACCCTGAGGCACAGGCAGCGCAAAAAGAAAACCACATGCTGGTCTGTTCTCCCCCTTTCAGCATGATTACCACTGTAGTGGCTTTTCATCCATGAAGATGTGCGTGTATCATTTATTTATGCCATGTTCGGTATGTTGAAGTACGTCAGACCCAAGCTGCTGCATTTGGAGTCATCCAAGGACTTGAACTTGAGTGTGAAACTGAGCATGAAACAAATCAGCTGAGACAGAGAAATGGCACCAGTGCCGGCACAGAGACAGTGAGGGTCCCCCCCATGTTCTGAATGAAGTCAAGACCAACACGTTTTCCACTCATAGAATCACAGAATTGTAGGGGCTGGAAGGGACCTCCAGAGATCATCAGGTCCAACCCCCTGCCAAAGCAGCTCCCCAGCTCATATTGCACAGGGGGTGTCCAGACAGGGCTGGAATCTCTCCAGAGAAGGAGAGTCCACACCCCCCTGGGCAGCCTGTCCCAGGGCTCCCTCACCCTCACTGGGGAAAAGTTCTTCCTCATATTCAAAGAAGATCACAAACCTGCTGATCTTCATGATGGTTAAAAATGCAGCTGTGGACACAAAAACATAACGCTACCCTTTGTGAAGTATGCATAGAAAAGTAACTGAGTAGCTGTTTCCCCTACACAGAACTGCTCCAAGGAAAAATAATGTTAAAGCTGTCTTATAGATATTTGGCCTGTGTTTGCACTGATGTCAGTGAAAATACCCGTGAGCAAGGCCTGTTAGTGACAGCCATGGTGTGTGCTCGCAGGGGTAATAGCCAGTTATCTAAGTAGGTGTGTGGGTGGATATTTCTAGTTCAGAGCCTGGTGAGAAGACAAGGAGGAAACGTCTGCCCAACTCATTCTGGGTGCCATTTCAACACCAGCTTTATGGAACAGCACCATAGCTGAACAGAAACATTCCCACCTTGGCTCTGGGTGACAGTCATCATTTTTTATGGCCTGAAAGTTCATGCTGTAGTAATATGAAGACAGAAATTATTTCAAGATTAATAGGTCTTCTTTCAACAGTCCCAATTCTTCTTAAACCCTGTTGAAAAAAAACACAGAAAAAGGAGTCTATTCTACTTCTTAACCAGGGGAAAAAACTCAATTCAAACTAAAGGGAAAGGAACACTTCTTCCTTCACAGCTGCTGCCCTCTTTCTCAGTGAGACAGCTTTACTGTTCCAGTCTGCTGGGTTTATTGTATTTACTTTTTACCTCGGATTCATTCATTATCACAGGTAACCTCAGACTTACCTCTCAACAATCACAAAACAAGCTACCAGAATACCTGGGGCAAATGAAGGCTTCTGGTGAAAACATTGCTGGTGGTGTCTATACCCGCTCTTTGGGGAGGGAGTTTTGGGGAGGAGTTAGATAAAGCTAACCACTCGTGCAAATCTCTTATTTATCTGTCTGCCATTTGAGCTGAAGCAGTAAAAATAAAATGATGATAGCATTTAATGGTGATGAAGCAACCCTTTAGCTGATGTGAATAGTCATTGATTCTCACTTAACTATAGCTGTCTCCTTCTAAACCAACGAATGCACACATTGAAGGGTGGGGTACATCACTTGGGAGGTCACATTTTTGTGCTGACTTAATATTGTCTGTCCTACCCTCGACCTCAGTTAAAACACCTAGGCAGAAGGAAATTTCATCTTCACCACATCAAGACTTGTGGCTCTGTGATATACGCTATCAGTATTTATTTTTCTATGCTATTCATCTCTGTACATCAGGCTTTGCCCCTGCTCTTTGCCCCCCTACCCTTTTTATTCTGTATGTGAGTCTAGAAGCAAACAGTTCTTTTTCCAGCCTACAACAGTTTTCCTTTTCCAGGGCAACTATGGAAGCCGGTGACCTGAATTACAACAGAATAGCTGTAGCTAAAAAAAAGGCAATTTCCAATAATATCTTCATTTTCTTGTCTTCTGCAGCATGAGTACACGATCTGTAGCTTCTGTTCCAAGAGGAGACGTGGTTGCTGATAGTTAAGCACAAAAACATCCTTAGTCTGGATACTAGCAATCCGACAATACTGACAACAGACAAATAACCGATGCTTTGTCTATGATTTGCAGAACAAAGCTGTTGTATTAAAATAAGACCTCTATTCAGATACTTTGGGGCTTTTTACATGTCCCTTCTAATTTTTGGAGCCACGTACTTGAAACAAAAAAAAAGTAAACGAGAAAGCTGTAAGCTTGCCAACAGCTTCCCAGGCCTCAACTTTAAAATCAGCTCTCTGCAACTAGGTAACAAATAATTTATTGTCTCACTAGATTATGCAGATGTTGAAAACATCACGAGGCTTTTCTTGGTTCCATTGAGTCCTGCTAGGCTGCTTGGGATCGTCCCTGCAGTACTGGGATTTGGCCAGCCTGGCTATCTCGGACTCTTTGATGTTCATATGCTCTGTTGGGCTTCCTGGGATTTGCTCCTTCCTGATTAGAAAAAAAAAATAAAGTACTTTCCCAAGCCCATCAACTCCTGGCACTGCTCTGAGCTGTGAGTCACAGGAGGCTAATTGAATCAGCGGTGCTCAATTCCCTCCACCCTGAGACCTGCCCCCAGCCTCCGGCAGCCAGCACCGACGTCAGGGAATTGTGGCTGGGAGCTGCTGATATGCTGGATACAGATAGGGAAAGAAAAAAGGAAGAAAGCAGGAGGGTTCTGTGTGAGGAGGAGTGAAACGGTGACAGTGAAGTGGCACCTGAGTAAATGTTTTCTGCAGAGGAGGGAATACTGCACACCCATGAGGGCTACTAGTTGGGATTTTTTTCCGAGACTAAACCATATTTAAGCCTCCCTGTTTATATATTCTTTGCCATCTGTGCCTGAGCTCGCTGTGTCTCCCATACCTTGCCCTGTCACCCCTGGTTTTGAACTAGAGATGCAGGTTCAGAACTAGTCCAGCCAGGGCAGCCTTGGATGCACAACCAGAGGAGAAAGCTGCAGAGATGCTCAGGGCTGCAAGAGGCAGGCCAGGTAGTGCTCCCAGAAAAAAGACTCATCACCATCTTCCCATGCACGCTGATTTCTGTAGCTCCCGTGGCACCTCTTGCACTTCTCAAAAGAGAATCAAAAATGCCTTGGTCTGGAGACTGAGCCATGTGGAGCCCGAGAGAAGAGATCAGGCCCACAAGTCTCCACGGGCCAGGCCGCACTGCGCTGCAGCCACGAGGTCAGGCAGGCAGGCATGTTCCTTCTTGTAAGCTCCGAGTAAAGAGGCAGATTTTGCAACACCTTTGATTGCATTTTCTAAAGTTTACAGAGGAGCCAAAACACACAGATGATACAAAGCAGTGAGAGAACCTGGGTCTTGACATTCAGCATGAGGTTCGCGCTGGAGTCATGTGTCTGGAAGACAAACTAGACATTCTGGAGGGTTTTGCCAGGACATGTCCTTTTAGCACATGTGCTCTTTCTCCTAGAAGGCCAGACTGTGCCCACTTGCTAGTTCTCTGGTAGTGCCATGATTTCTTTACTTCGAAAAGCTCAGAAGAGAAAGATTACTCCAGCTGTGATGGTCCGGAGAAAATCCCTATTGATTTACATGGAAATGCAGCTGTCGCCCGCCAGTAAAGCAAAGGCAATGGGACACAGTCCTAAAACACTTGCAGGGTGCTTCCACTTCTACGTGCTTGCAGAGCAAAGCTCCTCACACTGCTGCTATCTGAAGAAGAACCCGGGTGGCGATGAATGTGGAGGTAGGCCAGCCAGTGCGCAGCCCCATCCTTCCAGCTGAATGCGCTGCTGGTGAGTGGCACGAGCAAAACCCACCGGCTCTGGAGCATTTGGGGTGTCCACGTGCTTGCAGGGAATGGGGGGGACTCGTCTGCAAGGGAGAGCAGGGAGGAGTTGGGCTGCACTGCGGGAGCTGCAGCTGCTCTCCTCGCTGGCTCCTTCTCCCAGTGTCGTATGTCAGCGCTTGCACGCATAAAGCTCTATTGTTCGCAGCAGAAAAATTGCCAGGGGAGCACTGGACAGCATCGCTGCCTCATGGCATCGGAGACCAAACATCCTCCCTCTCCCACCCACACCGGCACACATGCAAACACGTCATCCCAAGTGTCCTGCTAAGAGGGGTTCAAAAAGCACTGCTGACTTTGGGGTGTCCCTTAGTGAGCTCCCGGGGACCGCTCAGCTCTCTGAGGGGTGAGAAGCAATGGATATCCCCACTGGGTGAGCATTTAGGTACTTCAGCTGGTACATGCGAGCTCAGCAGTGACCATGAAGAAAACCTGTGTAGGAGCTGAGTGAGTAGCTGGTATTACACTGCTGAGCTAATACATTAAGTATTTTGGGTCCCACTTGAGATGGAATATTTGGTTTCTACATGGGATTCTGGGGAGTTTTTGAGCCCTCTGAAGCCCTTCTGGGTGTAGATTGACATGTACCAACGATAAAAGGGAATACTTCCCCAGTTCTACTTTTTAATTCTGCATATAACAAACACTTCTTTCTTCAGTCTTTCTTTCAACTCCGGTTTTGAAGTTGATTTATATCTGCCTCCTGTTTTGCTCCAGTTTCAATCTTCTGGCTGCATTCCTCACCAAGCCAGCCGAATGCGCACATGAGCCCCATTAAGCTGCATGCTTCTATATAGGCAGAAGTACATGTTTTTCCTGGGCTGAGCATTGTTTGCCAAATCTGGGCCTGTTTTCACAGATAATGACTTCCCTTTTTTTGTCTCTTTCTCCGTCTGTGTGCTTTTTATTTTTACTTTTTTTCCCCACACAGGGTCTTTTCAAAATGTAATGTGACCCTCATACACAATTTTTATCAGTGTTAGAAACCCAGCACAGTGTGGTGTGTGATGTATGTAAATTCATGCACCTAAAGGCAGCAAGGGAAAAAAATATTCTAGCTCGCTGTCAGGAACAGAGGATACCTCTGTGTCATTCAGAGTCAAGGTGTTTTTTCTCTCTGAAACTGTTAGCTGGAACAGCCCCATATTTTGGGTGAAAAATAGAAACACCTTCTTTTCAAGATGTGGTAAGCAATTTCTGTGGTTTTTCAAAGGGTTAGATTCTGATGTTCTCTTTCAAAAGTCACTTTTCATTTTGATAGGTATTTCAATGCAGCACCACAAACTCCTTCACATCAGAGTCTTTGTATCGGAAACAGCGTGGCCAGTAGGTCTGGGGAGGTGATTGTGCCCCTGTGCTCGGCATTGGTGAGGCTGCACCTCAAGTGCTGGGTCCAGTTCTGGGCTCCTCACCATCAGAAGGACATTGAGGTCCTCGAGAGAGTCCAGAGAAGGGCAACCAGGCTGGGGAAGGGGCTGGAGGGCAAATCCTCTGAGGAGCGGCTGAGGGAGCTGGGGATGTTTAGCCTGGTGAAGAGGAGGCTGAGGGGAGACCTTATCACTTCTTACAACTACCTGAAGGGAGGGTGTAGAGAGGTGGGCAATGGTTTCTTCAGCCAGGGGACAGGAGACAGGACAAGGGGAAATGGCCTCAAGTTGCAGGGTCAGATTAGGTGTTATGAAAAATTCTTCACTGAAAGAGCTGTCAGGGCCTGGAACAGGCTGCCCAGGGAGGGAGTTGAGTCCCCATCCCTGGATGTGTTTAACAGACAGGTAGATGAGGTGCTCAGGGATATGGTTTAGCACAGGACAGGAGTGGTCCAACTCGATGATCTTAAAGGTCTTTTCCAGCCTTGTGATTCTGTGACTGCAAAAAGTGACTGACCAAATAAAATTTTGCAGTTTTATTTGACAAACTACCTGGAAGAATGAAAAAATATTCTGGAGAAATGCAAAAATATACTTTTGGAGTATATATATACTTATTCATCATGGTCATCTTTGTAGAGTCTCACCTGTGTGGTAGATACAGCATCATTACAAATGAGGTATCAGTGAACGGCCATTGAATCACAGAATGGTGTGGGTTGTAAGGGACCCTAAAAATCCCCTAGTCCCATCCCCAAAGTGCTCAGCCAGCCACAGTTTAAAGTTGGAAACTGATTTTGCAAGTTCCTTTAGTTATGGGCACCCTGAGAAGGACTGGGGACGTGTTGATGAGTGTGAAGAAAATTTTTCAGTGTGCTGTGAGACAGCCCACCCTGGTCACCGGTGCCTCTGAAGAGCAAGATGTAGGTAGGACGTTGCAGACTAGTGAAGGATCCCATGTTGCTGCAGTGCTGCACAGAGGCTAATCCAGGCCTCAGTGTTACAGAAGCACAGGGGGCTATGAGGTTTCAGTTTGTTACGTTATATTGTTATGTTATACCCCTGTCTATTGATGCTCACTGATAGCATCTGGGATTTCTGAGCACTACAGGGACTCTTGTAAATGAAGTCACCTAAATGATGTTTGTCCTAGACTGGATACCTTGAGGCAGACAACTGATAAGGGACCTACAAGCTTGACATCAATACACAGTTTGCCCGGTCGTAACAATGCAACCTCAGCCTCTAGCTTACAACTTCTCAGAGAGGAGGAATGCTCATTAAGGGGAAAGATAATTGCGAGCGGGTTCCTCGAAAGGAAAGCCACTCCAGGCAGCTGCAAGCGAGGAGGGCAGGCCTTCACAACAGGGGCATTGTTTAGGAGCCATCGGCGTCTGCAAACAAAGATCTACTAACTGGGTGTTATGGTCCTAGGAAAAGAAAATATCAGGAATCTGTTATCCTTCTGCTCCAGAGCTGTGGGAGATTCAGCAGAGCTACCCACAGCTGTAGGTAAACCAGGGTTATGTTTCTGAAGGAGTTAACATGGGTGCCACAGGTTTCCTTCAAGGTATTTTCTCCTCCTCCAGTAGATGTGTGACCAGGCTATCTTGGCAAGCATCAGAAACCGGGTAGGGCCAGAGACTGAGAAATATTTATTCAGCAGTGGCTGTTGGGCAGAATACCGTGGTGTCTTTTCATGTGAAAATATTTGTATCTAGGTTTAAATGAAAGCATTTCTTTGAAATCTCCTAATCATCATCTGTCTCTCAAGTTCTTCAACTTTTACAGGCACAGAATGAGGCCATTTTTTTCAAGATCTATCCAGAACTGAGTAAGTAGTATGTAACGTACCAAGTACCTCTAATACACAGATGCAGAGACAGGTCATCTTTACCCTAGAGCTCGTTATTTTGACTCTACAAAGCAGAGTCTGAAACACTTTAAAGCCACAAAAAAAATTAAAATCTCACATCCATCAGTTTTATCAATAGTTATTCTTTCCAATGCTACAGTGGAGACTACAACCACACTCTTTGGGCCATATCCTGCACTTGCCTAATGTTGATGACTTTTACACCACCCAGTACTTTAGATCCTTCATTATATGGAAGGTAGAGAACAGTTTATATTCTGTTATTAGAAACTTTACGGGCTGGACGTGTGACAGACAGAACCTGTCCTACACTGTAACAGGCTGGGTTGACCTGAGCATTTGTGGCTGTATACTCAACCTGTGCAAGGAAAAGGAAAAGGAAAGGAAAGGAGGAGGTGTGAGTGTGCGAGTGTGCACATGTGTGCATAGGAAACTTCTGCTTGTTTCTAATTGCAAAGTGAAGACAATATAGAGCCATTGTGGACCCAACGTCTTTTCAGTTTTAAAATGATGAGATTTGCTGGTATGCACATGTTTCCTCATCAGCAGGAATAAATAGGTAGCTGGAAAAAACTCCTTGATAGCCAGCAATTGCACATCAGTAGCTCTAGCATGCTTAACACTTGATGAACAGAGAAGTAGCAGTGGGTATGTGGTGTTTTGATTTTGTGGCAAATAACCATGGTTATAAGAAGAAAATGTATTATGATATTTAGATTTTTTTTTTCCTGTCCCTGAGGGGTTTCTCAATGGGTGTTTCTGAAATGGGAAAAAAACCCCCACAACCCAAACAAACAAAAAAAAAATCAAAAGGAAATCCTTTAATCCCAACCTTTACTTTTAATCCAATCTGTGTGACACAGAATAAAGTATTTAAAGAGGAAGTTTGTAACTCAGGTGGTGCTTTTCAGTTCTTGGGTGGAGAGCTGTGCTGCCTGTGCTGACCAAGGGGACGTTTTCCTCTGCATTTATGGAGAGTGTGCCATGTCACAGCCTCGCAAAGTCAGCCAGAACAGTCAAACTGAATTCAGGGATGGTGAAACCTGTGCCTGCAAAAATCACTTTGTAATTTATTTTTTTTTTAATTCTTTCAGCTTCCATTTGATTAATTATTGAGTTTTATGGGGTGCTGTAGGCAAATTATGCTTCTTTTTATGAAAATTTAGATTTTATCTTCTCTTTTTTCCTTCCTGGGGAGTGTTGATGGGTACAAAGTGGAAGGACTGCTGGTAGGTAATGCCACACTGGGAATTCCTCAGAGCATAGGTTTCTGAGCCAATCTGGATATTAAAGCAGCCCTTATCTCCTGGTGTTTCAATCCTGCTGGATTTATAACACGCTCCTCAGCCGACCATACATTATTGAAGAGTTCTCTGGGTAAACACAGGCTACTGCAGTCTCCAGCTGTACAAGGAACGTTATGGAGCTGAAACTGCTGTGACAGCAGCCAACTCCTTTCAATTCCATTCCCGAGTCCTGCCTGAATCCAAAGGAAGTGCCTTTGCCATCACTGCTGCAATCACAGAGAATGCACCCCGCAGACTTCAAGAGGCTTTTATCAGGGGTCCAGGAGAGTTATCCATGCCAGGTTCCCCACCTTTAATGATGGCTTTTTACATATCTTTACTGGCCATAAATCAATTTAAGCTTGACATTACAATACTCTTGCACTCTTAAACAAGAACAGAGACATTCCTAAATCACCTTCTAGTCATAAAAAAAAAAAGTTGAGGATGTGAAGCCCAGGAACTTACAGAGCACCTGTGACTGATGGACAAGGATGATAGGAGAGGCTATGCACACTTCAGGTAGCTCACTCTCCAGCCCCAAAGCATGATTGAACATAATCACTGCATTTTGTTTGACTTTTGAAGCAGCAGTTGGTATTTTGGTTCTGGAGAAATCAACGTACCCAAGCGCCAGCTGGAGAATGAAGCCACCACCTCTGAACTGTGAAGGTAAAAGTGCAGGTAGATATAGCTGGCTGCTGGGTGGGAACCAGGAGGGGAAGTGAATAAGAGTACCAGTACAAATAAACATGTGTTAGCCTCTGTCTGCAAGACTGATAAAACTGACTTAATTTTATCATTGTCTGAAGCTAACTTGTCATGGACATCAGGGAAATCATCCCAGAACGAACATGACTGGAGGTGTCAGATGAGCTGAACAGCTTAGGGGATCAGGGCAAGTCTAATTACAAGTGTTTGATCCCATCCAAAGATAATTCTTTCTTTTACCGTGCCCTGCTCAGGAGGTGGAGCAATACACACTCCAGGCCACATCTCTCTTTTACATACATCATATGAGCTAAGATGCGGCACGTTTTGTCCAGTATTTGTACCAAACAAAGAGCAAAGCATGCAGCTCGCTTATTAATTAGCATATAAATTTCATACTGACCCATTACTTATATATTACAAATATATTTTGGCAATTAGGAGAACCTTCTGGATACACCCACAAGATGAAAATTCCTGTGAATTTTCCCATTTCTTTAGTTAAAGCCAAGATTGACCTCAGTTCAGTAGTAGGGAGATAAACATGTTAACTTCTTGGGCATTTTGCAATATTTTAAAACCTTTCCTCTTATGTGTAGTATTTCACACATGAATATACACAGCATTTTATAGTAAGCTCTTGGTTTGCTTAATCTTATCTATATTTTTAATGTACAGTAACCAGACATATGGAAAGGCTTACAAAACAGTGGAATTTTCATAAAGTCAGTGTTGTTCCAAATTTTCTTCACTTAAGAAATGATAGTAAATATGCCACCGAAATTCATGCTTAAATAATCTCTGGTATTCTGCTATGTTGAAAAAACAAATGCAGTGCTCCCAATCCTTTCTGTTCACCATACATTGTTGTCACGTTAGCCTCACAGCCTTTGCTACCGAATATAATTTATGTTCCAGACTCTGATGCCAGATGCTATTGTCTTGGAAAGCATTTGATATACAGAAGTGTCACAGCCCCTTCTACAAAATGTTCCAAGTGTTCCCATGCAGCACTGACAATGTCTTAATTAGAAGAATCAGGTTTGCCCAAGGAGGGAGAAAAGGTCATGGATATTAATAACAGCAAGATCTTTCTCTCATCATCTGAATCATGCATTTAATGATAAGAATCACCAAATTATGGTCTTTGGAGGATAGGAAAAAAATCTGTTTTGCTAGGCACCTGTTGAACAAGGATGCAGAGGTGCTCTGCAGACTGCGAGGAGCAAAGTATTTGTTGCCTGAGGTGGGCACGTTGACGCACAAGCCTTCAGACACCATTTCAGGGTCTAAGAAGAATGGTGAGAAGGCTCTAGAAAAACTGGCTAACAGCGACTGTAACAGGGCTTGTTGTTTCTCTGTTGCAGCGTTCCCAAGAACACCAGAACCCAAGAGGAAAATTCAGCTCAACGGGATTGCCTTTAAATGGGAAAGGAAGATGCCGATGCCCAGTTAGAGGGCACGCAGTGGGCTCTGCAAAATAAACCTGCAACTGCCCTACTGGCACAGAAGCGATGCTGGGGAGAACGGGGCATTTGAGCGGCGTGCTGCTCTGGGGTCTAACACGCACCACAGAGGGTGCAGGGCAGGTGATAAACATTGATGTTTTGTTTTCTTTTCAAAAAGAGGAGGCTTTAAGGGAATAGGGTGACTTGGAAAACAGAAAGGAATCGAGACGTACCGAGGGTACCTAGTGCTGCCTTCACAGACGTTGCAGGGAATGAGTGAGCAGCACAGCCTATAAGCAGGAGGAACAGAACTGGAAGCAGTTCATAGCACATTTCCTCCGCAGCACGAGCAGATTTTGGCATTGATGTTGATAACAGAGCAAGGAGCTGCGTTGGTTTTTACCTCGAGACTTCTTTGTTTGGAAACAAAGAGATGCGAGACCAGCTGGGCAGCACGGGGGTTCCCAGTGGTACCTCCTTCAGGCACAGAGCGGGGAGAGCCTCGGCAGCCTTCCCGAAACTACAGGCACCTGCTTCAATGCAGGACGGTGGCACGTCCACCCAGTGCAAGTAAATCTACCTGCAGCAACCGCTGCTGAGCAGAAAAAATACCCTTTCAACTTATGCTGCAAATTCCTTTTACGATGAAAAACGCAGGCGGAATAACGCGGCGGTTCCTAGCGAAGAGAGGAGCCAGTTTGCTCTGCAGCAAGGTGCTATTAAAGATAACGGGAGGATCCTAAGCTATCATTCTGGTAGGCAGCTGTGAATTATTATTTTTCTACATTCAGTCACCGTTCTGTATCTCTTACCTTTCCTCCAGAGCATCCCGTTTGATGGTGGCAAGGAAGCCAGCGGACGTGGCTGTTGCTGGCTGCAGAATTTAATTGTGCCTTATGGGGATTCCCTTCTGTCCATGATTAGTTGGATATCAATCCCCATAACTGGAGGACTTTTTTTTTTTTCCTTCTTTTTTTTTAAATAAATGATCTATAAAGAGACATTTGAAAGAAAACACACCGGATGAGGAGGGCTTTCATCTTTCAAAATTCTGCTAGAGAAAAAAAAAACCAAACCCGGTAAGAATCTGTAGATATCTTGGACCATGTCCAAGACAAAACACAAAACATTGTTTTGGGGAGCAAACCAGAGTCAGAGTTGTCAATGTTTGGGGTTGTTTGGGTTTTTTTTTTTGTTGTTATTATTTTGTAGGACATCCTATTATTTTTGTGGTGCACAACAGGTGCAGGGAAGCTTATTCAGTTGAGGGCAGGAAAGACCTAATCATGGGCCTGCTGTTTAGATGTTAACCACCTTGATTATCCAAATGTCACGGGGACACTGAATATGTTTGCATAATTAAGGCCCCAGCTAATGGTAGTGCTTTTAAGTGTAATTAATAGCTTTCTGGGGATACAATTATTTTGAAAAACAAGGGGATTGTGGTAATTGAGGTTTGGATAACTGTGTAGAACTAACAAGAGCTAGCATGAAATGGGTGAGGAATTATGTGAAATGCTAATTAATGAAGAAATACGAAGTTACAGATCATTTTTGAGGATACTATTGAAACATAGTACCCATGACTTCCCGTCACAAGGATGTATTGCATTTAACAGAAAGCATGAAAGCAAAATTCCATCAAAAAAAAAAGAAGTTAGTTTTAGAAAAGCAACTGACCAGTTCACTTCATCATTTAATTAACAGATTTCCTTTCTCTCTTATCTGAGAGGTGGTCGTTGTCACTTGTTCAAGGTCCCTTCCTGCACGTCTAGCAGGATTAAGATACTTTCTGCCAGGAATTTTCAATTTTAAAAAATGATGTGTGGGATTCAGGTGAGGCTTCATGGCCTTTTAACGAGAAACACGTCGAGAAAACTTGCGGCAGAATGATATGCAAAGACCATGCAAACAGGCAAAACACATTCTCCTCTTGAAAAGCAAGGCTACACCTGCACCGAAGGCAAAGCATCGAAGCCTTTTGGGTTTTATGTGCTTCTTTCTGGCTGGGTCTCCTGCAGCACCAGGTGGAGAAAGATAGGTAAAGGGTGGTCCCCAGCATGGTGTCTGGGAGAGGAGAGGAGAGGAGAGGAGAGGAGAGGAGAGGAGAGGAGAGGAGAGGAGAGGAGAGGAGAGGAGAGGAGAGGAGAGGAGAGGAGAGGAGAGGAGAGGAGAGGAGAGGAGAGGAGAGGAGAGGAGAGGAGAGGAGAGGAGAGGAGAGGAGAGGAGAGGAGAGGAGAGGAGAGGAGAGGAGAGGAGAGGAGAGGAGAGGAGAGGAGAGGAGAGGAGAGGAGAGGAGAGGAGAGGAGAGGAGAGGAGAGGAGAGGAGAGGAGAGGAGGGGAGAGGAGGGGAGGGGAGGGGAGGGGAGGGGAGGGGAGGGGAGGGGAGGGGAGGGGAGGGGAGGGGAGAGGAGGGGAGAGGAGAGGAGAGGAGGGGAGGGGAGGGGAGGGGAGGGGAGAGGAGGGGAGAGGAGGGGAGAGGAGGGGAGAGGAGGGGAGAGGAGGGGAGAGGAGGGGAGAGGAGGGGAGGGGAGGGGAGGGGAGGGGAGGGGAGGGGAGGGGAGAGGAGGGGAGAGGAGGGGAGAGGAGGGGAGGGGAGGGGAGGGGAGGGGAGGGGAGGGGAGGGGAGGGGAGGGGAGGGGAGGGGAAGGGAGGGGAGGGGAGGGGAGGGGAGGGGAGAGGCACACGACACTTAGAAAGATGGCTTTGTGTCCAGCACCCTTTGGAAATATAGTTCATCTTTTCATGCACTCAGATCCAGGCAAAGGCTGTGAAAAGAGATTTACATAGATGCTCCAAGAAATTACTAAGGGTATTAGTTTTCACAAAATCTTTAACATTTCCCCCCTCCCTTTTAAAAAATAACAGAGGACTACTGTACCCTGCTGAGACCAACATCTGTGCAGACAATTAAACCCTTTTAGACTCCAAGGGAGGAACTGGCCCTTTTCTACTACATCCTCTGAAGGATTACAGATAAATAAGAGATTTTGCAAGCAGCTAGGCACATGCATAATTACAAAGAGGTCCCACTGATTTGCTTTTAGATAAATTTGGTTAACAATGTAGTTTTATTTACTGAAAAATACTTAGTGCACTTCACTGGGATCTGAAGTGCAAGCATTAACATCTTCCTCATGCACCCCCTTTGGAAGGAAGCCAGGTGTAAGACAACAGAACGAGCATCTTGGGTTTTATTCTTCAAATTTCAGAGGAAATTCTTTATCAAAACTTGATTCTTGATGATATGACACCAAAGGCTCATGATACCACATTCTAGTTTTCTTCTTTACCTGCCTTTTGTTCTCTTTAACTTGTCCTGTCATTTGGCTAGGGTTGGGCAAGTGACGTAGGAGGTATTTCTGCATGGCATTTTCTCTGACTGGAGTTTACATCTGGGATTAGAGTTAGGAAAGGAACCCTGAACATGGAGCAATGCCACTGTGGGATGGGTGGTTTAAATATGGAGCAAGTTCGGTCCCTGCTCTGGAGGGCTTAAGATCCCTGTGGACAAGGTGAGCAGTAAGAGAGGGAGCTGAAACCAGGAGTTCTGCAGAAGGAAGATGAATGGAAAAGGCAGCATTGTGGATGCTGTTTCAGTGGCACTTCCTGCTGGAAAACGCTCCTGTGGAAATTATCCTGACCCCAGGCGGCGTATTAACAGCTCTCAGCCTTAATCACCGTGCAGGCTTCTGAGTGTGCAGCCTGCCCTGCAGCAACAGAAGCTCATGCATTTATCAAATCACTGTTCGCTCTGGGGAATGCCCGCCACCCATTTCAGGCTTCCAGGCAAAGGGGCAGGTCAGCCCGGGGGGTGTGGGGGGTGTTCTGCTCCCCTGCGCCCACCCTGCCGACCTGTGCCCTCCCTTGTGCCACCCCAGGGAATGCTGGGGAGCTGGTGGGAGCTGTTCACATCGTGATTCCAGCGGTGCCTTGGTTCAACTTTGCAACACTCCAAAAGGAGCTGTGGGAAAGGCATACTGCCCTCGACTTGAGGGGCCATTGTGTGATGCTCCCTACCCTCAATGCCTGCACAAAATCTGGCCTGTCAGGGTTTAAGCCCCTCGCAGTGCAAGACGCGGGCGTTGCTCCTTACGACACCATCTTGCTTTATGCTGTTCCTAAACTGTCAAACCCGGTGCAGTTCCCAACATAGAACTGCAGGTTGGCAACAGCCCGAGAAGCTCTGGTTGCACAGGTTGGATGCCAGAACGGTTTGCCTCCTGCGCTCGGAGCAGAGACTTTCAAACCTGATCTACCCTGCAAGGCTAGAAACAGCCGCAGTGGTTCGTTCTAAACCCCTACGAAGCAAAGTGACTCCTGCAGACTCACAATAGAAAGTGGGAAATGACAGACAGCAAGACAAGTCAGGCTATTTTTCAGGCAATTTTTTGTGAATTTTAAGAAAACATGGCTTGCAGCAGGAACGGTTCAGCAGTGAGAAACTTCGAGACAAGGAAGGGAACTATCTTGGAAAGAGTCCAGTGGAGGGCCACAAAGATGATTAAAGGCCTGGAGCATCTCCTTTATGAGGAAAGGCTGAGTGAGCTGGGGCTGTTCAGCCTGGAGAAAAGAAGACTAAGAGGGGATCTGATCAATGGTTATAAATATCTCAAGTGTGGTAGACAGAGGGAATTGGCCAGCCTCTTCTCAGTGTCTGTGGGGACAGGACAAGGGGCAATGGCCTCAAGTTGGAGCACAGGAAGTTCCACACCAACATGGGGAAGAACTTTTTCATGGTGAGGGTGACAGGGCCCTGGGAATCTCAGGAAGCATGATGGAGACTAATGGAAAAGAGAATAGCAACAGAAACATTTTCATTGGGGATTTATTACTCATTACCCCAATATTAAATGGAAGCAGCCAGCTGTAAAACAGAGGATGGATCCAATGCAATGGACAGCTGCTCTTCCATAGGGATAGCAATTCCTCAAGAAGGTAAAGGGCTTTAGCCTCCAAACCAGCTTACATAGGAATAAATAAAACCCCTCACCCTTGCTGATATAGGTTATCCTATTCCCTTGCTAATATAGCTTATCCTATACCCTTCCTAATATATGTTATCCTATTCCCTTGCTAATATAGGTTATCTTATTCCCTTGCTAATATAGGTTATCCTATAGCCTTGCTAACATAGGTTATCCTGTACTAGAGAAGAAGCTTCACGACAGCATGTATTCCAAAGCGATGCAAAGACCGTACACTGCAGTCTGTAAATAAAACATTCCCTAAGGAAAATCAAGGCAGAAATTCTAGTAATTACCACTCCAAGAGTGTCTTGAATGACGAAGAAGTGTGAAAGAAGTGCTTGCTGTGCTCATTCTCCTTCTTCTGCTTTCCTGTTCCTGTTGCTGTTTCATCCCTTCATACACACACACACACATATATATATATATCTATATATACATTTTTCCTCACATTCATGGGAAGTTGTGTACACTAGAAGGGTTTATTATTGAGGTATCTAACAACCTGACACCTGGCACGTCAAAAGAGGCTCAGAAGGACTTTGCTCTCTGTTCAGGGGAGTGAGACAAGGGGAGCGTTCCACTTCTTGCTGCACTTGAGTGCCGCAGAAGAACACGTGGTTCCTCTGCGCGGGCGCCTACGGAGAGCTGGAAGGCGGCGTTAAGGCAGAAGGCCCCGAATGCAGGAAATGAGCGCCGGGGTGATTCGGCTGTGCTCGGCTGCAGCTGTGGTATGAGCGGGACAGAACGAAAGGTTCTTCTTTTGTATTTTATGGAAGCAGAAGGCTGTTCAGTAGGGGTTGCTCCCCGCCCCCAAAACCAGGGGTAGGGGCGCTCCTGACTGTTGTGATGGAGGCTTCACCTATGGATTCAACACGTGGGCAGGAAAAGTGGCTTATTAAGAGGATGCAAATGCAAAGCCTACGTGCTTGCTTTGTGTTTTCTTGGCTCCACACGCAAAAAATTAATTCCATATAATTATTCCTCCTCAGCCCGTCGTTTGCTCTGATGCCCTACAGAGGATGCACACTGCTTCTTCACTTCCCCACTGATGGGCGAGCCCTTTCGGATCTCATTAGTGTGATGTGTGGTGTCAGATCTCAGATGAGGACATCACAATGGGAGTCTGAGCTGCACTGGTCACTACTTGGGCGCTGTTGCCGCTGCCCTGGATTTAGCTGCTGCATCCTCAGAGGATTTCAAGCTTCCACTGATGGGTTTTCATCAGTGTTAGTGAGCCAGTCTTAATACTCGTCACCGGCTGCAAGACTGCGGGATCCCAGCAAAAATCACAGTGACAAATAAAACAAGGGGCAAATCACACTTAATTTTTTCCACTCAACAACAACCAAGAGTTTATTTGCTGTTTGGAAAAAGAACCCAAACGAACCAGCATGACCAAGCTGCTGATTTAGTATAAACACTAGTTTATACTGGAGAAGCCCTTATTTCCCAGAAAATCTGTACCTAAATACTTCAGAAGCAGGAGCTGCTTCAGTAGCTGATGATCCATCCTACAATTAGCCACCACCCTCACAGTGACTGTCAGTACTACTTGGCTGACACAGCTCTTTCAGCCCAACCGCAGTATTTGACTGAGGGAGGATGGATGAACTCATTCTGCACATGAAATGTCTTGATTTCTCTCTGATATTTCAATAGCAAGGATTTTACTCAAACCCAGTGTTTCATGGGAAAACCTTATTTGCAGCTGTTGAACCTAATGACCACCTTGCCTTTACATTTTAACGTAAAATCTGATTCAATGCCATTTTTGAAATGTTTTTTGGTTTTTTTTTTCCAATTTGATAGGTCTACTGTAACTTTCGTATGAGATCTATTTTTTGCCTTCCTTTGTTTTGTGACTTAATGATAATGATTGTTTCCAAGCCATTAAACAAAAAAATAAGTTAGCAGTTTTATAGAATTTGGTAGGAAAAAAAAAAAGAGAGATAGTTCAGAATCACAGAATCAGTAGGTTGGAAAAGACCTTTAAGATCATCGAGTCCAACCATACCTGTCCTCTACTAAACCAGTGCTGTAGTTACAGACAACCCCTAGATATTTTTTCCTCTGGTGAGAACTGTGTGCTGAGTACACAGCAGATCTCTGATGAAGCTTTCTCTCAGTGTGCATTGTGAACCTCACCAGGAAACACATTTCTGCCCCAGACTCAATTCTATAACATCACACCCCAAGATGATTTGACACAGATCTTATATGAGGCTTAGTTAGTCAAGTCCAAGTCATTCAAGCAAACGTTATTGTTAATGTATTGGATGGGCTTTATGTGCCCTGAAGACTGGTCAGTCAGAAGGAGGAGTAAGGGGCTGCTGATGAATTATTTGCCTAATTGTGTCTCTGCAAATGGAGAGACACAATTTAACGTAAAGCAGCCAGTCTACTTGAGGTCCTGTAAGTTAAGGGAAGACTAACCCAAGCAAGGCTAACTTGCCAGTGATGTTCACCTTACACTGTTTCCTGGAGTGCTCATCTGTGTATCTATGAACGTCTGGAATGGATTTCAAATGAAAGCTCTTACTTTGCCTAACTCCAGGCTAATCTGTCATCTTCATATTATGAACTTCTTCTTACACTTCGATGGGCTGTTCAGTGTGAAAGGTCCAAGTAATATTCTGCTCATCTGAGTTAGCTTAGTGATGTGCCTGCTGTGACTCAGGCTGGTGTCACAGGAGCATCAGTGACTTGATGACCTTAAATGTCTTTTTCCAATCTTGTAATTCTGTGATTCTGAGCAAACAGCTCTTGACCACCTATCGCTGGGGACTCGGCCACCCTCCTAAGGAAATGTCTCTTGCCTTCATGGGGAAGCTAACCTTGAAAGCGTGACTACAAAGGGTGTCGTGTGGCTCTTCCTCAGGAAGCCCACAGCTATTGTTTCAGGGATGTGAAGTGTCCCAGCACCCCCAGCCGACAGCACACCAGGAGGGACAGGGACCAGGCAGCATCCCCCGCAACTTCCTCCTGGGCCTGCATTGCAGCCCTGGATGAGGGGAGTCAAAATCCTGGGGTGCCAAGATGCACTACAGCTGCTTCTTCAGAGATCAGTGATTCATTTATAGCCCAATGTGAATTCCAGCTTCCACTTACAGATCCCGTTCCACACCCAGGTCGTTAAATATACTTCAGAGAAAGGCAGGCACTTTTTAGGATGATGTTAAGTAGTGATACAAAGTGACTAAGCTTCATAGAATCATAGAATGGTCTGGGTTGGAAGGGACCCCGAGGATCAGAGAGCTCCAACCCCCTGCCACAGGCAGGGACACCAACCTCCAGGTACGACCTAGACAAGGTTGCCCAGGGCCCCATCCAACCTGGCCTTGAACACTCCCAGGGATGGGGTATCCACCACCTCTCTGGGCAGCCTGTTCCAGCACCTCACCACTCTCTCTGTAAAGAACTTCCCCTTAATATCTAATCTCAACCTAAATCTTTAACCCTGAATCTTTAGCCCTTAACCTTAGGCCCCCTTCATTCATTACATGTTAGAATTCTAGTGTTACTGGCAATTTTTGTAAAAATAAAATTTACCGTTGTTACTTCATCTTTCATTGATGAAACACTTAGGTAACATCAAGCATGATGTATTTCGCCTACTGTACAGCCCAAAGGCTCCAAGGTTCTTCCTTTTCATGTCAAAAAGCCTTCATAGTAAATCACCATGCAGTACTAGAAGACAGAAAAGTTTTGCCCTGCCTTATTCGGAGCCTGACTTAATTCGGAGATCTACATCTATCTATTTATTTATTTTAATCGAGTGTGAAATACAATAATTTGCTTTTAAGGTGACACAGGATAAAGCCCACACACCACTTACATCTCCCACAATCCAGCACAGAGCCTGGATGCTCTTTGCACTCAAAAGCTTGGAAGATTGTTCTAAGGAATTTCTATTTTAAAAGAACCAACGCAAGTGGGTTGGGTTCCCCCCAGAGTCTAAGCATTTCAGAATGCTAACTTATGCAGATACTGTCTCTTACTTACATTTATTTCCCACTTCGCAGATTATTACCTATTAGCAATTTGGGGAACAACAAAGTCTCCCAATGATGAGTCTGAGGAGATAATCAGCAGGGGCTGAGCCTTGTTAGCTGTCAGAATATCAGCAGCTCAACATGAGTTCATTTATTTGGGTTTGTGAGTAAAACCTTGGGGAAAGGGTTGAGGGACAGTCTTTCTTTTTTGGCCTGTGGGATGCTGGGAAGGAGGAGCTGCTTTGGGATGATGCTTTCAGCTCTGTGGATCAGCAGTGGAGGCAGCCCTTGGAAACATGTATGTTATGGTTAATATACAGCAAGAATCACTCTAACCTGATTTTTTTTCCTAGTTTTTCTTGGTTTTTTTGCTTTACCCTCTAGTTCCATCCATGCTGAAATAGCTGCTATTGTGGTCCAAACTTATATCAAAATTTTATTTTTCTGAGCTTTAATGGCTTTCCTGCTTCAAATGCTGCATTTGAAATGCTACGGGTGCTTTATTTATCCTCCTTGACCAAATGGCATCATGGCAAGAGTTAGTAAAGCACTGATTAGCATCAGGAAGGGCATCAGTAAAGCTGTTGGACTCTGAAGAATAGCTTTAACGTTCAGATTTGTGGATTTGCAGAGCTATTTTCCTTGAAAATGGGCTGTTTTTCTGATTTTAAAAAAATTGGGGGGGGGGGGTGTGATGATGTTAATGAAGACTGAGTAAAAGCTCAGCAGCTTCACAGTAACTGATGCTGTTAGAGAATTACAGGGTTTGGGGCTGAAGAGTCTGTTTTCTCGCTGCCAGTAGTTGCATCCCCACTGCTGGGCACATCAGATGACAGAGTGCCATCTGAAGAGCCTGGAGTGCAGGTGCTTGAAGGAGTAAGGAGAGATGCGTTCATTCACTTCTCTTTCCAGGCGATAACAAAGGCTGAGCAAGCACTGAAAAGCGCTCCAAATGCTTGCCCAAATTAGGGGGGAAGAAGGTTGAAATGGAGCTTCTGGGAAATTAGCAAAATGAATTAGTAATGATATGCTTGCTGTACGGTCACAGCTCAGGCAACAGTAACTCGGTGTAGGCTCTGCCACTTCTCAGCTGAACGATACCATCTTGTGGGGTCCCAGGAAATTACACTTTCGGGATCAAAATCCTCCTCGGGAAGCGTGTCAGCCAAAGCCAGCTGACAGCACAGCCGCTTTTTAAGGCTGTGTGGTATCCTAATTTTACAGCTTCTCTCCCCTCTTTCCACTTCCCCACCCACCCAAGCCACAGCATCTACACATCCCACTCTTATCCCAGCATTTCCCAGCTCTGTTGCAAGCCTCTAACTTGACCTGCGGAAGCTTTACGGTGCAAAGAGAAAAGGGAATGATGCAAACCAGCTTCTCTTGCAGTTATAGGCCTTTAAATCTGGTGGTGGTGGGGGGAATGGGAACATCAACACCTAAAAGACAAGTGAGTGGAAAAGAAGCATTGGCACATTCGCATTGCTTTGGCCAGGAAGAAGGAGAGGATTCTCGGTTAAGGTGTCCAAAGTGCAAGAGATCCAGAGCAGTTTTCTCTGTGAACTGGAGGATTTCTACTTGCTAGGGTTGGCTTTTTGTGTGGTGTCTTCTGTCCTGCCCAGGAAGGGGGTTGAGTCACCATCCCTGGGTGTGTTTAACAGACAGGTAGATGAGGTGCTCAGGGATATGGTTTAGCACAGGACAGGAACGGTTGGACTTGATGATCTTAAAGGGCTTTCCCAACCTTGTGATTCTGTGAGTTTGTATCTTCTCAAAGGTGATGGGGATCTGATGGGAATAATCTGATCATTTGATGGGGAATCTGACTTTGTGTGGGCTAACGCTGAATTTAGCAATTCAGTTGTAGTGAATATGCTTAAGAGCCTTTAAAAATGGGGCAGCTGCTGACTCCAGCAGGGTTTTGCCAATGGCCAGGCCAGGAGCTATTAAAAAATTAACAAACCAGACACCCCAAAAATCCTCAAACTGAAGCTACCTCCCTTAATCTAAACCCAAAAATGCCTCTGCCACAGTATGCAGTTAAGAACAGTGCTGAAAACACTCCAGCTGAGGAAGGGAAACAAAAACACATTGTTGCAGGCAGGGCTTGAAGAAGGCAGTTCCAGCATTCAGACCACCATATTCTGGGGTTATGGAACATGGCAGGAAAAACATTTTCATGTTGTGGGTTGGGTTTTTTGCTTTTTATTTTTTCTCCAAGCACAGCAACTCTATCAATGCTAAATACCAAAAGACCAAGTCAGGTCTCATTAGTGTGACTGGGAAAGTGACTTAAAATTGAATCAGAGGTGAAAGAGCTGATGCTGCTGTGCCTACATGGGGTGATGGGATCTCCAGTAACATGTTGCAACTATGCCAGCCTAAATTCTTTAGTCTCAGAGTGAGTAAAGCTTGAGTGCTATGCGCCCCATACCCATAACGTATACATGATGTGTTACATAGAATCATAGGGGTTGGAAGGGACCTCCAGAGATCATTGGATCCAACCCCCCTGCCAAAGCAGCTCCCCAGCTCATATTGCACAGGGAGGTGTCCAGACAGGGCTGGAATCTCTCCAGAGAAGGAGACTCCACACCCCCTGGGCAGCCTGTCCCAGGGCTCCCTCACCCTCATTGGGGAAAAGTTCTTCCCCATGTTGGTGTGGAACTTCCTGTGCTCCAACTTGCAGCCATTGCCCCTGGTCCTGTCCCCACAGACCACTGAAAAGGGGCTGGCCAATTCCCCCTGCATCCTGTGCTTAAGAAATTTATAAACACTAACTAGGTTCCCCCTTTTGTTCACTGATGCTCTGTGCCTACAGTGATGCATGAGCCATTGAAAGCTGGGGAGGAGAGGAGTGTGCAGCCACAGCAAGGGAGGGAGGAGACAGACGATTTGGCCAGTAACCAGAGAAAAGCAGTTGTGCATGTTGAGGCTAATGCTGCCCACACCTGCAGAGGGGATTCCCGAAATCATACTGATTTCCAAAAGGACTTTCTGCATGGGGGTTGTAGCTCTGAGCCCCATGCCAGTGTTTACAAAGAGACCCTGGTCAGGGCTGACAATGACAATGTGCCCAGGGAGCCAACTCGCCCTCTCTTTTCCAGGAATAGGAGCAATTGCTTATCTTATTGCTTACAGATTTTAAAATTTCTTTCAACAGATGACATGTGGCCCTCAGCACATCCATGACTGACTCCTGGAAGTCCCTGTGACAGGTAATTGTGGAAAAGCAGCCCTTTCATCAGGAGGTCTAAAGGATCTGCACCTGTGGAAGAACTTTTCCCCAGTGAGGGTGAGGGAGCCCTGGGACAGGCTGCCCAGGGGGTGTGGAGTCTCCTTCTCTGGAGAGATTCCAGCCCTGTCTGGACGCCTCCCTGTGTGACCTGTCCTAGGGACCCTGCTTTGGCAGGGGGTTGGATCCAATGATCTCTGGAGGTCTCTTCCAACCCCTACAATTCTGTGAATTTCCATCGTCACCTTGCTTGATCTTGGCTGGAGGCTGGGTTGTGTTCTTTCTGTCTCACCTTACTTACAGGAGGCCACCTGTACTCAGACCTCTTGCTCCTGTGCACCATCGTCATGGAAAAAGTTGGGTTCAATACCTATTGATTCAAATCGACTTTTTCTACATTGGGGATGTCCAAGGTGCATCCTGAGAAAAATATTATAATAAATATTTAATTCCTAGAACATCAAAACCAGACAGTAATGGAGCAAAGGGGTTTTCCACTGTATCTGCCCCTAACTGAAATGCAAAGTGGGCTTACAGTTTTGGAGGTGGCTAGTAAAAGGAACCAACAGAGAGAAATTCTGGTAGAAGAAGCAGAGAGGACTAGGTTTACTTGTTCATCAAATAGATGCTGTACCCTCTGGAAGAAATGCCTCGGGGCAGAGGAATAAGAGGAATCCATTTTCAGATAAAAAGGTAGGAAAATGGTTTAAGAAATGAAAAAACTGGATGAGAGGCTGGTAAGAAAGTGTGGGAAACTCTGACCCTTTGAGAGAGAATGCAATTGATGAAGCCCAGAGTTGCCATCAAGTTCCATACTGGGAAATTCACAATTTTATTATAAGACCTAGAGTTTCTGATTACTGTGCTAGTCTGGGGCCTGAAATTACACTTTAGGGGGAAGCAGATCCCAAAATGTGCCTGTGATAAATGCAGTCTGGAGCCTGATCTCTTGGGCTGCTTTGGGAATGTTCACAATCCTCAAGCAATTTGGTTGTCATAGCACCTCCAATAAAATCCTGCAGGACCTTAAGGGAGATCACCTCTGAGAGGTTTTAGAGGCCAATAGAACAAGCTGGCTTGGACAGACATCAGGACATGGAATACAGGCTTTAACGACAACAACAAATGAGGAATTATCAAAAGCTGTTTTACGTGAATAGTGACAAGGCTGATCTTGTGGTAAAAACTCCTGGAAAAAACTCACACTGGACCCCTGATGAGGAAAATGTTCTCTTCAAGCACACACAAAAATATATATGTATATATAGATATAACAAAAAGCAATATTTACTCTGCTAGTCAAGGACTGTGGCTTTCACCTTGGCTGCTCTAAAGTGATATAGTTTTACAAAATACATGAGAACAGGAAATCTACCCCCTCCTGCCTGAAATCATCCCCTTCCCAAAACTGACACATAAAAATGAAGTTAATTCCCCCAGGTAAAAGGAGCATAGATGTCTGACCTCAAACATGGACACCTATGAATACAGCTTAATTCCTAACCCCAGTATCAAGTGCTAGTTTAGATGACTATGTTGTATTTTTGAGATCATAAAACTTTACTGACTTAATATTGAGGCAGCATAGCTCGAAGACATGACTGATACATACATGACTGATAGAAGCATGTGCCTTAAATTTTGACCAAGCTATAATTCTTCCAGGAAAACTAATATATTTTTGAACTTCTTCCAGTGCCCTGAAAGATCCCCTCCATTCCTGGCATCCCAAGGGATGATTTGTCTCTTTCCCTGGCATCTTGTGGCTGGGTACAATGATGTCAGCACAGTGGCTGCTCTGGATCCTGGGCATTTTAAAAGAATAAACCCAAAAGAACAGTTGCTAGAATAATTCCTGGCTCCCAGGTCCTGGGATACTTATTTTAAATCCTTGACTGTATCTATGCAATACTAAAAGATGGTCAAATATTAATATAGTGGATCTACAGAGACTGGAGAGTACAAGCTGGTGAGCCTGCTGTCTGTGATAGTCATGGGAGGCTCCGCAGTGTGCCAGCGCAGAAATAAAGCAGTGACTGCCAGGCTGGTGTGTAATGTATTGAAAAATGGGGTTTCTATAACAAACAGAAGTAGTAAAATTGAGTTTGATACTGGTGGTGTGAGAAGTGATGCTAGGGTTTGGGAGTTTTTTAATAGTATTTAACTTAATCCCATATGCATCCTAATAAAATATCCCCGCTGCAAGCGTGGTCTGTGTTCAACGCTTCAACTCAAGTGGACTGGAAGAGTGGTCAGGGCCTGGAACAGGCTGCCCAGGGAGGGGGCTGAGTCACCATCCCTGGATGTGTTTAACAGACGGGTAGATGAGGTGCTTAGGGATATGGTTTAGCATAAGACAGGAACGGTTGGACTGGATGATCTTTAAGGTCTTTTCCACGGTCATTCTGTGACTAATACACCTTAAGAAATGAGTTAATGAGCTGTCCTCTGTCATTAAGGTGTTTTTAGTGGCCCTGACCACATAGGCTTGGTCAAATCCCATTCCGGATCTCAATCAATGGCCTAGAAGGCAATAAAATTGATCCTGACAAAAGCATCAGCTGACAGCAGAGTGTGTGGCATGGCAAAGCAGCCAGTCAGTTGTTCAGAGCAATCTGGGATGCTTTTTGGCTGAGATATGGCACCTGATGTATGAAAACCTAAAAACAAGTGGTGGTGTCCCCAGGCAAGCTATGTTTTTGGTTGTCTTAACCCACTGGGAAGCTGAACTCACGCCACGACACATTTTAATACAGCACCAAGTTGCATAGGTAGGAACAAGGAGTGCATCTCACACCAAGGGGCAAGGTGTTGGAGGACCTCTGTGATGCACTGGGAAAGTTTTAAAAGATACCTGCTGAACTTCCTGACTACAAAGTTCCACAGCGCAGCACCGGTGAGGAGGAAACGGATTTGATTGCTGTGTGTAGGAGTACAGGGCTATCTTCTGGAGTGGTGTGAGGATGTTTCCTTTATATATCATCACAGTGAAATTAGGAACTACATCCTGGGAGGACCCAGGCGGTGTTCTGAACAGCTTCCAGCTCCACCATGTGCCCTGGCAAGAATGACGTTAGGCAAGTGGGAATCACAGGGACCTCAGGAGATCATCGGGTCCAACCCCCAAGATCAAGCCCTTTCTAAAAGGACTCCAATGAAGCTGGGTCTGCAGATGATCATAGAATCATTTAGGTTGGAAAGGACCTTTAAGGTCATTGAGCCCAACCGTAAGGCTTAATGATGTGAGTGTGGGCAGGATTCCAGCCACTGGCAAGGAGTGAGGGAAATGCCCAGTGCCAGATCACTCAGCAGGATGGTGCATCTCATCATCAGCCCATCAAACACAGAGCACGGAGACCCACCTGCCAGGCCTGCTGGCTCTGTCACCAGTTCCTGTTCTGGCCACAGAACAAAATTCAGTGCCTGTCATAACACCTGACCATGAGCCCAAGACCTCTGAGGACCGCGTGAGGTAAGAGGTACGCATCCAATTTTCATTTAGCTTGTCTGGGAAGAAAAAGCACTTAAAAATGACCTTTATTTGCTGTAACACCTTTAATTCATCAGCCCCCTGCCTGCTCCTGTGCCTTCCAGCATGTTTCTGCGGCATCGTTGGCTGCTTGAGGCCAAACAGCACTAGCAGCACGTGAAACGCAACAGACAGATGTGTTGATCTGCTGACACTGGACTCTGCGAGGTCGCTGTTAAGGCTCTGCAGTGGAGTGCGAGCTGGGTGGTGTTGGGGCTGCAGTGGAGTGCGAGCTGGGGGGTGTTGGCAGCTCTCTCTGTATCTGGAGGTGAAAGCCTGATGAAGTGTTGGGCTGCCTTATCAACAAGAGCCCTAGGCAAGATGAAAAGTGCAAAAATGACCCTTTCCTCACTTTATTTCTGTTCTGGCAAGTGGAACGCTTCCTAGCACAGCCTTACTGTGTCTGCATTTATTAATCTGCATTGCTGTTAATCTAAAAAGGGGTCGAAACTCAACATGTGCTTACCCTGATGAAACACCCCAGTAATTCTGCCAACATGAGCAGAGCTGCCCAGAGGGTGGTGATCAGTGGAGCAGAGTCTGACTGGAGGCCTGTGACTCGCGGTGTTCCCCAGGGCTGTGTTGGGTCCAGTCCTGTTTAATATCTTCACTGACACCTTGATGATCCAAAGCTGGGAGGAGTGGCTGACACACAGGACACTGTGCTGCCATCCAGAGAGACCTGGACAGGCTGAGAGCTGGGCAGGGAGAAACCTAATGAGGTTCAACAAAAGCAAGTGTAGAGTCTGGCACCTGGGAAGGAATAACCATTTGTATCAGTACAGGCTGGGGGATGAGCTGCTGGGGGATGAGCTCTGTGGAGAAGGACCTGGAGGTCCTGGTGGAAGACAGGTTGGCCATGAGCCAGCAGTGTGCCCTGGGGGCTGAGAGAGACAATGGGATCCTGGGGGGCATCAGGAGGAGTGTGGCCAGCAGGTCACAGGAGGGGATCCTCCCCCTCTGCTCTGCCCTGGTCAGGCCCCACCTGGAGTATTGTGTCCAGTTCTGGGCTCCCTGGGATAAAAAGGACAGGGATCTCCTGGAGAGAGTCCAGAGAAGGGCTACGAATATGATTAAGGGCCTGGAGCATCTCCCCTATAAGGAAAGGCTGAGTGAGCTGGGACTGTTCAGTCTTGAGAAGAGAAGACTAAGGGGGGACCTAATTAATGTTTATAAATATGCAGGGGGAAATGGCCAGCCCCTTTTCAGTGGTCTGTGGGGACAGGACAAGGGGCAATGGCTGCAAGTTGGAGCACAGGGAGTTCCACACCAACATGGGGAAGAACTTTTCCCCAGTGAGGGTGAGGGAGCCCTGGGACAGGCTGCCCAGGGGGCTGTGGAGTCTCCTTCTCTGGAGAGATTCCAGCCCTGTCTGGACACCTCCCTGTGCAATATGAGCTGGGGAGCTGCTTTGGCAGGGGGGTTGGATCCAATGATCTCTGGAGGTCCCTTCCAACCCCTACAATTCTGTGATTCTATGATACAGGCTTCAGCTGATGCAATATGAAGCAGGAGTTGGCTTAGGATGTCATGGGCTCTAAGAGTTGCAAAGAGGAAACAGATCTACAGGCATAGTTTCCAGTGGGCTTCAGGGAAGGATTGGAGGAGTTTACCCAAGTTTTGAGACCTCTCTGGTCTCTTTCCTTCTCTTCATTGTCCTCACGATAAGCAAAAATGTGATGAGCCAGAGCGACACCTGAACCTTTGCATAAACAAATTGTTCGCCCTTCAAACCAGGGGCAGTGGCAGAGGAGAGGATGGATCCAGCGGGATTTATCACACCGCTCCACTAACTCCTTTGAAAAGCATCTTGCTGACAGTGCCTGTGACAGAGAGGAGAGGTTCGTGTTGGGTTATACCTACTACGGCTGCTTCAGTTTCAATGGATTATTTCTTTTCTTAGCCATGAAAGTATCTGTTAACAAAAGGAACAAGGTGAAAATTATTCTCCTCAAGGCATCTCCTAACTTCATCTACGTTTGAAATAGATGCTCACATTAAAAACATAGTACAGCTGCAGTAAGAATGTTATTGAAAAAGATTTTGCCCAGAATTGTTTTGGTAACTAAATATTGGCTGTAAAATTTTATATCATGTTCTGTAAACATTTTGATTGGAAAAAAACACCCCACTTGCTAACTCCTATGAAACGGAATTTTGACATACCAAACCACTTCAGGAATTTAAGGGTTTGCTTGAGTTCTTTTTCTTGTGTGGGTGTCTTGTATGTAGGAACACACCAGTGATGGCTTTGCATCCGTGGATAAGGAAGGCTTAAGTGAGTTCTGCCCCTGAAACAAGTTGTTGATATTTTCATTCATCGCATTAGATCAGTGATACAATTCTACATACTAAACTGCACGGCCTGTAAACCAACAGGTAGGTCTCGTTCACTCTGCCACCCTGCCTGAGCTGTGATGTTTTGCCACGTTGTCATTTGCATTTATATAGCGCAAGGGGTGCGTATCACAGTTCGGGTGTCCCATATGGAAGAAGAGCATAAACTTGCTGCTTTCAAACCTATTTCTAGATGGTCTCCTGTTTTCTAGGTACTCACCCTGGCCCCACCTGGAGTATTGTCAGGCCCCACCTGGAGTATTGTGTCCAGTTCTGGGCGCCTTGGTATAAAAAGGACAGGGATCTCCTGGAGAGAGTCCAGAGAAGGGCTACAAAGATGATTAAGGGCCTGGAGCATCTCCCCTGTGAGGAAAGGCTGAGTAAGTTGGGACTGTTCAGCCTTGAGAAGAGAAGACTAAGGGGGGACCTAATTAATGTTTATAATTATCTTAAGCATGGGATGCAGGGGGAATTGGCCAGCCCCTTTTCAGTGGTCTGTGGGGACAGGACAAGGGGCAATGGCTGCAAGTTGGAGCACAGGGAGTTCCCCACCAACATGGGGAAGAACTTTTTCACAGTGAGGGTGACAGAGCACTGGAATAGACTGCCCAGGGAGGTGGTGGAGTCTCCCTCACTGGAGATATTCAAGACCCGTCTGGACACCTATCTGAGTCATATGTCCTAGGGAGCTGCTTTGGCAGGGGGTTGGACCTGATGATCTCTGGAGGTCCCTTCCAACCCCTACAATTCTGTGATTCTGTGATACTCTCCAGAACTGTATGCAGTTCGCTTACCTCTGACATACAGCGTTTCAGAGGCTGGTGCTGAGGGTTTGTGCGTTTGGAGTTGCAGACTTTTGCAACAGCATTTTTGATTTTGACATTTTTAGGGGTTGGACCCGGTGATCTCTTGAGGTCCCTTCCAACCCCTGTGATTCTGTGATTTGAGAGAAGAGCCTGGAGGAAAGCACGAAGTGTGGGCAAAGCCTGAACAACACTGGAACAAGATGTGCATTTGTTCCACGCATAAAATACTTGGCTAATGATTCTGACCACTTAATTAGTGAATGGACCAAAGTCCATGGTGCTCTAGTTTTGGCTTGGAGCTCAAATTCAGCTGGGAGATGTGAAAAATCCCAGGTAGCAAGAAAAGCCCCTGGTGATTGAGCCGTGGAGGATGCTTGAAGAGCTTTTTTAGCTGAGGCTGATGTTAACTGCTGCTGGGAACCCTCCCCCTCTGTAATCTTCTCTCCTTGACAATCCAGTATGGCTGCTGTGTTCCACTGACACTACACACCCCGTTTTGACTGGGGGCATTTTTAGTAGCTTGGATAAAGAAGCCACCCAGATGTGTGTGGCTGCCTATGGGGAGGAGCGGCTGAACTGCTCGCTGCAGGCAAGGCTCAGTACATGCCTGTAGATGGAGTTAAATATCAAGGAACCGGAGCAGGCCTTACAGCTAAGCGATCCAGCTTAGCTCAGATGGGACCCACCAACCCTCCTCAGCTGACCTGTTGGTTTGCTGTCCGGCTCCTCGCCCTGAGATGAGTTTGTAGATAAATTCACTACCTCCAACAGAACCGACGAGGGGGGATGGAAAAAAGCAGAGCGCTTTCAGGCACAAGTGGCCTTCTCCAGGGATCTGCGGGAGTTACCTGAAGCATCTCCTTGCTTCAGATGGCAGCAGCAGGAATCGCAGCTTCTTCTGTACTAACTACTTCCAGTCCAGACTCCTGCTAATGTTTATTAGTAATATCATAGAATCACAAAATGGTCTGGGTTGGAAGGGACCCCAAGGATCACAGAGTTCCAACCCCCTGCCACAGGCAGGGACACCAACCTCCAGGCATGATCTGGACAAGGTTGCCCAGGGCCCCATCAAACCTGGCCTTGAACATTTCCAGGGATGGGGCATCCAGCACCTTGCCACTCTCTCTGTAAAGAACTTCCCCCTCATATCTAATCTAAACCTTCTCTCCTTAGGGAGGGAAGCCTCTTCTCAGCAGTCTGTGGGGACAGGACAAGGGGCAATGGCCTCAAGTTGGAGCACAGGAAGTTCCATGCCAATATGCGGAATTTTTCACAGCGAGGGTGAGGGAGCCCTGGGACAGGCTGCCCAGGGGGTGTGGAGTCTCCTGCTCTGGAGATATTCAAGACCCACCTGGATGCTTCCCTGTGTGACCTGTCCTAGGGACCCTGCTTTGGCAGGGGGTTGGACCCGATGATCTCTGGAGGTCTCTTCCAACCCCTACGACTGTCTCTGTGATTCTGTGATTTTCTTGCTTTCCAGTGCTGGAAAATTGATTGCCGGACTCATCACCGACCTCACGAGGACGCACATACTGTATCTGCCGCCTCTGGATGTACCTTGTCGGCTCAATCTCTGCCTGCAGGTGGGGGTATTGTCACGCTTCCATCCGCCCATCCATCCGTGCGCGCACGGAGCTGGGCACCCGCCTTGAGCTCCCGCAGGCGGGTGGGACGGGGCTTCCCGCGTCCCTTCAAGGCGCCGCTTTCCCGGGACCGAGGGAGCGGGGTGCGGGGCGGAGGAGAAGCAGCCGGCATCTCAACCTCCCCGCAGCCGTGCGGTGCTGCCCGGGACAGCGGGGCGGGGGGCAGCGGGGCTGGCGGGAGCCCGAGGAGCCGCCGGGTGCCGGGACGCGCGGCGGCGCCGGGGCAGCAGGGGGAGCTCCCGGCCCACGCGTGGCGGGGCCCGGCGGGGCTGGGGGGAGCTCAGCACCGCTAACAGGAGTTGGGAAGTTTGTGGCCGCACGGCGGGGCATCTTCCCGGCGATAACGCGCTCCGGCCGCCGCGCAGCACTTAAGTTCCTACGCGGGCGGCTTTGAATATAAGGCGCCGCGCCCCCTGCCACGTCCCTCGGCATGCGGGGCAAGCGCGCCCCAGCCCCGACCGAGGGATCCCCGCCGCCCCGATACCCTCCACCGCCCCCTTCGGCGGTCGGCGAAGCACCCCCGGCGCGGCGGGACGGGCCGCAGCCCCCACACGTTCCGCCGTGGCAGGGGCCGGAGCGGGGTATCCCCCCAGGTGCGCGGCGCAGCGGGGCCCCCGCGGAGCCGGGGCGGGGCGAGGCGGGGCGGGGCGGCGGGCGGGGCGGTGGCGGGCGGGGCGGCCAATGGGAGGCCGAGGGGGGAGCCGGCCCCGGGAGTCAAGAGGGAAGGGATCAATGAGAGCCGGGCAAAGTTGGGGCCGGGCGGCGGCGAGCTCCGCGGCTGTGGATTACAAACCCGGCGGCGCCTCACATCGCCGCTGAGCGCCCGGGCATGTTGGTGGGCCGGCGGCCGCTGAGGAGCGGCGGAGCGCGGGGCCCCCGGCGGTAGCGGCGACGGCGGCTGCCGAGCGGCGATGCGGCGTAGCGCCCCCGGCCGCCCCCCAGCCCCGGAGCGGCGGCGGAGGCGGAAGGCGGAGCGGCGGCTACAGCAGCAGCAGCGGGAGCGGCGGCGGAGTGCCCCGTGAGCGCGGCGCGCCGGCGGGTCTGCTCCGGTCCGCGGCGGGGCAGGGCGAGCGGAACCTCCGCGGGTGAGGAGAGAGGGAGCGGGAGTGGTCGGGGCGGCCGCGGGGAGGGAGGCGGGGGGAGGGGGAGAGAGGCGAGGCGGACCCCCCGGAGCGTGGGGTGGCACCACTGGGAAAGCGCCGGCGCCTGCCCCCCGCTTCAGTGAGCTGCGTGTTCCCCTCTCCCCGGGGGCGCCATGGGCCGCCCCCCGCCGCCCGCGGGGCCCCGCCGCCGCTGCTGCTGCTGCTGTCGCTGCTGCTGCCGCTGGGCGCCGCCGCGGAGCCCCGCCAGGTCTTCCAGGTGCTGGAGGAGCAGCCGCCCGGCACCTGGGTGGGCACCATCGCCACCCGCCCCGGCTTCACCTACCGCCTGAGCGAGCACCACGCGCTCTTCGCCATCAACGCCACCTCGGGCGCCCTGCACACCCGCGCCACCATCGACCGCGAGAGCCTGGCTAGCGACGTGGTGGACCTGGTGGTGCTCTCCAGCCAGCCCACCTACCCCAGCGAGGTGCGGGTCCTGGTGCTCGACCTCAATGACAACGCGCCTGTCTTCCCGGACCCCTCCATCGTGGTGACTTTCAAGGAGGACACAGGCAGCGGGCGCCAGCTTATCCTGGACACGGCCACCGATGCTGACAGCGGCACTAACGGCGTGGACCACGGCTCCTATCGCATTGTGGCTGGCAACGAGGAGGGGCGATTCCGCCTCAACATCACGCTTAACCCCAGCGGCGAAGGAGCTTTCTTGCACCTGGTTTCCCGGGGTGGGCTGGACCGGGAGGCCACCCCCGCCTACCAACTGTTGGTGCAGGTGGAGGACAAGGGTGAGCCCCGTCGGCAGGGGTACCTTCAGGTCAACGTCACTGTCCAGGATATCAATGACAACCCACCTGTCTTCAGCCAGACTCTTTATGAGGCACGAGTGCCTGAGGATGCGCCTGTTGGGGCCAGTGTTCTCCAGGTGGCTGCAGCTGATGCTGATGAAGGCACCAATGCTGACATCCGCTACCGCCTGGAAGGAGGTGATGCTGGTGGCGGTGGAGAGGGGACTGGCAGACTCCCATTTGAGGTGGACCCTGAAAGCGGGGTGATCCGCATCCGGGAGAGCTTGGACTATGAGATGCGACAGCAGTACTCGCTGACGGTGCAGGCCATGGACCGAGGGGTGCCGGCACTGAGCGGCCGTGCCGAGGCCCTCATCCGCCTGCTCGACGTCAACGACAACGAGCCCCGGGTGAAGTTTCGCTATTTCCCGGCCACCTCCCGCTTTGCCTCTGTGGACGAGAATGCAGCCCCCGGCACGGTGGTGGCTCTGCTGACAGTGAGCGACGCCGACTCGCCTGCCGCCAATGGGAACATCTCTGTGTCGATCCTGGCAGGAAATGAGCAGCGGCACTTTGAGGTGCACAGCAGTAAGGTACCCAACCTCAGCCTTATAAAGGTAGCAGCAGCGCTGGACCGGGAGCGCATCCCAGCCTATAACCTTACAGTGGCGGTGGCTGATAACTATGGGGCTGTGCCACCATCCCCGGGCTCCCCCACTTCTTCCCTCTCCCCTGATGGGGGCTGGCGGCTCCCACGAGCCGCTCATCAGTAGCCAGCCTGGTGATATTTGTGAATGACATTAATGACCACCCCCCGTCTTTGGGCAGTCGGTCTACAGGGTGAACATCAGTGAGGAGGTGCCCCTGGGCAGCTACGTGCGGGGCCTCAGTGCTACGGACCGTGACTCGGGCCTCAATGCCAACCTCAAATACAGCATTGTCTCAGGCAATGAGCTTGGCTGGTTCCGCATCAGTGAGCACAGTGGGCTGGTCACCACGGCCGGCCCTGAGGCCGGCACTGCTGGGCATGCTGCGGGCACATCCATCTCCAGCGGGCTGGACCGGGAGACTGCTTCTCAGGTGGTGCTTAACATCAGCGCCCGCGACCAGGGGGTGCAGCCCAAGTTCTCCTACGCACAGCTGGTGGTGACCATCCTGGATGTCAATGACAACAGACCTTGCTTCAGCCAACCTGAGGGCTACCAGGTGTCCCTGGCTGAAAACTCCCCATCAGGAACTGAGCTGCTGGTCCTGAGTGCCACGGATGGGGACCTGGGGGACAATGGGACCGTCCGCTTCTCCCTGCAGGAAGCTGAGCCTGTCCTGGCAGTGGTTGGTCCCTCCTCAGTTACCCCTCGCCGGATCTTTCGCTTGGATCCTGTGTCGGGCAAGCTCAGCACCATCTCGCAGCTGGACCGGGAGGATCAGGCTCACTTCTCCTTGCAGGTCTTGGCCACGGATTTAGGTTCTCCTCCTCTTTCTTCAACAGCCCGAGTTAATGTGAGTCTTCTGGATGTGAACGACAATAGCCCCGTGTTTTACCCTGTTCAGTATTTTGCCCACATCCAAGAGAACGAGCCAGCTGGAACCTATGTGACTACAGTGTCTGCCACAGACCCTGATCTGGGACCCAATGGGACTGTCAAGTACAGCATCTCAGCTGGGGACACCTCTAGATTTCAGGTCCACGGTCAGACAGGGGTCATTACAACCAAAATAGCCCTTGACCGGGAGGAGAAAACTGCTTACCAGTTGCAGATTGTGGCCACTGATGGTGGTCATCTTCAGTCACAGAACCAAGCCATTGTCACTATCACTGTTTTGGACACCCAGGACAATCCACCTGTTTTCAGCCAAGGCATGTACAGTTTTGTTGTCTTTGAAAACGTTGCCCTAGGTTACCACGTAGGCACTGTTTTTGCTTCCACCATGGACCTCAACACCAACATTAGCTACCTTATTACGACAGGCGACCAAAGGGGCATGTTTTCCATCAATAGGGTGACAGGGCAGATCACCACAGCCAGCATTATCGACAGGGAGGAGCAAGCCTTTTACCAGCTGAAGGTGGTTGCTAGCGGTGGGGCGATAACTGGGGATGCTGTGGTCAATATAACAGTCAAAGACTTAAATGACAACTCCCCGCACTTTATTCACGCGGTGGAAAGTGTCAATGTGGTGGAAAACTGGAAAGCTGGGCATACCATATTCCAGGCCAAAGCTCTGGATCCTGATGAAGGTGTTAATGGCGCGGTCCTCTACAGCCTTAAGCAAAACCCCAAGGGCTTGTTCTCAATCGATGAACAGACAGGTGCCATAAGCTTAACAGGGCCACTTGACATAAATGCTGGGTCTTACCAGGTTGAAATCCTGGCCTCGGATATGGGGGTGCCGCAGTTGTCCTCTAACTTTATCCTGACTGTCTCTGTCCATGATGTAAATGACAACCCGCCTGTGTTTGACCAGCTCTCCTATGAAATTACTATCTTGGAATCGGAGCCTGTGAATTCCAGGTTCTTTAAGGTGCAGGCATCCGATAAAGACTCTGGAGTGAATGGTGAAATAGCTTATAGTATAATTGAAGGAAACACTGGGGATGCCTTTGGCATATTCCCGGATGGTCAGCTGTACATAAAAAGTGAACTGGACCGGGAACTTCAGGAAAGGTACGTTTTACTGGTGGTTGCCTCTGATAGAGCAGTAGAACCTCTCAATGCTACCGTGAATGTTACTGTAATTCTGGAGGATGTGAATGACAACAGGCCCCTGTTCAACAGTACCAACTACGTCTTTTATTTTGAAGAGGAGCAGAGAGGTGGGTCGTATGTAGGCAAAATAAACGCTGTAGATAAAGACTTCGGGCTGAACGGTGAAGTCAGGTATTCATTTGAGCATCTGCAGCCAGATTTTGAGCTGAACACGGTGACCGGGGAGATACGGAGTACTCACCAGTTTGACAGAGAAGCCCTTATGAGACAGAGGGGAGCTGCAGTGTTTAGTCTTACGGTGATAGCAACGGATCAGGGGTTGCCAAAGCCTCTAAAGGATCAGGCAACTGTACAGATCTACATGAAGGACATCAATGACAACGCCCCCAAATTTCTGAAAGATCTCTACCAAGCTACTATATCTGAATCAGCGGCTAATCTGACACAGGTTCTGAGAGTTTCTGCCTCGGATGTTGATGAAGGGGTTAATGGATTGATTCACTACTCTGTGATCAAGGGAAACGAAGAAAAGCAGTTTGCCATAGACAGTAGCACGGGCCAAGTGACTTTAGTTGGCAAACTAGATCATGAAGCTACTGCGTCGTATTCGCTTGTCATCCAAGCTGTAGATGCTGGAGCAGTTTTCCTAAGCTCAACTTGTATGCTGAGCATTGATGTACTGGATGAAAATGACAACAGTCCTTCCTTCCCAAAATCAACCTTGTTAGTGGATGTCCTGGAAAATATGCGGATTGGAGAACTGGTGTCGTCTATCACTGCCACTGATTCTGATTCGGGTGACAATGCTGACCTCCACTACAGCATTACGGGGACCAACAATCACGGGACCTTTAGCATCAGTCCCAACACCGGTAGTATTTTTCTTGCGAAGAAACTGGACTTTGAGACGCAATCCCTGTACAAGCTAAATATCACAGCGAAAGACCAAGGAAGGCCACCGCGGTCATCTACGATGTCAGTGGTAATACATGTCAGGGATTTTAATGATAACCCCCCTAATTTTCCTCCCGGGGACATCTTTAAGTCTATTGTTGAGAACGTTCCCATCGGTAGCTCTGTCATTTCCGTCACCGCTCATGATCCGGATGCGGATATTAATGGTCAGCTAACGTATGCGATCATTCAACAGATGCCAAGGGGTAACCACTTCCGTATAGATGAAGTGAGAGGGACGATATATACCAATGCTGAAATAGACCGCGAGTTTGCTAATCTCTTTGAGTTAACCATCAAAGCCACCGATCAGGCTGTTCCCGTGGAGTCCAGGCGGTTTGCTCTGAAGAACGTGACCATCTTGGTGACAGACCAAAATGACAACGTTCCCGTGTTCCTGTCGCAGAACGCTCTTGCAGCTGACCCCTCGGTTTTGATCGGTTCAATCCTGACGACGATCGTCGCCGCGGATCCAGACGAAGGCGCCAACGGAGAAGTGGAATATGAAATAATCAACGGAGACACCGAAACCTTCATTGTGGATCGTTACAGTGGAGATCTGAGAGTAGCATCAGCTTTGGTGCCTTCCCAGCTCATATACAATCTAATCGTCTCTGCCACGGATCTTGGTCCCGAAAGAAGAAAATCCACCACTGAGATGACTATAATTCTGCAAGGGGTTGACGGGCCTGTCTTCACTCAGCCAAAATACATCACCATCTTAAAAGAAGGCGAGCCTATTGGGACAAACGTTATATCTATCGAAGCAGCGAGCCCGCGGGGCTCCGAAGCTCAGGTGGAGTATTACATTGTGTCCGTCCGATGCGAAGATAAGCACCTCGGGCGCCTCTTCACCATCGGGCGCCACACTGGTGTCATCCAGACTGCTGCCATTTTGGACAGGGAGCAAGGAGCGCGTCTCTACTTGGTGGATGTTTACGCCATTGAGAAGTCGTCTGTTTTGCCTCGGACACAGAGAGCAGAGGTAAAGCTTTTATTCAGTAATTTATTTATGGTTTTTTACTCGTTTGCATTCTAAACGGGCCATTCTGTGTGTTTGCTGTTTTAGAGAGGGTAGTGCCTAGCAGAAGAGTTGAGGGATACATCTGCTTTTCAGTTAGCTGAAGATAACCTTTCAGTTAGCATACCTTAAATCTGCTGCTAGCAATGTGAGAGGGGCTTAGGTGTAGCCCTAAAATTTGGCTACTGGTGTTTGCTGAATTAATTTGAGGTACTGAATGCTTCAGGTGCTAAAGGCTTTAATCACAGGGGGTTCTCAGTTTTGCATGCCTTCTTGTTTTAGCGGTTGTTAATTATTTCAGGTCTTTCTATTCCTGCGTGAACTAAAGCTGAAGTTCTTTCACCACAGTGAAATGTGTCAGTGTTTGAGAACTGTCTGGGAGAGGATTGCTCTCTGAACAGCTCCTGTGGCCTCTCAAGCCTTGGATGTGCTTGGCGTCGCTGCCTGGTTAAGTACCTCAGATAGGTTTCCTCACACGTCTTCAACTTAGGCTCCTTCTTTACCCTCTCTGAGTATGAAAATGGCATTGTTCCTGTTTTTTTTAGATGTGGCAGACGATAAAAGCGTAACGCTGTAGCTGGCAGTTTTCCTTACCACAAAGCTGGTTGCCTTGGGGTTGACTTGAAGGCTATTGAAATGTTGTGTGCCTGACAAGCTTGAGGAGCAAAGGATGGAAAACACATCAACTGAGAAGCACAAGTGTTTCATGTGCTCTGCATGGTAATTGAGCCTCAGAGCCGATCACTGATGCCATTCTTGCTGTTGTCTTTGGGAAGCCTGGTGGGAAAGGGTGCCCTGAGTTTGCTTTAAGTTGCACCATCTTCTGGTACTGCCTTCTGTGCTTTGCTGTGAGCCTTTGAACTCTCAGTTCCTGGAAGCTTGGGGCTGGCACTGCTGAGTGGGACACCCAGCAGAGGATGCTGGTAGCATGTAGTGGTTCAACCATTTCCCTCACCGGCTAAGCATATTACCTCAGTGTTGTGCAGTCATTAGGCGTTCCAGGGGTCACCCCCAGCTATTCCCTCTTGGGAATCACATCTTAGTTTTGATCCATCAAGAATCCTGTGGTGGTTTGGGTTGGTTTGGTGGGGTTTTTGTTCTTTCTGATTTTAGCAGATGTGGTATCTATCTTGGCAGCTGTAGCTTTTTCACGTCAGAGTCACTTCTTAGCTCTCTTACTGGAGTTTAAGTATGATGTGTATAGGTATGTAACCTTACCCTCCTTTACTGGCAGTGACTGATGCTCTGCAAAGTAACTCTTAGGGAGTTTAAGCACTATTTGTGTTTTGAACAACAGTAGTTTATTGGAAAATAACCCAGTCTAGTAGCGCTACTGGTTTAAATAATGCTGGTTTTGTGAGAAGATTCCTGTTATGTAGGTCTTGGTTATCAGTTACACCGGCTTGTTATCGGTAAAAGATTAAAGCCTTATAGTTTATTTTCTTTTATTATGTCATATTTTGGGTTGATGGGCAATTGTTTTGAGGGTTAAGCCTTTTGTTAGTGAGTGTGCAGATCACAGTCCTGCAGCTTTGAGTCTGCTTGCGTGACCGAAGAGTCTCTTGAGCAGCAGGCTCGTAGGAGACCCCATGGTTGTAATAGGCTCCTAGGCTGTAAAAGTATTTAATATGGATATTTGCTGAGTGGAGAAGAGAACAGCCGTTGAGACTTTAAAAGAAATTTTACAGTGTTGAACACAAACCGCTCCTGAAATGAAAAGCAAATGTTTCATTCCGTAAAGAGCACTGAAAGCAGTAGTCGGGAGCTGGGTTTTCATATTACTGGTTGCATCGTTACAGCTTCTAAAATGCTTCTTCTCCCAAACATAATTAGCTTACTGTGCCTGCCATAGAAATACATTGTATGTTATAATCAGCTATCAACTTTAAAAAACAGAACCATATGTAGTCTCTCTCTTTCTCTCTCTCTTTTGATTTAATTTCTCTGGCATGGTTCTTGCTGTCCCACACTTGAGCAAGAACTACTACAGTAAGGTTCTTTGTGCGAGCTGACGGTCAGCACTGAATGAGCAGAGCAGCTTTTGTTCAGGGTGTTCACTTCCCTTGCTCATGAGGGTAGAGGTTTGATGTACCAAAGGCACACATTCTGATGGTTTTTCCTATAAAACAAAGCATCTGGCACCCAAGTTCTGTGAATGTTACCTCTTATCTTTGGAAACCCACCTTAAAACACAGAGTAAGGCTTTAGTATCCCTATCAAATGTGTAATTCAGAAGCTCTAGTGTCTTCATTCAGTTCTGGTGTTCAGGGTGATGGTTTCAGTGTCGGTATAACCAGAACACTGAGGAGAGACAATGAAAGGTGGCCTGAACCTGTAGAAAACAAAAGCCACAAAACTTCAGTGTTCTTTGGCACATAATGTATTCATCTTTTTAATATACATGTGGCATGATGAAGACTTGAATGGTTTTTAGATTACCCTGTGAGATGTAAAGCATTGATGTGGGCATGCAGACAAAAACCTAATAGGCCTGGTACTGCCTATACCTGAGTTTTCTGACCAAACAAGCCATATGGATATAAGTCTTTTTATTTGTTTTCTGGGTTCTTTGGGGGGGGGGAGGAGGGAAGCTTGTGCGTTGTGTATTTTTCTTTTTTTCTCCTTATGAAGCGTATGCTGGGGTTTGTTTCTGAGTCTGGTTAAAGAAAAGGGGAAAGGGGGGGAGGAAGTAATGGAGTATGAGTAACAATTTCCCCATTCTTCTTCACTGCCTGTGAAGGCTTCTGCCCCAATGCCAGACATCATTTTAATTGTGCTGTGGCATGCGAGTGAACCACTGAGTACTTGGAGCCACCCCATGTTAAACTTGCTGGCGCAGACTGACAGAGAGAGAGCAGTGGTAGCCAGAAAGTCAATAATCTTCTGCCTAATGTAGGCTTTAGGAATGGTTTTGGGTGGCAGATACCTGGTTTGAAACAGGGATATTTACATCTTTGAAATGGTGACTCCGAGCCAGTACAAAAGAAGAGCAGGCTCGTGTGAAACCACCTGCTCTGGAAGTGCATCGCTCTGTGTTCTTGGGAAATGGCATGGTGGAGTTTGTTTTCCCCCTGAATTCTGTCTCTAAACTCTCCAACTCTACTTTTTTTTCTTTATTTTTTTTCCCCCTCTTAATATAAAGCTATATCAAAAAAGATCCACCCACTGTTCCAACTGAAAGCCTCTTTCCAGTGTTTTCTCATCCACCCCAGGGGTTTAGTCTGCTCCTTAGGGCATTCATCTGCTGACTGTGGGGCTGTATGCCAGCCTCCCCTTCCCAAAGAGAGGGGCCAAGGGAAGAGCTAGGCAATGGCAGAGCTGTGGCAAACCCCCTTCTCCACCCACAGCACCTGACATGAATTAAATCTGAAGGTTTATGTTTACCTTCTCAGCAGCAAGGAGTTTAAAAGACAAGGTCCAGTTTATTTATGGCTTGTGAATCTGTTTGGGTTTTTTAGCACCTGGTTTTTGTTTGTTTCTGTGCTTGGTTTTACTATGTGGAGGGAAAAGCTGTGTGTGTTTTGGGGCGGTGTTTGCTGTCAGGTAAAGCTCATGCTCACAAAGTACCAAACATTTTGAGACCTCCAAAGAAAACCTTGCTGCTTGTTCCATTGTGTTTTGGAGCAAAGTGGTTTAATTTTTGGGAAGCTGTTACTGAACCTGAAACCCTTTGTTGTGGACTTTTAGCCTACATTTCGGTGCAACTTAAGTGACAGACTGTTAGGTTGCACACTGTGTGAACACGTTCTGTGGTCAGCCTTAGTTTGTCCCCTCTTGTGTTACTCATTAGCTGTTGCACTGAGCTTTGCAGGTAAGAAAATAATAATGTAGGTGTTCTGAAGAGACACCTGTTTGTTCTGTTTGATGTTTTATGCCTTTGTATGTGTTTCTGATGAAAGGAAAGCGGGGTGTGTGTGTGTGTGTGGAAAAGAAGCAATTGCTTAGTTCTTTTCCCTTGGCTCTCCAACATAAATTCTTGTTTAACCTCTTTCATGTGGGACTGAGGGTTTCCCCACCATGATACTGTGTTTAATACAGAATGGTTCATGCCTACAGGCATCACTTGAAACCCATGTGACTATTCAATCCTGCATCCCAAAACACTGACCGTAGGCTGCGGGATCTTTCGGGTGATTGTATGTCCTATTCTGTCTCTCACCTGGCAGCACTAAAAGGGACCCAGGGACAGCACCTCATCTCTGTGCTGCCTTACCAGAGATTAAACAGAGTGAGATAAGATGTGTGGTCTCTGTGGTTAACCCTTCAATGGATGGCCTCCTCGCAAGGAGCAGTGGATTTGCTAGGGGCCAGTGGTGCCAAGGTGTACATCATATCTATATATGATATGAGAGGGGTAACGGTTTGGGAGGCGAGCTACTCATTCAGTTAAACATCTTTCATATTCTTTAAAGAGGTTCATCCTTTCCAAGGAAGGGAGAAGAGGGTACAGACGAGGAAAGTTTGTAAACTTCAAGTGGAAGATTTTGTGAGGGGATGTTTGCCTGAAAATGGAAATATGTGGATCAGCAATCTGAGTAGCGTTCCTTACCTATGAATGCTAACATGCTCTCAAAGGAGGGGTGGTTGGCTTAGCTTTTGGATGGGGAAACTGAGTTTCTTTTTGCCTTTGTGCATTCATACTGGCTGCTTGTGCTGCGTTTAATGACTGGCACTATTGGGAAGCTTCAACTTCTAAGCTAGGGAGGTGCTTATCTCCTAAATCCAAAAAAGCAGTCTTTGATCAGGCTAGGTATGGGGATTTTAGACAAAGTTTGCTGTTGGTATAGTAAAGATCTTCCATTAATGAAGACAGGCAAAATGAGTGGCCCTGTCTTCCTGAAAGAGAATCATGTTTCGCACTGAGTCAGTGTCAAGTGCAGCTGTGGCTGTTAAACTAGTGTAAACACCATGCAACAGTTTGTGGAGCTTTTTGACTTGTCCCATCCTAGGTTCTGTGGCTTAGCTTGCTCTGTGTCACTTCTGCACCCTGTGGGTACTTGCTGGGCCTGGGAGTGGGGTGGAGGTTCTCAAAACCTGTCTCCACCGTTGCACGTGCCTGCTGCAGAGCTCCAGAAGCCTGGGCTTAGAAAGGAAAGAGGCTGCTAAGCAGGAATGATGGAGCCACGGGAGAGTAGTGCATCCCTTAGGCTGCGTACCACTAGATGTGAGGCTAGATCTGATGTTCCTTTGAGAGAGAGAAAGGGGCAGAACACTGCAGGTGTCACTTTTCTGACCGAGCTGGCAAATGGTGCAGGGATTTAAATTTAGTAAGAGGATCTGAAACCCATTTCAGCAAAATCTTATCTGGCATGTCTGGTATTTACCAGTACAAGTAAGAACAATGGGGTACTCCTTGTATTCATACTATTTATAAATTGTTTTATTCTTTAATGATACATGGCACGTTAATTGTAGCTTGACAAAGGAAACTACTTATGAAACGTTTGAGTAAACAATGAAAATCTGCTGCCTTGTCCCAGCTCCAAAGCCTTTTTTTTTCCCTTTTTTTTCCCTCCTTCCCAGTGCTGATATCACTGATTCAGAGAAGTGTGTAATTATTTAAGTTACCGCTGCTGCTTGCACTGATCTGAAAAAGGATCTTTAAGCTCTTGAGAGGGAGATGAATGTGCCTCATGTCAAAAACCATTCTGATCCACTTTGTGGGTTTCAGTTGGAAGCTGTCCCCCTTTTCTTTTTTTTTTTTTCTATCCTCTTTCATTTCTTTAATGATTCTGCCCTGCTACACTTTGTTAATAGCTAGAATTTCTCATTTCTTTCCCTTTTTTGCAGCCTCAGGGCATTTTTTGCATGCAGGGTCACTTCACAATTTTTATGTTAAAATCACTAGACTTCTAAAAACAACATTCTTTATGATGGAAAATAATATTTTTCATGCATCTCTAATGCAAACACCAGAAATAATAGCCAGGAAAAACCCAGAGCAAAATTTTCATGTGCTTGTTTTTGCTAAGTGTTAAATTCTCTATACACATCTCCCAATGATTCTTGGAATGTACTGATGTCAATTAGCAAGTCCTTTTCCATGTAAAACGAGATGTACCCTCCCCAGCCCCATGCTGCTGGAGCACAGGTTTCTTTCCATGTGTTGGAGTTAAGTGAAGGAATCAGTGGCCGTTTGTTAAGGAGAACGGCAGAAGTTGGTGACTGATGCTTGCCTGTCCTTTTGGTGTCTACAGGTCTCCCCGCTGGCTTTTTACAGGGGGCAGACTATGTTGTTGGTGGTGCCTGAAATCTTTGCCATTGTTTTCCTGTTTCCTGTATATATCGTGAACCTTGCAACTGCATCTCAGCAGAGGGTGTTTGTACACCTTCAGACCAATGGAAGGATGCTCCAGATGCTTCCATGGTCTCTTCTGAGACCTTTCTAGTGGTTGGATGTTGTTGAACAGTCACTTCTAAGGGCTGCTTTCCATCCCACATTGAAGGAACCCCTGAGTGTGCCATAGTTATACCAGTGCCGTTTCTTTTAACCATGTCTAGACTAGGGAGTAGCATTAGTAAGGGGCTGAGAGAGCCCATGGGATCCTGGGGGGCATCAGGAGGAGTGTAGCCAGCAGGTCACAGGAGGGGATCCTCTCCCTCTGCTCTGCCCTGGTCAGGCCCCACCTGGAGTATTGTGTCCAGTTCTGGGCTCCCTGGGATAAAAAGGACAGGGATCTCCTGGAGAGAGTCCAGAGAAGGGCTATGAAGATGATGAAGGGCCTGGAGCATCTCCCCTGTGAGGAAAGGCTGAGTGAGCTGGGACTCTTCAGTCTGGAGAAGAGAAGACTAAGGGAGGACCTAATTAATGTTTATAATTATCTTCAGCATGGGATGCAGGGGGAATTGGCCAGCCCCTTTTCAGTGTCTGTGGGGACAGGACAAGGGGCAATGGCTGCAAGTTGGAGCACAGGAAGTTCCACACCAACCTGGGGAAGAACTTTTCCCCAGTGAGGGTGAGGGAGCCCTGGGACAGGCTGCCCAGGGGGGTATGGAGTCTCCTTCTCTGGAGAGATTCCAGCCCTGTCTGGATGCCTCCCTGTGCAATATGAGCTGGGGAGCTGCTTTGGCGGGGGGTTGGACCTGATGATCTCTGGAGGTCCCTTCCAACCCCTATGATTCTATGATTGCAGCTGAGTCAGCTTGTTTTCTTACCTGTGTCATTCCATCTGTGCAAAACCCATATGTAGACTTCAGCCCCAGTGCTCTTGGGTCCTAATGAGGAGAGAAATTGGTGCCGACTAAAATTTGAAGTGAAACAAAGAGTTTTCCTAGCATATTCCCATAGCTAGGGGAAGCAGTGCCAGGTCAGTGTGGTACATCGGTGCCATACCAGGCTTCGTTTTGGTAAGATTATAGCCTGCCTTCAGTCTGCCAAGAATAACACCAGATACATTGGGGGAAACTGTGTCTTTGTTTCGCTAGGATGATTCTCTCTGTTCTAGTAAATCTTATTTTTAATTAGAGTCTAGACTGTCACCCAGGTTTGTTTTCATAGCCATCTCTTTCTGTTTACTTCTGCGGCGCAGTGACATACCGAAAGGCCAGCAGAACAGATGGAAACCGATGGCTATGACTGCACCACAAAATGTGTATCGCCGCCTTCGTTAAGGCAGAGGGAGTTTCAAAGGGCCTATTATGAAGTGGTAATTTATGTGCCAGCAGCTATGTGGAAAGCAATGAAAACAAGCGTTTGCCTCCGCGTTTCATGTTCTGCCGGCTTCGCACATGCACGCTGTTAATAGACTCGTGCTTGTATCAACATGGTGATCTTCAATTAGGGTGTAAGGGTTCTATTATATTTAGCACAGGCATACCTCTCTGCAGATAGAAAGGAGCACTCGTGGTGGAAAGCACTCGGCAGCCTCCGAGGCTCCAAGCAAGACAACAGGAGGGTTGGGGGCTCCTCCTTTTTGGAGAAGAATGTTTTCTTACAGTACATCGCGTTACCCCTTTCTTTGCCCTGCAGCCTGGAGGTAGCATCCCTTGGCCAAGTTTAGAAGGCTAAGAGGGGAGCTTATTAATGTTTATAAATATCTGGAGTGTGGGACAAAAGGGGAAATAGCCAGCCTCTCTTCAGTGGTCTGTGGGGACAGGACAAGGGGCAATGGCCTCAAGTTGGAGCACAGGGAGTTCCACACCAACATGGGGAAGAACTTTTCCCCGGTGAGGGTGAGGGAGCCCTGGGACAGGCTGCCCAGGGGGGTGTGGAGTCTCCTTCTCTGGAGAGATTCCAGCCCCATCTGGACGCCTCCCTGTGTGACCTGTCCTAGGGACCCTGCTTTGGCAGGGGGGTGGACTCGATGATCTCTGGAGGTCCCTCCCAACCCCTACAGTTCTGTGATTCCCTGTAGTGAGGGAAGCTGACTCCTAGGAGCCCTGTGAAGTTGATCTGGGTCCTCTACTAGAGCTGAAACACAGAGTAAGGACCTGTCTCACAGATCTAAGTGAAGCACATGGAAATAGTTTTGAGATGTGCCACGTGACTAGTAGGTGAAGTATCATCAGCAGTAACGCAAAATCATAACTTGCCTGACTTCATATATCTGCCTTTTCCAACCTTGTGGCTCACTATGTTCTTCTCAAAATGCATGTACAGGCCAAAATAATTCTCTCTTCAGACACTCATCTGGATGGTCATTTTCCAAATGCAATCTGGGTCAAAAAATATTGTAGTTTTCTCTGTGGGATCTGTCTGTACTGTTCTAGCTCTGATCAGGTACCTGTCTGTACTCCTCCTGACTGGGAGTCCAACCCCAACTTACTGTTGTGAGCAAAAAAGTGTCTAAAAGGCAAGGGGAGGATGGCAGCGTGACTCTTGGGGTTTGTTTTTAGGAGATTCAGAAAGGAAATAAGGAGGATGCGCTTGTTCTCCCATAGTACCTGTGATACGAGGTGGGTGTTGAAGGTTGAGAGCAAAGCTGTTTTGTGTTGTTTGATGTGGCCTGTGCTGCAGTGTGTGCAGTGACCTGAATGCTGATGGTATGGTTGGAGGTGGGCTGTATGGCTTTATTTTTTAAGTGGCATAAGAGAACATTAGAGACCATCACATCTGCTGTACTGTGGAGCCCATCCTGCCATGCTGGGACTGGTGCTGCTTAATAATCTTGATTAATGATATTAACAGTGGGATTGAGTGCACCCTCAGCAAATTTGCTGATGATACCAAGCTGAGTGGTGAAGTTAATGTGCTGGAGGGATGGGATGCCATCCAGAGGGACCTGGACAGGCTGGAGAAGTGGGCCCAGGTGAACCTCAAGAGGTTCAACAAAGCCAAGTGCAGGGTCCTGCACCTGGGTCTGGACAATGCTGTTATCCATACAGGTCAGGAGATGATGTGCTGGAAAGCAGCCCTGAGGAAAAGGACTTGGGAGCACTTGTGGATGGAGAAGCTGGACATGAGCCACCAGTGTGCATCTGCAGCCCAGAAGGCCAATCACATCCTGGGCTGCATCAAAAGAAGAGTGGGCAGCAGATCAAGAGAGGAGATTCTGCCCCTCTGCTCTGGTGAGACCTCACCTGGAGTACTGCATCTGGCTCTCAACACAAGAAGGACATGGACCTGTTGAAACGTGTCCAGAGTAGGCCACAAAAATAATCAAAGGGCTGGAGCACCTCTCCTAGAAAGACAGGCTGAGAGAGTTGGGCTTTTTCAGCTTGGAGAAGAGAAGGCTCTGGGGAGACCTTCCAGTAAGGTGAAAGGGGCCTACAAGAAAGCTGGGGAGGAACTCTTCAGGAGGGCATGAGCGATAGGATGAGGGGTAATGGTTTTAAACTCGAAGAGGGGGAATTTAGGTTGGACATGAGGAAAAAATTCTTCAATATGAGGGTGGTGGATCGCTGGAACAAGTTGCCCAGAGAGGTAGTGGAGGCCCCATCCCTGGAGATGTTCAAGGTCAGGCCTGATGGGGCTCTGAGCGACCTGATCTAGTGAAGATGTCCATGCTTACTGCAGGGGGGTTGGACTAGACGGCCCCCCTTATACATCCTTCCAACCTTATACATTCTATGATTCTATGCTGTGTGTCTGTGTGGAGGGCATGTCATCTACTACTTATTTAATTCTGTGTTAACACAGCTGATAAAACTGCTGAGCTGGAGACTTTGGTGCCTCACAAGTTACTTTTGACTCCTTCCCAAGCCCTTAGTTGGATATATCTGTTATGGGGCAGCTTATGGTACAGACCGTAATGGTCACTGGTGCTGATGGGTAACAAAGAGTAGGCTTACAAGCTGTGCTATGAGAGTGACCTCTTGGGGAGGTCTCCTCCATAGCTTTGTGGTTCATTCCTGTCCTCTCCCCTGGAGAGCGGGGCTGGACCAGCCCTGCAGCGCCTGTGCATGCATTCTGCCCTTGGGAGCAGGTCTGCGATCCCACCGGCAGCTTGCTGCCAGGTGGCTGATGTGGAGCTGCTCAGAGCTGGCTCATAGCTCTGCTCCCATACTGCTGCTGATGGGAGTTTAACATCTAACACGAAGCAAACAATGAACAAAGGGTGGCTTTTCTCCCAGTGGGTTATGCTGCTGAGTGTCAGCTTTAGCTATAAAACCACCGGAGTTTCTTTCCTTAAGGATTCCTTTGGAGGTACCTTCAATTCTAATGGTTTCAAAGCCTTTTCAAGATGTGTTTTTTTTGTCCAGAGTATGAATGAGTGAAATATTAACTTACAACTTTAAGCAAGCACTTCATATCTAGCCCTCTTGGGGATTTTTAGGTAAGTTGTGTTTCTTGAAATACAACCCAGGAGAAGGCTATTAATTTGGAGAGCGTGTGTGGGAGATGTTTCACTGACTAAAATCAGTAGTTGTCTCTTTAAGCTGCATTCAGAATTTATATCCTATGTGGCCCAAATTCAATTAGATAGCATCCAACACTAGGTAGTGCTGAAATAAATTCAGCAATAGCCTATCAAACCAAGGATTGAATGTCTGGGGAGAGGAAAAAAAAAAAAACCAACAACCCCAAGTTCACGTGATGGGCATATACTGTGTATATTAAGCTAGAAAAAGCACTGCCTCAGACTTGAAGCTAGAGGCGCAGGGTTTGCCACAGGAGCTATGTGTGGGGAAATAGGTGGTTATGTTTCCCTTATGGTGTCCTGGGAGATAAATCCTTGCTTGGAGAGAGGAAGAGAGAGAGAGTAGGCTGAGTTGAGGGCTTCTTATGTCAAGTCCTCTCTGTATCACTTTTGGTAAATGAAGAGAATTCTACTGAAACAGCTCAACTGTGGGACGCAGCTGTAGTATATGTGCCTAAAGCTTGGTGTTTCCATAGGGATTTTCTTCTGTAATGGGATGCTTTTGGGTTCCCTGGTGCTTTTCTCCCTTTCACATTCTTTATTCTTCTCAGTACAAGTCTCTCTAATCCATCAAAGTGCCATAAGTTATAACAACATATTGCAGTTCCAAGTCTGTTCAGGAATAGAAGGTGAACTCAGTCAGGTTTTGTGCTCTTACTCTTTTGAGGCCTGCATTTTCGCTTGTGTCTATTTCAGTGACGTTTTGCCAAGTACAATTCCTTTCCCTTCAAACGTTGCCTTAGAAAGTCTTTATGCCAGTCTGCTCTGAGAAAAGGATTTGAAACTTTATGATTTCAGAGAGGGGAAAAAAATAACTAATGAAAATCCAGACTTTTAACCCCAAGAGGGTCATGCCAGATTGGTCACTAATTTACGGCGGCGGTGCTCTTACGTGAAGAGGGTTTTGTTCTGTGGTTGTCTCTCTCCAACAGCACTTAACTCCTGTGCCTCTAACTTTTGAGGTGTCAGCTTGGTTTGCTTTGTAAAAATAAATTTCCTAACTCCAAATAAGTCCCGTGGTTGGCACTGAAAGGTTGTGCGGCTTCTATCATCTGCTTATTTCTCAGTCTGTGTTTATCAAAGGGGGTTGCAGCTACTCACAGGCAGGTTAAGTGATCGTGTTGAGACCGTATTTAACTAAACACGAGCGCCTGTACCTTGTTATTTCAAGTCCTGTGATTGTCAAGACTGAGAAGGGCACTTGGCCCACGCGCTGGTGGAGAGGGGAGGAAGTGGGAGTGGATGTTTTCTTGCAGGGCAGGGTGATGCTGGGTAGGAGCGAGCTGTGCATATGCCTGCCAAAACACTTGGATCAGACTAAAGGAACACAGATGGCTGAGGCTGATAAAGGTGTCTCTTATTGTTGTTGTGTTGGGTTTTTTCTGCCTGATACTGTTTTGAGTTTCTGTGCGAGAGGGGTAAAAGGGGAGGAAGACAACTACATGAATGTTTACTTTAATAGGCTTTTACAGCCTAGGAAGAAGTTGTTATAAATTCAATACTCCTGTGTGTCCATGCTCCATAGGATGCCGAAGGCTGGAGCTGAGCCCTCCTTTCAGGTTTCTGTAACAAATGAACAATACCGTGTCCTGGGGGATTTATGTTGGGCTGTCTGGCCTTCACTCCTTATCTGCTAACAGAAAAATCCCACTGCAGCACTGCACATAGCTCCAAAAATTGGACTGAGAAGCCTGAAAAGCACGTGGCTGCCTCTGCTTATCACCAGCCATGGTGCTAGCTCTCCCCTTGCATGGCCCCTTTGCGTCTCTGTGCTTCTCAGGCTGTTGCTTGCCATGAGTGCTGTGGCGTGTGTGTGTATCTAAACATATATACATGTGTATATATACACACACATCTACAAATAACGTCTTGTACTGGGTGAGGTGGTGCCCAAGTCTTTCTGTGGTTTGCTTGGCAGAAGAGGAATCCAAGCCACCACAGGGCAGGCATGTCTAAGGGAAGAGCACATCCTGTGTGCTCTTAATCTGAGCAAAGTCTAGTTCTTTGTAAGCATTTATTATTTATTGTTGTAGGAATTAACTGGACATCCCTATCTAAAAATGGTATGCCTGAACTTTAAAGTTCCCCACAGAAATAAATGAGATGGAGTGGTGGTTCCAAGTCTGTTGGATCTGTTACACCCATGAGCAAAACCATCCGTCACAGCAGGGCTGAGGAGAATGGAGTAGATGGGAGACCTTTTCCTTTAGTTTTCCCTTGTCCTGAACAGGCGATGTCATTAGCTGACCTTAAGGGAGCTTCTAGTTCTGTAAACGATGGCAGTAATGTTCTCCTGCTCGTGACAGCTGGAAGTCCACAGGATGCTCTTGCTGATGAGCATGAAAGATGGTACTCGAGACTTCATGTGAGGGCAATTAACTTTCATTCTGACCATCTCTTTCCAGTTGCAGTCTTTTAAGTTGTGACACTGTGGTAGTTGTTTGTAGAAACTAGTTTATTTGAAATCCTAGTTGCAAAGCCATGCTCCCAATGGTATATTTTAAATAACTAAGACTGAACCTCACCCAAACTTGTGCTGTTTTGGTTTATTACCTTCTAAATGTTCTTCCTCTCCTTCCTTGGTCACGCCATACATAATATGTTTTAAAAACAGTCACTGCAATACTCTTCTTTTTTGGAGGGGGTACAGCAGTAAAGTTGCCCAGAACTGATGGAGGGAGACAGTGTTTCGTTCTGAGATTCAGTGCTACCAAAATGAATCTGAATTTCTTTGATGCCTTAAAGCATGTGCCAACAGTCCCTTCTATAAATACAGCATGCTATTATGAATATTAATTGTGGCTACTAGTATACAAATAGAAAAATAAATGCAGTCCAGCTACATTCCCTCTGGAGAAGGGGGGAAGCAAAGCCCTTTTGTGTAAGAAGGAAAATTCTACTTTTTTTTAATTCTGTGGAAATGTATCGTTGTTATTACAACTTTGGCTCTGTGAAGGATGTATGAGTATGAGAATCTGGAGTTTATAAAAGAAATTATTGCCAACACTGGACTGGCTTGTCTTTGAATTATGCTAATTTTCCATCGCTGTAACTATATTTTATTTAATTAAATTACTCCTCATTTACATTGGTATAACCAAGCAGAAAATGAGGCCTTGGGTAAATGAGAAAGACCTATTTGTGTGAATTAAAATCTATATTGAAAGTGACACAGGGTAAAGACTAAACATCTAACAAAAACCTTGCCTTTGCCAAGGAAATAAGGAAATCAAGACACTCTGCAGCCTCTAATTAAAGCACTTTACATGAATGCAGCTCAGTTAAGAGGGATATAATACAATGGTAGCAGCACAGTACTCCAATGAAAAGAGCTTGTGATAAATTATAGTGAAAAGTGGGCTACGGGGCAACTTAATGGAGAACGGTTTTCTAAGAGCCTCTGCCAAGAAGTCAATTAAACTCTAGAAATTCAGTTGTAAACATACATGTTGCTTGCAGTTCTTAACTTAAAAATAAAGGGGAACGTTATCAAGTATTAATTAACAGAGCCTTCTCTTGGGGTGTAGCTCTAAGAGGAGGAAATTTTGCTCCTTTATCAGAGCTAAGTCAGGGAGTAGGTACTTGATGTTTACATCAGCTGGTAAAAAGAATGGAGAAGTAGACTGGTGTGGGCTGCCTAAATATGGTACATGTGCCACATCTACTCCGGATAGCAATAGCCACTTGCACTTAGAAAAAGCAAAGGATGGGGGGAGGGGGAAGCAGCACTTTAGAAGGGTTGTGTTGATATGCTCACCTATATCATCTTACTGGTTTTATCCTAATCAAAATATTTTTTAAAGTTGCATTTCTTCTGAATAAGAGCAGGGGTTTTGGTAGAAAGAAGATGTAGGGTTAGAAAGTGTAGCTGTTGAGAAACTCAAGTGTGTGCACGTATGAAGGCCCAACTACAAAATCCTGTTGTCTTTGCTCCTCTGGCTAGTTAGCTGGAGACCAGAAGGACCACCGTGTGAAGCTAGCAGAATCTGACCTTCTGATAGCGCTAAGGCTTCTTGGAGGCCACCTCCTGATTTACATGAGAATAAAATATTTCCTGTGTAAAACTGAGAAATGTTGATGTGTGCTGTGGGGAAGGACAGCACTGAAGGTGGTTTGAGTGGAGCTGTTTTTCCTCTCTTTACTGCTGTCTGGACCAGTAGTCCCTCCAGTTGAAGTGGTGGTGAGTTTTGGAGTTACCTGGGAGCTCTCATCCCCTGTGACTTTTGGTCTCAGCTTAATGTGGGCACTACAGAGTTACGATTGAAGTAGTTCTTCTTTTGGCTCTTCTGATGCATCTAGGTTGAATTCAGAGCATGTAAGTTGAGCTTTGTAAGACTTATTGAGGCTTCCAGTATCATCTCAAGGAAGGGCAGTAGATCCCTGAGAGACTGTCCTTCAGTAGCAATCAAGAATTGGATGCTGCCCATTTGTCATGGGGTGGGAGACATCCTGCCAAATCGCCCACACTGGGACCTGTGTGCCTTACTCCAAGTGAGCCATGGTGTTTGAAATCTGGCCAATTTGGGGTAGTGAATTCCATAATAGATGCAGGTTTAATGTTTACTTCAGAAATAGAGACCAGCGAATGCTTATCACGTGCTTCAGAGCAGGCTGGTGCTGACAGGTCTACCTTCCTATGGCCCCTGTGTTCACCTGCAGGCCAATGGCTGTAGAATAGACTCTGTATTCAGTGGCCCATAAACACTTAACCAAGTCTAGGTAGCATTCAGTCTCCTCCTTAGGACAGGTATGGTTGGACTTGATGATCTTAAACATCTTTTCCAACCTACTCATTCTGTGATTAGAAAAAAAAAATCAGTTTATTACTAGATCTTTAAAATATTCACTCAGGAAAGTTATATAGAAAAGAAAAAAACCCACCCCTGCTCCTGGTAGACTGAAAGATGCTGCCTTTCACCAGAACTCAAAAATATATTTGAATAGTATTATAATAAATAGACCTGTCTGTATATTTCTTTATTTAATAAACCAGAAGTCTGGTGTTTAGAGTAAAGGATTCTGAAACAGAAATAGCGCATTAGATTTCCTCTGCGCCTCCCACAGACATTGATTAATTGGGACAGTCAGCATGGCCTGCTCTTAGAAAGAAAAAAGCTAAATGATTAACTAAGTTCTTTTTCTCCCCCTCCCCTCGACCCCCACCCACTGAGCATGTAAAAGGCTTATAAAAGAATGCTGAAATTGGGCAGTTGGAATTGTTGTTGTTGTGCACAATAGAAACACAGCTGAATATTTCTCAATGTGCTATATATAGCCAGAAACATTAATTTCCATGCGATAGCTGTCAAGACCTGAATGTAGTAATGGATGCTCCAAGTCATTCCATGGTTTTTGGAGAGAAAAGCTGCCGTTCTCTCTGGGTTGTAAATAAAGTAACACCTATATCCAATGATTTACCAACAGGGTTTTGTTTTTTTTAAATGTGTGTTGCAACACTGGAATTGAAAACTAGGCATTTGATAAGGTACCATCAATGACTCTCCTCTGACTTTGTGTTTCTATATGCCTAGTGAAAAGTAATGAGGACCAACATGTGTCCTGTGTGACTGAATTTTTTTCTTTGTTGTTGTCTGGGGAAATAAGAAATTTGCCTTATAAACAAGGGAACAGTAAGGCACCTGGTCTAACACAGTTGGCAAAGGCTGCTGTATTCCTGTTGTAATTCCATGTTGTTGGTGGCTGCCAACAATGCACCACACTGAAACGTGTAATTAAGCGTCCCTTAAATGAAGCCTCCATAATATTCAGGATCAAATTCAACTCAGTTGAAGTTGTTTTCAAATTAGTGTAACACACAATTTGGGCATATGGTTTTGGGAGATGTGTTCTTGGCATCTGTTGTATCAAAATGTTCATCTTATTTATCTCTCTAAACCGGGATTTGATTTTTATCTAATGGGATAGTGGAGTGGCAGTGAGTTGCTTTTGTGCTTTAGGAAGTCACTTGCTCTTACATCACACATCTTACAATTTATTTAAGAATGCTCCCTTTGTATGTGGGAGCCTGCAGAGGGAGGAACCAGAGAGAAAGAAGGTGGATCCAACTTGCATGAGTTGCGTTCAACAGGAATAGCTCGATGTGTGTCATAGATGCAAATCTTTTTGAGGTGCCTTTGTGGGGCATCACAGTTTTTGCTCCTGTTTAGTGACACCAGTTTCATTTCCCTGTTTCTAACCTCTCTTAAGACCCCTTGTTTATTTTCTGGATGCTTTCCTCTTTTAGGGAAGAGTTTTCCTTGTGCTAGCTGGCAGCACTTCGTAAATTGCTGTGTGTCTCCTTCAGTCATGTGAAGAAGGATAGTAGAATATACCTATATGATTCACACCAACTTTTAAAATACAAACATTTATGGAACACAGTGGTAATACTGAAGTCGTTTAACAGATGTTTGCAGGTTGGACGTGATAATCTTAAAGGTCTTTTCCAACCTTGTGATTCTGACGTGAAAGCTACAGCAGGGTAGCTTCAATGTGGTGGCTTTGTATGTTTTGAAAGATGGACCCTTTGTAGAACTACTTTACAAATGTGGTATTTGTCAATAGCTTCCAGCTCATTGTTCTCATCAGATCTTGTCTTGGGATCTGACCAATGTTTATAAATATCTGAAGTGTGGGAGACAGAGGGAAATGGCCAGCCCCTTTTCAGTGTCTGTGGGGACAGGACAAGGGGCAATGGCTGCAAGTTGGAGCACAGGAAGTTCCACACCAACATGGGGAAGAACTTTTCCCCAGTGAGGGTGAGGGAGCCCTGGGGCAGGCTGCCCAGGGGGTGTGGAGTCTCCTTCTCTGGAGAGATTCCAGTCCCACCTAGACACCTACCTGTGTGACCTGTCCTAGGGACCCTGCTTTGGCAGGGGGTTGGACTCTGTGATCTCTGGAGGTCCCTTCCAAACCCTACAACTCTGTGAATCTCTGAGTTGTTGTCCATCTAGGTTGTTACTCTCAACCTATGCTAGGTAAAAAACAGATTGTGCGCACTTAAGCCTTTTAAATTTAGTCTAAATGCTGGAATTAGGTCTCACAGCATGTTAAGAGTGCCATCAGAAAAATTTACAACTGCAAATCCAAGCTTAAGTACACTTTTGAGGAGTGTTTGTGTTACAGGCTGATAGGTTTTGTCTGGCTCCCTCAGCTTTCTAAAACACTGGTGGGATGATGGCACTGTGCTGTGATGGTCTGGTGGTCTCTCATCGTGAGGATTTACTTTCTTTCAGGGAACATAATTCTACTCCAAGCTGATTTATATGAAGTTTTGTCATGACAGTGGCTTTATTTTTTCACAGGGGACGGCATGGGACAGTAGTATCGAAGTTTTCGACGAGAGTATCTGGGCATCTCCTAGGACTTGCTTCCTTTCTTTCATGCCTGTTTTGGATGGGAAGGGGAACCTCTGTAAGGCTGGACTTTGCACTCAATGGGAAGGGCTGCTATACTGTATCTTTGGCACAACTTGAGCTACAGAATCACTCCTTTTATTTAGAATCCTCTCTGTACTGAGCCTTCATATATTTTAGTTTTCTATAACATTCTGTTGTCTGTTCTTATATCTGTTTTTAATAGAGGCTTATGTTTTTCTTTATTGAAGTGAAAACCATTTTCTTCACTCGTACGTTTAACAGTGATTCTTTTGAAGCCAGAAATGCCGTAGAAATCAGGCTTTAACTGTGTCCGGCAACGAGCCTGCCAAAAACCAACCCCGCTATCTAGTGCTTCAGTTAATGGTGCAGCTGCTGGCTCCTTCATTTCAAATGGAGACCTGCCTGGGTGGATAATGGGACCCTGGAATGAGTGGAATGAAGGAATGCAGTCAGATCCTAGGGTTCTAGGAGAAGCCAAGGCTGGAGCTAAGGCCATCCATAGCCAGTGCTTCAGTGGCTACTGAGGATAAGCACTTGGCCAGTTGCAGGGTTTTTTGTTTTTTTTTTTTTTTCCCCAGGCACAGGGAGCTCCTGGCTATTGAGTGTGTTGGTAGGGAAGGTGGTTAGAAAGTGGGATGATATATCATGTCACCTTCCCCATGGAAAGAGGTGAAGTGGAAATCCTGATCCAGCTAGCCATCATTGCTTACTCTTTTCTTTTCCCCCTCCTTTGTCCTGGCTCTGAATCCTATAGCCCACATCTCCAAAACATCATCTTGGCAGGAAAGCCAGGCAGGCCATGAACTCACATGATGTGCTGTGATGCTAGTAGGGAGTGTAGGAGGCTTGCTCCAAGGGCTCCCACCAGTGCTTGCCTCTCTCTTGGCTTGGTCAATCACTTACTAGAGTGGTCACAGAATCACAGAATTGTAGGGGTTGGAAGGGACCTCCAGAGATCATAGAGTCCAACCCCCTGCCAAAGCAGATTCCCTAGGACAGATTGCACAGGAAGGTGTCCAGACGGGTCTTGAATATCTCCAGAGAAGGAGACTCCACACACCCTTGGGCAGCCTGTGAGGGTGACTCACCGTGGAAAAAGTGAAATCCCAAGGTGAAGTCACTGCAAGGCAAATCCTTGTGTTAAGAGTGTAGGCCTTGACTGGAGAGGATCACCCAAACAGTAACATAACAAACCCCTACTTTATAATACAGGTACTGTTTTCTCTTGCCGTGGCACTCTTGTTGGTGGTACCCGTGAATACTTCACTCTTCTGTTAATTTGCAAGTGTTAATTGTGTATGTATGCATGTGTTTATTTTAGTGTGTAGTCATTCGTATTGATTGTTTTTGTTTAACACTTCTTCCTGCTCTGTTACTGGCAGAGGCATTTGATTTATTTCTGTGATTAATTCTTATCCCTTTGAAATCCACGGAGCCTTCGAAAAAAGAAGAAAGAAATCCTAACAATAATAGTAGCATTCAAGCTCCTTTATCTTCATTTTGTTCCAGTGCAGTGGTGGATATTCCAAATTCTCCATGGTAATAGAGAAGTATTTCAGGAGTGAATATCTTGCCAGATCTTTGCATTTTCATTACAATTATTGCTAAGGAGAAAGAGTACTTTATCAGCCCGTAGGCTTTGTAGCACCAGAACATGGATGTTTAAAGCCGATGCAAATGAGTGCTCTCTTTCCATTGTGAGCTTACTGCTGAAGTAGTGCAATTTTTTTAAGAACCAAAGGACTTTTCTTAGAAAAACTTCACTGGCATCTCTTTGGTAAGCAAGCGGTGCAGTGCATCCCTGCGGTTTCTTACAGGCGGAACAGAAAGATCGCCTTCACCCGGCCTATTTTGTTACTCGTGGATTATGTGCATTAGCTGTTATCCCATTATATGGTACATTCATAACTGGTCTGTTCGAGGTCTGAAGTAACCACGTTGGGACTGTGTATAGTCCCGCTGACATGAAAAGAACACAGACGAAAAAAAAGACCTGAGTGTTTGGCTACTGATAAGTAATTAACCAAAGATTTTTATTTAATTAAATCAGTTCACCATCTCTTTCTCCTTGTATATTTTACCTGTGGGCATCTCCCCTCTGGTTTTGCGCATCACTTCTGGCCTCAGCCACAAGCAGGGAAATAATTTGCTGCTCCTGAAGGTTGTGTCTGATCTTGCGGTGGCACAGGTAAGGGTTTGTCCTTGTGCCATAAAAACCTCACAAAAACAAGGGTTGGAAAATGCAGAGCGCTTCTATGTTAATCAAAACCACAGTCTAGTGGTAGTGACAAGTAACACTGATTTTCCTACAATAACGTTATGGTTTTGTTTTGTTTTAATTTCCTTAATTTAATCCCGTAACAGAGTTCCTGCTTTGGACTGAATTTAGAGTTAGCACTTGCAGCCTTAAACCATATTTAACATTTGGGGTTTTTTCTACTTAGAGACATTTATGGGACAAACATGCTACCCTCCAAAAGAAATACTATTGCATTTTTAATCCAAGCTTGCTTAGGCCAAAGAAAGTGAAGAGTAAAGGGTAGTACCGAATGCAACACTGTCCTTGAGTAATTACTGAAGAATTTAAGGATATTAATCAAATGTACAAAACAAGTGATTCTATTTTTAAATAAAAAAAAAAAAAAAATAAATATATATATATATACTGTTCAGGGAGCTTTCATCTTCAGTAAGAGATGTACTTCCAGGAGCCAGTTGAAAAACATTCACCTTTGTTCACTGACATTTAAGAAATTCAGTAGCTCCGAGCTACTTGTCATGCTGCAGTTACTTAATACTTGGTTAACTACAGATCGATGCATCTATAATGCAGAGGACAAATTCTGGATAAATTGGCATACTGTAGCTAATTCTGTATTTAAAACTTCCTTAATTGCTGTACTAAATTATTAACAGTGAAACTTAATTATAAAACCAGTAAGCATAGTGAAAACATTGCCTTCACGAATATGGAATAAGCTTAGAAGAACGTATTGAAAATCTGTGTGCTTGTGGGGCAACGGATGTTTGTGAAACTTGGCAGAATGTTGGATCCAGCCGCTCGGTTACGGCTGGGACAAACATGATGACGCAGGGCAGAGTGCATGGAACTGTCTGCCTTCGATTGATTTAAATGCTGGCTCTTTATTAGACTGCGCTCTTTCTGGTGTGTGTGTTCCTGGCATCATGAGAATATGTGTGTTGGTGGCAAGAAGGATACAATAAGCTGTGTCTGCACCAATATGCAGAAGAACTTTTTCCTGGTGAGGGAGCCCTGGGACAGGCTGCCAAGGGGTGTGTGGAGTATCCTCTGGAGATATTCAAGCCCTGTCTGGATGCCTCGCTGTGCGATCTGTCCTAGGGAATCTGCTTTGGCAGGGGGTTGGACCCAATGATCTCTGGAGGTTCCTTCCAACGCCTACAATTCTGTGATTCCACATCATGCAATGGCAGGACTGGTTCCTAGATGAGAATGCTGCTGACAGGTCTGTTGTGTGCATGTGTCCTGGTATCTGCTAAATATATGGAATAATATGTAAGTAAAGGAAAATAAGTTCTTTCTCCCCTGGCAGGCTTCATACACTTAATGAGTTTTCATATTCATGGTTTATTTTCTAAGGTGTCCTTTTTATATAGACAAAGACTTCAATCCAAATCATACTATCAGCTGCAAAAGATCTTAGACATACTAGCACACATCATGTATTGCGTCGCAGACAGCCAAGAAATGGATATAATTATCCTGTCACTGCCTTTGAGAGATTTGTATGGCTCTGGGACTGAAGCTTATGGTGTTACTAAGCTCCTGAAGAGGATGACATCTCTTTCTGTGGGTAACATACTGAAAACTCTCAAAAGTTGGTCTTTCTATTCCTTATAGTGTTATCCCCATAGCTCTCTGTCATAGCCCAGAAACATTAACAAAGCAGCAGTAAAAGGCTGCCATGAGGAAGGATAAACTTCTGGTTAAGGTCTACTGGGCATCAATCCCAACCCGGATATGAAGGAGATTACTCAGTCTGTGCCATGACAGCTCGCCCCAAATGTGTCGGAAACGTTAGTCACCTGTTAGTTTAGGTTAAGGAACTTGAAAATCTGTACTTAGCAGGTTTGGGTAGACATTGCTGATGTTTTCTCTGTAGTTTGAGAGTCACATAGAAGCACAGCCTGTGGGGCTGTTATCTATACCAATACTTGGAACCTCTACATCTGTTAGCTGGGGCCTGCTCACGGAAGGTCAGAAACCTCCCAAGTGTTGTGCATGGTCATATCTGAAAGCAGGTTCCACCCCCCCAGCTCTTCAATTGCTTTTCCCCAGTCATTTATAATGCTTGAGCCTACCCTTTTATTTTCCCAAATCCTGCCTTGCTGGTTCCGTGCTTTATTCATGGGCTTTCTCAGCAGTAGGAAAAATGATGTCAGATAAACTGCATCAGCTTCTTTCCATGATCTATCAGCAATCCTGGCAGACTGGGGAAGTTCCACTCAACTGGAGGCTGGCAGATATATAAGATGTGTTGGAAGGAGGATCTGGGGAAGTACAGGCCTGTCAGTCTGACCTCAGTCCCAGGGAAGATCATGGAGAGGGTCAGCTTGGGAGCTATCATGCAGCACATGTGTGATGACCAGGGGATCAGGCCTAGCCAGCATGGCTTTACGAAAGGTAGATCCTGTCAAACTAACCTGATCACCTTCTCTGACAAGGTGACCTGCTTAATGGCCTCTTTCTACTCTGCCCTCGTGAGGCCCCTTCTGGTGTCAGGCCTGTGTCCAGATCTGGGGCCCCAATACAAGAAAGATGTAGAACTGTTGGAGAGGGTTCAGAGGAGGTCACAAAGATGATTAGAGGGCTGGAGCACCTCCCCTATGAAGAAAGGCTGAAGGAGCTAGGCTTGTTCAGCCTGGAGAAGAGAAAGCTGCAGGGGGACCTCATTGCAGCCTTCCACTCCCTGAAGGGAGCAGAGAAACAGGAGGGGATTCAACTTTGTAAAAGGGTAGATAATGGCAGGACAAGGGGGAATGGATTGAAGCTAAAGGAGGGGAGGTTTAGATGAGATATTAGGGGGAAGTTTTTACAGAGAGAGTGGTGAGGGGCTAGAACAGGCTGCCCAGAGAGGTGGTGGACGCCCCGTCCCTGGGGGTGTTCAAGGCCAGGTTTGATGGGGCCCTGGGCAACCTTGTGTAGCTCCAGGCCTGGAGGTTGGTGGCCCTGCTTGTGGCAGGGGGGGTGGAACTCTATGATCCTTGGGGTCCCTTCTAACCCATACCATTCTATGAATGGACAAGGGGAAGGCTGTGGATGTGGTCTGCCTGGACTTCAGTAAAGCCTCTGATACGGTTTCTCACAGCAGTCTGATTGAGAAAGTGGCTGCCACTGGCCTGGACAGCTGGGCCCTCAGCTGAATTAAAAACTGTCTGGATGGCTGGGCCCAAAGGGTGGTGGTAAATGGACCAAAATCCAGCTGGAGGCTGGTCATGAGTGGCATCCCCCAGGGCTCAGTCTTGGGACCAGTTTTGTTAAACATCTTTAGCAGTGGCCTTGATGAAGGGATTGAATGTTCCTTCAGTAAGTTTGCAGGTGACACTAAGTTGGGAGGAAGTGTTGATCTGCCTGAGAGTAGGGAGGCTCTTCAGAGGGATCTGAACAGACTGGACCAATGGGCTGAGACCAATAGGATGAAGTTTAACAAGGCCAAGTGTAGAGTGCTGCACATGGGACAGAACCCCATGCAGCACTACAGGCTTGGGGGAGACTGGCTGAAGAGCTGTCAGGCAGAGAAGGACCTGGGGGTGTTGGGTGACTGCAGGCTGAATGAGTTAGTAGTGTTCTCAGTCGGCCAGGAAAGCCAATGGCATCCTGGCTTGTATCAAAAATACTGTGGCCAGTAGGTCTAGGGAGGTGATTGTGCCCCTGTACTTGGCATTGGTGAGACCACACCTTGAGTACTGTGTACAGTTCTGGGCTCCTCACCACAAGAAGGACATTGAGGTCCTGGAGTGAGTCCAGAGAAGGGCAACCAGGCTGGGGAAGGGGCTGGAAGGCAAATCCTCTGAGGAGCAGCTGAGGGAGCTGGGGATGTTCAGCCTGGAGAAAAGGAGGCTGAGGGGAGACCTTATCACTGCCTACAACTACCTGACAGGAGGTTGTAGAGAGGTGGGCGATGGTCTCTTCAGCCAGGTAACAGGAGACAGGACAAGGGGAAATGGCCTCAAGCTGTGACAGGGGCAGGTTCAGATTAGATATTAGAAAAAAATTTTTCACTGAAAGAGTTGTCAGGGCCTGGAACAGGCTGCCCAGGGAGGGGGCTGGGTCACCTCAATGTGTTTAACAGACGGGTAGATGAGGTGCTCAGGGATATGGTTTAGCATAGGACAGGAACGGTTGGACTGGATGATCTTAAAGGTCTTTTCCAACCCTGTGATTGTGTGATACCGAGAGCATCAGTCCAGTGGGATCTTAGCATGTGCTTATAAACAGGAGCTGCCCATCTCCCATTTTCTGCACTGCCCAAACGCAGGCATGCAAACAGATATCTCCTCTACCCATATATGTTTATTTTCCTATGTGAGAGTTTGGTTTTTAAGGTAGAAAAGTTTGCCTCAGTAAAAAAATAAAAGCCCCCCCCCCCCCCCGAAGAACGACTAAGAAAAAATAATAAAAATATTTGCCTAGAAGCATTAAAAAAACCACAGAATAAACAACATGGAAGGTAGACACAGTAGTCAAGATTACAAACGAGTGAGTTGAGATCAAACAGATTGAAGGGAGCTGCAGGGTGTTGGGAGGAACACCAAGTTTTAGGCGTGGGGCATCTGGTATAACTCTGGAGACAAAGTGGAATCAGTGGTGATGCCTCCCTGATGCACCTTTTAGGGAGGTGATTGTGCCCCTGTACTTGGCATTGGTGAGACTGCACCTCTCTCAAGTACTGTGTCTGGTTCTGGGTTTCTCACTACAAGAAGGACATTGAGGTCCTCGAGTGAGTCCAGAGAAGGGCAACCAGGCTGGGGAAGGGGCTGGAGGGCAAGTTGTTTGAGGAGTGGCTGAGGGAGCTGGGGATGTTTAGCCTGGAGAAGAGGAGGCTGAGGTACAAGTACCTGACAGGAGGTTGTAGAGAGGTGGGCGATGGTCTCTTCAGCCAGGTGACAGGAGACAGGACAAGGGGAAATGGCCTCAAGCTGTGCCAGGGCAGGGGCAGATCAGATGTTAGGAAAAATTCTTCTCTGAAAGACTTGTTGGGATGTGGAACAGGCTGCCCAGGGAGGGGGTTGAGTCACTATCCCTGGATGTGTTTAACAGACGGGTAGATGAGGTGCTCAGGGATATGGTTTAGCACAGGACAGGAATGGTTGGACTTGATCTTAAAAGTCTTTTCCAATCTTGTGATTCTGTGGTTGTAGTGCTGGTGCTGCCTCAGGTAAATGAATATATCCAGATAACCTTCTGATTAATAATAGAAGACGTCACAGGGGTGTAACTTATTTTCAGTGGTTGGTCAGTGTCTGCCTGTGCCTTGGTGCTTTGGATAAGCAGCATTTCTTAATGAAACCTGCCGGGTGTTTGTCCATGTCTCCACATTTCATCACATGTGGGGGTTAACTTCAAATTAATATCCCATTTACAGTTCATTGTAAATGATCACAAATGGAAGCAAGTGCTTGGTTGTCCTCGTAGTATGATTTTTAAAAGTTTTGGGGGTTTTCTTGCCTTGCATTACATGAGCTGTGTCTTCCTGTTAGAGACGTGGTTCAGTTGCGCTCTTGAGAGCTGCATTTGGATTACTCATTTATAAGAAAAAACTTGATTGCCTCTTTAACTTGCTGTTGACAAGTGGGTTTGGTTTTGTTTTAAAATAATGCTCTTAGAAGCTTATTTGACTTTTGAGGGTTATTCACTTAGTGAGTCCAAACACTAAAACCTTGTGTCCTTGGGCTCTGATTAGTGACACTTTAATAAAGTCATTTCAAGTTCAGTAGACTGAATTTTCCACCTTTTCTAATGTTTCTATGGTCACAGGGAAGCGACCTGTATTCAATCTTTTAAATGCAAATCTTTTAAAAGTTACTTTGTGATTTTTGTGTACCAGGCTTCTTCATGGGTTCCAAAAAGTGCCTTTTAATTTTTTTTAAACAGCTACAGCAGTGTCTTTTCTCTTCCTTTTCTGCTTCCCTCCTCTCTTTCTAGTGATGTGACAGCAATTGACTGAACTTGGGTCTTTTGGGATAACAAAAGATTGAGAGAAACCGTAAAGGTTTTTATTGCTTCACTTTTTTTGGAGGGGGGTTTGGCTGGGCCAAGGCAGACAAAGGCCTTTCCACTTGATTAGATAATAAGGCTAACGTGGGCTTTGAGAAATGTCTTTGCATTCTGCTCTTCTCTTTCCTCCAACCAAAAATAGAGGGGGGGGGGAGAGAGAGAAAACTATGCCTAATCAGCCACAATTAAATCTTTCATGGTGAACTCACTTTGGAGGAATTAATGTGTTTTGTATTGCCTAACAACTCGAGTGAACATTAACAACACATGAGAACTGAGGGGAAGAAAAATTATGGCTGTCTCTTTGTTGGTTCTCAAGGACCAGGGAAGGGGCAGGTCATTGACTTGATTTTCATGGGAAGATTGACTCCGGAGCGCTCGCATATCCAGGAGCGGAGTGAAGGGAGTATTGACAGCTGGGGTTTGGGGAGGGGAGCGTGCAGGAGTGGTGACTGCACTATGGCTTGTTGGGAAAAAACAAGGGATGATGGAAAACAAAGCCCGGAGAGGGAACAGTAGCTGCAGTGTCCCGGGGCTGAGGGGGCTGCCTCTCCTCAGTTGTGGGTATGTGTTCCACTTGGACACGAGCATTTGGTGGTAAAGAAATTGTGGTATAATGGAAGGGGCTGCCCTTAAGTGAGAAACAGCCTGCTCTGACTGAAGCTGAAGAGGCTGGACCATACTCCTCAATGCGTGCTAGGAAAGGGGGTAGGAGATGCTCTTTCAGCTCTTTCGTCCTCCTCGTTGCTGGAAAATGGCTCATGCAAAGGAATTTGGGAATCCAGATGTGTTTTCCCAAGATAGCCTCTAGTGATTATTAGGAAAAGAGCGATAACTAAAGGTGGTTTTAACTATTTTAAACATTTCTTTCTTCTGGTTTTTGTTCATACTCTAAGAAATAATCTGGATGCAGAAGTGTGCTCACATGGATACATTAGTCCACTTATTTCCTCTCCACCTGCATGGGCGTAGGGCTCGGTCTGATGGAGGCATCTGGACAGACCTTATGCATGCCTGGGAATGCAGATATTCCATACCATCTTCTGACTCGTCCTTGGGAAATGTGTGCACCCCATCCTCTGCTCGTTGTGCAAGCCTCCTGTCTCTGCCACTCACACACCCCAGCCCTTTCCCTTCTCCCCTTCCCACTCAGGCATGCCCGCTCCCTAAACTGTCACAGCCCTGCCCACACACAAGACCTCAGATCATCATTTGTTGTCTTTTACCCAATTAATTGCTTGTCCTTTCTCATCCCTCCCTCTGCCTCTGCCATCGTTTCCTTATCTTGCATGATGCTGGCAGCTCTATCCCCAGCCCAGCTTCCTTCTGATGTGGTGGTGGCTTTTCTCCAGGAAGGTTTTAGTCCCTTTTATCCTGCATCGCATGCAGGATATACAAGACTGTTAGTCAAAGTAAATACTTCTTTTTGCCTTTGAGTTAAGTCCACACTTAAGACTAACCTCGTGAGCCATTAAAATAACTTAAACCAAACAGGAATGCAAATTGTATGTAGTTTTTCAGGTAAAGGAAACACAGCAAGAGCCAAAACAAACATGTTTGGCCCTTAAGTGCTGCCTGAGAGAAGGCTCTTAGGCAGTCCTTAAGGCTTCTATACCTTGGCTTCACAGCTCTCATCCTGCCTCCAAAAGGTGGACAACCCCCATAGCAGCCAAGCCACCCAGAGTCCTTCTTCAGAGCCCCATGCCTGGGTGGGACTTGGCCTTGTCCCACCACTGCATACAAGGTTTTGCCACTGCATGCAGAGAAATATTATCAAAAAACTCATAACCATTTTATTCCCTCTCCTCTCCCCCCAAGTACTGAGCCAGGTTTTGGCAGCAAAAGCCTTGTGTGCTCCATCACAGATTTCTTCAGTTTGTTCAACAAATGCAGGTCACTTAGAACTGGGAAACTGATCGAGAGGTGGAAGAATATCAAGAAAGCAAACTTTCCTTGTCCAAAAACAATGACAAACCCATGAGAGAATGAGATCTGCTAATTGTGAGCTTCTGGTGAGCAGGGTGACCAGGTGACTGCTGGGCTCTTCCTTACAGCCTCTGAGGCTGGAGGAGAGGTAACAAGGAAGCTAGCTCACCACTCTCTGACATAAAAGCTTTTGTCTGGCTAGCAAACAAGGAGCTGAATTTAAAATAAAAAATTTCTTAGTGTTTACCAGACCCTTTCTCAGCGTGTGGTGCAGGATTACCACAGCTTGGTAAGCAAGGCTGCGACTTGATAGGTGATGCCAAAATTAAGCATGTCTTCATAGCCTCATCTTACAGCCAAGTTTTTATTTGTAATTTTGAACTGCCTGGAGTGGGCTTGCGAGCGCACGTACCAAGGTATGCAGACTTACTGAAAGCTGTTTGCTTTTATTTAGGCGTACATATGCTGTCCCTATGGGATGCGCTACCTTGTTTTTTCCTTTCGGTGCAGTGCTTATCTCTTTTGGCTTACTTTCTTTTTCTATGACTTGCCCAGCTGGTCCTGTATAAGTACTTTTTCTTTAAAAAATAATTAAAAACTCTTCTGAAATTCATCAGCTGAATTTTCCTCCTTTAAAAGGCCGGAGCTATTGTCCGCATGTGTAGCTTTTAAACCGTTTACGCAGTTACTCTGAACTCAAACTGTTCCCCATGATGGCACAGAAGGGCTATTCAAAGCCAAATCCACAGTCCTTGATGACTGAAAGCAAACCGGCCTGCACTCCCCAGCATCCAAAAAACCCTGGGGTTACTGCTGCACAAAGATCACTGTAGGAAGTGGCTAAGTTGGTTTTTGGGGGGTTGTTGATTGTGTTGTGTGTGTTGTTTTTTTTACCATTGGCTTTTATCTGAATCCCTGCTTTGCTTGAGCTTTAGAAGTCAAATGAGCAGAAGAAATGCAGTAGATGATTTGAGATGTGTGTGGGAAGAATGGAAGCTGAAAGACTGGCTTTCTCAGGGCTTTGCTCGGTTCCTGCCTTCCCCAAAGAGACCGCAGGGTAGTTATTCTTCCTGACCGCATCTCTGCGGCAAAATAATTGCTTTGAGGATGGTGCTGTGGAATAGACAAAACCAACAAACTTATTTCAGATTCTCTTTGGTTTAATGGAGGGAGAAAAGGGGAGGAAAAAAAAGTAGAGGTAGGGGATCATTTTGGATAAATTTTAGGGCTTTCTGGATAATATAGTAATCATGAATGGCATCATTAAAAGCAACCAGAAATGTGGGATGTTAAACACAGTGGCTTTAACTAGCATGCTGTATGTCACCAGGCAGGAGTTGTGAGCACTGGAACACAGCTGTGCTTTGCCCTCTGTCCGGCTGGAAACAGGCATCGGTCTGTGTCCTTTTATGCAATGGGGGTGAAATGATGCAAAGGATGGAGGAAGATGAGGTATTAGGAGATCCTGGTGCACTGGAAGCTCAAGGCGAGCTGGTGAGCGCTGCAGAAACAGGACTCGAATTCAGAGTCTGGCAGCAAATGACATCTGCCTGCCTGAGATACCTCTTACTAGGTATCTTCCAGTGCTCGGCTTTGGGAGCAAGCCCAGGTGCCACGGAGGCATGTTGCACTCTCCGTAGCATGGATCAAACGCTATCTGCTGCTTAGACCTGCAGTGCCTTAATCAGTTAGTCCTGGGAGTCACTGCCAACTGTAATTGGTCTGATCTGTAATCATCTCACCTCAGCCAACAGATTATCCATTTTTAGCTGATTTGCAGGCCAGCAACCTGGATGTCCCAGCAAGTTTATGCTGTCAGGTCACCCCTGCTTGCAGCATTTCTGTAGCTGTCTCTCTCCTTTCTGGCAGCTCAGTGCCCTTCTAAGCCAGGGGGAAAGAATTGGCTGATAAAAGAGCATCAAGTCAGGAGTAGATGTTGTTTGAGTGGCCAGGGGAAACTCTGTGTTATTGCTGCTTGACCAGGCAAAAAGAAAAAATAACTCCACTTTCACTGGGTTCCGAGCCAGTGTCACATCGTGGGGCCACATGTGGCAGAGAAACCAAGGCAAAGTAGTGACCTCGCATTAAATACCGTGATATCTGGAAAGAACTCGAAGGCACAAAAAATGGCAAGTTTATTTTTGCTAATTAATGTTTCCCCAGGAAACTGTTGCTTTAATTCTGGAGCTGTTTCACAGCAGTATGGCTGCTATCCAGTGTATTTTCTTTTAAGTTGTAGCTTTTTTGTCTGAAGTTAAGTGAAAAACTTCAGATCTGACCCATCGTGCACATTTAATGAAATCACTCCAGGGGGAGAGTAGGGTGGAAGGTCATTCCTAGACATATGTCTTAATTTGTCAGAATGCCAACTTGACTTACAATTACTTGTCACACCTCTATTTCTGCCCCCATACAAAAAGCAAGAGTGAAGACACCTTCCAAGTTCTTTACAGAGAGAGTGGTGAGGTGCTGGAACTGGCTGCCCAGAGAGGTGGTGGATGCCCCATCCCTGGGGGTGTTCAGGGCCAGGTTGGATGGGGCCCTGGGCAACCATGTGTAGATCCAGGCCTGGAGGTTGGTGGCCCTGCCTGTGGCAGGGGGACTGGAACTCTGTGATCCTTGGGATCCCTTCCAATCCAGACCATTCTATGATTGCCAGCCTCCAGGTTCTAGACCTTGCTGCATCCTTGCACCTTCCAAGTCTTTGGAAAACATGAGGGGTTTTGCATTTCTACACCTTTCTACGCTCCCGAGCACTGAAAGGGTGGAATCTCTGCTTTATCACTTCCATTCTTTCTGCTAATCCAAGCTTTGAGGTGATCTGCTCACGTTACTAATAATTTTCCCAAGTTGCTTGGCACTCTCTTTTTTAGTTATGTGGTTAGATATTGCGGAACTGCAATGTGATTTATCTCTGTTTTTCCTGAAGTTGGTAAAAAGTCATGTTGCTGCTGGTTGCAGTAGGATTTTGTGACCTTGACAAGTGAGCTGCTGATTCTCTCTGTAGTTTCCCAACTTTGTGCATTATTAGAGTAAAGGCATGTATCTCTACTCGCAGTTTGGGATAGGCAGCTTAGGTTATGCAATTCTTGTATGTTAGACAGCTTTTATGTAAAACGCATGTAACTGATTAAGCGGCTTGGCAGCCAGTCAGAATGATTGCTTAAGTCCTGCAACTTCACAGTAAGTTAAAATGGAAAACCAGCCAGTAATTCAGTGATATCATTGAGAAACATACCATTCTTTCAAAGCAAGCAAAGGCGTTTTACACAAGGGATGGAGATCATCCCTGCTTTTGGGCCATTGCTGGCTCATACATTCCTGTGTGCCGCTTTGTTCCCTGTTAAGCAAAAGTGAATGTTGAGTATTTTCTGTAATCTAGCACAAATTTTCCATTTGATAAAGCCATACGAAACATTGGGGCGTATCCACCCTCCAGTTACAAGCTCTCTTGCTTTGTGCTGTGTCAATCTGATTAAGTTCTTGCTGAGAAGAGAGAGGCTTGCTCTGGCAGTGGTAGTCTGGGACAGCTTGTTTGTGTAGGGTGTTGTAGTCCTTGAGAAGCTAACTCGCCGTGCTGGCTTTATATAAACGAAAGGTGCATCTTTCCACCCACAGAAAACAGTGCGGGCTGTGACCCAGGAGGGACCACTCACAAGATGAGCAGTAGCATGGGAAGATAAGGGGACAGAGACGTGAGTCTTCCGACTCTCACTCCAGTGCTGTCCCCCTCCATTTTTATGTCTTTACACCTCTGTTAATTATTTTTACTGAAGGCACTGTGTGGTTTGGTGGAGTGTGCTCCAGTATAGACTGGAGAATTCCTCTTTGAGCTGCCAAGGCCACCGTGTAGTTTTACAGTGTTGCTCTAACTGCCTGCTGTTCATTTTCAAGGCCAAAATGAATCGCTGTCAGGCTTGCGCATCATTCCATGTTTGGTCCTAACGCCACGGTTGCAGAGCTTGCCTGGGAAAACCCGCCATGCATATATCCTGGGAAATGTATTTTCTTAAAAAGGGACAATGGGAAGCTGACAAACCCTTTCCTGCTCCACTTTTCTTTGCAAAATGGCTTAGTTTTGTAAATCACCTCTTGGAACCTGCAGTCCAGAGGCACTCGAGTGCCGTTTGCTTCAGAGAGGATTGCTATGGGCCTAGCAGCCGCTGTGCCAAAGGTGCTTGGGGCGGCTGGCCTGGTCGTGCTCTGGTAATGGTGGCATGCTGCTGCTTTCCTTACAAATCGAAGTGGCTTTTAGGCCTTGTCCAGCAGAACTCTCGTATCTTGCCTTTCCTGCGAAGGTAAACCTGTCTAAAATTGGCACGAGCGAGCAGGCAGGAGTCGGGCTGCTTTGTCAGAGGGCTGCCTGCGTCGCAGCTGCATCCTGCAATTGATGCGGTTGTATCCGGAGAGGAGCAGCCCTGCTGTTTGGATTGTGGGGACGTTTCTGCCTGTGGTTTGTCTCGAACGCTCTCCTTGTTGTGTGCTGTGGACCCTAGGTTGATAAAGGGCCACCTTGTTGCCATCTCTGAATAATTACTTGGGATGCACGGCTCTCTTGTTTCCTCTCTGCTGCAGTACAGTGGTGCCTATCCCTAGCCTGCCTGTCTGCTGACCACTTTATCCAGCAACGACTGGAATAACCAGTAACTGAATAATTTGGCTTTGCTTGAGGGAATAACAGATGAGAGTTGCCTTATGTTTAGCATGCCACAGCTTTAGGGGAGGGAATGCCGATAGAGAGGTGATCCCTTTTAATGTGGCTTTAGACTGTGCCTGCTTTTGGCTGGGGGCTTTTGCTTTCTCTGCGTGGCTTACAGCTCCATCCTTGATGGGGATTTTGGGGAGGCAACCCTCACCCTCCCTGCCTAGTGGCCCTGGAGGTGCCCACTGGTGGGGCTTGCCACATCCCCGGAGCAGCAGCCACCCTGGGAGCCGTGTGCTGAGGGCGGAGAGGAGAGACCTTCCCCAGGGGGTTGGTAAAATCCCACTTGGGAATTCACAGAAGTCAAGTGTGGTCTGGAGAGCAGGAGTCAGCCTAAAGACAGGAGCAAGCCTGGGGTTTAAGAAGCTGCCTGGGGCATAATCCAACTCTCAAGCTTTCCTAAGGTCGGAGAGATTTGTGCTTCCTTAAATTGTATGTATCGCAGGTATTAAGATAACTTTTTCCCCCTCTCCCTGTAAACGAAGGTGTTTCCTGAGAGGGTGCCAAAAAAAATTCTCGTTTTGTTTGCTAGGAAGTGTTTGTGATGTTAGAGAAATTACAGCTTTCAGCATTCAATGCCTGTCAAGAATCGTTAGCTCTTGAGGGGATTTCTTTGTCGGATAAACTGCTAAGGCGCACGAATGCCCAAATCACATAGCTACAACATGATGTAGGAATCTGTTTCTTAAGCCCAGTTCCTCCAGCTAATGATTTGCCTGAAGTCAGGGGTATCAGGCAACTGCTACCAGGTGGCAGCATCCCGAGACCTAAAGCTCTAAGGGAGGCTTTTGCCACATGAGCATGGCCTGTCATATCTGCAGACCGCGTTGCTTACGTATCAGTGGCCAACTTAGCTTCCAGGTAGTTTGTTCAGAAGGAAAATCTACAGTGCAACTGAGATAGAAATGGGGGGTGGGGAAAAGCCAGTTCAACAAACAGCTTTTCATCCTCTGTCTCACAGGTCAAAAGTACTAACAGAGTAATTGACCAAGTATGGACCAAAAAGATCTTTTGTAGTCACTTAGATTATAGGAAAGTCACAGGATCGTACTGTCCCTTTATTAATTTGTTTTTTAAAAAGTAAAACAAACAACCCACAACTTTCTTCCAATCCTGGGCAGTGCTGCCGGGCTACTGTCATCCTTCTCCATTAGCAAAAGGAGATCTTTAGGCCCTTCCCCCCATCTAATGTTATTCCTCACGTTGTTATTCCTCAATTCCTTGCATTCAAAAACCCATTGACAAGCTGCAAATGATGTGCGAAGCAAACTCCAGGATTAAGTTTATAACCTTTCCCCAGGGTGGGGGAAAAGAGTTTGGAGGCAGGAATGAACTCAGGATAGTGAAACAAAATGGATGCAACTGAGATGGATTGGGAAAACATGTTCATATTTAGCTAAATGAAAAATAGCAGCCAGGCCTAGTTTATGTGGCATCCTGGGGGGTTTCCACGCAGGTATGTAGAACATTATTTTATGAGTCCTTCTCACTGGTTTTATTGCTCTCATTAATGAGAACCTACATCTCTCGTGCTCTTCACTTTGCAGCTGGGATTTGAAAGCACAGTAAATAAATTATCAACAGAGGAAGGTGGAGGGCTTATGCCCTGTGGATAGGTTTGCATCTTGGGGTTCGGAAGGAATGGACCTTCCTCCTGAGGGGGCAGGTGTGTTTCATTTATTATTGAGCTTGCTGTGGGGTGGGTGATAATAGGCTTTGGGGGCTTTTGGATGCTGTTAAAGTGTAGATGATAATGTAGTGATGGAGCTAGGGACCTCCTTCCCCACTATAATCAAAGAAACAGCTAGTTCTTTCACATATCTGTAAGATTATTTCCTTTCATCTGCTAGCATTGGTTTCTTTTGAAGTCATTTAAGCTTTGCTCCATATAAATTGAGAGAAGTTATTTTAAGCAGCTCAGCGGGCAAAATGGGAGTCTTGTGACCCCTGGCATTCACAAAAAGAGGTCTGGCCACAGGAGTTAACCCCTGTCACCCTGGCATCTGCCGCTCACTGAGGATGCTTCTACTTAGGCCCTGATGTCAGCTGGATGCCAGCATGAGCTGTGCCCAGACAGAAGCCATGCTTTCCTGGAAATAGATAGTTGAGGGGAACCACTACGTAAAGGAGTTCAAGGCTTGCCAGTACTGCCACTTCTTGAAAAATGAATAGATATAATAAACACCCCCATAATTTGTGTTATAAATTTAATAGCAGGTATAAATGTGTCCTCAGTTAGTTCCTAGGAGAGCTGATAGGTACTCTGAAATAAAGTAAACCTGGTGGGGTTAAGATGGGGTCCAGCCATGCCCATAAAGCGAGCAGTGCACTTCAGTTATAGAATCAGAGAATTGCAGAATCATTTGGGTTGGAAGGGACCTTTACAGGTCATCTAGGCCAACCTCCCCTGCCATAAGCACAGACATCTTCAACTAGATCATGTTGCTCAGAGCCCCATCCAACCTGACCTTGAACATTCCCAGGGATGGGGCATCTACACCTCTCTGGGCAGCCCGTGCCAGTTTTTCACCACCCTCATCATTAAAAAAATCCTCTTCCTTATCCCTAGTCTGAGTCTGCACTCCAGCAGTTCAAAACCATGACTCCTATTGCTACCGTCCCTCCTACTAAAAAGTCTGTCCCCATCTTTCTTATAAGCCCCCTTTAAGTACTGAAAGGCCACACTAAGGAGCAGTGGTTTGACCAGAGCTCTTCTGTGTGCTTATGTCACTCAACAATGTTTGACACTGGGGCTTTTGGCTTGTTTTTCATTTCCTGACAGCATCCTTACAGAAACGAGAAACCACGATGATGTGCAAACAGCTGCCAAAACTGTAGAGAGCTCCCATGTGAAGGTGAGCTCTGGCAGCAGGACAACACAACGGGACAAATTCCTCTTCCCAAATTGGGATGGTTGCTTGGAATGAGAGATTGGGGCCCTGCGTTGTTACTCTGCTGGTGCTACGTTATCACCCATACGATAAATTACTGTCCTTCATGGCTTGGTGTGGAGTGGCACTGCTCTTCTATCTGGATTTCAGAGCCGTGGATCATGCTTTGTGTGCCTTCATTATTAAGGGAAATATCACCTTTTTATCTCTTTGGGTTGATGTATGCTTTTGGCACTGCTGCTCCTTCTGCACGGGTTGCTTTTATTAAGGGGGGGACATAGTTTGGAAAGACTAGAAATAATGCTCTTCCAGGAATTCAAGACAGAAAGTCTTGAAACCTTGCCCGAGGTTTTTGTTGAATAGCCTTTGGAAATATGCTAATTCAAAAGTAAGTATTAAGAAATAAATTCAGGATAAGGAGGAAAAAACCTTTTGTAATATTTTGGTTTTTGTACATAAGGACAAAGCTCTTGGTATCATCTATCTTTTTAATTGCAAAGCATGACTTCATGCTTGTGTTTTGACCCTTTCTCTTGACTCTCAGCTCTCACAGTCTGGATCACAAGTGTTCCTTATGTATTCTCATCAGGGATGGTGGGAGGAGGCAACAATCAGTCCACAGAAATGAGCCAAGTGAATTACAGGAAATATGCAAACACGCGTTGTCACTGCCCCCTTGGAGAGACATGTGGCTGGGTGTTTCAGTGACTGACAGAGGTGTTGTGATGTGAGGCATTGGGATGACACCTTAGAATCTTTCCCTTTACTAGGGTTGTGTAAACAGTCTGAGTTGCTGTGTTTCAGAGAAAGGAGACCATCTTTGAGTATCTGCTCTCATGAGTAAGGACATCCCGAAAACAAACTGAGTTACTGCAGAGCCTGATGGGGTTTTTCCTCCCAGAAGAACTGAAGAAGCACTACTTCTTATTTTTGAGATGCTCTTAAAAAAAGTCTAGATAACAAAGGGTCCAAAGATTGCACATTTATATCTTTGACAATATGCTTTTCCTAGAACAAACAGTTTGGGTTGGAAGGGACCTTAAAGCCCATCTAGTCCCAACCCCCCTGCCATGGGCAGGGACACTCTTCACTAGCTCAGGTTGCCCAAAACCCTACCCAACCTGGCCTTGAACACTGCCAGGGAGGAGTAGCCACAGCTTCTCTGGATTTTGTTCCTCTTTTAGAAAAACACTTGTGTGTCACCATGCTCTGTAAGCATTATTCATGGCTAGAGGTTTATTTTGTAAAATAGTAAAATGTCTTCAGCAGTTGCAGGTAACTCATCATCTTTCTCAGTCCTTGACTGTTTCATGGCTGACCACTGTCCCTGGGTGTCTAAGGGTGCTGGTTTCCATGGACCTGATACCTGGCTGGTATCTTTAAGCTATAACCTGAAGGTGAAAGGCTGTGGGCTCCATCCTGGCTGCCTGCTCTTGTCTGGTCCTCTGGCGGGGATGCTTCTATGGGGAAAAAGCAGTGGCAACAGGTGATGTTTTACAGAGCTAAAGCAAAACTGGGGGGAGGGACCTCAAAGTCAAACACCCAAAAGTGGGGAAACAACTGAAGATGCTGTTTTTGTTTAGCGATCTGCAACAGCCTGGTCCTACACCCTAAATATTTTCCATTTGGTCAATATCAAGCCCTGAATGTGGTGGTTTTGGCTGTGTTTACCAAACACCACTGTCAAAAAGTCACACTTCTCTTGGTAACATAACTTTTGTTTCTATGTATTGTGTTGGAAGGTTGTGTGTTGTCTTGCAGCTTTGACCTGTGATATCCATCAAGTGCTTCCTTATTATTGCTTAAACCCTTAGACCAGAAAACATGTGCATTCCTTAGTCTGTTTCGTTTGGGTTTTGGTGTTGTTCCACCTGTTGCTATTGTCTAAGCCAGAAGATGGAGATGATGCTAAAAGCAGGTGGAAGTCACTGCCATCCTGAGATGGGCAGTAGCCAGCTGTGAGATTCCTTCAAGCTTGGCCAAGAAGCTTACGCTGGATGTCAGGTGGTCTTGTTTTCAAACAGGCTTGGGTTTTTTTTTTTGTGTGTGTATGTTGGTTTTGGGTTTTTTTTAAGTCCTGTTTTATTGTAGAAATAAAGAACAGGTTACTGTTCCCCATCAGGAGAAAGGAAGAGGAGATCATAGAATCATAGAATTGTAGGGGTTGGAAGGGACCTCGAGAGATCATCAGGTCCAACCCCCTGCCAAAGCAGCTCCCCAGCTCATACTGCACAGGGAGGCATCCAGACAGGTCTTGAATCTCTCCAGTGAAGGAGACTCCACACCCCCTTGGGCAGCCTATTCCAGTGCTCTGTCACCCTCACTGTTCTTCCCCGTGTTGGTGTGGAACTTCCTGTGCTCCAACTTGCAGCCATTGCCCCTTGTCCTGTCCCCACAGACACTGAAAAGGGGCTGGCTGATTCCCCCTGCATCCCCTGCTTAAGATAATTATAGACTTTAATTAGGTCCCCCCTTAGTCTTCTTTTCTCAAGGCTGAACAGTCCCAGCTCACTCAGCCTTTCCTCATAGGGGAGATGCTCCAGGCCCTTAATCATCTTCGTAGCCTGTAGATCCTTGCATGCTTTTCTTTGGAGGTTATCTCAGATGGTTTTCAGATGATTGCAGAAGGGGGAGTAAGCCAAGTTGAATCATTGCTACATGTGTCATACCAGAGACTTGAGTTTTCCAGAATACTTCTGTGTCATGCATAGTGCCCGCATCTTGGATGCTGAGCTCTGCAATGTTTCCTCGGTGATCCTGCGGTGCTTTGATGAGGAAAAAGTCCTTTCTGAATTGCAGGGATTGGTTAGCTGCCTTTTAGAAAAATAAATTCCAAGTGGTCTTTGTTAACCACGGAATGATAGGTTATTGTAACATAAAATAGAAGTTCACTTAGGCTGCACATTTTTTGTTCTGAAAGCGGCGGGAGGAGGAAATGCTGATATGGGTGTATGCATGGGAGGAAGATTTATCAAAGAAGCATACATTCACACACCCTCTCTTTTTTAAAGTTATGGGCAGTAAATTATAGGCTTCCTTCCCTTGTTTTTTTTGAATGCCAAATAGATTTCTAACAGAATTATTTATATACTCATTGCTTTTAAAAATGCAAGGCATCGCCGGGTCAGTGCAAGGCCTCGGCATCCATTTGGAAGTGGGAGATTAGGAAACTTCAGGCACTACCTCCAGCCTGAAGGATATCAGCACAGTATCTCTTGGGAAGGGAAGATGGATAACCTTGAATTGAATATGTTGTTACCGACAGCTTTCTTGCTGCTTATTTTAATATGCATCAACTGCAAAAGGCGCTCCTTTTGGTTGGTTGGTTTAAATCTGGAGTAACTTTCAGCACTTTTATGGATCCTTTTGGTCACTTCTGTGTGGAATATGGCTTATGGCATCAATGTCTGTAGAGTTGGATGTGTATGAGTGTGGTGGAGAGGCTGGTGTCCCAGCAGGTAAGCGCTGGCAGAAGGAGCGGGCGCCGTGGCACCAGCTGGTACCCACTCCCTTGCAGCACAAACAGGTCTTCTCCATCACCACAGCACCTTGTGAAGTATCTTAAAGTTACTTTTTCTAAAAAAAAAAGGTACAGCTAAACACAGAAAAAAGGAAAATTATCCAACTTGCAATCCTAAAACGCTAGATACCAAAGGAAGCATGTTCCCCAGGCTAAGCAAAAATGTGCATCTAGAAACTTTGTGCTTCACTGCTAGCCCTACTAGGTGCATTCTATTTATATTGTTGGGCTCACTGAGACAGTCAGGATGTAGGTTTCAAGGCGAATGAATGCGTCTGAGTGCTCACTTAGCCTTCCTTCTTCAGGGATGTTTTTCCTGTTTCCTTTTCAGTGATTCTCCTAAAATTAGGGTGGGTTTTTTTTTCTTACAGTAAGCACATTTGGGTACTTTTTTATCTAACAATATTATGAGTAAAGGAGAAAAATATTATACTGGTTTTAATAGTCTTGTTGTGGGTCTGAGTGATGCTGGTAGCAATTAATTAGTACCGCTTGCTTTTCCTGATGCCGTTTAAACTGTAGAAACTGAGGACATGCTTAAACCAAACCATCTCCTGAAAGGCTTTGTTTTTAGCTGGGTTGAATGGTCTGTAACTCTGCTGAAACTTTTTTTGCTTTAAACTTTGCTACCAATATTTGCATTTTAATGGACCTAGCAGAATTACTCTTACAATTGCAGTTTGACTAAAGATTTAAAGCCTCTTTCCCCTCCCTTCTGCCCTTAACATGCGGTGGCCCTGCAGGGAAAGTGTCCTCACCAAAGGTAGAAAGCTGGGCTCATCATTGTATTAAAAATGTGCTGGGTGCTGCAGGACCCTGTGAAGGGTGATGAGGTAGTGTTTTCAAGCGCAGGTCCCTTGTCCATTCTCCGACGAGCTCCGCGTCCTTCCTCATGAGGGGGCATCTCAAGCCCCGGAGCATGCAGCTGGGGGGTCCTGGGAGGACTTTGGGTTCCTGGGAGGCTTAGAATCTCACTAGGAGCTGTGATCTCAGCAAGGACTTTGTTTAAAATCCTTGACGTTTGAGTCCTTCACTGCTCTGTTTTGAAATCTCATTTCTCTGACAAAAAGGGCAGAAGAAACAGTGAAATCAAGCCAAGCAATGGGCAGAAAACACAGCAATCTTTAGGTTTGATCAGGCTGTATTTTGCTGTACTGCAGCAGGAGCAGCAGAGGGAGCACAAGTTAATACATATTTCTTTTACCAAGAGCTGTACTCCCATCACCGCTGACATTTTGCTCGATGGATGAAGATCGAGAATGAAAAAAACCTGCCCCCAGCCTAGGGAGCTTGCCATAGGACAGGAGGATAACGTCTTCTATATTAAATATGGAGGGGTAGCAAGTGCAAATGTATCCTATTACGGCTTCCACTTTAAACTTCAGATTGTGCTCTTCATGGAGCTCTAGGTTGCGTGATGTCAGAACAGTTTAATGCTGGGGTTTGTTGATGCTGTGCAGGTTTGGAGGGCTTGTGGTGCTGCTGTCTTGCCTCACTGTTTTCTAATAGACCTGGAGCAGCAGATCAGTAACTGTAGGTATCAAAAGGGAGAATGATGATTGCAAACAACTGGCTGAATTATCTTTGGTGGGGGACAGCAAAGCCATGAGCGCACAGCCGCACAGCAGCCTGATCTGCCCTCAAGTATTTCACAGAATCACAGAACATTAGGAGTTGGAAGGGATCTTGAAAGATCATCTAGTCCAACCCCCCTGACAGAGCAGGAGCACCCAGACTCAATCACACAGGAACACATCCAGGCAGGGTTTGAATGTCTCCAGAGAAGGAGACCCCACAACCTCTCTGGGCAGCCTGTCCCGGGGCTCTGTCACCCTCACAGTGACAAAGTTCCTCCTGACATCCACATGGAACTTCCTCTGCTCCAGCTTGCACCCATTGTCCCTTGTCCTGTTGCTGTCCATCCCTGAGCAGAGCCTGGCTCCATCCTCCTGACTCTCACTCTTTACATATTTATAGACATGAATAAGGTCACTCCTCAGTCTCCTCCAGGCTAAAGAGGCCCAGCTCCCTCAGCCTCTCCTCATAAGGAAGGTGTTCCACTCTCTTCATCACCTTGGTGGCCCTGCGCTGGACTCTTTCAAGGAGTTCTGTGTTCTTTCTACCCTGAGGGGCCCAGAACTGGACCAAATATTCCAGGTGTGGTCTCAGCAGGACAGAGTAGAGGAGGAGGGCAGAGGAGGAGAAGGACCTCCCTTGACCTACTAACCACACCCCTACACCCTAGGATGCCATTGGCCTTCTTAGCCACAAGGGCACACTGCTGGCTCATGGTCACCCTGCTGTCCACCAGGACCCCCAGGTCCCTCTCACCCACACTGCTCTCCAAGAGGCCAGTCCCCAACCTATACTGGTACCTGGGGTTGTTCTTCATTTAAAGCATAGTTTAATTTCCGTTGAGTTTACAATCATGTGAAAGAAAAGGGGGAAAAAAAAAAAAAGGTTTTTGTTTTGGTGTTTTTTTTCTTGATGTCTGTGGTGTCCTTTCAGACCGGGGCAGTGTGGGCTTTCTTCATCGGCACAATGCTTGCCCACCCACCAGGGCAGGCACGTGGGCTTTCAGAGCTGATTGCCATCACTAGTGTCACTGAACAATATTTGTCCCTGTCATCTTAACCCTTAGGCCTGCAATTTTATCTGCTGTTTTTCCCCATAGCCAGGACTTTGGTCAGGACTGAATTTCCTCCTGTCAGTCCCCAGAGCAAAGCCCCGAAGAGGGTTAAAGAACAGAGAAGTCTCTTTTTCTTTTTTTTTTTTCCCTTTCTTTTCTTTTCCCTTGGGGAGCTTTGATAAACAAAATGCAAGCTTTAAGGTTTCTTTTCCTTCAGATTAGAGATTGCCAATAGCAAATAATACAGCAGTGTTGAATTATTAAGCAGAAGTAAAGGTTACTGAAATGTGCATGGGTAGTAGATGCTTAGAGACCCGGAGCGATAGCTTTAAAAAGCCCTGACAGACCTGGGGGGCAAGAACCATTTTTGATCTCAGAGAACAGAAAGAGTAGACTTTTAGAGAAAGAGTAGGCATTTCTTTGTGCAGGGCAACAATAAGCCACTGGTGTACTCTTCACAAATTTACCCTTTCCACCGCGCTGTTTCATTCAGCGGCCTACTCTGGTTTCGAGCCTGCTGCTGTCTGTGTCCTGCAGAGACAGGTGGGGCCTGCTACAGAACGAGCGGTTACCTGAGCGGGTCAGGCAGCGAGTTCATTGTTTTCCAGGAACCCTTGTTCAACAGGCAATTGTGTAGCCCTCGGAGCCCCTGCACGTGAGTTGTATGCACAGGTGGTGGCCTTTATTATTCATTACCTATAAACTTAATTACCAACTCCATAGATTTTTAATGCAATTTGCTTGATGGCTGCTTTTAAACACCTTATGGGAGTGGCTAATTATTCTCCTAAGTATTGATTTTCTTGTTCTGGAGAAGCTTCCCTGGTGTACCTTATCCACAGCTCTCCTTTGAATCCCCACAAAGACCAGACGGACTCTGAGCATGTAAGCTGCCCTTCCCAAACCTCTGTAGGGTTTTCTGGGCATTGGAGCACCAGTCTGATGCTGCTCAGGAGCCCATCTCCTGTGGCTGTGAAGATGGGATTCGTTCATAAATAGCTCATGCTTCAAGACTAGGTACCACCATGACACTCAGGCTGATTCCCAGCTTTCACAGAGCTCCTCCACTTTTAAAATGCATCTTAAAGATATCTAGCCCTTTCTACAAGGCTCTGTAGCTCCAGCACATAAAACTTGCCCATTTTTACTCATTTCAATGCTTGTTGGTTTTCATATGGGCAATTTCATAATAGCCTAGAACATGGTGAGATGCAGTTACTGATTCCTTTGCGTGAAGAATCTGCTTATAAAAACATTTAGGGTCTAAGGCAAGATTGCTGGCATTAAGTATCTGATGCAAAACACAGTTGTCTGGTGTAGATCTTTCTTAATTATTCCCTTTTCTTTACCAGAAGCGTGTAACTAGAGATGAGAAGCCACGAGTAGGTGTCACCATGGACACCCCTGTTACCAACAGTGGATTGAAATGCAACTTTATCCAGTGTTGTTACTTTACCCATTCAATACTCTTTAAATGCTGTAGTTTTAAGGAAAACCTCCGGATGCTGATATGGGAGAGGTAGATTTATTTTTTTGTCCTTTTTTTTACAGCTTTGGCTATGTTTCTGCCATGAATATGAACATAATTTATCACATGCCATGGTGTAGCTTCAGCCAGCTGTTCTTTACTGAAGAGTTGATCTTGTTTCACCAGCAGGAGAGCTCAGAAGTGATAGAAGTAGCACCCAAAGCGCAAAATACAGAGCCTTGGGTCACCTATAAACTTCCAGTGCTGGCTGTTTTTGCTTCTAAACCATCCCATTTGTATGATAGAAAAGTCAGAGACTGATCTGTGGCACTTTGGGGCAAGTGAGCTGTGCAGGTAGTTCTCTTTGTGCATGCCTCTGTCTTACCAACATCCTTTGTAAGGAATGAAAAATGTATGCTTTCAACAGAAAACCAAAAGCACTGTAATTTGTGGCAAAGTTCTTTTTTGAGGTAGACAGCACAGAAAGTAATGTACGAGTGTATCTGCCTGTGCAGATGTAAAAAAAAAAAAAAGTTCAGAGCTTTGGGACTGGATTTGCACAGCTGTTTTTGCAATGGAAAGACGTCTCTGCAAATGATGAGGCAAAGACAGTCAGGTATGTCACTTATTTCTATCCATTCTTCTTTTTTCTGCCCCCAAGGAGCAGGGTTTGGCCTCCAGAGCTCTGCTTATGGTCAGTGTTTAGCGACATTACCTCTGTGCTGCTTCACCGGTGGTAGGTGTTGGTAGGTTTATGTCTCTGTCAAAGTCCTAGGCAGGATGTAGGTACTCAGCTAGTTGCCAGAAATGGAAAAATGAATGGTTAAACACCTGGTAGACCTTTTTGTTTTCTTTAGTTTGCTTTATCCTAGTCCATTGTTCAGTTATTAATTTTGTCAAGGCGATAACCCTGTTTCTGAAATGGTTTTCCTGACTCTTGAGGGACAGGCCATCAAGATGAGTGTGGGACTCTGGTCTATCAGAGTGGTGCTTGCAACAGCACACATCATCTTGGCTTGAAGAAAAAAAAAGTAGTTTAAGAAGCTAGCACCTTGTCTGGTCTCCAAAACTTGGGGGAAGTGGTGATCTGCTGGAGGATAGGAAGGCCCTCCAGAGGCACCTGGACAGGTTGAGTCAATGGGCAGAGGCCAAGGAGATGAAGGTCAACATGGCAAGTGTTGGGTCCTGCACTTTGGTCATAACAACCCCAGGCAACACTACAGGCTTGGGGCAGGGTGGCTGGAAAGCTGTACAGAGGAAAAGGATCTGGGACTGCTGGTTGACACTTGCCTGAACATGAGCCAGCAGTGTGCCCAGGTGGCCAAGGCCAATGGCATCCTGGCTTGCATCAGGAATAGCATAGTCAGCAGGACCAGGGAGGTGATCACCCCCATGCTCCTCCCCCTCTCCCCCCTTCCCCCCCAGTTCTGATGAGGCCACACCTCAAATACTGTGTTCAGTTTTGGGCCCCTCACTACAAGAAAGACATTGAGGTCCTGGAGCATGTCCAGAAAAGGGCAATGAAGCTGGTGAAGGGGCTGGAGCACAAGTCTTATGAGGAGCAGCTGAGGGAATTGGGACTGTTTAGCCTAGAGAAGAGGAGGCTCAGGGAGACCTTATTGCTCTCTACAACTACTTGAACAGAGGTTGTGCTGAGCTGGGCATCAGCATCTTCTCGCAGATAACTAGTTATAGGACAAGAGGGAATGGCTGCAAGTCACGCCAGGGGGAGGCTCAGGTTAGAAATGAGGAGAAATTTCTTCTCAGAGAGTGGTTGGGCATTGGAATGGGTTGCTCAGGGAGGTGGTGGAGTCACCGTCCCTCAGGGTGTTTCAAGGAAAGGTTGGATGAGGTACTTTGGGATGTGGTTTAGTAAGTAATACAGGTGGTAGGGGGATGGTTGGTTGGACTAGATGATCTTGAAGGTCTTTTCCAACCTTAATGATTCTGTGAAAAGAAATGGAAGAAGGTGGTTCTCTGCACAATTGATGGAGTTGCACTGTTGAACTTGTTGCCAAAAACATTGTGTGCACCAACAGTTTTAAGATTGCTTCAGGGGAATGTTGGACAATACATAGAAACCACATCTTGCTTGAGAAACCTTGAACTGAAAGTGGTTGGAAGCTGAGGGAAGTGTGTGTGGAATTACCCTTATTACACATCCCTGTGTTTTTTTATTTCCATAAGTTTGGGCTTGATTTTTCAGCTCCCATGTTGAGGGTGGTGGTGGTGGTAAGTTGAGAACAGAACAGGCACAAAATACAAGCAATAAAACATTTCATTTAAGAAAATTTTCATTAAAATTTCATAAAGAATGTGTTTCCCAAATAATAACTGTATGGAACTGAAGTTGGGCTCTTGCTTACAGCAGTGTTGAAGGCCTGAGCTGGTGAACATTTTCTCTGACCCAGTAAGACCATTCTTATGCTGTTACACAGCAGTACAGGCAGCTAAAAGACAAGAAGGCACCGGGAGAGGTACAACCCAACGACATTCAAATTGCATTACTTTGAGAGCATCTAGCGAGTAAACAAAGGTCCAAAGAGCTTTTGATCTTCATAGTTATTTAAGAGAAGAACCATGCCAGTGCTCTGTAGTGAGAATGCTCAACTAATTGTTGTTGGACTGTTTGTATTGAAACAGAAATTATTTTCACACCTGGTTTTGGAGGAAGACTGTTTCTGGGCCCATCACCTAAAGGCCATCAGTCAAGAGAAGAGAGGGGATGTGGTAGGCCTGAAACAACACGTGTGGCTCCTGCAGTTCCATCTCTGTTGGATGACAAAAAAAGCTGGTTTTGGCTTGCTGCATCAAGGGGAAGGGCTTGCTTAGTCACTTTGAGAGCTGTTTAATAGCCAAGTTAGTAATGCCTTGTAAGGGCATGTCCAGGGAGTTTTAAAAACAATTTTTAGTATATATTTCTTCGAGTGGTTACAGACGCGCCTCTCTGGGATACCACAGGTACAGTTGATCCTCTCTTTGGGTATGGGGATGAACCAAAAAGTTGACTTCCAGATTTTTCCAGCCTTATTTTTTGTTGTGTTTGTAATGCAGGACAGAACTACTTGGCATTGTTTTTAGGACTGCTAATCCTAGCAGGGTTGAATAACTCAGACGTACCCAAATTTTAGGCCAAGCTGAAATATAGTGCACTTACTAAATGGCAATTCAAGCTGCAGTCCCCCAAAATAGGAACAAATGTATTCTGAGCTGGAAAATTAAGGTGCTTACGAATTAATTTTTGTCAGTCTTAGGAATTTTTTTGTATGGTGGCTTCCTACTAATAACTATTGGTCCTATAAGAACTCTGGGTAGGTTTAAACAAAATATGTTCTGCTTCTTCTGTGGACAAGAAGCAAGGTCCATTTCCAGCCATTTCTCTAAAAAAATACCAACCTGAGACATTCTGGTGGTCTGTTAAGGCACGTGCTTTCTCTGCAGCCTAGGACATTGCACTGTTCTGGTGAGAACAAGGGCTGCCAAAGCCAATACTGAGCTGAGCTTTCAGATTCAGTTCTTACCCACCGTTGCCTTTTTGATGCACATCCCTTTTTCCAGTTAGGAGGGTGTGTTTTGTGGTGTCAGGAAAGGCAGTGTTTTTCCAGCCCCTCTGTTCATTTCTGCGTCTTCTTTGGTAATAATTTCTGTTAATGCTTCACATACATATATATATATATATATATATATATATATATGGTTTTAATTTACAATTCTTCAGCTGCTGTGTACATGGAAGAAAGGTTTTGCCATTTGCAGCCTTGGGGGAAAGGGAATTGAATGGGACAAGACAACAGAAATGCATCGTTTCAAAAACATGGGCAGAAGCCAGTTAACACTCTGCCTTTCTCAGAGCATCGTATTTGTAAAAGACTCCAAGGGTTGCTAAAATATTGGTGTACCACCATAATTCTAGGGAGCAGGATACAGCACCCAAAGAGGTCAAAGTGGGGATTAATAATTAAACGCACATTCAGAAGCTGTTGTTGGTAAGAGAAGGCTGAGCGAGCCATGGGTTTTATTTCCCTCTTGTGAAGCTTCTTAGAAAAACTGTGAAGTCTGAGGTGGGAGATGGTTGATCTTTTGCTGTCAGGTTTGGTCAGCATTGTATAGGGCTGTTAGGCCAATGTGTGGATGACAACTTTAACTCTGTAGTGTCAATATTTGCCTTTAAAACAAGTGGGTTTGGAAAAACATACGCGGGTATGTATTCATGCATTAGGTGGAGAGAGAGCAAATAGATTTAGACCCCACAGGGATCAAACCAGCAGTGAAACCCTGAGAAGGCTTTTAATCTTTCTTTCTTTAGTTGTAGTCAAGTCTCTGTTTCTCTGATTAAAAGTTGAAGAGGCTATTTTCTGTCAAGTACTCCTGTCACCTAAAATCATAGAATGGTCTGGGTTGGAAGGGACCCCAAGGATCACAGAGTTCCAACCCCCTTCCACAGGCAGGGCCACCAACCTCCAGGCATGATCTAGATAAGGTTGCCCAGCACCCCATCCAACCTGGCCTTGAACACCCTCAGGGATAGGGCATCCACCACCTCTTTGGACAGCCTGATAATACTGTTAATAGTTTCAGTCTTGCATAAAGTAATAGTTTGAAAGATTTGTATTTTTGTGAATGTTTTGTCATGTATGTAACCGAAGTTTGAAATCCTAATGTCCTTTACAGGTGGTATGCCAAAATAGATGAGCGCTGTTCTCCAAACTTTACATGCAATAATCTGTCTACTGGGGACAGATTTCATTAGGAAAGTGATGGGGGCAATTGGAATGAAGGACAGTCTTACAGAAATGGGAGACATTTGTTACTAAGAGCCCTGTAAAAATATTTCCTTCTGTAAACACAGCTGCTGTATGAAATGTTGTTTTAAAATATATCGTAAGTGTCATATAAATGTCTAATTGACAGCTAAGCTATTGCAGAATGTAATCTGTGTATAGGGGTCGGGGACAGAAAGTGATAATTCAGTGACGAGACTGGTTTTTGACACAGTAGTCGCAAATTTGAACTTTATATCCGCGTCTCCTTTACAGACTCAGATCACGTGTACCTTTCCTAACGGAACTGAAATCTTCCAGGACATTCCCTCCCCCCATAACACTGGTTTTGGTTTCATTGAGAGCCTGTTTAAAACACTACACCAGTTGTTGCCGGAGGGGAGTGGAGCAGCATATGGCCCTGCCTGCGTTTTCATGACCAGGCCTGGCATAAAAGCCTTCGGTTGGCCATGTGTAGATGGCAGCATTTACCTACTGTACTTTCTTCTTAAATGACTTCGGGCAATGAGGATGACTAGTTCTCAGTGCTGGGATAAATCATCTTTTAAAAAACCCAAACAAACCAGTAAGGAGAAAGACTAGTCTTTGTCCACCTTGGTGGTCTTTCAAGTCAGCAATAAGGACTGAAATAAATGGGGTGGGTGAGTGGGGAAAGATCCCTGCGTGCTGCCAACAGACTCTTTTCCCCATTCTCCAGTAAGACAGCAATCCTGTGAAAGGGATTGTGTTTTCTCTATGGAGAACTTTAAAGCACTATCTACCTTTGAGGGTTTGTCTATTTGGGCTGAAAAGGGCAGCAAGGGTGGGTGGTGTTGGGCCCCAATGAGACATGCTGCCTTCCGGAGGTTGCTTGCCTCTCAGCCATAGTGCCTGCCACAGTGGCTTGCCTTTCCCAGAAACAGCGTTGCTGTTGGTTTGGGTTTCATCCGTGTGTCTGCCGATCTTCAGTGGGAAAAGTCCATATGAGTGCTCTCCAAGCTGTTTCCAGGCATTTGAGGTTTGAATTTTTTTATTGAATAGCTTATTTCCCATTGTTTGAGTTGAACTTGTATAATGTATGAGCAATACAGGCATTCTTAGGGAGCTCTCTGTAGGGTTTTTCTTATTTATTTAAAAGCAGTTTAAGTAATTGTGTGCAGAAGGATTAGGACACCTCCTCCCCCTCCCCAAAAAAATAAATCTTGCCACAAAGTCCAGCATTTGGACCAGTGAGATGCAGTTTTTGGAAAGTAAACAACATATGGCACAGGATTTGAATGGCTGGCAAGCACTGCACAACCCTCTTCATTTTGTAGCACTGGGAAGACTTGTAAAGGAAGATTTTCAAATCGCATCACTACTTGCTTTTGACCTAGTTTACTCCTTTATCACTCTTCTAATCTGTTAGGCTATTGTTATTGTTACTTCTACATCCTTCACGCTAAGCAGTCCACTGTGGGTGACTCGTGAGCAGCAGGCCACGAGGCAGGAAGTGTTCTGCAGTGGGTGCAGGGACGGTTTTTACTTTGGCAGGCTGTAGGGTCGGCCTTAGGGCAATGCTTCAGTTTAAGGCTGAAGCTGTGTATGCTGCTAGCAAGGACTTCGATGCAGTGTTCTACCTTCTTGTAAGCTCAGATTGAGAACATACAGTGCAGGCTGCCTCTGCCCCAAGGAGTTGGCAGGATAAATAAACTGGTTGGAGCAGAGCACACTGGGAAAGCAGAGAGGAAATACCTAAGACTGGACCGGGGGGTGGGGGGGGTGGGTAAAACAACCCACCCAACAAAAAAAACCCTCTTCGCATTATTGTTGACTCATATTTCTGGCTATTATATTAAATACAAAACGAGAACAAAAACAATACCTGGAAACCTCACAGTGTCCAAAAGAAGGAAGAATCTCACTGTGCAGGGTTTTAGCGTTATAAGGTTTTTATAAGAGTCCATGACTTTGCAAGTTCTGTTGCCATAAGGATTGGCAGTGAAGCATAGTAAAGTAATAAAAGGACAAGGCGTGGAGCCAAATACTTCTGTTTGTAATTGTGGTGGTGATGTGCAGAGCAGCAGGAAGAGCAAATCAAATGCAGATGTGCTTTGTATGAAGTCTCGACTTCTCTTGGTGATAGTGCTCAAGGTGGTGTTGACACTGAAATACCCCTGGATAAAGCTTTGTGTTATGCTGCGTTTAAAAGGGATGCGGACGAGCATCTTGCATGTCGTGGGTGGTGCCATGCTGTAGGCTGATGCTTCACTTTGGTTGCCCTCTTGAGTTTTCTCATTGAGGTCTCTACCAGCTTGATGTTACTGGTTCCTGGTAGTAACTGCTCAACCACGCTGTTCCTTGAACAATGGGTATTGCAGAAGAGCGGGTCGGGAGGAACCTGTGTGTTTCCGAGCACAGAGGCAGGACCTGGTGTGCCGTCGTTGTTCCTGGCAGTGGCTTCTACTCCTTCCCAGACTCTTCTCCCTTCCAGCACAGCAGCATTCCCTTCTCTTGCTGGCCTAGGTTGCTTTTATTACTATTTAAGTCCTCTGGTTGTGAGGCATGCAGAATGATTTATTCTCTTTCTCCTCAAGCTTTAAAGCTACTTCCATATAGTTTTTCACAGCCTTCTTTTTTCTAGACTGAAGCTCAGCTCTGTCAATGTTTTTCAGTTGGTGGGTCATGTTTAGCAACCATGGTTGTCATTGCTGCTCTTTTCTGAGCTCTTTCCTTTGGATCCAGACTGTTACTGGGTTTCTGCGTGGTGGTTTCATCTGGGTGCTGTAGCTAAGGTGAGCCGATGAGTAGCAGAACAGAAGGATTATTTCTCATGCCGTATGCGTGGCACTCCTGGTTTGATGCCCTAGCATGTGGGTTGCCTTTTCTACAGCTGGGCCATGTTATTGGCTTGTGTTCAGCTGGGAGGTTCCCATCTAACAGAAAGATGTAACATCTGTGGCTTTCTCCCTTTACGCACGCTCTGTTGCTCCATCACCAAAGGAAATTGGGTCTGTGTTACACAGTTGGCCTTCCGCTGTTTTTAATCTCCTCATTGTCTTTTAGGTGCCAGTGAACCCTTTCTTTGGCTGCCTAGGTGGCGTCTCAGTCTTTTTGTATCCTTCTAGAGAAAAAGTCTACTTGCAGTCACATGCCAAGGGTTGGGATGAGGAGATGATCTTTCATCTTTCCTTCCCCTTGCTTCCATTTGGTGGGGCACAGCAGGATGGCCATGAGACAGCAATGTGCCCTCGTGGCTAAGAAGGCCAATGGCATCCTGGGGTGTGTTAGAAGGGGTGTGGTTAGTAGGTCAAAGGAGGTCCTTCTCCCCCTCTACTCTGTCCTGCTGAGATCACACCTGGAATATTGGGTCCAGTTCTGGGCCCCTCAGCTCAAGAAGGACACAGAACTCCTTGAAATAGCCCAGCACAGGGACACCAAGGTGATGGCGTGGAACACCTTCCTCATGAGAAGAGGCTGAGGGAGCTGGGCCTCTTTATCTTGGAGGAGACTGAGGGGTGACCTTATTCATGTCTATAAATATGTAAAGAGTGAGAGTCAGGAGGATGGAGCCAGGCTCTTCTCGGGGATGGACAGTGACAGGACAAGGGGCAATGGGTGCAAGCTGGAGCAGAGGAAGTTCCATGTGAATGTCAGGAGGAACTTTGTCACTGTGAGGGTGAGGGAGCCCTGGGACAGGCTGCCCAGAGAGGTTGTGGGGTCTCCTTCTCTGGAGACATTCAAACCCTGCCTGGATGTGTTCCTGTGTGATTCAGTCTGGGTGATCCTGCTCTGTCAGGGGGTTGGACTAGATGATCTTTCAAGGTCCCTTCCAACTCCTAATGTTCTGTGATTCTCCTTCAGGAGCAATGCATCATGACAGGGAAGCAAGGCTGGGACATAACTGCTCTCCAGAAGGCACACATAAAACAGCTCATCCCTCCTGTGCCAGAGGCATGTGTTGGAAAGTTGCTTGTAAAGCAGGAGAATATATTGACTGTGCAGAGCGGTCATGCTGCATTGCCCACTGTGTGGCCCGCCTGCTCAGGAAGGATATTGAAGCATGCAGAGAAGAAAAGTAAAACTTACAAGAAGATTGCAGGCAGAGAATAAGATCAATGGAAAAAACCTAAGTAAGCTAGTTAATTTTTCAGTGGTTAGGAGACAGACACCTTAGGCAATATTGAATCTGCCTACTTACATACAGAGATATGACAGCAGTGTAATAGAAGTAGCGAGGTTAGGAAGGGACAGTGACCTGAGTGAAAGGAAGGAAACAGATTTTTGGAAAACTGTACCCTCTGTGGCATCACCACTGCCCCTAGTAGCTAGAAGAGGAGGGGCTGAATTGTGGGAGAAGTTGGGAGTGATAATTCAAGTGAACTTTTCTTCTCCTTTGCCTAAGGATGCAGTTTTGGGCCCCTCACTACAAGAAGGACATCAAGGTCCTTGAGCGCGTTCAGGCTGGTGAAGGGGCTGGAGGGCAAATCCTGTGAGGAGCAGCTGAGGGAGCTGGGGGTGTTCAGCTTGGAGAAGAGGAGGCTGAGGGGGAGACCTTATCACTGCCTACAACTACCTGACAGGAGGTTGTAGAGAGGTGGGCAATGGTCTCTTCAGCCAAGTGATAGGCGATAGGACAAGGACTTCAAAAGTCCCCTAGGGAAGGTTATTTTAAATTAAGGTGACCTGGAATATGAAGACATTAAGAGTTATGGATGCAACTATAATGTCAGGTATAGCGTAGGTGAGGGGCAAGTTTTTACCAGCTTTGCGGGTGCTTAACTTTTGCCACACTCTATTTGTGGAGACATTGGTAGGACGAGGGGGAATGGCCTCAAGCTGCACCACGGCAGAGTCAGGTTAGATGTTAGGAAGAAAAAAGTCCTTCACTGAAAGAGTTGTCAGGGCCTGGAACAGGCTGCCCAGGAAGGGAGTTGAGTCACCATCCCTGGATGTGTTTAACAGACGGGTAGATGAGGTGCTCAGGGATATGGTTTAGCACAGGACAGGAATGGTTGGACTTGATGATCTTAAAGGTCTTTTCCAACCTTGTGATTCTGTGATCCCTGCAGGCCCTGCAAATCCCACGTTCCGGCATGCAGGTCAGTGAGTATTCTGCCAAGGAAAGCAGTATTAGACTCTTAACAAATAAGTCAGATTTAATTAATGCAGTTACATCAACACACCCCTGGTCTAGTTGGCACAACCCGTTTATAATGGTGCAGCTGCATTCTGAGCAAGCTGCAAGCAATGGAAGACATCCTGCAGCACTTCCAAAAACCCCGGGGTAAGTTGGCCCGAAGGCACACCACAAAGGTCTGTACTGCCCTGCTTCCATAGGGTGGCAACACAGGTAGTGCCACCGGCATGTCGAGCAAAAGGGTCGGACCTGCTCTGCTCCACTTGGCTCACGTGTACTTGGAGACTGAAACGGAGATAAAAGCCCTGAAATAACCTCATTTTCCAGCCCTGAAATTACCTGGGCACTGGGCACACAGAGAGCAAGCAGTCATTCCTGCAGGATGCTGCTCTGTGTGGAGGTGGCAGCTGGGAATGAATAGGCAGTTTAAACACTTAAGTACTGAGTATGTTTTTACCTTCTGCTTGGAATCATCTTCCTGAGACTTTAGGCTTTGAGGATATTTGGTAGCTTTCAGCTCTGTGGTATGTCCCATTTCAAACTGCCACTGAAATGACTCGGTTATCCATCCCTCCTCCTGGGATCTTCCTGCAGCTGGTCTGGGTTCATTCTGAACCAAGTGTTCATTTGATACCTTCAGAAGCCTTCTTCCAGAAAGATCAGGGAGGGTTTAAAATGCTGTGCTGTGCTTTTCCTGGCCATATACTTTTTGAGGAGGCTTCTGACCCAATGCTTTGTAACACACCATTGCTAGCTGGTGAACGCTTACGATGAAGCTCTCCCCTGGAGATTTTCCTTTCGCCAATGCGTTCATGGAAGGTGGCTCTCCCACTTTCACACAAACCCTTTTGCATCTGAAAGCATAGAGCCCAGTCCTGCTGCACACACCTCTCTCTAAACTGAGCCTGGTGCCCCATGGATAGTTAGCTTTGTTCCATCAGCAGGTTCACACCCACCAAGTGAACTTAATACATTTATTTCACGTGGCTGGAAGAAATTGGGAGATGACTTTTGCTTGTGTTTTTAAGGTGGTTGTTGACAGGGCTGAGCAGGTGTGTGCTAGCCCATGTGAAGGCTTAAGAGCAGGTGCTATAATCACAGAATTACAGATGGACCGATTTATTCTTGCTTTGAAGGTGTCCACTGCTTACATTAAATAAAATTCACCTCTCTGTTTTCTTTGGGTTTAAATTATACCTTGTAAGTGCGAGTGCATTTTCCTACACGGAGAGGATGGCTCAGCACACAGCACTCCCTGAATCCATCAGGCTGTGTCTGGTGGCAACCAGCTTTTCTCCTCCTGTGGATCAGCTCCACAAACCTTAGGTCACTGGAGCCTTTTGGCACTTGGTAAGGGTTACCTGTCCCTGTGCCAAATCAGAGGAGCAACTTTTGTTGCTGAGGTGGGTAAGTTGTACAAATAATTATTTTTTTTTTTACACCTACAGGGGAAAACCAGCCTGCTTCAATTGAAATTCTTAGCCACCTTTTTCCTTAGTCACATTTCAGAGAAACAAGATGGTATCATAGCCATTATCCAGAGTTACACAATCTGACAGGGCATGTGGTGAGAGGGAAATAAATCTTTTTAATCGGTCTTACTCCGTTACGTGATCTGTTTGCTGTTGTGTAGCAGATGACTAATGCAGTGGACCGCTTCTGGCATAGTTACTGATGTCAGTAAGATTTACAGCAGCAGAAATTTTGATGTATTTTAATTATGATTTCAATACCAGGAAATAAGCTCGAGTTCGGAAGAAAAATAAAAAAAAGGGCTGCTTTTGTTACTCTGTAGTCTGATGATATTATTCATCAAGCAGATTATTGAATTTGTGGTGCTAATAGAGTTGCTCTTTATAAGAAGCATACATAAATGTACCAGAAAATCAGAACAGCTGAATTGTCTCTGTATGTAAATTAGCAAACTTGATAAGTTGGTGTGATATAAAGTAAATGCGGTGCAGAGAGCTTAATTAGGAAGGCCTGGTGAGGTCAGTGACTGTGCACTAGAACAATTAGTTCAGGCTGTTACTGAAATACAGTGAATAAATACGATTTTGAAGCTACTTGCATATTCTTAATGATCTTTTATGCAAAGTAAGCTATGATAATGTGCTTCATATGCCTGTGCTGCTTTACCTGGGACTGCTGGAAACATAGGAAAAGACGTTTGTGTGACATTAATGGAAAAAGGATGTCTTCATATGTGTCAAGCTACTTTAGGCAATTATATGTCAGTAGAAAATAATTTTAGGATTCCTATTTGCATTTCTACAAAGGGTGTGTTAATCAGCCTGAAAAATGAAGAGGAAGAGCTGTGGCAGCAGGTATGGATTATTTACCAGAGGACATTCATGCCCCAGGTGGGTCAGCTCTTATGTCCTAGGTGTGTGGGGACATCCAGGCTGCCCAGGACCCCAAAACACTGTCCAGAGGGGTGTCAGAGCAGTTGGGCTTCTCTGGTGAGTTCAGTGGTCACCTGTGCTTGGTTGTATCCTGCCATGTCCCCCGGTGTACCATGCCATTGGTGTGAGCTTGTAAAGTCCTGCTGGGACTTTGCTTTTGTAAGGTTTTTTCCTCTGTGAGATACTGGGGTTTTTTCCTGCTTGTTTGGGGTTTTTTCCCCCTCTGAGGGCTAGAATGGGAAAAGTTTAAAGCCAAAATAAGGTAGAACTATCATAGGGCTCCATGGTGGCTTTGCTGCTGTCCTACAGGACAGGTATTGCTGTCTGAAGTCTGCAGGCTGGGGGGAGATGAGAGGAGTTTGCTTTGCCTACTTCCCTCCAGCCACAAGTCAGACCTGGCTTGGGCAGGATGGAGCTGGGAGGGGAGAAGCAGCCCCGCAGCTCTGCCACCAGCTGAGGAAGTGGTGTTAAAGGTTCCTTCCCAGGGTGTGTGGGGTGGAAATGCAGCAAGATCTGTGTTTCTCAACTTGTGAAGCATATATGATTGTCTATTTATTAAATATTTCCTGAGTATGAGGGTGTTCTGTAAGCTTCTGGTTTGGATTGTACTACTTGTAGTCCATTGAGTCCATCACCTACTTTCTTCTGAAGGTCATCTTTTTTTAAGAGGCCAGAAAGTGGGTTCTCCAAGGATAAAAATAATTTTCTCAGAGGAAAGACCTTGACTTAAATGTACAACTTCCCCCACCTCACATTTGATGCTTTTCTGTTCTGTTTCGTCCCTGGGACTCTGGAAAGGGCTGTTAAATCTGGGAGCTGAGCAAGGCAGGTGGCTGAGGAGCACACACTCCAAGGAGAAAGTCTGGCTGTGCTGGCCACTGGGTGCAGCCACATCCTATTGAATACCAACTTACCTTGCATGTTGAAAATGGGGAGATAGATCTCACTGGAGACAGGAGAGGTGGTAAAACGTTTCCTTTCTGCTGGTAATGGAAAGGACCTTGAAGCTTACCTAGTCCCAGCCCCCTGTTATGGGCAGGGATACCCTCCCCTAGACCTTGTTTCCCAAAGTCCCATTCAACCTGGCCTTGAACACTTCCAGGGAGAGGGCATCCACAGCTTCTCCGGGCAAAAATTTGATTAATAATGAATTAACAGGTCAGACTGAATTCCTAGGGAATTTAAACTCTCACTGTCTGAAGGAGCCTCCATGCTATGTCAGTGGTCTAAGTGTGAAGTAGATAAATGTTGGTCTGTGTTGCGCAAGATGGTTCTTCTCAGTTCCATTCACTTAATTGTTTTCAGTATACAAAAAGCAGGTTATAATGTGTTGCAGAAAGGGTTGGTGCAGTACTGCAGCTGGATTGTCTCTCAGAACATTAGGAAGTTACACCTGGCTTGTAGTGGTGGTGAAGACTGGCAGAGCAGTAACTTTTCCTGGAAGGTTTCCATTCACGCAGAAGCATGCCTCTTCCTCAGCCTTGCTTTCAACAGTAAACGCTAGAGAAGAGCATCAGATGATTTCAGTAGATGTAGATGAATAAATTTGAATATGGCATGGCTGGGATCTTTTTCTGGTTCTGAAATTTCTAGAATCTCAAAATACACAACAGCACAGGAAGTTAAGATAAAGCGGCATCTAAGTCAAGCCCTTGCTTTTAACCAGCGCGCTGTGAGAGGTCTCGTTGCTTACCCAAGACTTGTATCCAAGGGTGCTTGCCAATGCTTCAGTAAACTAAAGGTGTAGGGATTCAGAGTGGGTATGATGCTGTGAGCCAAGTTCTGGGAGCACTGTCCCAGTCACCTCCTTCCTTCCTTCATATCAGCCTTTATCTCCCAGCAGAGAGAAAGGACAGGGAGGAAGGGGATCAATCCAGTTGAGGTCAACTCAGGTGGACTTGAGTTGTGTATGCTAACAGGTATTTTGTATCTGCTCAGAAGTTCAAAGTCAAGCTGGTCTCCAGAGGCGTTCCAAATATCTGTAGGGCACATGGTGGAGACCTTAGGACTGATGGCCAAAAGGGGCTTTACAGAACCAAGCTCTGCGTGACGTGATGGTGACTTCAAATTAGCACATTCTTCCCTTACCGTGAGAACTTTCTTCCCATGGATGCATTGTTCTGAAATGAACATCCAGCAATTACAAAGTTTTGGCTGAGTGAAGTTACCCAGCTTCTCAGCCTCGCCTTGACTCTCTTCTGAACGCAAGCACCAAGCTCTGTGCTCGCTTGCCTGGTAGCAGCCTGGACCCCAGTTTGAATGTTCATTGCTCTGGGGTATGTGTTTCTGTGGGTGGTGGTTGTTAACAAGTTTGGAGTTTTCACCGTGGTCTCATGGATGCGACTTCGCAAAGATGATTAAAACAGTGGTTGATTCCATTGCTCAGTGAAGTCCTCTCTGTTGCATTGAAGGTGTAACAGACTGTAAAACATAAATACCACAGCTGGAAGAATAGATTTTTCTATAGCATTTACTGACATGTAGTGTACTGTATGTTCTAGTGGCCTAGACAGGAGAACTGTTGTGTTTCTCCTGGCCTTTCTCATTAATTTTGACAGATTTGAGTGGCTTGCATTTCTGCACAAAGAGGTTTCAATTAACCCTTTTGACTTTCCTGTATCACATGCTCTTTTTAATTTATCCAGTGGTATTAGGCTGTGCAACACGTGCAGAGAAAGGCATTAACCTTTCTAGAGTCTCTCAGGGTTGAGTAGGTTTGGATTTTTTTTGGCTAACTGAAAACAGAATGTGAATCCAGTCACCAATTAACATTGCTTCAAATACTCCCCCTTCCTTTCTTTTTTTACTCTTGTTATTTTAACCTGAATTACTGTAATCATAACCTGTAACTTTCTCCCTGAAGCATAATGCAAACCCTCAGGGCATTTTGTATAGCACCTCGTATTAGGGAATTGCCCACGGCCAGGTTGGGGAGCATATGTTGATGACTGGGCTTCAAGAAGGAAGAAAGCTGTTAATGTGGTGTTTGGTGATGGCCATGTAAGAAAAATGGTTGGAGGAAAAAAGCACCTGTGGTAGCTAATCAGGAAGATGTTCAATTGAGAATTCATGATTTTAAGAAATATCTTCTTTTGAGACTGAACACTACCTGTTAGTGAAAGGCGTGCAGCAGGGTATACGTCATTGATGCGTAAAGAAAAGGTAAAGATGCCTTTAAAGAGGCCTTGAAATACTGGATTGAAAGCTCCAGGAGTGAGCAGTTAGAAACCACAAAACTTCAAATTGTACTTGCAGTTGTGAGAAATCATATTATTAATATTTGTAAGTCAGGATGGTTACATAAATCCATTTTTAAAGTTTAATGTGCCATACTCAGCAGATACTCAAAACCAATTTCAAGTATTCATTTCTGTTGAAGAAAATAATTTCCTGGCTATTTTTAATTTCTGTGCCATTAAGTCTCATTATAATGAGTTTCTGGTCATTTTCACAGTTAGCCCATCTGATAGTTAATGATGAGAGGGCTGAGGACCAGGCTGCATATGACAGATTTATCCTATTTGTTCCAGTTTCAAAGCTTCCTCTGCCTGTTCCATGATCAGTTTGTGTTGTTGCTTGCTACCAGGTGTAACATGAGCATGTTTCTACAGTACCATAGAAAGAGCAACACTTCTCAACTTCATTACCTGTAACTACCAAAAGTCCCCTGGGGAAGGTTATTTTAAATTAAGCTGACCTGGAAGTTGAAGACATTAAGAGTTATGGATGCAACTATATAGTGTAGGTGAGGGACAGGTTTTTACCAGCTTGCTGGGTGCTTACCTTTTGCCACTCTCTATTTGTGGAGACATTGGTAGGACGAGGGGGAATGGCCTCAAGCTGCACCAGGGCAGGGTCAGGTTAGATGTTAGGAGAAAGTTCTTCACTGAAAGGGTTTTCAGGCACTGGAACAGGCTGCCCAGGGAGGGGGTTGAGTCACTGACCCTGGATGTGTTTAACAGACAGGTAGATGAGGTGCTCAGGGATATAGTTTAGTAGCGGTTATGGTTGGACTCGATCTCAAATGTCTTTTCCAATCTAGTGATTCAGTGATTTACAACTTAGGACTTCCATTGTGTCCGTTAGGTTGGAGCAAATTAGGATACCTCAAAACTGACCCTGTCTCAAATGGAAATGGCGGTGACTGGATTGAGCCTGGGAATGGCCTGTGTCTGAGGCACAGCAAACAAAATGCCTTTAAAAGCTCGGTGAGAGTGCTGCTACTTGTCAAAACTCTCCCTGAGCATCTAAAATAAGATGCAGCTTGGTTTTATAAAGCCAAACTGAAAGAAACTGCTGTGAAGTCTAATTTGCCTTGTTCCGTTCTAACTTCAGCTAATACCAACCACCCATCCCTATAAAAACCCTCACGGGGCTTGTGCCAGGCTTCTCTGGGGCATCTCAGTGTGAACAGGTGCTCATAAAAGTGTAGTTTTTGTAAAAGTTGATGCCAGTTTTCCCCTATCACCAGGTTTTTTTTCATCACCCTCACACATCTAAGTCTTTGGGCAATCTGCCATACATTTATTCACGTATGAAAGAAAAATGAGACCCTTACTGTGTGCAGTTATTGGCACCTCATGAAATAATTGCTAGTTATATCTGAATTTATTATACCATAGTTTGATGTAAAAATGAAACACGCTTTTATTTGATATCGTGGTATCATCCTTAGGTATTGTTGAACATGGTGTTGTCCTTTAGGCTTTGGATGTGATTGAAATTTATCTGTGAAGATAATTTATACTGGCTATGTAACTCCTAGAATTTCAAATGGTGTCTTGCTAGGCAGGAGTAGTCCTTCTATTGTGCTGTCTTCAAGGCTCTTAGTATTGCTGATGTCTCTAATTCAGGATTTATGGATTTAAATGTCAGTTAAATATCCAAATGAAAGGCAACGGATGTGTGCTTATTCTTTCTTTACTCTTTGAGTAGCTTAACTTCATCCAAATGTGTCAGGCTTTAATTCATATGGCTCTGACAGATAGGCTTGCAATATTGATCATGTTACAGAGCAGTGGTTCTAAGCCAAGAAATGCTGAACTTGCAAGGAATTTTAAAGATACTGATGATCTACCCCACTTCTTGTTGGTTCCTTAACACAGGGGTTCCAGGTAGCAGCAGTGGTATCTATGGTGAATCGTTGCTACAAAGCAGAATGATTCAGATACAGGTGGAGGCACAGATCTAAGCTGTTGTGTGTTACATGGTTTGTTGGGATGTCAGTTAAAGATGCTGGATATTGTTCGGGAAAGTGGGAGTGAGTTTTCTAATGGATTAACTTGAGCCAGTTCTCGGGGGTTTTGCTTTGAGGTCCTTCTTCAGAGGGTGTTTGCCCATGTAAGAACTGAGTTAATTGTAGAAAAATGCTGTGAAACATTCAATATATTCTGAACTAATGCATGCCTGTACAGTATATATTTCCTTAATAAATGGCATAATAATATCCTAGTGTATGCAAACTGTTTTGTTGCTGTTGTGCTATGAATAGAAAAGCTTGACCAACTTCTATCTGCTCAGGTTTTTATATATGTACACACACAGACACTTGGGGAATGGGGGGAACTGTAGCTAGGTTATTTCAATGTTAGTCATCACTGTAGCAATAGAAAGTGAATAACCTTTGACTGTGTGGTAGTACATTTCCATGGTGGTTTTACATATCTACACTGACTTTTCCCCAGTGAGGGTGAGGGAGCCCTGGGACAGGCTGCCCAGGAGGGTGTGGAGTCTCCTTCTCTGGAGAAATTCAAGACCCATCTGGATGCCTCCCTGTGTGACCTGCCCTAGAGAACCTGCTTTGGCAGGGGGGTTGGACGCAATGATCTCTGGAGGTTCCTTCCAACCCCTGCAATGCTGTGATTCTGTGAATTCTGTGATTCTGTGACTTGCTGGTTAACTTTTCATCTTTCTGCTGCTTGCACACTGTTGATTTTTGAACTTCCAACCCCTGCAATTCTGTGAACTGTGGTTGGCAACATACCTTAGGATACCTAAACATAGATACTGTTTGTCTTACCATCCCTTGAAGTACTTTCTATATTAATAGCAGCTTCTGCTTCTCTGTGCTCTAGCTTGATCACAGAAATAACTGAAGGAATGTCTGCATCGTATGCATGCTTTTGGAGGCTTCTTTTGTGGCTGAAAGCGAGACAGAGATTTCTTGTGAGGGGTTTCCCTTCCCTCCTCTCCCTGTGTCGTTAGTGTCCATACAGCTTTTGGGTAGTGTCACATTCTGACTGTGAATGTGATGAATGAGGAGGGCTTCAGCTGGCAGCCAGATCTGCCAGAAACTGCACTATGCCAATCATACTGCCTTCTTTCTTCTGCCCTTTCCTCCTCCCCTCCCCGCAGAAGACTAATACAGTAATAATTTTACTACTACCAAGATACCTTTAATCATGTTTGAGAAGTCTGCTGGAAGTCTGTAGTAGGCAGCTATTGATAAATAGGAAAATGGATGTTATTAATTTCTCACAAACACTAATAGTGCTTTTCAAACAGTATGTTTCTAGGTGGGTATTTACGTTTTCAGTTACAAAATGCTTTAAACAGAGCATCTGCATCTCTACTTCCTATGCAGTTTCTTTTAGCAATAGACACAAATCGCTGTCAAGCACACTGTGATGTCTTTGAGGCATAATGCTTTCCCAATTTGTCCTATCACCAACTGTCCCATTCCATTGTAATTATGCTCTCTCCATTAATGCTACGAGCTGTCAAAAGCTTCTGAGTTTTTGCCATTTTTTTAGTTACTCAGAACTCTTTGGCTGCCTTGTTTTCCTTCATTCTACTGCCTGATGATTGACCCTAACCACTTAGAAAATCAAAGTTTTGCGCTGGCATTCATCTACATTGTGTTGGGGGTGGGTGGGTGGGGAAAATCTGTCGTGTTCTGTGGAAGGATCAAACTGGGATGAGATTTTGGAACTCATTAGGTGGTGGGGAAAATAGTACAGCAGCATTATTTTCTAGATGTCTCCATGATACCTAGGTCTGTTACTGTAATTTTCTTAGGAAGAGTCAATATATAACAATTTTTGCATGCCCTCTGTTTCTGTGCTCCAAGCCTTTAATATAGCATAACCATTTCACTGTAAGCCATTCCATTTCTGTCCTCCAAATGCTTCTTTCTTCATTGTTTCTCAGACTGGTGAAATGCTTCAGATGGGATCACACAGTGAATGATTGTGCTCTGATGTGTGCCACACAGGTGCAGCCTATACATCCGGTACATGGAACTTCTTGATTCACTTGAAACTAGTGAGACTGATGCTGTTGCAGTTTAACCTATGAGATCACTTTAAAAAAGCTTTATTTTGCTTTTAAATTGTGTGTCATAGCATGTGCACCCTATTGAAGACATGATGTATGCGATCACCTATGAGGAACAGAGAAGCAAAAGATAATAACAAGAAATTCAGCTTTGGTTCAGTCTTCCAAAGAAAGAATTACATCTTTCAGTCATGTATTTAAGATCTTCCAAAGAAAGAATTATATCTTCCAGTTATGCTTAAGCTCTGCAAAGAATTTCTGAATCTTTTATAGTTACATTTGAACATTCATCCTAATTTTTTTTTTTTGGCCTTTTCCCCCTCCCCAAGTATTTTCCTCAGAAGGGAATTTCTGATTCTCAGCACTGCTAAAATTCTTCCCATATGTCTTTGAAAATCCAGAGGCTTGTAGTAATGACTGGTGGCGGTGAACTTTCAAAGGATCAAACATTTGGCACGATCAAGATAATAACTGAAAAACCCAAGTGCTATGATACAATGAATGGTTGAGTCCCTTTAGCCAGGGCATCAGACAGGGACCTGAGCAAGAAAAGTTTCTTTGGTTTCACTTGTGCTGAAAATACCATGAGAACTGTTCTCTTGTGGTATTTCTGCTTCCTGCCATACTAAAATTAAGATATGCAGAAATGCCAGTACATTTTTTTTTCCCTTTAAAGTATACTAAGATTATCAAAACTCAAAGTTAGTTTTGACTTGATTGAAGGGAGGCTTTGCTTTGTCTAGAGTAGCCCAACTGACCTAACAGCTGCGTTTGACCACTGCTGGTGATATTTCTGACTCAGTAATCAGGGCTTCCTTACGACTATCCACAACAAAGCCACGTCCTTCTAGTGTTCTTTGGGACCAGATGTCTCCTGGTCAGTCACTCCTGGAGTGTCCCATAAAAGGACTGCAGGACTGTGTGTGTCATCAGGTGTTAACTCCTGTCCTCACCTCCCAGGCAGCTAGAAGTGTACTACACTAAAGTTAGGAATGGTCAACTGTTTGAGGAAGGAGTCAACCTGTTAAAATAAGAAGCTGTTAAATAACTTCACTTGTGTCTACAGTCTCCCTTTGCCCTTCCCCAACGGTGTTACCTTTGAAGACACTGAAGTCAATGAGAGATTGGCTGCGGTGCAGAGTCATTGGCATTGGGGGAGAGAGCTGTAGTACAGCACTTGGATATCAGTACAGGATTTGGACTATTAAAAGTTCTTGTCATTGACTGTAGTGGCCAGAGAGTGTAACTTCATAGGTTGATGTAGGTTCTACACGTAAGGAAAGATGTAGCAGATCTTTAGGAACCAATAAAAGTCAAATCTCTGAATTTATGCTCAAATAAAACACTTCATATGCTTTATTAAGGAAGATGACTGTAAGAATCTCACATGAGCACACTGTTCCAGCTATCCCAGCTATTTCTATGAATGCCTGTTTTCTTTCACTTTACTTTTTTCAGTGCACAAGGTCTCCTAATGCTTGACTTTCTGAATTACTCTATGTCAAATCCAAAGTTCAACAGCTGAGTAAGAAAATTCAAAAGTTCTATGTGGGAATCTAAAATTGTCGTTGGCTGATGTGGAAAAGTTTATAAACTGAGTTTCAGACAACCTTTTTCCATGTTCCTGTGGAATTAGAAAAAGTGTTACTCAGCTATTCCGAATGTTTCTGGAGAACAAAGTTTGTAGTCAAATGTAAATTTGAATCTTTCCAGTTTGGTAAAGGTCTTTATTCAAGGTCTTCAAGAGGAGTCTTACTGCAAAACCTCACTGTTAGAAACAGCAATTGTCAGGGGAGAGGTAATGTAGATCTGTTGGAAGTTGTTGGGCAGGAAAGTTAAGTTTGAAGGTATGTGGGACTTTCTCTTTTGTCCAATTATATGAGTTGGTCTGATACACACCACAGCGGCCTACTGTTTGCTGTTGTGATAATGCTCGTAGAGGTGGGATAGTCATGATTGACCAAAAGGTCACTGGGGTAAGATTTGAACGAAGATAAAGCTGACAAAGCAAAGATTTTGATATGGGGGGTGGAAATGAGTAAAGGAGAGTTGGTGTGCCTGAAGTTCTTGGCTTTTTTGCTTGATTTTGATGAGGTCTGCAGGCATAGCAGCATAACCATGTATTTTGAAGATTGAGATTTGGAAAGAAGAGGGAAACTGAAGGATCTGCTTCTCCGAAGAGAAGTTCTTCAAACATGCAGCCCTACAGGCTTAACCTTTTTCATGATTGGCAAGATCCTGGATGAGCCTGGAAGGCCTTTGAGGGGGAAGATCAGAAATAGCAGTGGAGTCCAAGGGCTTCATGGACGCTCATCCCACTAACAGACATTTTGATGTCCTTTTCCCAAGCAGACAGTACCTATGGGGCTCTTGTTTCCTTCAGGAGAAGGAAAGGGACCTTTCCAGCCAGTTCTCAGCTGCCTGATCCCTTGGTGGAGCAATGCCCCTGGTGACTCAGGGGACACAGATCAGTCACACTGAGCAGGGGGACCCTGGTTGAATGCATGTGTTCCTGTTTCAGAAAAGCCTATCAGCTCTGGTTTAAGTGCTGTCATAGCCGTTGTAAACCTCCCCACCACAGACATTTGGAGGCTGTTGTGTGGGTACCACAGATGAAAAATCCCCACATCTTTCTAAGTGTCCCTTAATCTGATTAGGCTGAAGTCCCTCTCTTTTGCAAATTTCCTTGAGACCAAGGATGAAGCTGTATGAATTCAAGTTGAATCTGTTTAAGGCTTCCCAGTACTAGTCTTTGCTGCCCTAGATGTTCCAGAGAATGTGCAATATTTTTTAAGCCCTATGTGACCTACATCTGAGCAGATCTGCCGTAGCTTTTGGAGAGGAAAGGCAGGGGGTTCACATCTGCAGTCCATAGCCAGGTGGTGTGGATCTGCAGGCACTAAGCAAACTCATCATAGCAAACCTCTTTTCAACCCTCTGAGCACCCAAAAACTTGCCCTGCTGGCAGAGGAGACATGGCCACCGCAGTCTTGATGGTCATCTGAGTCTGCTGAGGTCAGCCACAATGAGAAGCTCCATCTCTGGCCACATAAAAAAGCCTTTCTGGCCATAAGTGGCCCGTGGCCACCGGGAGAGAGCCCTCCCAGGACGCTGCAGGAGAGCAGATGCTGAACCTGCTTTGGAGGACTGCAGTCTGCAAACAAGGAGTAAGATGAGGAGGGCACTTCCCTGAAACTTGGAGGAGGATGATGAGAAAATATTTGGAGATTCTAGCCCTGCAGATCTCTGCTAGCAGACTACTGATTCGGGGGCGGAGGAGAAGGTTTTTTTAGGCATTTCTAGAAAATGGTCCCGTTCTTCTAAGTGTGAAAGTAGAATGGAACCCTTTGGCCTCGTGTGTTTTATTTGCTAAAACATATTTAGACTCATATAAGGTTTCTTCTCGGAAAGTTGCTATGATAAAGCCCTTGTAACCCTGCAAAACTTCAGTCTGCATTCAGCCCGGGATCTTCAGGTGCCTTCCACTCATAGAGAAAATCCTGGGGTTTTTCAAGGGACTACAGCAACGCTTTTCCTACCACGGCTCTGGGTAAAGAGCTTTTTGTCTGCAGTTTGGGCAGCCTTTGGTGATGGGACTGGATTTATCCTGTTGTCCTGATGATTGACTGTGTCTTCAGTGTCTCACCTGTAATGTTAATTAGGTGATTTGTTTAATTTAGAGTTGTGCCATTCCCATGCATGAACTTTGAATGCTTTCTGTCTTCATGGCTTTTTTTTTTTTCAGATGTTCTTACCAATTCAATCCAGTTCTTATTACATGGCAGTAGACCTTGTTTAATTAAATGCTAAGTTATAAACTGAATGGTTCCCAAATGTATAATATTTTGAGTATTTAACAAAAAAACCTCCAAAACCCTAAACAAAAAAAACCCCCAACCTCACTAGCAAGTGTTTGCCAAGTGTTTGTATTGATTTGGCAGGTATTTTTGGAATAGTTTTTGTGACTGAGGTGCTGGTAGATACAGAAGAATTAATGTATTTATGAGAAAGTCATCCCCCCTTTATCTGGGGAATTGATATGGGACCACATGTGTGTGCGTGTCCCACCATTCTGGGTAGGCAGTGAATGGATGGGTGGAGGAGGTCACTCACGCGGCTGCTGAGGTGCAAACCCCCAGGGCCCTCCCTGGGTCAGTGCATTTTCATGTTGGGATTATGACTTGGAGCGCGTTACACACTCAAGGTCTTCTGGACTAACAAAATGCAACACTGCCTGCCCTCTAAAGCTTGTGCTGCAAACCTCCTGGAGATGTTGCTCCAGCACAGAGTGGAAAATTGACTCTCTCTGTTGTGAGAAGAGTTGTGATTCATTTCATCTTCTCCTGGGAAGCTGTGCTCATGTTCGCCTGCCCCAGCTGCCTGGGCTGTGCCGTCAGGACCAGTTTGGTGGGAGAGGAGATGGGCAGCATCTCTGCCCTGTCTCTCCCTGTGCCTGCTCTGAGCAAGTGGGCTAGGCGTGGCAACCAGGTCTTTGTTATAGGTGTGTATTCATGCACGTGGGTGCCGTGTGCCTTTAGACCAACTCATGGTCCTTAGTGTCACCCCAGCTACACATTGGTCCCACTGGGTTGCCACTTCTGGGACTTTTGGGCAGCCCTGGGAGACATCCTAGTGTGTCAGTTGGTCCTGTTGAAATGGAGTTCAGAATAACTTACTCGAACAATCAGCATCTCTTTCAAGCTGCATTAATATTTACTGAGCTGCATGTGTTCCTCATTTACTGGTACTGACAAAATAACCCATTTCATTACGGTGCTGGTGGTAAAGGGGGAAAAACGTGACTCCTTGTGGCATTTCTTATCACTTTATTCCTTGCATCACTTTGATGTTTATCTCTCATTTATTGTGAAGTTGGATTATTTGGGGGTTTTATGTCTGTATGTTTTTTTAAACAGTGTGCTGTCGCTTGCTTGAATTAGCCAAGGTCTGACTAGTGTGTTCCTTAACCCAGGCTTAATTCCCTCAGTGGCATATGAGACCATGCCTCTTTAGAGAGCAAATGATGTAGCACTTAAAAGATTAGTTAAAAAATTATGATTTCAGGAAGAGGGGCAACAACAACGTGGCTTGCTTTGTCTTTGGAGAAGCATTTTTTCACCTATTTTGACTTTTCGATTAATGAGTTGGCCCCTAAAACTCCACCTGTTGTTTTTTGCCCTATCCTCAGCAAGCCTTTGCAGGTATTTTGGGACAGGCAGCAGAGGTACTGATGTCCTGTTCTGGCTAGCGGCCTTCTGCTGGCTTGGCAGAAGTAGTCACCTTTGCTGGAGGAATGTCTCCAGTTGTGTCTGCTTGTGTGTAATGTGCTCCAGCATAATAATTAATTAAAATATATCCCGAATTGTTGTCTTTGCTTTCTTAACACTTGAATACGTGACCCTTCCGGTCCCTCTGCCCTGGGGTGTGTAACTCAGGGCTTTGTCTGGAGGGGCCTGACAGGGTGTCTGAACGTGTGTTGATAGTTCTATGAAAGCAGGGGGAGTCAGGCCGGGGAGCACGGCGAGCACCTCTGCTTCTCACTACGGACGAGGGAGCTGCTGAGCAGCAGGGGCGAGCGCCCTGGTCCAGCGCTTAGTCTGTTATGCAGCTGCATCAGGATCCTGCCTGTGTTCTCTTCTGTCACAGCGTGCTAGGAATAAGTGCTCCAGATAAGAGTTTCTGAAGTTGATGCAGTGTGCTCCGCTGGTGTTTGCTCATCTGCCTCCCTGGGTGCTTAAGAAGGGGCACTTTATCAGCCACACGTGTTTGCTCGTGGCGTATAACGCTGTTTCCCTGCCACTGGTTTTAATGGATATTCTGGGCTGTTACTGATGGACCCCTAGGACGAATGCATAAATCATAGTGCATGCCTGCTAAAAGTGGTGTTTGCAGCTCTCTTGCAGGAGCGAGCTGTTTCTTTTCAGTGGCAGTATCACCCAGACTGCCGAAAAGTTTGATGTAACCACAGTAGGTACCGCATCTCCAGACAAAGCCTTATTGTCTGCACAGGCTGGACGCGGAGCCCTTGCATACCTACTTAGAATCGAGATTAAATTACCAACCCTTTTGGCATATTTATGTAAAACGTTCTTTATTATGGGCTTCTCATAGCTAAAGCATGAGTCACTTACGAGCCATAATAGATTTTGGCTATGCTGCGTGATGAAGTGTTCTGGATGCAGTGAAACATTTAATCAAGACTCCAGGCGGTGCAACTCCCAGTGGGCACCTTAACAACACCACCAAAAAAACCAGGGGGCAAGGGGGGAAGAAGAAACAAATTATAGCACTTTTTCTTTGCACCACTGAGATGAGTGTTTGTTAGGGACAACACAAGAAAGCGTCATCTTTTCCATTTTTAAATAGCAATGAAACGAGCAGATAATGAGCCTGATTCAGGCTAGGTATAATGAAGGAATTTTTCCACATTGAGGGTGGCCGAACAGTGGCACAGGTTGCCCAGAGAGGTGGTAGATGCCCTATCCCTGGGAAACGTTCAAGGCCAGGTTGGTCAGAGCACAGAGCTACCTGATCCGGGTTAAAGACGTGGCAGGTAGGTTGTACTAGATGACCTTTAAAGGTCCCTTCCAACCCAAACCATTCTATGATTCTGTATGATGTCAGTTAAATCACTGAGTTTTTGAAAGCATTCTGATCTCCCAGCATTTATTTATTTATTTTTAGGAAGTAGCGATGCTCTGTAGAAGTGAGTTGGTTGCAAAACATCAAATCACCCTATATTAAACTGAGCTTTCTTGGAGTTAAAATAATGTTGGAAAGTTATGCGGTGTTAATATACCGGAATTAAAGCCCATGGATTAAAACTACCTGGGCAGTTCCAGCATTGCATGTAAACCCCCTTAATCGTGTTTCCATGGACACGTTGGTTAACGGGGAAATTGCAACGTTGGCAAAATGCATTGTGCCCTAAATTTACAAAGAATTTCAGGGGTGGTAATCAGTAGTAATCCCTGGGTTTGGGGTGGGAGGGGAAGGAAATATTCCTATAATCTCTGCTCTAGGTGGGCTCAAACTGTTGTCTTTTGCTGGGTTGGTATTTGGTCTGCATTGGGGTGATTGGAGCAGGTGGTTGTGTAGCCCAGGACAGCTTTCATGTCCTCTCTTTCAGGTACACTTGAGCTCAGACATGAGATTTAAGTCTTGTGCCCTGACCTAACTGTCTAAGGTCTAAGTGTATGGCTGACATATCCTTTTGCTCCCTATGCACTTCTCACTGTCATGTAAAATTAGGAGCTTTGCCTGAAGTGTACTAGAAGGAGTTTGGATTATGTCCAGTACACTGATTTTTTTTTTACAAATTTTTTTAAAGGTGTTACCCCAAAACTCAAAGATCAAGTGTCTGCTTCTGCCCCTGGATGTTCAAAGTTACCATATTTTTTTCCCAAACAGTCCATTTTTAGAGGGTTTGGGTTGGTTGTTTTTTCCATATTTTCTCCCCAGCTGCAATCTTCCTGCTGTTAATAGCGGGATTCTTAACAACTTAGTATTTCTATTTAACAGGTTTGCTGGCCTGCAACACAATAGACTAATGTGATTTTTATTGTACTAGCATGCACTGGGATTGTTTGACTCCTGGAAAATGGGATATTCAGATGCCTCATTCAGTCTCTGTCTAAGCAAAAGCTATTACCTTGTCCCAAGATATTTTCTTTATAAATGGGCTTTCCATCTTGCAGAAATTGTAAATATGCATGGTCTACAGGTCAGCTTTTTTACCTTCCTGAGCTCTCCTATTATTGGTTATTCAATTAATTTTAAAACACAAGTGTTTATTTCCCACCCCCCCACCCCCAGCTTGCTGCTTCCCAGTATTTTAGTAAGAGCAAGGTGGGAAACTGGTTCAGGATAGCCTGCGGGTTTTTATCACTCTGGGAAATGTTATTTCAGATATCTTCTAGGAATTTCTCTATATATTTACTTTAACAAATGAAAGATTTTTGTTCTTTTCTTTCTGGTAATGTATTTTTGCTCGCTTGTAGGCTCAGTCTTTTTGTTCCCTTGCCATCTCAGTTTGGAGGAAGCACGCACGAACACTTAATGTAACCATAACTTCACTGATGTGGGTAGCCAACATGATTACTCACATCAATAACAAAAGGAATCTACACATACACGTGTGTGTTTTTGGGATTAGCAAAGCATTGTTTGCTGGGTGAAGAAAAAAAGGCTGATGTGATGGAGGCAGGAGAAGAATGACTAGTGCTGGCCAGGTTCTTCAGTTAGTTACAGGGTTGTGATAAATTAGTAGTTGAATTTTTCCTTTTTATCATTGTTAATGATGTTATTTAGAATATTAACCAGCAGATGGGGAATAGAATCCTTTCATTTTTATTCTTTTAAAATTGATAACGTGTTGCCCCAGTCTTCAGCAAAGACAACTAAACTCCTCTTTTTTTTTTTTTAATGGGAAGGATCATATAATGGTTTAAGCATAAACAAAAGGGAGATGTGTGCCAATGCTGCCTGTAGGTTATTAGATCGTATCTCTTAAGAGAGGCAGCGAACATCACGGCAGCAAGCAAAGGGAAGAAGAATGACTCAACAGCATGTAAGTTGAAAGAAAAGCTGTTGCCTTTCCACTCTGTTTGATCTTTAATCAAATAGCGTTTGAAGAATATGGAGCGTGTGAGACATCTGGGAGTTCCTTTCTTCTTAGCTCGTGTTCTATCTATAGATCTCTGATGGAGTGTGTAACATAGATAGGGTAGCTGCAAGCAAGGAATAGTGCACGTGTTCTGGGACTCCTGGTGAAACTTGTTGCTGCTGCGTGAGCTCATTCAGGTTTCCCATGGCATCTTTTTTTCCCCTCGTTTGCATTCGATAGATGGAAGAACCTTAGAAAAGTGTTCTGTCTATAAACCTTCCTCACCTTGATATAAAAGAAAAATAAATGTTAATAAGTGTAATAAAACAGAGGGATAGGTTCTGGCCAAATGAGCCCATTGGTTTGTAGAAGGTGTTACGATTGGTTAGAATTTGGCACCTTGCCTTCCAGTGCAGTGTTTTATTTTACATACCTTTGTAGCTCGTAAACCAGGAAAGTTTGATCACTGAAATAATTTCTTGTGCCAGAATAAAACTCTCTTGTTAAGCTTTTTACGTTGAACATGGAATTTGTCTAGCCTGTTCAGAAATAACTGCCAGGGGTACAAGTATTTTTGAAGTGGATTGGTTCTTTTGCTCTAGAAACGAAACTTCGTGTATTAGAAACCATTTCTTAATTCAATAAATTATTTTGAATAGGTATAAGAAGAGATTATTCAGATGCAAACTCACATTCATTTTGGTTAAAGAAATTTTTTTCTGGGTTTCCACCATAATTAAGTTTCTCCTTGACTCCTCAGAATAAATCATTTTCGGAACTGTGTACAAAGTGCGAAGCTATCCAAGATGTTGCATTGCAGCTGCACTCTTTGTAAAAAGAGTCTCTTTCCCACAGACTCCTTAGAAGATACCCTCTCTGAATTAACTCCTGGCATTTATATTCCTTCAAAGTAAGGGCAACATCTTGAAACAACGAGTTCCTCAGTGACATCTTGTGTTTGGGTCCATGCCCTGAATGCTTGCATAGGTACAGCATGCATTATGAAGTGAGATCCTGGTATGGTTCAGTCTATCTGTTACAACCCGAGGTTGGTTTGAATGGAGAACTCTTCATTTTCTGATGTCTGTGTTTGAAGTAAATTTGAAGGAAAAAAACTCTTTGAGGTGAGCACTGCCCTGCCTCAATCGGTTCTGAGGTTGTTCATGCTGAAAAAACACAAGAGAGTAATTTGAGAATCAAGTAAGAATTTTAACAAGATCAAGGCAATTAATGCTGTTTCCTCTTTGAAAATGTCTGTGACAGCCAGCCAGGTTCAGCAATCAAATCATCATAGATGAGGATAGGTTGGCCATCTGTAAGAGTGGCAGGGACATGGCATGGTTGTGAGAGTGTTACCAAGCTGTCAAGAGTGAGTGATTTGTTTCAGACATGGGGAAGTTGGCAGTACTGCTTGACTCGCCTCTTTAGCTAATCTCTGTGGTTTGCTCTGTGTTTGTAATTTCACACCTTTAGTTTAATATAGGTTCAACCAGACATAAAGCACACGAAAAAAACAAAGGCAGAAACCCATCCAAAGATGCTTGTGATAGAAATTGATGCATAAAATGATTGTGTTTATTTTACAAGGCATGGTAAATAAGCAACACGTATTTTTCTGCAGAATGAACTGTGAAGCAGAGCTTTAATTTTCAGTCTTTCCTCTTCTAGACACATTAAACATGTCAGGGGAAAGCATTATGCTGGAATTTGTAATGCTGCCATGGCCAAGACCTTGTCTTGCTTTCATTAAGTCTGAGGCAGAATTGCTCACAGTTATTAATCAGTAGCATATGATATTAATCAAACTGTGTAGGTCAAGAATCTGAGTAACGCATATTGATATTTTTATGCAAATGTAATGTGTGATTAGAAAGGAGGCGGCAGTTGGCTGGGAAGAGGTTGAGTTTGGATGTTGGATTAAAGCTTTATGGGTGTTTTTGGGTGGGTATTTCTCTTTTTCCTCGCCAGTAAAGATGTGATAAGACATGTTGAGATCTTCCAGTGCCCCATGACCACAAAAGACTTTGCGGTTGTCCTGTGAGCTTGGGGTCAGAACTTCCAAAATATTTTCAAAGTTAAATTGATTTCTGAACTCCTCAATAGAAGACTGGGCATCCAGTTTAGACCTGAACTGGTTCAGGATGTGTACTTTCTTAAATGAGGCCTCTGGCGCAAAACTTAATGGACTCTCTTGTTTTGGGGAAAGGGGGAAGGTTTTTCTCAGGTTTCTCTCAGATTTTACTTGAGTAAAATTTCTACAAACAGGCACATTCCAGGACCTCATTCCCAGGGTTTGGAGTAGCGTGTGTGTGAGCTGCGGTGATGAGTTATAGCAGAAGTAAAAAGATAGCTTTACACAGGGAGACTAATTAGACTTAGCCAAAAGTGAATTATGAAGCAACATGCATTATCTAAGCCCTGTGGATAAATACTAAATCATGGTGTAAATGCTCTTTTAAAAATGTTGTGGTCCCTTTGAAATAAGGAAGAGAATTTTTTTAAAGAAAGTCTTATTTTCTATTTTTTTCCACCATCTAAAGCGTGTCCTCAGTATAAAATACAGGATCTCTGTTTACCTGTGAGCTGATTTTTCAGGAATAAATTACTTCCTCTATTACTCTTCTCCTATTTTTTTTTTCTTTTCCTTTCAGTTCTCAGGAATCTGGCTTTATAATGAATTTATTTTTTTCCCCCCACAACCCTTAGCCATCTGCGTTCTTGGATTCTGACTACTTTACATTCTGCAAGCTGTGGGCAGTGCACAGCTCCTAGCCCAAAACCCCAGAAGCTGTCATATATTTTTCATACAGTTTTTACAAAGGGCAATCTCTCATCGTGGAAACGGGTTCTGGTGGTGAGATGTCACCTGCAGCTGAAACATGAGCTGTGCGTGACATGCGGTATGAATAAATAAATCACAGAGCAGTGCAGCTGCTTTACCTTGAAACTGGATCTGGGGAAATGCTGTATGGAGAGCAGGAGAGCATATCATAGAAACAGAGAATGGTCTGGGTTAGAAGGGACCCCAAGGATCACAGAGTTCCAACCCCCTGCCACAGGCGGGGACACCAACCTCAGGCCTGGAGCTACACAAGGTTGCCCAGGGCTCCATCCAACCTGGCCTTGGACACCTCCAGGGACAGGGCATCCACCACCTCTCTGGGCAGCCTGTTCCAGCCCCTCACCACTCCCTCTGTAAAGAACTTTCCCCTAAGATCTCATCTAAACCTTCCCTCCTTTAGCTTCAATCCATTCCCCCTTGTCCTGCCACTGTCTACCCTTTTAAAAAGCTGATTCCCCTCCTGTGTCTCTGCTCCCTTCAGGGACTGGAAGGCTGCAATGAGGTCCCCCCGCAGCCTTCTCTTCTCTAGGCTGGACAAGCCCAGCTCCCTCAGCCTCTCTTTGTAGGGGTGGTGCTCCAGCCCTCTAATCATCTTAATGTCCTCCTCTGAACCCTGTCCAACAGTTCCACATCTTACATGTTTTGGGGACTCCAGCTCTGGACACAGTACTCCAGCTGGGGCCTCACGAGGGCAGAGTAGAGAGGGACAATCCCCTCCCTGACCCTGCTGGTCACCCCTCTTCTGATGGAGCCCAGGATACCACTGGCCTTCCGAGCTGCAAGAGCACACTGCTGGCTCATGTGAAGTTTCTCATCCACCATGACACCCAGGCCCTTCTCAGCAGGGCTGCTCTCAAGGAACTCTTCTCGCAGTCTGTATCTATGTCAGGGAACATGCGCAGTTTGCTGTGCCAGTTCATGGGGCAGGACCCCCTTGCCAAAGGTAGCTGGCAAAAATCTGTCATCTGTCATTTCTGTTGCTGGTTTCCTGCTTCTGTGATTTAATTGTCACCCAGATGCAGCAATCAGCATGAAAATCAGTGCAGGTGGTTTTATTCTCCAGTTAGTTGGCTATCAGACCGTTGCTTGCGATGCTCCAGTCAATGCTTCCCGTGATTCTCTTGGTCAGAGATTTAAATCTAATGATAAAACTTAATCTGTCCTGGGCCACAAAGTGTTGTGTGTACCATTTGTAGGTGGTCAGATGAGCTAAATATGGTGTAAATCAATATAAGAGGCCACGTAAGGCCTATAGTACCTGTGTTTTGCCTTGACTTCCAGCAGGTATCTCTGATGTTAATGTTTTCTGATTTTAAAGGTGCTTCAGTTCTCTTTAATGCTGTGGAAGTGCTCTGTCAGGCTGATGGTAACCTCCTGTGGGCCTACGTACTGTACACTGAGAACAAAGCTCACTTGAGGTGACTGAGAATGGCTTAGATCCCAGGTGGGATGTGCCTCCCTGTACTGACCAGTGTAGCCATAACATGTTCCTAATGGGATTGGTCTCCCCACTGAAGAAATCCTGTTGGAGGACAAATGCTTGTTGGGAAAAAAATCTGAGCTCTGTGCAGTCTTCTCTGCACTAGAAATGTCCTCAGAGACAGAGGAGACTACTGTGGAGCATCAAATATGCTCTCAGAGTATTTGTAGGTCTACAGCTGTTTCTATTTTCAGAGTCTTTGATGAAGAACTGTAGCCCGATGTACCACATCTGTTCCGTCACCAAGTCTAGTGCTGGTGGAAATATTAGGCTTTCTGAAACAGTCACCTTTGGGAGGACAGAAAGATGGAGCACCCTTTGGGCTGAGGTCTTGAGAAGCCCACAGGACCCCTGACCCTCGGGTGCAGCCCCTGAGAGCTTGGGGAAAGACGCAGCAAATGAGCCCAGGTGACTAGATTTGGTCTGCAGTTCTGTCACTAAACTGCTTACCTCCTGGGATTGTCCCAGTGGTGAAGTCAGATTGGCTTGGCAATTGGCAGTCTGTATGAAAACAGAAGGTGACATGACTAGTTGACTAGAAATAGAGGAAATTGTATGCTTCAGATCATCAGAAATTGAATTGAGCATCCTGACCCGGGTATTTTCAACTAAGTGCAGTGAGATCCCTTGTGGATACTGGCATGGCATGTGGTATAGGTAACATTTTGTCTGCCAATCTAGATACCTTCTTTAACTCATCTATACCTTTGTCTGCCTGCCTGCTGGTGCAACAGCCTTACCTTCCTTTCTCTATTCCTTGATGAGCACTAACCTTCAGCTATTCAATTGTCTTGTTAACCCATCTTCAGAGTTTGCTGGCCACTTCATATTTGGGGTCCAAAACAAGCCTTTTTCTTTTTATCCCCCACAATAAACGTAGAACAGCTGTGGCTTTTTTTCTTTTTTCTTCTTTTTTTTTTTTTTAAACGTTACACTCCATACCTGGCAACAAGGGAAAACTGAGCTCGGCAGCTTCTTGAATTAGCATCAGCAGGTCAGCAATCTTACTTATGGAAAAACTAGGAACGCATAACACACAACATCCTTTCAGGAGCTATCATTACTGCTTGGGAAAGCATAGAAATATCACGGGGGTGTGGGGGGAAGAACAGCTGCTTAGCTGTGCACATAGTCAAGGAGTATAGACAGCAGTGGTCCTTCTTTATGTCTGCAATTAAAGAAAGCTTTGAGAGAGAGAGAAAAACAGATTATTTAAAAAACAAAAAAAATAGGAAGTGCAAGGGTGTTTTTTCCTCCCTCAGAAAGAAGAGTTGCCAATATATAAACATTTCAGAGAGAATTTTACACCACCTCATCTTTATGTCAGGCAGCATTTAATGGTAGAGTGATCGCCTGCCCTGAGACTTGGCAGCCATCCTCCAGGGACTGACGTTGAGGATTACAATGACAGTCTATCAGTGGATCTTTTCCAATATAAACTATACTAGGACCGTTTAAAATCAGTTGCTATCAACAAGTCAAATTAACTTTATTTATGTTAGAGGCTTTCCTATGAGTATTTTGTAACGATGTGGAATTTTAATATCCAGAGGGGCTTTCCCTGCTGTTGGTGTGATTTGGGAACATTCTAATTCATGTGATTAAGACCAATTTACCTGTTTTCTTTCAAAATTAGGCGATTTGTAACATTCAGGTCCAATCAGCATCTTAACCTCTTAGCACTCACACAACCTTTCCTGTTTCCTGCTTCTTACAGGTGGAAATAACACTTCAGGATATCAATGACAACCCACCAGTATTCCCCACAGATATGCTTGATCTGACGGTAGAAGAGAATATAGGAGATGGGTCTAAGATCCTGCAGCTGACAGCCATGGATGCTGATGAGGTAGGAGTATGGTTTTGTATTTGAACATCTGTATTAAAAATGCTTTTTTGGGTATCTGTGTTTTCACCTGTTCACTTCATGAGAGCTTGGCCTTGGGAGTCTTTGGGATCATGCTTCAAACTGTATTTGGCCCATTCACCAAACTGTGCCTGGTACCGTGGAACCACACAAACGCAACAGGAGCAAGTGAGACAAATACTCTGTGACTTGAAGGCCGCTGGCTGGTTTGAATACGACAAGTTCGTGTTTTCCTAACGTGAGTTGTTCCACTGAAGGTGAAAAAACGCCCCACGTTTTGGTTTTAGGCGGTCTTGTTGTTAGCAGGCTCATCATACGCCATACCCCGTGACTTGGCAAAGGTGCTGAACTGCCCAGCAGCAACTCACATTCAGTTTAAGACCGACCACTGCTTGGGGTCTAAGCTAACTGTGAAGCGGTTAAGCCCAGTTTCAAGGTGTGCCTTAAAATTCGTGTGAGGTAAGGCTTGGAGAACAAGAAAACTTTTTGATAAGGCCTGCTTGCCCTTTGCCTTGAGCTACTTCATATCGCTGCTACCTTTCCTAAAGAAAGCTTTATTTCACCAAATGGCAGGGAAGGAAAGAATGCTAAAACACACGCGCTGTAGGCGAGCAGGTTTGTTAAAATATTTTCCCTGCTTCGATTCATTGCTACGAGGGCACTGTGACTAAGGGGTTATAAAGCAATTAGCAAAAACCTTTGAGCAACTGATGATAAACAGTCAGCTGCTGGGCTTAGTGAGGGACATTGCAGTCTTCTCGTACGCATCAGGCAAATATAACCACCTATGATCTGATATATTCATTCCTTTTGGAAAGCAAGGATGTTAATCATATTGTTTTGTTCGCTTGAACTAATTCTTTCCACTGGGGAAAGGCCTAAAAAGTCAGTATAACCATGAAAAGCAGTTTGTGTTATCATTAAAATACAGGGTTACGCCGGACAATAATGAGCAATTCTTGCATTCAAATAATAAGGTAATTCAATCCCCTCAAGAGAATTTTATTTCTGGACCTTTTTTTTTGTGTTGGCTTGGTCGGTTGTCCTGTGTTTATTTATTGATGTACTTAATCCTACCGCTACATGGGAGACCAACTGGAACACCCTCAGGAACCGTACAAATGTGATTATGAACCTTTTTTGTTCTTTATTTTCTGGTAGCAGGCTGACATGCAAACCCAAAAAAAAAGGGATTTTGGGAAGGTGCAAATCTGTAACAAAAATGACGGCTTGGTCTTTGGTTTAAGTAGTAGTAAATATTGAGCTACCATGCTCTGCTGTGATATGGCAGACAGATAGCAAAGACTTTAGCAATGTTATGCTCCAGCCTCATTCTGACCATTCCTAAACTGTCATCTGTTCTGTAGCACTCCGTCCAGTGGGAATGGAATTGTTACTTTAGACCGAAATCAGTCAATCTTCTTACAAGTGGGGTGATTTCAGTTTCCCTACCAGAACATCCATAACTCAGACACTTCACAAAGTCCAAGGAGTTTTTTTTTATCATACTGTAGTTTGGGGCCAGCATATTTGCCTTCCCCCTCCCTCTTTGAAGGTGAGGGCACAGTGAGTGGTCCCTGTTTTTAATATAAAAGCTTGATAAAAACGGCATGCTGCCTCCCCTTCAGGCACAGGTGCTTTCAGAAGCAGGGGTTTGTGTTCAGAAAGGCGACAGAACCCTTAAGCCTCCTAGCTGAGCTGTGTACAAGAACCCCTCTTCTTGCAAATATTTGAAATGGTAGCATGAAGGCATCAAACTTCAAACCCTTGTTGGCTTATAATAAGGGCATTGCAGAGATCTGAGAAAAGGTGTAAAGACATTCTCTAGGTGCTAAGTGGTACCAAAGGCTCTAAAAATTATGGCAGCTTCTAGCACTTTGCAGCTTTCTAAAGTCAGCTATTAATAGAAAATTTCTCTATAGCTTTTGAACAGTCTTTGCATATATCTGTGTTTCCTTTTGCTTCTCACCTAACCCACAGAAAGTTACTAATTCGATTAACCCAGCATCACGTATGGCTGCGGTTTTGGCTGTGCTCTCTTAGGAGAACGCTGGCCAGTCAAACAAGCAGGGAAGAATGTGATGAGCTCTGAAAATTGAAATTCTCATCAGAAGTTTCTGCTAAGCTGCACGATTCAGGTTCAGATTAGATGCTTGGAAAAAAAATTTCACTGAGTTGTCAGCATGTGGAACAGGCTGCCCAGGGAGGGCATTGAGTCACCATCCCTGGATGTGTTTAAAAGATAGGTAGATGAGGTGCTTGGGGATATGGTTTAGCATAGGACAGGAATGATTGTGTGATTCTGTAATTGCAGGAAAGCATGCTGCATCCCCCAGGTACACCTCAGCACACAAATGCTGAGTACCCTGAAGCACTGCGTGCAGCACTTGAGGGCTGTGCACCCGTACAAGCTTGTTTTCTTTCTAAATTTTGTTTTATCAGTTGGTTCAGTCCAACTTTTTGAAACAGCACACCAGGGAAAAAGCTTGGCACGAGGCACTCTTGGAAGGTCAGGTAACCATCGCTTGTCTCTGGTCTCACAAACACGGGTGGGCGTTTATCTCTGTTAGCTTGCTGTTGTAGCTATGAGCGTTTGAAATGGCTGTAGAATGATCCCTTTGATGTATTGCTTGCTGCAGAAGTGCAGCCCCCGTGCCGGTGACAGGCTTCAGCTGTGAGACCTGGGCTGCTGCCTGGCACCAGGGGAGGGCACCCTAAATATCTGCTTGCCCATTGGTTCGAGCTGCCAGGCATCGTCAGCATGTTGGGTGTTACCAATCCCTCAGGGTCCTTTTTCCTGTCTTGGATAAAAGGAGGACATTGTCCCGGGACCTTAGGTCTCTCTGTCTTCCCTTGAAGACCAATGTTGGGCTGCCAAAAAGCAAAATTTATAGTTGAGTACTGGCTTTTTTTGGGGAAAATGTCACCCAAGCTGGTGCTGGGTGCCCTAGTTGGCCTCCTGTATCCCCTTGGGCTGTGCTCTGGCTGTGGCATCACGCTGCACAACCCGTCCCAGGAGGTGGATGAAAGCAAAGCTCAGGCAGCATCCCTTTTTCTAGGAAGCCTCAGAAAAAGGGAGATAATTTTTCTATGTAAAATTTCTTTTCCTTCATTTTTATTTTAACCAAAGTGCTCAGAGTCCACGCGAATCCTTTTTTCCCCAAGAACAAATAAGATATTTTGTTTGACCCAAAAGCAAATGCTTTTGACTTCCAGCACAGCCCAAGAGATCATTGGAACTGTGATTTTAATGACATGTGATTTGTTGCTTTGGGGCTGTTTATTTGCAGGGATAAATGTATTTCCATGCAGAAACTGGCCTCCAAGGGACTGCTCCAACCATGGCTCCTGAGAGCTTTTCTTGACCGGGAGCTGCAGCTCTTGTTATGCATACTGGCCAGTGGAGCTGCAGCACTCCTGGTCCTCCCTGCTTGCATTCTTCCCTCCACTACTCCCCCCATCCCGCTTCCAGAGAGCCAGAAAGGCAGAGCTGATCCCACTGGCAGGGATTTAATATAACCTTTAACCATAAAACTAGGAGAGTAAACACTGATTACCTGTTAAATAGGAAGATGTTATGCTGCTCAGTGAATTCTGGCTTGAAATGAAAACTGGTATCAGAGCTTTGTGGTATTGACCGGATGCGATCCTTTGATGAAAAGTGGAGCAAAAATGTGTCTGGGTAACTCCTCATTTCACATGTTGTAACTAAAAACTCTGTGCATACGTGTCATTATGGAGGGACTGGGGCAGGAAGGCTGTTGATGAAAGGAAACTGTTCTGAAAAATACCCGCCAAGTGCAGTTACCGAAATGATTCTTGTCTTACTGAAAATTACGATGTGGTTTTCCTGGCAAATACCTTGATTTGACCACTTCTGTTTTTACTTAGGGAGCCAATGCTCTGGTCACATACACTATTATCAGCGGAGCGGATGATAGCTTCCACATTGACCCCCAGTCGGGAGACCTGATAGCCACCAAGCGCCTGGACCGTGAGCGCCGCTCCAAGTACTCCTTGCTGGTTCGAGCTGATGACGGCCTGCAGTCCTCAGACGTGAGAATAAACATCACTGTTAGTGATGTTAATGACCACATCCCCAGATTCTCCAAGCCGGTGTATTCCTTCGACATCCCAGAAGACGCCACTCCAGGTAAACAGGAAATGGACCTAAAATCAACTTTTTTTTTTTCCTTTCTTTTTGTCAATCCATGGGGACTTAAGGGTGAGGGGATAGGAGACCTGTCAGACTTGGCCAGGAAATGCTGAAGGCATCTATTGGATGGGGCAGAGAAACAGAGGGAATCACAGCGTATTGAAAGTCTGCTTACTTAGGAAATCTCAATCATTAGTGAGGTCAAACTTGTTTGAAGGGAAACAGAGTAATGGTTGCCACCCCAATAAATCCTAGGTGCAGAATAGGATGCCTGTATCCCAGTGCAAACCTCTGATTGTGACTACTTAAAAAATAGCAAGCAGAAAAGGAGTAAATTACAGACTACAAACAATATAACCTCTCATAAAGATGCCATGGTGATTCTAGTATTGATTTACTGAGCCATCTTCAGTGAATACGACTTAACAGTGCTTAATTCATCAAGTGTAGGATCATGAAATGGGTGATTCCCTAGTAACATGCCCTACATGCTCTCAGTTACTAACCCTAATATCGTATTTCCTTGATCTTACCTTTAAGTCCTGGTTTTGAAAAGGTTTTTATAGAACAATCTAGCCTTTAGATAATTAATTATGGTTCCTGAATGTGATCACCGACACTCTTCAGTTGTTTGGTTTTTTCTTCTTCTTTCAAATTTTGCTTCATACACAAAAGTGTTTTATGTTTCCATTTGGTCATATGCTAGAAACTATTCAGACCAAAAAGAGCTTTCAAATGCTGTGCAATATTATATGTATAATCTATGCATATATATAACATGACATTCTTACATGATCGGTCTCCAGGTGAAAAATTAATACTTCTTGCAATAAATAGTGTCTGGTATTTTAGACAGAGTATTGTATATCACACCTTGAGTGCTGGGTCCAGTTCTGGGCAGCTTACCATAAGAAGGACATTGAGGTCCTGGAGTGAGTCCAGAGAAGGGCAACCAGGCTGGGGAAGGGGCTGGAGGGCAAATCCTCTGAGGAGCGGCTGAGGGAGCTGGGGATGTTCAGCCTGGAGAAGAGGAGGCTGAGGGGAGACCTTATTAATGTTTATAATTATCTTAAGCGTGGGATGCAGGGGGAAATGGCCAGCCCCTTTTCAGTGTCTGTGGGGACAGGACAAGGGGCAATGGCTGCAAGTTGGAGCACAGGAAGTTCCACACCAACACGGGGAAGAACTTTCCCCAGTGAGGGTGAGGGAGCCCTGGGACAGGCTGCCCAGGGGGTGTGGAGTCTCCTTCTCTGGAGAGATTCCAGCCCTGTCTGGACACCTCCCTGTGCAATATGAGCTGGGGAGCTGCTTTGGCAGGGGGTTGGATCCAATGATCTCTGGAGGTCCCTTCCAACCCCTACGATTCTATGATTATCACTGCCTACAATTACCTGAAGGGAGGTTGTAGAGAGGTGGGCGATGATCTCTTCAGCCAAGTGACAGGAGACAGGACAAGGGGAAATCGCCTCAAGCTGTGCCAGGGCAGGGTCAGATCAGATGTTAGGAAAAAGTTCTTCCCCGAAAAAGTTGTCAGGATGTGGAACAGGCTGCCCAGGGGAGGGGGTTGAGTCACCATCCCTGGATGTGTTTAACAGACAGGTAGATGAGGTGCTCAGGGATATGGTTTAGCACAGGACAGGAACGGTTGGACTCGATCTTAAAGGGCTTTTCCAACCTTGTGAGTCTGTTACAGAGTTTTATACAGAATATTTTTTTACCAATTGGTACTGTAATAGCAGTGCCTACTGGTATTAGCAACTGAAGCATCTTAAAAACTTGTTCTAAAACATGAATAAACAAATGAGATGCAAATGATGTGGTGATAGCTCTCAAGCTTTTCTTAACGCTTTGACTTAGAAGCGTGGGAGGCTGGGCTTGGTACAGGCAGGATGACCCTGATGCCTCTGACTTCTGCACACTGTCCCACAATCAGACCCAAAATTCAGTGGTGTTTTGAATTAAAGGATTACAGTGCAATCAGCTATGCCTCAGGAATCTGAGCTGGAACCGATTAAGACATCTGTGTGGCACGGGGTGGTTTGGTTGCTGATCCTTGGCTATGCTCTCTTGTCACTCGGAGTCCTGAGGCTCGGGCTGTTTTAGCAGCAGTAACCCTGGAAATGCTGAGCAGAATCCCTTCACAGTAAGATGAGGCTTCTCTCTGCGATCACAGGTGGGGTGTACGATTGTGCCTTATTCCCAGCTCAATAGTGATGGACGCTGAAGGAAGAAACAGGCTGGTTTTGTACCCAAAGTGCCACAGCTTCTCCTGTTCCATTCTCTGGTGGTCCCAAAGCGGCTGGCAGGCTTGTCTGTGTGTGTGGGGGAAGGTGGTCTAAACTCTGTCCCAGAGAGTAATCCCATTCCCCTTACAGTCTGGCAGCCAGGATGGAGAACTGTACCTTCCCGGGGCCCCAGCAAGGCTCTCTGCCCAGCTTCCTAACCCTGCCGTGCTGCATACTCACTGGAGGGCTTGATAATCCCATCCAGCTTCTTCACCAATTCTTAGCACGCAATCAGGAATGTTAAAGCATGAGGCAATTAAACAGATTTAAAAGATACCGGCATACTCAGCTGGGTTAGAGGCAGTCCTAGCACTGGTCTTCATTCTGGTGATAAGCTGTCTCCATTGTTGCGTGGCACAGACATAGTTAACTGTGCTGCGACACATGAGAGTCATCTGGCTCCCTGGAAAATAAATTAAACTTATTTATTTTCTTGGAAACAAGCTGATCTTAATTATAATTAGTGTGCAAAACGCTAAGAAGTGACACTTAATTTCCAAACTTTAGTGAGATAGGTCAGCCGTGCGAACACAGCTATGCAGAAATGAAAACAATGGCACTGATTCACAAGGGGTTGAATTTCAGAAAGCAGAGAAGAACGGTCCCCCTCTAAGGTTTCTGGGTTTTTAACCGCAGTTACCCTGCAAAGGCCATGTTTCAAAAAGGGGAGCTGGGATACTTGGCGTGTACTGACATTGCGCTTTCTACTTTTTGAAAGAAATGTCTAGAAGGTTTTAGAACTCCTATTTTTCTGTGGGGAGGAAAGGGTCCTGTGATTCATAGAAAGAAGATACCTATCAGGGAAAAATGGTATTTCTGCCCCAGTTGGTAGCTAATCTGGACCGGCTTCTGTTTAAAGGTTAAAAAAAAATACTCCTGGCCATTTGTTGAGGGTTTTTTTAGTAACCCTTTAAAATAAACATCATACTGAATACTGTTCCTTTCAGCTTTGAAAAACCTTTCATAGTAGTTGGCCATACAATATTCAGGCTTGAATTTCTGCTGGGGAATACCTCTCATTCTGCAGAGCCGCTTGGTGATGGGCTGGCTCTGGCCACAGTGGCGAGCTGCCTTTTGCAAGTGCCTGATCGCGCTGTCCTGTCGCGCTGTGCAGGTTCCTTAGTGGCAGCCATCCTGGCCACTGATGACGACTCTGGTATCAACGGGGAAATCACGTACACTGTAAGTGAAGATGATGAAGAGGGTATCTTCTTCCTGAACCCCGTTACCGGAGTCTTCAACCTGACCCGTGCCCTGGACTACGAAGCACAGCAGTATTACATTCTTACCGTCCGCGCAGAAGACGGGGGAGGCCAAAGCACTACCATCAGAGTGTACTTCAATATACTGGACATCAACGATAACCCACCGGTGTTCAGCATGACCTCATACAGCACGTCTTTGATGGAGAACCTGTCTCTGGGATCCGCCATTCTCAACTTCAGCGTCACTGATGCGGATGATGGTAGGCGTTTCCTCATTTTCTGTATCTCTGATGACAAATACCTGTTTCACCTTAGCAAAGTATTAGAAAACCTAGTGGAAAGGACGACGTAGGGCTATCCTTAGGATGCTGTCACAGGCTTAAATTCACCGCGTGCTGTGTAAATAGAAGTTACTCTTCTCATATTTCACATATGGGTTTAAGCGTGTGGCTTCTTATTTTTAATTTATCACAAATTTTAAAAAAAGAAGCCAGATACTCCTTTAGCTGCTGTTGCAGAAATGAGCTGCAGAGCTGTATTTTCCCTAGAGCTTCTTACAGCACTGGAACACCGTGATTTCTCCCCTGGTGCAAGAGTTCCATGTTTAAATTAGACCGAAGTGTTCTTTCAGATCATTGTTTGTTTTGCTTATTTTCTTAAAGTTTGTAATATATGCTAAATAACGTTCTGGCCAGATGTCTTCTGCAATCATCTCAAATGTACTGGAACTTTTAAGTATATCATGAAGAGATTTGTGACCTAGAGGTTATTGGCAGCAGAGCTTAAAAAACTGATTAAAAGAGATCATGGGATAATTTATCTTTAAGGTTTAATCTCAGGATTATTTACGGTATCTAGAAGGTGTTAATGTGTTAGAGTGTAAAAGGTGCAGTCTTCATAGCTTGCTTAAGCAATTTGCCATACAGTTTATATCCAGTCAAGAATAATTATACAACGTGATCACAAAATACATAAAAAACATTCCATAGTGTGCTGCGTTTTCTTAAGTGTCCATAGACATTAGTCAGGGTGACTTAATATAGTTATTCGTAACGCTCATACGGACCTTACAGGTGAAGGTTATTTTTGTGACATGTTAAGCAGCCTTGTCTCCTCTCAACTTGACTCTGGCTCAGCAAAGCCTGCAGAAATGTCTCATACTGAAATGTGTGCTGCAAGCGCGAAGCCCCTACATGCTTCAAGGAGTCCCAGTTTATACACAAGAAACAAGTGAGCTGATCAAAGTTATTCACTAAAAGAGGTTTTTCTCAGGAAAAGCAGGGTTGTTGGAGTCAAAGTGTTTTGGGGGGAACATAAAATTGGTGCTGATGGATAGAACTTTCCACAGTAGAAATTATGCGGCTAGTTTTGAGACCGATGAGCAAGAAGGATTCCATAAAGTAGACTAACAGGTTAGAAATTACAACTTGGTGATGCTGGCTATTCTTGCATGGATCTCTGTGTCACAGCTTTTGTTAAGACTTTTATTGTGTGTAAAATAACTAAGTCGGCAGAGGAACTTGGGCTTACATCTCGCACGTCCCTCAGGCCTGTTGGTAAAGGGGTTTGAGTCTAATCTGTCTCCTCTTTCATTTCTTAGCTTTCTGTTAGGAGTACAATGCTTGGTTTCAAATCTTTTTGGAAGTTAATTTCACTTAGCCATTATGGGTCTGTTTTCTTTTCCTCTTGCGCCTCATACATTAATTTCCATCTGCGTGCACTGGATGTGAACTCTATCGTAGCACTGACATACCAATTTACGTTCATCAAGCACTCAATTATTGAAGGAAACAAATGAGTATTTGAGGAGCAACGCAATGAGAACTCAGCTTGTATTTTGTATTTTTCTGGTGCACTTGCTTTCCTAACAGGCTGGTTTTAAAATCAACGGGGCAGAAATTCCTTTTCAAGAGCGTGCCAGGTTGAGTTCCCCCATGGGACTGTAACTTCAGCAAATGCTGTGATCTATTGGCGCTTCTGTTTCAAGCGCAAACTTGTCATCCTGTGTTGCCTTATGTTTATCTAGAGCACAGCAATAGCTAGCACTGCACTCCTCTGCATGTGGCGAGCAGATAATGCAGTCAAAGCACGCAAATACAATTTCCTTGACTATTTATGTTGTGTGATCCCATAGTTAGAAGGAGCTCTGAAAAGGCATTGTTTTATAATGAGGTATGCCTGTTGTTTTAGGATAAACGCTGATAAAAGACAAAAGCACGGCGATAGCAAAACTGCTCCCATTTTGGTTTTCTTGTCTAACACACCCCTCGGGAAATACTGAGTTGTTTATCTCAGCTTGAATAGTTTCATGTATGGTTGTATAGTAAATAAAAACTACAGCTCTTGGTTATTTACAGAGCAATAAAGAACTCAGCTTCCTTAAACACATTCATTTTGAGATTCAGATTTTAATTTTTTCCACATCGGATTAACAGGAAAAAAATCTCAGGGCAAAGCACTTGTTTATCTATTTTTTAAAAACTATAGCAAGATATACCTCCAGGCAAAAACTAGAAACAATACCCCTAAAATAGCATCATCGTGAAATCAGTGGCTCCATGCCTGAGCTCTGTTTTATCAAAATAACCCTCAGAGTAAGTAAACCCAAAGCTGAGCCATGAGGATGCCACTACTTTCTCCCTAAGAAAAACCCAGCATCAAACCAGGGGAGAGGGGATGGATGAGGCACACAATGCCAGCTTGGCACGCTGTGTTTAAAAGAAGAATAGTTCATTAAGTGGTCGTCCTGTCTCCCCTGATATTTAGGGAACTCTCCTTCTGCTTCACAATTTAATGTCTATAAGCATTAGCAGCATTGAAACCTAGAGAATACAGGACAAACATGGAGGTGACAGGAAGAACAAGCAGTTAAGTTTTATGACAAATACCAGTATAAAAATGGTGGATTTTGGAGGGCAAATCCTATGAGGAGCGGCTGAGGGAGCTGGGGATGTTTAGCCCAGAGAAGAGGAGGCTGAGGGGAGACCTTATCACTGCCTACAACTACCTGAAGGGAGGTTATAGAGAGGTGGGTGGTGGTCTCTTCAGCCAGGGGACAGGAGAAAGGACAAGGGGAAATGGCCTCAAGCTGCCCCAGGGCAGGGTCAGGTTAGATAATAGGAAAAAGTTCTTCCCTGAAAGACTTGTCGGGATGTGGAACAGGCTGCCCAGGGAGGGGGTTGAGCCACCATCCCTGGATGTGTTTAACAGATGGGTAGGTGAGATGCTCAGGGATAAGGTTTAGCATAGGACAGGAACGGTTGGACTTCATGATCTTAAAGGTCTATTCCAACCTTGTGATTCTGTGAAAGAAACCACTGGGAAAAAAGGGAGTATTTTTTAAAAAGTCATTTTCTTTTGTAAGACCTAATTCTCACCCACCTCTAAAGCCAATTGACAAAAATCTTGAATTGCCAGAAAGCACTTTATGGAAATCAGAAGACTTTCATCCATGTAATTAGTCATTTGAAAATACAGCTGAACAAAAAATAAGCTATCATTAAACTTTCACAGTGCCTCACTTGATCAAAGTAATGCAGGAACGCTAATATCTGGCATATAAATGTATTAATTTCTTTAATTGCATTGCAATATTTTCTCTTTCATGTTTGGTTCTCTTTATTTTATAATTAAGTTCCTACAAGAGAAGAAGAGAGGGGGAAAGATGCCAATTAGGGTAGCCATTGGGGAAAAGACAAGTAAGACTAGAGTTCCCAAGTCTGAGTGTGATCAACAGCAGAGATTAATAAAGCTAATGCAGGAATAATTTTATTATCAAAGCAGATCAGTCAGAGGGAAAACAGCTTCTGAGTAAAAATTACAAAATCAAGATGAAAGTAATCAGCTACTTAAGCAAACAGCTTGGTTTCTTTGTGTGGAAAAAGCAAGTTTGAGGCGTAAATTAGTAGCAAACCATCTGTTAATTTGCTAATCCTAAATCCCTGTCTTTATGACCAAAAACAAGAAAACAAAACTTTTAAAATTATTTAAAATAGGAGTAGTGTATATATACACACACAGCCCTATATACATATGAGACAAGATTCATTTCAATTAGGTGTTCCCAAAAATCAGTTGTTTAGACCAAACTCTGGAGTTGAACTGGTAACATACTTCTCCCCCCACCCCTACCATGTGGCATATTTAAAGTCATTTCACAGCCTTGTTGAGATTCAGAATGCATTTCCCTTACCAGAATTGTAAATCTCTCCCTTGACCATAATTGCTAGCTGAGCTGTGTTTCGATCACAAGATGAGGGCTGTTCATCTGATATTTTGGAATACCATACCGTATATGGGAAGCATACCTCTCCCCAGTATTCATTCTTGGCTTGCTCCAGCTTGGCTTGAGGGTTTCTGGTTGTGGCTTTTTTAAATTGGGTGGAAGAATTCATGAAATAATTGCATTAATAATAATGTTGCTGAGTTGAACTAGGAGAATGGAGGAAACCAGCTGTTTGAGGAGTAGCAGATCTATTGAGTCTTGGTTTCTGAACCCTTCCAATCCTTTATCCTGTACCATTGTAGATGGGGGAAAAAGTTTGCATGTTGCCACCATGCCTCTTCTGCTGAAAGACATAAAGAGACAGGCTCTGCCAGCTCTTCCCTCTGTGGTCACTCCAGTTAACATCCTTCCCTCTCTCTCTCTCTCTCTTATACTCTTGTCAGAAAATGATGATTTCAAAGGCTTCTGCACCACTGCAGAACTTGGCTGAAAATAGCTAATGTGTTCAAAAATGGTGATGAGGAGGCTGAATGGGCAGCACTCCCATACAGTCCTCATTTCCATAGGAAATGAGGCTAGAAACATTTATATCAAGGTCTTTGGGGTGAAGTCACGTTTTTCTACCTTTCTTCTCCCTGCCCCACCAGGCCCCAACTCGCAGCTGTCCTTCAGCATCGCATCCGGGGATGGTGCAGGCCAGTTCGGCATCGACAACAACGGGGTGCTGAGCATCAGGCAGCCTTTGGACCGGGAAAGCCAGTCTTTCTACAGCCTCGTCGTGCAAGTCCACGACATGGCCCCTCTCCCTGCCTCCAGGTACACAAGCACAGCCCAAGTTTCCATTATTCTGCTGGATGTGAATGACAGCCCTCCAAGCTTTATCTCCCCCAAGCTGACCTATGTCCCAGAAAACACACCGATAGATACAGTTGTGTTCAAGGCACAGGCGACTGACCCTGACAGCGGTCCGAACAGCTACATCGAATACAGTCTGCTCCGGTCTCTAGGAAACAAATTCAGCATTGGAACTATTGATGGTGAAGTGAGGCTTACTGGGGAGCTTGACAGAGAAACTGTGTCCAACTACACCTTGACTGTGGTAGCGACAGACAAGGGCCAGCCATCCCTTTCTTCATCTATGGATGTGGTGGTTATAGTCCTGGACATCAATGACAACAACCCGCTTTTCACCCAAAAGCTTTATAAAGTAGAAGTGGGGGAAAATACTTTGACAGGCACGGATTTAATCCAGGTGTCTGCCATGGATGGAGATGAAGGGACGAATGGCCAGGTCCGCTATGCCATCGTGAGCGGAGATGCCAATAACGAGTTTCGGATCGATTCTGTGACGGGGGTGATAACGGTTGCCAAGCCTTTGGACAGAGAGAAGAAGCCTTCGTATACACTGACTGTTCAGTCAGCCGACCGTGGGAGCAGCCCAAGGACCGATACCACAACCGTCAGTATTGTCCTGAAGGATGTCAATGACTATATTCCCACGTTTGAGCTTTCGCCCTATTCGGTGAATGTCCCTGAGAATTTAGAGACGCTCCCGAAAGATATTCTTCAGGTGAGCACATACACCAAATAAATGTGTATCTCCTGCAGTTATTAGCATGCCTCAGTTCATGGTATTAATGTGTAGCCTCTTTCCTCCAGAATTAAAAAAGGCAACTTAAAAGACGATTTTAAAGTTGCCTCTTGGCTGTAATCTAACCTGCAGTGGATGTTGGCTTATTCTCCTTTTTGTTGGTTTCGGTGGAGGTTTTGTTTGCTTGCATTTTTACCCAAAGTTTATATAATGCTTGGGGGTTTTGTCCATGTCTTCCCAACCCAACTTCCCACCTACACTGGGACTTAAAGGTTTGCTCTCTCATATCAATCTCAACTTTTATGCAACCAGTCTCTCAATTGATCATTGCCTACATGGGATGAGGTGCTGTGCCAGACACTGAAAGAGCCCTAACAGTGCTCAGCCAGCAGAACATGCAGTGTTTGCTTTGATAAGGAGCTCAGGCTATCACCTAGCCTATCATATCAGATCATTTGTGGGTTTTGCTGAGCCCCAACACAATCTTTACTGTATTCCTGAGAAAAACAAGCAATCAACTATTGAACGTTTTCAAACTATGCTTTTAAGTCTATCACCACCATGTTAAGTCATTTCTGCAACTGCCACTAATTCATTCGAGTCTTTAAAGGCATTTGGATTAATTCAATCCGTTAATTTGGATTATTGTCATAGAGGCTATTTCCTCTGCGCCAATAAAATCTCACAGACCCCACACTCGTCAGTTCTTGATATTTCTTCCCATGTGTTTGCGTTGCTTTTGTAGGTTGTAGCGAGGGACGATGATCAAGGCCTGAACAGCAAGCTTACTTACGTTCTGGTGGCTGGCAATGAAGAAGGAGCTTTTACTCTCTCAGCTAGTGGAGAGCTGCGCTTGGTGCAGAGCCTGGACCGGGAGGCGAAGGAGCAGTACATACTACTGATCACAGCTGCCGATGCAGGTAAAGCAAACGGCCGGTCTCCTCAGGTCAAAACTGGTGAAAACTCATTGTCACATGAAAATACTGCGTTCTGGATAGAAAAGACCTATTTTTATGGTGGTCTTAAAACTTTAATGAATGGAGATCAGTACCCTAAGTCTCAGTTTTAGATCTCTCTGAGGAGAGCTGGGATTACCTGATGTCAAAGGGAGCTCAGATTTTATCTTTGTCTAGTTGTCCAGTATTAGTACTCACTACAGATTTTGGTAGGTTGGTTTTTGTCCTGCAGTACTAAGTGGTCCTACGTAGGTCATAAGAGCTTCCTGCACGGCAATGAAAACCCAGTATAAATGGCAATAAAACCCAATGTGATTTTGCCATCAGTAATGTGCAGACAGGTCAAATGAAAGGCCAGAAAACAGTTATGGGCTACTCAGTTAATCTTACCAAAATCTTAGCTCTGAAAAGTAATGGCAACTTAAATTTTCATGTTTTAATTTCCAGCTTTTCTCAGTGTCCAGTCATACGTTTGCTCCAGCACCCCAGATGTATTCCAAATGTATTCCGAGTTCCCTCAGTTTAAAGTAGGATGTGAATTCTTTTAATGAAAATTAATTGCACTTTCACTTGAAGTGTCCAAGTACAAAATTTTGGTTTCAGATTTTGGTATCCATATTAGTAACAAAGACATCCTGCATCATATTCTGGACTGATTTCAGGTCCCCCGTGGTCTGGTGGCTTTAATTTACTGCGGAATTGTTCCTACATACTATAAATAAAAATAGAAGCAAACCCAACTTGTTGACAAGTGGATACAGTTTTGTTTTGTGCCATGTTGTGTGCAGTATCTCGTGTCAGTGACGATATTGATGACTTATATTTTCCTATTGCGGCAGTGCTCAGGTATTTCACAACCCAAGCCCAACCAAAGCTGCGAAGTGCAATTTTAGGACTTGACGTATCGTTTGTCTTGTGCTTTGGCTAGACACACTCTATGGTTTGCAATTTTTTGCACTGGCTTTCCGTTACTTTATAGCCACAAACTGCTCACTTGTGACTTGGACTAGCTTGGGCTTGAACATCCATCTGTTCCTTCAGAAACTGAGGCCGGGATATATAAGGGAAAGCAGATCTTTGTCTGTTTACTTTCCCTGTCCAAGTTGGTAGGAAGCAGCTAGGACTGTACAAAAACTATTAGCTCTATGTACAAAATACCCAAAGGCTGAGCTGATAAGCAGTGTCACACAGCCAGCAATAACTGTCCTCCTTGGAAAAAAGAAGGGAGCAAGAGATTCCTTGTACCCCATGCCTAGTACTGTGGGTAGACCAAAAGCTTGATGAGAGCACAATCTTTTCCTAGACTCTGGTTCATAAAAAAACCGATGTGAGAACCAGGAGATTTACCCAACCATTCCAAGTGAAAATACTTATTTGTGTTGGGAAGTGTCTGAGTTTCAGATTATCCAGGGGAAATTTTAATACATGAAGAGTTCACGAGGCCTGTGCAAAGGGCCTTTGTAAGGGGCTGACTAAACCAGCACCATGTTTCATTACTTCCTGTGCTTAACCACTTAGACAATTTGCTGATTAAACACTGAAGCTGGTTTGTTTGTGGAGTTTTCTTAATTCCCTATATTCTCAGGCAGGTAACTCGCAAGTTGTTATTCCTCCCGTCAGTGTTACAAGGTCCTAGCAAAAGCATAAAGGAGCAGACATTTGGCTGTAACTTGAAGCTAAATTTAACTGTCCTTACTCTGTTTAAATTTACAACGGACTAATGGGAGGTTAGTGTGATGTGGTATAGTTTTCAACCAGCCTTGCGAATAACATTAGATAATATCTTCTGATTAGGTTGGAGGCTTACTCTAAATTCATGCCATCAAAGAATACATTTTAAACTGTTAGTAATGATTTATCCGAACTAAAACATCACAGGAACATATCCAGCTTCTGTAGAAGTCAATGCCAAAACTTTACTTGATTTCCTGGAAGCAGGAGGTGGACTGTAGTCATAATAAAGACTTAGTAGCATATTTAAAGTTTTGGGTGTTTTTTTTTTTAGGGGATCCCTCTTATGTTTGAATTAGTCATTCTGAGTTCAAGCAGTCTAGATGGTAAAGAATACTGCAGCAGCGAATTACATTGGAAACTTCTTAAAAAGCCATGTTTTGTCACGATGATGTGCAACAGACGGACCAAGTTACAGGCTCTGGGACTTCTGTCCAGCTACACCTCAGATTTTGTATTACTGTAAATTACATTATCATGCCTGGAATGCGTGTGTGCTTCTCGAGACATTTGGCAGCTGGGTTAGAAAAATAGTACGTGGGAGGAAGCCTTTCTAAAGGAGTTGGAGCTTTTCAGAAGGGGAACATTATTCCTTGAAGCTACACACAGTGGTACACAAGCTGCCAGACTGAGTACATGGTAGGGATGCAGTCCAATCTGAGTACGTGGTGGGTATCCAGGTGGATAGTTCCCTGCTTCACTAAATCAGGTGGTTCTGGCTGTACTAGCAGAAAGATGGTGATGGCACAATCTCAAAACGGGTAAAAGAAGTGTTTTGAGTATTATGCTCTTGAGCAGCTGCTAAAGGTTTATTAAAGAAACTCTCATTAACATGTCCAGCCCTTTTTGCCTAATAATGTAACTGTTTCTTTGGAGTGTCTTAGTTTGTTTTATAATGCTTGGAAAGAAGGATTTTTGCATAGAAACAATTCAACCAGAAGCACGCGTGCAAACAGGTAGTGCTCCCCTGTAGGAAAGCATCACCTGCCAAAATGTGGAAGAAAGCTTGTCTGAAATTATCCACATCTGTATTGTCTTTGAAAGTAAATCAAGGGAGAGGTAATACACTTTGCACTTTGAGTTTGGCTTTTACTGGCTGTAATAAACAGTCTTTTGGATTGTTTTTAGCAGCCCAGGCAACAGTCTTGCCATATATGGTGTATCTTATTTAGGGTTGGGTTTGTTTGAGGTTTTTTGCAGATAAAAATTGTGGTAGACATTCAGGTGCAGTTAACTCTAGAAATGTCTGGGTAGCACATGAAGGGCAAAATTCTGTCTATCCAACCTACCTCCTATTTTTCTTAAGATCTGCATCTTGATTTTTATAGGCTACACACTCTTGTTTAAAACATTAAAGGACAATACCCTGCTCCCATTAAAGTCAATGCCAACTCTTCTGTTAAGGAAGCAGACACGGTACATACTTAGAAGCACCTTTAGACATAAGTACTGTTGGATTCTCTACTTGGTTTTGGTTGCCTTCCCAATCTCCCTATGTATAATCAAGGATTTCTTACTTTTTCTTACTTTTATTATCACGTCTTCAACTTCTGACTGTGGTTCTTGTAGTGTTACCCTAGCCTGTGTTATGGGGAAATCAATGGAAGAAGGATGATTTTTAATTTTTCATTATTTTTATCAATCAGTCCAACATACTGGAAACAATCTGTGACCCCAGAAGGGGCAGCCGCTTTGGTAATGGCTGTTTATATCATCCTCAGTTCCTTACGGGTTCTATAGAACGTATTGATAGCACTGAGTCTGGTAGCAGATGAAGGATTAGGACACCATGAAGCAGCAGCCCACATGTGTGAAGCACTAAGCCAGCAAGGCTGCATGGGATGTCATGCCAGTGCTGCCTCAGAAGTCTCAGCACTCCATCAGGCCATTCAGATGCGCTCTTCCCTAGCCCAGATCTCTGTCTCAGGCACATGAGAAGAGTTGCTGAGTTATTAAGAGTTGAGCTGCTCACAAGCGTGCTGGGTGGGTCAGAGGTGGACTGCTGGTCGGACCACGCATATCAGTGATGGAAATTCGGGCCGTTGTTGAAAAAATGCTTTCCCAAGAAAGGGCTCCAAGCCTCAAGCCCAGAGAAATCACTCATGATACATGCATCGTCCTGGCTCTGGCCCAGCTATTCCTTGGCCTTGCCTGCTAATCTTCCACCAGGTTCTCAGGGTAGATCTTGGGTCCGCAAAAGTCTTCCCTCCACTCTGGGGGAGGGAAAAAGACTGATAAAATGTTTTCCGGTGCTTGGCTAGTGATTTGTGGCCAGGCAGCCTGGTGCATGCCCAGATTCCACAAGGCAGTTTGCACAAAGGTTCTCGATTTCAACCTTGTATCATCGCTCTTCCCTCACTTCTGCATTTCCACCCTACTCCAGCTTTGGGTCTCAGACACTAATCTGCCACTCTGCGCAGTGGGGGTTTCCGAAGACATGCAAAGCATCCATCACCTGGAACGTTCAGCATCTTCTAGAGCAGTACACCTGTGACTTTGAGAATTAAAACTTAATTCATCTCCACAGTTTGCCCATCACAATTTAAAAGCCTCTCTTGCAGCGTGAGCTGTAAGACCAGGGTGCCGAATTACAAATACAACAACAGGCTAAATGATGGACTGTGGAATAACAATGATAGTGTTTAGGTTGCAGATGCTCCCCCAAAATGTCTGCTAACATAAATGCCAAGAAACCTGCGTGCAACTACTTAAATGTGTCTTTTTGGGTCTGTTTCTACCACATAAATCATTTGTCTTCCTTCTCTATACTCTTCTGCGTGGCAAAATAGGGGGGAAAGAGGCTTTGTAATTTATTTTTTTCACCCCATCTGGTGGGGACGTGGTGCTGGGTAAACATTCAGTTCTGGCACCATGACAAGAACCGGTGCAGCCGCTTTTATCATCCCCGTCTTTAACTCTTGGAGCAATTTTCTGGAGCAAATGTTAGCATTCCAACAGTCCTCCTCCTTTTATTTATTGGTTGCAGGGATGTGGAGTAGCACATCTGGAAACCTGCTAGCTTCCCAGGACTACTGTTTAAATAAACTGCAACCACCATCTCTTCAGTTGGTTGGTCAGAATGGCGCGTCGCCACAATAAAAACAAAATCAAAATGTGGTGTTTCTAATTAGATGCTGTGATCCTGGGGGCTTTTTTAATAGGTTGGGTTTTTTTTCTAAATAATCTATTTACTAGTTTAGATAAATAGCTCTGAAAGAAATGAGTCAGTGGACTGTTGTTATATTTAGTTAGCTGCTCTTTGCGTACATCCCCTTTATGAAAAACAAGCATGTGTTTTTTCTTTAGAAAATGCTGGCCCCCGACTTACACATTCTTTCCTTCAAGAATGCAGGACAGCAACCAAGCAGAGAGGTTATATCCTCCCCAGGAATTCTCTTTCGAGATAGGCTTTTGTTTCCCTTCAGTCCTTAAATCAAATGAAATCTGACGATGCAGTCGTATTGTTTTTTAACACGTTTTAAGATACTTTCCAGTTTGGGTTGACAAGTAAAGGACGACTGTATTGTCTCGCGATGGTAAATAAGAGTCTGGAGGGTTAACATCATGTGAGATTTATGTGACTAGGCTTAAAGATGTTTATACATGTCCTGTTTTCATAGCATTTACCCTGCATTTCTACTTAATAGGCAGCCTACAGTGTGGAGAGATGTTGCCTGAGAAGAGTGAGTTGTGGTTTTCACACAAGCTCAGCTATTTTTAAATCTTGTTCTGTCATAACAAACAAGCAACTACACAAGTTTCCGTCGGGAATCTCTTGTTTTCCATGCTTTCTAAACATGCACATTGCTTCAGGTTTCGGTGAGCTAAATGAAGGTGATGTATGCAGAGCAGTTTACATCGTGATTGCTCCCTTCTGGGGTCTTGGTTTATGCCACAGCTGTTTGAAAATTAACGCTGGTTTCTAGCCCAGCTCCATTTATTTCCTTACCCTTGCAGAAGCTCTTTCTTGCATCGATGCTGACAACATTAGTCTACTGCTACTGGCTTACTCTTCAACTAGTCTTACCAGTTTTAAAAGAGCAAAAATAGTATGAAAATTACTGTTCTAGTAGTTTTGCGTGTTATTTTAGATTTATATCTAAATCACACAGTGGCAGAACTGAAATGGTGACAGACCCAGTGAGTTCATAGAGTTCGTTTTTGTCTTTCCATCATCTAAAACCAGGAGAGAGGACTGAGAGAGGCTTTTTTGTAGCAGTGGGAAGCTAACTGCGGGGTTTTACCCTTTCACAGGGCCTAGAAACTGTTAGCGCTTTTTAATTTTGCACTGGGAGGCAAAAGCTGAAAAAGCTATTTAGGAAGTGGGTTTATGGCAAAATCAGTCCAATGTCCCCTGGAGAGTAATTGTCAAAGTAGGGAGCGTATCCATGTCGATACGATGTGACATGTTTACTCCCCAAAGGACATGAGGGCTTTAGCCCACCCCTTCAGAGGACCGCTCCGTGAGATGCACAGTCCAGCCCCAGAAGACCATTTCAGGGATTTAGTCTTCTATTTGGAGTTAAACCTTCATTATTAGATCGCTGTGTTCAAAATAGTTCAGCGAGAGCCTCTGGGCTAAATCCAAGCGTCTGCGTTCCCTGGGGTGCGGCGCGGGAGAGACGTGTATTCAGGTCGGCAAAGGGCTCGGGCTGGAGAGTGCAAGCTGAAGAATCTGTGGAAGCAAGAGAACTTTTTCACTCGGGTTCAAATCATGGACAGAACTGTGGTTTTGAAATCAGCTCAAGATGATCAAGGGCCTGGGGCATGTCTCCTGTGAAGACGTGCTGTGAAGCGTGGGGCTTGTTCAGCCTGGAGAAGGGAAGGTTCCAGGGAGGCCTAAATATGGTTTACCAATACTTAAAGGGGTCCTACAGGAAAGTGGGAGAGGGGCTGTTCATCAGGAAGTGTAGTGATAGGAGAAGGGGCGGTGGCTTCAAGATGAAAGAAGGCAGTGTTAGGTTAGACGTTAGGAAGAAATTCTTTACTATGACAGTGGAACAGGTTGCCCAGAGAAGCTGTGGTTGCCGCTTCCCTGGCAGTGTTCAAGGCCAGGTTGGACGGGGCTTTGGGCAACCTAGTCTAGTGGAGGGTGTCCCTGCCCATGGCACAGGGCCTGGGACTAGATGATCTTTGAGGTCCCTGACAACCGAAACCATTCTATGGTGCTGTGACGGTGGATTTTATCTGGACAAGGCAAGCAGAGTTAGAAATACACATTGAAGCTGCTCACTCTCTATAGTTCAGATGTACTTGTGGACTTTTAGAGAAGTCCTGAATCTAAGTACACATCGATCCATTTAAATGTTTCTTACATGTGCAATTCCCTTTCTGCTCTTTGTTGGGATCATGAAGAATCCAGCAAGTAACTGATGGGGGGTTACATAGGATGGGATAAACTGCTTCTGGCTGAGGTTTGTTGGGTGAGCTGTTCTCCATTTCACTGCTTTCAACAAAAGAAACAGAAGGCAAATTATTCAAAATAATCTAAGATCTTATAATTTGTGGCTATTAACATATGCAAAACAAATCGTCCTATTACTAAACTATGGCCTTTAGAATATTTTTGAAAACAGTTCTTCAGAGGTTTTTCAAAGCAAAAAGGTTTGTCTGGGGAGAGACCAAGCTATGACAGAACTCACATGGGAGGGGGCATCAAGCATGGTGAGTGCACATTTGTGCTTTGCTGTAGAAAAACCTTCAGACTCTCCAGACAAAAATATAATAATGTAGCTTAGGCCCAAGTGGTGCTGAGGAGAACTCTCTAGGTTCTACCTCAATATGGATGCAAATCCTGTATTCCTTCTATTGGCATTTGGGTTGTTTTTTCACTAGACGAGCAGAATCCTAATGAGGTTAATCTACTTCTGGAGTCTAGGAAAGCATGAGATAAGATGTAATAACACAGCCAAAAATTTAATCTATCTACAGACATTCCTGGAATTATAGTTGAAAACATCGTTCTGCTAGGAAACTGAATCTTTTGCCTCTTTTCATCCCTCATTAGTAGAAGGAATCCAGCTATTGGTAGAAACAGCATTATTTATTAAGAAATTTTGGTTATTCATAAGTGTTGGTCAGAATTATTGTTGTCTTTTTCGAGGAACATAAAATTATGCTACCTACAAGAACTGAATGTGGGTGATGGTCTTACTTATTCAGTCATATTACCTCATCGCTAATGAGGTAAAAAGGAATAACCAGTAATTCTGTGTTGTTTCTCATCCTCCAGAGTTTCTTACAAGAACCTTGTAAAAATAACAAAGCAACAAAATAGAAATAAAGGGCAACAAACACCAGCTTTGCCAGGGAAGCATGTGCTGTGGGCTGTCAAAGGTGATTTCTGCTACTCCTGAAGGGTTAATCTAAGAAAAAGCATCATCTATGACTAGAATTACAGATTTATCTGATTACTACAAAATATTTTCAGTTATAAATGATACAAGTATTGATCTATGGTAAGATGAGACTTAAACTGTGAACTCTACTACGTACTGTACTGTATGGAGGACACAGTAGTTCAAAGAAGTTCGTATCACTGTTTTTCAAGTAGCTTATCTGCTTGGGAGGAATATTTTTTTCTCCTTTTTTCCATCCACACAGGGATGGAAATTCCCATCACACAGTTGGGAAAAATTCCTTTCTTGCCTTGGTTGAAATACCTGTGTTTTCTGAAGTTGTGTGATTATCTTTTGTGTTAATTTCTTGCATGGCACCCCCCTGTTCTCAAGAGACTTGTGGGCACTTACCATAATATGTAGCAGACATGAATGGGATACAGTCACTTTTAGGGGGCTGCTTAGATCGCTGCTCAAGCTCATTAAATGAGCCAACTATCGTCTTGATCCTCAGTCTCATCTCACATGCATGGTCTTAAGTGAAAATTGAACGTATGAAACACGTCGGGGCAGTTCAGTATTCATTGAGTTTTACCATGGTACAGAAAAATATCGTGCAGTGCTGATCCAAATGAACGAAAATGTGACTGCCAGACCTTTAAGCTATCTTCACTGTTGTCCAGGGTTGGTTTTGGGGCGGGGTTTTTTTGCTTTACTGTTACTAGTACAGTACCAAGTAGTTAAGAAACTAGTACTTGGTACCTAGTACTTGTTAATAGGTTGAGGTGAAAAATGCTGGTATACAGAATCACAAGGTTGGAAAAGACCTTTAAGATCATCAAGTCCAACCATTCCTGTCCTACGCTAAACCATATCCCTGAGCACCTCATCTACCTGTCTGTTAAACACACCCAGGGATGGTGACTCAACCCCTCCCTGGGCAGCCTGTTCCAGGCCCTGACAACTCTTTCAGCAAAGAACTTTTTCCTAACATCTAATCTGACCCTGCCCTGGTGCAGCTTGAGCCCGTTTCCCCTTGTCCTATCTCCTGTCACCTGGCTGAAGAGACCATCACCCACCTCTCTGCACCCTCCTGTCAGGTAGTTGTAGGTGGTGATAAGATCTCCCCTCAGCCTCCTCTTCTCTAGGCCTAAGCATCCTCAGCTGCTCCTCAGAGGATTTGCCCTCCAGCCCCTTCCCCAGCCTGGTTGCCCTTCTCTGGACTCGCTCCAGGACCTCCATGTCCTTATGGTGAGAGGCCCAAAACTGGATCCAGCACTTGAGGTGCAGCCTCACCAATGCCAAGCACAGGGGCACAGACAGTGCCCTAGACCTGTTGGCCACACTGTTTCTGATACAAGCCAAGATGCCATTGGCCTTCCTGGCTGCCTGGGCACACTGCTGGCTCCTATTCAGTCAGCAGTCAACCAAGTATAAGTCTTAGGAAAACAAGAAAAAAATCAGATGGATTTAAACTGGAAAGCAAGCTAGAGTATAATGCTTAATATATAGGATTTAGTAGATAATAAAAAAATCAAGGCAGAAAAAAATGTCAATTTGTATATTTCAGGCTATTAACACCTCCTTTCTTATCTCTGCATTCATCCATCTTGCTATGATTAGTTTGGCAGTTCTAAATGAAAACGAATTTAAACTATTGTCCTGCTTACATCGCTCTTTGTATGAGTTTCTATTTCAAATGTGCTAATGAGTTCAATGAATGTAATCTGGTTTGCAGGAGAAGATAACTAGGATAGTCACTGTGCTGAGCAATTTCTCAGCCTTTAAGAAGTGCGAAGGTTTTTCCAGTCTTTGTGGTCTTAAACCCTTTTTAAAATTAAAAGTTACACCTTGTAAATTGGAAACCTGTTGGCTCATTCTTCAAATACAAAGCTACGATTTCAGGAAGCCTTCATCGCAAGGAGAAAGCAAGTAAAACACACGCATGTGGCCTGAATGCTTATCCTGCTGGTTAATCGTCACTGTTTATACAGGGTGTTTTTAAAGCATAATTCAAAATCATGCATTACAGGAATTGCACTGTGGGATATTCAGGAGTCCCAAGCAGGCAAAAGTTGCCCTCAGCAGCAGTCTCTGAAGGAGCCAGTGTCTCTGTTTTTTTTCTGTTTATGGCAATAACTTATAACAAGGAGAAGCAATTTGGTGGGTTTAAGAAGAAAAAAAAAATAATTATTTTTTTTAAGGTCTCTGCCTTTCTTTTAAGTTGCAGCTCCACTCTTTTAGTGTCTTTGGCCAGCAGTGCCCATGAGGACCATGGCATCATGCCTGCCCTCCCAGCACTACCCACGATGTGAACACAGGAGATGCACCCTTACGACCAGTCCTCTGCTGGGCTTTGTTATGAGCAGTATCTTCAGCTGTGAAAAATTTTCCTTAAAGATTTGTTTTCTGAAACATATGTGGAAGAGGGTGACTTCTTGCTCTGAGATGAAGTGCCGTCTGGCTAAGATACCTGCGTCTTTCCCGAGCACTTCCTCCAGTGACCTATACCTCCCATGTTAACAGATGAAAGTGCATGTCAAGGGCTTTATGGCATATTGGATTAATGCCTGTGCCTTTCATGGAAGGAGAACAAAACCTGACAGCCCTGAGTTGCTAACTGGCATCTGCTTATGTCAGCAACCCTGTATCTGTCTTATGCTGTGGGTGGTGGAGCAGGACTTGCTCGGCCCTTTCCTTCATATATTTTGAACTTTGCTGAACAAAAGCAACAATGGGGGGAAATGCTAAATTGGGGGAATATGTCCCCTGCCATTTTTCAGATGCATGTGATAAGTTTATGCTATTTATTGTAAGTGCAGAACGAGATCGTTATGTGGAACAGCTTGAAGTTGTGCTAAATCACACAGAATCACAAGATTGGAAAAGACCTTTAAAATCATTGAGTACAACCGTTCCTGTCCTATGCTAAACCATATACCTGAGCACCTCATCTACCTGTCGTTTAAGCACATCCAAGGATGGTTGCTCAGCTCCCTCCCTGGGCAGCCTGTTCCACATCCCGACAAGTCTTTCAGGGAAGAACTTTTTCCTAACATCTAATCTGACCCTGCCCTGGTGCAGCTTGAGGCCATTTCCCCTTGTCCTGTCTCCTGTCCCCTGGCTGAAGAGACCATCACCCACCTCTCTGCAACCTCCCTTCAGGTAGTTGTAGGCGGTGATAAGGACTCCCCTCAGCCTCCTCTTCTCCAAGCTGAACATCCCCAGCTCCCTCAGCTGCTCCTCGTATGATTTGCCCTCCTGCCCTTACACCAGCCTGGTTGCCTTCATCCTGTGCTTTTGCTTTAATTGCAGGTGCTTTGTTCTCTGTCTGTATCTCTGTTCTGGGGGTGTCCGGTGCTGTAATAGAGCAACACCTTTTTTTCCCCTTCTCCCGGTAAACAGCTGCAGGTTCCTTGCTCTGATGAGCAGATCGGAGGAAAAGAACAGGGACAGGGAAATGTGTATAGGCCAGAGAACTTAAAACTGTCTTTGCATGTGTAGGTCCTTCCCTTGTATGTGTATTGCAGTGTGATGTTGCTCCTGTTGTGAACCCGCAGAGCTTGCTGAGTTCACAGGATGCAGTCAGTCACTCGATAGTTTCGATAGGGAACTATCCCAATTTAAAAATCACATGGGTGAGACCGGGCATGAGAGCCCATCTTGCATCACTATTTGGGACATAGATTTCTTTTGCACTATCAAAACGTCTGCGAGTATGTCTGTGTGTGGCTGGATGTGTCATTGCTTGAACAAGCTTGGCCTCTTGTCTAGTGATTTATATACATATATATTTAATTTTTTTTACTGTTGATGGCTTATGTTTCCAAATTCAGGTCTGTTTGCTCTCAGCTTCTTTAGGCTGGTAGATGAAGAAGAATACTGAGTTTTCTAATACAGTTTTTCCTTGTCAGATGATCTTTGCACAAGTACAGATCTATCCCAACAGTTCCCTTTAGTTTTTTGAAGTAGGAGCTCTGTTAAACCAGTTTTGAGAACAACTGCTACTTTGTACCTAACTATGAGAAAACCTGAGATTTGTCACACTCAGAAATTTAGAAACTCTGGGCTCCTGCACGGTCTCATTCTCCAGCCACCCGCTGAACTTGAATGAGTGTAGGGCTAGCTTCTAAGCTCTTTATTCTGAGTGTTTATTAACTACTTATTTCAGCTTTTTGTCTCAAAATACACTAGGTTCACCAGTTTCTTAAGACTTAGTGTGGAAGTATGCAGGGAAAAAAATTAATAAAAGGAAAACAAAACACAATCAACATATCCAGCCAGGACAAATATTTGTGGTGCAATCTTGTAAAAAAAAAAACCCCAAAACCAAACAAACCACTTATTTTTTTTATTTCACATAGGCACTTTCTTTTGTGCTCCTGGCAAATAAGTTAATTTAAGGTCATCCATGTTTCAAGCCAAGCTTCCTTTACGACAGAAATCCAAAGCATAATGCAAGCTAAGTTGCATTTTAACTTAACTCTAGCTCCATACTTATTTTAAAAGTCACCAGTTGTGTGAGGCTCAGCACACTTGGTCTGCATTTAAATGCCTTTGGAAAGATTGGCCGCTTTGTTGTGAGAAAAGCTTTGTTTACTTGAATGAAAAAGAGAAAGAAGTTAATGCTCTGTAATAACACATCCAACTTCTAGTCCCAGGACTCCTTCACTGAGTGTTTGTCTGGAGAAGTGAATCCGCTTTGTTGCAAAGCAACACGTTTCGGTGAAGCAAAAATTCCATTTCTGTTAAATCGCTTTCTGATTTTTTTCAGGATAATGATGTGTTTAATTTACCACAAAACATGGTAAACTGCCTGCAGGATGAGTTTTGATTAGTCACTTAGATTCATTTTATTTACATTTAATACTTTTTTTTAATTTAGTGGAGTGTATCTGTGGGGTTTTTGCTTTGGTTCACTTTAAGTTTTCTAGCACTCAATTTTGATACTTTAATGCTGGCAAAACCTTCGAGTGCCTGGTTCCTGAAAGAATGATAGTTTTCCTATGTACTGTGCTAACCATGGCCCAGAAGCCGTTAAAGCTTCAAACAATATGTGTATAATGTGCCGGACACGTTCTCCTATTTCTAATTTTTACTGTGAGCTATACAGCACCACGCAGCTGAAATCCTTTCCAATTATTCATCTCGTGGATGAGACTATGAATAACATCATCTTTTCCTGAGTTTTCTCGAAGAACATGAATAACTTTCCAAGTTTTCCTTCAGTAGCTTTCTCTTGCTGCTCCAGTCCACTAAGTACTCGTATCATTCCTCACGCATCCTGGTGTCCAGCTATGGTGAGGAGAGGCAAACGTACACTGGAGCGGATAGTGCCAAGGTAAAAGTGAAAGCAGTCTTCAGGTGCATCTCTTCTGGATGCCTCTGTGGCCCATAAATGTTAGCACCAATTAGGAGAATGAGTGACATTTGATGAGTTCACCCAGACATGTGAATTGTCCTCTTATTGCTGGTTATCCTGCATTTGGGAAGGAGAAATTGTCAGGTGAAATGGTATCTCTTCCCACTGTCACTTTCCTGCATTTAGTTTCTTCCCTTCTATTTGTGTTGTTGCCTGTAGCCAATATTTTTCTTTCCCCTCCTCTTGGATGGAGGGAGAAAAAGTTGAGAGGACTCACTAAACTCCTACTTTCCCCCTATCGTGATCACTCTCGTGGTGATCAGCTGCAAGCAAGTGTTGGTGAATGGGGTGGAAGACCAGCTTGTAGGTCCTTGCCTTGCTGGGAGGAGAGAGGTCCTGCCCCTGTGCTGCTCCTTACACACCCCATGGTCCCCTGCGGCCATTTCCTCCCATCACCTCAGTGTCCCATGTGGAGAGTGCAGCTACAGCCCAGTGCTGGCCAAGCCCAAGGTGGGCTCTTGTACCCTCCCCCTGTAAGTCAGCCTCCACCACCGGCCTCCAAGGAGCAGGCTCTCAAGGTCTGCTCCTTCTCTTCATCCCCAGACACATGTTTACTTGCAGATGTAAGCAAAAAGCTTACATTTTTGGAAGAACATCCGTGGGAAGCAATTTTCTTCCTGAACTCAGTGTTACTATTTTGACACTATCCCAGGTTAATCTTTATTTCAGCAGTGGCGTGCAGACATTTGTGGGACCGTCTGCTTAATGTATATGTACAGCTGTCACCTAGAAAATAAACCGTCCACTCTGTAGAAGCAGACCACAGCGCACAGAGATGGGAGGTTCAAAAAATAATAGTAGGAGGAGAATATTAATGTAGTAATCTTTAAAATTTAAAATATTTGATATTCACCAAACAGTCAATCCAACGTCTCCCGTTTAGTTTGTGTAGTTGACTTTATCTTCTCCAGTTATTAATAATTTGATGGTTCTCTCATTCCTCCACCTTTCTATAACTTTTTTTCAGCAGGGATGTCCTAAGCCTCCACGACACATGGGATATTGGGAGCTGGGGGGAAAAAGACCCCAAACACAGTAGTAGTAGTATAGCGCTAGAGAAATGCTCTGAAATAAGAAGTGTCTGGCAAAGAAATAGTTGCTACTTCTACTGGTAAATAGCCCAGACTATTATGAAAAATTGGTAGAAATTTTAGTGTAAGCCCACTAAGGGGAAACTGCATGTTCTTCTACGACTCCAGCCCTCAGGGCTGTTTGTGGGAGTGCCGAGAGGCACGCTTGGCCACGCACGGCAATTTTTTATATATATATAAAAGCTATATATATATAAAAGTTATATATATATGTAGCTTGTAACATGCCTGGTTTATTAAAAACAGTTTTGGGGCATCTTGTGCGTTTGGCTGATACTGCAGAATTTACACAAAACTTACTACACTGCTTTATACAAAATGTTGCATTTGGAGATAAAGAGAGGTAGTGCTGGAGTGTAATAAGAATAACCGGCTTGGGGAAGATTTGCTATCGAAGCAAAACTAAGAAATCTGGGAACTCAGCCTGGCTGTGGAAACTACTTCTCTCACCACAAATATGACATGTACACTTCATGAAACCTACTTATTACCAGGGGCCAAATTCTGTGGTCCTTATGCAAGCACAACTTTCACTTGAAAGCTCACTGAGGACGGGAGAATTTGGCCCCAAGCTATTGCTTTTCCATAGAAAATTACTTCATTTGTAATTTCCTCTTCTTATATTTCTCAGTAACTGCAGAAATGTGAGCTGGGCATGTAATTTCAAGTGGATAAAAGCTTTGAGGACTCTCTGTGAAACTGCAACTTTATCTTTCGGTGTAATAGAATAACAGAGTACATTTGTGGACGTGATGCTTTACTTAAAAGAAAAAAGCATATTCACATAGCTTTATAGATGTGAAACCAATGTCAATACATGAGTCTTTCCATCTAAGTAAAATGAGAAAGATTTGGGGGGCTTGAGCTGAAGAGCAGTGACAAAGATCTGAAGGAATATTGGATTTCTGGGGTGTTCCTGTGAGCACAAGGCAGTCACAAGGTAGCGCTGAATGAGATCTGGGGTACTTACGTTACCCTAGATAATTTCATTAGCGTGATGCTCAACCTTGGCTGGTATATTCACTCCTGCAAGGTTAATGCCAATACGTCTGTACCATGCTGGGCAGTGCCTTGTAGGCGTGTCCCACGGGATCGGAGAATGATGGCATGGGATACATAGGGGGCTGAGGTGAGATGCTGGGATTTGACCCTTGGAGCGCGCATTTGGTACCTTGCAATCTGGATTCCTTGGAAAGGAAAAGGGGCTGGGGCTGCCTGGAGTGAAGCAGCCGAGCTTAAAACCTGCTGCTAGCAGGGTAGTACTGAGCAGAGGAATAGCCACGGTGCGCAAGCAGCTATTACATCTGGCATCCCTTTTGACCATTTCCATGACCGAAGGTGTAATAGCCATGTGGGAGAAGGAACAACCCCGTGGCAGCCTATTGCCGCTAGCATGTGCCCGCATGATGCTGTACAGAGGATGTGGACGTGTTCTTCACGTTCCCCTCTCTTCAGCAGCGCCGTAAGCATTATATGCTCCGTCTCATCACCCCAGCGCTGGGTTACCTCTAAAGGCGCAGTTTGGAGGAGCTCCCACTTGCTGCAGTTCAGTTTCATGAATAAACTGATAGTGTGAATTTTCCGGCGTTGGCTCTTTTCTGTTAGCAAATAAATCTAAAACAATGAGTTTCAGGTTTTAGCTGCGATTTAGCTTTCCTTTCCAGACTGAATCACATTGCTGATGCTCTTTGAATGTGACTTACCCAAGATTAATTTCTGAATTATGTATAAATTGTTTAATCACCTGTGAAACTTAACAACTTTCAACTTTTCATTTCATTAGCTGCTAGGTAATGCTGATTAAATGTGTTTGGGAGGGCAGAGCTTGATGACACATGCAGCAAACACCGTTGAGGACTCTGTTTCATTTAATGCAGTAATAATAAACACTCCACAGGCAATATTTCAGCAATCAAGAACACTTTTGCAGTCTTTTCTATCTATAAGTGTTTGGCTAAATGACAAAATCGGGAGGGGGGAGGATAAAAAATGAGTCAGACTTACTGCCTTAATGTAACCTTCCTGGCTGAAAGTATATTAATTGGCAAAATGAATTACCTCAGACTAGAGCAGAGAAAAGCCTCCATTGTGCGAGGCCGTGGCATGAAACCTATATTCTTTGGCTTGTATGTTCTTTCCTCGGCAGCGTGATCCAGGCCGTCCCATCAGCAGGCTTCAAAGTTAGCCTTGAGAGATTTATAGCACCTTTCAGTGGGGAGCTCTCTTCCTTCGGTCAGTTTGCACATTAAGCCAAGTTGCTTTGAAGTATTTAACGGTGAAGAACCTCCTTCCCACGCAGAAGCTGCTCCCAGCTTCTTCCCGTGATGCAGCGTGGTGGTACTTCAACCTTCAAGGGTTAACCATGTGGGGAAAATGGGTCATTATTTCTTCTTTTATGCCAAAACTTGATGTCTGGAGCCCTTGTCAGGGCCACATCAGACCCAAGAGCAGAGCCTGCCCACTTGCCAGCCCTAAGGTTGAGATCCACTGATAACCTTGGCTAGCAGGGACCCGATTGCCTGCTGGGCTGGAAGGATTAGGGCAGTCATGCAAGGGGGGTGCTGCCTGTGTTTCATCAAATGACAGCTCCATGCAATATGCCTCCCTTGCGGCAAGGACTCGAACCACTCTCCGGTCCAAAGCACTTCATTCCTGTCCCTTTTCCCCCAGTCTGTGTTGAATAGTTCCATCTCTTTGGGAATGAAGGGGAAAGTGATGCAATCACGGGTAGAACAGGCATGGCTGTCATCTGTCTTTTAAGTAGAAGGGGCCATAAATCACATGTTTTATGCTCTGCTGTCACTTTCTCATTATCCTTTTTCTTGACGTACTCAAAGAAAGGAACGATACCATTTTTTGTCAGTGAAGAATTTGGTTAGCAGAAGATGTCTTGCTGATTCTTGGATAGAAATAAGTGTAATAGACTGGCGAAACTAACATGAGGCTGTAAAGCTCTTAATTTTCTTTTTTTTGGTCTTTTTTTTTTATTTAACAAAGGAAAAGTTTGAGAAGGAATACTGAGAGATTGCATGTGAATATACTATTTCTCACTTGTTTCCGCTCATCAGCGTTAAGTATCAGAATAACAAAGGGGATAAAAGCCACAGGTTAGATAAACTCAGTCCGATTTTCCATCCAAACTGTTATTTGCTGCTATAGATGGTGGCTTCTGTGGAGAAACCAAGTCTGAATGCGGCTGCAGACTCTACAACCTTCTCACCCACTCCAAGAAGGTCTCTCCAGGTCAGGGGCGTGACCCGCAGTGGAAAAGTCGCGTGGAAAGCTGGGGTTTGCCACTGTTTCCGCTCTTATTTGTTCTGCGGGTAAATAAATTGAGGGCTGGAAGTGGTCAGGACTGTCTATGTGCCACCTTTAAACATCTTCACTTAGAGAACCAGGAAAGTCAACCGCATGTTTAAATTGGTCCTAATTGTTACAGGAAGGCTACTGAGTGGTTCCAAGACCATCTTTTTTCACTGCGTTTTGTATTACAAAATATTTCTGGAGTTAGATGGAGCAAGAAGAATAACTTCTCTTTTATTTGGTTTTGGTTTTTTTTTTTTCCTTTCACAACTCGTACTTTATGTCAGCAATGCCTTTGAAACAAACCTGACCCTGTCCTGTATGTGGAATTGGCTTTCTTGCTCTGTGAACTGTGACATGCTCAAGTGCTAGGCTCTAAATCGGGGATGGCAGACCTTGGATTAGCGTGGTGGTATTTGTAACCTCTAGCGCTTTGTATCCCGCTTTCCTGCAGGATCTCCTGCCCTCACTGGCACTGGAACCATCGCTGTCACGGTGGATGATGTCAATGACAATGTCCCCACGTTCGCCTTTAATGTGTATTCTGCCACTGTTCCGGAGGATGCTCCTACGGGGACAGATATCTTGCTGGTGAACTCCTCAGATGCTGATGCTTCTACAAATGCAGTTATTAGGTAGGTCGTTTACTGTTGCTGTACGTAATACCGCCTCACACCTTGCCTGAAGATAACTTTTCCCCAATGATGTCCATCACCAACATGCCATAAAGCTGTAAGACACAAAAGGACAGCTCTATGTGTGCATCTAAATTGTGTCAGCAAATCTGGCTGCCGCTTCTTGTTGTTGCTTGTAGGCTTTTAAAATTATGCTAAGGATGAGAACAAGTAGAGCTACAGCGTTGTTTTAGGTTTCTACTAAGTGAAAAGCAGACAAGTTTACCTAGCAGCTGAGTGTAAGTGTTTATAGGCTAGGTTTATGGTTCTTGGTAAGTGTAGAGGTAGGTGAATTAAAATAGGAAACAGAGAAACCCTGAGACTCCACATCTCTTCATGCAGTAAGCGACTTGTGCTGAAAACCAGTGGGTTCCTCGGGTGAATTGATAGTCAGTTCCCATCTTTATTTTAGAGTGAAAATTACACAAGGCAAAGTGGAAAGTTTATCCCATTTGGCAAACCAGTGAAAAGTTGGAATTTGGCATTTTTGCTTTAAATGCCAAATGGTTTGCAGGGCTCAGTTGATGGAACTTCACTGGGCGCTGGGCTGAACACCGGCTGCTCCCAGTTTCACAGGCAAGAGTAACGAAGATGATGAGTGGCAGTGGCAGGCTGAAGATTATCCACTGAGGGCTGGTTTATTGTGAATGGAGTACAAAGCAGATTCCTATTAGTTATTAATGGGAAACTAACAGGTAATCTCACCACATTTAACTATTTGACTGCAAGCACCTCTGTCTCTGTTTCCAAACTGACAAAAGAGGATATAAAAGTAGATTTATTTACTTTTGTTAGTTCACCTCAGCCCATTCTTCATAAGAATATCACTGTGGTTGTCACTTTTTTTTAAAAAAAAAAGTAAGTAAAATAAACCAGAACTACATTATGGCAAAGCCAGTGTGTATAAAATACTGTAATCTTTTCTTTCCAGCTAGCTACAAGCCAAAAATAGAAACTTGATGTTTTGGCATCTTTAAATATTTGAAAAGCATCCAGAATTGCCATTTATTAAATTGTGAAACAATGAAGCTTTTAATTCTATTCGTTCTTACTCTAAAAAACCATTTCTGGCTAGAAGAAAGAATTCCATGCAGACCGTGAATGATTGTAATGATTCCATCCCATAATCAGAAATTATCAGGGTGCTCTCAGATTTCTTTATTGTGGTTGAATTGCTTTAATATCTCTGCTATTAGTCTCTGTCATTCACTCAGTACCTTGTAACAGAATAGTTGATAAAAATATTTTTTTTTCTTCCTAAGTAGCTATTTAAAAATTGGTTTTGGGTTTTGTTTTATGCTTTGTGGACTGAGGAACATACTTTGTTTTTCTTGGACAGAATTTGTCCAGATTCAGCATTTAGAGTAAAGCAGATCTTAAAATATGACCGGTATTGCGAAACTGGTAAAATCCAGAGGGACCAGAACATGTAAGGTCTCTTGTCAGAGGTGTTGAGCACTCAGAACTCCTTTTCAGTAGAGCCTGTTTCAAAATCAGACCTTTGGTTTCTAATGGTAGTATGTAAAATACGCTGCTAAAATTTTTACTTAAAGCCAAAAAATGGGCTGTGATACAAGAAGTAGATAATCTGCAAAGCTGCCTTATGTCCATACATACCAACTCTTTCTCTTAGCTTTGGTGATAACCTGTGAAGTCATTAAAGGAGGCTGGAGGGGTTGTTAATGGCAGGGCATACTTGAGCAGTCTTGTTAAAGGTAGTATAGATGACAAGAGTCAGCACATATTAGTCAGAAAGCCAGATTTTAAGTGCTTCAGTCAAATCCCTTTCATACCAGTTGTCATTGTTAAAGTTTTGGGGGGGTGTTTTGCCTTGAGGTTGGAATTATGTGGTGACTATGCTGAGACACTCTTACATTGCCCAGTAGGTTTGCATGCAGTTGTATGCGGATATAACTCAGAATATCCTGTGGAAAAATGTATTTGGTCTTTATTCTCTCTCTTTCTAAAAAAAACGTTTTAAAAGACATTAAAAAAAGTTTTCATAGCATCTTTCTGATGCTAAATCTTGGGCCGTTCTATGTATGTGGAAACACAGAAGAGAAAGTCTCTGTCTCCTGCAGCACCTCACACAGTGTTGCAACATTACATCACGGATCAAATTTGCCCATGCTGCTGGTATTTATGGAGATTGAAGTGGTGCATTAGGCTTCGTGCTCATTCTTTCCACCCTAGATGCACACTGCTGGAGAATAATTACATATGACCATCATATTATACCATAATTAAGCAATTAAAGGATGCTCGTGGCAGTCTGAAGAGATTAATGACTGAAAAGGAGAAGTTGCCACAGCTTATTACGCAGCCTGGCTGTCAATGCCCTAGGTAAAGCTTCTGGCCTGTATTATTTCTGTCGTAACCTGTTCCAACTTTAAAAAGGTGAAGATGGGAATGTTGCTCTCTTTCATAAAAGCCATTTTCTACCAGATCTTTTGTGGAATCACATGACTCAAAAAAGCTGCAACTGTGCTGCAACAGGCTTCCCTGAAGAATCACAGAATCACAAGGTTGGAAAAGACCTTTAAGGTCATCAAGTCCAACCATTGCTGTCCTGTGCTAAACCATATCCCTGAGCACCTCATCTACTCATCTTTTAAATACCTCCAGGGATGGTGACTTGACCACCTCCCTGGGCAGCAACACTAATCATGACAGATGGGTTTTGTCAGGCTCATAATATGGGAATTGTGCGTTTTAGCCATTTTTTGTTAACTTTGCTTTGTAGAAAACCCATTATCTGAAATAATAAAAGACGTAATAACCAATTACCTTTAAAAATACAGCCTGGTGCTCCAGGAATCTTTGGGATTCATTCCATACAAACAGAAGCTGGGTAAGCATTCAAAGGGAAAGGACAAATTCACTCCACTGCTAAGCCAGAGGTAACCTGTGCTGCAGTAATCACACTGTGGGTTCTCATCACGTTTCTGCACACATGCACGGATGTGTGCACGTACCTATATGAGGGTCAGATTTAGTCCCAATTAGTCTCTGTTAACATAGCTCTGTGGTTACTAATTTGCTATGAATGATTATGAACTAACGTTGAAAATCTTGAGAGGCAAAACTTAGCTCAGTGTAGGGAAACAAGGTGAATTATAAACCCTCGTATTATCTTGTAAAATTGTCATCACTTTGTTTTAGAAAATAGCAGGTTTTCTAATTATATTCTGTGGGTTCATTGAAGAGCTATGTCAACCTTTTGGAATAACGCTTAATGCATCAGCCCTGGGAAATCAGTGCTAGAGACTCATAGAATTGTAGGGGGTTGGAAAGGACCTCCAGAGATCATTGGGTCCAACCCCCTGCCAAAGCAGCTCCCCAGCTCATATTGCACAGGGAAGCGTCCAGATGGGGCTGGAATCTCTCCAGAGAAGGAGACTCCACACCCCCTGGGCAGCCTGTCCCAGGGCTCCCTCACCCTCACTGGGGAAAAGTTCTTCCCCATGTTGGTGTGGAACTCCCTGTGCTCCAACTTGCAGCCATTGCCCCTTGTCCTGTCCCCACAGACACTGAGAAGGGGCTGGCCATTTACCCCTGCATCCCATGCTTAAGATAATTGTAAACATTAATTAGGTCACCCCTTAGTCTTCTTTTCTCAAGACTGAACAGTCCCAGCTCACTCAGCCTTTCCTCATAAGAGACATGCTCCAGGCCCTTCATCATCTTTGTAGCCCTTCTCTGGACTCTCTCCAAGAGATCCCTGTCCTTTTTATCCCAGGGAGCCCAGAACTGGACACAATACTCCAGGTGGGGCCTGCCCAGGGCAGAGCAGAGGGGGAGGATCCCCTCCTGTGACCTGCTGGCCACAGTCCTCCTGATGCCCCCCAGGATCCCATTGTCTCTCTCAGCCCCCAGGGCACACTGCTGGCTCATGGCCAACCTGTCATCAACCAGGACCCCCAGGTCCTTCTCCACAGAGCTCTTCTCCAGCAGTTCATCCCCCAGCCTGTACTGATACAAATGGTTGTTCCTTCCCAGGTGCCAGACTCTACACTTGCTTTTGTTGAACTTCATTAGGTCTCTCCCTGCCCAGCTCTCAGCCTGTCCAGGTCTCACTGGATGGCAGCGCAGTGTCCTGTGTGTCAGCCACTCCTCCCAGCTCTGGATCATCAGGTACTTGCTGAGGGTGGATGCTGTTCTCTCATCAAGGTGTCAGTGAAGATATTAAACAGGACTGGACCCAACACCGCGCCCTGGATGCTTCCAGTAGACAGTTTAGAGAGCATGTCTGACTGTATCTCCAAGTGTGCAAAGGCTCAGTCTGCTCCTCGTTTATTAGCAATTTATCTGCATTAAACAACTGTGCCTGGAAATCCCCAGAAATGTCATCTATGACAGGTCTTGAAATATGGTTGAGGGAAAAAAAAAAAAAAAGACAGATTGGCAGTAAGAAGGAAAAACTGTGTGTTGATACCCATCAGCATGGTGGTCTGAAGAGTACGGAAAAGTGTCGTTATCTGAAGGCAGCAGGCTGCCTATGAGATACTAATCAAATGATCCTTGTTTCTTTTCTCTCCAACAGCTATAGGCTGACTGGTGGCAATTCGCAATTCACAATCAACCCATCAACAGGACAAATCATCACCAGCGCTCTCCTCGATCGAGAGGCGAGGGAGAACTACACTTTAGTGGTGGTGGCCAGTGACGGGGGCTTCCCCAGGGCTCTCTCCAGTTCCGCCAGCGTGCTCGTCTCGGTTGCCGATGTGAACGACAACCCACCCAAATTTCAACACCACCCCTACGTCACCCACGTCCCGTCGCCTACACCTTCAGGTAACACAGTCAGCGGCTGGGCATGGGCTGCTTCAGATTGCACAGATGTCCTACCAAATGCAAAGCTGTTCCACGAGGAGTGTTCCTGAGGTGCTCCTCTGTAGCTGTTTCCCAGGTTTTGTTATCTTCGTGCTGCACAGGAATGGATAGTGACAGCAAGGCTGAGTCTATCACCTGCATTTCAGCAATTATTTGGGATTTTTTAGTTTGTTCCTTCCATCACGATTCAATTATTTTCCTGCAGTTACATAAAGAAGACATAATGTAAGTGAGCACCCACTCAAACTAGTGATTTGAGGGTTGGGAAGGCAGTGGCCTCTTTTTTTCCTCTGGAAGTCTTCTCCTGCACATAGATGTTTCTTTTCCACTCTGAGCAATTCTTTCAGAGGATCTTACCGACCTCTTCCAGAATGGCTCTATCCATATCAGATGTTAATTATCTTGCCTTGCCTTGGGCCAAATGGGGGAAGTAAAATAAAAGTAAAGCCAAGCAGTAACCTTCCTTTTGTGTAACCAACACCCAAACTGAAGTGACTGCACTCAGTGCAGGAGTTGACTTCTGATTCAACTTGTGTTTAAACAAGTAAATACATTAGAAATGAATAAGTCCAAAGTACTAATGTTTTCTGTTTGCAGAACTGGCATTGTAAAGGGAAAGAAAGGAGAATATGTGTATTTGCATGAGGATGGGGAGAACTTATTGAAAGATTCTGCTATTCTGAGATAATTTTTTCCCCCCAACTTATAAAATGGGCTAATACTGGGAGCTCTACTGCCTCAAAGCAGTAAAAAAAAAAAAAAAAAAAAAAAAGTTATTATAATATGATCACTTTGTTACCACAGATTCATCAAACTGCACTTAGAACAGTTGGCTTTGGAAGTCAGCAATGCTGGTTGTTTTCACATGCATACACATACATGGATATGTGATGCCTACAGAGAGGATTCCAAGGCAAATGGTTTACAAAACAAACTTTCCTTTAAAAGAACAAAACAAAAGGGGGTTTATTTCCATGTCTTGGGCTTTCTCTCTAAATATTAATTGCAAATGCTTCTCCTTTTTATGGAAGAACGAATTTGTTTACATTTCTTCCCTGCTTCTCAAAAGCAACATTATGAAATTACTGTATTATTGCATTGGTGAATATTTGTGTATTCTGACTAGGGCACAGTGCTTTCGTGTGGTTCTTCTTCAGATGTTTCTTTAAATGAGCTTGAGGAGTGCACCTAGGTTTAGCTGTTGTTTTTGGGCAGTACCTTTTTGGATGCTTTTCATATGTAACCTGTTATAACTAGAAACATCTAGAAAGCCTAAGCTGTGCTTTCTTAGTGAAAACCTAGGGATGCCCTCTCTTTTTTTATTTGCAACTTCCTCAGCTGATAGTTCACCTCCGTTTTAAAAGGAAATGTTAATATCTCATCACATGCTTTGGAAAGGCTGCTGACAATGGTGGTACTGGCAGGCATGGCATCCCTTAGGAAAAAACCCCAAACCACTGCTTTTACTGCGATCCAGTATGGTGCCTGAAATAGCTTTTCTGACAAAAAACCCCAAGAATTTTTACTTTCATTCCAATCACACTATATCTAGTGTACAGTTTGAAAGAATGTCCTTGGCATTTTTAAAGAAAGTTTAAAAGGGGAAACCTGGTAATAATAATAATTAATATAATTTATTTAACTGAAGCAAAAAATCTTATTTTTTCCTCTCCTGTTTCCCTACAAGAGCTCAGATACTGTTCTTGTCTATTGGTTCATCCCTCAAGTACAAATCAGTGTGCACATGACAAATAGTGACATGAAGTATAGTTTTCAGGGAGCACTGTCAAAGTCATTCCTGCCTGTGTGAGTGGTTTTGCCTCCAGAGGTGGAAAACAGCACAATTTTCATACAGAAAGTGGGTATTTTTCTAAATTTTAGTACCAGTGAAACATCAACAGTGTTCTGCAAATCGGTTGGACAGTGTCAAATTGGAAAGACGTGTGTTAGATCTGTAAACTCCAGTGCAAAAGCACACCCTGGATTCTCCTTGCAGATAGGCAAATGCAGGGTTTGATGCAATTAGTGCCCGTATAAACGAACTCATTCTGAGGCATAAATTCAAAAGACCTGAAACATGATATATTTGTGGTATTGCACTAGTGCACAATAGATTTTTATGTGATTTTACCCCTATCTCAGAGGACCATCGTGCTTTTAAAAACGCAGTCCTGTTAGTTGCTGCCCTGGGGATGCTTTTACAAAGTCAGAAGCAAGAGGCTGTTGGGGTTTGAACTAGTCCAGAGGAGGCCTCAAAGATGACCGGAGGTCTGGAGCACCTCTTCTGTGAAGACAGGCTGGGAGAGTTGGGCTTGTTCAGCCTGGAGAAGAGAAGGCTCCAGGGAGACCTTAGAACAACCTCCCAGTACCGGAGGGGCTGCAGGAAAGCTGGAGAGTAGCTGGTTACAAGGGCAGGGAGTGATAGGACTTAAGGCCTTAAGATGAAGGAGGGGAGATTTAGATTAGGTATTAGGAAAACCAAATCACATAGGTTTGTGTTAGGGTGGTGAGGCCCTGGCACAGGCTGCCCAGAGAAGCTGTGGCTGCGACATCCCTGGCAGTGTGTGGGTGGGACTTTGGACAACCTGGGCTAGCATAGAGTGTCCCTACTCATGGCAGAGGGGTTACAACTGGATGGGCTTTGAGGTCCCTTCCAACCCAAACCACTCTGTCATTCTATGCCATGATTCTATGATGATGAAGAAGCAGCATCTGGGGAATAGGAAGAAAAGGGGCTGCAAGAGAAAGTGGGGTGTGTAGGATAAATGTCCATGGGTGCTGCCTGTTCACTTATGCAGCCCTAACAGTCATCGAAGACCACATAAATAATCTATTGATAATTAAAAAAAACAAAAACCAAAACACAATTCAGTCTTACTTGATTTATGGCTTTCATGATGTGACTGTTCTGGAATTGGGATGTTATGACTTCCAAAGAGCTGCAGATCCATTCTCCAGCGCAGATGTATATGCAGCCACTGATATCTATACGTGCATCTCTCTGAATTCAGTGGCTTGCTCTTCAAATCCGCATTTTTGGCAGCATTCATCTCGCAGGCTCACAATCACAGAATAGAGGTTGAATAGGACCTCTGGAGGTCATCTAGTCCAACCCCCTGCCAGAGCAGGATCATCTAGAGCAGGTTGCAGAGGACAGTGACCAGGTGGGTTTTTAATATCTCCAGGGATGGAGACTCCACAACCTCTCTGGGCAGCTGACCATCTTTCATTTTCAGAGCAGCCTAAGGAAGAGCAGGACATGCTTCCGAGTGAAAAATTGTCGTCACGTTTCCTGCAGTCGGTGCATTCATTTAAAGAACTGCCCTAACTTTTGTTTCAGGCTCGTTTGTGTTCGCTGTGACCGTCACCGACGCAGATGCTGGCTCCAATGCCGAACTCCATTATTCCCTCGTGGGGAAAAACTCCGAGAAATTCCACATCGACCCAGCAAGGGGGCGATCCTGGCTGCGAACCCGCTGGTGGGAGAGTCTGAAGTCACCATTTCAGTTCACGTGAGAGATGGCGGCCGGTACCCAAAGACAGACTCTACAACCGTCACTGTGAGGTTTGTGAACAGAGCTGAATTTCCTCGTGTTCAGGCAGATCAGGAGGCCTTCACGTTTCCTGAAAACCAAGCGGTTGGCACGCTTGTCACCACCGTCTCTGGGTCTTCAGCCAGAGGAGGCTCCTTGTCTTACTACATCGCCAGTGGTAACCTGGACAGCACCTTCCTGGTTGACCAGGTGACCGGGCAGCTTTCTCTCGGACGGGCTTTAGATTTCGAAGCCATACAGAAATACGTGGTTTGGATCGAGGCAAGAGATACGGGCTTTCCTCCCTTTTCCTCATATAAGAAACTGGAAGTAACGGTGATAGATGTCAATGATAACGCCCCTGAGTTTGAACAAGATCCCTTCATTGCAGAAATAGTGGAGAACCTGTCCCCGCGGAAGATCCTGACGGTGGCTGCTGTCGATAGGGACAGCGGTCTAAATGGACAGCTAAATTATGAAATAATAGAGGGCAATAAGGAAAACAGTTTCAGTATCAATCGGGCCACTGGTGAGATCAGAAGTGTCAGGCCCTTGGACAGGGAAAAATTGCCCCAATACACACTGACCATAAAAGCTTCAGACAAAGGCACCCCTCTCCAGAGCACGACCGTGAAAGTTATCATCAATATTTTAGATGAGAACGACAATGCTCCGAGATTTTCGCAGATATTCAGTGCTTCTGTGCCTGAAAATGCACCTCTGGGTTTTACGGTAACCCGAGTCACGACATCAGATGAAGACATTGGTGTGAACGCAGTCAGCAGATATTCCATAAGGGATACGAGCCTCCCATTTACCATAAATCCCAGCAGTGGGGACATCACCATCAGCAGGCCACTGAACAGGGAGGACACGGACCGCTACAGAATCAGGGTCTCCGCGCATGACTCCGGGTGGACAGTGAGCACAGATGTCACCATATTTGTCACGGATGTCAATGACAACGCCCCACGATTTACAAAGCCATCCTATTACCTGGAGTGTCCTGAGCTTCCTGGGATTGGGTTGAAGGTCACCCAGGTTTCAGCCACTGATCCCGATGAAGGTTCGAACGGCCAAGTCTTCTATTTCATAAAATCCCAGTCCGAGTTCTTCCGAATTAATGCAACCACGGGGGAGATTTTCAACAAGCAGTATTTAAGGTACCAAAACTCCAGCGGTTCAAGCAACATCAACATTAATAGGCACAGCTTCCTTGTTACTTCTTCAGACCGAGGCAGTCCTCCGCTGATGAGCGAGACAACCGTCACCATTAACATAGTAGACAGCAATGACAACGCACCGGTGTTCCTCTCACGCAAATATTTTACTCCTGTTACTAAGAACGTGAGGGTTGGCACAAACTTAATTAAAGTTACTGCAGTGGATGACAAAGATTTTGGCTTGAATTCTGAAGTGGAGTACTTTATCTCCGATGAAAGCAAGACTAATAAATTCAGGCTGGACAGGAGTACAGGCTGGATTTCTGTGTCATCTTCGCTAATGCCTGATCTGAACAAAAGCTTCCTATTTAAAGTGAAAGCAAAAGATAAAGGTAATCCACCACTCTCATCTGAGGTAGCAGTTGAAATAGTAGTAACAGAGGAAAATTACCACACACCCGAGTTTTCTCAAAGCCGTATGAGTGTTACCATCCCAGAGAGTCACTCTGTTGGATCAGTGGTCAGGATGGTTTCAGCCCGAGACAGAGATGCTGCAATGAATGGAATAATCAGATATAATATTTCCTCTGGAAATGAGGCAGGCATCTTTGCTATTAATATGACTACTGGTACTCTGACACTCGCAAAACCGCTTGATTTTGAGTTATGCCAGAAGCACGAGCTAGTTGTTGCTGCCACGGATGGAGGATGGGTGTCCAGAACAGGCTACTGCAGTGTCACTGTTAATGTCATCGATGTGAATGACAACTCTCCGGCATTCAGCCCTGAGGACTACTTTCCCAACGTGTTAGAAAATGCCCCCAGTGGAACAACCGTTATTCGTCTAAACGCCACCGATGCTGACTCTGGACCTAACGCTGTGATTGCATATGCTATTCAGTCCTCAGATAACGACCTCTTTGTCATTGACCCCAATACAGGAACGATCACCACCCAGGGATTTCTAGATTATGAAACAAAGCAAAGTTACCATTTAACGGTAAAGGCTTTTAATGTCCCAGATGAAGAAAGGTGCAGCTTTGCTAGCGTCAACATCCAGTTAGAAGGGACAAATGAGTATGTGCCCCGTTTTGTGTCCAAGCTTTATTATTTTGAGGTTTCGGAGGCAGCCCTCAAAGGTACCGTTGTAGGTGAAGTTTTTGCAAGCGATCGTGATATGGGAACGGATGGGGAAGTCCACTACCTTATCTTTGGCAACAGCAGAAAAAAAGGTTTCCAGATAGATGAGAAAAGTGGCCAGATCTATGTTTCAGGACCTCTTGACAGAGAAAAAGAAGAACGAATCTCTTTGAAGGTCCTTGCAAAAAATTCTGGGAGCATTCGTGGTGCAGACATAGATGAAGTAACTGTTAATATCACTATACTGGATGCCAACGATCCTCCCATTTTTACCTTAGGGACCTACAATATACGAATCAGCGAGGGTGTTCCTCCAGGCACCCATGTCACATTCGTGAGTGCTTTTGATTCAGATTCTGTCCCTAGCTGGAGCAGGTTTTCCTATTTCATTGGGTCTGGTAACCACAATAGCGCCTTTTCCATCAACCCCCAGACGGGACAGGTGACAGTCACTGCAGAGCTGGATCGAGAAACGTTGCCTGTGTACAACCTGTCTATGCTAGCCATTGATTCAGGAACGCCATCTGCTACAGGGAGTGCCTCTTTATTGGTAACTTTGGAAGATATCAATGACAACGGCCCTACCTTGTCCACCAGCCAAGGAGAAGTGATGGAGAATAACCGTGCAGGAACTCTTGTGATGACGCTTCAATCATCAGATCCTGACCTCCCTCCAAACCAAGGTCCCTTTACATATTACTTGCTCAGCACTGGCCCCGCAACCAGCTACTTCAGCCTTAGCACTGCTGGCGTGCTGACAACGACGAGAGAGATTGACAGGGAGCAAATCAGCGATTTCTATCTGTCAGTGATTACGAGAGACTCTGGTGTTCCTCAGATGTCTTCCACAGGAACTGTGCAGATCAAGGTAATAGACCAAAACGACAACCCGTCTCAGCCCAGAACAGTAGAAATCTTTGTTCACTATTATGGCAACCTCTTCCCAGGCGGAATTTTGGGCAATGTAAAGCCACAGGATCCAGATGAGCTAGACAGCTTCCAGTGTTCCCTCACCTCAGGAGTCACCAGCCTCTTCAGCATTCCCGGGGGCACCTGTGAGCTGCAATCGCAGGCGAGGTCCACAGATGGCACGTTTGACCTTGCTGTCCTCAGCAATGATGGGTTGCATAGTGCCGTCACCAGCAGCGTCCGGATTTTCTTCTCTGGCTTTGGCAATGCCACCATTGACAACAGCATCCTCCTCCGCCTGAGCACCCACAGCGTATGGGACTTTCTGACGAATCACTATCTCCACTTCTTGCGTATTGCCAGCTCCCAGCTGACAGGTCTGGGCACCGCCGTCCAGCTCTATGGGCTGTATGAGGAGAGCAACCACACCTTCCTAATGGCGGCCATAAAACGCGGCAACAACCAGTACGTGAATCCCAGCGGTGTGGCCACCTTCTTTGAGAGCATCAAAGATGTCCTCTTCCGCCAGAGCGGGGTGCGGATCGAGGCTGTGGACCACGACTGGTGCCTCCAGAGCCCCTGCCAGAATGGAGGAAGCTGCTTGAGGAGGTTGGCAGTGAGCCCAGCTCTGAAGAGCCACGAGAGCGTCCCTGTCATCATCGTGGCCAACGAGCCCCTCCGGCCCTTCGTGTGTAGGTGCATGCCGGGGTACGATGGGAGTCTGTGCGAGATGGACATCGACGAATGCCTCCCTTCCCCCTGCCACAACGACGGGACTTGCCACAATTTGGTGGGGGGCTTCTCGTGCAGTTGCCCAGATGGCTTCACTGGCATGGCCTGCGAGAGGGACATCAACGAGTGCCTTTCCAACCCGTGCAAGAATGGTGCCGCCTGCCAGAACTTCCCAGGAAGCTTCAACTGCGTTTGTAAAACTGGGTATACAGGTACGCTTTTACTTCTCTTTATCTTACAGTCCCATCGAGATGAGAAGAGGGCGGAAAAAACACCTTTTCAGCACAAGGCTGTTAATCCGAGCATCCCCAATGCCTGACCAAGAGGTCGTGCAAAATGAGGCTTTTGTAGCAACGAAAATCCAGAAGACCAGGTGCCCAGGGTATTCTTTTATTTTAGCTCTGTCCTCGGGCAAATCTCACTCACCCGCCTTGCATTAGAACAGGCGGATTTTTACAAGAGCTCTTTTAATTTATAAAATATGTAGAAACCGTTTCCAGCACTCGAGTATGATTTTTCTGTTCTTGTTATTGTTATGCATACTGTGGTAGCATTTCAAGTCTGCTAGGAGCGTGCCAAGCAAGAGCATCGGCCTCTGCCCCAAATTGCTTACAGTCATAGGAGACAGAAAACAGATGAAGGGTATAGGGGGAAAAAAGCGCAGAATTTGGTCAAAACACTCAAGCACGGCTGTTCTGTGTTTTGTCCCTTTTCAGTTTATTTTTTTAGTTAACAACAGAAATGGCTGCCACATTCCTACCTATTCTGAGTATTTTCTTTCTGATACTTATTACATGTTTGAACATGGCAGCATTTTATTCCACAGAAAAGCAGGCTGATGTTTGCTTCTGCTGTGAGTGTGATGTTTAAGGAAAGTCTGATCAACTTTAGGTTTAAGTGGCTTATCGACACTTTCTACAGGCATCCCAAAAAAAATCTAACCATGGAAGATTAGGTGAGCCTTTTGTTATCTTTCCTAAGGAGCATTTCTGTATCACAGGTGGCGCGGGGCAGCCTAGGTTGACACAGCCGTGATTACTGTGGTGTGGGTATTTGGGCTTCCCACTGAAACTCATTTGCAGCCATTGGAGTAATTGGGTTTTTGTGGGGTTTTGGAGATGTTTTTTTCCTTTAACTAGATTACTACAGAACCGTAAAGGTTGGAAAAGACCTCCAAGATCATCTAGCCCAACCATCCCCCTACCACCTATACCACTAACTAAACCATGTCCCTAAGTACCTCATCCAGCCTTTCCTTAAACACCCTGAGGGATGGCGACTCCACCACTTCCTCTTCCAATGCCTAAGGGACAAGACATGCAACACACTTTATTCCGAAGGAGAAGGTTAATCAAATTCAAAATAAATGTTTAACCTTGATTTAAAGCACAGCTCCAGAAGTGGTTGGACTCGATGATCTAAAGGGTCTCTTCCAAGCCAGGTGATTCTGTGCTTCTGTGGTTGCAATTTCAGTGTGAGGGCACTGATGCGATCTTCTCTGACCCTTACATATGTGTACTGTTGAGCCTTAAGTCAGGAGCAATTACTCTTAATTGACAAGCAGTTCTAATTAAGTTACCAACCCAGGATTTTATTTCATGTTGTGTTAATGCATCGAATTATTTTGCCATGAGCGGGGCAGAATAATTCTAGGGCACCTATGCCCTGTAACTCTTCAGGTCATTAGCACCAGATACTACATGGGCATGTTTGCTGCTGCAGTGAAGCAAACACTCATTAACTCTAGCAGCGTACTATAGTATATGCCTCTAGCTTAGAATTTGAAGCATTAAACAAACATCCAGCTAATTATTTTTTTTCTGGTATTAAAGCTCCTATCTTAATGTTCAACCCGTATGTCAGCTAAAAATAAAGCTCTAGATGTGACAGGCTCAAAAACCCAAAATGTTTGAACTAAGAAAATGTGATGAGAGACTCTTACAGTTCGAAGTGTCGGTGTTCTTTCACATCGTGAATTAAATGTGGCATCTGATATAAGCTTTCTTAAACTCCTTGTCAACACAAATAACTTTAGAACAGACTACCACCGAAGCAGACGTTTCTATTTGGGAGTCAGATCTTTTTTAAAGTTGGATGGCCACTGTCATTAAATAATCAAGAATTATTTAAGTGCCTGGAGATTAATTGGTTAAGACAGAAAACAAATGGCACCGAAGCATGTAATTAAAACCAAAAATATCTCCAGGGTTTGAATATAAGCAGATCTTAATAGATAAGATAAAAATGAATATTCAGTACTTTCAGACATCTTACGTCTGCGAAAGCGTATTTGAATTTCTGCAGATTTAGTATTCAACAGGTTCTGCAAACAAATGTCAGAATACAGATTGTTTGAGAATGCTTGACAACATAGAGACTATTATGTCATTATTATACTGCCAACAGAAAGGGAACACAGCTGCTCGGACGTTTAATCCCGATTCACATATGATTAAAGATAGCCGTAAGTGAATGTAAAAATAAAGCCCCAAACGGTTTCATTAGGAGTATAAACCTTGAGCGCCTCAGCAAAAAAAGAAAAACAAGAGACAGCCAATGCAGTGGATTTCTAGCTCAGTTTGCCATGTACATGGCTTTGCTGCTTCTCTTGCAGTGAAAATACAGCCTCATAATTGAATTTGCATGCTTGGTAAAAAAAGAATATTTCCGTGGTACTGCATGCAAGTAAAAATCAGTGTTTTGTGAGACAGAGTCCCTGTTCCCGTAAATTAGAGTGCATGAGCTGTAGACCTCTATAATGGCCTACCTGAAAACCGAGTCTTACTTTTGCTTGATTTATGATGTTTTGTCAGCTGTGTTTCACTTCATCATACTGCAAAGGTAACGTCGTTCTTTTCACTGAATAGGATTATCAAGACTGATTACCTCAGAGCAACATCATTAGGCTTTAAACAATCTGTTATAATTACATCTCCTAATGACGATCAGGTTTTGTTTTTAAAATAATCCCTTTCTGGAGGGGGAATATACTTTGTGATTTACAGTAGTTGTCTGCCCTTGCTTTGAACCCTTCGTTTCCTGTTTTCCAGGACTCATTAAGATGAAGGAATGTAGGTTTGTGAAATTGTTTCAAATGAGAGATTAAAATATTAGAACAACCACTTTAAAAGATGGAAACAGGGAGCCACAAAAAAGTAAGACTCTCAAATCAGCTGAGATCTAACCCAAATGCATTCAGCTGGTATCCATTCCTGTTACATTTTTCAATTAAAAAAATAACAATAATGATTTTCAGGAAGTTAGATTTTTGCATAAGCCCCTGCATGTGATATCATCAGCTCGCAGTGATGAATGATAAATGCTGAATGCCATCTGTTATCAGTTATCCAATGTAATCCTCATTTTCATGGTCCTCAGAAAAAGATCTTTCAGACACAAAAATGAATACCCCAAATCTTTTGGTATTTCAGCTGAGAAGGGATCTAGCAGCTCAACTATCTGCAGCGTTCACCTGAACTGTAGTGTTACCAGGGACGGATCTGGTTTGGAGTCTTCTTGCTTCTCAAAACATTGGCTGAGGCGTTTCCTTCCTCTCGCTGCATTCGGTACCCTGAAACTCTAACCAAACATATATGATTAGCTTAATTCTTTATGCTGTCCAAACAAAATAATTCCCCATCTGAGAAGTGCACAGAAGTCCAAATGTGTGAAACTCCTTCTTGAAAATGACTTGCTTGTGCCATGGAAACATATTAATATTGTGATGTTTTGAGGTACATTACTTGAGATAAAGGTCTATCAGAACATCCCTCCTAAATTTATGTTTTAACCTCCAGCCAGCAGACCGTTGTGGGAAATGACCTCTGAAAACCAGAACTAGTCTAGTTTTGTGAGGTTAAAATTGTTGGCATTAGCCTTCTGGCTGGGTTCTGGTGAGGATGACTTTATGTGTAGTGGCAGTTTCTTATCCTCTTCAATCCAGTAAATTTCTTTAAGGTACTTATCTGTGAAAGAATGAATCTCAAAATAGAAAGTGCTTGTGTAAATCCTCTACTCAAGAAAATCTGTCCCCTCTCAAACTCCTTTCTTTTCTTTGTTTCCAAAACAACCCAATCTAAATACAAACATATTCTCTTAGGCAGAGCAGTAAAGCCAACAGGTTTGCAAGCTACACTTTGCTTTTCCAAATGTAAATCTTCAGTATACACCTTAGTGTGTCTGTAGCCCATCAGGGTGGACTTGAACAAGTATGCTCTTTTACTGAAGTACTGGAAAGCTAGCGTTAATGTGCTGCAAGGGGCATAACTGAAAGTGGTAGGTCAACCTGCTGTTATCTTGGAAGGGTCTGCTTTCCAGAAGAATAAGGAGTTTAAAAAAAGAAATTGAAGTTTAGTACAGTTTCAGGGACAATTCAACTGATATCACAGCAACTTAACTGGAGGATTCCCCACTAAAGTCCTGAGCAACCTGATCTAACTTTGAAGGTTGCCTTGCTTTGAATCAGGTTAGGCTTTGTGACTTCTAAGATCCCTCCAGCCTAACTTTTTCCATCCACTTCTGCTGGTCAAGTCTGGCTCATAAGAACAGAGGGAAACAGGAGCACAGAAGGAGCATGGTTTAGATGGAAAGGGAGGAGCTAGAAGGTGCAGTTTGAAGGACTGGTGGACCATCTAAAACCCAGGATTTAATAGAAACTCTCCTGATCTTGGCAGAATAACCAAAGCAGGCTGCCAATAATAGCTTGAAATATGAACACTTTTCCTTAGAGGATGGACCAAGAATCCAGGAATGCATGAGAGTTTCTGTCTCAGAGGAGTCTAATGAGAGGCTGGCCAATGCTCTGAAGGTAGACAGAAATTTGAATGAATCAATGAAGGTCAGGATTCTGCAGAAAACAAAGAGTGAAGCCTCCTTAGCAGCAACTGTCTCCAGCAGAAGCTGATGTAAGGTAATTGGTACGTAAGGTTGCCCGGAGGGGTACACGTAAGAAATTCAGGAGAGCTGGAATCATTTACAAGGAAGAAAAAGTGTAACTAAAAAGCATCTTAAAGCAAGAAAAAAAGATGGATGTCTTTAGGAGTTTTAGGTGGTCATACCAGGATTTCTTTTCTTTAACTGAAAATTAGTTATATACTAGATAAAAATAGGTTTCTGTTCTTTTGGTAGGCACATGACATCCTATTACACTGTTTTCCTACTTGTTTATTTATCGGTTTCTAGTTTATAGCTCTCATCATCCATTTACCAGGTTTAACGATCTTGCTTTATTTTGAACTCTTATACAGAACAACCATAGAGATAAACTAAAATAATATTCTCAGGTTATATATTTATATCTTGCTGATCTCTGGCTTTTGAGAATATGCATGCTTAACATGTGGTTAAAGAGAAATACTCTTTATAGATATTTTTTCTTGGATCATTATTCCAAATGTAAATAGATGCATTTTTCCCAGGTCTTTAGCACTTCAGTACATGGCAGAGAATAGCCAAAGTTTCTTCTTCATTTTAAATAAATATTAGTTTTAATAGCTCTGATGAATTGTTAAATCAGAGTATTCATCTTCTCCTGTGTCAAAATAGTTGGAATAAGTGCAAACACACTTTTATTAGTTTCATGAATTATTCAAACAATTGCTAAATATGAAGATGATGTTGTTATTCGCTAGTTAAAGTATGTGCAGCTAAAATAAACATCCATATTCTGTTGCTGACTCAGCAAATAGGCCAGCTTTAATGTTAACTGAGAAAGAGTATTTGGTTAGGTTGAATTGCACAAAAAAAACCCCAAATCTGAGTAAACCTTATTAGCTACACTTGAGTTTTGTGAAGACTAAGAAGCACCATTGAACTATTTTGAGCATCTCTGCCTCACTCTTGCACCCTGTTCTCCATGGCAAGTCAAAGGTCTGTATTATGTACCCCGATTTTAGCATAAAGCAACCAGCAAAATCTAACATCAGGTTAGCTCATCCTTCAGTCATGCCCATTAGAGAATAAAATATAAATAAATACCCCCAAAGCATAATTAGATTCAGACACTGGACATTTTTCCTGGATTTATGGTGAATCTACAAGTTACGTATTAACCACAGGAATCCTCCAGCACTCTGTTTCCACCCCTCTCGCAGTCACACATGGAGGGCTGCTGCTCACACAGAAGAGCTGCTTGTGAAATTCTTTAGGTTAAACAGAAAAGTAGAGGCTGGGGAGGGGGTGTGTGTGGAAGAAGTTTTCTTAATAAGGTGACTTAAATTGTGAAATTCTGAAAAATCTAGAAGAGTTAATCCAGTCCAGTCCTGATTTTCTACAGTTCTAGGGACCGGCAATCCCTAAGGAGCGCGTGTTGTGCATTGCTGTCATGTGAGATGTAAGAATTATAAGATAACATGTGACATGTGATATACATTATATATGTGTGTGTGTGGTGTGAGGAAGAAAATAATTCATTGTCCACACAACACGAAGCATTAGGGCAGTCTTAGTCTTTGCTACATTTATATATCCTTGCATAGGTGGAGTTCAAAGAGAGGTCTGGAAGAGTTTGGCTGATTTTGCCAGTTTTTGCAGAGAAACATGAGGGAGAAGCGTGGCAATTCTTTCAAGTCTCTGCTGAGCAGGCAGTGGAGGCTGGCACTGCCGGTGGGAGGAAGGCAGGTACCAAGAGTGGTAAATAGTGGAAGTGGGTAAAAGCTAAGCAATGAAAAACTCAGAAGTGAAGACCAATACTTCTGTAAGAAATCTTTCCATACAAAGAAAGGTTTAGTTTTGGACAAAGAATCCCCTTGTCAATATTAGGCATCTGCTAAAATCTTGACATTTTCTCCTGGTTCCCTTCCTCGTTGAAATGAATTATGTGATTTCAGTTTATTCTCTGGTGAATAATATTTACCATGTGTGGCAGTCTCTGCTTAGAAAAGGACTGTATTCAGGGTAACTTGTTTTAGCTCCGAGGGACTGGGGTCCCTCTAAGTCAGGAAGGAGGTTGTAATTAATGAGGAGAAAGAAGAATCATATAATGTACAATACCAGCCTGTGTTCAGTATGCTGTGTTCATACAGGGCCCAGCAAGTGCTGTCTGTATCTCCTTCACACTAATGTGTACGTTGCATTTAATAGGGGGAAAATATATTCTTTGGGTTTTTTGGTTTTAGTTCATCATCCCCTTTTCATTTCATGATCTCTCTTTTGCAGACACCACTTAATTAAAGAAAACTGACCACCAAACAACAACAAAGCCACAAACAGCTATATGAGATTATTACAATGTGAGACACATAAAAAGTGAAGTTAATTCCTCTGGGCTGTGTAGAGTGTAGCATGTAGTATGGGACTGGCCAAGCATCATATGCTTGTTTCCTCTCCCCATCCTGCAGCTGAGACCAGTTGGTCCCTGCTGGCACCCTCTCTCCTGGCTGTGCCTGCAGCATTGGTTCATAAGCCTGCCACCTAAATACCAGCCTGACTTTCTTACTGATCTGAATACTCTAACCTGGAAATTGCTTTTATTCCCTGATGGCAGGGAAAACATGTGACTCCACTGTCAACTACTGCGAGTGCAACCCTTGTTTCAATGGTGGATCCTGCCAAAGTGGGATGGAGGGGTATTACTGCCACTGCCCCTTCGGTGAGTATGCCTCTCCTCTCCTCTGCTTGGTCTTCCTGTTCCCTACTACTTTATTTTTACTATATAAAACCGAGGGGTGTGTTTATGGATCCCAGTTCACAAGCAGGAGTTGGTCATCTCCTGGCCTCGTCCTCTCCGCTTCTCCCCAGCTGCAAGAGGGAGAAGCCAAAATTTTAGCTAACAAGGCAGGAGATCGGAGCATGTGGCAGTGTGGGGACACACGCTGAGGGCTCAGAGCAGTGCTTGTTCTCCTGCCTGATCACAGACACTTTGAGGAGGGCTGAAGAGTAAGACAAGTGTAAATTGCATCAGTGTTCTTGCATCCTACGGACTTGCAAAGTGCAAGGAAGTCATCATAATGTTCAACTAGAAAAAGGGACTTTGGGAATGATAGTGGTTGCAGAGGGCTTGGTTTTCTCTCAAGATATTTGCATATTTTTTCAAAAGATCTGTAAAGCAATACTTGGAGAGCAGCCACAGTTTTCTGCAAGTGTGGAGGACAGCATGAGATATTGGCACTTTTGTATTTAGTAGATTTGATAAGGAGAACCTGACCGAATCCGAACAGCTTTGGTAGCCCACACCAGTACGTGCCCGTTCAATTTAATGTACGGTAATAAAGTTCTGAGTTCCAAAATCTGAGTACTATTCTGAGAGTCAGAGAGGCATATTAGTACTGCCAAAATAGTTTAACAATGGCTAGAATTTAATTACCCCAAATTTGGTTTGTGGAATGAACGGAAGAAAGACAAAAGACAACACGGATACTTTAAGGTATCGTGATAGAATTGCAGCAAGTTTGGTTCTGAATGCAGATTAATCCAGAATAGTCATTGTTTATACAGGAAAGTATGAGAGTAAATGCAAAAGATTAAATAAAAAACAGGTAAACCTGAGAAATCATCTACAACGTTTTAAGGCTGCTGAAAACCTGCTGGATTGATGGGCAGAGGCCAGCTTTATGGGGTTCAACAAGGCCAAGGGCTGGGTCCTGCACTTTGGTCACAACAACCCCAGGCAGTGTTACAAGCTTGGGGCAGAGTGGCTGGAGAGCTGCCTGGCAGAGAAGGACCTGGGGGTGTTTGTGGACAGCTGGCTGAACATGAGCCAGCAGTGTGCCCAGGTGGCCAAGAAGGCCAACAGCATCCTGGCTTGTGTCAGGAATAGTGTAACCAGCAGGAGCAGGGAAGTGATAGTTCCGTACTCCACTCTGGTGAGGCTGCACCTTGAGTACTGTGTCCAGGTTTGGGCCCCTCACTACAGGAAAGCTGTTGAGATGCTGGAGTGCATCCAGAGAAGAGTGATGAAGCTGGTAAAGGGTCTGGAGCACAAGAATCCAACCTAACCTTGTGATTCTGTGATTCTGTGAAACCCTCGTTCAAAATACAGCTTTCAATACAGACTTGTAACTACCTCTAAGTGCAGTTTTCTACTGACGTGGATTAACGTCTTACTCTGTTTTATTTCCTTTGTTTTACTTTTCCTCAGAGTTTATTCATTTCCTGTAGAATCATGGTCCATTGTAAACTGAACTAACTGTCATAAATTAAGTCAGTTTTTTCCTCATTGTCGCTGCAATAAAAAAAAAACCAAAACCCAACAAGGGAAATTATGTGACAGATCTGAAAAGAAGTATGTAGAATGGACCAAAAATTTCAGATCAGTTTTTATGTTTATGTACTTCTGCTTCCACCTGTGGGTAACAGGATTCTTCTGTTCAAGTTGCATGTTCTTACATGTCATACGTTAGAGGACTCTTAAAGAGTCCGTGTGTCGTAGCTGCATCTAGAACACATCAGTACTTCGTTTCTGGGAGAATGTGCAGTGAGGAGGGGAAAAAACTGCCTGGTACCAGGTTGTCCTTTCTGTTTTGCAGGTGTTTTTGGGAATCACTGTGAACTGAACAGTTATGGATTTGAAGAGCTGTCGTACATGGAGTTTTCCAGCATGGATCCAAACAATAATTACATCTATATAAAGTTTGCCACTATAAAAAGAAACGCCTTAATGTTGTATAACTACGATAACCAAACTGGAGAGCGGGCAGAATTTCTGGCCCTGGAAATAGCAGAAGAGAGGTTGAGGTTCTCCTACAACCTTGGCAGTGGCACGTACAAGCTCACCACAGCTAAGAAGGTGTCTGATGGACAATTTCACACAGTCATTGCCCGGAGGGCTGGAATGGTAAGAAATCCTAAAAGGAGAATGTAAGACAAGACAAGTTGAGCCAAGTCACTTTGGCTTCCACGTGAACTCAGAGGAACATAAAATTAGTAATCTTGCATTTGCTAGCAGAACCTCCAACTTTGGAAAGAAAAAAACCCTCGTTTCTGTCTTTGTCCAAGTGACTCAAAGACCTATAATGGTTTGTTTAGTAGGATGATGATAAAGAGTAATTTAAAAAACATGTGCAGTGCCCTGTACTCTAAACGTGAAAAATGAGAAACAAGAATAATTAATGTAATAAATTACTACACATGAGGCTAATTAACTGATGTAGATTACAGGGATGCTTATCAGGGAAGGCTAATTAACCATAGTAACTACAAAAAGCCTCAAAATAATTTTTCTTAACATTTGGAAAATAGAAGCAGACAAAATTCCAGGCGTCCCTGATCTCCTTGAGCTGGCTCAGAAATTTTACCAGTCTCATCAGACTGGGAGCCTGCTTTTCCTCTGTAGCGTACATGTAAAAAGTTCAAAGGTGCTACACTGAGAGGGCTTTTTTGGGAGAAGGAGGGAAGTTTCTTCTCTTTCTGTCCCACAGAAAGCATGTGAGGGGAGGAATTCTGCCAAAAACCAGACTGGGACAACTGATTGCCATATGCCTGGTACTCTGACCCCTCTCCTGCCTTCAGTTTCTTCCCAGTAAATGTTTTCTATTCCTCCTCTCTCATTTTTTAATAATATTTCCAAAGCAGAACATAAACCAAATGCTCTTTGAGTTCAAGCCAAGCTTTTTGAGTCCACAGTGTTTGAGTTAGAGATGAAACCAAATCTATTTGCCATCCATAATCAGTAACTATTGCCCTTCTCAGGCAGAACTGGCCAGCAGACATGGAATCCCATATTCTTCCCGTGTTTGAAATTGTAGTCATATAAGAATAATGTATGGTTGGGGCTCCACATTTTTGTTTTATATATTTCAAGCCAGAAATGATGTAGGGAATAAAAGAATAAACTGTTCCACCCAGCACGGCTGCCCCTGAGTCCGTGTAGGGATTTCCCACCGCGAGGTGCTGCAGAAGGCAGTGCTGCTGAGATATGGCCCTTTCATCTTTTGAAGCTCCTCTGTTCAAGAGCACCCTGCTGAAAAGCTTTGGGTCAGAGGTGACGTGTCCACGGGCACAAATGTTCCAAGGGCAGCAAAGAGATATGTGACCTTCTGGTCTGGGGGTCTTGTGGGTCCAGGGTTGTCTTGTGCCCTGACTTAAACAGTGCTTTTTTCTTCTCTCACTGGGAGAATGAACCTGAAACTGCATTTCAGTTGCATAGTGCAAGACCTGATTTCTCCTCTTACTGAAGGGAGGGGATGGTTTCCAGTTCAGCTGGATTTGCAAATCCAGTTTGTGTGTGTTTGTAGTAGTTCTGTGCCCAAATAAGATTAAGGATGATTGTGACATTGAGTAACAACTTTGTTTCACTTGCCTAAATATCGGATCCTTAAGAATTTGCATCCTGCGTTCCAAATGGTAAAGCCCAAAGCTGCACCTAAATCTTGACCGGCGAAAGATCCCATTTTAGCAGCTAAATGAGCATGCTATTTCTATTGATAAGATTTAAAATGGCTAAGTTTAGGAGCACACACATTAAAAATGGCAATAAATAAATGAAACACACTTAAGAAAAAGATAGATCAGGAAAATGGTTATGCCATTTGGGGTATGCCAGGAGGCTAGACGGTAGAAGAGATACCATAAAAAAGGTCTATTTACAGAAAATTTTGGTTATGAAGGCTTCAGGCCAGGAGCAAACATTTAAGACAGCCTATGCCTTTGTGTAAGGGTTGGTTTTATTAACGCTTAAAACTGCTCAGTAATGTCAGTTGTTTACAAACACAGTCATGTGAAAAGAATCGCCTTTGTCTCAGATAGTTCTGCTGCAGGAAAAATGTCTCCCAGGTGTCCCGAGCTGTATAAAACAGCCCCCCTTCAGGATTCCAAATCTGTCATTTCCTACCGCACAGTGGGATTTTATCGGAAACTGGTAAAATCATTAAGTTGTCAGTCCTGAGCTATTGCGGAGTGACAGGGTCTCCTAACGCAGCAAGGTAACCGTAGAGTAATGCTTAAGTAACAAGCAGGAACATTTGACTAACGTTAGAAAATAAATTGTATGAACTCTGGTCCAAGTCAAATATATTCTCAAATATCCAGCCCTTCGGCTGGGGCTGTCGCTTGGCTTTCACAGCGCATAGCGATGTAAGTTAGGGAGATTATGCTGATTGAGCTAAGAACAAAAAGAACTCATTTCATTTTTTTGTTGTTGATGTTCTGAAGGAAAACATGTATGCCTGTGATGGCGTACAGACCAGCCAGCTTGTTGTTCTTTGTATGAATTATTTCATAGAATCATAGGGGTTGGAAGGGACCTCCAGAAATCATTGGGTCCAACCCCCTGCCAAAGCAGCTCCCCAGCTCATATTGCACAGGGAGACATCCAGACAGGTCTGGAATCTCTCCAGAGAAGGAGACTCCACAATCCCCTGGGCAGCCTGTCCCAGGGCTCCCTCACCCTCACTGGGGAAAAGTTCTTCCCCATGTTGGTGTGGAACTTCCTGTGCCCCAACTTGCAGCCATTGCCCCTTGTCCTGTCCCCACAGACCATTGAAAAGGGACTGGTCAATTTCCCCTGCATCCCATGCTTAAGATATTTATAAACATTAATTAGGCCACCCCTTAGTCTTCTCTTCTCAAGACTGAACAGTCCCAGCTCACTCAGCCTTTCCTCATAGGAGAGATGTTCCAGGCCCTTAATCATCTTCATAGCCCTTCTCTGGACTCTCTCCAGGAGATCCCTGTCCTTTTTATCCCAGGGAACCCAGAACTGGACACAACACTCCAGGTGGGGCCTGCCCAGGGCAGAGCAGAGGGGGAGGATCACCTCCTTTGACCTGCTGGCCACACTCCTCCTGATGCCCCCAGGATCCCATTGTCTCTCTCAGTCCCCAGGGCACACTGCTGGCTCATGGCCATCCTGCTGTCCACCAGGACCCCCAGGTCCTTCTCCACAGAGCTCTTCTCCAGCAGGTCATCCTCCAGCCTGTACTGATTCAAGTGGTTATTTCATGTCAGGCAGGGCTATGACCTGCATTGGAGAGGCAGGCTGAAGTTTCTTGGGAGAAGCGGTTCGCTCTTTACCTACGGAAAGAAATTCAAGAGAAGCTTTCATTAAAAACAGCAAATTGAACAATTTTAAGTGATCCAGTAGGGCACGATGTAGGGCTTGGAGCCATGGATTTATTTGGTCAGTACAACATGTCAGTTCACAGCATGTGTTTGGCAACAGCATGGGCGGTCTGTGGGGATTTCAACAGGACGTTGTTAGAGAGAAGAGAAAAACCCAAAGCTATTGCAGAGTAATGACATACTGATAGCTATTGCTGTTTGCTCAGCTCCTGTAGAGGAATCTAAATCAAAATATAAACCAAAGCATTTTTAAAAGTGCTGTTTGATTTAAATTTGCAGTAAAACTCTGCCACACATCTAGTTGTAACACGAGAAGCCTGTATGTACAATTTGGAGATGTTTGTTTTTCTGAAAATTTGTTTTAAGGAGTAACTGTCCTTCAGGGTTGGTTGGGTTGGGTTGGGTTTTTTTGCAGCGCATCTGTTATTAATAAATCACTGTGGGGAAAATTCTTTGTTAAATAAGGAATAGAATAAAGACTCCTTTTTAAATGAGCAGGAATTATCTCATGGTTTTAGTGAAACCCTTGGTTAGACTTTTCGAGATGCCAACTATGAGTGCCTTTATTTGCTTTGGTGTCGCTGAGATGGGAAAATGAGGCAACCCCGTTGTCTGGGGCTCAGTGGCCTGGAGATAGTAACAAAGAGGGAAGACTGCTCTAAGTGTTGGTGATGCCTGATACTTCTCCGAACATCAGCTTGGTCCCAATGTAGGTATCCCTGGTGTTTCACCATTATCAACATGGGGAAAACATCCCTTGTGACACATCAGCCTCAGGATTTCCTTAATCGAGTCGGCTGGCTTACTCTGAGTAATATTGAGTGGTTGGTTATTATTTTTAACTGATCATTTCAGTGTTTGCACTCCCAGCTTTTCTTAACGTGCTTTTTATCAAGTCTGAACAGTGCCAAGCCCCTGAAGGAATACCCTTTGTGTTTGGAGGGAGCAGTCCTATGCTCAGATCAAGGATATGCTGTGAGCCAGAAGAACTGCAGTTTCAAGGATTAAAGCAAACAAACGTGAAATAAAGCCTTCTCAGATCTGAAAACTTTGTGTTTAACTGGTTCTTTACAGGAAGCACTCTATTACCTCATTCTCTGTTAGTACCCACATCTGGGTATTCGCTATGTTAGTGTGGAATGTAGTTTATCAGTGCTTCCGAAGCACCCTGAGTGACATAGTAATATATGTACAAGTGCTCTATTCTAGCCAAGTCCTTAGTAAAATATATTTGATCATAAATATTCCATGTGGCTGGAGACTGCAGCCTCTTAACGTTCAGCATATTTGTGTGTATGTGTATGTCTCTTGCAGGCAGCATCACTGACGGTGGATTCCTGCTCTGAGGATCAGGAGCCAGGCTACTGCACTGTCAGCAATGTTGCTGTTTCTACTGACTGGTAAATCTTCGTTTTGGGGGGAGGTTAACTCAGGCTGCTACATTTGTGCTTGGGAGTTTACTCATGACAAGGAGATTACACAGAAATCCCCAATTCTTTACTCCACCTCTGCTTCCTGGCTCTGGTGGCACACTAGAAATGTATGGCCAGGGGTTGTGGTGTAAACAGGGATAAAACACTGCCTAATACTGTGACATCTGTCACGATCCACAACCTGGACAAGACTTAATTTGGCAGAGGTTAAACCCCCTTGTGTTTCAACCGAACAAATGGGGTTTGGTTAGGTGAGAGCAAAAAGGGGGGTATAGTTCTGTTGGCAATTATTAAGGCATATTTCCAGTACCTTACAGGCATCTCACATCATTATCTAGAAAGAATTAAGAAATCAGGGTATCAGATGCTCATAATTATTGACAACTTGTAAATCATAGTTAGACAGTAAAGCACAAATTATTATAATCAGCTATTAAATATAGAACACTTGTCTTTGGAAGTTGGAAGTTCTACAATATTTAGTGCTACAAATCTTTAGCAAAGCCTCCTCCGCTTTCACATTTTGAATTGTGTCCATCTTGCCAAAACGAGGCTCAAAATGCTATTACTCTAGCAGCAGCTGTATTTCACTCCACTGCTCAGTTTGGGGCTTTGATCTGGGTCTTTTATTTAAATATTATTATTTATTTATTTGTGTTTTGAAACTACACTTCTGAAGGTGTAAGAAATAGTGTCACCTGGTTACTGATTTCTTTTTATATTGATTTCAGTAATTTCCAGAGGTCACCTTTTACATCTTTTGTTTACTAAACACTGGTGAATAAAGAGAACAAACCCTATTACTTGTGTTTACTGAAACTAACTCAGAAGCCTTTCTGTCACATCTTTGGATCCTCTTTGGAGATAACTACTTTAGTCCCCATCACTTAGACTAGTTTCTTACAATAATCACAACTGTATTTCCTGTCACATGTGGTTTTCCCACTAGCAAAGCTATTACATCTTTGTAAAATGATGAATCCATCTTCTAGCTGTTTAAATATCATCTGCAATTTAAATTATAATTGAGTAAAAAAAAAATTACCTTATTCATTATGATTTCAAGGATACTGCTCAAATTTTGACATGCAATAACTGAGTGTGAATTTGGAGTCATACCCTTTCTAACTGTTAGTTCAGGAACTACTGACCTCTCTGTCTCCCCTTCTAAATGTAAATATGAGCTTTGAAGAGGAATTTTAGCAACTCACCATGGTTGATGGTTATGGTTCCTGTGTTGTCATTGCTATCTTAATGTCTGATGCTGATAAATTATTTTTCTAACTTTTTTATAGGACACTGGACGTACAACCAAATCGAGTTACTGTTGGTGGCATCAGGTCCATAGAGCCCATCCTTCAAAGGAGAGGACAGGTGGAAAGCCATGATTTTGTGGGCTGTATAATGGAGTTTGCAGTCAACGGACGTCCCCTGGAGCCCAGCCAGGCTTTGGCAGCTCAAGGAATCTTAGATCAGTACGTCTGCTATATGTGGTATCGAATGGACCGCGTTTACAGGAAAGGAAGCCCTCGCGAAAGTCAGGCGCTGTTCCATTCAGACGCTGTCAGATATTTCTTGTAACAAAATAGACTGTAGAATTTATTGTAAAGTGTGAAAACTGTAGGAAGAAAGTTAATTTGGAGGAAAGGCTCACAAAAAGATTACAGAGGCTTCAAAAAAGCAACAGCATTACATTTCTATTGCCAGTTACTATTAACGTTGCTTTGTGGGCTGAAATAGAGTAGCCCTGTTACTGGGTTTCTTTATAAATTCCACCTGGGTTTGACCATACTCGTACTGTTCACTAACCCTCTACTCCCTCATTTCTTTTTAATCCACAATGCCTGTTCTATCACTTTACTTCTCAAGTATCGCTGAAGTTCCCCCATATCCTCTGAGCAGGCTTTCAGAAATGATGAACTGATTCTGTTGGGTTTTTTCCATCTTGGTATTTGAAGTCATAGCTGTAGCAATAATGTCAGTCTTTCTGTCCAAATTTACTAGCTCACTCTTCCTCTTTCGACCCCCAAGTTTGCACTGTTCATTGTAGTATGAAGTCTCTGGAGGTCTGCAGCGTAAAAAGCGCCTAAAAGAATCTCTTCTCCTCCTGCGTAACTGATAATAGGAGTTTTGCTGTCTCTGAATTCTTTTCCCTTTTGTAAGACTCTTGTGATTTGAGACTGAAAATTTGGATCTGTTTAGAAACACGAGCTGGCTATGGAGATGAGCCTCTCCATTCTTGCATCCCTGCGGGAAGGTGGCATCATTCAAACAAAGGACACTTCCCAGCACGTTCTCTCCACTTATGGGTGCGCACACATTCTTCAGAATCTGCTTTTCTGGTTTGTTTCAGGTGTCCCAGACTAGAAGGTGCCTGCACCACCAGCCCCTGTCAACACGGTGGCACCTGTGTTGATCACTGGTCATGGCAGCAGTGTCACTGCAAAGACGGACTGACAGGAAAGCACTGTGAAAAATGTACGGAGGGGGGAAGTTTACTGTCTTCCTCTGTAACATGCACCCAACTACAGTTTAACCAAATGCCATTAAGATTTCCTTTTCAGGGCCATGGGACAATGCATTTTATAAAATAATGAAAACAAGCAGCATGCTCACCTCTTAAATAATTTTGAAGGAAAAGTTCCCCAATGGACTCTTGTCTCTTTCGTGAGCTAAAAATAGCAACGAGTTAAATATACTACATTTTCTGATGTCCATAGATCACGTTTCAGGTAACCCACGCTCATTTAAAACTACTGTTGCCCAATAATGTATAAACCGGTAATTAAAATAAAGTTATCCCATAGGAGGGATTTATCTGCTATGGGGCAGGGGGAAAGAGGGTAAGAAAAAGCCCTCTTCCATTCACGTAAACATTGGGTGGATATGCTTACAGCTTCTCCAAACTGTAGGCCTTTGTAACAAATGACAGGCAGATTATAGGCAAGAAAATACGGTAAATGTAAATGAAAGCAAGCCATTTACACCCCAGGGTTATTAACTCACATATGGATAGCTCTGTAAATCAATATGGGATCGTCTAGGAGAGCAAAGTGATTTATTTCCTTGTAGTTGTAGTATAATGACCAGGCTTTGTTTTCTTACATGTCCCATTATTGTTTAGCTGATTTATATGCTTTTATTGCGCCGGTTTACAAAAGAATTTAGCCATAATTTTAACAGCATTTGGTAGTCAATGCTCTACTATTTTTTATTCTTTTTTTTTTTTTTAATGCCATAACAAATAGAAAGTCATTATCTCTGCCCTGAAGAGCTTAGAGTTCAATATATCATGAAACCCTGCTTGCAGTAATGGAAACAGTAACATCCCTGGGAAGGAATTACAGTTCTGAGAGCCAGATTTTTTTTCCCCTACTCCCTCACTTGTTCCCTAGCGAGTTTTAATTTACTATTGACTGATAGCAGCAGTAAATTACTAGCACACTCCCACTCTCAAACACACATTCTGGTTGAAGCCAAAGAATAGAGGGTGGGGGGTGGGGGGCTGAAATTGCCGTTCATTCCTGCTCTCCCCGCTGACCAGCTCTGAACTTGATCTGTGCTCTGAAAGCAAGTGGTCATTCTGAGGCAGATGATGGCTATAGCCATTAACAAGCTGCGTGCTCAGTACTTCCCCGTCCTTGTCCCAGATATTACTGCCGACACTGCCTTATCGCTGGAAGGCAAAGGACGACTCGACTACCACATGAATGCAAACAAGAAGCGAGAATACATGATGAGACACGGCACTCGAGGCCCCGGCCCGGGACCCCCGCATGCGGACCGCTTGGAAGTGAAGTTCAGGACAAGAAGCGAGAACGGCGTTTTACTTCACGTCCAGGAAAGCAGCAACTTCACTACTGTGAAGGTAAGATAGCTAATGCTGAGTTTGATTTGACTGGACTGCCTAGTGCGTGGTGATCAAAATCACATTTTTCCATTACTCTTGCTGTTTCCTTTATAAAATACTAGGTCTTTAACTGAGGCTAGGCACTGCTCCAGTATCATCCATCTTCTCAACAATTCCCTTGCTATTTGCCAAGGTATCAGAAGATCTTGATGGTTTTGTATCTAATCAGTTTTGTCTAGACTCCAAATAGTGAGTGTTTTAAGGCCACAGGAACAGTACTCGTTGCCATATTTGTCATCATCATTAAGTTGCACTCTACAGAACAAATCATTTCATTATTGGCCTTTTATCTTCTGATTATTTTTTTTCAGTGCTTGAACCCATACCTTCCTTTAAGCTAGCAAACAACTGCCAAAAAGTTCCTACTAGCATGGCTCATGCTTATCAAGGTAGGAAGTGAGGAATAACTTGAATTCGTGAAGTTACCTATAGACCAGCATCAATATCAAATTATCTCGAGATACATAACTAAATTAATGCTTCAAATGCCACACCGTTTTGGAGATTATTTCCTCCCCCCCCCCCAAAAAAAAAAAAAAAGGTTTACTGCTGCAGAAGTTACCTTTCTCAAGAGAAAAGCGATAGTTCAGTTCCTGGCTATGACTCAGTCCATTTACTCATAACTCTAAATGAGTACAGCAGTGATGTTGGCAAGCCCCCTTTATTGGGGTGTTGTAAGCTCCAAGTTTCCTTGACTGTTCTAAGGCTTTCCAAGAAGGTTGGGTTTTGTTTTTTTTTTCCCCTGACTTTTAAAGAAACTCATACAGAAATTCACACTTTCTAAGCTTCAGCCCCATGGATATTCTCCACCTGCCTGGTCAGAGGTATAGTGCTTTTCTGACACACTGGCTGTGTTTAAGACGCGAGTCTACATTCCTTCTGTGGCATTATGCTTTTACCACATGATCTGATAGGAAGTTTCTGCCTCAGTCGTGTTAGCAGATAAGATCTCATTATTTTGAATTCTGGAGAGAGGGGAAAAAAACCCCAACATAGAATACCTTCTGCACCCTAGTAGAATTTGCTAGGTCAGCTCCATGAGCATTATTAGAAAAGAGAGCTGCCTTTCCTGGCTGCAAGCACTAGTGGTATGTTTATGCAAACACTTTTATTATTGCTAATACTGGGGAAGTTATACAAGCAAGCAGAGGGTGTCGAGTCCCCGAGCCAGCTGCACAAGGGCAAAGAGCAGAGGTTTGCCTAGTAACAGACACAGCGGTTTGAGGAAGGAGAGGTAACATCTCTCCGTGCCGATTATTGCCCAAAAGTTTCTGGGTGATGCAAGTTAATAAAACTGTAGTAATTTAACTGTAGTCGGAGGAGTGTGGCTGCTCAACGCTGCTCATACCCAGAGTAGGTATTACAATCATAGAATCCTAGAATGGTCTGGGTTGGAAGGGATCCCAAGGATCATAGAGCTCAAACCGCCCTGCTGCCACAGGCAGGGCCACCAACCTCTAGGCCTGGAGCTACATAAGGTTGCCCAGGGCCCCATCCAACCTGGCCTTGAACACCTCCAGGGACGGGGCATCCACCACCTCTCTGGGCAACTTGTTCCAGCCCCTCACCACTCTCTCTGTAAAAAAACTTCCCCCTAATATCTCATCTAAACCTTCCCTCCTTTAGCTTCAATCCATTCCTCCTTGTCCTGCCATTAATGAACACTTCCCCTCAGTGGTCGCCCAAGATGACAGTGAAGCCAACCCATGCATAGGTCTCCCTGGCATCTCAGTCTGCTCCCAGGGCAGGAGATGAGTTTTAGGGATTTCTGTTTACAACTCTCTTCAAAACAGACAATTCTATAACTGTATTTTGGGGTCTTTTAATATGCTTCTTATCCAAAATATAAGCATTCAGAGAAAACCTGCTTTTTAAACTCTGCTAGGGAAAGGCTACAAGTCCTGCGGGTAAATCTGTGCCTCCACATTTTTCCTCTTCTAGTTAACTGGTTTTGGGGTAGCTGAGGTTGTGTGTAAAATTAGGCAAATGGTAACAAACAGACCTGCTGAGATGACGGGCAGCCAATTCACTGAATGGTGGATGTAAACTCCCCCTAAAGAATCGATGAAAGGCCTTTTTAATCCAAAGGGATCCTTAGTCCAGGAAAGATACAAAACCTAGAAGACAAATTAACCAGTGGTCAAATGTAGATGTGAAATGCTCCTCCTGGAAAAAAAAAAAAACCTACAAAAAGGAAGTGGGTAAGGGGGTGAGGGATTCCTTTGTCAGAGCTTGTTTTCCTACTAATAATTCACATTGCAGCTAATTAAATTAGAAGTAATGGGATAAATACATCAGGTTAAAGGTGAAATTGCTTGCCTTCTTTTAGCTGAAAGTCTCATCTGAAATCAGATTAAATTAGTGTAATTGTAGCTCTCAGATCTATGAATTGTACAGGTAGAGAAGGTGAATTACGTGTAACCTAAGTGTATATATATGCTTATGTTAGGGTGGTGAGGCCCAGGCACAGGGTGCCCAGAGAAGCTGTGCCTGCCCCCTCCCTGGCAGTGTTCAGGGCCAGGTTGGGTGAGCCTTTGCGCCGCCTGGGCTAGTGGAGGGTGTTCCTGCCCATGGCAGGGGGTTGGGACTAGATGGGCTTTGAGGACCCTTCCAACCCAAACCAATCTGGGATTCTGTGCACATGTTGAATTGCAGGAATAAATCAGTACTAAATTCATTAAAACAACACCCAGTGGGCTGTAAACCCATAAAGGCTAGCGCTCAGATTTAAGACAAATAAGAAACAATTTGTTTAGTAAAGTAGATTCAGAATATTAGTAAAGTTGAATCATCATAGTACTTAGGAATATGTTTGCTTTAGTGGTTCATTCTTTTGATTATAGTCTATTTTTCAGTTTCTCTGCCATTTAAATAAAACCCAGAGATGGGTGTTGCTCGATATTGTCAGCATCAGCATTTGTTTCAAATTTAGAAACACGTTTTGCTTCAAGGAACTGAGTTGAAGAAGTCATGGGCTGGTCTTGTCTCTGGAAATTTTATTTTCCAAATGCCACTAGTATATTATTTATGAGTCTGGTAGCTTTAGTCACATGCAATTTTAAAGAAACAGAAATAGAGCTAAAGAGTCGTAAATCGGTGTGGAAAATATCAGTTGCTGACAGGTAAATAATGCTACAATTCTCCTCTAATGTGGAATTCAATTTATGATTCTGTGCTTAGTCTTCTCATAAGCTTAGAGGGTATTGTCTGATATGGTATATTTATTTTCATTGACATGAAGACTGAAATACAAGGCAGTGTTTTCATGGAGCATAAAAGATAAAATAAGACTCACAAACCAATTACAGGTTGCAGACACAAATATATGCGTATCTTCGGCCCAGTTAATCTTTTGATTGTGGCAAATGGTGTGTAATATGTTACGATAGTCTGTGTGACTGCATTTCCAAGGGAGGGATTTTCTTTGAGCTGTGTGGTAGGTCAGAGGTATGCCACCGGTGTTTGCCTGCGATAAACACACCTTATCTCTGAGGGGCAGCTTTATCAGAGTCCCTCAGACAATACATTTTCCAATAGTCCAAATTATTATATTTATAAATGAAGTACGTGCACAGATTTAACTATTGTATTTCTTGATCCAAATGGAATACGTGCTAGATGCATTCAGTTCAGGCCGCTGCCAAGACATGAGCGTGGTCTTACAGCCATATTACATGAACAAAGTCCTCAGCTTGCATCACGAAAGAAGTAAATCCAGAGCATTTAACAGTTTCTGGAAACCAGAGCAGCATTCTTGTAGCCGGTGTGTCACCTCACAGTTCTTCCCAGGTGAACGTTATTTTTCCTGGAACAAAGTGTGCGAGGCTTAGAGAGCTTTCAACAAACCTGGGGCTTTGGCCTTTCCTGGACCATGTCTGTGCACGTTCTGCATGCTCGTGTTGCAGGTCACGCACCGACCGAGTTGCAATGAGGAACGTGGGAGGGAAGATAGTTGTCTTACTGAACACGTATGACCAAAACGTGGAGAGTATGGAAGGAAACTTGCAACAAGTTGTAGAGCTGCCCTGTGTGAGCTGTACGCAAGTCTGCACACCCTTAGGCCAGCCGATGTACCCAACTCCAACACAGTATTTAAGAAGCTGTCAAGTTTGGGTGTTGGCGTGTTTTTTTGTAAACTCCTACATCTTAAAATCTTAACATTTTCACAAATCTCGTTTTGGGGTCATTTAAGATGGAGCTAATAAGAAGTTGAACTTCAGCGTCAGGGAAAGAGTCCAGAGAAGGGCTATGAAGATGATGAAGGGCCTGGAGCATCTCCCCTGTGAGGAAAGGCTGAGTGAGCTGGGACTGTTCAGTCTTGAGAAGAGAAGACTAAGGGGGGACCTTATTAATGTTTATAAATATCTTAAGCATGGGATGCAGGGGAAATTGACCAGTCCCTTTTCAATGGTCTGTGGGGACAGGACAAGGGGCAATGGCTGCAATTTGGAGCACAGGAAGTTCCTCACCAACATGGGGAAGAACTTCTTCCCAGTGAGGGTGAGGAAGCCCTGGGACAGGCTGCCCAGGGGGGTGTGGAGTCTCCTTCTCTGGAGAGATTCCAGCCCCGTCTGGATGCCTCCCTGTGCAATATGAGCTGGGGAGCTGCTTTGGCAGGGGGTTGGACCCGATGATCTCTGGAGGTCCCTTCCAACCCCTACGTTTCTATGATTCTATGATCTCGTGATTCACTAGAACTGCAAGGCATCATTCCTAAAGGAAGAGACAAAAAATTTTTTATGGAATTTAATAATAGCTTTTTATTTTTTCTAACAGCTCACAAGTTTGCTCAAGTAAGCTGAAAATTCACGCAGAATAGTACATTTTGCCACTCCTCAGAAAGGTTTCTAAAATACGACTGCATTTCTACAAAATGCAAATCAGCAGCAGAACCAGATAGGAAACGGGACCCTTGTTCAGGTCCTGCCATGCTGTGTATATTCCCACTGTGTCATCATGAAAACGAGATGCAAATTTTTTTTGGGGGGTGGTGACATCTGTTTACTCTGCAGAGTGTTTTTCCACAATTGCATGTGGAGAAGGAGGGAGAATTACTCTTTTGTTGGTTAAAATGTTGCATCACCTGCACACCCTGTTGCTGGCCTTTCAATAGGTTTTTCTCCTACAAGATTAGCCATGGAGTGAGTGGATGGCAGCTCTAAGTTTGCCACAGATTCAGTGATGTATTTAATTGCAGCCACGTTTTTAGTACTGAATAATTAATGTATATTTTTTTTACTATGAAATAATTATTTGGGAGAAAAAAAAATAACATCCAGGCTTCCTGTTGCAACCAAAGCCATGTGCTACTGTAGCTGCACTGAACAGGCGTCGCGTTGGTTATGTGCATACAGGGGTGGTTGTGTGCCCATCACTTGAAAATGATGAGCTTTACCGTTTTCTGATCAGATAAAAGGTGGGAGAGTGCATTACGTATCTGATGCTGGAATTGCTGGAAAAGTGGAAAGAAACATCCCAGAAGTGTACGCTGCAGATGGCCAGTGGCATACGGTACTCATCGAGAAGAACAGGTCTGCTACTATCCTCTCAGTCGACAAGACTCACAGCAGAGACATTCTCCATGCCACGCAAGACTTCGGTGGGCTCAGTGTTCTTACAGTGTCGTTGGGGGGAATCCCATCAAGCCAACATTTCAAGAGCACGTTTTCAGGTAATTTTTTATTAAGCTTGTTTGGTCTTTTTTGATTTCAGTGCAGTGCATGTAAGCACATTTGAACAAACCGAGGATCTCCGTTTGCTTAAAGGTCTCAGAAAGTCCAGTAATTCTTCATCAGTAATTAGTACGCCTCCATCCTTTGCCAGAAAAATGGGAATTCCAATCTGTAAGGATTGCAGACTTTGTTTCTTCATTGCACGTTGAAACCTTGTTGTTTTCAAAAGCAGGCATTCCATCCAAGGGGCTCTTTGGAGGTGGGGGGTGGGTTTGCTTGCTTGGCTGGCAATCAGTCGTTATAATTTTGTTATGCTAATGGAGAAGAAAGGATCTATTCTCCACCTGGGTCAGCATCTGGGAAATGAAGGCAAACCTTTCACTTGGGCAAAAGTGCTAAATGAGAACTTTCTCTCTGTAGGGGTTTGGTAAGTACTGCAGGATTTAGCCTGTTTTTAATATGATTAAAATATTTTCTGAGACTGCAACTTCCTCCTGCTTTATCCTGCTGTCAAACGGAGAATAGGATTTATTTCTGAGCAACAGAAACCAAGGACAATAAGGAACCACCCTCTGACCGAAATCTAGCTGTTAAGAAGTAAATCAATCTCCCTCAAGAGTTAAAGCAACTGTCTTAGACCCTGGCAGAAGAAGTAGATAACGTATACTTGATATCATTCCCCCAGCGATAAGTAAAAATGGAAGTGATTTTTATCTACAAACTGTGAGATACTCCAGGCGCTGCAGGCATAGGTTTTACATGGAAAAATCTTCCTGACTTCGGGCATTGCGACCATATAAACAATCTTTGAGCAGAGCAAATTCGCACTTCACATTTTTCTGTCCTAGGGAACCTGCTTTGGCAGGGGGTTGGACTCGATGATCTCTTGAGGTCCCTACCAACCCCTACAAGTCTGTGAGATCCTGTGTGCCGCACACGGTATGAAACATGGTGTGAAATCACATGAATGCTAGGCTTACCATTGCCATTCTGACACGGATGCTTTCTGAGCACATGGAAAAGTCAGAGGCTCTTAGGAAAGCTGGAACAGTGAAAATTGAGGACACTAAAAATCTCACTGCTGCTTGATGCTGTGGCAGACAAATTAGGAATGTCTGGCTTCCATTAGGGATACACAATCCAAAAATCTCTTATTCATATGATTTTATTTTGTTTTAATATTGGATTACATTGTGTACGACATACCACAGATTTACAAGGGGGAGGTATAAAACTCTGCATGAACTCAGGCACTCAAAAATGTCTGCTGAATTGTTAAAGGCAGATGAAAACATACACAGGTGACAGTTCCAGGGCTGTGAAACTGGTATAGCCAGTAACAGTTTCAAACCTGGGTAGGCCTGCCAAAATCCCAATCGCTGTTTGCATCGCTGCTGCAAGGGACCACCAAGTGCACAGCAAGGTAACCGTCCCTTTTGCTTGGGCTCCCACCTGAATCTAAATCCTCAATTTCCTCTTTATTTAGGAATGTAAAAGCCGGAGGAAACAAAAATACAAGTAAAGCTGAAAGAAAATGTGTCTCTTTGAGAATGGAAAGGGTGCGGAAAGAGCATGCTTGCAAAACATAGAAGGCTCTTTCACATCCCTCTACACTACATGGCTTGCATCTCTTCATGAAACATATTTGATGTTGATACCCACTTGTATTTCCTTTTGGACATCAGAGGATGGTCAAATTTTAAAATAACGTACTTTGAAGAGTATAAATCTGTTATCTCACCTCATGCAACTTGAATATATTTGCTATTTTATGACAGAGTAGACATTCAGGACGTTTATCTGTGCCCCACCCATTTTTACAGAGATTTCCACACTTATTGACAAAGTTAACCATTCACAGTGGCTCTTCATCCATTCCAGCTATACATTTGCAGACATGAACCTTTCCCCAACACCATTAATGCGTGGAAAGATCGCTCCTATTTATTCTTTCACCTGAGTGTGATGCTTCAGAGCTGAGTGGTGCACTTTCCTGCTCTTCGTTGATTATATTTAATTAATAATAGCTGATAAATTTGGTCTTGAATAATATCCTCTAGTAAACCCAGCACAGCACACAGCGTCCCAAGGGCAATCCATGAGAAATTAAGGATAAGTAAACATGCCACTTAGAGCAGCCCAGCGTGGGGATGCTGCAAGTGTGTCTTACAAACACCTCTCTGCCTAACATTTTGCCACAGCTCAGAGTAGAGGTCAACATATAGTGGTAGTACCCAAAAACCCTTGCAGAAAGGGTTAAGTTTGGGGAACATGAAGAGTTATTAGGCTGGCAAAAGGCTGGATTTTCCTGTGACTTTACACACAACCGCTGCGCAAGTCGGGGATGATCCCATCCCTGGGTGCTCTCAGCACTGAAATTTGACATTGCCGCTGACAGGGTAGTGCTACACCCAAGCTGTGGGAAGTTTGGGAAAAGGCCACTTGAGACTGAGGAGTAAAAGCATCACCACAACTTTAGGAGACAGTAAGACAGGCTGCTTAGCTGAAGCAGGATGGGCAAATTCAGTGAGAATTTGGAGAGCAGGGAAGCACATGACCAAAGGGGGATGGAAGTTAATTTCTGCTAGCACAACCTACATGTGGGGTTCTCTGTGTGGATGATAAATTTTAGAAATATGGGAAAATTGGAAAACAAAAACATTCAGGTGTACTGAATGAACTCCTGAGAAGGAACATTTGTTCAAATTCATTAGAATAGATGTTTCCCTACTTTTCCTATTTGAATTCCTGTTTTATTTGCTGAACAGTGAAGCCTTTCATTTAGCTTCAGTGAAATGGGTCTATAGATTGAAAATTTGAGTCAGCTTAAGGATGTATTTCTAGGAAACACAATGTTTCTGCAAAATCCAACCATATGCTCATTGCTTAGCAGTTTGGCAGAATAATTTCGCTTCAAGGGGAAACTATGCTAGAATGAAGATCTGATGTTACGGCCCTCAGACTTCCTTCATTGAGTCTTATCTGCCAGATAAGCACAATACAATCCTAAAAGCATTCATTGCCATCGCAGACCTCAGAGCTAATCCACTCAGTGAGTGGCAGGCTTGAGCCTGAATGTGAGCAACCTGGCTTTACCCAAAACGCATGTTATGCTTTATTTTATATTATGGGGTTTTTTTCCCTGGATTGAGCTTTATTCCCAGCCTCCAAGCTTGAGGTAGCTGCTTCCTAATTGGACAGTAGTTCCTTCGCCTGCACAGCCTGTGGGAGTCTTAAAAGCCAGATCAACGTTTCAAATTAGATTTAGGCTTCTGCTTACAATTGCTTGTTGGGGGTGGGGGTGGGTATCAGATTTAATCAAAGCAATGGGAGGGCAAAATTTCATACAGGCTTCTAGACAATGTGATACGCTAATTTCAGTGTCTTAATTGCAGGTATTGGCACATTTTATTCACTTACCTAAGAATATTTTTGTTGCTTTGATATCTCAGTGTGGAAGTCAGAAACCCCGGTCCATTTCTGAATTCTTATTTGTCAGACTTAAAAACCAAAATACCTTGTTTTCATTTTATATAAGTGCCGTGCATACGCCTTCAGAAATTACCTCACTGCTTTTTTATCTCTTCATTTTTATGCACAGCTTAGATGTGAAAATCATTCACTTTAAAAGATGCAGGTATAGAACCTGTGTCAGAAGCTCCAGGCACGACCTTGCTCTGCTTAAAAGTAATTTCAGTTCCTATCTAGTAAGAGCCCCCCACCAAAAAAAAATTAATCAGAATTTTATGAACAAATTAGTCATTACAACGTAGGAGAAAATACTTAACAGAAACAATGAAATGTTCCTTACCCCTGAGCCTACAAGATTCAGCAGTTTGTCAGAGACTGAAACATCTGTCCTTCTAGCAAAATAGGTGTTTAAATATCATCCAGGCTGGATGGGGCTTTGGGCACCCTAGTCTAGTGAAGGTGTCCCTGGCTATGGCAGGAGGTTGGAAGTAGATGATCTTTGAGGTCCCTTCCAACCCAAAGCGTTCTGTGATCACACCACTGTGGAGCAGCAATCGTAAGCTCAGATATGCGCTAAGATTCACCGGTGAGAATACGGAAGCTTCATATGCACAGCTAACAGCCTGATTTTCCCTGCGCGTCGCTTAAAACCACACCCCAAAATAAAGCTGTCACCGCCATCGTGGCGTTGGGCTTTCCATTTTGTTGCTGTTCTTCCTGTGTTTCCCCTTTTCTTTCAGGAGGCACGCTGCAGATCTTGTCATCTGCTGAACAAGAGGTTTCCCCTTTGGTGTGGTATTATTGATGCTGAGAGTATCTTTGGCCTCTGGTGACAGTGCATACTCGCTCTTCGGGTCCTCACATGACTTTTGCTTTTCCTCCTAGGCTTCAACGGCTGCATTTCCTACGTCAAGTATGGCGGGGAGACCCTTCCCTTCGCTGGCAAGCACAACCTTGCCACTCTCTCCAAAACAGACCCCTCGGTGAAGATCGGCTGCCGCGGCCCCAATGTCTGTGCCAGCAGTCCCTGCTGGGGCGAGCTGATGTGCATCAACCAGTGGTATGCCTACCAGTGTGTCCCGCCGGGCGCCTGTGCCTCCAACCCCTGCCAAAACGGGGGCAGCTGTGAGCCTGGAGCACATGCTGGCTTCACCTGCAGCTGCCCAGAGGCATATGCAGGACGGACATGCGAGGCAGTGGTGGCATGCCTGGGGGTCTTGTGTGCCCCAGGCCACGAGTGTAGAGCGGGGATCAACGGTGGGCACGTCTGCCTCCCATCCATACACCCTGCCGAGCTGTCCCTGCCCCTCTGGGCCGTGCCAGCTATCGTGGGCAGCTGCGCGACAGTCCTGGCACTGCTGGTCCTCAGCCTCATCCTCTGCAACCAATGCCGAGGAAGGAAGTCAAAAGCCCCAAAAGAGGAGAAGAAAACAAAGGAGAAGAAGAAAAAAGGGAGCGAGAACGTGGCATTTGATGACCCTGACAACATCCCGCCCTATGGCGATGACATGACTGTCAGGAAGCAGCCCGAAGGGAACCCAAAACCTGATATCATCGAGAGAGAAAACCCATATCTCATCTATGATGAAACTGACATCCCACATGCCACAGAGACAATCCCCAGCGCCCCGCTGGCCTCCCCCGAGCCCGAGATTGAGCACTACGACATTGACAATGCCAGCAGCATCGCCCCCTCAGATGCTGACATCATCCAGCACTACAAGCAGTTTCGGAGCCACGCTCCCAAGTTCTCCATCCAGAGACACAGCCCGCTGGGCTTCGCACGGCAGTCCCCCATGCCCCTGGGCACCAGCAGCTTGACCTACCAGCCTGCCTACGGGCAAGGCTTGAGGACAACGTCTTTAAGCCACTCAGCATGCCCTACTCCCAACCCCCTGTCTCGGCACAGCCCCGCACCCTTCTCCAAATCATCGACTTTCTACAGGCACAGTCCAGCGAGAGAGCTGCACCTCGCCATAAGGGAAGGGAGCCCACTGGAGATGCACAATGATGTCTGCCAGCCCGGCATTTTTAACTATGCTACTCGTCTGGGGAGGAGAAGTAAGAGTCCACAGACCATGGCGAGCCACAGTTCCCGACCGGGAAGCCGCCTGAAGCAGCCCATCGGGCAGATCCCTCTGGAGACTGCTCCTCCAGTGGGCCTGTCCATCGAAGAGGTGGAGAGACTGAACACCCCTCGCCCCAGAAACCCCAGCATCTGCAGCGCGGACCATGGCCGGTCCTCTTCTGAGGAGGACTGCAGAAGGCCTCTGTCCCGGACGAGGAACCCAGCTGATGGTATTCCTGCGCCCGAGTCCTCCTCTGACAGCGACTCCCATGAGTCCTTCACCTGCTCAGAAATGGAGTACGACAGGGATAAGCCCATAGCGTACACCTCCAGGATGCCCAAGTTATCCCAGGTCAACGAGTCCGATGCAGATGACGAGGACAACTACGGCACCAGGCTGAAGCCCCGGCGGTACCCTGGCCGTCGAGGCGAGGGGGACCAGTGGGGGCACAGGCAACCAGTGTAGGGGAGAGCTCTGTGCCCGTGAAGTTGGGGCAGCAGGCAGGAAGCTTCAACTGGGACAACCTCTTGAACTGGGGCCCAGGCTTTGGGCATTATGTGGATGTTTTCAAAGATTTGGCATCACTTCCTGAAAAAGCAGCAGCAGCAGCAGGTGAAGACAGCAAAGGTGGTACAGCGAAGCCGGCTTCCAAGGACGGGGAAGCAGAACAGTATGTATAGGCTTTATCTCCTGGTCTTGCCACAGTGCAAAGCCACGGGGATCGGTCAAACCATTATATGGTTCTAGAAAAGCAAAGGTCAGCATTTGAACCCCAGGCCAGTTTGGTTGGAGGAGACTTTAAAAATAATAACCATTATGCTGCTGAAAGAGACTTCAAACATTTTTAATTTAATTATGCTCAGATGAGTCGGTTTCTCCTGCATGCATTGTATTTGAAAACAAGATATTCGGCATGCAGCCTTTGGAAAAGATTTTCCTGTTTCCCATTGTTTGCTTTGTGATTCTTAAATTAATAATGCTTTGTTCTGAAAATGAACTAATTTTTTAATTTTGTTTTTAATTGTGAAGGATGTGCATATTGTCTCCAGCTACTAACATGTTTTTACGATGCAATAGTATTGAGGATTTAATTTTCCTTAAGAAGTGCACGGAAGAAGGATGATGAATGAAGGAATTACACTAGTAAGGTGTCTCAGAAGACATAGTTACCATATCCTGCAGTTGCTCACATGTAACTTTACAGATGAAATCAGCTTGATTAATTGCTGGCAGCAGTGCTGTAAGTCTTATTCCATACAAGAGGTGCTAGAAGCAGCTCAAGCCAGTCAGCACTTTAGGAGTTTTATTTCTTTTCAGCTCGTCTGTTTGGGGATTTTTTGGGGAGGGAAGCATGTTCTTTATTTTTTTCCCCCCTCTTTTTAAAATTTTTTTTTCCTATTTGGTTTTTTTTTTTGACAAAGTTGTGTGAGAGCTTCTGAATCTCTATGAAATACTTCGGGATGCTTAACCCCAGTCCCTACCCACATGCCTCAGTGCCTCCAGTAGGATGGGAGCAATTGGTGTTTGTCAGCCTGGCACATGAGGGGAAACCCCCCTCGGTTTCCATATCACTCAGCCCCTCATCTCGATTGTGCTGCCGCTGCAGTCCGTGCCTCTCCCCACATTTCATTTTCCCATCTGTACTATGGAAAGGTAGGAAGAACACTTACCTACCTCCCAGGGGTGTTGTGAGGACTAATTAGTTAACTTGTCTGAAGTGCTTAGACATTATGAAGCACTATAATAAGTATTATAATTCTTATTAAAGCACTGCCTAGCCTTTGTGACCTTGGAGTGGCATTTTCTGCATTATATGATTTTCTATGTTGGAAACTTTGAAGAATTATTTATTGTATAGGAAATTACTGCACTCTAGCATTTTGGAGTGGATATGAGGGAAAACTACTTGTAGATTCATTAATGTAGCTTACTGTTTGTCCCAAATTCCCTAAAGTTTTAGGTAAAGTAGAACCTCACAAAGTCCTTACATCTTCATGCAGATCTGATGAACCTATCGTACTGTGTAAAAACTTCAATTTTTTTTTTTTTTACCTAAGCTGTGTTTTTATACCAATATTTTCCTATGCTGAATAGTTTTCTTACTTTCAGGGAAGGTAAGAAAAATACTTTTTTTACATTTGTTACTTATGTAACATCCATATTTTTCACATTTTTGATAAAATTGTAACATACTGTATGCTTTCTACCTGTAAATGCCAATAATAGAATTAAAATATTTATTTAAAATCCTTAGTGTGTCTTATTGGAAGCCTTTCCTCTTTTCTCTCTCCCCTGGTTTCCATGCCTTGGTCTTTGCTTTCGCTGGCTTTCGTTTGTTCAGCAAACGGGCTTTGGGAAGGGAGGTGGTGATGTGCAGTAGCGCGCTTGGAGTCCATTCGCAGCAAAGGCAGCGCTGGTATCGCTGTGGGAGCAAAATTAATCTCTTTGCAGAGGGGTAGCACAATCCCAGTGCGCCTCTCCAGGTGCCTCTGAGTCCCTTACAAAGGGATGAATCTCACCACTGGCCAGAGAAGCATTCCAGCGTGTATCCCTCTTGCACTTTGGGAGTGACCTTGATACAGCCGGAAACAGCCAGGCTTTGCCTCACTGGGGAAGGCGGAGAAGAGATGGTGTTGTGATGTTGTTGAGCCCAAGATAAGGTCCAAAAGTACCAAATCTGCTTTCAGGTTTCTAAGAACGTAATGAAAACTCTGTTTTAGTCCTCAGGGGTTTAGTAGTAGCAACTGGTTTTATGTTTGTTAACTGTGTTTTCCACCCCTGCTCAAAGCTGCAGCTTTTCGGCACGTCATTTGGAGTGTGAGTGTCCAGTTCTGGGCTCCCTGGGATAAAAAGGACAGGGATCTCCTGGAGAGAGTCCAGAGAAGGGATAGGGAGATGATTAAGGGCCTGGAGCATCTCCCCTATGAGGAAAGGCTGAGTGAGCTGGGACTGTTCAGCCTTGAGAAGAGAAGACTAAGGGGGGACCTAATTAATGTTTATAAATATCTTAAGCACGGGATGCAGGGGGAATTGGCCAGCCCCTTCTCAGTGTCTGTGGGGACAGGACAAGGGGCAATGGCTGCAAGTTGGAGCACAGGGAGTTCCCCACCAACATGGGGAAGAACTTTTCCCCAGTGAGGGTGAGGGAGCCCTGGGACAGGCTGCCCAGGGGGGTGTGGAGTCTCCTTCTCTGGAGAGATTCCAGCCCTGTCTGGACGCCTCCCTGTGCAATATGAGCTGGGGAGCTGCTTTGGCAGGGGGTTTGGACCTGATGATCTCTGGAGGTCCCTTCCAACCCCAATGATTCTATGACCCTCTGATTCTATGAACCAGAGCTTTCTTTAATAACACAGCAGTTGAGCAATAAAGAACCATGCTCTTGTGTATTTATAAGAGATTAAACCAAACTTAAGACAACTTGCTGGGGAACGCAGAGTGAGAAAGCAAAGACTTGCAAGCAAGAGATGAGTTCTGAGGTCACACTTTGAATGGCTAGTATTTTGTTTAAAGAACATAGAAAAAGAATAGCAAGCCAAGGTCATTGGGTTTTTTATCAGTTACTCGTTTCTTTTGAAGTTTTTTCGTCAGTTTGTCACAGAACCAGCAGTGAGGAACTGTCTTTTTGGCTAAAAATGCTGCCAAATTCATCTTGTGCCATGATAGTGGAAAGGTGACGGGCCAGAGTAGCCCCCTTTTGTTGTAAGTAGTTTCATCTGATACAACAAGAGATGCACAAATTACGTTGGCGCTTGAGACGCTGCTGTAATTAAACTTCTGTTAAAAAGCTGTATGTTTAGTTTGGATATTATCCTTTAATGCAAACTGTGCCAGATCCAAGCGGTAATTTTAATAGCACGTGAAAACTTTAACAAATTAAATCTTTTCAACGTAACGCTGACCATATTGAGAGCCCAGTTTGGCCAGTTTGAGTGACCTGAGATTACCAGAAAGCTTTGTTAACGGGAAAAAATCCACCATGTGAATTTACACAGAATTTGTGTCATAGCTTCAGTGCAGGCTATGGTTTAGCTGTTTAAGTTGTTTTGGTGCATTAGGTTTAAGTTCTGGTGCATTCCTCCAAATTTTGACACCTTCTGTGATAGACAAAAGTACATTTTAATGGTCCCCCTGTTTCCTTGTTTCTTTCATGATGAGGATCAGGAAAAGGCTCCAAGAGAATCACGTGAAACAATTACCCAAAGTTATTAAACTTGTGAGGAGTGAGCTGCATGGCTGCCCCGGTTCATCATCCAAACCGCACAGTCCCGCTTCAAGGTCTGGGGTGTGTTGTAAGTCACAAGTATGTGGACACAGGAAGACAGTCTGCACTGCTCGCTTCAGTGCACAAAACCCTCCAAACACATCTCACGTCAGCGAGTTCGACTTGGTGACCTCTCTTTCTGCTTGCAGAGAGAGCGTCCTGCTTCTTTCCCATAGGATGAGGGAGGGAACTGTGCAGCTGTCTGACCCCTTCTTCTAGAGGGCTCCAGCTGACCTGTGGCTGCCATCTCAGATGGGGACATTTTCTCCAGATGACTGATCGGATGAAAATGGGCAGGGCAGATTTACTCAGTGTTCTCTTGTATACCTGTGAAAAGGAAAACCCAGCAGTTCTGAGAGAACTGCAATGTCTGGTACAGTGATAAATTATTAAATGAAGTGAAATCTAGGTTTGTCTGATTCGAGACTGTCTGGTATTTTTCATCAAAGTTATATAATGTAAACCCCACAGAACTAATAGACATGCTACATTTAAAAAGTAACAAAGTCCTATGTTCTGGTGAAAACATTCTCCATCAGCGTGCAGACTGTGAGCCTACGCTCAGACCACAACCTGTTTCAAAGAGTATTGGTTAGCAATCCAAAATCTGTCTGGAGCCTTGTTATTCCATTCAAAATGAGAAGGCTTGGGGTGGGAAGGGGGTACAGGACCTTGTTGATGCCTTCAAAAGCAGAAGACTCCGCCAGACGACGCTCCTCAGAGGTGCAAAGGAGAAGGATTAAAGGTGCCAGTGGTCATCAGGCAAATTCCCATCCAGTGTGATGGAAGCTGTTCTGGCAGCGGGAGCAGTTAGGTGCTGGAAGAGATTGCCCAGCAGTGTTGTGGCATCCCTGTCCCTGGAAATACTCAAAACTTGCTTGGACAACATACCATTGAATCTCATCTAACTTCGTTTCTGGCCGTGCTTTGAGCAGGGTGTTGGACCACGTGATCTCCCAACCTGAACAATGCTGTGACTCCAGGTATGTTCAGCACCCTCTATTTCCCTTCCTGGTATAGAAAGAAATTGTTGAGATGTGCTGACCTGGGACACTGCTCCTCTAGCATCAACACATTTGAAGGTATTTCCATCAGGTTCTCAAATGAAGGGAGCAAAGAGCACCTTGAGCTCTTCACCTTGATATATCAGGAGATTATCTAGCTTCACTACAGCAATTTACTGCATGTATAGGTGATAAACTGAAGTGCCCTGAGAAGATGTATTGTATGCTTTTAATGATCTCCTCCTGTGCCACTGTGAGCATACTGTCTCTTCTATTCCATTGTAGGTTGTATTTCTGAAGCATGCACCTCAAATGATAATATTACCCTTCAGTGTCAGCATTTAATTTCAAAATCGTAGAAACATGGAATGTGTAAGGTTGAAAGGGACCTTTGGAGGTCAGCTAGACCAACCCTCCCTGCAGTAAGCAGGGATGTCTTCACTATAGCAGGTCTCTCAGAGCCCCTTCAAGCCTGACCTTGAATATCTCCAGGGATGGGGCCTCCGCTACCTCTCTGGGCAGCCTGTGCCAGTGATCCACCACCCTCATATTGAGGAACTTTTTCCTAATATCCAACCTAAATCTCCCCTTTTCTAGTTTAAAACTGTTAACCCTTGTCCTATTGCTGCATACCCTTGTGAACACTTACTCTCCAGCTTTTTTATAGGCACCTTTCAGGTACTGGAAGGCCACTATAAGGTCTCCCCAGAGCCTTCTATTCTCCAGGCTGAACAATCCCAACTCTCTCAGCCTATTGCCATGTAAAGGGCACTTTCTTAACTGAAATCCATAAGAGACACGGAATGAATGTTTTCTGTTGTGCATCATCTTCTGAAACTTGGGAAGGGGAATGAGGAGGAAAAGGTGATTAAGAAATAGAGGTGGCTATTTTATGGAGTAGGACTGAGGGGAGAAGAAAGTGAAAAGGTTGATCTCTGCTTTCTCGAGCCTAGCGTTGTACTGTTTGCCCTTTCATACATCTTCATCTACGTACTCTCATTCAACAGTCTTTGCTCTGTGGAGTTGGGGCTTTGATCATTCCAGTGTGCTCACCTCAGTTTTCCATAAAAAGCACCTAATGAGGATGACTGACAGTGAGTGTTCAGGTTGCATTGCAACCTGTCCCTTTGTTTTTGAAAATGTGGATGTTTGCACTTAATTGGCCTTTCCTGTATTTTGCAGTAATCTCACCTTTCATTCAGCCAAGCCTTACAAAAGCTTTTTCCAGCAAACAAATCCAATTAGATTCTTAGTCTTTTTAGTTTTCCAGTGACTTCCAGGTTTCAGCATCCTGCTGATGACGATCAACAGTGGATGGAGTGCTTCTAAGTTGGATTTTGAGTTTAAAAGTACCTTTACTTCTGGCCTCCACAAAGTAAACTCTCAACAGAATCGCTCTTCAATTTTATGGCCACATGTATTTCATTTAGGAGCATGTACAAAAAAATAAAGGAAAAAAGTGGAGTTGTAATAGCAGCAGGCGAATTTCTCAACAACTTCTAAAAGTAAGGGGAAGAATCTACAAAAGCAGTGCCAGGAAATTTGGCAACCTGCTAAAACAAAACTGCAGGGCACTTCAGCTGACCGTGTCCTCGGTTGGGGAAGAAAATACTGACAAGGGTGTCTGCCACTAATGACAGAAACTGCTTGGCATTGAAGCAGCCAACAATCAGGTGCCCTCACAGGAGACTGTGTAGAAGCCATCTTGTGCGCGGCACCTGTCAGGCCTGGTCACCTTGCAGGCCTGGGCTGGGATCTGCTCCTGACAGCGCCTGAGGCCAGAAGGTCTTGCAAGGAGCTTTGATTTTGGCTTGGTTGTTTTTTTTTTTTTATTCCAAGAGCCTCAGCTGAGAGCAAGTTCAAAAGTTTTGCCTCAGACCAAAGTGAAGGGTTGGTTTCCCAGGACCTCTCTGAAGTCATTCCACATGAATGACCAAATCTGTTCCTCTAATTTGCCACTCACTGGTGGAGAAGAAAAAGGCTCTCAATCTGCGGTTCCAAGGAAGCATTTGGTTTCTAGGGGGTGGATGCCATTTTCAAAAGTTTCCACCAACTTGGCTCGAGCTCCTCAAGCCCTTTTTCCATCTGAGAATCCCCAGAGGGCTGGTTATGGGAATACCCTTACGCCTGTCAAACGGCGGCGTGTTCTCCCTGTTCTTTGCGGTTGTTACAGTTCATGCTGTGGTTGCTTACAGCTCTACATCATCCTGTATCTTACACAATCGTCCTGCTTTTCTGTTTTCAGTGCAGGGTAAAACAAGGGTCCAGCAAAGCTTTGCCTTCCCCACCCCCTCCCTTACAATTGGAAAGAGCAACCAACGATAGGCAGAGAATGAGTAGAAATGGCTCATCCTAGTAAACAGGAATGCTGAAGTAAATGCATTTAACTTTAATATAAATCGTTTTAGAGGGAGCATTTTCAGGGAGTCATCAAACAGGGTCAGCTAGAAGAAAACAGAGGCAAAATACCCACATCCAATAATTTGTTTCAGTTAGGACAAATCAACAGCCTATCAATTAAAAGCTGAAATCATCACAGTCTTTCTAGACCTTTGCCTGGGCTCCCAGGACAACTTGTGGTATTTCAGGTAATGCACATGTTGTGTGAAACTACTGTGTTAAAATTGTCAAAAGAGGAAAGTGAGATAACTTGAGGTGGAAATCATAACGTAGTATGATTTCCACCTCAAGTCAAACTTTCCACATCAGGTCAATATGATTTCCACCTTGAGTCAATCTTTCACCCTGAAGATCAGAAACTAGGGTGGAAAAGTGTGCCAGGCTGAAAAACCAAGAGTAAAGAGGAGATGGGAGGGAGCAGCAGAACACAGAGGGCTGTGATGAAATGGGAATTTTATATATAACTTTTCCCAAGGCTCTCCACCTTCATGGCTACAGCCAGCATACACAAGGGGATAGTTCAGGAGTGTGTGATATACAACTGTTGTGTGGCATGGAAAAAACCCCATGTCAACAGGAACTCTCTCTACAAAGGAGGATGGGTTTATACATGCACGCGTAGGTTGATGTGTATGCATAGCAACATGTGTGTGTAGGCACTGGTGAACATGCTTTCCATAAGGCAATTGAAAATTGCCTGGCAAGACTCCACGATGGGAAAACAGATCAGCCACCTTTCTCCCCCTAGAAATTGAAAAGCAAGCCACTGTTCTGTATAGTGCTGTGTGTTCTCCTAAAACACGGCGCCTCTTTGTGTAGCCCATCAGACAAGGGGTAGGGAAAATAAACAGGCCCCTGTCTTCCCTTTTGTTGGTTTATTTCCCCTGAGGCTTTTAAAAGCCAGAGTCTGATTTAGTAATTTGTGTTTGTTCTTGCATATCTCGTGCGATTAGCTAAAACAGCAAATTAGGGAATAAGAAATAAACACTAATATAAAAATCAAACATTAGTATAAAAGAACGTATGCGGGATGAGGAATGGATATTGTTGAGTCATTTGAAAGGCAGACTTTGGTGCGATGATCTCGAATACTTCCAAAATAGGCACTGTAATTTCCTTTAAAATATAACTCCCTCTTAATAATGTAAGTCATTATTAAAAGAGTTTGTTAAACCTTGGCAAAGATGGGCTATGTGACAGCATCGTTTCCTAACAATTCCTCCTAGTTTGAAGTGAAACGAGAGCTGGAATGAGACTTGTCTCCCAAAACAACTGCTGGTCAGAGTATTAAGAAACAAAAGGGATGATTATTTTTCTTACGTTACTTTTTGCACCTGTATAATTCACTGCAATCATCAAAGCAGGCTGAGTTTTGTAGAACCACATTAACACCACGTGGCAGAGCTTACGGGTTTCATAGTGACGCTGAGAGGAGGACAATGACCCCTCGCTGTTACAATTACGAAGGGTTTACAATTGACAAGAGACATGATGACTAGGAAGGAAGTTACTACGCTGTAGTGTCAGGGGCAAGATGCTGGTTCTGAGAAAGAGCGGTGATCTCTGACCCAGAAAGCCTGCCCTCAGCTTCAGAACACTTGGACCAGGCTCGGGTTCCAAACGCAGCCATTGCTAGTGATGTTACCAGGGCAGTGTTGGTAACTGCCTCAGAGTTTCTGCCTAAATAGTTTGTTTATGAGGGAGAAAATACTGTTGCAATGAGATCAGTCTAAACCTGTCTTTCACCAAGAAAAAGGATATGCAAAAGCTTGTCATCTTCTCAGCATTCCTCTCACCTTCCTTGTTCATTCAGAAGTTTTCTGGCTGAGGAGGTGAGAAGATAATATTTTGGGAGGGGAGGAGAAAAGCGTGGTTTTTAATGATGGCTGCAGCAGTGATGGCAATCAATAGCAAGTGTTCCTTTTCTTCAGGTAACTCAACTTTAATGTCTTCTGTAGGAAATGAAGGAGGCTATGAGGACAGTCCTCAAAGCCAAAGATGGTTCTCAGGTCTTCCATTCCTGTGTCAGAACGGCACAACTTGAGAACGTGTTCCCCTTCCCAGAGCCAAGACCATGTCAGGACACATAACCATTCCTCCAGCTGTATACGAATTTTCCAGTATGTGGGCTGGGAGGGAGTCACCATGCCTGCTGGTTAGGTACTGACCCGCCTGACCCATCGCATGAGCAGAGTGCTGTGACAGCCCAGGCACTGCTATGCTCAGAGATACCATCATATGCTTTGATCTGACTGCTGGTCTGGGTTTGAATTAGGATGTATATAGGCAGCATAGACAAAAAACTAGATTTTTGAGATTTAATCAAAGCTGGAAGCACTTAAAGATAACAGTGTGTAAGAATGCAATCCTTTAAAAGCCAGAAGTTAATGTATCCAGCTACAGGAGCATCCCAACGTCTGAGCAATTGCACTACAGAACTGCGTAAAACTCCGTTGTCCCAGAAGTGCCAGGGGAAAGCCAAATAACCAGATAACTTTGTCCATATCCAATAAACTTATCTTAAAAGTACCTGCAGAATCCATAGCATCTCATCAACTATGCACTGGCTGCACTGAGAGCACCACCCAACCACTCGGGAGGACAGTGAATAGAAAGCAGCTCCTGATGGAACCAACAGGTGCCAGAGGATGACAGTTTTTCCCTACTTCTCCCAAAGGAGATCATTCCTGGTAAGTGCCACCGATGCTCAAAACTTACGGCCCCAGTTCTAGATAGGGAATGACTTTTCAGCTAGGGAAAATCACACGCGATGGGTGTCACTTGGGGCTTTTCTAATCCTGTTAGGTTTATGGGCTTGATCCTTAGTAGCTTGCAGCTCAAGCTGTGCAAAAAGGGTGAAAAAATATTCCTGTTATTTCAACATAACCGATTTTCACAACTGAAGTTTTGTAGCTGCAGTAAGGGGGGTAGTTTATTAGGTGGGAGATTATATTAAATCACACGCACTTTGGCTTCTTTTCCCGCTCTTAGCCGAGACTCGGACGCTACTCGCTTTTCTGGGACCTGTTTGGTTTTCCTTGATATTCATTTGCTTCACCTGTTCTTAGCATCAAGGCCCGCACCGTGATTCCTTTATGAGGCTAGCGCCGTAGATAGCGACGCACGTGGAACCTTTCCATCCTGCTCTGCAGCTCTGCGGTGAAGGGGGGCCCTGCTTTTCCACTGGTTGGAGTACACTTGCAGGATAATTGCATCTGACAAGGGGCTGAAGCTTTGTCAAAGTTTCCTCTGCCTTCTGATTTCAGTTGCTTCTGTTTTGACTTTAAGATGTCCCTGGATGTTTGTCATGGGAAATGAACTCCTCTGTTTGTTTTGGTTTAAGCAGCATTTGATACTCTGAAGAAAGAAGCAGAGTATGACAAGTCCGTACTTGTGTCAATTTTCCTTCTTCCACCCATGAAATAGCCAGACATGGACCTATCTGACTGTTCTGCCCGTGCAGAACATGGTGTCCTGGATTTTTAATAGGGCTTCTCTGTAGCTGGTTTAGGAGTCTGGGATCATGGGGGAAGGAGGTGGGGGTGGGGGGTGTTACACTTGTAAATGAACTTTATGGCTTTTGTGGAGCACTGAGAGTTTTTAATCTGGCAAATATCAGTGAGAAGAGAAAAACTATGGTATTACAGCGAAGAGAACCTTTTCCAATACGCCTCATCAGCATGCCTCTGCCCTTTGACATGAGGCGCAGAGCTGCAGAGCCTACAGCCCCTGCAAAACAAAGGCAGTAAGGAGGAACTGTAGAGATGGTGCACAAGCAGCCACAGGTTATGAAACTAAAACCTGCCCTTAGTAAATGTCTTTTAATAAGATCAAATACTGCAGATTCCTGGCTTTAACCACCAGTGCTGGTGTTTGCTCTTGAAGGGTTGATAACCGTGGTGCAGAACTGGCCCCTTGTCACTGGAAACAGGGGCACTGTGCTGATTTGTGGCAGCTGAGGAGCTGAGACTTCACCATTAGTTAAGGACCGCACAGGTGCCCCAACATTGGTGAGTAGATTTCTGTCCCCTCGGCAGACACGTGTTGGAGTTCTGAACTGGTCTGGGTGTGAAGTGCATTAGCTGAGTTAGATGCTCCTCCTGTAGATATATATGGGTTAGTTAGATGCTCCTCCTACAGATATACACGGGCGAGTCAGATGCTCTTCCTATAGATCTACATGGGCAAGTTAGATGCTCCTCACATAGATACATACAGGTGAGTTAGATGCTCCTCCTATAGATACATACAGGTGAGTTAGATGTTCCTCCTATACGTATACACGGGTGAGTTAGATGCTTTTCTTATAGATATATACAGGTGAGTTAGATGCTCCTCCTATAGATATATACAGGCTGGCTTCCCACCGATGCACTAAGATACTGGCTGCACTGAGCATGGTCTCAAATGCACAAACTTCCCGCATTAGCAAAATTGACACACAGCAGGCGTTTCCCTGCTAATTAACCTGCACCATGAACCAACACTTATTAGCTGGCACCATTAGCAGCACGCGCTTGATCTCCTTTGGCCACAGGTTTTAGAGCATCACTGCATTAAGCATGATTCGTGCCCTTGCTGACGCTGGCAGCACGTGCAGGTCTCAATGGCTACAGGCAGCTGGGTCTCAGAATGAACAGAGAATTGATGCAGTAAGGACTTGGCTGTGCTTCTAAAGGGAGCGAGTCAGGAAAGGTTTCATCTGGCAACTGGTGGGCTCGCAGGTAAGCAGGGAAACAGCGTGCCGAGGCTAAACTGCATTTCAAACCTATGTACTGACACACACGGTAATTGCTGGTTGGACAAGATGCTCCAGCTCCTGAGAAAGGCAGCTGGTTTACAAACAGCAGTGGTTCGGAAACATCACTGGTTCTTTGCCAAGTGGCAAGGGATGGATGAAGAACTTGTTCGTTGCCTACCATGGCACGACAGTATCCTTTGAAGCAAACCAGGCTACCACCTGCCAATCTCTTTTGCTACCTTGAAATGATTTTGCTCCTCTAATAATTATTATTTAGTAGACTTCTTCCACATCTTTGGCTTAAAATTGTAACATGCAAGACATCAAGGGATGAGGCAAACGGTGTCTGAAACGAACAGAGCCTCAGCTCTGGGTGCGGTGTCCAGTTTGTGTGATATTTGCTGTCTGATAACACTTCCATAGCTCCACTGAATTGCCTCCTTGGTTGCATCACTCTAAGGAAGAGATTAATCTTTCCCTGCCGCCCCCAGCCCGGCTCTGTATTTTATACACCTACAGCTGTAGGACATCTGCTGAGACAGAAGATTCTACATAAATACGATGTTAATGTAAAAAATGTTATTTACATTATCTAAAATGAGAACTGTTAGGGAAACGTCCAAGAGGCTGTGTATCTTTTCCTGTGATGGCTCGATGGAGGTTCCTAAACAAAAAGCAGCAGGCAACCTAATGTTTTCAAGGGGTCCTTTGCATTTTTGTAAACTCTAAGAGTTCCGCAGAGGAAAAAAAAAAAATCTTCTAAGGCTCCTTTTCCACGGCTCTTTATGTTCTTAATTGCTCTATCGTAATTTTCTTTCTTCTCATTCTAGTGGGTTCTTTCCCCTGCTTACTGAGGCTTGGAAGGGGCGCACACAAATTCCAGATGACCTTCCATACTGGATAAAACTCACATGGCAGAGAAAAAGCCTTGTCTACCTTTAAAAGGCACCAGGATTCAGCTTCTAGCCTGAGCCTTTTCTCTAGAACTTTCTTCCAGACCCAATTTGAGGCCAAAACAGTCACCCACCACGCAGATCTGTCTTTTGTTTAATCTTTTCACTTGATCCCAGGTAGAGTCTCATTGTGATTGACACTGTGCTGTCCACTAAGGGATTTGGGACCCCTACTTTCAGGAGACGCAGGTTACTCGAGCAACTATTTTAACAAGGTTACATAGGTCCCACTGTGACAGCAAGAGGATCTCAGCCAGCTTCCCCAGCTATGGGGCCATTAATGGCAACAGCTTCTGACTTTCCGCAGTTGAAGGGGGAGTTGTGAGGGTGTGGAAGGCGAGCAGCTCCGTACGGCCGCAGCTGTGCCAAAGAGGCTGTGCTGCTCCTTCTCTGCAGGGAGCCTTAAGCAAAGTGGCCTTGGGTTTTGGGGTCCCGTTTTCTTGGTTGTCCCGGTCTCACGCAGAGGCAGGAGCAGCACACAAGGAGGTGCCTGCAGATGACAGTCGCTCCTGTTACGGAGAAAGCAGTCTCTAAGTTCGCCAGGCTCCGGCGCTGATACAGCAAGCGCAGTCTGCGGGGGAAAAACATGCCATGTCAGCAGTACGATGTGAACAAATAAAACCATGAAATTATTTGTGGTTGGATGTTTATTTCATGACTCTCTTGTCACTCAGCCGCCCTTCTCTTCGTCGTGGTTTTTTTCTTTCCTGCTAAACCGCTTTGACACATTTTCCACTCTATACGTCACCAAAGACTGCTGCCCTGGGAGCGGCTGTGGTAGGACGCATTCCTTCCTCTTTATCCCCGATTTCTGGCATTTATAGTGAGGGAATGGCCCTTCAGAGTGTGACCGGGTGCTCCTGGGGCTCAGGGATCACCTCGCTGCTCCCTGGCATCTCTTCTGTAAACTCACACTCCGTATCTACTTGCTCATCGTGGAATTAAAGCAAAATAAAAAGATAAACACAAGCAAAGCTGCAAGGTCTCCTGCTGGTGGGGTGAAATGCAAGGGTCTGGTGAGGCCATGTTATCTTGTGAGGATGTTCTGTTGCACGTATAAAGTCTGGTCATTTCCAAATTACATTGATCCCATACGTTTAGATCTTTACACTTCCCTGAGGTATTCAGGTGGTTTAGGTTATTCTCGGCACTTTGAGCCCAGCCACCAGTTACCCAGAGCCTCCTCAATGCTTTTGAGCCAAAGCAGGACTTTTTAGGTTCGCACCACACCCGGAGCTGATTTACATCGCCCCTGGTAAGTGGGGTATCTCTGTTTCCCAGATGGCTTATCTTATCAAGCAGAAGAGAACCTAAACCTGGCCTTTTGTACAACCTCAGGCACACAGTGTTGCTTACGGGCTGCAACCAAGAGTGCTCCTCATGACTGCCGGTGCCCAGGCCAGGACTGCCCAGGGCTGTTTCCAATAGCAAAGAGGCACCAGTTTGGTGATCAGAGGCAGGCTTCCTTAGTGCGAGAGCCACAGCATAGAGGGGACTTTGCTGCTGGTCACCCGAGTGCCCAAAGTGGAACAAGAAAGGAATACAGGTGAGGCTGCTGCACGGTGAGGCGGTGAAACTCCCTGACTGTCACAGGGGTTGCATGCACAGACTCCACTGCAGTCTTCATGGGCACAAGATGCTGGCACCATGTTCTTGCTCTGAGTCTTTCCTGCTGTTGGCCTGGTGCCTGGGCTGAGAGCTGCTGCAGGCTAGTTCTGTCTTGCTTTGGGCTAAGGGCATTGCTCTTACAGGCTAGTTCGGTCCCACAGTAACAAGTGGGCCTGCAAGGTAAATGGGAGAAAGCTTAGGAGCTCTGAAAGGGGTTTCTCGTCAGCTTCAGATCTGACAACGGGTGACACATGCTTTGGGACAGGTCTGTCTTTAAAATGCTGTAAATGACAAGTAAATTTCTTCAGAGTCATTTTTGTATTTTAGCATTTGTTATTTACTTACCACGCACAGCTAGGGGGTATCTACTGCCACCACGTCACTTGGGAAAGACCGCCGGTGCTGGGCCTCTGCCTCGCAGCGAGTGGCTGCAAAAGCATGCTGCTTGTCGTCAGATGCCTGAAGGAGCGCCTAGTTCTGGTAGTCTCTTGGTGGTGGTTTTGATGCTTCCACCAGTGCTGAAAGACACACCATGTTTGGCAAATGTATCTCTCGGGCTCTCGGTCCTGTGGAGCAGGTGAATGCATTTCTTTGTGCACTGTTTTTCATTTGGTGCTATTTCTCAGCGGCTGTTGTAAAATGAGCTCTGTCAAATGCTACACTCCAGGTTTGTAGCTGTAAGAAAACAAAACAGACCAAGGAGAACAGTTTGGTTTAGGGTGTGAGTTTGTTCTTTTTTAAAAAAAAATCAGATGCTGTTTATTTTTACCTCATGAAATTTATTCCACAAACCAATCTCTTCACCCCACCTGTACTCCTTAGGTCTACTCCTCTGGGATGTGGTGCAGTGTCTGGGGCTCAGGCAGCATGCAGCTCTTAGCAGTGTGCTGCAGCTCTAACCCCCATCATACACCCAAGCCCCAGGTCACAGAAATCAAATGCATGCACAGGACAGTGTTTTATACCCAAATTTAGGAGCTGGGAGACCCTCCTCGGGATGACAGTATCCACAAAGATTCATAGGGTGAAATGGAAGCATGTGAGAAAGTGATACACACAAGAAGGGCTACAAAGATGGTTAAGGGCCTGGAGCATGTCTCTTACGAGGAAAGGCTGAGTGAGCTGGGACTGTTCAGTCTTGAGAAAAGAAGACTGAGAGGGGATCTGATCAATGTTTATAAATATCTGAAGTGTGGGACACAGGGGGGAATGGCCAGCCTCTTCTCAGTGTCTGTGGGGACAGGACAAGGGGCAATGGCTGCAAGTTGGAGCACAGGGAGTTCCACACCAACATGGGGAAGAACTTTTCCCCAGTGAGGGTGAGGGAGCCCTGGGACAGGCTGCCCAGGGGGTGTGGAGTCTCCTTCTCGGGAGATATTCAAGCCCCGTCTGGATGCCTCCCTGTGTGACCTGACCTAGGGACCCTGCTTTGGCAGGGGGTTGGACTTGATGACCTCTGGAGGTCCCTTCCAACCCCTACGATTCTGTGAATCTGCGATTCTGTGATACTGGGTTAAGTGGTAGGATGCAGCTCAAATCATCCGAACTTTCTTTTCTTCAAGTTGTGCACAAAATTAGAGTACTAGCCTTCATTAAGCTATCCAATGAGTTAGCTTTACCCTGGGACAGAGGTATTTGGGATGAAGAATCCAGAACAAAGAGAAAAATACACATAAGCAATGTTTTACACCATAATGCTCTGGTCATCCGCTAACCAAAAATGCTGAACTTGCTAAGTAAATGAATTCATCTGATGCGGAACCGCATGAAAGCCTGTCTTTAGGAGCTCCCCACTGCAGACTTGCCACTCTCTGCTTTATTCCCTAAGGACACTGACTGTGGTTTATCCTCTCCTCCCCTCCTTTCCCCACTTAAAAAGTGCTACATTCTTGCTGAAATCTTCATTCCCAAAGCAAAGAGAATTGTGTAGTTACTGGCACCCTTTGCCAGAGCAAGTCTCTCCTAAAAGAACTCCAGCCGTAGGGCCCTCTGGTTCCTCCTCAAATAGAGGATTATCCTCCAAATCCCAGGTATAAGCAGTGATATTTGGACAGCATTTAGGCCCACTTCCTAGTTCCGCAGCCTGCAAAGAAATGGGTAATTGATCCACGTTTTGTTGTTCGGTCTTTCCTGGCTTTGGATGACTTTTTCCACTTGTTTATACCGTGCTTCTTTTAGCAGTGATCTCTATATCTCTATCCAGCTGATCAATTATAGCTAGAAGTGGTAAATCTAGGAAAAACTCCAGAGGAAAATGTAGCACTTCTCTAAGTGCTGATGGAGGCACACCCAAACAGAAATTTAACCCCTTCTCATCCATAGAAGACCCTCCTGATGCTCAGCACTGCTTGACTGGGCAATGAGAAGAAGTTGTGCTGTGAAAGGACTGTGCTTCCCCTTGTGATCATTTCCTGCTCCCCCACCTTCCTAATTAAAGGCAGATTTATTTAGCCTCATTGATGCTAACAGGGGTTAGAGCTGCATGGGGGTACAGGAGTTTTGTCACTTACTAAAGGACCAGTAGCACAAGTGTTGCTTTGCCCACTTGCGCCAAGGCACCTTAGGCTTTGGGAAGAAACCTCCTACGCCTTTTGGGAATAATGCTAGTCAGAATAACTCTTCAGCATTCCATGCCATGTAGTACAATTAGATGCTTCTCAGGTTCAATGCTGTTAATCCCAAAATGCTCCACGTTGCCCACGGTTTTGGTGGGGTTTAGCTGGAGGAACTGTTATATTTGGCTAATGAAACCTCTGCCTTGCTTAGAGGGATTGTTCTTTAAACAGCAGACAGAAAGGGACCTTTAAGAAAGCAGCAGGTTTATTGCATGCTCTGCCGTGCTGAAAGAAAAAGTGTCTGTGCTGGCCTCTTTTACTGCAGCCTGGTGTGAGGAGCCGTGATGGACCCTGGCTCTTCGGCAAGCCCAGCATCTACCTGCTCTCAAAACACTCATTTCAGCCTACCAGTTTTAAGCTCATTGAAGTCAGTCTCAGATCTCCAGTTTACTGAGATGGTCTGTGAGACTACATGGCTATGAGGAGGTAAGGATTGCTGCCAAAGCAGCCCCATGCTGGCCCTGTGGTTTGCCCACACAGCCCCTTGCATAGCAGTACATAAAGCAGGGCCCTTCTGCATCTTATCACTTACATAGTTCCTTGCATAGACTTTTTCTGGACAATCAAAAAGCTCATCCAGCATCTAGTGAGTCAAAAAAACCGGAGTTATCAAGACCTAATTACTTTTCATTTGCTTTAATAATCACAGGAAGCATAGCAGAGTGTTGTCAAAGTGGTCTCTTTCTATAACTGCTGTTGGAAGAGTCTGCTGGCAGTCACATTGTGAATGAGTTCGTTGAAATAAAGACAGACTTATTATGGATTAACTGGGAGCAAGCATTCGACCTTACAATAGCAAAAAAAATCTCAGTATTATTCTTGCTATCTGCACATCGCCTTTACAAGCCCACTCTTCCTGGTGTTGCTGGGTGGTTCTTTTTTTTGGGGGGATTTTTTTTGGAGAGGAAGGGTTGTTTTTAATACCAAATGATAAGAAGACCCTGAAAAAATAAATAAGCTTGCTGGGATTGAGGCAGGGGTGGGGGAGATGGACAACACTGCTCTCGTAAACTATTGTGTTTCCAAAGCTTTATTCTTTCAACAGGCTGGTGCTGGAGTCATGACTCTGTATGTTTATTATTGTATTATCATTGTATATAGTGACAATCTGACCAGTAAAACACTGCTAGCATCATTCTAAAAAGAGAAAACAGTAATGGACCATCCAAATCCCAAACAGTACTTGCTGAAGCTGTTTTCATCTGTCAGGGAATTAGCAAAGGGCAGTGAGTTTGTTTGCATGGACCCTTTTCCCCTTTTGCCCCTCCATTTTGTGATTTTTCTTCCCTCCTGCCACCCTTTTTTTTTCTTCTCTTGTGTGGCATCCGTTGGCATCACACCAGGCCGCAGAATATTTGGTTGCATTTTTCAGGAGGGAGGGAGATAACTGAGCTAAAACCTTATCCCAAATTCACCAACAGACTTTATAATGGGCTGAGCTGGTGGCAGGGATGGGAACAGAAACTTGAGAGCAATTGCTTTCAAATTCCTGGAACTAAATTATAGTCAGGCCACTTCTGAGACGGCATTAATTAGCTGCCCCAATTTAATCTTCTACAATAGCTTCAACTTAATTTCTATATGGCCTGTCAGCCTTCAAAAAGGTGAGGCAACACCCGTTAGGTTCTGGGATGATGCTGTATCAGCCAGCTGGAAGCCTTCAAGCCTTTCCTCTGCCTCCCCACCACTCCTTCCTTACACCCTTGCTTTATTTTTCTTTTGGCTTGGGGTTGGAAAATTTTTTTTTTTTTTTTGCATCCTTCCCGACTAATTACAATCAGAACCCGTGCTAGATGGAGCACCAAGGTGCCTTGCATTTCTATAGTCCTGACATGCAATCAAGGGTGAAAAAATCCTTTTCAGTGAGACGAACTGCTATTAGCACTGAATGACTGGAGCAATCCAGCAACTACCCAGCCGCCAGCACTTTGGAAAACGTGTTTACGGGTTTTCTTCTGAGGCTGAGTTATCTGAATGGCTGAGGTGGCACTGGCTGCCTGATGTTCTCCGGCAGAAAGCATCGCTTGGTGGGTGTAGAGCCGCATCCGGGGCATGGTGGCAGGGGCTATGAGGCTGGAGCTGCTGGGACACAGAGCAGCGGTGCTGGTTTGTGAAATCCACCTTGGGCTTGAAGCCTCGTAAGGAAAAACGCGCCTTACCAGCATTCAGTAATTGGCAGAAAATAAGGGAGAGGGAGAACTCAGCTGGAGTCTCCATTCCCATTAGCTTTAAATTAGCGGAGCCCCACTGGCTTCACGGGAGTTGTTTCTGATTCACACCGAGATAACCCCGATCAGAATCAGATGCAAAGCCTGCTGGAACCCTTTGTGCTTACGGTTGTGTGACCTCTCGGTGAAAGCATCCCGGGTAGCGCTGGGCTGCCACCGGCAGCGCCCGGTACCCGGCCGGCTAAGGAGAAGACGAGCGCAGCCACGTTTTCTCACCAGCCTCGCAGCGCGCGGAGCCCCGCCGGCCAGCTGGGTATCGCCGCCAAGCAGAAGATAGAGCCTTCTTCACAGAGGTAAGGAAAACACACTAGCAGAACCCATCTCTGCTTTGAGAGGTGACCTCTCCACGAGCAAGAAGGCTCATTCCGTCGAATACCGTTTGCTGAGAAACAGTTTGGGATGTGGAACAGGCTGCCCAGGGAGAGGGTTGAGTCATCATCCCTGGGTGTGATTAAAAGACGGGTAGGTGAGGTACTTAGAGATATGGTTCAGCATAGGGATTCGATGATCTTAAAGGTCTTTTCCCACCTAGCCATCCTGTGCCGAAGGCCGGCATTGCTGGGGTTTATTTATGCTGCGTTATTGCGCATCTGCTACGGACAAGCTGCACTGCCGGCCCTTCGAGCCTCATTTCTCAAAATGAAGCGTTCACTCAGCAGCCAAGTTTGTTTTCATAATTAATAACATTTAAAGTGACAGAGGCCTATTTTCTCCAGACAACTTTTCTTTCAATAGCACTTACACTGCGGAGAGCCACCGACTTCTTCCCGTCTGTACCAGTTAAATGCAACCTGATGTCACTGAGGTTTGCTGGTCCTTGATACAATTTTTTTTCCCTAATGCTTTGGCTACGCTGATTGCACTTTAGTCGGGTAGGAAATCAGCATAGCCTGGAGGAGGCAGAAGAACTGAAATCTGAGAAAGCCAGTGTGTTACGGCAAGCCAGCGTGCTCCGTGGCGGCTCCAGCATCTATCTGCCGTCAGCTGGATTTTGTACTGTGGGCTCTGATCTGGCTTTAAATCTACACTTCTGCAGTTTTAAAGTAGCTCGGGCTGTGCTATCTCACAGGCATGCACTGAGGTAACCAGGAGCAGGCTCTGATTTGCAAATTAAACTTAGCAGCGAAGCCAAAATAATGACTCCATAGCGGAGGCATTAATGTCATTCAAGCCCCTGAAGTATGCTCTGGGTAAAATTTGGGCCGTTCAGCATCTCTGCTCATTCCATAGCATCGGAAGAAATGAGCCAAGTTGAAGGAAATAAGAAATGATATATTTTTTAAAAAGCCAGAATGCCAAATTTCATTATTTTATTTTGAGAATCTGCTTGCTACTAAATAGGTGAGCATATTATAAAACTAAATAGCTGTGTATTTACCTACTTGCATATACATTCTGTACAGGCATGGGCTTGCTTCTTGCCCATTTGCAGTGGTTTAAGGTTCCAGCAAGGCAGCATTACTGAGTTCCAATGAGAAAAGCGGTACTTTGGTAAGGCCCAAAGATATGGTGCCTTTCCAAGCAGAACAAGGGCTTAAAATCACCAGAAATTCCGCATGAAGCATGCTCGGAAACTTCCTTTTTAAGGAAGTTTGTGGTGGTTCAGATAAGACCAGAAAGAATTTCCCAACTTTCGAGCACTTACCCATTTCTCTCTCAACCAACTTAACACCTAAACTTCTGAGAAATCCCTCAAGGGTTTCCCCACTGGGCACTACCCTACATCCAGATGCAGTGCCAATGCCCTCGGAATCTGGGGTCTGTGGGAGATGGGGGAGGGAAAATGAAGGTGGGCTGCCGTGATGTCATAGTTGCTCATTTCAGTGTATCTCCTTGTATTCTTACTGCAGTCTCTAACCACGTGGCTATGATTCAGCTGGGGAAATAAGAGAGTTTGTTTGCAGTGACATTTTTGGGTAGCCTTAAAGCTGTCTGCCTCCAGCCTGAGCTGCATGAGCTCTGTCGCAGCCTGCCTCGGCATTTCTGATACAGCTGTTCACCGTATGCGGCCTGACCTCCCTCCACATCCCCACCCCAACCCCCGTTTCGCTTAGCCCTGCTCCTCTTTCCTTTTTGTTGATCAAAATTAGAGACATGAAAATGAATCTAATGACATTACAGCCTAATGAGAAGGGAAAAGGCAGGAAATCAGAGCTAGGGTTTGGCCAGGTTGGCACAAGGGTTTGGTGGGGGTTACAGATGGAGCACAAGGCTGACAATGGTCTTAAAACTGATGCTGCTTAATTTCAGTTCAGACTGGGGCTCGTTAGTGACTAACTTGGGAAGGGAGGGAAGGTTGTAATCGGTCTGAAGGTGATGAAACTCGTCATGAGGGCCACGGTTACAAGATGCAATTATAAATCAAACGTTTAGCTCTGCAGTGCCAACCCTGCACCCCGGGCAGGTGAGTGGGTACATGACTGACTCCAGCTCCAAAGGCAAAGCGCTAAGCCACATCTTTACCTGGCTGCTGTCTTCAAATGGTTGTATTCTGCAATGCCTCCAGGCTTACATCTTCCATGCACAGGACGGTTTAGGCACTTTCCCAAACTTGGGACAATGATCAAGCTACCTGTGTTAAAGGAGGGTGCATGCTTTTGAGGAAGAAACCTTCTAACCCTGAGTAAAGTCCTTGCTTTGGAGTATCAGAGACGTTGTGTAGTGCGGTGTTTGGTGGCCGTTTCACAAATGCTAAAGTGGTTTTACCTAGGAAAGGGATTTGCTAGGAAGGCAGGTGGAATTCCTGCTAATAGTGGCCAATACACTTCCAGATGGGCACTCAGGAGTGGAGATTTAAGGGGCTTTTCAGAGGATGGCCCAACCCCTTAACACTCATTGAGCTTTGATGGTCTGCAGAAGGAGCTTTAAAGCAACAGACAAAAGGAGTAAGGAAGAGAGAAGAAGAGACAAACACTGTCACCAGTCCAAATGCTCCTAAGGCTTATGCAATGGGTATGGGACTAATTGCCTTTTTTGCTGCCAAGCCAGCTCATCATCATCTTCATTTGAGGTTTTCCACAGATCAGTGTAAAACAATTTTCTGTAAATCCCGAACCTAACGAAAGTAATCCCTTAATGTTTAGCACTTAATTATGGGTCACCACATCCATTCTAACCAGCAAAAAAAAAAAAAAAAAAAAAAAGGCTGTAACCTGAAGGGGAGAACAAAAGAACATCCTAAAGCAAATCATAGAATCGTAGGGGTTGGAAGGGATGCCAAAATCAGGATGCCAAAGCAGCTCCCCAGCTCATATTGCACAGGGAGGCATCCAGACAGGTCTTGAATCTCTCCAGAGAAGGAGACTCCACACCCCCTGGGCAGCCTGTCCCAGGGCTCCCTCACCCTCACCGGGGAAAAGTTCTTCCCCATGTTGGTGTGGAACTTCCTGTGCTCCAACTTGCAGCCATTGCCCCTTGTCCTGTCCCCACAGACACTGAAAAGGGGCTGGCCATTCCCCCCTGCATCCCATGCTTAAGATAATTATAAACATTAACTAGGTCCCCCCTTGGCCTTCTCTTCTGAAGGCTGAACAGTCCCAGCTCACTCAGCCTTTCCTCATAGGGGAGATGTTCCAGGCCTTTAATCATCTTCGTATCCCTTCTCTGGACTCTCTCCAGGAGATCCCTGTCCTTTTTATCCCAGGGAGCCCAGAACTGGACACAATACTCCAGGTGGGGCCTGACCAGGGCAGAGCAGAAGGAGAGGATCACCTCCTTTGACCTGCTGGCCACACTCCTGATGCACCCCAGGATCCCATCTCTTAAATCCAGTAAGAGTCGCTGAGGTCCATATGTAGATCTCGGAACGTATCATTCTGGTAATTGACAGTCAGTCTGGCAGTCATTGGATGAAAGTCTCTGTGCTTGTCAAATTCAAAATGGACTTAGATCACACTGAAGATGACTGCTTTCTGTTGAGCAAATTCAGATTAGCTGTGTCCTGCCCTGAAAGACAAGGCATTACAGCAACACAGACAAAAAGAAAGGTGTTTCCTTCACTGGGGACATTCAACAAGTAACTAATTCATCATATATTATTAGAATTTTGATATTTGAAGCCTGACTCCAGAAACCAGGTTGCTTCTGGATGTTTTGGGAACCTGGCAATTACAAAAAGTATGTCGCAAATTCTCTCCTGTTGTGGCTCTATCAAGCCTATTATTTCCAACAAAGCCAGGCTGGCTTGTGCTACATGCAGGTATGTCTATATGGGACCTCCTCAAACTATGGGATGGGCTATCACAAGGCTGATACACTCTTACCCTTTTTTGAGCATGTCTAGCTGAATTTTAAAAACAGGGCTAGGGGGAAGGGGGTTAAGTATTGTTGCTTTTTTACAGTGAGCAAATGTAATGTGAAAAGTGCTGGAACATGAAGTATGGATGGATCTCTACGTGACCAGTCCGACAGGCACTTCAGTAACAGCACAGCCACACTCTGATATGGCTTAAATGTTACTTTAGGTTTTTTTTTGTACTCTGATCTAATTCTCATTTCCCCCTAATGGTCAAATAACATCAGTTTTAATTAATATCAGGCAAATATTTTGTGTCATGTGTAATAGGTAGAATGAAGTACATATGTAACGAGTTAACGGGACATCTAAGCATTTTGGATAAAGAAAAAGTTTTCATCTGGCATTAACTTCCCAGCAGACAGAGAGCAATGACTCTTGCCAGACCTGCCTGAGCACTCTGATAGATGCTGTGCAGGTGGAGCTGGGCCGTTCTATATATTGTTTAGGCATGAAGCACACAGCAAAGATGGAGTTTCGGTTGGGGTTTGGGTTTTTGGAGGGGTTTTTTTTGGTAGCTTTCATTTGCATGGGGAGCAGGGGGAGGTAGAACAACAGAAATTTTTCGTGATACTTCTGTGAGAGCTTCCCAATCTAATCTCCATCTGGATATGTATGGTAGTTGGATTAGTATGAAACATTAGCAAATTTGGTCTCTGGCCTCACAAACCCAAACACAAATATTGAACCTGGCACAGGATTTTTCAGTAACAACCCCCCTAAAGTCTAAGAGAAAATAAGTTTTAAAATACTTTTAAACTGATGGAATACTCATGTGCCAGGCTTGAGCCCCTGCTCAAGAATAGCAGAGAGGAATTCTCTCCAGCCAGGGATATCCGTCCAGAGCGAGAGATCTAAGTGTTGTAGGCCCTGACCAATGTTGAGAAAGAGCCCACCTAAATTCCTACTTTTTCTCTTCAGAATGTGGGAGGTAAAAATGAAACACAGGTAATTTTCTAAAGCTCTGACTATCCAGTGCACCCAAGTTCTACAAGTGCAGTGAGAGGAGATGGCTACGTCAGTCAGCAGCCATCAACCAGAGGAGCAGGTGAAGGGAGAAGCTGTTTTACTGCTGAAAGAATGATACCAGGATTTCCATTCCCTTATGACTGTGTAAATTGCAACATAAATTATAAATCTGTTCCCTTTCTTTTCCAAATTTATGTCTCAGTGGTGTTTTTCCTACTCTGTTTTTAAATAGCTGCTGCTATTTCTAGTTTTCTTGGCTTGTTAAACCGAATCCTTTACAAAACATGGTGACAACACTTAAAAAAGGTTAGAAAATGCACACACAAAGGCACGCTATGTGTATCAGCAGGTGGCAAGAAATAAGTGAAGCATTCTCTGAAGTTATTACTGATTGAGGAAGTTTAGGCATGTCTGTAAATTCACATCTGCATTATGCAGGATTGAAAAGTAGTGTGGGATTAAAAAAGAAAAAGAATAGACATCCTCACGCTTTGTGGCAAAAGCCAACTGTTACTAACAGTGCTTTCCTTGGGGACCTTTTCTGCTCCATGGGCATTCTATTGTTGATACCTCTCCCACTGGCTGTTATCTGAGAGAAAGGATGAAGTGGATCTCTACTCTGAATCAATACAGAAATTTCTGTGCTTGTGTTTAAGATGTTTCCTCACTCTCCTGACTTGAATGAGGGTAGGAGAGCCCACACCAGGAATCAGCACTGGTAAAATTGCCCAGAGACATGTTATTCCCAGCACTGCACTCATGTCTGGCTTTTAACATCCAAACTGGCCATATGAAGCCAATTTCTGGCTCAGGCAGAGAAAGGTTGGCCTTGTGCAGATGAAGGCACTCTCCACAGCACATAGGCTCTCCCTGCACAGCCATACAGGCATAGCCTGGTGCTGGGGGCTCCTGGGAGTCCCAAAGGAGATGGAGACTTAGCTGGTTAGCTTATTGCCCCTCAGGAAGCTCTGCAAGGTCTGTATCTGGTGTGGAGATACTGACCTGGCAAGGAACACAGCTGCGGAGGTGTCAGGCAGAGAGTGCCTGAGAACAGTGTGCTGGCCCTGCCAGTGGTGAGGCACCTGGCTTCCCATGCAGGACCTTTTCAGAACATCTGTAGAAGAGGTATCAGAGCTAGGTTGATGCTACATGCGTGTGAAGGCAGCTTTGTCATTTACAGGCCTTCCTGCAAAGGAGAGCAGCATCGACACTGAATGGTACCCTGCTTCCATCATCCCTTTTCGTGCCAACCAGGGATGCACAGCTTATATAAGGAACCGTGGGTCAGATTCCTTTACTATCAAGGTCTGGCAGGGGCAGGGTTAAAAACCCAGGGAAACTCCCTCTACCGAACCTGTATGTTGGGGGAGAGGAGTCACCTGCAGCTCATCACCTGGGGTGGGTCATAAAGATCAGTGGCTCTTCTTGGCAGCTGGGAATACATGTCTCTGTGGATGCTGTAGAGCTGAGCCAGGAGAGCATTGGAAAAGTGATGTTCTTGCCTAGGTTTTTATAAAGAATGATGTGTTGTATTATTATAATTGCATCTTTTGCTTTTTTTGTTTTCCTGATGTTAGGCATTTTCTTGAACTCCAGCAGGGTTTTTTACCTCATTTATTTCTCCTCTTTCAGAGTTTCCTTTTGATTCTTGTAACAGATTAAAAAGATTGTTACCTCTATAATTTGAGCAAGGGGGTACTTGAAAGGGAGCATGACTCTGTGGGCTTGCATGGGGGTTGTTTTTAATCTTTGATTGGTGTGTCTTTATCAGCCCAAACAAAAGGGTACTGTACTTAAATCACTGAGGAGGCAGTTTGCAAGTGTGTGCCTTGCTTTGTGTTTCCTTCTGACAGCTGTAAATAACAGGTAACCTGCTTCTTCCAGTTCAGCTAAGCTTTTGAAAGTCATGTGGATTTTCTGTCTGACTCTGCATGTTGCAGTTCATCTCATTTAATGTCTTTGACTAAATCTAATGACTGACTTGGATTGAAGTGTCTCTGTTCTCAGGGAACTTGGCTGTCATTCAGAGTTGTAGATGGGGGTTGTACCTGGTTAAGCCTCCTGTAGTAACAGATTTTAGCAGCTGAATGATTCCTGTTTGACTCCAGCCCCATTCCTCTCTGCAGGGAAGGGGGGTGTGGGCTGGAGGTTGAAAGGGCTGTGTATACGTGACCCATGTGGGTGGCCAGCAGGGACAGGGAGGTGATTGTCCCTCTCCACTCTGCCCTCGTGAGGCCCCATCTGGAGTCCTGTGTCCAGAGCTGGGGCTGCAATACAAGAAAGATGTGGAACTGTTGGAGAGGGTTCAGAGGAGGCCATGAAAATGATTAGAGGGCTGGAACACCTCTCCTATGAAGAGAGGCTGAGGGAACTGGGCTTGTTCAGCCTGGAGAAGAGAAGGCTGCAGGGGGACCTCATTGCAGCCCTCCAGTCCCTGAAGGGAGCAGAGAAACAGGAGGGGAATCAGCTTTTTAAAAGGGTAGATAATGGCAGGGCAAGGGGGAATGGATTGAAGCTAAAGAAAGGAGGGTTTAGAGTAGGTATTAGGGAGAGTGGTGAGGTGCTGGAATGGGCTGCCCAGAGAGGTGTTGGGTGCCCCATCCCTGGGGGTGTTCAAGGCCAGGTTGGATGGGGCCCTGGGCAACCTTGTGTAGTTCCAGGCCTGGAGGTTGGTGTCCCTGCCTGTATCAGGGGGTTGGAATTCTGTGATACTTGAGGTCCCTTCCAACCCATGCCATTCTATGATTCTCTTCAATTTCTGCCAATCTCACTGTGTGCATTAGATGCATCAGATGCTTCCTTCAAAGTCAGCACCTCGAAGCGTGTCTGAGGAATAGAGTTATGGAGGCAGAAATGAGCAAGGTGTGCTTTGACTACTGTTGTAGGGGTTGTAGTACCTATCTCTAATCTGCGGTTAAGGGCTGTTGTAGTGGCAGTGGCCAGCACTGTTATTCCCTAGCTGGGAGCGAGCTAAACCATCCAAACACTGTCTGGGAAGACAAAGTAGTAAAAAATGGAACCCAAGAAAATTTTTGGCTGCCTTTCCTACTGCAAATAGCATTGAGAGTCTAAGACAGAGGGCTTCTCTAGAGGAAGGAAACTAAATGTTTACTGATGCTGATTAGTTTCTGAAAAGACTTAAGAAATCTGTTTATACATGGGCTAGTGGTGATAAAATTTTGTCTGATGTCTGGAAAGAATGAAGACTTCTTTAGTTAGCTTATTCAGATGTTAAGGACTGAGAGGTGAACAGGGAAAGCTCCGCATTCACAAAGCAAGCACAGAGCCTAGATTCAGCAAGAACAGCTGACTTCAGAAGAGAGCAAAACCTTATTTCTGGCCCTGTTTTCAGGCAGGAGCCTTCAAGCAGACTGGTGTAATGTCCCTGCTGGGCAGAGCAAAGGAGTGGTGTGCTCTGCAGTGCCTGGCGTGCTGCTGCTGCCTCCCACCCCTAATCAGCCAGGTGGCTGGGGAAGAGAGATTGAAACCAGCCCTTTACAGTGGGACAGCTGTTCTGCCCCAGGAGACAGTGGCTGTGCTGGCAGAGCAGCTTGCTCAAGGGCAGGGGGGTCCTGGGGTGAGCAAGATGCGTGCCTCCTACTGAGACCCCCATCAAATGCTTCTGGGAAGAGCGGCTGCCATGGGCAGGTGGGTGGCTTGTGGAAATAATCATATCTTTTTTTAGAGCAGATATAAAAATCTGGGAGAGGCTTAAGGTTTGTATTTATAAAGAGTATGAGCCTGAGTATGTGGTTTACCCAGAAGAGTGAAGCCAGGTGTAAGAAGGGTCACGGGAGGTAAGGCTTAGCTCAAGCTAAGGTTATAATTTAGCTCAGTACCAGGTCAGAGAAAGGCACCACTTGCTTTCCTAATTTGAGAGCCAGACACACAGCTCGACACTGGGAAGGACAGGACTACACTGAAAGTCCTGGGAATTGATGGTCACAGTGTGGGTGAGAAAATCCAGGGAGAAACAAGAATTTATGAATATGGGAGACTGATAGTGAGATTTAAAAATCAACTTGTTAGAGGAATTTAGTATTTACAGATGTGGGGGACGGGGGAGGGATTAGATGGTTCTTGTGTGCTCAGAAGGTAGAGTAAATGTTTCAACACTCAAAGTATCAAGCCAGTATGAAATACTAGCCAACACTGATGCAATAAATCACTGATCAATAGAAACTGGAGAAGATTAAGAAGGTGCTTAAGAGTGCCAAGTACCATCTTCTTTGAACACAAATGGATGTTGTCTGTAGTATCTCTGTTATTACATGACCATGTAATTCTCTTTTATGTAGCATCCTGTTTGGCAGCTTTCCGTTATGAATTTCAGGTAGGCAATAGTATGAAGGGAGCACAATAACCTACCAGACCAGGAAAATGCAATGTCAGTATTTGGGAAACTTGAGACACAAAGAATGGATTTGGAAGGGGAGGAAAAAGGTGATCGAAGGAAGCCTAGGGCCTGAATGCTTTTAAAATGCTGGCTCAATGTCTACTGTGCTCTTAATTAAATCCTGATCCCTTCTAGCCCTGTGCATATGGTTAAGTGTCACTGAAGCCAAAGGGGTTTAAGAAGCCTGTTCAGCACATGACTTCTAGCCTTGCTCACATTGCTGCCCAAGCTGCTTAAGTTACATGTTATAAGTAGGGATCTGAAGAATTGCCTATTTTAACAGTTTATTGTTTTATATGGTTCTGCAGTGTCATGATGAAATTTATATCCTGGGAGAGGGGGAGACACCTTATTCAAAGTGACGCCTTCCATCTCCAGTGGAGGATAGAGAGCGGAGGGTGTAAATGAAGAATGAGAGAGCTTTTCGTTGTTGTTACAGAATCAAGAAGGTACTGAGCATTTAAAGCAAAATTCCAATGCTAGCCTGCAGAAGGTAAACAGCCAACGGGAATTAGTGGTACCACAACATCATCAGTATTTTAGAAGTCTGTATTAATAATTGTGAGGCTTATATGACTTTGAAACTGATGACTGATTTATGTCATGACCTATAACTACTGTAGAGACCAGTGTAGCCTTCATGTTGCTTCTCTCCCTCATTTACTGCTTTTGCATCCATCTCTTAGCTTGTTTGTTGGAAGTGATCTGCATGTATTTAAGTCCAATACCTGTGTGTTTAATGTGTGTTAACGCTCTCTTTCATCAGTCGAGTTAGAGGCTGTGGCCAAATCACAGAACAGAAATGAGTCCCCAATTATTCATTCTGGGTATATGGAATCCTTCTGTTGTAACTCAAACCTGGATATAAAGTAGTAACTATAAGAGTACCTACCTTTTCCTTCCTTCCAGCCTCCTCCTTCTTGGGGGGAAAGCATGGCTGATGTTATTTTACATCTTCCTTGGTGAGAGAGGAGGACTCGGGGGTCAAGCAAAAAAACTCATTGTATGAATGAAGAACCCTTCTGCTCTTGAGAACAGAGCATGTTGTGAAGACAATGCCATTTTTCCTGCACTGCATGTGGTATTTTACCGAGCACCTTTGCACACTACATGCTCCTGCCCAAGTGCTCTTACAGATATTTAAGCTGTCTGTGCAATAAACACACACGAAAAATCATGGCTAACTTGAAGGAAGTGTTCTTGGCTGACTGGAAGTTCAGTAACAGCCTTCAGTGGTTCCCATGCAGGCAAGATTCTGGTTTGGCTTGGTGGTGGTGGTGGTGTTTTTGTCTTTGATTCTGTGTGTGGTTTTGCTTTGTGCCTGTTTGCTTATTTGGATAAAACACTCCTGTGCGTTGATGTGAAAAACAATGAGTGGCATGCAGAGCAAATGCCCTGCTCTGGGATTTGGGTGTTACTGGTTCTCACTGGTTAGTTAGGTGAGCACAGACAATTTTCATCACTGTGTCCATCCTTCCTTCAGTGCTGCCTGGTTTTTCATTCTTGGATGCTATTTCTTCGGGCCATGGCAATTCTTGCTGTCAGTATGAACTGGTTAACACTTCCAAGGTCTCTGTAATATAAATAACATTCCTGCTTGCCCCAAAGCCTCGTAGACCTCACTGGATACCTATACAATTGGAAAGTTTGTTGTTCTAATAACAAGCCAGTGGTTCCTTACCTCATGAAAGTAGGCATTCATGGTGATCTTTAAATTTAAAATATTTTACCAGACAAGTCTTTCAAGGCTGATCTTTTTATTTTTATTTTTTTTTCTTAAAATGGTGTATTGGGAAAACAATGTTTTATAACCCTAGCGTGTAATTTCCAAAACAGTATATTCGTAGGACAAATGCCAGTAAGCTAGAATGTTACACAAACAAGAATGCTATAAATTACATGTGGGCTATTAACATAAAAACTTCAGTTTGAGAACTTATACAATAATTCATTTTTAAGTATTTTGCAGCGTATTCAGTCGGAAAGAGGAAGGTAACGGAGTCAAACTGTTTCTTTTGTAAGTCGGAAGTTTGGAAAGGGAGAATTATCAGATGGCCAGTCAGATTTTGTAGAGTCAGGAACAATAAACCCTGAAGTTACTACAGCTGTAGGTTTTTTTGACAGAAAAGACCATTCAGCTACCACAAGCCAGTAACTCTAATTGTCTAGTTGTTGCTGTACACAGACTTCTATGCATTTAACTCCAGCGATTAGAGGAAGCAATTTTGTAAGTTGTCAGATATTTCTTCTTTCATGTCAGTGGTGCTACCTGTGTCTGTTAGAAGGGAAGAAATCATATTCCCCTCTCTGATAATAATAGTTACACAACCAAATCTGGATCTCTGCTAGTCATGTTTCTCGCTTCTGGCAAAGCCAGAGAGCAAGGAAGGGGGTGTGAAGACTGTTCCCCTGTCTGCCTGCCTTGCTTGCCAGTCAGAACCTCTGCACCAGTGGCATAACATCTCTGCCATCCTCTTTCATCACCATGGGCCTTTTGACAGGATACTCCTTTTGAATAGATTCTTTCCTCTGCATCAGCTAAAGTGAAGACTTTAACAGGATTTATAATAATTGTCGTAGTTTTAAACAAAAATCTGAAGGGGCTAAAAGCACACATGGACAGGCCACAGGCTGAAGTTTAAATTTGTGTTTTCCTGGTGAAATAGGAATGTTTCTTGATTTCAGTTCTGTTGGTGTCTGCCATGTCCTTCTAAAGAAAATATCTTGCTGTGTGTTACAGCTGAAACATGATATCCCCTCTGTGTACAAATTAGAGATGCTCTTTGCTTATTCTCTGTTGTTTTTCACTCCCTTGACATGGCAGGTTTAAGCAGGTTATAATAAAACATATAGAGTTGGGATCTCCTTAAACCTGCTATGCCAGGGGACAGAAGAACACACCTTCTTGTTGCAATACTTTAATTTATGATTAAAAGCTCAAAACTTGTGAATATCTGACAAGTTCCAAAAGTCGCTTTTCAACCGAGTGGACGCAACCCAACAAAAAAGGGAATCTAAATACTTTGTTCAGATATGCTGCTCAAATACCTTCAAATGGAGGGAAATGCTATCTTCCTTCACAATACAGTCTTTCTCTAGTCCTTCTGTCTTTTTATCTTACAAAAAAAATCCCCACCAAAAAAACTTCAGAGACTTAATATTCTGCCTTTTCCAGCACTCAAGGTGTTAAGTGGTCTGAAATCCTGCCTCCATCTTCATGCTCACAAAAACTCTATCGCTCCTAAAAGAGACTTGTAGTCATGGGCACTGCCCCTATTCAATACTGTCTTCACAGATTCCACAAGAAACATGGAAATGTATTTTTAAGAGAACTCTTTACAATGATGCCAAATCTGGCCTATATCTTAACCAAAAAACCTTTTGGGAATCTCCCTTCTTGTATGGAAGGAGGTGGTTGGTGAATTCCCCAGCTGTGTAGTTTCTAGTCTGATTTTAGGCTTTTATTGTCTTCAAGGTGGACCAGCTTACACAGGTGATTGGCATTGAATAATTTCTCCATTTGAAACTTTAAAAAATTGTGCTTTGGGGCAACATGCCAATTCAGTTGGTTTCTTTGGAGTTAGCATTGCAATACTTGTGAGCAGCATCTCAAACAAATTAGGGTTGAAAGAATCCTAATGTCAGAAGCCTTTTTTTTTTCATTTTGTCCTTTAAAAGCAAAATTCTGTTCCTTCTTTTGGTTCTTCTGTCACTTTTTTTTTTTCAAATTTAAATGCACAGACACAGTAGTAGCATCAGGGAATACGCACTTGCGTAAAGAATCACAGGATTGTAGAGGTTGGAAGGGACCTCCAGAGATCGAGTCCAACCCCCTGCCAAAGCAGGTTCCCTAGGACAGGTCACACAGGGAGGTGTCCAGGTGGGTCTTGAATCTCTCCGGAGAAGGAGACTCCACACTCCCCTGGGCAGTCTGTCCCAGGGCTGGCATTTTGTGCAATAGGTGAGGATTTCTTGTCTGTATGTATATATAAAAAATGTATGTAGTGACACCAAAACTAACAAACTCTTTTGAACATGTGACTAAAAAGCATGGCTGTATATTTCCACACATCTGTCTTGATCCTGCGAGGGGTTTTGTACCTCAAAGTGACCGGAAAGCTCACGAGAGCTGGGGGTTGACTCCTGCGGAAGACATCTGTAGCAAGGAAAGGCTCACTGAACACAAAGATACACTTTTTTTTGTCAAAGTAGGCAGAATTGATGGTCTAGTGATCCCTCATCACATATTTCTTCCAAAATGAATCCTGGTTTTGGCTGCTTTTTTGTAGCATGCCATCTTGATTTAATGTACAAAGTGCTTGAGCTGTTGGATATGACCAGAAAGGTTTTTACCTTAGTTTTAGCATTTAAAATTTATCTCTGCAATAAGCACCTACATTTCCATATACAAGTGAATGAGGTTGCCTGTCAGTAAATCATTGCAATTGTTTTTGCTTCCTTAGTGGATGAGCAACCTTCAGTTTTTTCCACATGGTTCAAGTGCAGGGATAGGATAAAAGAGAAAACAATTTACTTGTGCCTCAGATATAAATACAAAGTCATCCTCTTCAGGATAAACTTTAGTCAGGGTTAATCCAAATTTAAATTTAAGTCTGGCTTTGGCCAGCACTTCAATGTGGCTTTAAGTATAACAGCCATAAATAAAATTCCAGAAGAACAAATCACATTGAGTGACATCTCTCTTAGTTTGTTCCCTGGAGTTCATTATCCTGGCTCTGTTGAAGTGTAACCCCTTCTAACGTCCTAATATGTTTATTTCAGAGCGGTGAACATACCCAGGTGCAGCTGAGTTTAGTTAAATCCCCGTTGGCACACCTTCCCATGCAACATCTGAACCCTGCCTGGGGTGAAACCTTACAGATTCAGCAGCCTCAATGGAGCTCTGTCTCAAGAACTCCGGTGTGAGGACATCTATACTTGATTTACCATATTCCCATGCTTTCTTTTCCTTCTGAGCTTTGTGTTCTTTGTCCAAGGTTTTTCAGTGGCTTATGGCTCTGTAAGTTTCACAAAAAAGACTTTGCATCTTCTTATAGTTCCTTTCCTATAGCCTTGGACCGTTACAGATGCAACAATACTGCTGCTATTTAAATATTTGCATTTATCTCTGTTGTTGTTGTTACTAGATTTTTCTTTTTTCTAGGAAAGCAATTAGAGTTTACTTGGGTAAATATTTTCTTTGAGAAAGCAGTAATCCTATAGATAAGGGGTATCTTAATTATTATCATTTTACTCACGTTTAACCTCTTTTCTTTTTATGTTTTTCTAGGAAAGGCTAATGAATTTCATAACTCTTTTATGCAAGCAAAAGTAGCTCATCTCTTAGAAATGTTAATGAAAGAAACCACCTCTGGTTTAAATAATGTAATAGTCTTTTACTGTAAGATCCTATGAACCTGATAAATACAGCATGATCCTAAATTACCTTACATCAAGAACCATTCACACTTGATTTTGAAAGAGTGATTCTTTTGTCTGCATTTAAAAAGTATCAGTTCCATGAATATGCTCACAGATTGGTTTTCCTAGGCATGTAGCAGTTGCTGTTGAAATGGCACTCACAGTAAAATCTTACCAGAAAGTTATCATGCTTTCCTAATGCTCACAGCGTGCCTGTGCTAAGCAGGCAAAGACAGATAAATGTCCCTCCTCTGCTACTTAGAAGTTGAACTAAGGGGTCACTGAACGTGCCAGATTTTTAGCTGTAGCTTCTTTAGATACAGGGTCTTTTAGAGTGTCATCTACAGAGTGGATGCTAAATCCCAGAACACCCAATACTGGAACTTTATCCTTACTGTCTCTGCGTAGCTATTAATAGTTTAGCTCCTTGTTGGTGTGTAGGTTTTATTTGCAGAGCTGCTTCTCCTTCTGAGGTGGCTTTTTGTGTGTGTCTGCTTTTATTTTTTTATTTAAACACTCCAAACCAAATGTTGTGCTAAATGCTGGACAATCTAAAGGGAACAACAGAAGCATGTGTCTATATTCTTTCTCCATCAGATACCTGCATAATCATTAGCAAACTGAATTTCTTAATGTTGCTGTTAGACAATTCAAGTGAACTTGGTTGGAACACTCAAGGGATTAAATTTATGCAGCATTTATGTGTTCAAAGGTTTCCAATTCCAAAGCAAAACCTCACCCTAAATAAATAACCCTAAAGCCAAAAGTCTTCCATGGGTATTGATCAAAGACAGTGTTTCTTTGACTTGACCAGCCTTGTGTTTTTCAGCAATACAGGAGGGAAACATGCCTAACGTTAAGGGAAAAAACCATACAGTCCTGTCTCACTGAAATTCAGCACCCTCTCAAGATTTGTAATATCTGATGGATGATTTGTAATCGTGGAGAACTTCATTAATCAGACAACTCCGAGCAAAGCTTGCTGAGTTAAACAGCAGTATTTACAAATTAAGAGAATAATATTTGCATGTGTTTTCATACTGTGGTTAGGCATTCAGCTAGATGAAGCTTAACAATTTGACCTATCCTTTCAGCTTCCTTCCTTTTTGTCTTTTGAACCTTACTAATAGCATTCATCTCCTTCAGAAAGACAATCTCTTTTCTCCCTTCCTGTTGGTCATGGACTATGAAATCAAAGTCCACTCAAAGTCAGAGGTCCAGGCAAAATAAGAGAAGCTCAGAAACCCTTTAAAACAAATTCTGATTGTTAAATTCTACGAAGTTAAAGCTTGTAAGAGTTTACTCAATGTTAAACAAGTGCAACAGATATTGTCTCTGCTCCAAGTATCCTAAAGCTCTTCCAAGAAAGACCCGAAGCTGTAACTGCCGTTGAAAGTCAGAGCTTAGGTTTTTACAACATGCCCTGTGGTCACTAGCAAAGATTCCAGATGTTGGTGTGTTTGGGGGCAAGAGGAGTCAGCTTAATCTAGGCTTTTGTTAGCAGACCTGCTTCCTCCCATTTCCTAGTGGCTAAATAAGTTATGTTTGCCCTGATCTTGTGGTGGGCTGGTTCAGCATGCTCTAATGATTTTCTGCTGCCACAAGGACATGAAATAAAATGGAGAACTCCAAGCACAAGAGCTGACACCTGGTATACTGAGTGAGGACATCACTATGACAAACAAACTTTGGGTAACACAAGGTTTCAAAGTACTTCCAAATGCAGATTTAACTGAATTCTCTTATGTAATACAGAAAACATCAACAGGCTTTCTCTGTTTGGCTGTGGTTTCAGAGTAGCTAAACTTACACTTTGATGCATTCAGCCTTAGAGGCTGTACCTTTCCTGCTGGAAAGGCCTGAGTTATGCTTTTGGATCATCAGCAGAAACCAGGTTAGATGGTAGGCTTTTTTCTTGCACAAAAAGAGAGACAGCAAGAAACTGTAAGATGGTCTTTTCTTATAACAGTTTGCAGGGAGAAAAGAACAGATTGGTGTGTCAGGTTATTGTATGTAGCTGTGGTGTGGCTGATGATTAGGGGATGTTGCTTCTTGTAAGGCTGTGTAGGCTTCCATGTCCATGGAAATAACACAGCAAAAAATGGAGTCAGTTGCCTGCAATGATGAGTATTAAAAAGAATCTTGAATAATTAGCTTCTTTACCAGATGATATAATGTTAAATACAATTATAATTTTTTAATTTAGGTTTTCAAGACCATGTTGGTGGAGTTTGTCAGCCACTGATGTCATAGAAACTGTAGTCAGAGTGACACAGAAGTGATCTTTAGTCAAGCAGGCTAAACCATACTTCAGTAGAGAGGAAAGCTTTGAATATGAAGCTCCCATAATACATGGTTTTCAGTGGCTTGTTCTTGTGGCTTCCAAGCATTCTCCTTTTAGTTTCTTCCCTCTCCCTTCCTGGTCTCCTCATCAAAACCGATCATTTAGATATTTTTCCACAGGTCCAAATAATGCAGGTAAATGTATGACTAAACACAGCTTAGGTCTCATCTTTAAAAGTACACTGAGTTCAACATGACATTTTATTTTCTCTGCATGCTTGATCAGGCTTTAGTTTTACTTTAGATGCCTAGTGTATTAATTCATTAATGATCTAACTCCATTTTGGTGTGAAGCTCTCTATGACCACTGTAACACTGTCCGTTGCTGATTCTGGTCACTGCTCATGATCCTGTCCAACAAGTTTCTTGTCTGCTTGGAGAAAGGGACCATGTCTTCCTACCCACCTAGCATGACTGGAGGCAGCAGTCAGAGGAAGGTTGCTTTGAGCACATGAGATTCACAGCAGTGGGGACCTAGACAGCTCATTGCTGCTTCAGGTCACAGCTTGTGGTTACAGACACTCGCTGTAATCTCCTGTGGTGATAAACAGGATTATCTTTGCCGATGGCATTCAACAAAACATTGCTCTCCTTCCTATTGCTCCTGCCAGCTCAAAGAAGGAAAGAGGTGTCCAGGAGAGGCAGCACTGAAGGAGACAGGCAGAAGAAAGTCTTGTGCAAGAGCTGTGTTTGCACTCTTAATCGTTATTCCCTAACTAGTCTCCAGCAACACACCTTGCGAGGGGTGTGCTTCTTCCTGGGAATTCAGGCTGTGCCCACTCTAAGTGGTAAGGCTGTGCCTGCTTCCTCAAACATGTGAGCAGGGGCTGTATGTGGCCCACCTCATGCTTAGTGTGAGGTTGGTTCGCTGCAAAGGGGCTGCATCGCATCCTGTGAGGCAGATTCACTCCAGTAGATCCCAAAATGCCCTGGATTCTGTCCTTGCCCTTCACTAAGATGAAGCATTGGATTTAATTCCCGTGTTGTTCATGCAACATGTTGCTTTCTCCTTTACTGCTCTTTCTCATGTGGGTTGCTTTATTCATTTCATGCAGATGCTGAATATAATGTTGGCAAAGGACCAGTACCACTATCACTTAGACTATGAATCCTGGTGTGACTAAGTGAGCATATTTAACTGGTCACCTAGCTACTCAAAATCGTTCCCTGATGTAATTAATTTTTTAAAAAGAAGACATAATTTTATGATTTGAAAATCCTAAGCAAGCTTCTAAACACGACATCACTGTGAATGCATGTGTTTTGTGCAAGACTAACAGTATTCAGCTTTATGAATCTTTTTAATTAGCATCATGGGAAAAAAATGCTATAAATCTCACTGAGGAGAGGTGCCTCTATACATATGTTATCACAAGTATTTTCTTTCTAGCAAGGAAAATCTTAAGCTCAGAATGTTATGAACAACCTAATTTGTCTGGGCATGTGATATTCATGAGGAACAGATAAAAGAAAAGATTTAATAGTTTCAGTCTTTGGCAGTATACTTTGTTCCAGTAACCGCACAGACTTTAAGCTGTTTGTGTTAAACTTGAACAAAGCTAAACAGAAGAAAAGAGAGATCATGCTGATTTTCGCAGCCAGTCAGAAGAATCTTTTTGGACACTTACAAAAGGATGAAATATTCCCTTCCCCAGAACAAGTAAGCTCCCATTTGTGGGGTTCCTCTGAGGATGTTAACGACACGAGGGCATCTTTCTTCTTGATCAGTTGAGTGGTTGCCAGGTACTGAGTGCCAGATACTCTAAAGCAAATAGGATGATGATGATTATTATTTGTTTATTATTTATATTTATTTTGAATCATGCCTGAGATCATTATTACTTCTAACCACGGAGATACAGAATGTTCTGCTACCTCTGGTATCTCCTCCAACTTGAGTTTCCCAGAAGTTGGATTGTAAACATTTTTCTACCATCTTTTGTGTGAGAATTAGATGAATTCCCAAAGCCAGTGCTTCTGGTGCAGCAATCATGCTGCATGTTCTTCCAGGTTCTCTAATCAGACTGAGCACTAGTTTATCTGCTAGTGAAGCAGAGAAAGAACAATGATTTGTGAAGGTATTGGCATCACTGGGCTGTAACCTAGAGGTTTTGTTAGGGTTTATGGAAGTACCCTGGCATATAAGTGAGGATATTCTGGCATCCATGAGCCAGCAGTGTGCCCTGGGGGCTGAGAGAAACAATGGGATCCTGGGGGGCATCAGGAGGAGTGTGGCCAGCAGGTCACAGGAGGTGATCCTCTCCTTCTGCTCTGCCCTGGTCAGGCCCCACCTGGAGTATTGTGTCCAGTGCTGGGCTCCCTGGGATAAAAAGGACAGGGATCTCCTGGAGAGAGTCCAGAGAAGGGCTACAAAGATGATTAAGGGCCTGGAACATCTCCCCTGTGAGGAAAGGCTGAGTGAGCTGGGACTGTTCAGCCTTGAGAAGAGAAGACTAAGGGGGGACCTAATTAATGTTTATAAATATCTGAAGTGTGGGAGACAGGGGGAAATGGCCAGCCCCTTTTCAGTATCTGTGGGGACAGGACAAGGGGCAATGGCTGCAAGTTGGAGCACAGGAAGTTCCACACCAACATGGGGAAGAACTTCTCCCCAGTGAGGGTGAGGGAGCCCTGGGACAGGCTGCCCAGGGGAGTGTGGAGTCTCCTTCTCTGGAGAGATTCCAGCCCTGTCTGGACGCCTCGCTGTGCAATGTGAGCTGGGGAGCTGCTTTGGCAGGGGGGTTGGACCTGATGATCTCTGGAGGTCCCTTCCAACCCCTGTGATTCTGTGATTCTGTGGTGGAAGAAAATGAGAACGCAATATTCTGGACAATCAGAAGAGAAGTAATAGCTGAGCAGTAAGTTCATGCTGCCTTGAAACACCTTTACTTTGATAGCTGGATGTGGCCAACCACACAGGAAGGAGCAGTCTGAGCAGCTCTTTTCCTGACTCTCTTTGTCTGACTTCCTTGGCTCTGCTTCTATGTGTAACAAAATGGACGTTTTTTATGCAGAGAGGAATGGAGGAGTGTTTTTACAGTAACCGTGTGATTGACCTACCATGCAAACCAGGGGAGGGGGGAACGAGGGGAGGGGGGAACGAGCTGATTTGGTCTCTATCTTTCCTATTTTTCCTATTAGCAGCCTACCCATTCTTCCTTATCAGAGCTGAAAAGGCCGTGACCCATGGCAGAGATCCAGGCAGTGGATTTCCAGCAAAGAAAAAGAAATTAGTGGACAAATATGATATTCAATCAAGTGTTGGTAAAGAAATATTTTGAGCGTGTGCTAAACTTCTCCTCAGCTCCTATGCTCTATTAAAGTCACTTGAAATTAATAACTTTTCAGTGCTGGCTGGCAGCTGAAGAACTTCTATAAAGATGAATTAACTAAGAAAGAGGGGAAAGCTCACAGCAGAACATAATGGCGTTATAATTTGCACAAGAACATTAGTCAGAGAGGAAATTATTACTAAATGCTACAGAAGAGTCCTATAACAAAGGAATCTTATGGGAGGAAATGTTCGGAGTTTTTTATGGTCTGTTCTCTATTTCAGTGCCTGATGTAACAGCTAGCTCTAATGTGCACAGTCAAGGTCGTTCAGTGGAACTGGAGCCAGCAGCCATTTGTTCCAACAGTCTCTCTATTTCTTCTCAGGTCTTGCTGAATTCCTAAAAGATTTTCTTCCCATTGTTTAACAGAGGCTGTGTGAGGTCTAGGAGTTGTCTCCTTTCTTCTCTCTCTTTTTTATTTTTTAATTTTTTTTTTTTATTGCCTACTTTATAATTTCTTATTCTCTCGTTTCACTACCCCTACATATTTCATTTTGTCCTAGAGACACTGTGTGCAAGTTCTCCATGTCCCAAGAGGACAAAAGTTTTAGGCAGAGGTGCAAAAAATGTTGTCTTTATTTTCACTGTCTTAGGTATCTTCAAGATGTATTGCTTTTGTTTTTATTTCTCTAGTGTGGTTTTTTTTTTTTTTTTCTTTTTTTCTTTCCTCCCCCCCCCCCCCCCCCCCCAAAATCAGAGTAGCTTTCTCTAGCTGGGAAACTTTTTCAATCCAAGAAAGCTGTCTAGAAATTGCAATGCACTGTGCCTCCTGCTTGTGTGCCTCAACACTTGTGAGGTCTTAGTGTTTAGTGATTTGTGATAATTGGAGTGCAGCTTAGGATGATTCAGCATCACCACCTTGGCTAGAAAGGCTGAACCTTCAGACTGCTTTCACTCACATAAAGTGTGAATCCTTGAGATTTATATACCACAATTTCATAAAAATTCCTCTTAGACATGTCACTGCCACTTACTGGAGGCATCAGAACACACTAAGATGCCATCTTGGAAACCTGCCACGTATCTTAAAAACAGATCAGCAGTACTAAATTCAACCTAGAGCTGGGCTCATCCTTCGTCAGGACAAGGAGAGCGGGATGAGACTTGAGCACTGCAGCCAGTCCTGCCCTGAGGAAGAGGGGAATGTGGCTCTTGGCTGTGTGGCAAGTGAGGCAGCAGCAGCAGCGACCGCTTCCTGGCTGTGTCCATCAGCATCTGCAAAAGGGCAGTTAGTCTGAATCCCCCCACTGCCCGTGTCTGCTTGCGTAGGTGTACTCATTTAACGAAGGAGTATTTCTAACTGGTTCAAGATATTTGGATTAAATGAATTAATCCAAATTCTTTCACTGAATGGACTGCATTAGAATAGCACTGTTCGCTCAGCAAAACACCTATTTTCATCACCAGTTGCTATGATCATGTGTTGCCAGTGTTTGCCTGGTTATTTCCTGATTATATTATAGCTCTCTTTGAGGTAAATTAAAGTGTGATATTTTCAATATGCATTTTGGAGTCCTGGCAGGAAAAATGATTAAAACTTTTCAGATTTAATCAGATCAGACCAATCCTTAATCCAAAATTGTAAGCCAGATAATCCTCTGGTTTATTTCCTCAGAAATGGTCGTGTAACTAAGAGACCTTTCAAGACCCTGGTGTGGCAAGCAACTACACATGGAAAATAGGTAGTTTGTAAAAACTCTCTCTCCCATTTCCAAAAATTACCTACACCTGTTCTTATTCAAGAAAAGAAGTGCCATTAAATCATAAAATTGCTTATGATAAAACCAAAGAAAGTGTGAGTGAAAATGTAAACAAAATGAAGCCTTGGTGGTGCCAAAATTAAAGCTTATATTACACCAGCTGATAGCTAGCTGGAAGTCAGAAATAAGATACATTAAAATAAACACTTTGAGATTAATCTTTGGCTATCTGGCAGAGCATGAATTAAGCAAATTTCAAATAATGTCAACATCGGTTTAATTCTCCTTCCCTTACACCCTCTTCCGTTCCCCAGCCTTATACCCATGTTGTGAGTTGAATCACAAGGTAGGGGGATGGACTTTCAGCTGCTAGCCAGTGGACCCACTTTCATGTGCCCAGACGTCTGGGAGCACAGTATTTTAACAGGAAATTCCCCAGGTCACCTGGAAAAGGAGCAGGACTCTCCATCATTTGCCAGCCGGGCTGCTTTCAGATCACTGGAAGACCTTGGAGTTGTTCGGGTTTGTTACTTATCTCTGTTTCTAGAAAAAAGCCACCCGATGTTTGAAGTTCAGGCTCTCATTACTGTATGTTACCTACAAGAAAACTTTCTGGTTTTGTTGCAAAGAGCTGCATGCCAAGCAAAATTGAGCAGTGTTTGGATTTAATGTTGGAGCGAGGCAGATCATACAGAAAATAAAAACCACTCCCCTGTTGTGCAAGATATACTTATATGGCTCTGTTCACTTGAAAATCTGTTCTCGTTGATCTTAGTCTGACTCTCTGCAGGGTTTCCTTGGTCAAGGAGGCTAAAATTGATTCAAGGCCCAAAGCTCTTCAGCTCAGTGTTGACAAAACCTAGAATCCAATGTCCTTGTGTCAACACGCTCTGACTTTCTTGGATCTTCAAGCCACATTTTGCTCAATGACCAAAAATGGAAGGTGGATCACAATGAGAAACATATGGCTGGGAATGGAATTTCAAACTGGAGGAGAAGAAAAGAGGAGGATGGAGGTTGAGAGGAAAAGAGCAGAGGAAAGTAGAAAATGGAAAGAGAAATTAAATTTAGGCTCTTCTATTAAGAAGAAGAAAAACAACTCTAAACTCTTCTGGTGACCTTACATGGGAACCTCATAGAGCTTCATTTTTATGACTTCTCCCTCTTGTATTTATTTCCTCTCACTGTTATTTCTATAATGTGCTAGACATTAGATTTGGGGATAAGCTGGAGAGCCACAAATTTTGAATTATTTACCTGCTTTCCAGGGTATTCCAAAAGGGTGTGCGATACGTTTGAGTATAAAGGCAGGAGCAGCTTTATAAATTAAGAAATTTGGCTATGATTCTGTAGTTCAAGGCTGTTCACAGAAATGTCTGAAACAAAAGCTCATCCAATTATTTCATAATTAGAGCTGACTGAAGGGCAACAACAATTCTGCTATGTGGCAACTTGTGAGGTCCAGAAATTTGGTTTTTTGCTCAAACATGGTTCTATCTACTGGGAATTTAGAAATGTCCACTTTTCATTCTGACATGGAACAAAGTTTGGGGGTTTTTGTTTGCTTTTGCAAAATACCAATGTATTTTTGCAAGGAAGGGAAATGGACTTTCAGCAAGCTGTGTTTCATGAGGCTTAGTTTACAGCTCCTGCAAGGTGCTCTCAGCTCTCCCTGAAGACACCCTTGCTTTGAGGGCTTCCTCAAATAGATCCCATCAAATCCCCAGATTGGCTGGCATGCGCTCCTGGGGTGATGTGAACAGGCTGGTCTTGGGGACACAATGGCATGGGGGTCAAGGGACTTTTGTGGTCTCAGGACGGCTGCCTGGCTTTGTAGGTGTGGGTTTCAGCTGAGGCTGTTGCTGCTTTATGGGGATACCTCCTGGGCAGGGGCAATGATTTCAAAAACTGCTTTACATTTTTGGCCAGGTTGGAGGAGAGTTGTGTTTTACAGCATCTGAAGCAGCACAAGGCGCCCTGCGTTTAGGCAGATAGATTTGTCCTGTCTTGTCCATTGTCTTGTGTGTTATAGATACTGTCTATTCAGACCTGAGAAAGATCTCTCTGTATTATATATAGCTGCTCTTATCACGTGCTAAGTAGTCTTACATTTTTATATGGATCACAGAAACCAAGACTTTCCTGTCAGGATCCAGGCATCATGCATCTTGCTGGAGCATTCTGAACTGCACCGTGCAAAGAAAGCAGGGGAGACCAATAACAAATAAGAGAAGCATGTGACTTGAACTACACCCCCTGATTCTAAAAAATTAGGATGCAGTGGAGATGCTGCAGTTGTGCTGCTTCAGAACTAGTAACACTTTGTAGCCAAAATCATGTCACCTTGTTTTGGCAGCGTTCCTTGTGAACATCGTGGCAATGCTGTCTCAGAGGTAACACTTTAAATACAGTGGAGGCTGCCGTGCCTTGCTTCTACTCCCCTGCTATGCATTGAACCTGCTCTTGTCTAAACTGTTAACGTTCTCATTGGTGAGCTGATTACAAGTGATTCTTGGTACCTCACCTGAGATTTTAGGGGTAGCACAGAAAAATGGGCTTACTACTGACAAGTGCCCCTTTACATGATCTCAACGGTGCGAAGAGGTCTTTGTACAGATGAAGAGCGTGGTTAAACTAATGTAAATGTTAATCTGTGCTCAGATTTCTAATAGGGAACCAGATTATATCTTTAATGAGTAGCCATACTACATGCAATAAACACACTTCAGATGTTGGTTTATAAAATTAACTTGATATGACACTGGCCAAGGTTATGCGACCGTTAACTTTTTTACAAATGGGTATCTCCCAGCATTTTGAATTTGTTTGCTTTTTAAAAAAAACACACACCCTCATCTGTTTTGGACAGCCTATTAAATACTACACAGTACAGACTGCTTTAAAAATAGCATAAGCTAAACATTGATGGTTTTTAATAAACCAGATTTAAACACTGAGTAAGTTTAATAAAACGGATACTTAAGACAAGCATAATGAAAGGTGAAGGTCTGTTTTCTTTTTATTCCATTTCTTAGCCTCTACTCTTCAATCCTATGTTTGGTTTGGGGTTTAAAGTAAATTATTCTCTTAAATGAAGTAATAAGAGAACTAGAGCGAGGAGCTGACCTGTGCAAAGAAATTTATTGCAGAGAAACTAGCAGACGGGGAGAAAAAAGTTCCTATATTAACTACAAAACAGTAAGTGCTAAGACTTTAATAACTTTATTGCAATGAAAATGTTTTTCATAGAGTCAAAACAGATTAGTAGCAAGAAAAAAATATTTAGTTCTTTCACTTGAAGCCAAACGGTGAAATTTTCAGTTAATCTGAATAGATTTATGGCTCTCATCACAGTCTGTTCCCTCTGATGATTTGGCACCTTTTTTTTTTTTTTCTAAAACCAAACACTTTGAGTCTGTATTTGGACCAGGGGGGAAGAAGGATTGCATGTGCCCTGCTGCCCTTTCACGGCCTTGTGTCCTTCCATCTCCCTCTGGTTTCTTACCAGCTCAGGTGACCACAACTGTGATGCCCTCACGCGTTTCTAAGCCTTGGTCTGTGTAAACTGCTGCCTCTTCTTCCCAACGTCTACAACTTGAGGAGATGCTGGACTGTAAATTTTATGATGCTTTGCCCCATTTTGTGTTTGCAATTTTTGCAGCTGCTTGTGATTTTATTTTTCTTTTTTGCCAGCACTACCAGGCCTCAGTAAATGCAGAGAATTTCCCCCAGAGCTTCTGTCCCTATTGAAAGCAGCCTCTCATACTGAATTGTTTCTGCTAAGAAAGAGAGGAGTTTCAATGTGAAGTTGAAAGGAATAACTTTTTAGTTTTCATTTACCATTCCCTGAAAGAAGCACTGAGAGAGACAAATGCATAGGAAATGTCATTTAAACTCATTTTCATGTGAATAGTGGCAAAAAAGGTTTTATTGGTCATAGAGGATTGTTGAGGCAGTGTGTAAAGAAGCTTTTTCTTTGGATGAAATGTATCACAAAGTCATGAAGGTTGTAAATAATTGAAATTTGACAAATGAAGGAAAAGGAGAAGGCTGTTTCATTTGTGTACTTGTATATAGATGAGAACCCACTTAGGTTTATCTATTTTATCAGGAGGGGCCTCTGGATATCACAGTTTCATGAGATATGATTTGTAACTATTAGTTGATATCACTGTAGTAACATGTTACTCTAACAGAATACCTCTTGTAAGCATTTTCTTGAGTTCTCCAATTCGTGTTATACCTAAGGATAAATAATCCAGGTTTTCCTAATGACGATGTTTAAATTAGAGCCACTGGTGTTCATGGAAGGAGCTGAGTTCAGTGGCTGATGATCCGAGAATAAAGTCTAATTAAGCTTTTTGAAAGGATACAGGCAGCAATTTGGAAGCTCTTTGTTTTTATTTATGGTGGTGTCAGTACAATATTTTTGACTGAATGTTGCAATTCGAGCTGGGGATGTTTAACCTGGAGAAGAGGAGGCTGAGAGGAGAATTACCTGAAAGGAGGTTGTAGAGAGATGGGTGATGGTCTCTTCAGCCAGGTCACAGGAGACAGGACAAGGGGAAATGGCCTCAAGCTGCACCAGAGCAGGGTCAGATTAGATGTTAGGAAAAAAATTTCACTGAAAGAGTTGTCAGGGCCCGGAACAGGCTGCCCAGGGAGGGGGTTGAGTCACCATCCCTGGGTGTTTAACAGACAGGTAGATGAGGTACTCAGGGATATGGTTTAGCACAGGATGGGAACCATTGGACTTGATGATCTTGAAGGTCTTTTCCAACCTTGTGATTCTGAGATTCTTTTTACCCCTGTGTGTGGAAATCCATTTTTCTATGCTCCTCCTGTTACTGATGTGCTCCATGTCTCTCCACGTTTTAGGTATGAATGAGTGTTGTCCGAGCAACCGCATTGTCTTTCCTGAGACATTTCACCTGCTCACCACATTATTCTGAATTCATGGAAATGAGACTTAACAGTTGCTGTTGGCATGAAACAGAACAAGGACCTCATTTTAAGGAAGATAAATGCACCTGTCAGGTTGACACAGGTAGGAGGAGGGGCAGCTTGTGGCTTTCCTTTGGACAGGTGAGACAAGCAGAGATGGAGCATTCCCAGAAAATGCAGCCCTGCTCCGAGCTGTGAACCAGAAACCAGCTTGCTGGATGGGAAAAGAAAAAATTTCATGTTCTTTCAGCCACAGTGTTGATAGGTAACTCTGGGAAACTCTTGTTCCACGGCAGCAGTGGTTCAGGGAATTTTGGTGGGTTGTGGTTTTTTTTATTTTTTATTTTATTAGTTCACTGCAACAACAGTTTTAATGCATCAGGGAGTGGGCTTTGTTGGAGAGGGGGATTTTTTGGAGCTGTGAAAATGTGAAAGTCCTGTACAATGTCACTGGATTGGTTCAGACACTGCTTCTGACAAGACTAACTATGATAACATGCAGAGATGAATTTCAAGTGACTGTTTATACAAGATAATATCATCACAGAACATCAGAAGAACATGACCCCCTCCCCAGCCATGCACGCCTTCCCAGCCTCGTCCCAGTGGGACATCACGTATGATTTCATGTAAGCCTTGTTCTGTGCTGGGTGGATCAGTCCTTTCTGCCACTTCAGCAGTGACTCCTCAATTTGGTGTGTGGCACGTTAAATAACTCTGCTCATGATCCCAAAGTGGTTAACCTCTGAGAGAGACCCCTTAGAAACTCTGAGAAACCAAAATACCATCTATTTAATGGGGTTCCCAAGTTCTCTGCACATGTGGAAGAGCTAAGATGCTTAGCTTTGTGTACCCATTGCATGTGTACTCATTGCATTTTTAACTCCTTTCTTGCTGTACCTGTGCTGCTCTCCCACATGCTCCCCATGTACCCTGTGAGATGCCATGTCCAGAGCAGTATTGCACAGTATCCTTGACTGAACCTGGCCGCTGACTTCTGTTTCTCACATATGCCATGTTCAGCTCTCATAACCCTTTCCTTTCATCTCAGCTGTCCCTCTTTCAGACCCCTACTCTGCATTTTCACAGTCTGTGCCTCCACGTTTGTCCCTTCAAGGACTGTCACTGCTCCAGAAGGAGCCACCATCGGGGAGCTGGGAGATAAGCGTGAGTGACAACTTAACCATGCTGTGCCATGTAAACTGTACATCAGTTGCATGAAGGATCCTGATCTTTCAGTTGTTCAAGAGATGCAACTGGGTTGATCTAATTTAAGTATTTTAGATCTTTCCCTTGAGGCATTTTTATGTAGTCAAGACTGAGAAGCCAAGTTATTTTCTTCCCAGTAGTATAAGACACATACAGTTTGCAGTAAAACCTATGTTCAGTTGTTTTTAACAACTTTTAAACAAAAATTTTGTCTTTATATTTAATGCCTTTGTACAGAACTTGGCCTTCCAATGGAAGGAAATATTTCAAAATCAGACTATCCATACCACTTACCAAATGCCTTACACCTTTCGAAGGACTGCTCTGAGCTGCTCTAAGAACTCCTGGGAAAGAAACACGATGGCTGTTTGCTGCAGCCACACGTTTCCTTGCTTGTGATTCTGGGACATGAATTGTACAGCTGGACTGTAGAGCAGGAGGAGGTGGAGAGCACAGCTGTGCTGACTCAACACTGGCGCCGGAGCCCAGCTGTGATGGTTACACTTTGTTTGCAGTTTCCTCCCAGCTGATGGGGTGAGTTGTCACCTTGCAGGGCAGTGTGGACACCTTCCCCTCCCTGCAGTGCCTGTCCTGGACAGAGGCAGCAGAAAGCCCTCAGAAAGTGCCAGGATTTTCTACCCTTTTTCGCAGGAGGGTGGCAGTACCCTGTAACAGGATGGGCAGGCTCCAGAGATGGGGGATTTATCTGCCCCCGGGTAGCGATGCTCAGAGAGGAGGGGAGGCAGCTCCAGAGAAGATTGCATACAAATGCTACCTCAAGGCTGGAAAGCACTCATATACCGTAGGCACCATGCTGGGCTCAGGTTGGGCATCCTGTGAGCACACATGCACCATTCCTAGCTCACCTTTGGTTCTGTAGAAACATGTCATGTGCAGTATGTGTGCCCTTTGGTAGCGCTATATGTTTTATGCTCTAGCATTGATGAACTTGGCTCCCTGGCTCCTTCAGTTTTCTCCTCTCTGTCCAATCTCCTTCCTTCAACCCCATGTTTTCTTTTCTCCCTCCTTCTTTTCCGGCCCCCCTCCCCCCGGTTAGGTTTGTGGTGGGCATAATGGAATGAGTTAAAAGGTGCCAAATTAAATTAGTTCACAGATTTTGGAAGATAGCCAGTGAGGAAATAGCAACTGCTTTTATAAGGAAGCACGAGAAGGGGGAGAATCTGTGTGCGTGTGCAAATGGAAACCCTGTGCCCAAAACCAAAGGCAAATGCTTATAAAGGTCTCGGATCCATGCAACGCATTTGTAGTGGTTTCTACTACTTCTTCCTGGAAAAAAACCCTTGTTTGTTCATAGAAACAGCCAGATGTACAGCACTCCTTGGGAACAGGACTAATGTATTGGTATTTTGTGTGCTTAGAGGTCACGTTGCTATGCTGATCAGTGAATGAGCTACCATCTCTTCCTTATTAACTCGGCGTGAGCGTGCATGATAGAGCATAAGCGCAGTGCATTCAGTCCACTGACTACACAGTAATGGTCTACGCTGCTTTAGTTCTCCTCTGAGCTTAGTAATGCAGCAGCCATGAGGAAATCTTTCCAGCTACAGCTTGCCTTTTCTTTACAAGTTGATCTCATTTCACTTGCTCATGTGACTTCCAGCAAAGTTAAATCTGTGGAGGCTTCCTCTCACTTCATTTCACCCTGAACTTAAAATAGTCAAAACCCTTTTATATGGCTTGCAACAAAAAACAGCCGTGGTGGCTTTCAACCAATTACATCATGATTATGCGGTAATCTGTGTTTTCTCTGTGTTCAGAAATGTATTTCTTCTGCCACGAGTGCTTGTTATAGAGTAGATTTATAGAAGAAAAAGGGGCACGCTTTCTGCTTTGTAAACTGAATATTTTATTATATTAGGGGTTTGCCAAAGTTCTTCTAATAGGTTTTGTGTCAGACTGTTGTGGGAAATGGTGCAAAATGGAATATATTTCTTACTTTCTCATAATTACTAATCTGAAGAAAAGTATGGACCGTACTCCACCAGCTTATTCTTGGTGGAACGCTGAACATCTAGATGAGAGCTGAATTCTTGGGTGGATTTACTGTATTCTTTCCGTCTGCTATTACCAATGGCACACAGTGTATTGAAATATGTTGCTTGAGATATTGAACTTGTAGTTCTTAAATGTGTTTTGGATTGTTTGCATGTACACATGTACCTCTACTGAAGGTCTTCAGAGCTCTTTGCAATGGCTAGCTTGCACATTTTTTTATTCTACATTTATAAAATATATAACACATGCTACATAATATCTATTGGATAGATTCTAGATCTTGCACTGGTATAAAGTATAGTATACAGCTAGAAACCAGGAGAAACTAAGTAAACTGCTTGCCAAATCCAGAGAACAGCTGTGTGGCAATGTTAATGATGCAAACACTAACAACAAAAATTGGGAACTGTGATTCTTCTGGGTCCTTAATTCTAACCATTAAGCAGTAGTTTTCAGTCCTACACTCGCATTTTATAAAGGCTTGCTGTTCTGGGGAGGGAATGCATAATGAAACTGTATTGAGGAGGTTGTCTTCAGCTTCCCGACTCTCAAGTATTTTGGTTGAACCTACCATATGACCACAGATCCTTCAGAGACTTGATAATGTGCTAAGGCAAGTAAGTGATAGTTGGGAAAAGCCAGTATGTCTTTGCTGCGGAAATAAATGGTAGCCAGAGCAGTAGTTGTCTTGCTTCTCTCTCCTTCCGCTGCTCTTTTCTGGCTTTCAGCATCCTAACAATACTGATCACTGACCATAAATAAAAAAGAGAAAGTAACTTTCTTCACATGAAACTGAAAATGATGGTGAAGGCTGAGATGAGGGGCAAAGGAGAATTGACTGTTCAGACTTTGCTTATAGTAGATTAAGTGACAAATTTGAAGTATATTGGCTTTTAATCTCATAACTGGATGGTGTCTCAGTCCCAGAAACTGTCTTCTAGAGTGGCTGAGCAGTGAAGAGCAGATTGCTGAGAAGTTGCCCTGCTCTGAAAATAAAGAGAGCCCTGAACAAAACATTGGCAATTGACTGGAAAGCCGAGCACTTGTTCCACTCTGAGGAGAGATCAGAGCATCTTTCAAAAGAGAAGTACTTCTGGGGTTCAGTATGGGACCTGACACCATTGGGTTCACTTGAGATCTTGGCTTTCTGCTCGTGCTTCTCCTCATCTTCTTTCTCAGTTGCTGTCCAGAGGTGCTGGCTGTTTCTCAGTCCATGTCACCAATCTCTCAAGTGTTCCTGAAGCAATAGAGAGATGTATTCGAGCATCTTGTTTCAGGGAGATTCCTTGAAGATGTCCCAGCAGTGAATGAAAATCAAATGAAAAAGTGATATATCATGCACAGTGTGTTTCTGAGAGGGGAAATGAGCCGCTGAGGTTTTCAGACTAGGAGATAGATTGCCTTTCATTTAAATGACTGCTTTGCCTTGTTACTTTTATAGAGAACCTTGGGAAAACTGCATATTCTGAGCTTTATTTCAAGTTCAAGTTAATTATTCATGTGATTATTTTTCTTTCCTAGGTACCACCTTTCTCCATTCCATAGTCTGACAATAAGTAATATATCTAATATGCCTGTACTTTTGGACCAAAGAAAATAACACTCAACAATGAATTTATTTTGTGTTTGGCAATCAAAGTTCAATACATATAAAGAATTAATCTGTTTTTCATTTATGCAAGCACAAAAATGCATTTAAGAAAATTCAGTTTCCTTTGTATTTTACACTCTTTAAACTCCAACTTGGCTTTAGTGACTTTTTTTCCAACTTAAAACCATGTTTGCCAAGATTCAAACTGAGTGAATTTTTATTGCATGGTTATAAACCATTGAGGGGGAGAATTATATAATGGAAAAATGTTGAAATAGCCTTGACTCAAAAAGCACAACTAGCATACAGCACCCATTAGACAGAAAGGCCATCACTAATATTTTCACTGAAATGCTCCTATAATGCTTTCAAATGCACCCAGGGTGCTTTTCACAGGTGGAATCAATGTAATATGTTAAGGAGTAATGACCAATGGGGAGGGCATTTCCTGGCAGCTAATGACTAGTTGGGGTGAAAGGTATGGTGAAGCCACCAGCCCTGAGTCTCTCAGGTCATTAGCTGCCAGGAAATGCCAAACTCGAAGGTCATCAGTACAAATACAAGCTGTGCAAATCCAAAGATGGAAATGCAACTAAACAATTAATATTTTTATATATTGGAAGCATAGCTATGGAACTGTTCATTGCATCTGATGCTTGTTTCTGTTTATGGGACAGGCCTTCTTCTTGTTGGCTGCAGATGGCTCAGCCGCCAGAGCCAAGTGAAAGGGAAGCATGGTGTTAGCTGCCCCATCCCATGGGCTTCACACCATTGGGAAAGCCCAATGGGTGAGCTTGAGGCTTCACTCATGGTTGTTGGGAAAGAAGATATGCATCAGGTGAAGATAGGTAAAGAAATAAGCTACATTTATTATTAGGCTCAGGGTTAATTATGATCAGAAATACCATGTTAAAATACCTACTCTAAAGGTCAACATCCAATCCTGAAGTGAAGCTCAAGTCTTATTTGTCAGCAGCTCATTTACGCCTTCTTGCAAGTAAAACTATTCTATGAATTTCCTGTCTGACCCTGCTTTTACCAAACTTACCAAGTAGAGGGGTTGGGTGCAAATAGAACAAGGACATTCTGGAGAAGAGAAAAGGGGATACTGGAGTTCCGATGATGCTGGAATTGTGCAAGGCCTTTGACACAGTCCCCCACAACATCCTTATCTCTAAATTGGAGAGATGTGGATTTGATGGATGGGCCATCCAGTGGATAAGAAACTGGTTGAAAGAACATAGACAAAGGGTGGTGGTCAATGAGTCTATGTCCAGGTGGAGGCCAGTGACAAGCGGGGTCCCCCAGGGGTCTGTCTTGGGACCAGTGCTCTTTAACATCTTTATCAATGGCATTGATGATGGGATTGAGTGCACCCTCAGCCAGTTTGCGGATGACACCAAGCTGAGTGGTGTGGTTGACACCACAGAAGGAAAGGAGCCATCCAGAGGGATCTTGACAGGCTGGAAAGGTGGGCCCAGGTGAACCCAGTGAGGTTCAACACTGCCAAGTGTCAGGAGTTGCACTTGGGCCAGAAGAATCCCAGGCATAGATACAGACTGGGAGAAGAGTTCCTTGAGAGCAGCCCTGCTGAGAAGGACCTGGGTGTCAAGGTGGATGAGAAACTTAACCTGAGCCAGCAGTGGCTCTTGCAGCTTGGAAGGCCAATGGGATCCTGGGCTCCATCAGCAGAGGGGTGGCAGCAGGGACAGGGAGGTGATTGTCCCTCTCTGCTCTGCCCTTGTGAGGCCCCAGCTGGAGTCCTGTGTCTAGATCTGGGGCCTGCAATACAAAAAAGATGTGGGACTGTTGGAGAGGGCTCAGATGAGGCCATGGAGATGATTAGAGCGCTGGAGAACCTCCCCTACGAAGAGAAGCTGAGGGAGCTGGGCTTGTTCAGCCTGGAGAAGAGAAGGCTGCGGGGGGACCTCACTGCAGCCTTCCAGTCCCTGAAGGGAGCAGAGAAACAGGAGGGGAATCAGCTTTTTAAAAGGATAGATAATGGCAGGACAAGGGGGAATGGACTAAAGCTAAAGGAGGGAAGGTTCAGATTAGATATTAGGGGGAAGTGGGAAGTTTTTTCACAGAGAGAGTGGTGAGGTGCTGGAACAGGCTGCCCAGAGAGGTGTTGGATGCCCCATTCCAGGGAGTGTTTAAGGCCAGGTTGGATGGGGCCCTGGGCAACCTTGTGTAGCTCCAGGCCTGGAGGCTGGTGACCCTGCCTGTGGCAGGCAAGTTGGAAATCCATGATCCTTGGGGTCCCCTCCAACCCATACCATTCTATGATTCAGGTTGTGATGCATTGATTCTGGTTGCTGGATGAGGATCCTGATGCTCCTAGCTGGAGGAGAACGCAGAAATACCCATGGAGATGTCAGCTTTACAATAACCACTCAGGAAAGGCTGGAAAATGTTTTGTTTCTGTTAACAATGGTTTGGCTATGCTTCCAGACTTTTCTTTTTGAACCTGGCAGCTGCCAAGACTTTCGCCAGCTGCTTTTTTGCATGTTCAGTGAATATTTATCCCAGCAGAGCAGAGACACCAGTATTTTTCAGCATAACCTGTATGGTCAAATCTTTGGCTTCTTCAGCGATTCAAACTGAAATACCATCTGGCAGCAATATAAAGTCCAGCTCAGCTGCTCACTGAGTCTGGTGAGAGGTAGAACAGGAGAGTACGAAAGGGTCAGTAAAATGATACAACTGGAAAAAAAAACCCAACCCTGTTCTGTATCAACAACATTATCAGGTACCACTGCTGTTCAAATACTGTCAGGGCCAGTTTAAGAAATCCTGCGGTATGTTGTCTTGTGTCAGGGTCAGTCAAAGAAATCCTGTGATATGCCTCGTTGGTATTGTCTTCTGGTTAATTTTTAGGAGGGTACCATTAATGAGAGAAAACACATAGCTTTGGGGAGAAGAACCAGGGTTCTCCTGTCGTATGAAGCTGTTTTCCCTTGGTGGAAGATGACTATTGCGTTCACAAATGCGCACTAACGAAGAGGAACAAATAGCATTCGTTGTAATTCTCTTGAAGCAACAATCAGAGTCTGTTTAAAAGTCAAGTGTCTAGCAGCACATGAATTAACTTGACAGAATTAGGAAAATACTGTGGAAACTGGAAAGTGTACTACATAAAGCTGACTCTGTTTTCCCAATTCATACTCCGGTGCATTTGTATGATTTTTATACATAAATGAAGCATTGTGTAATCTGTATAAATCATTTATAAGTACTGGGAGCTGTAGTATCTAGAGCATGAAGTGTATGGAGCCAGTGAAAAATACCTGGAGAAACAATAATGTTGATGCCATGACGGGGAAGTAAACACATCTCTTATCTGTCTGTAAAATAGAAAAATGTTAACTGCACAAGAGGCATAGTTACTATGCTACATTACTTTTTCAGAGCCTTTGAGGGCAGCACACATACCTTTGTGATTTATTTTTTTTCTGTGTAAATGTGCACATCAGTCTGTGCATCAACTTGAGAGCAAACAAAACTTGTGACCTTTTTGTTTTCACATCTATGTTTCTATTATTCTGTGAACAGGACAGCAAACTGTCCCCATCTCGCGTAGCTTCCTCTGACTCTCTAGCATTTGCCCTTTAATTTGGTGGCACTCCATTTGTAAGACATCTTTCCTGTGAACGTAGTTCAAATTAGTTTCTTCACATTTCACAGGCACAATGTTTTAAATTGAATTTCCTAATGCTTGCTGTGTTGAAAGTGAGTGATCAGGACAACGGGAGCTTTAGGTCTTATTCTTTAAATGAAGAAACCCTGTAAGAGGCCTCAGCTACTGAGCATGTTCAGGAAGCAAATATCCAAAGGCTCTGTACTCAGACTCCTGGAAAAAAACTCATGGCAAACTCGAGATACAAAGCACAAAACCCTTTCCTTATTCAGAAAACCCCTCCTAATTTTAAATTATGGGGTATTTACATGCCTGTCATTGTCCTGTAATTCTGAATAACTCTTTATTTGTCACAAAACTGATTTTTTTTTTATTTTTTTTTGCTGGGACATTCAAAAAATACGAAAGTAAAAAAATCCAAATATACATACAACAGGATGAATCCTCAGTTAGCTTCAACATAATATCCAGAAGTATAAAAATACATTTATGTTATTTATATTTGGTAAATAAACCCAGTTTTTCAAGTTGCAGAACGAGTGAGACTGGACGTTTGGAAAAAAAGAAAAAGATGAAATGGCTTTAAAAAGAGATGGGGAGGGGTGGGGTGGGCTCGGCTCAACAGAAGAAAGAAGCAGCAAGAGTTAGGGGAGAAATCTGTACAACTTCTATTAAAAGCCAACCAGAATGGAGAAGGTATAGTCAATACATAAGGTTTACTAACCAATTATCCTGCTCGAGGGCTTTCAGATGGTGCTAGGTAATACCCCATTTCTTTCCTTTTCCTCAGATAACCGCGGTCCATGCTTCATAGACTGCTCTTTCTTGTATCTGACATCCACAATATGAGTGGTGGTCCAGATCTCCAGCACAGAACAACAGAGCAGCTTGCACGGGTAAGTAAGTAGGGACACCTGAGCTGAGTTTCCTTTAAGTAAGCTGACTTGTGAATTTTGTTCTGGCAGTGTTACCATGTTTTAAGTCTTTAGTATGGGTCACCAAAAGGTTCTTTTTTGGGTTTCAAGAACAAATTCATTCAAAAACCTCATCTGCCTGGATATCTTCATAGTACATGCAAGTCCAATCATTTTCCACAGCTTTTGGCAAAGTATGAAGTACCACTATTCGTTTCCTGGCCAGGGATATTTGAAACTTGGTTGTTAACAGCCTAATAAAAAGCTTTCTCTTGAAAAATATAGAATATTGATCCAAATTGTAATTCATATTTGTCCATTAAGCGTGATTCCAAGATCATCATTTCAGTGCTCTGTCATGACTGTAAAAAGCTGTCTCACCATGATGAAACTCTTGCTAGGTTTTCCTAGGGTGTAGATATGAACCTGGCTTTCTCACTTGCTCCTTTTTAAGAGCACAAGAAACAAGGAAACTAATTTCACTGACTGATTTAAAGCTGTGTTCTCTGCAGTAGACAGCTCCTGGAATAGCAACAACCCACCCATTTGCTGACACAGACATCAGATTAATCAGAGTTGTTGGTGTTTGGTTTTTTTTCTCCCTGACATAAGGCTGCACAATCTCTGACTCCAAAAGTTAGAGGGGTCAGAAAGGTTCTTTTCTAGTTAAGGTTTTGGTTGGAAATGGGCTTGCCATAGGACAAGAGAGGTCCTACAGCAAGGAGGCGAAAGCTTCAAAGGTAAACTTCTCATTAGAGGTTTGGCAAGCAAAACAGGAGAAGCCTCTGCCAAGTGTCCCATGTCCAACAGTGCCTAGCATCCTACGCAGAACGAAGTCTAGTGAAACTTTTGGTACCTTAATGAGCTAAAAAGGCCATAAAAAAGGCAGTGTTTATAACATGTGTGTTGTGCCAGAGACCAAAATGAATCCACTTGTTCTCTCCCTGTGTGAAGGACAAAGAGGGAATTCATGGCAGAGAAATAAAAGACATTATGTCAGGCTTACAAGGTTGGGTTTTTTTTTTCTTGTTTTAAACTTTTTTATATGCTTTATCAATTAATTACCATAAAGTAATGTTTATCTTTGTTGCATTTCAGTGGCAGCTCTGACTGCTTATGATTTGTTTCCAAAGTAAATGTTCGAGCCTTTTCGACTGACATGACAGAATATACCGTTTCCATTAAAAAACAAAGTCTTAAAAGTCATGTAAACAGCTTTTTACAGATTCAGTAGTCACCTATCTGTGTTTCTGCAAGCAGACCAAAGGACACAGAGCTCTGCCAGAGCAAAAAAATAAAAAATTAGTTGGTGATTTCAGCTGGCGACAGGCACTGCGTCCTGGTGTGCACGGGCAGGCGCCTGTGCCGCTGCCACTGCTGTCAGCAGGGTGCCAGTGTCTGGGCAGCTAGGGTCCCAGCTCTTTCTTTTATGTTCTTTTTAATGTTATATTAAAGATATATTTCTATTACATAGATATTATTTTACTATTTTAATGTGTTATGTATTTATTTATACCTACTTCTATTATGGATCACTATGTGTAAAAGCCCCTCGGAGACACAAATGTTATTCTTCAACAGGAATATATCTGTAGGAATATAGCTTGTATATGTGATTTAATATGTTTACAGAGATAGTTGTTACACCATGTAACCACTATTTTGCTGTCATCCATAACATCAGCAACATGCTGGTTATGTCTTGAACTTCAGCCTCTAAAGCAGACGCTGAAAGCCATGTGCTTACATAGAGGAGGAGGAAGTTGCTATACGGTCGTGGAGTTTTGATTATGAGAGAGCATGGATGTAAAAATTCAGACTGTCTTTGATTTACTGGCCTGAGACTAAGAGGTTCACAATGATTTTTAAAGCTTTCTGTGGGAGACTCTATCAGCTATCTGTAAAAGACTGGTTCAGACAAATCACCTTTGCTGCTGTTAACCTGCATAGGTCTGGAAGGTAGCATGGAGCTTTCAAAACCAACTGGTGGTTTAAACCAACATCCTTCTCCTGGCTCTCTTTTTTGCACTAGGGGCTTTGACAGAAGAGCCCAGTAGACAAAAAAGTGTCCTCAGAAGTCACCTCAAAGTGAATCTTGCATATTAGCTATCTCTCAGGTATCCTCTGCTTAGGGTTGGTTTGCTTTGATGGAACTGTGCTGTGAAACACGCTGCATAAGCTATGCTCCAGTGGGAAACTCAAATATGTACTTAATAAAATGCAGTCATGGTATTTTGAAGTAAAGTTGTAAGGACATATTAAATGGACTCGCCAGCTGTGTCCCATCGCTTCTTCCTCTTCTCTTCCCATTAATGCAATGCTAAAGGTCTGAAAACCTGAGCTTGTGACCCCCTTCAGGGGGATTAATTGTCCCACTGAAAGGGAAGTTGAAAAAAAAAAAATTGCCTAAGCATCATCTTTTGTTCCTGTTTTGCTCACTTTGTATTACTTCAATTGTAAAACTGATTCTGTGCTGCTGGGATGGAAGGACTTTCCCCTACTGAAATAATGCCTGCAAGGTCTTCCTCCTCATTTTCCTCTCCTATTCATCCCTAGTGCCCAAGCAATAGCTGTAGGAGAAAAGGTCCATTGCTTTTGTTGTCTTTTTAGTTAAAATTCTGCTGGAAAGAGTGCAGCTACTAAGGAATGAATCATATGCATCCATCTGTACAGCCACTCACAAATGCTTATTATGACATCAGAAAGTTATCAGGCCAGCTACTGAGCCACACAGAAATTCATTCACTGACATAAGAAGGATCCTTGTGACATCAGATGTCACTCTCACTGCTAATGCTTCCTGACACAAAGGGCTTTGCTCAGGAATTTTGAGGTTTAACAGGGGCAAGTGTAGGGTCTTGCATCTAGGGAAGAACAACCCCAGGTACTCGTATATGTTGGGGACTGGCTGTTGGAGAGCAGAGTGGGTTAGAGGGACCTGGGGGTCCTGGGGGACAGCAGGGTGACTGTGAGCCAGCAGTGTGCCCTTGTGGCTAAGAAGGCCGATGGCATCCTGGGGTGTATTAGAAGGGGGTGGTTAGTAGGTCAAGAGAAGTCTTTTTCCCCTTCTACTCTGCCCTGCTGAGACCACACCTGGTATATTGTGTCCAGTTCTGGGCCCCTCAGGTCAAGAAGGACACAGAACTCCTTGAAAGAGTCCAGCACAGGGACACCAAGGTGATGAAGGGAGTGGAATACCTTCCTTAGGAGGAGAGGCTGAGGGAGCTGGGCCTCTTTAGCCTGGAGGAGACTGAGGGGTGACCTTATTCATGTTTATAAATATGTAAAGGGCAAGAGTCAGGAGGATGGAGCCAGGCTCTTCTCAGTGATGGCCACTGATAGGACAAGGGGCAACAGGTGCAAGCTGGAGCAGAGGAAGTTCCATGTGAATGTAAGGAGGAACTTTGTCACTGTGAGGGTGAGGGAGCCCTGGGACAGGCTGCCCAGAGGGTTTGAATGTCTCTAGAGAAGGAGACTCTACAGACCCTGCCTGGATGTGTTCCTGTGTGATTTAGTCTGGGTGCTCCTGCTCTGGCAGGGGGTTGGACTAGATGATCTTTCGAGGTCCCTTCCAACTCCTGATGTTCTGTGATTTTGTGATTCTGTGATTTCCTCTGAGGAGTCACCAGTGCTGTGTAGACAACTGTTTGCATGGGGCATATGAATCACAGCAGGAAAAAACTCTGGTGGTCTGAGTCTGTTTAAAGCCTTAGGTCAGAGTTTCCATCTATAAACATTCTCTTGTATGTTTATGTTTTTATACAGCTTGATTTATTGGAGGTGAAAAACACTGTATACTAACTTTTTTAAGCTAACTGATTAATTATTGTTGATAGTAGAATATGCTCATCAGTAATAACTCAGATGATCACCACATAGCACCATACTATCAAGCTCATCTGCATGATGAGCTGTTTGGTGCAATGTCAGGAAAAGAGCCATGGATTTTCTCACCTTGTGAAAAAAAAATCAGTTTCATAATTGTAATGTTGCCACGTTAAACTGTTCGTCTTCAGAACAGATGAAATGTCTCAGTTTAATTTCTGTCTGGGGGAAATCACAGAGCTCTCTGGTACGCTCATGGATTGGCAGTGTGAAAAGTACTTTGTTGGAAGTTGGGAGCCACTCCTGGATCTTCATCTCCAGGCACAATTGACGTGTTTTGTGTGTAGAAAAAAGACATTTAAACTTTGGGCTGTAGTTACGACGGCAGTAAAACAATGCTTTGCTTCTGCTTGTAAAGCGCAGCATAAGCTCCAGGTTTGTTTGTGAGTGAAATAAATTACTGTATGGCAAGGTAGCTTTCATACAGATTCACAGAATTTTAAGGGTTGGAAGGGACCTCCAGTGATCATTGAGTCCAGCCCCCGTGCACTTAAAGTGTAGCTCTACGTCCAAGGCAGTTTGTGGGTATCCTCCCGCTTAAACTGCCGTTGAGCGAGCTGTACGGTGCGGTCCCAGCTGAGGGCTTGGTTCCCAAAACAAAAGGAGTTTGTGCCACTGCTGGTCCAGCACCAAAGGTGTCTGCGGATCTGCCTTATGCTTGCTTCAGGCCTCCTGTTCTTCTTCAGCTTCTCCTCTACACGGGGTTAGGAAATGTGTTTGTGTGGCACTGATATCCCCTGCGATCCTCTTGCAGGGCTGAAGGTTTCAGTGGGGGTGTTTTGGGAAAGGCAGTACTAAAAGCACATGTTTTTTCTTTTTATACCAATTTTTGTGTGTTCTTGCCTCATTGCTCACCACTAGAGCAGCACGAACTCGCAGCCTTTCTGAGAGGCTCCTCTTTCATTTCTGTATCTCTAGCATCAACTGCTCATCTTTTGCAAAGAATTCAGTATGTGCTTTTTCTTAAGTCTAACTTTCCTTCTTTTTCCTCATCAACCAGATTCAGTTCCCTCAAATGTCAAACTTCCTAACTTTGTTACTAACTTGAAATATGGAGCAGAGAGTACTGTTGCTGCTTTTCTGTCCTGCACAGTTCGAGCTAAGCTTCAAGTGTAGTTTACAACCATAAATGTAACTGAGTGATAATACAGGGATGAAAGAAAAGGATTTATTTGGGTGTATCTAGCAACGCAGTGTTTGCTGGTAAAAATAACACCAGCACAAAATGTTCCTTAGAAATCCAAAATCAGGAATATATTTTTTTAATTATTAATCTCCTATTTTGGAAAAAAAAAAAAAATTTAAATTGGCCTATTTGTAGGCAGAAGTGTGTGTTAGTTATTTTATGATGTGTGATCCGATCACAGGGACGAACAGTTTATGGCAATGCAGTCGGCCGTAGGAAGGATCCAACATCAAAAAATCCAACAAACCTCCCTGACTTTCACTGTGACACTATTCAGAAGAAATTTAGTTCCTGGACCTGAAGTAGCAAACAGGCATGAAACGTGATATTGTTCAACGGTGAATTTCAAATCTTTCACAGGGGGAATCCAAGAGAAAAATGACCTCTGAGCAGCCAGAAATCACTGCCTGCCAACTGCTGACATCTGTACTTCTGGTGATGCTCTGGAATTCCTGACATATGAGGTTGAGCATACAGAGTAAATTAATAAACCAAACATAATAACTCTGGATTTCAGCTCAGTTTCTTTATATTAAAAAATAGTGAGCAGAAAACCTCAGCAGGGCAACTGTTTCTGAAGAAAACACGTCTTGTTTTGACATCGCTCCGATCCCAGTTCAGCTCTGTGTTTGAATCCATCCGTACCTCCAGTTTCGACCTTATATGCTATGGCAAGGAAGCGCTCCCTCGCTGACCTGATACCGCATTCTTTCAGTGTGAGACTTTCTCAGTCTTGAGATACTCTTTACAAGCAGCTCAAAAGTTCGGGGCTCGGATCAACACTTTCAGCACAGTCAATCCAGCCCCAAATGTTACAGCTCAATTTCTTCTGGTTCATGACTTCCATACTGATACTCAAACAGCTACAGGGAAATACAGTATATAACCATAATTTTCCACTTTCTGCTAGAAAGTTTTTATCTATCTGCATTTGGTTTTATGGTAGGGTAGTTTCTGGTTTGAATTTTATCTAGCATAAAAACTGCTTAAAGGAGCAGACCTAGATACGATTTTGTTATTCTTTTCAGATTTTGGCTGAAACTGAAACATGGAGGAAAACCAATTGTCCTCCTTTCTCCTGCTCTAAAAGATAAGTGTGACATGAAGCACATGCCTCTCTTAAATGCTCTCGCATGTGCCTAGCATTTTAGGTCAATAAACCCAGCTCTGGAGCAAGGCTGAGGCCAGCGTTATGGATTAAGGATTTGTCACAAGGGCCAGTTTCCAGGCAGAGGTTTCTTTGTTCCTCCAGAAGGGTTTATTCATACACATTATTTCTTTTCTTTATGACTCTGCTTTCCCGTGCTTAGCCACTCGATGCTAAGAGGATGCATCCGTGCTTCCTCACCGCCCCCACGCTTTCCCCATGCACTTCTTTCCTTGCAGTGCAGATGTTTGAAGGATGTAGACATGGATGTCCATGTGGAGTCTCCCTTGGCAGATTGGAAGACATTGTCACCGCTTCTGTGTTTCCAGGACTCCTGGAACAACCCAGAACTTGCAGCGTCTTTGTCTTTTACACGTACATTGACCTCAATGAGCACCCGAGCTTTAGAGTTGTAGCTCCTAGAAGCCCTTCCCGTCAGCATTGGTGCTAAACATGCTCTCAGCCGACGGTGCTTTGGCCTGTTTCTCAGCTTGGGCCTAATGCCAGCCATCTGTGTGACACCACATAGCGTCTCGTTACGGGCTACGTGGCAAAGCAGTTCTTGTGCTGCCAAGCTCATCGCCGTGAGACAGCCGTGAAGGGTTGTACCCAGCGCAGCCACATCAGAATAAAACTTTTCCTTTTTTTACAGAAGATATGGACCTCCATGCCTTTGCCAGGTAGCTGCTACTTCAGGTCCTGTGAGAAAGCTGTGCACGTGCTGAAAAGGTCCTTTCATACTTCATCCATGCTCTTCCCATTCTAAACCTCCCTTGTTTTGCCATACGTCAGTGAAAACCTCTGTCTTCCAGGAGAGGCTGAGTAGAAGTTTCTACTTATTATGGCCTCTTGGAAAGAAGCCAGTTATTAGTTGAAGCAAATCTAAACAAAATCTGTCTGGATAGCGTTTGCTCTTTTTTCCTCGGTTACCTGCCTAAGGATGCCAGAAATAGGTGCACTCGGACATTCATGTGTTTTCATGCAAAACAGATCATGATTTCAGCCAGCCAAAGAAAATTAACTTTAATATCAGGCAGATGAGACTTTTTATGTGGCTTTTGAATTACATCCACTTTCTGCCACTTCATTTTCAAGCACCCCATTCTCTATCTTCTTCTGTCCCTGGAAGTGAAGTGGCCACAGCTGCGTGAGTCCTGTTCAGAAAGCATGAGGGAAGGAGAACTGGGAATGCTCAGCTGAAGACAGGCTTCTTTTTTGCCTTCCAGTGCCTCCACTCCCAGAGATTTACTGTAACTAAATAATGGCCTTAATAAGATCTTAGTCTCCCATAAAAATAATGAAATTAACTCTGTCGAAAGACTGTTTTCCTTTCTGACAGCAAGATGGAACGTTAATGATCAATTGATTGCCTGTTCCTTTCTCTTGCCCTTTTAAAAAAAAATGTTATAAATACAGATTTAAGAGGATATGAAAGAGGTGAGAAAGGAAGATTATGGAAAGACTAGTGAGAGGCCTTGTGAGATGTCTGAAGAGTCTGGAGCACAGCCTGTGGCTCACCGTCGGAAAAGCAGCGCGACAGTCAGAGCTGATCGCTCACACACTTCCCTAGATCTTGGTTTAGCTCCTCTTCCCCCAGACTTTTTATTTTCCTCAGCTTTGACATCTACATTGTTTTTACTTGTCCCTTACTGACATCCGAATCAAAAGTTTTCTTCTTGACTTCAGCCCCCCCCCCCAAAACTGCTGGGAGGTGGTTGAGGATTAGTGCTTAGGGAGTAAATAGCCCTGGGCCAGCCAGACCTAGAGGGATTGAAAGGGAGAAATCTCTTCAGACAAGGAACCTGAAATAAAGTAATCTGAAAGCAAGTGTCTGACTGAAACCTTGAGTGCCAGCTTCACACCTGGGCAAGGAAGTAAGTTTTCTAGCTATGGAGAAGATGTGTGCCTCCACATAGAGCATGGCTAGCATGCTGACCTCGTTGTCCGAGGAGAAACAGCCCAGAAGGAGAGAGAACAGTGTAGTCCAGTATGCCATCAGTGTTGGCTGCTGACAATGGTTTTATTTTATATCAGTGGGACTAAGTGGTGGAATTTGGGTTGCAACATGGATACCCTGAGAAATAAACTCAGCCTTATTTACAATATGTCACAGAAAGTGTCTTGGAGCAGAATGCTACACTTATTTTAAAGACTCTTATTATAGGTGGTATTGCAGCTGACCTGGAGATAAAACTCACTGTCTGTCCATTTCTCAGACCAGAACCATTCTCAGTGTGGGTTCTGAGCAGCTCTTTCCCCCGCAGTGCTGCTGCGTGGTGAGCAAAGGAGGACTCAATGCCATGATCAATGGAAAAGGGGAGACGTGCCAAATGGATACACCCTTCTGCATGCACTCACTGGTGAGTGGGTAAAGTATTTTGGGGGGGGAGGGTGTCATAAGTAACAGAAATACAGTAAATACAGTGAGCAAGCATCCTTCACACTTGCCTTATTCCAATAATTAGACTACTGTCACTAAAAGTGGGGAAAAAAACCCCAAGAAATACTTAAGAACTGTTAATTTGTGATGTAGTTTTTCTAATTATCTCTAGAGAGAGCAGGGTACAAGGCAGAACTTTTCCTTCCTGAATAGGAAGGGTTGTTAGGAGACGTCTTGGCCCCAGGCTCTATGAAACTGAAGACCTAGCCCCACAAAGGACTGGAGTGTGTGTGGGGGATGGTATCCCCAGCAGGCTTTAGGTAGGTCTCAGTAGATAAACCTGAAATTCTAGCATTCAAAATGCAGACTTGACTGCTTAACAGTCATTTAAACCTCTACACTCTAGATGTTCTTGAGCTTTGGGACCTCAAGTTCTTATTTCACCTTGCAAACATTTGATACCTGTGTTCTTTAAATCACCCTGCCTTGCCAAGCGTGCAAATATATACATTCATATACGGGTGTATTTACCATATCAGACTTCATGTTAAATATAGCAGTGCTCATTGCTTTCTTTTAAAACATATCCCAAAAAGAGTTGGAAGCAGTACTGTACTAACACCTTTTACCCTGTGATGAAAGGTTCCCTGCTTCTACACTGTGGCTATGAAGTTGTACTTGAAAGATGCTCATGCACATAGCGAGCATCTGTGCAGAGGTTCAACATTCAAGCATGCACAGCAGGTGGAATTCAGATACAAAAGGAAGTGTTTCTCCTCTCTGATTTTTGAATACTACATGGGACCAGAAGTAAAGGACCCAAGACAAATAGCCTGATGTGGAATAGTGAGGCAATGGAAAGCCCCACCAGAGCACAAGGAGGGTGAGCTAAAAGGATTCAGCTGTGCCTCACTATACCAGCAGCTACGGCTACCAGCAGGGTGAGAACAAATAGCTTCCTCATGATAGCATCTCCTGGAGCACCTGAATCAGACCTAGGCATTTCCTGCTCTGCCTTTAGTGGATAAAAAGGAGGAGAATGACCTTCAGAACAGGGCTTGAAGCTGAGGATAAGTTTCTGTGTGTCAGGTACTGTCCTACTATTGATGCAATTTATTATTTGGGCTTAAAATGTCTTTCTATCTGACTACTAGAATAAGTAGAAGGATATGTGGCCCCTGTTGTGTGTGTTGCTATGCTTTCTTGGGGGGAATTTCTGGTCAATACATGAAAAAAAATCATTTGGAATATTGTGGTCGTCCACACGCCCATATTAGCAAGCCAGAAAAACAAAGAGCTCCAGAGAGGACAGAGACCACTACCTTCCTTATGTATAGAGCAAAACCTGTGTGTTCTCTTGATGTGTTGTAACTTTTAGCAGATCAGGCTTGTGCTGCTGGAGGCCCTATTGCAGCTGAAGGCATCACTGCTTCTTCTGTGTTTTGAGACCCGCAGGACCTTGGGATGCAGAATATAAATCTCACTTGCGTTCTCAGCATTTTGCACTTTAGATTATATGGCTTTAAGAATTGCAACCCGAGGCAAGCTGCTCACAGGATATACATATATATGCTAATGGTATACATAGGGGGCCAGTATGCATAAGTGTAGGCTGTGAATCTTCATGTGGTGGCCAGACAGCTGTAAGCTTAGTACAGTGCCAGTTCTGACAGCCAAAATCACTCTGTATGTCTAGATACTGATTCTGCAACAGCTGCCCTTTCTGCTTAGCTAGAAACCTTCCCCTCCATGGGGGATGAATTGCACAGCTTTAGACAAGTAAGAAATAGGAGTTCTCTTTTGCCTTTTAAAAAAAATAATTAAATTATTTGTCCCTGAAGTATCTTATGTGTTTACCTTGGCCCTGATGTAAAGGAGGCAAATGAAATTCATTTCTGAAATGAAATAATGTTACTTCTGCTTAGAAGAAAAGAAGTTACATACACTCAAAGAAGCTTTCTAGAAGCTAATTACCTCAGTAATAACAATACAGTCTTAATGGATAGGTCTTGCTTCTGGTCATTTAGGAGAAACCTTTTGTAATAAGATTCTCTGGAGAATTTTCTGTGTCATTTCCTTATCACAGTTGGGATTGTCTTACTGATTATTTTTAGCCGACTTTTTAAGAGGTCCAATCTTGCTCCCATGCCATTTCCTAGGGCTGGGGAATTGCCTCATGGAGTGATCATATGAGTTCTGACACTGGTTTAATAAATGATTACAGATGCTCGCAGGTACTTTTGCAAACCGTTCCCCAAAGTATCTCCTGGGGGAAAATAAATAAATAAATATAGGGCTGGTTTTGATTTTACATTGCACCAATCATCTACCAGCATGTCTCTCAAAACCAGTCAATTAGTTTCTCCTTTGTAATCCAGAATAAAACCAGTAGTATATTGCTTGCTTTTAATATTTCTGATAGGAAAGGTAGGTTCTTGAATGAAATGTGAAATGATAGATTGCTGGAGTTACTGACGAAAACACCTGGGTATGGAATTACTGTAAGTCACTTGCAAAATTAATGTTAAAAAACTTAAGGTAAAATTAATTTAGTCTAATTAATAGATCCAGAATTTCTCTGTGACTAAAGCAAGGCAGCAAGTATGGTATTGTTAATAGTCCCTGTGTTATTGCTGGTGTTTTCAGGGTGGTTATTTCCTAGAAAGTTCATGTCATCTTCCTGGTAATGCCTGGTTTGTCCCAAGGTATTGGCTCTTTTGGTTATTAATGTGTAAGGTCTGGGGGCGTGCCAGAAGGTAGTGTTTGCCTGGGCAGCAGCGAGTTCTGCCTGTGACCAGCCCTTTGCATGTCTCCGTTACCCTCTGAAACAGCAGAAATGGCAAAGGCCAGAAATAACTTTGTGTCATTCAGCTCTGCAAGCTGTACCAGCGCTCTGAAGAATGAGCAATTGTATTTATTCCAGATTTTTTTTCAGCTGCCCGAGCAAGCAGAAGGACTGAGTGGCACCACGCTCCTACATAAGTCAGCCTTGGGTGTAAGACCTGGGAATAAGGTGTGTTGTTTTGCTCTGCAGCAGTCTACTGAGCTTCAAATAAACACAGAGGAATAAATCACACATAAATAATTTGGAAATATCTAAATATTAAGGTTTCCACTCCTTCAGTTCTTGTGGGGTTTTCTATTCTCCTCCTAGATTTTGAAATGCATGCTTAAACCATATATGTTTCTAACTAACTTGGGCGTGTGATGGCAAACTTGTGGCTGGCCTGTTGGCACTGTCACACAGTGCCTGTAGCACAGTGGCAGGCATGGTCCCCTCTGGTCCCCACCACTCCTACACATCATCGTAGCCCTGCAGCTGGGGATGATGAGCTGCCCCAGGGTTGTCATCTTGGTATGAAATGACTGGTAGCAGCTCTGGTTTTGGCCATACAGGTAAAAGCCATGAGAGAAAGTTCTCTTAGCTGGTGTCCTTCAAGAGGTGAGCCCCACTGTTTGCTGTCTCTTGTGGTACAACAAATAATACTTAAGCATATACTTCAGTTTAGAAGGACTTCCCAGAACAGCTTCCTTCTCAAGTAGATATTTCTGTAGGTAATGTAGACCTGTCCTACTATTTTCTGTTCATCTATAGCCGAGAAGATGGTATATTAAATTACTTGGTAGTGCCTAGGATAGGCAGTCATTTTGTCTTTATTAAATCACATGCCGAGGAAAGTTTAAGCCATTTGAGCAAAAGAGTGAATCAAAGTTCAGAGCTGTTGTGAACTCCACTGATTTCAGCTGAGTTATATAACTTTCACCAGGGTTGAATTATTTGTGAAAGCAAGCTCCTCAAGGCTGTTACTGCGGTTAAAGGAACAAAAACACCGTGTTATTTTATATGTGATATTTTATCTGGGGTGTGTTGTTTTGGTTTTTTTCTACTTCAAGTCCTGTTCTTTACAAATGTCTTCAGCTTAATTGGCTTCAAATAAGAATTTGCCCACATTTAAGTTATCAAAACTTGAAGCAGAGCAGATAGGAGTAAAGCCAATTATTACTTTATTTTTAGTGGACCAAAATTATGAGAATGTAAGAGGCAAAAAGATTAACCCAAACTCTCTAACAATTTTAAGGCCTGAAAAAACCACCAAGATTAGGGCTTTTGAAAAGCATCCAAGTAATAAATCCACAGAACTAAACTACTTATTAAAATAAGTTTGTTACAGAGAAACAGAAGAGCTGATGGGCTATGTTGAAAAAACTCTTTGTGTTTGTGGACTTTTAAAAGTAAGGCGGTCAGATGTAATTAGCTGATGGTGCAGTTTGATCCTCTGATGCCAAAACCCAGTGCGCTGCTAGGGGAAGAAGGGTAAAAGAGGGATGGGAAGGAAAATTATTCCAGCCTCTTGACTGGCATCTGTGAGCAATACGCAAAGCCCATGATTTTCTGAGAGTATGGAGAGGAGGTACTGGAGAGGTACCTCACCAGCGAAGGGTTGTACCCTTCCTCTGAGGGGCTGTACCGTCGCTGGTCCCACTCATGCAGTAGATGGAGCGTGCCTCAGTGACTCTCGAGCTGTGAATGTAAACATCTGGAACTCTGTGATCTTTTTCAGCAGGTGTTGTTCAAAAACTGTAGCTGCTGGCTTTCTGGGGAAAGGGGTGTGACTTCTATTCATATATAGTCTTGCAGATTTCGCTGTAAATTGAGGAAATTATTCTAATTCTTCTGAATACCCTTAGAGCCATTTATAAATGTTGAATGAGCTATTCTTTTGCAAATCCACTGGAGATTTAATGCAGCCTGCGCTCACTAGGGAAAATAAATTCAACTTTATTCCAAAATTTCTAGTTGCATCTCAGGACTGACAGAAAGTAATGCTCTGGAAATCAATTACCAGTGGTAATGAATGGCAGATAAGAATCATTTTGAGCGCAGCGCTTGCTCCCAAGGCACCGCACTTGCAGTCACTTTTCAGAGTAGATTTGTATTTCATATTTTTTCCTTTATTTTTTATTTTGTCTGGCCTGGATGTGGTGAATCTTTTGTTTCCCTGTTTTCCCTCAAGCCAAATATCTCTACATTCATTTCATGTAATGAAACAAAAGCAATCAGACCCCTTTCCGTCTCTTTCTTGCAGCCTTTTGTTGTGCTTACTACTTGCTGCCTCTAAGACTCTGGCTATGAGACTCGTAGGTAAACAAAGGAGCTGTGTCCTTTTTCCTGTTGTTGAAAGGAACGAGCAACAAAGGATATTTCTTTTTATCCTTTCTCTTTCTTACTCCTCCTCACATTTCTTCCCTTGTCATATTTACATTTATTTGGGGAAGTAACTAGAGGGAAGAGCTTAGAAATGAGGGAGCTATTCAGGCCCAAGTGACACATCACTGAACATGGCATCACATTTTCCTAGGAATTTATATTTAGCCTCTGTACTTGAATATCCCACTTAAGTTATATGGGTAGCACAAACTGACAAACGTGTTAACTGATTGATTGGCGCAGCGGAGTAACTTCTATTTCATCCACGTCCTCCACCAGCTCTACATTTTCCATGCAGCTGGGCTGCCAATTCTCACACCTAACGGGTGAGCCCTTCTATTTTGTCTTGCTTGAGCAAAATTCCATCGGTGTTTCCAAACTGATGCTTGCACCCAGGCATTTCCCAGCTCGCTGGGCAAGGTACTGGAAGGTGAGGGAGATCCCGCACAGCGTAGTCTCACTTACCAATTATTCTTGGAGGTGCTTCTCACAGCCTTTCCAGGCACTCCCTGTCAGTCTCCATCTAGTTCCTATAGCTCTTATAGCAACTGCAGTGGCAAAGCAATGTAGATTCCCTCTTCTGAGGTGTCTCCAGCCTCACTGGGATGTCCTGCATGGGATATTTCCAGGGGCTGCTGCCAGCAGAACATTTTGGATAATATTTTCATGATCAAAATTATTCGATGCAAATCCTGGAGGCATCTGGTATTACCTGCACCCTGAGGTGCCATAAAGCTGACAGATGAAAATATAAATCCAGTACTATGATGGAGCTGAGGAAAAGAATTGGCTCCAAAGGAAGTGGAGGATACTCTGTCTGCTCTGGTTTGTTTCTGCAGCGCTAAGCAGTATGGTCTGGAGTAGGCACGGTTCTTTGCTGGTTGTCCATGGGTATAGGGTATGATCACAGTTTACTAAGTTAGGATCTCTGGGGTTTGCAAAATTAATTTTCCACCCCAGCAGCTCCAGCCATTATGGGATGTGTCTGTGTATCCCATCACAGCTTTGGGCTGCAGCAGATGCAGGAAAGGTGTGCTGCAGGATCACCGCCACACCATCTGCTCAGCTTCTGCTCATTGACTTGGGGAGAAGAAATGGGGCTGATCAGTCAGAGGAAGGATGCAGTGGGTCAGGGTGCTTGTAAATTTGTCTGCCCCAGTTGGACAGAGAAATTTGAGATACAAAACTGTAGGGTGCAAAGACTTAAAAAGAAAAAGTTTGGCAAAGTCTGGAGAAGACAGAGAGGCTGACAGGGTGCTAGGCTGTAGCTTTAAGTGTTTTTTCAAGTTTTGATGAAATTAAGAGGGCAAAACATGTTTCCAGGCTTTTTAATGTCTAAGAAGCACAGGATAAGACTTCTACTTCTTGTATTCCAAATTTTGGTCTTATGTTCTGTGCACTAAGAGGCAACACTTACCTAAAATTACCTGCTCCACACGTGGTCTTCCCAAGTGTGAACTCCTATAGAGACTATAACATTGTGCTATTTATTCATGCAAAAAATAACTCCTAGGATGGATTTTCCAGGTGCAAATTCAATCATCTGTTTAGTCAGGTGTGAGAATCGATCAGCTGCGTGCACAGGTGTCAAAGCTTGGAAAGTGATCCAGCTGAGTCCTCATAAGGAGTTTGCGTGGGGGCCTGTGTCACTGATGTCTGTCTTAGGCCATGTTTTGAGGATTTAAGTGGAGCCTGAATGGCGCTTTCTGTACCGTAGTTCCCTCTGTGTAGGGTGAAAGCTGTACGCACAGATGGGCAAATTTGGCGGCCCGTAAGTTGAGGCTGGGCTGGAGGCCTGAATCGATAATCTTCCCCCAGATGTGTCTCCTCCTAAAATGTGTCTAGGTCTTGTCAGGCTCATTAGAGAGGGGTGGGTTTGGCTCGTTTGCCTCTTTTTGTGTGTGTGAAAACATACAACTTCTCAGTATATTATCAATGTTCCCGAGCTCAAATATTTAATAACCTCTGCTATCTAATACCTGACTTGGCTCTGCATTAGCAACAATAGCTTACAAAGTGTCTATCTCCTGAGTGAGAATGATTAAAAGAAAACATAAAGTTCTTCTTGTACTATTTTTGGGCAACAAAATGACCTTGCTGCTATTTTAAATATTTCAGTATAATTTATATTAGCTATAATACCATCAATAAGGCTGCTTGAAAATTAAGTGTCATTCTTGGCTCGGGGTACTGGGTATGTTGGGGGACTCAATGCCATGTGCCAGAAAAAAAATTAAAACCAAAACCGTGGTCAAGTAGCTAAATTTATGGAGAGAGTGAGCAATGTGGGCCTGAACAACAGCACAGCTCCTCCAGACAAACAGCAATGCCTCCACCTGGGGAAACCTTGGAGTCCCCCTCAACACCAGCAGCTGGGAAGCTGTGGTGGGGAGAACAGAGGCAGGATGGCAAAGCTGTAGCTGGCAGTGATGCTGTTGGTCTCCAGTTAGGCAAAGCACAAGGTGATGCAAAGCTCTGGGGAGCAGGTGCTGGTATTTACTCTCCCCTTTGAGGGGAAATAGTTGCTGTATTTGAGTTCTTGGGGGCATAAAGTGCTTGGCTCAGTCTTTTACTAATTTCCTTAGTGAAAGTCTCTCCTTTACCCAGGTATTTTTTAGCTCTACTTCTGTGCAAGCCAACTTTCCTCCAGCATGGAGTACATTAAGTATGCCATGCCAGACAAGGCCCCTCAGAGGCATTAATGCTTCCTTATCTCTGCTGGAAATCCCTCCCCTGTTACATCCCAGGAGAACATTTTCCCTTTTTCACAGCTGCATCACACTGATGCTTTCACGATCCTCCTGTGCTCTAAGATGATGTGAATATTGTGGGATTTGGCAGTGCTTCCCAGCTTCTGGGTCCAAGTGCAGGTCCTGGATGTATCCCAGCTCTGGGCTGGGATGGGATCTGGATGCGCGCTTGAGGCCTTCTCCTCCTACCTGTCCATACCATAGTTTCCACAGAACTAAATGCAGGAATGCTGGCCAAGGGAGAGCCTCATGCAGTACATCTTGGCCTGGTCTCCTGTCTAGATAATCAACGAACAGGATCTTGGAAAACACTGCAGCTTATATCACATGTTTAGAAACAGCCATATATAAGTTTTCTTTTTTTTTTTTGCCTCAGATGTTTAGAACATGCTCCATTCTTCTCAGCTGATCCTTTTTGACATGTCCTTTTCTTTCTCACTACACCTGCATGACGTAAGAATATTTTGCCATTCTTCTTTCTATAGAGCACTAAAATCCTATCTTTCTTTCCCCTTCTATTTAATCTATTTATCTCCTGTGTATCTCCTACTCTGATGGTTGTGATTCCCTCTTCTCTGGGACTTCCTGAAGGGCCCATCTGCTAAAATTATTCTTTGTGCTTTCATGTAGCCAGGTTGCTCCACATTTTGAATAAATCTACTGGCTCTTTCTTCGCACACTATCAAATTTCAGCTACTTCTGTTGCTCAGTAGGCAATTTGGACTGACAATGTATAGCTGCCTGCCTGCCTTGTACAGTGCGGTAACCTCTCCATAATCCTCTGCAAGCGTCTGTCTGCTTGAAATAATTTCTAAATCCAGTTGGTTCACTGATTTCCCCTCTCTTTTCCTTTTTTTTTAAGAACATAACAGAAAATCTTACTACTTTTGTAGCATCTTCACGATTGGAAGCGATGAGGATGCCATGAAGTACAGTGGCGCTGCTAAAACGGTTGTCTTCTCAGCGAGCAAATTGATTTGCTCTTTGAGCTGATCCATTTACACACTTAAAGTGTCAAGTCTAAAATTAAGATATAAATCCTTTGAGAGATGTATTGCATCATCTTTGGAAACAAAAAAAATTCTCTCTTCCAAATGATCATTCTAAAAAGCATGCATAATCACTTATAAACGTCTGCTGCTAGTGACAGTTGTTTTCTTGCAGACTTATCCCATCAAGCCATAATTCTGTTGGCTTCCCCAACCCCCTGCCCCCCCCCCCAAACGATCTCAGCAGCAATCTGGTTTTGTAGCTTTGCAGTTGTGTGTGTTTTTTGCTGAGTTGGTGAACCTCCTTAACTTTTTAGTATGCACAAAAGACCCATGACACTGAGATTTATGGCACAAGCCAATAAAAAAATACCTCTGGCGGTATGCGAAATATTCAGAGGGGTTAGGAAAATAATAACCTCTATCTGTATGTGACAAATTTGCATTAATAAGTTAAAATTCCCTCGAAGCTTTAATTTTAAAAAAAAAAAGGATTTTCCCTTCAGAAACAGTCTGAGAAATATTTTTTCTTTTGTCTTCATATATTTTATCTTTTTTTTATCATAAAGACTTGTGAAATGCTGCAGGAGAATTTTCAGGATGCTTCAGGCATGTGGAAATAAGACAGTATATAAAAGCTCTGGACACACAGCATCGCTACCCCAGTCAGACGCTCAAGAGTTCTGAGGAGCACTGTTATGACATCACAGATGTATTTTTTTCCATTCACTTCAACCCTCGAAGACATTCTGCTTCTCTAAAACTTTCTTTCATGTCAGTGAATGTGCAGATTGCTAATACCTTGCAAAAAGGTCTTGTATCAGAGCTCCTGTTAAAGTTCACAGGAGTCCTGTGGCTAACCTGTCCATATAATTCACATACAGTCTGGGGCTGAATGGCCAACTGCTTAATAGTATATGTGTAGGTCTTTTTAAATCTTTTTAACAGCTTTTATTTCTAAAACAAAGCAACAAGATTTCTCTGGGAACATAAGAACTGCAATGCACTAGGCTTTTTCTTTCTCTTTCAGTGATCCTGCCTGGATCAAGCAGGCAACACTAGAGGGGTCTCAAGCTCACACTGCTGGAAGGACTTAATTGCCCTAAGGGACAGAAAACAGAATCCAGCTACAAAGTTTTGGTCTCCATCCCAGATACTTAGTCTATTAAATGAGTCAGGAGGTTATGACTGAAAAGAAATGAGCCCCACAGCAGAAGTGTATTTTGCAATCTGCTCCCTTCAGAAAGGTGCTGATGCAAAGTCGGGCTGCCAGCATCGGGCGATGTACCGATCACTATTGAACCAGATGAGTAGGGACGGTGGGGAAAGGAGTGGGGGAAGCAGGTGTTTGCAAGCTTGTTGAAGAGGGTGAAAATCATGCTTTTACAAACCTTTAGATACTTCTCCCTCTCCAAAATTACTTTCCTAATGGCACGGGCTATTGAGTGTGTGTGATGTGGCTGAGGAGTGTGGGAGGTCTAGTAGCTGGGAGCAGAGGTCTAGGAGCCACTCAGTTACTTTGTCACTTAGGGCAAGTTACTTGACCTTTTTGTATGGGCTTCAGCAGTGTCAGACAAAGAAAGTGGCTTGACACCAGAGTTTTATGCAGTACTAGAAACCTAACCTGAAATAAACTTCCTTTAGTTCACTGAAGAGGTCATCTCTGTAACCATGAAATGTCATCCATGTCAGCTGGGTGAAAAGCTGAGAAAATTATCAGTCTGCCTTCCAAAGTCTGTCCTATCTCTACTTTTGCATAGAAAATTAAGTGTTTATAAGACACAAGCAGTGCTTGTGGACACAGGGTAGGTAAGTGACTCAGCATTTGTAACTGCTAGAATTCTTGGTAGTTAAAATCTGTAACTTAAAACCAGGTAAACTTAGAAATTAGGAGTGGTTTCTGAAAGCACAGGCATGTTCAGATTTTTCAGGTTATATAATAGTTTGTGAAGTTGAAAGAAGTATGTCATTAAGAAATGTTCTCCTTATAGTTCACTCTGTTATTATCAGACTGCATAAACAGGTAGCAAAACTACTCTGAAACAAAGCATTGGAGCATCTGGATAATTCATAGGCATAAAAATACTGCAGTTCTTGTTTCTCTTCACTTGTTAAGATAATAGAGAAAAATCATACAATCCTTAAGTATAATTTCTATCTTGCAGTGCTTTCCCTCCTCTCTGGATGAAAGGGTGGGTAATTACACGCTGGAGCTTGTAGCTGAGCCTGCTCACAGGAATCACACTGAAATTGTCTGAGGCCAAAAAATAGGTAGAAATAACTCCTTTAATTTCATGGACATCTTTGTGAAAAAGGAAAGGACATTCAGGCTTTTCACCTTGGATTGCCAAGTTGCTAATCTAGGAGAAAAGTTAAAAAAAAAAGTTAATTTCAAGGAGAGAAGGGGAAACTCATTAACTTTTGGGACTGGGGAAATGACATCTATTTCCAGAGGTAAACTGCCCACTTTAAAAGTAATTTTCTCTTACACAGAATACTGGTGTTCACTGTGAGGAGTACAATTGAATGGTTGAGTTGATTAATGTACTTGCTACACCCAAATCCCTTAAAATCAAAACTCCTCACACTCAAATAAGTATAAAGAGCATACTATTTCAGTGCTGGAAACTGGTTCCATATGAATATGCTCACGTGCCAGTCCTTAAACCCACAGTGCTTTTCTGTTAGGGTCACAACTGGAGCAGAGGTGCTTGTACAAAAAAGCCTGTAGTGCAACCAAAAACCCTACACATTGGGCTTTTGAAAAGCACATGAAGAGGGTAAGGCAAAAATTTTGTATTAATTTTTAATTAGTGGAAATTAAAAAGGTAGTTTATGTGGGTTTTTTTTTCCCCCAGGTATTTACTTTAGGTCTTATTTGCTTATGTCAGTATCACCTCCTCTGTGTGTTTCATCCTAGTCAAGGCACTGTAATCACACTTCGCAGCTGTAAGATGTAGAGCTGGCTTGACCTCTTTGATCACAGAATCTGTTCTGATGCCTGCAAAAGGTTTTGCAGCTCTGCTTCTCCTGTTGTCTGCTGCCCCTGGTTTGGTGGCTGCGCTTAGCAAACCCGAAAGTTAATAATGGGGCTATCTAATCAGCTCTGTCAGTTAAGGAACATGAGAGATGTTCATGCAGATCCTGGGGTGCATCAGGAGGAGTGTGGCCAGCAGGTCAAAGGAGGTGATCCTCCCCCTCTGCTCTGCCCTGGTCAGGCCCCACCTGGAGTATTGTGTCCAGTTCTGGGCTCCCTGGGATAAAAAGGACAGGGATCTCTTGGAGAGAGTCCAGAGGAGGCTACAAAGATGATTAAGGGCCTGGAACATCTCCCCTGTGAGGAAAGGCTGAGTGAGCTGGGACTGTTCAGCCTTGAGAAGAGAAGACTAAGGGGGACCTAATTAATGTCTATAATTATCTTAAGCATGGGATGCAGGGGGAAATGGCCAGCCCCTTTTCAGTGTCTGTGGGGACAGGACAAGGGGCAATGGCTGCAAGTTGGAGCACAGGAAGTTCCACACCAACCTGGGGAAGAACTTTTCCCCAGTGAGGGTGAGGGAGCCCTGGGACAGGCTGCCCAGGGGGTGTGGAGTCTCCTTCTCTGGAGAGATTCCAGCCCTGTCTGGACGGCTCCCTGTGCAATATGAGCTGGGGAGCTGCTTTGGCAGGGGGGTTGGACCCGATGATCTCTGGAGGTCCCTTCCAACCGCTACAATTCTGTGATTTGCTTTAAATATATGGAGTTTTCCATGAGGTTGGATAGCCGGCAGTTACTGTGCAACTGAAGAACAGAGGTACTGTATGGCTTGCAGTTACATAAAGCACTGCCTGTTTTATTTTTCAGTAATGATCTCCATGCTTCTTTCTTGGGTTCAAACTCTTTGTAAATTTTGGAAAATGGTGTAGGTGATGTTTTCAAATTGCCTGAAGGCTCATAAAGCATAAGTGCCTGAGGTATTTCTGCTCACAGCACATAGGTCACTAGAAGAGGCATGTGTTGGGGAGTCAATGTTTTTTGTACCCAAATATTTGTTCCTTAGGCTAGGAAGAGATCCCAAGATCAGCTAGTACAGACTTGTAAAACACACTGTTACGGGTCTGTCACGTATTGTGTCTCAAAACCAAAGTCTTCAGTCAGTCCATATATTACTGCTCAAAAGCATAAACATGATTCCATGTGCAAAGTCCTCACTGGGAGGATGACTGGATGGCTAGGTGGATCCCCTGGAGGGTTTCCTCCCACCCTTGTGCTGTAGAGAAAGCTGAAAGCCAGAAATGTCTCCTCGACTCTGGCTGGTGGGAAAATATTCTTCTGTCCCCAAATAGAACCCTGAGATCAATGTGCTCAGCAAACTGAGGGCATTTCTCTGTGCTGGCGCAGAGCCCTGTCCCCTGGGCTCAGCACCTTGTCTCTTGCCTCATTCCCTTTCTGATTCTGGAGAAGGAAGAAACAAAACAGACTTAACTACTCAAGGAGAAATACTTATGCTTGACCTCACTAGGGAGCCTTCAGGAACAGGATTCAGTTGCACTTGTTGCACAAGTGTGTGGCTGTTACATGTGACAGCACTTTGCAAAGATATTTTTCAGAGGGAAAGTGGACAAAGGTGATAAATGGAAGGGTCTTGTCCTGGTCTTAACACATATATAGACTAGAGATTCTCCTGAAAACTGATCAAAGCACGCTTTAGGAAGTTGTCTGATCCTATGCCAAAGCTCACCCATCTCCTTGACAAGCGATTGTGATGTTTAACCTTCACAGCTTTGAAGGTGTCTATTTCAAGGTTGCACTAGTCTAACTTTAGCTCCCAGACACCACAGAGCTTTAATAGGGAAGTCCTAACAGCCTTCACCATGAAAACTCTTGTCTGTCAATATTACATTGTTATGGTGTTTCTTGCCTTCTTTCAGTGCCTGGACTAACTTGGGCTCTTTTGGCCTCACCTCAAAAAACCTGTTCCAGTTCTGAAATCTCTTATTTCTCACTGGTCCTGGCTACATCTTCTTGATATGCAACATGAAATCCAAGCACTGGGTTTTGCAAGATGCCCTATTACTCATGTGCTTATTAATATTCCTCTTTTTAAAATACTGAAAGAAAAGAAGCCCTATTTGCTGTAGCTCTGTAGTGGGAGCTCATGTGGAGGTTATTATTCACGATGACCTGTAAATCCTCTTCTGAGTCATAGCTTCCCAAGACAGTCCGCTATGCCATAAGTACAATCTGTCTCTCTGTTTCCCAAGTGTATTACATTGCATTCAGTTGATTCGATAGGTAGTGGTTTTAGTATGTGATCATATAATCCAGTGAGCTAAACTGCTCCAAGTGGTAATCTGTACTCCTCTTTTGCTATGCTGCTAAATTATCTGTTGTGAGTTTTACCAGCAGTCTCTTCAGAACCCTGTTTATCTCCTATCAAATTTCTGAATAACAAACAAGCAGCTAGGTTCTGACAAACCCCTAAAAGAAATTAGTATCTTTATTGAATCTGTTATGGTAACTTCTGGTGGGTACATCTCTCTACCAATGGCTTTCAAAATACCTTCAGGCCCAGGCTTCTACTGAAGGACTATGGGTTAAACACCTGGATGAAATAGGGATGAGTCTTCTTAGGAGCCCATGGTTAATGAGAAGGTGGGGAAGAAGACTACGTTTGTGTGAGTATGTTCATGAGCCGCCTTTGGATGCAATTCCTTTTGCCTATTGATAGTCAAAACTGAATCAAAGGTAGGAAAAAAAGGGATGTGCAAAGAGCTGTAGTCATTTCATCTTTCGTATGTGCAATGAGAAGAACGGTCCTTTAGACTTCTAGTTCATCACCACATTAAGCAGCCCTCCTTGGGAGTGCTGACCAACTGTATAGGTACACAACTATATAGGTACACTTCTCCAGCTCTTCAAGTGGATAGCTATCAGGATAATTTAATTGCATACTCAGTCAAGGGCTTTCAAGTGTACAGAATAATTTCAAATGTAGCAAAATGAATTTAGCCAATCAGCTCCTGTGGTCAAAATCCAAAGTTCTGCTGTACAGGCATTTTCAGTTTTCCTTTTAAAAACCTGTGACGGCTTCACTTTCTGTAGAATAAGAGGAGTTTCACATAACTGTACTCTTTTCCTGAAGTAATGGAATGCAGAGTTCTAGGAATGGATGAAACAGAACTGTTAAATATTTTGTAGCCTTTGGTTTAATGAGTTGCAACTGGGTCACTATGGTAATGTGCTCCAAGATCTGAGTGTCTGCAGAGTTCGAGGTGATACGCCTTGTATCACCTTACTGCTTGCTTCCTTTCCTGCAGTCCCAGCAGCGTCCCAGTTGGGCGCGTGGGCAGCAGGTTGATGGAGCAGCATGCGCAGTACAGTTTGTGGGGTCAGAGAAGCAATGGAGGGGGCTCAGGAGGCTCTGTGGGCAGGTGAGGGACCAGCCAGGGCAGGAGCCCCATGTCATTTAGAAAAGGAAGGGTGCAGGGCATTATATGGGGTGGCCACCATCAGCTCTGACACCGGCACCCATGGCAATCCCAGCTCAGGATCAGCAGTGTGGCAGAGCCTGGAGGGTGTGTCAGGGCAGCAAGGGGGACCAGGAACAGTGTTTCTGCTTGCAGAATCAAATTCAACACTTGGAAGATTCAGTGCTGTTAGCTGACAGAAAATAGATGCTGGAAAATACTTCTGCAGTCAGGCAAAGTGTCTAAATGCATGTTTGTCTCCAAGCTGGTGATGAATGTAGTTTAAATGAGGGAAGTTTTTGGGACTCCTGAGGTTTTTAACTTGCTCTAAAAATGTCCAGTTTACTGGGCTTTCTAATGACTTTAATGCATTTTGACTATAAGAATTGTAACTTATGTGAAGAGTGTAAGCTTGTTTCTAGTCTAACAAGCTTTCTTTCTGTTCCATAGACACTACAAATAATAGTTTTTTAAAAAGGCTTTTTTTTTTCCTTTCAGCTCACATTAGGAATGGAAGTAGAATTTATCAGCTCTAACTCACCAGGAAAAGCATAACTAATTATCTGTTTCATGTGTTTTCTGGGCACCATGCAAGTATTGCACATCAGTTGAAATTAGCCCCTTTAAAAGCACAATGTATGCAGTGAAATTTGTTGGAGGCAACAGCTTAGCAGTGAAGCACAGGAAAAGCCCACTGAAAGTAGTTGGGTATCCAGGCAGAACTGATGACTAACAGCTGTCAGGTGACCATTTGGTGAAGGATTAATTTTCTGCCTTAGTTATCTGACTCCAAAAGCTCTTTCCCGGGTTCAAGCCCTTGCCAGAGACTCAGGGAAAGAGCCACAGAAGGGGGTGAGTGATGGGGGAGGGGGAAACAGGAAAAGGGCAAAATAGAGCAGTCTAATATTGAACCTGTGGTCCTTGGGTGAGTCATATTTCAGGCCAGATATTATACAGAAGTCTTCTACCCCAGACCAGTGCCTCAGTCAGCCAGGCAAAGCTGCCTGCCCACCGCTTCTAGGGAGGGATGTGCTTCCATTGCCCTCAGTGAGGTGGTTACCGAGGCTGTGATAGCGAAAGGATTACATGGGGGGGGGGGGGGGGGCAATTGGATGTTGGAAACAAAGCAGAGGAGGGGGTACTTAATTTGTTTATAAACAAAAGCTCATATTCTGAGGGAATCTACAGCACAATCTGTGTGAAGCCCTAATTCCCCGAATCCATCTGTGCTCCCACCAGCACAGAGATTTACTGCCCCCAGCAGTGCCCCAGATGGCAGATAAGGATGGTTGTGTTTATTAACTCTAGCTACCCAGGGGGAGGGGGCTGAACCCACCATCTCAGATTGAGGACATAGAAAATCTACTCTGACAATTAAATGCAATTAAAATGTCTTTCAGGAGAAATCATGACAGAGTGATGCTTCTAACTGTTTCTTTTGTGATATTATATTGAGAGCTAAAGGTTTCTGGAAAGTCTAATTTGATTGCCTGGTCTTTCTGTATGGTTATTGGAGAGACAGGCTTCTCATATGGACGTGGAGTATGACAATTGCATGATGCAGGCCATAATTTGTGGTCTTCATGGCAACGAGTTTTGAGTAAGACGACGTGGACATGCCGTGTCTGGGCTTGTTCAGCCTAGAGAAGAGAAGGCTGTGGAGGGACCTCATTGCAGCCTTCCAGTACCTGAAGGGAATCAGCTTTTTAAAAGGGTAGACAATGGCAGGACAAGGGGGAATGGATTGAAGCTAAAGGAGGGAAGGTTTAGATGAGATATTAGGGGGAAGTTCTTTACAGAGAGAGTGGTAAGGTGCTGTAACAAGCTGCCCAGGGAGTTGGTGGATGCCTCATCCCTGGAGGTGTTCAGGAAGAGGTTGGATGGAGCCCTGGGCAACCTTGTGTAGCTCCAGGCCTGGAGGTTGGTGTCCCTGCCTGTGGCGGGGGGGTTGGAGCTCTATGATCCTTGAGGTCCCTTCCAACCCATACCATTCTATGATTCAGGTTGTGATGCATTGATTCTGGTTGCTGGATGAGGATCCTGATGCTTCTAGCTGGAAGAGAACGCAGAAATACCCATGGAGATGTCAGCTTTACAATAACCATTCTATGATTCTAAAGTCAGACGCAAAGACTAGAAAATAAAACACTTTAAAAGAAATAAAGAAAAATATGCTTGGAATACTGTGAGATTAAGTCTGCTGTAAAGCTGTGCTTCCCAATTGATAGCCCCTGAAATGAACCCATGGTATTTCGACAGGGTGGTTTAAAATGAGCCAGGCTGTGTTTAGTTTACAGAATACATCAACACATAAAAAGGCACTTACACAAACTACTGGGAGTGAATAGGGGAGTACTTGTTTATCCATCAGAGAAAACAAAAGCATGTTAGAAATGCTAGCCACAAAGTCATTGAAATATGTTTTATGAGGAGGAGTATGGGTGGTGGGATGGAGAAATTGCAGTGAGACTGAATCTCACCGCTGCTCTCTTTGCAAAATAGCAGAAGTAGTCTTCCTCTTACTGTGATTTTTTTTTTTGCCTAGTGTCCTTGCTCTAGAACAGTGTACTTTAGGGATGAGTGACATCTGGTAGAAACCAGCTCCCTGTATTAAGATTGATTTTGACCGGTCGAAAGAAGGCAGATTGGACAATGTAAATCTCTTTAATGATTACAAGTTCAGCTGATGTGGGATGGATGCCAAATGTTAGTATTGTGCTCGATGAAAACTTTTAGCATAGCATTTGCCTGATGGACCCCACAGAAAGGACGTGTGAAGCAAACAAAACTGATGCACTTTGGCCTCCCTTTACTTCCATGGAAGATGGTTACTATTGCAGGAAGGGTTTTATCTTAGTTTACTCTCAGCAGAAACCAGACTTTTTTAGCTGAAGCTCTCCTTGCTTATTGAAAACAACTGTACTGAATCTGAGCAGAAAGTCAGAGTTTAACTCCCTCATGCTGTTTCATGCTGCTTTGTCTGCAGTCATAGCTGTATGATCAACAGCTCTTTAGTTGGACTTGACAGCCCAGAAGAGCAGACACGATGGAAATCACAGAAGGTCTGCTGAGATTGTTGTTGAGAGGGAGCTGCTCGAACACATTTTTGGGGAGTGTGTGTGTGTACACGTTGCTTTCATGTATGGAGCATGAAGGAGAAATAGACTGTAGGTTCTCCACAGTCAAGGATATAACCTGAGTGTGGGGATCACAGTAGAAATTTTGGTAGGACCCCTTGAGACCGGGAAATGCATCTGTAGTGCTGCACCTGCAGAAATATCCCTAGGTTGGGAAGGATTCAGTGATTCAAGGGAAAAAATATTTTGAATGAAACAATGAGTAAATTTTAGGCAGCTGAAAGGTGTGCCAGCCTTGCTTGCAGGAAGCAGTGTGCCCTTGTTCATTGGTGATAACAGGGCATGTTTTAAGTCTAATGCCATGAATATTGTATGCCATCAGAATGTGGCATGCAGCCATTTGGTGCAAGTATTGCTGGGAACAGAATCACCTGGTTTGGAAGAGACCCATTACATCATTGAGTCCAACCACAGCCTAATCCTGCCTAGCCCACCTCTAGATCATGTCCTTAAGCACAACATCTACAGGCCTTTTAAATACCTCCAGGGATGGTGACTCCAGCACCTCCCTGGGCAGCCTGTTCCAATGCCTGACAACCTTTTCAGTAAAGAAATTCTTCATGATATCTAACCTAAATTCTCTGGTGCAATTTCAAGCCATTTCCTCTTGTCCTATCATTTATCACCCAAGAAAAGAGACCAACCCCGACATCTCTGCAACTGCCTTGCAGGCAGTGGAAGAGTAGTAGGATGAAACTGAGCAACAGGGATATATAGGCTAACAGAAGGAAAAAAATACATCTGTTAAGTGAACTGTGAATAATTTGCTGAGGAATATATTGACAATTTTATCCCTTGAGTCACTAGAACTATATAAAGCTCTTGAATGTGTTTCTGGGGAAGTGTCACTAAGCTGGCACGAAAGTCACTTGCCAGTAATTTTCTGGTTGTAGTCTCTCTTCAGGTCAGAAAGGCTGCCTCTGTTCTAAACCTGGAAGCATTGTTTTTTTCTTTGGGTTTTTTTTTATTTTTACTTGTCTACTCAGCTTTGTTTTGATATTTGGTTCTGATGTAGCCGCTGATACAGAGGGGGGCGGGCTGTTCTGGGGAGAGCGCGTGGAGCCCTGCACAGGTGGTGAGTGCCGGAGATGGTGCTCAGGTTTGGCTGCTTGTGTGAGATCTGTTGCCTGGCTTACTGAATGAAAATGTGGGACTTCAGCTCTCCCACAAGAAAACCCTGCCACGATCTGGTCTATAGACTGTGCTTTCCATTGTGTCTGGGATTGCCAGAAAATGTGCTTAAAAAGTGATTTCCTTTTGTTGAGCCACCAGGGAGAGGGACAGGGCCCTTCTGGGGAAAGGGAGGGATGCTCTGTATGAGGATGGGCAGGCACAGAGGCCGCTCAGTAGCTGCTTTTGTGTAACAGTAGTGCTTCCAGCCATGCCAACAACCCCTGTCCCTAGGCCATTGTGCTTTTGACCCAAATGACCCGTAAACCCAACTCAGTAATGACCAAGAGTCATGTGACTCAAACAGCATAATAGCATGCTAGCTGGTCAAAAAGCAACATCAGTTTTGATCCCGAATTACTCGTTAAGGCGACTTTGGGATTGTATTCGTAAACTTTGTAAGAAAATACTTACTGTTAGGACATAAAGGTGCTGGCGTGTATCTTTCTGGGCAAAGAAGTTGGGAAGAAAACAAGCAAACGGTGGGTCCTGGGAATTGGTGTTTAAACAACTTGAAACGTGAGCAGCTCATTCTGAGACACAGCAAATGTAAAGTGAAGGTAGAATTAATTATGGATGTGTGACTTGTAAATAATCCTCAAAGGAGAAGAACATGCAGGGAAAATAATTGCCTGTATGAGCACACTTGAAGATTTGATACTTCATCTCTTCACCACAACTGAAAATGGAGATGACAGAGCTGACTGGTGAGCGCTGCTGCTGGGTGCTGATTAGCAGATCAGAGCCAAACAATTTATACATCAGTTTAGGAATGTATTTTCCCACATGAATTAGTTTATCTTTGTCTAACATGACTCATTTAATTTTTTTAAAAAAAGAAAAAAACACAGTTTTTTTCCAAAATCCCCATGAGAGTATAGAAGGCAGCATAATATATGTTACCAAATCTCCTCAGCCATGGGTACAAGAAATCTTGCAACAGGCACATACGAAATCATAAACCAGGGTGGTAAATGTATTATTATTTAACAGGTTCTTTTTCTCCAAAGTAGAGGGAGGACTTGTAGTTTTTTTTTAGGTTTGGGAGTTGTAAAAATTATTTTTATTACCCTTACCCAAAACTAATGTAGTTATTCTTATCATGCACACCAGTGCCTGAGATAAACTTGTCCATTTCTTCATTCTGCAGTCGCGAGACTATTTGTGCACTCATTGCCATTGAATGACACCCCATGAAAGCTTCAACTACAGGGAAATATCTTCCCAATGAGTTTATTTTAACTGGTATTTAGTCACTGCTGAGATCACGCATTAGGAGTTAATTTGGGAATTGTGTTGTCTTGGCAAGGGAGTGATAAACTGATCCATGGCTCTCTGAATCCACCCAGTTCCCTTGCAGCGGCTGTAGGTAGAAGGGATGGCTCAGGGTGGGAGAAATATGGGGATGCTAAGAACGGCACTATTGCTACTCCCCAAAAGTTAAACAAAGGGGAGCCACCTTACTGAAAGACTGCAGTCACCTAAGAAGGAACACAGAGAGAGGCTGTAATTGCATGGCGAGGCTGTAATTGCATGGTGAGGCTGTGCTGATAAAGCTACCTTTCAAAAACAGGCCTGGATATATATATATATATATCTTTTTTTCTTCACCAGCAGAAATCTCTGGAAAGCCCTAAATAATTGACTGTTCAGGAGCCAGCAACTGAAATAGAAGCTGGAAGCGCTGTTTGCACAGGTGGCTGGCCTACTGGGAGACTAAAATGCTTACCCTCTTGCCTGTATCAATTATTCTGAGGCGCTCTCTGTTTAATGTCTGCCAGTTTTGATAACAACAAAATCCTTTTCAAAAGCTGCTGATGCAACGTTTATCATGCTATCTTTATGGGATTGAATTTTCCTTTTTTTTTCCCCTCCTATTTTTTCCTTTTTTTTTTTTTTTTTGGTTGGTTGGGTTGGGTTTTTTCCAGGGATATAGTGAGCAAAGGAGCTGCCAGGACAGTAAAGTAACAAGCCAATTAAACAACTGCCCCAAATTTCCAGGAGTCTAAAAGTAAACAAGCAGAGAGACTCCCTGGGGATCTAGGTTGGTTTACTTTAAAAGTGTGATATGGGCTTCTGTACGAACAGTGAAATTCAACCATTCCTCCTTGCAGTTGCTGAGGGACTTACCTGTCTTTTTGAAAAAGCCAGGCATTTATATGAAACTCTGCTGCCTGGTCTTGACACCACCAGTCTCATACCACACACAAAGATTTGCTTGAAACGAAAGCTGCAAGTTTTATGAGCTCGTCCCTGTGCAAAGCAATGACTGGGATAAATCCTGTGGGATTTCCCCAAGTACCCAGATGCTGAGACCAGAGAGGCCCTTAAATGGAGGCAAATATCTCATCTTTCCACAGAGAGCTGTCCACGTTGCAAGCGGCAAGTCCCCTTTAGAGCAGATTGAGGCTTCTGGTGACATCACACATCCCCTGTCCTGTGTGGTTCTCTTCAAGCTTTGACTTACTAAGTCAAAAGCTTGTGAGAAAGCAGATCCACTTAAACAAAACCAAAATGCAGCAGCAAATTGCTAGCTGTGCTGACTAAGGAGAAAAGCTAGGAAAAAACCCAACCCAACCCCAAACTCTAATTTGTGACTCTGGTGCCAAAAATGTACAGATTTTTGGTCCTAACTCCTGATTGCAAAACACTTGGATTGCCAGTTCTGTGCAACTGAGTGCTGCAATGGGGAATCAAGTAAATGCCACCCACCAAGTGTTTGGACTCAGCAGTAGCTCTGTTCCTCTTGTTACCTCAGTTAACCTAGACCTGCTCCCTACCCAAACTGTTTGCTTAACCTAAAGAATAATAACAATCCAGTGCCGCCAATTTGTCATGTGGGAAAAGTTACTCAGGACCTTTTAAAGAGCTTGTGGGCCAAAGCATAGGAGAAAGTGTGAAAGCAAGCAGTGAGAAACAGGAAAGCCCCAGTAAAGGAGAGATGGTGGGAGAAAACTACTATAAAATCTATGGACGTCTCAAAAGAGAAACCTAAGTTGCTGTTTTAAGGTGTTCAAGTCTCACCGGTCGTCTTAGCCCTACTAGATCAGAGTATTTTGTATAAGGAGTTGCGTGCACCGGGATTTGGGGTGGTGATTAATGCTGCTTGCCTCTGGAGGCGCCTCTAGTGCTGGGTCATGGGTGAGGGACCTCAGAATTAGAGCTGCCTCAGGAGGTGATGTTGCTTATTGGTGCTGCTTTACGCTGAAGCTTGTACTGTTGTCATTGCCATGCACTGGTTTATCTTGCTCATTAACCTGATCCCAAATGCCTGTTTGCTTGGCTATGGAGACTCGGAACTGCTCTGTTAAGGGATGGAGAAAATGTATGAGCAGAGGGAATAGGTGGAAAGCATGGGTGAGGAGCAGAGAAGCACGACATAACGAAAAAAATATAAAGGACTTAAAAGTAATTTGAGAGTGGTTATTTGGCTTAATCAGTGGCGCTGAGGAAGTGATGCTGGAAGTTTCTGAGACTGTTGATGTGAACCCAGTGTATAGAGATGACTAGAAACATGGAGGATAATTGTTATTTTTATTAGCCCCAAATCATATTACTGAAATGCAGTTGAAGTGGAAAAATCTGGTCAAGCCACTTAATGTTTTGGCAGATTTTCTTCCCCTTTAAAGGGAAACCTAGAAAAGACTACCTTCCACAAATATATAGCACTTAGGAGTTCACAGTAATTTCACAGACAGTTATTCTTTCCTCTTTGTTCAGATTCAATGTTAGTGAGAATTAGATGAGCCTGTTGCAAGATACAGAGTACTAGCAATATCATAAAACCTGCAGTTGTGTACTAATGGCTGAAGAGGGGAACCCAACCTCCTCTGATATGAATTCTGCATCCTGCCCAAGTATGTGGTCTTTGCTTTCAGACAGAAGGTATAAAGGAGCTCAAATGGTAATGTTTTCCCTATAATATTTTGTTTTCAGGCCAGCTCCCCTTTTTGCAGGGACCCTTTCTTAACAGGCTGTCATCAGGCTCGTGCAAGGTAACACTGAGAGCCCACCAACCTTGGTGACTAATCTTGTTCTTTTGGACAGGGCCAAGTGTGTGGTTTCCAGGTCAGGCAAAGTGTAACCCCCAAGGAGAATGATTCGACTTATGGATTTACTGTACTTTCCTATTGTCTAGCAGTGTCTGGGAGCTAACGTCAATGTTGTGCCTAGTTACCATCAATCCTCAAATTACATTTTTCTAAAGGCAAAAAATGTCCTCTCAGAGAGCATTGCTTGGCTCAAATTTCTGCAGCAAACCTTCTCCCTGGTCCCTGATTGTCTGGGCAGCAATGGCTTTTCTCTGTGTAGATCACACTTTAAAGTTCCCCCTGTAATCAGATGAAATGAGAATAATGTCCTTCAATGTTTCTCTGCCTTAGTGGGTTTTATGTGGTTGGTGAGGACTCATTTCTTATCATTATCACCCAATTGCTCTGCAAAAGAAAAGCATCTTCAGCAAGCAGGCAAAATGACCAAGAACTGAAAGAGGAGCACCAATTTTCTTTTCAAAGTCCGCTCTCTTGATAGGTTAATGGGGTAAGATGGCTTTAGCAAAGCCTCAGGTGTTTTGTGGAGAAAATTGGTCCTGCTGCCTTGAGGGCCTGAGACAAAGAACCAAAAGGGAGACTCTTATTTCCTGTTATGTTCATGGGCACAGATGCTTAAACAGAGACTGGAAGAAACACACAAGGCCACAGACAATCTAGGGTAAAGCTTCAAGGTAACAATTAATTTATTGATGTCAAAACTGGATATGTTTTGGATATATGGAAACATTGCCAGTGCCTGTTTTGTGCTTGATGAGTGGGATCCTGCAGAATGAAATGGAGAAAGAACAGGGTTCGCCTGCATGTATCTGTCTGTAAGTTTATAAATATACATACACAGTACAAAATACTGGAAAAAAATAGGTGCATGTATATGTTATACGTACTATGTCAGCATTTGCAACATGTGGCGTGATAGCAATGTTGGCAGGACAAATCACAGGATCATTTGATAAACTGAGCCGACCTGTGCTAAAGGGCATTCACCTTTGACCTCTTCAACTACACAACGTTTTTGTGCTAGGACGCTTCCTGGGGGACCCAAACTGATGAGTCTCTAACAACAGCTGCCTATGAAAAATAACCGAACCATATGTATTGCCCCCTCTCCCACAAGGGCTTTATTTAATATAAATACATCACTCCAAATTGCAGTCTGCTGCGATAGAATCATAGAATGGTCTGGGTTGGAAGGGACCTCAAGGATCCAGTGCATCACCACACTCTCTGTAAAGAACTTCCCCCTAATATCTAACCTAAACCTTCTCTCCTTTAGCTTCAATCCATTCCTCCTTGTCCTGCCATTGTCTACCCTTTTAAAAAGTTGGCCCTAAGTTTATTACACGTTTCAGAACCAGCAAGGCATTGCTTTCAGTGCTAGGAATTTATTGTATCCTGATCTGGTACACATCCATGTGGTTTGGGTGTCTCCATGATCTTCCTTGCCATGTTGGTAAGTCAGTGAAAGGGTCCATACAGTGGTCCTCCTAATGAATAGAGAGGAGGCATTCCTCTGCTGTATGTGTTTTTCTGATTCTGAAGTCTGTTCCTATGGTTTTGTGGTACCAGACTTCACAAGAGAGGCATGGAGAACAAGACCCTATAAGATATGTCTTGACCTCTCTAAAGAATGTCCAAAACATGGCCTCTGTAAAATAAGTCACGCGTACAGAAGGCAGAGGCATCTTTCTCGGTATCTGTTTTTGCTGGCAGTGTTTAGATCAGCTCATACAACTTCCTTGTGGGTGTCTACTCTTCAGAGTGACTTCTCTGCTTCTGCCAGTGTTTCTGGACTGTTCTTGCAGTCTGTGGTGTGTAAAGCACCCATTTGTATCAGTATGGGTTTGAGGTTACTGTCCCTAGGCAGAAGCTTACACCAGAATGCTTTTTAGAAAATACAGCTACTGAAAAGTAATGGGTGATGGGCACAGTAAAAATTCTCATTTACCAATGAGTTTCACAGGCTCATACTGTGCTGCAAGGAAGACAAAATCATCAGAATCACTCATACTCTTATGCTTTTCCCCGTTGCTTCCTCCTGTGGGAGTTGTGCATCTCCAGTACTGTGATAATTACCAGTTCTAATGACAGGGATGAATGGATGGATGGAAGAAGGTGCGTTTGTTCTTGCCAAAAACCATTAGGGGATTATTATATTAGTTGTTTCTTGGTTAGATTTGATGAGTGTAGAAGTGGTGATTGAACTTTCATCTCCAATAAACACTTGTCCTGCACCTTTTTTTTTTTTTTTAGTTGATGCTATTGAGGTCTGACTATGCTTTCCTTCTGCTTCTTCCAGTTGTGGGTCATATATTGCACATTCTCTACATAGGGAAATAGTGAGAGCTGATCTTCCATGGATTAATCATAACACATTTACATTCAGCTTTTAAATCTTGGAATCAGAGAGAGTCTTTACTTGAGGTCTGCTTTAGTGTAAGAGGTGACAGACCGGAAAGGATAACCAGTGCCCCATTCTCATGGTTTTGCTTAGCCGTGCTGCTGAGGTGACTTCTGCAAGAAGCAGCTAGAAGCTCTCTGCAGGCCCCAGAAAGTAAACATTGGTCAATTCAAGGCCAAAGTTGCTGCTGACCAGAGCTGAGCCAATTGGCGATGGTCCCAGCACCTCTGCGAACCACATATAGGAGAAAAAAAACTGCAGGCAGGTGCATTTTGCCACTGGAGAAAGGAGTGAGAAGATGTAACAAGCTGCGCGGACACCAAGGCCAGGCCCGAAGGGGGTTGGGGGGAAGTAGAAGTGTTAAGATCTGGAAAAGGAAAGCAGCTTATGAGGAGTTGACTGGAACCTCATTCCCTGCCCCTCCCAACACCATGTTGGGGGGAGAAGAAGGGAGTAAAATCATGATGAAGTTTAAGTCTGCTAAGAAGGGAGGGGTGGGGGGAAGGCGCTTTAAGACCTGGCCACACTTCTCATTGCCTGACTCTGGTTCACTGGGTGTGTAGTTGTAGTAGTAATAAATCAGTTTTCTTTCTTCTATGCTGTGTTGAGTCTGTTTTGCCCATTGCACTACTTGGAAAGTGATCCTTCTGTCCTTATCTTGAATCCTAAGCCTCCCGATGTATATATTTTCTTCCTTTTTCGGCTGAAAAGGGGAGTCAGCAAGCAGCTTTGGTGGGCATTTGGCCTCTAGCCAGGGCCAAACCACCACACTCATCCACCATTCCACATTTTTTAATGCTAGCAAGTGAGCTCCTTTCATGTTTTCTTACACAGCTTGGTGTCAACTCTTTTTAAAAATTGTCGCAAATCTGAAGGTTTAGTTTTTGTAATTCACAGAAGAACTTTTTTTTTTAATTAGCTTGCCTGACATGCCCTGCACAGGAGCAGCAGTTCCAGGTGCTAGTGAAAGAATGTCAGTGAAATCCAAGATAATTGCTATTAAAATCAAGGCCAGCCCTACTGCCTCCGAAAATAAATATGCAGCAACATTTTATGATGTAGGCATTCTTCATTTCACGCAGATTCTGCTAGACCTACTGGAAGCTACCTGGGGCAGGCAGGAAAACCCAAAAAGCCTTTCCTGTAGCCTGAATCGCCACTCCTCCATGTAACTTAGTTTTGGAAAAAAGTTTTCTCTTACTGGTGTGTGCATCTAGCATAGCCAAAGCCGTTCCCTAACCTTGGCAAAGGCTTCACGGGCTGGATGTTGGAGAAACAAAATTTTGAAGATCTTTCCTTGTGTAGCACTCTGACTCTGGCTGAGGTAGCCCGTAGTATCGGGAAAGTAATTAAGGACTGATTTTCAAAATGAGATGAGTTGTGGCAGTCGCGAAATATTATCTCTTATCCTGACAGGAATACACAAACAGCGACTGTCATTTTTCTTCTCCATCCATTTATGTGCTTGGCTAACCTTGTTGCCACAGACATGGAGAAAATGAAGCAGCTGCCTACTCATTTATGCGCCCCTTAATTGCATAGGCAGCTGGAGTAGCTGTTGCCCAAAATGAAAAAAACCCTGGGTTCCCAGAGCATTTCTAGAAACGCCTCTAATGAGCAGCCCTGATGCCGATCACATAACCAGCACGAAGACAGAAGTGCGGCCACGACACTTGCTCAAGCACATTTGGCTCGGCCGCTTTTTAATTAGCGGCTGGGAGCAGGGCTTGCCAAATTCTGGGGTCTGCCTGTGAAGCGGTGGTTTTGTCAAGGTCAGCATTCAGTCGTGTGTGCCACTAAGCGCTTGCCGCTGCTTGATTACCTACTGAAGGCTTGCAAGCCTGCAGGTTTTCTCGGTCCACATCTAGTTTGTCTTGTCGCACAGCAGAGGAAAAAAAGGGGAGCACGACAGAGTTTCTCACCCCTGCTGTCCTTCCATGAAAATGGTACCTTTTAACTTGGCAGGAGTCATGGCTGGTCTTCCGCAGCGTTCCATCAACTAAAGCCCTTCTGACATTTAGGCAAATAAAAACTAGGTAGTGCTGCTTCCCTGTACTTCATTGGAACTCAGAATGTCAACTATGCAGCTTGCTTTCTAAAGGGAATGATACATAAAATGAAGCCTATAGGGTAAATTCATTTCTACATAGATTCATAGAATTGTAGGGGTTGGAAAGGACCTCCAGAGACCATCAAGTCCAACCCCCCTGCCAAAGTAGGTTCCCTAGGACAGGTCGCACAGGTAACAGGCACATGTGTTATTTATAGCTTCTGGACTAATTTTCTGGTAGAAAGTTTAAGGAAAGCATGTGCAGCATCCCCAAGTTGCTTGCACTACAGCATTGTCTTTAGAAAAGAGCTTTGAGGAAGAAAAACGGGTCTGGTCTTCAACTTTTATTATTTAAGAATGTCACAGGCAGTGGATAAATAAGCAGTGAAATGACAAGACATTGAATCAGACACGTTCTGAAGCCTTGCTTTTTCCAGCTCTTTTGACACATCTTCTTGAGAGACTTTGAAGGACTTTGGAGTTGTCACGGTGATTTGTGGTGCCAAAATACATCAGGGATAAAATCCTAGAACAAATGTTTTTATTTCCACACTGCAATATGGTCAGCACAAAATAATTACTGTTTGTGAGGCTCCCGAAGAACAGGGTATGCCTTATGGGCTATACTCACGGAGTAGATTGCTTTTACTCTATTTCATGGTGCCTATGAATAACTCACCCAGCTGAAACGATAGAGCAAACGAGACTGCTGGGGAACACAGTGAAGCCAGGCTGTTGATACAAACAATTAGTGAAGAAAACTATGTAAAATAAATTTTTGCCCTGCAATGAAGGAACTTGTACAAGAATTAGAGTTTGGAAACATCTGAATATGTCTTCTTTTATTGCTTTTCTTGCAGTCCTGGGGGCATGAATACCAAACACAATGGGAAAAGTTCTGAAGTTTTTGTAACTAAAAGCTTCCAAAAAAAGTGTGTTGGAAACCAAACTGTATGCAATAGCTTCAGACAAACAAGAGTTGGCAGCATCCTGAGAGACCAAATGTCTCTTGAAAGATGTTTTGCAAGCATCTGAAATAGTTGGTCAGATAAAGGAGTTCAGGGGAATAGAAGCACACCCCTGAAGAGAACTTGCAAAAGTATGGAAAGTTTAAGGACTGGGCTGTTAGGTAGAAACTGCTGAGGGCTGAATTTCTAGGCATGATGCCTGATGTTCAGCTGGTGAAACTAAACAGGTTGGAGGAAGCGGCAAGCAATTGGGAAAGGGAAAAAAAAACCCAGAAAAACCGTTAAGTCACTGCTCAGAAACCACTGGGACCAGACTCCCAGCCTGGCAGCTTCCAGCTCTAATTTTCATCTTGTTGGCATTTTCTTTTTGCAATGTTTCTATTATTGTGATTTATAAATAGAAACCAGACGGATCCAAAGTGTTCTGAACAAAAGTTTCATGATTTTGATGCTTTGCATGTTACTTTGACAGAGGGAGACACTAGCAGAAGATGCTCTTTTTAGAAGCGAGGTGCATTTTCAATTCTATTTTCTAGTCTGTTTTTCATTCCTGTTTGGCCAAGGAGAAGTCCTTCCTTGGTCAACTAATGCGTCACAAAACCCCTCAGCTCCGTAAAATCTTGAGATTGCTGGAGAATAGAGTAGAGCTGATGCACTACAGACCTAAGTGTCTGGCTACAATATGTGTTTTGTTCTCTCGGCACCAACTACATCACAAGCAATGGCTCCGCTTGCCTTAGAAAAGACTGATCTAGCACCTGCAACACCACTGCCCCTAGAGAGCTGATTGCATGGGGTCTGTGCCACACAAGCCTGGCATAGTTTTGAAAGGCTCAGTGTTGAGCAGCCACTCTATCTATAGGATCTTGCCTTTTTCAGTTCACCAGGAAATTTATAACAGAAAAAGCAACAACCTAATATAGGAGACACTCGGTCAGAAACACTCCATCCTTTTACACAAAAAGTTTTTGTGTGAGCATAATCCCTTCCACTGCCTTTAATCTAGCCACTGCTGTTTTATAATTAAACATTTGCCCTTTTCTCCCCCTTGTGAATGCATTTTTAAGGGTTGGTAGGGTTTTTTTTTCTTTTCCCTGTCCCCCCTTTAAAGGGACAAATGAGTTCATGAACTTCATTGATAAACAAGATTTCTCCTATTGACTTTTGTTTTCCTTTCAAGAGTTTTGCTGAGACATCTGTGGTTGAATCTTCGTTATTTTGGATGTATACTATTCAAACTATTCCTTTTTCCTAGCTCCTAATATGGCAAAGCCATTCCTACTCAGTAATGCTCATAAACATTTGCATAAAGTGAATTGTGTACTTGAATTGGGGCCTCCAACATATCCTGTTTGATATACTAGACCTCATAAAAAGACAGGAAAGACAGATGCAATTTGTGCCCGTCTGAAAGCGAAGCGCTTCTCTGCTTCCCTTGCACAAAGAGAGCAAAACATCTGGGTACTGCTTGGTTTTGAACCAGCCCCAACAGAGGAGGAATTCTTTTGCAATGCAACTGAGCAGTAAGTGTGAGAAAAACATATCTATAAAATAAAAACATCTTCTGAACCATCCGAAGCCTTTCTGGCTCCTGTGCCAATCAGAAACCTGGCCTGGGATCTTCTTGACTCTGTCTCCCTCTCTACTTGCCAGCAAATGCTGAACACTGCAAGGCATGAAACACGAAGGAATGAGGGCAAGTGGCTGTTCAGCCCCATATCCTGCCCCCCAGCGATGCTGATGCTGGGACCACAGGGAAGAGCATAAGATGGAGTGGTAGGCTACTGGTATGAAACGCATATGTAGTTTCTGAAATTTCTCTGCCTGTACTATCCAAGCTTCATCAAAAGTGTGAAGGATAACTAAGATGCTTTAGATTTTGCTTGGTTGATTAACAAGCAAGCAAGAAATGCCTGCAAAAAGGATCTAGAGAGTTATTTCCCCTGGGTGTAGAAGCACTTAGGTTAGGTCAGTGTACTTTCCATTCAACTCCCATCGGTTTAAGTGTAAACACATCTTAGGATAAGAACTTCAATCCAATTTTTTAGTGTTAGGGAAAGCATCTGGAGGTCTGAGATGAGTTTGGATAGCATCAGACAGAGGATATTCAATGTGCTCTGCAATTGTTACAGCCTTTGCCTTGAAATTAACCCACCTTCATCCAAAACTATCCTCTTACCTATTGCTGAAGTGGTCAACTAAGTTGTGAATCTTTGACAGAAGTTAATTTAATCCACTGGGCACATCCCTGCAGTCCAAAGATACCAGTATTGAGGGAAGCTGCTGTAAGATGTGTGTTCTTGCTTATCAGATGTTTTTTGGCCAGCTGTCTGGGCTGGTTCCTGTGCATACCATGTCAAATACCATCCTCTCTATCTTCTCATTGGTGAGTTATCAATGCCAAGCTCCAGGTTTAACCAGCCTTTTTCCAGGGAACAGGGGCATAAACATCCAGGAAAGGCAAGCCGTGTGACTTAGCTGAGAGTGTTTCACACAGAGAGCACGTTGGGGGGAGAATTGAGCCTAGATTTCTGGAAACTGGGTTATGCAACTGGATCATTCTACTTTTATGTGCATAGACACAAAGGATGATCTTTAATAAAATTATTTGGCTCACACCAAAGGGAAAAAGAAGAATCTGACATTGTATTTCTTGTACAACGTACAACAATAAACATGAGGAAATACTGACTTACCTTCCTTAAAGACTAAGTGTGTAAATATGATCTATCACAAAGATTCAGGGAAGACAGTAGTGCTTTATGAACCACATCATTTAGGTCAGGGCTTATTGGGTTGCTTTGGGTTTTTTTTAACTGTTATTTTCTTAAAGGAGAAAAACAATAGCGAGGTGGCCAGCCAGAAAGCCTGGGGGAATCATTCACATTCAAGGTGTTAGTATTAAAAGGCCCAATAGGAATCAGATGTGCAGAAAAAGAAAATAAAACTGCAGGCAGGAAGGAGTACCTCAGGCCATGGCTGTTCCTACTGTACTGGTTAATGAGACCTCCACAAGGGATTATTGATTTAATTATAGCTCACAAGCAACATGTTAGCTTATCTTTTATAAATGATGCATTAGGATACTGCATAGGAAATGTAGGCTGTTGCATGGCTCAATGTGTGATGGCTGAGGATGCCTTTGATATAAAAATAGTTCAGTCTGCATGTGGCATGCTGGCCAGTGTGCAACGTAATACAGAATGTATTATCCTGGTATTATTTTGGCCTGGTGTTCACAAAGCAAGGAACTGGAAGACCTGCAAAAGGTTTTGTTTTGGTGACCCCCATTGCCAGCACAAGGGGAGGACTTATACCTTTTCATGAGAGCTTTGCTTGGTGTAAATACATAATATTGCTTTGGCTATGCTAAAATAAAGGCGGCTAAAGGAGGGAAGGTTTAGATGAGATATTAAGGGGAATCTCTTTACAGAAAGAGTGGTAAGGTACTGGAATGGGCTGCCCAGAGAGGTGGTGGATACCTCATCCCTGGAGGCGTTCAAGGCCAGGTTGGATGGGGCAAACTTGTTTAGATCCAGGTTGGTGGCCCTGCCTGTGGCAGGGGGTTGGAAATCTGTGATCCTTGGGGTCCCTTCCAACCTGGACTATTCTATAATCTAGCTGAAGAAATGGGGTTTGGTAGGTCAGTGTTTGTCCCTAAGCTGCATGTCAGGAGTGTGCTATGGAGTCACCCAAAGTCTTTCTTCCCAGCTGTCCAGAGAAGTGCAAAATGCTGCACAGCAATGTGTTTTGTGGCATGACATGTGCTCCTGGGATTGAGAGCACAAGGAGTGACTCCCCCAAGTGAATGTGGACCCCAGCACTTCCCCAAAGTGCTGGTAACTCTGTCCCAGACCTGCATGCAGCTTTGGCTGTAGTTCAGAGGTTTGCCCTGTGCTTGTAAGGTTACCTGCTAGCGCTGAATTAGGGCTATCCTGATTAATGCATCTGTGTCTAGGCATTATAGCTAACATGGCAGATTCTAGATCAAGATATTCTGAAATTACTATCAGACATGAAAAAATACTTTGAATGAGAATTCAGTTCACTTCCAAGCAGTTGCTGCTGAAATAGGACCAGATCCTGGATTTTTAGGCGGCAGAATGAAAGTCCAACTCAGATTTGTAAGAGGGTTGCTTTACATGCCATGTCTGTCTTCAGATGAGAGAGTCTCAGTCTCTCTCTCTCTCTCTCTATATATATATATCTAATTTTGTCTTGCAAGGATATTATAGGAAATTTAACCCAGAGATTTTCCATAGTGTCTTTTCCTCTCTCTGACCTGATCCAAAAAAGGGGGAAGGTAGAAGAGGGGGAAAAAAAGAAGTATGTTGCTATTTAATGGTCTCCTGAATGCAAAGGATGCCTTTAGGAACATTAAAGAAAAATTATGTACAGCTCCTGTGTGTCAGAGCTCAAATTTTCCCTCAAACTTTATTGTTTAACCGGATGTGTCAGAAAGTAAACTGGGTGCAATTTAATGCCAAGAAACCGATGGTAAAGAGTATCTAGCACTATATATCACTGAGAAATCATTCTGGAGGGGATAAAGATATGCAACAATAGAGGGGGAAAAAAAGAAAAAAAGAAAAAAAAAGAAAGTTTCCCTATAAAGTGGACTTTAGAAGCAATTTTCTGTTATTTTTTTAAAAATGCATTTTAGTAAAGGATTATGGGCTCTCAGTATGAGTATCTATAAAGAAGAAAAAGGTGTGTATCAGCTATCTTATGATACCATGCAGTATGTCACACCAGTAGCATGCTGTTGGCCCTGTCCTGGGGAAACCACTCCTGACAGGTAAAAGTACGGATCTACAGGCTTTTGTCAGTTGGGGCAGGCCCACATTGAAGCACCTATGGGATTTCACCCCCCCACACACACGTGCGGACAGGCTTTAGAGCACGGTCAAGAGATTTCCGTGTCAGGATTACTCTGACATTCGCTCCACATGAGGTGGAAAAGAGCCAAGCAGGAAAAGCTGGGGGGAAGAAACATCCTTCCCGGTGGGAGGTGCTTGGGGCATTATGGAGGCTTCCCTTCTAGTGTTTTGCTTTGCTTCCTTAACATAGGCAGAAGTGGGGACAGCTCAGACCCCCTCATCCTATTCGTCGCTCTATTTACGTATTTGTTGCCTGGGTGTACGGTGCAACTCAATCCCACGGGTGGTTTTGTTGTGTGCACACTGGGCTGGGTGGGGGAGCTGGCTGCTCTCCTGCCCTCCTACACATTCCACAACCTCTGGACACGTATGTTGTTTATATAATTCTATACATGCAATCTGGATTCAATTCTGGCACCAACAAACCAGATTTTAAGTTTGTAGGCTGCCTGGTACTAATATTTGTGTGTGTGTAAATTTAGAAATATAAATATGTATTGGGGAGCTATGAAGCTGTGTAAGGTGATTGGAAAGTCCCCATCATCTCTGACTCATGTATGGTGGGGTGGTTTAACCCCAGCCAGCAGCTAAGCGCTGTGCCACGCAGTCGCTTACTCGCTCCCTGCTCCCAGTGGGATGGGGGAGAGAATCAGAAGGGTAGAAGTGAGAAAACTGATCGGTTGAGATAAGTACAGTTTTAAAATTTGAATATAATAATAAGTAGTAATAAAAAGGAAAATAACAGAACCAGGGGGGAAAAAAACCCAACAAAACCAATCAAAAACTAGAAAAGCAGGTGATACAAATGAAAAACAATTGCTTGTCACCGGCTGACAGTCAGTCTCCAGGCAGTGACTGCTGATCTCTAGCCAATTTCCCCCTCACACCCAGCTTTATACGCTGAGCATGACATCATACACTAGGGAATATCCCTTTGGCCAGTGTAGGTCCGCTGTGCACCCCCAGCCTACCACTGGCAGGGTATGAGAAGCTGAAAAGTCTTTCACTTGGTGTGAGCCTTACCTAGCAACAATGAAGCCACCGGTGTGTTATCAGTAAATCTTATCCTAAATCTCAAATCACAGCATCATACCAACTGCTAGGAAGAAAATTAACTCCGTCCCAGCCAAAACCGGGATAATGTAGGTGCTTAATTGTTATCTTGCTGTCCTCTTGCTCTGACTACAGACTGTATGTACACAATTATATTAGTCCTTTTTGTCTTCTTTAACATTCCTCCACTCCTCGGAGTTCATTATTATCCCTGCAGTACACCAGAGTAAGGTACTAATGACAGTGCGTGGGCCAGTTCCACAGTGGTTTGGAGAGAAGGGATGCATGCAGTGGAGAAACACATAGCGCAGTAGTAACAGAATCACAGAATTACAAGGTTGGAAAAGACCTTTGAGATCATTGAGTCCAACCATGGTTCTGAATTTAATTTTCCCACTGTGCCCCAACTTGGTCTGAATTTACCAAAATATCTTCTAGATACGAGACTGCAAATCTCAGTTGTGCAGGCTTTCTTGGAGACATCTGCTAATTGTAATTCTGGCTAGGTCTAAAAAGTGACAAGATTTTACTTTGGGTTTCTAGTAGTGGCTCACTAGTCCCTGATTTAAAAGGCACGAGTCAGAAAAGGTCTAGGAATTCCAGTCAAAGAGAGCCAAGATCCACAGCTACACCAGACTGAATAGCAAAGGAAGAAGACATCGTGAACTGGAGTTCATATTTTGTTTGGTGGTCAGGAGCATGATTTTTATTTTTTTTTTAACTTGTTAATTAAGTCAGTGTAGCTACCTATACTTCTTGATTCTCACATAGGTCCTTTCATGCTGAACCAGCCCCAGATACTTTCTCAGGAACAAAGAATAAATGCATGCAGAAAGGTAGCAGAGAGCTGTGACTGAACTGCATGCTTCATAGACCACAATGTCATACTGGAGATAATTACCATTTTGGCTAACTACACCAGGACAAAATCCTTTTCTGGGTTTGTTTTTTGTTGTTGTTTTTAATTGTGTTTATTTAGCAGAGAAAGGATTCTAAGCACTGTTTCCATTGCCAAAAGTTAGACATAATCGTAAATAAGCATCTAGACAAACAGCCTAATTGTGTAAGTTTTCAAACATGAGTCAGTAAACCACCTCTTATGGATAGGTGACTAATTAGGAGCTGAATTAGGACCATGATGCGTACAACTTAGCCTTACAGATCCCTCCTGAGAACCGAAGTGAACTATAAAGACCAAAGTTCCCGAGCTCCAGAAGCCAAGCCAGCTGACGCTCTCCGCTGATGTTGTAATACAGAGTTCAGCTGGTGGCAGCAAGTGGGGTGACATGCATTTCTCCCTTTGCTTAAACTGACTAAATGAATTAGGGTTTAAACTGTATATTTGCTCTAGAATTTCATCTAATTCCACTCTCATCACAGCACAACATTTCAACATAAAATAAAATAGTAAACTCAGTCTTTTCAAGACTATAGCTTGTTGACATTGAACCTCACACAGTTCTTATGCTGTCTGCTTGGGCCGACATGGCGCTGTTAGATCAACAATACCAGCTGGTTTTTTAATTCTCTTGGGAGCCAAAATTTAAATAAAGCTAAATATTAGGTCTGTGCTTAGATCTATTCTATAAATATTGTCAAAAATTTAGGAGACGTTTGGCTTGGGGTTTTTTTACATCTCATTTTTATTGTTGATCTTTGCAATCTTGTGTTTGTCATTGGTTTTTAAGGTACTCATAATAAGTGTTTTGTTTATAATACTTCTGTAGTGCAATTTTTCTACCATGATTAGCTGTCTCTAACAGGCTTTGGGGTTTGTTTGCTTTGCTTCTGTAGTAATTTTAATTAGACATCCACATATTTTATGTTACTGAGCAAGGGGCTGAGACTTGGTAAGATTTGGAATTGCTTGCCCCCATCCAGGTGTCTCAGTGTGACAGCTTTTGACCCAAAAAAGTCACTTCCCTCTGTGATCTGAAATATTATGAGCTGTCAAACAGCCAGCAAAGTTACCAGAAACCTAAAGCAGTCTGTAGGTAAATGGGGTTTATGTATGAAGATTCCATGGGGTTAATTAGCATTTACAGCTGAGTTATTTTCATAATAGATCTGATAAAGTATCTAGCAGTGTTTCTCCTTTAACACAGAGCCCACACATTGTATACGGCCATGCACACTCGCTGTATTTCTTTTGCAGTGCTGTATTGGGCCACCCAGATCCCAGAGAAACCATAGCAATGCCTTCCTGCCATTGTGCACCAGGAAGGGCCAGTTGAGGGCTCGCAGCCCGGGGCCCGCAGTTTCCCTCCTTCGGCCCTGGGATGTGTTATTTTTAAACAGTTGGAGTTAGAGAAACAGGGAGTTACTCCTGCACAGCGTAGAAACAGCCGCTGAGCTACAGGGTCAGCAGGCCCCAGCATCCTCCCCCTGCCGCATCCCCCAGCTCACGTGTCACAGTGGGCTGGTACCCACATCCCCTTCAGTTAGGGATGGAGGAGAGGGACGCTGTCAGCATCACTCAGTCTGCTGCCCCTGCGTGCTTGGTGTTTGGCAGCAGGGAGCTTTTGGTGGGAAAGGGAGACAGAAAGAGATCAGGCGCGCGCCTCCTCTCGCCTTGCTGTCGCGATACGCTCACCCACAACCCGTACAGCGGCAGCGCTCATGCTGAATACAAATTAAGGGGCCTGTTTGTCTAAAATGAAATACTTTCTATGCTTACAGCATCGTCTGAATGCTATTAAATATTATACAATATACTTTTTTTTACTAAAAATGAAGCCCACCCTTACGATAGAGAGCTCTTCAAGAGTGAACACCTGATGCCAGTTGCATTAGGACCCTTCTGTGTGGATCAAGGTTTAAAAAAATTCAGAAGTAGAATTAATGACTCGGTCCTTCCACCCCCTCACATATCCTTTGGTCCAGCTCCACATGCCACAGTGAGCTCCTACCCCCCAAAGCTCAAATACTGTCTGTCTGCGCTGTTTCCTGGAAGATTAAGCTATCATTTTGAGGTGGAAGGTTATAATTTGCAGGACTTCAGCAGAGATAACAGGGTGTTGTTTGTTTCTGCATAGAATGGGAACACAGATAAGATTTAACAGCAGAAAAAAAATGTTATAATTTCCAAAGTTTTAAGGAGGATGAAAGACAGTAGCTTGAGAAGAGATGGTAATATAACAGACCTGGTTCTCCCATCGTGAATGCCAATGTAAATGCATGGGAATTGAACTCATATGGAGTCTCTAGCAAATGCAGAGGCCCACCATCCTTAAAAAAAACCCTGTATGAAACAGCGGAGGGATTGGGGAAATGTCAGGACATAAAAGGCCCTCAAAAGACAGATGCAAATGGTTTTATATAGAAGAAAAAAGTTAAGAGAGAAAAAATGCTTGTTGGATGATTTGAAATAGCAAATACCTCAGCTTGTGCGTGTTGATTAGAAAGGAAAAGTACACTTAGAATGCATCAAATACCTGTGAGACTCATCTGGGAATTAGTGATGCACTTCACTACATAAAGCGAGTACGGGAAGAGCTGGCTGCCAAGTAGTTCCTGAATTTAGGTGGCATTTCGCAATCCAATTAGAGAAATGGGATTATCAAGTTCATTCTTCATTGTGCTATTAAAAATAGAGGAATTGGAAACAAATGAGTGTTTTATTATATTATTTATTACATAAAATTATGAATTAAATATCTGGAGGAGATCCTGAATACATTCTATTGCAGAAAAACATAATTGCCTACTGATGCCTAGCACCAGGCATCAATATTTTTTAGCGTTCATACGTTTTGATTCCATTTTCCATGACTGTTTAAATTATAGAAAGGGATAAAATAGTAACAGAACTGTTTTAACCAGACTTCTCCCTAGAGCTATGTGTTAGAAGGAAATTTTACCACCCCTCTCCATGCAGAGTACGGTGAAAGCCCCCTGGTCTCTGGACAGCTGTAGCAGGTTCCTGCCTTGGAGGAAGCACCTACAACACTATGGAAAACAAATCTTGAATAATTGTTTTGTTACTTGGTCAGGCTCTTTGGGGTAAAAGCATTTCACATTATGAATCTTTCAGTCGCAGCCTATTGTATGTCACGTTGGTAGAAAGCGGTTCCAAGCGTCTTGGCAAAGGTTCCTAGAAACACTTGTTTTTCAGGTTTTCAAAAATCTAGGAACACCATTGTTTTGCTGAACTGCCTAGAGCAGGGTTTTGAGGCTCCAGCCTTACACATTCTTGGTTTTGTGATGCTTGAGTTTTGGAAAAAGAAGCAGGAAAATATCTGCCTAACGAACAGAATCCAAGGTTTAAAGGCATCTCAGATTAGACACTGCAATTAAATCCTTAGCCTGAAAAATCCATGCTAAGCCTCTGAGCAGTATCATTGGCAACAGGAAAAGGCTTTTCCTCTGTTTACCTCCAGCACTGTAACTTGGAAAAGGCTTTTACTGACAAAGCTGAAGCGGGATTTAGCACCACGGGCCAGAGCAAAAAGGGTGTCACCAAGGTAGGCTGATAAATCGGGCGATTTATCCCAGCTGAGGATTTGGCTCCTAAACACATTGTTAATTTGAGAGACACATTAAAATAATAAAAGACAGTGAATCAACAGCCTTCACAGTAAAACAAGTGGCTTTGGCTACAGAAATCTCAATCTCCATTGGAATTAATATTTTTTTCCCCAAGCATTTGGACCTCAGCTCTGCCTGCTGTTTCTTTTTGAGTTTCCTCTTTCTAATTGTGAGCAAACGAGCGCTCTGAGCTGCTTCAACGTGTCAGAGCCAGCATTCAGGAGTAGCAGCTACAATCAGAATACATCAGAGGCAAGCCCTGCTCTGTGGTACTGCTCTGTCAGATGCAGCGAGGAAGGAGGAGGATGATGTCAAGAGGATGCTATTCTCTGCCATGAGTTCCTGAAAAGGGCAATGCTTCCCTTCCTCTTACACCTCCCACCCTCCGTCATCCCATCCATCCCCCCTCCCCCCCAAAAAAAAAAAAGCATCACTTTGCTTAATAAGAGCCATTTCCTTTAGAAAATTGCCTTTTTTTAATTGTAGGAGTAATCTGCAAGTCAGTGGGGGGAGAACAAGGGGGTCTGGCTGGCAGTAAACACTGGCAGCATGAGCAAGAGAGCTGCCCTGGGTACCTCAGTACACCCCACCCGCTCTCTCCCAGTCTGAAGGCTGCCTTTGAACTGAGGCTGCTTCTAGCTTAACCAAGGGGGTTGGGGGAAGAGAAGCATCTCTGATGCTTTGTAATGCTTAGGCAATACAGGTATGTAGATTTTTGGAGAGAACAAGTTCTTCATTGGTATTTGGAAGTAATATGGGTGGTTTGGGAAAATAAGGGTATATGCTCGTAACCAGAATTTTTCTCTCTTTATTTCCACTTTGTTGCGTTATATGTAGTGATTTGCTTCTGCTTTTGGAAGGAAATCATAGAATCATAGAATTGTAGGGGTTGGAAGGGACCTCGAGAGATCATCAGGTCCAACCCCCTGCCAAAGCAGGCTCCCTAGGACATATCACTCATATAAATAGCTGTGGGTGAAATGAATAATTTTTTTTTTTTGGGGGGGGGGGGAAAGACCCTGTTTCCAAACAAAAATCATCATTACCCCCTTTTACTCTGTTATTTTCAGCAGCTAACCAGTTTTACTGAGAACATCTTTGATGGGTAGGATAAAGCAGCTAGCAGCAAAAAATGGAGTGTGTTGACAACAAATGCATTGGTTGGGGAGCATCATCTGCTCTGTAGCTCTTTAGCCAGTGACAGCATATTTTAACTTTGTGTTCCATCAGCTCTGGCCAAAATTGCCAAGCTGTTCTGCTGAGTGCATTGAGGTCGGTCCACGAACGCTGCATGCGGAGATGTTTGTTCATGTTAACCAGAGGGAAGCATTATGTTCGCTGTTGCTTTAACTTAAATCCATGTGTCCCGACCCACAGAGAGTAAACTTAAATATGGCCTGGATTTAAACCAGCAAAACTATATGTGTGCATGTGTCATTATGCATATATTAGGGAAAATGTAGGGATTAGGAACACTAAACCCAGGTATTATCGTGGCGTATGGAGCTGTGGTATTACATGCATTTAAGAGAGCCTGTGTGGGAATTGTTTTTATACACGTTTCTGAAGTCAACTAAAATAATTTTAATTGTAATGATGGTGGATTTTCTCACAAAATCTGACTTACCATCCCCCTGAGGTATTTGTTACCAAACAATGGCAGCATTACATATACCATGTCCTGCCCACTCATGTTTCATCTTTTTTGTTATTCTTTTTTTTTTTCCTGCCTGTTTCCCCCCAAAAAAAGACAATTTCTCTGAATTTATGTGAGCTATGAGTTTCAGTTATGGATACTGAATCAAACGGGGCAGGGGAAGAGGAACAAACTGTTGCTTTGTTATCATTTCTTCACATATGAAAATTTTTAAAGAAAATCAAAGCATTGTCTTGTTGGGTCCAGATAATGAAGAAAAAAGTCAGTATCAGATTCCCCCAAAATAGAAAGATTTGTTACAGCTATCCTTGCAGTTTACTGCTTTGCAGAGCAAAATATATCTTAAATATGAAACAGTCTTTAAAAAATAAGAGAAATGTAGTTAAGCAGTATCCAATTTATTTTTTTTTTAATTTGCATATATAAACAGAGGCCAGAGGATGCTCAGGCTTAACTATGACTGCTGAAAATCCTGAACTATGGACTTAACTATGACTGCAGAGCATGGTGATCCAGGATACTGAGTTCTCATGATGCTATCTAATTTAAATTTAAGTCTTATTGGCAGAGGAATACCAAGGGAAGAGATGTTTAGAAAGATCTGCCCTGTGTAACGCACGACTTGCTGATGTACCTTACTCTTTCTGTAATGAAAAAGCTGGTAAGCGCTGACAGAGATCCCTGTTTTTCCAACCCCTATATCCGCACGGGCCAGCAGCAATGGAGAGACCAGGCATCCCCACAGTATCCCTTGACCCAACGTTATTAAAAAGGGCTCTAATAGCCAAATAAACCTGCATTTGAGCACCTGCCAGCTACGTTAGAGACTGTCTGTGTGGTTTTATCAGTTCAGGAGTGGGGTTGCACATGCCAGGCTGGACTGGAACAGACGGCCAGGAGCAGGCGGGGAGGTGTGATGGCTGCCGCGGCTCTCCAGAGGACACTAAGTGTGTTCAGTATGCTACAGAGGCAGGGGACTAATCTTGGGATTTATTGTTTTTGCAGTGATGAGTGAATGCAGTAGGGAAACGATGAGAGGGGAAAAAACAGAGCAATTAAAGTCATGGGACTGCGAGCATATGAAATATGACCGCGACCGTCCAGCCTGCACCTATCCCCAAATAAATAAAACTGCCTTCCAAGATGGGAGCCAAGAAGTTGTGGAGAGGGTAAAAAAAAAAAATAAAAATCAATCCTCCCTTCCATCTGGGCACTGGATTTATATCCATAATCTCTGAGGGAAGCGAATAAAAAAGGATGCATTTTTCATCTCCCTCTCCCAGCCTGTGAACTACAATTGTGGTAGACGTTCATACCCACTTTCACATGGGAACGGAGAGCGAGTTTCACCAAAGAGTGAGGAGCCTTGTCTTCAGTGTTCTCTGGAGACAAGAAAAGATGGAACCAGTAAAGCCCCACCAGGTTCCGTTGTTTTTGTTGGAATGTGGGAACTGGAGCTTGTAGGTATTGTGAAATCTCAGCTCCTTCTAGCCAATGAACTTAGAAGAATTTATTGCAAGAAGAGATGATATTGAGGTTCAGTTTTATTTGCATTCAAAGATCTGGTTTTGAACTTGGCAGAACAAGTTTTTGCAGGGTTTGGCTGTTCTTGCAGAACCTAATCCAAAGCCCATTGAAGTCAGGACGAATCTCTCCCTAGACTCCAGTGAAATTTGGGTCAGACCCCGACAGTAACATTGATTCTGATGGTTGCAGAGGTTGAGATTTTATTACTGTAATCTACATAAAATATGCCTGGCTCTCTTTTCAGACATTTCCCTCTTTTCTTTTGCATAGAGTTTAAGAAATAATGAATTTTTCTCTGGGAAAAATATGTATTTGTTGCTGTAGAGAATTAGGAAATGTATTGTAATTATCGTGATGCAAATTTTCAGGGAATTCCACACAAGTCTCTACTCTCTGTCCATTTCTCTCATTTACTCTCCTCAAGTCTTTTGATGTTTATTACATTTTCACATTGTAAGACCATGGAGCTTTTAATTCCTTTTCCACATGAAGATTATCTCCTCAAATGGAAAATAGCATGAATAGAGTCTACAACAGACTTCATCCAGGCTGGAGCCCTGGTTCTGCATATGACATAGTTATTGACATCGACGTTGGTGCATGTAACACTCGATGTGTGGCCATCATGCTATTGTTGAATATAATTTAGGGTCTGTCATGGCATTTTGGGGCCATTTCACAGTCTACACTGAATCAGACAAGACCAGCGAAAAGACCACAAGCAGGTGGTCCTTCCTACCTAGGCAAAGTCATCTCCTTCTATGGCACTAACAGGCTGCTTCTGCCCCATAGGAATTGCTGGCTATGGACACGTTTGTTTGCAGAGAGCTCTGTGAGGTGGAGCACAAGCAGAGCTCAATTATGACAAACCAAGCGGCAGCTCAACAAGCCCAACTCCTTCCTCTAAGAAACTGGCCCCAGCAACCTGCCTCCCAAGCTATTTTCTGCACCCAGTCACATCATTTTTTGACACAGATGAGCAGCGGGGTGCAAAGCCCTCAGAAAGCTGCAGGGTTTGGGGTGGGAGGCATTTATGATCTAGAGTTTGATCCTGTGTGGGATGTAATCGCTTCTATTCCCATGCTTTAATTTCTGTCACCTATCCTGCTCTTGTCCTCATACTGAGTACGTTCATCCTTACTTAGCAAGACCTGCATGTCATAGTGTTGATGTATAATACTCAAATGTTCTTTTTCTCATCTCATTTTTAAAATTCAGTATTGTTATAGGCAAACTAACAGAACAAACAACACTTTCGCCTTTATGTTAATATTATAACAACTTACAGCTCGACTTTTAGAAATCTTATTTAACTGAATCTCCAAAAAATGGCATTTTACCCTATTAGTCTTTTTCTTATCTTTTTTCTTTTTTTTTAAATTCCTGTGTTTGATAGTTAATTATCGAACTAGAACTCTATGAAAAGATGTATTCCTTTTTAAAACTGGGATGCAGACATCAAACATTTGAGTTTTAAATGCGCTTAGGCAAACATTGAAAGCCTTCTACTCAGTTAACTCCAGTAAGCACTGCTTTAACGCTTCAAAGTTTACAATTTCAAAACCAAACTCATTAAACAAAGAATTTTGGGGATCGGGGCAGGGGGAGTGGGAGGATGTAGACACTGCATGTGTTCTTTAGTGTTACAGTCTCAAAAAATCACTACACCACAAAAAATCGGTGGAAATATTCTGTGTCTGGAAATTGTACTCCTCAGACAACCTGGTAGGACAAATTTAGGTAGGTGAAATTGCCATGTTCCTAGTATTTTTGGTAATGAATGCAGGGTGATTTTATACCCACTACTTAATCCCCAGGGTTGCTTTCAGATGGAAGAGAAACAGAGAATTAGTGTTGTGCAACTCAAGGAGTGATGGATGGTGCTGTTATAAATTCAAATCACCCAGCCCGTGATTTATTCAGGAATTTTCAGGCATATGGCAATATATATTTCTAATTTCCACCAAGGATGAATTTGGTGAAAGGAAAGAGAAATTATTTGCTAAAACATAAGCTGGAATCAGGTACTGGATGCCAATATTAACACTCTTAAAGAAGAGTTGTTTCCTGAATTAGACTACAGTGCAAGCAAGACTTTCGGCAGTGGATTGCCGGAGCTGCTGACAGACACCCCCTTACAGGAGGGCTGGTGTGTGTGATTAAAACATGGTGATGAGAGCTTTCACTGCCAGTCCTGCCAGAGCCCTTGCCCTCCCTGCAGCCTCCCCCTCATCTCTCCTGCTGTCAGGCAGCAGCAGCCTCCCTCCCGGCAGAAGAGATGGCGACATCCATGGGCAAGGCAAAGGGGCTGCGGGTATTGCTCTATCCCAACCGTCTTCCCATAGGTTTAGGGCAGAGAAGTTATTAATTGCAGCTGCCTCAATATGAAGAATGGCAGTGGCTTTGAGGGAGTGTGTGTGGGGGAAGGTGTTCAATTAGCCCAGGGATTTTCATTTCAAGCAAGGAAAGAAAGGCAGCTGAATATCAACTATTATTCTCACCTCTGAATATAATAATCTGAGCGTGAATAGCACTTCTCATCTGAGAAGCTGAAGTGGCTTGCAGATATTAACAAATTACCTTCCTCACCGATAGTGACAGGAAGCATTATCATGGTGTTTGGGATTTGGGGGAGATTGAGATACCAAGAAATTAGTTTGTTCAAGATGGCAGGGGGAGGAAGTCAGTGGCAGAGAGGAATAAAAACTGAGAGGACCGCCTCTGCGCCACTGAATGCTTGCCGCTTCTCTGAAAAGCGTTTTCAGAGAAAAGGCATTCTTTTCCCATTCTTGAGGAAATAAAATAAATACTTTCTCACGTGCCAGGCTGTTACAAGGGTGATGTGAGGTGTAGCATGGCCCTTGCTGGCCAGCAGATGAGGGCTGCTTTTTTTCAATGTATGACCCGGGCTGTGCATTACAGTCATTTACAGGTTTGCAAAGTGAGTACAAAATGAGCATAAGGCACTCTGACTGCAGCATTTTCACTTATTACTCAATGAGGTGGAAGGCAAGGTCAAGCTCTTTTAGAATTGCAGCCGTCTTTTAGAAATTGTTTTATTTTTTTATTGCTGCTGTGAGATATACCAATAAAGCCAACCTGAGCACATAGGAATTTCAACTCTGTATCTACCCTAAAATCTTTAAATTTGCTTTAAACCCTCGTTCATAAGGAACATAAAGCCTACACTGTGGTGAACTTTCTAGACAGTTGTAGGTGCTGTTACGCTTCTCTCTAACACGGTCAGACAAGGGCCCTGTGAATGGTCCCTAGGTATGTAAGAAAATAGCCAGTGCCAGGGCTGGGTTCAGCCTGCCTTGGTTTTAGGGCAATGACTAGAAAAACAGAAAGCCAGGGAGGGAACAGGCTGTTGCCACCGGAGTCTAAATTGCAAAGGTTATGGCTAGCCTCTCTGCCAAAGGCTCAGCTCCACAGCTTGATGTTTCTTTTAAGATTTTCTAAACAGACAAGGGTGGTGCATTGGTCTAAATTTCTGGCTCCCCTCTAGCTTCTTATAGCATCTATCAGCGAATGTTAGTTACCACATAGGTATATACATATATATATGTGTGTGTGTGTGTGTGTAGGCACATAAAAAATAGATGTAAGCACACAGATGGGTGTGTATAAGGTTTTTCTGCAGTTTTCCAAGCCCAAACTCAGTGTCTGTTGGCTATGCCTGTGCCAAGGTTTAATGAACAATAGGTCTGCGCTTTGCAAGAATGTTGCTTTCATAAAAGTTGTGTGTTAAATGAAATTTAGCTCGTTAATTTTATTTCCATTTACAGTGCAGAGAAGGGTGGTGGCAAGCAGTGTTCTCTTGATTGGAAAAAATCCAAAGAAGTCGGGAAAATACGCATTTCCAAACTTTGAGAATCTGTTTACAGACTGTGGGGAATATAAAATAGCATGCATTTATTGAAAAGGTCTTGATGGAGGTTGTTTTTGAAAGCCTATGCCCAAAATAGTGCCTGCACTTAAGAACCAGGACACTTTGTGATTGGCTTTCCTGGGATGGAGCCTATCGTACCTTCCAACATCAACCTATTTTTGCAGAGGGAAAGAAACATCACGTGCCATGACTGCTAGACTGGGAACTTAGCTCAGCTAACATCAGGTTTACGAGCTAGAATGGAGGTAAATGGCCAAACCCGATCAACACCCCATTAATCTAAGGATGATCAAGTAACATTGTATTTGGCAAAGCCACAAATAACCATGTAATAACTTTGTAATTCTATGGTAATTTCTTACACATGGTTATTGATGCCCTGTAAAATACTGTGTTACCAATAATCGCATATTACCTCTCTGCTCTTAAATATAAGGTCACTGACAGACCATGACTGTTTTAATGTACTTTCAGTCTCAAGCAGAAATCTTATACAACAGTTATAAAAATGAACCTTTGCTCATCCTTTGATTATTTTTTTTTTCTTCAGAACATACGATATACATCAGTGGGACTCTATGTGGGGTGTTAGACTTCATTTATATTTAGCCCTTCTTTTCCACTTTTTACCTACCTACGATAAGGGCTTTTACCAAAAGTTTGGATTTTGGAAGCTGTACCCACTTCGAAGGGCAGAGGCTGAGGACCTTGTCAGGGGGGCAAGTGAATCCTGTACGAGGATTCAAACCACCCAAAACCCAAATACTGTGGTACTGCGCCATGCGGCTTTGGTTTATTTGAGCCTCAGTCGCTAGTGAGTTGAAAAGAAAAACTGGATGATCCCTTCCTGACCTCCTGTTGTAAAGACACCCAAAAAACAGCTGAGTGACAGGAAAGACATGTCAGAACAGGAGAAGCAGGCACAGAGACTTCCCTGTGAGTTAAACTAGCCTGCTGCTAAGTTGGTCTCTCAGCCCTGGACTTTATTGGATATAAAATAACCAATTTTTAGTGTAAACCTTTCTCTTGTAACTGTGTGCAGAGGAACTTGTATTCCTCCATATATTACTCATTTTTAGGTGTTTCTATGTGGTGGATCTCAGCCATACTCTACATAGTTTTCCTTGAAAGAAGAAATGAATTCTAACTTTCATCCTTAGTCTTAAATACTCTTAAAATTAGGAAGCATTTGGAACAGAATTTACCCCGCATTTTAGGATTAACCTTCTTATCTTGGTAAACCAGACATTGGAAAATATGTATCTGGAGTCAAACTTTGTTTTGACAATTTATATTTAGCTCTAAATAGGAACATCAAATCAACTGGCAATACAGCCACAGAAAGCTCAATCTTGCACTATTAAAAAGGAGGTGGAGTTTTTCCATTGACTGCAAGGAGAGCAAGACAAGGAATGCAGCCAAGAAACATGCTCCTTCCCACAGCTGGGACAGGTCTGACAATGTGCTGGGCACCTCAGGGCCACTATGGCTGCTCAGTATCCCCTAGGATCTGACCTTTAATGGATCCATGGGCTGGGGCAAGGCAGCGCTTGTACACTTGGAAATCTCATTTTTCTTCTTTCACTTATGTATGGGTCTGAGATGGTGAAAGTTACTTTTGTGTCTGTAATTTGTCAGGGCTATTATGATTTGTAGTTCAGCAGGGCAGCAAAATTTAATCGCTGTTACTATCATTCCTGTGCAGAGGAGATATGTAACTGGGGTTTTATAATGCTCTCCAAGAAGCTGTTGAGGACAAGACCAGGTCAGCCTTTTTAGAAAAGCAAATAATAAAAATGTGTTACAAGATGAAAGATGAATCCCAAGAACAGTAACCTTCCTCTGAGCACAGACAAAAGCTCTTTGTCCCACCAACGGGACCCTCATGTGAATCACAGAATCACAGAATTGTAGGGGTTAGAAGGGACCTCCAGAGATCATCGGGTCCAACTCCCCTGCCAAAGCAGCTCCCCAGCTCATATTGCACAGGGAGGCATCCAGAAAGGGCTGGAATATCTCCAGAGAAGGAGACTCCACAACCCCCTGGGCAGCCTGTCCTAGTGCTCTGTCACCCTCACTGTGTGACACGAGCTGTCCCCACAGTGCAACCCCACCCAGCTGGGTGCTTGCAAGGGCAAGGGATGACTAATTTGCAGGATTGGACCCCCAGCAACTTCATATTCTCCTTGGCCCAGGTGGAATTAGCATATGACCAGGCTTCTTTTCGCCAGCTGTGATTGTCAGGTAAACAGTCCAAGGGGAAAGTAGAGCCATCTGTGTCTAGAAACAGCAGAGTTCCCCTGGCCTGTAAACCTGCTGGAAGCCACATATACTGGGCTGTGCTGGGTGCTAATGAATAAGAGCAGTGTCTCAGTCTCTGGCTTGACATGACGTTCTTCAGAATACACTTCTGAATTTCATTAGTGTGTCGCAGTCTGTTTATGTATTCTGTATACAGCTGCGGAGCACAAGGAATCATGTGGTTTCTGTGAACTTTTGTTGCTCCTTGCAGTGTTTTCTTTGATGCTGCCTTTTAGCCATTCCTTCTACCCCATCATGTTACCACGTGCATTGTTTGCATCCCTTAAAGATGCAGTTTGGGGATGCAAACTTGATTTACGTGTTTTACAGGATCTTCTGTTCCAATAAGCAAAACATAAAACTACTTCCCAGTGTTGCTGACTGGGATGTAGCTGGTGTCCTCCATGGCATGGAAATCCTTGTTGATCCTCAGAGCTGTCGACAGCATTCGTTCTTTACACAGAGCCTTCTTAAACTTGACTTGGACATTGGTAGACCAGAGGACACCACACAGTCTATAGACCCTGCTCCTAAAATACCCAACTGCAGTGACTCGATGAGGTGATCCCTTCAACCCTGTACCAGACCAGTCTGACTGTACATTGCTGTTTGGAGCTACGTGCTTAAAGCTTGCTGTGAGTGCTGGTCCCTTGCAGCATGAGAGGGGGCACATTTCTCATCTAAGGCTAAGTGCGTGAATGGCTGCTGCTAGCAGGTGCCTACCTGGCCATCCCTGCCAAGAGGACCTGTATATCTGACATACTGCTGGGGGAAACAAGATAGCCATGTGAAAGGTCCTCCCAGAATCCACCAAACTCTCCCTAATAGTGGCCAACATCATTCCTTATGGAAAAGGTGTTAGAAATTACATGAATCTACTGTCACATTCCCCAGGGATGCCTCTGGCTGTGAGGCTCCACTCACTGGCAGCAGTGCCCAGAAAACACTGCAAACACTTTTGCAGAAGGGATTGTTGCATTTTTACTTAAGTATTTTGATCCTTTTTATGTTCAGTAAAAGATGCAACTGTATAGTCCAGGTGGCTTTTCTCTGCACTTGAGTTCCCAGACCTGAATGCTGGTGAATTCTTTCTTCCAGTGGCTGTATCCACAGCCATGTGATGCACACCTAAAAACTTCAAGAGGATGAACATTCTGGTTTTGTGATAAACCAAAACATGTTTCACTTTCTTAAGAATACTTTGGGAAAGTCTGCAGTTCTTTGGTGCTCTAAATCCTGTAATTTTACTTAACAATGACTGAGAAGTCCAGGACCAGAATTAATCCTTCAAATTATTTTCTCGCTTCATTCTTTTATCATCTCCAGACAAGAAATAGATATGGTATAAAGCCATATCTCACCAGTATATAGCTGCTAATACAAGATGAATCAGTAATTTCTCTAGCAAATCTTATAGTTGAAGGAAAAAAGAAAAAAGCCACAGAACTTCTGAATAAATGCAGATGTTAGAGATGCAGAAATGGTGACCATTGCCCTCCCTCCTAAGTCCTGTTCCAGGAATCCCAAGGTCAGTGGTCAGGTGAAAGTCTAAGGCTTAGGGTTCACAATAGAGTTGCTGAGATCATTCTCCTGGGCAGAGACCAGAATGCTGAAGGCGTAGTTGAGGAGCTCTTGGCCTAAAAATAGAGGAGTGACAGAATGGGTTGCTAAATTTCTATAGAACTACTTTGTTCATATTTCAATTTCTTCTGTTTGGTACTTACCTGACAAGGAACATATTTTACTCTGACTAAGGGTTCAGGCAGAACACTATCACCAGGTAAGAAGGTGAAGAATGAAATAAAGCTTTCTTTCAAGTGACCTGCCATATTCCAGAAATAAAGCCCTTATTAGAAAAAAACCCAAACCCAACGAACCTACCCTGTACTAAATACAGACTCTTCCAGACTTTGACTTTCATGTCTCTAAGCATTCTTTCTGTTATTCTGATGCTGACTGTCTCTAGTTGGTGGTGACCCTGTGGCCCTTGTTCTTCATTTCAGTATGGTTTACAAAGCAGCCTTTACTGGTAGTTGTTTAATTTCCAGGGATGTCCTTGTGTTAGAGGTACCCTATACAGCCAGATATAATCATGCCCTAAATTCAGAGGATGTTTGCAGGCTGGGTCAAAGAGATGACATTTACCTTCAGTTACTGTTCTCAGGTTCACCCACTGGTAATTGAAACTATAGTAGAAATCAAGGGTGAACCTCAAGTCTGCTCCCATCTGCATCTGATCTGCAATGAGGAGCACTAGAAAGCTGGTGTAAATTCTGGTTTCTTACAAGCATAGGTTCTTCCTTCCTTTGTATAAAAGTGCTACATAAAACTAAGGTTCTTGTGACATTAACTCATGATCTTTCCGTGCACTAAGTTGTCATTCCTCTAGCTTTTAAAAAAATATTATTATTGTTCCCTATTTACTGAGCAGAGTATTTTAAACTTAAAGTTACTTGCAATTTCTATTAAGGGATTAGATAACAAGGGATTTTGTATGGCTTAAGATTACATGTCAGGCTTTTGAATGTGCAAAGAAGACACAATGGTAAAAATTTACATTTCATGCTAATTCTCAGGCTTACAGCATCATTTGGATTTACTATGTCCATTTGCATGTCTGATAGTCAGTAGGATCATTTGCTGATTTGATTATTACTGGCAGTAGCACTCACTGGTTTTTTTTCTGTAGCTTCCACCCTTCTTCCATAATAATCCCTAGTCCTGTCACTGGAAATTATCTTTCTCCTGAATAGAATAGTTCCTCACCTTTCATAAATTGTGTGATGCATATTCTGTTTGGTAATTAGTATTAAAAGTTGTAAAATGCACATTTTAAAAGTGTATTTAATGAGTAGAGGAAATACAAAGATGTGTTGTTTATGTTTCTAAGCCACCTTTTACTGTGAGGGGTATACCTGTGCATAAGGGTGTGGAAAAGGTTTGTAGTTCCATAGGATTAAAATTAGCTTTCAGACACTTGCAAGCAGTGTAGTGCTAATTTAAAGCCTTTTGATGTGACACAATTCCCTTCGATATGTGGAGGCAAGCACAGAAAGAGAAAGCACCAGCCCCCTTGGAAGGGACAGCGTTCCAGCACCAACAACGTCTTCATTGTTCTCCTGCCTGGAGAGGCTGGCAGCAGTGGTGACCCCAAAGCAGTCCCTTTGGAAAAGGAAAACTACTTTGCAATAATAATTATTGCTTGAGTTCAAAAGACTAAGCCTTGCCCTGAAAGAAATAAAATGATTACAAATCCACACAACAGCTGGTTGAAGTTGAATGAAGATGTCAATTATGCAGATAAGGAAGAAAGAAGTGGTGCCTTAAAATGCTTCAAAGGAATGGCTACATATAAATGTGTTTGGGTTTTGTAAAAATAGCTGTACAGTGCTATGATCAGCCCAATTAATGTTTATCTTTTGTACACCATTCCTTCCTTAAATGCTTTCAGTTACTTGAATAACCACAGATTTCTCTGAATGAATAAACCCTTCTGTTACCTTTTCAAAGTGTCTGAAAGCTTGATCTAAAACACTACTTGATCCTCTCCATCTTTCTCAGCCAAATCAGTTGTTCACAGACTGATCAGTGTGTTGCGCTTACTTTATGAACAGCAAGAATAGGCTCATCCACCAACTTCCCTGAGGAGAAGGGACAACTTACTTATTCAGTTATATAATAGACCTTCCCTCCTGTCACAGTTAAAGGGATGGTCCATGCTCCACTTTTACAAAACTTGGCTGAAAAACTCAGGATACAACTGAAACTTGAAATGAAAGGTAACTTTCTGACTGCAATAAAAAAACCCCCCAAACTCCAAAACTAAAAATAAAAAAGCAAAAGGCTGTTTGGGATTTTTACCCCTTCTAAGCCTTCATGATCTTTTCATCAGTGGCTGGTGTGAAGGTACAAAGGGTATATTTCCAGTAAGGATTAAAACTGGCACTGAGCTTCTTGCCACTGCTCACACTTCTGAGCATGGCAATTACTGCACAGGATCCAAGGAATCGTCAGCGCTCCTGCACTCGGGATAAAGCTCTGCATGGGAAAAGAGAAAAGCCACTTTTGAGGCTATGTAGACAGTGTCACAGATACTAACACTCTTTCCTTCATCTGGGTGGGCTCTGCCCCTGTCACAGGACGGGGTAATAGCCGTCTCCTGCTCAGACCACGCAATCTCTCAAGGGTGAACAATTTTGTATTAGGAAATACCCAAGTGTAAAGCTCAGGGAAATGTGAACTGTGTATGACACCCCAAAGAAACCAGGTTCTCAGCGCTGCTACGAGGGTGACTTTTTGTGGAAGAGCACAGGCTTTGTGCAGTCTCACATCTTCTGGGTCAGGTAAAAGAGAAGGGCTGCTCATTGAATAAATATACGGACTAACTGTAGGATTCTCTGCTGCCCTGACTTCTTAAATGAGAAACCAACCTGAAAATTGTGCACTCTCTTACCAGCTGGGAAAGAGGAAATGATGCTGTCATCAAATGGAATGCAGTTGTCACTTTATATCCCAGCAAATCAACATTTTCAATTTGTTCTCAATGCATTTTCACAGACAAAGGATCTTGCCTACAAAGTCCCTTTCTAGAGGGAACCTATTTACCTTCTACTGGCTCCGTAGGTTAAATCTCAGGACCTTTGGGAACCCTAATCTCTCCAGGACTCACCAACCCAATTGTTACCGCTGTCCTTGGTAATCACAGAATGACTAGGTTGGAAAAGACCTTTAAGATCATCAAGCCCAACTGTAATCCTAAATTGCTCATGTTTTCCTTGGTGTTCAAGGGTTTGGTGTTACCACAGTTTTGATAATGAACAGATTCTCTTCACTTAAAAGGCACAAATGTGGGATGGAACAGCAGAGCCAACTCTTTTCTCTGAATTCAGTCCTGTGGTGAATAACATATCTGTGAAGCACTGAGTCTGTGAGGTTCATAGCAAACATCTATTCCTTCAAATGCTTATGTCTTCATAACACTAATATGTGTAATTTTTTTAAATTGCTTTTATTTTTTCCCCAGAATGTGGTATGAATACTACACATATTTCTGGGCTGGTACCTATCTTCAGCCCTCAGGGCTTTAACGGTCACTGTCGTTGTCATCACTCATAAAACAATATCTTTCTTGGATTTTGTTCTTCTGCTCCCTGCCAGGAAAATAACTTTTTGAATTTCATTCATGCTGTCATTGGTCTTGTGGAGCATCTGTTTCCAAAAGAAACTGCAAAAGTACACAAAAAAATATTAATTAGGTAAAATGGGTTCTTTTTCTCATCTTTCACCTCCTCCTTTCGTACACTTACCTTCTTACAAGGATGTTAAATACCATCCTTGTAAAGATGCTAAATATCAGAAATATTACGTACTCAAGCCTTGCTAGTATAGCATGACTTAGCTTGGAAAGTCCTTGAACGAGTCCAGAGAAGGGCAACCAGGCTGGGGAAAGGGCTGGAGGGCAAATCATATGAGCAGCAGCTGAGGGAGCTGGGGGTGTTCAGCCTGGAGAAGAGGAGGCTGAGGGGAGACCTTATCACTGCCTACAACTACCTGAAGGGAGGGTGCAGAGAGGTGGGTGATGGTCTCTTCAGCCAGGTGACAGGAGACAGGACAAGGGGAAATGGCCTCAAGCTGCACCAGAGCAGGGTCAGATTAGTTATTTGGAAAAAATTTTTTACTGAAAGAGTTATCAGGGCCTGGAACAGGCTGCCCAGGGAGGGGGTTGAGTCACCATCCCTGGATGTGTTTAATAGACGGGTAGATGAGGTGCTCAGGGATATGGTTTAGCACAGGACAGGAATGGTTGGACTTGGTGATCTTAAAAGTCTTTTCCAACCTTGTGATTCTGTGATTTCTGAAATGTCTCCTGCACTGATACTCAAGCAATTTTGCACGTGGATGGTCTTTAACTGGTCAGATCAGCGTGAGTCACAGAGCTGGGTGTATTGAAAAGGAATTCAGCTGGGACATGAAGAGACTAGAAGTTCCCTTTCGTATTTATTATCTGCTGGAAACACTATTAGAATACCTGCTTTAGAATATCTGACCCTATTGCTTGCTGTTGTCTTAAGAAAACTTAACACTCTGACTCAGAGTAGATGGGGGCGATGGAATAGTAAGTTTTGATTGGGTTTATGCTACTATTTGTGTATACATGATAACATTTTTCTTTTTGTGTGCACGGCACATTCCTAAACTGTAATTGCTAGACTTTCCAAGTCTCTCTGGCTTGCCAAATTCCCCACTGTGACTCTAGCAGTGTTTTGCATTAGCTGTACTGAACAGGAAATATTTTAAAGAAAATATCCATCAGTAAGTATTCTGCTAATGCATTTAAACCACTAACCCCCTGAAATTACTCTGACCATTTGTGTATGGCCCCAGATTTCAAGGCCATTTACAAAATAAATCAATCTATCTTTTGTTGCTGTAGCCCTTAGTCTACCAGGCCCTACAGGCCGTGGCAGCCTTTTCTCTTCTCGTACCATATCTGCAATATTTTAAATGTTAACATCTATCCTTTGTTAATTTAGTGCATTGAATATTGAAACTCTGCTTTAACATTGAAACTTCAAAAATACAATGCAAAAGAGGCGAAACGCTTCCTGCTGAATGAAATAAGAACAACAGAAATCTGTTGACACAGTCACACACTGCATAAAAGGAAGTTCAGCAAAATGAATAAGCACCAATGCTTGGCAACATCCCAGGTTTTAAAATTAAATTAAAGAATGGAGAGATAAAGCTAGTTATTCTTCCTGCAGTTAGGAACACCTCATACCTTACGTGCTCCTAAAACTTCGAAACCCCTATTTTTTATTTTAATGTTTTAAATTAGGAGGTGATATGTACAGTACTAGTTTACTGGAGTGTTTCTACTTTTAATTTCTTTAGGGATGAGTTTAAAATGCTCAAATAAATTACCATGGCCTGAATCACTGTCCAGGACTTGAAGTAACAATACCTCAGGTGCAAACAAGGTTTAAAAAATACTAAAAAGAAAACTGTGGTCTAGAAAGGCCTGAAATGTAGGATTTCTTCAGAATTCCTAATGAGGATAAAGTGACCTAGGACAGGCTGAAAGGCTGTGATGCTGAACACCACAGGCCTCATTGTGATCAGCTACGCAAAACGGAATAATGCTGTCTGAGAAAGTCATAGTGAGTGTTGGGGATTGATAAGCTAATCTATAAGGGCCACGAAGGTGATTAGAGGGCCAGAGCACCGTTCCTATGAAGAGAGGTTGAGGGAGCTGGGCTTGTTCAGCCTAGAGAAGAGAAGGCTGCAGGGGGACCTCATTGCAGCCTTCTAGTCCCTGAAGGGAGCAGAGAAACAGGAGGGGAATCAGCTTGTTAAAAGGGTAGACAATGACAGGACAAGGGGGAATGGATTGAAGCTAAAAGAGGGAAGATTTAGAGTAGTTATTAGGGGGAAGTTTTTTACAGAGTGGTGAGGGGCTGGAACAGGCTACCCAGAGAGGGGGTGGGTGCCCCGTCCCTGGGGGTGTTCAAGGCCAGGTTGGATGGGGCCCTGGGCAACCTTGTGCAGCTCCAGGCCTGAGGTTGGTGGCCCTGCCTGTGGCAGGGGGTTGGAGCTCTATGATCCTTGGGGTCCCTTCCCACCTAGGCCATTCTATGATTCTATGTGTGTGAATAACAGAAGGGGGATCGGTTAAGATCAGGCAACATGGTTCTTTGGGTTTGAAGTGCGGACTAAATGCGCTTATGGAAAAGGGCTTTTTTTCTGTGCTCTTTTAAATCAGCTCTTTGCAGAGATGAGGAAGTATTCTGTGGATATGCGAAATGAGCTTGGAAAAACTATTCTGGATTAAGAAGATTGATTTGGTAATGACAGAGCTTGCTGAGGATCTGGGAAGTGGGTTTAGTAATGAAGAGGGATTTGGGGATTGGAGAAGGAATGCGGATCAGGAAAGGTGTACTGAAAAGGAGGAAAAAATATAAAGAGAAGGATTAGACCGGCAGAATGGGATGAGAGCTCCCTGTGTGGGTATTATCAACATTCTCAGTGTATGTCCAGTGATGCCCATCTGAGCTTGCACAGCACTTTCCATTCTGTGGACTCCACCTTACCAGTTAGCTGCGGAGAACGTGCTTGCTGTGAAAGTTTACAGTTCAGAAAGGGTCTGTACTTCTTATACTTGAAACAGAAAGTCAGATTGAAAGAGGCAATTTGCCAAGAACAAGAAAGGAAGGTGTCCTTACCTCCTAAGACCTGAATGGAAGTTTTAATTCATCTTTTGGACCTTCTTGCGACAGGCAGAGGCTAACAGGGTTTGCTAAATCACTTCACTAAATCTCTGTTTCTAAATCACTTCTTCTGGAATCCAATTTTTGTCCCATTAAAAATAACAAAAAAAGAAAAAGCCAGCAAAACAACCTACAACTTTTCCCAGTTGACTGTGCAGTAGGAACATATGGAAGCCAGATCTTCAACTGCACAGAAAGCAAGAAGAGTATTTGGAACAACAATTCTGAGTGAACACACAGTGAGGCAGAGCATCCATGATACTGCATACTTATTTTCCTCAACTGTGAATTTGTTCCTACCTTCTGAAATTACATTTCTTTCCTACTGGGTTGAAAAGGCAAGGAATGGAACTGAACTTCATCAGCTCAAGTGAGAAATGGTTCACAGTTCAGCTGGGAATTGGCAATCGCCAGTTTAATGCTCTCTTTCAAGATGTACTAAGCTTAGGAGAGCTACTTGCTTCATATTTATGTAATGCCCTGCTAGCACCACACTGTTTCAACAAATCAAGCCAGTAAAGTGGTCTGTTTGTAGGCTGCAGATGACAGGTTCCACAAAAGAATATATAAATAATTAGCATCATCCAGGCACAAAGAATTGCAGGCATGGCTCGCTCGCTCTCCCTGCTCTTTTATGTGAGTTCTGTGTTGAGCAAGTGTATCGTTTACCTCTAATGAAATGTTGTGCTGCCTCATAGAAGTGCTGTGCCAAGTGGCTGTAGGCAAAGCGGATGGCAAAAATGCCGTGCTTTGTCAGCGCAAGCTCTCTCTCTTGCTCACTTTTAAAACATCTTTAATTTATCACCACTTTTCTGTGCTCTGGGGAAGCTCCTGTGAATGTGGGGGAGTCAATTTCCAGGCTTGGTTCCTGCTGCCCCTGGGTGCTGCAAGGGAGTTTGCTTTATAAGGTGAGCTCAAGCACCGCCATGAGAGTTTCGGGGGTCTTTCTTCATCTGCCTGGGGGTGAGGAAAGTGTCAGTATAAGCTTTCCTTGCTGTCTGTGTCTCAGATCCCCTTGTGTTACATGATGTACCACGTCTTAGGGAGATCCTCTCTCGAAACTGTTGTCTGTTCTGCCAGCTATAGCACTGCTGTTTTCTGCAATCTGCATAGGATTTCAGCTTGATTAATTAGTCTGTTAGTTCTTTACCTGGAATGAATGCCAGAGTGGCAGTAAGACTTCGTATTCCAGCATCTGCTGATAACGGTGTAATGTTTGAAGAGAAAATAGCAAGGTTACATTTAAAGACTATAGCAGAGCCTGACTAAAATTTAAGCTTCTGAAACACATTACAAATATTTGTGGTTTGCAAAGTAGCAAGAAAAAGACAGAACTGCCATTTAAGAAAACATTTATAATGCAACTGGATGACTCTGTGACAGATTAGACATTTTCATTCTGGAAGAAAACATCACTAGCTGGCCAGAATTAAGTAAAGATGAGGAAATCTTTTCCATATACTTGAGTGTTATGCTTTGTGTGAAGTTCAAGTGTTAACTCAGATATGATTTAAGGTGGCTCTGATTTCATGCAAATATCATGTCACAAGTGGCAGAAGAGTTTTTAAAATTGTGAAGTTAAAATCATATGAATCTTTGTAAAATGAAAGAGAGGTTTATTTATTTATTTCCCCCTCCCAGTACCTACAGCTACACTAAAAGCCACTTTTTGTTCTGAAAAAAAATGGAGGTTTGCTTATTGCAAAGGTTTAATATTTTGATTGCTTGGCTCAAGTGCTGAAGCTCATTTGACTTCATAAATTTCTTTCCGATGTAGTTAGTGGTCATGAGCTTTTCACAACTCAGAACAGTACATCAAAATAATGAATGCAGCCAAATTACCTTACGGTATGAGCCAGCTAAGTCTGCCTTTTGCCATTACGCTCAGAGGGGCAGTAGTGCATGTGTGTGCAAACACCAGGGATGTCAGAGTCTGTAAGGGAATGGAGCTGTGATTACCTGTTCCTGGAGATGGCAAAGTCAGAAATGTCGTTTTGGAGTACTGGAATGTGGCCCTTTTGCTTGATGTTCTGGCTCGTGATCTAAAATGACAATCACAAGTAAGTTTGGGTCCTTTTTCATGGTTAATTTTCATGTTGAACCCCCACATGAAGGAGGTTGGTTAATGCGTGAATTCATATGTATAGGTGACTATTTAAATACAAAGTTGAGAGAGTGAATATTCTGCCCACATACCCCCTTTACTCCTGCACACAAAAGCAGTGCCCTTTATGCTCTGTTCCACTTCTTTACATGTTCATCTTTCACCAGAAGCCTGATGGTTTCAGATTTGAGTACAATCCTCAAATCAGGGGTAAGTTCCATCTCTGGAAAGCTTGAAGATATTCCTGAATTTTCCCAGCCATGCCAGTGAATTCACGGACAGTGGGACTTTCCCATTGCTGAGGTGACCCTCGTTAAGCTCTTTAATTATGTCCTCAATAAAAGGTCAGTAGAAGTCTCCCTAGCACAGCATTGCTAGGAAAATTTCTGTTTGCCTCACTGGAGAGGAAAGGCATAGAAGTGGATGTACCATATAACTCCCCTTTAGTAAACTGTGGAGAACTAAAGAAAACCTCTGACTTTCATGCTTTATGTTTATGCCATAAGAAAATCTTAAAGATATTTTTATGGAGGAGTCTAGGAACCTGTACAGACCTTCCTCAAAATGAAAATGAGATGTAGGAGGATTACACATGTATATACACACCCTGGTAAGCACTCAAGAGGCATTTTGGAAGCCTGAAATGGGCATACAAAATAATTTTTACACATGCAGCAAATTCCTAGAAATGGCTTGTGGATACTTGTGTGTATGGTGAGCCTCACATGGTGATATATATTCAGGGGCAAACTCCTTGGGAATCCAGGAGAGCATCTGCCCATGCAGAAGTCAACAACAGCAGCTGACTTCACAGGAGAAGAACTGCCCCATACATGACACACTGAAAAGTACTAGGAAAAATTGTGTCAATTCCTAAGACAGTGTAAATATGATCTCTTAATAAACACACTCCTATAATTTAAAAAACAGGTCCTAGACTGTACAGGCAATAAGACTCTATGCAGTTTTCTGTCTGTGTAATACAAGAGATTCAGTACAACCTTCAGGCACAATGAAAAATGCTGACACCCCCTTGGTGGCAGAAAACCAAGCATGCACACTGTAAAAAAGCTCCTTCCAACAACCTCACTATACATCCACTCTCTTTCTTGTTCATACCCAAGTTACTAATGAGTCCTAATAATTTTTAAAAGAAGAGCCTTAGTGAAACTGGAAGCCTTTCCATAACGTTTGGGGTTTTTTTCCTGGCTCATTTGAACTCACTGGAATCCCACCCAGTTAAAAAAAAGAGTTTCATTAATGAGTCTGATATGTGTTAGACATGCAACAGTTTTGAGTGCTGAAGGCATGTGGCACAAGACTCATCTATTAGCATGAATATCTTTGTGTTCCAGCTCTGCTGTGTATGACGGGAATGTTTCCAGTAGTATTGAATTTGCTCTTTGCCACCATGGCTTATAAAGATTTGCAATTATAACAAATAGTTGCTTTCATAACAAATATTTTGGCTTGTACACTGCATAATCTGTGAAACATCACTGCACAGTGATTTCCCTCAAGTCTGCACAGCAGAGCAATAAATAAGTTAAAAAATCTCTTACATTGTATGCAAAGACTGAATGTGCCATATTTTTTTCCCTCAGATGTACACATTAGTTTCAAGTCTTGAACTGAATAGGGAGTAGAACTTAATAAAGTCTTCAGATAGGATAAGCTGTATTACGATTGATTTCATTGAGCTCTGTTTTTCAGAGTTTGGCAGCTCTGAAGCAGTGGTGATAGTACAGAGGAGACCGATATATCTGTTGTCTTTTTGCTGTAAACTGTATTTGAAGGTTTTGTTAAATCTAGGGTCTTCTTTGATTTGAACTTGTGTTTTTTGTTTGCCTTTTGAAAAGCATGGGAGGACTTAATGGTTTGCCTATGATAGTATACATAGGACTTTTCAGTTTGACACATTATTTCAGCGATATCCAACAGTATTTCCTGCTTAGTAGAGAAGAGAGAGAGAGGCAAGGATCTCTGCTTTGACTCGCTGGCTGACGTGAGCTTCTAAAGCTCTGACCTTTCTCTGATCCAAAACCCACTGTTGTTACCGGTCTCTCTAGTCCAAAAAACTTTAAAGCCAATTTACTACTGTGTTTGAACAGTCATACAGAAGTGCCAACGCAGTCTTAGTTACAATTTTGCTAAGAAGAAATACTGGCTAATCCCATTTACTTCAGCATGACTTTTTCCTCTCACACACTAAATCTTGCCCTTCATATCCCCAGACGGGATCAGGATATATGTGTTCCAAGTGTTTGTGAATGTTCCCATAGCACCAGAAGAGATACGCTGCCCACTGCAGAAAGCTGCATGTGGTCCCACCGCTATCGGAGCCTGCCCTTCCTACATTCTCCCACATGCTGAAACACTTCCTCTATGTAGGGGTGGTGGTGGGGAACACGTATATTTTTAGAGGTGATCATCTCCTTTCAAAGGGAATGAGCCTCTGAAGCCACATAGGAGTGCTGTTCTGATGCCTAATTGGAAGTGATTTGGCCTTGCTAATTACTTGCTTGGGTGTTTTGTTTTCAGCTGTCTGTCCACAGTGTTCAACAGAGCCATCGGGGCTTTGCTGTTAGAGTTCCCTCAAGTTCCCTTTCAAGTGACGCCTGAATGTCAAACTCTTTTCCTTGCAGGCAGGTCTACAGAGATTTACTTGAATCATGGGAACCCCAACTAGTCAGCAAGGGAGAGAAAAAGGCTCTGTCAGGGAAACTGCTCATAATTAAAACTCTGCTTAAGATTTATGGATCCAGTGCAGGGGGTTTGATTGAGCTGCTTATCAGTTCAGAGGAACCTCATTATTTTAATTTTCAAGCGAAATCTCTTTCAGAACAGAGACAACTCAGCAGGACCCTTTATTGAAATATTTGGTCTGCTTAATAACGGGTGGCTACTTGTTAATTATCAGGGTGGGGAAGTGGGTCTCATTATCAGGATGAGTAGTCACGTCATCCTGATATTTTTCACATCAGTTCTTTTAAAAAGTCAAGTAAGATGTGAGAAATAATAGAAAACTTCATGCAAGCTCTGAACTTCCAAGTGAAATATGTGGAGTTTCTTTCCCTACAGATTAAGAAAAAATTGGGGGGTTAAAGCAAAAAAAAGAATAAATTTAAATGTTTTGTTTCCTTGTAATCCATATAAAGGCACTAAAAACTCCTACCAGCTATAGAAGCAATAAAAATAAAACAGTAATTGTTTTACATTTGGAATCAATCTATAAAAACTTAAAAAACATATCTCTGGTTACTCATTACAGCAAATACAAGCAAAAGATTAGCCAATTTGGAAACACAATCAGATTTAGATGAAAAAAAAAAAGGGAAAAGTGAACATCACCAGAGCAAATCTTGGGTGTTTCCTGAGAGTCTTTATTAAGGTTTCAAGGGAATATTGAGGTGATTTTCTACCACTAATGGAATTGTGGCAGCCTTTAGATAACTTCTTAAATCAAGTTATTTCTTTTCATCCTCTTGTAACCATATTATTTAGTGGCCAGTCCTTGTTCAACTCAAAAGCAGAATTATTTCTATATAAAAAATAGAGCAGTCCCATGATTTTTCTTCTTAGTTACACATTTCTCCACTCCACTGGAATGGACAGAATTGTTCAGTGCAGTAAGGTGGTGATCATTTCCTGAAGAATCTCTTCCATTTGGGAATATCAGTTTTATCCCTTCTCATACTTTTTAAAAGGATGTGTTTCCAGAGTGTGCCAATTTTCCACAGACAGGTAAATCCAAATCTTTGCTGCTACCAACTCTATTATCAGAAGTCAAACACTGTAAGTGCTCCAGCTTTTTCCTTTTTTTCTTTTTTTTTTTTTTCAGGAATAAGTGAAATATAAACATTTCCTACAAAAACACATATAATAGGGGTTTGTTTGCCAAGTGGTTTTCTTTTCCTCTTTGGCTGTGAAAGTGTTTAAACAGTAATGTAAAAATAAATGAATAAATTTTCTTCATTACTATTTTCTTTCCCCGCAAGAATATGCGCCTCAGGGACACAAGGACACAAGAACAGATTCATATGGAAATTTTAGTGGGAGCCCCTTGTTAAATGTTGGCAGTACATCACTGTACTGGAGAAAAAAATGAAAGTTGGTGCCCATGGAGTTATGCCTGATAACTGATTGCAAGACGCCTTCAAGGCTGCAATTTATCTTCAAGAAATGCAATAATTAGATCTGTGTAAGCTTGGGCTGCCTCTATTCTGCAAAGAGGCAGATATGATTTCATTATTCAATTCCTGTGAGGTCATTAGTGAACCTGGAAATCTGTTCAGGCTGTCTGGGTTAACTTGGCTTCCAAGAATGAGAAGGAATAATAAATACATTTCTACCAGTGTCAGAGAACTGAAGCCTTAGTGTTTATTTGAACACATTGGGGGGGGGGGGTGGGGAAGGAAACATTCTTGGTACTGCCATGTCATTGTGTATGTCAATGAAGTACCCACCAGAGCACCCTGCTGCCTGTTTTCCTAAATCTGGACCCCTCTCCTACTTGCAAAAGGATCTCACAGATTCTTGCAAGTCCAGTGCTATTAGCACATATCTCCTAACTCCTGGGCACCCTCAACACCTACACTGGCAAGGTATTTCTCAAGTATAAATGAGTAGCAACCCAGCATTTTCCAACATAACCTTCACTGAGAAAAAACTCTTCCCATGGGGTGGGAAGTGAGATTAAAAACACACTGATTCAGGGGCGTGTTAAGTATAAATGTACAGGTAAAAGGTTATCATCTATCACCATCTCAAAGTGTTAGTTCCTGTTTCATTAAAACAAGGTGTTACATAAGGCTAAAATCACTGGCTGGCAGAGTAAAATCAGTGAGTATGTGATCTATCCAAACTACTTCTCATTTGAGTAGCACCTAACAGCTTTGCCCAGCCACAGAGCAGCCAAGGAATGCTATGCACAATACCCAACAAGTGGTCTTATTTGTGTTACACTATTATCAGGCATTGGAGGAGTTAACAAGGATATCTGTTAACACATGATAACAGAAGGCAGGAGAATAACTAAGGCCTGAAACATCTCAAGTAGAATGAATTATTTACTTACAGGAGCACCTGTATTTCAGGGAAACCAAACCCAGCCCCCCTGGTTTCAATTTGATAATGACAACAGAAAAAGGATGATGTTTTCATTGAAGGTACCAGAAGGAGAAACAGAGGAGGAATAGATGAATGAGATCCAAACCAAGCACTGAAATGTCAGAGCAATGATAATGATGAAGCAGTTTAAAAAAAAAAAAAAAGTAAAGCAGGAGGAAAGCACAAGAATCACATGGGAGTTATCATAGCAGAATCTGAAGTTCTGTCCCTTCTCTGTTTTTCCTGGAGGCGGCGCAGGGAGTGAATAGGTAAGTAGACCATTAATCCCCGCTAAAATATCCATTTGTCAACTGTGAGCAGTAGGAATCCCTTCTATTGTTTTTTCAGCTTGAATTGTCAGAAGTGTTGAAATTTACTTTTACGTACATCTCAAATTTCTCTTTTATCCCCCTTCTCCTCTACCTCTATGGTCCCAAGTCTTTTTTATATATATTTATTTGCATATGTAGTATATACAAATGGAATTGATAACTCTAAATGCAATTAGGTATTAATTACACTGTCAAAGGGAAACGTTTCCATTTATCATCTCCTTTTCTGTGTAAGTTAAGTGTTGTGCAGGCTTTTCTTGCCAGCTGCATCAGAAGTGGAAACAACTGAGAGGAACCATTTATGTACCGTTAATAGGTTGTGAAATAAGTCTGCCAACTGTCTTGTTCCCTTAAAAAGCTCACAGTGGCACCGCTTATTGCAGTATTAATGGACAAGTGGGCTTGGGCATGCAGTTCGAACCGGTTCATGAGTGAGTGGAGGGCTGTGCAGGACACTGTGCAGAGCGGTGTTGGCTGAGACTCCCTGTTCCCTGGGTTTGATTAGGCAGCACGCCTTGGGCTGAAACTTGGCGACGTTGCCTATCTTTTACCTAGGAGCTTGCTCTTGCGTGAATGAATGTGCCAGCTTCCCAGACTCTCTTCTGGATGTTTATTTAAATCAGATGTCTGTTCTGTAGGTCTTGTGGCTTACTTCCACAGGGGGAGGGGTGAACAAACAGCACAGGGAATACACGTATGGATACCAACCTCAAAAAAGCAGTGGATTTGGGAAGGAAGCAGGAGACAGCTAGAGAAAGGATTTTTACTTTTGGTTTGGGAAGGGTCCAGAGGGAAGATCCAACCGCAGCAGATGAAGAGGCTAGGCTCTCGCCTCCCTGACCATCTCCAATTCTCCTCCACCTCTGCTGAGCTGGTGGTCAGAGGGAGTTGTGCTGCTGGTGATTGCAAGGCTGTGAATGCTGTGAGCCACGAAACTGCTCTGTTCTGTCACAGCTTGTTTACAGGCACTGCGTGTCTTTGATATGCAGCTTGTTGAAAATGCTCACGGAATGCAAGGCTGGCTTGTGCTCCATAGCCTGAGAGGTGCTCTCAGTTCACCCTATGCCTGCTTGCTGGCTAGCCTATGAGGGTCTCTCTGTATATCCAAGGAGAAGGCTTCCATTTCAAACAGTTCCCAAAAGGGGTTCCCCAGGGTGTGCTTTAGGTGTGAAAGTCAGCAAATGCCACTCTCCCAGCCCCGATTAAAAACCAAAACCAACAAACAATACAGTGCTGCTGTCTGTCAGCACAGGGAATATAGCGGACAAGGGACAAGGCTCCCGGGCTAGAAAGCAGCCCCAGGCTTCAGGCATGTCCCTGGGGACAGGCTGAGGCCAAGATGTCAAGGGGCCAGGATCAGGGAACCGGGGCCAGGCATAGGCCTGGGGCTGCCCTGCCAGTGTGAGGCCCCTGCTGCAGCTGGCCCAGAGTGCAGCAGGGTCTCCCTCAGCTGCACCAGCACCGACCCAGTTCTTCCCCAGGACAGGGATGTGCTCTGGGCCCTGACAATAATAGGCATCAGTTGCTCATGTAAACCTTTTTGATAAACTCTTGCGTTTCTCTCAAGCACGTAAGCTCTTCCCATGGAGAGAAATGTACCATGCTGGTGGTGGAGGCAGGGCGAGGATAACTGGGAGGGGAGCTAACAAAGGTGTAAAATGGCACTGTCGGTCCATGTCAAAGAGCTCGCTGCATCAACCCAGATGCTGGAGCACACAGTAACCACACATGGGCTGAAACACTGCATTTCTGCACTAACCAGCAAATTTTATGTTATGACTGGCCACTGAACAACAAAGTGATCCAACTGTACATTTCTCTTAATCATCCCAAGTGCTTACTTTGTATTAAAGTGAAATGCCTTCAGGGCTAGATCACAACAGAGAAATGATAAATCTTGTCAGAAATCCTGTTTGCCCTGGCAGCACATGGGCTCTGTGGTTTTGGCTAGAACGCATCCACACTCTTCACTACTCTGAGGGCATCACACGAGCCCATTTAAGGTTCAGGTTTGGCGCTCTCCCAGCTGTTTGGGAACTTGTTTAACTTTCTCTTCAGAGACTGTAAAGCATGCCCTGGTTCATTTGAAGCTTATTTTCCAGGGACAAACTGGGGACCAAAAGAGATCCTCTGACAAGATGGTATAATCATCTGTTACTGTCAACTGTGAACATTTTTGAGAGGCTGATGCCTATTGCGGGGTATGTCCACCATGATGTCCTGAGGTTCTGCCTGCTGCTGGAGATCTGACCCCAAAACTGAATTTCCTTCCTCCCAGATGCATGGGCTTTCTTCCTAGGTAAAACAAGGCGTAAACAAAGAAGAAATGTAGGTGCACAAATTTCATCCCAATGTCAGTTTCAAGTCCATCTGGGCTGAGTGGAACTGCTTCCAGCCCCTATGTCTTTGACATGGCCTGTGTATGAATCTTAACAGCAAAGAAAATTTTCTAAGTGCCAAAAATGTTTCTGGGAAAATAAACTGTGTGGTAGTCCTGATGTCTTATAGTTTTTAGCTTTCTTTTTAGAGCAAAAATCTTCTTGGAGGCTTAAGTCTCCTTGATACTTTATCAGGGGATTTCATAGTGTCCTTCGAGTTATTTTGGTTTACAGGGTAGAGAACAATAGGGGAATGATAATATCAATTGCTTCCTCACATTGTTTTTATTTATTTTTTTCCTCTTATGTTTTGGGAAATAGTTGAATTTTACATGAGGCAGCACACTGAATAATCATCTGTTGTACTGGGTCAGTTCATGTCAGACAGATTACTCTGGGAAACAATTCTCTTCTGACCTTCATTTTTATGTATACTTGTATTAGTCACTTATGTGGATTATGTGGAGTAGTTTTGTAAACATATTTCTACCCTGTGCTTTCCATCACATTTTTTTGAAGTGCAGTAAGAAGGCAGAGTGTCTTTGTGTGTTTTTTGTTTGCATGATGAACTGGTAATGATTCTAAAAGTTAGATTAAGATTGGATGTGAATGTACCACAGACTACAATACAGGCTCTCTTTAAATTATATAATTTTCCCCAGGTTTTCTTCTATTACTCTCAATATTTAACTGAGATTTTTCAGTAAATAGGAATGGTAACTCCACAGCATTTAATAAAATTAGTTGTATTTCATTTATTGGTAAGAAATGCTGGCTACCACATTCCAGATGTTAAACCTTGCTAGAATAGAGAGAGGTCCAAAAACACCCCTTCAGGGTTTGGAATTTTTGGGTTTTTTTTTAAAGGAAAAGCTATTTACCATCTCATAAAGCTTGTGAACTCATTGTCTAGAAAATTACAATGAAAAGGTATGTATGAAAAAGTCAAGACTTCTCATTCTTTTTTTTCCTCCCTCAGTTTTTAAGTAAGGCAACAACAACAAAAAAAATCACTGCCTTTTGAAAGATTGTTAAACAATTGCACAAATGCTTTTTATTCATCAAGATTCACAGCTGAACCATGGTTAAATGGGTCTTTTCTGGTCTTAGGGAAACAACCTCAACAGATGTTTTTCATCACTGCTGCAGTACCAGGAATGTGACCAGGAAAGAAGGTAGTGTGGCCAGAGAATTTCCACTCCTCAGTCACCGTAGTTGCTGCAATGGCCCAGGGAATATATAGAGAAGCTCACTGACAGTACGTGAAGAGCTACATGACTGGCACCAGAATTACAGAGGAATTTAAGTGCCTTATCCTAATTTTGCACACCCTCTCTTGCACTGCTCTGTGAGCATAGAGACCAGAACAAACAATCTGGGCCATTGTGTTAGGAAAGTAAATCTCTTAGCAGGGATGTCCCTGGTTAGTCATTTTGTGGTTTGATTACTATTTTCTCCGCTAATCCGTCTTCCCTAAATAAACTGAGCTGCTTTGTTGTTTGGATTGAGATAGCCCAGACTCACTGCGAGTCATTTATTTTTTCAATTAAGATATCTTTATGATTTTCTACATTTGTTGACTGGGGTATGAAGGCAGCTTCCTGGAGGGCCTTTTAGTTCACGTGGGAGAGAAAGAGTGATAGCATGTTTCCTCAAGCACACTGTTTTTGTTGTGGTGGGGGTTTTTTGGGTTTGGTTTGGGTGTTTTGGAAGTTTTGGTGTTTTTTTGCTGGATGGTTTTTTTAGTTGTTTGGTTAGGGTTTTTTTTTGTAGTGGGATACTAGTCACCAAATGTGTTACAAAAGTTATCTTTGGCATCAAATACCCTTTTCATCTTTTAAGCAGCAATAAGGCATGTCTTATCAGAGAACCAATATATAGTGCCTTTGGTATGCAGCTCTGATGCTCTTTGTGTTAGACAAGGAACCACATGTTGTGGGACATGGCTCATTTCTGAAATGCTGCTCAAATTCTGTTTCTGTAGTGCACATGTGGGCTGTCACAGCCGCTGCTGCTACTTTCTGACCAGCCACATTTACTAGTGCTCATTACCTTAAATAAAATGCAATGAGCAGATGATGTTCTGTATGTCAATATTTTTAAAGTCAAATCGGGTAAAATTGGTTTAAGAAACAGACAAAAGGACAGGAACCAGGATGGGCATGTGTTTAAGGTATCAGACTGAGACTCAGAAGATCTGGTTTCAGTTTTCAGACCTGTCAAAGACTTTTTGTAAAATCTCCAACAAGTTGCTAAATCTTTTGGGGATCAGGTCTCCAGCTATAAAGCAGGGCATAATATTATCTTGCCTTGAAGAGTAATTGTGGGGTTGAAGTTGTTTGCTAGGGCTCTAAGGTAAGATGGCAAGGGCTATTGCTTGCAGCCTGATCTCACAGAAATTACCTCATCGCTTAGTGGTTTAGGTTCCAAATCTGTCAATTGGGAACAATAACTTTGCTACCTCCTCGGGTCTGTTATGAAACTTATTTCAGTAATATTTGAAAAAAACACTTGCCTTTACATCCTACCTTCTCTCAAGGGACTCCATGGTAAACCAGCAGCTTCCTCGCGCTCACCAGAGACTTTTATGCTAAGGGGCTTGGCTCAAATATCTAAGCCAGCTAAAGCTTTCCAATGTAAACCCTCAAAGAAGGGATCACTTAATGGTTACCATCTTCATTTAGATTCCTGTTAGTCTCTTGCCTTGTATGTTGTAACTCTGGCTTGTAAGTTCCCCGAGCAATTTTCTCATGTTGGATTTGTTATTCCAAGAGCAGGAGTATTCATTAGTTAAACTCCTGTATAGCACAACGGATGAAGCCAACAACAACTGGTGGTTAGCGCTTTTCAAGACCGCACTTACAATCTTTGTTGTCATTTGAGCACTAAATCACTTTAAAAGAATCAGAAAACTGATTCCTAATTGAAGAAATTATAAAAGAAAAAGGTGATGATATCTCACCCATTTCCTTCAAGCTAGAAGCTCGAAAACAGAGAGGGTCCACTAGGTGTGAAAGGTGGAAAACAGCTGGCTATGTGCACTCTAGGGATATTTCCTCTCCCAATGCATAAACACATATGTTTATAAACCCTCCCTCTTTCCTCACAAATCACATTTTGTTGCATCTTTTGGATGCTCAACAGTTCTTCCTAAGACCTTCAACCAAAACATAGTCACCTGGAGTATAATTCGCTTTTTATGGGTCTAGATGGGAATCCTCACTTTTTAGAGTCTCCTGAAATACTGAAGTCTGTTGTACTCTTACTGATGGCAATATGGAAATGCAGCTTTGATAAAAAGCTATCCCTGTATAGAGAAGATGGCATTTTTAACAAAAACCTGTGGTTTTGATGGGTTTGGCTTTGTAACTGGAATATTTCTTACTGCATCCTTGAGAGGCAAGCATGTAGCACTCTGACTATCGGATACTTTGGAAAAGAAAAAAAAAAAGCTGTCTTGGTAGCAACAAACGCATGCATACTATATTTTAGGTTAATTCCTGTTTAGAAATTACCTATGCTAAGTTCAGCTAGAAAAATGCTGTGCACTGAGCCTTCGCATCCCCAGGCTGTGCCTAGTTGTGCTGTATCAACCTCCTCTTTCTCGACAAAACTCCTTTTATCCTAAAACAAGGTAGGGAACAATAGAACACACATTTCTTTCCATTTCCCCCCCCCATTTTCTAAGCTTTCTTTTCATATTGGCACCTCTTGTTTTTTCCTGTGGTGTTCAGTTTCTCCAATAAGTAAAGATCTGTCCATTGCTGCCTTTAATCTGTTTCACATGGGGGGTCTCCTAGACATGCAATTACTCTGCAGAGGAAGAGGTAGCAAATTTCAGGTTTTTTGGAGTGTGAGGATTCCAGTCAAGTCTTAGGGAGTTTGCTGGGCGTTAACATCAGCTCTACCTGCACTCTGTCTTTTAAAGAGATTTCCCTTCTTGACACCTAAAGAGTTGCTTCTTAATTGTACCTTCCTACAGGATACATCAAGAAAACAGAAGGAGGTGGCCCATCCACTGTCCCATCTCAAGGTTAAACTAGTGTTGGAAACAAATGCCAGTGGTCCACATGCTTGTGATGCTTCAAGAATGAAGAGCTAGTACAAAACATCAGTCTCTGAAGCAAGTTGTGACAGTCTTTCATACCTTCAAGAGAAAGGCAAAATGATAACAAGACTGAAATCTGATTTGGTTTAATGTGAGAAGTAAGCAATGCTTTGCTGTCCAACCATATTTGAAAGGAGAAGGTATGGAAAAAGGAATCCCCCAAAAGACTGTTTTATTTGTGTTTTTAAATGACCATAACTTGTTGATTGAATTACATATTTGCTTCAGTAGATTCTCTATGCAATTGACACCAGAAATTTTAGGAAGTGTCTTAAGATTCTCATTTAGCAAAAATGTTTACCTCCATTTGTAAGCTAAATCCAAGTACAGAAATAACCAGGCTTAAAAGTTAGCAGAAGTGTGGACGTTACTAAGGTTTCCTTTGGGCTTCTCCTTATAAAAAAGAAGATAATTAGTGAAACTGCACACAACTGCTGAGAATTTAAAAATGTTACCTCTAAAAAAACCTGTGGGGTTTTTTTTCCACAAAAGACAAAAGCAGGCACAGAACAGTGTCAGGTTTTAAAAAATACTGGTCCCATTAATTTTTCTACTACTGAAAAAGCAATGAGGAAGGCTATATTTGTCAGTCCCTGTGACAAAAGACACAGAACATAATGTGATTTCTGTCAGAGATGCATATGGTTTTGGCAGATGAGTAGTCACGTATTATACAAACCTCTCTGGCAAATAATGAGAAGTCCTCACATTGCATCCGTATTAAATTATTTCAGTTCTGTTTCACGTGCCAAAAGTTTACACTGCATTTAGATATTATTTCTTCTCTCTGTACTTCTGACCTCGTCACTCTGAAGAGCCAGAAAATAACTTCCCTTTCCAGAATATAACAATAATTCAGATTGGAGTAGAAGGAGCTGTTTTAAATGACTGAGCTTCATTATTATCCAAAACTGACCTCACCTAGACTGGTCAGGATGAGTGATTTTAGTTATTCCTTCAAATATGAATTCATACTCCATGGTTGTTATGACCCCAGTCTGTTGATGCCTTTAAGCCTATGCTGAGCAGGACTAGTGACTCCCAGATGCAGCTGGCCCCCAGGGACCGGCTGGTGCATGACATAACTTGCTCTCTTCAGGCTCTCCTGCTGTTCTCACATGCCATGTGTCCTTGCTTGGAATGTTGTCTCACCACAGAGTTAGAAAGCAGCTGCTGAACACACCTTCGAGCAAGAGCTGAGAAATACTCTGGGCCCTACAGCATTGTCAAAGCCCCCAGGGGCTTCAGGGACAGGATCTTGCTGCAACAAAAATCTGGTGTCCTTCTTTGAAACCTCACTCCAATCAAAATTAGTTGTTTGTATAAACATTTTGCTTTTCCTCTCAGAAAATACTGTATTTCAATCCTTTCTAACTTCGCTGCTATCACAGAATGGCAGAATTTTGGCCTAGTTTTAGTTCTACTAATATTATTCAAAGGGGTGTCTCTCCCTCTTTTTTTTTTCTTCTTAAAGTACATTTTCCTTGTAAGAGCCAACACTCAACTTTATCCTAAATAAATCCTGTTCAAAATCATGCAGCATGAGGTATTTCAATATATCTTTTGAAGTAGTCTTTTAACAATAATGTCTCAGCATTTTTGGTACGTGAGCAAGATATCAGTAATATGGAAACAGATCTTTAAATAGCTTTCTGAAGAATTTTGTGGTATTTCATTAACCAACCCATTCTCAAGACCAGCATTGCAACTTGCAAGCAGAATATTGCCCTTGCTTTTAAATAGTTTCACGTGAGGAGAATCACAATGTCTCTGCCCAGTCATCGCTTATACGAATGTAGCCTTCTTCCTCAACTTCTTGTCTATTCCCTGGAGCAATCGACTTTCATCTCCCCCTTTCAGAAGCCCTGATAGTACTGAATGTCTTGTTAAGTCATATCCAGCTCACTCTAGTTGCTTCTTACTGTCTTGGAAAGCTGTCAGGTAATATTATATTGGATTATGCAAGTGTTGCACTGTATGTTTTCCCTTCCTTATTTATATGTATGCCTTTCTATTCCTTAAATATTCTTAGAAGTACTAAAAGCTCATTTTGTGTTAAAGTTGCCCGGGGCTGCTCTTACTCTAGTCATGGAGGGCTGCAGATGTCCCCTTATCTTAGCAGCTCACTTCTGTTCCTTTGATGTGCTTTAATATGCATAACTTCATTGAGTGTATGTAAGGATAAGGTTTAAATAGGCTCTTCTATTTAAGCAATAGGTGGAGGAATTAAAAGAACAATTTCGGCAATTATGACTGATGGTCTGTTGAATTGCAATTCCATTCCTCATGTTGAGGTTCTCCTACCTCAGTAGTTAGTTGTTGGCTTCCTTGAGATGGAGGGTTAATATTTTTGGTGAATACTTAAAATACTGGAGGTTAACTACAGTGTAATTTTAATACAAAAGTCAAACCAGCATAACTTCTAAAATTCTCTAACTGCTCTCTTTGAGGGGGTGGAAGTATCTGAGTGAGGGCCTTTCTGACTTTGAGTGGATTTACAAAAGTTAACCTAGTAAACAGATCAATTTCCCTTACAAAGTGTCTCCTCTAAATTCCAGTGATGTTAACTAGGAAAGAGAAAGCCATGTGTCTCCTGAGGATAGCAGCTGCTAGCATTCACTAGCGATACTAGGTTTAATGTCATGCCTGCTGGGTTCTAACCATCACTGCATACGCCCTGTGAAATGCCTGGTGGCTTTTCTGAATAAATCCCTACTTGGCCTCTGCCATTCACTCTGAATTTCAATCCTGCGGTGCCACAGATGTTAGGGCAAAATCCTTTTCCCTTCAAATTACTATGATTACAGGCTGAAATCTCTATCTCCTCATTTATCTCCACAGATTATCTATGGTAAATAATGCTCAGGTAAAATAGTCTAATGATCACCTGATCAGTTTTTGAAGTCGGATTCATTTTTAGAAAAAAGATACAGTGATTATGAGGTGTGAGGGGCACGTTCAACAGATCTTTCATGCTAAAGTCACATGCTGAGGGTTTATACATAATGCAAATAGAAAGCCTGGGGACTTGCAAGAGCATGTACTAGCATATGTGCTCAGCATTTCTTAAAATGAGAGTGCACTTGCACACAAAAAGATGGAACACATGGTCAGCAGCTGGAATTTATGAGGATCTCTATTTAATAAAACAGTAGTAACCACTTTGTGCTGCTGCTACATTCTTTTCTTGGTGACAAAATGGTGGCACACCAGAAAAGCTGTGGTCTTAAGTAGAAAAAACATTTCCCTGGGGTTAAGGGGTGGAAGGAACAATGTAGTAGCAAAGGTCTTATCGTTTCCTGAAAGTGCTCTTTAAGTTGCTGTTTGCTTGCTTGCTTGTTTGCTTGTTTGTTTGCTTTGTTGTTTGGGTTTTTTAAAAATCTTGTGGGTGACAGGTACTGTGCCCATGTGTGGCTGCTCAGATAGGCTTTGGACTCTGAGGTTTATAAGGCTTGATTAATCATGACTGACTCAATTTAAGGTTGGCTTTAGTCCTGTTTCAGAGAAGTGGTTGGAGTAGGTGATGGCCAGCTGTCCCTTCCAACTAACCTTTCTATGATTCGTTAATTCTGTATTAAATTTGAAAATCTGTATTGAGTAATAAGCAATTTCTCCACACACAAGTTGCAGTCAGACCTCCTGCCACAGCAAAAAAACCCCACATATTCCTGGTTTCAAGTAAAACTAGCTAACTGGTGTGCATTTTCCCAGATGTTGTTGAGGTTGCCTTCACAATCACTCTTTCTCAACTCATTTCTCTGTGGGAAACCATTTGTTTCAAATTCTACTCCAGCTTGCACCCAGTACCAACCAAATGCATCCATTTGCAGCTGAAGATTTAGACCACTTAAAAATGAAGTAAGCAATGGCAGCTTTTTTTGTGTGCAACAGGCATGTACAAACAGTTTGAAAGACATTTGTCATTCTTTCAGTATTGGCCTCGCACTAAAGACCAGTAAACCTTCAAAGTGATACAGTCGTGTGAGCTGCATTGCTCAGAGAGACATCTTCTGATTGTGGCAGCAGAGAGGCAAAGAAGAGACTTCTCAAGTCTCTCACAAGTAGAAATATTCATGTTTGAAACCATGCACAGATTTATATTGGAACCCGAGAGAGAAGGCGATATTGGAAAATCCTCAATTACTTAATCCCAGTATTTTTCAGCATACCACATTTGCTGTATGCTACATGATTATGTACAACAGAACAAACATTGTATAAGTTTATAAACAGTAAAAGGAAAATATAATGCCAAGTTCTCAAAATATAAACATCAAAAACTGTGCAAAGGATCCAATAAGAAGGATAATAAAAGTGGCTGGATAGGGGAGTAATTATATAGAGCCAGTGGTAGTCAATCTGATAACACCTTTGGAAATTAAAGGAAAGATTTAAAGGTAGGTTTTAAAACTTAGGAGGGAATAAATAAAGTTTTTAGGGGGAATTGCAGTGCCCCCTGCAGTTAAAAATACAGCCACCTGCCAATTCCAGAAGCCATAGCAGATTATTGAAAGAGCATGTATTGTGTTACCCTGCATCTAAAATTCAGCCAGGCCCAACACCTTAAAGGCTTTCAAAACTAATAATCCCAATTCAGAGCCAAACAGCCACATTATCTTCAGATGATGGAAAGAACATAAGGGGCACATGGTATGATCACAATAGCTCAGGGCAGTACTTGTCCACACCAATTCCATTCTGGGCAAGGCTGAAGCACTGACACATCCCCACCAAAGACTTGGAAAGAGTAAAAAAATTCCTCAAGGAAAAGAGCCAAGAACAGTGGGAATCACCAAGCTTTCCTCAGTGTGTTTCTTAAAACTTCCCTGTGTGGAGGCTATTGCTGGTGTATTTTATTTTGAGTAGCATTTCCTCGTTTATTGTTGCTGTTAGATAAGTCATGACAAATTTGTCAGCTGGTGATGTAGACTGTGCCAGCTGATTGGTTACTGTTAGTGAGAACTGATTACTTTAATGGCATTAAGTGATATTTCTAATCTGCACTGACCAGGACTTCTGCTGGGAACAGCTTTCACTGGAGAAACTTTATCCTACGACTCAAATATATAGGGGAATTCACAATTAAGTTGGCTGACTAGAGTTATGGAAATACTGGGGGAAAAAAAATGTTGCAATGTTTAGTCAACCCCTTCTGTTGTGCTTGTTTCCCTTTTCATTCCTGTTTTCCATTAATACACTAAAGAGAATATTTAGAGACAGAAATGATCACAGAAACAACTTCACCAAATACTGAAGAATTCATATGAGGTGTAATTTCTGCACTTGAAGAATATATCCACACTGCAATGACAGAATTGACGTCCAGTAATGCAGACAGCCCGGACAGATTTAAACTAGCTAGCTTTGGAGTTGTTTTGGAGCTAATTCTAGTAGAGAGAAACTACCCCAGGCTGCAACCAGACCTACTCTGTATCCTATGCCTATTTCTATAAAAATAGATATGTATGTATGCAGAGTGTGAATTGTATATATGCCTATAAATCTATGCATACTCTGTAAGCAAAAGCAACTGTTTCACGAGATGAAAGCAAGCAGCAGCAGAATTCCCTGTGATAGTTATGTTTGCCAGGCCCATGAACTGTTTGACATTTCTCCAATGAAAAATGGTAACCACAGACACCGCACCAACAGGGCACAGCATTAAAGGCCACCAACAAGTCAATTGTCCAATATGCATTGCTTCTTTTCAGTAATATGTCACAGCTTGTGCATTCTGTTTAAGATTTAACTGGTGAGTTAAATGGAAATGGTATTAATTATATGCTAGAACTATGTCAACCTTCAAAACAGCTGTAGGCTTTTAGTCCAAGAGTAAAAAAACATAAAAGCATTGTAAGCTTTTTTTTTTCAAAGGGATGGGGTTAAGATATGACCACAAGACCTTGAGTTATCTCATGAGAAAAGCTTCCAAGGAGTCCATCTTCACCCCTTTGTTTCACCTCTCTTCTCTTAGCCCTCAGTTTTCCCCTCAAGAAGAGAAAGCGACGCATGCCGATGAATAAAAAGGAATGCATGGGGTGAATTTGGGTGCAGATCCTTTCCCCAGCCCACCCTTGGCCTTTTTATTTTTTTCTTCTTTTATAGAAAGTCTGGCAAAAGCTGCCAAGTTTCTCATGGCCTTTCTTAATTTTGGCTGTGTGCAGCTATATGAGCTTCACCTGCTGGTAAACTTGGCCGAAACATGCATACCCTGAATAGAAAGGACTCCGTATGGCCAATGTTTAGATTTTGTGTTCTCTCTGGGGTTATCCTTGTGATATAATGAGGCTCTTGAGGCCACTGGCACTGGCAGAATCCTGTTTTTCTAATAATCTTTCAACCGGGAAGGAAAGTGTTGACAGCCAGGGACACAACCACAAAGACACAGCGTTTGAGGAATGGAAAGGGCTGCCTTTTTTTTTCCCTCCTGTTCCTTTTTTTTTTTTTTTTTTTATATATTGCTGGTGGGCTGCTTTTTCAAGCCAAGGCACATATTTTGATGATGACTGCGTGATAATGAAAAACTTGTAACTATTTTACAGGCGACTGCGTTGTTTCAGAACAACACACTTGGTTTCTTGTCTGGTATTTTATTTTTTGAAGTCAGCAATATTTGTTCCGGCATTCAGATATCACCCAGAGTTTAGTTCTGTCCTGGCACAGTTTTGAGGAGACTCTTACTGGCATTTGGCCTCTTATGAAGCTGCCAGCCTCATCTTGTTGCCGCTGAGCAAGACATCACGAAAAGAGATGTTTACGCAGTCATTCGGTGAGGTAGGGATCTGAATGAGCTCCCAACCCACTGAAGGTGGTAAATTTGAACCCCGTGCAAGATTAACTAAGGGCGTTTATCACTTCTGATCAAGAGGCTTACACAGTAAGAGCAATGTATGTGTCCCTTACGTTTCTCCCAGCTACTACTGGTGTTTCTTGTTCTGCCTTCTACCCTCAGTCTCTATAGATCTGAGCAGCTCAGAAAGCAGAACTGTGAGTGCATGGCACCGCTGACACGACACAAAGACGTTCTCGTGAATGTTTGCTCTAGCCAAATATGAACAGCATGGCCAATCACACAGTCAACATCTGCTACAGATAATACATGGAAGCCAAGAGATGCGTTTTGTGAAATATGAATCAATATTTTATATTTCACTTTAAGGCAGGCATGGTTTGATTCAATTATCTGTAAAGATACATGGTTTAAAATTTTTCAAAATTTGGCCTAACTTCTTCATAAAAGTTTTATAAAACCCACGCAGCTTGGCCACGTGCTTGTTAACTCTCTTTGTGTGATGTTTCTTCAAAATAATATGACCGTGCTTCCCGCTGTTGAAGGATTTGAGTACTGTCCCAGATTTATCCATTTCACACTTATCATTTCAAGAAAAAAATCTACACCAGCTTAGATATGTCTGTGGTCAAGCCTCTCAAGCTTTCCACCAAAAATAATTCAAAGATCACTTCTGTTTCTCAGAGGAACTACTGGTTTCTAAGAATTTTACAGTAATCTATCTGTTGATTCAAGCTCATCTGGAAGGTGCCAAAATTCAGCCCTTTTTCCAAGGGAGCTCCTCTTAGCTTTCCTTAGGAGTAAATAGTGTTATTTCCTTTATCCTTTAAGTTTGGCTCTTAATAAACAGTAAAAAGTATTAGAATTAATGTCTAAATAGGATTTCTTTTTGAGGTGGAGGGAAAAAAACCCTTTAGAGATATTTTTACATAAATATGCTCTGAGAATCAACCTGGAGTGTTGAATCTCAGTGCTGCCTCCTAAGGGAAGATTGAAAATCCTGAGTCACAACATCAACCTTTGGAATCCTGAAACTAAAAAGGGAGCATTAGTTCCTTGCTTAGATCAGATTTTTTTTTATTTTTTATCTCTGTAACTTCCTTTTGCCACATCCTGCATTTGAAATTTTCTAGGCTATCACAGGACAGCAGTAGCAAACCAGCAAATGTTATTCCGGATAAGTACTGTATTAATGGAGTGGTGCTACCCATGCTAAACTGGTTTGTTTAGAGAGAGATCTCAGCTCTCTCTATGGGGCAATATGTTACAGGTGTGCAGCCAGACCCTGAGCACTGTCTGCAATGGAACAATAAAGATAAATTGTGGAATGTCTACTTGAAACTTAACAAGACCTGCTGTCAGTGGTACCTGTTGTAGTTTCTGAAAGTAGTAATAGATACATCATGTATCTATAGTATCATCATGTATAAGTCATCATGTATAGCATCATGTATAAGCTAGAGTGGAAAATGGTCTATTGGTCCTGACATAATTAGCCAGTTAGGAGTCACCCCTCAACAAACAGCCATACAGTTGACCATTTATAGCCCTATTTCTTAATCTGAAAGAGGGTCTTTGGTGAAATCAAATCAATATTGAAATTCTTTTTCAGTGAGGTCTAGTCCAGAAGCCTTGCGTTTTATTATGGGATGTTAAAAGCCAGAGCAAATAGCCTTCCACATGGACGGTGTGCAGTGATCAGTAGCTTCTAAAAACTCTTCAGTCACATGGGTCTGGAGAGCCTTCAATCACCATTACTCCCACTGATGGTACCCACACTTGGTATTCTTATCTTCCTTGGGGAGATGCCCTTGGGAAAGTGATCCTAAATGAGATTTAGCACCCCGTCTAAAGGCATCCTGAAAGCCTCCAGCAATGAGGACTTTACTGTGTCCCTGGATGGTTGTTCCAGTGAATGATTGTTCTTACTGTGAAAAAATTCTCTCTTATGTGAAGATAAAATCTCTCCCAAAAAATGTACCCGTTGTCCCTTTCCTTATGGCTGTGGCAATCAGACACAGCCTTTCCTTATGGCTGTGTCAAAACAGACAGCATCTATCTTCTTTATAATAGGAGCAAAACAACATTAGGTTTCTTGGCCTTCTAGTAAAAACTCTTTATGGACAACTTGGTCAGAATTAAATTATACTTAGGAAAGAAGATTTTTAACCACCAAAAAATGTACATATTATAAATGTGAGTTACTTATCTATGCAAAGCAAACACAAAGCATCCTCCCTTCTGTGATACCAAGCTGGTATGGACTTTGAGGGCAGTAATTCAAGCCGTGTCTTTTCTCTCTCATTGCACAGAAAGAATTTATTAGGATGAACTGGTAAAGGCTCATTTCAAAGCAACACCACCTGACCAGGGTCTTGCCCAGATCTTCATGTTCAGAGAGGTCTCAAGCTTTTGTTTTTCTGTACCCTCCCTGAAGGTCTCATAGTATGTTATCTCTTGATAGGTAACCCGGGCTGGGGTCTCACAGCCAGCTCAAAGTAACCAACGGATTAATGCAGATAGATCTGTTAAACAACGTGTAAAATGTTGTTTTCCTTGTACATCTCAAGAATTATCAGTATCTGGAGATAGGTAGTACGTCTCGTATTTCCTGTTTGCTAAGCTTAAAACACTTCTATGTAAACCACAATGATTTCATACTGTCTGTGCATTCAATAATTTAAATTACTGAGCAGATTTAAAGCCAGAAATCTTGGAAAGAATGCATAGAGTCCATTTCACTTTCTCTAATCTGTCCTTTTTCATTGAAAAACTCCCAGGGGTGGTAACTTCTTTTCTCTCACTGTAATTCATAGATGTGGTTTGAAGCTGATAGCTTTTGATCATGTATGTTGGGGTTTTTTATAAAGGAAAGAGATAAAAAACATAAAATGAAAGAGTACTTTTCTCCGTGGAGGATAAAATGCCATTAGAGGCTTTTACTGCTAGTAATTATAACATGGTTCAGTTATGATATCCAATAATAGCTTTTTAATGCTATGGAATTAATTATTCCTCTTTTCAAAGTTTCCCAAGTTGTGTTATTTTTTATGCTTTTGGATCATGAATTGATGACTGTGTATCATTCACCTTATCTTACAGAAGTTTACAACAGACAAAAGCCGTGATGAAGATGACCATATTTGATGAACTGTTTGGGTTCTTTGCTGTTGGAAGGGTTTTTTTCCTTCTTCTATATTATTCCTTTATTCCTGCTTTAGAATGAGAGAAGCAGAGATTAGCTTGTGAAGCTGAGCTGGAGAGATGAAGAAAAAAGAGTTTCAACCTGATAAGATACAGTTCAGTAGATTACTGTGATAGAGAATGATCTCCGACTTTGAGACTGTTTCTACCAAGGCAGGGTGATCCCATTCCTCTTTTTCTTTTAAATATGCTGCATTACAAAGCAAAATAACCAATTCAAACAGGGCCAAGAATTCTGGAACGTGCGATCTGACACAAAAAAAAAGCGGGGGAGGGAGTTAGGGGTTTGGTTTTTCTTGTTGGTTCTGGGGTTTATTTTTATTATTCAGTAGGGATACATATCATGCGTTCTACCTTTTTTAGGTATGTTGCAGGAGTAAGTCAACTGGTTAAGATCAGAATCAACTTGAGCCTTTGTGTGCCTTACTGATAGACTGATTATCAGCAGCTGACAGATTAGTGGCTCTGTAAGAGTTGCCGCAGTAAAAATCTTCCATTTGAATTTGGGAAAAGTGAATGTTTTTCATCTGTCTCTCTTTTCAGCTGTATCCATAAAGAGCATGGAAAGGTCCTCTTTAAACAATTCCTGGTCTGGATGAAGCCAGGAAGTGCTCTCGTGCTGGAGCTGAAACTAGTTTGTTGTATTGGTAAAGTAGCTGTAAACTGAATTTTCCTGTGTAACAGGAATTATAATACTACAAACTATGGAGGAAATCTGCTAGCCATATGCCATTCACCTAAGTCTCCAGACAAACAGATCCATCTGAAAGACTGAAGAACTATTTAAAGCAGGGTAGACAATTTATATCTAAATGTTGCTCTGGTTATTGTAGCAGAAACAGTTGGCAAATGAATACACCCATTGTAACCAGCAAGTACAAGAATGAGAGAGGGAACTGGAGAATGGGGTATGGCTACATTTCTGTTTGAAGAATGAGAGGCTGTTATGCTCAGCTGAGCCTGCTGGTACTTAATATTCTCTCCCTGGTGCAAAATTTTATTGATCTGCTATGGAGGAAGGAAAGAGAAAGAAAAATCTGATGATTTTGTTCTCCAAACTATTTTGATCTCAGTAACTTTGATCTCTCCTGGGAATTTGTTTTGTGACTCTTGAGTGCAACCATAGACAGCTTTTATTTTTCCATTTCAACACAGATCAGAAAGGAAAGGGAGTGAAGGGGGTGTGCTGTCTGTGGCTCCCTTTCATTTCATGATACTTGCAGTAATTAGGATATATGTACCTGGAGTGAAATTTGTGTGGGAGGAACCAAGATTTGATATATATGGTATCAAATAATAACTGAAAGATCTCTCCCTTCAAGCAGAATGGTTTTCATTTCAGTAAGTTCTGGAGAAGGTGACATTCCAAAACTGAAACCCTCACCTGTGAACTGTTAGCTGCAGTAAAGGAATTTGTCATTCCTACACATGAAAAGAAAAGGAAAGAAAAAGAGATGTTTTAGCTTCCATAGTTTGTCCTAACAGCAATTCAGTCACTAGAGATAGCAGAGCAAGTAACAGGAGCGAAGAACATGTCACATGTTGATTTCTGTCTGACCAAACATGGTGGCTTGGTTGGTATTCTTATAAGAGAGCACGGCCTTGCAAAGCAACCTGCACACTTATGCAAGGAAGTTCAAGGCAATATCTAAGTCAGTATTTCTTGATTTCTTTTAACATCTACCATCCCTGCAGTTTGGATTATACCTGTGTGAGACAACCGATCTCAGACAGGGTATCCTAGGCAGAATTAAGCCTTCAAAGCTCAGCGGGAGCCTTTGTGTGTCACCTGATCCTTAAAAGAAATCCCAAGAGCCATTTCTGTTTGGCTGCACCTGCAAAACAAATGGAAACTGCACTGCAGCCCCAGTAGCATCAAGCATGAGGCAAACAGCCACTCCATGATGGCACACGTTGCTGTGCTGGTGTAGGCTTACAGGGTGTTACTGCTACATGGGCACTGGCGTGTTGGGGGTACATCATTTGAGTGCATTATGTTTGGTGTATGAGACAGATCTAGAGCTTGCTTGGATGGCACCTACCTGTAGGCAGAACTTCTTTTAATGGTAGTTCATATGGCAGGGCTGCTTGGAGCAGGGCAGAAACCTGTGCTCCTCAGCAACTCACAGTGAAAGCGTGTTGGAAACAGAGCCCAAGCTTTCTCACAACTTCAGGCTGATACGTTTGCACAGATGAGACTGAATTTCCTGAGTAAATTTATCCCAACAGTGAAAATAACCAATTATCTCTACTTTTAGCTAATGAGTGAATGTTGTTTTTCCCTTACCAGTGTATATTTTTCCCATTACCTGCTTTTCCTATTACCTGAGCTGATAGTTGCCTCCTGGTGCGGTGGCAGAAAGCATCCCTTCAAGTGGAGCCTAGATGTATCTCTGCTAAGGCCTTCTCTCTTACAAGAGGTCTTTGCATATTCTACACACTCAGCAGGGGATTTGTTGTTTTCCATGAAAACTTCACAACTTTTGCTTTGGTGATTCCCCAAAGTCACTATTAGCATAATGGGGGCTGGGAGGAGGGCTTCACTGTTATTTTGAAAATTGGGCACGGAGGGAATTGATTTCTTTTAAATTTAACTAGAACATCAAATGCTAGAGGATAAGAGAAATATATATTGTATGTGGTGTACCAAAGCAACACTGGGGCGGGGGGAGGGAATAAGCTATCTCAGTTAAATTAACCAAAATTCCTGAATGAGAATAAACTGTGTGGTTAAAAGAGTGACTGTAGTGGCTGCCCTGGGACACCCACAGAAAGCTCAACAGGAGAATTAGAGGAAATTGTATATTTCATCAATTTACATTCCAAGCAACTACTAGTTAGCTATTCAGCCTTTCTAGGCAACTGCTGAAAGCATCTTCCTTCATATCAAAAAATGAAAGGTCAGTAAAATTTTCCATAACTGATATTATATCTGAGCTGATGGTCTACAGAGAGAGTGAATGATGCTCATGTATGAAAAATGGGCAGAATTGTTGATGGAAATGAAGAGGAATATGCAAAAGGCTGACAAGATGCACACAATATTGATGTTTCTGTTTAGTCTGCAGGCTTAATGTTTGCTGGCTTTCACAAAACCAAACACATGTGGTGGAGGAGCTCCTCATTGCAGCCTCCTTTCATGGGGAAATGAAGCTGGAGGAATATCCTGTTTGTCTGCCTTGTCACTATCACCTAATTTTAGTCAAATGTGGTTAAATGTGACAGATAGTGCTCTCAAAGTTATTCTGTGCCTATAAATTTCACATTCATAGACAACTGAGGATAAGAGGTGGATGCTTTATTGAGAGGATCTCTTCAGAGAGCAAGGATCCATGTGGGCAACCACACATTTGGTACCAGAGAATACGCAGGGGGCTCACCCTCAAGATAGAAATCTCAAGCAGGCCAAGTTCTTGAGTGGTATGCTTCTGATAGGCAAAACATGTTGTTTTAGGTTTCAGCAGAATATCAAGCACATCTTTCCCACTTTTGATCAAACAGTATGCATGGTGGTTGGGGGAGGCAGTGGGTTGGCAGTTTTATATGCTGAGCTACTGTTCGAACGGGCTTAAAATATCTAATATTTCCATACAGAAACAAAATAAGAGTTTTAGGGACAAGATCACTTCTACCCATGGTGAAGAAATGCAGAATGTAAAATATAGAGAGGAAGAAAAATCTAGGGTTTTGTGGTATCAGACTTGTTAAAGATCCCTTACCTTCATTCATGTGTGTGCTTCAATAGACACCAATTGCCACTGGATCCCATACTGTCAAGCCTGGGTCCTTCCTTTGTGAAAAGCAAGTCTTCACAGCATTCTCCATGTAAAACATAGGTTAGCATGTGCAAAAATTGCTTAGGGGGATGCTCAAAAGTGTTTGAAAGCCTCCGGAAGTAAGTGCAGGCATTTGTACTGTTCCTTGAGCGTGATCTGAAATCTGCAGTTGCTTCAAGGTCAGACGGTTTGGATTAAGGCTTTTAGATGTTTTCTAGACCATGCCAGAGGAGAAAGTGTTGTCATGTGCTAGCCCTCAGCATGGTCCTTTGCATGTTTATTCCCCACAGTCCAGAGAGTTCAAAGAAATCAGTCCTTTGCTACACATCTCACATTGCCATGTGACAATGTCATTTGACCAAACTCCAGCAGACAAGTCAGCAAGATACCTTCTCACCCCTCCACCCTGCTGCTGGAAAGTATATGGTAGCTGCTGTGGTAAAGACTTTTCATAACCACCTTTGTGCACATACGCTGTCCTTCGGTTTGCTTCCTGGTCCGTGCACCGCCAGGCAGCCGAGATGCAATCTTTGTTGAGGCTCTTTGCATACAGATTGATCCAAGGTACCCCAGGGTAACCCAGCTGGAGATCAGCTGCTAGAGGATTTGTGGTCACAGACTGTAACCTGTAACATGATCTCTATCAGAGCCTTCCTTCTTCAAATAATTGCTGTTGGCATTGGAGGGAGCAGTAAAGAAATCACCATGTCCTCTAACAGTGCCGCTACTTACCAGGCAATGAAGTTAAATGGGTAATTTTACTTTTTAGGAACATTTTGGGTAATTTAAAAAGAAAAATGCATATATGTGAATATATATTTCACCCTAACTACAAATTGACCATTAGCATTGTTTTCTACAGCAGTGCTCTGAGATACCTCACCTAGACAGAGTGGAGCAGCTGCCTGGTATACCAGGCAGAATTACATTTTTGACTGCAGCATCGTTATCAGAATTAATGCCCCTTTTTGGGTATATTTTTATTTAGATGGACAACAGGGACTTTCACTGTATTTTCCACTGAAAATTAAAACTGGCCCTTTGTGGGTCCCTCAGATTATTTCACTTTCTTCTTTCTTTCACATAATTTTTCCAGGTTCCCTGTTGTTGCTTTTCCCTCTCAAGGCTCTCCACAGTTGAGCAATGGTCCCATTTTCCCTTTGTGATTTTGCTGTGAGTACATATTCTGTCTCTTTTCCATCCTTTGGATTCTCTTTTTCTTCTGTTATGCCTCAGAAACTCCTTCCTGTGCTAAGTACCCAAGGACTACAACTCCTTCAAAATTTAACTCTTCTTTTAATCGGACTTCACCAACTTATTCTGGAAACTCATTTGGTGTTTTCCAGTTACATATGTATTCAACCCTTAAACAAGGAACTTTATGTAGAGTGTCTTCTTGTTCAGCTTGTACCATCCTTCGTTGTGGTATAAACAAGCACATCTCAGACTTGAAGAATTCTGCTTGTGCAGGGTGACTGGATGTTTCAAATCAATAAACTACTATCAAACTTGAAGTAAGTGAACGTTTTATACATGGATACATATTCATGACAGCTCTGCACAGCTGTAATAATCATAACAAAAGATCCTTTTTATTCTCTCATACTGCTGGGATAAAAGAAGGATAGCCAATATTTGGTAAAAAAATATACAAAGACCCAAATTGCTAAGTATATTTTATGATTTTCTTTTATCACTGCCTTTTAAAAATAATTTCACTGAAATTCAGGGTGGGCTTTTAGCCAGGGGAATGGAATGAAAACACTTGGGTAATTTTTTCTAACTTTATTTTCAGTGGGATTTCCAAATTGGAACAAAGGGGTGGTGAATGTGATTATCTCAGAAGCCTATCCTCTCTCTTGCCCACATCAGCCCAAGACAGGTGTGGAAGACAAAGAAACTCTGTTACAGAAATGCTGGTTCTCAATAAAGTATTGATTGATTTGTATATAGGAACAGAAATCAGGCACAACTACAATAGAGCAAACACGTATGTCCTGTGTTTGGGCTGGAATATATTCACTGCATGTTGAAACTTCCCAAAAACCTGGAAGATTTTCACAAAGGGATACAGGATGACAAGTCTGTTTCTACTGAGCTGTCAGTCAATTGAAGACAGTGAAATCCAGAAGTCATTTAAGAGTATTACAAGTTCCCTTGGATGTTTTTAGAGGAATTAAAATAATAATAATAAATAAAAAAATTTAAAGTGTCAGCACCTGCTACCTTAGAGCACTAATCCAGTTGACAACAAATAATACGAACATGGTTTAGTGCTTGTACTTGGCAGTGTTAGCTTAATGGTTGGGCTCAACTATCATAAAGCGCTTTTCCAACCTAGACGCTTCTATAATTCTATGAATAGAAACATGGTAGAAATGTCTTTTGAACTCATGCAAAGTTCTTAGTTGCTGACCTTAGTTTGCTTAATATTTTAGCATATTAAAAGTAGTATTTTGTAAGCGTGAACATACTTTTCACCTACTATTTATTCCCTTGCAGTGTTTTTTCAAGTGTAAGATTTTCTTTACGGATCACAAAACAGCAGCAAACTTTTAGGTTTTATGATGAATGGGAGTTTGCATAGAAAAAATAGCTGGTGAGATGGGTGAATTAATAAGCAATGATAAAAGATGGGTTTAATGCATGCACAAGAAAATGTGCTAAGGACTGAAAGGAATATGCCTTGTGGTCTCCGGGAATTGTGTTAAACTTCTGCACTTGCATATATGTCCTAATCCTTTCCCCAAGAAAGTTTATGTCAACATTTCTGTTGATGTCAGGAAGCAATCAAAACAAATTGGTAAAGCTGATGATTTGTGTATCTTTAAATTGGCAGCTTTTAAAATACATGGGCTTGTAATATTGATATTAGCTTCCTGTTTTTTCACACATAATCGACTGAATACAGGCAACACAAAAAGGAGGTTATATTTTAATGATCAGCCTGTAAAGCTTTTTAATTTAACTAATGTGGCATTTGCATTTTGAAGTATTCAACCTTGCACTCTATTTTACAATTTTCCAAGGAAAGTTTCTTTCAGACTTCAACTGCCATGAAGACTGTTCAGGGAAATGCTTGTTCTAAAGAGTTATTTTAGAGTTTTGCTAGTATTCTTGTAGAATTACAATAAACATCAAGCACTACAAATACATGGGTGAAATAGGAAACATTTCCTGCTTCTAGGACAAGAAGTGTGTGATCTTTCTGTTGACATGTGGATGTAGCTTTCCAAGTCCTGATAAACATATTTAAATCTCTAAAATATTTACATTACAAATGATGGGAATTTAATTTTTCTTCATCTGTATCTTTTCCTTGTACTTTATTCCGGTGTTGCTCACTTTCTCCTCTACCTTCCAAAATACATATATAATTTTTTTTTTGTATGTGTCTAGCTCCACTATGAAATAGAAAATTACTTTTAAAATACAAATTTAAAATGGCATAAGTTAAAATACATTTTTCTTTGAACAGTTTGGAAATGGTCCGAGGTTCGTGCGGGATATTTTGACTGGCACTATGCATATAAGGCTGGTTATCACATTGACACTCTTATCCACGATTAGTAACTCATGTATAAGTGCATACTCCAACAAATATAGAGAGCATATTATGGACTCTACTGATTTAATTCCTAGAAAAATAAACCTTTAGATCTCTGTTTTCATTTGTATGGTTTCTTTCCCCAGGTTCTTTTTTGTCCTATGTAATCTCCAAAAAGTCCATACGTATGGGAGGTGTACATCAAGGCTTCCCACTGGCGTAGACAGCAGTAATGAGCCAAAGAAACAATGGTCACATTATAACACAGGGCGGTCAGCAAGGTGGCTGGTCAGGACATTGCAGACCAGCTGCCTTGCAGAACGCCCACCAGAGCAGTAGTCTTTCTGCTTGACCTCCCGCCTGACCCAACGCCTTGCTGACTGGATGCCTTTATGACCAGCCACCTTGAAGACCAGCTGCCTGCCTGAAGAACCAAACTGCAGATCAGCTGCATGCCTGACTGGCCACACAACTGATGGGCTGCCCTGCAGTCAGGCCACCCAACTGACTGGCCACCTTGCAGACTGATTGCCTGCCTGATAGGCTGCCTACCTGACCAGTAGCCTCATTGAATGGCCAACTTCCTGGTTGTCCACGCAGCAAGGAAACTGCTCAGTAAGGTGGACAGTTAGCAGGGGAAATGTTTGGGAAGGCAGCCAGATACCAATTCGCAGTTGGAGTTACTATAGGGAAAAATGCGCCAAAATTAGACTCCCGGGGTTAGTACAGATAATTATTTAGCAGTTAGGATACTATAGATCAACTACTAAAGGCTATAATTAATAAGTAGAGGATATTAATTGACCTATAGTATCCTGACTGCTAAATACTAAACTGCAGTAACCTCTAGTAAACCCAGGAGCTGGATTTTGGGGCACTTGAACCTCTAGTAACCCCAACAGCCGATGGATGACATCTAGTAACTTCGGGAGCAGCATTTCGGGGTAGTTTGAATTCTAGTAAACTCAGCTGGTAATTGATGACCGCTAGTAACACCGGGAGATGGATTTCAGGGCAGTTTGACCTCTGGTAACACCAAATATGGATGGATGACCTCAAATTACCCCATGGTTACTAAAGGTCATCAATTACCAGTTGGGGTTACCAGAGGTCAAAGTGCCCGAAATGCAGCACCCATTGTTACTAGAGGTCATCAATCAGCAGTTGGGTTTACTAGAGGTCAAAGTGCCCCGAAATCCAGTTTCAGGGGTTACTTGGGGTCACCAATAAGCAATTGGGGTTACTGGAGGTCCAAGTGCCACGAAATCCGGCTCCTGGGGTTACTAGAGGTCATATATCAGCAGTGGGGGTTACCAGAGGTGAAACTGCCCCAAAATCAAGCTCCTGGGGTTACTAGAGGTCATCAATCAGCAGTTGGGGATACTAGAGGTCAATCTGCTCCGAAATCCAGCTCCCAGGGTTACTAGAGGTCATCATTTAGCAGTTGGGGTTACTAGAGTTCAAAGTGATCCAAAATCCAGCTGCTGAGGAGAAGGGCTCTGAAGCGGGAGACTCCGTCGAGGGACCCCTTTCTGCAAGCAACAAGCCCCGGGCATAGATCCGCGAGGGCAAGGGAGAAAAGGCGACAGAGATCAAAAGGAGAGAGGCAGAGGTGCGGCCAGCAGCGGCCATCAGCACCCATCAGCACCCATCATCAGCCACTGCTCGTCCCCCGCACTGCCCGGAGCGGTGACTCATCGGGGGCGGAGCTAAGGGCGACAGGAATTATCCCTCTCCATACAAGAGCAGCCTCTGGGAGCGCGGCGACCCGGAGCGCGGCGAACAGGACGGGCAAACAGGGCGTGGCGCGTCAGAAGGGCGTGGCGCGGCAGTTAGCGCGGCAGTTTGCGCAGGCAGGGCAAGCAGGCAGGGCGAGCCGCCCCTCCTAGCTAGCCGAGAGGGTAGATTCAGCGGACGGGCTTGCACAGCACGAAGGGTGAGCTGAGGGTTCCCTGTCTGCTGTGGGCTGGTAACCATGGTCTCCACCAGGCGGAGAGGTTCCCCCTACAAATCTGGGGCAACCCCGACGGAGGGCCTGCCTCGGGATGCTGCGGTTCAGGTCTCCGGCTGCAGGGAATGCCAGAGTCTGCAGTTGCCAGGGAGAAGAGGCAAGCCCCTAACCTGTGTGAGGTGTGAGCAGGTCGACGATCTGCTCTGTTTAGTTGTAGAACTGAAGGAAGAGCTCGAAAGACTGAGAGCAATCAGGGATTGCGAGCAAGAGATTGACTGGTGGAGTAGCTCCCTGGCAACCCAGAAGGAAGAGAGTAGGGAAGACACTTCGCACCTGAAGATGGTCCCCCCCCTCTGCCCTAGACAGGAAAATGGGAGTGTCCCAAACCCCGAGGAGGGCTGGAAGACAGTCCCGACTCGCCATCGTAGGCACACCCCCTCCCTACCTACCCCACTCCCCCAGGTTTCCCTAAGCAACAGGTTTGGGGCCCTGGCAGTTGAGGAGGAGGTATGCGAGGAAATGAATGCAGCCCCTCTGCCTCAGAGGAAGCGGAAACCTAGAGTGAGGCGATCATCCGCACGCCTTGAGACTGCCTCTGTGAGGCAAGAGAGAAAGGTTGTTGTAGTAGGGGATTCCCTTCTCAGAGGGACAGAAGGCCCTATATGTAGACCGGACCCTACACACAGGGAGGTGTGCTGCCTCCCTGGAGCCCGGGTCAGGGACATTACAAGAAGGCTATCAGGGCTGGTTAGACCCACTGACTATTATCCATTACTGATAGTTCAAGCAGGCAGGGATGCAATCACGAAGTGTAGCCTGCAAGCCACCAAAAGGGAATTCCGGGACCTGGGGCGCTTTGTTGAGGGCGGGGGAGCCCAAATAATATTCTCGTCTATCCCCACTTACGGGAGGAGGGGCTCAGAGCAGGACAGGCGAACCCACGAGTTGAATGTGTGGCTGAAAGGCTGGTGCCGGCGCAAGAACTTTGGGTTTTTTGACCATGGGATGGTATACTCTGCTCCTGGCATGAGTACTGCTGATGGGGCTCACCTGTCCCATAAAGGAAAGAGGATCCTTGCCCAGGAGATGGCAGGGCTCATTGACCGAGCTTTAAACTAGTTAGGAAGGGGGAAGGGGATATTAAGAAGGCTGCTGGGGTTAGGCAAGTGCTTCGGGAGTCACAACGAGAGTTGATGGTGGAAAAAGGTAAATTCCAACAGCACAGTGGTGGACTTGGAGATGGTTTTCCAGGTGTGAGTTGGGAAAATTCTGTGGATTGCCCTGAGTACTCCTCAGTGGAGCCACTTTTGCCAGTCCCCTGGCAGAAATCTCGCTGTGGGCTGTTGAGAATACCTACATCTGCTGCCCCACTTAAATGCCTTTATACAAATGCACGTAGCATGGGGAACAAACAAGAAGAATTAGAGATCTTTGTGCGGTCGCAGGGCCACGATCTCATAGCAATCACAGAGACGTGGTGGGATAACCTGGACGACTGGCACGCTGTCATGGATGGCTATGTGCTTTTTAGGAAAGACAGGCTAGGGAGGCGAGGTGGAGGAGTTGCTCTTTATGTGAGAGAGCACCTAGATTGTATTGAGCTCCACCTGGGGAAGGATGAAACATCTGTTGAGTGCTTGTGGGTTAAAATCAAGGGGCAAACTGGTATGGGGGACATTGTTGTGGGAGTGTGCTATAGGCCCCCTGATCAAGAGGAGCAGGTTGATAGTGCATTCTATAAGCAGTTAGAAGTAGCCTCAAGATCCCGGGCACTAATCCTTATGGGGGACTTCAACTATCCAGATATTTGCTGGGCAAGCAACACGGCCAGTCGTATGCAGTCCAGACAATTTCTGCAGTGTGTTGAAGACAATTTCCTGCTACAGATGGTGCAGGAGCCTACAAGGGGAGGGCGGGTGCTGGACCTTGTTTTAACTAACAAGGACGGGCTCGTTAGGGAAGTGAAGGTCGGGGGCAGCTTAGGTCTAAGTGACCATGAAATGGTTGAGTTCAAGATCCTGGGTGGAAGAAGCAAGTCAAAAAGTAGGATAGCTACCCTGAATTTTGGAAAAGCTAACTTTGATCTCCTCCGTGACTTAATAGGGGCTATCCCATGGGCTACGCTGTTTGAAGGAATGGGAGCCTGTGAGAGCTGGCTAGCATTCAAACAGCACTTCTTCCAAGCACAGGAACGATGCATCCCTTTGTGCAGGAAATCGGGAAGGAGAGGCAGAAGACCTGCGTGGATGAACACGGAGCTGCTGAGTAAACTCAAAGAGAAGAGGAAGATCTATGAATTGTGGAAGAAGGGTCTGAGCACATGGGGAGAATACAGGAATGTGGTCAGGGCCTGTAGGGTCGCAACTAGGAAGGCTAAAGCCCTCTTGGAAACGAAGCTGGCAAGGGACATAAAGGATAATAAAAAGGGTTTTTTTAGATACGTGAATAGCAAAAGGATGACCAGGGATAATGTAGGTCCCTTGATGAATGAGGAGGGTGTCCTGGTAACGGGGGATACTGAGAAGGTGGAGATACTGAATGCCTTCTTTGCTTCGGTCTTCACCTCAAAGGCCCCCCGGGACCCACAGGCACTGGATGTAAATAGGAGTGTTTGGGATATGAAGAATTTCCCTCTGGTTGAGGTAGGGGAGGTCCAGGAGCGGCTCAAAGGGATAAACGCACACAAATCCATGGGACCGGATGGGATACATCCACGTGTGCTGAGGGAGCTGGCGGAGGTGATTGCTGAGCCGCTCTCTATCATCTTCAACAGGTCCTGGAGAACAGGAGAAGTGCCTGAGGACTGGAGGATAGCCAATGTCACTCCAGTCTTTAAAAAGGGCAAGAAGGAGGATCCCAGCAACTATAGGCCAGTCGGCCTCACCTCTGTCCCCGGAAAGGTAATGGAACAGCTTGCTCTGGATGCCATCTCCAAGCAATTGGAAGAGAAGAAGGTCATGAGGAGTAGTCAGCATGGATTCACCAAGGGGAAATCGTGCTCGACCAATCTCATAGCCTTCTACGATCTCATCACCGGCTGGGTAGATGGAGGGAGAGCAGTAGATGTCATCTACCTTGACTTCAGCAAGGCTTTTGATACTGTCTCCCATGACATCCTGATAGCAAAGCTGAGAAAGCATGGGATTGATGAGTGGACAGTGAGGTGGGTTGAGAATTGGCTGTCGGACTGAGCCCAGAGGGTCGTGATTCGTGGAGTGGAATCTGACTGGAGGCCTGTGACTAGCGGTGTTCCCCAGGGCTCGGTGTTGGGTCCAGTCCTGTTTAACATCTTCATTGACGACCTTGATGAGGGAATAGCCTCGACCCTCAGCAAGTACGCCGATGACACAAAGCTGGGAGGAGTGGCTGACACGCAGGAACACTGCGCTGCCATCCAGAGAGACCTGGACAGGCTGGAGAGCTGGGAAGTAAGAAACCAGATGAGGTTTAACAAAAGCAAGTGTAAAGTCTTGCACCTGGGAAGGAACAACCGTTTCTATCAGTACAGGCTGGGGGATGACCTGCTGGAGAAGAGCTCAGTGGAGAAGGACCTGGGGGTCCTGGTGGATGACAGGTTGGCCATGAGCCAGCAGCGTGCCTCGGTGGCTAAGAGAGCTAATGGGATCCTGGGGTGCATCCGGAGGAGTGTAGCCAGCAGGTCAAGGGAGGTGATCCTCCCGCTCTACTCTGCCCTGGGCAGGCCCCACCTGGAGTATTGTGTCCAGTTCTGGGCTCCCTGGTATAAAAAGGACAGGGATCTCCTGGAGAGAGTCCAGAGAAGGGCTACGAAGATGATAAAGGGCCTGGAGCATCTCCCCTATGAGGAAAGGCTGAGAAGATTGGGACTGTTCAGCCTTGAGAAGAGAAGACTAAGGGGGGACCTAATTAATGTTTACAATTATCTTAAGCAAGGGATGCAGGGGGAATCAGCCAGCCCCTTTTCAGTGGTCTGTGGAGACAGGACAAGGGGCAATGGCTGCAAGTTGGAGCACAGGAAGTTCCGCACCAACATGCGGAGAAACTTTTTCACAGTGAGGGTGACAGAGCACTGGAATAGGCTGCCCAGGGAGGTGGTGGAGTCTCCTTCTCTGGAGATATTCAAGACCCGTCTGGATGCCTATCTCAGTGAAATGTCGTAGGGAGCCTGCTTCGGCAGGGGGTTGGACCCGATGATCTCTCGAGGTCCCTTCCAACCCCTACAATTCTATGATTCTATGATTCTATGATTCCCCGGGGTTACTAGAGGTCATCAATCAGCATTTGGGGTTACTAGAGGTCAAAGCACCCCGAAATCCGGCTCCGGGGTTACTAGAGGTCATCAATGAGCAGTGGGGGTTACCAGAGGTGAAACTGCCCCGAAATCCAGCTCCCGGGGTTACTAGAGGTCATTAATTAGCGCTAGGGGTTACTAGAGGTCAAAGTGCCTTGAAATCCAGCTCCAGGGGTTACTAGAGGTCATCAATCAGCAGTTGGGGTTACTAGATGTCAAAGTGCTCCAAAATCCAGCTCCCGGAGTTACTAGAGGTCATCAATCATCAGTTGGGGTTACTAGAGGTCAAAGTGCCCCGAAATCCGGCTCCCAGGTTTACTAGAGGTCATCAATCAGCAGTTGGGGTTACCAGAGGTCAAACTGCCTGAAAATCCAACCCCAGGAGTTACTAGAGGTCATCAATCAGCAGTTGGGGTTACCAGAGGTCAAAGTACCCCGAAATCCAGCTCCTAAGGTTACTAGAGGTCATCAATCAGCAGTTGGGCTTACTAGAGGTCAAAGCGCCCTGAAATCCCCCTCCCGGGGTTATTAGAGGTCATCACTCTGCAGTTGGGTTTACTAGAGGTCAAAGTGCCCCGAAATCCGGCTCCCAGGTTTACTAGAGGTCATCAATCAGCAGTTGGGCTTACTAGAGGTCAAAGTGCTCCAAAATCCAGCTCCCGGTGTTACTAGAGGTCATCAACCATCAGTTGGGGTTACGAGAGGTCAAAGTGGCCCGAAATCCAGCTCCCGGGGTTACTAGAGGTCATCAACCATCAGTTGGGGTTACGAGAGGTCAAAGTGGCCCGAAATCCAGCTCCCGGGGTTACTAGAGGTCATCAATCATCAGTTGGGGTTACTAGAGGTGAAAGTTCCCGAAATGCAGTTCCCGGGGTTACTTGGGGTCACCAATAAGCAGTTGGGGATACTAGAGGTCAAAGCGCCCTGAAATCCGGCTCCGGGGTTACTAGAGGTCATCAATAAGCGCTAGGGGTTACTGGAGGTACAAGTGCCCCGAAATCCGGCTCCTGGGTTTACTAGAGGTCATCAATCAGCAGTTGGGGTTAACAGAGGTCAAACTGCCCGAAAATCCAGCTCCCGGGGTTACTAGAGGTCATCAATCAGCAGTTGGGGTTACTAGAGGTCAAAGTGCCCCGAAATCCAGCTCCTGGGCTTACTTGGGGTCACTAATAAGCAGTTGGTGTTACTAGAGGTCAAACTACCCGAAAATCCGGCTCCCGGGTTTACTAGAGGTCATCAATCAGCAGTTGGGCTTACTAGAGGTCAAAGCGCCCTGAAATCCCCCTCCTGGGGTTACTAGAGGTCATCAATCTGCAGTTGGGGTTACTAGAGGTCAAAGTGCCCCGAAATCCGGCTCCCGGTGTTACTAGAGGTCATCAATCATCAGTTGGGGTTACTAGAGGTCAAACTGCCCCAAAATCCGGCTCCCGGGGTTACTAGAGGTCATCAACCATCAGTTAAGGTTACGAGAGGTCAAAGTGCCCCGAAATCCGGCTCCCGGGGTTACTAGAGGTCATCAACCATCAGGTGGGGTTACGAGAGGTCAAAGTGGCCCGAAATCCAGCTCCCAGGGTTACTAGAGGTCATCATTTAGCAGTTGGGGTTACTAGAGGTTAAAGTGCCCCGAAGTCCAGCTCCTGGGTTTACTAGAGGTCATCAATCAGCAGTTGGGGTTACCAGAGTTCAAACTGCCCGAAAATCCAGCTCCCGGGGTTACTAGAGGTCATCAATCAGCAATTGGGGATACTAGAGGTCAATCTGCTCCGAAATCCAGCTCCCGGTGTTACTAGAGGTCATCAGTCATCATTTGGGGTTACTAGAGGTCAAAGCGCCCCAAAATCAGGCTCCCAGAGTTACTAGAGGTCATGAAAAACCAGTTGGGGTTATCAGAGTTCAAAGTGCCCCGATATCGAGCTCCCACGGTTACTGGAGGTAATCAACGAGCAGTTGGGCTTACTAGACGTCAAAGCGCTCTGAAATCCAGCTCCCGGGATTACGAGAGGTACAAGTGCCTTGAAATCCAGCTCCCGGAGTTACTAGAGGTCATCAATCAGCAGTTGGGGTTACTAGATGTCAAAGTGCTCCAAAATCCAGCTCCCGGTGTTACTAGAGGTCATCAACCAGCATTTGGGGTTACTAGAGGTCAAAGTGCCCCGAAATCCAGCTCCCGGGGTTACTAGAGGTCATCATTCAGCAGTTGGGGTTACTAGAGGTCAAAGTGCCTCGATATCCAGCTCCCGGGGTTACTAGAGGTCATCAATCAGCAGTTGGGGTTACTAAAGATCAAAGTGTCCCGAAATCCGGCTCCCAGGGTTACTAGAGGTCATCAAACAGCAGTTGGGTTTACTAGAGGTCAAACTGCCCCAAAATCCTGCTCCCGGGGTTACTAGAGGTCATCAATCAGCAGTTGGGGTTACTAGAGGTCAAAGTGCCCCGAAATACAGCTCCCAGAGTGACTAGAGGTCATCAAATACCAGTTGGGGTTACTAGAGGTCAAACTGCCCCAATATCGAGCTCCCACGGTTACTGGAGGTAATCAACCAGCAGTTGGGGTTCCTAGAGGTCAAAGTGATGCGAAATCCAGCTCCCAAGTTTTCTAGAGGTCATCAGTCAGCAGTTTGGGTTACCAGAGGTCAAAGAGCCCCAAATGCAGCTCCCTGGGTTAGTAGAGGTCATCAATCTGCAGTTGGGGTTACTAGAGGTCAAAGTGCCCCGAAATCCGGCTCCCAGAGTTCCTAGAGGTCAGCAATCAGCAGTTGGGTTTACTAGAGTTTAAACCATCTTGAAATCCAGCTCCCAGGGTTACTAGAGGTCATCAATCAGCAGTTGGGGTTACTAGATGTGAAACTGCCCCGAAATCCAGCTCCCGGGGTAACTAGAGGTCATCAATCAGCAGTTGGGGTTACCAGAGGTCAAAGTGCCTGAAATGCAGTACCCATTGTTACTAGAGGTCATAAATCACCACTTGGGTTTACCAGAGGTCAAAGTGCCCCGAAATCCAGTTCCCGGGGTAACTTGGGGTCACCACTAAGCAGTTGGGGTTACTAGAGTTCAATCTGCTCCGAAATCCACTTCCCAGAGTTACTAGAGGTCATCAATCAGCATTTGGGGTTACGAGAGGTCAAAGTGCCTTGAAATCCAGCTCCCGGAGTTAACAGAGGTCATCAATCATCAGTTGGGGTTACTAGAGCTCAAAGTACCCCAAAATCCAGCTCCCGGTGTTACTAGAGGTCATCAATCAGCAGTTGGGGTTACTAGAGGTCAAACTGCCCCGAAATCCAGCTCCTGGGGTTACTAGAGGTCATCAAACAGCAGTTGGGTTTACTAGAGGTCAAAGTGGCCCGAAATCCAGCTCCCGGGGTTACTAGAGGTCATCAATCAGCAGTTGGGTTTACTAGAGGTCAAAGTGCCCCGAAATCCGGCTCCCAGAGTTACTAGAGGTCATCAGTCAGCAGTTTGGGTTACCAGAGGTCAAAGAGCCCCAAATGCAGCTCCCGGGGTTACTAGAGGTCATCAATCAGCAGTTGGGATTACCAGAGGTCAAAGTGCCCCGAAATCCGGCTCCGGGGTTACTAGAGGTCATCAGCCATCAGTTGGGGTTACTAGAAGTCAAAGTGCCCCGAAATCCAGCTCCCACAGTTAATAGAGGTCATCAAATACCAGTTAGGGTTACTAGATGTCAAACTGCCTCAAAATCCGGCTCCTGGGGTTACTAGAAATAATCAACCAGCAGTTGGGGTTACTAGATGTCAAAGTGCTCCAAAATCCAGCTCCCGGTGTTACTAGAGGTCATCAACCAGCATTAGGGGTTACGAGAGGTCAAAGTGCCCCGAAATCCAGCTCCCGGGGTTACTGGATGTCATCAACCAGCTTAGGGCTTACTAGAGGTCAAAGCGCCCCGAAATCCCCCTCCCGGGGTTACTAGAGGTCATGAATCAGCAGTTGGGGTTACTAGAGGTCAAAGTGCCCCGAAATACAGCTCCCAGAGTGACTACAGGTCATCAAATACCAGTTGGGGTTACTAGAGGTCAAACTGCCCCAATATCGAGCTCCCACGGTTACTGGAGGTAATCAACCAGCAGTTGGGGTTACTAGAGGTCAAAGTGATGCGAAATCCAGCTCCCAAGTTTTCTAGAGGTCATCAGTCAGCAGTTTGGGTTACCAGAGGTCAAAGAGCCCCAAATGCAGCTCCCTGGGTTAGTAGAGGTCATCAATCTGCAGTTGGGGTTACTAGAGGTCAAAGTGCCCCGAAATCCGGCTCCCAGAGTTCCTAGAGGTCAGCAATCAGCAGTTGGGGTTACTAGAGTTTAAATCATCTTGAAATCCAGATCCCAGAGTTACTAGAGGTCATCAATCAGCAGTTGGGGTTACTAGAGGTGAAACTGCCCCGAAATCCAGCTCCCGGGGTAACTAGAGGTCATCAATCAGCAGTTGGGGTTACCAGAGGTAAACTGCCCAAAATCCAGCTCCTGGGGTTACTAGAGGTCATCAATCATCAGTTGGGGTTACTAGAGGTCAAAGTGCCTGAAATGCAGTACCCATTGTTAAGAGAGGTCATAAATCACCACTTGGGTTTACCAGAGGTCAAAGTGCCCCGAAATCCAGTTCCCGGAGTAACTTGGGGTCACCACTAAGCAGTTGGGGTTACTAGAGTTCAATCTGCTCCGAAATCCACTTCCCAGAGTTACTAGAGGTCATCAATCAGCATTTGGGGTTACTAGAGGTCAAAGTGCCTTGAAATCCAGCTCCCGGAGTTACTAGAGGTCATCAATCATCAGTTGGGGTTACTAGAGGTCAAAGTGCCCCAAAATCCAGCTCCCGGTGTTACTAGAGGTCATCAATCAGCAGTTGGGGTTACTAGAGGTCAAACTGCCCCGAAATCCAGCTCCCGGGGTTACTAGAGGTCATCAATCAGCAGTTGGGATTACTAGAGGTCAAAGTGCCCCGAAATCCAGCTCCCGGGGTTACTAGAGGTCATCAATCAGCAGTTGGGTTTACTAGAGGTCAAAGTGCCCCGAAATCCGGCTCCCGGAGTTACTAGAGGTCATCAATCAGCAGTTGGGGTTACCAGAGGTCAAAGTGCCCCGAAATCCAGCTCCCGGGGTTACTAGAGGTCATCAATCAGCAGTTGGGATTACCAGAGGTCAAAGTGCCCCGAAATCCAGCTCCCGGGGTTACTAGAGGTCATCAACCATCAGTTGGGGTTACTAGAAGTCAAAGTGCCCCGAAATCCAGCTCCCACAGTTAATAGAGGTCATCAAATACCAGTTAGGGTTACTAGATGTCAAACTGCCTCAAAATCCGGCTCCTGGGGTTACTAGAAATAATCAACCAGCAGTTGGGGTTACTAGATGTCAAAGTGCTCCAAAATCCAGCTCCCGGTGTTACTAGAGGTCATCAACCAGCATTAGGGGTTACGAGAGGTCAAAGTGCCCCGAAATCCAGCTCCCGGGGTTACTGGATGTCATCAACCAGCTTAGGGCTTACTAGAGGTCAAAGCGCCCCGAAATCCCCCTCCCGGGGTTACTAGAGGTCATGAATCAGCAGTTGGGGTTACTAGAGGTCAAAGTGCCCCGAAATACAGCTCCCAGAGTGACTACAGGTCATCAAATACCAGTTGGGGTTACTAGAGGTCAAACTGCCCCAATATCGAGCTCCCACGGTTACTGGAGGTAATCAACCAGCAGTTGGGGTTACTAGAGGTCAAAGTGATGCGAAATCCAGCTCCCAAGTTTTCTAGAGGTCATCAGTCAGTATTTTGGGTTACCAGAGGTGAAAGAGCCCCAAATGCAGCTCCCTGGGTTAGTAGAGGTCATCAATCTGCAGTTGGGGTTACTAGAGGTCAAAGTGCCCCGAAATCCGGCTCCCAGAGTTCCTAGAGGTCAGCAATCAGCAGTTGGGGTTACTAGAGTTTAAATCATCTTGAAATCCAGATCCCAGAGTTACTAGAGGTCATCAATCAGCAGTTGGGGTTACTAGAGGTGAAACTGCCCCGAAATCCAGCTCCCGGGGTAACTAGAGGTCATCAATCAGCAGTTGGGGTTACCAGAGGTAAACTGCCCAAAATCCAGCTCCTGGGGTTACTAGAGGTCATCAATCATCAGTTGGGGTTACTAGAGGTCAAAGTGCCTGAAATGCAGTACCCATTGTTAAGAGAGGTCATAAATCACCACTTGGGTTTACCAGAGGTCAAAGTGCCCCGAAATCCAGTTCCCGGGGTAACTTGGGGTCACCACTAAGCAGTTGGGGTTACTAGAGTTCAATCTGCTCCGAAATCCACTTCCCAGAGTTACTAGAGGTCATCAATCAACATTTGGGGTTACTAGAGGTCAAAGTGCCTTGAAATCCGGCTCCCGGATTTACTAGAGGTCATCAATCAGCAGTTGGGGATACTAGAGGTCAAAGTGCCTGAAAATCCAGCTAACGGATTTACTAGAGGTCATCAACCATCAGTTGGGGTTACGAGAGGTCAAAGTGGCCCGAAATCCAGCTCCCAGGGTTACTAGAGGTCATCATTTAGCAGTTGGGGTTACTAGAGATTAAAGTGCCCCGAAATCTAGCTGCTGGGGTTACTAGAGGTCATCAATCATCAGTTGGGGTTACTAGAGGTGAAAGTTCCCGAAATGCAGTTCCCGGGGTTACTTAGGGTCACCAATAAGCAGTTGGGGATACTAGAGGTCAAAGCGCCCTGAAATCCGGCTCCGGGGTTACTAGAGGTCATCAATCAGCAGTTGGGGTTAACAGAGGTCAAACTGCCCGAAAATCCAGCTCCCGGGGTTACTAGAGGTCATCAATCAGCAGTTGGGGTTACTAGAGGTCAAAGTGCCCCGAAATCCAGCTCCTGGGGTTACTTGGGGTCATCAATCAGCAGTTGGTGTTACTAGAGGTCAAACTACCCCAAAATCCGGCTCCCGGGCTTACTAGAGGTCATCAACCATCAGGTGGGGTTACGAGAGGTCAAAGTGGCCCGAAATCCAGCTCCCAGGGTTACTAAAGGTCATCATTTAGCAGTTGGGGTTACTAGAGGTTAAAGTGCCCCGAAGTCCAGCTCCTGGGTTTACTAGAGGTCATCAATCAGCAGTTGGGGTTACCAGAGTTCAAACTGCCCGAAAATCCAGCTCCCGGGGTTACTAGAGGTCATCAATCAGCATTTGGGGTTACTAGAGGTCAAAGCGCCCTGAAATCCAGCTCCCAGAGTTACTAGAGGTCATGAAAAACCAGTTGGGGTTATCAGAGTTCAAAGTGCCCCGATATCGAGCTCCCACGGTTACTGGAGGTAATCAACGAGCAGTTGGGCTTACTAGACGTCAAAGCGCTCTGAAATCCGGCTCCCGGGATTACTAGAGGTCAAAGTGCCTTGAAATCCAGCTCCCGGAGTTACTAGAGGTCATCAAATACCAGTTGGGGTTACTAGATGTCAAACTGCCTTGAAATCCAGCTCCCGGGGTTACTAGAGGTCATCAATCAGATGTTGGGGTTACCGGAGGTCAAACTGCCCGAAAATCCAACTCCTGGGGTTACTAGAGGTCATCAATCTGCAGTTGGGGTTACTAGAGGTCAAAGTGCCCCGAAATCCAGCTCCCAGAGTTACTAGAGGTCATCAAATACCAGTTGGGGTTACTAGAGGTCAAACTGCCCCAAAATCCGAGCTCCTAGGGTTACTGGAGGTAATCAACCAGCAGTTGGGGTTACTAGATGTCAAAGTGCTCCAAAATCCAGCTCCCGGTGTTACTAGAGGTCATCAATCAGCATTTGGGGTTACTAGAGGTCAAAGTGCCCCGAAATCCAGCTCCCGGGGTTACTAGAGGTCATCAATCAGCAGTTGGGGTTACTAGAGGTCAAAGTGCCCCGAAATCCAGCTCCCGGGGTTACTAGAGGTCAGCAATCAGCAGTTGGGGTTACTAGAGGTGAAACTGCCCAAAATCCAGCTCCCGGGGTTACTAGAGGTCAGCAATCAGCAGTTGGGGTTACTAGAGGTCAAAGCTGCCCTCGAAATCCAGCTCCCGGTGTTACTAGAGGTCATCAATCAGCAGTTGGGGTTACTAGAGGTCAAACTGCCCCGAAATCCAGCTCCCGGAGTTACTAGAGGTCATCAATCAGCAGTTGGGGTTACTAGAGGTCAAAGTGCCCAAATCCGGCTCCCAGCGAGTTACCTGAGAGGTCCAGTCAATCCAGCAGTTGGGGTTACTAGAGGTCAAAGTGATGCGAAATCCAGCTCCCAAGTTTTCTAGAGGTCATCAATCAGCAGTTGGGCTTACTAGAGGTCAAAGCGCCCTGAAATCCGGCTCCCGGGGTTACTAGAGGTCATCAATCTGCAGTTGGGGTTACTAGAGGTCAAAGTGCCCCGAAATCCGGCTCCCAGAGTTACTAGAGGTCATCAATCAGCAGTTGGGGTTACTAGAGGTCAAAGTGCCTTGAAATCCAGCTCCCGGGGTTACTAGAGGTCATCAATCAGCAGTTGGCGTTACTAGAGGTCAAACTGCCCCGAAATCCAGCTCCCGGGGTAACTAGAGGTCATCAATCAGCAGTTGGGGTTACTAGAGGTCAAACTGCCCAAAATCCAGCTCCTGGGGTTACTAGAGGTCATCAATCATCAGTTGGGGTTACTAGAGGTCAAAGTGCCCTGAAATCCGCAGTCATCCCAGTTGGGTTAAGAGAGGTCATCCAAATCAGCTCACAGTTGGGTTTACTAGAGGTCAAAGTGCCCCGAAATCCAGTTCCCGGAGTAACTTGGGGTCACCAATAAGCAGTTGGGGATACTAGAGGTCAATCTGCTCCGAAATCCACTTCCCAGAGTTACTAGAGGTCATCAATCAGCATTTGGGGTTACTAGAGGTCAAAGTGCCCCGAAATCCGGCTCCCGGGTTTACTAGAGGTCATCAATCAGCAGTTGGGGTTACTAGAGGTCAAAGTGCCCCGAAATCCAGCTCCTGGGTTTACTAGAGGTCATCAATCAGCAGTTGGGGTTACTAGATGTGAAACTGCCCCGAAATCCAGCTCCCGGGGTAACTAGAGGTCATCAATCAGCAGTTGGGTTTACCAGAGGTAAACTGCCCAAAATCCAGCTCCTGGGGTTACTAGAGGTCATCAATCAGCAGTTGGGGTTACTAGAGGTCAAAGTGCCCCGAAATCCGGCTCCCGGTGTTACTAGAGGTCATCAATCAGCAATTGGGGATACTAGAGGTCAAAGTGCCTGAAAATCCAGCTAACGGATTTACTAGAGGTCATCAACCATCAGGTGGGGTTACGAGAGGTCAAAGTGGCCCGAAATCCAGCTCCCAGGGTTACTAGAGGTCATCATTTAGCAGTTGGGGTTACTAGAGATTAAAGTGCCCCGAAATCTAGCTGCTGGGTTTACTAGAGGTCATCAATCATCAGTTGGGGTTACTAGAGGTGAAAGTTCCCGAAATGCAGTTCCCGGGGTTACTTAGGGTCACCAATAAGCAGTTGGGGATACTAGAGGTCAAAGCGCCCTGAAATCCGGCTCCGGGGTTACTAGAGGTCATCAATCAGCAGTTGGGGTTAACAGAGGTCAAACTGCCCGAAAATCCAGCTCCCGGGGTTACTAGAGGTCATCAATCAGCAGTTGGGGTTACTAGAGGTCAAAGTGCCCCGAAATCCAGCTCCTGGGGTTACTTGGGGTCATCAATCAGCAGTTGGTGTTACTAGAGGTCAAACTACCCCAAAATCCGGCTCCCGGGCTTACTAGAGGTCATCAACCATCAGGTGGGGTTACGAGAGGTCAAAGTGGCCCGAAATCCAGCTCCCAGGGTTACTAAAGGTCATCATTTAGCAGTTGGGGTTACTAGAGGTTAAAGTGCCCCGAAGTCCAGCTCCTGGGTTTACTAGAGGTCATCAATCAGCAGTTGGGGTTACCAGAGTTCAAACTGCCCGAAAATCCAGCTCCCGGGGTTACTAGAGGTCATCAAATACCAGTTGGGGTTACTAGATGTCAAACTGCCTTGAAATCCAGCTCCCGGGGTTACTAGAGGTCATCAATCAGATGTTGGGGTTACCGGAGGTCAAACTGCCCGAAAATCCAACTCCAGATGTTACTAGAGGTCATCAATCTGCAGTTGGGGTTACTAGAGGTCAAAGTGCCCCGAAATACAGCTCCCAGAGTTACTAGAGGTCATCAAATACCAGTTGGGGTTACTAGAGGTCAAACTGCCCCAATATCGAGCTCCCACGGTTACTGGAGGTAATCAACCAGCAGTTGGGGTTACTAGAGGTCAAAGTGATGCGAAATCCAGCTCCCGGTGTTACTAGAGGTCATCAGTCATCATTTGGGGTTACTAGAGGTCAAAGCGCCCTGAAATCCAGCTCCTGCAGTTACTAGAGGTCATCAATCATCAGTTGGGTTTACTAGAGGTCAAAGTGCCCCGAAATCCGGCTCCCAGGTTTACTAGAGGTCATCAAGCAGCAGATGGGGTTACCAGAGGTCAAACTGCCTGAAAATCCAGCCCCAGGGGTTACTAGAGGTCATCAACCATCAGTTGGCGTTACGACAGGTCAAACTGGCCCGAAATCCAGCCCCAGGGGTTACTAGAGGTCATCAACCATCAGTTGGGGTTACGAGAGGTCAAACTCCCCTGAAATCCAGCTCCCAGTGTTACTAGAGGACATCAATCAGATGTTGGGTTTACTAGAGGTCAAACTGCCCCAAAATCCGGCTGCCGGCGTTACTAGAGGTCATCAATCAGTAGTGGGGGTTACTAGAGTTCAAACTGCCCCGAAATCCAGCTCCCGGTGTTACTAGAGGTCATCAATGAGCAGTGGGGGTTACCAGAGGTGAAACTGCCCCAAAATCCGGCTCCCGGGGTTACTAGAGGTCATCAATCATCAGTTAGGGATACTAAAGGTCAAACTGCCTTGAAATCCGGCTCCTGGGGTTACTAGAGGTCATCAACCAGCATTTGGGGTTACTAGATGTCAAACTGCCTTGAAATCCAGCTCCCGGTGTTACTAGAGGTCATCAATCAGCATTTGGGGTTACGAGAGGTCAAAGTGCCCCGAAATCCAGCTCCCGGGGTTACTAGAGGTCATCATTCAGCAGTTGGGGTTACTAGAGGTCAAAGTGCCTCGATATCCAGCTCCCGGGGTTACTAGATGTCATCAATCAGCAGTTGGGGTTACTAAAGATCAAAGTGTCCCGAAATCCGGCTCCCAGGGTTACTAGAGGTCATCAAACAGCAGTTGGGTTTACTAGAGGTCAAACTGCCCCAAAATCCTGCTCCCGGGGTTACTAGAGGTCATCAATCAGCAGTTGGGGTTACTAGAGGTCAAAGCGCCCCAAAATAGGGCTCCCAGAGTTACTAGAGGTCATGAAAAACCAGTTGGGGTTATCAGAGGTCAAAGTGCCCCGAAATCCGGCTGCCGGCGTTACTAGAGGTCATCAATCAGTAGTGGGGGTTACTAGAGGTCAAAGTGCCCCGAAATCTGGCTCCCGGTGTTACTAGAGGTCATCAATGAGCAGTGGGGTTTACCAGAGGTGAAACTGCCCCAAAATCCGGCTCCCGGGGTTTCTAGAGGTCATCAATCATCAGTTGGGCTTACTAGAGTTCAAAGAGCCCTGAAATCCCCCTCCCGGCGTTAGTAGAGGTCATCAATCAGATGTTGGGGTTACTAGAGGTCAAAGTGCCCAAAATCCAGCTCCTGGGGTTTCTAGAGGTCATCAATCATCAGTTGGGGTTACTAGAGGTGAAAGTTCCCGAAATGCAGTTCCCGGGGTTACTTGGGGTCACCATTAATGAGTTGGGGATACTAGAGGTCAAAGCGCCCTGAAATCCGGCTCCCGGGGTTACTAGAGGTCATCAATCAGCTGTTGGGGTTACTAAAGGTCAAAGTGCTCCAACATCTGGCTCCCGGTGTTACTAGAGGTCATCAATCAGCAGTTGGGGTTACCAGAGATCAAACTGCGTGAAAATCCAGACCCAGGCGTTACTAGACGTTATCAATCAGCAGTTGGGGTTACTAGAGGTCAAAGTGGCTTGAAATCCAGCTCCCAGGGTTACTAGAGGTCATCATTTAGCAGTTGGGGTTACTAGAGGTCAAAGCGCCCTGAAATCCCACTCCTGGGGTTAATAGAGGTCATCAATCAGCAGTTGGGGTTACCAGAGTTCAAACTGCCCGAAAATCCAGCTCCAGGGTTTACTATAGGTCATCAATCATCATTTGGGGTTACTAGAGGTCAACGCGCCCCAAAATCAGGCTCCCAGAGTTACTAGAGGTCATGAAAAACCAGTTGGGGTTATCAGAGGTCAAAGTGCCCCGATATCGAGCTCCCACGGTTATTGGAGGTAATCAATGAGCAGTTGGGCTTACTAGACGTCAAAGCGCTCTGAAATCCGGCTCCCGGGATTACGAGAGGTACAAGTGCCTTGAAATCCAGCTCCCGGAGTTACTAGAGGTCATCAAATACCAGTTGGGCTTACTAGATGTCAAACTGCCTTGAAATCCGGCTCCTGGGGTTACAAGAGGTAATCAACTAGCATTTGGGGTTACTAGATGTCAAAGTGCTCCAAAATCCAGCTCCCGGTGTTACTAGAGATCATCAATCACCATTTGGGGTTACTAGAGGTCAAAGTGCCCCGAAATCCAGCTCCCGGGGTTACTAGAGTTCATCAATCATCAGTTGGGGTTGTTAGAGGTCAAAGTGCCTCGATATCCAGCTCCCGGGGTTACTAGAGGTCAGCAACCAGCAGTTGGGGTTACTAGAGGTGAAACTGCCCAAAATCCAGCTCCTGGGGTTACTAGAGGTCATCAATCATCAGTTGAGGTTCCTAGAGGTGAAAGTTCCCGAAATGCAGTTCCCGGGGTTACTTGGGGTCACCAATAAGCAGTTGGGGATACTAGAGGTCAAAGCGCCCTGAAATCCGGCTCCGGGGTTACTAGAGGTCATCAATAAGCGCTAGGGGTTACTGGAGGTACAAGTGCCCCGAAATCCAGCTCCCGGTGTTACTAGAGGTCATCAATCAGCAGTTGGGGTTACTAGAGGTCAAACTGCCCCAAAATCCGGCTCCCGGAGTTACTAGAGGTCATCAATCAGCAGTTGGGGTTACTAGAGGTCAAAGCGCCCAAAATCCGGCTCCCAGGATTACTAGAAGTCATGAGAAACCTGTTGGGGTTACCAGAGGTCAAAGTGCCCCGATATCATGCTCCTGGGGTTACTTAAGGTAATCAACCAGCAGTTGGGGTTACTAGAGGTCAAAGTGATGCGAAATCCAGCTCCCAAGTTTTCTAGAGGTCATCAATCAGCAGTTGGGCTTACTAGAGGTCAAAGCGCCCTGAAATCCGGCTCCCGGGGTTATTAGAGGTCATCACTCTGCAGTTGGGTTTACTAGAGGTCAAAGTGCCCCGAAATCCGACTCCCAGAGATACTAGAGGTCATCAATCTGCAGTTGGGGTTACTAGAGGTCAAAGTGCCCCGAAATCCGGCTCCCAGAGTTCCTAGAGGTCAGCAATCAGCAGTTGGGTTTACTAGAGTTTAAACCATCTTGAAATCCAGCTCCTGGGGTTACTAGAGGTCATCAATCATCAGTTGGGGTTACTAGAGGTCAAAGTGCCTGAAATGCAGTACCCATTGTTACTAGAGGTCATAAATCACCACTTGGGTTTACCAGAGGTCAAAGTACCCCGAAATCCAGTTCCCGGGGTAACTTGGGGTCACCACTAAGCAGTTGGGGTTACTAGAGTTCAATCTGCTCCGAAATCCACTTCCCAGAGTTACTAGAGGTCATCAATCAACATTTGGGGTTACTAGAGGTCAAAGTGCCTTGAAATCCGGCTCCCGGATTTACTAGAGGTCATCAATCAGCAGTTGGGGTTACTAGACATCAATCTGCCCCAAAATCCGGCTCCCAGAGTTACTAGAGGTCATGAAAAACCAGTTGGGGTTACCAGAGGTCAAAGTGCCCCGATATCGAGCTCCCACGGTTACTGGAGGTACTCAACCAGCTTGGGGCTTAGTAGAGGTACAAGTGCCCCGAAATCCGGCTCCCGGGTTTACTAGAGGTCATCAATTACCAGTTGGGGTTACTAGAGGTCAAAGTGCCCCGAAATCCAGCTCCCGGTGTTACTAGAGGTCATCAATCAGCAGTTGTGGTTATTAGAGGTCAAAGTGCCCTGAAATCAGGCTCCCGGGGTTACTAAAGGTCATCAATCATCATTTGGGGTTACTAGAGGTCAAAGTGCCTTGAAATCCAGCTCCCAGAGTTACTAGAGGTCATCAATCATCAGTTGGGGTTACTAGAGCTCAAAGTACCCTAAAATCCAGCTCAAGGGGTTACTAGAGGTCATCAATCAGCAGTTGGGGTTACTAGTTGTCAAACTGCCCCGATATCATGCTCCCGGTGTTACTAGAGGTCATCAATCAGCAGTTGGGGTTACTAGAGGTCAAACTGCCCCAATATCGAGCTCCCACGGTTACTGGAGGTAATCAACCAGCAGTTGGGGTTCCTAGAGGTCAAAGTGATGCGAAATCCAGCTCCCAAGTTTTCTAGAGGTCATCAGTCAGTATTTTGGGTTACCAGAGGTGAAAGAGCCCCAAATGCAGCTCCCTGGGTTAGTAGAGGTCATCAATCTGCAGTTGGGGTTACTAGAGGTCAAAGTGCCCCGAAATCCGGCTCCCAGAGTTCCTAGAGGTCAGCAATCAGCAGTTGGGGTTACTAGAGTTTAAATCATCTTGAAATCCAGATCCCAGAGTTACTAGAGGTCATCAATCAGCAGTTGGCGTTACTAGAGGTGAAACTGCCCCGAAATCCAGCTCCCGGGGTAACTAGAGGTCATCAATCAGCAGTTGGGGTTACCAGAGGTAAACTGCCCAAAATCCAGCTCCTGGGGTTACTAGAGGTCATCAATCATCAGTTGGGGTTACTAGAGGTCAAAGTGCCTGAAATGCAGTACCCATTGTTAAGAGAGGTCATAAATCACCACGTGGGTTTACCAGAGGTCAAAGTGCCCCGAAATCCAGTTCCCGGAGTAACTTGGGGTCACCACTAAGCAGTTGGGGTTACTAGAGTTCAATCTGCTCCGAAATCCACTTCCCAGAGTTACTAGAGGTCATCAATCAACATTTGGGGTTACTAGAGGTCAAAGTGCCTTGAAATCCGGCTCCCGGATTTACTAGAGGTCATCAATCAGCAATTGGGGATACTAGAGGTCAAAGTGCCTGAAAATCCAGCTAACGGATTTACTAGAGGTCATCAACCATCAGTTGGGGTTACGAGAGGTCAAAGTGGCCCGAAATCCAGCTCCCAGGGTTACTAGAGGTCATCATTTAGCAGTTGGGGTTACTAGAGATTAAAGTGCCCCGAAATCTAGCTGCTGGGGTTACTAGAGGTCATCAATCATCAGTTGGGGTTACTAGAGGTGAAATTTCCCGAAATGCAGTTCCCGGGGTTACTTAGGGTCACCAATAAGCAGTTGGGGATACTAGAGGTCAAAGCGCCCTGAAATCCGGCTCCGGGGTTACTAGAGGTCATCAATCAGCAGTTGGGGTTAACAGAGGTCAAACTGCCCGAAAATCCAGCTCCCGGGGTTACTAGAGGTCATCAATCAGCAGTTGGGGTTACTAGAGGTCAAAGTGCCCCGAAATCCAGCTCCTGGGGTTACTTGGAGTCATCAATCAGCAGTTGGTGTTACTAGAGGTCAAACTACCCCAAAATCCGGCTCCCGGGCTTACTAGAGGTCATCAACCATCAGGTGGGGTTACGAGAGGTCAAAGTGGCCCGAAATCCAGCTCCCAGGGTTACTAAAGGTCATCATTTAGCAGTTGGGGTTACTAGAGGTTAAAGTGCCCCGAAGTCCAGCTCCTGGGTTTACTAGAGGTCATCAATCAGCAGTTGGGGTTACCAGAGTTCAAACTGCCCGAAAATCCAGCTCCCGGGGTTACTAGAGGTCATCAATCAGCATTTGGGGTTACTAGAGGTCAAAGCGCCCTGAAATCCAGCTCCCAGAGTTACTAGAGGTCATGAAAAACCAGTTGGGGTTATCAGAGTTCAAAGTGCCCCGATATCGAGCTCCCACGGTTACTGGAGGTAATCAACGAGCAGTTGGGCTTACTAGACGTCAAAGCGCTCTGAAATCCGGCTCCCGGGATTACTAGAGGTCAAAGTGCCTTGAAATCCAGCTCCCGGAGTTACTAGAGGTCATCAAATACCAGTTGGGGTTACTAGATGTCAAACTGCCTTGAAATCCAGCTCCCGGGGTTACTAGAGGTCATCAATCAGATGTTGGGGTTACCGGAGGTCAAACTGCCCGAAAATCCAACTCCAGAGGTTACTAGAGGTCATCAATCTGCAGTTGGGGTTACTAGAGGTCAAAGTGCCCCGAAATACAGCTCCCAGAGTGACTAGAGGTCATCAAATACCAGTTGGGGTTACTAGAGGTCAAACTGCCCCAATATCGAGCTCCCACGGTTACTGGAGGTAATCAACCAGCAGTTGGGGTTACTAGATGTCAAAGTGCTCCAAAATCCAGCTCCCGGTGTTACTAGAGATCATCAATCACCATTTGGGGTTACTAGAGGTCAAAGTGCCCCGAAATCCAGCTCCCGGGGTTACTAGAGTTCATCAATCATCAGTTGGGGTTGTTAGAGGTCAAAGTGCCTCGATATCCAGCTCCCGGGGTTACTAGAGGTCAGCAACCAGCAGTTGGGGTTACTAGAGGTGAAACTGCCCAAAATCCAGCTCCCGGGGTTACTAGAGGTCATCAATCATCAGTTGAGGTTCCTAGAGGTGAAAGTTCCCGAAATGCAGTTCCCGGGGTTACTTGGGGTCACCAATAAGCAGTTGGGGATACTAGAGGTCAAAGCGCCCTGAAATCCGGCTCCGGGGTTACTAGAGGTCATCAATAAGCGCTAGGGGTTACTGGAGGTACAAGTGCCCCGAAATCCAGCTCCCGGTGTTACTAGAGGTCATCAATCAGCAGTTGGGGTTACTAGAGGTCAAACTGCCCCAAAATCCGGCTCCCGGAGTTACTAGAGGTCATCAATCAGCAGTTGGGGTTACTAGAGGTCAAAGCGCCCAAAATCCGGCTCCCAGGATTACTAGAAGTCATGAGAAACCTGTTGGGGTTACCAGAGGTCAAAGTGCCCCGATATCATGCTCCTGGGGTTACTTAAGGTAATCAACCAGCAGTTGGGGTTACTAGAGGTCAAAGTGATGCGAAATCCAGCTCCCAAGTTTTCTAGAGGTCATCAATCAGCAGTTGGGCTTACTAGAGGTCAAAGCGCCCTGAAATCCGGCTCCCGGGGTTATTAGAGGTCATCACTCTGCAGTTGGGTTTACTAGAGGTCAAACTGCCCGAAATCCGGCTCCCAGAGATATTAGAGGTCATCAATCAGCAGTTGGGGTTACTAGAGGTCAAAGTGCCTTGAAATCCAGCTAAAGGGGTTACTAGAGGTCATCAATCAGCATTTGGGGTTACTAGAGGTCAAAGTGCCCCGAAATCCGGCTCCCGGGGTTACTAGAGGTCATCAATCATCAGTTGGGGTTGTTAGAGGTCAAAGTGCCTCGATATCCAGCTCCCGGGGTTACTAGAGGTCAGCAACCAGCAGTTGGGGTTACTAGAGGTCAAAGTGATGCGAAATCCAGCTCCCAAGTTTTCTAGAGGTCATCAATCAGCAGTTGGGCTTACTAGAGGTCAAAGCGCCCTGAAATCCGGCTCCCGGGGTTATTAGAGGTCATCACTCTGCAGTTGGGTTTACTAGAGGTCAAAGTGCCCCGAAATCCGACTCCCAGAGATACTAGAGGTCATCAATCTGCAGTTGGGGTTACTAGAGGTCAAAGTGCCCCGAAATCCGGCTCCCAGAGTTCCTAGAGGTCAGCAATCAGCAGTTGGGTTTACTAGAGTTTAAACCATCTTGAAATCCAGCTCCTGGGGTTACTAGAGGTCATCAATCATCAGTTGGGGTTACTAGAGGTCAAAGTGCCTGAAATGCAGTACCCATTGTTACTAGAGGTCATAAATCACCACTTGGGTTTACCAGAGGTCAAAGTACCCCGAAATCCAGTTCCCGGGGTAACTTGGGGTCACCACTAAGCAGTTGGGGTTACTAGAGTTCAATCTGCTCCGAAATCCACTTCCCAGAGTTACTAGAGGTCATCAATCAACATTTGGGGTTACTAGAGGTCAAAGTGCCTTGAAATCCGGCTCCCGGATTTACTAGAGGTCATCAATCAGCAGTTGGGGTTACTAGACATCAATCTGCCCCAAAATCCGGCTCCCAGAGTTACTAGAGGTCATGAAAAACCAGTTGGGGTTACCAGAGGTCAAAGTGCCCCGATATCGAGCTCCCACGGTTACTGGAGGTACTCAACCAGCTTGGGGCTTAGTAGAGGTACAAGTGCCCCGAAATCCGGCTCCCGGGTTTACTAGAGGTCATCAATTACCAGTTGGGGTTACTAGAGGTCAAAGTGCCCCGAAATCCAGCTCCCGGTGTTACTAGAGGTCATCAATCAGCAGTTGTGGTTACTAGAGGTCAAAGTGCCCTGAAATCAGGCTCCCGGGGTTACTAAAGGTCATCAATCATCATTTGGGGTTACTAGAGGTCAAAGTGCCTTGAAATCCAGCTCCCAGAGTTACTAGAGGTCATCAATCATCAGTTGGGGTTACTAGAGCTCAAAGTACCCTAAAATCCAGCTCCCGGTGTTACTAGAGGTCATCAATCAGCAGTTGGGGTTACTAGTTGTCAAACTGCCCCGATATCATGCTCCCGGTGTTACTAGAGGTCATCAATCAGCAGTTGGGGTTACTAGAGGTCAAACTGCCCCAATATCGAGCTCCCACGGTTACTGGAGGTAATCAACCAGCAGTTGGGGTTCCTAGAGGTCAAAGTGATGCGAAATCCAGCTCCCAAGTTTTCTAGAGGTCATCAGTCAGTATTTTGGGTTACCAGAGGTGAAAGAGCCCCAAATGCAGCTCCCTGGGTTAGTAGAGGTCATCAATCTGCAGTTGGGGTTACTAGAGGTCAAAGTGCCCCGAAATCCGGCTCCCAGAGTTCCTAGAGGTCAGCAATCAGCAGTTGGGGTTACTAGAGTTTAAATCATCTTGAAATCCAGATCCCAGAGTTACTAGAGGTCATCAATCAGCAGTTGGGGTTACTAGAGGTGAAACTGCCCCGAAATCCAGCTCCCGGGGTAACTAGAGGTCATCAATCAGCAGTTGGGGTTACCAGAGGTAAACTGCCCAAAATCCAGCTCCTGGGGTTACTAGAGGTCATCAATCATCAGTTGGGGTTACTAGAGGTCAAAGTGCCTGAAATGCAGTACCCATTGTTAAGAGAGGTCATAAATCACCACGTGGGTTTACCAGAGGTCAAAGTGCCCCGAAATCCAGTTCCCGGAGTAACTTGGGGTCACCACTAAGCAGTTGGGGTTACTAGAGTTCAATCTGCTCCGAAATCCACTTCCCAGAGTTACTAGAGGTCATCAATCAACATTTGGGGTTACTAGAGGTCAAAGTGCCTTGAAATCCGGCTCCCGGTGTTACTAGAGGTCATCAATCAGCAATTGGGGATACTAGAGGTCAAAGTGCCTGAAAATCCAGCTAACGGATTTACTAGAGGTCATCAACCATCAGTTGGGGTTACGAGAGGTCAAAGTGGCCCGAAATCCAGCTCCCAGGGTTACTAGAGGTCATCATTTAGCAGTTGGGGTTACTAGAGATTAAAGTGCCCCGAAATCTAGCTGCTGGGGTTACTAGAGGTCATCAATCATCAGTTGGGGTTACTAGAGGTGAAATTTCCCGAAATGCAGTTCCCGGGGTTACTTAGGGTCACCAATAAGCAGTTGGGGATACTAGAGGTCAAAGCGCCCTGAAATCCGGCTCCGGGGTTACTAGAGGTCATCAATCAGCAGTTGGGGTTAACAGAGGTCAAACTGCCCGAAAATCCAGCTCCCGGGGTTACTAGAGGTCATCAATCAGCAGTTGGGGTTACTAGAGGTCAAAGTGCCCCGAAATCCAGCTCCTGGGGTTACTTGGAGTCATCAATCAGCAGTTGGTGTTACTAGAGGTCAAACTACCCCAAAATCCGGCTCCCGGGCTTACTAGAGGTCATCAACCATCAGGTGGGGTTACGAGAGGTCAAAGTGGCCCGAAATCCAGCTCCCAGGGTTACTAAAGGTCATCATTTAGCAGTTGGGGTTACTAGAGGTTAAAGTGCCCCGAAGTCCAGCTCCTGGGTTTACTAGAGGTCATCAATCAGCAGTTGGGGTTACCAGAGTTCAAACTGCCCGAAAATCCAGCTCCCGGGGTTACTAGAGGTCATCAATCAGCATTTGGGGTTACTAGAGGTCAAAGCGCCCTGAAATCCAGCTCCCAGAGTTACTAGAGGTCATGAAAAACCAGTTGGGGTTATCAGAGTTCAAAGTGCCCCGATATCGAGCTCCCACGGTTACTGGAGGTAATCAACGAGCAGTTGGGCTTACTAGACGTCAAAGCGCTCTGAAATCCGGCTCCCGGGATTACTAGAGGTCAAAGTGCCTTGAAATCCAGCTCCCGGAGTTACTAGAGGTCATCAAATACCAGTTGGGGTTACTAGATGTCAAACTGCCTTGAAATCCAGCTCCCGGGGTTACTAGAGGTCATCAATCAGATGTTGGGGTTACCGGAGGTCAAACTGCCCGAAAATCCAACTCCAGAGGTTACTAGAGGTCATCAATCTGCAGTTGGGGTTACTAGAGGTCAAAGTGCCCCGAAATACAGCTCCCAGAGTGACTAGAGGTCATCAAATACCAGTTGGGGTTACTAGAGGTCAAACTGCCCCAATATCGAGCTCCCACGGTTACTGGAGGTAATCAACCAGCAGTTGGGGTTACTAGATGTCAAAGTGCTCCAAAATCCAGCTCCCGGTGTTACTAGAGATCATCAATCACCATTTGGGGTTACTAGAGGTCAAAGTGCCTTGAAATCCAGCTCCCGGGGTTACTAGAGTTCATCAATCATCAGTTGGGGTTGTTAGAGGTCAAAGTGCCTCGATATCCAGCTCCCGGGGTTACTAGAGGTCAGCAACCAGCAGTTGGGGTTACTAGAGGTGAAACTGCCCAAAATCCAGCTCCCGGGGTTACTAGAGGTCATCAATCATCAGTTGAGGTTCCTAGAGGTGAAAGTTCCCGAAATGCAGTTCCCGGGGTTACTTGGGGTCACCAATAAGCAGTTGGGGATACTAGAGGTCAAAGCGCCCTGAAATCCGGCTCCGGGGTTACTAGAGGTCATCAATAAGCGCTAGGGGTTACTGGAGGTACAAGTGCCCCGAAATCCAGCTCCCGGTGTTACTAGAGGTCATCAATCAGCAGTTGGGGTTACTAGAGGTCAAACTGCCCCAAAATCCGGCTCCCGGAGTTACTAGAGGTCATCAATCAGCAGTTGGGGTTACTAGAGGTCAAAGCGCCCAAAATCCGGCTCCCAGGATTACTAGAAGTCATGAGAAACCTGTTGGGGTTACCAGAGGTCAAAGTGCCCCGATATCATGCTCCTGGGGTTACTTAAGGTAATCAACCAGCAGTTGGGGTTACTAGAGGTCAAAGTGATGCGAAATCCAGCTCCCAAGTTTTCTAGAGGTCATCAATCAGCAGTTGGGGTTACTAGAGGTCAAAGTGCCCTGAAATCCGGCTCCCGGGGTTACTAGAGGTCATCAATCAGCAGTTGGGGTTACTAGAGGTCAAAGTGCCTTGAAATCCAGCTAAAGGGGTTACTAGAGGTCATCAATCAGCATTTGGGGTTACTAGAGGTCAAAGTGCCCCGAAATCCGGCTCCCGGGGTTACTAGAGGTCATCAATCATCAGTTGGGTTTACTAGAGGTCAAAGTGCTCCAAAATCCGGCTCCCAGGTTTACTAGAGGTCATCAAGCAGCAGATGGGGTTACCAGAGGTCAAACTGCCTGAAAATCCAGCCCCAGGGGTTACTAGAGGTCATCAACCATCAGTTGGGGTTACGAGAGGTCAAACTCCCCTGAAATCCAGCTCCCAGTGTTACTAGAGGACATCAATCAGATGTTGGGTTTACTAGAGGTCAAAGTGCCCCAAAATCCGGCTGCTGGGGTTACTAGAGGTCATCAATCAGCAGTTGGGGTTACTAGAGGTCAAAGCGCCCCAAAATAGGGCTCCCAGAGTTACTAGAGGTCATGAAAAACCAGTTGGGGTTATCAGAGGTCAAAGTGCCCCGAAATCCGGCTGCCGGCGTTACTAGAGGTCATCAATCAGTAGTGGGGGTTACTAGAGGTCAAAGTGCCCCGAAATCCAGCTCCCGGTGTTACTAGAGGTCATCAATGAGCAGTTGGGGTTACTAGAGGTCAAACTGCCCCAAAATCCGGCTCCCGGGGTTACTAGAGGTCATCAATCATCAGTTAGGGATACTAAAGGTCAAACTGCCTTGAAATCCGGCTCCTGGGGTTACTAGAGGTCATCAACCAGCATTTGGGGTTACTAGATGTCAAACTGCCTTGAAATCCAGCTCCCGGTGTTACTAGAGGTCATCAATCTGCAGTTGGGGTTACTAGAGGTCAAAGTGCCCCGAAATCCGACTCCCAGAGATACTAGAGGTCTCAATCAGCAGTTGGGGTTACTAGAGTTCAAACTGCCCGAAATCCGGCTCCCAGAGATACTAGAGGTCATCAATCCGCAGTTGGGGTTACTAGAGGTCAAACTGCCCCGAAATCCGGCTCCTGGGGTTACTAGAGGTCATCAATCAGCAGTTGGGGTTACTAGAGGTCAAAGTGCCCTGAAATCCGGCTCCGGGGTTACTAGAGGTCATCAATCAGCATTTGGAGTTACTAGAGGTCAAAGTGCCCCGAAATCCAGCTCCCGGAGTTACTAGAGGACATCAATCAGATGTTGGGTTTACTAGAGGTCAAAGTGCCCCGAAATCCGGCTCCCGGTGTTACTAGAGGTCATCAATGAGCAGTGGGGGTTACCAGAGGTGAAACTGCCCCAAAATCCGGCTCCCGGGGTTACTAGAGGTCATCAATCATCAGTTAGGGATACTAAAGGTCAAACTGCTTTGAAATCCAGCTCCCGGGATTACTAGAGGTCATCAATTAGCGCTAGGGGTTACTGGAGGTCAAAATGCCTTGAAATCCAGCTCCAGGGGTTACTAGAGGTCATCAATCAGCAATTGGGGATACTAGAGGTCAAAGTGCCTGAAAATCCAGCTAACTGAGTTACTAGAGGTCATCAATCATCAGTTGGGTTTACTAGAGGTCAAAGTGCCCCGAAATCCAGCTCCCGGAGTTACTAGAGGTCATCAATCAGTAGTGGGGGTTACTAGAGGTCAAAGTGCCCCGAAATCTGGCTCCCGGTGTTACTAGAGGTCATCAATGAGCAGTGGGGTTTACCAGAGGTGAAACTGCCCCAAAATCCGGCTCCCGGGGTTTCTAGAGGTCATCAATCATCAGTTGGGCTTACTAGAGTTCAAAGCGCCCTGAAATCCCCCTCCCGGCGTTAGTAGAGGTCATCAATCAGATGTTGGGGTTACTAGAGGTCAAAGTGCCCAAAATCCAGCTCCTGGGGTTTCTAGAGGTCATCAATCATCAGTTGGGGTTACTAGAGGTGAAAGTTCCCGAAATGCAGTTCCCGGGGTTACTTGGGGTCACCATTAATGAGTTGGGGATACTAGAGGTCAAAGCGCCCTGAAATCCGGCTCCCGGGGTTACTAGAGGTCATCAATCAGCTGTTGGGGTTACTAAAGGTCAAAGTGCTCCAACATCTGGCTCCCGGTGTTACTAGAGGTCATCAATCAGCAGTTGGGGTTACCAGAGATCAAACTGCGTGAAAATCCAGACCCAGGCGTTACTAGACGTTATCAATCAGCAGTTGGGGTTACTAGAGGTCAAAGTGGCTTGAAATCCAGCTCCCAGGGTTACTAGAGGTCATCATTTAGCAGTTGGGGTTACTAGAGGTCAAAGCGCCCTGAAATCCCACTCCCGGGGTTACTAGAGGTCATCAATCAGCAGTTGGGGTTACCAGAGTTCAAACTGCCCGAAAATCCAGCTCCTGGGTTTACTAGAGGTCATCAATCAGCAATTGGGGATACTAGAGGTCAATCTGCTCCGAAATCCAGCTCCCGGTGTTACTATAGGTCATCAATCATCATTTGGGGTTACTAGAGGTCAAAGCGCCCCAAAATCAGGCTCCCAGAGTTACTAGAGGTCATGAAAAACCAGTTGGGGTTATCAGAGGTCAAAGTGCCCCGATATCGAGCTCCCACGGTTATTGGAGGTAATCAATGAGCAGTTGGGCTTACTAGACGTCAAAGCGCTCTGAAATCCAGCTCCCGGGATTACGAGAGGTACAAGTGCCTTGAAATCCAGCTCCCGGAGTTACTAGAGGTCATCAAATACCAGTTGGGGTTACTAGATGTCAAACTGCCTCAAAATCCGGCTCCTGGGGTTACTGGAGGTAATCAACCAGCAGTTGGGGTTACTAGATGTCAAAGTGCCCCGAAATCCAGCTCCCGGGGTTACTAGAGGTCATCATTCAGCAGTTGGGGTTACCAGAGGTCAAAGTGCCCCGATATCGAGCTCCCACGGTTACTGGATGTCATCAACCAGCTTAGGGCTTACTAGAGGTCAAAGCGCCCTGAAATCCGGCTCCCGGGGTTACTAGAGGTCATCAATCTGCAGTTGGGGTTACTAGAGGTCAAACTGCCTTGAAATCCAGCTCCCGGTGTTACTAGAGATCATCAATCACCATTTGGGGTTACTAGAGGTCAAAGTGCCCCGAAATCCAGCTCCCGGAGTTACTAGAGGTCATCAAATACCAGTTGGGGTTACTAGATGTCAAACTGCCTTGAAATCCGGCTCCTGGGGTTACTAGAGGTCATCAATCAGCAGTTGGGGTTACTAGAGGTCAAAGTGCTCCAAAATCCAGCTCCCGGTGTTACTAGAGGTCATCAATCAGCAGTTGGGGTTACTAGAGGTCAAAGTGCCCCGAAATCCAGCTCCCGGGGTTACTAGAGGTCATCAATCAGCAGTTGGGGTTACTAGAGGTCAAAGTGCCCCGAAATCCAGCTCCCGGGGTTACTAGAGGTCATCAACCAGCAGTTGGGGTTACTAGAGGTCAAACTGCCCCAAAATCCAGCTCCTGGGGTTACTAGAGGTCATCAATCATCAGTTGGGGTTACTAGAGGTGAAAGTTCCCGAAATGCAGTTCCCGGGGTTACTTGGGGTCACCAATAAGCAGTTGGGGATACTAGAGGTCAAAGCGCCCTGAAATCCGGCTCCCGGGGTTACTAGAGGTCATCAATCAGCAGCTGGGGTTACTGGAGGTACAAGTGCCCCGAAATCCAGCTCCCTGGTGTTACTAGAGGTCATCAATCAGCAGTTGGGGTTACTAGAGGTCAAACTCGCCCAAAATCCGGCTCCCAGGATTACTAGAAGTCACGAGACTACCCAGTAGGAGTTACTAGAGGTCATCAATCAGCAGTTGGGGTTACTAGAGGTCAAACTGCCCGAAAATCCAACTCCCAGAGATTACTAGAGGTCATCAATCCGCAGTTGGGGTTACTAGAGGTCAAAGTGCCCCGAAATCCAGCTCCCGGGGTTACTAGAGGTCATCAAATACCAGTTGGGGTTACTAGAGGTCAAACTGCCCCAATATCGAGCTCCCACGGTTACTGGAGGTAATCAACCAGCAGTTGGGGTTACTAGATGTCAAAGTGCCCCGAAATCCAGCTCCCGGTGTTACTAGAGATCATCAATCACCATTTGGGGTTACTAGAGGTCAAAGTGCCCCGAAATCCAGCTCCCGGGGTTACTAGAGTTCATCAATCATCAGTTGGGGTTGTTAGAGGTCAAAGTGCCTCGATATCCAGCTCCCGGGGTTACTAGAGGTCAGCAACCAGCAGTTGGGGTTACTAGAGGTGAAACTGCCCAAAATCCAGCTCCTGGGGTTACTAGAGGTCATCAATCATCAGTTGAGGTTCCTAGAGGTGAAAGTTCCCGAAATGCAGTTCCCGGGGTTACTTGGGGTCACCAATAAGCAGTTGGGGATACTAGAGGTCAAAGCGCCCTGAAATCCGGCTCCGGGGTTACTAGAGGTCATCAATAAGCGCTAGGGGTTACTGGAGGTACAAGTGCCCCGAAATCCAGCTCCCGGTGTTACTAGAGGTCATCAATCAGCAGTTGGGGTTACTAGAGGTCAAACTGCCCCAAAATCCGGCTCCCGGAGTTACTAGAGGTCATCAATCAGCAGTTGGGGTTACTAGAGGTCAAAGCGCCCAAAATCCGGCTCCCAGGATTACTAGAAGTCATGAGAAACCTGTTGGGGTTACCAGAGGTCAAAGTGCCCCGATATCATGCTCCTGGGGTTACTTAAGGTAATCAACCAGCAGTTGGGGTTACTAGAGGTCAAAGTGATGCGAAATCCAGCTCCCAAGTTTTCTAGAGGTCATCAATCAGCAGTTGGGCTTACTAGAGGTCAAAGCGCCCTGAAATCCGGCTCCCGGGGTTATTAGAGGTCATCACTCTGCAGTTGGGTTTACTAGAGGTCAAAGTGCCCCGAAATCCGACTCCCAGAGATACTAGAGGTCATCAATCTGCAGTTGGGGTTACTAGAGGTCAAAGTGCCCCGAAATCCGGCTCCCAGAGTTCCTAGAGGTCAGCAATCAGCAGTTGGGTTTACTAGAGTTTAAACCATCTTGAAATCCAGCTCCCAGGGTTACTAGAGGTCATCAATCAGCAGTTGGGGTTACTAGATGTGAAACTGCCCCGAAATCCAGCTCCCGGTGTTACTAGAGGTCATCAATCATCAGTTGGGGTTACTAGAGGTCAAAGTGCCTTGAAATCCAGCTCCCGGGGTTACTAGAGGTCATCAATCAGCAGTTGGGGTTACTAGAGGTCAAACTGCCCGAAATCCAGCTCCCAGGGTTACTAGAGGTCATCAATCAGCAGTTGGGGTTACTAGAGGTCAAAGTGCCTTGAAATCCAGCTCCAGGGGTTACTAGAGGTCATCAATCAGCAGTTGGGGTTACTAGAGGTCAAAGTGCCCCGAAATCCGGCTCCCAGGGTTACTAGAGGTCATCAATCATCAGTTGGGTTTACTAGAGGTCAAAGTGCTCCAAAATCCGGCTCCCAGGTTTACTAGAGGTCATCAAGCAGCAGATGGGGTTACCAGAGGTCAAACTGCCTGAAAATCCAGCCCCAGGGGTTACTAGAGGTCATCAACCATCAGTTGGCGTTACGACAGGTCAAACTGGCCCGAAATCCAGCTCCCGGGGTTACTAGAGGTCATCAATCAGCATGTTGGGGTTACTGGAGGTCAAAGCTGCCCTGAAATCCAGCTCCCGGTGTTACTAGAGGTCATCAATCAGATGTTGGGGTTACTAGAGGTCAAAGTGCCCCAAAATCCGGCTCCCGGGGTTACTAGAGGTCATCAATCAGCAGTTGGGGTTACTAGAGGTCAAAGCGCCCCAAAATCAGGCTCCCAGAGTTACTAGAGGTCATGAAAAACCAGTTGGGGTTATCAGAGGTCAAAGTGCCCCGATATCGAGCTCCCACGGTTATTGGAGGTAATCAATGAGCAGTTGGGCTTACTAGACGTCAAAGCGCTCTGAAATCCAGCTCCCGGGATTACGAGAGGTACAAGTGCCTTGAAATCCAGCTCCCGGAGTTACTAGAGGTCATCAAATACCAGTTGGGGTTACTAGATGTCAAACTGCCTCAAAATCCGGCTCCTGGGGTTACTGGAGGTAATCAACCAGCAGTTGGGGTTACTAGATGTCAAAGTGCCCCGAAATCCAGCTCCCGGGGTTACTAGAGGTCATCATTCAGCAGTTGGGGTTACCAGAGGTCAAAGTGCCCCGATATCGAGCTCCCACGGTTACTGGATGTCATCAACCAGCTTAGGGCTTACTAGAGGTCAAAGCGCCCTGAAATCCGGCTCCCGGGGTTACTAGAGGTCATCAATCTGCAGTTGGGGTTACTAGAGGTCAAAGTGCCCCGAAATCCGGCTCCCATTGTTACTAGAGATCATCAATCACCATTTGGGGTTACTAGAGGTCAAAGTGCCCCGAAATCCAGCTCCCGGAGTTACTAGAGGTCATCAAATACCAGTTGGGGTTACTAGATGTCAAACTGCCTTGAAATCCGGCTCCTGGGGTTACTGGAGGTCATCAACCAGCATTTGGGGTTACTAGATGTCAAAGTGCTCCAAAATCCAGCTCAGTGCCCCGAAATCCAGCTCCCGGGGTTACTAGAGGTCATCAATCATCAGTTGGGGTTGTTAGAGGTCAAAGTGCCTCGATATCCAGCTCCCGGGGTTACTAGAGGTCAGCAACCAGCAGTTGGGGTTACTAGAGGTGAAACTGCCCAAAATCCAGCTCCTGGGGTTACTAGAGGTCATCAATCATCAGTTGAGGTTCCTAGAGGTGAAAGTTCCCGAAATGCAGTTCCCGGGGTTACTTGGGGTCACCAATAAGCAGTTGGGGATACTAGAGGTCAAAGCGCCCTGAAATCCGGCTCCGGGGTTACTAGAGGTCATCAATAAGCGCTAGGGGTTACTGGAGGTACAAGTGCCCCGAAATCCAGCTCCCGGTGTTACTAGAGGTCATCAATCAGCAGTTGGGGTTACTAGAGGTCAAACTGCCCCAAAATCCGGCTCCCAGGATTACTAGAAGTCATGAGAAACCTGTTGGGGTTACCAGAGGTCAAAGTGCCCCGATATCATGCTCCTGGGGTTACTTAAGGTAATCAACCAGCAGTTGGGGTTACTAGAGGTCAAAGTGATGCGAAATCCAGCTCCCAAGTTTTCTAGAGGTCATCAATCAGCAGTTGGGGTTACTAGATGTGAAACTGCCCCGAAATCCAGCTCCTGGGGTTACTAGAGGTCATCAATCAGCAGTTGGGGTTACTAGAGGTCAAAGTGCCTGAAATGCAGTACCCATTGTTACTAGAGGTCATAAATCACCACGTGGGTTTACCAGAGGTCAAAGTGCCCCGAAATCCAGTTCCCGGGGTAACTTGGGGTCACCACTAAGCAGTTGGGGTTACTAGAGTTCAATCTGCTCCGAAATCCACTTCCCAGAGTTACTAGAGGTCATCAATCAACATTTGGGGTTACTAGAGGTCAAAGTGCCTTGAAATCCGGCTCCCGGATTTACTAGAGGTCATCAATCAGCAGTTGGGTTTACTAGAGGTCAAAGTGCCCCGAAATCCAGCTCCTGGGGTTACTAGAGGTCATCAGTCAGCAGTTTGGGTTACCAGAGGTCAAAGAGCCCCAAATGCAGCTCCCTGGGTTACTAGAGGTCATCAATCAGCAGTTGGGGTTACTAGAGGTCAAAGTGCCCCGAAATCCGGCTCCCAGGTTTACTAGAGGTCATCAATTACCAGTTGGGGTTACTAGACATCAATCTGCCCCAAAATCCGGCTCCCAGAGTTACTAGAGGTCATGAAAAACCAGTTGGGGTTACCAGAGGTCAAAGTGCCCCGATATCGAGCTCCCACGGTTACTGGAGGTACTCAACCAGCTTGGGGCTTAGTAGAGGTACAAGTGCCCCGAAATCCGGCTCCCGGGTTTACTAGAGGTCATCAATTACCAGTTGGGGTTACTAGAGGTCAAAGTGCCCCGAAATCCAGCTCCCGGTGTTACTAGAGGTCATCAATCAGCAGTTGTGGTTACTAGAGGTCAAAGTGCCCTGAAATCAGGCTCCCGGGGTTACTAAAGGTCATCAATCATCATTTGGGGTTACTAGAGGTCAAAGTGCCTTGAAATCCAGCTCCCAGAGTTACTAGAGGTCATCAATCATCAGTTGGGGTTACTAGAGGTCAAAGTGCCTTGAAATCCAGCTCCCGGAGTTACTAGAGGTCATCAATCATCAGTTGGGGTTACTAGAGCTCAAAGTACCCTAAAATCCAGCTCAAGGGGTTACTAGAGGTCATCAATCAGCAGTTGGGGTTACTAGTTGTCAAACTGCCCCGATATCATGCTCCCGGTGTTACTAGAGGTCATCAATCAGCAGTTGGGGTTACTAGAGGTCAAAGTGGCCCGAAATCCAGCTCCCGGGGTTACTAGAGGTCATCAATCAGCATTTGGGGTTACTAGAGGTCAAAGTGCCCTGAAATCCAGCTCCGCGTTACTAGAGGTCATCAATCAGCATTTGGGGTTACTAGAGGTCAAAGTGCCTTGAAATCCAGCTCCTGGGGTTACTAGAGGTCATCAAATACCAGTTGGGGTTACTAGAGGTCAAAGTGCCCCGAAATCCGGCTCCCGGTGTTACTAGAGGTCAGCAAACAGCAGTTGGGGTTACTAGAGGACAAAGTGCCCCGAAATCTAGTTCCTGGGGTTACTTGGGGTCACCAATCTGCATTTGGGGTTACTGGAGGTAAAACTGCCCCAAAATCTGTCTCCCCAGTTTACTAGATCTCATCAAATACCAGTTGGGGTTACTAGATGTCAAACTGCCTTGAAATCCAGCTCCCAGGCTTACTAGAGATCATCATTTACCTGTTGGGGTTACTAGAGTTAAAACTGCCCCTAAATCCAGCTCCCAGGATTACTAGAGGACATCAATTACCAAGTGGGGTTACTGAAGGTCTATCTGCCCCAAAATCCGGCTCCCGGGGTTACTAGAGGTCATCAATCAGCAGTTGGGGTTACTAGAGGTCAAAGTGCCCCAAAATCCGGCTCCCGGGGTTACTAGATGTCATCAATCAGCAGTTGGGGTTATTAGGGATCAAAGTGCCCCGAAATCCGGCTCCTGTGGTTACTAGAGGTCATCAATCAGCAGTTGGGGTTACCAGAGGTCAAAGTGCCCAAAATCCAGCTCCCGGGGTTACTAGAGGTCATCAATCAGCATTTGGGGTTACTAGAGGTCAAAGTGCCCCGAAATCCAGCTCCCAGGGTTACTAGAGGTCATCAATCAGCAGTTGGGATTACTGGAGGTCAAAGTGCCCCGAAATCCGGCTACCAGGATTACTAGAGGTCATCATTTAGCAGTTGGGGTTACTAGAGGTCAAAGTGCCCCGAAATCCGGCTACCAGGATTACTAGAGGTCATCATTTAGCAGTTGGGGTTACTAGAGGTCAAAGTGCCCCAAAATCCAGCTCCTCGGTTTACTAGAGGTCAAACAGCCCAGAAATCCAGCTCCTGGGGTTAGTAGAAGTCATCAATCAGCATTTGGTGTTACTAGAGGTCAAACTGCCCCAAAATCCGGCTCCGGGGTTACTAGAGGTCATCAATCAGCAGTTGGGGTTACTAGAGGTCACAGAGCCTTTAAATCTGGCTGCCGGGGTTACTAGAGGTCATCAATCAGCAGTTGGGGTTACTAGAGTTCAAACTGTCCCAAAATTTGGCTCCCGGGGTTTCTAGAAGTTATCAATACGCAGTTGGGGTTACTAGAGGTCAAAGTGCCCCGAAATCCAGCTCACAGGTTTACTAGAAGTCATCATTACCAGTTGGGGTTACTGTAGGTGAAATTCAAGCGAAAATTAGCTTCCTGAGTTACTAGATGTCATCATTTTGTATATGGGATTAGTATAGGTCCCCTCTCTGACTATCTGCCTGCCCACTCTCGCTCCCTGAATACCAGCTTTCCACTTGTCCCACTGTCTTCTACTCTGGACACCTGCCTGACCTGCTGCCCACCCAATCTGCTGGGAAGATTGCTTCCTGGCTTCCTTCTGGACTAGCTTCTTTCTAGAGCAGCTTCCCGTCTTTATGACCGGCCTGCAATCCCCTTGCTGACTGACCCCCTCCCTGACCAGCCACCTTTATGACTGGCTGCCTGCTTGACCCACCGCCTGCCTGCCTGACCACCATGCAGACTGGCTGCCTTTATGACTGTACCCCTTGCAGGCAACCGGCCGACTTGCAGACTGGCCAACTTGCAGACTGGCCGCCTGCCTGACCGGCTGCCCTCCTGACCAGCTGCCTTGCAGGGTATTTTTTCCTGTATAAAGCTCTGTTATAGCTGGTTTTTACATACAGTGGTCTACCAAACAGTTTATTCCTTCTCTGTGATTGGCTTTAATTTTAAATGGTTATTTAGAAGACTTGGGTAATTCTGTATGTTTGATAAATAATATCATTTTATGCATTTTTACAATATGAGTAACGCTTTGTAACCCTTAAAAATGAACTTTTTAAATCAGAAGAATTCTGTAGATTAATAATCCAATTCAGCCTGAAGTTTTACCATGCAGTGATCTCACCCTTTGAATAATGAACAAATTAACCTATGCAAGCCATAACATTCCTCCAAACTTAACAATGCTCATAAAAATTCTTCCAGTTCAGATGTTCATGACTTGTGTTTTAATGGATTTCAACCTCTGTTTAATGTTAGGCTTTTCTCTCCTCTTTTGTCCTTTACTCCCTCTGTTCTCCTCTCTCCTTTTTCTGTTCCCAATGTGGTGTTAGGCCAAATGCCTCTTGATTTTCTTGACCTAATTTAAGTTTGATTAGCATGTAGAAAATTTAAATAATTGATTTTCTGCTTGCCTTAAATTATTCAAAATGCTCCTAAAGCCGTAGGTTACTTCTTAAATTTACTCACTTTCCCTCAAACTCTGACTGAAACAGACTACATTGATTATGATTATGACAAAGTACTGACTTTTATTAAACATTCTCTCTCTCTCTTTTTCTGAATAGATGTATATATCAATCAGAGCTGTTTCAAGTTTTGGCAGTTTAATTTTGCTGACATTTGTGCCAATATTTTATTCAGTTTTAGTCCAGATGGGTTCACACCCCTAAATTTGACTCTGACTTTCAGGATTGAGCAAACTCAGACTCTACACTGAAATTTAAGGAAAATGACCTGAACGTGAGAGACATATGAAACCACTTAAATCCAAAGCTTGAGTTGTCCCAGGTTTGTTTGAAATTCAGCTCGAAGTTATGTATTAAAGCCACAAAGCTTACCTGTCTTTTGTCATATTGACCCAAGTTTCAACTAAAATCCAGATCCATTTTCTTTGCAAGTACTGAAAATGTTGCATATGGTAACATCAGAGCCTATCCCCATTCTTTAGCACCATGATGGAGCAATTCAAATCCCTCGTTTGCTGGATAGCCAAAGGAAAAATGTTGGGGGGAGGTTGCTTTTAGCTTCCTGTTACAAATTATGACATGAAAACCCAGCCCAAATCAGAAAAATTTTAACCGAAAAAATAGGCTTAAGCCATGCTGAAAGAAAAATAATGATTTTTATTTCCTCCCCACCCCAGCTTGCTGTTTTAACTCTGAACAGTTAGTTGACTCATTTGAAATTAAATGAGGATTAGGAAGATATATATTGAATTTTCATTGCAAGCAAATTTCATTACTAAACACTTGTCCTGTGATGTCTCTTGCCTTTCCCAAATCTGGCTGTAGGCAGATAGATACACACACTCTCGGTTCCTCCACTATGAGTGAGTGCTAAGGAGTAATGGGTACATCTGGCAGATGACACTGAGAGTTTCATTCTACAGTCAGTATTCATTCTCAGAGGAGGCTTGTGTTTTCTGGAGTAAATGTTGGACGAATTGTTTGGAGCAGATTCTGAGATTTGGGTTAATGCCTTTCTTGAACAGAGAATTCACTAGTAGCACGTGTTCATCCTAAGAAAGATGAGTTTGTCTTGAGAAGCTCTGACCAAAATATCTCCAGGTAAAGATTAGCTAATTTACCCATTTATCTTGCAGAAATCCCCAGAAGTGAATTGTCAGGCACTTTGAAGAATTACTTCACGAGAGGTGGGAACTTGCCCACTTTCCTCAAGATGTGGATCTTGACCTAGCAAACTAGATTACTAAAAAAATTAATTCTAGGTAAGAGCTGCTCCTTTCATTTCAGCAATTAATTCTCATATCTCTTTTCTCTCACTACTGGTACTTGGGAGCCCTCCATATCAAGACTCTGTTCCCTCCATTCCCAAGCCCTTGCATTACTGGGTTTCTCGAGGCTTCAGTTCTTAGCTACCAGCTCAGAAAAGCCAAGCTTCCCAAATGTGCAGAGTGAGCAGCCAGAAAAATAATTCACTCATATTCCTCTAGAGGAGTGGAGCTCTGTACACACACGTGTATCTTGGCGCATACCCATGCATGGAGGGAGAAGGTTGAACCAGTGGGAGAAACAAGAAACATCTCCCTGCTCTCCTTGCTGATCCTATCACATGCATGAGAGGGGAGAAAGAGGGTTTCCCCCATCTCTAATTACCTTGTATATCCACCTCCCACCACACGGACTGCAGCCACTGGTCCTGTATGAATCCAAGAATATCTTGGAAAAATATATTCTGTCAATCAAATTAAGTCAAGGCTAGATGCCTGAAAAAATAGAATTTTCTGGTGGATGCCTGGATAATGCTCAGGGGGCCAGCACATAAATCCAGCTTGAGACTTTGCAGGACTGACTGTAAGGTACACTTAGATTTTCTTGTGCAGATAACAGAATTGTAGGGGTTGGAAGGGACCTCCAGAGATCATCGGGTCCAACCCCTCTGCCAAAGCAGGGTTCCTAGGACAGGTCACACAGGGAGGCGTCCAGACGGGTCTTGAATATCTCCAGAGAAGGAGACTCCACACCCCCCTGGGCAGCCTGTCCCAGGGCTCCCTCACCCTCACTGGGGGAAAGTTCTTCCACGTATTGGTGCAGAACTTCCTGTGCTCCAGCTTGAGGCCATCGCCCTTTGTGCTGTCTCCCTTTGAGATGCTCCTGGACCACCCCCACCTCAACCAGAGGAAAGCTGTTCATTTCCCAAACTCTCTCTCTTTCCGAGTCCAGGGGTCCCGGGGGGTCTTCAAAGTAGAGACTGAAACAAAGAAGGCATTCAGTATCTCCACTTTCTCAGCATCCCCTGTTACCAGGACACCTGCCTTGTTCAGCAAGGAACCCACATTATCCCTGGTCATCCTCTTACTATTCACATACCTAAAAAAACCCTTTTTATTATCCTTTATGTCCCTTGCCAGTTTCATTTCCAGGTGGGCTTTAGCCTAGTCATGCCTCTACAGGCCCTGACAACATTCCTATATTCTTCCCAAGTGCTCCAACCCTCTTTCCACAATTCATAGACCTTCTGCTTCCCTTTGAGTTTACCCATGAGCTCCCTACTCATCCACACAGGTCTTCTGCCACCCTTTCCTGATTTCTTACTCAAAGGGATGCACCAATCCTGGGCTTGGAAGAAGCACTGTTTAAACGCTACCCAGCTCTCACAGACTCCCTTACCTTCTAACAGTGTAGCCCATGGGATAGCTCCTATTAGGTCACAGAAGAGATCAAAGTTTGCTCTTCTAAAGTTCAGGGTCCTGATCCCACTCTTTGCCAGGCCCACATTCCTCAAGATCACAAACTCAACCAGGGCATGGTCGCTGCAGCCCAGGCTGCCTCCAATCTTAACACCTTTAATGATCTCTCCCACGCTGGTGAACACCAGGTCCAGCAACACATCACCTCTGGTCCGTCTCTCCAATACCTGAACCAGAAAGTTGTCATCCATGGACTCCAGGAGTCTCCTGGATCTCTTGCAACTCGCCGTGGGGTTTTCCCAGCAGATGTCAGGGTGGTTAAAGTCCCCCATCAGGATGTGAGTGCCTTCGAACTTGATGCCTCCTGCAGCTGAAGGAGGAAGGCTTCGTCAGCCGGCTCCCCTTGATCAGGGGGCTGCAGTAGACCCCTATCACCAGCTGTCCTTTATTAGTCCCATCCCTAATTCTGACCCACAGGCTCTCAACCTGCTCTTGACCACTTCTCAGAGGGAGCTCCTCACAGTCTATCTACTTTTTAACATAGAGGGCAACTCCACCACCCTTCCTACCTAACCTATCCCTTCTAAAAAGGTGATACCCTTCTACAGGGGTATTCCAGCTGTGGGAATCATCCCACCACATTTCAGTGATAGCAACCAGATAATTTTCCAAGGACATCACGGTTTCCAACTCCTCCTGCTTATTACCCATGCTGTGCACGTTTGTGTAAAGACACTTCAGCTGGGCTTTCTGACTCACCACCTTTTTTGAGGAGCCCTCCCTCAAACCTCTGGGAGGAATCTGAAGTTTTCCCCCACTGCTTCCTAGAGGGACATTAAAAGGTTCCAGAAGGGGGGCCAGCAATACGACCTCCTCTGAGCAATCCCCAGAAGTTCCTATGTGTACATATTTCCCCACAATATCATAGAATGACAGCATCCCCAAGCCCTTCTCTATCTTGTTGAATTCTACACTCTTCCCTCTTTGAATCTAGTATAAAGCCACAGGCTACTTGCTCTACCCTAGCAAGCCTCATTATATCCCCTTCCCCCTTCCTACCTAGTTTAAAGCCCTGTCAATGAGGCCTGCCAGCTCTTGAGCTAGGATTCTTTTGCCTCTTGGAGACAGGTTCCCTCTTGGAGACAGGTGACACCCATCCACAGCCATCAGGTCAGGGGCTGTGTAAACCACACCCCACGATCGAAAAACCCAAAGATCCTGAGGTGGCAGCCCCAGCCCCAGCCCCTTCCCTCTCTGTGTCCACTGGCTGCCCTCTCTGAAGATTTTTCAAGGCAAAGGGTGGTGATGTGGCTGCCATTGCCCTGGCAATGCCTACGCCCTTGTGAGAGGGCTACCCCACACTGCCAGGCACACCGCTCTTAGGGGACTCCTCTGGCAAGGAAACCACCTGAACCCCCCGGCCCCATACCTCAAGATCTGTCACAGGGGCTCTGGCTGTGCCCGCTCTGAGCAGTCGACCTCGTGGATGCCTTTACAAGGTTGTTTTGCCACGCATCTGATTTCCCAGTTAGCTGTGAAGTGGGGTGTGGAGACCAGGGGCGTGGCAAGAGGTAGTATTTTATTTTGATTAAGGGCCATTTAACGGCTGCTCTAAGGAATGACTACAGTGACCACTCAAAGAGATTGGTACGTTTACGCCCAAGCTAGGGAATGGAAGTAACAAATAGATCATGAGTTTTTGCAGGTATCAAAGGACACCGGTGTTGTATAACAGAGAAAACTCTGTGCTGATGGATGAGATGTGCCAGTGTTAAGAAAGGGAACTCTACAGACTTCAGCACAAGGGAAAGTGACATTCCTCACTCACTTGTTCTTTAAGGTGCATTTGTGCAGGTACAGCATTGTCATTTTGGAGCACAGGAAGTTCCGCACCAATATGCAGAAGAACTTTTTCCTGGTGAGGGTGACAGAGCCCTGGGACAGGCTGCCCAGGGGGTGTGGAGTCTCCTGCTCTGGAGATATTCAAGACCTGTCTGGATGCCTCCCTGTGCAACCTGTCCTAGGGACCCTGCTCTGGCAGAGGGGTTGGACTAGATGGTCTCTGAAGGTCCCTTCCAACCCCTACGATTCTGTGATTCTGTGATCATTATGAATGTTTTCTTCATAATGCTGGTGCAATAATAAACCCATGAAAAGGTATGGTTCATCATCTGCCTGGTAAAAAACATGGATCTTTGTGCCCATTAACCAAATGTGACATCTATTCATAGTTACTTTCTGGTGCAGTTTCACATTGTCTTCCAGTGTGGGTTGTCAAGCATTGGAACAGGCTGGCCAGGGAAGTGGCTGAGGAACCAGTCCCTGGAAGTTATTTGAGAGACGTACATATGTGGCATGGTTTAGCAGTTGGACTTGGCAGTGTTAGGTTTACAGTTGGACATGATGATCTTGCAGGTCTTTTCCAACTGAAAGGATTCTGTGATTCTGTGTGTCTCAGGGGGCAGATATTCAGCAGGAGCGATTCACGCTGAAGCTGGTGAATGTTTACTGTACTGACTGGCCCCAGAGAACACCCTGGGAAATGCTGTATCTATTAAATGTTTTCAAGATCTGGGGTGAGATAAAGGCTCCACTAAATCAGTGGCAAATTTCCCAGTGCATTTGTGAGGCCAGGACTCCACACCTACAGGTTTCCATGGAACATTCAGACCTGCTCATGTAAGATTTGAACAGTGCTTAAACTGAAATCAGATCTGCCTGTGGCAGCTTTCACATACATAATACCATAGTATCTTGCTGCCTAATTCTGGCTATTATATGAAGGTTGTGAACAGATAATCTGCAGCCACTAAACTCTGCATTCCTGTTTGGTTTGGTACACCCTGGGACTCTGCTAAGTGTATGAAATTGGCTGCTCTGGGACAGACAGAAATTCCATGTCGTACCTGCATGTGCTCTATACTAATTAGAAATCAGCACACCTCCCTGGTAACTTTTTTCACTGTTGAAAAAGTTGATTGCGTGTCCTCAGAGAGCTGCAGGAGAGTTCTAAAATCTTATCTCATGAGAAGCTGAATAGGTTTTAGGACATTTTGGAGATGGCTTGGCTTCAGGCCCTTAGAACAACTACAATCATTTTCCAAAGCTCTTCACTGCATTTTTTTTATTTCTTTGAAAGCTGGAAAAGAGATTCAGTCCAAAAATGCATTTGCAGCTCTAGCTACACATCAGCTGTGTTTATATGAACAATCTGTACAGTTCTTAAACTCCTTTTTGGTTTTCAAGTGACTTTCATGTACATCTATCATGTATAAGGTTCGGGTAATATTCTAGTGCCGACAGCAACTTTGTGCCTAGTGCTCATGGACAGGAGTCCTTCAAGGAGTTCTGAGGATTATTTTTTTGTTGTTGTTTGACTTGATATAAAATGTACTTTTGTTCCTTTTTTTTCTCCTAAATGTTGTATGATTTTAAGGTGACGTCCTGGGCCATGCTAGCGAATGTGCAGTTTGAGAAACCAGTAGGAATTCTGCTGGCAATCTGGCTAGTACACAGTAGATGGAAGATCTTTTTTTCCAACCTTTTTAGCAGTCTAACAAGAAGGAACAGCAAGTTGTTATTCTTTATTAGAGACCTTACATGTTTGGACAGGGATAAGAAAGGCTTAGAAGGACGTAACTTATGTAAACGGTGTACAACCTATGCACTCAGTTTCCCAGTGACTTTTCAAACTTGGTGTAAGGTTAAGACACTTTTCAAGTTTGGAAGAAGGTGCTGTGCCATCAAAGCTCCAGTTCAAGATACACAGAGCTGTATGGCTAAAAGGACTAGCAGAGTCACAATGTTTGCTTTCAAGAGTATTTGAGTACCATAAGAATCTTCTGATATTAGCCTCAGAAAAAACCTGTTGCAATTAATAGAATTTGATAGGATTATCCAAATATGTCTACTTTACCTCTGTGCCTCCAGTTACTGCAGTCTCACAACCTCTGTGCATTTATTGATGACATACTCATGAAAGGAGAAAGAAGCTTGGAAGCAAAACAGCTTATAGCAGCTCGGCAGTATTTGCTCATTTAATCCACTTATATAAGGCCAAATTTGCCATGACTACAGAGCTGAAGAACATGTTCACATAGTCTAAACTCAGCTAAATGCTTCATCTGTTGGCTTTTTGAAGGCAGTGATCAAAGAATAAACTGAATTGGACCTGGGTTCCATTCCTTGTTCTGCTAATGATCCCTACCCTTAGGGTATGTCTTCACTCTGTGATTCATTGATGTGAAAAGGCCATCTTCCAGTGCTGAAGATACATCACATACAACTTGGTGGCAGAGCAACCTCTTGTCCTGAGGCAGTATGACCACTTGTTCTCTGTGAAATCTGATGTCTAAGTGGCGTGATGTAATTTGTTTCTAGAGGTTTTTGTTTTTAGCTTTTAGACTCCAGAGTGTTATGGAACTGTAAAACCATGCTGATCATTGTGCTCAGCATTAGTTAACCTATTTTTCCCCACAAAGAGTATTCTCTGTAAGCTTCCAAAGGTGGTCTGTAACAGTGATGGTCAACTGAAAAGAAAAATCTAAATGCTACAAACACAAATCTATTGTCAGAGAGTAGCTTGAGTGCCTGCATGCTTACTGGGAACCAGTTCTTAATGGCTCCAAGGCTGAGCTAAAATTTTTGTGGCCCAACTTGTAACAATTTGAAAAAAACACAAAATTCAGTGATATTGCTAAGTGAGTTATTTCTTAATAACCCAAATCCTCCAGCTCATTCACTGAGCAGTAGTGCATTGTGAAATTATCTCTATTATTTTCCCTGAAAGATTAGGGAGTTCTTTGAATGGAAAAAAAAGGTTGGGAAAGGCTATTTTATAAAATAGCTGTGTAATCACATTCTTATTAATGTTGAAGACACTTTTCCTCTAAATAATCCAAGAGGAACAAAATAATTTTACAGCTGTACACAAGAAGAAATATGATGTAAAATACTTTTCTGGGTATTACAAGAACTTCTGGAGAAGTTAAAAAAGGACATAGAGAAATGTGTCTTAAGGGTCCTTCACATAAATATTTTGCCTTAAATTTCAGTCCCAAGATTAATTGTCTCCAGTCTCCAGCCTTGCTTCCAGTGCATCAGAGAACAGTCCAGAAGCAAACTCAGCATTTTTTTGCCTTCTTAGTGGAGCATTAATCTGCAATTTTTGTGATTTAATGACATACTTAGAGAAGTTTTCTTGGCTAAAATCTGATACATAGTGCTGGTGACCTCCAATGCCCTTCCTTTCTCTGAACCAAAGGCTTTAATTGTTCGTCCTCTAATATGTACAGAGAGGCCACTCAAAAGGATGAAATCCAATATAAATAAATGACATTTGGTGATGAGGTCAACTTTCAATTTAAGATTTATTTTACCCAGATGCCTGAAATGAGTGGCTAGACTACATTTCAAGGTTCAGGGAAAACTTAGTAGATATTTATCAGTCAATTGAAGGAGTGACATGTTGCAAGCATCTGTACTGCATTATATTTTAGGGAGGCTACTCTATCTTCAAACTCTTTAGGCCTTATGATGTCTCCTTTCATGTTGAGAATTTCAAGCCTGAGAAAACTGGATATCTGGTAACTGAAAATACAAAAAAACCCACCCCAGATTAGGATAAACAAGATCCAAGCTGTAGATGTCTATTTGGATTCTGCAAGACATAAGGCCTACCAGGTCACTTATCTGCTCCTAGTAGAGGAGATGTATGCTGGCAGTTTTGGGGGAAACAGACTGAGGTTTCCACTGAATCTACCCTTAAGTAGAACCCATTTAACATGATCACTGTCGTTTTATGGTTTTAAACCGTCCTCCCTTACACCCATGCACAATGTACAACCAAAGAAAATTCAGACATCCTGAAGGTCCATACTAAGCATAAAACCAGTTAGTGAGTTAAATGCCAGTCGGCCTAGAATTGTTGTATAGTGACTGGGGGTTTTGTCTTCATTTTGTCATTAGTTTCTCTTATATTTCTGGTAAACATTAAAAAAAAATCCTTTCTTGTTCATGAACTGTATCAGAAATCCTATTAAAATCTAATTTACTTCATGCTACTTATGGCATGTTTATTTTCTGTAATTCACTTGGCTTTAGTACTCAGGAAAATACTCCAGTAGTTAATTTCGTTTATTTTCAGTTCTTGCTGTAGATATTTAATTCCAGAACTTCAGTGAAATAGTTATAGAAAATGATTTAAAAAACTCCACCACAACCCAGTTTTCCATCTAAATGTTAAAATTATCACTATGCACGTATCAAAATAGAGTGGATCATTATATGTGCAGAGGTAATGCCAAATCCATCTTTTCAGTGTGGTCCTGCATTAGGATGTTGTTTTTTAAGGTGGCTGGGATGCTGCATCTTCACAAATGCTGTATTTAAGCATTTGAATATGCTCAGGATGCTGCACTTACCCAGAACTGTCCTCCCCTGTCAGATAGAGCTGACCTCTCTGATCTCTCCCATGGTAAATGGAACATTTTTGTTGCCGTCTCCAGTTGGCTTGAGAAGGAACTGCCAATGCTCAGACCATCCGCTGCTTCTCCAGCAAATACCTTGTTTGATAATTATCAGGCAGAACATCTTAACAAATAGATGACTAGATGAAATGCATTTTAGTTGTTAGAGAAGCCCTCTAAAGAGCCAAAACATTTTCCACAAGAGGAAAAAATTAGTCGTTGGAGTTACTGAGAACTCTTGAGGGTTTTTTTTCTGTAATCCTAGTGCTTAATTATTCTCTAAAGAATTACTGTCTCTATAAGGGCATATTTATAGGGTGGCTGGTGCTACAGATCCATTGCACAAAACCTATATTTATACCACTTCACTCAAAGGACAGGTTAAAGTTAATTAAGAATAACACAGAAGTTGCTGAACTCTATCCTACTTTGACTAACTGGCTTTAAGTATAATAATATTAATTATTTCCACTGAGCTCAGATATTTCCCAGCATATGGCGTTGGTGTACGCCGTATTAGGGGATGTGCACAGTGTTCACACCTGAAAGCACTGAACCTTTCAAGTTGTGGGTGCTTCTTTCGCTATGTGGTGTTGAGCTCTAATAATCCATGTCCTGATATTTTGGAATAGGTATTTCAGAGCATAGGCCCTAAATTATCCCCTCTGACGTTCTGTGTGTCCAGCTTCTGAGAGCAAATTGAGAAGAATGGGTCCTGTGAGAATAAATACACTGTGAAGCAATGACTAGCACCGTGATATAAATTCTGAGGGAATAAAGCCTTCTCCTAACTATATGTTTAAATCGTGTTAGGGGTGGGGGCACGTGTTAAAGTCCATGTGGTGAGATGCTGAAGAACTGCTTGCTAGTCTGCCAGAGTTCCTGTGATTCAGTGAGGATAAACAAAAAATAATCTGGTAACCAATACAACTACCAAAGCAAGCACACAAGGGGTCTGAAATTATACAGAGAATCTCCCTTCTGGCACTTCCCACATTCTGAATGCTTGACTTAGCCTGCTATTGTTCTTCTAACTTTGTTTAAAAGAAGCAGTGTATCCACACGTCCTGTGTATAAAATATTACTACACACGGAGGGCTGGTTTAGCAGGGCTTTCTCGTGAGAACAACTCCTCTTATTGCCATGTGGAGAACTAGATGAGAAATCCCAATGCTCTTAAAGCCATTTCAGGTTCGCTACTGTTTTCTGTAGTGGATGAGAATTTCACCTCTAATATTGCTAAGGGTCAAAATACAACTGAAGGAAAAGGAAGCAAATGGTAGTAAAACGTCAGCAGTAAACCTGTCCCACAAATTTCTTGTGGTTTTACAAGGATGTAGTTAATACATTAAGTTGTTGTTACCTAATTAGGTGACTTTTATTGTGTCATCAAACAGAAAACTGACACCAAATGGCATGTGCATATGAATGAATGGGAGAAAGGAGACAATGTTAGCAGAACAGAAAACAGACACAGCCTGAAGTGTGATTTCAGCATGGGAGAAGAGACTATCTGAAGGAGAATATATGGTATATGGATGAAATAATTAGTGAATAATAATTAGTATGAAGTTTTTGTGTTGTTTTTTTCTATAGAAATAGATTAAATTTACTGCAATCAAACTCATACTTACAATACTGTTCTAAATAATACCTGCATTGGTACCATGGTTTATGTCTCCTCTTTCTCTATGAGTTGAACCAAAAGCACCATGTACCATCCCTTGAGGATTCTGCATCCCTCACACACTTTCATAGACCATAAATAGGGTTGAGTCTCTTGGGGGACGATGTCCTGTCATTGTCCCTGTTCCCATTCCCACTGCAGTCATCAGGACTTCAGCAGAAGAAGGATTTGAAACAGCAGTAAAGTAAAATATTAATCAGTTTCGTGAAGATGGTAGAATTGGGAGGTAGATGCTGAGCAGATCTTCAAAGCGGTAAATGCTATTATTAATACTCTCTGCTTTGCCACTAAAAGCTCTTACCTTCATTGAAAAATGTACAACTGTAGGCCCAAGCACTAGACTTAGTCTGTGACACAGACTTGGCACAGATTTAGTCTGTGACAGTGTGGGAATATGTCAGACCAGCTGTAAGGATGAGTGTCTACAACAAGCAGAACAACTCGCTCAGACAACAGATGCAAAGAGAGAGGTTCAGGAAGGATGGGGTACCAGCAACAACAAAGCAAAATGAGCAGTCCTGGACACCTGCTCAGCTGCCTCCCTCTCTGCTTGCAGGAGCAGAGCTATGTTCCAGGTATGGCAGCAGCGGATGGGACCTTGAGGGGACTCAGGCTGTTGCAATTCCAGAAACTAAAGGGTAGATCTGGAAAAGCCACAGGTACAGTTCCTATCAACTTCACGAGGGCCTCCTCAGTTCATGGGAAGCCAGCTAATTATTGCTGGACGTTTAGCATGATTTGCAGTCTGCTACAGCCGAGAAAAAGACCTTAGGAGGTACCAGGAATGTTCCCTCTTTCCTGACAAAGGAAAAGGCTAAGACCCAGAGAGACAGGGGTTGCTTCTGTATTCTTATAAGTGTTTTCAGACAAGGTACAACTTTCAGGCCTAGCTTCTTTAGTTTGGGAGTTATTGCTGGACGTTTAGCTAGCGCTCTGCTTGGGCACATCCCACTACCAAGGTTAGGATTGTGCTGAATGCTGCTGCTTTAAAAATAATTCCATATGAAAATATCAGCGTTCACTGTTCCTTCAACCGTCCTGCCCAGGGGGACTCATGGATGAACAGAGCTCAGGAGCCCAGCGCAGACACCACTCGCCCAGCGGCAGGGCCGCTGCTCTGTGCTCCATTGCCTGACGCTGCCTTTTACCCAAAACAGATGTCGGTCTAACTTTTAGGCACCTAAATCCTTCTGTGTACCCATGTCCTCAGTCCTGAATCGTGCACTCCTCCACAGTAGCCCTGCTTCTGTACCAGCTGTACATTTCAGCATGAAGGCTGCCCTCCGTGAAACCAGAGACTCGCCATGACCTACGTGACGGGCCGTACATCACCGGCGCGGCAGGACAGCCTGTTTATACGAGCAGGCTGTCGCAGGAGAGGGCTGAAGTTTCTGCCTCAGCAGATTAACTCTACTTATAGGTGGCTACAACAAATCACGGGAGGGGATTTTTAATGTCATAACAGACCTGGAAGTAGCAGCTATTTTCTCCTGGCAGCACGGCTGTGTGGGATGGGGCAGGGGAAGCGCAGGCATCGCTGCAGCAGGAGAGCACCCCGAGCAGGCATTTCCAAGCCTTTGGGGAAGCTCTCTTTAATTTGAATGACAATTCTGCAATATTGCTTGATTAATATTGCTATTCACAAACAACCTAGAAATGCCACAGGCGCTGCTGTAATGATTTGAACCACTTACTTGCACAGGGTGTTTTTATAAGACCTCTGGGGTTTTTTTTCTTCATTTGGAGCAAAATAGAGCAAAACATGGCCACTTGATTTTTTTTTCAGTAAAGATCAGTAAAAAACATGAAAGGAAGCTTTCCGTATGGAGGCTACTTAAAAGTTGCACTGAAAGTCTTCTTTCTTCTGCATTGTAGATTGTAAGACTCAGATATAAACTCCTTATTCTGCAGTGATTTTTCTAGGAGACATTTACAAGGAGAAACAGAGCCAACAAATTAAAAAAAGAAAGTTCTTACAGCAATTTATCAATCTTTAATAGCTGCCCTGCTATTTAATATCATGTTCTAGGAGACTCACCATGGCTTTGTGGAAAAAACGTTTGTTAAACACAAGCTGCTGCTTCTTTCAAACAAACAGATTTCAAATGCACCCAGAGTATTTCAGTTTCCAAGGAACGTTCCCATTTATTTTTAGAATGATTCACTTTATCTTATTTCTGTGTATTTTTTACATAATACACATTGTGGGGAGTTGGGGTTGTGGGTTTTTTTTTTTCCTGGTTGTTTTTTTTTTCTCCCTAATTATATGAATGTCATTACCTAGAAGGGAACAGTGGTAACAACTTATCTCCGATTATGGTACTTTATGTGCATCACCCTTTCATCTTTTAATTTCTAATGACATAAATGGACCCCAAGCATTGTCATACAAACAAGTAGAATGGCCATAACAGCCAGCTAAAAGTTTGTAAGAGCAAATTTCTATTCACTTACTGGTATCTCTGGGCTCCTGTTTAAAACAAACCCAACCCAACCCAACAAAACAAACCACAACAAAAAACCACAAAACAAAACCCAAAGACAATAGCAGCAGAATATCTTAATCATGTTATTCAGAAAAGTACAGAGAACTTGGGAAAAAGGGGTAGCTGTTACTAAGTGAATTAACATATATTTAAAGTAAAAAGGACAAGCGGTTTGTTTGGATGACTGATTTTTGTCTTGACATGTATTATCAATTTTATAAATTGATAAATTTATTATGTATCATCAATTTTATAAATGTATTATCAATTTTATAAAAAACATTATTTTAAAAAAAATCCTTTCATTATAAGTGTCTTCAGGATCATAAAGATCCTTCACCCCTCGACTAAACCATAAATGTAATGCTGAATTTAATAGGAAGGAGTGACCAGTTGAAAAAGGCAGTAAGTGTTTATTTCTGAATTTCCTTGAGCACAGATGAAACTCCTTCTCAAAGCGAAATGATCTGTAATTCCTATTTGGCATAGGATTTATGTTAGGGGCTACATAAAGGGCAAGTGCATTAGTTTGTAAATGTCACACCACAGCAGACTTGGAGAAAAAGAATTAAACTCTAAGAACAAAGCTTTCCTAATGCCACATGACACAAAGCTCAACAAAGAATATCTTGACAGGCAGGAGGTGGAGGAGGAAAAAAATAATCCCGTAGCCTGTCTATCTCAGCAGGGGCATGTAAGTAATGCAGCGTGCAGCTTACAAGGGGAAATACTGAAAATCTGGAGACATGTGCACTGTACAAACTATACTGCTTTCTAACACATGATGTTTGTGGTAATGCTGCAGCACTGTAAGTGCAGTATCTTTCATAAGTGGTACCCTGAGAAGTATTTTCTCGTTTACAATAGTATCTGACATGCAGAAGTGCTAGACTGCGTGAGGATAATTCAATCAGTCAGCAAACCCTGTTGTGTCTCAGTTTGTAAATTCAAGTGATAATTCTGCATTCGTTTAACGTCAATCCGTGGCAAAAGGTCCAAAATGAGGATTATAGCAGAGAAATTTTGTGTGTGAGAGGAGAGAAAAGGATCCTTGATTTGCAAAGCCTCCTCTCCAAGTTGTGTTTCAGGGGAAAACAAGATGCATTAGCTTCCCTCTCATATTACTTTTAAAAATCTATTTTTCTAATGTGCTTAAAATAATGTTAATGTAGAATTCGCATCAGTAGTTCTTTTACATAGTCTTTTTTGTCAGTCCTCTCAGACTGCACAAAGCTGTAGTGCTATAACCAAAGATTATCTGTCCTCATTAGGTACTATCTACACCAACTGCTGACACATTCTGCCCTTTTCAGCTTAGGTACGTTGGAAAAATCAGTTTTAAAATTGTATGAGAGAAGGCACAATGCACTTTCATTGGTGTGACTGAATCTGTTGAATTTCAAATACTCTAAGCACTGACATAAAAAAACCTCAAAAAAGTTATGACTTTTGGGTTAGTTCAGATGGTAAAGGACTTCTTACACTCTTTACATCTGCCAGCATCTTTCTATGACTCTCTGCAGAAATAAATATCCTTGTGTTGTGAATATAAAATGCCACTGGTGTACTTCTTACAGTATCTTTAAAAGAAATTAAACGTCCATCAGCATGTTCAAGCTTTCAGTGCCAAAAGGTATGAGTTTTGTTTCTCCTCCTCTGTATTCCTCCTTGCACTCCATAAATAGAACCTGGAGCACCAATCTCTGCCACAACCTAAGTAAGTAAGTGTGCAACTGGAGAAAGTTTGGGAAAGTCAGTGCCTTGCTATGCAGTCTATCATGAGCTTTGGTGACTAAGAGCTGGGAGAAGCACAATGCTGTTCAGATGTTTTCACACTTATTGAGACAAACTGCTGGAAAACATGGTAATGAATAGATAATTAGCTGCAGCTTTTCAGCCCCAAACATTCCCATTTTTGGAATTTTCCCTATTTCACATCCTTGTAGAACAAGTTTAACTTCACTGTCTTAAAATATTTCTATTTATTTGAGTAGCTTCTCTTAGTCTGAGCAGCAGGCAGTGTGATAGAGAAACAGAGTTATTAACAAGGTGGTCTTGAGTCTCAGAGGAGCCATTCATGGCTTTCCAAACTTTCTGTGGTCCTGTTGTCACACTGCAGAGACTGGTGGCCAAGACAGCCCCACAGGTGGGCTCTGACTCCCGCTAAACAGTCTGTTCAACTGCAATTCGTCCCTCATGTGAAGTCTAAGGGCAGTAGACACATCCTGCCACGTACATTCACAACTCCTGGCATCTCAAGTGAAGCCTGTGGGAAACGGAGCATAGTCCAAATTAAATACAGTCGAAGGTATTTCCAGCCAGCTGGCCCTCATTTCGCACTGAGGCACTGGACCTCTGCCCTCCCGCATCGTGCCCAAGGGCCGAGACCAAGGCGATACTCATTCTTCTCCTAAGGCACCACCGAGCAGCCAGCCGGTGGGATGTGCAAATGCTGAGGGGCAATGCACAGCCGCTTGCTTTCTTTTTGCATCAAAGAGGAGGTTGAGACATATGTATGAGGCCTTTGTTGTTTTTTGTTGTTTTTTTTTAGTTTTCCAGTAGGGTTATTCTTAAGAAACAGAGAACAGTTCCCTGTTTCTATTTCTACTACTTATAGAAAAATGTAGTTTGATTTATGAATGATACAGATAGCTTCACGCTCTCATGTCCATGAAAGAAATTACTGTTATGCTGCTCTAGGTAAGTGGTTCTCTGTGCCGCTGCTGTTTTGTAGGCAGTGACATAGAAATAGAACACAAGCAGTGCAAGGGAAGATCGAATTTATCATGGTTTTCCCACAGCTTTTCGTCATACTTATGCAGAATTGCCATTATCGGGTAAGACGGACTGTCACCATACCATCTGCTTGAAAACTTTCCATGGCCCAGGGCTGTAGCATTCACTCACACAGTATTTTGTCCTTGAAGCCTGGGTTCGGTGCACCTATAAAAGAGTACTTACAAATTATGCCTTTTTCCTTAGAGAGACTTTTGTATGGGATTATAATTTTCTAACTGTCTTTTGGCAGATTCCGAAGCACATCATATGCAAATACAGGGGTCACGGTAGTGATTTAACTGAGGGTTGTTAGCAAGTGAGCTTATTTTGAACAGAAGGTAGATCATCATGGTCTTGATGCTTATAAATCAGGAGAAACATTGTCTCTTTTGAAACTGTTCATGGTGAAATATTGCCCATCTTTGTGCATGTGCGTGCGTGCATGCATGCCCACAGACTTAATTGGCTGTGCAGAGGGGATTAGCAGATAATTCCAATTATCTGGTATCCAGGCAAGGACTGATGTGGTGCCCACATGTTATCAAAAGTTACTGTTGCAGCTATCTCAAGTCAACATATTTCCTGACAAAGCACTTCAGGGGAGCTCCTCGTGGCTGAAGTAGTTTTCAAAATGCATCCGGCGTCATGAAATAAGGTCTGTTCAATGAGCTGTTTGGACCTTGATCTCTGGCTATGTTTTGCCAAGTTAGTTTTTTCTGGTTCATACTCTAGTCTGGAATGAGGTCTTTTTTTTGCCAGCTAAGTACCATTTCAGCATAAATAAAATGGCAGAATCAACCCTAGAAATAAGTGAGAATGTGGGTTTTTTAAGACTAAGTCCTCTGAACTTCTTTACTTTTGAGAGGGGGACAATAGAAAGGTAGTAGGATGAGTTGCCTCACTAGAGTTTCTTGAATACTCCACATCAAGAAAGGCAAGGAGCATCTTGTAGATCCTCACAATGTCAGACCGTATAACCTGGGAGGTAAATGCACCCTAATTTTATGCCATGAACAGCACCACTGTAATTAATCCTAGATGCTTTTGTCACATTAAAGCCATAGACACTAACTTAATAAAATGTAAGTAGAGATTTTAAAAGAGCTCTATTGAAAGTAATTAAGGAAAAGTATGTTCTCCAAATATGAAAAAATAATTAAAATCTTAGCCTGTTTCTTTGGCCAAAAATATATTTCTGGGTGGTAGGTCGTTTTTTTTTTCTCTTTTTATTTCCTTCACAGATTTTATTCAAATGCAAAGCCATCCATTAACCAGCAGAGACGCCGTATAATGGCTTTCTTCTCTCCTGCTCTTACAATGCCTGGCGCTGAGCTGAGCTCCTACATCCTTATTTGTGTTGTCAGTGGCACGGATTTGTTCTAACTCAGCCTATCAGTTTATCCTTTTGTCATATTTTAAAAAACTGCTTATTTGTTATTATAGTCTACATGTTCTTAGATACCATAAAAAAGAGGGACATTTGGTGATTTAGAAAAACAGATACAATCTAAAATAACAAAACTGGTTTTAAGAGAAAAACAACGCAAGAGTGAACAAAAGCAAACTGTTCACAAAGGAATGCATAACTGAGAGGACCATTTGGTGATCCTGGGCTTACTTAGGAAATAGAGTGTTACAGTCTGTTTTGAACTCAACATCCAGTGGCCACCACCTCTGTACAGAAGCAGGGTTATTGGATATTGACAGGAAAACATTGCTATTTATTTAGGTTTACTGCTTTTCATCTAGGTTTTAAGGTACCCTTAGATTTGGAAGGCTGACTGAGGTGACTTCTCAGACAAAGCAAAGGCTTCATAACAATGAGTACTGAAGGCATTAAAAATATATAGCTGAAGTCTTCTAACTAACTGCACAGTGAGAGCCAAGGAATAATTATTCAAATCACATTACTTTCACACAAAATCTTACTCAATAGCAAGCACTGCTTATTTCTGAGAATGAAAATAGTTTCCATTAATTAAGAGTTCTCAAAAAGTGTAACATGAAATACAAAACACATGCCATTAATATTCACTTGGGCCTAAAGAACGACTCTGATAATATCTGTACTCATTAAACTTTTCATTCCAAACACTATCACACGGAGCTCTTGCACCATGAGATTGCTTGTTGCAGATGAACACACAGAAAACTTCCTTCTCCAAGGAACAACTCTCCAATTATTTATGTTTTTATCATACAGTGGGGAGATGAAATGGAAAAAACAAGACGTTCCACATGTTTAAATGTAGCTTCTAACATGCCAGGATGCCAAAAGAAAACGTACCTGTTGGAGTAAGTAACTGGTACAAAGTGCAATTGTCTGGACAATATGAGAAAATCATCCTTTTTTTTTTTTTTGTCTTGTGGCTCATGACTGATAGTAATAGGTTCTGTACTTAACTAATCTTTTCTGTATTACTTTAAAGCTCTAAACAAAGAAAAAACAACCTCTTATGATTAATGAAATGCTTTTTTTTTTTTTTTTTTTTTACAGTAAACCTTTACTGTATTACCCTGTTTTTTCCCAGAAGCCAGTTGTAGTGAACAGATGGTGAGTCAGTCAATGATAAGGCTTTCATGACTATTGCATGAGTATTTTCTCTAATCTCTTAAAACAAATAAGCTCCAGTACAAATCCTTAACGAAATGAGTACATATATATACACGCACATGGACACACATGCCAACATATATATATATAAAAGCAGATAGATACCCATTAGCAAGAAGATAGCTGTTATCACACACACATACACATATGTATAAATATATATATAAGCAGATATCCATTATCAAGAAGTTTCTACAGAATACAACAAGGATGAAATCTGTAGAGTTATGGAGAAATCTTTGTAAACTGTGTGAATGAATATTAATAATGGTAAATTTTTTTCTCTGTTTTTTTAAAATCACTCTTAAGAATCTTACAATTAAGAATCTTACTTCCAATAATTTGCTACATTCCATATGAAGTTCAACAGAAGAATAGAAAAAAGTAATTTCTTGTTTTATTTTTAAAATATATTTTAAAAAATTGTGGCACTTACTTTCTCATCTAGATCTACTTTTTAATTCACCACTGCTATGATATCAAGCACTTTTCTACTAGCATATCTAAAATTGGTATTAAAATGAATATTTAAATCTAGTCTGTGGCACTATTAAAGTCATAAATTTTAAGCAGCATAAGAGTTGGAGCTGTCATGACTATAGTTGAGCAAAATAATTGGTAGTATTAGTCAGAAATTATTGTTTCAATAACTTACTGAGTCATTGTCACAGCCTTACTTGAAATCATCCATGCTGATTCAACTTGTTTACATGAATCCTGGGAAGTGACTACTTTCATTCATGTACACAAACATTTCTGCTGCAACTAAATTCATACCACACAGTTCTGGTGTTTTCATAATTCCTTTTGGAGCTGCTGGTTCTCTGCTTTTATGGCTTCAGCTACCACAGCTGCACTCCAGGACTTGGGAAACCAATCAGGAAACATGAAGATTAAAGGAGAAAGGCCCATGAAAAAGCTCATGCACATCCCAGTCCATTGCTGAAGCTCTGAGTTTCTCACGTCAATGCTTCATTAAGCATCTCCACCCAGAGCTGGATTGCCTGGACAACACCTAATTGGAGATGGAACCGTCTTTGGACATTCACCTGGTTTGGACATACCAGTGCTTACCAAACCTTTATTTAGATATTTATGGGTGAGGAGGTCCTTAGAGCGTCTTGGCAGACACAGACACCTGCCTTTTCAGATGTGCAAATGCTAATAAGTACTTCTGCTGCTTTGCTACATCTGCTCTGAACTGGCATGGTTAGTGCGATGTTTTTGAAATGGCACGTAGCCATCGTCCTTTTTGGGGGATGGTTTTTTCAGAGCCGCCTATTTAATGAAATGAAGAACTATATCTTCATTTGCTGTTATGTAGTAAGACACTTATCAAAGGAAAGAGAAGAGCTGTACCAATTTCTACAAGCAAAATGCAGCTTCAGTGTTCAACAATGCTACCCTGATGCCAAAAGACCTGCTTCTGCTTAACATGGGTTTAAAGCAACTCGCTGCTGTGAAACTTTTCCACTCTTTAAAGAATATCCTTTAAAACACAGTACTTTCTTTGGAAAACTGCAAGGGATTTGTTTCAAGATGCAGTTTTATAACTGAAACGCAAGTGGTGTGCTGAGGATACAAGCAGGGATAGTTTTCAAACAATCTATCTTTAAAACAGTCCTACCATCTTTCTTTGCTATTAATCTTGTCACAGAAAAAGTTTGACTAAACCTTTCTTGCCCATGAATCTGTGTTGGTGTTAACCTAAAAATATTTCACTACTGTTTTGCTAAGAGCAAACATTATTAGTGTGAGCTCCTATGCCCTTAAACAGAAATGAAGGAAAGAAGCATGAGTCAAAAGCTATTAAAAAGCAACATTTAAATTGTTTGGGAATAAAAAAGTTTGAGGCTCCCTATTTTATGGACTGGTCTGTATTACAACTACATACAAGTTCATACATTTAAAACTATTCAGAGGCATTGCAGAAGTAGCTGTTGTTTATACATTTTTTTTCCTTCTAACAAGACCATTATTTTGTGTTTTATTGCAGAAGCTTTAGTTCAAAATTGTCTTATAAAATTCTGTATTATGGACTCATAAACCAGTAAAAACATTCTTCTCGATGTAACTTGATAAACTGTAAAATTTTTAACCTACAAGTAATTTTAAAGGGTTGGGGTGGGGGTCCTGGTAGAAGAAGAATTGCAGACATCTTTTATTTATAGGATTCTACTCTGCATCCAGGATGTAAGGTACCCAAAGCAACGCTGAGAATGTACTCTAACGGACTCTTCTATATGCAGAAAGAGAACGTCTAGTTAACCTGATAAGACTTTTTAATTAGTAATTTGAATTTTCATTTACCTCTTTCTCTTGAAAGGGAGGCACAAAGCTTTCTGGTAAATTGTGGGTTTGGGAGTTTTCTTTTTTCATGGTACATTTTGCTTGCAAACATGCAGACTGGGGCGGGGGGTGGCAAGTTTTTCTTGTATACTATGCGACTGGATAGCAGGTTAGGAAGGTAGACAACAATCTGCTGGCATGACCAGTATTATTGCACAAATACAGGGTACCAACAAAAGCTCAGTTCAGTTTGTTTATTTTCAAGATTTAAGCAACTTAATAGCTAATGAACTGCTTCAGGTTGTAAAGAAAACTGTGAGTTATCATCTGACTTGTGTTTTGCAACACGTTCTTTTCAGCCTAAAAAGTAGGTTGTGAAGCTAGTTTTAGGCAATATTCTTAGGTTCATTCCTGCTGGACCTTAGTAGGATTCCTGGCAATCAGATACTGTGCAGGGCCAGAATTGTAAATATAAATTAATATTATGAAAATAGAAATGCCTGGCAAATGCATAACTACATCCATGCACAGATATGTGTACGTATCACCTTGGTGTGTGGCGATTTACCACAACCATACCAGAGTAAGAGCAAGACGCTGGTAGTCCATCACTGTTAGATACTGGTTTTCTGTTACAAAAATTCAGACTAATTTTAAGGGTTTTTTTAATATTTAAAAAAAGATAATTCAATACAAGCTATAATTTAATATTCTCAAACACATTCTTGATCTCTTTTTTTCTTAGCTTATTACTTATTAGCGTTTCACTAAATTATACTCTACCTTTGCCCAGATTCAGGGTTGGTTTTTGACAGTATAATACCACCATTCCCTTACTTTTTTATTAAAAAAAAAACCCAACACATTTTCCTTTTAATTCTTCCCTTTCCACATAAAGCCTTTTGTTACAGATGTGGGAATTATTATCCGTATATGTTCACATCTGAATAGGGATGATACTAATAACAAGACTAATGAAAGAGAGAATCACTACTGAGGGAGTGTTTTATGGTTTGAAAATATTGCTCAGATACTAAACGAGTTTTATCTCTGGAATAACTTTTCCTCTTACACTGTTATTACATCAGGGAACTTTATCCCCGATGCAATTCTTTTATGTCTTAGTTAATAAAGCTTCACGACTATCCTTTATGTATCTATAGTGACTCCTTATACCCACAGACATAAATCATCTCCAATCTTATCTCCTCTTTTATTTATAACTCTAGGAACACTTGTTTTCCAATTTTGCAGTGTCTCTCCAAATGCTCTATTGTAGATTTAAAGGAGTGAGTAGCAACTAAACCCTTTATTTCTGAATATTAGATATTAAATTCTTCACATAAAGAACTGCCTTTTTTTTTTCTTCTCTTTGGTTCTCACATTTTTGGGAACAACTGATGGAGGGAAGAGAAGGAAACAGGTAAGGGAGTAGTGCCTGAGGAATTACAGCCTCTGAAAGGACCCTAGATTTGACAGACCCTTACTGAAAGCAATGCACCCTTGCTGCAAAGTCCAGTCCCTGGCCTGAATGGGCAGAGCACTGCTGAAGTTGTGAACAGGTTAAGGGGTGGTTGAGCCTTCCCCTCTGCTCAGTCCGAGTGAGATGCATTGGGAGTGCTGGGTCCACGGCTGGCCATGGCTCCCCAGTACAGGAGAAAAAAAGGACATACCAGAGCAAGCCTCTTGCAATGCCACAGAGAAGTTGAAGGCACTGAAGCATCTTCCCCATGAAAGGCTGAGAGAAATGGGACTGATCCGCCTGGATGAGGGAAAGCTTGGGCCACAAAACACTGCACCGGCCACAAAAATTTTGCAGAGATGCCCCCACACATCATTTGTCTTCATCAGTTCCTCACATCCCTGACAGGATGGGACCATCTCCAAGAACAGGGGAAGGAAGTCTCTTTTCTTTCCTGATCATGGCTTCTTCAGCTGTTTCCCCTCGGAGATAACTAACCAAAGCCTTCATCCTGCAAGTACTTACATGAGCAATAAACTATCACAGGAGATATTCCATTAAAGCTGGTAACGTTACTGATGTGGTTAGAGCTCAAACACACACAAACATGAAAGAAAAGGCCTCTAAATATCTTTTTCTTTGAGTTCTGTTGATGGTTTTGGTGGTAGGAATGTTTGAGCACTGGAATGCAGAAATTACCATCTCATTTCACTGTTTAGCATCCATCGGATGCTGATAATGCTATCACTCTGGTGACTCCATTTCAGCCTTCTGTAACTTCAGCTATTTGAAAGCTTTGAGTTTCAGGTCAGCTGTAAATCTCTAGTCGAACAATCACCATCAGGTGCTGAAGAAACAGGAGAAGGTTTCAAAGTCTCCCTGGTGCCAGGGCATCCGGCATACCGAAAGGAAAGGAGTACATAGAAAAGCTCTGAACTTCCTGTCGTTATTTAAAAAAGCCCTTCAACTGTCAAGCATGAAAGAAGTAAGCTATTGTAATGGCCAGCACTCTCACCTCCCAGGGGGATGAAATATTTCAGAGCTTCATTACATCTCAAGATACACAATTAGCTGAGCCCCCACTAAAATACCTGCCATTCTTAATTTAATCCTTCAAAACAGTCAGAGCTGAAAATGATGCCAATGCTTCTTGGTAAAAAAAAAATAATTAAAAAATCTACACCTCTACATCTGTAAAACTGTTGTGTTTTTTTTTAAATAAGCAGGAAGAAATAAAGTAATCTTTATAGATCATTGTGACTTGAAGAGAAATATTTTTGGATGGCCATTATAAATTAATTTTCACAAGAGCACCTATGATCATAAGATCCCTATGCAAAGGCTGGAACTGGTTAACGTAGCTGACTCACTGTATTGTTTCAGCACTGTCATGTGACTCAAATAAGAAATGAATCTGGTAATTCATGTACCTTATATATTCATATCTCAGTTACTAAGATATATGATAAAGGCAGTAAAATGTAACTCAAGGAAATACCATAGAATGGAATTTGAGGAACAAAACGACTTCTCCTTCAACAGTAGTTTGAACAGTAGTAGGTCCTCTTAGATATTACTATGTTAACGGCTCTGGTAGCATGGAAAGCTAGACTCCAGGCTTTCCCAACGCAGCAAAAAAGCTGCTCTATTAAAAAAAAAAGAAAAGTTATTGAGCACTAGCCAAGATCACATAATTAATTATGGGCAAAACTAGATACAGTACCCAAATATGATGGAATTTATTTACTGGCTCAAAAAGAAGGGCTGGCTGAAGGCATGCATAGTTCCCCTTATCAGACTGCTCAGTATTTCTAAACATTTAGAAAGAATAAAGACAGTGAGGGCAGTATCTAGCTAATTAAGCTTTTTATATAGATGTATATAAATATCTCATGCTCTATGTCACTTTTTTTGGTTTCCACTGTTGTCTGATCGCTGTACAACATGTGGAAGCTAAAGCAAAAGGATGAAAGTATTTTTTCTCTTCTTTTCATTAGCTTTTTTTAATGTAAAGATTTGTTCTTTATGGTGGAAAGATCATAGAATCATAGAATTGCCTAGGTTGGAAGAGACCCTTAAGATCAAGTCCAACCACAGCCTAACCCTGACTAGTCCACCTCTAGATCGTGTCCTTAAGCACTTCATCCATACACCTGTTAAACACCTCCAGGGATCGTGACTCCACCACCTCCCTGGGCAGCCAGTTCCAATGCCTGAAAACCCTTTCAGTAAAGAAATTCTTCCAGATATCTAACCTAAATCTCCCCCGGTGCAATTTCAAGCCATTCCTTCTCAACCTATCGCTTGTCACTCTGACATCTCTGCCACCGCCATGCAGGTAGTTGTAGAGAGCAATAAGGTCTCCCTCAGCCTCCTTTCCTCAAGACTAAAAAGCCCCAGCTCCCTCAGCCACTCCTCACAGGACTTGTGCTTCAGACCCTTCACCAGCCTCATCGCCCCTCTCTGGACGCGCTCCAGCATCTCAACATCCCTCCTGTGGTGCCCAAAACTGGACACAGTACTCAAGATGCTACTGCGAATGACTAATGCCTAAGAAAAACCCCGCCAATTGTCAATACAAATGTGTCTTACAGAAGATTTCTTTTCCCTGCATGGCTGTGAGCTCTAGCCGAATTTCTCATATGAAAAAAAAGTGTCAGTTGAATTTCCAGAGCAAGAGAAAAAAAATAATCGTGACTAGGTCCATCTCATTCAGAGATCATTGGTCTCCTGTCAGAGAGACTCTCAGAAACAAGCAAGAGCATGGGGCTGTAATCAGGTCAGTAAAGGCTATCTGAATCTGAAGAAGTCATCAGCTGTTACCTGATGATTTAAACAATCAGCAGCTAAAGTTGCTTTATTTGCAGTTGTCCAGTTTTCCTTCAGCCACCTGACGCTAACAATCCTGTAAATGTTTGGCTTTCGTTTGAAAAAGTCTGTCAGGTTGTTGGGTTTTTTTATAAAGAAACCCTTCCACTGAAGTTTTGTTGTTTAACGACCCATGGATTACTCATATGTTATATTGTGTCACCTATCTTCAGCTGCAAATCCCAAATTAATTGGAAAAACCCCATAACAGTGCCTGATGCTCTGCTGTGCCGCTCAGCAGTGATGCTGGACTAATTCAAAAGCTCCTTTAAAAGAATTGTGGCATGTTTCCAAGGGGGGAAAAAATGAGTAAAAGAAAAGCAGCCTGCTAGCTGTATGATATTAAGAGTCAAGCTATTGTTTAAGAGAATTAAAATCACGGACTCCAGCTTCACAGACAGTCACACATTGTTTCGCTTTAAACATGCTAGTAGTTCTGTTGACTTCAGTGAGCCTCCTCACACGGCTTAGAGGTGCTGAGATATTATATATGTGCCAGGGAGAAACTCTTACCAAGCTTTTTCTTTAAGCACGGGTCCTCCCCTTTTCTACTGCCAAAAAAAATCTGGGCAATTAATGATGCTAAAAGTCCTCGCTGCCAGCTGTAAGCAGCAAACACGCACTCAAAAACTATCACAAGGAATTCTGGTGCAGTAGAGAGGAGCATCTGCTTTCAAAATGAGCTTTTTTCTACCCAGCAGGCTATAGGGCTGGGTAAAGAATATCCCAGGCTTTTTGTTCCACATACACTTTCTATTATTTATGATGCTAACTCACCGTGATGTTTCATGTTAATGTGAGTGCAGTGCTTTCTCTGTGTACAATAGAACCATAAATATATGTATACAAATTTATATGCATTAAATACATCTTTCCTTATGTCAAAATGGCACACACATGCTATTTGTATTTTTTTTTTTGCCAAGGTAACATGGAAATATCAGGCAATTTGACTGAAACAATTTCAATCGTGTCTGATTGAATGGCTGCCCACCTCTTCATGTGGAAATAAAAGCTTTTGTTCAAGTACAGATGAATTACTTCACTTAAACCCTGAGAAAAAAATTGATTTTGGCTGTGCATTCATTAGATCCAGATATATGCTATTAACTGTCCATAGCTGGTTTTACTAATAAATCACCCCTGAAGGGTTTTGTTGCAAGATGGCAAGAGAAGAATGCTCTTGTTTGTTTTGTTGTTGCTGTTGCTTTTATCAGTGTTGATTTATTTGTTTTGCTTTCTACTTAGGACCTCCTGGCAACAATAGGACAACGTTGGGATTTTTCAGAACAGAGATGTATGCTGTACCAAGAGTCCCAGCTAAAACATCTGCAGCTGACAGGAAGGAACGCGCAGACCTTACAGGTGGGGAAACTGAAAAAGAACACAGATAATTTCATAAACTGCTCGGCTGTTTTGCTAACACCTACCCATCACCTGGAGGAAAGAAAAAGTACATAGCTGTACATACATTCTTTAACATGCCCATTTTCCAGCCAGATTGCAACTGCATTTAGTAGAAGACCAAAATGCCATCATCTCCTCACTCCTATGCACCATGGGACAGGGTGAGCCTTTTCATATAATTTTTCCCCTAGCCGGGTGATGTATAAAAGGAACTCATCTATCCTGCTGTCCCACATAAATCCCAAGCAGCGTTAGCTCTGTTGTCTGAGCCATCTGTCCATGGAAATACAGACTCATTTCTCTTCCTGAAAATGTTAAGGATGAAAGGAATGCTTATCTCCTGCAAAATGCTTAAGCAACTATTTCAAGGAATTTGCCGTCCTAGGGATAGCAGTAAGAGAGAAAGCCCTAAAACATCTTGGCCTTTATGTCAGTCCATGCACATTAATTGTAACCTATATCTCATCTTTCCAACGATAAACTTTTTCAGAGGATGGAGTGGATTTCTTAGAGGATACTATACAAAACCCCCTTGTGTTTACAGCATTGTATACGGGTAGTAATATTACAGGGGCATCATGTGGTTATATGCTTTTATTTATTAGCCCAATTTATTTAACTAAAATCTGCCAGTTGGGATGCTTAGAAGTTATTGGACAGAATTATTCCTACTTTGCAAGAGACAACACTGCGATTTTTTTCCCTAATATACACATTTTTTATGACAACCACCTGTGCTCTTACTGAATTATTTTCCAGAACTGAAGTAATAATTTTAATGAAAGCCTCTATTTCCCTGGAAACATACATTTTTGAACCTTTTGTGACATATTTACAGCTTTAGTAGTGCATATTTCCCTCTTTGCTGACTGTACAAAGAGATTGTTAGTTTCTCACTCTCTTGTTTCTCTTACAATGACACCAGCAATTAACAGACACTCAAGGTATGTGGAAGATAATGACTAGGACAAGTATTTCTACTCCCCTTCCATTTCTAAACTTCCAAGACCCAACCTGCACACATTCTGCCTAAAGGCTCTGGTACTGTGAAAGTGGAATGTGAGAAAAACTGCTATAGCTGCCTCTTGCCTTTGTAAAAGGCTGTTATACTTCAACACAATTTATTCTAATACCATCAAAGTGATCCTTACCAGCAGCGTTTGGCTAGCAGAGGAGGCTGCATCTCTGTCATGTGAAGCTCTGCTTCTGGACCTGAAATTTGTCCTCGTAGTTACATACAAAATCTAAGCCCATCAGCTGAAGATCTGTTCGTACTGAGTAAGATCCTGGACGTCCTTTCTTGTTTCATCTACTAAAATCCAAACCAAATCTATTCTTAAAACACGCAAATACTGTCTATTCTCAAAACACACAAATTCTTTCTATTCTTAAAACATGCAAATTCTTATATTAAAGTTACATTAATTGTCTCTTAAGCTACATCTACATCAATCTACTCAGCATTATTACATTTCATTGAATCATTTAATGCTTCCTCCCACTGCTGTGCCATGCTTACACTAAAAAGCTGAAGGCTGCTGTCATGTTGTTTCATGTATAGAATAGTTGAGGTTTTAATTTTGGTGAGAAAGACTAGTTTTTCAGTCATGACCGCTCATGTTTCATTCTTTTCTAATGAGAATCTGTACCAAAGAGGATGGAGCTGCTTTAGATGTAATTTAGAAGCCTTGGGGGTGGCATAAATTATGGCAAACACAAGGAGTCCAACAAGCAACGTTTTATGCAGAACTGCCAAAGGACCGTATACTCTTGCCTCACTCCTCTCCCTGCCGTTCCTGACAGTAGGACGATGCATATGCTAAAGAGAAAAGGCTCTTCTGAAAGCAGCCTTGCAAAGAGCCTCAAATCTCCTTCTCAGAGAGTCCTCTCATGACTTCTGCATTGTCTGTTTTTACAAAGCCCGTCATGCTGGGGATTAGCAGTAGGTTGAGACTGCACACATTCAGCTATGAGAGAAAGGGAGCTGAGCAGGTTAGGCTACAAGTAACAATGTGCAGAAAGTGAGCGGCATGAGCCCAGCCTGTTGTCTTATTAAAAACAAAACAAAAAAAAAACCCAAACAAACAAAAAAAAACCCACCCCAAAAAATCCTCCTTTACTGTAATCCAGGCTGTCCATGAAAAAAAAAAGTTATATAGGAAATTAAATATGACAAGAAGGAGAATTAGTCTGCTTTTTGTAAGTTGGCTAAGGCTAGAGATATTACTACAGTGGTATTTTTCTGATGGAAAAATTGTCTTGTTTTTTCCTGAACTCATTGATTAAAACAGTAAAAAGAATTAAAAGCATGTTAATTTGCTAAGATCATTGGAGAAACAACTGTTTTTCCTGAGAACAATACTGTACTTCTAGTATGCATTTGCATTTCAGGAATGCTCGACTATCTTTCTAAAAAATAACAGGTGTTGTCTTCTCCTGCAGCCTTTCTCATATACTCAGCAGGTATAAGCTATTAACAGGTCCTCAGGCTGTTTAGGGAGCATGGTTGAGTTTATAAGACTCTCAAAACCAAAAACATTAGGTAGGGTGAAAAAAAAGTAAGACTTGCCTGATACCCTGTGTTTCATCTTTAATAATTTGCTGAAATCTTTAGCTCTACTGTCCACATACAGACAGTTGTGTTGGGCTTCCCTACTTCATGCCGTAGTTTGGCTCCAACCTTGATTTTCAGGGATTTTTGACATGTCATGGTTTATCACCCTACTTTATGCAGCAGGGAAACATATTTACAGCCTCCTGAACCTCTGCATTGTGTCTCTAAGTACAACATATAAATTTACGTGCATACCAGGAATCCCTATGCATCTAGTGAAATCCACATGTAACTTTCTGTGCCCATATTCCATCATATTTTTACATGAACACATGGCTTTTATAACAGATCCTGCTCATAATTTGAGGCCCTCCTTTTTCTGTGATCCAGCCATGGGATGGATTTTTCATTAATAGGGCCCTAAGTCTTTACACTTGACTTTGGAAAAAGAGCAGGCAGTAGTGCCAAGTTTTGAACTTCTGCGCTCATTATAATGCAGTCTGTTGTGTCACACAGATTCAAGACTGTAATTCTGGGAGAAAACAGAGTCCAGATCCTCAAATGGGTCTTGTTGGTCAGAAGGCTTTACTGCACGTTTGACAGCCACAGTCCTGGGCATGTTGCTGAGGATAATTGGTGGCTCTGAGCTGATCCATCAGTGTACAAGGAGTGGAACTTGGGGGGATTTCTTCACCCAAATAAGTAGCATGCTACGATGTGTGCATGCTTTGGCAAACTGCCTCAGTTTTAATCATTTAGCACAAAGGCCTTCCTTTTTGTGTCAGGTTTCATTCAGCTGTTTTCCAGCTCCCTTTTTTGTAACAGACTCCTACCCATCAATGCCCAGCCCCAGTAGAAATGTGCGTTCCCATATCAGGAGTATCCTTTTTCACAGAATCATAGAATATCCCAAGTTGGAAGGGACCCATAAGGACCATCGAGTCCAACTCCTGGCTCCACACAGAGCCAGCCAAGTCAGACCATGGGACTGAGGGCATCATCCAGACGCTTCTTGACCTCAACCAAGCTCGGTGCTGTGACCACTTCCCTGGGGACCCTGTTTCAGTGCCTGACCACCCTCTCAGTGAAGAACCTCTTCCTAATATCCAATCTAAACCTCCCCTGTCGCAGCTTCATGCTGTTCCCTCAGGTTCTATCTCTGGTCACCAAAGAGAGATTGGCACCTGTCCCACTCACTTCCCCTTGTCAGGAAGCCATAGACCATGATGAGGTCTCCCCTCAATCTCCTTTTCTCTAGGCTTAAAAAACCAAGGGACTTCAGCCTCTCCTCGTAAGACTTCCCGAGTCTATTTGTTCCTAATAAGCCTGTATGTGGTGCCATTCAGAAAAACTGGGAAAACGGGGAATACTGTTAAGTGGATATCACTAATACCTTGAATCGTCCTTACATCTTCCATCACAGGATCTTTCCACCTCCAGAGAAACACCAAGACTGTGTTCAAGTGGATAATGTTTTCATGAAGCACCTGTGTATATCTTTAACATTAATTAAGCACTGATACACCTTTGTGGGAACCCCGACATCTATAGTTGCAGAATAAGTGACAGATAAACTCTTCTTACAGGGGAGACTTGAATTATGGAGAGTTAAGAAACACACAGGAAATCTTTTGACACAGCCAAGATAATTCTTACCCAGGGCTGCCTACAGTTACCCTGTGTTGCTGCTGGTTTAGCTTCAACTGGTTTATATAACTGAATAGAGTTAAGTACCTTTTTACTGCTGATCTTTGAGAATGGTCTGTGCAGTGCCTGAGACATGGGACATCATGCCATAAAGGCATCGATGGTAAATAGAAGGAAGGCCTGTATCTCTTTTTAGGTACCTAGTAAAGCTCTGCCTGGGTTTTGTGTTGGGACCTGGCCATCCTTTGCTGATTATTTTGTGAGAAAAACGTTCGAAAAGCACTCCTCCTTTACATTTTGGGAAAAGGGCTGAACTGACAGCTCCCAAAGTTGAAATTAACTGGCAGGTCATAAAAAAGTTTGGGCATTACACATTAAGACTTTACTGCATCAACCTGTCAATGCTTTAAACGCAGCCCCAGAGGAACCGTTCCCAGAAGTGTGTCAACATCTTGGATCTTCTTGGAGATGGTAGAGTGCCAATCAGTGCTAATTGTGGTGATGGTTTATATCACATACACTCCCTAACTGCCAGCCAACAGCAAGGCCAAAAACCGTAGACTTTTTTAATTCAACCTTTATTATCTGTTTATCATTATATGCATTTACAAGGTATGCATCATTGCAGCATCTGGACACACTTTGCAGTTACATGCACTAGAACTGAATCCACTGGCACTGTTAATATTGTTAAGTATTTATTATATCCCAGCATCGTTTCCATTGTCTTGTACACAGTCTGAAACTGCTGGAAAGACAGATTTTGTCCCAGGGACCTTAAAGCGTAGACAGGCAATTTTTTTCCAAATAGTAGAGCAATGGCATTATGGGGGTCAGCCCTGGCTTTTATTTCTTAACTTTCAGCATTAATGAAAACACAATTCAAACTAATTAATTTGCGCTCTCATGACCAAGGCCAAAAAAGACTCTGCCTTTTCATAAGGCTGCGAATGGAACATCCTGAAACAAGACATCAGAAGTATCTCTCTGTAATGGATATTATTTTAGAGAAGACCAATGCTGATACATAAAACTAATAGATACGTCACTTTACCTCCAGGAATTGCTGTTTATGTTTCTCAGTACCTCCCGAGTTTGATGTATTCTGAGAACTATGAGATTAGGATTTGAAGGCTGAAGTCAGGCAGCACTGAAGGTCTTTCTGAACATACTTTAAAATTTCTGTTGAAGGGTACAAACAAGATTTATTAGATTTTATTGTTTCATGGTGTGTGATGTCACTAGAAATCTTGGATGAGAACATAAACTTGTTCCTTTAAATTGTGAGAATAATTTTTTCCTTATGCATTAACCATTTTAAACTGGTTATCATCTTGGATTACATGCATTTGGACAAGTAACTAATTTTACACCCTTATACTTACATCCCAGTGAAGCACTTGTACATTGCAATTTTCAAACCTCACATACAGCAGAATCTCACTGCTAAGGTTCACTTGCTGTCCTCAGAAAGTACTCAAATGTATTCTCCTTAAGTATATCAGTAGTTCGCATGATTCTCTTTAAGCCAAAACAAATAATATCTTTAGATTAAAAAGGAAAACAAAATTCAAACCTGCTGTGGTTTTCCTTAACTTACAAGAACCTAAAAAAATGATAGTGGATTTCAGCAAATTCATATGGTGTGCTTTCATCTGGTGAAATTTTAAGTTAATATCATGAATTGCAAATGGGAACCTGATATTTGAGGCTGAGGCATGTTCTAATTTTATCTTGTAACATCCCAAAAGAGAACACTAGTAATAAAGTGGAAAACACAACAGTATCTGCAAAAATGCTGGGTCTAGATTCCCAGGTGTCTGGAAACAGAAAGCCTGAAAGCAAAAGAGTTGAACCAGCCAGACTGAGACCCTGTAGATACCCAGCAGGGCCGGTGCGTTCACTGTAGGTTCCCTTGCCCAAATAGGAAGTCAGCTGCTCTGAGCCCCACATCCGGGCACCACATGTTGCCAGTAAAGACATTGCATCAAAAAGCAGATCCAAAATGGGTCCCACCAATGGCCTTTTAAGCTCTGAAGTTGCATTTCTCCTGAGCCTACACTACTAGCTCAGATACTATTGAAGCACAGGAGTAAATCTGTCAGTCACTGTGCCCCAGATTTCCTTTATTCTTTGCCCCAGATTTTCTCTATCTTTTACACTAGCCTGCATTGTGAAAGCAAGTCCATAGTAGTGCAACAAGTCAAAAATTCAGAGCCCCAGGGCTGCTGCTTTGTGGTAAGGTGCAGAAGAAGCTCCCATTCATCTCCCATTGAAAACAAATTCCTTAACATCTTTAGAAGTGTTTAGGACACAGATAATTTCTCTCACCTGCTTCAGTACTTTATTGCTTCAGGGCTTGGGCTCTTGACTTGCTTCTAAAAATGGTAACAAATACTTGTGCTTTGCCTTATTTTCATTGTCATGTTAATGTCAAGAAATAATTTGTAAAGAGGGTAAGAGGGTTGCTCCTTTCTGTATAGCTTTTTCTCAGGGAGAAATGGCCGAATATCTTCAAACTCTGCTTAAAAACAAACAAACAAAAAGAAAGGATGCACATCAGTTATATAAAATTGGAGTCCACAATAGAAAACCACGGGTATGCTTATGCCTGGGATAAATCTTGTTAGTATTGTCTACTTGAGAATAAGAAGAGAAAGGCAAAATGGAAGTCCAAGTGTTTTGTAGAACGTCCTGTGAATCCATAGACAGCCACAGGTACCCACCAGCAAACACAGACATTTGTAACACCATGAGCCTTTCAAAGGTGCAGTTAAACAAGCACAATTCTGCATAACCCAGCAAAACTTCTGGACACATTTTACTTTCCAGAAATCCAGCTGACTGTGGTATTTTTGTTAGTGGGAAGTGACTGTGAGTAGAGGGATTTGAATAAATATTTATTTATGTGCAATTATGTCATCTGCTGGATGCTCCATTATTTTTCTGGCACAAGGAGTGATTAAATGGAAAGGGTAAAAGGCATGAATGAATGTATGACCTGTCACTGTTCTGTTTTTGTTACGGCGAAACAAGGCGACGGTGGCCCAGAAACGCTCACCCACATCATGTAAATGCCCCACAGGGCTTTGGTCCTACCATTGCCAGCTGTACATCTGCCATCCTATGGTTTGTTCCCTCAAAAATGGATTAAGCTGACATAGTTTAATTTTTATATATACATATATTTTTAATTTTTTTTTTGTAATCGCAACCTTTCCTTATTAAATATACTCTAAGAATTAGGGATAATGTGTTGTTTATTAAAGCCATATTTTGCTAATAACATTTTGCAAGAGTTCAGGTTACACAGAGCACTATTCTTTACTCCTTTTTAAGGAGGTGCTGTAATTTTGGAAAACAACATGTGCCCCATTTGAAGCCTGGGTTGCTATGGCAAATTCACATTTCAATTCAGTCATGTATAAATAATAACATTAAACTGCGTGCAAATGGCCAGGGTGAAGGTTAAATAAGCCTCCCAAGTACCCTTAACTTGGAGCAAGATGCTTTTTCCTGCCAAGCCTTACAGTTCCTGCAACTGTTTCCCTTACAGCCTCCGTGTGTGTCATATGCACTTCCAACTGCGTTTTTGTACCTTTGGTTGTTCTGAACTTCTTGGCTCTTGGACAGTTTCTGGGTATGCCTCAAAGGGAGATTCTTTGGCCTTGATAAAGATGAGTTTTATGAAAAGGTAGACCCCAGACAGCATCCAAACCAGCTGAATACTTGCAGTTGATACCTAATATCTCTGTACACAGTCAAGAAAGTTCTCTCCTGATACATAATGCAGATGAGTGCTGTGGGGTAGCAGAAAGCACTCAAAACCCAGTAACTCCAGTAAAACCAGGACTGCTGACACCACCACAGTCAGCCTGTTCCACCTTTTCACAAATTCACTGTTCAGGAAAATCACAGTTTGCCTGGTTCTTCTATGTTGGTTCTTCTTCTCTAATGCGACACTGGAGGAGTCTTTGTCTTTCACAACTGAGAAGAAACTTGTGGTGTTTAAAAACAATTAGTAATAATAAAAGGGATCTCCAAGGACATTAGCTTATTTACTCTTCTTGTACTGTAGGTCTGCTTATTTTGGCATAAGTGGGGGTTTTGTTGTTTCTTTGTCAATTTTGAGCACATATCAGAGATAACAATGATGGTTTGCACAGAGTGTTGTATTCCTAGAATAATGAAAACTGTGTGTTATTGTACAGCAAATATAAATATACTCTGAAGAGGGAATGGATCATATTGGTCACTACTGCCCTGCCTGCAAGACATCAAAGATGTGAAGGCAGAAATGTCAAAAAAATAGATAGTGGTTCTGGGTCTCCAGCACATTCACCCCTGTGAGCTTTTGTGTTCCCTTCATAAATGCTGTTATTTCATAGAATCATAGAATCACCTGTATTGGAAGATATCCCTTTAGATCATCGAGTCCAACCATAACCTAACCCTGACTAGTCCACCTCTAAATTGTGTCCTTAAGGACTTCATCCACACACCTTTTAAATACCTCCAGAGATGGTGACTCCACCACCTCCCTGGGCAGCCTGTTCCAAGGGCTGACAACCCTTTAAGTTAAGAAATCCTTCCTAACCTAAATCTCCCCTTGTGCAATTTTAAGCCATTTCCTCTTGTCCTATTGCTTGTCACCTGAGAGAAGAGACCAACCCAAACATCTCTGCAACCACCTTGCAGGTAGTTGTAGAGAGTGATAACGTCTCCCCTCAGCCTCCTTTCCTCAAGACTAAAAAGCCTCAGCTCCCTCAACTGCTGCTCATACGACTTGTGCTCCAGACCCTTCACCAGCTTTGTCGCCCTCCTCTGGACGCGCTCCAGCATCTCAACATCCTTCTTGTAGTGAGGCACCCAAAACTGAACACAGTATACTGACAGTTTAAAGGTAGAAATGTAGGAACTATTTTTTCTAAAACATTAAGGAATTAAGTTACCGACAGATTATATGAATAAAACCAGTGAATCACACGTCAGCAAAACCAATTCCAAGTTAGCAGAGAAATTAATTATCTAATTTATCGATTTCCAAGTCTGAGATCACCTCATACTCTTCTCAGCAGCCAAAGGGCGGGGACTGAAAGGCTCTTTTCAGGAGACGGTCCCAGGATACACCCTTTGCTCTTTCTGCATTTCTTTCTATCTTTCTCTTTTACTTTTCTGTCTGTCTTTTGGGTTTCTATTCCCAAGAGGGACCTAGAACTGCAGGGGCTCTTTCCACAGCTGCTGAGCATGACCGCTGCTGAGCACGAGGAGCAGTTCCTCCGGGAGAGCAGCAGGGATGACCCAAGTGCAGGGCTTGACCTCCCACCTCCTCCCGCCTGGCCTTATCTACACTGCCCTGTGATCCTGCTCCTTCAGAGAGGCTTACCAGGATAAATAAATAATGCATATACTGGCCACGGAGCCGCAGAGGTGGTGGCAGCCCAGAATGTCTGTCTCTTGGGAATGATGATATTTTGAGACCCGTGTTTGCGGTGCGCTGGAATGAAATGATTTATTTAACTTCCACACAGGCTGCATCATGTTTGTGAAGCTGCACGCCTGGAAGAATAAAATTTTATAACAAAATTAAACTATTGTTAAATTATCTTCCCACAGTTTTCATCTTCTTTCAGATTTTATTCTGCTGCTGCTATCCTGTTTTAGCAAATGAAAAAAAAAGCCCAGACATTTATTCAAGTAATTGGTAATTATTTTAATGGTTTAAATTAATTCAGATGATTTTATATATCATGTGGTATGTGAGTTAAATACTGTAACTTTCAAATTCTCTCTTGCTTTTTTTTTTAATTGAAGAGCGGTTACAATGCTACTTAACACAGACCAAGATTTGAGCTGCTACCAGCTCTTGGTGTAGCAGTTTAAATATTAAGAAAACACACATAAATAGGAAAAAACCCAACTTACAATAATGTAGTGAATCTTCACAGTACAGATGGCTCTTTAAACTGATTTTTCCACCTGATTTTTTTCCTCAGAAACTTCTGCTGTCCTTTTGACGTTTGGTTTTCGGGAAACCAAATCCTTTCCAACTACCAAGCAATTACATGGCACCAGTTACACTGGGGGTATTTCCCCATCAAAATCCCAAGCTACCTTCTTCCCCCTGTCCTTCCTGCCCCATACTTTTGACAACACTGATTTACGTAAGGAAGGAAAACTGTATCAGATCTGAGCATTGCCTTGAGAAAAGAGAATAAAATGTTGAATCACTGCCAGCTCTACTGTCTTGGAACAACCCCTGCTATGAAAGCTCACACCACTATTATTGCTATAAAAATTTCTCTTCTCAGTATGGTCAAGAGCTTTTCTCTAATCTTACCGATTTCGGGCCGACTGTCTTTTCTTTAGTAACAGTGTATTTTAAAAATCTCCGCAGGTCTGACCACCTCCAGAAGCTGCTAGCTGTCGAAGCTGGGAAAAACAACAACAAGGAGACTTTATTTCCCATGATTTAACTCCAGAAATGTTGCACATGTGCTTAATTTGAAGTATGTGTGTATTCTCACTGGAGTCAGTGGGAATACACAGATGACTAAAGGTAAGCAGATGTGTAAGTTGCAGGATCTGTGCCTGAAATTAAGACAAGCTTCAGTAAGTGAAAACTGCAACAGAAGGGGAAATCAAAGATGACAGAAGCAATAAACAGTAATAATATTGTGGAGTCAACTTAAGACACATTTATATCATGACCATCATCACACCATATTTCAAATTTAAAAAAAAAAAAGTTAAAATGAATTCCCAATCACAAATAATTTTCTCTTCTTAAAGGGAGATACCTAGAGGCATAGGAGCTAAGTCCGGAGAATGGAACCAAAGGAGGAGATAGTAGGGTTTCAGGTTGTTGAAAGGCAGCATTTCAAGTAACATGCTCACTGTACAATACAGAAAAAACCCTCAGGCATCTACCTCCATGGCAAAAATGTTATAAAAGCAAGAAGCAATCGATTAAGAGATGACCAAAAAAAAAAAAAAAAAAATCAAGAAAAGATGACTTTGAATTTGCCTTTTGAAATCAAGGAGAAGCAGCAAGGTCCTTCTGTGCTGAAAACAATGAGTCAGCACCTGTTTAAAGTGATTCTTTTTTTATTTTTGGCTTAGCACCTCTGCTCTTTGAATGATACTGAGAATGACAGATGATCACTAAAGACCTTGAGGTGACTGGCTTGTGGGTGGCAACTGTGGGTGGTCTGGAAGGGGACGGAGATAGGAGCTTAGTAAGATTTTACTTTTTTTTCAGAGGAAAAAGAGATAAAGATAAATTCTCAGCTCAAATTTATGATCTACATTACCTGTGTCTTGAAAGTTTTATGCTGACCGAATCAGGATGATTTCTCATGTCTAGCACTCAGTGTGAGCTCACAGTACAACAAGGAATGGGGCTTTTGTCCTTAATATTCATTTTGGCGTTCACTCCAGTGCAGAGACGGGGCTGAGTCACAGCTTTTGGAGTCATAGTCACATCAGAAAAATCCTGATGTTTGAGGGCACTTGGACTGATAGTTTTGACTCAAATCATCCCTGATCTTCTGTAAACAATTTGGCATCCTTCCTATTTGTACATACTCAGTGAATGATGTGAACCAGGAAAGAAAACAAGTACGCTAAAATAATCCTTTCCCCCCTGTTGTGCGTGTGAATGAAACAGAGTCCGTCAGAAAGGAGGATATCTGCCAGTATCAGCAGGGAGGTTATTATCTTTGCATATGTTGCTTGCTAAGAAAATCCCTGTTAAGAACTGTTGTGGTGATACACAGGATTGAGGAAGGATGCATTTCCAGTATATGCATTTGCATCAGTCTGGCTTTTTAATTTCCTGGGTCTCTCAAACCATCCTGGGTCAGCAGCGTGCCACCCCTCAAGAGGGAAACTCAAACTGCATTCAGCTTTGTTGGGACAAGACAGGGCTCAACAATGCTGCCAAGCAGCTTCCAACTTAATGCACTCACAGACAGGACCTATGTGATGTGGTTGTTGCTGATACTGTAGCTCTGGATGGCTCAGGACTGTCCCCTCAGTCCCCTTCTTTTATGTCCCCATGCTGCACCTGTCTTCCCTTTCCACAACTCTCCCCCTGTAAAAAAAGAACAAGAAAAACCGAGGGGAGCCACAATCAGTGTGTTTTTTCAACTGCTCAATGCCTTAAATTTAACAGAGCTTAGCAAGCGGCCAACAGGTGAGAAAGGAGGAGGGAGGGAAAGAGAAGGCTCGTATCCTTCCATGCATGTTTGTTCCCATCTGTTCCCCAACTCCTGCTTTTGATTTCATGCGAGCGTAAACCACAAGCAAACACCGAAGGCTAGAGGAGGAGCAGCACGTGAAATCCTGATCAGTCATTAATATGGGACAGAGCATAAGGATTCACCAACTCCCAAGAAACAGCTTGCAAAGGAAGCGGGGGAAAGGTCAGCAATGGCAATGTTATTGGGGTTGTATTTTTTAAAGAAAGAGCAGGATCCCAAAATAAAAACTGCACCATTGGTGGTCACTAGTGCCGTGCTTAAGCTGTCATCTGTTGAATCTGGCAGTCCACACATCATTCAACAGACAAATGCCTTTACCAGAACCCTCTGGACAAGGAGAATATACAGCATGCACATTTAAACCAGACTGCTGGGGCTGGGGGAAAAAACTCTGTTGGTGGTCACAGACGCCGAAGAATCAGGTATAGGAAACTCTGCGCAAAGCAGACGTACACTCAGAGGAGAAAAAATAATGCAAAGCAAACCTTTTTTCTTCCCCCCCCCCCCGCCCCCCTTCTTATCCAACATTTTGGTAATCCAGGCTAATTGCATGGTAATGCAGCCGCTCATTAATTTAAGAGTATACAGAGATTACGTTTGTGTGCCTAAACTGGAAGTGGTCTTTCCTTTCAGGTAGCCACAGAGATGTACAATTTGCTTGGGGAAAGTGGGGCATATTTTATCTGCTCTCATCCCGGCCTGCTAAAGGAACCACATATGGCTAGAGGTACTCTGCAATCCATTAAACACGCCATAGCAAAGTCTTTTCAGCCGTGTGCCATGTGGTGAGTCTCAGCAGAGCAAGAGATGGTGGGATTTTTTGCAGATGGTTGCATGGGCTCAGAAATCCCAAGCCTGTGCAAACATTAAAAAAAACCAAAAACAACAAACCCTCAAAATATTTGAACTGGAAAACACACTCATCTGCTGTAATGCCTGTGGATTTCTTAAAAAAATACAGGACCTTCTTTTCCAGTCATCCTCTCAAATGTGAAGTAGGATAATGAAGAAGAATTCTAAACAACTTCATTGCAGCATGTTTTCATAAGCTATTTACAGCCGTTTCAGTTTATTCGTTTATGTACATTATGTCTCAGTTTTCAGGCGAAAACAAACCTTTCCTGGGGGTAGTTTCATCCAAGTTTTGTCTTCTGCTTCATTGTTCTTCGACGTACTCCATGGAAACAGGCATATTGCTGGAATAGCCTCCTTTCGCATGAACATTGGCATGAGGTTTCAAGGACCAGAAATGATGCCTGGGGCTTTTAAAGGGTATTTCTGGGGCAAGGCAGTCCCTGAAACTCCATCAGGAATGCTAAGTTTGGGAACAAACTGACCCAGAGTGTTACTTTTCGAAGGCGCTTCGATGTGACACAGCGCAGTCTGAACGCTCTCTCCCCTGTGCAGTTGGTGCCATCACTGTGCCAATGTTCTTTGAGTACATTATCCAGGTTTGTTACTTCAGTCTCACTGTTTTTTCTTTCCCTCTCAACAGGCTATGACTAGGATTAGTATTTTCTATGTCATCTGCTGCATACATGTGTGAGGGGATGAGAAAATGAACCTTTTTATAGCCAAGGGCAGAGAATCATAGAATCATAGAATGTGTAAGGTTAGAAGGGACCTTTAGAAGCCATCTAGTCCACCTCCCCTGCAGTAAGCAGGGACATCTTCGCTAGATCAGGTCGCTCAGAGCTCCATCAAGCCTGACCTTGAATATCTCCAGGGATGGGGCCTCCACCACGTCTCTGGGCAACCTGTGCCAATGATCCACCACGTTCATATTAAAGAACTTTTTCCTAATATCCAACCTAAATCTCCCCTTTTAAAATTTAAAACCATTACCCCAACATGCCCTCATGAACAGTTCTTCCCCAGCTTTCTTATAGGCACCTGAGTTGTTAAGAACCTCAGCCTTTTCCTCATCGTTTGTCACCAGCTCTCCATTGTTGCTCATTGGGGGGTACACCCCTTTAACCTTCCTTTTCTGGTTCATGTACCTGTAGAAGCCCTTCTTGTTTTTCTTGGCATCCCTTGCCAAGTTCAGCTCAAATCACGCCTTGGCCTTCCTAACCTCATCCCCACACACCCAAGCAGCATCCCTGCACTTTTCCCAGAATACCTGTCCGTGCTTCCACTGCCTGTTTGCTTCTATCTTGACTCCATATACTATTTCCTTTTCACAAGATATTTTCCAGCATACAACACAGAAGTAAAATTATTAAAATGTTACTTCTACAGAATTTTCCAATTCCTTTTGTTTATTCCTAATCTACATCATCCAGGCCTCCTGTGCTTTTGGGTGAGCAGTCAGTTTGTAGTCCAACACATGAATTATCATTGCATGCCAAAGAAAGCTTAGGAATTGCCCAGACTATTTCAAAACCTAGAAAAAGTAGGAGGTTGTATCTGGCAGCAGCAACATGCATTAAACATTCTCAAAGAAAGCTTTGTTATCAAGAAGAGGCAACCCTGTTGGATCAAGGAGGACCAACATAAATCTTCATTCAGGGCTTTAAGCATACCAGGAAGTATTCTGAAATTAAAAAAGCTTTTTTTCTCTCTTCTTTTTCTTTTCCCCATAAAAGTGGGGTTTTTTTCTGTACCTCCTAAGCCTCTCCTCTGTGCTTCTAGGTTTTAGCCTCTTAGGAAATAAAAGACCTCTCTGATTATCCCTTGGGCTGGATGTATCGAATGCAGCAGAATCAAATGAAACCACGCGTTAGCCTACACATCAGATTGTTCCTAAAAACACTGCATACTTCAAGAGTTGCTTTGGGTTGACTTTCCTGAAGCATACAGCCTCTACTCCCTTGCAGGCAACAGTGGTGGAACAACCTCTGCTCTTGCTACACCGATTTACAAAACTTGAGCCGGTCAGCATTTCTCAGACTGCCTGCAGTACAGAACCGAGCCCCGCAGCTGCCTTCCCTCTGTCAAATGCCACACACACAACTATAAACCACCAGAAGGAATTGCACCAGACCTGACTGGAACTTCTTTGAGACGTGAAAAGCATTTGTGTAGTCATTTCCCTCGTTTTTCCACTTCTGTTTACATCCATTCTTCCCTTGCTGCACAGGAGGTTTGGATGCCACATTGGAAAGCTTAGCCCTACTACGTATTTTTGAAAACTCCCTGGCTAGTTTTGTAAGAAACTGCCCATCACCAAGTGCTCCTCCCAGAGAGGAGTGATGCAGTGCTTTCAAAGTAAGCTCTTCGTCCTGAAGGAGGAAACATAAACAATCCAGATGAACATGTCAGAGAGCTGCCAATTCTTCTGATCCAGCCTGGAATCCAGCAGCGTTTCGGTGGTGGTGGTGGTCCAGTTCTTAGAATTGTGTATGACATGGGAAACTCAATTTTCATTGATTTATAAATAATTCACTTCTAACCCTTGGGACTACAGAGAAAAAGAAAAAAAAAAAGATTATAACATGGACTAGAATAGCATAACAAAGGGGCAAACGAAATCTCTCCCAAATTCTTCACAGTTGCATGATTTTTGAGCAGTGTAACTTATTAAGGAGTTTCTGACTCACGATCTTGAACTACTTAGTGGCAACAATGTGCATGCTACACCGATTCCCCCAAAGAAAGCAAGCGCCCTACAAGCACTCAGCCAGCCTGGGGACAGCAAGACACCCTCCCACAGCCGCATGCTGGGGTGGGAACTACAGCTGGCTGACACCACGTGGCTGAGTAACCGACACCTGAGATGATGCACTGACACAGGGAAGCTTTGCTTAGGGAGGTAGGTTTGGGATGGTTTTGTTTTGTTTCAGAAGCACAATTGGAATAGCAGCAGTACCAAAAAAACCCCCCACCAAATCCTCAGCCTCTTTTTGCAGCTCTATCAGTTTATCACCAAATGTGTTAGGTTAGAAGGGACCTTTAGAGGTCATCTAGTCCAACACCCCCTGCAGTAACCAGGGACACCTTTAAGTAGATCTGGTTGTTTAGAGCTTCATCATGCCTGACCTTGAATGTCTCCAGGGATTGGGCCTCCACCACCTCTCTGTGCAACCTGTTCCAAACAGACCAGTTTGGTCCAATGAAACCCAGTAGTCCTCTGCAGAAGCCCAGTTTGGTCCAATGAAACCCAGTAGTCCTCTGCAGAAGCCCTTAGTCTGTGTCAGCACAGCCACTCTACTGGCAACAGGCCATGGATGGTGAGTAACAAATTCTCCTGCCCAAAGCGTCATTCTAAAAGTACTTTGGGTAGTGATTTGCTGTCTTGTTGGCTGCATGGAGAGGAAGGATGAGGTAAGGAAGAGAAGCATGAATTTGGAGATGGAGCCTCCCATCACCTAAGAATCTGCAATGTGTGGAATATTTGGAACCTCTGTGGTTGGGAGGCTCTGGAATGTGGTTAAAATAATGCGCAAATTAAAAACCAAAAATCCTACCAAAGCGTTTGACTGAATGTACCTTCACTGAGCTGGGGCCAGCTGGGAATTTCCTTAAGCCCTAGAATGAAGTGAGGTTTCTGATGCAGATAGCCCACAGTGGAGCAACAACGTTACATGGATTTTATGAGTTTCAATAACTCTGCTTTAATCAGAAAATTAGAAGTAACCTAGAAACCCCCTACGGCCTGATTTGCTACTCTATTAAACCAGTATAGCACCAGAGTAATATCATGTTTTTCAATGGAGTTATGCTGGCATAAAATTGATGTTGGGGGCGGGTGAATCAGGCCCCAAGACTGCTATGAATTATTTTCTTTCTATCTAACATTCTACTGTTCAAGTGAAAAAACATGGTGGAGTTGGGAATGAATCCCAAAAGCAAGGCAACCTGAAAGGCTTGACAGAGAAAGATGTGGGTTTAGTGCTATTTTAATCATTCTAATACACAGAATATAAGTCTTCATCTAATCAACCCACCAGCCCCAGCTCCTAATAAATTAGCAACTTGCATTATGCACTGACATCAGTAAAACGTTGGAAAACAATGGAAAAATCCAAATGTCAAATGTTTGGATAAGATTTACTGATTATTATTTTTCTGAACACAAAAGCTAAAATATTTACCCTCTGGTATCAGCAATAACTTTGTAAACTGCAACGTAAGCAAAGAACTTAGTGGTACATGTGTGTTACATATCTACAAGAAAATAGGTAATTGCATTAAATTGAAGAATGCTATGCTGATTAACAGCAAGAAAGAATAGCCTTTACAATGCAATGAGAGTTTAACTTAAGCGAGCCAGTGCAGTTTTGTACCATTTTGTACCATCTCAGTATTGTAATGTTTACTAAATACTTGCAAAATCACGTGAAATTGCTTAAAAATGGAAATCTGCTAAACAAGCAGAACAAAAACATCTGTAAGCAATATAACATCCGAACATAAAAATATTAACCAGGAGAAAAATGCTGCCAAACATATACATAATTATTGTGCTTCATTAGACCCAGCTCTGATGAACCTCACTTAAACTTCCAAATACATTCGAGATACAATCCGCTCTCGCCCTACTTTTACATCCAAGGAATCCTTAATAGGATCCTTACCTGGAGGTCAGCAGAGACCTGCTGGTGTGAGAGAAAGAAGAAATCAGGCACTCGGCTTACAGCTTGTCAGGAGAGACATGACCACTTAGGATTTCAGTACCTTAACTAGAATGAATTCAAAAACCCTAAAGTGCAATTTTTGCCGCCAGGAACTGTACAACTCAAGCATGCAAAATGAAGCAATCTGGTATCTTAACGCCAAAGTAAGTTCACTTAAAATTTCTGAAAAAAAACCCCAACTTTGCCAACTCAATGTCTGCTGCATACAACCAGGCACTAATGAGGGATAAACACGGAAAGGTAAATGGCCGGCTTCCTGTACAAATACTTGACTTCATCTTAAATATTCAGCCGAAATCCCCTTACAGTCTTAATTCAAAACTGAATCTATAACTTTTTTGCCCCATACTTACATGGGGCTTTAGCATTTGTGCAATACAGAGCATCAGAGAAGAAGCTGAAGCCAAAACTGATCCTCAGCAAGCATCAACATGCCTTAGAGACATCCAAAACTGTAGAATTTATGTGCTTTTTCTGTTCCATACTACTGTCAAAACAATTAAAGATCTTCTACTTAATTTAGGTTTGAGTACTTATATAGAACCACATTCATCTACCAGTGTACACTCTACAATACGTTTTTCCTAGACAAGTCCAAAAGCTTCCTGAGGTCCCAAACACCTAAAAAGTGTTTTTATTGTTTTAATCCCAACAATTAAAAACATAAACTCTGATCTTAACCTTGTTAGCCCAAGTATTTCTATGGCACTCTCTGAGCCGCACCCTTTTTCTCTGCCTCTGCTGACTCCCATCCCACCACACATACTAGCCATGGAGAATCCGGTTCCTGGTCTAGAGCAGACCTCCAAGGCTGAGAGATCAGTTCATCTCAAGAAGAAAAATAAATCCACTTGGTTTGTGACTGTGCAGCACACTCACAAGAAGAATTTCATGTGCACACAACTGAGCACCTCACAGACACACAATGCTCAGCGGTTTTCAAGGTGGCACTGCCAGGAGATTCAGTCAGATGATTACCTATTGCTGCCATTAGTGCCAGGGGAAAAAAAAGCAAACAACTAAAATGTCCCCATGAAATGTCCAGCTAGAAGTCACATGCAGAAAAAAATCGCCATGCTCTTATTTTATTAGACATAACAACAGAAAGTGTGTAGCACTACTTGTGTGTAACTGACTCTTGAAATAGGAGAAAAGAGAACCAGTGCTCTACCTTAAACATGTCACACGAATCACAAAAAGCAAGTTTTGAGGAAATTTCCTGCAGCAATTCTGGCAACATATCACTGAATTAAAAAAATGTGCTTCCCTCTCTTTACAATAATTTTGCATAATGAGACCTAGAAGCAAGAACTCATGGGAAGGAAAACAAATCAAGGGCAAGATTAAGCTGCAATTTTCAACATTCTACAGTATTAGTTACTTGAAGACAAAGCAGTAAAGCCCAAGCACCAAAGTCACTTTATATATACATGCCTAACTTCTCTTTAGAGCTGAGCAATAAACCTCTGGGAAGAAATGAAGCGATAGAGGAACAGAATTATGACTCTGCTGAACAGATTGTGCACTAGTCCATGCCTCGGAATTTTTTCTGTTGATGTTTTTATGTGCAAGATATAGTCCAAACTAACTGGGGAGGGCAGCGCTCAAAAGAGAGAAAAACATTTCAGCTGTAATACTTCCGCTATGTGGAAAGCACACTATCATATCAAAAGATGAGGGTAATTCTTTATTTAAAAAGTCTTGCTTGATTGAAATCTTTTTACTAAAACCCCCCAAAATAATAAATTGCTTTAACTTACTTCCATCAGCATAGACTAAGAATGAATGTTTCATTCTCTGACAAGCAATGTTTACAATCAACTGTACCATTTTCTCAACTGCAACCCCAGTATCTTGTGGAAAAAAGGCTTTTACTAGTTTTCAGTGCCACAGGAAGCAGTATCTCCTTTATCTACTTGTCGCCAAGCAGATCGTTTTCAAAATGTCCATGTATACTTCCATGACTTAGACAACCCACTGGTTAAATTCATTACTTCTCCAGTTACATAACATGGGTGCATAATTGTAGAGAAAGTTACACTTGACTTTTTTACATCATCCTTTATGTCTTTTGTTCGGATGAAGTTTTCAAAGAAAGAAGGGCATCATAGATACTTGAACTTTCTTTTCCTTAATCACCTGCCAAACTCTACAGCTTTCATTTCTGCTCTCTATGCTATCTTGAAAAACAATATGATGAACAAACACATCATATCTCTGTAGACACCTGCCCTGTATAGACAGGACGATGCTACCAGGTTTTGCTATGCCAAATTCACCATCAGTATTACTGGAACACAGAAAGCTGTTGGCTTGGTGAGGAGACTGCCCTTTGCCTGCTTTTTCTGCTTTAGTGTCCAATAAGGAAAGAAATGTTCCTTTTACAGCCTTAAGAGCCACTAAACACATAAGCCTTGATTAATGTATATATGCTCAGTGGTTCATGTTTTTGGAATGGATTGCGGAGAAGGCCAACTAAGCCTGTCAAGCCAGATACCTCAGTCTGAAACAAAATCTCTTTTAACAATTTCAATCCACAGGTCTTTCATTACAAAAGGATTTTTCAATTTGTCCATAAAACTCATGTTCAGTCTGCTGGAAACCATTTACCATGCTTCAGAATTGTTTACAGTAAATAAATCATATGATGGATTAGCAGAAAACCCATGTCAAGTTTTAGCTTGGGTCTTTAAGTTTGAGAGTTTACAAAGAGATTCAGCTCCCTTTCCCTTCATTGCTGTCCAAGACCAACTGAGAGAAGTCAAGTCTCCAGTAAAGACGTGAAGGGTAATTTTATTTTGTCACATGAGGAATCCTCCCCAAAAGAGACTAGTTAACACTAGCAGATCACTTACTCCATTATACAGGAGCCACAAGACCTCTGTTGTTTTGGTTTCTTTACTTCAGCTCTAATTCAGCAAGGGATATTTCTTATCCTCCTTATTTCAAGTGTCCTTGCATATAATTTTCAGTGCTATTAATAGTATTGCTACAATACTATACTGACAGAGACTCTTTTCTCAAAGCACCATATGATACATACATATGCTGAATGAAATATTTTTTCTCAGTATCAACAGCCCTTCTCAAGTACTTCTATACCTTGTCCAATAACAACACAAAGAGATCTCATGATGAATATTTTTATGAGTCCCCTGTGTCTAGAGTTTATTGAGCATAGTTTAGCCAAGCTGGCAGTAATAATTCATGAAAGCAATGTCCTTACGGCACGTGTAATTGTGATAATAATTACCCGCCCCCCGATTGCAGTTTCTTTCAGTTTAGTAGCATCACTTGCTTTGGCAATCTGGCAGATCCTCATATCAGTTACTGAAGTTGCACACCTTTGCTACAGATTCATCACAAGGTCAATGAGAAAAATACAGTGGAAATGATATAAAATATGTGCTAACTCAAAAAAACACCCCCAAAACCATAATCTCATTTCACATAGAATCCACAATTTGTTGTTTGTTCAAAGGCTCTTTCAGTACTGAGGTCTTATTTGTCTGATATTACCTTGCTGCTTAGATTTTTTGAGTCCTAAGTGTGACATGAAACATCCTCCAACACAGTTAAATGTGTCTCATATTTTCATAGAATCATAGGGGTTGGAAGGGACCTCCAGAGATCATTGGGTCCAACCCCATGCCAAAGCAGCTCCCCAGCTCATATTGCACAGGGACGCGTCCAGACGGGGACCCGATGATCTCTTGAGGTCCCTTCCAACCCCTACAATTCTATGATTCTATGATCTCCAGAGAAGGAGACTCCACACCCCCCTGGGCAGCCTGTCCCAGGGCTCCCTCACCCTCACTGGGGAAAAGTTCTTCCCCAGGTTGGTGTGGAACTTCCTGTGCTCCAACTTGCAGCCATTGCCCCTTGTCCTGTCCCCACAGACACTGAAAAGGGGCTGGCCATTTCCCTCTGTGTCTCATGCTTCAGATATTTATAAACATTGATCAGGTCTCCCCTTAGTCTTCTCTTCTCCAGGATGAACAGTCCCAGCTCACTCAGCCTTTCCTCATAGGGGAGATGTTCCAGGCCCTTAATCATCTTCATAGCCCTTCTCTGGACTCTCTCCCGGAGATCCCTGTCCTTTTTATCCCAGGGAGCCCAGCACTGGACACAACACTCCAGGTGGGGCCTGACCAGGGCAGAGTAGAGGGGGAGGACCACCTCCTTTGACCTGCTAGCCACACTCCTCCTGATGCCCCCCAGGATCCCATTGCTTGAAGACACCATCATCACCAGCTAAGGGCATTTAAACAGTATCGAATAAAAAATTATAAGAAAACCCAACACCAAAAAGCAACCAAACCAAAAAGCCACCCACAAACACAGGTGTTAGATTTGGGCTAAAGCCACCTGTCAGGGAAGGGATGCAACTTTCTCTGATGTGAACATCCAAGCAATAAACTGGCATGTTTCAGCTTTGTACATGCAGCACGACTGGGTTTGTGGATCTGCCTGTGGCAGGCTCCTGGCTCTTTCAAAGCGCACACAGCAGTGCAGAGGGGTTTGTGCCAGGATGCTGCACTTCATCCTAAGTCAGAGTAAGACAAAGTTCTGAAAACAACAGGAGATTGATACTTCCCAGAAGGCTTCTAAGGACTGTGTTGTAGCTAAACAGGAGAGGAAGGTGCTGTGTGTGAGAGCAGCAAACCAACAGGTAGGTTATTATCATAACTTCCTGATGTATTTTTGTATGCAATGAGCTTCTCTAGTACACTAACAAATTAAGAAAGGATTTAGATGCCCAGATGAGATTTGGCACCTAAGGTCAGTACTGAAATCACACAATATCAGCTCAGCTGCTGCATGTGACTTCCCCAGTGCCTACTTTCTGAATGTGAATTTCACTAGGTAACTGTGGAACATGGAGTTACATCTGGGTACATCCCTTTTTTGAGCTTTGATCCCCTTGATCATACCTAAATTCTGCTCAGCAATGCAATTTTCCTAGTTAATTCCCTTGCAGGGTCTGATGATGCAGAAAGCTTTTGCAGAGGAAAACTGGTGTGGTCCCTAAGAATTAGGGCACGTTTCCTTACAAAATACCTGTACTTTTAAAACGCAAATTGAGAAGGAACAGGCATTAGTTATTCTGTGTATGCATTAGCTATCAAAGCACTCTCCGCTACCTGGAAGACTGAGTTCCCCTTTCATTAACATTTTAAGGAATTTCAGATCTGTGTTGCTCATCTTCTTAGGAAGTAGGTTGGGTTTTTTTATATTCACCTGGTCAAGGTGATGTACCAGAGACAGGACAGAAAGACAGTGAGGTGATTTTTGTAGAACACTGTCATAAGATGATCATTTAGGAGACAGCCTGGTTCTATTTCCTGAAAGAATTTTATTGTTTTTTTAATAGAGAAAGAGCAAGACACTTTGACCCAGGTGAAGCCACTGGACTGTAATTCCCTAGCAGAAATAAAGTGTTTTCCCATAGTGCAATGCACACATAGTGCAAGGCTCCTACCAGCTCCTTTGTGTTCCCAAGTGTCACAACAGGTAACCCTTCACCCAGGATGCTGGCTCGAGGGTCTCACTTAACTTGGTTAAATATGCCTGAAAGCGAAAATATAGGTATATAATACAGAGTTGCCATTCTCAGGAGAAAGAAGAGTACCTAAAATTGTAACACTCATCATTCTGGTGGCCAAAGCCATGCATTTAGAATCCCTGACTTGCTATTATTGTGTTCAAGCCAGTAAACACATGCGAAAATCTACCATGTAAACTGACTTTGCTAATTAGGGCACAGCAACAGCAAAATATGCCCACTGTAGAAACTATAATCTCGCCCTGAGACCCAGAGCAATGCCAAAGAGGTCAGCATAAACCTTTGCCCATCTCTACTTGTGCCTGGGCATCTGTATAACTCATTTCCCCACATTTTGTGCACACTTAGAACAGAGAGTAAGTAACTTCGGGCAGGGATTAGATATTCATTTCAGTAGAGGGCAGCAGTATTCATTCACAAACCAAACAGCTGTGTACAGTATGTATAAATACCAGTGCAGTTGTCAGAAAACTTAGGCAAACGAGGTGAAGGAAAAATAGTCCTTCCTTGGAAATGAACTGTGTTATTAATACCTTGATCAGAGTGTATAATGAACTCACATCTCGCTCTTTGCAGATAGAGATAGTCAATCAGATCATGTCGTCCCAATATTAAAGTCATCCTACTCATATTAAAATTAGTAACCTCTCAAGAAAACGGTCCAAATATAAGAGCAAACAGAGACTGTAACCACTTGGGCTTCATGCAACAATATGCGGAATGTAAAGATCTGCAGTATTGAACTTGGGGCCATCCTTACCCCATTAAAAATAAGAGTCTTCTCCAAGCCAGTGGAAACTGGCAATCTTCACAGAGTAGCAACAGCTTACAGAAATATATCTCCATTTGTAATCATTTCAGTGTATGGATGATGACATTTGGAAACATCTGGATCTGATGATGTCCACGGGAGATTCCAAAATGGTAGTGTCTAAATGTGATGATACAATAAATACAAGATGTTTTATTTTAGATTGAAATAGCAGAATAAAGACAAGGGCAGATTTAGATAAAGCACTCAAGCATGGGACTTCAGGTGGCAGCGTGTATGCCTCTGAACTCTTGAAAACACCTCCAGCACCAGCCACCTTCTGTGATCTCAGAGAAGCCCTGCAGCTGCTCTCCAGCCAAAATTCTTAACAGGCTTGTGCTCACCAAACTATGTGGCTGTAATTCAAACCATTCACTGCTCAACATAATTAAGAACCAATCTCTGAGTCCAGAACAATAGTCTGCTCGAGCACTAGCACATGGGAGCAAAATGAGACTTTATGTCTTGGCTCATGTTTGCTTTCATCGTGGGGTTTTTTTTCCTCCCTCTTCCAAAGCGAACCTTAGCTTCCCCTCTCCTCCCTCCAGCACACCCGTGGGCAGTTTTCAGATTACTGTAGGCTCCTTCAGGCCCTCTTCACCGCAGAAATGGACCCACAGAATTACCCCAAAGGTACTGTAGCTAAAGCAATAAATTCAGGATCTCTGGCTCAGAGATTGTTCGCCTGGAGATCTAACGGCGAGACACCGAAAACCATCGGAGCATTATTTCCGGTCCATTCCAGCTACTTTTGGTGGGGAACGAGAGGGGAAATGGCAGGTTTTGCACAAACTCTGCTGTTGCTGAAACCCCTGATGACTCAAGAACTACTTCATGCCTCAGCCTTACCAAGGGCAGCCTCGGGGAAATCGCTGACAGCCAAGAATAGCTCGTATGGAGCAGCCCTCGGCGACTTCTGGTTTCCCACTACATTCCCTGCTCCACCACGCAAAGACTGAGACAGCAGAGAGAAATAAAACTGGGTTTATGACACAGTTTTCCTCTGTCAGGCAAATTTCCTGCTAGACTGGGCGGGCGCTGCCTGTCTCCACAGCCAGGAGGTTTCCAGCGGCCAGAGGAAGGCTTGCTCTTCGGCAGGAGCAGTTCTGCCTTACCCCCAAGTTGTGTGACACCACTAATCGCATCTGCACCGAGTCCTCTGACATGGCCTCTGCTAACAAGTTGCACCTTCAACATAAATTCAAGGTTCAAACAAAGAAATAGATGTGATACAGATGCAGAGAGGAGCTCTGCTGAGAAGGACCTGGGGATTCTGGTGGATGAGAGGTTGGCCATGAGCCAGCAGTGTGTCCTGGGGGCTGAGAGAGACAATGGGATCCTGGGGTGCCTCAAAAGGAGCATGGCCATCGGGTCAAAGGTGATCCTCCCCCTCTACTCTGACCTGGTCAGGCCCCACCTGGAGTATTGTGTCCAGTGCTGGGCTCCCTGGGATAAAAAAAGGACAGGGATCTCCTGGAGAGAGTCCATAGGTGGCTAGGAAGATGATTAAAGGCCTGGAGCATCTCCCCTCTGAGGAAAGGCTGAGTGAGCTGGGACTGTTCATCCTGGAGAAAAGAAGACTGAGAGGAGATCTGATCAATGTTTATAAATATCTGAAGCATGAGACACAGAGGGAAATGGCCAGCCCCTTCTCAGTGTCTGTGGGGACAGGACAAGGGGCAATGGCTGCAAGTTGGAGCACAGGGAGTTCCACACCAACATGGGGAAGAACTTTTCCCCAGTGAGGGTGAGGGAGCCCTGGGACAGGCTGCCCAGGGGGGTGTGGAGTCTCCTTCTTTGGAGATATTCAAGACCCATCTGGATGCCTCCCTGTGCGACCTGTCCTAGGGACCCTGCTTTGTTGGGGGGTTGGACTCTATGATTTCTGGAGGTCCCTTCCAACCCCTACAGTTTTGTGATTCTGTGATATAGAAAACAATTAACATAGACAAAAGTGTAAGACTTTCTTGTCCCCAAGCAGAAAGAAGAGCCATTCCTGTAGTGGAAGACAAACAAAAACAAGCTCGTCTTCCTACAAGCACCAGACTTTTAAAAAAAAACAAACCACAAAACATCCCCCACTTCAAGCTACTGACAAACATATAAACCCAGGAAATATATTCTGTTTTGCAAAACAAAGTTCTGCAAAGGAGGTCAGGGAAGGAAGATAAAATGTATTTTGAAGATCTGAAATCAAAACCATGTGGAGAGTCAGGTAGAAATACAGCAGACAGGGGTTAACAAAGAGGAAATCTCAGCAAGGCATGGGGCATTCTTTTTCCCTATTTGTTCCTTACAAATGAAACAGTGTCCTTCCACATGTAAAGGCCACCCGTAGTCTCCAGAGGTCTGGAATGTGCAGAAATTAGAGGGACTGGCTAAAAAATCTAAGCAGCCAGTGATGGGACCCTCGCCGCTTATGATAACTCCAGTTTCCCAAGAAATGTAGGGGGTGCAAAGCTCACCTGGAGTCCTAAGGGACTGTCTCCTTAAAGGTGACTGCCCAGCTCAGTGATGGCTGAAATGCCCAAGGTTTCAGGGGTGGGAGGGGAAGGGGGAATTTTGCTCCACTGTTGGCTGCCTTGTTCTCTGGTATACTTCCCCTGTAAGGACCAAGAGACCATAAAACCACTCCAAACTCAGTGAAAGAAGGATACTGCTGCCAACTTGCTTAACCTCGTGCATTTTGTGAGTGGGAAGGGAAGAGCCACCAGAAGAGCTCCTCAGCATGCTCCAAGCTGGGCATGCTGTGGGGACCATGATTTGGAGGAGCTAAAAAAATTGTTCTTGAAGTTCCAAACACTTTACCCTCACCATGGGGCACTGCTCACATTAGCTTTCTAACTCCAGCTGATTATATAATTATTGAAACTTCAAAAAAGCATAAAAGGTAGACTAAGTTTCAGCAGGGGCTTTCTCTCCCCTCATTAACCCTTGCTATCATTAAATTAGATGCTTCCGAGATTGCCTTTGTAAGATGCATCCACTGGAGTTAAGCAGTACTCATGCCTGATAACTTAGCTATTTTACAACAGGAATCATGCACAGTTCATGTCATCTTTACATGGATGGCTCAGAAGGAATTAGAGCTACCCACTTATCAGTCCATGGCTCATTTTGACTCAGGAAGCAAGAACTTACTGCCAGGAGTGTTTTTAGGAGCTTAAACACTACTGTTGTTTCATTAAAATTGTTCCTAGACTTCCCAGCTGCTCTGTGGTGTATAATGGGATGCATATGGTGCTCACTTTTGCACGTGGCCTGATGCTTCTGCATACAGTATAGCATGTGAAAGGAAGGAGAAAGTCACCACTGTTAATGTTAGTCTCCTTTTGCTATTGGCACCAGAACTACTACCCTTCAAAGTTAACATTTCTCTGCTGAAGGTATCCATACTACCTGCATGCCATAGTAAACAATAGCACTTCAAAGCCCAGAGCCATCAGGCCAGCTTTTTCTTCACTTCAGACCTTGAAATCAACAGGTTATAATTGCCTAACGCATCTGTGCATCTGAGCCAGAGGAATTATGCTCAAATACTTCTTTGTATTTATCCCCTTAGCACAGGGATATTTGCTCACTGGTCCCCTTTCACTTTCAGACTATGTCCCTTATAGAAATCTATCACACTCCTCCTTCTTTCATTCAGATTCTTAATCTTAAACATCATGTGTTTGCCCCAAATTCCATACTGGTATGTATGTTTCGCACAGATGGTCTGAGTGACAAAGCTAGTGTATGACATCAGAGTTTACCCTACAACAATTCATCTTTCTGCATTAACCATGTGATAAACTATGGAAGAAAGAGGGGCCTCCTTTCCAGTCCTCTTATCTACGGACTGTCGTAAATATTATCAGGAAACTGGTGACCCAGTTCCTTCAGTTTCCCATGATAACGGTATTGGATTTGTTTAAACAAACTCGTGTCCCAGTTCTCTGATACCCTAATGTATCTGTTGTAGAATCACTGCAGCTGTTGGCAAATCATATATTTTACAAGACAACCTCTATCAAACATTTTAAGGTCAGATCTGGCTCTGTGTTCCCACCAGATTGAGCAATGATCACATCACCATGCTAATGAAAAAGTGCAAAATTCAGAGCAAGGAACGAAGGTCTTGAATGGAGATAAGAAAGAGAGAAATGACAGCATGAGTTTCATTAAAACACACCTAAGTTTGGCCAGACCAGGATTATACTTGTTTTTTAGTTAACCTGCAAAGAAGTGGTCTGTTTTATCTTAAAGTACATATACACCCACACCTCTTTTATTTGAGGTAAGTCACTTTGTGCTCCTGCACTTTGATCCAGATTGGTACCCGCAGAGTCAGGATTGCAGGCCAGCCAAGGATGCTGCCTCAAGGCTCTGGAAAGGACAGGCAGCAGCCTCGTGTGCTGGGTATGAGGTGCACCAAAAGCCTCCATCCAAGATGGGGAGAGAGCCACTATCCCTTACTGGCCCCACTGATATGCCTAGGGAAAGGGATTTCTGCTTTTCTCTTTTCCTGGTCCAATGTAATCTCAAAAAGCAGTTTTCTGAAGGTAAAAGGCACCAATCCTGCCCCTCCTTTCCTTTTTCCTCCCCAGACTCAGGAGGCTATTTTCCCCTTGCTGCTCTTATCAGTTCCCAGGCTCCACGATGTCGAGGCAGAGGAACATGTTTCTCAGAGGACCTTTTCAACAGGAAAATTCCTTTGCAGCTCCCCACGGCTTGTAGACTATGCCTCCATGGAGCTGAGCCCTGGGGTCTGAGCAGAGGGCGATGGCAACACGTTTTTTCCAGAGTGCAGCTCCTTTTACAGCCTGTCCTTTCCCTCATCTGATACTGACCAGTCCTGCTTCAGTTACTTGTGTGACATTGCCCCCAGAGAAAGCAGACAGGCTTCTGTCCCATGCGATTTGCTAAACAGTATAAAATAAGTTAAAAAAAAGAGAAAATCCTGCAAATACCTGAAGAGCCTTTACTGGGGGACTCTTGACCTAACTTATTTCATTGGAAGTGGATCATATTAATGAAGCAATAAATGCAAACTTAAAGAAATCAAGAAATTTGGAAAAAGCAAACACTGAATATGAATTAGCTGGCAGTCGAGGAAATACTCTAAGTTTCTTTTATACTCGCGGGCAGTTTTAATTCTAATTTTGTGTACTTAATATCAAATGCTAAATCTAGGTACCCTGTCAATCTCCTGTGCTAAAATTCTGGGTAATTTGCAGTTTCTGACTGAACTGCTCTGAGTTTCAGAGCCCTGGGACAGGCTGCCCAGGGAGGTGTGGAGTCTCCTCTGGAAATATTTTAAGACCCATCTGGACGCCTCCCTGTGCGACCTGTCCTAGGGACCCTGCTTTGGCAGGGGGTTGGACTCGATGATCTCTGGGGGTCCCGTACAACACCTACGATTCTGTGAACATTTTGTAAATAGTATATGCTGGCTGCTTTTTATAAAGTTGTCAAAAGCTAATGGCTGCATCTCTTTCAGTGGTCGGTGTGGAAATCGAGAGGGGGGAGGAATAGCAAAATGAGTACAGAAAAAACCAAGTCACAAACACAACACCTTTCCTCTTAAGTCAGGAAACCCAAAGTAGAGAGCCCTTTTCTCACTGTCTAAACCCAAGAGCTAGGATGTATTCAGATGGCTGTGATTTTCCACAAAAAACTGAGCTCAGACCTTTCCCAGGGCGAGGCAGCTGCAACCACAGCCTCGGCCTGTCAGAAAACCTCAGGGCCGACGAGCAGCAAGTGCAGAGATTTATTTCTCCGCTCACCTTTGGCTGGATGGTGACGGAGATGAGGCTCTTGGTTTGACTCCCACTGCCTCTCACAAGCACAGCGATGCAGCACCTCCTTCCCCAGAACAGGAGGGAAAGACAACAGGCAATAGGAGAAGGGATATTCTGTGCTCCTCAGCTAAAACTGGGGTCACTTCTTCCTGTGTGAGTGAAGAGGGTACCTTGCCTAGCACTAGTTTAGAAAATATGCTCCCTGCCAACACTGCAAGCTACGAAGAACGGACAATGGCTGAAAGCTGTGAGGCTTTGATTTCTATTTTATTGGTTGTGTGTGCTGTACACCTGCAGCACAACAGAGCTTTTTACTGGAGATGGAATGCATCCATATGAATTCCTGCAAACAGAGTAGCATGTAGCAAAAAATAAGACTCTCCTGGGCTTTTGCCAAAATAATTGGAAATCTCTATTTATAAAGAGTAAAACCCAGTACCAGCTGGCAGCTACTGTTTGTAGGGGATTCGTTTTGGTTATGGTAGCAAATAATTACATTTATTTTAAGGCAATAACAGACACTGCTTGCAAGCTGAAATTCAGTAAGTTCAAACAACCTCGCACCAAAATACCTGTTGCTACTGTACCTTGTGAAGAAAGCTACCTGCTCCTGCACAGCTGTTCCTAAGTAGACAGCATGAAAGGGACTAACAGGGCTGGAGTTAGTGGCTTCTAAAGTTAAATGTCATTAAGTACAGTTATCTTATAAACACAGCAAAGTGTTATGCATGCTCCATCAGCTGTATATTTAAAATGAAACTTTAACTCTTGTCTGTCAATGCCAATGGCAGAGGTTAATATTCTGTATAGAAGGAAATTTGCATAAAGAAAATATTGTCCCAAGATCACTGGATATTCTTCTCCAGCTCCAGAAATAAGAGAGTGTGAAAGCATGAAATTAAAAACTAAGAGTACGGGATGTAGCATAAGATGCCATGTCAGCATTTCTCAGAGAGAGCTCCTTACTTCTCTGCCAGGTTGAACTCTCCTCTCTGCTGATTGACTCACTTGGTCCTGATGCTCCCCAGCACTGAGAATATATGTGAGGAACTGTGGTATGGAGTGAAACCACAGACTAAATGGCCAGCACAAAACCCTCATCTTTCACCCTTTTAGTCAGCACCTTTGTACAGCCAGAACAAAGGTCCTTGAATCTGCCTAGAAAGCTGCCCTTGATGGCATCCTCCAGAAAGACTACCAACAAAACAGGCCAGCTCTGAGCTTTGTTACTGGAGACGAAAACCACTGGAGTCTGCCCAGATGACCATCAAATCTTAAGTGAATTCCTCCTTTTTTTTTTTTTTTTCTTTTTTGTGGCTTTGCATCAGCTGTATGGAATGACCTGGGAGAAGTCTGAAATAATACCTAGTTAATAATACTCCAGAGTCAGTGATGAGCAACAGAAGTACCTGGAAGCGAACAAGAGGCAGGCATGCTCCACAGGCACAATGCACAACCCATTTTTACCCAGATGGTGAAGTAAGCATCTAGCTTTGAATATTTTCACCATTTTTTTTTCTAGGTTTGCTTTTTCATACCTATGTCATTCGCTTGCGTGTATGCGGAAGGCGTGGAAGCGCTCAGGAATGAATGCAGTAAATGTAAAATCAGTTTGAGGGAGGGGCTGTGGGAAAGAGGAGGAAAAAGACTTTTGACACACTCAGGAAACCCAGCAGGTGTAAGAAGCAGAACAGTAGGGTCAAGCTAGAAAGTTGACAATAGCCATGAAGGATTCATATACATCCAGCGTAAGTGCTGTTGTGGCTCTTCAGCTGTAGGCATTTCTATTGAGCACTATTTCTGCAACAGGGTAGTATTTCAAAATTTGCCAACTAAATACAGCAACTGTGCTCTGCAAGAAAGCCTGGTGTGATCTGTGTCAATGGTTTGATGTAAAAAAAGGCAATGCTTGGTTTTTCAAAGAAGTTTTTGAATTCCTCTAACCTACAAACCAACACAGGTTTATAGGTTCACGGATAGAGCTGCAAATGATGGCCTGTACTCAGCTTCTTATTCTTGAGAATTTTGGAGTTAGAGGGCACTAGGGAGCCTGAATGAGGTAAAATATTGGCGAACGTATCACCTGCCTTCCTTTATGAGGGCTGGACAGGAGCCTGATGAGAAAACAAGGGGAACAGCTCCAACCTACTAAGTATGGATGGCTGCAAAAGATGTCAGTCCAAAAAACCAAAGGGGACTGAATACAGATGACATGAATTACATCATCTGAAAGCTTCTGGAGGAATGGAAGTAAAATACCATAGCTGCCTGTACTTCTGATTCAGGCTAAGAGATGGGAAGAGGAAGAGGAAAAGGACGTGAAAGGTACAGCTGTCACAGTGGCAGCTACTGGATCAGCAAAGTCGGGAGCCTTGAAGCTCTTCTGTGAGGAGCAACAGCTTGGGAGCACAGGGACAAGCGCTGGCTTGAGAGCTCCTCAGGTGGAGGGCAGTGGTCCAACACTACACCAGAGTTCTGCCTCCTGGGTGAATGCACTAACCATTTTCTAAGTTATCCAGCACTGGGTTTGAGTTCCTATGAAGAAAGAGTCTATATGCTACAGAGTTGTTTTTTTTATTTAAAGGGAAGTTTAACATCAGGAAAGGTTTTTGGAATCCAGTACAGGGAACCTAGGTTCCAGAGAGGAATCATTATTTAAAAAGTATCACCCTTATTGGCATTTTATCCTTTGCATCTGTAGGCAATCTCTTGCTGGCTGTGAAGGGGTTTTTGTGATCCCAGTTTAAATTGACTCCTATGGTGGATTTCACGTGCTACTTTAGGGCCATAATTAATCACTTTCTTGGACCAAATTCTCGATCTTTTGCTAAATATATACCCCGGAACTTGGAAACAATATCACTAACAACTTTGGGCATTGAGATAAATATTTCATCAGTTACATCAAAGATGAGAGACTTTTCCAAAGTATTTGCCTGTCTTTCTAATAAATCAAAATGGACACGTTGCACAGGCACATGTACCTCTGGATCAAACCCGAGTTTTAAAAGTTTGTAAGCATATACTCCAACTGCTGAAACTTCAAGCAGCCTCACAGTCACCAAAAACCTCTTAACTTCACCTCTTTACTGGTGGAGCAGGTATTTTCCACGGGAGAAAGGGTATGAGCCACTGTAACACCAAATAATATTGTTGATGCGGTAGGAAATCTGGGAAACTACTGGGAAACAGGTTGTAAGGAAAACTTTCACAAACTTTCACAGAAGAAGACCGAGTGCTCAGTTGAGTGCTGTCTCCCTGATATTCCGCAATTGCATTATCAAACCTTTCACCTTTTGCTGCAGTAAATGGGCTACACCTGCCAGACAAAATAAAAACCGACCAGGAGAAGAGATGATCTGGGGGAATGCATTTTTTTGTTGTCATTGAAGTTTTACTAAAGTCATTTTTTTCCACCGCTTTACAAAGACCATGTGTTGAAATACAGACAATACATCATGATAAGACCCTGCAAGCTATTGTTTATTATCTCTCCATACTAAAACAAAGTTTTCAATGCTTCTCAAGCCATTTCTATCTTTTTCCTTGTTTGGTTTTGGTTTTTTTGAGTGCCTTGTCTGAGACTTGCCTTTTAATTTTCCTCAGGGAAATAAATCTTGCAATGTAGAGCTTTTACAAAACTCTTGCAACCACAAACTCAAAACCTTTAACCAAGCACCTACATGAAATTTAAAACGAAAAGCATGACATGGAGCTAATGTCCTTGTAACATTTTATAAACCACAAGAATCATACAATTGCTGAAAAAAAAAAAAAGAAAAAAAAAGCAAAAAAAAAAGCCTGGCTCAAAGGATATCAGCAAAGCCGAAAGAATTAACGGATCTCTGCTGGTGGGTTAGCACTGGGCAGAGCTTTATGCCCAAGAGAAGACAAGGAAACAGAGCAATGGAAGAAAAAGGAGCCTCACTGATGGAAGCAGCAAGACCCTTGACCCCCTTTCTTTTTCTCTATATTTGCATTTACCCAAAGCTAATGTTATCATGGACATATAATAATGTGTTCTTAGAAGAAAGACTTTAGGCTATGATCTCAGGTCTGTTCCCCATCCGGGGGCCGCACAGGCACTGCCATCACTGGAATAACTTACTCCCAGAGAAGTGATCAACAAAATTTCTGTTTTTCTTTAATTTCTCTGCTATTGTTTGAATTAGGAAACCACAAAAATTATTGTAATGAACTGGACATCTGAAAGATAAAGGTAAAATTAAATATGAATGTCCTCGATACAAACACTTTGATGTGAGGTTTAGTTCAGCTGGGAGATATAAGTGTAGAAACGAGGGGTAGGATGGCTTATGTCTGTCAAGACTTCTACCATAGCTGAAAGAAATGATCTGAACAGTCTGTTGTTAAAATGTCTGAGGCAGATGTTACTTTTACCACCACAGTCAAAGCAAGGGTCCTCAGTGTTTGACTTTCAAAATCCCTTGTAAGTTCCTTACAGAGACGTAAAATGGTTTGTTTATTAATTCAGTAATTTTACAGAACTTGTGAGGTCCAGAATGAAATGTCTGATTCTCTGCAATTTCTAGTGGGACGTACATTTCCTTAATCTCTTTAAGAACAAACCTCCTTCAGTCCAACACAGAGTGCTACATTTATAATCTCAGAAGACAGTAAAGATCCTTTTTCCTTTTGTTATCACTTCTGCTACATTCATCTTAACTGGCTACCAATTTACCATTTTATTCTTGTGAATACACGGACTCAGCTGTGAAAACTCCATTTCTTGTCACATTTCTTTTTGAATGCCTGAATATATTCACAGTAACTTGCTCCTCTCTTTGCCTTGGAAGTTTTCAAAGGTGTTTTCAAACCTCACGTACAAAAGACTCACTTTGCCAGCCACAAAAGACTGATCATCGCAGTAAATGCAGTAAAACTAAACACCACGGAACAGTTTATGTCAAGAAACAAGTAGAGGCCTCCCTGAAAGCCATGTTCAATTAGTAGGTGGTTGCTTCCTCATCAGTTCGATCAGTCAATCACATCATCACACACCAGAAATCAAAACCAGAATAACAGCACAGTGGCAACATCAGGAAATGTTACAAATTACAAAGCGTTAGGAGTTGGAAGGGACCTCAAAAGATCATCTAGTCCAACTCCCCTGCCAGAGCAGGATCACCCAGACTATGTTACATGGGAACATGTGCAAATGTTCAACCGCCCCAGTGACTGGACCCTGACAGTCCATGTAGGTCAATGGCTTCCAGCACCCATCAAGGCTCACTTCAGCAGTATTTCTGGTTTTCTTCCAGAAGAAGAAACCTCTGTATAGCCTTAGGAGAGATCTTCCCCCTCTGTTTAGGTTGCCCTGTGAAGGGATCAGGCCCAGGAAAGGCCCAGGCATGTCAGCCTGCGCTGCAGTGACTGTGCAGGTTGCAGATATATTTTTCTCTATTGGAATTTCTCAATGGCGAGATAATAATCGTTAATTCACATCAAAACCTGAGGGATAACATGCAGCCAGACACCATAGGGAAAGCAGCTTTGTCTCCAAAAGGGCACAGGATAAACTCCTAATGCAAAGTGGCATTCAAAAGTCATGGAGGAGACTCTGAACCCACCGAGGCTGAAGAGAGTTTTAGCTCTGCAAGTCAATGGTAAAATCTCAGTGAAGTGTAATTTGGTCCTAGGCATTTAAAAATACATTTTATAGTGTGTTAATACCAGATTAAGTGGATTTGCTTCTATTATGCTGGTTTTGTATTTAATTCAGTGACCTTCATTTGAAAATTGGCATATTTTAATATAAAATTATGGGGGAAAAAAATCACCCTTTTAAAAAATTTTTGCTGCATCACATTCACCCACTGTTCCATGTTTAATATCACCCAGGAGTTTAAAGATGGGGGCACAGCAGCCCCACAAGACCCCAGCTCTCACCCAGGAGCTGCCCCTATCTCTGATACAGCAGTAATCATCAGCCAGCTCTGAATGTTTACAGCCACGGTGACTAATTGAGATTGGGACCTAAACTCTGAAGGATCGACAGATGAGAAACCCATTATGACAGCGCTAGCTCACCACCATCAATCCACAAACACCGCCCTAATGTCACACGCTGACTGCCCAAATCTGACACAGAACTGACATAAACCAAATTGCCCGTGGGCCTAACACGCTGCAGTCCATGCTGTGATGCAAAGTAAGCTGAGAAGGGCAGGGGACAGGGGGACGCAAAGTAGGGATGAGGAGTCATCTTGCCTAGTCAGGGCAGGTCTTGCGCTTTTCCCCAAAATGGGGAAACAGAAAACACAGTTAAAACAAAGCAAAGACCATAACGTGGAAAAGGGAGGAAGAACTTAAAAATGTTTCTTACCTGAGACATTAAGTACAACTTCATATAAATACCTAGAGTTTTCTCTGCTGTTACTCCTGCAAAAAGAACTCCCCTCAGCATGGGAATTTAATTTCTTTACAAGTCCTGTACACATTTTTACAGATCCTGGCAGAATTTGTATGTAACTGTGCAAAGAAATCAGTACCCAGCTGCATATGATAGTGGTCTTTTACACATCTATATAGCAACAAGCAAATCTAGATACGTAAAGAAGAGATACAGTAGCTCCCCAATATCAAGGCTTCCCCAGAAATATTCTTGCACCACTGATGATTTGCCGCATCATTTACATGCATAAAAACTAGGAATACCTGTTGTGCAGGGCACTGTCCATTCCTCACTTCCTAGAAGCCCTGGCTTCTCCAGTGATTCTGGGGGAGAAAAGGGGAGAAGAAAAAAATTGTTAAAAAATCTTTAAGAACAACAAAATTTCTGTAGCAACATAAGTAAAAACTATGTTTAATGAGAAGGACCAGTAATTCTGTGTATAAATACTGTGTAACTTTCATCTAGGTGAGGAAAAGGGTAAAAAAATAGGCATTCGTTGTTTGGTGCACCAATCAAGCATTCACACACCCTTAGGTGGCACAACCTGCTCCTGAAGGCCTAGAAGGACTGGATGCAATCCCTTGACTCGGTGCCCTGAAACCAGCGGCACTAGCTCTAGCCTCTATTGCCTCCAGTCACACCTCGTGGTCTGCGAGCAGAACAGAAAGCTGACTTTGATGCATGACAGCCAAGCCAGAGAATCAAATACACATCTAAAACGATGTGAAGGGCCTCTGTGGTGGATACCATTACTTTGTACCAAAGGAACCCTGTGGTTAGGCTTAAAATACTGCATGATTTTTTAATTTTGTTTTTTAATTTAAACATATCTTTTCTCACTCTCTTCTAGGTTAGTTTGCCAATGTTCACCAAGCTTCAAAATTGAGATCTTGCTCTGTGCTTTTTGGCTTTGTTTTCTTAATTGTGAATTATTTTCAGAGAAAAACACATTATGCCTGCTGCCTATTTTACTTGGATTGAAACAGCTGGAAATAGTCTGGGGCTGGAGTAACCAGTCAGGCCCATTTAAGCATAGTTGATGCAGGGACCAGTAGGGATAAGTGAGAAGCTTTGTAAACAATACAAACCAGCCATCCTGCGATTCCACCATGTTCTGGCATGCAGTGAGTTTAGGAGGAGCAGCCTGCAGCAGCACATGGAGGTGGAGTAAACAGCTAGCTTCACAGCAAGGCACTGTAGATTTTCTGCCACTCCATCTATCCCTTTGGTTAACTAACAACAACAAAGATACAACAATAAATGCTTTTGTGAAACAAGTCCCACAGTCTGCAGTCACATTAAAAGTATTAAATTTTCAGAAGTGCACATGGGGAACTCAGCTGCGGTTTCAGCAGAGTATCATGAAGTCTTTCTGGAAGTCTTGTCCTGTGTAAGTACCAGCAGAAGCACAGAGACATTTTCCTGCTGGTATCTCCTCTAATTTCATACCACCCTTCCTCTAGCTCCTCCTGTCTCTGCTTTCTGCTGGCCTCCTCCCAGTGCTGCTGTTGGAGATCTTCTCCAGGAGGACGAAGCAGTGTCAGCAAGCATGGAGGCACAAAGATCCTTGGGTGGTAGCACTAAAGTAATCATTTTGCCTGCTGCTGGGAACCACCCTGAGGGCTCTGATGAGTGGTTAGCATTGAGCTTATGTTGCCCAACAAAACAAAAGCAGAATCCTGAAAATCTGCTCATAGGAGTTACTAGTACGTTATCTGTCTCTGTCAGCATTCCCGAAGAATACGAGTACTTGAAAACACTTGCTAGTGTGTTGTTCCTATCTCTCTCTGGATGGTTCTTATAAACATCTGGTCACAAAATGTTTTTACTTCCACCAGTCAATATTACCTCACCCTTCACAAAATGTATTTGTGTAGGATCATACAGAAAGTCCAACTATTCCCTGACAGTACCCAACACCAAACAATTTTAGAAAGAGCATCTGGACAAGTCTGGTGTGTAGTGACAGTCCCTCAGAAAGCTGGTTCCACTTTCTGTCCCACAGCTCCTGTGTCTGCTGTATTCTTCAGAGAGTGACATCACTGCTGGCAACAAGACATAATTCATAATGGTGACCCCACAACCTGCATCAAGATGGGGAGAAAACACTGGTAAAAGCAATTCTTTGAGACACCATTTTAGCACTCAGCGTTATTCCATGCTGACTCACACCATAGTGCTCATGCTCCCTTGCTGGCGGAATTTCAGTAGAGGCCTCGTGTAGAGCAACCAACATGAAGCAGCCTCCAAAGCTGTATGCCTTGCACCTCTTAAACAAAACATCTGAAACCCAAAAGGAGACCTGGGGTTTTGAAAAAGCACATGACTTTATGGTAGTTGTGATCTCCATTCGTTAGACTCTAAGCAAAATTTATTTTAATAAACTTTATGTTCAGGTCTAACCAGGACAATTTTGGGTCCCATTCAAAATACCTTTTTCTTTTCTAGACATAAAAACACCCTGTCATTTCTACTAGGTTCAGCAAGCAGAGGGGTTCAGAAAACACCACAGAGCAACTTACTGTTGACGGAATCACAGCAATTTTTATAGCTGAGCTTACATTTACAAGCAGGAGTATCAGCGAGGTCACAGCCCTGCTTCGTGTCATGTGGCAACTGAACAACATTGGACACACACAGTCAGACATTTAGGTGGCCAGCTGGCATGGGAGGTAATATCATCTTGCCCACCCACATAGACAGTGTTTTAAAACCAGTAAATAGAAATGCAACAGTAGTTTTATAGAAAGGCAAGACCATAAAAAATTAATCCATCGGATAAATATGTTTACATCAGACAGAAAGGCAGAACTCACCAGCCAAACTTTACCTTGTATAAATTTTTTTTTCTGGAGCATATGTTGTTGCCAAGTGTCATTAATACAAAAAAAATACAAGTCTGAAGTTACCCAAAACTTCTGGTGCTTCATGCAACCAGCTACAACAGCAGAAGTCTTTCTCAGGAGACATCCTATGTTTTAATGTACAGCTAGCTTTGCCCCACAGAAATAACTACAAGATCTGTCTCACCGACAGTTTCCCTCAGGGCTTAATTAATTCTGCATTTTTCTCATTGATGTGATGATGAAAACAACCGTATTAGCTAATACAAAAGCTGACTGTGTTAGAATGTTCACTTTGGCTACTATTTGAGCCTTTACGGAAATTTAGAGGGGGTATTAGGTAGATACGAGAAAGCATGCTCTCTTGTCTTTTATTATCAAGAATTTATCTTTGTGACTGTATCAGTTGGAAAAAGCCATATAAACCTCCATGTTATTAAATGAAAAATATTTTAATTTTACACTTAAAAAGTAATATACATTTATAATTTGCATTAACCTAACTGTGAGCTAGGCAAGCACCCTGAGGAACATCAGAACTCTAAGTTAAAAAGTAGTTGTTAAAAATTATAATCAAAGTGTGTTTTGACACTTAACTATAAAAATAATGCTCAAGCTTAGTGAGGACAACTGTGAGATGTCTAATTTTTAAAAATATAGGAAAACCATTTAATAACATAGTCACTTTTCTTGAAAGAGATAACAATTTAAATAATTTGAACTTTATACTGGGTACAGATGATGTGCCTCTTTCTCATGTAATTGCTGTTTCATTGCAGAGGTAGATAAAGACAGTAGAGGTAAGGAACAGGCTCAGAAGAGCTTATCTTTCTCCTATGATGATCTGCTCCAAGATGACATAGCAAAAAAGTTAACTAAATCGTTCCCCATGAGCTGGAGGGAGGCAATCAAAGCCAATATACCGTTGCTCTTCTAATCCCTGTCCAGGGATGTTATGTGGCTCACAAATCAAGTTCCTGGGGCAGCACAGGCCCCAGGAGGAGGCAAGGCAAAGAAACAAACTGGAATTAGATACTAAAATATTGACATCTACTGATAAATCATTTTGTTTTCTGTGCTTTGAGATAGATACGTTAAAAATACGGTTCCCTGTACAGAATCTCCTAAGCACTTCCCCTATGTGCTTCCCTAACTTTTGTCTTAGCTGGTTTCCTACAAGTGGCAAAAGAGCAAAACCAACTAAAACCCCCAACAACAATAGTTTCAAAAATATATATTTCAGAGAGGAGATTTTATTATTCTGCTCTTATTATCTGTCTGTAGCTTTACAGACAAAAGTGGACACTTCTGAATGACACAGTGCACAACTAGCCTTTCTTTGCACCAAAGCTAAGAATTTATTAGCATTCAAGAAAAGACTGGACGGTTTAAGACTGCAAGAAGAGCCACCATCATATTCAATGGAAAAAACACACTTTGCTAGAGCTATAAAAGAAAACTGTAAGTTTCAGAACCTGATCTGACCTGCACCATGTCAGGGAATTAGGAAAATCTTAGTCTCACATGAGAGTTAGTAGTGAGTTTTACAAAATATTCCTTTGCCCATTGTCATAAGGCAACAGGCAGTATTCGATCCCAACCAGATCAATGATCCACACAGCTGACTGGAGTGTGAAACGAGGTCTGTGTTTTGTGTGTGCTGCAGAAGCCGTGCTTGCTGAGCCTACGGCGTGGCATTCTCTGCAGCGGCCCAATAAGTCCTGCTCATCTGATTTGCCAAATTCTCAGCCAGAGTGTCTGGAGATTTTGAAATAACTCTGCACCAGGAACTGCAGTTTGACTCTTCCAGTTCCCAGGAGGGGTCAGGGAGACCGCCATTAACTTGTAATTTTGGTTAGAAAGTAACAGCTAGCAAGAGGGGAGCCACACGCACCTCTGATTTTGAGAGAGAAAAAATACATTCTCAGGTTTTGTTTGAGGCTTAAGGCACGATTTCACATAGGTTCTTATTTCATCTTTTCTTAGTTTTCACCTGGTTTTACTAGAATTCCTAAAGTTTTACTTCATACATTCGCTCACTGACACTTTATCTCTTTCAGATCGCAGGTACGGTTTCATTCCTGGCGCGCTACACGCGGCTACCGAAGCGTGTTAGCAATTAGGGAAGCCCACGATTTTGGCTGCGAGAAACAAGAGTCACAGATCTTCACATCGGATGGAAACAGATCGCTGTTGTAGCCGACGCTGGGCTCTTCAGAAAACATTTTCCCACTGGGTATTTTTGTCATCCTGCACTGCTAAGGAAGAAAATCTCCTACAGAAGCGGAAGGCTGTCATGTCCTTCATGAAAAAGCACCGCGAACTTCAAAAACGATTTTGAAGTAAAGGGACATACGTACCAATAATAATTTACTTCCCTTTCCTGAGCTCTCTCCTGGAACCCTTCCCTCACCTTTTTCCTCTCTTACTCCATTTCTCACCGAAGCCTCAACATTGGCCACTGCACCTCTCCCCTCTCTATTTTAGGCCTCATGAGTAAAAAACCCCACAGTTCCACCTGCTTTAAAGCTAGCATAGGCATTTCGTTCTCATTAGCACAGATCAGATATAATTAAAAGTTTTCAATGGTATGGGGAAAATAATGTGAATGGGATCCATATGTTCAAAATACGCCTCTGTGTTTTGTTTACATATTTCATGAATTAAGGCACTTTTTTTTTCCCCCTTAGCTGCTGGTAGGAGTGGGTTATCTTAATAATCAGCATGCACGATAACCACTACTTGTCGCTATATAAAATCAAATTATCACATTTGTAATTAAGTTGGAGGTTTCCACTGCAAGAGATACACGTCACAGCAAAAGACTACGCGTTTAAAAATCTCTTTGGTTTTTTATGGAGGAAATAAAAGCACTTGACAATAATTCTACCCGACCACTAAGGAATTCAGAATCAATAATGAAACAACTGACCCCTCTACCAGTGATTTTCAAAACCGAATCTCTTCACAGAAACATGGTAAATTGAGTAACTTGAGAACACTATTAGGAATAGAAAAACTTGAGAGACCTGATAAAGAGGGATGTTTACAATTTATATTTACAATCTGAGTAGGAATTTCACCAAATAGCATTAATTATTACTGTAACTAGGTATCCATTTTTCTTCTTCGAATTTAGAAGTTTTACGCTTAAAATAAACAGCTGTTTGTTACCTGCTTAATCTGAAGAGCCAAAAAAGAACCATTAGATCACGCGGTTCAACTAGCAGTGAAAATGATTGTGTTCTACTTTTATAGCTCATTTTCGTTCTGATAGCATAGTACATTTTGATGTTGTCATCTGATATAAAGCAAAGGCTATTATACCACACGCAGCTTAAGATATATTTGGTAGTAACATGTTTACTTGTGCAACCTTTCCTAGGGAGCCTGCTTTGGCAGGGGGTTGGACTCAATGATCTCTGGAGGTCCCTTCCAACCCCTACAATTCCATGAATCTGTTTTCTACTTGAGTAGTTAAAATACACTTTTATATCTGAGTTGCCTTGCACTTTATGTCATACAAAAATATTTCACATTCAACACCTGCATTGTTTGCAGTAATCCTTTTAACAGTCAGCATGGAGAGAGCCAACAGGTCACAAAAGTGACTTTCCGTTGTACTATGAAATTTTTCTTGGATTTGAAAAAAGCTCTAAACTCATGGGGCTGTCACCTCAATCAGAAAGCCCATCATTCCTAGCGTTCATCAACAGGAGGGCAACAAGCTTCTCTGCCTCTCAACCGACCTCAGGAACAGCCACATCCCTCTGAGGCTGGATTTTGCAGCTAGGATGGGTTAACATCTATGTAAAAACTCTTCACAGCCAAATCCCCAGTAGCACTGCACAGTGAGGCTGTTATATTTGCAAATAGCAACATTTTGGTCACACCAACTTGCTTTTCTGTTAAGAAACAGGCACCTCCAAGTAGAAGATATTTCTGAATTTAGGATACCCTGCCCTCTAAACTCTCCTCCCCCTCTTTTAAACCAGGCTAAATCTGCCTTGATATAATTTTAAACAGCTCTCTCCCTCTCTTAAAGCTCTCTCTCTGTAAGACTGAAATAATAGCCCTGTATGTCATAAGGATATAAGCACCCTAATATTCTCCAGGTACCCAGCTGGTATATTGATGAATGTCCTCAATGAGACCAAAAGCAAATGTATAATTCCACAATGAATTCAAGGCTATAAGCTGTGAAAGGGCTCTGCAGTGAATAATGAAAAGAAATAAGAAATTGTAGGAAACTGCCTAGAGTAAGTGAGAACGTGTAATTAAAGACTGCACGTTAATGCAAAAGGCAGATGAATTAGCACTGCAAATCCACTTACTGTTAGCACTCCCTGCTTCAGAGCATTTCACAGATTAATGGTCTTTTAATGTATTTCCAAGTAATGATGTACAAGCCTATATATATATATATATATATATATATATGAAAGTACTGAATGGGCAATGGATGAAGGCTTTGATTCAGAAGACATTTACTACGTAACGACGACAGGAAATAAAATCTGGGCAGGAAATTTCTTTTGTACTGGAAATTAATTCTGAAACAGGCAAAAAGGAAAAAAAAAAGCCAACAAAAGAAAATTGAGAGTGTGCACTCAAGCACAACTACAGTCTAGATAGATATGACTCTCTTCCCCCAGAAGCCTTCTCAGATGCTACCCACTGTGCTCCTTCCCTCTCCTTACCAGAGCCTGCTACTTAACGGGATGCACATTAGAACTGCTCTTCAGCTGATGTTAATTCAGCTGCATTAATTCAAAGCTCCAACGAAGGGAAGGAACAAAGGGTAAAATAAATAAAAATAATGAACCAATTGCTCAGTTAGTGTAATTGCATAGGCTTCAATAGAACTATACTAATTTCCAGCAGCTGGAGTTCTGGCTCTTTGTTTTTATTTAGTTTACCTCCTGCTCTTAATTTCCTACCATCCCATTTGTTTGTTATTTTCATGTTCTATGGTGGCTCCATTTGCAGTGTACATTCCTTGAGGAACTACTTTTTTTTTTTTTAAACAACCACAGAAGTCTAGGACACAAAGTAAATGCATTTCACTATACGATACATAGAAGAGATATGATAGATACAAAGACAGTATAGAACCAGAAAGTAAAAAATATCCAAATCCAGCTGCACATATATTTTCTACCTTAAAAATATCTTATTTCATATCTGTTCATTGTTCTGTTTTATTCAAAAATTTCTTTTGGTGAGGTGTTTGTATAAACTAGCCTTCAAATTTTTCTGGGCAGACTCACTTGGGTCCCCTGAAAATGTGATAATAAACACGTTTCTTAATGACTATCACTTAAATTAACTGTACAACCCCCTCTCCACAAAGTCTTTGAGTAAGACTCAGGTGGACAACATGCAAAGAGCTATTTGGAAAGTATCATGGGATTCTTTACCACTTAAGCTACTTCTGGTACTTAAGAAAACAACATTTTGACTTACTTTTTCTGAGCTATTTTCTACTTCTCAAAAGAAGGAGCTTTATGAGAACTTACAGTTACTTTCTTGCTGGTGCAATTTTTGGTGATCTTTGTTCTTGCGTTTGTATCCCCAGCAAATCAACCAAAGGTCTAAATCAGCCAAGCAGTATGACCTGCTGAAAACTTTACAGAGAACACCCTAATTTGAGCTCTCAAAAGTTTCAATTGGCTGAACCACAAAACACTCAAAATACATCAAGATTAATGCCACAAACTGATATGGAGATGCACTGAAATGCACTCACTTCTGTAATAGCTCCCCCGGAGGTCTCACTGCTTGTTCACAACCAAAAAATATTATGGATTATTATGACCAGCCTGTGATGGAGAGCTCCTCAAAACTGATAAATTAACAAATTGTCCTCTGCTTGAAAGTTCTTTCTGAATAGCCAAGGTGACATTGATAAAAATCCTTTCATTTGTGTTCATGCTTTTTCTCAGGAACTGCAACATGTTAGCATGAGAGAATTAGGTAACATTAAGTATAGTATAACTATCATTGCAAATTACCAGCTTATTTAATAGACTTGCATGTAGAATTAGTTTTATCATTTTGGGGGTGGGAGGGAAAACAAATCAAATATGTAAAGCAATAGCGATTCCTAGTTCTCTCAGCACTAGTTGCACAAAATGCTCAGGACTAGGAGTCAAAGGACATAAAACCTGCAATCTTGTAATGAAAATGTGATTAGACCTTAACTGTTCCCATGGGGAGGAAAGTCTTTTCTAAGGCAAAGCATGCCTGCAGCTGGCCAGCCAGTATGTGTGGAGCAGAGGGCAGGGCATGCGCCACTGCTGTGCAAAAGTAGGAGCTTTAATTTTTCCCTCTAAACCCCTCTGAGTTATCTTTGCACAGACAGTGACACAGGTGGAAGAGGAAGCTCTTGCTTTTAGCCCTTGTGTTCTCTGGCAATATACAATTATATTTCTCAGCTCCATGTGTCAACAGCTAATACTGGAATATGTTCATGTATAACAAAAAGCAGTGGTTTACTTTCCCATTACTTACTTTCTCTCTGTACAGGGTTTCCATGGCAAAGTAGAATTTTAAGGTATCTGTCAAGGTATTTTTGAGATAGAAGCTTCTACCTTGCACTTGTATTCTGTGGCAAAAATAATGATAAAATATTGTTATTTTAATTTTCTAACAATGGGTAGGGATGGTTTCTTGAGCCATGATACAGGTAAAAGTAATCTCATGTCATGATTTTTGCAGCAGAAGTCACAATCTTCCTCGCCAAGTCAAATTCGTTATCAAAATGGTCGTAGTCAGTACCATCAATGACGTTTTAACTACAAATAACAAGGCATTTCTATATTCAAGTCTTAAAACTAGACTTATGCAAACCTACTCTTAACTTTCAGAATAACATTTCCCATTTAGTGGAAATAGCAACATATCCCTTTATAAAAAAAACCCAAAACAAATGGATTTAAATAGGCTCTAAATCATTGTCACCCACATTCAAAGATTATGTTTATAGCTAGTTTTGCAAACCATTTAAATACAAACACGCCATAAACATTTTCCCACTAGGTTTCCATTTCCTTCTAGGATGGGATTTACCAAATATCATCCCTACTAATTTAAATTGATGTGGCAGCGTAGGTGGAGGAAAGCGGTTTGGGGAGCAGACAGATTGCCAAGGAAACTGGTGCTACAGAATTTTAAAAGAGGACTTATGTGTCAGAAATTTGGTTATTTAAAATGGTAGGTATGATTCTGGTAGAAGTGTATTCCTGTTATTTTCACATGAATCACTTGTTTCTAAGGTTTGGCTATAAAACTCATGGATGATGTAAGGAGCATAAACCAATGCAAAACTCACCCCCATCTCCCACAAATCAAAATCCCCAGAATTCCCCCTGAAATTATGCTAACGCTCATGTAAGGATTTAACAAGGACAGGGGGTCAAAGACTGAGCTGAAGACGGAAGTCAAAATGGAAGTTGTAAAATTTGGTCTGGGGACTAGTACAGAGCCAGTAGTTAATGAGTTTAGTCCAGCAGTAAATCAGGAAAGGCCTAACAGCAAATGGGACTAAAGAGCTCAATGTTGTCTATAGTGTTGTTCTTGTATTTCAAGAGCTTTCACTCTCAAAGTCATTAGAGTAGATGAATTTGTTCAAACAAAGCCTTGAGGGATTTGATCTTTTACTATCTAGACCGGAAGAAGAGTCTAATTTCTTCAAAATGGACTTGATCCAGTTTATGATTCCTCTAAAATGTCTTTGCATGAACGTATTTATACACATTTACTGTGAGAACCTTTTCTGTGAGAAAAGATATAAACATCTTATACCAATAATTCATTAACATTTGTAATAGCTTTACACTGTAAATATCTGTATTAAAACATTCCTTAAAATAACTGACTTTATTACTGACATAAACATCACTATCAGTTTTTGAAATTTATTTCTTTTATCTCGGTTATTTTGTGTTGAAGAGGTCTGCATTCGCTTCTAATGTTAGCACTCATTAAAGCATAAGTCTTTAAATCCCTGGTGAGACAGACTATTTTCCTGGGATGAAGCCTACCTAACTAAGAACAGACAGATCTGGTGAGGCAGGAGATGGGGAACCTAGGAGTTAGTTAAAGGGTTTATTACATTGGTTTTGCTCTTGTCTTCCAGTTTGGTACTAAACTTTCCCAAAATTGCATCTTATTGATTGCCATAAAAAGCTCTGCCAGAAGTTCATCTTGGTACAACCTATGCAAGACCTCTAAATAAAGTTTATTGTACGGAAAATACAAGTTTCATCATATTTCATACTTATTCTTAAATTTTTAATCAGGCCAAATACAAACCATAAAGAAATCTAAAAAGCCTATAAAACTGCAAAACACACAGTGCTTTTTCTTCTTTTCAAATTAACGATTTGGCTTTTACATTGATAATAAACTGAACTGCATTGAACAACATTTATAGATGACTCTTCAGTTTAAGCACAGGTTATGACGTACTTATTCCATTTTTTAGTTGTAAAAATAACATTTTAATAATACATTTTAATATTCCAGCATCGGTATAATTAAATTCAAAACCAGATCACTAACTAGAGGCTAAAGAGTGTATTCATAAATTGCTAATCCCATTGTCAGCAGCATTTTTCCTACAACATACTTTTTTTTCACTGTTGCTGAAATCTGTGAAGTAAAAACATAACAAAACCATAAAAGCAATTCCCCCTAGATAATTTATCACGATATAAATTCATATCGCATATATAAAACCATGTAAGTATAATTTCCAATGTGTATTTCCCCGTTATTAGTTGTCAGTGTCATTATTATTTTGTGCTGTCAGGCAAGAACTGAAGTTATCTATTACACTAAAATGAGAACTCATCCCATTTGACTCAATCTGGGCACATAATTAGCACTCCTTTATAGACTCTTCCATTAATGGTGTCACTCCATTTACAGACTATTGTAGTGAGGAGAAATAGATGTCCCAAATTTCTCCAAGCCTTTATAATGTACAAAATGCAATTCCAGGTATAGCAATAATGTCATTTATAGTGCTGTTCTGTGGAAGAAAAAAATATGTTATTTTTAACTATGCCATGTATTTTCTTACTAACCTCTCTGCTGCAGCAAAGATACTGATATGCCTATGCATCTCTACCAGTCAACACAGGAGTCTCTGGATACTGAAGTTTTCCAGTTTTAGGGAAGAAAATTAATTACTTTCTGTAATGATAAAAATTGGGGAAACCAAGAGCACAGCTTTATAATCAGTCAACCATAAATCTATGTTTACATTGCCTCCAGTGCCACAAAATCATAGAATTATCTGGGTTGGAAGGGACCGCAAGGATCACAGAATTCCAAACCCACCTGCCACAGGCAGGGACACCAACCTACAGGCATGATCTAGACAAGGTTGCCCAGGGCCCCATCCAACCTGGCCTTGAACACCCCCAGGGATGAGGCATCCACCACCTCTCTGGGCAGCCCGTTCCAGCACCTCACCACTCTCTGTAAAGAAATTCCCCCAAATATGTAATCTAAACCTTCCCTTCTTTAAGCCTCAATCCATTGCCCTTGTCCTGCCATTATCTACCCTTTTAAAAAGCTGATTCCCCTCCTGTGTCTCTGCTCTCTTCAGGGACTGGAAGGCTGCAATGAGGTCCCCCCGCAGCCTTCTCTTCTCTAGGCTGAACAAGCCCAGCTCCCTCAGCCTCTCTTCGTAGGGGAGATGCTCCAGCCCTCTAATCATCTCTGTGGCCTCCTCTGACCACTCTCCAACAGTCCCACATCTTTCTTGTATTGGGGGCCCCAGTTCTGGACACAGTACTCCAGATGGGGCCTCATGAGGGCAGAGTAGAGAGGGACAATCACTTCCCTGAGGTGAAATGCAACATGTTATCTGTTCCTGCAAAGTAAATCTTACATTATTGCAGCACACAACATTTTCCACGTCCTGTGAATAGTTTCAAACAGATTCCTTACAGGTATACAAGGGGTTTTTTCTGTAGCAAGTCTTACTGCTTAATGACACTGAGTAAAAAAAGATGATAAACCTAAATATTTTAGGTTGTCTTCTTTTTGCCTTTCCCAAACATAAAGCCATTTTTCCATGGCACATATTGTTTACTGATGCAGCACCATGAATTCTGGCCTAAAATATAGGGTCTGAGGACTAAATAAATGTACAAAACCATTTGTCTTCAAATGTCCTTTGCCCAGACTGCATTATTTATAGCATAGAGTAATACCTGCAAGTCACCACTGTGCAACAACTATGGAAGAGAACTAGATAGCTGAACTTCAAGGGATGCATGTTAACATTGAGAAGAAAAGATTTTAAAATATATTCTGCTAAAGGGATTCATCTGGATAAATATTTAAAACTCCAGAATTTCAAAACACAAGCTCATAATCTCTATGTTTATACACTATAGATAACATTAGTTGCATTCTATCAGAAATCAATTTACTTTTCACAAGGGATAAATGAAGCCATGTTTTCAAAAGAAATTATTAATGAACTCTGAAACATTTTTTTTTTCAAGTCCATAGTTTTAAATCTGAACTTTAAGACTATGCTACGATTTTAAAAAGCAAACAGGGAAACATCTGAAAATTTGCTTTTTTTTTCTCTTCTCTTTCCAATGGTATGTAAAAACCCTTCAACAAACACGCCGCATTTGTGTAACAGTTTCGAATTACAAACTGCATTCTCTAACTATTACAGAAAACCATTGTATTTGGTGGCAATATTAATTTATTTTTTTTTTATTGGTCTAGGATGTGTACTAGTCAAAGCAGAACTATTTGTTCAACCACACATAGCGGACTGTTTACTCATGATTAACACAGCACATATTAATCACGCGTGAGCCGTACATGTAGACAGATAAGGGGGTGACTGCAAGCCCCAAGTTTACTTCCACGATCTGCAAATTGTCTCCAGTCAACCACAGGAACATTTCCTTCAAGCACAGGCACATGGAAGGACTCTGGATACTAAAGAGTTCGGGTTTTGGAAGAAGTTACTCAGACTTGAAGCTTATTTTGCCACCTTGTGCTTCCCAGTTTCCACAGCTTTGTTGACCTTACCGTTGCCTGACGAGGCCAGAGGATGCACTTTCATGTTTGTTTAGTGACTACATAAAGCAGAAAAAACTGCTGACTATAATTTTCACCTACTTTGGAAACAGTACCGACCACATTTTATTCTAAAGACCTACATTTTATTCAATAGACCTTCAAAATTATTGTTGAAAGCACATGAATAAAAACCCACCAAAACAGAAATACTTAGGAAATTGGAAAGAAAAAGGTGGCAAGAGGCATAATACACCCAAATAGCCCTTTTCTCCTCCTGTTAGCATCTACAGTTGAGTCAGGAGCTGGGTGGAAATGAGTGTACTGTGCTGAAGAAACCCTCCACTGACTGAAATAGCTGCTACAAAGTGGACAGGGACAAGATATACATGTGGACCCAAGAACACATCTACACCTTGTTTTGCAGGTACCATCATTTTGTCACTGTTATTGTTCTCCATGGAAAAAGAATTTAAAGGCTTTCAATGTTTAACCTGCCCTTATACAAAATTTGTTAATATGTAAACGTTTGTCTCGGGTTTCTCTCAGACAGTAAATCCTACAAAGCGAAGGGTCATATTCAGAGATTAAGTAACATAAATAGCAGCAGTGTTTATTCATTAAAACAGTTTACAGCACCACAGTTCTTGCTGATTTCAAGATAAAACAGAATATGTGACTTGAGACACTCCAACGTTGGAATTTGGTGTAGTCCTAAAATAATGCCAAACAAGGGAAATACCGGATCAGCTGTGTTATCTGACAGCAATTAAGGAATGTGTAAACGGCACATTTATCCTCTGTGGCCACCTCCCTTAAGGCTGCCTGGAACACCTTCAGTGTGTTGATCCTGTGTGGAACCCCAGTTTGCATTTTCTCACTTGAATATTCACCATACCTTAAGAAGCCTTTTTTTGCTGTTCGCCAACTTCGCTCCTGGTGGCAGATTGAAAGGGACAAGCAAATTTTTCTAGACCTGGTACTTTGAAATACCTTGGAGAAAAAAAAAAAACCCAAAAAAAAGCCATTTTATTTCAAATTCAAAAGGTAAAAGCATTATATGCTTCCATTTCTGCAGCACCTGGGAAACTGTCCAAATAAAACCCAGGGTTGTATTATCCACATTTTGCAAACGTTTCCCAATGTTCTATACTTTTTTTCCACAAGTATTGTAGCCAAATAATTTCTAACAGCCACTCATCCAGGAAAAAAAAAAAGAAAAAAGGTTAACATTTTGACATGTCCAAGTTTTGGAGCAGAAGAGGGTGAGGAAGAGGGAGAGCTTCCCACATGAGATCATGCAGAAATACCGAATTTACTATCTCACATCTGAGGCTCCACTGCCACTGTGATAATAGAATCTTGTGCCTTTGTGCACCTTTAAGTAGGTGAGCCAATAAAGAGAAAATTATACCCCTTCTTTGTAAGTCATATGAAACTGCTCAACACTATAAAACACCAGCATTCCCTCTCTTTAGCCCTAGACATAACCCCTTCTTCTTTGGTGTGAAGCTTGGATTATTTCCGAATTTTTTTATCCCAGTTCCTTGTCTAACATACCACCCAGGCTTTTGGGTCAACCTGGTGTGCGTGTTTGGGTCACACAAACAGCAGATCAGTCCCTCTGCTCTTCACATTGTTGAGAATTTGAGGTTGCAGTGCATGCCGCTAATACTGACATTCCAGGACATACAACTATTCTCTACTTGGAATTTTTCTTATTACTAGTCAGGGCAACTGGTATTGGGATTTCTTCATGGACTTTAAAAAAGAATAATCATAGGCTTATTCCTGTTCCCATTTAAGCTAACAAAACTGTTGCCATGATTTCAGCAGAGACCCAAGTCCTTAAGGAGGACTTTTGCAACATCAAGCTTCAGCTTTTGAAGTTCCACATGGTTCATCTTAGAAGTTGAGTCACTTGGGACTTCTTTGCACACAAAAATTGACACTCCAAAAATTGTGGAGGCCAGTTTAAAATAGAAATAATTTTACCGGACATGTCACCCTCCTCCCCCCAATTATTTCCCTAGTACGTGCTATTTACCGTGACCTTGCAAGTCCATGTGCGATTTGCTACCATTTTAAGAGAATGCAGTCACGGGAAGAGCAAACCAACAAAAATGTGCTCTGTGTAACTGAGCACCAGTTAACTTGTACAGATTTGCCTATCAAAAATACAGGAGCTGAGGGTGGCTTTTATCTCCTTACAGTCTTGCTCTGCTCTGGCTAAAAGTATTACCTGAAAGTGGACTCTAGAACAAAAGTCATTATGTTTGGCTGTGCCTTCTGTGCACATCACCTACCCACATGATGTATCCAGCGAGCTGAAAGCTCTACTCTGTATGCAACCATCAAAATGTACCATCCGAGAGTGATCACGTGCATCGTTATCTTGTGACCCAAAACTCCACTCAAAGGGAACAAACTACTATTATACTTTTAAAGAAGTGTGAATGGGGTTTTATACTGCCTGAAGAAGTCACTTTCACATGAAAATCATTTGTAGAATCGTTTCCACTTCAGTTCAGAAACAGGATGATGTTCTCCCATGATGCCAAGAAAAATAGTACAGCTGCTGCAGCAAGGGTGAAACAGCTTTCACTGGGGAAGCTGACATGTTATTTCTTTTACAAAAACCTTCAGAACTCTCTGAAAAGGGATGCAGTATTTGGTAAAGCATTAAGGACCTTTTGGAAAATGCGCCTTGCTTCATAAGAAGTTACTCAGAATGTGGTTCAAAATGTGTTTTTCTAACTAAAGAGAAACGTGTGGTGCATATGAAAAATTACAGAAAGCCATGAAAGATATCTTTGTTAAATGTTGGTGATATGTGTCTGTTATTTTTCTGTCTTGCAAGCTAATAAACTTAAGACCAGTCGCTTTACAGAAAGGGTAGTTATTAGCTCTCAGTAGAAAATAATGTACCACAGGGAATTTACAATATGAGAAAAATGCTCTTAAATATTTGGGGCCATCTGAGCCACCCAGGGTAAGTGTTTTCTGGCAGCAGAGGTGTTATTGTTGCCACAGCCCTGCCATATGATGTTATTCTCCTAAGTAAAATCTAGTTTTCCTATTAAGGCACTCTGCTTAAGCCCAGCAGCAAGTAGCCATGATTTCCTTCTCATACCTGGGATGGAAGAGATGGTTTTGAGGATCGTGCAGCAGTGGTAAAGGAAAAGAGCACAATTGCCTCTGTGGCTTAAATAAAGCAGGTGGACTGCAACACAAAGGCATTTCACTTCTGATTGTGCTCACAGGAAGAATAGTTGAAGGACTGTTTTACTGCTTACTGTAAAATGTAAACCTGCTGCTTCTGCCTTCCAGAAAGAATAGAAGATTCCCAACCACAAAAATAAGACGGTGCATAATCAAATCTACAAGGAGTTATCTTAATGGTTTCATTTTCACAGAACCTCCATTTCTGCTGTTAGCTCTCTTCCAGTTTTTTTCTTAATTGCAACTTGCTTCTAGTTTCTGTAGATCCAGACTGGCAATAAGAACAGCTACCGTTGAAAGACCAACAGCCAGACTATGTGGTGATTGTTGGGATTATCAACCACCTTCCAGACAGGAAAATAAACACAAAATTGTGTTTTCAAGCCCCCAAACAATGTCTGGCTATACACATTCTTGGCCTTAAACTCCACTTTTAATAATGTAAATATAAAATGCTTCTGCACTAAAACTTGACAGGATTGCTTCGTCCCTTATTCCAGGGCACCCATATTGAAGTGGAGGTTTTACGAGTGTAAGTAGTTTAGACCTGCAATGTTATTTTTAGCCATGCACTTATTCATGAGCAAAGGTCCTTTTAGATACAAACCAGGTGCAGACCAGCTGTTTTGTGTATCTGTGAAAGTGGCCCCAAACCAAACAGAACCACTGCAGATACCTATCTTTGAATAATAGCATTTGTGTGTCGTACAATTCTTCCATGTTATTCTTATGCAATAGTTTTCCATAACTAAATGACTGGTGGGCTCCTCAGCTAAGGTCACAGCCATGCAAAGTGATCTACCTGAACATGTCTGAGAGTCTCCAAAGGGTGCCCGTTTGGCCACAATGGGGTGGCACTGGGTGCACCCTGTCCCTTCCCAGGTCCACAGACCATCCCAGGCCAGCGCCGTTGTGGGCAGCCAGAGAGCTGAGCACTAGGAGGGGGTGAGCAAGCCCCTCCTGCCTGTCCACTGCTTATTGCCACACTCACCTGCAGTCAGTACGCGCTGACAGAGCCATACAGTAGTGGCAGAGACAGAAAAACAGCAAGTTGTGCCAAACAAAACAGGCTGTTTGAAACAAGGACTGTAAATCCCGGCGGAGGTCAGCGTCTCCTTGAACGTAAACAATAATGATTAATACCAACACGTAAATCAGTGTATGGGGAAAGGAAGAGAAGAGATGCCTTAAGAACAGCGACAATACTTAGTAATAACCAAGACTTCATTTCACATACCTCACAATGATTTGCAAGAGGCAGCTTCTGAGTAAAGGCTGGAAGCAATATTTGATTGGAAAATGATTATGCAGCCAGAAACCGAGAGAAAGGAGCCTACAGCACTTGATTCTAGAGGCTGAAAGTTTCATCTGATAGAAGAATGAATGCCGGTTGATCTGGGGAAAACATAATGCAAAACATGTTTGCTGAGTGAGAAAAATGTTGATTGGGCAATATGAAAAGCAGCTGTGGTGTGACCGTGGAAAAACAATTAAATAAATGTGACATGGCAGCAAAACAGTACATGTGGATTGGGGTCTGTGACGTTACTACAGGGGATGGTGATGTAAAAGTTGTTTACTAAACTGTAATTGTGACAATAACATCAGTCACCTGCCAAGCTTGGGGCAGGAGGGTTGGAATATGCATATTACTCAATGTTTCTACCTATCTTGCTTGTATAATTATGGTACATCTCTCAGTTTTCAGTTGATCAGACACATCCCATGCTGTGCTGGAGGTAAGTTACCAACAAAAGCAGCCTTGCTCACCTAACAGTAACCCAATATTCTCCATTCCCTGGAATTCTCTTTGTGTTTCTTCAATCAACAAACAAACAAAGCAACCAACCAATCACATAACCCCAAAAAATTACATGCAACGTGTTCTGCCAAACAAGAACCATGCTAGATTGACTGTGCTGTGACTTTCAACTCAACTTTCAACTTTACTATTAAGAGCAGATCTTCTATAAGCTGTCATTCTTCTCCCTTGAAAGAATAAGCAATGTCTTGTAATGGGATGGGGTTCATTTTTTTTCAAGCTATTGCTACAAGATACATCATTGTTTTGGGCATAAAGACCAAATATGACACATTATATCACAGGCTCAATGGGAGAGATACACTGTTATCAATGTTTCAGAAGGCAGCATGGGATGAGAAACTGCTTGCTTACTTGGAAATACTGGAAAGCCAAAATCCAAACAGAAGGAGTGAGCGAGGTTGATGTCCTTCTCATTTTTTTTGGTGAGTTTCTTCTTGAACAAAGAAGCATTCCATTTTTCTGTTTATTTGAATCACTAAAAATGTTTTGCCAATGAGTCACTGTCAAGAGACTGGATGAAAAGACTTTATCATAAAGTGATAACGTGACAAAACAGTGCAAGTTTATGTTCCAGATTATTATGTAGTGATTTCAACTTACTACTAAGGCCTCTCATTTTCAGTGGATGCTTGTTCAGTCAAATGTGGGGAGTTTTATGCCTGAGAGAGTGACAACAGCTCCAATTCCTAAACATTTTGTAGAATGGGAGCAACTTTCACTCGAGCTTTCACAACACTCTCCCACCTTTTCCTTTAGGGACCACTTCAGGAGGAACACATGGCTTAGTCTCCATGACCCACTCACTCGCTGGTGCCACTGTGACTGCCAGTAAGTGGCTGAAATTAGCTCTAACTGCAAGGTGAACATGAGAAGTAGGTAAGACACACACCAGTAATTCATCCATCACTTAATGCATATTTCTGCTGCTGTTAATCTGCTTGAACCAGTCGCCTACAGCCAACAGGCTCAATAGGCTTTTTGCCTAAGTCTGATCAAGCTATTACTAACACAGCTGGGCAAAAGAGTACAAAAAATACTTTGAATTTGAATATGATTTTTTAATGACCATCTCTATTCCTAATGCCTACAGCCCACTTGTTTCCAGGTCAGGCTAATGTCTAAAGCAATCATCCCAAGCAGCAATGGGTTATCTTTGGTGCCTACAATCCATTGCAGTTGGTGTGTGTTCCTTTTTTTTTTTTCCAACAGCAGCTGGGAAAGTAATTGCTGGTGGAAACACATGGACACAGTGAGCTTTAGCACCGCCAGTACTGCATTAGACCATGTGGTTAACTTGAACTGCATGTGTTTGGATTCCCAGTCTTAATTTTGAACCCACAACATACGGGGAGCATATTTCCCTGCTCCCACATCATTAATTGCAATCACTGTTATCCAAATAATCTGGTTCATAGATAAAGATTGTTTTAAATAAGGTTGGGAGAGAGAGACAATAGATCGGCTAATAATAGACCAGCTGATCGTTTAGGAAAACTAATAAAAAATAGTGACATATTAATAAACCATTCCTACTCCTGGCTTGTCAAGTATTTGGACTAAGAACTATTAACAAACCCAAAACCCAACCGCTCAATTCTACTGACACCAAAATCTACAGGAACTCTGATTCTTGTGCGGGGTGACAGGTCAGTTCAGTGAGTTCAGCCAACCACTAAGGCCTGAAATTTGGCTTCAGGAATTCTGACATGCCTCCACCTCCAAGCGATTGCAAAGGCTTACTTCCCAAACGCTGCAAAGAGCCCAAGCCTCCGAATGAGCAGACGACACAAGAAGCAGCCGTGTTAGGTTTTAGCAATAAAAACCCTGTTACCTTCTGCCTTACACAGATTTCCTACGTGACAAACATAAGAATTAAACAGTTGCAATATTCAGCACATTTTTATCCAGATAAATATTGAAAACATATTTAATGCAATATAGAGGTGATTACAGAATTCAGAAAAGGGAAAGTCTGACTAATGCTGCAGCTGTGCAGCATTCCAGTGAGTCTAAGCCACTGCCAGCATTTATTAGCCACTCAGCCTTTGACAATAAACAACCTTCAGCTCATGATCATATATCCAGACAGATAGATGCATGGTATTGCTTACAGGGATGCATTAACGCTGTCCTGCCTATGTGCCGGGACCGCTCTCAACCACGAGCCTTAATTCAGTGAGGCTGTTAGAAAAGCTGGAGTTCAATTTTAATTTTATTTTCCTTAATGACTATAGACAATTACAGTATAAGTTTTGCTGTGCATTTATTTTGTTTTCTGGAAGAATTGCTGTGAGATGAAGTTTATGAAGACTGTTTATTGCTGACATGAAAACAAAGACTCCAGACATTTTACAAAATCAATTTGTTGAAATTTTAGGGTTTAAGAATTTTAGGAAAAGATGTCTTTCCCCTACAACATTTGGAATCAAGCTACTTCAATTTAAGAGAGTAATTGCAATAGGGAGCAGATTTGTAATAAGCATGCTTTGAAAAAGAAAACACCAGTGGAAATGGCTGGCTTTTTCATTTCTCCAAAGAAAGAGGTACAGTACTGGGAATGTCAAAGAAATAGTCACAATGCTACCCCCATTAAATCAGGTGAAGAAATAACTCGGATCTTTTTCAATCATTCTATAGAAGAAGTAACACAAGTTTTGTGAACTCTTTTCTGTTTAAGCATGTCACACTTCAATTGCCAGGCACACAGAGGATGGACTCAGAAAAGCTGCCTTTCTTATCTTCGGTCACCACCACATTATAAACTTCATTTAAGAGCCTTATTTATATTTGGTGTCTGGTGACAGAGGTTTGGTTCAGAGGAGGAAGCAAAGAAAGAATTGTCATTAACTAAACATAACTGCTCAGGGTGAGAGAGTTCTGGTTTCTTGAAATACCTGGTTTGCCAAGGATGTGCTCACAGGTTTTTAAACATACATTCGCTCTGGCATACAGCGTTAACACTGGAATAATACCAGCCAAGATGAGTCTCACATCAACCATTCCAAGAAGGGTCTAAACAAGAGTGCTCGGTGAAGGAAAAAAAAAATAAAAGAAGGAAATGCTTCAGTGCTTCTGATAATACAAAGCAGAAAGTCACACAAGAGAGACTCTCATTTAAAAATAAATAATTCTTCAATATGCAAGATCAAATAATTATTTCTCTCCCTTTCTCTTCTATTTCTCTTAGCAAATGAAGAATGGAACATCACCAGTACTACACAGTTATATTCTTGTGAAAAAGCTCAGCATATCAGAGAAAATCTCAAATAATACTAAGAAAGAAATTATTGTCAGCTGGAGAGTGTTTTATTGTGGTACCTTGCTAAGATAGTTTTATAAATACAATCCAAGAAAAAGTGGAAAAAGCAACAGAATCCCTGTAATATATGGAAGGATTAGGGTAAGAATAAAATATCTATTTCATTTTTACTCCAGCACTGGATATTCCAACAATAAATACAATGGGAAAGTATTTTAAAAGCATATTTCTTATAAATTTTCCCTGCAGAGCAACCATCTCTGGGACATCCAGATTTCCACAATTTGTGATTCTCAAAGTGGCCATGGGTGAGGGGACAAGCCGCAACATTAGGACCGAGTGCTCAAGTGGGAACCCAACTAACACCAACTCTGTCCTGACCCCACCGCACAGGTTTCCATGCTGCCAGACAGGAAGATTGTGGACACTACTGCAGTTCAAAGTGCATTTTAAAACAAATTTTGAGGTAAAGCAAACTGGACAATAGCACACCATAAAGAGCATGACGTACCTTATGGAAGGAACAGATGAGCAGCTCAAGGAGGTATAACTCATGAGTAGGACAGGCAGGTCTAGGTAATAATTTCAAGAGTCATCCCAAACTGCCTGTATTTGTTAGTCATCACATTTCAAAACATCCCTCAACGGGTGTTTTTGGTAAAAGATGGGTCGTTGGTCCTTAGGCTGCTAAGGCAGCAGAGCAGGGATGTCAAAGAACAGGAGGCTAGAGACTTTTGTGATCACACTAGGTCATTGCTGAATTGTTCTCAAAGCTGGGCTTTGGATCAAGATGTCTGAGCTCAAGACGGGATAAGCCTGGCATGAGATAATCAAACACTGGTGCAGTTACACTGTTCTCTGATATATTACTAGAACAACCATCGTTAAGATAGCACTTCAACCTGAAGCAGCTCAGCAGCACAAAGCTGTCTGGTGGTCAAGCAAAAACGCTCAACATTATAGTGCCATAATAAGTTGTGATGTTGACAGCACTTTCAACATCTCTCATCAAGAACTGAAGAACACAGGATATTCAGAAAACTGAAGATTAGCTTCAAAAGTCCTAGCACGGTTAACAATTCACATTTACCAGAATTTCACTATTTCAAATAGAATTCCACCCTGAAGAAGCAGGATATCACCCCTGAGTTCACACTGAGTTCAACCTGAAAAGCACCAAAGTACAGTATGTGCTGCTGGATATAACAAAATAGAGAAAATTACTTCAGCTAAACTGAGATTATCGAATCTGAGAGAGTTGCTGGAATCAATGATCTCCAAGTGAAAGCTTACCACGGTGGTCTGATCCAGAGGACATTTATTACTGTATAAGGAGACTAGACAAAACTCAATAAGTACATTTTTCATTTATGAGTGCAGTGATAACCTGGACAGTCAACTAAGACCCTTTAACAACACAAAAAAATCATTCATTTCTTTGGCCTTTTGTTAAATCTTTTTGATGCTTCACAGAGGTTTAGGAGAAGCTGTGGTCAGGGATCAGGAGCTCAGATACAACTGCCTGCAGGTGATAGTCATATAAAAGATAAAAGGGCTGTAATACCATATAGCATCCAAGCAATCAAAAAGAACATTGGCAGAGAAGAAAAACAAGGAGGAAAAAAAAAAAGCCTGAGGTACACAATTCAAATTGTATGTTCCTTTTAAAAGAGATACAGAAAAAATCCTACTTCTTTACCATTATAAATTACTCTTATTTTTAAATAACATGTGAAATTATGACAATTAAGGTAACATCTAAAGGTCAAAGTGAAAAGCAACAGCTTCTAACTTGTTCTTTCCAGAATAAAGGACAATATTTGCAACTAAGATTTTTAGTAGTATCTGCCTAAAACGTCGCATCCTAAGAAATGCTATTGTTTCTCAAACATGCAACACTACCGAGTTCTTTCCACTCTTGAAACCAAGCCATATATTTATGTATGTAATATGGTTTTACCACAGCCAATCTTAAAGAACAATTTTTTGAGTTAGGCCTTTCTTAATGAAATAGGGCATAATCTTCGAATTATTTGGTTATGAGCAGAGTTCATAGTGGTTCTGAGATCAATTTCACTTTAAATTAAAGCTCAGTCAGATTATCAGGATAATCCTGAAAGTGCTGAAATGAAGAAACTGGAAGTAAGGTTGAAATGGACTGTTGCAAGGAGCTGATATTTTGTCAGATACCTTTAGGTAATTGTTCCAACTCTTTTTTGTACGTGCACGATATCACACTTTGGCAATTCCATGATGAGACATCTTTTGAGGATTCATGACTACATTTCTGCAGAATTTCAGGCAAGGTTTATAGAGAATTTATCCCTCACTTGTCCCACCTCCATTTAGGCACCTGCATTGGAAGACAAGTCACTTTCTTACAGTGATTTGGGCAACTTGGATTTCAAAGCATTTTACAGACGCCCCCTGCCTCTTTACACTTCTTAGACACCCAACTGCTACATCTCAGGTGAATCCTCTGGATAAATTCAGATGGAATGAAACAGGCCAGAGGGCAGACTCTGGACTGGACTTTTAAAAAAAAAAATAGTCTTGCATTTAACTTCAAAAGTAGCTTCATATTAAGACTCTAGCTCTTTCTCATTTCTTCCTCTTTAGAAGAGTATAGTTCTTGTCCAGCTACAAGTAATTCTTGGCATAACTTTTTAATGATTTAAAAGCATATATTTCAGTAAGCAAGCAAGCAGACAGGAGTATGTCAGGCACCTTATCAGTTGGAGTTTTCTGTGAAATTCAGTTCATTGGGAAAAACGTCCTGTTTGAAGTCTGAGCACTTCAGGAAATTTGGTGTGAGCACGAAGATCAAAAAGCAAAACACAACAGATTCATGTGAATTTCTTATTTCATTAAAACTACTTTGCCCTGCTACCTTACTTTGTGTATATTTTGAACAGCAAAGTCCTTCTAGATTGGAAGGGGGAAAACCACCAAACCAAAACCCAAAAGGCCCAGACACAGAAGGTTGTTTCCTGACAGAGCATATGTATATGCATATACATATTATTATATTAAGTACCAATTATTAATAGTTCTTATATTATGCATTTGAAGAACTGCAACTTAAAGATCCTTCCTTTTTGCTTTGTTCTGCATATCTCCTTATAGTTCTGATGGAGCTAAAAGTACTATTATGGGTGGAATTAAATATTATGTGCACAATTTAGAGCCTACAAAATGGATGTCAATTTGAAAGACTTCTTTATTTTTCTGATTTATCCATGGATTTCCTTAGAAACAAAAGCTAAGGGGGCCTCCCACTTTCACAGCCAGAAGTACATTTACTTGGAAAAAAACATTCCTAAAATTGCCTTTTGCTTGCAATGATGCAGACTGTTGAAGTGACTCTACCTTTTCTCCCTCAGCTACCACAGCTGACATCTTCCCTTCACATTTGCCTTTGACTGGTATTTCTATGGCAACTACTTGGGAAAGTAGCATTAAGTTTTATTTAATGTTATTCTGTTAATATGTCCTTTACATGACTTAGCAACTGGCAATAAGAAGGAAAAATGGCATTACAGACAACCAGCTGGCTTCCTGTGAACCACTAACAGACCTTCTGCGAGCATGACCACAGTGTTTTGACGGTCTACCCACCAGTTCACTAATCCCAGTTGGAAGCCCTGGGAAGCCTGGTTTGAGAATGTATGGTAGCTGTGAGCAGACATACCACAAATGTTTTGGAGAGGGAGCCACACTCGCAAGTCTGAAGACATAAACCCTTCTTAAACCAAGAAACACTGCTCCGGTGTGTTCTTCCAGTTTGTCCATCAGTTAACCGGCTAAGGCCCCAGGTAAGCACTCATCCAAACATGGGAATCTCTGAATTAAATAATTTCTGTGGCATTCATTCATTAGCAAAAAAAACCTCAAACCTGCTTTGTCCACAAAGTGAAGCACTGAGCTGTGCTGAAGAGTTGCATCAAACACCAGCAATTTCTGTCAAGTTAAATGCTGCAGCAGTCATTTTCAAAACCTCACAAGGACCACACATGACCTCCCCTCCCATTGTCACTGGTTATAAGGCATCCAGAGCCCGGGCCAGCTTTGAAAATTTCAGAGCCAGTGAGGGATCAAATTTGTATTTCATGTTTGGAGGGTTTATTCTGCGACAGCTGAGTAAAACCAGATTTTGAGTTCAGTTTGGTAAGATTAGTCTCCTTCATGAGGGGGTAACTGGGATTCGTGTTTTTCACTGTTCTCTGTACAACTTTTATCAAAAAGGATGACCTCGGAGTACTGACACCTGATGTACTCAAAGCAGGGAGATGGACTGTGCTGCTCTGACCTTGTCATATCCTGCAGAGAACCATGAGGTTAATCCGGGGTAAGTGAGACTCTGAAGTTTAGAGCCGGTCTGGTGTACAGCAGAATATTCATCTCTAAAAGGGGATGGGAAGAAGTGCCCAGAAGCATTATTTATAAATGAAGATAAGTGCTGGCTAACTTTCCTGCCTTATGCTTATATCATCTAATTACTTTGGCATGGTGTTCTGTTCTTTCATGTTCCAAGACTGTTTTGTGCTCCAGCAATTCACATCACTCTCCTTCATATCTCTTACATTTTCTTTCCCCTCCCTTTAGATACACCATTAACAATCCTAAATAAACTCAGCCTCAGGGGTTTATATCTCCTCGGTGTTACATAATTTCTGCTCCCTGTTTCCAACCAACACTACTTATTTTTTGGCTGCAAGAATACACTGAAACGGGCTCACTTTTAATGGGATCTCCCAGAAGCACACATCAATCTCTGAACGCCCCAAAAATAGTAAGAGCTATGAATCCCAATGGCTGGCTTCTGTAATTTGAGGACATAGACAACTAAAAATTTTTTAAATAACAGTGAAAAAGTGAGTGAGGTGAAAAAGATGTAAGATGCAAAACTTACCCGGCTGTATTAATCACTGTTTTTATAAACGAGGGCTTTTCTAAAAACCAGCACTTGTTTTAGTTCAGCAACCTTTAGACTTCCCAGACTGTTTAACATCGTAAGCAGAGTGGCTTTCCTCCCTTCACCACTGGCTGTGGGATCCTTCCCGTGCCCATCACCATCACCCCAGAGACTATACCTTTCTTCAGCTGCAGAAGAAACTTCTCCCAGCTGTGCATGCTCCATCACTCACTGAGACAGACCTGCCTTCCCATCTTCCCCCTGTTCTGGGGAGTTTTGTCAGATGATGGGCTGCAGAGGAGGTAAGAGCCAGCCATTCTAAGGAACACAACAAAGAAAGAAGTAAAACAGGTACCATCCTGAACAGGCTGGGATATTATTTCCAAATTGTTATTCTTTGGCATTCCCTAGTATGTGAATTTGCTAGAAATTTTTCTTACCAGCTCTAGCACAGAAAAAGACGGAGACAGCTCCAGGAAAAAATACCAGTCTGGTGGGAGCAATTACAGGGTTGTGGGTACCTGCACCAAAAGGGTAGCCTTTGTGGTGGGGGAAGATGAACTAAAAGGAGACCTAAAAAGGTGGAAGACAACCTTTGGCTTTGTACTTTGATACAGGAATAGGATGCTGGGCCTGTACAACAAAGTCCTCAGCACCAGTCCCCTCCTGGCTTTTGCTGCTGGAGTAGGTGGCCTGGCAAGGCATAACAGGGCAAAAGCAGCTCAGTCCCCACCGGCATGGAGCCTCATCCTCATCCAAACACACTGTCTGCAGTCTTCCCTGGACACAGAGGGGCTTTCAGCTGGAGCAATATAAATAATGCTTTTCCAGAGGAAGTCAATGTCTCCAACTGTGGATATATGCATGTCTGAGTGTTATCTTCTACAGCACACTACGTCAAATATTCAAACTACAACATGGTCAATGGCCTGTAGTACGTGCTGGTCAAATGGTCTGTACCTGATACAACTCTTTCAGTCTCGACATCTGCAAATCCCTGAAGCCTAACAGGGTTTTTAAATGCTTCACCTGTTTGATCTTCAAACAGTTCTTGCGATCTCACCACCTGTATCTTCTCAACTTTGAGTCAGCTGAGTTTTAATAGCTGAGTCAAGTTTCATAAAAGCATCTTATGTTAAGTACATTTCTCAATACCAAATTGAAGTAATGGGATAAAAATTGTCTAATTATAGTGTATCAGAAAATGACAAATCTTTCTCTTCAGCAGTAAAAAAACCCAACAACCCAGCAGGTAGCTAGCAGAATAGATTATGTTTAATTATAAATATTTTCACTACACTGTTACTAACGTGATTCAGGAACAAGATTTAAAGTGTAATGTAAATCTTTTTTTGGCATCCACTTTTAAACAAGCCTTTAGTTCTTCTATACACAAACACGTATCCGGGTATCCCACTCTCGCATTAATTTGTTGAAACTAGATCTGTACCAGGGGAATCTTTGATCTTCACAATTATCAATTAGAAAATTAAAATCAGAAGAGTGAAGATGCTTTGAACATTTATTAGTAACTTAATTTATTCTCAGTTATTATTTTTCATTGCATAAAATTGAAAAACATGAAACAACAAAGCATGTATGCTGGCCCTGTAGTGGTCTTTGAATTAACAAGTCTCCTGTGAGTTTCAGGATGTATATTCTGGGTTATTTAATTATACAGTATATGTATTCCTAAGAAAATATATGCCAAGTCTATGAGGGACAGATATGCAGTTTGTATTGTAATAAACAATATACCTATATTTAAGGTTTGATGAAAAAAAACAGGTAAGTTTTGAAGTGTTCAGTTACAGGTTGGACTAGATAATTTTTGAGGCCCTTTCCAACCCCTAATATTCTGTGATTCTGTGTTTTTTCTCTTAAAATTTACTCTAAAAATATCTTCACCCTGGAGAAAGAACAGGGTGGATGCTATCATTCCAGTTCAGCCTTTCTTCTTCACTACTATCTATTGCAGTGACGGAAATTAAGTGTAAAGCATCAGGCAAATCAGATCCTCTTATGACTGCACACAACAGCCTGCTGCTTAAAATGAAATAATGGAACCTCATCCTTTCCTACACGGATTAAAGGAAAGGTTTTAAGATTTATGCAGTCTATTTGTAGGACTAGCTGGCATAGTGTAATGACTGGAAGAGCAAATATACAGGTGGTAAAAATATACGTGTATATATATGGAGCACTTGAAACAGCTACCAGCAAAAAGAAGAAAACCCCAAAATGCTCAGCTTACTTTACACACTTAGATACATGAAAGACATTGGGCATGAACACTACCAAAAAGCCCATTGTTTTAGATTTTTGAGGGTAAAGACAGTTTTTAAAAACAGAGTATGCAAGTCAAAACAATAGAGCTGAGTAGTGCATCTGTAGATTATAAACCTTAGAAGGAGTTAGTAAAATTTCGGTTCAGGGTTATTTTTCTGGGTTTTATAAGAAACTCAGAATAAAGTATTTGAGCGAGTTTGGGGCAAGGGGGAAGCTGTTTTTGAAAACTATCTCTTGAAGAATTAGAAACATCGACAGCTTTGGGGTCCTTTTGTTATGGGCTTTCCAAACCCATGGTCCTTTCCACCATAACACTCTGAGGAAGTACTTGTGATCTCTCAGGAAGGAGAGCATTTCATCAGCAAGCCTCCACCTGATACTACACAGAGTTTCATCATTTAAATGTCATCAAAAATTACCAGAAATGGAGCTATGCATCGCAATAACCCCATAAGTCTACCTTCTTGAGGAAGGATTTACAGAGCTCTGTCATTAAAGACCTGTTTGTGAGCCTGATTTTCAAGGTTCATGTGAAGTATTCTGTTCATTCACATCATGTACACAAACAAGGACAGGGAATTTGTTGCTATTATGTACAAAGAAAACAAGAAAATAAGAACGGTGTTCCCTGTCAGTTAACAGAAGTTCAGAGAACGGTTCTGCCTGGCAGCCCACAGTCTTTTTCTAGGTTTATAAAAGGCAAATAACTGAGGATTCAAATTGTATTGCAGATGAAATCCCAAGAGTCACACACATCTACAGTGATTTGCTTGAGGCTTTCCACCTCCACTTCATACATGTGGTAGTTCCATTATTTCCTGTTTCAGTTAAGTGAGAAATCACAGAATCAGAAGCTTGGAAAAGACCTTTAAGATCATAGAGTCCAACCGTACCTGTCCTCTATTAGATCATATTCCTGAGCACCTCATCTACCTGTCTTTTAAACACATCCAGTGTCAGTGACTCAACCACCTCCCTGGGCAGCCTGTTCCAGTGCACAGTAACAATTTTTTCCTACTATCTAAATCACAACAATGTCTAATCGCAACAAGGCAGCTTTTCTTATGTATTTCTATTACCATTGTACCTGACAAGGAAACCATGGCAGAGAAACCAAGCAGGGCAGTAGAGTAAATATCTGCACATAAACAAGGGTGAGTTACCTCTTCCATGCAGATGGGTATTTTGCTAAGTGTTACTTTAACCAGAAAGCATCAGCATGCCTTGAAGTCAAATGCAAAAACCTTGCCCAGGGAACTGCTATTGAGAACATGAAACAGAAAGCATCAGCTAAGTCGGATGAAAACTATCATCTCTTTCTACAGCTGAGTAAAGACAGAGGTTACAACTTCTACTTGAAGCTCTCTGATACAAATAATAAATGGAATGACACAATCTTTGACATTCACACACAAAAAAAGGTGCTCATATTTTACTAAGTTAATTAAATGGTTTTACTGCACAGTGGATTGCATAGCATTCAGAGAGGTCAGATGCTATATCGAGCAAGCATCATCATAAGCCTAATCGTCATCTTCTCTGATCCATTTCAACAAGCCCTACACTGTCCTCCTTTGCATTTTTCAGTTAGCCTCCTGACAGGATGCACACACACATAAACACACCCACCCACATACTCCCTCCTCCTTCTTCCCTGGCTTTGGTGCCTGCACAGTTTCTTACATCTTCTCACTCCCTTTCTCTGGTGGCAAAAAGCATCTGCTTGAGGTTTTTTTCTCTTAAATGTGATTCCCAGAGGCACTGTGACCATTGCTGATGGGCTTGGCCTTGGTCAGCAACGACTCTGGCCTTGAGCCGGCTGGAGTTTGCTCTGTGGGGCCTACAGAGAGCTTCTGGCTGCTTCTGCAGCACCCCTTCTCCACCAGAACCCTTCCATGCAAAACTACAACAGATGTGGATGCTGCTGTCCCTCCTCGGGAGGAAGCTGGGGAGGAAGCTGCCACCTCTGCCCCTGTTCCATGGCAAGCCACCGGCTTGGCCACCACAGCAGACCAGGCAAAAAGGAGAGCTTCACCTCACATTTATACACCACACAGTGTATTTTCCCATGTTCCTTCTGGACAGTAACAGAGCCAGCAAGTTCTCAACAAACAAATTTTTATGCTAAATGAAACATTACTGCTTTAAAGCTAAAGAAAATAGTAGTTTTAATTCAACAAAGTGTTCACTTGAGAAATCAGAAAATTCTCACTCCAATATAACTTCCCCTCAGAAAATGGTCTGATTAATTGAAAATCGCTAGAAATGTATATCAAATTTGAACACAGTTACTCTGAGTCACCAGGAAGCAATTCAGGATACACAGCAGCATTTCCAGTGATTTGTGCCATCCTGATAACTTGGGATAGTCAGGAACTGAGTTCACAGCTGCTCTGCATTCCCAAAGTGACACAAAACAAATTGATTGTACTAGGAAATTCATCCTTTCTTTAAGTTTTCTTCTCCTTTCTTTCACCAACATTCAAATAAGTTATGCATTAAAAAAAAGAAACAAAAAAACTTCTACTGAAGAAATAACGAAGTCATACATAAAAATTTGCAATATTGTTCCATTGGAAAATGTTCATACTCACTTTTTCTTTCTTCAGAAAACTCAGGATTCTTTCCAGGAATACACTCTGCACGCAGGCAGTTTTAGCAGTCAGGTAGGTATATGGCACACTGAGGGACTGGCACCCTTCTGGTGCAAAAACGTAACTAGGCAAGGAAAGAAGAGGCTGTAGTTTGTTCCACAGACTGCCCACAATAGGCAAACAATATGCTTCAGCCAAAACCAATGTACATGCTGCTCCTCTCCTCTGCCTCCCAAGTCCCCTGGGACAAAGAAGTTCACCCAGAGCATCCCATAAGTCAGAGCAGTCAAAATTGCCAGTGAGACTGCATAAGCCCTATCCTAGACATAAGGACGTATTACAGATGTGTGTAGAGCTCATTCTTTGCGGGGGTGTGCGTGCATGGGTTCCTTGTAGGACCAGGGAGAAATCTGCACTATCTCATACATATATCCACTTACACAGAAGCTCAGCAAAGAGGGTATAGCTCAGAGTCCTAGGAGAGAAGATGGGAGTAATGGTTTCCTGAGGACTGCTAAGCCAACACACTGTTAAATGTACCATCTAACATTGTTCTGCTCCTCGACTCTTGCAGCTACCACATGTGATGGACAAAATCCAAGTTAAACACTCACCAGAGCATGCTCCAAGACAGACGATGGGCCTCGGGCTTCGCCAATACAATGCAGTTCTATTCTCTATTTATTTTTGTAGTTCAAAGACCTGGCAGTAGCCCATTTGATGCCTGCCATAAGGACCAGTGCACTCCTGATTACTGCCATAAGATTTCCAAGCCCACAGACGGCATATATTCCAGTGTATGCCAGTCACCAAGATAGACTACGTACAAATAGCAGCAGGATTCTCTGAAAGAAAGAAGCCAGCTCCCATTTCCACTTTGAACCCCCACAATGATAGGCTGCCAACTTGAGGACCTTGCTTTAATCACAGCAACCACATGAAAGAGTTCATTCTGTTTATCTTGGTTCGTTTAGGAAACTGGTGATAAGTCTGCCATGAAAAAAAAATCCATCTTCTCCTGAAAGCTGGCATACTTGTCCCAAGATACAGGCTTTGATTTCATTTTAAGTGCAGTTATTTACAGTCATATCACAGAGTGCATGAGTTTTCTCATTCTACCAGATGACTTCTTTTCCCTAATAAGCAATCTCTGAATACTTCAAAACTCTTCTCAAGTACAACAGCACCTCTGAGCAGAAGCGGTGGGAAAAGGGCCACAGCTCAAGTGTGCAGGCTGCATTCCTGACATGCAGGCCCAGCCAGGCCGCAAGCAGTACTGCAAGAAAGGCTGCGGCCCAAGCGTAGGAGGGGACGAGGTGTGGGATGCGACTAACCTTTCTCCCATAAGGTATTCTGAAGCCAACAGGACAAGTGCAATATTAAATAAAGATACGAGACCAGCGCCCAACTCCTGAATATGGAGATAGAGAATGACTTTGCCATGGAATAGCAGTAACAGAAAAACAAAGGTGCCGGCTGATTGCAGGAAAAGGCATAGAAGCCTTTTCTGCATGAGCTAGCTGTGGTCTTTTGAGCTGTGGAGTACTGTGGGTAACTGAACACTCTTGTCCCAGTAAATCAGAGTGGTATATATACTTTTTGAAACTTTTCTACCTTCTTTAGACTACTGGCTGTTCCCAGTGCTGTTTGCGGTGTAGCCAGACTCTGCAGTGCTGCTGCATGAGCTTTCTGGGCACACTAGGGTTTAAGCACCCGTGAACACAATTCAATTTTCTCTGTGCTAATGAGGGTCTTTGGAAGGCATGAAATGGTCAAGGGGTTCTTCTGAACCCAGTGGATGCAAGGGTAGCGGCTGTGGTCCTGATGGAGGACACACTGGAGATTATTTAGGCACAGGTTGCTAAAGGACTTCAGAAGCAGATGGAAGCAGTCTGCTGTAACCAAGTGAAAGACATTTATGGGCATATTTGATTCCTGGAAGCTACACCCTCAACTTCTGGCAATAATATAAATGTGAATGAAGAGGAAAACTCCTCTCATATTTGCAAAAAAGATGCATAATTTTCAAATTCTGAAGGATTACCATCTTCAGCACAACCATTTTTCCTCTTGAAATGTAGTTATAATACCACATTTACTTCTGACTTCTCAGCCCTTGGCACCCATAATTCAATATTCCCGTTGAAAAAATTGCTGAGGTCTCTATGCTGATATCTCAGCAAACACCATATTTCATCTCTAACTGTATCCTGTTTAGTCTGGATTTGTTCATGTTCACAAGCAGCCGATTTGAAATACAGCCTTGCAGAATAATCAGTAATAAACACACAAAAGTGACAGGCAATAATTTCATAGTTTTCATGGAAGATAGCATGAGATATTTTGCAAAACTTTGCCCTATCGTGTGACTCTGCCAATTTACCTCTCACAGTAAGGCAGTTATTTGCATGGCGAGATATTAGGAGATGCTACTATAAATCTTGCACTATCTTACAAATGTGCAATTACTCTTCACAAGTGCCCAGATGGGGATTATATCTCATTATATCAAGTGCTATGCAAAAAACAAATGTCTGGCTGTAACTAATGGGGTTGGAAACTTCAAGAAGAACAGATCTGCTGATGAAAAAAACACAAACGGTCGGAGTTTCGGCTTGAATAACAGCTCAAGTGACTGGATGTTTATGTTAACCTTGTCCAAAGTATATAATAATCCTGAGAATGCAAAACTGGACAGAATCACAAGAGTGCCCTTCCTCGCAAGCTTTCCACCACGTCCTTTGTCTGTGTGTCTATGCATTAGAAACATGTCCAAAAATTTTTAAATGCTACAGTAGCATTTAAATTTCTGACCTATTTTAAAAACAGAAATAAAAGCTCCCTTAAAAAAATAAAGAAAGGAAAAAAAAGAAAACAAAAGAAAACTAGCTTTATACAGCAATAAGGTTAGCATTAAGGTTAGAAAAAAGTCCATTTTGGTGGAAGCTTAAACGAGTGAACCAATTGACACGAACATCTAGCCCTGTTGTTCACTCAATTTGGTATTGCCAAATTCCCAATGACAAGCCCTAACCAAATTTTCCAATGTAAAACGTTCCCATTCCCCCTGCCTGAAACCTTACAACATGTCACCGAATAATCAGTTCCTTTCATGTCCCACGGTACTATTCTGCAAACAGACCTCATACCTGGGTTGAGGTGCTCAGAAACTGCTTGTGGCAAATCCACACACTTTATAGTATTTTGATTTAATTTGCCCAAACGAAAGATTTCCCCTCATGGAAAAAAAATTTTGGATGATCTTAAGTGCATGCCAAGATAGCCAGCTATAGAGTCTTGGGTTTCTCCCTCAAGTTTTCTGTACCATTATTGGCTAAACAGGTTCAGTTGAGTACGCATTCAGATACGCTTCTATTAAAATTGATTTTTATTATCAGTCAGGAACAGACCTTCACACTTTAAATATTTTTCCCTTAGTGCCAGTGTAGTTGAAGAAAACCATGTCTGAATGAAGTTATTCTCAGCGTCTAATATGCATTTTGATTAAGCATACCAAATGCTGATCCAGCTCTGACATATTTTACAATGCTTTGGATGCAAGTTTTCAGTTTTCTCTAAACATTTCATATTACACATCCCAAAGCATGGGACAAGACAGGTAAGACATTTTTAAGATGCAAAGTGAAATCCGCTGAAACTTACATTCAAGAAAAATTACCTTTTATGAAAAGAAGGCATTCTATTGTAAAAGGAGCCAAAAAGCAGAGGTGGGGACATCCCACCTTTAATTTCGGCCTCAGCAGTGCCATTTGTTAGAACCGCTGTCAGGATTGCACAACTACTGAGTTCTTTTGCTGAATCCTGACAACACTTACGAATGCTTAAGTCATAAAGCACGAAAAGTACACATTCATTTTGAGTTCAGTTTGTAGAAGTAGTAACCAGGAAAACCACTGCCCTGCCTCCCCTCCCTCCAGCTCCCAAAACCTGTCTTGAAAATGTTGAATGGCCGTAACCCTACGAAACCACTGTGCAATGGATGCTACTTCTTAAACAGGCTGTCATAAACGCATGAGGAACAAGGGGACCTGTAATGGCTATTTTTTAGATGGATGGCACCAGTTTCGGAGAAAACTTGTTTAAAAAAAAAAACCCGGTTTTTGGATCACCTTTCCTTACGTGCAGCTACATCAACTCACCTCGGAAAATAAGTGATGCTCCCCCATCAGGCCAAACTTTCTGCTACAAGGAGAGGAAATACCCCGTAAGGCTCCGTGGACCAGAGGTGACACTTCGCAATGATTTGGCTGACCATGGGAACCTGCAACTACACATTTAATTCTCCAGACTTAGCAGCTTGCTCTTCCTGCTTTTCCTTGCAGTTTCTTCCATCCAGTCCGTGCATAATCAGCCTCTCTTCCTAAATAGAGTTTAGGATGTTTCTCCTTGCTAGAATTCCTGCTTGCTTAGTCCCACATTGTGGGAAATGGAAGGGAGGCTCTGGAAAGGAGACACAGTTGTGCTTGTTGGAGAGAAGCCGTGAAAAGCAAGAGGAAAAGCAGTAAACAGGGTCTTGTAGAGATGTAAATTTGGCCTTTATTTAGCAGGGAGGTGGCACGGTGTGCTTTGTCATGTTAAGGAAGGTGCAAGACAGAAAAGAGCCTGCACAGCGGGAGTGCCCCTGGGACAACCTTTTGTATAGGAATGTTGTGGTTCTTGTGTTAATTCCTGAAACCTGACTTGAGGCTGCTGCGCCAACCATCGAGAGGGTAAAAGTTTGCTCAGTTCTTATTTAAATTGTCCTCGATCCACCACAATCAGAGTCCGCGCTTTTCAATACGCCACACCACTTGCTGCAATTTTGTACTTGCTATTTCACCTACCAACATGATCATACTTGAGAATTGAAACATGTGCTGTAATTGGCCCTAATTGTTGCCCTTGAAAGATTGCTCCTGTTTTATGTTTGGGAATACCAACTGTGACGCGATATCCCAATGCTTAATTTGTACTTGAACCACTTAGTAGGTGATTTGACTTTCATAGAATCATAGAATGCTTTGGGTTGGCAGGGACCTCAAAGATCATCTGGTTCCAAACCCTTGCCATGGGCGGGGACACCCTCACTAGACCAGGTTGCCCAAAGTCCCATCCAACCTGGCCTTAAACGCCTCCAGGGATGGGGCTTCCACAGCTTCTCTGGGCAACCTGTTCCAGTGCCTCACCACTCTCATAGTAAAGAATTTCTTCCTAACGTCTAGCCTAATCCTGCCCTCTTTCAGCTTGAAGCCATAGCCCCTTGTCCTACCACTACGCTCCCTTGGTGACCAGTCCCTCTCCTGCTTTCATTTAGGACCCCTGTAAGTATTGGTACGCCACAATTAGGTCACCCTGAAGCCTTCTCTTTGATCAACTTAACACTTAAAAAAACCCCAAACCCTCACTAAAATCATATACCAAACAATGTAATAAATATGCTGCGCTATCTCTGCAGCCTTGAACTCCCCTTTCTTGATCTATGCAACCATGAACAGGATAGGAGGCACTTTAGCTATCTACAGGTAGTCTGTTCAAGAGACCCTCCCTGCAGCTGGGGGGATGTGATGGGGTATATTTACGAAGAAATATACAGTACCAAAATGGCACGCTGCATTTTTCATGGGTTGGGAGTTAACAAGACAGGGCTTGGCCTATAGATAAACTAGGAAAGCATTACCTGGATCTAATGATATGCTCTTGCTTTCAGTAAAATCGCGTAATGCAGACCAGAACAAAACTCTGGCTGTGTATCCAGAAAATTAGAATTTTTTTCCACCATAAACTCAAATAGTTTAATGTGTTGATTTTAACATCCTGCTACAGTCCTTTAATAAAATCAGCCTGGAGTTTGGAGGGTTCAGCTATTGTATTAAAAGGCATTAGCATCCAGATTATAAATTTGACCATTTCTCCCTCTTTCCAGCCCTTACCAACAATATTACAACAGAAAAAAAAGAACCAAGCTATGCTTGTTAACATGTTTGCCTAAATTTTCAATGTAAAAGAATCATGGTTTTATATATTCTACTAATTATTCTAACAAAGCCAGCAGAATATACTTCTAGCAGTTGACTCAGGCTTCTAATCAATATAGCACTTAAATACATACTTAATTTTAATCTCCCGAGTTCATGCCTTGACATCAACTGAAATACCCCAGAGCAGAACTCGATAGAAATAGTAATACACCCTGCCTAAAAAGACCCCCCTCAAAAACCTTCTATGAAATTAATCCCAAATATCTACTCCCAGAAACCCCTAAAAATATTTACTTTTTTCATAGAAATTAGAAACAAACAGAAAGCTCTGGCCTCCTGAATGCATGCCAGGAAAGCTCCTGTCATCTGCCAGAAAGTGAACTTACAGCAGGGAAAAAGGTGGCTTCAATAAGCCCAAGAAGGCAGCATTAAAAGCAACAAAAACATTATGAACAGCCTGGTAGGTAGTAATTACAGCCAGAAAACCATTGTTATTTACTCTCTGAGTTTTTTTATAGCTATCATGGCAAAAGAAATGGGAAAAGGATGATGAGACTGTTTCAAGAAGTTTTAATCGTTTGAGCAGCTCATCGTGTTCAAGAGAGCTGTTAGGAATGACAGCACGGACGGGCTCGCTGGGAAATTTGATAAATGGGCAGTCTGCTCTTTCTCTGAGGAAACCCGATAAAGGCAACTCTCTGTGCTGTCTGGGGAAGAAAGAAAAAAGTCACTAGAATTTTTTTTTTTGAATGATGCATTTAGAAATGTTTCTTGAATTAATAAGATCATCAGTAACTATGGGAGAGTTACGTAACTGAACTCGGTATCTGTATTAACACTTCAGATGTGTCATTCGGACAGTGATGATCACTCTGCTGTGAGGAGCGTGCAGAGTGTCTTCAAATTTATGACTGGAAGCTAACCATGCATTTTCTCTGATCCTGTGTTACAGAAATAATAAAATGAAGATCAGAATTATAAACCTCAGTTTTGAAATCCAAGCAACGTCGAGAAGTCTCAACTGAAGAATGATTCTCTAAATCGTACTTGGGAGATCAAAATCTCCATGGAACCTCTGAAAACCTTAATATTTCTAACAGTTTCATAGAAGTGCAAAAGTGAAACCCTCAATATTTCTGATTCATAAAAACATAAAAGACAACGGACTTAATGGGAAATTCATGCTCAAATAGCTCTCCTACATAGAAAGTCATCAAAATTAAAACTTCTTCATAGAACAAAAATTGTGAAAGCTTACGTCAGAACAAATGAAACATGATTTTTGAAAAAATAAGAATGTATTTAAATACCATAGTTCAGAATTATGTATTCCTAACCTAAAAGTAAAATGAAAATAAAATTAATAATTTCATATAATAAGATATTTTTTATCATTTACGTAGATCGAGACAATAAGTCATTAGAATTTTCTTCTATCAAAAATGTTAAAATTAATACCTTCCTGTGACACTTTTCAATTTCTATAAGGTTACTTATTCTGATAAAAATTTGTTCTAGAATTTTGTTTCATCTGCACTGCAGTTTAATGGATGTTACAGAAAGAATGTAAATGTTGTAAAACAGAAGAGCCAAACAGAACAGTTAAAATATCCTTATGATGTATTATAGCAATGGCCAGACATAATTTGAGTCAGGTGTCTTCTGAATATTAAAAATCCAGCATGTATGCTAATTTCCCAGTTAGAGCTGGGATTTTCAGAGACTAATTTTCAGTATCAAATGGGTGTCTGGATTTCTGAGATGAGCTTGTGAAAATTTCAACTGTGTAAGTAAGGAACTGTTGAAAGTTTTCATTACAAATTCTTGATGGAGATGAGACAACTAATTCACATGCATATTATAGCACAATGTGTCTAACGTTATGGTTAGATATTTCGGTGGATTAATTAATCTTTCACTTCCACAGCTCAGTTTCAAGTATGATTGGATCAAATGCAGTCACCGCTAGTAACTTTTCAGTGACTACAGAAACCAATGTAAACTAATTCCTTGGAAAATAGAGCTAATTATTAATACCCTATTTAAAAAAAAATAATAATTCAACCAAAGGGCTGATTTTCCTTTGGCAAGGTAAGATGGTAATGCAGCAGGTCCTTTTTATTTAGTGTGGAAACTTACATTCCTTCCAGGATTCAAAACCAGGAAGAATAATTAAAACAGAACTGTTGTCTGAAACTGATGGCCAAGATTTGCTCCAAAGCAATCTGGCCCCGCTCTGAAATCTTTTGTTACATCATCTCATAGCTTTTGTATGTTGACTTGTCTCCTCTGTCCACAGTACAGCCAGAGAAGCTACAAGAATTTAAATCTAAAGAGCCATTCGTATAATTTATCGCTCCATGAATCTTGACTTGTAACAATTCAGATGCATGAAGGCCACCAAGAGCTTCCCGACACATGTAAGACCTGTGACCAAGCGCAGCTGCAAAAGAATTTTGTACAGTTACTTTATTCTTCTGTCTTCCGAGGTGAAATGCCAGAGGACTTCAAAGCTTCTGCTTTGCATTCCTCATTAGCTTAAGACACTTGCCTTGACTGAGATAGTGACTTACAAGAAAAGAACATGTTTTCTTGTTTCACGAAGCCATTTTAAAGGACGACTCCTCTGGTTTTGACCAGAGGTGCAGGGAAAGAGAAGGATTAATGTTTTCTAAAGGAAGGTAAAGGAATATATATTTCAGCAGTATATAATGTATATTTCACTATTATATTTAGTGAAAATAGAACTCATTTGTAATGCATGTGGTTGAAAAATTAAATGAAGTTTCAAGGTTTTAAAAAAAAGTAAAATGGAAAAATATATACCTAACTATCTTGATTGGATACAAATTCATTCTTACTGTCCTAATGTCATTTTAGAGTCCAATGTCATGACAGGAGCACTCCACACCATAGTAGAAGGCTGGGCTGTGCCTGAACACTTTACTAGTGGGAGAAGAGTCCAAGAGAAGATCAAGAAATAGGGTGCCTTCTAAGTCTATGAAGACGACTACTTTTAGTATTTTTCATTTATTTTTTGCTTATCAGCTGGTAGATAATGACAAGAGAAGCTATTCCTAATTAGTTTAACTAGGAATTAGTCTAGAAACCAAAGCCAGTCTAGTTCAGTAATGACATTAATATCCAATAACTAGGTCACATTATCTACAATTACTATAGAGACTATATGGTTCCTTGTGGAGAACGACTTTTTATATTATCTCAGAACATCCATAAAATCTGGGATGTATCTCATTCCACGATGGATTCAGTCAAGCAGAAAATTAACCAACACACAGACTAACAAGTAATCCAGTAACTCTAAAATTCCTGCAATGTGTCAGGTAGCTGCTTCAATCAAACCAGTGCAGAGAAAATAGAGTTATCTTGTAGGGTGTTTGGAAAAAGAGAACTTCACTGAAAAATTAAGGACTAGATGATTTCGTCTACCAAGCGGCATAACAGGAGGGGTGTTGGGGCACTCTCTCGGCTCTACTGACCCTTCAGGTCATGCTGGATTTGCTGTGTGCACCTCATGGGTATTTGTTGGGCATATTCTCCAACATATTTCCTAAGCCTGGGATGGGGAGTCTTGGCAATTAGTAGAGGAGCTCTCTCTGGTAGTGAATTCTCCTAGGCAAATTAAAGAAAATCCAGACCACTGAAGTCCTTAGCATTTCAAAACTCTTCCAGCTGTTTTCTGTCAATCACAGTATTTTAGCACACCATGAAAGCACCTCGCTGCTGAGCACCTCTGATGCTGCAAAATATTTTCAGATGATGAAGAGCAAGAATCTATCAGAAAGGATAAACTCACAGCCCCTAAGGAAAACTTGGAGTGAAGGCTATGCCTAATCTGGCTCATCTCCACAAAAAAGGGTATTAAGGTCCTGACCTCACAGGCTCCAAGCCTACACAAACAGCCTTCAGGACTGTTATAGTTTGTGAGGAAACAATGCACGAGAAGGGAAACAATACAAAGGAATGTGAGTAAACAATACAAACCAGTGTCAGCTTTCTTCCCCATCTGTAGTTGTAAGTACCCAGAGTCCCACACAGGCCAGATACAGCTAAGGATGACTTACCTGAAATGAAGGTATAGACAGGTGGTGTTCACCTAAGAAGCAGACACAAGAATCTCATAGGCACATCAGGTACCTTTAATTCCAGCAATGTTTTACAGTGATCAACAGTAAAAGGGACCAAAAGATTTTTTTTTTCCAGTTTTTCAATATTTTTTTCAATCAGATTTTTCTCACATGAAGAGAAATTAAAAAAAAATCCCAAACCAAAAATATCCAAAGCCAGCCATCACTAAATGCAGACAAGGTAGCACATTTACTATCGCTGATTTACCCAGTAGATAAGACACCGACTTCGTTCTCAGCGGGAGAGAACTCTTTGCTTTTTACATTAAATTAAGCTGTTATTCAGGCTTGAGAAATCCTATTTAAAGAAATCCGAACAACCAAACAAAAAAAAAAACCCCAAACCACAACACCCCCCCATAAATTTAAATCTTACTTCAACCTTTAAAAATAATTGTAACAAACAAAAAAAGACATAACTGAAATTGCTCACCTTTAACTGATTTGTTTCTTTTCGAGGCCTAGACTAGCTGTGTTGAAAGGCCTTACTATGATATATGCAAGCAGACATTGGCATGCCTGTTGAGTACTTTTGGGAGATTGTGTGGTTATGCACTAGACAAATGTCAAGGTCCTCAAATTTCCACCCAGGAACATTTCCTGCCTCAAATTTCCACCCAAGAACATTTCCCGCCTCAAATTTCCACCCAAGAACATTTCCCGACATTTCATAGTGGAGGTTAAGATTTTAATTACCAGGAACAAACGTGGGATTTTAAGGTGGGATTATGTATTTATCAAGTTTTTCATTGTGGTTTTCTTGCAATCAGTACTGTTAAGAGCTCTAGTGATGTGTTATTTATTAAAAATAGTCTTGGTCTTCAGTCACCTTTGAAAACGTTTTGCAACTCTTCTGTTTCGCGGCTGTATCTTTCCTCCATAAAGTGGCTGCAAATTAAAATGACATGCATCAGCAGCCTTTCAGAATAAAAGTAAAGTTTTTTTCCAAACTGTTTCCCTCATCCTACAGCATTGTTTGAGAGAAGTGTAGCTTTCAATCTGCATGGTAGACATGTAGTAAGCAATGGGAAAGCAGTCAGTGCCAGGAACATTTGGTGTCAATTATGGCAGGGCTGGAGGAAAAAAAAAAAATCATTGTTTAAATATATTATATATATATGTATATATGTAAATAGTTTAGAGAAACCAGTTGAAATCTCACATTTTTCTTGGGTTTGCAGAAGTGAGGATTTCCGGCATTTTCTGTCAAAAGGCAGTTTGGTCCCAGCAGAATGTCAAGATGTCTTTATCTTAGTAACTGCCCCACCTGCGTTCTCAACAGACCTGAAACCTGTGCTCTTTTCACGAGTAATAACCGGAACACTAGAATGCCATTATTAAATGCAGACACCTGAGAGGGAGAAACTGTAAAAACGGAGGACAATTTTCCACTTACACTTACTTAAATGGCTGCTGCTATTATTCCTGGAACTGCCCCACAAGGGTTGCTATTGGTGGCCACGTAACTCTGAGCCCAGGACTGTCTTTATGCCATGAGTAACTTACCCCATGAGTAGTCCCGCAGATTTCATTGCTTACACCTCCATCACAGAACAGACAGAATCAGGCCCTTATAATCTAACAAAAAACCCCTCTCACAGCGGATAAGTGGAGGTGCTGCACTTTTCTTAAAAGCATTTTTTAGTCTATAATAAAATATACATGGACTGTAGTTTTCAGTTCATAAAGAAAACTAGTGCTTTCTGGGATGAAAAAAATGACCTCCGATGAATAATAACATCCTTGCTTGTGGCTTCAGAACTTAAACCCCATTGGTTTTCACCTTTTTCAGTCCCATAGAGCAATTTCTTTCCCCATAAACTAAAGCTCCAGCCCACATCACTTTTATTACATACCTTTAAAATGTCATTTTAGGCTAAAAACGTGCTAAATGAATGAAGTATGTTCTACCAATCATAAAAAGAAACCTACATACAGACCTCCACAGACAATGTAGAGCACAGAAATTGTATGGTGTTGGGAAAGAAAACAGCCATAGCTGGTGAACCAGCAGTGAGTCCATCAAGCTATTCTTAGTTCCTCCAATGAAACCCAGGATTTTCCCTTTTGCTTCATCTTTGTGCCCCTTGCATGTGGAGGCTACGTTGCTGTGTGCATAGCCAAAATCATTGCATTTCATTTCATTGCATGGTGGGTCACCCACTGTCCAGCTGGAAAGGCACCTCCTGGAGTGAACTGGGGGATTAGAGGGCATCACTGGGGGTTCCTAGGGGAGCAGAGGTATTTCTGCAAATTATGAAGGTCTGTGGCCTGGCATTAACAAACTCCAAGCAGACAACTTTTTGTTGCACAAAGGAAAGGGGGTGGGGTGGGGAAGGAAGGAAGGAAGGAAGGAAGAAAAAGCAGGGCAGCATTCTCTTAAACTGGCACAGTCTCTTGTGTAAGTTTTGCAGTCTTGTATCTCACCAGAGCTATAAAAGTAGGCCCAGAATGTGATCTCATTTCCACCACATCTGGAATGATTCCACTGGAGTCACTAAAATCCCTCTCTTGTGCCTCCAGAACAACAGGCTGCAATTACTTCAGAAACCATTAGCCACCAGAAAGGGTGGTAGGAATTCTCCTTTTCTAGGGGCACATTTGGCTAAAATATGCAAACTCATGTCCCACACATCTGACTTCTACCTACTGAAGCAGGCCTCTAGCTGTTGGAGTTGCTGTAGATCCCTGTTTGACTCCATCGACATTCAGACAATTTTGGTTTTAGATGTCTCATGGGTTGTTTGCAGAGTACAAAGCCGCTGCAGTTTCCACCTCTTGCTTCTAGTTAAGAGGTGCTCAATATTAATGTGAAGCTTTACTACACAGGAAACCTACTTCAAGTGACTCGCATCTTTTTCCTTCCCTCTCAGACAATACATTTGGGTCCCACAGCAATCAGGATAACGTGAATTTCCAAGTGTAGTGTGACAAAAATTATTGTAAAGTGTATTTTTTTTTTCAAAAGTCCCTAAACTTTTCCTTAGAAGACACTGATGGGGGGTATATAAGGGAACATAAGAAATCACATTTATAATAACTAACACATAAATAAGAGTAAATTCAATTACTAACAAGTGCAAGATGCTTGGGGGGAAAGCCCATAAGGGGAACAAAATAAATGAGAGCAAGGTTGTGACTCGTGACCCAAGCATCGTAAGGAAGGTGGCGCCTGTGACTGATAAGGAGGATAATCCTGCCCAGCTGGAAGGATCACAACTATGCATGTGCCAGGGGAGAAGGTGAAAGGTCCAATCTGATGAAGACTCTGAGCCTTCATCCTGAGACCCCCGATGACCACCACCAGGAGACAGTGCGCAGGCGCAGTCGGGAGGAGTTTGGGCAGATGAGTTCATGGGACTAATTTCAATACGAAGCGGGGACAGGTTATGCATATGTACAGGTGTACTGCAAAACACCCTGAATATGTAACATTCTGCTGCATGTAACGAAGGTGGATTGCCATGTTTGGGATGCACGTCTGTGGTGGAGCAATGCCCTGTGCATCTATGTGTAATAAACATACCTACTGTACAACCTGCTGGGTTGTGGAGTCTATTTCTGCAAGTCAACAGACTGACTTTCTGTAGTTCTGTGGTAACCCTGATGATTATCAGTATTTCCACTATTTTCAACTTGCTGCTTCCGTTTGGGAGGACAGCTGATGGGATACATTCTCTCACAGTAACATTATTGTTAAAATTAAACCAGCATTCCAGTCTGGTATCTTACTAGTACAAATCAAACACAACCAGTACAACCCCTCAGGCAGCCACCTCAAGCTCAAGGCCAGTAATACATCACCATTTACTCACACTTATTTATTTGTCTTACTAGAAAAACTTCACATATTCCTCCACACAGGACACATTTCCTGGTCTAATTAACACACCTTTAATTTTTTTCTATTCAGTATTTTATCAGATGTGTGACAAAATTCTTGACTGTAATACCTTAATGAAAATAAAGGTGTTAATTCCATTTATAGAGAAGAATATGAAGGGAATTGACTTGACAATTTCTCTGCTCACCCCTGCCAAGATTGTTTCTAATTTTACTTTGGTGAAACCTGGGAAGTATGTCATTAGCACTTCTCTGTCTACTTCTCCTACCATTGTTAGAGAAGACTTAGTGTAGTGTCATTTTATTTATTTTATTCAAAGACCTCCTTACCTTCCCCCAGCTTATTTTTTTTTCCTTCTTTCTCCTCCCACTGATTCCCAGTCATAAAGCTTTCTGTAAATTATGGTACGCTTCACAGCTCTGTGGGTTTAAAAAAACCCTCATAAAACACCCCCCTCCCTTTTTTTTTTCTTAAAGCAGAACACATGCAGGGTGCTTAAGAGTGATGTGAAAATGCTCTCATTTGACTACCCTTATTTGAGGGCAAGTTTTGGCAACAGATGAAATTCATAAAAAGCACAAGGAATAAATTAGCAGGTCATCAACAGCCACAGAACATAAGGAGAGTAATGATGAGGAACAGTTAGGTTAGGTGAATCAATGGATAAGTCATACATATATATAAAAAAAGACAAGGTTTGGGTCACTGTTTGATCCCCCTGAAATTCTTTTTAATACATCTCCTAATTCTGAGCACCTTCACTGCTGAGTGCCTGACATGGGTCTCCCTGAGCTTCCCTCCAAGCTGAATATTCCACATAAAGCGCTAAAGCACAGTCTCACGGTCAGGTCTGACATACCTCAAATTGTCACCCAAAGGATGCCACCCAACGTTAGTGGAAACATTTGGAAACAATGATCTAGTTCAGTCCTCTGTATGAAAGAGAAAGTAATATTAGGTTTTTACCTTGCAACGATTATACGTGTAAAGTAACTATTTTACAAGCCTTGTTATATCAGATTACTTAAAAATGTGTGGGATTTGTCTTTTCTTTGAGTAGGAAGTAATGTTTCCTGCTTTCAACTGTCTTATTGTTACCAGATCTGCTGCGGCTGCTGCAGAAACAAAGTGAATACATCAACAAATCAACAAGGAAAGATTTATTTTTTCTTAATAAGTTAAATGAATAGAAAATGAGCCATCTACAGTGGTTTCACGCCAAAGCTGGGAGTTAAAAACAACTAAACAATAGGAATATAACACCTTGCTGCTGCAATTTAAGCACTCAGAAATTCACCATATGTTTGACATATGCTAAAGGTCACAGGCAGTCAATGGCAAAACATAAGAGAGCTTCTAACTGTTATAAATTATCATCTTCCAGCTAAAAAGGCACCGAACACAACACGTAATAGATTTTAACATTGGAAATACTTAAACTGCAGCTATCTTCTAGTCTGATCTTCTTCAGTAAGTATTTGGACGGGTTGTAACTGATACAAGATGAATTACCCTGTTTTCCATATATCACCCACCCCCATCAGATAGACCAGCACCCCCTGAAAGAACAGCATGCAGATAACCCTCCGATAATGTACCAGTTAATGCATAAAGCATCTGGCTCCAGACAGCAGGCAAGGGCTATGACAGATTCCCCCTCTCTCAGCCCTTTCCATAGGGCCCACTTCTCCATCCCACCACTTCGTCTCCCACTCCCTCTGCCCTTCACTCCTGACACTACGGGACTGATAAATCAGTTCAGCTGAGAAGGCAACTGGAGGCACAAGGGAAGCTGGGAGTACAGAAAGAGGCAGGAGAGCTGTGCAGAGGATGGGGCAAGGCAGCACCAAACACCAACTGGGACAGCAGGACATGGAAAGGGAAAAGGCTTGTCCTCATAGAGCAATGCATGGCGTGCAGGGAAAAGAAAAAATATCACACTAACCTGTATTTTTTATGGCTTGACAGCTCACTCTCCTTGCTGGGGTCAGGTTGGCATATGAAAGGAAACTCCAGAATTAAAATTCTCCTTATTATTGTCATGTACATAATAACCCGTGCTGCAGAGTAAATCCCAAGTATGGTAAATACATAGGTATGTGTAATCAAGATTATTTATATAAGTAAACACCTATAAATATTGGAATTTCACATAAAATGTTTGCATTTCCATAATAAAGACAGCAATCCCAAAATGAGCCCCAATTAGTGTGTGCTTTGGTGTGTAACAGCCTTCAGCACTTGAGCCTACCTTCTCGCCCATCTCACTGTTTCCACAGTACTTCCAGTTTCCCCTCCTTCCATTTTCTAAGTTTTATCCTTCCCATACCCACAGATTGTTCACTTTATTAATTAAAAATTGGACCAGAGTTAATTTATATTAATCCTCTCTAGCTAATGGGGCATTTAGACGGCTCATCCCAAGTCAGACATGATCACTGCTGAGCTCAGACTTCAGCAAAGTGGAGAGGAAAAGGCAGGGGACACTAACCCAATCCTCTCTGCTTTACCTATCTACCAATTTTTAACTACTTGGAAAAGGAAATTATTTCTTTTCTGAGAACTTTCTACCAGTTTAAAATGCTCTTTAAACTGCCAAAGGCGTTACAGACAGATGGCACAGACATGGTAAAAATAAACTTTGCTTCCCCTAGATCTCAATTTTGGCCCAACGCAAAGGTACTGTTTCTTTGGGGGTTTTTTTCTGGTTTGCTTTGGTTTTTAATCATTAAAAATCTTCTTGTTTGCTTGGTTTTTAAGCATTAAAACTCAGCCAGGTAAAAAGCATTTTGGCACATGCTTTGCTCTTTATGTTGATTTAGCTCATCCTTATTTGATGCAGCACCAACGCCTATTCCTGCAGTTACACTACAGCTGCTGGATAGAACTCCTTGTACGACTGAACCCCCATGAAATGGGGCTAATTGCATTAGAAAAGGGTACGTATGCATACCATGACGTATTTTTCTGCAGGCTACATTATGCTTTATAAAAGCAAGGGGTAGGAACAGATACAAAAATGTAGGTCATACTTTGGCAACTCAATCAGTAAACTAAAAGGTAAGAAGAGATATGGTAAAAGCTACAGCTACTGAAGATTAGCTTAACACTGTAGGAGGAAAGAAACCTGGCTGGTCTTTGACCTGGAACAGGCTGCCCAGGAAGGGGGTAGTGTCACCACCCCTGGATGTGTTTAAAAGATGGGTAGATAAGGTACTTAGGGATGTGGTTTAGCAAAGGACAGGAATGGTTGGACTTGATGATCTTAAAGGTCTTTTCCAACCTTGTGATTGTAATCCTGTGATTCAAAGTCATTCTCTGCGTTGGTTCTAGCTTCTCAGTATACTGTCAGTAACGCTATTCATCTTAGTGATTAACAGATTATTGTTAGATTAGTACAGACCTGACCTCGGGCTGATGGAACAAGGCACGGTATTGCCTTCCCGGCAATCGGTTGTTGCTTCTTAAACCAACGGATTCCTCTTTGGCAGCAATGGCTATCAAGCAGATGATGACTGATGGCCTTTGTCAGTCATGGACACGATATTGTTGGATAGAGGAGTGCATGCAAGGCTTTTCTGCTGCTCTGAGGGGAAAAAAGAAGACCTGTCCACCCGAAATCCTTATTTCAGTGAGATGGGTCTGCAACTTTCATAAAGAATTTCTTCCCGATATTTATTCTGAATTTACCCTCTTTCAGACAGAACCATTACCCCTCATTCTATCACTACCTGCTGCATTTGACAGAATTGTAACATTTGATGGAGTTGTAGATGTCTGAAACTTAATACAAAGACTTTCACATCGTCCAAGTATCAAAGAAGAAACCACAGGGACGTACGTCTAACTGCACAGCATCCCACCAACTGGACAGAGTGATACAACCCTCGGGTCCTGGCATGCTTTCTCTAGGGCACACTCTCAGGACCCTGCTCTGGTCAATCACTGCACTGGGAGCTCCCTCTAGCACTGCCACCCTGCACACACGGCAGCTCCTTACAGAGCTATAAAGTCCTTTGTCAGAGTTAGCTTTTAATTAACATGCTGGGGGGTCCCAGGCAGTTGCTTTGGCTGGTTAATAGGTGAAGTGGGCTTATGAATTCCCAGCCATCTCTGCTTTCTCTTCAGATGTTAACTCCACCATTAGCCTGGGAAAGAGTGATACAGGGTACTCTCTGCCATCCTGTAAGATCCAAGCTACTTTCCAAAACTTAAAACCTTTCCTTATAAGAACTCCCATGTTAAAGAGTTCTCCAGAATGTGCCAGAACTGCATTTCACATCACAGGCAAAATAATTCTTACTTACTCCAGTAGTAGTGCATTTAGCTAGGTGCCCAGGAGGACTGATTCTCTCACACACCCACTGGGACAGCTACTCAGACGTGGCTTTCTGAGAATTTCAGAGGGGCACATGCTTTTACAAGATTATGGTTCAGCAAGTAGCCTTTTTTCTTGTTTGATGTCATCACATCAACGTAACCAGCAGTAGCTATACAGACTTCTTGGCTGATTCTTTACCTATTTACTTTCATGATCAATATTACATTTGTTTTACCTTAAGTAAATATGCCCCTCTCCCCCCACCCCTTTTGATCTTACTTCTCAGAAGTAAATTAATTCTACATTTCCTGGTGGTCTTCCCGAAATTGGGCATCTTTTCACCATCCAAAACAAACCAGCTTGTTATTTTAATAATATTTTGAGTGCCTCCCCTTCTGATTTTTAGGTGGAGTTTTTATTGGCTCTCTTTTCTGCAAATTAGAGTAAGTGCTTTAGCAGCACAAACAGCTTCATGTGTTATGGAAAGTGGCCTGGAGTGCTGCCAGTTTGATACTTCATTATAAAAGAGGGGGAAAAAAAAAAAAAAGGAAGAAAAAGACTTGTACAAATACTTACTCCTCATGAAATCTGCAAATTAAACCCACATCAGCCTTTTTAATACTAAATCCTATTTATTTTCTCAATGCAACTTAAGATGAATACAGGCTGTGCTTCAGCACTATTTATCTATTTTGTTTCATTTCATCGCATATGTCACAATTAATCATCCAAAGCTATGAAATAGTCAAAGACAGATTACTGAAGGTTTTAAACAGTGGCTTTTAATACTGAGACAAATCAAACTTCCTTGTAAAACACTACATTTGGTGAAGAATTGTGGGGGAGAAACTCCAGCAGTCAATAAACTATAAGGAAATGAAAATCTCCTGGAAATGCACTGCTCCCCTTTTTGATCCCATTTCTTAAATTCCTCTACCGTGCCCAGTACCTAGAACTCTGGTTATATGCAATTTATTCTTTTTAATATGTGTGTTACATTTTTTTAATGTTAAAACCAGTATAAGGCAAGATCAGATTTGTATTGGTGTTCGTGAAAGGAAATATGCCACTGCCTCCGCTTTGCCCACCAAGGATGCTTGCTGTCCCACAAAGATCTTCCTAATTAACTCCCTTTCAGGCTGCCAATTAGAGCATGGCTATTTCCCGAAGATAATTGATCAGAGCACAAAATCTTCATTAAGTACCGTAAGAGTTCTTCAGATTTGCATGGGAAGTGTCTGCTGGCTGCAAGGCTCACTTAGGTAATTGTGCTGTTATCTCCCAAAAGTAGACAAAGCACAGCTTTATTTTTCAGTTAAACCCATACTACCCTTACACTACCCTTTAAGAAAAAGCAAAGCAAAACAAAGAGAACACTGGATTCAGTCACACACATGCAGCACTCTCTACAGTGCTCTCTCCAGCAGTTCACTGAAGTACAAAGCATAGAGTAGAGACTTACTACTAGAAATACTGTACGGGTCCTTTTGTTAAAGTAAACTTGCATATAAAACCTCAGATTATCATTCACACTGCTCAACACTCATTATGTTGCATTCTATTTTCACCTTCACCATAATCAAAACTAATTTCTTACAAAAATGCAGATTTTACAGGTATCACAAAGAGACCACTCTGTATATTAGGTTATTTGAGTTTTTTAAGTGGAAGATTATTTTTTTTTGCAGCTTGCATGTGTCCCAATAATTAATGTATGTTCAAAGACAGTAATTCAAATTTTTACCTGGTCTCTGCTGCTCTAAATCAGTGTTTTTATTTTTGAAAGCTGCTTACAAGTTTTTAATCCTCAGAAATCCTCTTGACAGTCATGATGTCATGGAGACAACCATGAGGATATTTACTGTCTTCCACAAAGCAATTAGTTACTTGACTTGGTGAAGGAATTTCTTATTCTATTTAAGAAGAAAGAAGACAGGAACCGAAAGCGATCAGTACACCATGGCCCAGCGGACTGGTGATGTTTACAGAGCTTAATAGAATTAAAATCCATAATGTATCAGTATCTCTTTTTTCTTTTACCCTGAGGTAACTCAGTTCCACTGAGGCTGGGGGAATCATCCTTGATGTGCAGCACTGTCACTGCAGCACTGTTCTAGCCCTGCGTTACACGCGCGACTTATTAGCAATGCAATTTTTTTCCTCGTTGTCTTCAGACACTTTGCAATCATTAAATCTGCTTCCTACTCAAATAACTCTCTCTAAGAAACTTTGGAAGTGCCAGGGGGTTAGATTTTCAGCTAGAATGAATGAAAGCAGATCTGCTGAAGTGTCAGGGAGCCACATCGACTTACACAGCTGAAGATGTGCTTCCTCACGGCTCTGCTCATTTCCCCAACACGCTCTCTGTCACTTGAACTGTGAAAGCATTTCAAGTCTCATAAGAAGATACCGTGATTTTGCTTAGCACATTCCAATTATACTCAAGATCTAGCTCGATTACTACCTTGCCTTTAGACAACCTGGCCAGATGGACATTTTGGCAGATATTACAAAAGACATTAGTTACCAGAAATCTGTGTAACTTTCTGTTTCCTAAACCAGTTATTTATTATCTGTGTGCTGCTGACTCTGCATCATTAATTCATGCCCTAGCTCTTTCTTGCATTTGTTGCTGTCATCTTTCTTACCTGTTCTTCCAATTCTGTATTTTTATTTGGGAAGACTACTAAGCTAGTAATGTAATCCAGGTTTGGTGTAGTTCCATCTATACACCTTATTCTGCTGCTTAAATCCAGAAACATTCATAGGATAAAAGTTGTAGGGGTGTTTTAATCCTTACGATACCCAGCTTATCGAAACCAGTGCTGGTTGATAACTGGTTCTTCCAACAATCAGTTCCTCTTTGCCGCACAACAACTATTAGGAAAAAAACAACTTGCCACTTTCTGAAAAGCTCCTTTCACTGATGAAAGGTGTAGAACGTTGAGTCTTTTACAACCTGAATGGTGCCTCATGCTATTTAGCATTAAATAAGGGGGTTATGTTTCAGTAGATGCATGGGTTAAAAACTCAAGTACAAAGAACTCATCTGACATGCAAGAAATCTTGGAAATCATACGTAAGGTGAAGGATGCTTGCTTCTAGTTGAGAACACTTCAGATACAAAGTGGTATTCTAACTTTTGCAAAGCTCTTCTTATCTAGTATTTACTATAAGCAGTGTGCTGTGTATTCAAAGAATGTAAACTTTAAACAGCAGCTACAAATATTTACTATAGATTAGATATGCGAGGAGAATTATCTAGGCACTTTTTAAAAATAAATTCTCCCATTCCTATAGCTGGTAATAGCACAGTGGGCACAAGCACATTTCCACAAGTGATGTCACAGCTGCTGTCACTGCTTCTTCCCTACTCCAACACAGTAGTTTCCTGACCATACCTTTATGCTTGCATACACTGTCAGTAAATACACACAGCATGATTCTCCCTGTGTTATGTTGGTACATCAGGTGACTTGCTGAGGCAAAGGAGAAGGGTGCCCATGGTGGTGTGAGAGCTGTGCCAACAAAACAGAAATAGAAATGATAACATGCACCATGGATAAATCAGGGGGCAGCAGGAAGACTAGCCAGCTAGCAGAGTTGTTGGGGCACTCGGATTGCAGCACTCTGTCTTATAAAGCACCGCACCCACCCTCTTGTGCCACAAATGCCTGCGGTGGAATAAGGGTCTGGGACTAAATGCACCATGTTCAGCTGGCCTGTGTGCTCCCCTGTCTTGGACCAATGATTACATGGGTCAGGGACCTTGTGCAAACTCACCGCAGATCCCTTCTCAATCAGGTTTTCTCCACAGGGATCCAGACTGTCATGAAGGATGCCCTGAAGGGTTGGAGTTGGTCTTATCCTGACCCAGGTCTGGGGATGTGCACTGAATGCCTTGGCCTCTACCGGGCTTGTCACTAATGAACAGAAGATGAGGAAATGAAAGAAAGGGGGCTGGGTGTCAGGCAGAGCCTCTTTAGAGCAACGCTCAGGGCTGTTACTTCAAAAGGTGCTACACTGGCCCCAGTAGTGGCATGCCCAAATATCCTACTGTTCATAATACACCAAAGGAATTACTTAGAGCTCATTTACCTTGACTTTCATGACTTCCCACCTTTTCTGGCATCCTTTCTTTCCACTGATAAGCTTCAGCTGCAGTGAGGTAAAAGCTTCAAGCACAAGAAAAATGATGCTGCTCTTGCAAGCTCTATTGCCCAAGTATGAACTGTAGTAAAACAGGAAAGGGGAAGACAGGAGCAGGAAATTTTATACAGTATTGTAGAAATTCTCATTTTAACAGGATTGTCTCTGGCAAATGACACCATGTTCCCCCCTTTGCAAAACCTGTTTACAGCTATTTCCAAAGCTTCTTAATGGATTTTTTTATCATGTCTACAATTACGCTGCTCTAGCTAAATGGAAAGTTTGATTTTAAACATCTCCTGCTTTCATTTACTGGAATGTCTCATTTGTATAATCCAACTGCTTCTGTTCCTTGGAAAGTATCCTGTTGTGTTACTTTTAATTTAATGTCTCTGTGTTTCACCAGATCTTAACTGGGACAAAAACTCGCAGCTGTATTTGAAAGAGAGAAAGAAAAAGTAAAAGCCAGTATGTGCTGAAATAATTGTGGTACAGAGGTGTTTGGTGTTGCTCCTAGATTCTGTTCAAGACATTGACACATGGATTGCTGTATCATGATGCTGACCTACTCAGAAATTTTCTTCACTAGCAGCCAAAAATAACAAATAACGGACCACTCTGTGGCTTTCATTATGTCTGATCTCACACCCTGACAATTCAAATCAGACCAAAGATACACAAAAGGTTCATAAAGATTTATCCAGAGATAAAGACCTCATCATGCAGATAAATAAGGTTTTGTTTCGGTTTTATTTTGCGTCATTCGTTCTCCTGCATGGGAGAAAGCCTAGAAATGAGTCCCCCTACCTCTGTGTTCAAGGAAGGGTTTAGCTTTCCGACTGCTCCTAGGCCTAGACTTTTTCATGGGTGGCAGTTTAACCATTTCTAAAATGTTTTCTAAAGACAATGAGCCTCTAAAAAGGGGCTTTGATAAATACCTTAAATAAAATACCCCACTTTAAGTGGTTAAAAATATGTGAAAGGCACCACAAGCTAAAACAATCCCACGGCTTTCTACTAGGCTAGGATTCACCCTTATGAAGTAAATATAGCTCTTAAATCCCATCTATACAGCCTCACGTTTGAGGATTCAGTAAGGACTGCACTTCCTGGGCGATTTTTTTTTCTTACGCTAAAACCTGACACTACACCATTTCTTATATCTTGATATACAAGTAACTGCTCAATGACATTTTCTGGTAGAATTGATAGAACAAAGGGACACTTTGACATAAAATGTAAGGTTCCTTTTCCCAATGGAATAGCGACTACTCCATTAGCAATTTCAGCCCAATGGCAGTGCAACAGTTGTACTTTGCAGCTGATCCAGCAGGACAAACTTCTTAAAAAACCCCAATGCAGTTTTATACCCTGTATTCTAAAAATACACTGCCTGCTTTCATAGACCGGAAAACAAAAGTACTCCCTTCGAATTCCAACTGCAATTTAGAAGGGTGCAAAAGAGCAAAATGGAGTCCCATTTAGAAAAAAAAAACCAAAAACCACTTATCTTTGAAGTCTGCAAAGAATTTCCTTCTTTTCAGAGATTTTAAATGCAGTGCCAGCAGTCATCCCTTGTGCAGCTACCTCTCTGAAGTAGCTCCAGTTCCAGTAGATGTAACTTCCTCCATATATCTTTGCCTGAGAATTCTGACAAGGTTGTCGCCAGAAAACCTCAGGAGCCAAGGGTACAGATCTTCAAAGATGGATCAGAGGGAGTAAAGCATCTTAATAGAAACTGGGTGCTTTCACAGACCTGTGACTGAATTGTTTATCATTTATAGGAACTGCTTCTTAAGAAAACATCAAAGCAACTGAAAAGGAAAACCATCGCACTGATTTGCAAACTACTATTTGGAGTCACCTTTTACCACACTCAACGCTCATCTTTAAACTAAAACCTTTGTGGAAGATAACTAATATAGTCTATTAAATCAGGGTAGGAGATGTGCAGTGTTTTTAGCATGGATCCATTCATCAAACAGAGTTTTTGGGTTCAAATTCTTGTACACGAACACAAGGCTAAATTTCTCAACTTTGGAAGCTGGTCACAGCACTAAGCATGTAGAACACAGGTGAAGTTAATCCAGCCCAGGACTTAACACTTCCTGTACATAAATGTGCCAAGAGGGGAGAGAGTACCTCAAGTGCAGTTGGAGAAGAGAAAGTTCTGTCCCAGCTTGCCATCACCACAGCTCCTGCTTATACACACAGCATTGTTTCCTATGGGCAAGGTTCCATACATAACTCGCCATCTTTTGGCACCTGGAGACCATGGTGGTTCTCAACCACCCCCAAAGTTTTGGATGGAATTTTGGCACCTCTGGCAATGACAGCAATATTGGTTTCTAAAGAATTTTAATTCCACCAGGCTAGAACACATGCTTCAAAAAATTCAGGAGCAGTCAGAAAAATAAGAGGGCTGTGCTGGTGGGCAGGCATGTTGTGTGCCATCCTTTCTTCACAGATTATGGCAGAGAAGCACAGAAAAAACTACTATAGTCTGTCCCACTGTCTCAAGAGAACAAGCTTCTCCAAGAGGAGCTGCAACAGACCAAACGGCTACAGGGAAAGCCTCTAAAACACTCTCCCAATTCTCATCCTTTTGGAAGGGCTAAAAAGACAACTGCTGTCTCCCACTTTTTTAATTTACAAGTTAAATTTGGGGGGAGAGAAGGGGAGGGGCAGAAAAGCACTCTGAAGGGTGTCCTTACCTGCCTCATACAATTTAATTTTCACTTCAGATGTAAAGGACCCATGGCCAAACTCCACGCTTGTTTACAGCTGTATATTCCCATGTTTACTCGGTGATAACGAATTCAAAGTTTTCTGCCACAGCATTCTGTTTACTTGACTCTCTTGGCTCCCTTTACTGTGCCTTTAGTGACACATCCAAATGTTTTGTGGTTGGTAGCTGTTGTCTCCTAATCTTTAACGACAGCTCAGCTCAGTCTCTGGTGTTTTCCAGACTTGGCTAGAAGACAGAAAATAAAATAACTTTTTTTCTCATTTTCATTGATATTTTTTCCACTCTTTTTCCTTTTTTTTTTTTCTTTCTCTTTACTTTTACTGAAGACTCTCTCCAACACAGGTTTTTCTGGTTTTCCCTTTTAATGACTGAGCCTGAAGTTTAATTCCTCTTCTCAGTGGCCTGAGATACTTCTTACCATTTACACATGCTTGGGGAAAAAAGGTTTCTAAGTTTAACTCTTATAAATTAATTCTAAAAGAAATTATTCATTTATTTGATATCTAATGTAAAAAAAAAATGCTGTAAAAAGAAACAAGTAATTTTTTCTCCCCCATTTTGCCTCACCACCTTTGCTTGCCATTTCAGAAGGGAAAGGAGGCTGGAGGTGAGGGAGCAAACATGACGAAGAATGCACTTGGAAGACGGTCTGTGAGATGGACCCCCAGTAACTTTGAACAGCTCTGGTCACGTGTACTCACACAACAGAGAAGAAAGGAAGGATTTATCAAGCTGATGCTAACCTCGCTCCGAGTGGTGGGACCTATCCATTTCTGTCTCCTGGCTAGTCTTTATAATAAATATAGGCTTGGTGTGTAATGAAAACCAGCTGAGTGTTTCTCAAGGTACAGATACTTTCTTTTCTTCTGATTCCAGCTAAGATTGTTCCTACTCTTCATAATCTCTCACAGCTGCCAAAAATCCATCTTATCGTTGCATGAGGTGAAGTTTCCATTAACAGCTATTATGGTAGCAGAGGTCAGGCGTCCAGTGTCAAATGAGCTGCTAAAGAGAAACACTGCACTAGGAAAAAAAAACCAAAACAACTGAAAAACCTCAACTGAGGTGTGCTTTATTATTAATTTGAATAGTTTTATGTGCAGAAGTGGCTGGACTGTGCTGCTGACAGGCTAGTTTCTGATGTCCCGGAAAAGCAGAGGGAAATTTGGAGTGTGGAGGAAGTGGGAATATACATCCACTTGCCTGATTGAAGGGGGATTTTAATAGTTTTGATGAGGCTCAGTTTTCACTATGTCAGCCAACCAGATTGGCTGCCCCTTCGGGTCGGAGGGCTCTAATGAAGGAAGCTCTGACCGTAAACACCACTTGCAATTTCAACACTCGCATCGCTGCAGATGAGGTTCCTGACTCCCAGTCATCACAAGGGAATAAAATCAAAGTGGTAAGTCTTCAGTTTCTAGTAACTTAATGGAAAACTCAGTCACACCCCCCACACCCACCCCCCACCCCCCCTTCCCCAAAAGAAACAACTCTCTCTCTCAAACATTTTCATTTTTAAATGATTTTAAAATTTTAAAAGCTCTTCCTCCAGTAAAAGCATCTAGGTTGAACACATTCTTTGCTTTTGGTTTTTTCCCTGCTTTTTTATGCCCTTCTTTCTATACACACCTCTTTTAATACCCTTCTAGTATGATGATGGCAAAATTTTCTTCTGGAATTACCTACCTGGAAGTACACATTACCTGGCAGGCATTTTGAGTGCCAACACTGTTGATGCGTTTATACCTGTCTATCTAGATGGTTTGTGTACCCAGGGTGCACACTGTGCAGGTGCCAAATGCCCACCGCCAGTGTGCCACGCTCTGAACAAAGACAGAAGCAAGCAGATGAAAGAAAACAAAAATAAATGTAGGATTTGCTTTACAACCCCCCTCAAGTTTTCAAATAATGACACGCATAATTATTTTGAAAACCGTTACAAAAATACTGACAATAACAATGTGTTTTAAAAATTACTTTTGACATTTGAAAGCAGAGAAAATAATGGCTATTTTTCAAAGTCTCACAACATTCTCTGTTTACAACACCGGAGTAGTGTAGGCCCTTGATGTGTTCTGGCATGCAAAGATTCCTGTGAGTGCCTTCTCATGCATACTCTAGGGCCTTAAATGTACAGCTACAGACAAAGCAGACCCTAAGTCGGCAAACTATCCACTGGCTTATGGGACAGAGCACAGAGAAAGCTATAACTCACCTTTAACTTTCTTCCCTGTTGTGTGGGTAGAGCACAACGTGGTGTAGGCACTTTGCTGAGAGTAATTTACTACAAGCATTGTGCACGGGCTAGCGGATGTGTAGCACGTGGAGGAGTTACTTCCCCCTGGACTGTATTTCCAAATATGCACTCTAGCAAACAATGCCAAAACTATCTGACATCAGTAACACTATTAGCAACACCCTGCTGAGCCTGGAGCACCCTTGCTCTACCAGAAAGGCACCTTGCAAGCATACAGCTCAGGCTCAGGGGAGAGTGGGACTTCTTTTGTCAGCTACAAGAATGTTTATGCATCACAGAAAACAATCTCCCATGCAGAGATGTGAAGACCCTGCACTGAATGTAATCCCATGTTTTGCAGCTTCAACCCCCCCACCCTAGTGTATTTAAAGCCTTACAGAGCTCTTACAAACATACAAATCAAATCCCGTCTTTGCTGACTGCATCAGAGGTGCTGACCTCTGGCACTAACCTGGAGCAAATCCAGTACTAACCTGGAGCAAATCCAGTACCAGCACCCAACACTACACCACCAGGGCTTGGGGAGCACCTTACACCAAGGAGCAAATACATAGGTGTTCTGTGGCAATGCCATCACCACAGCCACACTGAGCCCGGGCTCCCACATGCACTGGCAGAGAGAGAAAGCAGTATAGGCACCAGAGGATAACTGATAAGTGAAGGGCATATCTTAAACTTTGGGGAGAAGTTTAATGAGATCTAAAAAGAGCAAGTGTAGGGTCTTGCATCTGGGGAAGAACAACCCCAGGTACCAGCATAGGTTGGGGACTGGCCTGTTGGAGAGCAGCATAGGTGAGAGCAACCTGGGGTTCTTGGTGGACAGCAGAGTGACCATGAGCCAGCAATGTGCCCTCCTGGCTAAGAAGGCCAATGGCATCCTGGGGTGTATTAGAAGAGAGGTGCTTAGTAGGTCAAGAGAGGTCCTTCTCCCCCTCTACTCTGCCCTGCTGAGACCACACCTGGAACACCATTTCCAGTTCTGGGCATCTCAGGACATAGAACTCCTTGAAAGAGTACAGCACAGGGCCACCAAGGTGATGCAGGGAGTGGAATACCTTCCTTAGGAGGAGAGGGAGAGGGAGCTGGGCCTTTTCAGCTTGGAGAAGAGGAGACTGAGGGGTGACCTCATTAATGTTTATAAATATGTAAAAGATGAGAGTCAGGAGGATGGAGCCAGGCTCTTCTCAGGGATGGCCAGCGATAGGACAAGGGGCAATGGGTGCAAGCTGGAGCAGAGGAAGTTCCATGGGAATGTAAGGAGGAGCTTTGTCACTGTGAGCGTGACAGAGCCCTGGGACAGGCTGTTCAGAGAGGTTGTAGAGTCTCCTTCTCTGGAGACATTCAAACCCTGCCTGGATGTGTTCCTGTGTGATTTAGTCTGGGTGCTCCTGCTCTGGCAGGGGGTTGGTCTAGATGATCTTTCAAGGTCCCTTACAACTCTTCACATTTTGTGATTGTGTGATCTGCAAAACCTTCCTGGAGCCCCACAAACCTAACTCTTAATTCTCTTCCTTCTACAAGGGAGAAACTCTGACATAATACAGGAGCAGAAGTTCCAGTATTAAGCAGTTTTTTTCTACCCTCCTCCCACAGAGGGTATGATGCTGTAAGCAGAGGTGGACATTTCAGTGATGGAGACAAATCATATTTGAAGTCTGCAGCCACTCCTTAGTTAGCACAGAGATATACTGTCTTCCTCAGCGTCCAACTTTCACGAAAGGCATTAAGTCATAGATCTGATTCAAAAGGTTGCTGATTAAAAAATCCACTATCTTTTAAACGGATTAATGAAAATGGTTTTCATTTGTCTCAACTACGCAGAACCTTGTTTTATAGAATGTGTGGTTGACCTACAGACACCAAAGTGGTTTTGTTTTTTCTTTTTTTCTTTTCCTAACTTGGAGAAGATTTACATATATGCCAGGATTTCTGGTGGAAATCTGGTCTCTTTCAAAGTACGCCGATAATAGGAATACCAGATTAATGAGCATCTCAGCTGAATTAATGGAAACAAGGCATGAAAGTGAAAATGTACAGTACTGAAGACAAGAAGAGGAGATATACTCTGCTTTTTAGAATTGCACTTAGAGTAACTGTGAGTGAGCAATAGATCACTAAGAATGTTTCTCAAGATGTTTTTTACATTAAAACCAATCTCTTATAACCTGTGTTCTGCTCCTTAATGATGAGGTCTTCCTTAAATGTAAGTCTGAGATTACACAAGGATAAAACATCAGCACTTCCACCGTTCTCTCAAAATTACAAGTGAAAAAGCAGCAAGCACACATGCATCTCTGACAAAATGATTTTCAAGGCTCCAGTAATTTAGCACGTTTCTGTCTCCCAAGTAAAAATGGCACAAAGACGTATTTACCAGGGCTGGGTGAGGAAGACTGCCACAGCCTTTGCCAGCCAGTCACAACTTCTTTTTGTGCCCTTTTCATCCCAAGGGGATGCACTCTCTTCACACCCTCTCACTCTCTTCTTCCTAAAGAAGGGTAAGATTTTATCATCCTCCTTGTAAACAAATGTAGACAAAGATTTAGGAAATGGCACCCAGGTGGACAGGGCCCCCCAAGGAACCATCATACAAGATATCAATGGATGACAGCAAATGGCAATGATACAAGTATGATCACTTTGGGACAGTAACTGCAGCAAAAAAAAAAAAATTAGGGAAAAACCAAACTAAAATTACTTCTACCATCATCAAGGTGTAATTATAGACATTGGCACCAAGATGCAGAGATAAAAACTGAAAACAAAAAGTTATGTAACATACACGATGATAAAAAATATGGAGTTGAAATTACTGCTTAAAGTGTTTGACTTTCATTGGCATCATACCTTATATGTAGCCCATGATCCTTTCACTTACTATTACATATGTCTTTGCAGAATACCAGCAAACACCAGCACCTGTAGATGACAACCTTTGGGTCTGATTTGGTGTGGCAGCTCCTATATTCCCTCTCATTTCTCTCTTCCCCACAGTACAAACCCATCACATTCATACACACCAGAGCAGGAAAAACTATCTCCAGTCAAACCTGTTACTGAAAGTAAATTCTGCTTTGTTGGTTACGATTCTGTTCAGGAAATTATTTTTTTTCTGATTTTTTTTTTTAAATAAATGTAAGATGTTTCCATCCATGTTTGTTAGCCAAACTTCTGATTTCATCAAAAATTAAAAGCATCAAATTTGTTGAAAAAAAAGTCAATTGAAAAAAATTATTATTGCAATTGTGGTACAGATGCCTTATCGCCATATTACCCCCTCTACATTAGGGTCCTTGACCATGCAACATCTCTTTTGATGTGATACAACCCCTTCTCTTCTCTAGAGGTGGCAGGGCCCTGGCCTGCACACAAACAGGGGTGTATGTAGCATCCTATGTGGGTTTCACTAATCATCATGTCCACGCTTTCAGACAGATTTTTCATTGGGGTGCTTTTGGGTTTCTTTCCACAGATAATTGCATTTCCAAGTAAAACATGAAATGCACAATTTTGCAGAAAAAAAAAACCTGCAACAACCAAAACCGGGTTTGATATATAATTTTCAACCTGTCCTACTCATTATTATGCACTTAGTATTTCCATGTGTGCTGAGGAGATGATATTATACCTGAGTTAATCGTATATACACTGAAATACCTATCTGCATCTTGAGCATCTGCAAGATAGTTCTGACAGGCCTGGCAAATAACCCGGGAGCTGTACCAGACCTTGTTTCCAAGTTTAGTAACTGGAAAATAAAAGCATCTGATGCACCAGGGCAGCAGAGCAAAACGGTATGTACTGACAGGGGCTGAGCCGGTTTTATTCTTTATGCAAGTAGAAAGGTTGCAAGGCTTATTTTTCTGTCAGGGAGCCAGAAGTTCATAGGCAGTGGGGCTAAGTCGATCCAGAGGTTACTGGAAGGGAGTTTCACTTACGCCACAGCATGTCCTCCCAGCACAGCATCGACTTTCTTCTCCTCTCCACCTCCTCTACCCTTTTCACCATTGTGGCTGCATTCAACAAAGGCAGCAAACATACATGTTATTTCTTCCCGGTCCAGCAACAGTAAGTGTTAAGTAGAGGAGAGCTCCAAAACACAACGTGCATATCGTATTTTGTGACTAACACAGCCTCCCAATCAGGGCATTTCAATCTGCCAGTTATAGCCAGGGACTTTTTTCAGGAAATGATCTTTTTACAGGCTCTCATAAACCCTCTGAACGTCTGGTTTTGTTTCGCTCTCTCTGTTAAAGAATACCCATAGTTTCTCTTTGGTTTTCCAGTGGATGTTTATAGAACTGATAAAGACTGCAAGATGTATTGAAAGAAGCACTTGGTTTATTTTATTTCATTTTGGCAATATAAGAGAGTGGAATCCACTTTAAAACCAGGAGAAAAATAACTGCCATGTCCCAACTATGTTATATTTTATGCATATGCATACATGAATACATGCACACGCAGATTTTATATATATATTTTAATTTTTTTTAATGGGTACCTTCCTGACTTGCAGCCAAGCCATGTAAATGCTGGCTGGCTTGTGCATTTAATTGTATCAGCAGTTAATGACAGGCAGATTTTCTTCCCTTCTGTGCTGCAGCATGAGAGGAAGGTTCCATAGGAAACAGGAGAGCACGAGGTACGGGGAGCAGAATACCTAACTACCACTGTACAAGAGAGAGAGATTAAAATGCATCTACAAACAGATGATACCCGGAAACAGAGTGTCACAGGCTCTGTATAATTTATAGGATACATGCCTGAACTAATAGTTAGTGGTGAGGGGAAGCCTTGCTTAAGCACAGCGGTTACATGAAAATCAGCCTAGACCAAGCTCATTTTCTGCTTTAGGTATAGGCAACAAAACAGAAGCTGCAGTTGAAAACTGGGAAAATCTGCAGAACTTCCAGCCCTCTTTGTGTCTCCATCTCCTATTTCTCACACACACACAAGATCACAAGCTCCTTGGTAAATTCCAACCAGGAAATAAAGAAAATTGCTTACAAAACCCCAGGTGTTACTGTAGTGTTGTTATCGTTAACATTCAGCAGAGTATGCAAAACAATACCTTTTATGCCTTTTCTGCTTAAAACTTAGGTTAAAGAATGAAAAAGCCTGCGAGTTCTTTCTTTGAGTTGAAGGTGAGGTCACTGCTTGCCAGCAGGCTACGACTGACTCTGATTACACATTTTTATACCACTCATCTGCTGCTGAGGAACATGTCATTAAAACACAGGAAACATTAATCTACACATTAATGCTATAAAAAGAAAACTTTTACACAATTTTTACTTGCAATTAGAAGAAGCTTACAAAACATTAACCCTTAGAATTCCACCATGCCTCCACCTAATAAAAGCTCCAGGGGGATGTTTGCCTTCCTCTGCTCCCTGCCTAGTTCTTCATCTCGGCTCACTGGTTTTGTCCCGGTGTGAGAGCCCTTACCTGAGTTATATTTACTCACAGCACCTATACCAAGCTGGTGTTTTGCCTATGCAACCACAGACCTTAAATTAAGGAATTGGTTATGTGTACTTTCTACATTTTGACTATTTGGAACAGATTTCAAACACTTCTCAGAAAAATGGTGGGTGATCTCTCCATAAATCCCTATGACTTAGGCTAGTCAAGAGCACAGCGTACACTGTTACTTATTCATTATTTATTTCTATCAACCACTGTGGTCCATCTTGAAGCAATTGTGTTTCTGTGTGAAGGCATCTCTATGCTAGCTCAATCCGCTTATAAGACCAAGTCATGTTTTGGACTGGGTTTTGAGGTAGGGGGAAGAAGCAAAGGGGGATTTATGGATGGACAAAGATTTCTCTGCTCTTGCCTATCTCCCAGAAGCATGCAATCTGCTATTGGCTGGAGGGGGCTCTTCAGTCTCTCAGACCTCCAGGTTTCTCACCAAATCCCTCGATTTATTCTCTTTGCTGTCTGTAAGGAGCTATGTTTACGTTCAAACCCCTCTAAAAAGGGTTGTAATGCCTTTGAGACCAGCAGCGCTGACCGAGAAGGTGTTACTGGTAACACTCATTTTGTCTTAGGTTTCACAAATTTATATACATATAGAGAGTGCATGCAGTGTATTTGTTAGCATGCCACTAATGTGAGGAGTCATTTACATTTTATGGGCATTTGCTTCCTGTTGGTATCTAAATATGAATATGAATATATATATATGAATATGTATAGAAGAAGAGAGTATTGCTACATAAAACTGTCTGAAGTGGCATATTTAGAAATCTAGCACAACGTTTCAACAGTAGCATAGTACCATCACTTATACTTTTCCATTTTTTTAAATAATAAAGTCTGTCATCCAGGGCTCAATGCCACACAAGCATTTAGTTAAACAAGATCAGATTGTTGCTGGAAGCATGTTGGAAATATTTACAGTAAAACTCACCTGGCTTTGAGTATCGTTCCAAAGCTGAAATTCAGCCCAGGCTTGAAAGTTCATAAAGGTTCATTAGCTTATTTGAGCAAAACCTAGGCTCGCTTTCAAGGAAACTTTGGATGCTATTTACTTCTAACTGAGGGGCACACTGTGGTAGTGGTATGATTAAAATGTCTTGAATGCAAAAGCTCTTCTTGCTCTTGTGAAGTGGAAGAGAAACATTACTCTTTCAGTTGCCCATTCAACACTGGGAAAATTGGTTGCTCGCCTTCAGAGGAAGGTGTCCTGTGTATGCTCACAAATACCACGCAGCCAAAGGATTTAGAGTAAACACAGAGTATTTACAGAGTAAATACAAAGTATTTAAGAAATAAATACATAATATGGGAAGTGAAAGCTTCACTGGTTATTTAAGGAGTTAAAATAACTCCCAAACTGGAATGAGTGAAGTAGAGTCTACCATAACAAGAGGAAAAAAACACAGGGAAACAGCATCCTCCAAATCCTTACAGACTTAAAAATCTATTCTGCATCATTACGATTGCTTAATGGATTTCTAGATTAATAGTTTCTTATTGTCCATTAACCCAATGACCCAGATTTTACCACAGCTCAGATCTAAACAAGAATCTTTTTAATCATATGGGAATGGAAGACCCGCAATGAAGTTTACGGATACACTGTAAACCTGGTTTGTTCTACTGTGCCAGACTGCATGTTACTAATCTGCAGAGAGTTGCAGCTAGTTTGTCAAGATTAAACAAGGGAGGAATGAGAAAGCATTATTACCTCCTCCGAGGCTCCACTTCAGTTTTCAGTCTGCTGCGATGACCCTGGCCACCTTCAAGATTCCCTGGAGAAAAGGAGGAAAGGAAATTAATAAATAGGGATTCATAAAGATGGCTGCGACTCTAAACAGCATCCACTGCTCTCTTTTTTCATCCCTTACTATATTGTGAAGAAAGAATGCCTCATCCATCTGAAAATATAATAAAATGCATATGTTACTTTTATATATGGAAAAGGTATGTAATTAGTTTTAGTTTAAAATAAGGAAAAAAGGAGACTGGATGAATGTAGGCTCATAATAAAAGAGAAAACAGCATTATTTTATTATTTTTGTTTTTAGAAAGGTTCCTTTTCAAAAACCAGCAGACAGACTAATTTCATTTAAGCTAAAACAGTACGCACCCAGAGAAAGTTGAACTTTAGTCTCACTTTGTAGGGAGTGTCAGCTATCACACAGCAATGCACTTTTTCATCCCAGGCTCCTCTGGCATCTTTGCCTAGGAATCAAATGACTGCTTAAAAAATCATTACTCTTACCTTTACTGCTTATGAAAAGAGAACCAGAAGTCTCATTTGAGTATCGAACCTTCTGATTGTCCACATGACTTTCAGCTCACTCCCAGGCTCCACTGTAGACTCTCCCAGGCAGCTCTCCTCAAGGCAAACATAGCATAGAGGATTTTAACCCTAAAACAGTGTGGATGCAAGGAGTTGCTGCTCCATGACTCTAGGACTAGAAGTTCTGTCCTTGTTCGTGGTTAATGATACAAATACAACAGGATGGATTTTTTCAAGGCACAGTAATGTTTTCAGGAGACAAGAAAGCCTTTTTGGGAAAAAGCCTTGTTCAGTGGCCTTTTGGGATGTCAGAAAACCTCATGTAAGTTTAATTATTTCATCTTTACATATGTCTGAGTCCCATTTCCATACATACGGCTTCTCTGTACTGCCTCTCTAACATGTGATGACATGTCAAGAAAATATCACAGAAGTCCAGGTTTGATCATGGATACTGTTTGATGAACTGTAAAAATGACTGACCTTCTATTTAAAGCATAGATCTGCTCTACTTAAAAAGCACAGAATTCACTCATTCTTTGTTTCTCCTACCCAGCTACATGCAATTTTTCTGCCTTAAGAAAGCATTTTTCTTTCTTTCAGCTCAGTTTGCAAACTACCTTTCCTGATAGTTCGTCAGCTACAGCATTTTTAGTGCATAGTTAAGGCGCCACTGAAGAATATGTAACTTGGATTCCTGTTACGTCACTTCACAGATATAGTTGCAACATATCTGACTGGGGGAAAAAAGGTTCCATTACACATGTAAGATCAGAAAAAAAGCCACTTTGAATCACCTTAAAAAAAACCCAAACAAAACCAAACCAAAACACAAAAGCAATGTCCTCTCCTTCCTTTCCTGAGAGAAGATAATGCAAACCATCCATATTCAGTTTGCATGGCAAAGCTTTGGTAGTGGGGCCACTACAAAGATGACTTCTACAAGAAGCTGTCAGAAGCTCCATCCATGTCCAACAGAACCAACGTCAGTGGGCTACAAGACAGACCTGCTGCTGGCCAAGGCTGAGCCCATCAGTGATGGTGGTGGCACCTCTGGGATAACAGAGTTAAGGAGGGGAGAAAAAAATACCCAAGAGCAACTGCAGCCGGAGAGAGGAGTGAGAAGATGTGAGGGAAGTTCATGGAGGACTGTCTCCCACAGGAAGGACCCCACGCTGGAGCAGAGTGTAAGGAGTTCTGCCCCTGAGGAGGAGGAAGGAGAGGCATGCATGATGAACTAATCATTCACCGCCCCTCTGTGCTGCTCAAGCGGAGGAGGAGGGAAACAGGGAATAAAACTGAGCTCAGGAAGAAGAGAAGGGTGGAGGGAGGGATTTTAAGATTTGGTATTATTTCTCCTTACTCAACTGAGCTTTGATTGGTAATAAATTAATTTTCCCAGGTTGAGTCTGTTTTGCCCATGACAGCAATTGGTGAGTGATCTCTCATCCCTTTCCTTAGATCTTCTCTCCCATGTCCAGCCACAGAGGGGAGTGATAAAGCGGTTCTGGTGGGCACCTGGCCTCCAGCCAGGGTCAACCCACCACACCAACTTACCAACCAAAGATACAGGGGAAGGAGAAGGGTAAAGGGAAGGAGCAAAGAGAGAAAAGGAAGTGGCAATGGAGACAGACCTTTTTGAGAGGTGGTAAAATATTTTGTAGAATAATCCGTTTACTTATAAAAGATAAACCAAAATTAACTCAAAAATGTAGATCTTTCATATTTGTACCAAGTTAGCGTTTGGAATACAATTACATGTAAAATCATGATGATGCAGAATAAGTAGTACTAGGTAGTCTAATTTGTATTTATAATTTAAAGTACTGCTGGAGAACCACTCAGTGAAGGAGGAACAGAAACTCAGAATACGTGTTCAGCAACATTTGCTTAAGTGAAAAAAAATCCCAGCTAAAAACTGGAGTTGCTACTGCTGCTCAATATTAAATCTGAGCAGCTGGGTCTGAATTATTTATGTGCTGAGTTATTAAAAGTAAATCAAATAAACACATGGGAACACTAGTCATTCCATTTGCTTTCATTAAATCCCCCTCAGGTTATTTCTTTTATATATCAGCAATTTGACCAAGCAGACTGCAGGAATGTTCAAGTGTCATACTAATATTTTGGCACATCCAATACACAGTGGTAGAGGGGAAGACTTTTGTTGCCACTCCCATGAAGTGTTTTTGAAGTGTTTATCCACATAACGATGAAAAGTTTCATTAATTAATACCGAAGGGCCCTTCTTATGTCAAATTCCTAAAATTACACTAATCTCAGTGTCTTGAACATTTGCAGGAGACATTTCTGAGACACTGTGAAATATATTTATATATATGAAACTTAAAATACACTTCCAGAGTTGCAATCATGTAATCTTACTGTATTTTCTGTTTCCAAATTTCACACTGATTAAATTTCAAAATCAGTTATCTGACTGAGACATAATCTCTCCAGATTATTTTAGTATAAATCGAGGCAAACAAATCTAAAATATATCTTCAATCAAAAATACTTACAGGCATTGTCTCCAGCTTTTTCCCAATACAATTTCTTTTTACAGAATATGCCAAACCATACAGAAATTCCATTCATTTTTAAAAGATAGCTTTCAGGTTATGTTCTGTTGTACAAACTTTCCCATACACAAAAAAAATGAACCAATACGCAGAGGAACTTTTCCCCAGTGAGGGTGAGGGAGCCCTGGGACAGGCTGCCCAGGGGGTGTGGAGTCTCCTTCTCTGGAGAGATTCCAGCCCCGTCTGGACGCCTCCCTGTGCAATATGAGCTGGGGAGCTGCTTTGGCAGAGGGGTTGGACCTGATGATCTCTGGAGGTCCCTTCCAACCCCTAGGATTCTGTGATTCTAATTATATTTTACATCATACTACCATTAGTTCTGTTTCTCAGTATTCACAACAGCTCAGTGTGCTCACTCAAACTGCGAGAGAGCAGACTTTAGAGGACTCCGCCTTATTGGACAGCACTTCTTTCAGGTTCATCTATGATGAAATAAATAGTTTGGGCTCATGCTGTTTCTCAAGGAGGATTACAACAAAGAAGTCCATAAACCAGTGAAAGAATTTCCCGTTCATGCTCTATCTTACCAGACAGCCAGCGTGGAAACTTTATCATATTTGCTGAAGGTTTACAGGAAGAAAACATTGTTTTCATGCATGAGCATGCTCCTTGATTAACCAATTAACCAGGTCCCATGACTATCATAGACACATATAAATACTTTACTGGTTTAAATCACTAGATATTTGTTGCATCCTGTAAAATTAGAGCAGTTTCTGAATTGAGAATGTATCTGTGAAACTTGAGATCCTTTCAGAGAATCACAGAACATTAGGAGTTGGGAGAGAACTTGAAAGATCACCCACTCCAAACTCCCTGCCAGAGCAGGAGCACCTAGAATAAATTGCACAGGAACACATCCAAGCAGGGTTTGAATGTCTCCAGAGAAGGAGACTCTACAACCTCTCTGAGCAGCCTGTCCCAGGGCTCCGTCACGCTCACAGTGACAAAGCTCCTCCTTACATTCACATGGAACTTCCTCTGCTCCAGCTTGCACCCATTGCCCCTTGTCCTATCGCTGGCCATCCCTGAGAAGAGCCTGGCTCCATCCTCCTGACTCTCATCTTTTACATATTTATAAACATTAATGAGGTCACCCCTCAGTCTCCTCTTCTCCAAGCTGAAAAGGCCCAGCTCCCTCTCCCTCTCCTCCTAAGGAAGGTATTCCACTCCCTGCATCACCTTGGTGGCCCTGTGCTGGGCTCTTTCAAGGAGTACTGTGTCCTTCTTGACCTGAAGGGCCCAGAACTGGACCCAATATTCCAGGTGTGGTCTCAGCAGGATACAGTAGAGGGGGAGAAGGACCTCTCTTGACCTACTAAGCACCCCTCTTCTAATACACCCCAGGATGCCATCGGCCTTCTTAGCCAGGAGGGCACATTGCTGGCTCATGGCCGTCCCACTGTCCACCAGGACCCCTTTGAAGAAGTTTACCCATTGCTTCTGAAGACACATCTCCTACTACTTTTCATTGTGACTGATTTTCATGTAGGACTTGAAAAAGTGTGGAATTAAAGAACATATTTACACCTTATACTCCCGCTCCTGTCACCATTTCTCTTAATTTACAGTTAACCCCCATACTCCAACACAGGTTATGAAGTTGCATAGGATTTCTGAGGACTAAGACTGCCAAGCATTTATGATGTTTTCCCAGTGTCTATGACTAAAATGATAAATTTCACCTAAAAGACTATCAGCATTCAAGTGCTTTCTTCCCACATAAAATGTTGGCTTTCTTAAAAAAAAAATAAAATCCAAACCCCATGAATATCCCAACATAATTTTCTTTCCAGAGAAGCTTTCCTGTAGAGCCATGTAAGCCAAGTTGGTTGGTTTGCCTTCCTAAGGATTGGTTTTTACCGAGACCACAAAATCTAAGTTAGTGGGAACATTCATGGGGTACCACTGTTCTTCTCTGAAGGCCAAAATAGGGCAGATCACAATGGCAGTACATTTATTCCAGCATATGGAGCACAGACAATTCTCTTAAGGAATCCTCACATAAACTGCAGCCAAGAGATTTCGGCCATTTTTTTTTTCCCAATAGTCGAATTCCTTCTATATCAAGAGACAATATGGAGAAACCATTTCATTTTTTTTTATTGGAAAATAATATCTATTTTTAAATAGCTTTCCTTTTCCTATTAAACAGAATAGCACTGCCATAAAATAAAACATTCAAACTGAGCCTTCTGTAATGACTGAAGGGAAAGGGAAGGCAAATGAAGATGAGATTATTTTCATTTATTCTTATTTCATTACATCGGAGGAATAGTCTGCAGATCCCAGCTACAGGTAAATCTTGCAATTCAGTTCATGCAAACAGCAGCCCAAGACTCCCTTTGAGGTTAAAATTCAGTCCTATCCATTCCAATTTCCTCAAGCTATCTTCAAATTCATAAGAAGAAATTTCAAAACCCTCAAATTTTTTTTAAAATATTATGATGGTGAGCAACAAATAATCATTTACTAGTGACAGACCTCATTCTGGCAGTGGCATTCTGAAAATGCTGACTTCAACCAGAGGCAAACAGGAGCTTTTAGAAAATCAGTAAAGTTGCCATGAGACATCACAAACAGTATATGGAAAATTCCATAGGTTTTTTTTTTTTTTTAAGTTTTAATAAGAAATAAATGCTTTTTTGCCTCTGTAGTCCAAAGTCTTTCCCCCTCCCTCTGGATCAGGAAAGGTTAAAAGCTATGCTCTGAGCAACTTCGTTTCAGGTCAGCAGAGCAAAAGCACCGCTAAAATGTGAGGAAATTTCAACAGGAAACGTCTGCCTGGCACAAGATTTACTTTCACAGCAATCCTGAGTTTACAATAGCAATGCCTTACGCTCCCAGAAAAGTGAAGTATAGAAAAAGTACTACACACAGAGCTGTAAGAAAAGCGCTGCCCATTTTTCACGTGAACAACAAGCAAAGTAAAAAGTCAAAGTCTCGCAGGCTGTTTCCATTATGAAGAGATGGTGGTGTGGGAAGTAGGTGCTCTCTGCCACTGCCTTGTTTATTTGCAGAAGTTTATAAGGTGTTGTCTTCCTGAACACCAGTAAAATCAAGTGACAAGAGACACTTGTCTTGTTCACTTTTCCAAACCCCTGCTAGCCGAAACACTCTCCCACCAACAGTTTCCTCGGGGACACATTCTCCGTGTCAGATTGCTAAGCTGCATCTCCTGTCCCCTTACCAGCTTCTACCCACGATTCTTTCATCTCTTCCTCATCCCTCCCACAGACATAGAAGCAATCAGAAAACAGCAGCTGGGAGAACTGTTGTTGTTTCCAGTTTCCTTGAGTGAGCCTTTACCAGTGTGCTGGGAGGAGTTCCTGGATTTTAGGTGGCAGCTACTAGAGTTTTACAACAGAATGTCATTTCCTTTAAAGCCCTAAAATGACTGTGGTTTGCTCTTTCCCTCAGGTTCTAGGGAAACTGTAGTTCTTTTAACAGTTCTATTATCTTTATTATATTTGGTTTCATTCATGTATTTTAAAGCATTGATGACCAATCAGAAGAGGGTATTCCATGGAAAATAGGACTATACTAAGTAAGCATAATACCTAAGAAATAACATTAAGATGAATATGTATCACTTGCTAAAAAGAAGAAAAAAAGTAACTGCAAAAGAATGCTCTTACCTGAAAAATTCTGATTAACTAGGAAAAGCCAGGAACCTGTTCTGGGTCCTTAAGATGAATTGTAAATTACTGAGGGCTTGCTACTTTATTAATCACGTTAGTGGGTTTTCATGCTAGCAAACCTAACAGCATGAAAGGCAAGGCTCCCATTTCATCGTTCACCTCCAAAGCATGAGCACAACTGGTGTTTGTACAGTCATGTAAGAAAGCAAATAAATTCCAGTATGTACTTGACCACCCTTCTGCCTTCCAGGTTACATCTTGGCTGAAACACCCGATTTATGCATGCAGGTTGGATATCTGTAAATGCAAACAATACATGCCATTTCATCTTACCTTTTTTTTCCTGCCATTTCAGAACTACTGCACTACTGGTACATTTTACAAAGTATGGCACAACTGCTGTTTGCCATACTTTAGGCTGCCCAGGAGGGTGTGGAGTCTCCATCTCTGGAGATATTCAAGCCCTGTCTGGATGCCTCCCTGTGCAACCTGTCCTGGGGAACCTGCTTTGGCAGGGGGTTGGACCCAATGATCTCTGGAGGTCCCTTCCAACCCCTACAATTCTGTGATTCCAATACTTCAAGATGATGCTGCTCTGAAAAGATTGCATGAAAAAAAACTATACTGAGACCTTCATGAAGAATGTTACTTCAGTCTTTTTGAGCCTTGAAAACAGCCAGCAGTCTAAACTTTAGATGTGTATCTCTAAGTTACAGTAGTGAAAATACCACTACTTAATTCCCACACAAAAGAAGTGCTAGCTGAGGAGAAGCTACCTCCACTTTAAGGACAGAGCTCTTGTATAAGCCCAGTCAGACTACCAGTTGTTTCAAGCTTGCTACTGAAGTTATATTGAGAGTTAATGGCTTCCAGCTAATTCTAAATCTGAGTTAAGAGCTTACAACAGAAACCAACCCTTGCTGTCCCAAAGGAAGAGTGACTAAAATGACTGAAAAATACGGTACTAAGACCTTAACAGTAAAAATCCTGGTCAAACCTTAATGTGACATGATTGCCTTAACAACAGTAACCATCCATTCTTGATCAGGCTTGATGGGGCTCTGAGCAATCTGATCTCTTGAATATGTCCCTGCTCACTGCAGGGGGTTGGACTAGATGACCTCTAAAGGTCCCTTCCAACCTTACACATTCTATGATTATCTGGGGCTATTTGTTAGGTCCGAAAACCCCCTTAATGGATCAATAAATCAAACCACAAATGAAGCTGGTTTTGAAAGTAGGTGTGTGGATTCTAGTACCCAATAGGTATGGTGTGAGGGAATGGTTTGGCTGAAGGAAATCAGCCAAATTCTACCCTGCAAATCCCCACAGAAGTGTGACATGCATTCTAACTTTACTATCAGCATCCCTCCTTGTAAGCATTCAGTAAGAAACCCGTGTGTGCTCACCCTGTGCAAAATGTGTCAACATAACATGCGTGTATGTTACAGTAGTAACATGCAAGTTGTGGGATTTTGTGAGTTTCTTTAAAAAAGCTAAAATTAAAACTTGATTTCTGGAGCATAGTACTGTAGATGGAAATCTGAAGCTACTGTCAAATTATATAGAAGAGACTGACTGATGCATTCCACCTGTCAGGTGTTACAGTAGTAACATATAAATGTATGATTGTTTATATAGATAGATGGCTCAAGTGCTGTCAGGAGATGTCAAAGACAGTTTAGTACTCATGTTCAGGACATTTTCTGGTTTAAGATAGAAAAATGGATCACTGAACTGCCATAGAATAAAAATAATGGACAGAGCAAAAGGACAAGTGAAGCCCAAAAACCTCATCTTTCCTGACCAGTGCATGGCATAGTGTAACAGCACTCCAGAGAAAACTGCTTTTTCTCAGTCACACACAGTTCACCATCAGATGTATACAAAACTACCACAGGAAACGTGGCAAAAGCCACACACGTTACCCCAAGATTCCTTCACTACTCATCTATCATTCGATCAATCAATCAATCAATCAGTCTTTATTAGAACAGTGACTTGTAGACGGCTATGAGAAAAATCTGTCCTGGAGTCTTTTAAGATGTTTTTTTTTCAAAATGACTGAAGTACTTAGACTTGCAGTTACCAAACAGTACAAACACAAAAACAGTATGCCAGACTGGTTTTTACAAAAATGATGGAAGCAGTAGAGAAAATAGGTTTGCTCTCTGACAACATACAATACTGAATTTATGCAGATTTGACAGGCTCTGCATGCTGTGCTTTACTGTAGTGTGCCACAATGCTCAGTGTTCACTCAGCAGAATGACTGGCACAGCAAAATCACACTTTTTCAAACCCTCACCTCCTTACATGCTTATGTATTACGGTGGAGTAAGGCCAGAGCCTATCAGATCCAGCATTAAAGAAACAAATGCAGAACAAGCAGGCAGCCTGCAAAGTTAGCTTTCACATCACAGATCTCTCAAGACAGAGGACATATGTATGGCTTCTTGCTCTGAGAAACTTTTTAACAACGCAGTCTAGTATATGAGTCTTGAGGAAAAGCCAGCTCCTAAACCATGTCCACCAGTGTCAGCACTACTGCACCATCCTCCATAAGAATTTGTTTGTATTCATCCCAGACAGCAAACTTGTAAGCTAAAACCCAAATAGCTTTTTCCACACATTTTCCAGTCCCTGCCAGTCATTTTCTATAATGCATTTAGTATAACCTCGGTGGAAGGAAACCTCTCCCAGCAATCTTACTCAGCATTCAGAAAATATTAAATTCAGAGGAACTGATAGCCTGTTAGGGTAAAAATTTAATATAATCCTAGACAATTACAGAAGTGGCTTAGGATCAGATAAAGACAGGTGCAAAATACTTAGCTAAGACCAGAAAAATTGTATGCACGCAGTCAGAATGAAGAATGGTTAAGCAGCAGTCATTAAGAAGAGGTAAGGAGCACCGTGGATCACAAACTAAACACAAATCAAGAGTTTGTGCTGTAGAAAGAGGCAGGCATCACATCAGGATGTATTTTAATATATTGCCTGTGAAAAACTGTGGAAAGAGCCCTTCCTGTGCCTCTGTCAGGAGGCATCTGCACACATACCCAGGAAACACCAAACAGGGAACAGAGGTTCACTATTTACAGGGGGTCTGGAAAGGGGTGACAGGAATGAGAATGGGTGAGAAATCAAGCAGTTGGGGATGAGGAGACAAGGGAGGAGAAAGGAGAAAGGAAAGGATGGAACTGAAGCTACTTTATCAAGACAAGGCAGGATGAAAGTGACCGTGGCATTCACATCAATGAAGTAAACTGGAAAGAGAACAGCTATTAAAGTATTTAGAGTTAAGGCAGTAAATAGATGTAAAGCTGTGGGCTTAAACATCAACAACAAAGATCAGTTATGCACTAGGGGAAAGCTAATAATGTTATCTGGTGGGCCCAGGGAGATTGTGGACCCTTCATCACTAGAAGCCCTTAAGAGAAATATGTTAAGAGATGCAGGCATACTTGATTCTCCCGCTGGGGCAGGAGAGATCTCAGGAGGCACTTTCCAGCCTTTAAATTAATTACCCTGTGATTCTACAAAACTATTGCCATCACAGTATTATTCATCTCCTTAGAAGCTATGGAGTCATCACAGAAATAAAATAGAGGGAGAAGAGAGGTGATGAGGTTTTTAGTAAGTTTCTTGTGATTGATCTGAAATAATGTCCCTGCTGGGGTCCTGGGTGCTTATTATGGAAAGCTCCAATGGGATAAACTAACATTTCCCATTTTGTCTTGTATTTACCTCACCGCTACTTTTTAGATTCCATTTTGTTAGTATTAATCTTACTGTATTGCATCCTCCACAGCAATTTTCAAATACATCCCCTCAGAATAGCCCAAGAGATCTCCTGCATGATAAAGAAACGCCAGGAATCTTTTTCTTCTTCTCTTTTTTTTTTTTTTTTTAATGAACATGTTTTTGAGTTAATAATATGCTGAGGGAGCAGCTGCACTCAGCAAAACTCCAGCTATAAAATGCCCAAAACCTTGTGTTTCTTTCACATCATACTGCAGCCAAGCCAGCTGAGTCTACATCTGTCTCAAATCACTGGCAGGTAAAGCTTGTGTCTCACAACAGGGATGTAGTCCCACTGGGTTATTTTATTTGTTTGAGGCAGAGCAAACTGAAACATTTGGTTTAGCTTGAATTTGGGTTTCTCCCCAAAGTTCACATGAATTTCTACAGGATATTTTTGCATTATTTTGCTTCTATGGTGGGTTTTTTTGTTTGGCTGGTTTTTTGTTTGTTTTGGTTTTGGGGTTTTTGTTTTTTGTTGTTTGATTTTGTTGGTTTTGGTTTGGTTTGGTTTTTTTACTGTATTTATTGTATACTTGCAGCATCAAACAACAGCCATTTATACTGCCACATGCTACCAGGGCTGTGATGGAGTAATACATGGCGTTCATGTTTGTTCATGTTTCTGCACAGAAATTAAGAATTAGAATCAAGACAGGCAGGAGGAGGGGTAAATGTCAGTTAACAAACTAGGTAGGACTGGCAGGATATTGATGTGTATAATCGCAATCAAAGCAGCTTTGGTTTTCATTTTATCTAGCCCCCAATCCTTTTAGGTTTTACTAGTTATGACCATTCAGGTCCACATTACCTGAATTAATTTCTGTTTCCAAAAATCCCTTCTGTCTTTACACCACTGCACTGAGTTTGTGCTTACAAAAAGCATATAATGTGAAAAACTGTTCACCGATCTATTAAGCTATGCATGCATGCACCAAGTGACTGATTTAGGGAGTACTGCTTGACCAAATCGTAGCATTCAAGGCCCTATTTTGTGACATCTCTACTTACCCTACAAACTGTCCTGCTCATCTGTTGCCATCCTTCCTGCTCCCACCTCTCCCTTGCATCTGCTCCTTCTCATGACTCAGGATCTTCAGTCACACAAGTCTGAAGGTCGGCTTCAATCAGTTGCTGCCAGAGACCACATTGGCATCTGTGCCTCCTACTCAGCCTCTTCTAATGTCAAGGCTTCTTCCTCCTCCCTTAAGAAACCTCAAATAAAATCATTTAAGGAATACTTTTATCTTCTTATTTACAGTTCTGAGATCATGCCTTGCCCTTAGCTTTCTGGAGGACAGTACACGACACTATTCCAAAGTGCTTAAGTCAACCTGTTTAGCCAGAGTAAATGGCTTAAAATACAGTATAACTGCAACAATTATGCTAGAGCAATTAAACACCACTATGTACTCAGTTCAATTAAGAAAAAATTCAAAAGACATTGATGAGAAATATTTGGATGCTCCTTAGCTGTTTTGAGGTGGCAAAGAGGGAATTATTTGAGGAAAAGCTTGAAATTAATTAATTTCTTTCACTATATGAACGTAAGCAAGAAATTAGCGCCCAAGACCAGTGGGGAGACACAAATAAACCACTCATGCATGGAAAGAGGATTCATTTTGCTTGTGTTTATAAATAAGGTATGCAAAACAATCGGAGAGTACGCCAAGGCGGGTCCACAACATCCTCTCCAGACTTTAGACCTCAGTGAAAACGCAGGTCAGAAAGTGTGAATTAATGTCATCATTCACCTACCTAAATTAAAAAGACAACCTGACACGTCATAAAGAACAAAAGACTACACATGAAAGCAACAAAGAATGAATTTTCTCCTCGCTTTAAAGCGCAAGCATGATCTCAGTTTTCAAAGCAGACCTCCTGCAGCTTTTATTTGACTTATGTATGGCACAGTAATTTATGGCACAGTAATTTATGGCCCAGTGATGAACCCCAGTTGCCTGTTCTGCTCACAGCACTTACAGTACTTTACAGCATGGTTACCTATTGGCCAGCACACCTGCGGGCGTGCAGTCACGCGAGCATAGGGATTACAGCTCAATCTGCATTTGCTGTAGATGGCAGTAGGAAAAGGAAACACCACAGGCACAGCACAAACTGAACATATAGTTTGGCAACCACAAGCATGACGTTTGCAAGTGCCAAATGAACTTTCGCTGGACTCAGAGAACTGCCAAGGTCTCATCCAGTCCTTTCCTTTGCTCAGAAATAACACAAGGCATATCTAGGTCATTCTTCACACACACCATCTCCAGTGGGTGAAATCCTACAGTTTGTCTTCATGGCTTTTTCAAATGCTACTTAGGTATATAGTGGTCTAAACTAATGATCATCTTCTGCAGAGCACATTACCTCTTCATTGTGCTATTTCGAATGGACACAGAGCCCTTTATTGAGCTTTATGCTGTTGATTGCAGAACATTTCTCCAGTTCTGAAGTCCACTTTCATATTTAAACTTGTTCTTTTCTCCTAGCTATGAGTCTTACACATCTTTAAGGAGTATATTCTGTAAATTTTCCTCCAAGCTATAACCAGAAGGACTAAACTGTGCTAAGACTAGGAAAGCCTTTAGCAAAACCTTATTGACTTTTATATCAACATGGACTTGGACTTACTGGAACTGGAGTCCGAATGTGTTAACACAGTTAACACAGACTTCTCTTTCTGTCATCTCCCTCATCTGGTTTTAGAAAATATGTTGCAGGACGGTACTAAATGCCTCTGAAATGCAGACAAGTCATATTTGTGGTTTCCCCCTCAGAATTTTTTTTTGGGGGGTGGGGGGTGGGTAGTAAGTAGAAATCCAGGTGGGAGCTAAATTGCATCACATTATTATCATCTATTGCACGTGGGATCCCTTCTATTCCCAGAGGGTTCCAGAAGGTAGCACTAATAATCCAGAGTGCATTGCAAGCATTGATGGGTGATTTTCAATTCCTTTAGAGTACACTTGACTCAACAATTTTTTAACCTGGCATTTTGACTCTGCTCCTTTCGTTCCTCATAAATATTATTGCCTTAACCATAGAGCCACAATAACTTTTTTTGATAAACCCAAGAAAAAAACCCTTATCACCCTACTCTGTATCCTCTAGTATCTTCTTCAATAAGTACCTGCAATAAATATTAGACCTGGCCTTTTTTCTTTCACTTACATTAATGACCTTTAACTAACTTTTGATATGTGCACAGGACCATTACTTAATAACTTTTATGTACGCGTTCCTGATTAATTCACTTCTTATGTTAGGACCTGCAATTTTATTCTTATAAGTTTGTGTTGTCTTTGCATATACTTTTTCACTATTCCTTTTGGATTATCAGCATGCTGATTTATTGACAGCTACTTGTTCTTCATGTCACTTTGGTGAGTCACCTTTGTTTGCCAGTATGTGTTCTCTCCTTTTCTTTCTTCCTTAGTTCTCCTCCACAGACCCTAACCGAGCAACTCTGATTTTGCTGAAATAGACTTTCTTGACTGCCTGGTTCTGAGGATTTATGGTTTATATGATGTGCATAAATACTTATCAAGGATGAGACCAGGAAATCACCGCATTCATTTGACAAAGAAAACATTTCCAATGTGACACCCTTGTCTTCTCAAGTGCAAACTGGTAACACGTGTATCTCAGCGCCCCGTCCCTTGAGTTTGTAAATCTTTCTTTTCTCATGTTGTAGCTCACGTGTTGACATGTAGGATTCCAAAAGTAAACCAAGCAAGCAAAGGCTGAGGATGAGTATGAGGCAGTTCTTAGAGATACAAAAGGAGAAAGGGCAAGGTAAATATTACTTGGCGAATCCTTCCCTGACTACCACCAGTGGATTCACAGTGCGAATTACAGAGCATTTGCTGTAGTATGCTGCTTAACTTTTAAAGGAAGCTTCTTCTAATACCTTCAAATTGACTGTTTACAAAAGGTTAGCAGTATTTATTTGCCTTCATACACTGGAAGAGCACAACAATCGCACAGATGGGCAGTTTCATGTGGTTTTCATTAACTTTTTTTTGCTTTTTTTTCCTTTTCAAACACACCTTCTTTGCTCGAGCTAGCTTATGCTGGTTTTGTTTTACGACATGATGGTTTATAAAATTTCTGTCAAACTGTGTTACTGTTTGATCATTAGAAGAACAATCAGAGTAAGTGTTGCCAGTTACAGTTTTTCATCCCGTCCAAGTCACAGTGTGCATATGGTACAAGACATAAAGCAACGCGAAGACTGATTAGCGTGCAAAGTGCCGCGCAGTGGTCTTTACTATTCATCATTAATGTCACAGCGGATTTTAAGGAGCAAGAGACTTTTCCCATAGCCAAAGCAGGCTTGCACATAACCACAGGGAAGAAAAGCCAGCCACAGATTATGCAACATGTGTGAGCACGGTCTTCAGCCATAACCTCCTTTTCAGAAACAGGAAGATTGTTCCTATCATGTTTTCCTGCTAACTCCTCCTAAAGGTTCAGGAAGCATATGTCAGAACAGCTTTCCTTAAGATGGAGCAAGTGAACTTTTCCATGTGTTTCCTGGGAAAGCTTCACTTCCCGAAAACATTGTAGCACCAGCCTCAGAACACCTGAAGCCCTGTCCAAAGTTCACAACAAACATGGTGAACATCATCACTGTCACATCTGTACTTCATGCAATAAAAGCACATGGATATTAGGGGAAAAAAATTAGGATCACAAACACACACAGCTAGCAAACTACCCTCCTGCAGATCCTAGAGACTTCCTGGTTCTGTCTTCTGTGTCTTACAGCCAAATGTCCAAGGGTTCTTTCTGATTATGTTTCACCTTAAATCTATATTCACACTCACCTCTAAATATTAAAGACCAATCTTATTTGACAGCCACCGAGGAAATTCTATCACTCCTTAACCTATTCCGCGTGTGCAAATATCAACATGCTCAATGGCCTAAAAGGGACCTCTTCAGCAGGAGCTTTCAGAAGGTGGATCCTCCGGAAAATGCTCACAGAAGAACCGATTCAAAATACTTTTCTCACCAGGTAAAAATCTCATTTCAAGCAGCCAACATACTCACATGCTTGACAGGAATGAGCAACAATTTACAGCGTGTTGCCTACTTCACTGGTTAATATTAGAAACCAATATTTATGAATGTCTCAGTTCATATGGAGCTGTGTCACCAGAGGAATTGTTTGGGGAGCACTTCAGCAGGCACAACTCCAGAGGTTTTAAAAAGGGTGCATACAGCTCCCTTCCCGTGGGCAGTCTGGTGCTCTGAGATCATTTGGGACCTGCTCAAGAACACTTAAAACTTTCGGGAGGAGGCGGAGAGACTTCATAGGCAAGGAATTAGCAAAGAAAGCTCTCAAATTACTTCTCTGTCAGGCGATGTTGTTGAAGAGCCTGATGAATCATAATCAAATATATGTGATTAACAGAAGGTGAATCCAAATACATGGAGACTAAATGAATATAGCGGCTTGTAGCCATGTCATTTTGTGTTAGGAGCCAGTCAGACCTCCCAAGTTAAGGAGTGCTGAGCCAAGTCTGAATTTAAATAGGAGATCCTCCAAGGAAAACTGAGTGCATGTGCTGAAGGAAACAGTACTGGTAGCCCTTGTCTATCTGAGTTACTACCGAACTAAGGCTCTTGCATGATGCCAACAGCACAGGATTGAGACTGTAGAAGCACCTCAGATCTTTGAATCCTAGTTCCTAGTGGTCACTAAGAATCGTTCACCAGTTTTTGGAAAAATAATGATGTTCACGTAGCCAAATTTCATACTAGATAATTAGAATACAACAAATAGCCTGTCAGTTTGAAACAGATACAGAGCTTTCTTTCACTTCTCCCCCATCAATTTTATGAAGCGCTATTGTAAGGATCTGCAAAGCTCTACTCCAGAGGTGATTTCACTCATGTTCTAGTGTTAAATAAAGAGATTGTAGCCTATTGTGTTGGAATCAAAAGCTGAATTTTGTAAATTTTTTTTTTTTACCCCCACGTTACACCTTTTCTATTTTTTCTTACAGGGTCTTGAGCAAATCTATTTGGTAGCTTCTGTCTTTGCATGGCACAGAGCTAACTGCACAACCTGGGATTCTTAGATTCACAGAGCAACCCAGACTGGAAGGGAACTCAGGAATTCACGTGGTCCGATCACCCGCTCAAACTAGAGCTGATGTCCAAGTGAGATTTGGTGCCCATAGCCCTGACATAATTTACAGGCACAAATCATACACTGCAAAATTGTTATATGATATGGAAAAACAAAACAAAACAAAATAATAGCTAGGGAGAAATTTTTGGTCTTTACTTGTTTGGGAAAAATCCTGTGCTATCCCAGTCTGCAAATCCATATTCCAACTTCACCCCATTTTGTTCACCCTTGAAAGTTTTTGTGTATTCGCAGCTTAATTCAGTGTAAGGATAATTATTCTTAATGCCAGGACCTCAGAATGTTTACTATGAAGTAATACAGATAAATTGAGAGAACCATAGAGAGACATAGAAAACAGCTAGAACTTGGTAGCATGGCCATAATGTCATCAGTAGTAGATAAGCTTTTTGACACTCTTCTGGAAACCGCAGGTAATTCACTCCCATGACACAGGAGTTAAGTAAGTGCATTCATATTTCTGGTGCAAAGTGTAATCACAGAATTGCAGGGGTTGGAAGGAACCTCAAGAGATCATCAAGTCCAATCCCCAATGCCTATTACCAATAGATTTAAATGGATTAGTAGATGTTCCTGTGAGAGGCAAAGAGTAGTACCTCAGGTGAAAAAGGAAATACATGAAGAGAAAAAGGTGGGAGAGCATTTGGATTTCCAGACCAGATACTACCCAGATGATTTATATTCAATATATTTGTCCTTTATGTTGCTGCAATACGTGGATTATTAATTTGCTCGCTCTTTATTAGTCCTAGAAGCATGCTCCTCACCGCAGAAGCACAGAGACAGCCTGGGCTGTAAGCTCTATCAGCCAGACCTGGAGGTGCCAGAATGCACTGGGAATCAGTGGGATGGGATCATTCAGACTGGGTTTGTGCATGGTTGTGTGCATTCACTGCTCAATAGTTCTTCATATTGCTGTTACTGTGGGACAAAATGAACTTTTAAGGAGCACTTTAAGTAAGAAAAGGACAATTCATTTGAATATAAGCAATAAATACTGATTAATATTGAACCAGAAGCATTTCCTGACCTGATATTAGGGGTGTGCCATTGCCATGACTTCCCTATCCTGCCTGCCATGGAAAAAAAAACCAGGGAAACGCAGGCCAGGAGGGCTGCTGAGGATGGGAGACAAAGACAGCATAGCATGCTACACACCACACCAGCCCAGCTTGCTATGACCAGGATTCTGGTAGCATTACTGATCAATGGCCCAGCAAGAAAAGCAAATGGAAATTAGAGAAGTAAGATATAATCAGCATGTGGCAGAGAACAGCACGGCTCACACAAGTAGTCAGGCACTTCTCACTAACACGGATTGTGCAGCAGCAACAAGAGCGTGTTTGAATCCAAGCTGACTAAAAAAACCATACCTGAATCTTTCTCTGCTTCCTTACACATCTGCAATTAGACCTCTACTTCATCTTGCTCAGACCTTGAAGTGTTATTTGAATGAGCTCAGAGAATCTTTGGGGCACACCTGCCAGACAGCAACCACAGCTGACCGCCATGCCTATGCAAAAGTGACGACTGCCAATGTTTACTATTTCTTAACTTTTGTGCCATCAGGATCTGGTCCTGTTCTTCACTTCTGGTCTCCAGCTCAAAGAGGTAACCTGTAACTCATCAGCTTTGGGGAAAATATGTGTGATCTCACGAATCCTGGACCTTGTAAAATACTGAGTTTTGGTGAGGAGAGAGGTCTGTACGTCATTAAGCTAGTAAAACCTGCAATTTTCCAAGGGTTTGCCAAGCAAGTCTTGAATGCCTCAAATCTTCCACAATCTGTTTGATATATCAGGAGGGAGATGCAGTAAACTATCCATGAGGGTAGCAAGCACAGATCATAGCATCAAACACATGACATTTATACACTATAAACTTACTTTAAATTCCATGCTACAACAAGTACTGTAACATTAGAGAGGGCAAAGTTGGAGAATACTGATTGTGACCATGTGTAGAATGAGGATAATTTATTTTTAGCCTTGTATTTCTGTTCTAATGCAATCCTACCACCCAACACACACACATATGGATGTCTAAAACATTATCTAATATTTTAAATAGCTGCCATAAGCAAGAGCCAGAAAAGGAATAGATGTATGTTTTACATCATATTAGGAGTATAAAATGTATTGGGGGGTGGGGAAAACTTACATTCCCTTCATGGATTTACTGGATCAGGTTTTCCTCTCCACCCCAAGGTGCGATTCCAAAATTTATTTCAAAATACTAATGGGCCATCAATACCTCTGTCTCAATATTCCAGAAACTGGCAGCCTTCAGGAAAGAAGCAATGAAGTCTCTGACAGTACCGTCAGAAGGCATCTACTCCTCACCACTACGGGACTGAATGCACTGTAGAAAAGAAAACTGCAACAGGATGGTGATGAGAAGGGAAGAAGGCAACTTTCCCTTTACCCCTGAGTTTAGCGATGGCCATGTATTACTTTACAGATCGGCACCAATACCAAGGCCTTTGAATTCCTATCTTCAGTGATATTGCTTGCATCTTCGCAAATTCCACTAAGAGGAGAGACAGGAAAACTCACAATCATCTTCTACTACACATTTATGGCAGAGTGCCATAGCCCTCCTCATCTGTCACCTTCAACTCTAAATAAAATCCCTGTCAAGACAACAGCAGCACGCTTTATCCAAATTGACTTTGTCTTGTTCTGCTTCTCAAATCTATATGCAATTAAATCTTCTTTTCAACTTCCTGAGACCTTGGAGACCTTGCTATTTGGATAAGCTCAGCGAATCTTTCAGGCACACCTTCCCAACAGCAGCCACAGCTGACTTGCACAAATGAACAAGTGATGATTTATAACCTCTATAATACCTGAAACATAACTCTGGTTGCACGTTCTCTCTCTGATCCTCAAAATAGTTATTTAAACAAAAAAAAAACCCCAAGTCTGAAGAGCTGAGCAGAGATGACTGCACACTGCAATAGCTACCTACCTTGTGAAAACCCAGCTTCAACTGTCTTTTCTTGTAATCATCTTTTGAGCTAGCAATTATGCTAAAACAGTGCCTCTTTAGCTTCCCATCAAAACCTGCAAAGGTCTCCATGACAGTCCTGGAAGGAAAAAAAAAAAATCCTTTTGCATAAGCCCCATCTTTTTTCTTTTATTCCCCACCCCCGCCAGCCCCCTGGAATTTTTGTTGTCAGGACAGCAGGGAACACAGCATCTTTGCAATTTCGGCTCCAGCCACGTTGGAAAACTGCACAAAGAGGACTGTTAAAAAGGTGGAAGGAGAGATGGTTTTGGCCAACAGCACGTTGATCAAAATGCTGAACTTCTAGCCTAAGAAAATGCCACACGATCTCTAGCCATGGGGCTGAGCAAAGGTAATGTTTGCCTGTCGCCCTGTTTCCTTACCTTTTGAAGGAGGAAAGGCAGAGGCAGTGTTGCCAGAAACTGATCTTTGGGGCCAGATACTGTACATATTCTAAACTTGATGACTAAGACTCTGAATTATTCCCTCCAGGTTTCGATTTTTAAAAGGCCACGATGTTTTCTGCCAGCTGGTGTTGTCAGAAATGACAATATTGCTGTTAGTGTTTAACAGGTAATATGGCTCATTTCATGGGGTGAGTTTTGTTCCAGGTTGGGACTGAAATTTATTTGCGTTAATGATTTAACTTGTTGACAAATAAATATTTGAGGGGAAAGTGTATAACATAATCCTGGCAAACCAAACCATGCCGTTAGCTTTGCCTTAAATTTAAATTCTACTATTTATTACATCACCCTTTGCCAGAATTGGGCAGTAAACTACTTTCATATTCAGAAGAATGTTTCCATTTAAAATTTACATTTAAGATTGCAATAAGATGCTGGATCTCATTCCTTTTGAGGAAACTGTTGCGTTGCATTAGCTACACTGCTAGAGAAACGGCACATTCTGCTTCCTGTATCAGTCTCAGTTTGCTTGGGTGCATCACTCACCCACATTTTATCATGGGATGCTAAAGCTAAAACCAGTATAATTCAAAGTGCCACAAACCCAGAGCCACAAAACAGATCGGTTAGCCGTTAATTACTTAAATACTGCATCCTGTGTATAATGAATTTCTTACCTACAGTTATGATATATTATTGACAGTTTGGAGGACTAACTCTATTGCTGTCCAGCATAATTCTGAAATATAATTTATAGTGGTTATTTGGAGAACTATATTGAGTACATTAAAGCCATATGGTACTGTGGTTTCATCCTCAAGAGATGCCTCATCAGCTAAGAGAAGCACTGTGATCAATATGTATATTACTCATTTTTAATAGAGTGCACTAAGCTGCAGAAGATTACTGCTCCTGCCAGTTACTTGAAAATATGAGGTGCAACAATTATTTTAAGGTTGTTGGAGAGTTACAGTATTCTCAAGATAAAGAAAATATGTCTTTGTTTTGTTATGCTTAAAGCCTGAAACATTCTCTAGCAGCTGAAATCCCCCAGAAAAATAGTATGTCTAACTAGACAGGCTAAAACCTATAAAAGGTAAGACCTTATTTGCATTGTAACAGACAATTTGCTAAATAAGGCTCCTCAGAAGGGAAAAAAAGAGAGAGAAAAGGATGAGAACACTGCTTGTCATTTTTCTTGGCAAGAGGACACGGCATCAACCACAACTATGCCTATTTCCCTACTAAAAATAAAAAGTGGTAAAGCACTACAGTGACTGTTGCAGCCCTGGCAATATAGGGAACGTTGGATTTTTAAAAGATTTGCGTTATGTACGCTCGTTCCTCAATACACTGAGGAAAATACCACATAAACACCAAGCGTTACATTAACCTCTGACCTGGTGACAAACATTAGCAACTGCAGACAGCAAAACTGTGCTGCCTAACTAAGGATGCAAAAGCCACAGACACAAAAGATTTAAAAAACCCAACAACCCAACAAGACAAATTTCAGCTTTTCAGTCAGATGAAGCAAGTGAGGTGCAAGAATTAAGAAATAGCAGAACTGCAAATGCCATAAAGTTTGGTGAGAAGATGATGAAACAAAGCCACAACGGGGCTGGGGGTGGGTAAAGAAGGAATAGGGAGTGTGAAGATATGTGCACCAGCAATGACCCATGAAGATAAGCCCTTGGAGCATAGTACGCCATCAAAGTGTCCTTCCCACTCCTGGACCCAGGGCTGATGACCAGTACTGTGTATTATTCAAGCCCCTGCGCAAATCTTGGCCTTTCAGTCAGTCCAAAGCCTGCTCCTGCTGCATCCTCAGCATCTGCAGCCGGCGCTGGGCTTCATGTTCCTGTTCCTCTGGGGCTGGTGTGGAGGCCCACCATGTGCAAGGCTGCAGCCAGGGACAGTAAAGGGATCAAGGGACCAGCTTTGTCAGCAGCAGCCCCCCCGGGACAGGCAGCATCACATCCTCCCCAGCAGTGATGCTGCCAGTCCACTCCCATGCAACCAGGATGAGCCCGGCTGCACCATGAATGTGTAGAAAGGCAATTCCTCCGAGCTTGAAGATGTGGGTAAGGGGCAGAATTAGGGGGTTGCAGTTGGGACAGGGTGCTAAAGATGAGATGGAGACATCAGATTTATAACTGTGTCTAGAAAAGCATTTGCACTGTGCTCCACCCAAACTAATAAATCCTTCAGAGGCAATTCAGGTCCAGCTTTTTGAATATTGTCTGGAGCTTTCACCCCTTCTGCTTTAAATATCTGAGCCAATGAAAGATTTTTAACCTGAGTTACTTTACCTTGAAACAGGGAGGGTTCCAGGCAGCTCAGCAGTCACTCGGGTATGCTTAATTGACTTTAAACTTCCTTTTCCAAAAGGGACCATTCCTTACAATTAGTTGCGACTGCGTTTTCATAGATTGGGCCACACGTTTTTCCAAGCAATTTTCAAAGCTTTTTTGAATGCTTGCTTTAGCTTTTTATAAAAAATACTTAAGAAACAAACTACTTGAATTCTGAAATACTACAGAAGCATAGTACCAAAATACTGTAAAAACACCATAGATGCACCATGCTAATAACTCTCATGTCCCTCTTTTCCCCAAGCTCCTCAGCTGGACTTCAGCTTTCATGACATGAGATGGCCCTCACGTTTTTCCCTCTCCACGAACTTCAACAGAGTCAGTGGTCTGCCATTTGTGAGCCACTCACCTGCCCTCTGATGATAAAGCTGCACTGAGGATGCCAAGAGTCCCCCGGGCAGCTCAGGAGACAGGAGAGGACATCCAGATTAGAAATATTGCTGCGCTTTGTGAGGATGGCTGCAGGTTTTTTCGAAGTATTTCTTTTAGAAAACATTCTCCAAGCCATCTGACTCAGATATACCAGAAACCCATTCAACAACTGGAAAAACACTCTCACAGACGGTGGGAGCTAAAGTTAAGCAGAGTTTCTAAGTGTGCACACATTTTTCTAACCAATTTATGTGCTCTCCCATAATCCTCGGGTTTATTTATTTCCAAACCTTCTCTTCCATCTGTTCCCTTCTGCATGATCTATATATTATCTTATGCTATCTATCCCTAACAGATTTTTGCTTCCTCTCTGTATTCCAGCTAGATTAATGATGCCGATATTCTCTGCGTATTTCTAGTTTCCTTGTTTTCTTCGTCACGCACCCTGCACTCATACACTTTCAAATACTTATCCCTCCCTCTGACCCTTCCACAACAGTCCCAAGTTGTTATTCCTATTTCACAAATGTTCTCTCTTAATATGTTTCCCTTCCTCCTCCCTCCTTTAGACCCAGATTGCCAGGTTTAGTGCTGAGCCCAGGGCTGCCAATCCTGTCAAACTCTACTTTCTTTTACCTTCCCTCCTTGCTTTTGCTCTTTCTGGCTTTTACTTAGCTTTTCTCTTTATTCTTCACCTTTTACTCTTGTACCTCAGCTAGAGGCTATCAAGATCTCCCTCCTGAGAAAATCTGATGCACTAGCACCTCTTCTCTTTTCCTGCTGTGCCACGTGCTCTGCGAAGCAGTCATTAAATACGTCTAAATAACTGCTGCACTCAACGCCTCCTCGCACCAGTCTGAAACACATTCAGGTTTTAATCCATCACATGTCCATGGTGCCCAGCTTTGCTTGTAACACTACAAGTGTTCCTGCAAAAACTGCTTCTGTTGTCCTTTCCCAGTGTTAATTCATGAGCACTGCTACATTTTGGTCTGGAAGAAGTCCAGTACTGTTATTCTTAATGATGGAGTACACTTTCTTCCTTTGGGAGATATAATAGTCAAATCGTAACAAGCTGTTTTGCCTTGCTGCTTCAGGCTGCCTCTGGTCCAAAAGAAGAAATGATAACAAAGCAAATGCCTCATCTGATTATAAATAATCAAGCACATCACTGCTTGGAGTGAGGAGTCCAAAGCTTGTAGGGTTGAAGAATAAGAAAGAAGCTTGCAAAACTCAGCCTATGCACATATGGTAGTACCTCTACCTGAACTTTCCAGCTCTGTTTGAGACCATGATGAGTCAGTTCTACAGACAATCAAAACCTGATGTACAAGAAGGGCTGCAGAGGCCCATTTGAGGAGATGCTTGGGAGGAAACACAAAATTGTTGTGAACAGACAAGCAAAACCACTCAGAAAAGCTTTACACAAGCTCTGCTCTGGACTCTCACCATTTCAGGAATGATAATTTCCAAACAACCTCCTTTCCCTTCTTTTCAAATCTTTCAGTGGAGGTATCAGTTGACTCTTTACACAGAGATGACTGCAGGAAATACAGCTGACAGAACTTTATAGGTTCTTTATATTGTTACAGAGGAGAAAAAGGAAGAGATGGGACAGGCATGGTTGCTAGACAGCGCTAACAGCACAGCTCAACTGCAGTTTTGCTAATAGTGGACTATAATTGAGTAGGAGATACTTTGATGAGTGCTCTGACTCCAACCAAAGTGTTGAAATACACAGATATTACACAAGATGAAGAAACCAAATTGCATGGTATTTAATATGGGAAGGGCATGTCCCATCCACTCTCTGCACTAACTGGGATATCTCTACAGTCAAATTTCAAACTATAATTAAAACAGTTGTAGGAAGGAAAAAAAAAAGACAAGATACTTTTGCTAGCAAATAAAAGTAATTTGGTAAATTATTCTAAAAATACAAGAAGAAACATCACTACAATTAAACAGATATGCTGTTTAGCAGCTAGGTAGAAGGTTAGTACCTCCACCTTTGGAGTAATTGCATCACAAGGGCATAGTGGAGTTATACGCAGTACAGTAAAGAGCTAATAAAGTGAAGGAGGGAATGGAGCAGTTACCTTATGAGACATTAAAAAGACTATGTCTCAATGTGCAGAGAATTGGGCTGAAAGGAAACTTCTACAAGTTCATGAAGTATGCTCATGATACAAAGCTGGGAGGAGTGGCTGACACACAGGACACTGCGCTGCCATCCAGAGAGACCTGGACAGGCTGAGAGCTGGGCAGGGAGAAACCTAATGGAGTTCAACAAAAGCAAGTGTAGAGTCTGGCACCTGGGAAGGAATAGCCATTTGTATCAGTACAGGCTGGGGGATGACCTGCTGGAGAAGAGCTCTGTGGAGAAGGACCTGGGGGTCCTGGCTGATGACAGGGTGGCCATGAGCCAGCAGTGTGCCCTGGGGGCTGAGAGAGACAATGGGGTCCTGGGGGGCATCAGGAGGAGTGTGGCCAGCAGGTCACAGGAGGGGATCCTCCCCCTCTGCTCTGCCCTGGTCAGGCCCCACCTGGAGTGTTGTGTCCAGTGCTGGGCTCCCTGGGATAAAAAGGACAGGGATCTCCTGGAGAGAGTCCAGAGGAGGGATAGGGAGATGATTAAGGGCCTGGAGCATCTACCCTGTGAGGAAAGGCTGAGTGACCAGGGGCTGTTCAGTCTTGAGAAGACTAAGGGGGGACCTAATTAATGCCTATAATTATCTTAAGCATGGGATGCAGGGGGAAATGGCCAGCCCCTTTTCAGTGTGTGTGGGGACAGGCCAAGGGGCAATGGCTGCAAGTTGGAGCACAGGGAGTTCCACACCAACATGTGGAGGAACTTTTTCACAGTGAGGGTGACAGAGCCCTGGGACAGGCTCTAAAATAGTTCTGACAGAGTAGGCAGTGAATTTCTAGGATCTGTTGTCAAAGAAGTTTGTGAAGGTAAATAGTATCAGGAGGTTCAAAAGGGGAGTAGGCAAATGTAGGAAGAACAGGTCCATAAGCAGGTATTAAGAAACAGGCATGGATATACCCCCTAACATCCCTAATCCAACAGCTGTGAATGTTGATGGGAGAGGAACAGTCTGCAGAGAGAGGTCAGGCTCATGTGACCTTCCTACGCATCTTTCTCCACTGTCAGAGCTGTAGATGGACCACTGATCGGATCCAATGAGACCTTTCTTATCCTTGTACGTGTTACAAGAGAATTCAAATCAAACGAATACCCACGAGATGAAACAGAATACATGAATAGTAGGTGCCACCGCTACAGTGACGGGGTTATGCTCAAAAATTCCTCTTCATCAGCTGGTTTGAATTAGCAAGTCAAAAGAATTATAGCACACGAGCAGGACAGGAGGCTAGCAGAGAACTGCTAAACAGGGCAAAGGCAAAGCCAGGCTTTGTGGGCCAAGAGCAATATCACAAGCCAGATGTTTACATCTGAAGTCCCTGAAAGTGTAAGACTGCACCCAAAGTATGGGACCTGGCATCACTCACCGTCTCAACAGTCCCAGATGTATCCCAACCAGGCTGTGTCCAGGATCCATGTCAGGGTGAGAGTGGAGCATGTGCCACCTGCCTGTCAACACGAATTCCAAGGGAAAAATAAAAAGCTCACCTTGTCTCGAGGCTTAATACAGATCACATTTGCCCCTCCACCTAGACAGAGCCTTTAAGCTGTAACAGTTTGTTAAATACCGCCTTCCTGTGACAGGCTGAACACCAGCAAGCAGCAAGGCAGCGTCCTGCAACAATAAAGGTTTTGTTAGAAGGGGAAAAAATTGCCCCAAGTTGCAGTTTGAAGGAGGAACTGAGAAATCAGTTAGGTACAGACACACCACTGAAACAGCCCTCCTAGCAAAGAGCCAATTAATTAAATAAGTGCAGAGCCCTCTCACCGCTATCACCCAGCACAGCCTACTAGCACCCTCTCATTCACCCCACGTGAGCCAATATCTATGCCTTTGCTCCTGGCCGCAACGAAAAAATGAGAGATCCTGACAGCCTCTAATGAATTATTTTCTCTCAGTTACACTCGCCTGAATCTGGAGTAAATTGGGGGAAGAAAGCGGAGATATTCCTGATTCCAAGCCATGTAACTGGGGTGAGGATCTGACCACCCAAAATGCTTGCAGAGAAATGTTTATGCCCACTTAGGCTTGAGCTGCAGGCGTTTAGGCAGCCAGCTTGCACCTGGAGTGTCTACAGTTACTACCACTTCCTTTTCTCCCCCTATCAAATCTTCCTCGCCTCAATAAATGCAGCACTCCGCGGCGTTCTGAGGGATGGCAGAGAGCAGGTTAAATTCTTGTCCCAGTTTTGTATATAAAGTTGTTAAGCATCAGAAAGGAGTTGCCAAAAAGAGCCCTGCATATCATTCTGCAGATCATTAACTGGTAATGTAATCTACCCTGCTCTAGGTGTCACATCCAAGAAAAGACCACAAAATTAGAAACGTGGTGCTCTGAACAGGGGAGTGCTCGGTGTTCCTCTCCTTGCCCTTTCCTGCAAGCACTGCGGGTAAGCAGCCAAGCAGAAATCAGCGTTTTACGCAGAGCGCCTCAGAACCCGATAGCAAATCCAAACAGCGACTCCGCGTCACGCACTCTGATGTGGTCGTGTAATTTATATATTATGATAATCTGGTTTTCATCTAACCTACTAATTCAACCGTTGTTTCACTCAAATAATTGGCTATCTGGCTCCCCACCCATGTTGAAGAACACGCGCACTGCTCTATTGCAAGGATAACATGAACCTAGACAAAACGTAATGAAAAAAAGAAGAAAAAGAATTTTCCAAGGAAAAGAACAGTATTCACTTTCATGGGAACTTATATTTTACTGTATTTTTTTAAAACAGGAAAATTTTTTAACGTTTAGAAGGAAAAATTATTATTTCTAACACTGTTTGAAAGGATAGCTTCCAATACTCTTTTTTAGGAAGTAAATTGTTTGGTGGTGGCTTTCTGGATTTTGTTTGCTTGGTTTTTTAGATATAGTTATGAGCATCTCTCCAAAAAGTCTGTCGGTGATTAGCAAACAGCTAGCAGGGGACTCTAAAACCAACAGAGGTCAGGTCAGTAAACATCACAAGGCCACATGACACTACTGGGGACATTTCTTCTGACAACTATTACTTGACTTGGCTCTGTAAGGCTGTGTCCAGTCTAAGAAAGCACCTTTAAAGTAACATGGACTTGTCTATTCTTGTCTTTAAACATCACTTTTTGCGAGCAGCATTCAGCATTTGCTCATTTTAACCTGTCTCTTGCAGGGTTGGGGAAAGGCTCCTGTGTCCCCAAACATTCCATCGTGATGGAAAATGATGTTACAGGACGGAAGCAGCTAGTGCTTTCAGCCTGGATAGTTATTATACCCAGGGAACACAGCCCCTTCCCTTTTCACAGCGTTTTTACACAGCCAGAGAGAACAAGGCAGTGGAGAGGCTCACCCACAAAACACTGCTAAGCACACTTATCTTAATTACGAGGTTTGCAGGGGCAGGGGTTTCAATCTTGGACTAGTCAGCCCTATCACAACGTTACAGGCAGCATAAGGAAGTCCCTGTTCCTTTCAACATCTGAACTAGAGGGCACCAACCTGCACTCAGGAGGAGACATACCTAAACCATTCTCTGCTCCTCTCCACCTCCATCAGGCACATAGCTACGCTGCGTTGGTCCTCACCAAGGGATGTAGAGCTGCGTGCTGTTGTCTAAGGGAACAACACCGACGACAGTCCTAACGCAACCAGCTGCAGAATCAGGTAGCACAACTTCGCAATGTGACAGCCGGTACCAAAAACACAAGGAAGCTAAGTGTTTAAATAACAGGTCTGTTGAAACAAATGGTTATTTACCATTCTCTCCAAGGAGCACAGGAATGAGAGCATGTAAAATCCAGGAGCAAAAGCTGCTTATAAAAAAATAAAGAGGAAAATGGCCCGAAGAAGCAGTTGGGACTTTTAATACAAAGTTATGAGAAGTACAAATGTATTTTCTATTCCAGTTAAATAGTTATTGGTACATAAACAGTAAGAAATAGAGGAAGTTAGTAATGACAAGTGACTTGTTCAGACATTCTAGCAAGAATGTAAAAAATGCATGTGTTTCAGGGAATAACTCACCTGGTTAAATAGGCAAAGGTATTGAATATGACTTTTGTACCTCTTCTTTGTGCATTACTTAAGATTAAAAAAAAAAACTATGGAAGGTGAATGCAAGGAAAAGAGAAATAAATTGAGTCCTATTCTTGCAAAAAGCAGCCTGGATTTTTCTACGTGTTTATTTAGCACAGTACTGTTTCACAGATCATTTAAAATTTTACAAATGGTCTTTTTCATTGCAATTTTTCAGGCTAATTCTGTTAAATGCAATAACCAAAATGTTTCCATATACTTAACAATTTGAAAAAAAAAGTTTTTTCTTTTTCTCAAAATTTTCTCATTTCCTTCCCATCCCATAATATAAACCAATAGGTGGAAGTTCTACTCCTAAATAAATCATCTTTCCTATTGCATCCAACATCATATCAGTTTTCTATATGGTCAAGCTATTAATGTTTTAAAGAAAAACCTCTCAAAACCAGCTGAAATATTAACTTCTGTCAGCCTCCTCATCGCTTTAGGCTTCCTCTCACATCTTAGGCTCAGATCTAAATATGCTTATAAGCCAGTCTGACCCTCCAGAAACTTCCGAGTCCCTGTCTTAAATACAACCAGGACAATGCATTTGCCTGAGTAAGAAAAGACTGAAAACCACATAGGACAGAGCTTGGAACCGACTTGAGGAGAACCTCAAACTGAAGTGTTTGTACAAGTACAAACCATCTCCACCAGTATGGGAACTGAATAGCCTTCAGTAGTCAGCTACCAACACATTTTGCTTGTGAAGTAGCCAGGCTGCTGCGCTTGGCTACAGGAGGGAATCCTTGATGTGCTTCCTTGCAAATGCATGGCAATGGTATTTAGGTGCAAGGTGCGCCGATGACGCAATGAGAGCAATTCCGTGGACCTGCCCTGGCTGGTGGAGTTGGGTCTGATTTTTCTATACCTAAGGCAAAGATCCTTCCTTGAGGAATTTGCTGGAGCTTGGAGGCACCTGGACTGAGACTGAGCTCAGGCTGCCACGGAAGGAACTACGACAAAACTCAAGTGCCAAAGCTGTAGGAACACCATGGTATCTCCTGTTTTCACATAACCCGAATGGTTAGTGGCTTGTTTTAGCTGATGCTCCCTGACCATCCTGCAGCCTTTCCATAGGAACTTCAACTTCCAACACCCTGATGGTTTATCTTTCACTGATTTCAAGCCCTTGAAATCCACCAGATGTGCATACTGACAAACAAAGCCATTTATCTTAGGAAAATGAACCGAAAGCAAGTATGAAAATAACCCTGGATACCGGGTAAAAGTTTCCTCTGAGATCTCTCTCTGGAAATGAAAACACAAGACAGAATTGCTTCTTCCTTATTCTTGTGATCTAAGCTACTTTTTCTCAGTCATGTTTTTAAGGAGTTGAACTGCCTATCAACAGACGATAAGATGATCGATAGAATCGCCTATCAATAGGGTTTAATAACCTTGTCCTCTCAATTTCCTACTACAGCCATTAGGACAAAAAACTAGTTCATTCTTATCACGGGGATCTCTGCCTACAGCTCTTTGTTTACTTTACCTTCTGCAACATAACAGCTCGTTGCTATGCTATTATGTCAAATAAGCAAAAAATGACTCCTCTGTCCCCTGATTCCAAGCCCTCCGCATCCTCTGCCTGGGCTTGGTCCTGTACCACCACTGCCAATTTCTGCAGAGCTCACAACCAGCTGCTGCAAAGGCCCTCATCTTGTTTGCTCAGCTTCTGCTCGCCCATTTCCTGAGCAAAAAGCCCTGCCAGAGGGTGTTAATCGCTGATCTCTCTTCACCTGCAAGACAGGAAAAGAAAAAAACATATGTAGTATTTGCTCTACCTTATGCTGGAAACTACACACTGCAACTACATCATTAATAGGATTTGTTAACATCGGAGAGAATAACTAAAGCAACCTCTAATTTCTCTGACAGCTCCAACTGAAGGGCAAATTTCTTCTGCCTGCTCTACCCTGTGGAGCTTTAATCGTGTATTCGAATCCCAGAGGGCCAAATTATACTCTCAGTTATTACCATGATATAATTAAAGTTAATGGAGTTGCTCAAGTCTAATTTAGGGCACAGTTTATTGAAGCAAATGTTACATTACAATAAATCATTGAAAAGGAATCCAACCATCAGCTTTATGTATCACTCAGTTTCCAGAAATCTGTATTAAAAGTCTTTAAATAAAGCTCCACTATAGTTGAGAATGGTTGTTCCCCCCAAAAACAATCAAGTAGCCAAACAGTAAGCATATTAAGCGATTTACAATTTCTATGAGCATCAATCCCTGCCCTGGCTTTGGTAGATTTTGTTCTTCTTTAAAAAAAAAAAAAAACAACCAAAAAACTTGAAAACTTTAGAATGTTAAACTGTCACATCAATTCAGCCTGATGGCAAATCTGTATCCCCTTGTTCTCAAGAAAAACCCTTATTATCACAGGTTCACAGTGCTCTGCCATCACTATCCCTTCAATTTATTGGAGGCCCATTAAACTCAAATGTCCTTAAGGTAGTAGTACAAAGGACAATAATAATACTGAGATTTGGTGCCTTAAATGTGTGGGGGTTTAAAATTATTATTTTAGCTTTGAATCAGCTCTATTCTTTAAAAGTAGCTGCTTATATTCTAGTAATTACAAAAGACTTGGAAGAGACAGCAGTATTTTTGGTGTTTATGTTATATAGTTAATGCTCAGGAAAGCTTCTCCCTTTCATTTAATTTTGCCTCACACTTCCTTTTGCTGCACTGTACATTTTAACCCCTCCAGAGTATTTCATTTCCAGGTCTGAACTAGCTAGAAATTTTTTTTTTCTTTTCTTTTTTTTTCCTCTCTTGTGCAGCTGTGTGAGGTCTTATTCTCTTTATGTGCCTCTGGTTTGCAGGAGATGTTTCAGAAATGGCTGTCGTCAAAAACCATGCTCTCTCCTCTGGGCTGGCTATTACCACAGGGAGTCTTACGAGCTGAAACCTTGTCCCCAGCTATTAAATAAGTCTTCTTTCTTTAGTCCACTGTGTTTATTCATGCTTCATAGAATCACAGAATCACTTGAGTTGGAAGAGACCTTTAAGATCATCGAGTCCAACCCACAGCCTATCCATGACTAGCCCACCTCTAGACCGTGTCTCCAAGCACAACATCTATACGCTTTCTAAATACCTCCAGGGATGGTGTCTCCACCACTTCCCTGGATAGCCTGTTCCAGTACTTGACTACCCTTTCAGTAAAGAAATTCTTCCTGATATCTAACCTAAATCTCCCCTGGTGCAATTTTAAGCTGTTTCCTCTCATCCTATCCCTTGTTACCTGAGAGAAGAGGTGGATTCCCACCTCTCTACACTCTCCTCGCAGGTAGTTGTAGGGAGCAATAAGGTCTCCCCTCAGCCTCCTTTTCTCAAGATTAAAAAGCCCCAGCTCCCTCAGCAGTTCCTCATAGGACTTGTGCTCCAGAACCTTTACCAGCTTCATTGCCCTTCTCTGGACACACTTCAGCATCTCAACATCCTTCTTGTATTCTGTAAGTGTTGCTCAAGCACACAGGAGTTTTTACAACAAGGGTTTGAATGGATGGATTTGTTTCCCTGTTTTGTTTTTTTTTTTTGGCCAGGACACACAGTATTGGCTTGCACAAGCTAAGCAGAGGATTATCTTCTCTGTCTCTGACTGGGAGTGATAATTGTGCCATTAACAGTGGTTTGTCCCATGCTTATCCAGCGCCTAAGGGGCTCCAGATTCCAAAAGCACCAGCTCACTTGTACTCTTCCTGTTACTGTGGGAAGACAGGAAACAGGCAGGTCGGGATGGAGAGGGGCTGAACTGTTTCAAGCTCCATTTGGCTTTACTTGTGTGAAGAAAACCAGGGGTGGGTCCCTTTCCATTTCTGAAAGGAGTAGTCAGGCAAAACTTTCACGGACTTTTTCACAAGGATCTGCCTTCAGGTATGTTGTTGGCCAACCAACTGGAAAACACATCACTGTCTACTTATTCCCTTTTGGTTTTCCGTTGATATTTTGTACTGCCTGTAGCCTTTGAAGTTTTCTTATTTCAAGCACAGCCAGCTGCTGGAGGCCCCCTGTCAGGTTCTACCACCACTAAGCAATTATAAAGTCCTCAAAGCTACTTCAGATTAGCATGTGTCTCTATATAGAGAGCTTTTATATAGAAACACAGAGAAAGAGATAGATGGATAACGTATGCAAGCAAAAAACTGAGACATTATTTAAAGTTATTCCTTTTTCCTGTCAGAGTTAATATTTTTCTACTTTAATTCCTTCTTCTTCTCCAGCTATATGCTACTATAGTTTTATGTACCATTCACCTCCAAGAACTTTGGTTGTTGGGGTTTGTTCAGCTTTGCACGCATCAGAGGTGGCTTCCCAAGGTTTCCTGCTAGCTTCCTTTGCTCTTATGAAAAATTATCTGTGCAACTGCAGTTATGTCCTTGCAAGGTCAGAACAAAAAAGCCCAAGCTGATAGCTTACAGGAAAGGAATTCTTATTTTCTTCCTCACGAGCTGAGGTGTGCTACCATTTTGTTTGCTGCAGGTATCTATCAGGGTTCCTAACAGAGTGACATCAGTTATGTGGCAGCAACCTACACCCTTAAACACCAAACCACAGCCCTGCACAAATGGTTAAGCACCAGCCTAAGCTGACAGCTGGATCACATGGCCAGTCAGAAGGCTTCGCTGGCAAAAAGGATGAGGAATTCAAATGTCTGGCCATGGAAGGAAATGAGCCAGCAGCAGCTGCTACAGCCAAAAGGAATGGGCTGCTTGGGGATCCAGCAACATGGCTGGCATGAGCTAGACCTGCTCCCCATAACTCAATGGGTCCTCTGGGAGCTGTTGTCAGCTACTGTCTGTGAATCACTCCAGGACCTCCTGCTCCCCTCCATAGGTGGCACGCCTCTTCTGTGGCTTTTGATCAGATGAAGATTTTGGTATGTGACTCAGGAAAAAAGGAGAGTTAGGCCAACCCAGGGCTAACATCCAGATGCTGTCACTCTCCTACAGACAGGAAGAGACTATTTACTTCAGCTATTTTTTTTTAAGTAACTGTCTATTCATCCAGGATTGTATCAGACCGTCCCCGTAATGCATAGCCAGGGACATTCTGTGTGACTCTGCCATATTTGTATAACCTGTGAACATTTCGGAGCTTTTCACAGTCTCACTATCAGAAGAGCACAGTCTAAGGGTGCTTGAAAGGACTACCATGGGAAAACTAGGTTCAATAATAGGCTTTTTGCACTGAGTACTTACTGTGGCACACGTGCTGGTCATTCTTATTTTGACTGGCAACAAGTTCCATAGTCTTAGCCCTGCTCCTGTGACTGTTTTGCTTCCTGGGGTTACGAGTCTTTTCCTATGTTGTTGACAGCTTCATTTTTCCAGAGAAGCAAAGCTGTAGCAGGAGGTCATCTCGGTTCATCTACTATCCCACAAAAAAGAAGGAAGGGGAAGATCTACTGTACTGCAGAAGGAATTGCTGTATGTTAGGACATACTCAGATATATAGTATGCAACATATTATATGTTAAAAAAGTATTTACTCATTCTCTGGGAGAAAAATTATAGCTCATTGACTTATAAATATAGAATACATGCAAAATTATGTGATTAATATAAAAGGATTAATTCTTTTGAATTTTATGCAATTTAACAGGCAGGAAAATCAAACTTTTTTTTTTTTTAAATGAAAAGCCATAGAGTGTATTTACTATAACACATTTCTCATCCGTATTCTAACACACTGTATCACATATCTTAAAGCAACATTCCCAGGGACAATGATGACCTTCTAATTTTGTTTGCACAAGACCTGCCTTGTATAGGCAAATATCATCCAAGTTTTCCAGCTAACACTCTTAGCAACCACTCTGTTTGGAGATATCATCGTTGTTGCCACTGTTACTGTTGTTACTGGCAGTGTAGGAGTTTGCCCCAAACAGACCCTCCTTTCCTTTCTTTCCTGCTGCTCATGAGCCTCACCTTTAGGGAAGGACACATACGGAGCAGGACAAAGGTGAGAGGCACAGGAAAGCATTCAGAAAGGGTTAAGTCTGGGACAAATTCCTAAAATGCAGGATATCATAGAATCATAGGGGTTGGAAGGGACCTCCAGAGATCATCAGGTCCAACCCCCCGCCAAAGCAGCTCCCCAGCTCATACTGCACAGGGAGGCATCCAGACAGGGCTGGAATCTCTCCAGAGAAGGAGACTCCACACCCTCCTGGGCAGCCTGTCCCAGGGCTCACTCACCCTCACTGGGGAAAAGTTCTTCCCCATGTTGGTGGGGAACTCCCTGTGCTCCAACTTGCAGCCATTGCCCCTTGTCCTGTCCCCACAGACACTGAAAAGGGGCTGGCCAATTCCCCCTGCATCCCATGCTTAAGGTATTTATAAACATTAATTAGGTCCCCCCTTAGTCTTCTCTTCTCCAGGCTGAACAGTCCCAGCTCACTCAGCCTTTCCTCACAGGGGAGATGCTCCAGGCCCTTAATCATCTCCCTATCCCTCCTCTGGACTCTCTCCAGGAGATCCCTGTCCTTTTTATCCCAGGGAGCCCAGCACTGGACACAATACTCCAGGTGGGGCCTGCCCAGGGCAGAGCAGAGGGGGAGGATCCCCTCCTGTGACCTGCTGGCCACACTCCTCCTGATGCCCCCCAGGATCCCATTGGCTCTCTTATCCCCCAGGGCACACTGCTGGCTCATGGCCACCCTGTCATCACATATCTGTGAGAATTTTACTGGAAGCTGGCCAGGATTTCACCCTGCCGGTTTACCTAGCCACCTACAAAGCCTGTTGTAAAGCAGGTCACATCACCTTCAGACACAGCCGCTACAATTTTAGCATCCATTTCAAAGCCCCATCATCAGCCTCTTCAAGAGTTAAAGGCTGAGCTCATTCTCACTGACCTCCTTTCCCCATAGTGCACCACACAAGCCGGAGGCGCAGGTTCTGTAGGGAGAGGGGGACACTCATCCCACCACTATGGGGCTATGGAGAGATGTTCCCAGCGGCCCAGCTGAGCTCCCTGAGCTGAAGCTGCACAGCCAAAGTGAAGGTGGGTGAGATGAAGCTGCACTATTCCTAGCGTACCAGGCTGCACGGTGCCCTTTCAGCTATCACTGCAATCAAAACAAACTCTTACAAAATGAGTAACTGCTTTGACTAGTTAAACTGTTAACCTTTTTTAACATTGCTGTTTATAATTAGATTTCACAGCAAGCCAGGCTGGTGAATTTCTCTGAGCCTGACATTTTTATCATGTGAAATATGTTGGATCAGGTAATCATAAGGGGCCTTAAGGTTAGGTAACATGACTGAATTGCTGTTAGTAATTAAATGTGCGATAAATAACTGTATCTGCTGTAACTAGAAAAGATCATGTAGGTAGCTTCATGTTCTGTTTTATAAATCATATTAAAAAAAAAGTGTATGGGTTGTTTTATATTAAACATGGTGGTTACATGTGCCAAAGATTTATTAGTCCAGTCTGTCTTATGGTGCATGGCGGTAGTCCAGATTCATGTGGTAGAATAATAAAAAATTTTAAATGGCTGTAGAAGTTGATGGACCAAAATGGAGTTAGTTACCCGATTGGCTGCCAGTGATGTCATAGCCATGGCTGCAGCTCCACATATGTTTATGAGAGGTTTATTCCCCTTAATTTCCACCTATATCGTAATAGCAATCAGACACTTGAAGCAGCCTGTTTCTAAGAAATCACTGAACTCCCCAGGGGACTGGAATCTCTCAGCTCCATCTACCTCACCCTGAGCCCAGGACCTGCATCTGCACCCCCTGAATCTCTGCATCTCTCAGGGTCGATGGGCCTCTGCCTAGGTGCTTTGCTGGAAAGGAAAGGCTGCAGTTAGGGTTAGCTTTAGACAGGCTGTGGAAGAGCTTTCTGTTCCAAGCACTTAGCATGAGATCCCACGAACACTTACACACATACATAATTTCCCTTTTGCAAGTAGCCTCACTCACTTCAATGTCACTATTATGTGAACAAAGTTACAGCCCCGCTTAAGAGTTTTCAGGAGACTTACTACAGATGTTTGCAGAGGCCAAGAATGCTGACAGCTCTTAACAGAAAATAAAATGAGAGATGCATGATTTGGACTATGTTCAGAATTTTCCCTAATTGCTTTAATCAAATTCCCACCAGACATTAAAAGTAAATTGCCTACGTTAGCTGAATTCCACTGGTCATTACTGGCTGGCAGTGGTTGAGGTATCAGGTTTTCTTTTCCTTGCTCCCCTTATGCACGGACTTATTACATGTAGGCATTACAGGGATGCCTGCTAGCCTCCCAGAGAAGTTGCTTTAACTTAATGACAGGAGGGTTTTAAAAAACGTGCTATTTGACATTTCAATATGGCTCCAAATTAAAATTTAGTCTACCTTTTAAGAGTATTTGTATCATGCAACCTTTTGCATGAAATTTGAACAGTGCCTTGTATTTCTGACTACCACATAGGTGCCATACGGTACAAGTACATTGACTTTCAGGGATTTCGTTATTAATAATTAAAGTCTGGTGCACAATAAGCAAAATACTATACTGAGGGACATACCAAGTTTCTCATAATAAAAACTCTAGCAGCCAAAAAGGATGAGTCTTTGATTATTGCAAAAATAAAAAAGATCACAAGGAAAAAAATTGTTCATGTTTCTCCCCCCACCCTCCTATTTAAAACTCCTTCCAACTAGCATCAATTGTTATAAACAATACTTTAGGCATTCCTTTTAATAATCTATTTCTTAAAAACTTCTGAAGGGATTTTGGTGTGGTTGTTTTTCTGGTAGAAACTATTTCCAACCACAGTAACTGCAAAACAGTTTGATATCAGCATCCAAATAATAAAGAGCTCCTGTGTCAATACCACATCTCAGCATTCCCTGAGGAGCAGATGCGTTGTCCAAATTGAATTATAAATAATACTCTGATGCAGGAAGTAACAGTCTAGTAGCAGTTTATTCTTAATGCTGTAGTTTTGTTTATTAGTTTTGGCTGTTTGATAGATAGACAGAGGTTTTAATTTAACATAATAGTTCTTTGCATAGATAGAGAGCCATTATTGGTGCAGCCAAGTAATATCCCTTCCCATGGGAGATGCTGTCAAAAAAGGAAACAATATCAATTTAATTATTTTGCTTTCTGACTACACTGCAGCTAAGGGCCTTGGGTATTGACTTAATGTTTTTCTTCAACAAATGTAGCATGTATTATAGTACCAAGTTTAATGAACCTTCACTTTTTTTTTTTAAGCCGAGAACTGAAGGATTCTTTATTAAACAGACATGGAAAGAACTGCATTAGCTTTCTTCTATACAGTTATGATTCCTCTTCCAGCTCTGCAATTTCATTGTAAATTTAGAATCATACTGTAGCAAAACCCCAGGGATTTCACATACAGGGGTGTTTAATGCTCAAAATGTCTTCAGTTGTACATTACTAATCACAGAGGATTTGGTTTTAAAAAACGTTCTTTTAAGCAGTAAAATATCATTAGGAGTTACCAAATCAAAAAACCTCAAACCCACAACCCCCCCAAAAATGGCTTGAAAAAAACTGCACTCTCCAAAATAGATTTGAGAGGCCTAATTATCATGTATGAGCTCCTATTAGAAGGGTCAGTAATAGCAGTAGAAAATTACTCTTGGATTATTGCTTCCTGTGCAAGGGAGTGTAATTCAGAACATAATGGAGACAAATCCATTGCTTGGCGAGTGCTGAAATGTTTGTGACTGGAGAAGGCCAGGCGTTGGACGTTGACCCCAGAGTCATTTAAAAGCCTCAATGAGGCCATGTGGTGGCTGAGCAGAACGTGCTTTCTGACAGCACTGAAGCCATACTCTACAGAGCTGGTATGCCAAGTATCTTTAAGATTAATCTGTATTTACTTTCACAGGGATTTCACATTGCATTGATAAAGAGGACATGTGACAGCCTGCAATGATATGGTAATCTCTGTGATATAAGCACTTACAGTTTGGAAACATTTGTGTTTTAAGTGGTAGCTGTATCTATAGTTACAGCTGCCAAAGAATTCTCTTTATCTGTTGCTCGTGAGTTTTTCAAAAAGGATATTTTAGCCTGATATCTTCCATGCCAGTTATTTTGCTTAGATTCAGATGTACAGAATAGATATCTTGTCTGAAGTTACCCTTATCCTCTGCCCCAACTACTTTTTGAAGAAGTGCAGTACTATTACACTGCAAAGAAGAAATATAATTTATAGGCCAAGATGAATAATGAATTCTTGAGGCTCCTGCCCAAAAATCCACCCAAATTTGAGTACATCACTTCAGGCTTAAGACACACTCAATAGAGCTTCTAGGAAGTTTGCATAGGCAACTTGTTGAGAACTTGTTTCTAGAAAGTTTTCATAGGCAACTCGTTGAGAACAAGCAGCTAGTCCCAGTAGTAACTGGAATGCCAAATCGACCCAGGCTGCGCTGGGCAGCCTGTGAGAGTTGCATGAACAATGGCCTTCTGAGCAATACAGCAGAAGGTGCTACTTCTCACTCTCATCTCAGTGCATCAAACTGGGAGTAGAAGATGACCTTGTGCTGTAATCCAGCCATTTCTACTAATTATACTTTCAATACTATGGAAGGAGGACTCGTAAAAGATCTGGCAAGCATTTTTACTATTACTCTTATTATTATTTGCCTACAGTTCTGCAAGCCCAGAAAATCATGACTTTCCAGTTAGAAACACAAGGGAAAGGGTGTGGGATAGGGCGCTCAAACAAAAAGATCAAACATTTTCACAGAAGGTAGACTTTCAGTGGAAAATTCATTTGGTCTAGGAAATCTATTTTCTCTCACACAGTCATTGTAAAGGAAGCAATTGCAATCAACTCCACTTACACTCCTTTACTAGAAACACATAAATAGCAGCTACCTAATTTTAGTAAAGAAACAACTGAAAGATCTCATGGAGAAACTAGCAGGACTGTAAGCTGAATACGTTTCTAATATGGCCAGTGACTGCCATGCCTCTTTTTCAGCATGTGTTCTCCTGAAAAGTTTGATGTACCATCTATAAAGATTGATGTGCTTTTCCAGTTCCAGAACGGAAACCAGAATTTCCAGCTCCCACCAGTTATTTGCTGCACAAAAGGGTCCACATTTTTGGACGACAACCTCTCCTCCACACTGGTTTAGAACAAAACCATCATATTTGCTATGGAGGCCACAAGCAAATAATCTACAAAACAGAAGGGAATTTGGCTAATTTTCATGTGTGTGTATGTGTTATTTGTTGTTTGTTTGCTTATTAAGCAAACATTGTTTATTATTATTTGCTTTTTCCTAAAAGTTAGGAAGTTCCAAAAAATCTTCAAAGGAAGTGTTACATTTGTAAAATCCAAACCTCAAAGCTTAAAAATGCTACAATTAACCTTCCCCTGCATCCACTGGGGAGATTCTGCAGAAAATAAGATCCACCTCAGCAAATTTTAGATGATCAAAAAGTAGGCATGAAGTCATCTAAGCTTGCAATTTGGTTTTGTGGATAGAGAACATGAAAGATGCAGGTGGGAGTAGATTAATTGCTCTCCAGTGGAGTACCCTTCTCTTACTGACGCTGGCTGGAAACTTTAAAGCTAAAAATTGAAGTGAAATGATTCATACTTCCACGGTTTTGTAGGATTCCCCAATTAATCTGCAAGAGAAGGGAAGAAAAGGGAGTGGAAATGGAGAAAGATGTACAGAAGGATGTTTTGTTAGATTTTGTGAAATAAGGGGAAATTCTATCCATAGTCCTGCTCATCCTCAAGTCAGGTTTGCTATGCTGGACTTCAGTGCCTGAGAGCAGTGCTATTAAGGACGCTGACAGCACTCCATGCAAGAGCTCTGCTTTGCAGGTTCCCATGCTACCTCTACAGCTGTGTAGGCTGGTACACCTATGTTGCCTGTCCAACTCTCAAGGATAGAATGGATCCCATCAGACCTTGCTGCTTGCTAAGCCAGCTCCTTTTACCGCTAGCTAGGTACCCCATGGTATTCTGAATTAGATGTTTCCCTGATTTGATACAGTTACTCCTGCTTTTCCGCACGTACAACCTACTACTGAGACAGCTCTTGTCTTTCAGGAAGACAATAACTCTCCTCAGTCCCATCATCACAACTAGGCACTGTAGATGTCAGATGAGGTGCAAGAACTCAGGAACATCACCCTCTACAAAGAGACACGGTGAGCTCCACTTTGCAGATCTCCTAAAGGAATTGACTGCCATATGTCACCAGGAAAATTAACTGGAAACATCAATTCAGGTATAGGTGACAAATCATCACATGTTTTAAAAAAAAATCTACTGAACTTACACTGTTCTAAACCCTTCTACAGCATTTAAACACTTCTAGTACGGTTTGGGAAAGAACTCCATAAAAGAAAGGGTAAATGGCAGGCTGACCGATGCCATCACCTATGTGCATCAATCAGGCTGGTGACCAGGTATATTGCCAAACCCTGCACCAAAACGTGGGGACAAGCTCTTTAAAAAACATTATCAAAAAGACAAGTAAACAGCAGCTGCATTGTTTTTCAAGTAAAATGGGTCATTTTAGAGTTTATAATGAAAAGAAAGTCCCAGACAGTTTTGAAATGTCATCACATTGCATCAGCTTAAACACTATGAAGGGGATAATGCCAATCTAGCAACCCATTCCCCCTATAAGCAATTAACTTTCATTTTAAATTACTTATGGGCTTTGCTTACACTGAAAAGTTAGAAAAGTAATGGGTCAACCCAATGATCCCTTCTTCACACACATCACCAACAGGGTGGCCTGCTGCAATAACAGAATCAGTTTCCTCTCCAATTAATTTGGCTCTGAAGTTGAGATAATGAAGAGCACCAATTGTTGCTGCGTTACTGAAAAGGTTACCAGGATAAGACTTGGCTCTCAGAGCACCTTTCTTGTTTCATAAAAGAGGCCCTTCCCTTGCAGCTGGTTTCTCATCTTACTGATTACCTGCTACATGAGAAATTTCAGTCTGGCTTCAGGCCTGGACCCAGCTCAGAGCCTTCTGTCAACAGGGTTTGTTATAATTTACTTATTGTAATTCAGAATCCCATTAAGCCCAGTCTTTATCTGGCTTGCTGCATTGGAAGCATTTGGTACTGTTGGTCAGTGAATGTTGGACCACCTTCAACACCTTATGAAACTTTCAGCTTGGAAGTTAACATGAGGCAGGCCCTGCTTCTCAAAGATGTAAGTATACACTTAAGTCCTAATGTAATGAATGGGACTTAATACCTGCTAAAAGTTAAGCAAGTGCTTATGTATTTTTTTATATAGGGTAGAATTCCCCTGCGGCTACAGAAATGGAAGTGTTCAAATGTTTGGGAGCCTTGGAGCTTTATTTCTGAAAGAAAAGGGGTTTTGTGACTTTTTTAAAAAAAACATTTTTCACACCCTGAGACAGAACAGATAAATTTTTCATGAAAGAATTGTATTACGATGTGTCAGGCTGAAGAGTTTTTTGAGGTTTAATTTTTTATTTTTTAAATAGAACTGTGAAAAGTGCAAGTCAAATTGGATTTTTTTTTTTCTTTTCCCTCCTAAGCTTGGTTTTAGGGGCTAAAACCAAATCACTTCTGGGAATTTCCCAAAGATCCCATTCATCTATGAACAGACACAAGTTCTCTAGGTTCATCCAGAATCCACTTGCATTTTTCACAGGTCTATAATTTGGGTTTTATTCCATAACTTATCCTAACTAATGTAGTTCAAGGATGAGATCAGGCTCTTGACCAGCGGAAAAATGATTCTTTTACTCCTCTGCTGACTACTCTGTCTCAACACATATAGTTCAAATATAAACAAAGGAAAATCCATTTAACCTTTTTTCAGAAAATAAATGGTTGGAAATTATGTGCAACAATTTAGGATATATATGTTATAAAGAAACTGATAAAAAGTAGAAGCTAACCTCATCATCGTTAGTTCTAGGAACAATATATACAGCTTCATGTAATTTTCACATGCCTCATATAAAAGGAAAAATTCAAGGGATGTAATTAATGCCAATTAAAACTTGTGCTCTAGATGTCATCTCTTTTTGTAGAAGAATGAACCAACGCAGATTTTTGCCTGTTCAGACTTCATGTATAGAACAAGAGAGCTTTCTTTCCTTCAAACAACATATATCAGTAGGAACAAAGATCCCCCAAGCAGTGTGGAGAAACAAAACTGGAATATTATATTGCAGTATAGAAACCCGAAACAAAACAGCTGAGAGATTAGAGGTAGTGCTTTATAAAATACAAGTGCCATAAACCACCCTTCCTAAGCCTCCTAAAGGATATATCAATATGTTGGCTACTTTTCATTATCACTTCATGGTTTAGGAGTAGTAGTTTTCTCTCCATAAGTCCCCTTCACCCCCTCTTATTTTAAGGCTTTGGGTCCAAAATCTGTTAATGCACACGCTTTAGGGACATATTCAAATAGTAACAACTTGTATGAGTGCTTTAAATCATCCTGAAGCATGCAAGCACAATTTAAGATGCTTCTGGCCTAAACTGTTAATGAGGTTACACACCATTAATGGTGGAATTTGCCTGCAAAATTTACTCTAAAGAAGCATGGAAGACACATAAAAATGGATGTCCCACGGTTTTGCTTCTCAGAGAAACATCTGTAAGGCTGCAGCAAGCTCAACACTTCTACAGCTTTAACAAAGATAGCATACCTGAAGGAAGAGTTAAAGCAGCTAACCCCAAAGAAGTGGTCGAACACAGCCCTTGCTGTGTGACTGCTGTCGGATTTATGACACTGGCACGCTCACGTTTAGATGCACATGGACAAAGTTCAGTGACACTGTGGGAACTAAGGAGCCCCACTGCCCATTCCCTGCCCCTCCCCACACCATGTTGGGGGGGAAGAAGGGAGTAAAATCGTGATGAAGTTTGAGTTTGCTAAGGAGGGGAGGGGTGGGGGGAAGGCGCTTTAAGACCTGGCCGCTTCTCACTCTTATCTCGTTCCGGTTCACTGGGTGTGTTAGCCGTAGTTGTAATAAATCATTTTTCTTTCCTTTATTCTGTGCTGAGTCTGTTTTTCCCATTGCACTAATTGGAGAGTGATCCCTCTGTCCTTATCTCAGGGCCTAAGCCCCCAAAAATACACTTTCTCCCCTTTTCAGCTGTAGGGGGAGTGAGCGAGCAGCTTGGTGGGCATTTGGCCTCTAGCCAGGGCCAAACCCACCACACATAGCTCAGAAAACTTCTCCGTTGTCATCTACCCCAACCACAGTAAAACACCTACAGAAACATTCAACATTTTCAGACAGACAAATCAGACAGGCATTAGAAGGCAACACTGACAACCTGGTCCTGTTAAGTATGCTGCCAGCACTTACTAAATAAATCAAATACTACTAATAATGAATAGCATCAGATTTTGCAAGATGTACTGTAGTACTATTACAGCAACCAAACATGACCTGTATAGAAGGGACACAACTGATTAAATGGAATTTGCCACGTATAAATTTATTATCATCAACTAAGCAATAGCTTATTCTTAAGCATTCAGAACCCAAGGGTAGCCTGGGGAATTACTCATAGACAATGCTGATGTGCCTGCATCCTTCCAGAACACCTTGCACTGCAGTTCAGACTAAGCTGCAGGCACAGGAAAGTGCAGGGAAATATGCCAGTGCTGCCATGTCAGAGTGATGGCCACAGCCTGCAAGCATTAAAAAATTCCAGGATAGGCAATAAACAGACTTCAAGTCCTTTAAAGACATTCCTCCACATCTACCATGCACAATATTCTCACATGCCTCAGCAAGAAGAGGAGGACAGAACAGTTTTTCACTTACCATGATTTTTGGCTGTGATGCATAAAGATCAGGCATGTGGTAGGTCTTGGACAAACTAAACATGCTGAGGCTCCCAACTCAGAGGCTATCTCCAGAATTACCTGAAACAGAGGAGACAGCAAGAGACAGCCTAGGAAGAAAGGAACAAATAATAATAAAATTATGGGTCCAGATAGTATTACTTTGAAAGTCCTTTAGGTACTTGCAGTGTAAGACTGTTGAACTGTAACCTGATGCTTAAATTGGTCTCACAAGTGGATTTCATAGCATGTGATCCACCCATAAACAAGTAACAGAAAACACTGTCTATAGACTGCCTTTCATCTGGCAGTCATAGAAGATCACCCCTCCTGTAGCACCCTGTCCTTTCATTCGAGTAGCTGTCAAAACCCAGTGAGCAACAATCACAAAACAACTTTCAGATTTTCATGCCAACATACCAAAGTTTTATTATTTGTGGCTAAAATGCTCACTGTAAAAACAAACATTGATTTGCCTCTGGTAAAACTCAGGCATGAACTCTGCACCACTTTTGACTTTATCTTTCATTACATAAATTGCCAATCAGTCCTTATATTTTCCTTTTTCTGTAATGGTCCAGACCTTACTGAAGTACCTTCCACTATTAAAGTTCTAAATAGATTTGCCTCCTTAAAGACAGGGTAGAGGTCTAGGGGGTTTGGACTAATAGCTGTAACATGAGAACCTTAGAAAGTTGTCAAGCTGTCAAACTGTAAAGCACTCCAAATACTGAAGTGTGAGGTTTTAAGTTTTTGTTTCCACTGATATTAGGAAGAAATACATGGTCTAGATTCTCTTATTTCCTCTTGTAAGTGCTCACCTCACTGCTCATCAGAAACTGGAGATGACTCAGGGAGAGATTTTACACCCCAACTCTAACCAGCAATTTCACTGACTCCAACAAAGGCATTCATGCACGAAAGTGCTCATCAGCTGGAATGCCTGGTTCAACCCGATCCTGAAAACACTTTGGTGAGGGAAATACAAAAGCATTATTGTTCTCATTTTACAGTGCAAGAGAAGACTGAAGCAAAGAAAAAAAATCTCTTCTTATGACAAAAATTCCTCAAGAATATAAATTAGCAGAATATCAAGACACTCTGGTGATATGACTGCAATAGTGACAAACTGTGTGGAGAGACCATTGTCATACCAACATGAGGAACGTAATCACACTGGTGTCCTGTGACCTTTCTGGATACCCTCTGAGACCTCAACAGAACACAGATGCTTCTGTTGTTAAAATACTTGTTACACCTTGTAACATACACTATGCCAAGGCATATTTTGCTGAAGGCAGGACGATCTCGTCATTTACTCTGTTAGTAAGCTGGGGCCCCAACTCAAAGGGCAGTTCAATTAATGGATAGATGTGACCCTACCTGGAAGAAGTAAATGAAATAAAGTTTTAATCATTTCACTGGGACTTGGACCAGGACTTTCAATCACAGAACTGAAGGAACTGCCAGAAAACATCTACACAGACTGCACCTGCAAATTACATTAATTTTAACTGTATGCATTCTTCTTTGCATCCACTGCTGTGAGCACTCACATACGATGGGCATGGTCCTTGCATGTTCAGCTTCTTCAGCAGCTTCCTTCTCCCTTTATGTTCTAGCACAATAACAAGGAAGTTCCACCTGTGCCCAGGCTGCTTTTCATATACATAGATGGCTTCTTGCTTTTCACCTGCTGACAGATGAACAGTGCAAATGATCATAAATGGAAGTGAGACTTTAACCTTAGTAAAGACAAAAGGGCAGCTCCAAAAATAAAAGCCAGATCCAAAAGTATATTTTTCCCCTTACTTTTGTTAGATGAATTACACAGTAAGTCAACAACAAAGATACTGAGGAGTAAAAAAACTATACAAAAACAGATTTGGTATGGATAGTTTTTAAGTCTTCTTGACATGTCACTGTAAGACCTCGTTTTCAGTAATTTACAACCTTGCAAAGCTACAGGTACTCACCTGAAAACTTCCCATGTTGCCCACCTGCCCCAAACCCTGGGTTGTTTCAATGTGTATCTGCCACAGTGAAAAATTAATACTAATTTCCTTTTTCAAAATGATGGTAACTTTGTTATTTTAATCATTATTTTAAAGCTCATTTTCATATGGTTCCTTTTTTAGACATCTCAGATCATTTAAGAGTAATGTTGGCCCTCCATATGCAGATGAAAAACCTATGGTGCACTGACATTCCTCTGAGGTATTTCAATACCAGAACCAACATTAGATTTGGTTTCACTTACGCATATTTACATCTTTTATCCCACCCCAGAATTCCAGTTGATGTCCAATAGTAGGACAAGAGGCAATGGGTGCAAGCTGGAGCAGAGGAAGTTCCATGTGAATGTCAGGAGGAGCTTTGTCACTGTGAGGGTGAGGGAGCCCTGGGACAGGCTGTCCAGAGAGGCTGTGGAGTCTCCTTCTGTGGAGACATTCAAACCCTGCCTGGATGTGTTCCTGTGTGATTCAGTCTGGGTGCTCCTGCTCTGGCAGAGGGGTTGGACTAGATGATCTTTTGAGGTCCCTTCCAACCTCTAAAATTCTGTGATTCCTATCCCACTAAAAAAATTCTAAGACTCTAGTATTATTTTGACATCTTTATATTCCCCTTCTCTGAACTTATCTACTGTACCATGCCTGTGGCAGGGACTGAGCTCTGAGTCTGCAATCAGGCACTGCCTTGCACACACTGAGCTGAAGTTCTTGGTATGTGTGCCTAGCATAGTGGCAGAGCAAGCACCACTTGGATTCCCTCCTACCTGGCTGAAGTGATATCTAAAATGCAACAAAAATCCTAGGATTTATTTTTGACTACTGGCCAGATCTTCAGCTGCTGATGTTTCCTTTGATTCAGTACAATCCTGCAGTTGGAAATCTGGCCTTAACTCCATGAAATTGCAGGAAGAAGCAATAAAGACAAATTTGGCTCTATCACAATGTTGCCATTGAACTACCTGTAAAACATTTTGGTAGCCAATACCAAGGGCCAAATATTTTAAGTTCCAGTTCAGCCCATAGAAAAATAAACTTGTTTTCAATTAAATAAAATTAATGTGTGGCTCTTGGAGATATTCAAATTCAACTCCAACAGAAACACCAGTAAGTCCTATAACGTATGTATCTGCATCTCAGAAAAAGTATAGGAGCTTTGGAAATACCCTGGTAGGCAAAACTCAACATATATTCAAAACCCTCTATTCTCACTGCAAAAGTTCCCAACAGCAATGAGTTCCACAGCAGCTGGCTCAATTTCAACACCAATGTAGTGAGAACTTCAGGGTCTGAGATGTTCTGCCCGACATTTCTTGCAGCCCAGGGATGAAAATTATTTGTGACTGTATTTTTTTTTCCTCCAAGGAGAGCCTCAAGGGTTTGTTCACTGTGCAAGTGATTTCATTTCTACCTGTGCCATTACGACTGTGAAAGAGCCGGCTGAAAGAAATGAATATCCACACACATCTGTCCCATAGCACAGTGTAGAGAGGATCTGGATATACTGTAAATTGTTCCATAATGACTCATGGATTAGCTGGGACTGCTTCAAACAGAACGTTCCTGAGGGGTAAGGTAAATTTGTCTTTTACTGAGATTTATCTGAAAAAGGAGCATTTAGCTGCCCACAAGGTATTTCTAAGCTCCTCTTCATCATCTTGTTACACCAGGTAATTGCAGTAATAGTGCTGTAAGCCACTTAAATAGAAAAAGTGGTCAAAACATGCCCTTAAAGAGTATTAACTGATGGGTCAGTAAAACCTTGATAACAAAAGAACCATCTTTCCTTATCTTTTGAGAGGCTGGGAGAAGTTAAGTGTTTGGTTAGACTCTTACAGGAGTAAGGGCAAGAAGCTTTTTATATGCTGAATCCTGAAGCTCGTTGTCTAGTATAAAGAAAAATTACAAGGACAAGGATACTTCAAGATGAACAAAGAATTCAAGTATCATCTCAGAGTTACAAACAATGATCCTGCTCTGATCAGAAGGCAAAGATAGATATAAAGGGGAAAAAAAATATTTTTTGTAATACACAATGCTCAGGTAGCATCCTTTGAAAACACTCTTTTATCCAAGAAAAAAAGTTCTTTTACTTTTCCTGTCATTTCTGAGCTTCAGTGGCATGTTAATAATTTAAATTGGCCCTTCAAGGAAAAAAAAAAAAAAGTTCAGAAAAAACCCCAGAAAATCATCATCTGGCTTTGCAGCTTTGCTAATTCCACATCCCCAATGCCTGGATGAAGATCACAGGCTTGTGGCTACATTTCTCTGCCACTGATTGCGGGGGGGGGGGAGGGGGGAAGGAAAAGTTTTAAAAAATCTCCAATTCTAAAACTTTCTGCAGAAAGCAAGAAAATAAGGTCAGAAAAGGTTAAAAACTTTTGGATACTACTGTATAATTTTCCATTGCCTTAAACAAGAAGGCAAAGAGAACGTATCTGAATATTTCAATGCAAGTAAATGGAGGATTTATCTACATTGTGCCCAACAATTGAGAGAGAAATCTAGCACAGATTAAATTCAGATCCTTGTAATGCCAGGCACCACATTACATAACCCTTTCAAAACTGCACTAATTCCTTTCAATAAAGTGAAGCACAGATATTCTGTCATCAAAACACACTGTTAGAGAATGCACTAACCCTTCACACAAGTGTAATGTCTGAACAGGATCACAGGATTACAAGGTTGGAAAAGATCATCAAGTCCAACCGTTCCCGTCCTATGCTAAACCATATCCCTGAGCACCTCATCTACCCATCTTTTAAACATATCCAAGGATGGTGACTCAACCCCCTCCCTGGGCAGCCTGTTCCAGGCCCTGACAACTCTTTCAGTGAAAATTTTTTTCCTAATATCTAACCTGACCCTGAACTTTTCAGTTGCTGCTTAGTAGACACTTCAGTGATGAATAGGAATCAAGCAATGCCTTCCTGTACAAAAAGTTCATTGCATTGATTTAGTTTCAAGGTAGCAAGGAAATTAATTGCAGTGATGAAGTTTCAATTATAGAAAAAAAAATGTCCAAAGCTCCTAGCTAGGGGGAAATGGCCCAAATCAATATTCCAAAAACTAACTGGGGACCAACTAGCATCACAGCACCCATGGAAATACATTCAGTGGTTTAGATGCTTATTGTCAGCGTATTTGTAGCTGCTATCCAACACTTTGCCCAGACTAAGGCTTAAGCTGATTCTTCTTCATCTTCTTTTCATCCTACCTGCAGGAATTTCACGTAACTATTCTATCTCGTTCAGGTAAAAACACTTAAAAGTACAATGGGGTAGCTCTATTGTGGAAGCTTTCTTCAAGAAGGGGCTCTATACATTTCCAGTAAGAAGGGAGGCCATACATATTTTTCCAAAGATTTTTGGCACTGAAGTGGGATCCCTTTCAGACTTTCACAGCAGCAGTCTACTTCTTCAGAAACCTTTAATCATCTTTGCTGCTGGCAAGACATCTGTTGGAAGTTTTGGAAAACTGAGAATGAAAAAGTTCATAACTCTACAGAATCCACTAATAGAAAGTGAGAAATAAAACCTGCACAGTATTACTTGAAACTTCAAAATGTGCTGATAATAAATGGAATCTGGCTAGAAACATTTTGGAGTTGAAGCCCTGCAGTAAGCTTCTCCAGAGCTAGGCAAATCAGTTCTCACAAGATTTTAGGAATCTACCTACGCTGCAACCTCTGTATGAACCCCCAAAAAATCAGAAAGATACTGTTTAACTCATGTAAAGAGAACCTCCTGTCTTGTCCCAAACATATTCCTTCTCTCCTCTTGCCACAGTTCCTTATTTCCCAACATCTCCTCCCACTACGTAACGCTGGTGCACCTCCTGCCAGATGATGCTCAGTGTTCCCAGGAAATGTTATTTGAGAAGGCTAAGTTTAAAAAGCAGAATCCCAAAATATGATAATTGCAAGGTCAACAATACCCAGGAACTTCACAGAAGTTCTTGTGCTCCTTCATCAGAAAGCATGAAGCATGCATGGGCCCTTGGAGCTGGAGATGTGCTGACAGCATCTGAAACGAAAAGATCATGTCCAGGCTTGCTGAGGAGAGACTGTTTCAGTCCTCACACAGTCAAGAAAACTGATGTTAAAACCAAGAAGAGGTTCTAATCTTTGTCCAAATGGACCATATTTAAAGACCTTTGTGAACTATTCTACACTGTTGGGAATTTCCACATTTAAGACTGTCCTCAGTCCTCTCACCACTGCTGGTCTTATGTTCTGTAACTATGGAAAACAATAGGGTTTGAGATTTTATCCAAGTTATGTTTGCAACTAGCATCTTACATTATTAAACAATGTGAGTTAAACAGAATCATAATTTCTATACAAAAAAGAGATTAAAATCCATGGAGACCTAGACAAAGTCAAATGCTACAGTTGACTTAAACAATGAACCTCCGGAGTTTTGGGCATTGAATCAAGTTTACACACACACACACACACACACTTCCCCTCCTCCCCCCAAAAAAAATAAAACAGAAACTCTCCTGTGTGTGTAGCTGTCAAAAGAAGTGGGTAAGGTCATGTCTTCCTCTGCCCAGAACAATGAGGAACAGTTTTCTATCCCTCTGGAAACAGCATGGACCAGCATAAGGGAGAATCTTCCTACTTCTAAAAATATAAAAGCTAAAGAGGAATTTGCTATTTCCTTATGTTATGCAAATCTAAAACTAAAAATCTGAATTTTTATTTTATCAAAACACAGTGAAAAAAGGATGTATGGATCACAATTGTAGACTGCTGGGAGATTATTTAAAAAGGAACCTAAATCATGGAATCCTAGAATGGGCTGGGTTGGAAGAGACTACAAGGATTATATAGCTCCAACCCCCTGACACAGACAGGGACACCAACATCCAGGCCTGGATCTACACAAGGTTGCCCACGGCCCCATCCAACCTGGCCTTGAACACTTCCAGGGACAGGGCATCCACCACCTCTCAGGGCAGCCTGTTCCAGCCCCTCACCACTCTCTCTGTAAAAAAACTTCCCCCTAATATCCAATTTAAACCTTCCTTCCTTTAGCTTCAATCCATTCCCCCTTGTCCTGCCATTATCTACCCTTTTAAAAAGCTGATTCCCCTCCTGTTTCTCTGCTCCCTTCAGGGACTGGAAGGCTGCAATGAGGTCCCCCTGCAGCCTTCTCTTCTCCAGGCTGAACAAGCCCAGCTCCCTCTACATCTGTTGGAAGTTTAGAGTGGGATCCCACTCTAAATGGAGTCTCCAAATTGACTTTTGTGTGCTGCTTAACAGGTAAATCGACCTTCAGTTGTGCATAAGCCATGGGACACAAAAGCTCTGAGTGCAACTGTTATAAAAGAGCCCTTTACAATGTCAAATGAGACACTGGCAATCCTCTGTTAAATTTCATGGGATAATTTAAAACATATGCAAATAGATGAATGGTTTCAAATTCTTTTGGATTCTATTATAAAGACAGCGTGCCATCAATTGCAGTAACTGCTTTAACATGCAGAAAATGACAATAGATTGTGATCCCTGAAGTATAACAGTGATGAAACATTCGGGGCAGGGGAAGTATTTTGTTGTTCAAATTTGCTTCCCTCCTTGAATTCGTATCCCCTGGGCCACTATTGTTAAACTGGCAATCACACATGAGAGGCAGGTAATAAGCTGATAGAAAATAATACGAGAAATGTTCACATGCTGCCTGGATTCCCAAGACAAATCCAGTATAGAACTGGCTTTAGCTGTAAAGTCTAACGTAGTTATGGTGAACATTTCTGAGACAGAAACTGCATCTACTATCCACTCATTTGATGCAGCAATCCCATATCAAAAAAACATTTTATAAATAGGAATATTCCAAGCACTTACTCCTTTTATGAGTTTGAAGGCTAAATAAAACTCGTATATAAAACCCAAAGGGTACAACTTCACATTTCACATTCCTCATTTCTAAATGCAGACTCAAGTCACAAACACATTAGAAATGTAGAAGGCCCTACTCAGAAATGGAAGGGCAGATATATACTCACAGGCAGCTACAAAAACACAGAAAGTAGCTATCTAGATCTGTGAAAGGCGACACAAATTACCTGCAAAATAAATTGAATTCATAATAGAACTCCAGATGTGATTGCAGGAGTCAAGCAATAGTAGAAAGTGTGTTTGGCTATTTTAACACTGTGTAACTTAACTTGAAAGCCTGCAATGAGTCTATGCTACTACTTCATCCTTTCTGCTGTAACTAATGTAGCCGCTCTCAGAACAAAGCAGTTTTATGCTACTGACCTTGTAAAGCAGGCTAAAACTTTGGGGTAGGGGCAGGGGGGAAGGCTAATGGCACATATTTATTTTAAATCAATAACACGTTTCAGAACTTTTTTTTTTAAGATCAAAATACGAATAGATGCTTCTTGCAGAACTAGCACATCAGGTGATGAAGTACGTGACCTGAACAGCAAAGTTTTTATGTATTCATCTGAAAACCCTTGATCCAAAATGAACCCAGTCAGATAAAGACAACTCAAGTGTATGATTAAGGATTTCTCTCTACCTCCTCTCTATACTGAAAAGCAAAATAATGCACCTCTGAAGGCAGAAACCACTTCCAAGCTCCAGGGTGACATTCAGCTACAAATTGTGTGGAGATTTCGCTTTCCATATTGTATAAAGAAAAGTCATCTTTCATAGCGACTCTCTTGTCATGTTACATTAGATCAAACAAATGAAAACTCTATTTCCATTAAGAAAAAACAGACAGAAAAGTTTCTGTCACCACAGAACCACCAAAGGATGTCCACATTAAACTACTGGAAATGACTGTTCATGCTTTCTTCTGAGTCAAAGCAGAGTCCTCCTGAGACCATCCATGTCTTTAGCAATAGTAGTATTCCCACTTTTAAAACAGCCCCAACCTAAGAAAGCGCTTGTTAGTTTGGTAAGTGACTAGAAAAGGCAACAGCTAGCTCACAAGGGTGCCCTGTCTCTCCTTCATCCCTTGCTGTCTGCAGACCATGGGAAGGTTTCAGGCCAAGACAATGGCAGAGTAACCCCCTATGCCACTATGTGGATTTCACAGGAAGACATTTAAAACAAAATAAAGACCACATGAGGAAAGAATGTGGAAACAAATTCTGCACGTTCAGTTTTACATATAGAAGTGGTGTCTTTGGTTTCACCTAGACTATGTCATCAGAGCATAAAAAGCACTGACTGTAAATGGCTAAAAGCAAACCTTGGGCTAAGCGGTAACTTCTATAAAAGGGGAAAGTTTCCTGTATCAGCCTGGGAAATTAAGAATATTAGAGGTCCATGGCCTGCATTTCATATGTAAATGTTACACTAAACATGCCAACATTTGTTTGGGTCCAAATTTCACAGTGTGTTCACCAGTACTCCTAGCACAGGGATAGCTATTTGCCCTGCTGGGTTTTTTTTGGGGTTTTTAAGAATAAATGGAGAAAATCTCCCCAACAGACAGGACTGACTTTGTGAGGGAGATTATAATGTTGGTAAAAAAAAAAAAAAAGATCTTTGACTGCAGCAGCTTTGGAGGAAGACTTGCATTTTGTATCACATCAAGGCACTCAGTAGACATATCTGACTTTGTTTCTACATACAAAAGACTGTCATACTCTTACACTCAGTATGCATGCACCACCCTGATGTAGCTACATGCTCAGCCAGAAACCATAAAAGAGTTTGGTGACTAGCTGGAACCAGGAAGCATTTCTGAGGCTTGGCCATATCTGCAAAAATGATTTTTTCAGACAACAGGCTGTAATTAGAAAAGAGATATTCTGGAGTGATTTCCAAGGAGCATTAATCTAGGTCACCATTAATCCAGTCTTAAATGCAATTCAGCTTTTTTTCCTGTATCTTTCTACGGAAATGCTCATTTAAACAAAGCTCTGAGAAACCCATAAGTTGGCATAAATAAACTTTTCCAATTTGCAGAATGACATTTAGAAGGAGTTGCTGTCAGGAGGCTGCAACCCACATCACCTTTCTTTCCTTATGTACTTCACATACAGAGACACTGAGGGTCATGAAACAAAAGAATACAGCTCAGATCTCTATGAGAAAAAAAAAATCCTTGAAAGTTTTGTCAGACATAGTATGGGATATTAAGTAAAACATAGAAGACTACTCAAAAACCAGCACGTACTCTCCCTGTTTACAGACTAGAAGAAGTAACATATCAGCATTACTGTGTGTTTAATACCTAAGTCTGACTTGAAATTATTCCAAAATATCAACAATGACTTCCTGCTTTGCTTGTTTAAAAAAAAAGAAAGATAAAACACAGAGACAATTTTATGCCACAAATTTTTAGCAAGGCTTAATATCACCTAATTTACACTTTACTTACACAATTAAGTAAACAATCTACAAGCCCAGGCAATCAGACTTTCTCAGTGGCCTTAGAAGAGTTTTAATTCTTCCTGTCAGGGAACAAATAGCCATGCTGCACTCCTATATGGAAGTACCATTAACTATCAGATGTTTCTAAGTGTGTATCACAAGTATCTCTCATCAGTAAAGATGGTTTTTGTTTTTTTGTTCTCCCTAGAAAAACATGCTTGGTATGTTTTAAAAACCCACGTATTAGAAGTTTTCATTGAGAGAGATTTTAAAACTTTATTTTAATTTCAGTATCTATTGTGGCACAGGATTTCCTTAAAGAGTAAAAAATTAAGCCGAAGGCTTATCTTTCTGTCAGATTGTTTGGATTGTAAGGGTCTCTTCTCCCTGGATGTATCCATGCCAGCCAAATGTAGGCTCTGCTCTTCCTATTGCCCTCCTCCTCCCTCCCCCGCCCCCAAACTCTGACATTATTCCAGCAAATTTCAAAAGAAATTTCTAGAATATGTTCACATGTTCTGGTAAGCTGCCATATCCAAGCAGCAGCAGCCGAAAGGTCATGATGCTTAACTTATATGTGTATCATAAAATCATGTTTGAAGGGGTTTTGGAAGAAGAAATAAAAAATGCAGTTTATGAGGCTCATCTCCATTGAAACTTCTGTGATCCAGACCATGACAAGTTGCCAATTTGCCAGCATAAATAGGAAAATGGTTATAATTATATTTCCCTGTGTTGCTGTCCTGGAAAGTTTTGAAAGTTTAGGGTGTTCCAGAGCGAGTGTTTATCCAAGAAGCACAAGTAAGAGGAAGGCTACAGTGGGAAGGAATCGTGCATCACTAAGCATGAGGATGCCAGCCCACATTACAGTACCAGCCCATGTACCAAGAACTTTGTAAGGGGAAAAGAAAATGCTGAGAGGTTTTAAAGAAGCCAACCTAACTGATGGGTTTTCTGTGAGAGCCACATCCTATGGGACAAGGCAGGAGCTGTATGAAGACCTTCCAGAGAGATGGAGTTAGAATGATTATGTTAGTGAACAATCTCATACTTTCACTACAGACTTAAGACTAGCAGGATTTGTGGGTTTTGTTGTTGACTTCCACAGATGACTGCAGCATGAGCAGTGTTTTTGCGAGGGTTCTTATGTTTTGGTTTGTTTTTTGTTTGGTTTTGAGATTTTATTTTTTTTTGAAGAGTCTTAAATCATCGTCTATATAGATATACACGAGGGGAAAAAAGAAAAGAATTCATTCACAACTTCTGACTTGGGCATCTAACTTTCTGCATAGCGCACAGGTTTTTTTAAGAAGGAAGTCAAAACATAAATGGAATCTAAATCCCTAAAATTAAGGGTTAATAATGCCTTTTTACATGCCATGCCTCCTTCAAGGTACACCCACATTAAACAAGAAAACACACACCCCAAAAAAGGCCCTGATCATATGGTTTGCTCCTGAAATTTGTGCTCAAAAGTATACTATTTTGGTGAATATCATCTTTCTGTTAGGTGACAATGGACTTTTGTCCATTCACATAGTTCTGGTTCATACCACATTTAACTGAGACCAGGTACAACCACCATAAATAACTGAAGCAAACCAAATCCACATCTGTATATTCAAAGGTGTAATTAAATACATTTTCATTGATACTCTGCTTTCTCACAGTGAGGAATTTCACAGGAAGAAAGACTGACAAAACTGTACCAGAGCGATTCAAAATAATTAATTTGTTCATTTTTGCAAGGAAACTGTTCTGCTGAAGAAAAATGAGAGACAAATTCTGCAGGTCATTCAGGGATCAAAGAAAATGGACAGAGAAGGCTAACAACACTTATTTTGGTCTTAGATGAGCAGCAATAGTGAGGAAACTGCCAAGGTTTCTTTCCTAAGCCAGAAACACAAGCCAGGTCCTATTCATAGGATAGGAAAAGTTAAGTCAGAGCAGCAAAGATGGCCAACTAGCTTACCTTGGGCAGAAGTTGATCCGGACTGCAGTTCTAATTTATTTGAGTTGGTATACAACACTTTACCTACCCCACGTGTTTGTATTATACAAATCGGGTCTTCATACGGATGTTGGGCTTGGTGGCATGGGCTGCAGGTGACTGAGCACCATTTTGATCATTTGGCAGCAAAGACTGGGTTTACACATGCTGTTTCTACTCCACATCATCAAAACAGGTTTCTGAAAAACCGTGTCAAAATAATAAATCACTGGTTGAAAAATGCTACAGGCACTGATCCATACACTTAGCATTATCCACTATAAGAAGGCACCAAGGAAGCCCAGGTCATCACCTGCTGACATTTGTATGTAACTGAAAAGCAAGAAAATGAACGGCTGCAATGTTAGAGGCTGACATCAGAGGAACTAGGGATTTGCAGAAATGTAAAGAGATTAGGTAGGCCAGGAAAGATGAAAAAACAACCTGATCTGAGGCCTCAGGAGTTGCCATTACTTCAAAGCAAGACCTAACGGTTGATTCAATGATCTTGAAGGTCTTTTCCAACCTATATTGTTTTATGATTCTGTTCTGTGATTCGATATTGACAAAGGCAACAATACAGCAATCTGCAATTGCAGCCCCACAAGCATGTCTGCTTTGTTCAAGTGCCACTGCGTTTGAACTGAGAAGCCGGCAGCATATTTCCCATCTCCCAGAAGTGAGATGTGCACCAGCATGAAAATTGTCTCCTGATTTTATTTCAGGAGTCCTCCAAGAGGGAAGACACAGAGCAAAGAGAGGCACACACAGATTGTCCATCACCAGAAGGAACAGACATCCTGCATCCCGCCAACAGTGCCACTAGCTGCCAACAGCTATCACAGGGAGATGGATAAGGCTGGAACACAGTGTGTAACACCTCAGAGACCACTGAAGCCACTTACAAGAAGTGGAGAGATCTCTTTCCTGTAGCACAAAGAGAACCGGAAGCAGACACCAAAGTCAGAATGTGGAGCACCTTGCAAGAGGCTTGTACCCAGCTCATCGCTGTGGGGATTTCCAGACCAGCTGGCTCAGGGCTGCTAGCAACACAAAGATCTGTGCTCCCTACTGGATTTGGAGAGAGGAATACGTAATCAAAGGGCTCCACAAAGTCCCCAAAATCATTACCCACTGCGTATGTAACTGATAATGCCAGAGCATTGTCACTTCTCTCCAAATACATACCTCTCAAGTCATTTGCATACAGCTTAGCACCAAGTTCTGCTATCACGAGGCTGTTAAACAAGATACAACACCGACCGTATTGGGGGCAGGGTTTTGGGGCCATGTTTTTACCCCACTACAATAAGCAGCACTTTCCAGCAACGTACCTTATGTTCTTTCTTTGTGTTGCTTTTCTCCAAATTGTTTGCTGTTTTTTCCCTAAAATCACTGACTTCGCTGATCTTTTGCACTAAATACTTCCCTGAATGCATTACAAATAAAAATTATTTCAATTTCACCTGACCCATGAAAAATCTTTCCATAATTTAATCAGGGATAATAATTGTTCTAGAAGCTGTGCAACGCCTCAACTGCAATTTTCCATGTAATGAACAATAAACTTTTATATTCGGTAATAATGAAGTGTATATTCACTGACACGTACATTTCTAACCACAGTTTTGAGAGGAATGACGTTTTTAAAAGCAGTTGCAACTCCACACTGATTAATTTTGAGAACATAAACACTTTCCAAGGTCACAAAATTAGACAACTATACAATAATGTGTTGTAATCATATACCAGTTTTTTAGCTCCAAAGATTTTTTGACTTACTAGTCTCACCACTACCAGGCTCTTGAAGCACACAGATGAATACTACCAAGCCAATCAGCAATACAAAATGTATGCTTTACATTTTAGCTTAGCCTTCTGTTGTTTGCAGAGCAGCATGTCAAACTGCTGTTCCCACAGCTGTAAAGCTTTAAGACTTCAGAGCACTTTGAACCAGAGTCTGTCTTCACATAATTGGAGTGGCACAAAGTTTTGTTCGGGGGTGTGAATTTAAAACACAAAGCTCCATTTGACAAACCCCAGGTTGTTCCCCACATGATACAAGTGCAGGATAATTTGTTGCTCTGTGGCTTATAATTAATGTGATGATTGGCTCTATACACCTTACAGGCAATGAACACTTTTTTCCCCCTCCTACTTAACTACCACCATTTAAAGTTGCTAGGATTAAAAAAAAAAAAAGGAAAAAAAAAAAAGAAGATACATCCACTGAGGGAATTTCCCAATGACGAGGTCCTTGAGATTCCAAAACAAGCCCAAAAAACCATAACAAACACTCTTCTCGTCATAAAACATTCACAATAGCTGAGGCCCGGCTTGCAGCTTTTAACTGCGGCAGCGCTCGCACTCCAGAGCGGGATGCTGTGAGGCCATACAAAGGGAACCCACGGCTACCGCGCATCACGGACTAATGAATCTTTTCCCATGACAGGTACAGACCTCGGGACTGGGGCAGGAGCCAGACTGTTAGAGGAAAAGTTCAGTGAATCTGCAGTGGCAAAGGCTCAGTGTGCAAGATCCTGCAACAGCCTGGAAGATTTACCTTCGTGTACATTATACCAAATATTTGGTACATCTCTACCCATCACCATATGTTTCAGTCAAATCTGTGTGCTATCAAAAGCACATGCAAAGCAAGATGCTGTCAATCTTTAGGAATACTTGTCTCCAGGAAGAAATGTATCAGAGCTGAGGAAACTCTGTTCTGACAAAACCTTTTTCAGTCTCTTGAGTAGTTCAATACCTCAGGCATTTGAAGAGGGTGGAAAAAAGTTTCTCCAACTCTTCTGTACTTTTCGATCCCTACTTACTCCCATATATAGGGACCCCCAATTTCTCATATCCATGCCACAAAAAAGCACTGAGCACGAGGCCTTTTCTTCTGTTTCTTTGCTTGCTCCTGAAACCCAAAAGGATTTAAAAGCTGGATTCATCTCACCTCACTTCAAATGTCACTGTACCTATGTCTATGTATGAACCAGTCATCCAAACTGCCAACAGAGGGAAGAAATGCTTCCAGATTACACAGCCTATATGAGATGAATTTCACCATGACCAGCTTACCTTTTAAAAGAATAGGATCCCTACAGACATATTTTAACAGAGTTGCTGTGTGGGTCTCTCCGTTGTGTCTTCCTTTCAGTCTCATTAAGAGGAGGAGATCCGAAACTTTTTTTAGCCAAACATATCCTGAAAGAAATCACAGGCTTCAGTCAAGAAATTAAAAAAAAAAATAAAAAATTCACAAAACAGTGATGGTTTCTATTAATTTTTGTGGTCAGAAAATCTTTTCCTCTTATTCTCTGAGGAAACATTTCCATTTTGATGTTTTTTTCTAATGAAACTTATTGTATTCAAAGCCACGATTTTGAAATTTGCCCGTGTTTTAATCACAAAACAAACGCTGTTGGAACGAGCCAACTGAAAAATCAACAGCTCTAATCGTGACTGCATGTTCCACATTTAGGGTGCTGTCCTACCACTGAACAGATTTGCCTTTAAACTGTAGCCTGCTCTCCTCCGGCACCTTACCTTCTGCAGCAGGGCAGCTAGGCCTTGCAAAGGTGGAGCTTTTGGCATCACAATTTACCTTCTCCTACACAGTTTTTTTGGCTCATCCCTAGGGGATATCTGATGGGCACTAATCCACCCTAATTAGCCTACAGGGAAAACAAGAGATAGCTTGCAATCCTTGAAAGGCTTGTTCAGGGAAGTCGACATCTCTGACAAAGAGCTTACAGTGTGTCTCCAATCAAGACAAAGCAGAGATTGGATCACCATAATGAACTCTAATTTTGTATTGCTCTAGAAGGATAAAACAGGGTGAATTAAGGCTCCGAAATGTTTTAGCACAAGAGCAAATGAAAGCTTTAAATTACGCATTTTTTTCTGTCAACTGAATAAGCACGACTTTATAAGCATGATTTAATCCAAAAAACAGATGCACTCTTCCCTTAAGACAGAAATCTATGCCAACTGGCTTGCATAAGCGTTTTCTGTGCGTGATTATTGGATGTGGCAGGTTGAAAGAACCAAGAAGCAGGATTTTGAGCCATGGCAGGAGATGCAAAGAACAGAGGTCCAAATCTTCACAGGAAATAAAAGAAGGCAAGAGAGAGAATAGTGGGGGAAGACATTCAGCAGTGTTTAATCACAGAGTTCAGGAATCAGGCTATGAATGCAGTGATGACATGTATAAGTGGCGGTCCTCTTTGTGCGATTTTGCTGTGCGAGCAGCATTGCAAGTTGCCATGCATCATCCATAGCCATGGTTACAATTTTTACCTAGTAATGATTCCATTGTAATTAATAGATGTTCCCACCGCATAAGGCAGAATACTGATGAGGAACTTGAAGGACAGACAATCGTTTAACTATCTCTCATTAAAGTCCCGCTTTACGTTGAGCAAGTTGCATTCAGTGCGCTGCCTATCTCTCTGCTTCCTTTTCTTCCTGGTTATCGATAAACTGAACTAACAGATTTCCACTCCAGGAGATTTCCCTTTATTTGCTTTTTCTGCACTGTGTCTCCAGCCTTTTCAAGGCAGACCACAAAGAGAAGTAGGAGCCCAATATGCTTTTAGTCATCTTTGGTCTTGTGACAGGATGGATGCTGTTCGGTGTGCAATGCTGTAACCATGTCCCCAGCTTGTTAACAAGTAATTAAAGAATATCCTGGATATAGCTGAAAACCATTAAATTAGATGTGATGCTAACACATCAGTGTATGCAAAATTGACTGCTAGTTGAACGTTTCAATCTATAAATGGCCTAAACAGGTCAATTTTTCTATAACCCTCATAACTCTCGATTTTTCAGCTCTGGCTCAATACAGCGGCTTTCAAACACACGGTCATTTTCTCATTGATGAGAAGTTATTTTTTACAGTATCTACCAATTAGAGGATAAATTTATACCAGCAATAATCTCACCAGGAAATCACTGCCTGATTTTGAATCCTTCACTGGTATTAGCACCTGCTGTGGCACATAGGCACTGAATTTTCTTTAGAAATTTGGCAATATTGTTCCCACTTCCTGTGGGAGAGTTAGTGGTAAAACCCTGCTGACTTCGATGGAGCAGGACCAGCCTAGCTGCCAACTTATATTATTACCATTTAACTGTCCATTATAGAATGAAACGATCACTTTGCTTATTTGTGGAGTCAAGCTTCAGATGCTGAAAGAAAACATAAGCCATAGTAGGATTTAAATGAATCAATGTGCCTTTAGGGAAAAAAAAACCCCAATAAAAACCAGCTGAGATTTTTACTTTTAATTTGAAAATAATTTGAATAGTTATCTTAAACCTCATGATAATGCTGAATGTTAATGAAGAAAGGATAACAATCACAACTACTTTTGGATTTTTGAAGATGTAAAATCGATAGCTTGATAAGGCAGAGTGGCCTACACGCCTTCTACACAAATGCCACTGATCCAGAAGGAATAGCAAAAGTTCTCCCTTTAGATTTCTTTTAACTGGTGTTATTTTTAATTTTTGGTATTTTCACATCACTTTATTTTCTCCTGATGTTTCCAGCTGCTCTTGAGAACTCAATAATGCTTGTGATTTTGATACTCAGTTAAAAAAACCGAATGCATGTTGGTGTTTTCCCTCTATTCACTCCTGTGTCCCTTGCACCCAGTGAAAAGGAGAAAAGCCTGATGAGCAGCAGATGAAGCAGGACCACAAAAAACAGGAAAGCAAAAGCTGGCTGCCGCCAGCTCCCCACCAACACTCGCTGTATGAGAACCGGAGCCTGTAATCCCATATACGTGCACATGCATATGGATGACCGTAGTGCCACTGATGAATAGAAATGTTTGTCTCACTCATGTGAAAAGACATCAGCTGCTTTTGGCTTCAAAGTCAAGATGTCTGTTTTTAGCCTTTCTTCTGTCAGAGACACCTGACGGATCTGGACTGAATCCCACACTGATAGATCAGTAGCATTTAGCTGACTTTTCTGTAGAGTTAAGGAAAATGTTTAAAATATTTATCAACATTTTAGAAAGTTTTGTTGAAGCCTTTCTTCTTCCCTTTCTTAAGGAAGATACTGATATGCTGAGAGGTGTTAAGAGAGAATAGAGAGAATGGAAAAGCTCAAATCCAAGCTGTAGGACAGAGAAGATGGGCTAGATCCTTTTTAACCCTGGCTTGAGATTTACAGGTAATCAAATAAGAGACAAGTTCACAGAAATACTAACTTAACTTTGAAAAGAAAACCAGGTACTAGGGTTTTTTCTCCATTGAAACTTTTCAGCTGGAATTATCAGCTTTTCTGAATCAGTAAAGAAATTTAACTATCTTCAAAGATCTTTCAGTTACGATGTGCCACACAGTGATATACAAGATGAAGTCTGTCACTCCCCCACCTCCCCGTTCTCATATTGTACAGCTCAAAAGCTGCAACAAGCCCTTTTTAAAGGCAGACATTTGTTTGCCAGAAACACTGTGGAACAGAATCAAGAACAATTTTATTTCCTTTTTTCTTCCTGATCTCAAGGACTAAAAAATATAAATGGCTTGATTTTTTTTTTTTAAACAAAAAATATAAACTTTACCAGGTCCTTAACTTTCTCCAAGTTTGGACAACTACTCTGAAATGGTGCTACATAGCTTCTTTGCAGCTTAGTATGTTGATGTACCCCTTAAGAACTCTTTCACATGCATCCTGACCTACAGAGGAAAAAGAAGTTGGGGTTTCTTCTTAAAACTTGCAAACGTGGTGAGCAGAAAAGGTAATTCTAACTTGATAATATTATTTGTTAGTCTTAAGCAAGTCATTTTGTACAATATTGAAAAGGCCCAAAAGACATTACAGAAATCTGACCATATGAGCTATTTAAAACTCAACTAAGTAAAACATGAGAAATACACTATATGGAAAAAGTGCACAGAGGTAATAGCAAAAGAACCAGATGTCTTTGTAGGGCCTTTCAGTCTTTAACTTTAGAATCAGTATGATAAAGAGCAATATAAAAACCAGCCACTGCATCGGCCAAGCAAAAGCATGCATACACTTTCAGCACAGCCAAGATATGACATTTTTAGGAACATGGAGTGCATCCATTTTGTTCTTGTGTTTGTACATTTCTGTAAGCATAGCCAGGTTTTTGCAAGGCAGAACACAGAGAGAAAGACCAGGAGGCTGGATATGCTGAGTGTAGTCTAGCAGGATATATTGGACTATTGGTTTTCCTCCAGATGTTTTTTCAATGGAACCAGTGTTTCAATGGCCAAGTTTTACTGAGCTCCATGATGTCAAACATAAGGTCCTCTACCACATGACTTAAGAAATTAAGGATAAAAGCACTGTCTTAAGTGTGATTGTGAATCTGGAAAAATTCCTGGTGTTAAATTCCTGTTGCAGAATGCCTGTATTGACAAAAGACACACTGGGGAAGCTGAATGAACATAAGTGAAATATTACAGAAGTGAAAAGAAAAATGAATGTATGTTAAAAAAAAAAAAAAGATTGTAACAATTAGTATGATTAGGAATTTTTCTGCAGGCACTTGAAACTTCCACTTAAAGCAATGGACCAGTTTAGGCACACAGTCCTACTGGCAAATGTCATGAATTACTTTAATGGCCAAATTCAGGAGCCAAACTTTTTACAGTATTTTTTGATAATATGAACTATGAGATTGCCTTGTTCTGGTGACCAACAAACTACTGTAACATGTAAAAATCTCATGCCTCAAAAAAAAGAGAGAAACTACTTGGTGTCACATTCTCTTCCCCCTCTTTTAAATTGCAACAAGGACTCTTACAGTGTCAGATTTTACACAGAATCTGTCCTCAGAAAGAAACTAAGAGTTTAGAAAGTTGAAACAGACACCCAGGCTCTTCCTCTGCAACACACTCAAAGGCAGTGCACAGAAGGAAGGAAATGATTCCTGTCCTACTGCGGCTCAGATTACTATTTATGTATCACCTAGTGAAGAATTTGTCATACTTGACATCAGTTGTGACTGTACCAGACGGTGGTAATAACTGAAATACTAGCTGCCCATTCATGAGTTAACCGTGTATTTTTGTCTCTATAGGTTACAAAGGTCATAAAAAGCAACCAATGACCAAGCAGAAAACCCCATAAAAAAACCCCAACCCAAACCCCAACAACAACCATGACCAAACCGGGTGGCATTTCATGCAGAATTAATTTCCCAGAACAAAACCTGAAAATAGTTTCCATTAGAAAATCCCCCTCCTGGGCTTCTCCACACCTCAAAAACCATTTCTCTCAGAAAAAAAAAAAAAAAAAAAAAAGGAAAAAGGCTTGACTTTTCTCTCTTGTTCAAAACAGAAACATTCTCAAAGCCACCACTGGCCCTGCATAAAGGGTATCTGGTTCTTTCTATCACAGACCAGAGCTAAACAGTAAGACAGAATTGATGGAGCGAACTTTTTAAAAAGAATTTCCTTACCAGGTTTACAAATCCTAAGGTTCAAGAATTAGGTTTTTTTCAGTTCTCCAGAAAACTGTTTTCTGGAGACTTCCCAATAAGATCCCATTACTCTTGTATCTCACTGAGACAAGCTCAGCTAAAGGCCTTGCCACTGCCCCATCTATAATTCTACGCATAGCATCGTAGGATTTCACAACTGTCTCTCATTATCTTCCACCACACAAAATCCTTGGGATGAATGTGCCATACTTACTTAATTCAGTATTTTTTTCCAGTTATGGAGAAATACAGAGCATCTACATACCAGGTTAAGATTCCTTGGAATGTTTGAGAAGAAAGAGGATGCACGTCTATAAATCATATGAAAATGTACATGCACAGATGGTTTTAATTGGCATAAGGACTTGATTCATAACAGAATATAAGGAAAAAATATCTAGTGACTTTATTTTGGTCTACTGATTAACCCTCCTGCACAATCTCTGCATGCAAGCAGCATTGGGACTTAGCCTTTTAAGCACCCTGCTGACAAATTGTCTAGATTTACAAATGGTTGACACCTTCATATTAATATTTTCAAGGCAGAACCTAAAAAAGAAAAATAGAGAGAGAGAATTAGCCTATTGGAGTTCTACCTGATTTCAAAGTTGAACCCAGAATTTCAAAATGTTCCAGACAGTATATTGCTTTGGGTAACACACTACTACTAAGCAAGACTTGTAAGAATTGAAGCTCTGCTTAGTGTTAAAGCAGCTCAGTACTTCCTACAACAGTGCTGTTTCTCGCATGACTCTGCCAAATGTGACTATGGAGCTGAAGATTCCCAAAGCAGGGGGGCCTGCTTCACAAGACTTCTTCTGGAACCTTCAGCCAAAAACATTTACCTGTTTCTAAGGAAGAGACAGGAGAAAACACAGGGGTTTTGCTCCTGCTGAAAAAATAATATATGAATAAGGTTCCCTTAATTAATTTGGTTGTGAAACAAAGCCTGGGATTAGGCAGGGAAGTTGTTCTGTGTCAAGGATAGTCTTTCAACTACACCTGTAAAAATCTGCTTATACTTGGCCCACCCAGACTCCTATCAAGAAAAAAAGGCTATTTAAGCAAGCCCAGCACGAACTGGAAGTTGGAATTGAACTGGAAATTTCCCTGCAGACTCCTATTCTCAGCTCACTGTAACAAGCAGCAAACATTTCCTGCAATTAAAGTATAAGAAGAGAACTTATAATGACACTTTTTATCTTCTGTGACACTTTGGCTTAAATCTGAAGGAGGGAAGCTGTGACTGGATACAGAGTCTGGAAGTGTGAGGACAGGGATCAGCTAGAGACTCAGAAGCAAAAGACTTTTTCTAAGAGGAATCAGGAGCCTAACTGGGCCTGCTTGGCCAAATACCAAGGATGGAAACAAATACAGCAGGCGGAGGAAATTGCCCAATGGAAACATGTGTGGGAGCAGAGAAAGGAAGGCAACAAAACGTTGACACATCCCTTCAGGGGCAAGAACAGAGCTTCAGACTGCCAAATCAGTTTGTCATTAGGAGCAAATTTACCACTTAACTTGCTTCACGACACGTGGAGGCATCTTCAGAGGTGTCTTCACCAACAACAGAAGCAACACAAGCCACAAGGTTGTATAAGAAATCCACCTTCCAGACAACAGGAACAAGGTATGGTAAGTTAATGCCTATTGGCAGTTGAGCTCAGGCTACTTAATACTGGAAAATTCTGCAGCAGAGGTAGTGAGAAAATTAAATTTCACTGGGAAATGCACAAACAAGGAGAGGCTAACACCTCCTTCTAACCCAGCATCTTGTCTCCCCATGTAGCCACGAGCAGATACCTAGGGAAGCATGAAGTAGCATTTCCCCCAATACATTCTCACAATCTCCAGCAAGATGGGAAACAGGATCTTCTTGACCCAAATCAAATGTCTTAATGCTGTCTTTCCTTTTTCTTCAACATGTTTACTTGATTACTTTCAGAAGCCCAGTCACCCTTAAGCATCCACAGTAAACTGGCCAGAGTACTCCTTTATCTGAAGTTACTCCCTTAAGTTGGTTTAAAGCCTGCTGTGGGCCAGTTGCGTTTAAAGCCCTAGTTCTTATATTAGGAAATGAGCAATCATCCCTTCTTCTGCTCCCCTCTCCATCCCATTTATCAGTTTACAGACCTTTGTCCTTTTATTTTCTGAATGATCTTCAGAGTTCTATCTAATCAGTCTTCATTCAAAAATAGCTCCTTATTGCTTTTCTTTCTTCCTCTTCCAGTCCTATGTCCTATTTAACAGAACACTGATCAGTATTAAGAACATAAATACACATACAATGCCCAAATATGAAAAGAAGATTTGTATTTTTCTGAGCAACTCTAAACAGTTAAGAAAATGATGGCTGCTTGCATCTGTGCCCCAGAGTCAGTGTTTTCATACCAGTATTACATACAAGCTTTGAAGAAAAAAATTTCAAGGGGAGGGAAGATAAGTATCCTTCTGGAAAAGCTCAAGAAGATATTTAATGTATAGCCCAGGTTCATGTAGTGAGGGAGCAAAGGAGGGTGGTTGCTCTGACAAGACAAACAAACAAAAAGAGCCTCCAAAACAAGAACAAGACATTTTAATTTGGTGCCAGATATCTTACTGAAAGTATCACTGAGAAAACAACTATGATTACTCAAATTTTAACAACTGTGTTCATTCTGGAGAGCTGAAACGGAGTCAGCCATAGTCAAGAGGCTAAAAGGAACAATAAATAAAAGCATGGATTGTAAAATAGCTTTGGTGTGTTTGGGTTTTTTTAGTACCAACATTAACAATAAAAAGCAGAATACAAACTCCAAACATTTAAGATATTGGGGCATGCATGTCTGTTTCCTTCTCTTTCTCCAAACATATTCAGCATCAATCAAGACCTCAGACAGAGCATATTGGATTAACCTTGCCAGTACCAAGCCATTCAAATAGCAACACTGTATCACGAGATATCAAATAATAGGGAAGTTTTCAAGCTTTTTCAGAAGACAGGGTGAAAATCAGAGACAAGTATTAGGCATGTTGAACCAGAACCTACTCTAACTCTTCTGCAATCCTGAACATTAGCCTTTACAGGCCTTGCGATCATGCAGGACCATCATCTTAACAAGCAAAATCTTGAACAAGTAGTGCTAAAAGCATTTGAGTGGGCTCTAGAGAGCCAGTATAACAACTCTTAGAGAGAGCAGATCAAGCAAAACAAAAAGATTATTACAGATTCCCTAAACAGAAATTAAATGCTAGCAGAATACCTTACAACCCTGAAAAAATAATGATCTCCAAAACAGGCAGCTTTTCACCAAAGGGCCAGTTTAGATCTTCATCTGTTTTCAAGAGTTACGTACATTTTCCGTCGCTGACAATGAGATCAGTCTTGGGTTCCAAGCACAGGTCCAGAAACCATTATACCAAACAACCAAAGCCGTCGGACACCAATTACACTGTAATGTCTGTTCCGGGGGCCAAATTCAACATCTTCCATTTGGCCAATGTATTTCCAGAAGTTCAGTAATTTTTTAAAGGATAGCAAACAAATACTGACTGCATCTTTTCCAGTGTAAATGTTTGCACAAATGATCCAAAAGTTCACAAAGTTCAGCTTCAGGAAATTTCAATCCACTAACTTCGCCGATCCAGAATTTTAAAAACTTACTTTAAACCTTTTAGAAAGGTTTGAAGAAAGCAGATGTAGCGTTTTCAGCAGGTGTGTTACTGTTACTGCAAAGGCCAGTGTTTGGGGAATGATTTACAGAAGTTCAAGTGATGGCCAGTGATAGGACAAGGGGCAAGGGGTGCAAGCTGGAGCAGAGGAAGTTCTATGCGAACCTAAGGAGGAACTTTGTCACTGTGAGGGTGGTGGGACACTGGGACAGGCTGCCCAGAGAAGCTGTGGAGTCTCTTTCTCTGGAGATGTTCAAACCCTGCCTGGATCATAGAATCATAGGGGTTGGAAGGGACCTCCAGAGATTATCAGGTCCAACCCCCTGCCCAAGCAGCTCCCCAGCTCATATTGCACAGGGAGGCGTCCAGACAGGGCTGGAATCTCTCCAGAGAAGGAGACTCCACACCCTCCTGGGCAGCCTGTCCCAGGGCTCACTCACCCTCACTGGGGAAAAGTTCTTCCCCATGTTGGTGTGGAACTCCCTGTGCTCCAACTTGCAGCCATTGCCCTTTGTCCTGTCCCCACAGACACTGAAAAGGGGCTGACCAATTCCCCCTGCATCCCATAATTAAGATAATTATAAACATTAATTAGGTCCCCCCTTAGTCTTCTCTTCTCAAGGCTGAACAGCCCCTGGTCACTCAGCCTTTCCTCACAGGGGAGATGCTCCAGGCCCTTCATCATCTTCGTAGCCCTTCTCTGGACTCTCTCCAGGAGATCCCTGTCTTTTTTATCCCAGTTCGCCCAGAACTGGACACAATACTCCAGGTGGGGCCTGCCCAGGGCAGAGCAGAGGGGAGGATCCCCTCCTGTGACCTGCTGGCCACAATCCTCCTGATGCCCCCCAGGATCCCATTGTCTCTCTCAGCCCCAGGGCACACTGCTGGCTCATGGCCACCCTGATTTCACTGTGCACTTTTTAAAAGTTCTCTACATGTCTAGTAGTCTAGTGCTCCATGCAGCAGCTCAAATAAAGACTATGAGATGATGATGTAAGTCTTGTCAAGAGGGGAAGAAGTTGACTACTGCAGGGAAAACTGCTGTGCTAACACCAACCTCTGCCAGAGGGAGCAGGATGTAAAAGCCAACGGGAGTTTCTCTCCACACAGGCAAACTGGATACTCATATGGAGAACTGTGGGCACACACTGAAGTGAAAAAATAATCATCCTTGGCATCTGACACTTAGAATACAAGCTCTGATAATACAGAAATATCAGGATACTACTTGCATTGCTACATAGCTAGGTGTTTTAAAGAGCATACCACCTCCCTTTAAATCAGACCATACAATTTTATATAAACCTCTGCACAAAAAAGACACTAAATGTACTACAGATCATGTTTCATAAACTGTGTAACAGATGCTTCATATTTATTTTTCTTTTATTCTTGTATAAGTCTTTACTCATTCCTAATCAAATGTTTATATGACTAAAATTTGGGTTAACTTGAAATTACGTGTTTTATTTGAATTTTTGAAAGCATGAAATGCCCATAGTTGTCCTGGCAGTATTTAAAAAAAACCAAAGTCATCCAGATATTTTCCAGTCCAATGGGGAAGACAGCAAACTTGAACGTGCTATATGGCAACACTTTACTAGTGGATGTACTGTTGTATCCAGCAATTAAAATCCACTATATTCTCATGCCTCCTAGGAAACAATATTGATCCTTCAAGAAGGATTGTCTAATACAAATCAATATACACAAATAAGATACGTTATGAGGAAACAAAATATATTAAGAACATATCACAAAATACATCATATATATCTGTATTTCTTTTCTGCAAGTAAAGAAATTAAACTGATCAAAATGAAATTAAGTCTATTTGTCAGTTTTGAAAAAAAGTAAAAGCAAGGAATCCTTCTAGCATGAGGATTTAAAAATAGAATTTAACTGAAAAGTACCAAATTATTTAAGGCATGTATGGCACAAGGGAACCTTTTCTCAAGTCAACCTGTCTTGAAACTTTAGATGCCAGTGCACGTTCGTAAGTTCAAAATCACCAAACTAATTTCTCCAAGAAGTTTTTCAATGACCACTGGTACCTCACAGAGTAACACTAAGAAATTTTTTGCAGCATCAGTTTTCACTTCAAGAACTCAGGCTAAAAAGCTTATCAGTAGGCCACCACAGCACGTGTTGGCTAAGTGTCACTGAAATGACAAGCAGACTTCAAGGAAATACACGATATCACGCAGCTGTGACATTCTGCCTTCTATTGTAGAGTCTAATGCTCTTTGCCAGGCTATGGCACCTGCAGCAAAGGGACCTACACAGCAGGTGCTGTTTAAGTCATCTAACCTGATCATCTACCATACACTCAACTTTCCGTTTTAGAGTTGTTGGGCCAGGTCCACCAGCCTGTATTGTTCATAGCTGTGGGAAGTCAAGCAATGACTTAATATTGTTAATATTCTTAACATTACAAATATGACAAATTTCAGAGAAAAGTGCCCAATCAAAGGAGAAGGATCCGTGCATGTGTCTGTCAGGATGCCTGTTCATCTGCTTTCCAACTGCTTGTAACCAGCATGCTCCAGAGGACCTGAGTTTGCACCTTGGCTTCAAGCTTCTGAATAGCCCTGCTCCACTTAGACCTCCTTGGACCATGCCACTAAGCTCTTCCAGGTGATGTGCCTATCACAGTGTTGTCTAAAACAAATCTATTTCACTTGCAAACATAACCCACCTACAAATTACAATTTTTCAAGAGATTTCCCTCTCTAGATGTTGATGAAATGTAGTAAAAGTAAAAAAGATGATGATGTTGTAATGATATAAAAACATCAGAGAGTTCTATCTGTGCCATACTCTTTCCAAGGAGGGTACAAATGCTTTGGCCATAACCCAATTAAGTGCATTGTACCATTTCAGCAGATAGGAAACCACGTCCCATGCCAAAGTCCATCACCACGTGGCATTTCTACAGCAATACACATGGTAATGCCTGCAATCCCATGAGCGCAGCAAAGAAAAAACAGAAGCTCCCAAGCTGTAAAGTTCAAATCTAGACTTCCCCCAAATTTAAAGATAGCTGAAGCCAGATAATGTTTCGACACAATAGAAGGTTTGGAGCCAGCAGCAAGTTTTGTCTATACAAATAACCGTTTGTGAAATGCAAACCAAAGCTTTCATGAACTAGGCTTTGGTTTGATCCATGAGCAAGATATGGACTAGCCACAACGGTTCAGATACCCAAAGACTGGGTCAAGACTTACTTGATCCAAAATGTGCAAAAACTGACACTGATTTGCTCTGTGGTGCAGCTGACCCAAAGAGCAAAACATCCACTTAGGATGAATGTGAATATTTTGTCTCTCTTTGTTAAAGTTCATGCTTGTAATGTAAAAATTGGCCATGTGGCAGACTCCACAACAATTAGAAAATTGTTCCAATAGTAATGAAAAATGCACATATTTCTAATCTAAACTTATTCAGGTCCCAACATGCAATCACTGGATCTTCTGACAGCTTTTTCTGCTAGACTGGTGGTCCCAATTTACAAGTTTTGTTCACCTTATAAGCATGGATCAGGAATGACTGAAGTTCCCATTGAGGTTCTCATACTCAGAATAAACAATAAGAACAGAAATCATACATATCTCTGAATCACTCCTCAACCCTGACATTTGTTTTCTGATCAGCTTTTGACTATCCAACCAGAATTCTTGATGCCTGGGCACACTAAAGCCCACTGCATCAAGACCAAGTAAGATGTGCCATGAGATTCCTTTGCTTATCTGTGTACGAATATCACATAACTCTTTGGCCACAGCAGTAGCCAGAAAGCAGTGATCAGACGTTATCCATTTTGATTCCCAACTCCTGATTCATTTCTTCCAAGTCAAGAGACCCCTCTCCTGTAATTACAGCTGTCCCCTTGGCTAGTAGATGTAGGAAGTATTTGGCCATATTCAGACATACTATTTGTTGCATCCAGATTTTCCTTTCTCATTAATCACTCCACAGTCCTTATGCCACTATTATACCATCAATAAAGCTTTTACATTTTATTCCAGCACATTCATATGGAGAAATGGTAGACATAAATGCTAATGCCAATTAACTGGGATTAATAACTTTTGCAGATACTATCATGCTAATGGTTGTGGAGAAAGATGGTATTTTCACCAGAATGGGGACAACAACATGACCTCAGAAACTTTTCTAAAACTCTAAAACCCTTGAGCCATATAGTTTGCCAAGTTCTAAGGTCAGAATCTCCCAATTGAGGAGAAGATATGGAACAAGACAGGCACTGAGAATTTTACAAAGTTCTCAGGTTACTTTGTCATTCTTCCAATTCTCCTTTTCCATCCCTCCATCCAACATTATGGGATGAAACCATCTGAAGGAATGAGCTGGAAAAGTCTGAAGGATAACTTGAAACTCTTCTTGGCCTCTGGAAAATTCTGAAATCCCTCCTATTTAATTACACCACAGCTTGTATAACACTTTGGCTGCACTTCCTCCTCTGCTTTGTTTTGTTTGTGTTACTAAGAATATTTGCATGAAAACAGGATATTTGTTTATTAAGAATTCATCATCTCCTGCTGTGTATTCCCCACTTTAAGTCATATTTCTTAACATTTATTAGCAGAAGGAGACCATAAATCCCGTTTCCCGTAAATATGCCTAATAATAAGATGAGCAAAGAAACTAAAGTGCACAAATTCAGGAAGAAGGAAAGAAAGAAAGAGTAAGTCAGAAGGGGAGAGAATAGATGATACATACTATATAACTTGTGTTTTCCAGAGGCAATGGCCTAAAATGCTCCCCATGCCACATGAACTTTTCTTCAGTATTTTTTTATCCACCCGTTCATTCTCAAGCAGTCGCTCCTCAAAATTGGGCAGACACCCATGGAAGTCCTACCTTGTCATCAGGAATCCAGTGAATAACTCCCCCTTGCTCCCTTTAGTTCCACTGATTTTCTCTAAAAATAATGCTAAGGAAGAGGAGGAAGATGCAACATGGGAAAGTACTATTCACATTGCCCACACTGCTGGCACCCTAGATACGGAGCAGCAGCAGAAAAGAGTTAAGGGCCTGCCAAGAAAGAACTAAACAAGCCTCAAGTACAATCTTAGGTTTAACTTCATACTGTCGTCTCATTTATCATTTTCTTTCAAAATATGGTTTGCATTTCCAAGATGTACTAGATTGATAGATTCTCACACAACTGAACATGTTTACAATTTTGCAGCCTTTTTTTAGCTCTAAAATCTGCTAAGATCTACAAGTAGTTGGCTGGAGAAAATGAATGAGGACCTACTCTGAAGTGCTAAGAAATAGCCCAAAGTATTAACATACACATTACACACCCAAAGGATTTCTACTTACCTCTTTGCAGGATGAAAATGGAGATTACACACAGTCACTAACCATTTTCAGGGCTAAGCATTTATAAACCTGGGGACATTTTTCTTCCAAATAGCAATCTAGGCATAAGAGAAAGATGTAAGAAAAGGTCTGGGAATGATTCTACAACTCTGGCATACAGTACAATCGGTATCATGTGATCATATGTTCAGAGATGTTAAGCAAACAAAACCATCAAAAAATGGGACAAATACTGCCTTTTAGAAATCAAGCAATAAGCTTCCTTCAGTGTTAAAACACAACTATCTATGCTAGTCCCAGCTAGCATAAAGCCAAGGACTCACTCAATAGCACTTGAAGTGCTGCTCTGAAATTTTATCTCAGAATTAATATCTTTTATTGGTTTCAGAAGAAACTGTTCTGACATGTTGTACCCTTTTCTTTTCTCCTTTGCTTTCTTGAATCTTTACTTGGTTTTGCCTGAAGTTAGATTCAGGCTCATTTGTCCTTCTAGCTCCAAACCACATGTTTTTACTGACATAGGGATGAATTCTGCAGCTATACTAAACTCAACCTGTGAAAGTTTCCCATATACAACAAAATGAGTCCTAAAATTCTGCCATTTAAGACTCTGGCTGGCACGGGAAGCTTGACAAGAGAAAACAAGAATCTAGGCAGTTACATATCAGCCCAAATATCTCAGTGAGGTAACTCTGCGCTTGCTTTCATGTGATGTTCGTTAGCTTCCTGAGGTCTAGCCAAAGTGTTATCATGGACCAAATTTCAAGTTAAGTTTTTCAACATTCCACCTCTCTCAGTATCAAGTGCTAAATGCCAACGTCCCTATGTTTGAAAAACATGAATTAACGCACTCCCTAGAAAGGTCAATTGTTAGAGATAGGCTTACGGTCCAAAACAATGAGGCTTTCATCTTTTTGCCTCCCTACACAAAGAACAAACCACAATTCCCAGCAAATAAGCAAGTATTTTTTTCTAACTGTGGTGGTTTTGGCCCTGGCTAGAGGTCAAATGCCCACCAAGCCGCTCACTCACTCCCCCCTTCAGCCGAAAAGGGGAGAAAATACATTTTTTGAGGCTTAGGCCCTGAGATAAGGACAGAGGGATCACTCTCCAATTATTGCAATGGGCAAAACAGACTTGGCACAGAATAAAGGAAAGTGATTTATTACTACTACGACTAACACACCCAGTGAACCGGAACGAGATAAGAAGTGCCCAGGCCTTAAAGCGCCTTCCCCTCACCCCTCCCCTTCTTAGCAAACTGAAACTTCATCACGATTTTACTCCCTTCTTCCCCCCCAACATGGCACAGGGAGGGGCAGGGAATGGGCAGTGGGGTTCCAGCAGTACAAGCTGCTTTCCTTCCCCAGATCTTAACACTTCTACTTCCCCCCACCCCTCACCTCTTAGCACCCTTGACTTTAATCATCAGTTCGCTCCCTTCTTCCCTCCCATCGCAGCACCAGGAGGGGCAGGGAATGGGGAATGGGGGTTTTCAGTCCATTCCGCCCGAGCTGTCTTCTGTCTCAGCTGGGGGGGTGGGCATTACACACACACACACACACTCTTCCTGTGGGGTCCCACCCACGTGAGAGTCATATCCACGAACTTCTGCAGCGCACATCCTTTCCATCTCCTCACCACAGTCCTTTCCATCTCCTCACCATAGGCCTCTCAGCAGGACTCCCTTCCATAGGGTTCTGACATTCGGGCCCAGACTCCCCCAGCCTGGCTCCCCACAAAGTCACAAGTCCCTGGTAAACCTGCTGAGGCGTGGATCAATCTCTTCACAGGATATAGATGTCTCTGCTCCCCATCCTCATCCATGGGCTGCGAGGGGACAACCTGCTCCACCATGGTCGTCACCACAAGCTCCACATTCTTTCCCCGCCCCGTCTTTTGGGCCTGGCCTTGGCTATTGGTGCAGCTGGTCACATCTTCCCACTCTGCGTTCCGGTGGCAAAGTGTGCCAGCCAGCAGGTTTTTTTTCTCCTATATGTGATTCACAGAGGCGCTGTGAATCCATCTCTGATTGGTCAGAGGTAACTTTGGCCTTGAATTGGCTGATGTTTACTGTCTGGAACTCGCAGAAAACTGTAACTGCTGCTTTGCAAAAGCCGTCTCAGCAGCACAGCTACAGCAAACTGCAACACTAATAATGCATCATTCTTTTGGTTTCTTATGTGTGAAATCAACACTTTCATAAGCAATAGTAGCTGACAGGCTTGGTGCAAGAAAATAAATCCCTTTCTTACTGGAAAACTACAAACACTAGGGAAATAAACCAGAGCACAACAAAGCACAGGCTAAGCACCTATAAAACACCTGAAAACTAAGCACACATACAACTACAATCCATATTCCATGAACATCGTTCTCCATTATTTGGTCCTGTAGTACCCTTTATTCAGCATCACACCTACTTCTCCCATCATGCTCAGTTAATCAAATGGTCACACTGAGACACAAATACCAAAGACTGCTGACAGGGAGACAGCACCTGGGATGAGCTCCCCTTGGGAGGAAACCCAGGTAAATAGACACAAAAGGTGTCGCAGTGAATTCCAGTAGCTACCCCAGTACAGAATGCTGGGTCACAGTTTAAAAGCTTGCAAAAACCTACCTCCTCCAGAGATGAACTGTGGGATGCCTTCTCTTATTCCATTTCTTCCCTTCAGGAGGGATGAGGACAAGACTGTACTGACAGTTTCTTACCTTTAGTGGTCTTACCACACTCACTAGGACATAGGCAAAGAGGTACAAGCTAAAACAACATGAATCGCTCAAATTTTAATCAGAGACTTGACTACTTGCCAAACCATCCCAGAATTGGTAAGGAATCAAAAGGTCTTAAATCACATTTTAAACACAGGCTTTAAATCATGTGGACTTTACATTTATAATAAACTACATGCCTTATATTTTTTTATATAAAACTCCATCAGTAACAACTCAAGCCAAACACTCGCTAAAACCAAATTATTCCCATGACTAGAAATGCAGGTTTTTTCAACTGTATTAGAACAGAATTTGAACAAAAGAAGTCATAGCACTACTCCATAATTGTAACTGGCAAATATTAGAGACAAAAAATTGTCAGTCTCAGATACCTGCTGTGAGACTCTACTACTAAAATACAATGCACTTACTCTCAGAAGCAATGAGACTGCACAAGTTCCTCTGTGGATAGACTGAATAATCCTTATTTAGGATAATCTCAGCTTTACAACTCTTGCTGTTTTCCATTGTAAGGATACAAAGTGCTAGCTATTACATCTGACGTGTCTTGTTGGGAATTGGGGACCTGCATGACATATGTTAAATATAAATATAATATTTTGATATTTCATATTTTTCTTGGATTAACCTATGCATTTGCCTTGATGCCAGAATGAGAAGAAAATTAAAAAGTATTTAAGGACATCCTGGTCTCAAACCATTTCAATTACAATCCTGAATGTTTTCTCATTACTTGACTCCAGCAAAAGGAGACCAACATGGTTCATGCAGTTGTGGAAGTAGGTGCCGTATTTTATTTCAGAAAGATTAACAGCCATCATAACCTAAGAACACAGATTCCTTTGCACCGTGACATGAACGACAGAGATTACGGCTATGACACAGGCCAAGATATAAGGACACAAATTTTTGCCTGGATGCTCAGCCACAACCTCTAGAACAGCATCAAGCCACCAGTATATTAAACCCAGACCTTATGGCAGGATCTGTTAGCACAGACTCCTAATTTCTGTGTGGCATCTCATTAAGTACAATGGGTCCACACATTGGATGAGAGTTCAGTGCAAGATCAGAGCTTTGATTGCAAGCATTTTGTGGCAACAAGGTTGTCTAATTCTACGTTTTATAAAGTGCTGTGAACATCTATAAAGCTATATAAAAGCATAATAAATAAAGTGACAATAGAAGCAATAAAACAAACGTAAGGCTAGTGGAGGCAAGCAGTCAGTAGAAAAACAGCAGTGTTGCATGCAGTAACTAACTACCATATATATTGAGAGAGCGAGCTACTGGAAACCATACAGGTCACATCTGACAGTAAAAACACCTCTTCCATGCAGCATACTCATCCTAATATTTTGCCAGGTTTATGTTATTTTCCTATGCCATTAAACACTGTCTAATCTGTGTGCATAGTACATCCCAGCTTAATGTGTATCAGCCTTTTTTACCACCTAAAATATAATCCAGAGAGCCTGGTATCACCCAACCCAGGTAGGATTTCCTCTATATACAATTCTCAAAGTGACTAACAATATTTGACTGTAGAGATGGACAGTCAAAGAAACAGGGATGTTACTCATTGAACATCCATTCAGCCAATGAAAATAGCTTCTCCTTGGTGGTTTTACTACCTCCATATTTGCACACAGTGGAAGATTTAGCAGGGAGAATGAATCTCTTTGTTTATGATGACCAGGTAGAGAGAGTCTGCACTTCTTCTGCAATGATCTAGTCACAACCTACCAACTTTTTTGTGAATATCCATCACTTGGCTCAAATTCAGATCCGCTCCCCCAATACTTTTCACAACCACGTCAATCAAATGCATAAGGAGTCAACAGTAGAAGTTCAGAACTTGACAGTGATTTCTACGTACAAGAAACAAATGTGTGTCTCTTCACCTGAAGCAGTATTTCAGCCAAGAGCTCCTTGAAGCTGGCAGAGCTCCTTTAGCCAGTTGAGGAAACCTGTACTGGCACATGTAAGAAGGGAATGTTTGTTTTATTTATGTTAGATATGAGACCAAAGAGAGATTCTGATTCATACTTAGAATTTCCCAGTGTTTGGAAATGCTGTTCCAGTGTTTAAAGTTTTTACCTCTGATCTGTCTCGAATCAAGGCATATGTGTATACTTCAAATCAGATTCTACCAAAAACTCACTTAAATATTTAATGGAGAACAGAGTAACTTTAATTCTGTGGGGTTTTTACACCTTCCTTTCCTTTCTTACCAGTGGTACAACGGACACAGATAAACTGGAGGGATTTTCCCTAATAAGGATTTTCTTCTTTAAGACAGCTTCAAGTTTTTTAACCGTTCAAAATCACATTAGAAAAAATGGCAATACAGACCCCAAACTCTGGGTACAAAGGTGTAATTTCAGAAGTTGAAGCTGGAATCTTCCAAAAAACAACTGTTACCTGTAGCAACACATTTTGAGAGGAATGGGTTTTGTGGCCCATCCAGAGTATTTCTGACCCCCGTATAATCAGGCCTGGGGAAGCTAGCAGAGGCATGTCAGTATGCAGTAACAGGAGAGCAGATGTCTGTGAGAACAGGAGGTTGCAAGAAAATCCATGAGATAAACTGCAAGAATGTTAACAACTGGCTTAAAAAGGAACAAAGTGACTGTGTAGTCTTGACCAATTATTAGCAATAGTGAGCTGCATGTAAGGCAGGTGAACAGCACATCTAACCAATAGCAATGTAATGTAACCTGTGCAGTGATATAGAAACCTATATAAGCTGTGTGTGTGTTTCAATAAAGGAGCTCAGCACTCGATCACACTGATCCAAATTGAGTCCACAAAACTTCGGCTCTGGCAGTTACCAAGGATTAAACATGCACAAATACATTAGCATGCACTGCAGACCAACAGGAAGAGTTCCTAAGGGTGAAAATTTGCTGCTGATGACCTGAAGTCCACAAAAAAGCATTTAAGGGGCAGGACTGTGGGGCTTTCTGATTTTTATTTGTTTGGCTGCTTGTTTGTTAAACTTTGGACCACTCAGATCCCATGGCCTGAAAGTCCTATAGCAGCTGGAGTGTATTAGACACAATGATGTAGTGCGTCTTACAGCATAGTTTCATCTGAAAGGAATCCAGTTCATCTGCTCCAAGATGCATATCAAAACAAGGTAAATGGGGATAACTGGGTGATTCTCTTGAAAAGAGTGCTCCAGAGCTGAACTAAAACATGGAGGTAGATGCTTCCTGTCCAGAGTCTTTGGGAAAAACATTGCAATGTGGAGAATGGCAGACCTCACTGACCCACAGGACCTTTTCTAGTGGTCTGTGGGGCCAACACTATCATTTGTATGGCCTTCTTATGAAAAAAAAAATACCCTGATAATGTATCAACTGGTCTAGCTTCATCAACAGGTCTGCTACATAAATGCAAATGAAAACAAGAGACAGTTGAAGCAACTATGAAATGAATAAAGCGACCAGTTACATAATCCTTCTGCTAGGCTACAATGACCTTATATAAAAATCTGAGAAATCTTACCCTAAGTGATTCCTATACCATTTCCTTTCAAGCCTCCTCAAAAATGATGTGTGTTGGCTCCAGTGTTATGGCAGGAGACTGCAGGTTTACCTTGATTTACTTAGCCTAATCAGAAAGAAAAAAATTTAAAAATGTTTATATTCAAGCAATCTGACATAATGAAGTACGTTGTATGTTAATGCCTGTAGGCATTCGTGTGTAAATCCAAAGGTAACAATGAAGGCTTTTTTAAAAACTGAAGGAAAACTAAAAATTTCTCTATAAACCCTTTTCTGTAAAATCTAAACATCTGCTTAAGATCCCACTGCAGTAACACAATACGTCTGCAGCTTTCATAGTTATGAATAAATGCATCTTAAAACACAATATTGTAAAATCCACTCCTCCTCCTCCATTTGCCTGCCAAAATCAGAGTTAAAAAATCTCTGACCTGGGTCCTCTAATCAGTTTCTGGCCCTCTTGCCTCCAGCGGGAGCTGCAAAGGTGGAGGGACCTGGCAGCAGCCTGCGCTGCTCCCTCCTCTTGCTGCAGAGTCCTCGCTGGCACACGCGTGCCAGACCCAGCAACGTGTTATGCTTCCCACTGTCAGCCCTGACAAAGGAGGAGGTGTTGGAGGAAACAGGAGACACAGTCGAGCTGTGGCCAAGGCAGCAGAGCTCGGGCAGGGGATCCACTTAGAGGATGGAAACAGATCTGTGCAGCTCAAACCTTCCATCATTTCTGTTTGGCAAGCAAGAATCACAAGCAGCAATGGCACCTGGAGTCAAAAATCTCTGCCATTGAGAAAGCGTTTCTGATTTGTCATGCTACAGTCAAAGATATTCCTCAAACAGACCATCAGGGTACAAGAACATGGGAATTTTTTTCAGCGTAATTCATTCTATTAAAAAGAAGAGCTTATATTATACTAAATGTTATGTTGAAAAGAACAGGTGTGCCAACCCAGAGCCTCAAATCCAATTAGAAAAAACTAGTAGTTACATTTGAGCATCTTTCTGCCCAGGTTGTGCTTTGTGAATGAAATACCAATCTCCTCACAATGTTCTTCAAACATATTCATCTTACAAATACATAGGCAAAGGGAAAACAATACTTTGTGCTTTGTTTGTATGCAAGCAAGGAACAAAAAGGAAGCTGAAACAAACCTGTATTTTCCTTATTTGTGAGCTAGATTAAAAATAAATTTAATTCAATGTTCTTACAATCACAGAATCACAAGGTTGGAAAAGCCCTTTAAGATGATCGAGTCCAACCGTTCCTGTCCTGTGCTAAACCATCTCCCTGAGCACCTCATCTACCTGTCTGTTAAACACATCCAGGGATGGTGACTCAACTCCCTCCCTGGGCAGCCTGTTCCAGGCCCTGACAACTCTTTCAGTGAAGAACTTTTTCCAAATATCTGACCCTGCCCTGGCACAGCTTAGTGCCATTTCCCCTTGGCGAAGAGACCATCGCCCACCTCTCTACAGCCTCCTTTCAGGTAACTGTAGGTGGTGATAAGATCTCCCCTTAGCCTTGCCTTCTTAAGGCTAATCATCCCTCCCCCCAGTGAAACAAGAACTATGGTCCTTCTTACCTAGGACTGTGAAGCAAGTCTGTGGAACTATTTTAAAACTCTAGAGTTTTAAAGCCTAATTGAGAATTGGCTTCGTCAATGACATTTCTGTACATTATTTCATGGATCATAGACGTGCACCCAGGCAAAAGAATGGAAAGATACTTTGTTTGATGTTTAGTATCAACACACCTTGTGAATATCAGGGTATTCTGTTCTAAGAAGAAACATCCTTAAGTTTGGAAGGCTTTTTAGCTGAATCCTTTTTGTTTATCTGTGATAAATTACTTCTAATTAGTTACTTAGTATGAATTGTAGAGTTATCAACTCTAAATGAAAGGGCACCCCCCGCCCCAACCTGGTATTTTTCCAGGGGTGGGGGTATTTCTTTATTGTGATCTACTTCATTCTCTTTCATGTAATTTTCTCCTGGTAGAAGACACTGCCAAGTATTTCAAAACTCTTTTGGCAACTAGTGAAATAATTTGGACAGAGTACATTGCAATTAGACTATTTGGCAGGTTTCGTATTTTGGATGCTGATGAGAAGAGTATCAGTTTTAGTGTACTTGACCAGTTCATTATTTCAGATAATTTCCTGCCACACAGCACCATTACTACAGATTGCTTGCTTGAAAAATCAGCAAGACAACACATCCTGATCTCTATGGCTTTTAAAGTGCAGATAACATTAAATTAATCAGGTTTTGTCCCATCTGCCACTCTTATTTCTCTCCTTAACCTTCTGTGTCAGAAAACTGTTTCTTCCTCTTCAGAATGTAGGATCATGTCACTTATTATGCAAGCAAAGGTTGCAAACCACACGGAGGAACACATTTGCATTGCTGTCATTAGAAGCCAAATTCAATCATTCTCTCTTTTGTTTGGCTTTGGCACCACAAAAATCCACATTCGTCCCAGTAAGACACATTTTTTTCGGTGGCAGAGGGGTGAGGATGAGGGTTGTGACCTTATGCAGGTTTCAGCACTCCAGAAGCTGTACAACATTTTTATTGGATCCTGTTCTAAATTTGTGTCAGCACTTCTTTTATAAATTCTTATTTTGAAATGGATTATAAACTGCTCATAAAAAAATCCATCCTAGACTAAAGGTCTATTTTGTTGTATTGGGAGCGTTAAGTACCAGACTTGATGATTTGGTCTTTCTAGACATAAGATTACAAACAAAACACACCTTGTGAGAGCTCAGAAACATTTAACCAGTCAGAGACTTGTTCTCTTTATTCTTTACAGTTTCAGGCTGTTTGCTGGAGTTTTTATTTCCCCTACATAGCTTTTCCAATAAAAACTTCCAATGAAACCATCAGCAACAGACCGCAATGTGAGACATGCCATTATGCACATTTCTCCCCCCGCTAGGAAAAGCCATAATGGTTTCTGTTATTTCTTCCTCACAGAGTTATCACCGCCTGAGAAAAAAACCCTCATAAAAGTAAATTAGGGTCAGAGACCACTGAGGTGAAAAAGGGGTCAAGATCTCTCTCCTCATGGTCAGGGAGAGGGGCTTTTCTTAAACTTTCTAAATTGTGTTAGTTCCCAATAGAATAAAGTTGCATTTTTACCTGCCAGCGTAGACACCACTGCGCAGGAATCGGCACCTGGCTTGCCAGCATCCTCGGTTCCCCAGCATCCTCGGTTCGCCGTGGCCGTCTCGAACACAGGCTATGATCCTTTCTGCAAGGGAAGCTGTATTGAACAGACCTTCATAATAAGGTTAGGAACTAGGAGACAGTTTTACAAACGTAGCTTTTTACCCCTCCTTCGTTTTCCTGTCCTAAAAAAGGAAAACTTGGTCCACTAGCCACTATAACCAGTGATTTCTCCAAAATTGCCTCACTGCCAATGATCTCACGTTGGAGAGCAACCTAAGGAAGCAAGCTCAACTTTCTCAGTGTGCTGCTTCATCACAGAGTAGCTTCACTGTTTGCCTGTCAGTCCTCCACATGCTATTAAGTGCCATCAGTATATTTCCAGGAAAACACACATGGCTCTCGCTGCGAGCTGCATATTCCCTGCTCCCCCAAATGTGTCTGATCGACAACACCACAGTACACAGAAGTCATGCACAAAACCTCCAGGAATCACCAGCTGCCTCTGTGAGTCCTCAGAGAGAAGGAGGACAAGCACATCTCAGCAATTTGAAGGTTCAAGGCTTGTATGAACTTCAAGGACAAAACATTTAGAAGAACAAAAACTGGAATACACTACAGTAAGCGGACAGCAATGACTACACAGTTTTGTAAGAAACAAGAACCACCACCCACCTCCCCTGAAGAATGCACAATGCTGCTCACAGAGTTGCACTGAGTTTAGCTTTCTGGAAACAGTAAGCTGGAGCCATGTGCCGCAGGGAGAGCATCCGCGCGGTCTCTGGTGGTGGCGTTTTCATGATCATCGCAAATCATTTGATGCGAGTGTTCCTAGCAACGTTGGTGGCTGAGTACTGCAGAAGCTGGGTAACGCTCCACTGATGACTTGCAGAAACCCTTGTATATTTATATCTGCAGCAGACCATCAAATCCAAGACGCGCTTTGGTCAGTTTAACAATTACCCTGCGAAGTAAAGTAGTGCTGCTGTTATCGAGGATGCCTAATGACTTAAATTAGCTTTCATTCCCTGGGGTGACAGATGGGTTTGAACATTATGCAGAATACATTACTTCCATAATGGGATCGTGACTTGTTATTGATCTCTATTGCTTTCATCACCACATTCACATCAGCTATTTATGTCAATCTTAATAACTGGTTACACTCATATCAGCAGCGGCTACATGAGGATTTTGGATTTCAAGAAAGCTTATGAATCTTGTTCACTGTATTCCATGCTTTGTTTCATCAACTTTTTTATGGCATTTGCTTCTTAAAGTAAAGCAAAGAAACTTTTATTCTTGTTATTAAATATTAACACCCCTCTTCATTAAAACTCACTGATTTTATTTGCTCACCTTTGGTAAGGGAGTGGTTTCCATTAACAGCATTCAGATCCTAGGGAGCTGGTAGGATCTTGGATTTCAAATCAGCACCATCACATGCAATTGCTAGGAGAAAATCCACCCCTTTAAGGCAGATACGTTCATAAGGGGTAAGCCCTACAATTCTAAATATGCACATACATACTTGTAACATTTCCCACTGAAGACGCAAATCCTGGCTAGACCCCAAAGAATGCAGAGAAATTAAAAAAACAATACAAAACAATGTAAAATGAATTTCTTAACTTTCATCCATGTTTTCAGCTTTCTTGTTTAAATGAGGATAAGCCAGGCTCTTCATGAAATACATAAGATTTGTGTCTCAGATACCTGCAAGGATTTGGGCCTCCATTCTCTGTACCGTTTCAGCTCCTTATGTTCAACTTTTTTTCCTCCTGCAATATGTTCATAACCAGAGTAATAGAGCTGGCACTGCAGCAGTTTTCAAGAGCTTTCCTTTTTTCTTCTGCTCTCCTTAAATCCAAGCACATAATTAAAAGTAAACAATTGTATCATATATTCTGCATATTGTAAATAAATTAAAAAAAAAAGGAATCCCTCACACATACAGACAGTCACTAGTGGGACCTGGAAGCATAAATCACAAACAATGGCACATTCCCCAAGAAGACTAATTCTCCAGAAGACTGGAGGTGGGAGTCAAAACTTCAGCTTCCTTCAGTGAATGAAGGAAAAGCACATTTTTGCTTTGTTTTAGTTCATAAACACCTAAGCAACAGTGCTCATTTCTAGGGGTCACTTCATTCTCCAAGGAAAAGAATTTTATTCTGCACAAAAAAGCCCCCACGATCTAAGTGACTGCAAGTAGAAAATGAAGGTAAGTTTTAGAGACTGTTGCACAGCTGGGAGCACAAAATCCCTACTTACTGTGGGGAAATAAACAACAGAGCACATGAAGGCAGGCTATGCATGAAAGCAAATTACCTATTTATGCACTTGAACAATTATGAAATGGGCTTACACTAGGTGATCTCTGTAGCTAGTACAAATACACAGTCGAGTTTATATGCATTTTTTATGACCCCAAGGATCACAGAGTTCCAACCCCCTGACACAGGCAGGGACACCAACCTCCAGGCCTGGATCTAGACAAGGTTGCCCAGGGCCCCATCCAACCTGGCCTTGAACACCCCCAGGGATGGGGCACCCACCCCATCTCTGGGCAGCCTGTTCCAGCCCCTCACCACTCTCTCTGTAAAGAACTTCCCCCTAATATCTCATCTAAACCTTCCTTCCTTTAGCTTCAATCCATTCTCCCTTGTCCTGCCATTATCTACCCTATTAAAAAGTTGATTCCCATCCTGTTTCTCTGCTCCCTTCAGGTACTGGAAGGCTGCAATGAGGTCCCCCCGCAGCCTTCTCTTCTCTAGGCTGAACAAGCCCAGCTCCCTCAGCCTTTCTTTGTAGGGGAGGTGCTCCAGTCCTCTAATCAGCTTCTTGTCACTTTCTCCTTATGCACTTGTACTTCTTTTCATCCATGTCTGCACCAAGGTCTGCTAAATGAAACACAAGAGATAGGATGTATTCTATTACCTTTCAGACAATGTATCACAACACTGTTGTTACATTATGCCATGAGACATAAACAAAATAGACAGAAATGAACTGAACGCTGGTTCACTGAGCTCAGTGGCATCAGCCAAACCTGGCATCAAACCCAGACTGGTTCAAAAGCAAACTTTCAAATTGAAGAGGGGGATAAATGATTAGTCATCCTCTCTCTATGGAAATAGAGATGCTAATGTAGTCTACTGTAGATGACCTTTGCCGAGTCACTGTAATTCTGAAACGCTGTGTCTTTATTCAGCTAAAAAACCCACACATAATTCTGGCTGTAAACCCACGTTCCTTGGGAATATTTTCATTTCTGTCCCAGCTGAGTATTTTTGGGTTCAATGTTTTAATTTGTTAGGCTGACAGGAGTTAGCTCAACCTTGTCCTTGCTCTGTCCACTGGACAACACAGCTCTGCAGCTGTTATGGTAAGTATGAGGCCCTTGAATGAACGTACACCACAACACAACACAACACATCCTCCCCCTGTCTCTAATCCTGATCTGCCTCTCTTCACTTTAAAGCAACAGGATCCTATCTTAACCATTCAAGAATTAACATAACAAATTTCTCTCCCCTGCGCCCAGGTTCACTGCTTTTTTTAGCTAGTCTGTCCATGTTCAGCATCACTGCCTCTTCCTACGCCAACAATGCTGCAGCAGTGTGTGACTGTGCTCCCTTACTCTATCCAGAGGTGAGATGCACGTTGCAGAATGCTGAGGAAATGCACCACAGTGCCCACAACGTGTTGAAACATGCAAGCTCCTTGTCTCCTAAGGGAGTATAGCATGCAAGTACTTCTTTGTGCATTTTATAGAAGAGCAATGCCCAATTTCTCTGGAAAAGGGCTAAACATAGCTGTGTCTCATTGCAGACTCCTCGAAGACTGTGCTATCTAATCCAGTGACAATATTTAAAAGAGTACATGCTAAAATGTCCAGAGAGGAAAGTAAAACGTGTGGCATCCACATGCAATTCTGTTCCCCCAACAGGCAAGGATGTAAATGTCTGTGTTCCAAAGCAGTTGAAAAGAATGGCCCAGGATCAGGAACCTGAAGTCCCAATGCCTGCCATTCTCCCTGTAAGACTTCAAAACACACGCCTCCCTCAACAGGGATTAACTGGAGATTAGTTCTTCTGAACTGAGACAGAACTTCATACAAGTATCGACTGAATATCCCCTGTAGCTGCAACAGATTAATGTGAAATGGCAGACCTTGGAGAAAAAATACAGAATGCTTTTCAGTAGATCTGTATGCCACGGGCTTTCTATCTAGCCAGGCTCTTCAAAAAACAGACCCCATTCACTAACCACAGCAGGAGTCAGTAAAGTTGACAAGCATACTCAAGACTGCCTCATGGTAGAGGGAGGTACCCTTCCCTCTGCTTCAAGCAAACTACAAGATCCTCTTTGCAAAACACTGGATGAACTGAGTTCTGCTGAGCAGGGGATAAAGGAAGTATTTCTCTCTGCTCACATGCAGGTAGAAGGCTGGAGCAGTTCAGATATTTTGCAGGCAGGGTTCATAAGCAAAAGAAAAATAAAGGAAATCAGTATGCTTATGTCTCTGTGTGCCCTCTGTCTAATCTACCCACTGCCATAGCATCAGCTTTTACATTAACTCCCCTGCCCAGCTGGCTGAAGCTTCCTGGCAAATGTGAGATGAGAGCTGAAAGGACAAAGACTCTAATGAGGAGTTTCCCCCTCAAGCCATCCTGTGGTGGTACAAAAGTGCTGGAAACAGGGACCTGGGCATTGGCCTGGAGAGATATGGGGGGATAAGACACAGCTGCTTCACCCTACAGAGTGCTTTTCTGCAATCATAACAGAGAACCCTTCTGTGACCGATGCACAGAGCTGCTTGGGCCAGCTAACAACTCTGGAACTTGCCCCCTTTTCACAATTCTCACAGATTCTGGATGCCAGGTTGACATCAGCTATACCCCACTGAAATAAACCGAGCAAAGAACTTCCTCCAGAAGGATGAAAAACGAGTAGCCTCGTGACACTGAGGTCTGGGGCCTGAAGTACTCTTCTGTAGCTTCTCTGCTTTATCACAGCCCTGTCCTGACCAGAGCTCACGTTTAACTGCTGAGTGGAAAACTCCTTGTAATTGTAAGCCTGAGCAACAGATGAGTTTGTTCAGCTCGCACCATATGATAAAAAGACTCTGGGCCAGATTAGATAGCTTCGTTTACAAACAGTAAGTGAGGTCATTTGACCCAGAAATCTTTGGTTAAAAGTTTGTCTAAGTAAAACATATGGAATATGAACATAGATTTATACAAAAAACATAAAAAACGCTTTCCCATGTGCTCTCAAAGGCGTTTCACAAATACACACATTTTCCTACAAATGCCATATTCGTCTGAGCTTGCATAAATAAAATTGATAAAAATCCTTAAAAGATACCTGCAGGTATCTGTGAGGATTGATAGCTCTTTTGTAATTTCCACAGGTGTTCTCTAAGCACAAGTTTTTGCAAATCCTTTTAGCCTGGGTGTATTTCTTTCCAATCAGAAAAACTCTGAGCAAGGAAGACAATGGAAGTGCTTTCCACATTTGGAGAAAATTACGGGTTTGGTTTGCCTTATGAGAAAACAGTCCATCTGAAATTTCTTTCAGGTGCTTCTATTTCCCAGCAAAAAAATATTCCCTATCTTGTAATCTTCCTCAGCAAGAGAACATCCAGAACTATAGAGCAGTTCTCTATTACATTTATGAATTATCTGAGAGCACATTGCAAGTTATTACAATTTTTTACTATCTGAAATGATTTAACAGTCACCCACAAATTGTGCAACTGGTTACCTAATATACATCATGTGACTTTCTCTTCCTTGATTAGATTAAGCAAATCTGAGCCAGGGGCTCAAAATGTGCTTTTCATGAGTGTTCTTATGAACAAAAAGGTACTTTCACTAATATTCACAGAAGGAAAATAAAAGCCACAGGTCAGGAAATCACTAAAGCATGTGTTTAATTCCACCCCTCCCTGAGAAAGGAGTTACGCATACACTGAAGTCACATTGCCTAACTGCTGCCTGAATGGGACTGCTTTTCTTAACTAGAACCAACAAGGAGGCAGCCACAGTTTAATCCTTTTTAAGCCCTAAAAATGGTTTAAAGAGAATGAAGACTTCTGATTTATCGTGCCCTTTTAAGAAAGTAACTAATTCTGCATCTTTCTGACCTCTGATGGCTTGTGTTCAGTTAATACTGGCTTTCGGCCCTCTGTCCTTAAATTCTTGTGCCCTTGTCTGTTCAAAATGCACTTAATAGAATAGCCTCCATATGTCCCATTATAGGAAATTCGTGTTTTAAAGCTAGATCCAAGAGTGATAGAAGTTAATGGAAAGATTTAATTGATTTCAATGAGAGTTGGATAAAGAACTGATATTTTAACTCTGGATGCTCTCTTTTGAACATTCTCACTAAGGTGCTGATCCAACTCCCAGTGAAGTCAATGGAAGGACTTGTGCTGGGATTTGGATCATACCTCTTCTCTTCTTGGAGTCAATCCCTTTTGTCAATATGCACACGCACAAATACACAGATCTAAATGAAAACAAATGTTTGGCAACTTGTGACAGAAAGTCCAAATCTGTATCTGTGCATTTGGGCCAAACCAAAGCTGTTACGCTTGACAAAAACATCATTAGGCTGATCTGGTTTTGGTTTTTGCTTACTAGTAATTGTTTGGTGAATATAAATCTAACTTTTCACATTTTATTTTTCACATAAATATATTGTACTGTCATTGTAGATAGTGAAATGAGAGATTTTTACACAAAACTCTTATGTTCAGACTTGTCGTAACTTTGACAAAAATAAAACCTTGCAGTCTAGAACTTTCCATGCTTGGTCTCCATCAAGAGCAATTCTGTTTTTGCCAAGTATGAAGAAATTTGCTTCGGCTCCTTCTTAGTTTCCAAAATACAAAAGGTTTCTCATTTAGGATCCATCTTACACTCAAAACAAAAGGGATGTGGGCTGGATTCCCAGAGGTGCGGTGCTTTTACAGTTCTCATTGGCTTTAGCGTTTCTAAAATCAGCTTCTGTGTTTTTAAAACATGAATACTAAGGGGATGAGGGAATACCGACTTGGACACAATGAGCTGAATGGGGCCTTGGCTATAGCATTGTTGCGGGGAGTAAAGATATTGCTGATTGCTTCATCTGCTGAAAGTGTGTGTTATGTGCTATATATATCCTATGCTATGTGCTAACATAGCAGTTTTCATGGTAGCATACAAGGACAAGAACAAGGTAGACATTGGGGAAAGGATGAAGAGATTAAGAAGAACGTAAATCTTGCAAGTCTTTGCAGATCTCTGCATTCAAAACAGCTGAAGCAGTCTTTTCTGCTATATGGACAAAAAAAAATAATCCCCATTTACACAGCTAACAACTCACTGCAATCCATTATCCTAAACAGACTTGTTTTCAAGTCCCAGTGACAAAATAATCAGTTCAGCCCCTTGCATCTTTTCTACAATGGTGCAGACACCCTTCCATTTTAAGCTAAGATGTTCATTTCCGTGTTGTGCTACCCCTCCAAGAACAAGCTCAGACTACTAATTAAATGTTGAGGTACTGTTACGTAGCCAGTGTCTTCATAGGAGAGGTGCTCCAGCCCTCATGGCTGCCTCTGGACTTGCTCCAAGAGGTCTTTCCTATGCTGGAAACATCAGAGCTGGATGCAATACTGAAGGTGGGGTCTCACAAGGGTAGAGTAGAAGGGGAAGATTAGCTCCCTGGACCTGTTTGTCATGCTTCTTTTCATGCGGCCCAGGATACGGTTGGTTTCTTGGGCTGCAAGAGTGCATTGCCCCCTCATGTTGAGCTTCTCATACACCAACACCCCCAACTCCTTCTCCTTAAGGCTGCTCTCCATCCATTCAGCACACAACCTGTACTTTTGCTTGGGATTGGCCTGAGCCATGTGCAGGACCTTGCACTTGGCCTTACCAAACTATAAACTTGCAATGAGAATTTGGTATTACATTAAAAGGTAACAGAATGACCAAGAGGCTGTTTACTAAATGGATACTTCTTAAAACACAGCCAAGTTACACAAGTGCTTTATCTATTGAAGAACCACAGCATTAGCAGAGTAGCAAGGTAGAAGAAGTTAAGGCAAATGGGAAGAACCTATGAAGACACAAGTAAATGGGACTGGAATAATTGTAATTCCATACAGGTTCTCCTCTGACCTATACATTCCAATTAATTTCTGACTTATTTTGACTGCCCTATATATTGAGCATTGTCTCATCCTCTAATTTTTCTCTTCACCACAGCAGGATTTTATCCCAATTAGTGTTTCAAGACATTGTTACAGTAAGATGATAATGGTGATGGAAAGACTAAAGTGACTGACAATCAAGCCATAACTTGTGACTAAAAGAGTCAGAGCCAAGAGGAAGAATGCTACCACCTGGGACAGTACATAGAATAGCTCAGTTAGAAGGGACCTCCAACAACCATCAGTTCAAGTGCATATGTTCCAGTGATCTGAAGGGCATCTGCAGATAAGGAGAGAAAATAATATAGAGCATATCAAAATTCTGTGGCTTAAGTATCTACATACAACTTATGGAAGAAAGCTGGGTCCCTAAAAAAGTTCACCAGCCTGCTGCAGTGTTTATCTAAGCTTTTGCTTGTTTTATAGCCTTGCTACTGCTTCTAAGCCCATAAAGTAAACCAATTAAAATATATTAAATGAGAATACATAAGTTCCCCTAGCAATAAATAGAGTGTGAACTAGAGAACAGCAGTAGCTACTTTCAAATGGCTAGAACAACAAATGCAAACAAGCTGTAAGAGTCCCAGGGGATGGCAGATGCTGAATGAAACGCCCGGATGATCTGTTCGTTCACCTCCAGGCAGGTACTGGCAACAGCTCCTCTCTAAAGAGAAGGCTGCATATTTTGGTGACACCTTACTTAACATCCACATCAGACGACTGAAACCCCAACAAGGACACCTGTGACACAGAGATCTCAGTATCAAGACCAGAGAACAATCTTAAGGCATTTCTCAAATACCCGATTTATGAAAGGCAGCAAAATCTTGGCAGAATTAGGGATGCCCGATCAAATACATCTGTATGCTTCATTGTCAAGGTTGTGCTCAGCTTTGTAGTTTTTCCAGACCAAAAAACCCAAAATACATCACTGGGGGTAAACAAAAGGACAGCCTTTTTTCTAGAAACAGTTGTTCTGGAAAGGGTCCGTTGTCACAGTAAAGAGTATCTACACTTTATTTTTAAAAAAATCTTGATTAACTTGATCGGCTTCTACTAAATCCCCTATTCCTCTCCCACATCAGGTCCCCAAAGACAGCACTGGAGGGGCCTGTCTTTGGGAGAATGAGATTAAGCACACAATAACCTGTCTGAGAAAGCTCAGATTGGTAAATTTGGCAGGACAAAAGGACAAGCCTTCAAACTGCTTTGCTTAGCAAGATTTGGAAGAAATGCACCGACTGTACATTCCCTACTCTCATTATACTCTCGGAGTTTTGACTTCCTCTGGTGCTCCCTAGCCACAGATAGGTATCTAAACACAGGGAAGGCAGACTGTTTTCACAGCTGCTCTTACTGTGTTATACCTATGTACTGTAGGCCACACAGGAGGAGCACGGTCACTCGACTATTAAAATAATAAGGTGTCCTTTAAATCAACAGGGTATAATTGTGCTCCCTTAACACGCAGTTCTGTACCTAGAAATAAAAAGCTAAGAAGAGGAGAGTAGGTAGATTCTTCTGGGGGAGTCAGAGTAGAGAAGGGTGCAATCTTATGAAACCACCACCACTTTGCAGCTCTCTGTACTTGACAGGGCATATGAGGCTCTGCCATTCAGAACGTATGAATGCCTCTCCCAAAATCTAAGCACCTGGTAGTGTAAAATAGCCCTTCAGGAATTACTTTTTTCCCCCCTTCTAAACAATTACTAAGACAATCGAGAAAAAATAGGAGTCCAAAATCTAAAAATTCCATTTTTTTTTTTTTCAAATAGGAGGTATCACACCCTTCTCAGTTGAATACTGCACTTAAACCAGCTGTATTTCAACTGAGGTACAAACTACCTCTGTGTGTATGGGCTCACTATATTTCTAGCATATCCAAAGTCTTTACTATCTTATTGTCCAGTGGCCTAAAAAAAAATAATTTCCTTCCCTTTCTTTCTAGAGGGGCAGGTCAGGATCACAAAACCGACCCCATAACTCGCAACATTGGCAATACCAGATGAGAAGTCAAGGATTCTGAAACATTTAAGAAGTAATTGTCCAAATCTGCAACTTCTGGAAATTCATGTAGGTCCATTACAATGAATGGAGCTTTGCCAGCCAGCCAACTGATGACCTGCCCGTTAAAACAAAAGAAACCCAGTCTTGACTGTTCTTCCATTGTGCTGATTCTTTCTTCTGCAGATTTAGAAAATGTAAGACAACTGTTTAAAATAACCCCACCATTTGTTATTCCAGGAGCAATGTTTTCTTAATAGCACAGTCAAAATGTGCCTGGAATTTAGAAACACGGTGTATTTTCCAACAACACACCAACCAATCAAAAAAGCTACATTACACATCCAGGACAAAAAAAAATAAAAGTGGTGGTTGGAAAACAAGTAAATCATAAAAAAGAAAATGCTGCTAAGGCTAAAAATCTATAAAGTAACACTGACCTTTTTATATACCTCATAAACAGCACAGAGAAATTCCTGCTTCTGCCAAGCACTCCAGTTTGCAATGGCGTTCCAAATTTTCATTAGCACAGTAACCATTCTGACTGATGGCCAGTGGCTCAAACTGGCTCCTCAATATTGCTTCGGCAGGGGATGGGGAGGAGTAAACACCACCACCACAGGTTTGTTCTATATCACCATGACACCTCTAGGTAGTGAAACAGCTACAGTTGACACAGATGAGAGATGGGTCCAAACCTGAAGCCCAAGCTCTGACTCAGATTTTGGAAAAGACTGCCTGAGAAATAAGCCCTTTCATCACAACTGAGTGTCCCAACAGTAGCTACTTACCTTCCAAACTGGATGGTGCCTATAAGGCCATTAGTCACTTAAACCCACCATCTTTCCAGACTTCAACAAATCCAGTAGCAAAACAAATAAAGGCTTCTTTTTCTTTCTTTCAAGGCAAACCTAGTGAAGAACAGCACAAGGATGGTTGGCTCTGCAACACAGTTCCTCCCTAGAAACAACCGAAATTGGAAAGGCCTCTGGGGCTCCTGAACCCAGTCAGTTCTTATCACGTGCAGTAAAATGCCTTCTTATAACCTATTTCTAATCCATCTTAAAAATAAATGGAGGGGAATATTAAATTTTTACCATACCAATGATAATACTGAATGCCACACTTCCCAGGAAGCACAGATATTCCTCCAATGAAGATTTCTATGGCCAGACCTCTGTGGCAGGCTACAAATTCATAGTCAGCAACCATAAAACACTTCACCTCCTCACTATTTTTTTCTTACTGGTTATATGACACGAGCCTCTAGATTTGTGTGTGTATCTTTCCCTCTAATTCTTATACTCTTTAGTTATATAAAAGAATAGCATTAAGCATCTCAGAGCATTAGCAGTTTAGGCCGTGAACTGCCTCAGAAAAATAAACTATTACCTTTTGACCTATTTAAGGTTTAACTTCAGAGCTGGTACATCCTGTAGAACAGCACACACACGGGTGGGCAAACACAGACAGTATATTTAAGAGCATTTTGAGAATAACTTGAAGAATAAATGCGTGTGCCTGATCATTCTCAGAAGACTGCAGTGAAACATATGAAGCCTTACACTGTATGGTTGGGATTTTTTACCCAGTTTCAAATGCATTTAAACTTTTTTAATGTGTCTACCATGACATGAAAACAAAATGCCATATACAGTCTCTTAGTTTCTTAGTAATATACAAGAGGGATTTCTGAGGCAGCATAAGTGACAAATAGAAAGCACTGATTGTATAAGACTCAGACTTCAATTCTGCTTTTACCAATCCCAAAATTCAAGATAATTTGATCTAGGATTCTTAAACAATAAGCAGATGTAGCTCCCAAATACCTACACTCTTGATTTTTAAAATGATGGTTATAACATTATCTCATCAGACATTTTGCTATGTAGTAGGCTCCAGAGCAATGAAAGTAGCTGGTGGCTACCACTGAAGCTATTCACGTTGGAATACAAAGAATGATACTAAAACAAAATTGGAACAAGATGGGATTCCCTAATTCTTTCTTGAATGTAAAAGAACCCCAAAAGACCAAACCCAAACCAAACAAAAAAACAAACCCCACAATATGGGGAAGAGGGATAGAGAGAGGGGAAATAAACCCCCTGTTAATTCAGTGCTTTTCCAGTTCTCTTCCCTGTAGTATGTAGATGGAAAACAAAATTGATTAAGGAGCCTTTGGCTTGGTGCATGATATTTAGGTGTCACAATAAAGTCTATTAAACCCTCACCAAATATTGCTTCAGCTGCTTAGGAGTACATTTTGCAGTCACATATTGTTGAAGGTACCTGATTCCTCATCAGGAATGTTCAACACCTCGTGGGTCTGGGTCCTGTTACAAGAGAAACAGTTTAAAGGAACTGAAAGCGAAAATAATCTTTGTAGCAGATGATGTGGACAACATAAGCTCATTGTCAGAAAATACTGGAAATTAAAGAAAGGGAATCAAAAAGAACTGTGCTAAAGAACAGTAAGGATTATGTCACTGGGCAGAGAATGCCCCTTACAAAACAATGGAAAAAGGAACAACCCAAATTAATTGAAAGGTGCAGCTTTAAAGAGAGTAACTTCGCATACGTGACTATTAAGAAAAAAAGCATGAAATCCATAATACCATAGAAATTTATGCTAATCAGCAATCTATTTTAACAGTGCCATATGACTCAGGACTGGAATAATTCCTAAGATGTGGTTAAACATGCAAAACGTTATTATTCTAATATTAAATACAATTATGATTACTTGTTTTCTCAGTTCTTTCTTTCATGAAGGGCAGTCATAATCAATCAAGTCCCAAATTTGGCATGTGTCTGCATGTGACTTTATTATTTAATTCCCCACTCATAAAATTCACAAAGAATAAACCTGATGAAGTACACATGCATTTTTATAAGTAAAAGGGACAAATGAATTCATTGTCTATTGAAGAAGTTTTATAATATCAAAACATATGCTGAACCAAGCTGCAAGCTATTAAAACAAATCACCCAGGCTTTAATTACAATCTAAATCTGCATTATTAAAGTAATAAAATGACCCTAAAATAAATATTATGGAAGTCATGTTGTCCCTACAAATGAACACAGCGTGAGAGAGCAATACAATAAACCACCCTAACATTAGCATGCTGTATGTACCACTGTGGCGTCCCACAGAGCTAAAACAACAAGCCTTAACTCTCTTCTTCCATAGCTGTGGGCAAAACTCTCCCTTAATTTGTCTTTGTTGGCCATGTTCACTAGATCTGCAGAATTCCCACTAGCAGGAACCAGCAGAGGGGTGCAACACAACCAGGTGATGAGTGAGGCGGTAGCACAGAGCATGGGGATGGTGGTACAGGGCTGCTCGGACTCCTGTACACATTGGTCTGCCTGTCCACATGCATTCCCAGTTCTAAAAAACTGAGGTCAAAGTTCCAAGGAGGAGAAGAGAAGGGTGACATACCCCATTTACTTCAGGATGATGGACACTTGCGCTCTGCTAGGTGTCGAGCGCTTCCCAACTCCTGCTGCCCCCAACACGGACAGTGCATTACAGTGCCTATTGCAGCCAAGGTGATGGAGCTTGTGAGGGACCCTGCTAGGCTCTGCCTCCTCCCAGGCCTTATACCCCCTGGGCAAAGCATATTTGCCTGGAGATGTCCAGTTCTGGGGGACATCAAGGCGCAGTGATTTCAGGAGCCAGATGCAGCCATACACAGCTAGGGAATAATTCAGCTTCACTGCAAAAATAAGTCCAAGTTTAGACAATAAATTTTGGCATTACTGTGTGGCAGCAAGTTACAATGGAGGAATCATTCTTGAGATTATCCATATGAAGAAGATTACTCATATGACATTCATATATGAGAATTTGTATGGTCAGCCCTAAGTGTGGTTTTTTTCTTCTGGGCAAGCACAGATCTCCAAATACACAATCTGATGTTATTTCTTAAAATAATCTGCTATTTTAGAATACTTGATATGCGTTCATGACATTTATGATCTGTTGCAGAGCCTATACTGAAGTCTAGAAATATTTCAACCACAGCATTTGCTGCCATTTCCTAAATCATCACATCCCACATTGATTCTGACAAGAGAGGAAAAGATGACACGGGCACTGAAATAGTTGAATTTGAACAGAAGGCCACAGTTCCTACTTAACCATGTGTTTTCCAGGGACTATGAGCTGTAACAGACACGGGACTCCTTCCCCCTCCTCTGTGACCCAGACTGGGAGACATCCAAGTCCTTCAGTCCAATTCAGACAAACAAGGACAACTCCTGAGCCGGGTCCCCTTACATATAAACACTCACAGGTCTCTCTATCTTCTGTCAAACCTCACAGGCCACCAGCTCATTACCACAGTCTTTCCAAGGGCTGTTCCCAAGCACAAAGTCACACAGATTGTCACCCGCTATTCATCTTTGTCACCAAGCACCAAGGGATCTCTATCGCCTTCCCGGTCTGACCCACCAAATCAAACCCTGAACATTAACCACTTTCTGAGTCAGTGCTTTCCCTGTTGTAGGACATTTGCCCTTATCTCTGAACAGTTCCCTGTGCTTAGCAGGACATGCCACTGAGGTCCGTCACATCAGCTCCCATGCCTGCAGCCAGTCCCATTAATCATCTCCTACAGAGCTCTCTCAGCATTTTGCCAAAGCCCCCTGCCTAACTGTCAGAGAAAAGCATCTATCACCAAGCAAAGTGCATGCAGAGTTACAATTACCCTGCAAAATAAGCTCCAAAAGGCAGATTTCTGACTTCTCTGCAATCACCACCCCTACGAGGGTGAAAACGCAGATGAGAAAATGAGCATGTATCCCCTCTAACATAAAAAGTAAATTCTAAGAAGACATTAGGCCCCTCAGCCTTGCTGAACATGTAGCAGGGGTCACCAGGGTTTTCTGCCGCTTTATAGCACAGATGATGTGTTCAGACCCCAGTAAACCAGGAAGGTGTTTCCCAGTTCCTGCATTAAGCATTGAAGCCTTAAATCTTGATTCTTTGAGATACCCCTGAAATAGGCAGGACACTGCACCCATTGCAGACCATTATTCCTCAGATGGGACAATAAGAAACATGGGAATCTATGAGAAAAGAAAGAGAAGGCAGGCAAGAGACTGTAAAGATGTGAATAGCTGACTAACAGGCGAGTGAACTGAACTGTCAAAGCAAAATTGAAGACTACTATATGGTGGTCCAAAACTGCATGCCATCATAATGAAAGAGAGGCAGAAGACCTGCGTGGATGAGCAGGGAGCTAATGAGTAAACTCAAAGGGAAGTAGAAGGTTTTTGAATTGTGGAAAAAGGGTCTGAGCATCTGGGAAGAATATAGGAATGTTGTCAGGGCCTGTAGGGACACCACTAGGAAGGCTAAAGCCCACCTGGAAATGAAACTGGCAAGGGACATAAAGGATAATAAAAAGGGTTTTTTAGGTATATGAATAGTAAGAGGATGACCAGGGATAATGTGGGTCCCCTGCTGAACGAGGCAGGTGTGCTGGTAACAGGAGATGCTGAGAAGGTGGAGATACTGAATGCCTTCTTTGCTTCGGTCTTCACTTCAAAGGCCCCCAGGACCCTCAGACACTGGATGAAAGTAGGAGTGCTTGGGAAATGAAGAGCTTCCCTCTGGTTGACGTGTGGGTGGTCCAGGAGCGTCTCAAAGGGATTAATGTACACAAATCCATGGGCCCAGATGGGATGCATCCATGTGTGCTGAGGGAGCTGGCAGAAGTGATTGCTGAGCCACTCTCTATCATCTTTGAAAGGTCATGGAGAACACAAGTGCCCAAGGACTGGAGGATAGCCAATGTCACTCCAGTCATTAAAAAGGGCAAGAAGGAGGATCCTAGCAACTATAGGCCAGTCAGCCTCACTTCTGTCCCTGGAAAGGTGATGAAACAGCTTGTTCTGGATGCCATCTCCAAGCAGTTGGAAGAGAAGAAGGTCATGAGGAGTACTCAGCATGGATTCACCAAGGGGAAATCGTGCTCGACCAATCTCATAGCCTTCTACGATCTCATCACTGGCTGGGTGGATGGAGGGAGAGCAGTGGATATCATCACCCTTGACTTCAGCCAAGGCTTTTGATACTGTCTCCCATGACATCCTAATAGCAAAGCTGAGAAAGCATGGAATAGATGAGTGGACAGTGAGGTGGGTTGAGAATTGGCTGTCAGACCGAGCTCAGAGGGTGCTGATCAGTGGAGCAGAGTCTGACTGGAGGCCTGTGACTAGCGGTGTTCCCCAGGGCTCAGGGTTGGGTTCAGTCCTGTTTAATATCTTCACTGACAACCTTGATGAGGGAACAGCATCCACCCTCAGCAAGTACCTGATGATCCAGAGCTGGGAGGAGTGGCTGACACACAGGACACTGCGCTGCCATCCAGAGAGACCTGGACAGGCTGAGAGCTGGGCAGGGAGAAACCTAATGAAGTTCAACAAAAGCAAGTGTAGAGTCTGGCACCTGGGAAGGAATAACCATTTGTATCAGTACAGGCTGGGGGATGAGCTGCTGGAGAGGAGCTCTGTGGAGAAGGACCTGGGGGTCCTGGTGGATGACAGGTTGGCCATGAGCCAGCAGTGTGCCCTGGGGGCTGAGAGAGACAATGGGATCCTGGGGGGCATCAGGAGGAGTGTGGCCAGCAGGTCAGAGGAGGGATAGGGAGATGATTAAGGGCCTGGAGCATCTCCCCTCTGAGGAAAGGCTGAGTGAGCTGAGACTGTTCAGCCTTGAGAAGATTAAGGGGGGACCTAATTAATATTTATAATTATCTTAAGCATGGGATGCAGGGGGAAATGGCCAGCCCCTTTTCAGTGTCTGTGGGGACAGGACAAGGGGCAATGGCCTCAAGTTGGAGCACAGGAAGTTCCACACCAACCTGGGGAAGAACTTTTCCCCAGTGAGGGTGAGGGAGCCCTGGGACAGGCTGCCCAGAGGGGTGTGGAGTCTCCTTCTCTGGAGATATTCCAGCCTTGTCTGGATGCCTCCCTGTGCAATATGAGCTGGGGAGCTGCTTTGGCAGGGGGGGTTGGACCCGATGATCTCCGGAGGTCCCTTCCAACCCCTGTGATTCTATGATAACACAGTTCTGTCCAATATCTTCCTTGTAATTGCAGAATGGTGATTTGATACAGACTCTCACACAGATAACAGTGCTGTAGAAAGAAAAGCAGATTGCCGCCTACCTGCTCTAGAAGATGCCAAAATTCTTCGAAACTTCACTGAAAGTACAACGAATGCACAGAAGGGGCTAATTAAAAATGTTCATTTCTCACAGTAGCATGCAACTCTTTAAAAGTCAGAACGTAACAAAGACTGAATGCTTAGCAGATGGCTCTTACACTTACACTCATAAATAAATTAATAACTTGCAAAATTACCAAGCCCTAGATTTTTCCCAATGTGATTGGAGAGGATTATTGGGGTTTTTTTTTCCCTTTTGAAATTGCCATTTGGGGCATATCATGGTAAAATGTTGATTTTACCATGATATAAATCATTCCACATGAAAAATAAAATCATAAAATAAAAATCATTCCACAAGAATGGAAAATAAAATCATTCCACAAGATTCAAATATTATAGTTCAATATGCTTAAATTATCCTACTTGACTTCATAATGAATGTAAGTAGAAGAGCTCACACACTTAACCATCTCAACTGCAGAGCATTGACTTTGGAAAACACGTCTCAGCAAACCCTCAGTCCTTTTCTGTGTAAAGTTGAGATGGTTAGCTTAAACCACTGGTGACCATTTAGACCAAAAAGGCAGCTTTACAAGCTATTGATGACTTTATTTCTCTTAATTACCAACTCCTATGCCTGTGTTTTTGTATGTTTGCAATTTTTTTATCTACTACTGTCTAACTTGAGGGACAGAGGAATTAAGTTCAGTAAGTGTAGCCGGCTTTTCTCTAGCTTTGGGGGTGATGTAAGGGGCTGCAAAGTTAAGTATGCTGGTCAGGAAGTTACAGCTCCAGATCAGATGCAAAGGCCATGTGTACATCAGAGCATGCAGTGGAAAAGCTTTTGTAAAAGGCACCTTACTGAAATTGAAACGTGCAAATTGATTCCCATGCAGGAAGCTAGCAGGGAGTAGGAAGGGTACTGTAAATTCACACTGCTGATCATTGCACATGAGGGTTTTTTCAGGTATAAGAACTTAATTGAGCACAATCTTATAACATCTATAATTGAATGGTTGTAGAGCTCTCCTAGACGAGGAGATAGCAGATTTCAGCTGTGAATTGTAACATGGGGCTCCTCCTTCCATCTGACTGCACCAAAATATAAACTGTCTTCCTGTGAAATTTAGTCATGCTCTGGGGATGCCTGCCAGATAAAATCCTGAAGGTGAGGTGTGCGAAGTACCAAAGCTGTACACAGAGAGTCCTGCACAACTGAGGCAGGAATTAGAGGCAGCTGCCTTCAACTCAGGTGGCTGTTTGCATATCCAGTAACAGAAACACTGCTGGGACTTTCTCAGAAAGCTCTGGTACCTGAAAGCATTATGTACCTTGGAAGGAACCACATTTTCGTCAACACATACCACTGATGAACCTGTCACCCGACTTAATTAGCTTTAATGGGGCAGGAAAACAGCATGGCTAGGCAAGGACCTGCTGGTCAAACTGAGGGAAAAGAAAGGCAAGTACAAGCTCTGGAAACAAGGGTGTGTAGCCTGGAAAGAATACAGGGATGTTGTTGGGAATTGCAAAGACGGGATCAGGAAAGCCAAGGCACAGGTGGAACTGAACTTAGGGAGGGATGTTAAAAACAAGAAGGGATTTTACAGGTACATTAGCCAGAAGAGACAGGCCAAAGAGAGTGTACCCCCTTTGGTAAATGAGAAAGGAGAACTGGCTGCAACTGATGTGGAGAAGGCTGAGGTACTAAATGAGTTCTTTGCCTCGGTCTTCTCTGGCAGCCAGGATTCTCATAATTGTCAAGTCCCAGAACCTTGCCATCCCTGGACCTCTAGGTGGGAACTGGGGCAGTAAATCCCACACATATACTCTAAGGGCAGAGCAAGTCCAAGACCGCCTCATGAGACTGAATGTCTACAAGTCTATGGGGCCGGATGACATGCATCCCAGGGTCCTGAAGGAGCTGGCTGATGTGGTTACCAAGCCACTCTCCATCATATTTGAGAAGTCGTGGCTGCCAGGAGAGGTCCCTGATCATGGAACAGATCCTCCTGGATGACATGTTGGAGCACATGAGGGATGAGCACCTGATCCGGGACAGCCGGCACGGCTTCACCAAGGGAAGGTTGTGCTTTACCAATCTGGTGACCTTCCATGATGGAGTGACAGCATTGGTAGATAAAGGGAAAGCAACCGATGTCATCTACCTGGACTTGTGCAAGGCCTTTGACAGAGTCCCCCACCACATCCTTATCTCTAAATTGGAGAGATGTGGATTTGATGGATGGGCCATCCAGTGGATAAGAAACTTGTTGAAAGAACATAGACAAAGGGTGGTGGTCAATGGGTCTATGTCCAGGTGGAGGCCGGTGACAAGTGGTGTCCCCCAGGGGTCTGTCTTGGGACCAGGGCTCTTTAACATCTTTATCAGTGACATCGGTGATGGAATTGAGCTGAGTGGTGTGGTTGACACCACAGAAGGAAAGGAAGCCATCCAGAAGGATCGTGACAAGCTGGAAAGGTGGACCTGGGTGAACCTAATGAGGTTCAACACTACCAAGTGTAAGGTGTTGCACTTGGGCTGGAAGAATCCCAGACATCAATACAAACTAGGGTAAGAGCTCCTTGAGAGCAGTCCTGCTGAGAAGGACCTGGGGGTTCTGGTGGACGAGAAACTTAACATGAGCCAGCAGTGTGCTCTTGCAGCTGTGAAGGCCAATGGTATCCTGGGCTCCATCAGAAGAGGGGTGGCAGCAGGAACAGGGAGGTGATTGTCCCTCTCTACTCTGCCCTCGTGAGGCCCCATCTGGAGTACTCTGTCCAGAGCTGGGGCCCCAATACAAGAAAGATGTGGGACTGTTCGGGAGGGTTCAGAGGAGGCCATGAAGATGATTAGAGGGCTGGAGCACCTCCCCTACAAAGAGAGGCTGAGGGAGCTGGCCTTGTTCAGCCTAGAGAAGAGAAGGCTGCGGGAGGACCTCATTGCAGCCCTCCAGTCCCTGAAGGGAGCAGAGAAACAGGAGGGGAATCAGCTTTTTAAAAGGGTAGATAATGGCAGGACAAGGGGGAATGGATTGAAGCTAAAGGAAGGAAGGTTTACATTAGATATTAGGGGGAAGTTTTTTACAGAGAGAGTGGTGAGGGGCTGGAACAGGCTGCCCAGAGAGGTGGTGGATGCCCCGTCCCTGGGGGTGTTCAAGGCCAGGTTGGATGGGGCCTTGGGCAACCTTGTGTAGATCCAGGCCTGGATGTTGGTGTCCCTGTCTGTGGCAGGGGGGTTGGAACTCTATGATTCTTGGGGTCCCTTCCAACCCAGACCATTCTATGATTCTAATGATCATCTACCTGTTAAGGCACATTTTATACCTGATGCCTTTCTTGCCAGCTTTTTGCTACAAAATCCCATTCCCAGTGTCAGCACTGCAAATACACAGGAGTGGGACAGAACAGACAGCAACGTGTACTGAAAGCCTGTCACCAGCTCTTCTCTGGCCATGAGTATGTGTAATTCCCCATCCATATATTTTAGTCTGCCAAGGGCAAACAATTGTATAAAAAAATAAGTATACTGGTCTTTCTTTAGAGACCACTTTTGAAAGATGTCTCTCATTAACTTCAGGCACTTATTTTTTTTATTTTTCAAAGTAGTTACGCAATTTAGACATTCAGAATATGTTTTATTTTAACCTCTAAGCAATGTTTTGCAACACTAACACCACAAAAGCATGTTGATTCCCTCTTGATTAATTTTTACCTAATTTTAACTAATTTTTACCTCTTGGTAGTTCTGAGGTTTAATTAGGTCTGAGGTTTAATGTATCTTTATAGCCCAGCATTTTATTCTCTGGAGAAAGGACTTCTGAAAGGTGTTAGCAGAAACATGTTCTTTTATCAAATAACTTCTCTGATTTGGGCTCAAACTGGGATTCATCTCTTAACCAGTTATTTTATAGGCATGATGGGTGTGCATCTAAAATGTATTTGGACTATTACATTTTTTTCCCCCCACTTTTCTCTGGAACATCCTATCTCCACAATAAAGCAAAGTGGATCATATCAGCCACAGAAAAATGTTGCTCACTTCTTCCTCATCACTGGGATCATGTGGTTTTAGGTCAATCGCTCTGGCCAAGAAAATTTATTAAATATACAGGTCCGTTTACACACGACAGAGGTAATTAATGCTTTTCACAGACAGTCATTATAAAAGCCTTTCATGCCTCATCCCTCCCTGCATCATTGTGAGCAAATTCTACGGATGACATGAACAGAAGGATTGCAATACTGGTTTCCCTGGGCTTTCTGGCATACGCTCAGTGTAACTCACAGCTCACTACCACTAATGTATTAATCCTTAAGCACACACACACAACAGAAAGCTTGTTTCATTTACTAAATTTGCATGATTTGACCAGGTATCTCAGCCTGACTTCTGCGTCCTGAAAACTAGTTTTACTATTTGCAAATAGCAGCACAATTCCTGGACTAGGTGACTGATAAATGCTGATCCTGACACCTTCGTTTTAATCTCTCTTCTGTATTAACAAATGTTCAGTTTAACAATTCAAATGAAACTTTTAACTGATGGGGTTTTTTTTCTACCTTACTTATCTGCATTAATTATCCAGCAACTTCTTTCCCACAGACAGGGAACAGCACATATGAGGTTGTGAAGATGCTAATGTCCATTTACAGGACTGCATAAATTCAGGGTTTTCCTAGCAGTTAGCAAACATAAGTCACTGGGCTGAAATTTTGGGACATTTATCTGCCTCACGGTGAAATGTAGGACACAGTGCATTCATTTTTATTTTCTTTTTAAGGATACATCTGTTACCCTTAAGAAATTAATACTTTTTTCATATCTCTTCACTTTAGAACTGTAATTTAAGTTCCTGTGTGAGAAGCAATCACCAAAAGACATACTACTCCGGAGACTATGCCAAGTCAAAAACTACTTTAGATAATCATCTGGGAATCTATCTTTTATCACTGACCACGTAAACCCATAGACCTCCAGCAAACCTTAAATCAGGTGCCTGCCTAGATGGTACAAACAGACGCCTTCAGAAGCTTTATTTAAGCCATGTTAATTACAGCATTATTACTGTTTCATTAAAAAACTCTAGGACCTCTCTACTGTTCCTCTCAGTTTAGAGGGGCATTTTTTCTCCATACCATTCAAAACCTGCTCAACTTTGATGGGCTTACATATATCCAGATAATTTCAGTCATTCAGTAGAGACATGAAGAGTTTGGTAATTCACTTCTCCAGTCCCTGCACTGAGTATGCTCCAGCCCCACACAGCTCCCATCAACAGGACCGTACTCTTTTCACTCTAGGACTTACAGGGATGCATGGCTCCACTGACGCTTTTCCAGCTTCCCAGAGGATTGTACAGCATTAATTATCAGAATAAAACTCAGAGGGGAAAAAAAATAAAAATCTCTTGTCTCATTCTCCAAGAAACACGGGAGAAAGCAGCCTGATTTCAATGCAAAGGAAGGGGCAGAAGAGGAAAGTCATGCAGAACAGAGCAACTTTGGGAGCACAAGGTAGGGAGGAGAGCAGAGTCAGGTGTTGGGGACAGAATGGCAGAAATGGAAGGAAAGAAGAGCTGACACACAAGGCAGGATATCACAAGTCACAAACAAGACGACAATTAATGGGAAGGAATAATAGAGGAAGGGAAGAGAGACTCTTGAGAAAAGACACAGATGTGGAGGCAAGGTTGGGAGACATGAAAAACCCGGAAAAATAAAAGGGACAGAACCATGAGAGAACAGGTTCTTCCAAGATCCAAGACTCTGCACTCAAGGCATCACTTTTCTAAGGAGAAAGCAGCTAGGAAGCCCGGGGCAAAGCACGTGCTTCCATTCCCCTCTAGCGGCAGGTACACTTACAGAGAGACGCCCGTGGGATAGGACAGCCTTTCAGTGCTGTGGTGCTCAAGGTAACACGGCCACCTATAAGGTTTAAAGTTTGGCAGTAGCTTAGGCAGGACGTGTAGTGTTGTCTTTATCCCTTCTTCCCTGCTCGTTTGTAACATGTTATAAAACCATGAAATCACAATTTAAAAATGCATTGTATAGATGTTACATATGCAAAGTCAAGTACAGAGAAATTAAGAAATTAATTTTTTTGCATTTTAATACCTACCAAAGGACACAGCTAGGACAATGCCCTTTTTTAGTAATGTACATACACTTTCCAAACAACTGCCACCTACTTAGTTCCAGATCAGTTGGTTCTCACTGAAAGAACAGATAATTAGTCCTGCTATCCTGTAACATATACTGGGAAACCACCACTTGGCATTCTGGCACTATCCCTTCTGTGCAATCGCATCTTTAATTTGCATGTTAATAAATGTCAAAGTATGCCTTCTGCTCTGGTATGTTTTCCATTTTTGGGGGGAACAAAATTATATGTATAGCCTGCATTATACCAACCTAATTATACAGCTGGAAAAGTCATTAAAAATTAAATCACTTTTATTCTGTTTGTTTTATTACACCAATAGGGGTTCCACTATACACAGGGATTCCCATTATGGTAAGAATTAAACAAGTCTGTGATACGGGGTTTAGAGTCACAAGCTGTTCTCTTTGATCAGTGTCTACAGCACAAGAAAAAAATACCATCAATAAGAACCTCAAAACGGTGGCCAGCTCAATGGATAAGAGATGATCAAGAAACTACAGGTCAGGCAAGATGAGAGATGTCCAGAAAGCCAACAATAACCTTGAGAAGAAAGCCCAGAAACAGCCTCAGTTCAGCAACCCATCCATGGCATCACATTCTTCTAAGGCACAGCCTAAGGTCCTTCAGTATGGATATAGCCCTCAAGCATTTATACTAGCAAGGCTTCCAGGAAAACCATCAAGAAAATCACAAGCTGATTGTCAGTAACGCAGAGAACAAAGACAGTACCGAGCGGTAAGACTAGCGCAGTACATAGATACAAGATGCACGTCACCTAGAATTAAGATGTCTAAGTCAAAGCTAGTACACAGGGATGCAAGAAGAAAAGAAAAAGGAAGAAAAAAGCGATCATTAGATCTCACAACTAAAGGATTATTACCCCTCATCTGGGTTCCAGTTGCTAAACGAAGGAAATGATCGCATCACATACAAGACCGCTACATATCCTGCCCATTCCAGACAACCATACCTCTTCAACATGTCTTCTTACTTTCTTACGGTTCCAAATTCTAACCCAGAAATATGATTGCTTAAGTGGAAACTGTAGTAAAAGAGGAGCTGTTCTGCTTAATATATGCTCATTTTTCTACACATTATGTTGACAACTTTATTGAGACTGGATGGAGCACTTCAAAGTTAATTCATTTTTGGTTTGGAGTTTTGTGTGTCTTCTAAATAGCAGTTCAAAATTAAAGTGAATGTAATTATTTGTCATCACTAAAAATTAGTATGTGGTGGCATTCTGCACATGACCCGATTCCAAACTTAGACCAGGGCAGTCATAATTCATCGGATTTATCAAGTGACCCAAAATACAAGCTCAGCTTAACAGCTTCAAGTAGGAATCCTTACTTTATTTTTTTCCTCCTTTATTGTTTATAGAAACCCACCGGAGGGATATAGTCTAAAAGTTAACAGATCTTATTAATTCTGTTCCCTATTGTAGATTTCCAGTAACCTTGCCTTTACATATAGTAAAGTTTGCTCGTGTTTGGAAACCTTTTTAAAATAGTATTTTATACTTCAGAACACTAAGTTTTCTATGTAAATTACTTATTTTTCACAAAAACAGTGACAAAGGTTGCACCTGAAGTTGCAGCATAGTCAGAAGGTCCAACTAAGCAGCCTGATTTAAGTTCACGCTCTCAAGTCAACCAGAGGAGAAAGTTTCGAAGAAAAACGTGGTAAATGGTTTGGAAAGCCTGTAACCACCAAATGTCATTTATTTTTTTACGAAAAGTAAATATAGAGGAGGGTTATTTTTGCCGAGACTGCTATGGCTTATATTCATTTGCAATGCGGGGAAACTGTTCTCTGCTTTTTAATTGCCTGCTCATAAAGTTTTAATTAGCAAAGTTTCAAAAACATGACAATCATGCTGCTGAAAATCAGCCAGAGTTTTGATTTACAAGTCTGCAAAGCACTACTTGGTAGCAATCAGGGCGGATTGCAGTGCTTAAGCCCAGAAAGCTCTAATATGTTATAAACACAAGCAAATGATGCAGTAATTGCCCTTGATTGCACTACTTAGAAGATTTTTAGGGGCAACCCAAAGAGAAGTTGACAGTACCTATCTGTCCATGGCAAACTGTTTGTGAGAACATCAAATCCCCGCATGAAATTCTGAAGCACCATCTCCTTTTTCCTTAACACGGGTGCGACTTAGGAGACCTGGAAAAGCCACCTCTGGGATAGAACATCATTGGGTCTGAGGAACCATGAATCTATCACCACCAAACTGAGCAGTACACAGAGAACAAATGTTAGTTACCAGTCAGCCTGTCCACAAAAGCTCTTGTCGTTTCTCTGTCAAAACCAGTACAATCATCAATGCGGATACCAGAATCACAGAAGAGTATTTTTCTTACCTACCTTGTTTGTTTGATGGGAGGGAGCTTATCTTAATGGCACAAAGCTGCGCCAAGCCAGGTTCAGATTAGATGTTAGGAAAACATTTTTTACTGAAAGAATTGTCAGGGCCTGGAACAGGCTGCCCAGGGAGGGGGTTGAGTCACCAACCTTGGATGCGTTTAACAGATGGGTAGATGAGGTACTCAGGGATATGGTTTAGCATAGGAAGGGAACGGTTGGACTTGATGATCTTAAAGGTCTTTTCCAACCTTGTGATTCTGTGATCTAACCAACAGGAGAAATGGAACAGACAGAAAACAGGGATTTTACATTGCAAAGCAGCTTTTGTAAAAATGGTAAACAAAACAGTTCACCTTCCAGTTATTTCTCTATCTGAAAAAAAATGCAGTACTGATGCTCAAGATACATCTCTTCCTTCTAAAGACACACACTTACTAAAATGTCAAGGACTCACATAGTGTGGCCTATTCCAAATTTACAAATAAGAACTTCTATAAGCACAGACTGCATGAATATGATTGCTAATTTACCTGTGTACATTCCTTCATAATTTATTTTCTAAATGAAATAGAAACAGCTACTGCCTCCACTCCTCCCAAAGAAAGCTGTGTGTAAATAGAACATTCAGTGGGTACAGCTTTAGAACTGATTCTGTGCAAAATTCAGGAAATAAACCAATGAAAAAGTCCCAAATATGGACAAACCCAAGAAAGGAACAGGGAAGCACCACAGAAGCCCTAGGCAGGTCTGTAGGACTGTAGAAACAACCTCTGGGAAACCTCAAGTACAGAGATCTGTGGGGAGAAACGTCTAGAGGCAGATGCAAACAAATAGAAACCTTTCTTCCCCTTGCCTCTCATAAAAAAGGAATCTTTGATATTTGATGTAATTGAAAGGTTCTGTAGTAAACAGTGGGTTTTTCTGACCGCCACCCAAAGGGGCTCCTCACCGTTGGCTAACGGTGCAGGCCCAAAGGAAATGTTACAGTGTCTGCTGGTATCATGCTGAAGTTAAATTACCTTTCTCATTTTGACTTTTCTTGGTCACCAAACACATAAGTAACTGCCCTGATGTACACATACGTGTACTTAATCATTGTCATTGTGACCGAGAGCTCAGAGCTACTTGCTGTGTCAAATCAATAGCAAAAATATGTATTTCCATTAAATTCTGTCTCTGTTACAGTATCTTTGATTGTTAACAACCCCTCTTGGTTATCAGCACGGGATAAAAGCCAAGGCTGGGGGGAATGAAATTACAACCTACAGGATCACAGTGCTAACCTGACTCCTCACACAGCAAGGCACAGTGCTCTGGTGTTGTTTACTGCTGCTAGAAACACTTCAACTCTTTTGGCTTTGGGAAGAAGCATATTCCTAAACTGACAAGTTATGTTCTCCTTCAAACGGCTTTAGGTTCCCAGCCCAGAGGTGGACTACACAGGTTCATACGAAAAATATATAGCCAGCAGAGCAAAGAAAATGCATTTGCAACAATATATATTCATAATTTTCCCCATAATATATGCACAGAATTCCTCCCTCCAAGGGACATCACAGACAAGCCAGCAATCCCTCCTGAATAACCTCAGGAATGAAAGCAAAGACAACAGGTAGGCACAGCTACAAGCTCAAAGAAAGCACAGCAATTCTGGAAGTACTGCAGGAAGCCTAATACCAAGGCACACGTGTTAACTTTAGCAAAGAGCTGAACACAAATTCTAAACTGTTAGTAATTCAGATGGTTATGTTTGCAGATAGTTTGTATTTACAAATATTTCTAAAGAATTATTGAAATCACAAGAGAGTTGCATCCTGGCAAACTCAAAGACCAAAGAACTCCCTGTGGTACTGCTTACAAGAATTTAAAAATCTCATCAGAAAGCATTTCCATGGCTCTTTGAGCTCTAATCCCAAATGGGAAGAGACAGATAAAAGGAATGTGGATTCAATTATTTTTGTGTCATTCATACTCTATTAGAGACAGTCTACATTCACCTAAAAGAGATGAGGCTGATCAGTGAGCTCCTCAATTCTACAGCAGCAGTACCGTTCAGCTGGCTTATGCTTTAGCTCTTGGCTAATTTTACAGAAATCTACAGGGGTGGGGTTTTGTTTTTTTTGAGAAATCACAATGAAATTATATATATTTCAGTGTTTGAGATTCTGTTCAAAGCCTTCAAGAGAGCTAATATGCATATCTTTATATTAAATGCAAGATTACACTTTAAAAAAAGATGACCTTGATTTTGAATGGACAGTATTTTGCTATTTTAATATCTGCAACCATATCTGAGCCATTTTAATATCTGCAACAATAAACTAAAAATGAAACATACTCCAAGGATATTTATATGTCCTCAGAATCTTACTTTAGAGAAGCATTTCACTATACATTTAAGAAAGACACAACCTTTACCGTCTTCTGATATTTTTTCTTCCTTCTTTTGTTCACTGACATTAAGATACCATTGCAAGATTACAAATGTAGCACTCCCAGATTCCCCTCAATTCGTATGTATACATAACACAAGCCAAAATCTGAGTAACCTTATTTAAGGCTAACTGGATACGGTCCCAGAAGGAAAACAAATTAATCAACTTGTAACTGAAGTCTTGTGATCTTGTTTATGATGACTACGATCTTGGACAAGTACCCTGGTGGTAGTGAACAAAAATGTCATAAATGGGTATATTTAAGTATTCACTCTGGCATTTATCTGGAAATACCATAAACTTTTAAAAAATTTAGCCATGTTTATCCTGAAATCTTGTTTGATCTGTGTTACTGTACACACTGAGGCAAAGAAAGAGAGGGGCGTTTCATATCATATGTGACAGCATTATATTCCACATAAGGAAGTGAGAAAATTATTGTAAATATTGTCTTGCAAAATTTCAAGAACCCCATCTTTGAGTTGAATAGGTAAGTGTTTATTTGCTCTAATACAGAAATTTGTTGTTGCCATTGTACTTATATATATCAAAGAGCTATTCCCATCTGATTTAAAACACAACTGAGGTCTATTCTCAGTTTGAGAGAGTTCAAAGGAGCCACCAGTTACCTCATCAAACATGGGTAAAAAAATATTCATTAGACAGATTTGTATATTTTGAGGCCAAAAGTACCATTTTGATTATCTGGTCTGATTTCCTGTGTAACAGTTAACACATCACTTCCTGTACAGACCCTTACCAAGCAATTTCTTCATCAAGCCTTTCTTTTCTGATTCAGCTAGACCATATGGTTTATAAACCAACCAACTTGAATTCATTCAATGTTGAAATGCCTTTAATGTTAGCTGATGTAAAAAGGGACCAACTGACTTCTGCAAGTACCAGAACGGAAATGAGACAGTCAGCACAAGTGACTAGCAAATACACATTAGAGCTTTGTATTTTCCCATTTCTCAAACTGTCAACTCAGTTTATCTTCTCCTCCTAACTCTTTAAAGTCATGTTAGACCCTAGTCCTTTGATATTTATGACAAGTTTCCAGATCCCCTCAGAATATTAACACCAGAGGTACACTCCTAGGTTAAAGAGTGTGAAGAAGATGCAATGAAATGATTTGCATTGTACCACTCTCATTACCAAGTCAAGCAGACAACATTTTCCTTGTCACTTGGAAAATGCAGTGAGCCACTCCACGCTTACAACTGCTCTGCCATTCCTTTGGCTGTCTAGAAACAGCATCATTCGGAACAGAGTGCTTACACTGAATCTACCCTCTGCTCACGAGGTTACAGGGTACAACAAGATTTAGGACATCCTGCCCCTGGAACGACTCCAGAGGCTGACCTGAAAACTGCACCTGAATTTCCTGAGCTATCAGTCCACAGAAAAGTGCTGCTGGTGACAATGCCACAGACTCCAATTCACCTTCTCCTCCATTACAAAGGCATCCAAGCAACTCTGACAGTGAACATCTGTCCTGATGCACAATTTGTCTGAAGGAAAAACACAACAAACACGACAACTGGCAGACATTTATTTTCCTCTTCAACATTAAAAACAGTTTATTTAATTTCCTGGTGCCTAGAACTTCAGCAGAGCTGATTTATTATACTGCTACACAAAAAACCAGATTGATACACCTAGTTCCACAGCTGACCTCTGGTTCAGCAACATCTGGTCCAAAGACATGAAAAAGTTCTCTACATCTGTACATAGTAAATCAATTAGCCATAATGGAACTTGGCAAGCAATGATAGAGAAGTATGGCACACAGACTAAGTAATGATGGCTTTTACTGAGTTTAAAGATACCTTAGGACACATATGGTTCAGAGGTCTTCTTTCCTAGGGTGTCACCATCTGTGTAACATTAATGATGAAGACAGATCCTAGGTCCCACTTACACAAACAAAACACATTTTACTTTAGGAATCTGGTCCTTATGCTTTGATTATATCATCTTCTGTTGGCCCTCCAACAGTGGTGATAGCAAATCCTTCTACAACTACAGGCAACTCTGAAACTAACAGTTGGCAGTTTATAAACCATGGGTTGTAGAGTCAATACCTTCTTTCATCCCTTGGATGACACTCTTGTTTATTTTTGCTGTGTGTCCCTACAGAGCTGAATTCGCTTACCACACATCTATGGCCTCATTTCACTTGATGGGTGGTATCCTACAACTCACCAAAGAGCAAACAATACATAGAACATTGCTACCCTTTTGTACTCCACATGGAGTGAATATGGCCTGTGCCTCACTCTATTAGGCTGCAGGCTTTTGGGAGCTTTTCCTCAGTAACCCATGCTACAATCATGCTGGAAGAAGGTTGAGTTTGCTTGTTAGACCTGAAAGAATCCAGAATGGATTCCCTCTTGTTTAATAAGCCATACCTGTCATGGAAAGGTTTTCTGTGGATAGCCTCTCTGTGTTCATTCCTTCACACTGATTCTTGAATATTCAGATGAGCTGCTCCTGAATTTTCCACTCAACAAGGGCATTAGTACAGTATCTTCTCTATATTGCATCCCAGCTATATTTTGTTTGGGAAATTAATGATTCTGGATCCCTAATTCTCTGCTAAGTGTCAGTAATTGATTGAAAAGTTGGGGAGGAAAGGAATTCTTTCTTGTTTTAGTGGGAAACTTAGCAACATACATTCAGTAAGCAACCATTTAAAGAAGTGATCACAGCTTGATCTGCTTAGGAATCCAAGCTGAAAAGAACCCATGGTAAAACATCTAACTCCTGAATCAGGTGTTAGGCAAGCAGGTATTTCATAGGTGACAGCTCCTGATCTCAATTCCTGTCTTCCCTTGAAGAGTCAGAAACAGCACATTGAGTGCTAAGATGCACACCCATGACTACAATTAATCCTGTCCATAAGTGAACCTTCAAATACAGCTGGGTCACACCACTGGCTCTGTAACCAAGCCTGGTTACATTTCCAGACTCCTTTTCCTCTGCCCTGATACCTCTTCTGCCACTGTTATTTAATGACTGTAATTACTTTAACTTATTTTCATCTCCCATTGTTTCTCATTCTCTCCACATTTGGAGATAATTCTTCCTCTACCTTTCTCCCTCATCCTTTCACTCAAGCAGCTTTGTTAAGTGCTTGTTTTGGGACAGCAAGGGGGCCAAACACTGTTCCAGTTAGCATTTTGAAGATTTACTCAGTTTCCTCCTGCTTGAAGACACTAGCAACACACAGTACTATCCAACCACACTAAGCTCACTGTTGGGCTTACTTTTATTGTTGGAGGCTAGAATTGAAAATAGGAGTTTTAAGAGTCCCGCCCTCATGAGTAACTGATGTATGTCTAGTTGAGCTAGCACAGTGTTCTTGCTTTCATGGTTCAGTTGTGTTTTCATAAGGTTGGATGAAGGATCTAATTAATGCCCCTGATATCAGTTCCAGCTGCAATATGCTTTTTTCCCCTCTCTGACTTAGCATTTTCTATGTTTTGGTCAGAAAAATAAATGATTATTTTAAAGAATGATTAGCTCTGAAGCATAAAGAAACATAAGGGGAAAAAAAAAGTCTGCCACATTTAGTAGTTTGCATTTTACATTCCTCAGCCTCTTTTACATTCCTCTCCTCTTTTTTTCTGATCAAAGAGGAATGTTAGTTTTGCAGCATGAAAAGTGGTAAATTTTTGAGATGGAACTCAAAACCCAGTGAGTTACAGTAAGGTTCTCTAAAAGCTCAGAAAAACACACAGGTTTTATGCAAGTAGTACTTTCCTCGCTTGTATTTAAGTTTGAATTATACAAATTGAAGAACTGCTCCAGTTGACCCAAGCATAAAGCTAATATATCTGGGGAGTTTCACAGTGTTTGCATTAGGAGGTGAAACTGGCAACAGCATCAGCCTTCTCTGATGCGATCCTACTTAAGCTACAATAAATGTGCACAAAGTCCTGTCTTCCCCCAGCTCTGCGCAGATCCATCAGGAAGAGATAGGGGGTGTTTGCTTATACTTCCAAGACTCTTTCCATCAGATACCCTACCCCAAACGCTACCCTGCATGCTCAGTGTCTCTGGCCACCTCTCTCACACGTGTTACTTTTTCTCTAAAGGAGGAAGCAAGTCCAAGCCTTTCTTTGGCTTTCTTTCAACTGCGACACGGGCCTCTCTGTGTACGGCTCTGCAGTTCTTTTTTTCTGTGCTCAGTTTCTTGGATATGAATACTCCTCTACTAAAAATATCCCCTGCTCAGACCCCAGAGAAAACCTTGGGATCCAGCCCTGCTTGTGCCCTGGCACTCTGGGCATCTGCAGAATAGGCAGAGGCTGCCTAAGCAGTAACAAGATGAACTGCTGCTGACATTTTGCTAAATGACCTCTCATGCTTATTGGTTTCAATGAGATCTCCTCCAACTCCCAGCATCGTAATAGGCAGATTCAGATGAAAGGAAGAGTGATATACACAAATCTTATAATTTTTAACCTGTATTACTGCAGAATTACCTGTATTACCTGTGCAACCTGTCCTAGGGAACCTGCTTTGGCGGGGGGGTGGACTCGATCTCTGGAGGCCCCTTCCAACCCCTACAATTCTGTGAATCTGTGAATTCTATATCCCACTCCAAAGCTGAAGCAATTATGAAGAGAGTTAATAAAAACATCCTGCTTCACTTTTAGTGACAATGCTGAAAAAGTGCTCAGATACTGTAATAAAGCGAAGCCAATTCATAAATAAAACAAGTATCTCCACCAACAAGTTAAACAGATTTTTGAGACAGATTTTCTACCTTCCCATAGTAAGAGAGTGGTATTTTCCCTGGAAGACTGGAATCTTTGCAATCCAGTTTCATCACTGGATGGAAAACAGAGAGGCGGTGATTAGGGTGGAAGATGGTTTTCACCAGAGGACGCTGATCCAGAAATAACTTTGCTCTGGATAACAACAGTGAAACAGAAGCTGCATAATGGATGCACACTCTAGGGCTCAGGGCTGGATCCTTTCAGGACCTGGATCAAAAATACACATTTGGCTCAGTCAGGTGTTTCAGAGCAAAACTGAAACTTACCTGTATAATTTCCACCAGGCAGGGCAGAAAGAAACAGCCACATGCTTGGATAGAACGAAATAGCAGAGACCTTCCTGTCCTAGCAGGCAGTGGGAACACAACCGCTACCCAGTAGAAACTGGGAGAGAAAGGAATGCACCCGGTACTGGGGAACACCAGCAGGAATGTGAAGCTGGAAATGTTCTGAATTTACATTAATTCAGCTGAGTTTCAGATGTTCTCTGGGTACTTTCCTGTTTTCCTGACAGTACCTTTTTCTCTTTGCCCACAGCTGCTGGACCAGCTACAGCCATTTAAGATAACAGTACATCTCATACCCCTCTCAGAAAATAGACAAGGTGAGTGACAATTACTTCTGTCACCCCACTACACTCTTCCAGAAATTTCAGACTACCTGCCTCTCTCCAGGTCTTCCCAGCTCCTTAGCCCCCCATGGACATTTTACTCAGCCAAACCAGTCTGGTCTGTGCTAACAACCTGAGTTGTCATGAGGAACTCCTCCTTTGTCCCTAAATCTAACGCACTTGCACCTTCTCAGAAGACTTCAGCAAACACTTGCAGCTCCTACCATTTGCACTCAGATGGGCTTTAAAGCAGATCAGCTGATTTAAAAGTACTTCCTTCTCAATGTTCATCCTCTGCCTTCTCAGTAATTTGGAAGCCCTGCCTTGCTAGACCCTCTGATTAGCTCCAGGCCTTGGTTATCATCTTACATTAGTATCAACAGTCTCTTCCACAGCACCTAATACATTTTTGTTCAGCGATGCTGTCATAGTCACTGTTTCCCCTAAATGTGTATTTGTGTTACACTCTGGTCCTGTGATTATTTCCCCAACTGCATTAAAGGCTCTCTCTGATGAGCAACCTAAGTCACCTAAGAAGCTTCTCACTTCTATTGTTCCAATCTGTGGCAATTCTTCCTCACACTTATACATGGAAAAAAATACAGATCATAGAATCATAGAATGGTCTGGGTTGGAAGGGACCCCAAGGATCAGAGAGTTCCAACCCCCTGCCACAGGCAGGGCCACCAACCTCCAGGCCTGGATCTACACAAGGTTGCCCAGGGCCCCATCCAACTTGGCCCTGAACACCTCCAGGGATGGGGCATCCACCACCTCTCTGGGCAGCCTGTTCCAGCACCTCAGATGGTGAGCACAAAATATTCCAGCAGCAAAATGTTTGAGAAGTGTGCTGGCCAGCAGATTACCAGAAAACTAAAGACAGAAGTTGTAGTAGAAGTTGGTGTCAGTAAGGCCTCAAGGCAAACTTCAACACCTTTCGTTACTCAAAACTACCTGAAATACCCAAAAATCTTACTTCCTTTTTTGATACTTCACCATAAAGACAGATTTTTTTTTTCAAATTGAGAACTGAAAATTCTTGCAGAATATACTGTGCTTAAAAAAACCTCAGAAAAAGTAACCTGTGTTTGAAGAAAAGAACTCTACTTCACATTTATTATTCTTCCTACATCATAAATTCACCTTCAACAAGCACTGACTAAACCAATACCCCACACTTCTACATACCTCTCTCTTCTTAGAGAGAAAAGAGCACCTGGAACCCAAAATTGAAAATACAGCATAGAGAAGAGCTGGGGAAAAAAGACAGAAGTGGCAGCTAAGCTCTTCTTGACATGAGAGATTTGTGCAAAGACTAGAAAAAAGCAGGAATGCTCTTTGACTGGCGCTATGTTTCTCAAGGGCAGGCACTTACCTAGGATGAGCTACCTGCCTTTCCTTCTCAAAGCATGGAGCTTGCCAGCCAGGCAAAGAGGGGCAGTAGCAGCACACGGATCTTCCCCTCAGAACCCAAGGGATCTCCTTGGACATGGACTCACCTGGTGCTGTGGTTTAACCCCAACCAGTAACTAATCGCCAGGCAGCAGCTCGTTCAGTCCTCCACCCACAAGGAGATGGGAAGGAGAATAGAGAAAAAACAAACCTCATAGGCTGAGATAAAGAAAATTTAATGGATAACAATGGAAGAGAATAAGAATGATAAGACATAATTAATAGAGCAAGTGATGCACAAATGCAAACAGGCATATCATGCACAGAAGGAAAAGAAACCCCAACAGGATGCCCACCCTGGTTTCCCAGTGAGTTTTCCCAGGTGTATTTGGAGCACGATGTCACATGGCATGGGATATCCCTACGACCACTCCCGGTCAGCTGTCCTGGCCGTGCTCTCCCAGCTGCTTGTGCAACTGGCTGAAAAGTCCCTGCCTTGGTGTACATGCTACAACTACTTCACAACAACTTAAAAGATCAGCATGTTACCAACGTTACTGTCACTCTAAACCCAAACCACAGCACTATACCAGCTGCTAGAAAGGACACTGGAGCTCTCAGACAGAATCAGGACACTTTTGATAAAGAAGCCCTCTTGCATCACCTACAACTCTTCAAGGCAGCAAACTTTGCCAGAACTTTGTATCAAAGGATCTCCAGAAAGCAGGCTCTGGGGAACCACAGCAGAGGTAATCAAACCCAAAACTAGAATACTTGGGTGCTATTTCAATACCACCACTGGGATGGCAGCTGCTTGCCTTGGGTTATACTACGGCACCACGTGAACATTGTCTTCAGTCTATTTTTAACTCAATTCAGCTAAATAGCAAACTTTGCACATTTACACCCATTTCCAGGAAAACTAACAGCATTTACAAAAACAAGGTAATTTGAAGTACTTCTCTGTTTGATCACTTGCTGACTTAGAATAATTTCCAAGGAGCTGTTCTGAAATCTATCGAATAGCTTTTGGCGTTTAGGAGGGAGGCCATACTCGCTAATATAGGTCAGCTCTGCCCTCAGATGTGTCTTTCAACTTCAGCAAGACTCCTGCAATGTATGGCATTGTCCAAAGCCAAAATTAAGCCCTCTGTCCAATTATTTGGCCTATTAATATCTGCTGAATTGCTTATCTGCTTCCTAAAGACATCTTGCCTCTACACAGAAAATTAGAAGTTCACCATCAGCTGCTTCTCTGAAAAACAAAAAACTCAAAACTGCAACCCTCCCCTCTCCCAAAAAAAAAAATAATCAAAACCCACAAACCCACCCCCCCCCAAAAAAAAAAGAAAAAAATCTCCTCCCTTCATGCCATTATATTCCAGTGTAAATGAGAACTAAACCTTACCCTTAATGTTTGTGCACAGTTGAGCTTGTTGTGATGAGAATAGCAGTCCTGTGATTGCCACTCTGAGTCTTATTTTGAAGAATTTTATTGGTGGTCTGGTTGTTGTCTATAAAGATGAGGCCACATCTGGCCAAGTGTGCAGGCAGTTGGTTCAGGACTTCCATTCCCAAATGAATTTTGCAATACTCAGACACTTTACTGACCAGTTTCTTTTTTTATAGACCCTGGATGTGCAGAATTAAATAGCGTATACCTCCCAGAAGCTGTTCCCTTCTTAGACCATCTGGGTAATGAGAGTATCATTTACACCACATAAAACTGTGACATCTGGAAAGGAAAAGCCAGCCTGATAAGATCGCACATACAAGCAGGACTAGCCAGCTTTTAATCAGCCTTTCTAGGTTTGTAGGGTGACATTTGTGTGTGTGTGTGGTTTGGTTTGTTTTTAAATAGTGAAGTAAATGAGTGTTTGTTTTAAATAATAGTTGACAAGTAGACAAATAAGAGATTTCCAACAAAGAAAAGTATCTTTGATTCATGTTGCAACCATCTTAACTAACAATATGAGTATGATGAACCACCACAGTCACTACTTCTTTAAAAATAATCCCAAAAAAACACCCCAACCCTCAAGTATGTAATAGAAGGCTAATCTTCATAAGCATAGGGGAAAGAAGACCTGTTGTCCAACTGAAGAGCAAACCACAAAATATTTAATATGCCACATAGTTAATATTGAGTATTTGAAACGTTTTATTTTTGCCTACATAAAGCTTAAGTGGGCTCTGATTTGCAATAGATGCTCCTGGGCTTCAAGGAGAGCTTTCCTCAGAACAGACCTAAGGTCAGGAGATACAAAACATGACTTTATAGAAGTTCAGTGCACCTTCTGGCCTGGCACAACCATGAGTCCTTGGGTTCATCCATGGTTCTGTGCTCAACAGTAGATTTTAACAGCTGTTAAGAACCATCTCCCTCCACATCCAAAAGGAACAAGCACAATTCAAAGCCATGTTATTGCCATTGTTTAGGCTCCCACTTTGAACATTCATATACTTCTTAAAGAAATGCAACATGAAACGTTAAAATAGTACCTTTTACTGACAGGATTAAATTATTTAAACTAAAACAACCCAACACAAAACCACAGAGTAAACAGTAAATTCCCAACCACGCTCAGCTTCTTAAATTTACCAATCCAAGAGCAGGCGTTTCCTGCAGGCTGTATTTCCCCCTTTCATTTTATTGATGATGGCTCTTCTTGAGCACAGCAGAACAGCTCACTGTGCCCATATCCTGCATCACCTTTCTGCAGTCAGAGCAGCCAGGCAGTGCCATGGAAAACACCCTGTGACACACGTCTCCTAGGGAGTTGCATTAAGGGGACCAAGATCAGCAGCGCGAGCACCACCAAAGGTTCCCATGATGGATGAAAGCACAGCTCTTACCTACATTTAGTAGAGCTGTGCTGAATTCCTAAGTCTGTGTCGTTTCCTTCCGTGTAATCAAAGCACTTTCTCCAGTATCAGCATTCCCTGGAAGGCTGAAGGAGTACATGGAGCGCAGCTGTCCTTGGCTGTTGTATGGAATGAGGCTCCTTCCCTAGCCCAGATTAAACACAGCACTTAAGCACTTGACTTTTTTTTTTTTATTTCCAGGCTCCTATTTTTCAAAAAAAATGAAGAGAAGGTTAGGAGCATAAGTACTTCTTTGAGCCTAATTTTTCATAGGTAAAAATTCAGCTCTTTAAACCCAAACTCTACTACTAAACCAAAGGTGGGATTCCATTGCCTAAACAAAAGCACACAGTACATCTGGGTTGCTGAAAGGCATCTGAAATGGCCACACAGAACCTACAGGAGACTCAAGGTCTCCTGGAACTGCAATTGGAGGCCCTGCAGAATACTCTAGAGTATCTCCAAGGATAACAGGCATAGACAGATGAGTTTGATCTCCAGTGAGTTTGCTGCTTGAGAAAGCTGTTACATTTTCACGTCTCCAAGCTACCTCTTTTCTCATAAAACCATGGATTTATTCTTATTCTTTATCATCTAGGAATACCAGGTTAAGTACTACATAACTCTGATAAAATCAACAACAGTTCCTGTGCCTCCCAAACACAACTCTCTGCTCTATTGTCCCTCTGATAGAACATGCTGGGGATTCCACATAGAAGCTGTAATCTCTCTCTCCCCCCTGTATATTTTTCTGGAATTATCTTTCAAACATTAAAAATGGCCACTTAGGGATGTTAAACTTTTGTTCCCCCTTATCCAATGACAAGTACTGTACGAACCAACAACCTTACAGGAAATGCCACCACCTCTATCATTTTGTTTGGTATCTTCTCCTGTTTGGTATCTGACTTAATTCAATGCATCATGAAATGCAGAATTCTGAATTAGATTTATTTCAAATCTGGTTAAGGCTTTCAACTATCAATACCCTTCACTATGCTGCTCTTCTGAAAATATCTAACAGCATGGATAACCCGAGTAAACAGTCCCATTGACATCAGATACATGAATCCAGTTGAACACAGCCTAAAACAAGATAGGCACTGAGGAACCTCAGTGGATATCTCTCAAAAAACCCCATATCTACTCCTTGAAGCACCCACATTCCTACCAATGAAGTCACACTGCAGCAGAAGTCTGCACCAGTCAGCAGTGAGTTACTTAGGATGCTCCAGCCAGCTGCTCAGGGGTACCCACGCCTCCCACCCAAAGGCAGCTACACACTCAACAGCCACAACTCCGAGCTGGAAAGGCAATAGGAGATATACAGCAGACCTCAGCCAGAGCAGCAGCAGGCCCACCATGAGGCGGGCTGCGTGTTTCTTTGGAGACACTCAATTTTCTCTCTCTGTTTAGGTTGCCTATCTGTTCTATTAAACACAGAGGTTTAATGCTGACTCCTGTTTGCACACCGAGGGTTACAATTGGTCCACAATCACTTCTTAAACATCCTGTCCAAGATATCAGGTTTTATTAACAACGAAAACTAATTTCACTGACAGATCAAAGATGACTGTGGCTTCCTTGCAGCTGTTAAAATTGTTTAAAAGCAGGAATATTTCTTCCGGTTGGGAAAAGCAAGACTGAGCTGGACCTCAGTTTTCAAATATTTTCTTTAAATAAAAGCACAAATAAATTTTTCCTTGGAGAGTCTAGAAATACTATTTCAGAGAGTGAACCAATCATACAATCGTTCTGAAAAGACCTGCTTCATGATCATACCTAGCGCTGCCTGCTTATAAAGAATCAGCCTTTTAATCTAACTTGGTTGGTTTAATGTATGCTATGAGTTAGAGTAATTCAAAATGACTTGTAGGTAACCTCCTTCCCTGCTCATGAAAACCCACAGAGAACAGTTTTTTCAACGGCTTCTGTTATTTGAACTTAAATGAACAGTATTTCTCATAGAAGCTCCAGTTTCTCACTCCGAGTAGCACCGGCCAAGCTCCGTGTTGGGTTAGACAGGCTCTCCTACTCATTACCAATGCTACAGTAACACCTCACATCTAAAGACAGTCTAAGAGACTGAGTGCTTCAGGGCGTGCTGTTTTAGCTCCTCTCTTGGGTGGACCTTCAGCAAGGCTACCAATAGGTTGGATGAAGCCCCTCAGCCCCTTGCAGCAGTCTGGGAAAGGGAACCAGCACACCAGGAGGCAGAGGGTGACTCTGCCGGGTCACAACGCTACCCACTTAATGCTCAGAGGGAGAAACCTTCATCAATAATAAATCTAACATTAAGGAAATTAAACTTACACTTGAATGGCCCAGAAGCAAGGTCCTGAACACAAGTATGGGACATAGCACTAATTTGTGTCGTGCTTGGTTATATTCCATGCAAAAATTATTCCAGAAAAGCAAGAACCGCTAGGACATGGCAGACCCACACCAGGGTCACTGTGACTACAGCCACATTGCTAGATCCAGGAGTATCCTCAGCTCCAGTTGCACATCATGGAACATCCTAACTTTGTAACGTGGAGGCTGAAGGAGCTGGGCTTGTTCAGCCTGGAGAAGAGAAGGCTGTGGGGGGACCTCATTGCAGCCTTCCAGTCCCTGAAGGGAGCAGAGAAACAGGAGGGGAATCAGCTTTTTAAAAGGGTAGACAATGGCAAGACAAGGGGGAATGGATTGAAGCTAAAGGAGGGAAGGTTTAGATTAGATATTAGGGGGAAGTTCTTTACAAAGAGAGTAGTGAAGTGGTGGAACAGGCTGCCCAGAGAGGTGGTGGACACCCCATCCCTGGAGGTGTTCAAGGCCAGGTTGGATGGGGCCTTGGGCAACTTTGTCTAGATCATGCCCAGAGGTTGGTGGCCCTGCCTGTGGCAGGGGGCGTTGGAGCTCTATGATCCTTGGGGTCCCTTTCAACCCATACCATTCTATGATTCTATAAAGGCACCATTCCCCTTTCACTTCTTCCCACACCAAGGAAACTGAGGCACACAGTTTGAGCTTTTTGCTCTGCAAGAAAAGTTTACATCTCAGAAAATCACTAAATAAGTACCAGACCTTGGGCTTATTTAGAAAAACGGTTATCAGCTGCTAAGATCTTTACCAGAGCCAGCTAATGACAAGACATACACTACACTTTAGGTAACTGTGTGTTATGCAGGCAAACTATTGTCCCTTGGAACTGACAATGAGTTACACAATTTGCAAACACATTAGGTATTTTTGCTGAGCAAACAAACCACCCAAGTAAATCTAGGGAGATGCAGCTACAAGAGGTCTCATACCTTAAGCCACTCAGCTGAGAGGTTTCAGTTTAATACCTTTCCTGCTATCTGTATTTCTCTATATATAGCTACTAGAAAAATACAGAATGAGTTGTAGTAAAGGATGCAGGGACGAGAGGAGGACCTGGGGGAAGGGGCTGTGCTGGCAGCCAGCTGCTGTGACAGAGGTCCCTGGCTCCCAGCGCACCCTCCAGAAGTTTACTGCCTCCTCTCTCACCCTCACCATAACCTTCTTCTACAAGCATGGAAAGAAAACAGCTTTGCCTGCATTACAGAGGAGCTTTGGGACTACAGCCTTCAGGACTAAAGAGTGTGCACTGCCTCTCTCCTCACTGAGGACGCCTGCCCATAACTGCTATGGCCTGAGAAGTTCTAGCACCTAAGCAGCCTCTGCCCTAGAGAACTAGCCACAGCCTTTCCAAAAAAATCTTGCTTTTCTTCTAAAACTGAACTACATAAACCAAGAATTTCTGCAGATACATTTCTGCCTTTTCTGCATTCACTGTTCCACATCCACAGAATCACAGAACTGTAGGGTTTGGAAGGGACCTCCAGAGATCATCAGGTCCAACCCCCTGCCGAAACAGGCTTCCTAGGACAGGTCACACAGGGAGGCATCCAGATGGGTCTTGAATCTCTCCAGAGAAGGAGACTCCACAACCCCCTGGGCAGCCTGTCCCAGGCCTCTGTCACCCTCACCAGTTGATTTCAACTGTTCCTGATTCAACTCTAACTCTTCTAACTCTTCAGGATGTTTTGCACTGACCAAAATCTTCAGCAGTTGTCCCTGCTTGGGAAATGAAAACTGCACTTCCAAACCAATTGCTAAGGGTAAGGATAGACTCAGCTTGTGAAAAAGGGGGAACACTTCCAAATTGCCAGCTTTGGCTAAACACAGCCTAAGTGTGGCTCCAGTCACAACAGAAAAACTGCAGACCAAAGCTCTGACTGGGAAGGCAATGAACAGGATTCTGTCCCATTTGAGAAGGGAGACCAGGAATATACTCAAAATAGCAACATGCAAGTCGGGGAGAAAAAATGGTTTACTCATTAAGTGTTAAGCTCTACATTTCAATAATTCCTTTAGATTTTATTGCTTAGTTTAAGATATTTTGGGTTTGATTTTTTTGAAGGTCTGTGAAATTTCCATTTTACTTCAGTGGGATTAACAAGTCCCTCACATTTCTAAAAACAAGCACTCTCAGTGCCTTAAATGCTAGCCTTAGCATCCACTTTTTTTTTTTAAACTATAAAACAATCTACAGCTGAAGTGTTAGAGCTCTGAAGAAAGCAGAACTGGGCTTTTACCTTAGTATAGTCTCCCTCCAGAAAATCTTTTATTCGCAGAATGTAAGGAAAAAAGGAGCCATGAAGTTACCCTCTGTCACCCCTTGTACAAGTGTTCCTGCACTAAGGTCAGTTTGCCTAATTCATAAGTTCTATGAGAAGCAGCTGAAAGGAATCCCAAAAATCCTCCACGTGTTAAAATTTGGGGGCCTAGTTCAAAAAACTTCTTCTTTAGTCCTTCACTGAAAACACCATGACCAAGTGAGGTTTCCCTCCCACTGGTTCAGTTGTAGCTTTCATTTCCAGTCACACTGTTTTTGCTGTCGCTTCTGAAGATGCTTTGTGGTCCCTCGTGACATACCAATTGTCTCCATCTCAGAGAGCTCGAGTTCTCAAATCACCTATCTGCCCACCTTTTCTTCAATTACTGAACTGCTTTAACTATTAAATTAGTAACCAGGAAAACTCGTGGAGTATAGAAGTTCCTAAAAAAGCTGCCCCTTCTGAATATAAGCAATAATCTAAGAGTCTCATATGTAAAATGTCTTTTTTTAAAAAATAAAAATAATTTAATTTAAAAAAACCCAACTTAAATCCACTACTCTGGCTTGCTTTCACTTGGTAACTTTACAGCCTGCGCCCAGACAATGCAGACATTGTTTTACCTTCAGCTGACAGCAGAAGTATCTGGGATGTGCAATAACATATGGAGCCGCCTGACGAGAGATCATCCAGGCAGCTGAACACATAGGCAACCAAAAGCAACCTCTGTGAGCCCAATCCTGCAAGGTGCCAAGAGCCTCCTCTCCTGCAGACTGTGATGGGAATTGAAGGCAGACAAAAAGTTGCAGGAGATGATCGATATCTCTGAGACCCGGGCCCTTAAGGGGCTCAGATTTCAAATGCCTGGTTCTTACTGCAGATGTGCAACAGAAATAAAACTTCCTGCAGCTCAGAGGAACTGGAACAGAACATGGCCAAATCTTAATGCTTAGAGGGACACGTACAGGAGCCAGCAGTACCAATAAGCAAGTTTTAAAATCAGGTTGAAAGTGAAGTCCTTAAATGTACTAGCCAAGAGTGATGGTTAATTTGCCTGTGGTTCAAATTACACAATCATCACCTCTTCTCAAAGCAGTAGTGGGGGAAAACACAGCCCCCAAACCCAGCAACCAGGAGGCATACAACAAATAAAAGAGAAAAAGGCCAGCATGTCTGTCTAAGATCTCTATCCACGACACCAGAAGCACAGGTAGCGGACACAGTGTAAAGATAATTCACCTGTGACTCACAGGGTCTCCAACCAAACTGCGGGGCTCAGGGATGTTCCTGATTCACAATCGTATGTGGCAGCGTCAGATGCTGCTCATAGTCTCCACTCCTTCCTCAAGTGCCAGCCACGCCAAGGGCTAGGACTCCCTATTCAGAAGGCTGCTCTAAGCCAGGGTTCATTTCATTTTTGTCCCCTTCCTTATGTACTTACACTACTCCTAGTTGCATGTGGCACTACTTCAAGGAGAAGATTAATGCCTTCTCCACCTCAGCCCATTTACCACCATTTTATTACTAGTTCATCTACATCTTCCCCCCTCGCCCTGCCTCCTTACCCCAGCAAAGTGCTCTCTACCCAACAGGCTGCTATACCAGAGACTTGCACAGTAATAATTTTCTTCTTGAAATTACTATGGCTGCCACGCTGTGAGGTAAACTCTGCATTTCTGCCTTCAGGCAGCTTTTTATTTGGCAGTTGATTATTTTTATTTTTAAATATTTGCACTGCTAAGCTTGTGTCTAGTCACACTAGTCAGGCATTTAGAAATGGTATTACATCTTTTGGTTTACTTACTGGTTTTGAAAAGGCTAACAGCTCTTAGATATTACAGAAAGCTTACCATTAAAAAGCTGCATAAACTATCAATTGCTCACACCCATTACTTGACGGCAGGCCAAGGATCCACTTAAATATATCAGGTCATGAATTTGTAAAGGGAAAATAGGTAGCTAAGCAAGGTATATGAAAGAAGAAAAATGACATGAGAGACCCAATAAAAAAAGATTCTTTCAACAAAAAACACGAAATATGTATGACTATTCCAGATGTTTCTTGAGATGAAACAAAACATGCAGCAATTGCTAACAGATTGATGATAGAGGATTAAAATAGCTGGAAAAAAATTCCAACGCCCTGAATATATGTGACACCTGAAGGATTCAAGGTTAGGCTGGGAGCCCAAGAGAATAGAGGTTCCAAGACGTCGATCATCCATCAGGTATCTGCACGAGACTAAAGGAAACCCACCAGTGGGGAAAACATTAAGGAACATGCATGAACAGGAGGGGAACGACTATGTCCAAACATACGGAAGAATTACTGCACTTTCTTCATGGATTTAATTTTCCCTCCAAGAAGAAAAAGAACAAGATCCCTAAGTATTTAAATGCATGGTGGCTTGGGATCCAAGGCTTTGGATTTGATTACAAGGGGCAGTAAGGTTGCATTGTTCACCTTGGCAGTAATAGGAGCCTAAAGTTACATGCAGATGAACTGATTCTGTAAGGGACTAAAACCAGCATGTGGTATTTTGATGTCTTTGTTTTAATCCTGCCGTTCCCGTTTGTAACGTTAAAATCCTCTAATATTTGTCTGTCTTTGTTCATTACTCTTGAAACTGTTTAGCTAGACAAGAAAAAACCCACACTTTGTAGAAGTCACCATCCTGCATTTCAACATCAGCTCTTTGTGTCTCTGAACGAAAGATAGTGCAAACAGCCAGCTGAATGTGTGAATTATGAATTACAACATGCAGAGTAGATGCCCAAGGAAAGGGACAAACTTCTACACCATCTCTCATAAAAACTGACAAGGCTTTTGATTACATCCACATTGGCTACAGTGCCTACAGCAAGACAGAAGAACTGCCAGTCACGCTACACCAGCTCACACCACCTAACAGTTAGACCTCATATGTCTGTGTGGTGGGGAAATAACCCACATCCCTTCCTTGCTTCCCAAGAGGCAGTAATGTTTGCCACAAGTTCCCCAGGTGGGTACACATAGAATGGTCTGGGTTGGAAGGGACCCCAAGGATCACAGAGTTCCAACCCCCACCACAAGCAGGGCCACCAACCTCCAGGCATGATCTAGACAGGTTGCCCAGGACCCCATCCAACCTAGCCTTGAACACCTCCAGGGAACATCAGTCCTTTCACTGAAAAGCCTTTGTTCTGTGCTCTAAAAACTGGCATCTCTGATTCCAGCCTTTGCTCACAATAAATGCAAGCTAGTGGTCGTTCTCGGCAGGGACAGTGTATCCATACAATGTTGCATGCATTCTCTTTTTAACCACAAAACAAGTTTGAAGTCCTATTTAGAAAGTTAATTATAGTGGTAACAGTTGCCTTTCTTACAATTCTTTGCTAATCTCTTCCTAAACCAATGTCACACCCCTAAAATTAGAATAGATGCTGCAGCATACAGGCAACCTGGAGCTGGGCTAAGGAATTCCCACTGCAGTGGGGGCTGTGGGCAGTGGTGCTGCTCTCCCCCTCCCCCTTTGCTGGGGCTGGAGGCAGCCCAGGGCACAGAGAGCTGCCGCCAGTGAACTGCAACTCCTGAATCGTACCCAACTGCCCTCCTGCCGCCCTCCACATTGATACCAAAATCTCTGTTGTTTAACTTCACTTGTTGCTCTGACTTGCCAATCTGGGAGTTAAACAAATTCAGAATCTTTGGTTATTTTCTTTGACTTTCATTCACTGACAACTATTTATTTTTAGTACTGGGGGAAAACCAGACCCCGGTAAAATCAGTGGAGCTGTTGGATTCATCGAGACCACTGTTCTCCACGTTCTTGCTAAGCTTACCATGATGGTAAACCACAGCTCAGTGAAGGTGTGGCACAGAGCAACGTCCTCAGGAGGGGAGTACGCTCTGCTATGGGCATGGGGAAAGCAGAAGAGTAGGAAGATAAACAGAGAGGAAGGGTTTAGAGATCACAGCAAGTCTTTCTGGATCATGTCTGAAAGAGACCAAACACAGAAACAGAGCAGTAACTCAAATCAGAAGAGTCTGAGAAGGCAAGACCTGCAGCCTGTAGAGAGTATTGCTCAGGGTTGGTGAGGAAACCGAAAGCATGGGCATTTCTTATTTTTCCAACCCCCTTCCAGTTACTCATTGAGAAGTTTGCCAAGAATATCACAGAGAAAGGAAATTAACACAAATGCAATCACGTCAAGTGTATTTGTCCAAAGGCACTGCATGAAGAGAATTGTGACTGTGTTAAAAACAGGCTGTGACATCAGTGCTTCTTTCCTTAGCCATCACATCAGCCCAAGAAGAGAAACAGAACAGAAACAGAAGCCTAACACAGAGGATTGCACTTCAGATAGTGGGGAGGCAGCAGAGCCAGTATCAACTAATTAAACGTCATGCAGAGAACATGCAGAACAACTTAACAGGCACAACTGTACCCAAACCGCACTGATCAAAGCTCTCAAACCAACAGCAGCTGGGTCTGATGTGAAGATCTGAATGTAACAGCCTGGGTCTAAGCTCAGAAGGGTTCTGGGCCCTTCTCCTCAAAAAATAACATTACAAAAAAAAAGCTTGTGTGGCATTTAAAAACCCAGTAGCGATAATGAAGACCTAAACTTAAATTCCTTTTCCAAAAGAAACAGGTGTCTTAGCTTCCAAACAATTTCTTGGCTTGTTATGGGAAACTGTATGATACGGGAATCTACCCAAGACAACAGAGAAAAGATCTGAGTGTGTAGGGACAACTTGTGAGTCTAAGTGACTGGGGAATAAGCTGACAGAATAAACTCGATGCAGATAAATGCGGGATTTAGGACATGGAGAAAAAATACAAATTTTAATTTTGTTTATAAAACCAGCCCCTGAAGTGGTCAATACCAGTCAGGAAGAGGGACCTTGGAGTTGTCATATACAGTACTGTCAGAATATCAGCTCAGTAGGTTTTAAAAAAAAAAAAAAATTAAAAAAATTCAAAGGAACAGCCTCACCAAGCCACCACAGAGCTGGACATCCTGATTCAAAAATAAAGCAATCGCTTTCAGACCAGACACATGCTTGGAAAAACCTTCTGGACTGACCAGTGAGGACAAAGCTGCTGCTCCCTTCTCCTTTCTTGACACACCAGCTTGAGTTGAACCCATAGGTGAGTATCACTCATCCTTTACATAATCATCACTGTTCAGGCTCTGCTCTTACATTTTTCTATAAACGCCTACTCCTGGCCTCAAAGATGGGATACTGGCTAAGTGATCCAACCTGGTTAAACTGCTCTTAGATCCGCCTCTCCCCTCGGAAGGGAAATTAATAGAAAGCTTTCACAGGGATATAAAGATTGCTTTCATTTATCCGCATTTCTCCTGCCAAAGCAAAAGCACCCCATGGTGAAGTAAAGAGTGGCATAAACTTGCCCAGTTTCAGGGAAAAACCAGAGTGGAAATACTTCACTGTTCTTACAAACCTTTCCAGAATAAAACCGATATCAAAGTTCTTTGCAGGGAGTAGTGGCAGGACTTCTTAGTTATTCTCAGCTCACTGGAGGTGTCTCAAAAACAACAAAATAAGCCTTTGTTGCAGCATATCTATGCCATTTTCAGCTGGTGCTGAAAACCCTCAACCCCACAGAGATCTTCCAAGAGTCTTTTTACCTCATTCCTGTAAGAGAAAGTGTTCCCATAAGAGAAAGTCTCCTGGAAGAGAACTTCCATACTTTACTCATTGCCAAATTACACGTAATTATTGTCTATCACACGCCCTCTGACATGGTATCTGAGCACTTCAACAGGGTAACAATTCTCATTTTCTAGGATTGTTTTATGAACTGCGATAATTTAGCACTGATTTTAAGGCAGTGCCTCAAACACACTTAGAATTAGAACTTCCAGAAAAACAATTTATTAACAAGATAAAATGCAGTAAGTGAGGTTGTTCCAAAGTATAGTGCCAAGAGAAGGGAAAGATACCCTCTTGAGGAATGAGAAAAATGTGAGCAGATGCATGGAATTCTTTAACTACTTAACTCTTACAGGTTTCCCCCTCTACCCCAGGCAGTGGAATGGGATTTTCTTGACATTCCTGGCATAAATGCCTTCCCTCAACCGGGAGCAGAGTTGAAACCTAACTTAAAACATCAAATGCTGACAAATTCATCAAACAAAAACCGAGTTAGGATCCCAAAGAAGTTTGCCACAGCCACGTGTAACGCCTTGATCGTTCCACGTGAAGGATATGAAACAGGCATCATCGTTCTCCTCCCTTGCTCTGCTGACAGCATATACCTCCCCGTGTGCTCTGCTAACTCCTACAGCAGATTTGGTCTTTACTGGCTAAATAGGAATTTGGTATGTCTGTATTTCCATAGATCAAAAAAGAAAAAACCCACGTACAGTCCCCAGAGGAGAGAAACCGAATGGTGTGATGCTGCAAAGGATGTTCAAGGACAGCATTTAGTTTGACACCTAAAGGGATTTTCATTTCAGCAGGTATCATTACGACAATTTACTCTGACTAAATTTCACTGTATCAATCCTGGACCCCCAGTTCCATTTGAAATCTACTCAGTTACTGAATTTTGTAATCTACTCGGCCTGTCCACAGTCTCCGTAGTGGCGATGAATAGCATTTCTCTCCTGTGATCTGAGATCTCTTCATCTCAGAAAGCTGGATGCCTTCTTTGGCAACTTTGGGCTATCTGCCAAACAGTATTAAAAACAACCCCCTTGCTGACAAGTCACATGGAACACAGCTGAGTGAACCAAGTGTGATTTTGTGGTAAATTAATAAAAAATTATACCTATTTTGGTTTTAATTATAATAATATACCCATCTCCTTTTATTTATCAGGTCTATGTAAAAGCTAGCACATTTTAGTCTATGAAGAAACCTCAAAAGAAAAAGTACAATAAATCAAACAATTTTAAACAACTCTTTTAGTCCATGTATCCAAGTTACAGATAAGATAATAAATGCTCTAAAAAAAGTTCCTAAGCAGGTCTTCAAAAAAGAAAACTTACCCTATATACCATGGAATCCTGAACCTTGAATATTTTAGTAATTTTGTTAGTCTCTGTAATGTAAAGAACATTCCTTCCCGTCCTAGTTATGCTTTCTATTCTCTGCTCTTAACTCTCCTCACAACTGCCCTCCTCACCTACATTTTTGATTCCTGCTAAGTCAAAGCACAACACAAACCTCTGAGGGCCCCCTTGGCACTGCCTCAGCCTCCTTTATGCCCTGCTTCAGCTGCCTCAGAAGAAAACGTATTTTGCTGTTAATTCTGTACCTCACTATCTCGCTGAGGGAGGAGGATGCTAGTTCAATCAATGTGCTGGAAAGCAGAAAACATACCTGCAGCCTAGGTCACCGTTTGTTGCTCTAAAAGTCTGAGATGTGTGTGTCTCATATCTCTCTAGGTGAAGTCCTCAGCAAACTTTTATGTTTTCTGGAAACTCTTTTGGAGTATCCGAAGAATAAACTTTCCCCAAAGAATCCACCCCTATTTCACAGACACCAGTACACACAGGGACAGAATTTTGAGCACCCTACTGTAATATGAGTGATGTCATATTGCATCGTAGATATAAACAAAGTAAATGATAGTTTACAGCACGTTGTAGCCCCACAGAGGGAGTTCATCAATCTTATCAAATTAAATTTTGCCTCTATGGATTCAAAGAGCTCTCAACAACCTGGCAGTCTTAAGCACAACACACAGATTCATCCCTTGGATACAACACTTAGGTATTCCATCCTCTGTTCTCCCATGCCATTACCAATAAATTTAGGTTGGGACAGAGAAAAACATGCCTTTACAGAGGAATTGAAAAGACTGTTTGGTTAAAGAGTGTCTGAGATATTTAGAATATAATATCTTGTCTTGGCTTCCTTTTCCCCCTCGACTGCAGTGTAGCCAAAGCTCCATTAATAGCTCTAAAGAAAACTTCCCAAGGCTGCACCCTGCCTGTGCCCACCCTCCTTGCAAACCTTGGCCACTGGTCCATCTTTGCTAGCCACTTAAGCCTGTGGGGTTTTTTAAAGCCCAGAATCTAAATTTGCACACGTTTTGCTAGTTCAGAAACAACAGGACTGAAGTCATGAGTTGCTGTGGGCACTCAAGGATACCCTAAAACTGTTTCTTATCTAATATTTCCCGTGCAAATCAAAGTTCCCCATTCCCTCCAAAATTTAGACAGCGATACTGCAGAAAGCTAAACTGTCTTTTTGAAAAAGAGCTTGTTTTACAGAACAATGGCTTTACAAATTGAGGCTGTTAACACTAAAAGCTTTCTTCGGGTTGATAAAGTGATACACCTATCAATTAAACTAAATTTAAAGCTGAGTTGAAAATATGATCTTCAAAAACAGGAAGAAAAAAGAATTTTTTTATAGCTTGCTTGCTTTACATGATATTCCATAGAAATCATTAGTAGCAGGACTATCGTTATAAAGGCACTATAGTGCAGCAAAAATCTATCAGTACGTATTTGCTTTTACATTTTGGGGGGTGGGTGTGTGTGTGTGTTATTGTGCTAAATTGAGTTTCTGGCAGGACATAGGGCAATTAAGAACTACAGGATGTGTATTTGCACATTTATTTATATTGCCACAGCACATATGGTTACAAAACCTGCCTTGTGATGTATCAGCCTCACTAGTTAATTGCCACACCAAGTATGAACTTTAGCCTGAATAGCGAGTAAAATTTTCTATCTTCTGAGGAGGGTCTGGTCCCATGGGACGGGAAGCCCTTGGACTCCCACTGCCTCCCTCTTGGCTGACCTCAGGAAACATGTTTTGCTCCTTATGCCTCAGTCCCTACCCCATCTCCCTCTCGCAAAATATTTAGAAGAAGATCCTATTCGCTTATTACTGCATGAGGACACTGTGTATTTATGTTTGCCTCAAGAAATCCCAAAGTATGTCTTTATTTCCTAAGAATAACCTTCTCAGCAATAAAGAGGAAGGGATACTAGATCAGCAGCAGTGAGAAGAGCTGTCTGTCAGGAACCATCAAAGAAAATTTCCAAGGTATTCCTGTACTTCTAAATAAGCACTTCCACTTTCAAGTATCTTTGACGTTTATGTTTTCATAATAATTTAACAGAGATTTCACTGCCATGGGGGCAGCACTGCACTATAATGGTACTATCAGCTGCACAGTCTGGAGGAGACCCCGCTCTGTTGGCACCAAGTTGACTCTCCAGCTGAGAGCCCTTTTCTTCTGTGCAGTATTTCTTTTCTCCTCGTGGCAGTATCATTTTCCTTCTCACACAGGGCACAATGGTCCCCAACAGTTCAGACAGCTATTATTAAAATACTAGATTATGAAACTTCACTAGTTCTTCACTCTGCACATCCTCTCCCAGAGGAGGCAGGCATATCCAGGTAAAAGAAAATAAATACTAGAATCAGTGAATGCTATAATCTGTCATTTTAATTCAGCAGCAAGAAGTGTTTAGAAGCTTTCTTTCCCACCCAATAGCCTAAAGATTCTTCCTTCATTTCCAACATAAATCTATGTTAGATTACTTTCAATCTCAAATTTAGATTAGTCTCAACCTGACCTCTCTAGTTGATTTATTGGCACCTCTTACCATAACACATGAATACGTCACAATTTTCAATGCACTCTTCCTTCCCATTTTAATGAATCTATTCCTTTATCAGCCAGTGATAAAGGCATTCGGGAGACCTGCATTCCATCCCCATGGAGGGCTGCCCATACATCCTCCACCAAGCCCCCACTGGAGAACACTTCTTGCAAGCCATTCTTAATGCGGAGATCAAATCCTACACTTTTTTCCCCATTCCAGATCAGCAAGTCCCTCTGGTCCAATGACTAATATGACAATGTCCAAGCTTCTACAGAAAGGGGAACAAACACTCCCGTGCAGTCCAGCAGAAAGGAGAAACAGTGGGGGGAAATCCTACCCCCTGTTTAGAATGCAACCTTCTGGCAGATGTTGTGGAAAGAGGACAATACCCCACATGCTCATTCCTGAAGGACAGCCGCTGCAGTGTTTTCTCCCCCAGACGCGCACTGCCCGATTTCAAACCACCCTGTCTGCCAGCACCCTGGCCACCCCAGGCAGCAGTACAGCACCACACAGATCATTCACCTAACTCCAGGGGTACCAGAAGCACCAGATTTGTCAGGATTCACCATAAACGACATGTTCATGGACACGCGCAAGGGCACGGCCTGAATGATCAAGGGGATTTTATCAGTTAAGGAAGCATTTTGAGGACCCGAGTCTTACACCTCTACAAAGCTGCCTCACTTCAGCGCATTCAGACCCACCAGGACTGCTGCCTGTTTGTCATGATCTTCCTCAAAGTTCACAGCCCCTCTGAAAACCAAAATCTTTAGCCATTTGCAACCTATCAAGCTCTGCTCATATTCTCCTAAGTCCTAACACCTTCTGCAAAGGAGTGAGCGATGATCCCCAAATTATTGGCTTCCCAGTGCTCAAACCGAGCCAGTCAGCAGATGAAAACAACAGGCTGAGCTCCCAAGAACATTATTTCAAAATGCTGAGATATGATTAAAAACGTACAAACGATACGTAACCCCTGCTGCGAACCAGATTGACTGGCACCCCTCTTTCCAAAGGGCCCAGGCTTTATCTGGCATGCTGGAAATTCTCTGACTTACGCCAAGTGTAACACTTTCAGATGGTGTTAGAGCTCAAATACTGTGCACTCAAAATAGGCTACACGCAGATACGTACAGAGAGCGAGCCAGAGGAAAGGAGAGGGATGGCTCATAAAACAGGCTCAAAGTACTTCATTTTGCTGCCTTAGATGTCTGGTTTAATATAACAGATTTTGATTACTTTGCCCCAAGAAAAAGTAAGGATTCTCAAAGAAGCCTGAGGAAGCCCTCCTAAGGAGTACCCTTTACAACCAGCTGGCATCCACAGCACGATTCCCAGCCTAACTCACACAACAGCAGGACCGGTGGTGCCGATTCTTCCAAGGATGCCCTCTTCCTCACACGGGCTAGTCCTTTCCAGGCCCTTTCCCAGGCAGAGTGACTCCCTTGCAGTTCCCCAGCTGGAAAGCTTTCCCAGCTTCTCTGCCAAAAATCAAAATTGCCAGGACAGTCAGGGTGGTAACTGGTTTTCTTGCTCCCAACTAGTTCCACAGTCCATGGCTTGTGCCATAAAAAAAATAAAAAATAAGGAATTTCTGGGGCTTTACCAAGCTTCCCTTCTCATTGCCCATTTCTTTACCCCAATGTACTGGAAAAAGTTCCTTGTCACACACTGGCAGCTAAAAATAGTTTGATCCAACCTTTTTTTTTTTTTCTTCTCCTCTCCCTGTACTAGTTCATGGGATTTAAATGAGTACAAAAAGGCAAATGACATATTAGGATATATTCAGCTTTTGGCAGGTTACCTAACAAGATGAGGGAATTTTTCAAGCACAGTTTACATCCTATCAGATCTTCTGCGTAATTATTGAGTATTTCTGTAATAGTGATTATTCAGTGGTTAAGACCTTTTGCTTCCTTTTCCAAATTTCTTTCTCTTTTTACCTAAAAGGTACTCCTTCACATTAAATAAGATGAGCAGATGTCTCTCAACTCATCTGAAAGCACCTGAGTGACAGCATCCAGCAGCAGTGGTCTTCTTGGAGACCATGCTAACACCAAATCATGGCTCTAAACATTGAATCTGATTCATTAGAGGCTTTGTGAACATTTCTAACCAAAGGTAGTAAATAATCACATCTGTTTCACTTGAGCTCCTTACAATTAATTTTTATTTCTTCACTTTCAGTTTAATTTTAAACATTGAGTTAGTTACCATTTACTGTATCTCTCATTTAAAAAATAAAAAGAGAGCAAGAAATCTTACTCTAGGATTAATCCAGTACATTGTGTCCTGCAGCAAGTATCCTGTTTTCTCACACTCTTTACCCAAGTCTTTTTTGGCTACAGCTAATTCCATCCCAGCACACTGTCTCAATAAAATAACCTAGAGATTCCTCATTGCCAAACATGGTCTAAATAATAAAACAGATTTTGTTTTGCCATGGTATTTTAGGCACCTTCACCTAGGGCGCATATCTTGATTTCCAGATTGGCCATGGAAGAGGAGAACAAAAGATCTTAAGACAAATACTAATAGTAGGTATCTACTTTTGAAATATTTATGTTCAGCAAAACAACTGCAATGACTACCTCTTATTTCCCTCCACACTTACAAACGTAATGCTGCCACGTGCTCTAAACACAGGGAGAAATGTGTGCTCAGAGACTTGAAAAAGGGTTCCTTAAATCCAAGTGTATCATTCAAAACTTCAAAAAGTCATCAAATCTTGCCAAATATTTAATAAGAACAGAAAAATCATGCTGCATAAACTATTAACTATTGCCCTGTAGAAGCAAAGAGCATTTACTGAAAGAGAAGCAGATACTCCTCCTTTCCCTTGGTGCTGCTGGAGCTCCTCAGCTGGGACCATGGCAGGAGCACTTCCTCAGCCAGAAACAGACACCAAACCCAAGTATCAGCTGCCCAGAATTTTTCTGATAATTCTGCTTAATTATAACTTAGTGTTGTCAACTTCAAAAAGTTGAACTGGTGGGAGCGAGAAGACAGAAAAGGAAACTTTGGGTTATCTTCTGATAACCAGAAGTCACCGTAGGGAACAACTGTCCACACTTAACTGATTCCTTTCATGGCTGTTTGGGAACACAGACCAGGGGTTCTCACCAGTACCATACCCACAAAGTACTTTTAAAGGATTTGTGAGAGGTAAACAAAAAAAGCAAGCAAGCAGTACGTGGCTTAAATTTGCTATAAAAAGTCCATACCAGTACTGGGGAATGATTCCATCTGTATGGTCTTACTGACTTTCTACGCTTCTTTACCTTTCTGGTCAGGTAAGAACTCCTTTGCAATTCATTCTCAGTTAACTCTAACATTTCTCCATATTACTCCACAGAAGTAAATAAATTCTCTCTACTACAGAGAAATTGTTGGGGCCAAGGCACACTGACTACTTTAAATCTCATTTAAAGACATTCTACAAGTCAGGGGGAGTTAGAACAACTAACTGCAAGGGAAGGTGATAAACAGGCTCAGTCAGGGTGATGTTTAACACGTGTCCATTATCTCACAGGAAGGTCTTTCATATGGACCTAGCCACTCAAAAGAGGGGAAAAAAATAAAAATAAAATCCTGGTGAGGAAAATAGTGGACATACCAACTGCTTGCTGCTGAAGCCACCTCCCTGAAGAGCATAATGCAGTGTATTCAGACACCGATGTCCAAATGCCTTTTGAAAACCTGGTCTGGCAAGTGTAAGAACTGCATTAACAGTGCACTGTTAAAGCGGCCTGAAGGGTTATCAATCCATCCATCTGTCTTTCATGGAAAAGGAGGATTGAAAAGACTGCAGAGGCATTTAGTCTCCATCTTTGCCAATGCAAGACTGCTCCACACTGTGTTCCTAGAGGTTAATTCAGCTTTTAACGATACGACTAAAGGAACTCCCACCATTTTCCTCCAGAGGCTATTCTCTATCATAAAAGATTTCACTGTAAAGAAACAATTCCTCACACTCAGGCTAAAATATTCCCCTGCTGACTTTTCCATTCATCTCTATGATATATATAAAAGATATAACGAAAGCTAAACTGCTCCCAGTTACATCATACGGTCCTTTAAAAGTTAGTCACATTGCCTTACAGTAACACCAAAAATAATTTGTCTGCAGCCTTTGTTCTTCAGAATATCATGACGGAGACGGCAGTTTGATTTTCAAGACATGCATTAAAAGAATAAAGGGTGTAAACCAGCAGGAATCTCACATGAAACAAAAGTCTGCAATTCTCTATCATCCAGGCCCTTTTTGAAAGTTGTGAAAGAAAAAAAAAGGCCACAGTCCCTTGGAATTTTGTAATTCAAAAGGTGCTGAGGAGTGTGTAGATATCAGAATAGTATCATTTACCAGTAAACAGTCTGCAGAACAAGTGCAGCCTCTCTGCATTTTCCCCCCTGCAAGAAGTCCATTCTTGCACAGAGCTGCTGTGCCTTGGTGCTTCGACTCCATTAAAAGGTACCATAAACAATAACAGCAATAATAACTCATTGTTAACTTGCCCTTGGCTCCTAACAATAGTATTTATTCAGGGAGTTTTCTATATTTACACATTCTTAAGTTATGAGCAGCCATCTCCAAGGATCAGGAACTGCTGCAACTCCATGCAACACATGGCCTGGGGATTCATAAATACATAATTCTCCATCACCGGTTGCAAAACAACATTGCTAATCTTTTCTTCCTAGATATCCCCGAAAAATAAATTGTTTTGCTAGATATCCACTAAAAATATTCTTTTTAAGAAGAGCCTGTTCCTTTCAAAAGTCTAAGGTTCCTTCTAAAGCAGGAATTAGCAGTGCAACTTGCCTTTAAGTTTTAGCCTTGGTGACTTTGCTTATTGATCGGATTGCTTAATGCAACTTCATAAAACATTGTGCCATAGCTAGTGGTAGAAAGAGTATACTGCAGAGTTTACACCTCTGTATGAGAAATAAAAACTGAATTTGAGCCTTGGTAGATATTAAAACCAGATGAAATTCTTCTGACTTTCACTGACTAGTCCTTCAATTAGTTTGCTCTTTAGTTCTGCCAAAATTACTTGTGACATTTTATTCACTGGCACAATAACAACAGGTCATTTTCAATAACCCGTGGCTAGCCCCATAGAGCGAGATTAAGCAAATTCTCTTATTTCCCATGGGAAACTGTAAGGTCAGCATGAAGGCTGTCTAGAGAAGGAAGGGTTAAAATTCCACTGCCAGAGCCCCTCCAGTGATTACAAACCCAAAGCAAAAGAAATCAATGTTAGTTACACCAGTCCCTCCAGAAAGGGAAAAAAAATTAATAGCTCACACAAGAAATATCTTTCTCTCTCTTTTAAAACACACGCCACAAGTACTGCATTACCTTCTTTTATCCACAGCTCCTGGGAGAAAGAAATGCTGCAGAGACCTCAAAACCAGAGCATCTAATATGGGCAACCCTAAATACAGACCTAAATTTTAGTCATCCTTACCTCCTGCCACATCTCTGGTCTTGAAGAAGAGCACAGCCATGGCTGAAGGTCTAGAAATAACAACAGAAGCCCCCAAAACTCTCAGTGCTTACTAAATGCAGCAAGGAGAGCCACTGCCTTGCTCCCTGACCTCTCACGAATTGCTCTCACAGCTGTGACCAAGACACAACCCATCTCACTGATGCAGGTGTCACTAATTAAGGCTTTGGGATTTCACAAGAAATTGGGGCAATTTACAGACCAAGTAGCTGAGAGGCAGCACCTGGTAAAGCCAGAGACCCACAGCTGACCCGTGTTACACCCTTCTCACTCGTTAGCCCACCATTTAGACTCCAGGTTACACCAGCACAGTAATTACAAACTGCATCTGCCACAGAGCCATGTCCCAGGGTGGAAAGCTTCAGATATGAAGAATTCCATTTACACATCTCCATAGGTCTCCAGCTCCCCTAAAGAAAAGCAGACCAGCAGCCTGATGAAAAGCATGCTGCGCCAGCTACTACGCCTTGGGTGGGTGTGAGGCACCACAAAGATCACACGTGCCCAAATCAGCACAGGTTTTCTCCCCCTCCCTCCCTCCCTCCCCCCAAATGATTTCCCTTATGAACCTAGTTTGTCCTTATGACCTGGGGAGTGTGGTGGTTCTGCAAAAAACAGCCCTTCAGCAGCAGCTTTGTGAAAGGCTAAGTATGGCTCATTGAACCTAGCCAGCAGTTCCTCTGCTTATTTATTTTAACTTTGCAAATGCATCCTAGCCCCTCAGAGCTTACCTGCAACAGGGGGAGGGGGATTTTTGTTGTTCCTGGTTGTGCTGGAGTTTTGTTTTTCTTTCCTAGGTTGAAAAGAAAGGTGACGGGTCAAATTAATCCCTCGGTAACAGCAATGCAACTCAATCTGCAGTTGATACTTAGATGTCGTTGGAACCAAAACCTATGATAATGTCGTAACTATCTTACCAGTTATTCCAACTCATTTCTCAGGGAATGAGAGTTGAATCTGAAAATCTCATTAATGAAACCCTAGAGAAAGGTCTCCCTAATTCTTGTAAAACCAAACTGCTTTGCTCGCAGTTAAGGTACAAGGTAGATTAAAAAGAACTGGCCTGAAAACAGTGAAAAGGGCAGAAACCCAGTCAAAGATACCTAAAACAGAAATCTGGTATGAAATGACTTATTTATTATCTTAATAAAACTTTAGTGTGCCTGTTTGAGACAAAACTGTTAGACAACTGAAGGCATTATCTGGAGGGAATCATCCAGCACAAGTAATTTGAAATTCTTAAAGTAAACCTGAAATGTAACTGTGAACCAGCTTTATGTGCTTCTGTCACTGTGGCTGTGTGCAGAAGAAAATGTAACAGTGGAACGATTCTCCTAAGTACCAAGACAGGTAGATTGGAGAGAAGGAGTTCTACCAGTAAACCCACGAGTCTTCCACATTCCTCCCGTGTCATCTGTGTCTGTGTAATTAAGACACTGGGGAAGAAATTGGACTATCAAAACAGTACAGAAAAGCCACCTCACTGTTCAAGGTTTGCTTTGTTAGGAGTGTTTCTTCTCCTGCTCTGTAAGAAAACCAGTAGGGACATATTTTGCAAAGCTAAAGGAGGGTCCAAGGCAAAATACCAGTCTATTCCCAGGAAACTGATATGTTTATTCATGTTGAAATCTTCTAGCAAGAAACGCCAAACTTTTGCAGCAAAGCAAAAGAGTTCTTACTGCAGATTATGAGGGAAGACCAAATGGTTGAAGACCTACTCACTCACCAACTTAAAGGAGTGCTGGCCAGGAATGTGGATAACCAGCACTCAGATCCTTGCTCAGGCCTCATGCACAGCAGAGTTGCAGACCCCAAGCAAGCAACTCTTACCGTAAGGCTAAGGCAACTCCAGCTCTGGCTGCTGAGGTGAAATACTTGCCCTAGTCCTCTGGAAACATTTTACATGAGATGACAAATGGTTGTTGTGGATCATTTAAGGTAGCAAGACTCTTCAAGTGGGTGCTCTCAAGCTAATGACTGTCTCAATCCCACAAAACTGGCATTAAACATGAAAACCTAAAAGCTCCGTTGGTGTGACAAATTACAGGATACGCAGCAGTTACGATCAGAAGCCTGCCATTCCAATGCAGAGGCCAGAGTATCAGAGACAGGGACTAAAAAACCCTTTCATTTCAAAGTCATAAGATCTGAACCTCTGTTTGTGATGGTCAGTACGGGGGATCATTTGTTTTCAGCTGAGGGTTATTGTTTTATATTGTTCTGATTCAGTTCCTACCAGGACAGATGTTATCATCTGGCACCAAGGCTATAATTCAAGGCCACTTCCAAAGCCTTACAGAAATCCCTAAATCATTTCAAACACAGGAGATAGTATTTTGGAAAACAGTCTGGCCAATTTTCTCATTTTTATAGGTCTTCCTCATAGCCTTCTTTCATTATTGTTTTATCTCATGGTTGAAAAAAGCTTGGTTTGTTAGCATTCATCTTGTGCAGCCCCAACATTTCAGGAAGCATGAGCAAAAAGATGTTGATTTTTCACCTTGGACTGCTTCAGCTGAGCTCAGCTTAGATTTATGTGCTGGCAAATGATACACACACCGCCCCCCCTTACAAATTTTTGATGACATACCCAGAGTAAGTGATTTCTCAGGTAATTCCCTCCCAACTTGCATCATTTAATTATGACATATGTCTTCAGTTCGAATTCTAAATTTGAATACAGTTTAATGCTCTGAGACCTTAGAATAATGAATAGTAGGAATTACTCACTATACCTGTGTTTCTCTCTCAAACTGCACAGATCAATATTTCTAATAGACCTTTTGTCATCCCAGTAGTAGCCCGGAAAAATCACAGTAGCTGTGTGAAGGACTAAGGATGATTGTATCTACCTTCTCCTCTCTCAGATCTCCCACCCTGCAAAACTTGACTGCAGAAATGAAACCTGCTCAGCTGGAAACTCGTGGGTGGCGATTCACTTACACAGCCTGTGAAAAAGAAAAACACCACACACATTTTACATTAAGCTCAATGAGGACTTCCTCAGTATCTCTACCACTCTGCACTCGCGCTTCCAGGAGGGGACCTGCACCCTCAAGGGCTTCAAAGAATGGTGAGAAGAGGTCACCCAGCCAGTACAGCTGAACAGTGCTCAGGCTGTGCCAGAGCTTTTTCAGACATATGATAGGACGTCGTGACATACGCACCAGGAACAAGTGGAATGATAACAAGAAACCAAGGGTAAGAAGCGATGGGGTAAGAAAATAATTTGACAGAAATAAAGCCCTGACAGTAGTTCAAGTTAAGCCATAGTCTCCTCCAGATTCCTAAACATCTGAATGCTGAAACCATATTTGTCTTTGGCATCTGGCAATGTCATTTAATATGTTCTTATGGCCCTGCATGCAGTTAAGCATGCACTGTATATTATTTTATGATGTTTGAATTGGAATCACACTTTCTGGGTGCAAGTATTCATGTTTTTGCAGATTCTTGTGTAAAGCTGGGAGAACCTGTTTCCAATTTCACGACCGTTTATCGCTAATCCAAAATGACTGCAGCATTACCTACAGACAGGAAGCTGGATGAGGACTTGTGTGTTTTGGATGCATCACGCTCTTCCCAGGAAACTCTGTTAAACTAGTTTTATGCTTACATGAGAGGAAGACAGAAATTACTAATGGACATGACTGTGCCTAATCTATATATAGCTTAGGAAAATAAAGGTAAAATTGAGATGGGTCTTATAGCAGCTCTTCATCCATGTGAGCTCAAATAATCATTTCAGCATTCCATTCAGGTTTCTGCTTTTGCTTTCTCAAAAGTCCAACTGCAGAAGAGAGTCCTGCACTCACTAGTTCAGCCAACTTTCAGGAATTTTACAGGTTTTGGTCTCGAGGCCTAGCAGTTAACTTTTCCTGAAATAACCAAAATCTTAGTGCAAAACATTTCTTCTATATAGTTCACACTATCACCTTGCAAGAGATTACACTGAACTGCAGTCGTATTGCATGTCAAAGGAAACATATAGTAGAATATTCCCTTGGGGAGCAAAAAACAATGCTGACGAGAGGAGGGATTAAGCTGTCCTCCAGAACAACCTAAGGAACAGCCTAAGAAATATGTACTTAACATTTTATGAACTTCTAAAATTTAGATGTTCATTTTGGCCAGCAGCTGATTTAGAATTGTTCTAATAACTCTTGTGAGAAAAGGCTTTCTCCTGAGATTTATAGCAGCCCAGGATTTTGATGGATAGAAAGAGCCGTAAGATCATGCTGTTAATAATTTTTGGATTTTTATGTTTAATCATCATAATCAAACAGTAAAGGTGCACATATTTTTCTCCTGTTAGAAAGTTAACCATTTCATTGGAACTTTGCTGGAAAGTATTAGCATCTGGATTCCTTGAAAAGGATTTGCTCTGAATGGATTGTTTATTATTCTGTTCGAATACATCGCTCATTACGTTGTCAAGGCTTTCAAGGAATATATATTACTTGCCACGGGTAGAAAAATGCCTGCAGGTTTAATTTCCAAATAATTGAACCTGTAGTTAGTTAATGGTAAGTACAAAAAATAGCAAGCAACCTTCCTTCTGGAAGTTGCATATTCATTTGATGCCATTTCATGGTAAGCAATATCTACATGACCCATCCAAAACTGCAGGAAGAAAAAAGAAAATACAAATTTAAAGATGACTGTTTACAACAGTGAGAAGACAGGAGAAAAGACAACTAAGATTCTCAGTGAAAACATGTTTTCAGAAAACATTTAAAACTACTTGATCCAGTAGCATCACACATTTGTTTGGTCTTTTGTTGTCCTTTACTGGCTTTACTTTTAAGAAGAAGCGTAAGTCTGTGATACCAATTTCAGCTGAGTCCAAACACCCATGTCTATCCCCTTCCCCCATACCTAAATTGGATCACCTGAGAAGATGCTATACCTACACTTGCTCCTTGGTCTTGGAAGAGAGTTAGAGAAAGCAAGCCTCTTTGTGGAGGATACTGCTTTCAGTGCTTCTGCATGTGATGGAGATCTCTGAAGATAGGGTTTTCTAATGGTTGCTTAGTCTGTAAGATATAATTTGGCTTTTTTCTATTAATAAAAACAATACATGGTTATTTAACTAACATAGTTAGGAGTTACACCATGCTTTAGTCTTTCTTTGAATGATTTACATTTTTCTATATTACTTTATAAATACCTTCAGGGTTTTTCCCCATAATTTTATTACTGGATTTTATGTATTTAGTTACAGTAGATTATGATTTCCATGGCTAACTTTTTAGCTGTCAAATCATTTAATAGAATGGAAATTTTAAAATCAACAAAGAATATCTGTCAAAGGATGTTCGCAATCAAGTTCACAATCCCTTAAAAGTAAAAGTAAATTGAATTTCTAAGAAACAAATAACAAAGCCATGTTTGTCCCTTGCCACTAAAGCTCTATAGTGTGAAACCCACCAGAGCCCAACAGCTGTGAAGCTACAGATGCTGTTCAGTATCTGAAGGGAAAATAACCGGAGGCAGCTCTGCTAGCTCCTACTATACATCCAGTACAGCCTCCCCGCTCCTCTGAAATAGTCTGTGACTCAGCCCCAGTGTTTTTCAGGCAGAATCTGGGTGATTACATCTAGGGACAAGGTCTACCTGACCAGAAGATACTTACAGGAGCTAAATGTCTCAAAAGGAAGAACTGCCTGTCATCTTCCCTAGAGAAAAAAGTATTTTATCATGAAAAGGAAGTAGAAAACAAGAACTTCCAGGAATGAGAGGGTATAGGACCAGGAGAATGAATTACCTTGTGTGATGGTTTGAGCCCTGGCCAAAGGCCAGACGCCCACCAAAATCAGTCTGTTACTCCCCTTCTTAGTTGGACAGGGGAGAAAAAAAACATAACTGGGCGGCTCAAGAGACAAACTCGTTAATGACGCGGGCAAAACAGACTCAACATAGAGAGCAGAAGAGAAAAGTTATCTAATTTATTACACCACGCTAAAGAGAAAACAGTGAAAAAGAACCAGAGTCAGGAGTGCAACCAACAATCTTGAAACAAATGCAAACCAGGCAAACACTTTTCCCCCCCACTCCCTCCTTAGCAGGCTTTAGTTAGAAGTTTGCTCCCTTCTTCCCTCCCGGTCGCAGCCCAGGAGGGGCAGGGACTGGGGAAAATGGGGGTCTTGGTAACACCTTCCCCCCACCCCTCCATTCTAAAGCAGACTTCCCTTTCAGCCATGATTTTGCTCCCTTCTTCCCCTCTCCTGCTCGCAGCACAGGACAGGGGGGCAGGGACTAGGAGATGGGGGCTTCAGTCAGTCCCTTGCAAGATGGTTTCCTTCTCGGCCGGGATGGGGGCATCCATTCCACACAGCCTCCCCCTGCTGCACCGTAGGATCTCACCCACAAGAGCCAGTCCTCCACGAACTTTCTCCAAGGCAAATCTCTTCCCACCGGGCTTCATCTCTGCTCTGGCAGGCAGCAACAAATCACAGTGTCTCTCAGTCCCAGTCCTCCACGGGGCTATAGGCCTCCTCCAGCAAACCTGTTTCATTCATCTCTGTAGGTCGCTTGTGCTGGCAGGGGCTCATCCCACCGTAAGTCACGGCATCTTCTCTATGTCTCCCCCGGCTCCATGCAGCGTGGAGCCGAGCCTCTCCACCGGGCAGGTCGGGTCTCTGCCTCCTCCATGGGTCCTTTCCTCCGGCTACTCCAGGTGCTTCTGCTCGGGCTGCAGGGGCAAACTCGCCTGGGTACCTGGGCGCGCCTACTCCTCCCCCAGCCTTCCCGGCCTTTTGTGTCTGTCAACTGATTACATTCACATGCAAATATACATCACAATTCCCTTAATGGGCCAAACTTTGCGGTCTTCCTGGCACTCCAAGTTCTGGTTGGAGTCTTTGTCTCCCATATGTGATTCCCAGAGGCGCTATAAGCAGGCCTGCAGAAGATTCCAGCAGCCATTTTCTGCCGGACCTGGCCCTCTCAGTAGAACTGCAACACCTTGACAAGCAAAGGAGGCAGGTGAGGATCCAGAAACAACGTGAATGGCAGCACCCGGATTTTGGTATGTCATAAAATGCTCCACCCCTCCTACCTTTCCTTACTGCAAAATAAGGGAAGTGAGTGATGATCACAACTGCCATCACACACCTAGAGCCATGCAAAGGCATCGCATCCATGAAGAGTGCAAACACTCAGTTTATGGGAAAACATCGCAGTTTGAAATACGTATAGTTCATGGCTAAAGCATCATAAGGTGCCTGCTTCCATTTCCAGCTGTCAGAACCTCTTCGTGTGACTTTAAACAACCTGCTTAGCTTTCCTGTGCCCTAATATCCACAAGACGCTTGCCCATGCCAAAACATTCTACAGCTTGTAGAGAAACAGGCTGAGCCCCTGACGTTAAATGTTTCACATGGAATAATTAAATAGCAACCGGAGCTGAAAGAAAGCGTGAAATCATCAGGCAACTTCCCAGCACAAGGGAAAGCTGAGCTACAGTCCTTCTTCTAGAGAACACTTCAAACTGTTGGATGAAGCACTAATATGCAGCCTCTCTGTAGCGCACAATTTAACAGCATCCAAGGAATGAGCAGGAAGGGTCACCTGCCTTCTCCCACATCCTGGGCGTGAGGCATCCTTGCAGAAGTGCATCTTTGATTCGCTTTAAGGAGAGGAAGGCAGCAAAACGCTGAGCAATGAGATAGATGACACAATGGCAGCTGTCACAGCAGCACTGCCTCTGCCCAGAGAGCCAGTCCTTTCTTTATATGAGGTGAACTCCACACACACGGCTGTCTGACACATCATCTGTCAGCAGGCACACGGGCATTTCACAATGCCACAGCCAAGGTGTTTCTGGACACAGCAAGCCCTAACACTTCTGGCACCCAAGGAACTTTGGCGCAGTGAACCAAGGTTGCTGGAAGTGCTGATGCTGTACAGGGGCTGGACGTGACTTCTGAGGAGAGGAATTTCAGCATTAGATGCTTAGAACATGAATCATGGGATTAGGTGCTGGCACGCCAAAGCAGATTTGGCCCAAAATGGCCACAGAACTACAGCTGTACAGGTATATATTTTTTAAAAATGTTAAACCAAAAAATATTTATCTTATAATGCAGATTTGCCAAACCCAAACCTTTTATAGGACTGCAATTTAAACTTCAAGAAAAGCGCGCCGAGTCCAAGAAACGACTTCTGTATAAACCCCAAGACTTCTTATTCCTACCCCTCTCCTGTATCTGAAAGGCCAGACATCAGGAGAGTCATCTCAGGTACACAGATTGAAGTTTAAGTCCTTGTTTGACTCAGAGATAAGAGATCTGGAACCTCAGTCTGATGCAGATAAGCTGTAAGCTTAACCCAAGGACAGAAAGGGTCTTGTTCATGATTTTTTTACCTCAATTCCTATTTTCATCCAAATACAAAGCAGGAAAAGTTCTACATTCCACACTTCCCACCCCCTTTCTTTCCCCCTATGGCCAGAAAATCTATTTCCTGTCCAGCTTTAGGCACAAATTACTCACCCCCGCACTGTTTGGCCATTGTAGGATTTTCTGTACCTTCGGCTTTTCTCTCTAGTCCTGTTAAACCGCCATTAGGGAATTAGTGCTCCAGGTTCATTTTTGAGCGACTTCCAAGAATAAAATATGTCCATCAAAGCAAGTGTATTGCTCCCAGCTACTTATATCCTATCTCCAAAGGCAGAGCTTGGCCCGAGTGCTGCACATCGAGGAGCTGTTAGTTCTGAACCATGTTGGCTTCTCATCTCAGGATACAGCACAGCCTTTCCCACAGCACTCTAGAGTAGTGTTACACACAGCAACCTGCTCAAGGGGAGGGGGAAAAAACCCCCACCAAACAACAAAAACAGCCCCACATTGGTTTCTGAACGCACCGAAAAGATGTAATACCAGATTCACCAATAAGTTCCTGCTGCTCTGCACTCCTTCGGCAACTCAAAACAGCTGGAAAGCTGGTTTATCTGGGTTTAGCCAAGCCTAGGGATACTTTGCATCATCTGAGTACAGTAGAGTCTAGCTGACAGAAACTACTACACTGCTACTACGCAAAGCACGGGGGGATATCACACGAACATACCTTTGGTCTGCTGTACGCTATTATTCTGGACTAAATCTTGTCACAGGTTCCACAGAAGGGGAGGGGGATCTCCAATTTCTTCTTATCGATTATGTATCTGAAGAAAACCTCTGCACACATGCTCCTTTAAAAACACTCAGGACAACACAGAACCACATTTGAAATGGTCCAAAAGTATCCATTTTTAACGACACCGCATATTTGAAATACTATGAAAATTGGCAAAGTTGCCCCATTTTAAACATACAGCATTTTATACACTGGATATATATATATTTTAAATACACGTGCAATAAATTTTAAGCAAATATATTACAAATATATAGAAGACCTATATTTTTTCCATATGCAAAAGAAATGATCCCTGTTACAGCCATTTTATTGTTCACTGCAGACAGTTATGTGAAGCAGACCGCGTTCATTTTATTTTTCTCCTACAAATCTGGAAAATTTTTGCAGATCCCTCACATACAGTTAGCACGATAACTGAACCCTATTACAGACGTTGTGTAACTACAATGTAAGAGCTATCTCTTGAGCTCTATTGACAGAGCTGCGTGTTTTAACACGAGCTCTTAAAAAAAACTGGAAAGAAAATCAGTCCTACTTGGTCCTCTGAGATCCAGGTCTTTATACTCTTGACTTAACTACACTGCGTCTTAAAGACTTCTACTCACAGTTTCCCTTTGCTATTGGAAATATCTACATCAGAAGCAGAGGGCCAAAGTTACGATAACTTGGTGAGTAAACCAAGGATTACTTGAAAACCCCTCCTCCTAGTGTTAGTGGAGTCATTTCATTTCACAACCAATTTGTTGTTTCCAACTTTTCAAGTGTTTCAAGCACTGAAAGAACTGTTGCTCACGGCTTAGCACTTGAGATTATAGATTTTGCTCAGCTGTAAAACAGCTTATTTGTTAAAATGAAATTCTCAGCTGACAGAAAATTTATTCATATAGTAAAACTGAACAACTGATACTCAAGCTCTGGAAGCAAAGTTCTTAGCCTTTCTACAACACTTCAGGTGTCCAGAGAACAAGAAATACAGAATCAGAAGGAAAAGCGATCTGTTCTCTAATCGTGGAAACTTTTGATCCTACTTGTAAGGAAAATAATTGTCCGGGGGCAAATCCATTTTTAGAACTAGGCGCTGGCTCTTTAAAAGATTTTTGACCATGTCATCTCATCCCACCACTGCTATTTTATTTCAGCAGTCAGCTATTTTAATACTCCTGTTTCCATGTCACTGCAGAGTAGATCTGTCCTACTTTGACAGATCCTAAATACATGGGGGTGTGCAGAACATGCAGTCATTGTACAGTTTTTTCAGATAATAAATTTTACTCTCCACACAAGAAATTGTTTAAATCAGACCTAGTGACACTTCAGACTTACTGAGAAATCCTCTTCGAGACTTCAGGTACTTCCTAGCCACGTGACCACATGTATCAACTGAAAATGAAGCAGCCCAGCATCTGAACAGCCAAAAAAGTTTGCGTGGTCCCATAAACAGTCAGACACCCACCAATGTGGCTTTGGAATCACCAGCTTAAAAGGTGACAGGAGCTTTAACTGCTTACATGGCAAAATACCTCATTACTTAATCACAGAATGGTTGGGGTTGGAGGGGACCTCCAAAGATCATCTAGTCCAATCCCCTTCTTGTTCATTCATGTATTAGTGTCACAGTCGTGGTCCCTCCGGCTCTCAAATGTGCTGCCTTCCAACAGAAATGTTGAAAGTTGGTATCTTCTCTTTCTTCCTCTCATTTCAGTGGTATGGAGAAGGATTTTGGAAAGTCCTGCAATGTCTTAAGATGTAATTAAAGACAAAGATAGGTGCACGTGACAGTAAACATCCTAGCTTAACCTAATCCAGGTAGCAAGAGCAGTGAATACACCGCGTTGTGGGTTCTGCCAGGTGTCTGCGATCACAGGACATAACCGCAGCCAGGCAGAGCTTTCCCTCCCTGGTTTTGATATATATGAGCTTCATACTATCTCAGCTTCACTGCTGTTTTACCATGCTAAGTAGAATGAGTTAAGACAGGTACACAAGCACATGCCAAATGCCTCTGGTTTTATACATGGATTTAATCTTAAAATTAAACGTCGTGCTGACTGTGGTGCTGGAAGCCAAGGCAGCCCAGTGGGCATGGGAACCTTTGGAAACATCTCCCAAAATGGGAAAGTTCTGTAAAGTTCATAGGTCTTTGTATATTTAAATGACAGGTAGGATACACAAACCCCCATGCATATTTATATGTATTTATATAGAGTGGGCATATCTGCAACTGTAGGCATACATGTTCAGTCATTATATAAATTTCAGACATCTGGTTTAGTCATACGATTGGATGCCATCATCATTAATAAGTAAATCATGTTGCAAAAAGTACATTAATCTATATCAGCACTACATAAACGACCATAGATCACAGAGTTAAGGTCATGTATAGATTTTTTACTTTTTCTTTTAGCCAGATACTCTTAGGATAAAAGTTTATTTTTAAGGGGCAAATGATAGCAAAAGCATCATCATCTTGGGCAGCTTTACCTAAGACTACATGCTTCCTAAATTTCCCTGAATACAGTGATACTGATTCCTACGCTTCCTCAACTGTTTCCAAAAACCAAGCCAGCTGTGGCTGTGTGTCTGAAAATTCTTCAGGACAACACTTCTGGAATGAACCGCCTTCTTATGCACTATAAATACACTGGGCCTAAAAATGAGCACCTGTGTGTCCTTCTGCTTACTGTCTCCCCAGTGACGCAGAGGCTGTCCCAGAGGCCGAGCTCAGGATGAAACGCCAAGGAAGGCGTTTCCATTCTATATCAGAAGATACCACCACAGAAGCTTATCCTCACCAATCCTGAAGAAAACAAGCACAAACAAAATTTCATATAGCCTTAACAAAGGGTTAAGCCAACTCTGACTCTTTTTTTATCACTGCCCACAGTGAAAGCTCTCACAAACATCAGGGAGCACAATCCAAGCAACACTAAGAGCTTTGGAAATTCCCCCTGTATAATTACGCAAGCAATAATTTTGGTGTACTTTTCTGGGAATATTTGTGCAAAGAAGTATTTTTGTGTACATCAATGTTTGGGAGGGAACATGTATCCCTCCAAATGCAGCACCTGAACAAATACGTTTGCATATACGCCTGGAAGTATCTAGATTAACGTGGATCAGCAGTGGAACTGCTGCTTTGACCACCCCTGTCTGTAAAGAAATGTCTTCAAGAAATGTGACCAGAAAGAAATTAAATGTAAAGCTTGTAGGTCAGCCAATAAATCTGGCTTGTGTCTTTCTCTCTTCCTCAGGCAGGAAGGAACCCAGCTATTTTTAAATCTAGCGTCCAGGTACACAGCCAAAACCAAATGCTGCTTCTGCTGGAGAAGATGACAGGAAAAGGTTTTATACTTTCTAAAGATTTCCCAAGACCTGCTAGTCTCCTCTCTCTTTGTCCTTGGTTTGTCACACACTCTCATCCTCAAATAATTTACTTTCCATTGATTTTTTTTCAGGTGCTGCTTTTTCCAGCTAGGAAACAGCAATGACACTGTGTTACTTAGGGTAGTTGTTCAAGTTTTTTGTTTGGTGGAGATATTTTGGTTTGGGGTTTTTTTAAACACTACCTAATTCTGTATTTGCACAAGTCAAAGTTACAAAGTATGCTTAGCTTCAGACCGTTTACAAACAATCCAATAATCCAAATCTAATCAAATTATTTAATGTAAAAATATCAGAGTGGATACTACCATTAGTATTACATTTTTTATGAAGAAATCAAGAGGGGAAAGATCAATGAGCATTTTATTCCAATTATGTGTTTAGGACTTTCAGGTTTCTTTAGGTTTGAAAATTGTTTAAAAGAACAACTTGATTTCACCTTACTACTCTTAGTAACAAAGCCTTACGTACATAGTAGATCATTAGAAAGGCTTCTGGATATTCTCAAAACCAATTCACTTTAAACTTCTAGATCTCTTGCAATTATTTTCCATAACCACACCGTTTACATTTTCTCTTTCTTGATAATCAAATAAAAAGCATCATAACTAGTCTTTAAAGGAACTTCAAACTTTCTTCATCCCTGTTCTAACTTCTCTCCCTTTTATCGTTTGGGGTTTTTGGATTTATTTTTCAAGGCCTCACAATGGTTTCTGGTATGACAGTAAGAACTACCTTTCCTAAATAGTGTACGTGATTTATTGAACCCTCTATTTCTATAATAATTTTATGCAGTAAGTGTAGAACTAGATGCAGTTATTCATCTGAGAGTTTCAAATGGCAGACAGCTCCAAACACGGGTAGGTAGAGTTTCAAAGTGAGCGTATGCTGCCTACAACAGAAATATCTCACATCCAGTCAGGAACTAATCCAGATCCAACTGATGCAACTCTTGAATCTCTTCCCACACAGTCAATTTGCCAATTTCAATAAATTTACAAGAAGTTATAGTTGCCAAAAGAGGTTTTGAAACATGAAACAATATAATTCTCTTTTATTCATGCAGAAAAAGGGCATGTGAACTCCAAAGTTTTTCTGATGGATATAGCTGTATCAGTGATAAGCACAGAGCAAAATATCATATGAACACATCTTTAAGGCCTATTGGGAGAAGGATTAAGTGACAGAATTCTGGGTACTCTACAACTGTGTGGATTCACTGAGCAAAATCTAAACAATACATTACTCCAGACCCTTTCCTCTGAAAACTACAAAATTTCCTAACCATGTCAGCAAAATCGTTGCATTCAAAATTCACCAGGACAGTTCCAGGACCAGGTTTTCCCTAATTGTCACAATAAAATTTCAACTGCATCCCAAGGAACACGAGAAACAACAGAAGCAGCAGAGTGCTTCAGTTCTGTGTCAGTCTTGATGCTGAAGGTTATTTTCAGTCAGTTGTAGAATCATAGAATCATAGCATCATAGAATGGCATGGGTTGGAAGGGACCCCAAGGATCACAGAGCTCCAACGCCCCCTGCCACAGGCAGGGTCACCAAGCTCAGGCCTGGATCTACACAAGGTTGCCCAGGGCCCCATCCAACCTCTTCCTGAACACCTCCAGGGATGGGGCATCCACCCACCTCTCTGGGCAGCCTGTGCCACCCTCTCACCACTCTATCTGTAAAAAACTTCCCCCTAATATCTCATCTAAACCTTCCTTCCTTTAGCTTCAATCCCTTCCCCCTTGTTCTGCTGTTCTCTACCCTTTCAAAAAGTTGATTCCCCTCCTGTTTCTCTGCTCCCTTCAGGGACTGGAAGGCTGCAATGAGGTCCCCCTGCAGCCTTCTCTTCTCTAGGCTGAACAAGCCCAGCTCCCTCAGCCTCTCCTCGTAGGGGAGGTGCTCCATCTTCATGGCCTCCTCTGAACCCTCTCCAACAGTTCCACATCTTTCTTGTATTGGGGGCCCCAGATCTGGACACAGTACTCCAGATGCGGCCTAATACTCCAGATGGGGCCTGAATGGAAACCACTATTCAGTTGCTGGGGTGTTAATTCACGCAACAGGATTATTTAGCCACAATCAGTCCACAGAGGCCACACTGCACAGTCATCCTCGTGCGCTGCCACTGGGTGACAACAGGTCTGATGCCAGCAGGATGCTGTGCTCCCAGACCACTGACAGTAATGTTATTCCTCTGCCCAAGAGTGTCCCTTGGCCCTCCCAGGAGCAGAGCAGGCCAGTGAAAGCATGTCTTGACAATGGGGCAGACAGATGCTCATTTTCTTGTGGACGAAGCTGATGACGTTGCAAATGTGCCAGAGGAGATGTCAAAATTTCCCGCCCTTCACATTTTGTAGCTGTTCTCCTGGTGCTAAAGAAAAGGTCAGCACAGAGCCCCGAAGCGGATCCTTTCTGGGCTTGAAATAGCTGAAGCTATTGTGCCAGAGGGAACAGTTAGCACAAGCCAGAAGGTGGGGCACAGGGAGGTCTGCAAGAGGAACAGACATTTATCAGCGGTCTGAACAGACTACGGGGCGGGCTGGCAGCGAGTGCCTGAGGTGGCAGTGTTTGAAGGAGTTGAAAGAGCAGACCCAAGCCCAAATAGATCATTTAAGATGTTTATAGGAAAAGGCTTTATGACCCCGTGTTCTCTAATAAACTTTTCTCATTATAAAAATGTAATAAAAGGATTCAGTGTAATAAATCCTCTGGTATTTTATATAAAATATAATATTAAATAATAACAAAAGAAATGTTCTGCTCTTTTTTTCCCCTAAATGGATGGTTCCAGAAACCTACTGGAAGAAATGCATTATGAACATTTCTTCTCTGCTTTTGTGGGGAAAAAAAAAAAGGAAAACAGGTAGTCTAAAACATTTTGTACTGTGGGCACAATGAACAGAAATCCACAGAACCCATCCAGGGAAACACACATGGAAAAAGCATGGACTGTCCTGGCAGAACAGTGTGGGAAAGTGCATTGCAGGCCTCCCTGTCATAACTTCACCTGGCCTGCAGATAAGCAGAGAGATCTTTGGGCCGCAACAGTCCGAATCCTTCATTTCATCACTATCACTTGAGAGTGTATCACCACGGCCTTTTTACAGGCTCAGTAGCAAGAACAAAGTGAAGAAAGGGAGGAGGAAAGGTAGAGATGTGAGCCAGTGACAGCAGAAAAAGTTCCTGGCCTTCTGTGCATATCAGAAACATTTCTCAGTGATAAAATTTTGTAAATGCACAAAAAAGTAGAAGGGCCTGTTCTGAACTGCCTGTGCCACCCAAAAGGAAGGCAAGAGAAAAATCAGAATCCAAAAAGGAAAGATAAAACAATGCATTTCCCATCCATGCAGTACAATGAGAAACATAAAACATGTGACTCATGCTAGGATGCTCCAGGATGCAGTCGTAAAAAATAAAAGTACTCCAGGGGAGCAACAGCATTTTCAGGGCTAAGAAACTTGCTGGGTTTATTCCAACATATTCAAAGACAATGTGTTCTCTCATTGTCCTTTTCAACTCAGAAGAAAATGCTTAGGCAGTGGTTCCACCACAGAGTAAATCTACTTCTGGGTTTCAACTACCAAGATCCTACTGGCATCAATTGCTTTCCATTCTTGTACTACTGACAGCTTTCCTTACACTGTTAGCTCTCTTATGGCAAAGGTTGGTTCAATGAAGATTATGGGATCACGTGGTAATTCAGTTTGAGAGGAAGCCCAGGAGGTCACCTAGCTCAGTATCCTGCTCAAAGCATGGTTGGTTTTTTTGACAGGATAGATAGGATTTGCATCCCCAGATCATGGTTGCCTCTTCCAGAAACAGAATCTGGAAGCAGCTGATTCCACGGGAAATCTGACTCTCATACCTGTGTATCTGGTAGCTGAGCTGCTGGAGGCAGGAGCTACCTGCTCTTCACTTGAAGGCAGCCCTCCACCTGCTTTGCCCTTCAGCTGGAAAACCAGGTAGACTCAGGGCTTTGACTGACTTACTGATTTTTCATTATTAGAGTGATACTCTCCAACCCTCCAAAGTACTTCTCTCAAGTAGTTTTAGCACCACACATTAGCCAGGTCAACTGCCTGATGTGTGTTTTCCTTCCTGAACTGTGGCAGCCTTACCTGTCCTGAGTGGCAAGTAAGCACTATATATCTGTGTGTGTGTACACATATATATGTAGTGCGTGTAGAAAGTTAGAAGTGTTAGAAATCCTCCCCTAGGTGACTAGCCATCCCTGTGAGAACAAAGGTTTTGTCCAGAGTTTGGGGCTCCCAGACTGCTACAGCTCTCTGCCCTAGGACAAGGAGGCCACGAGTCCTTCCACAGGAGCTGCATGAATAAAATTACAGTAAGCTCAGAATAAGGCACAGAGGAAAAAAAATGGCAGGACCTACAGTAAAACACTTCCTTTCATTTTCAAGCTTTTCAATATACTGAATGAGAATTTAAATGCTTAATTACAGCAACAAAAAAAAAAAAGTCACAATACTGCGGTCTCAGACAGCCTGGCACTTGCTGAAAACAGCTCATGTACATCTCTGCAAAACCTATCTCAGGCCAAAATGCCTCAGCCCTTGAGACATTATACATTACACCCACAGACTGCAAAGTGAGCTTAGGCTGCCTAACTTAGACTTAGCCATCCAATTTAGGGCAGGTAAATCTCATTTTGCCTAAGATGATCTGTGTGTTTAAGTGCCCATCTATTTCCTTCACACACATACCACACCACAACTGTGGAAATATATGAAATATTATCCTACGATTGCTTTAGCCACAACCTTCGTATAATCATTTTCTGCATAGACATGATACACTAGATCCTTTGATGCCAATGGCCTTTCACATCCCTCTCTTAAAGGCAAGGTGCAGGTTATCCCTGGGATACAGTCTTCAGAACATTCCCAGTATATTCCTGTTTCATATGTGACTTTGACAAAGGTATTTCTATGGTATAACTATAGATTCTTGTTAGCTGTTGGACTTCTTGTACTGGACATATGCAGAGCCAGAGAAAAGAAGCATTTAACAACACTGCAATCAAGAGAGACCTTGGGCCAGATTTTACTCTACTGCCTGGGTGAGCTGCTTCTGAAACATTCTCTGAAATGCACTGTAGGATTCAAATATATGTGGCATTGCTTAATTTTTTTCTGTTTCTTACAGAAAGTATTTAAGCGAGCCTTGAAGCTCTGCATATCATTTCCACCACTGATTTACATTCCCTATTACAGGTGGAATGCTGTGGTTGCTCTGCTTTTTGATTAACCCATTTCTTCCTGCCTTTGGACAGTGAATCATCTGACCATCATATCATGTTTTTGGCTATTATTCCATGAGGAAAGCTACTTTTTAAACCACTAGAGTCATCTGGACTAATTTCTGGGGGAAGCTTTTGGTTTGGTTTGCCCCCAGCAGTAGACAAGCATGTAATCAGCTCCTGTTAGGTATCTGGAAACAAAAGCCCAAGCATACAGGTAAGCCCTTTGAACCCTGCTCATCATTCTTTGTCCAGACACAACGTGGTGTAAATCCCTGTAACTGTACTGCAAGAGCGCTGAGCATTTACAAATGCTGAATTCCATGAGATACAGGTCAATCCTCCTGAGATTTTCTTAAGTATTTGAGTCCTCCCACCTTCTCCCACAGCTACATTTCCCATAATATTCTGCTGTATCCATTTCACCACTCAACACATAGACACACACACATAAAGAACTACAGCAAAAACTGTTCTTTAACCACACTGGACTCAAACAGACATGGTTTGTCTGGCCCAAGAACCGACTTTCCTATGGTTATGCTTAGATTAGCCTTTGCAAGGCACAAATTTACTGCCTTGTTCAGTGAACAAGTACTTAGATTCAAAGAAATTTGGTTTTCAGTGAGTTTCTGCAAACATCCGTGACTTTTCCTGCCAATTCCTTCCGTCTAGCTTATACTTGCCTGGAATTTTTGGGAAAACACAGAAGATGTGTCTTTTACTGTCCACCATAGCAATGTTTTTTTCCTAAATCTTCCCTAAGACAGCCATCCCCACGCTCTTCTTCTGGCAGACGTGCTTAAAGTTTAAGTTACAGACCTAATAGTCAAGAGCTGCTTTCATTCGTATAGCTGAAAGGAACCAATTTGTCCTTCCAACAGGACCTTCTCCACAAGACAGACCACTGAACAGGACAGAGTTCTGCATCAAGGTTATCGATTCCATCTAAGTCACAGTGTCCTTCAGAAAGAGGTCTGCTCCTGATCTAAAGGCTTTAAGATAAGGAATCCCTGCAGCTTCGTGGGAATTCTACTCCATCTAATTTTTAACACACTGTTTTAATATCTGCCCAATGCTCACACCCATAAAGTCATTACAGCTTCCATGGAACATGAAGAGCATTAAATGCCTGACTGCTAGAAGATTTTACAACAAGCAATTGAATACCACCTTTACTGGTAACTCAAGATTCTCACCGGCAGTCTAAGTCCCATGCTTCCAGATGCTAATATGAGCTTATTCAAAGAACTCCCACTATTTGATATCCACTCCCTATTTATAGAGATATCCTGATATCCTTCAATTTTTCAAAATAGCTTACTGCCTTCTACATGTGGAAGTGCATTCTTACGCTGCTAAGCTTTCTCAATTCATGCTGCCATAAATACAGCATTAAAGGACATTCACCTGACCAAAAGACAAAACCCTCCCCGGAGAAATCAGATTCACATCCCGACACTTCCTCTATGAGCCAAGTGTTCCAAAGACTGTATTCCTCAGTTTACCTATCTGTCAGACAGCACCCTTATCATACCCACAGCATAATCCACATGATTATTTACAAAGCATTTAGCGATCAAGCCCTCCGCCAGGTTGGCACTGAAGGATAACAGTTCTTCATGCTGCTACAGCCTTCCAGTAAGTCCTGCCTTCTTTGTGCCTCAGTCCTTCAGCTTTAACATGGAAATGATTCTCTGTATCTATCCTAACAAGGTAGACACACAGTGATGAAGCAGTATCTCAGAGGCTACACAGAGAACGTTTTCTACACCCTGAAAAAAGAAATGCAGCTTTGACTTCTCATTAGTCCGATTCGATATTCTGTTGTGATTTTGTTGAAGTACCACAGCCATACACAAACTGTGAGATTACAAACCAAGTGAATATTCCAAGGCCACTGCAGCATAAGAGGCAGCTGAAATTACTGTGTCCTCAGAGGACCTCCTGAAGACACTGTGACCACTTAATGCTAACAGGAACCATACTATCAACCTTTTACAGGTGACTGATCTGAACCAAAGTCCCACTCTTCCAATATCTCCTTGCAACCACCTGCATTCCAGTTCCTTCTTACCCCAGCAGAAGAAATATATGAAGGCAGTGATATCCAAATTCAACTTTCAATGTTTATGGCTGTGTTCATGCAAGTAATTTGTTTTCACAAGTAAAACAGAAGTTGTCCCCAAAGCTCTCCTCACAGGTTCAGACTGTTCACCTTGTGCCACTGTTTGCTGTACCCTGAATGGTGCCAATCACTGCATTTCTTTAATTAATTCAGATTGGAAATAAGCTGCCTGAAGTGAGATGAGATGCCTGTTTCCTCCCCCAGAGAGTGTACAAAACCTCTGGCCCACTACATTGAAGCTCCTTATAAAGCTCTGTCAATTAGAGTTCCGGTGCCACAGGCATTTAGTATTACAGGCTGTTATATTTCAGGCATGTAGTTCCTGCTGTGAGAATGGGAGTCCTCTGGCTGAGCGATTTCAAGCCTACCCAAGAACTATGGCAAGGTCAGCCTCAGAAAAACAGTTTCTCAAGCCTCTTTAATTCTCTGTTTTAAGTGGATCTAGGCCTTCAAGTGCATTTTCTTGCCGTAGCATTTGTTAAAGAAATTTGGAGGTATTTCTTGCTGGCTTTGACATATTTGCAGTTTCCAAGTTACAGGATGGTTTGCTGCAGCCGTATATAGCAGTTAGTAACTTCTCAGTTCCTAATAGCTCAAGCCATAAGAAACCCCAACTTGTCACAGTTTTCTAGTTTTCCCCACAGCTGTTGATGGCCGCAGGGAAAACTGTGAATGCTGAAAATCAGTTTACATGCTGAAGTCTGACCATAAAGACTATGTGGTTGATCACAGAAGTCCTGGAGCCCATCAGCCACTTCCTGCTGACCCAGAGGTCCACAGAGACCCCAGCTGACTGATGGGAGCGCAGGGAGGCCACCAGTCACCCCTGGAGTCCTCCGTCCAGCTTCTCTAATTCTCCCAACCTCCCAGGTATCACAGGGTCTCTCTTGCTCCTTGAGTAATCAGGGTTTTATCACAGCATGTTTTTTTCTTAAACTTTTAACCTTAAAGTGGAGAGCTAAATTCTTCTCCCATCTACACTCCCTCAAGCCAGAGCCATCCTGGATTTGAAATGGACAGCGCATCTGAAGAGTATCTCCATTTGGGTTTTGGCAATGACAATACAGAAAAGGGAGAATATTCGGGAATTAATCAGAAGCATAAGATGTCTTCTTCATAGCTATTCAAAGGCTTACGGCCACTCCTGGGCCACCGATCTGCTATCATTTAGGTGATTACATTTCTGGTCCTCTTTGGTTGTCATTCCTGTGTATACTTAACCCTGAGGAATCTGTCCTATGATATATTACTCCTTGGTGCGTTTATCTTTGTAAAGTAGAAGCTTTTTTCTAGAGATAAGTAACCACCATGAGAAACCGCTGTAGCGCCAGTGGCTTTCGTTTATTCCCTTGGGCATGATGAATACTGAAAATGTTTATTGCCCCTACATGTACTGTGTGGAAAACAAAACAAAACAAAGAATGCAGAAGGAATTCTGTCTGTGACCCTGGGAACAAAGCCACCAGTCACGTGCTCTTGAACACGTAAAGTGAGGACATTCTTGAAGAATAATCAAATCCATTAATGTTCATACAGCAAACAGCTCCAACCAGAAATTGCAGTCCTAAAAGGACAAGGCCTCAAGCTCAGAAGCAGAAAAACCTCCAATTATTTGAGATTCAAGAACTCTTGAAAGCTGTAATAATTTCTCTGGCATTTTGAAGGTGGGAATATGCCTTTTGACTGTAACTCACTCTTCAGACAAAGGCTTTCTTCACGAGTATTCGTCCAGCACTACTGTGAGGCAGCTTGCAACAGCACAAAGGACCGGTTCTCGTGTACAAATTGCTCAAGACAAATCCAGACAGAGGGGACGTCTGTGCAGCCTTGCAAGACACAGCTGCATCCCTTACCACCAGCAAGAAACTTTGGGATTCACTGCCTCTTAAAAAGCTGCGGCTAACACTGCTGGTTTACTTTCTTTTTATAAGCATAACAATGTGGGAGATGCTGCTGCTGAAGGATCATGGTTAATCCCTTTTTTTCATTAAGTCCTGCCTAACTGAGGCAAGACCAGCTGTTTTAGGGTAAACCGGGAGCAAACATAAGCTCATCTGAAGTTTTCTTCCTTAATCTGCAAAGAAGGAATAAACAGGTATGGAAAACCCAGCCACCTGCCCTGTATGAATGGGAAAGCCCCAACATGCCCCACACTTATTATTTAAGTTTCAGAGATATTCCCCTGTTTTTATCTCCTCCGGTGTCCCAGAAATGCTTGGCTGGTGGTCTACCCATTTCTGGATGGATCAGTTATGTCCTTGCACACTCCTCCAATTTTTTTTAGATTCAAGCAGCACCCTTGCACGTTCCTCCTACAAACTGTGTGCAAAAGGAAGCTACCACAAAACACAGAGAACTACCACAAGTAGCATTTACTTTTCCTCCTGTAAGGGAAACCTCTGCAAGCAACAAGTGTTCTTTACATATTCACAGCTTCTGGAGGTGTAACAGTTTACCATAATTGGATACCCTCAATAGTTTTTATAGATGTTGACAGAAAGATTCTTCCCTTTGCAGTAATATATATAATTGAGCACTTCTGGATTCAGCTACAGAAAAATGGATGGGTGCTGACACCCATTTTTCATGATTTGTCTTCACTCCAAAATGTGTCCTGGCCCTATAGGGTTGAACAAATATGATACTGGCCATTAGTCGGCACTCAGGGTAGACCAGGACAAATCACATGAAGCATCTTGCCATTTCCCTACAATTAAAAACTTATTGGAACCAGAACCAGTGCTCTATTAATGAATCCAAATCTTTACGACTGTGGTATTGGAACAGACAACTTCCAGAGGAGGAAATGGGAAGGCAGCCATCAACCTCAAGAAGACAGAGGAAGGAATCAGTTTTCTGGAGAATCCTAACGAGGACACTGAAGCAGTGCTCTGTCACAAGAAGATCTAAGAACAGACATAAAAAGGTGAGGGCAAGAGAAAAGGAGAAGGAAGTTTCAGGAGCCTTTCCACCAGATTTCTTAAACTAAGCAAAAGTTATGGGTTTTTTTTGCACAGGAAAACAAAATTTTTCCTCCTCCACAAACATATACTGTGGATCCCTGTTTAGTGACACTTCTTACTAATGCTCCTGTACAGATACTTTGAAAAGGGATATTGAGAAAGGAACTGCAGACATGAATGGTACCATGTGGTACAAATAGCTAAAAATCCAAAAATCACGAGGTAGGATTAGCTGTAAGCAACCTAGCTGTTGAATTATATAACTATTTAAAGTTATAAATAATTTAGATTATATTAAATTATAAACTATTTCAAGTCCCTGTCAAAACCAGGACAGCAGTATAGTTCCTATGGCTAGAGCAACCACAATTAAAATTAGGAGGGTGGGAAGAAGAGGTAGAGAATAACTCAATCAGCTACCTACAATGCATGACATGAGCAAACACCCACTTTGCTACTGCCACACAAATATTAACTAGAAAACAACAGGTACCAAAACAAGAGGAAAAGGGACAACAGTTAATCCATACAGTCTGCTGGAAAATCACAAGCCCTCTGTGTTGGCAGGCTGTCAAGAGGAGAGAAGGGAGGAAGGGGAAGGGGCAAATTCCTGAGCTGAGAAGCTTTCTAATAGGAAAACCCTATAACCTCCCTTGGAAAGCTTCACCTCAGGAACAAACAGCCAGTTACACATCCCACAGCCTAGTACGGGGTGAGAGGCTGCATCTTAGATAACAGGTCCCAGACATGCTCAGATTTAAAGATAATCACCAACAGCTTGAGTTGCACCTGGATGAGAACAGGAAACTAGAGCAGAAACATGAGCACAAGCGTTATCCTCTCTCAGAAGCTCACCTCACAGATGGGAGCGCTCTGTAATAGCTGTAAATTCCTCAAAGATTTGCTTTAATTAGAGCCTAACCTTGCCATGAGAGGGATAGAGGGCCATTACACACGCTGCAGGAGCGACTCCAGTCTCCTGCCTAGCTGGAGATGCCAAAAGGTACTCTTACTTACTGCTGCTACTCCAGACTGCAAGGGCAGCAACAGGCTTGTGCAGTCTTGGCTTTCTTTAAACTTCATCATGGTGAGGAGAATGCTTACGACATAAGAAGCCTGAGAATTCCTACAATCAGCCTGAGCTGGCCCACCCTAATTCCTTTCTGGCAAATCACCACAGGCATTTTAACTCCTCATTCATAGTCCCAGGACTTTATCATGTAATATAAAGACTACAGTAATGCAAGAGCCACATCTTATGGACACTGAGGATACATCTGTACTAAAAAAAACCCCTTGCAATAATTTCTGTTCCCAGATCCACACTCTTAATTGCATTCCAGCTACACCAGGGCAGGTTCATCCATGCACCAGTCCTGTCTTCTACACCTTGGTACCAAATCATGGGAACCTCGGGTGCCAAGCCCATAAAGGACATATAATGCCCTCCAGCAGGCACTCTGAATCACAGCCCTGGCAGCACTAGGAAGCATCCCTTAGCCTGCCTCAGCCTGTCAGTAGAGAGAGAGATGGTAATGCTGCCCTATTCCACTTGCACTTCCCCACAGCTAGAAGTTGTTCTATTATTATAGGGTATATGAAGTGACTGCATTTTTGAAGTCTATGGAACACAACAATCAGCTATTGAGGAATAAATCCCAAACTAAACACAAATGGACAAGCTCTCTACTGTTTAACTCGGGACGTGCTAACCTGCACCCAGTCCTGTTCCCTCCAAGACACTACATCAGCTTCCATCCCCAGCAGAGATGAATCATGCCCCAGCCCCACACATTCTTCCAAATGTGTCTCCAAGCAAATAAGCATCACCACTACTTTATCCAAGTTGAATCAGTTGACAGTTCACTCTCAGCTAGATCATATCTGGTCACAAAGTAATGTCCAAATTCAACTCTGGACACATTAACTTGATTCAGTGTAACTGTGAGACCATAATTTTAGTCAGGGAAAATACTAAGAGTGAAGATTTTCTCTGATGAGGGAAGATAAAAATAAAAACGTTAATTTAATGACATCACCATTCTTAAAGTCTTCCTCAGTATCCTGGAAAGTTCACATGCAAATGAAACTGAAACAAAAACACAACACTCAGGAAGAGGAGGAGCATAAAAATCTGGGAAGTGGAATCCCTAGAAAGGCTGAGTGGTTGCTCAATTATAGCAAGTATTTGAAAAACAGAACCTTTTGCTAACTTGTCACACATACAGATTATGTTTAAAAATAAAGAGCAAGCTCCAGGTACCTTATGGAGATAAACAGCAAACCTTGGGTGTAAGAACAATAAAAAGAGAAGGGAAGTTAGTGATTGACTGTGGGTCTGATCCAGAACTGATTCACCAACATGAAAGCTGCCACTCACTCACCATTAGTGGGGCTGGGACCATGTTTTCCTGACCTACAACACAAATACCATCAAGCAGTTTTGCTAGCTGTTCACATTAAGATGGTGCAGTGCAATAGCTGAGCCCCAGACATATTTATCTCTGCTCCAGGGATGACTGCCTCCAGCAGAAGCATGAAGCAGACAGCTTTGGGGATAAGTTCTTAAACTTCTGCAGCCAGACTAGTCTGTGCGTTCACTCTGAATTACTCCAGCCTATCTGGAAGAGACACTCACTTTGGTTTCTCTGTGAAAGTCACCATTTGTTCTTTCTTCCTACTATCCTCCAGTAGAAGGGAACTTACTTTCTATGAAGGATGTACAGAGCTGCTCTTTGTGCATGGGAAAGGCATTGCAACCCAACACCTTTCGCAGGAGGGAGAAGACAATTGTGCACTTAGGTTACCACACTGTCAATCACCTGAAAAAAACACATGTATCCAAAATTCAAATGAAAGCACAAGTGCACTTCAGAGAAAACAGAGAAACAGACAAAAATCAGCATGCTCATCAGAGACAGATGCTTCAAGCACTCTGTTGAGGTTTTGCCACAGCATTTCTCTGACAGCTACCCTGCAAATCAAAATTTATCTAGAGCATTTGTGTGGTTCCTTTCTCTGCCCTGCAATTGCATCCTAGGGATCACAAGACCCATGCCAGGAGCAAACGTTTCAGCTAATTAGGGAACACACTGGAAAAATTAATGTTTTTTTGCATTAGCCTACCTACACATTCCTGAACACAAACCTTTGCCAAGGGTAACTAGTGACTGCTCTACGATGCATTCTCCAGTACTAATGCATCCTCACTCTATAGTCAAAGTTATTAAGGAAAACAACACTACAATGGCTTGAACTTAAAAACTCATCATTTTAAATGCATGCACAGATCCATTTTTATTTCCTCCTCCTTCCCAACTGCTGCGCCAAGGCAGCTTTGCTGTATGTCGCTGCCATCTAGTGGTACCGGCTCTGAGAATGGGCCCCAGCTCCAGCATCACCCGAACAGGAATGTCCTGGCAGGCAGAACGTTAAAAGAGGATTTTAGTTCACAGCTCCTACCGTGCTGCACAGGTCTTTAAAGTAAAGAAGAAATTTCAGTTAATACAGTAGTATGTGTGTGATCACAGTAATCACATCAATGAGATTCTTTATTCACTCTCCATAACTGCTCTATCTATACATTACCCGTAGGAGAGCAAGAGTGGCCTTTTATTTGATTTTTTCCATGAAGGAAAAGTTATGAGCATGAGGAAAATCTGTGATATTATTAAAATATAGTTAACAGTCACAGACTTCATTACTGACCTATGACATATGCATTAAATGGACTTCAACAACTTGTACAGAAGCACTCATTACAGTCCCTGCTGTTTCTTTCAGCTGCTTACGATAAGCCTTCCACAAGGACTTGATTATGAAAAGCTTCTGACAATGACAGTAACTTGGGACATGTAAGGGCAAGATTAGTAAGAGCTCCAGAAGAGAGGTCACCTTCACTCCATGAAACATCATGATGGCACCATTAGCCTGTTTGGAGTTTCCCAGTTAACTCAGGCCTCTTGTTGATGACAGGCTGGCCATCAGCCAGCAGTGTGCCCTGGGGGCTGAGAGAGACAATGGGATCCTGGGGGGCATCAGGAGGAGTGTGGGCAGCAGGTCACAGGAGGGGATCCTCCCCCTCTACTCTGCCCTGGTCAGACCCCACCTGGAGTATTCTCCGCAGTGCTGGGCTCCCTGGTATAAAAAGGACAGGGATCTCCTGGAGAGAGTCCAGAGGAGGGATAGGGAGATGATTAAGGGCCTGGAGCATCTCCCCTGTGAGGAAAGGCTGAGTGAGCTGGGGCTGTTCAGTCTTGAGAAGAGAAGACTAAGGGGGGACCTAACTAATGTTTATAAATATCTTAAGCATGGGATGCAGGGGGAATTGGCCAGCCCCTTTTCAGTGTCTGTGGGGACAGGACAAGGGGCAATGGCTGCAAGTTGGAGCACAGGGAGTTCCCCACCAACATGGGGAAGAACTTTTCCCCAGTGAGGGTGAGGGAGCCCTGGGACAGGCTGCCCAGGGGGCTGTGGAGTCTCTTTCTCTGGAGAGATTCCAGCCCTGTCTGGACTCCTCCCTGTGCAATATGAGCCAGGGAGCTGCTTTGGCAGGGGGGTTGGACCTGATGATCTCTCAAGATCCCTTCCAACCCCTATGATTCTATGATGATTCTATGATTCTCTCTGTCCCAGACAAGACAGTACAGCTCTGAATAAATAAGGATGTGAGAGAGACCAGTATTGCAGATGCAACTATACAAGTAAAAGGTAGATCTTGGGAAAAGGAGCAGAATCTGAGAAGTGGGCTGATAACATATAAGAGCAATAAATGTAATAGCCATACCCTAATACCACAGCCCAGACTGTATCTTCATTTCTTTTATGCTCCAGGCTTCTGGGAGGTATTACACAGACCAGTCTATGGCTCAAAGTCATTTACAAGCTCATGGCAAGGGCCAAAATCAAGTAAACCTGTATCAGACAGACTGCTCCTAACAGGGAACCTCATAAAGGTATATTGGAAAAAGAAAAAAACAAAACAAAACAAAACGTCGTTCAGCATATTACAAAGCCCATTCTCTAAGGAGGTCATTGAAGTCAAATAAATTTCATTGGTCTTTCCTATGCAATAATTTAGGTGCAGTTAAAATGCCCCAGAATACCAGTAACTGCTAGATGCAGAGGTCATTTATTAACATTTTATCAATAGGATCTTTATGAAATGCAGGCTCTTTCTTCAAGATTCACCCCATGCCAACAGCTCAGAACATCAATACTGTGTGGAAACCCACCTCAGTGCAATCATCCATTTCAGGCAGCTGACTGAGCAGTCTGAAGTTCCCAAATGTCTTTGGGAGATACTCAAGCTTCTGCCTCCATCTCAAGCCAAAACTAACTTCAGACTTGCTGGGAGAAGGGAAAGGCTGCCTTCCCCCATCCATGAGAGGTTTTCATATGAGGTATGATAGCATCATGTTTCGTCTGAACAGTAACTCAGTTCAGCTTAGTGCTTGTTTCTTCCTGGCCTGGGGTTCATCGTTTCAGTAAAACAATGACAGGTTTTGTTCCATGTACCCCTGGATCCAAAAGAGCTTTCTGATACCTCACTGCACAGGATGCAAGCAGATTAAAAATTAGTTTAACAAAACACATAACTGGTTAATTGACTATACCCCCTGTACATAACATGGATTATACTACTGTTTCAACCAGGGTGGCTTTTCAATGAGCTTGAGATAATATTTGAGTACGCAGGAGAAAAAATATTGCCCCACAACTGAATAATGAAAAGTCAAGCTCACTTGCTGAAAAAGCTCCACTCACAGCGGTGGACCATGGAAGTCTGAAGGCCTCATACTATCAGCTGGTGAGTGCTCCGTTGTTCCAGGCTTAGAAAGATCAAGGAGATTTCCTCTAAGATCCATCTACATAAAAAAATATTCAGAGCAATCGTATCTGGGAGTGTTGCTGATCCTACCACTGCTGATCCACCAATCACCTAGATCATCATGGAGAATTCTATTTAAAGAGTCTATAACATGATCGACACAGTTGGAGAAAAAACAAACAAGATTTAGCCTGGAGATCTAAACTGCCACTCTTCTACAATAACCATTTACGGTTTCTCAGTTTTCAATTCTAAGTGCTAAAACAGTTTTCTCGGGGTTCAGAAATTCTGCTTATAAATACATTAGGTTTTAAGTGATATATTACAGTTAAATGCAGCACTCTGCTCATAAACATCACCTCCACCCTGTCCACCCAGCGATTTCCAGTGAGCTGCTATATCTTGTTTCCTCCAAACTATAATCATCACCCACCCCCGCCTACCACACATTAGGAGCCTGATACAGATATCAACTATGGGGCATAATGGGCATTAAATGAAGACCTCCCAGCTGTCTCCTGACAGCTTCATTGCATAATGGTGACCTCTGCATGTTTTATCCACAACATTAAGAAAAAAGAAAGGGGGGAAGAAAAATCCCTATATAGTTCCAGGCTGTAGATAAAAAAAATATTGAAAAAATCCTATGACATATTTGGGGGGCAGGGTGGGGTCTTCACTTATTTGCATATATGGATGGCCCTATTAGGATTGCATTGATGCTTCCTAAAGGCATAATATTTCACTTCTTAATAGTCATTCTTGCCTTCCTTCTTGCTGAAAAGTGATAGTTCACTTTGAAAGCAGAGATTTATACTGCAGACTCTTCATTTAAACCTTATGTAAAGAAATAAAATCTTTATGTCCACACATATTTGAGCTCCTACCTTCATGCATTTATAGCGTGTTACATTTCCCGGCTTTCCCATATTTAAAATGTTTTACAGCCTGTTCTCCAGATTCAGGTAGTAAAAGGCTTGAAGACCAGAAAGCAGGCAGAGCTCAGTATTTTAATTAGAAATGGACCAACACAGAAACCTCAAACTGCTCAGTTGTACAGAGGTACTAGAAAAACCTCCTGCGAGAAATAAGAGGGATCTGATCTATGACTTCTACAAAAACATTTGAGAGTTTAAAATCCTTTACATGAATCCTTGTTGGGCCAATGTGTCATCTCATCAGTATTTTGAAATAACACCAGAAGGAAAAAAAAAAAAAAAAAGAGAAGGAACCCTATGCTAAATAATAATACTAGGAATAGGGTCAGGGTAATGAAAAATAACTATTCCTGAACTTTAAGGAGTCTTCGCTCCCATGCCCTCAGATCTGCATCTCCCAACCAAGATGGGTGACACTGTGGGTGGCAGCACAGTTGTATTGTTATTTTAGCTTACATCTGACAAGTGTTTGCCCATGCATTTGGAAAAATAATTTGTTCATAAGAGGGAGCTGTCAAAAAGAACTTAGTAATAATATTTCACAGCTTGTAAAGTCTGACCATCACTTTTCATCCTTCTCCCTTTCACTGTATGCTGTGTGCTCCACTCTTCCCTCTCCAATATTCTTAAATGAATATATTCTTCCACTGTATTTCCTAAATGGTGAAACTGAAGATAGGAAAATATCAGTTTGTGATCTCAAGACAACCATCCTACACCTTTCCTTGATGGAGAACTATCACTCTGCAATACACTTCCAACGTCTGTCTAATCCAGAAGTGCCATCTGTCCCAAAGCAACCTGCAAGGTCTATCACACTGCCACCTGAGGGCAAAATATGCTGGTACTTTCCACATTGTTGGGCAGGCAGCAAGAATGTACTCCAAGATAGACACATGCAGTGCACCAAAAGACTGGCTTGCAGGTCCCCCAGCATCCCACAGCACACACGCTGAAGAAACACTGGGAAAGTGGGCACCCAAACCTGGTTCTCATCCACGACTTAATGGCTCAGAAAGCGGGTAAGCAGGAGCTGACAGAAGCTGTATGAATGATTTTGGCAAGCTTTCTCTGGCCCGCAGCCTGCAGGCTACTCCTTAAAATACTTTGCTGAAGTTTTCCTTTAGTTGTTCCATGGAGAACAGGCCTTCCAAACCACTTATACCTGTCACAGTTCTCCCTCTTATTCCTCTACTAACCTCTTTTCCTTGTTTTTCTCCTTTTCTTAACTGTGTCATTAAAACAAGGTGCCCCAAAAGGAGATAAGACAATACCACTGTTTTCTCAGTAGTACTCAGTCAACCATGGCAACCACTGTTCACAAGTTATTCTTACAGATACTTCTCAGAACAAGGTTCCTCCTCTGAAACAGCATGACAATACTGGCTGCCCCACAGTCTGCAGTCCCTCCGATTCCTAGAACTTCCTCTGTGCTACTGCTCACCAAAACATTACTCATGAATTTAATTACATTTCTTACGCAAACTCCTCAAGTTTATACAGAAAGCCAAGCATAAAGATGGGATGAAATCTCAGTCCAGATTCCAGGTGTGACTAGTAAGAGTGGTGTCTCTGCTGCAGCTCTGCTGTTCTTCAGCAAATGCTGCCGTCCTGAGCTTTTGCTATCCCAGGCCGCAGGACTGATGGACAACAGGATAGATCATTCCCTAACCCTGCATCTGAGGCTCATTTGTTATGGAAATCAGGGGATACAAGCCACCAGGAAAAGAGTCCCAAGATGCAATTGGATCTAGACCTGTTGTCCTCTGGGAAGTGCTCCATGGGCCTCCATTTTAGACATCTCCAGCCAGGCTACTCATTAATGCTATCAGTAGAATCATCCAGGGTTTTCAACTCAGCACACAGTAACTTGTATGAGCCAAAAGCACCTTCCAAATAACACAACTAATCAAAGCAGTTAACCGGCTGGAATAATGATAAATGTAATGAACCAACACAGACCACAGTGCAGAGAACCCAAGCAGTGCTACACATGCAGTTCCATGCTGTGCTTCACAATACGTTATCTGTGGGCACACAATGTTAAATTAATAACTAGACAGACAAAACCACCACCAAGATTACAGTAACAACAGAGGAAGTTTCATTTTTTATACTCCACTTCCTACCTCCTCAGCTCACCCAGAGTTTCACTTGCCAGTATGAAACCAGGAGCGAGCAGGTATTTCACAGGGGAATAGAAAGGCCAGTTCAAAACACAGGGGCAACCTATCCCATAAGGCTGGAAAGGACACACCGCTGCAGGCACAAGTTGACTTCACAAGCTTAATGCAACTTCTTGGGCTAGGGAACAGGTTTATGAAGACCAGGTAACTCCCTAAGAGTGAAAAAAAGATGCAAACAGTAAAGCCGAATCACTGCTTTGAACCCTGCTACACAAACTCTACCCCTACATGCATTCCTCTAAACACAAAAAAAAAATTTACAAAATTAAAATCCCCTCCCTATGTTAATTAGCCTTTGCTACAGCAAGCTCTATTCTCTCCCCATTGTTTTGTTGCTATCCAGATGCAATTGCTTGACCAGAGAACTAAGGGTAAGCACTCCACTTGCTCTCCCTGACTCTCCAATCACACTGATTGTTCCCACACAAAATAGAAACAGCATAGGCAAGTATAGTGGGTGAACTGAGCGACAAAATGAGAAAAGTAGAGGAAAAAAAGGCACAATAAAATGAAAGGCTTATTAAAATGAAAAGGTTGTGGCCAAAGAAATCCTAAACTGACACCTGGCACCTCTCTAATTTTTAGCGCAGAGCGAAGGTACAAAGATGAAATACTAAGAACCACGCACAGCTCGACACATGCCAAAGTCTGACTGAGGTCTTTGTTCAAGGTACCTCTTGGCCAGAATGCTACTCCTCACTCTCTGAGCCTAGCCTCTGATAGACAGAATTATATCTTACTTCCAAATAGTTATTTTAGGAGGATAGAGGGATTTATCCTGTATGGACTTCCTCTAATATAAATCCTTGCCTCTGATTGCAATAAAAACTCTTTGTGATGACTTCTGACCAAGCAAACTCCTGAAAGAAGTCTTTCAGAATTACAAACCCCTTTTCCTATACTCTGCTTCAACAGAAGCGAATGGAGGAGAGCAGAACTGCTTTTGGTCCAGACAAACTGCCTTTCCATACTCCACGTATTTTGGCTTTGGCCTTCCCTGCAAAATTCAAAAAGGTAAGTTTTCATGTAAATGCTTATAGGTTTGGAGGCAACAACTTATCGCCTGTGGCTTGAGGCAGGTCAGCTGTGGGTTTGAGCAGACCAACAGAGCATGTAGCTAGGGCTACAACTAAAAAGTTTCCTCTAATTGAAATTTGGATTGATTCCTGCACTGTGAAGTGTTACAGAGATGCAAGAAGCCACTGAATCCAATGGAGATGCTGCCTAGGAAGAACAGAGAGGAGATGGGTTCTGCCTTCGTTCACTAAAAGAATAAGCAAGCTGTGCTTTAATGCTCCTTCCACACACACATCCCTGTCAGGCTGAGAAGTGAAACCCGTCACTTAGAATGCCTGGATGCTCCAGGGAGTCTGATGGAAAAATCTCTCCATCAGAGCAACCCCTGTGAGTTTCCAAGGAGTCCCAAACCCCAACGGTCTGTCAGAAATGATGCCTAGCAATTGCTAAGCTTTTCTAGAAAGATGCTGAGAGCCAGCTGTATGTCTTTGGCAGCAATCAGTGAACCACAGCAAAAGCTTGCCTTTTTTTATGGAGTATTTATATTAATATTGTCACCAATGTTCTCTTCCAAAAGTTCAATTTCCAATGGTCTCTCAATCTCAGCTTAAAATAAAAGTAAAAAGAACACACAAATCCGTATCATGTGATACACTAACCCATCACATGAAACCTCTCTCCACATGACAAGCTGAGACATGCTGCTATATATACACAATAAAATCTGCGGGAAAACTGGGGTCCAGAAACGTGCTGATTTAGTTCACAAAGTTGGAAAGGGTGTCTTTATTCAGCAGAGGTTTTACTCAGACTAACTGAATTCAACACACAGACTTACACATTTCTATAACTAGCCTGCAATTACCACATGTAACTACACATGCTGGAACAACCAAAGCAAATTTTTCATGGAGCACAGCTACTGTGTGCCCAGTAAAACTAGATTCTCATAATTAAGAGCCACCAGACCTGCAAAGCCACAAAGGGAAATCATATTCACAAGCTATTAGTTCACAGATTTAAATAAACAAAGAACGGAAAATTGCTGCTGTGCATGACAGTGCTCAGCTCAGGAAGACAGAGCAATGGCTGCAGTAAACACGCTCCTGTGGCATCTGTGCACACAGAATCACAAAATTGTAGGGGTTGGAAGGGACCTCCAGAGATCATTGAGTCCAACCCCCTGCCAAAGCAGCTCCCTAGGACAGGTCACACAGGGAGGCATCCAGATGGGTCTTGAATCTCTCCAGAGAAGGAGACTCCACACCCCCCTGAGCAGCCTGTCCCAGGGCTCCCTCACCCTCACCAGGAAAAAGTTCTTCCACATATTGGTGCAGAACTTCTTGTGCTCCAACTTGAAGCCATTGCTCCTTGTCCTGTCTTCACAGACCACTGAAAAGAGGCTGGTTATTTCCCCTTGTGTCCCACACTTGAGGTATTTATAAACATTAATAAGATACCCTGTCAGCCTTCTTTTCTCTAGGCTGAACAGCCCCAGTTCACTCAGCCTTTCCTTATAGGGGAGATGTTCCAGGCCTTTAATCATCTCCATAGCCTCTGCTGGACTCTCTCCAGGAGATCCCTGTCCTTTTTATCCCAGGGAGCCCAGAACTGGACAGACTACTCCAGGTGGTGCCTGAGCAGGGCGGGGGGGGCGGGGGGCACGGGGAGGGAGGGAAGGATCACCTCCTTTGACCTGCTGGCCACATTCCTTTTGATGCACCCCAGGATCCCCCACACACCTGTTGTGCACACCTGCACAAAGTGCCAGCCCTGTTTATAAAAATCAGAACACGTTTGGCATACTGCAAGCCATCTGTAGGTATGAGAAGGCAAGGAACAGCAGCAGCACAAGTTGCCCTGAAAGTCTAATTAAAAGTACACTTTGACCAAAAACACAGAAAAAAATATACATTAATTTCCAAAAGAAAACATGCTTTCTGTTCTCCCGTACCTTTTACCAGCAAGTATTTGATTTAGTGACAACATGCATTTATGTTCAGACCCTGCACTATTAAGGATGTTACCAAAACCTTTATAGTCTTAGTATCCTAACACTGCCTTAAAATCCCATTACATGTTACAGGAATCCACACAGTTACAATCTAAAGGTAATGTTTCTAAACCTGCTCTCTGATTTTCAAAAGTTTCCTCACTGAGGCTATATTGACAAAACCAAAACGACAGAGTTTATCACTGAGATGCCCACAAAACAGCAGCTATCCTGGACTAAGAAAATCTGTGTATGGGAAGATGATGAGATCACTGAAATTAGTGTCTTCCACTGAAATCAATGTTTTCCTTTGATTTTTTTTTTAGGAAAGCAGGCCTTCCAACCATGACCTTTACATTGATATGGAAAAGTCTTTTAGAATTTCTTAAGTGAGAATAAAATAGAAGTCCTTTAAACTAATCCTTAGGAACAGATAATTAATCAGAATTTAAAGTAACTGCTATAAAAATTTGTAGAATGAAAAACTGATCACCAGTTCTCTAAAAACTTTTTCATTGCTATACAGAATGGGAGAAGCAGCATCTTTTCTTGTTCATTTGTATAGGTTGGCTCATAATTCCTGCAGAAAGGTTATCATTTTCTATTAAACACCACAGCACTTTTTCATACAGGAGCCTTATTCTTTTCTCTCTGCTAATGTCATATTTGAGATGGGGAACTGTACTCCACAGCCAAGTCTCCATTATTTGCTTTGGACAGTCAGTTTTGCAGCTGAGCCCATAAGGTTTCACCATATAATTATAAAGCACGTCTGAGTATTTCAGCGGTGGGTGGACAATTACATATGTCAAAACCTTCCTTCCAGGTAATAACAAAACTGCATGGATAGCAAACCTGTTATATGAACCTTCAAATTAAATACCCAACATCATATCAATTCTTCATCTGAAATACCCAGCTGGGCAGCACACATGGAAATTACCTTCTGTGAAAGAAAGAGCTATTCAGCAGGGCAAGTATTAACACTATCTGGCATAAAAATCTTGCATTGGCATAGGTTTTAGGTCAAGAAAGAACAAACAATGGCACAAGAAGCCCTCCCAGCTGAATATGTGAATGCTAGTTAAAGAAAGTAAAAGGTGAAAACTCCCTCCAAGACTTTTTATTCTTCAGATAGCATATAAATTACCTGAACAAAATTCAATTTCAGCCATTAATTCAAAAGCATTATCTCAAGTATCATTAAAAAAGCATCACCCCGACTCGGAAAGTGTAATTTTCACTTCAATCACCTCGTGTACCTACATTAGCTTTGAAACCTCTGCTTCCCACTTTCTCTGGTTTTATTACAATGCCACATATATTCACTTTCTGTCCATTTTTTTCCCTAGCGACTGTAGTTCCCTTTGCTGCACAGAAAGCAAAACTGATCATCACTGCAGAAGTCTGCTTCAAAAATGAACTCGCACAGGAGCCACAGGGAAACGTCCAGACACCTACTAAGCTAAAGCTTCCTAACAAACTAAAATGCTTGTGAGGTAGGATGCCTGATGCCCTCCACAATACCTTCCAGACAGCTCCTCCAAAACGTAATCTTTCTATTAAAGCTATAAGAGCTCTGTAAACAAAAAGGAGTTTATGATTGTTTCTGTATGTATCAAGATGTGTTTGGCATCGTGGTTTCCAAAGGAGAATTTCCTGTTTACAGGCTCGTATCCTTTCCCAAATCTGAACACTTGAACAAAACCCTTCTGCATGACTCCTCATCTTACTGCGAGTGAGAAAGTATTTTGATGAGCATTTTTCCTTTAAGTTAACAATAATGTTGCAACAGTCTGACCCTTTCAATTCTTAAAAAAGAAGAAGAAAAGAAAAAGTATTGAAAAATTAACAAAAAAATTTGGCTATCACGACATTTTATATGGATATAAACAACTGTAGAGATGAGAAGTCCCATTCAGCTCAGTGAGGCAACTCTACCACATAGCTGGCCACGTGCAAATGCAGCAGACCCAAAGCCTTTGTTTGTCAGGTTTTCTCAACAGCTGTTAAACATCACTTGCGTAAGTCTGACTTTTTGTTATATTTATAATAATCTATACATTATTTTTGACAAAAGACTCATGGAATTATGCACAGACATTAATGTACCTTATTTTCCTGTTTCTAACGTATCCAAAAAACAGTCTTCCCCCCCCCCAACTTTTACTTACCCATATGGTTATGGAAGAACATGCCTCATGTAATGTTCTCACTACATAATCATGTAAGTTCAAAGTTAAAATGCTTTATGTTCGTGAACTTGAGTATTTCTTTCTGTAAAGGAAAGGTGCTAAAGTCACCAGGATAGAAATTAAGGTAAGCAGATACACTGTGAGGAATACGTTTGTGTCACCTACGTATCACTTAAAGTACTGACCTGATGCTGTTCCTGAGAGGCACATGGGAACTCAGTCCCCACATGAGCGATTTCCGGGCTTCTGAGTTGAAATTGCCCAAACAACTAGTTTCCGTGCCTGAAACCAGTCTAACTCTGCTGGCTTTGACTTAATTATTTCTGTCTCATGGCAGAACACAGCGTTTATTACCAGGTTTACAATAACATATAGGATGCAAACTAGCCACAAACAATCATATATCCTTGGTCACTGGTAACCTCTGTTAATATCATTGTACTGTAAATAAATATTGCTATATATATCATTCAGGTCCAAAGTCAGCCTATTCAGAAAAGTGCCATATTTACTGATATGGACATTGTATCACCCGAAACAGCCACCAGGTATAAAGCCTGTCATTTCACCAGTTATAAATCTGTAGTCTTAGAAACTCACTTCATAAAACTGTGAAAGATTACAGTGACATTTCCCAAATGATGGTAAGCTTGATAGAGTGTTTATATTTAAAGAATATAACAGCCCAGGTTCAGAGGTGTTCCAGAAAACAGCCACTGGGTTAAAGGCCCCTCTGTAATACAGAAGGGGTTTGGGACATACTTTCAGTACTGCTTCTTGTAACAGACCTCTACTCAGAAAAGCAAATAGCTTTCATATTTGAAAACGAATTGCTTTACTGAGTAAGTATTTTATATAAAATATATATAGTTGTGTGTGTACTATGAGGGAAGTTAGAGCCACTGAGCTGAAGGCTTTATCTGAATCCAGATCTGGTATATATTGTACTTGTGAACCTGACTGTGGCAAGGCTGCATAAGGAACAGTAAAGCTAATTAAAGCGCAGTAAGGTAGTATAACTCAGGTCCATTAGGACTGGGTTGACTTGTCTCACTTCGTATAGATAGACCTATTACTTTAAACCCAAGGTCTGTTGTCCCCTTGAACCTAAAGTACTCAGTTACAAAGGAGCTACTGCCAGTAGGCTTCAACTTGCTCCACTACAAAATACTTAAAGGTCTGAAAATTGAAAACTGATGAAAAATCCTGCAATGGCTGGCCTCTAGGTTGGACTAGTTGCTCAATACTTAGGGAGCATAATCTGTAATAAATTAAGTTAGGTATTCAACAACCATGAAGCTCCATTAGATTAGCCACATCTCATTCTTTTATACCCTTAGATGGGATGTGCTGAGAGAAATCTGCTCTGGGAAGCACAGGTCAAACCCCATATGGAAGCAAGTAGAGCCACACCCTGAGAATGGTAGGCAAGCCAAGCCTATTGAGCATCTTTTAAAACACACACACGTTTGGCAATCAGACTGCACATGGACATTTTCAGGTGCAACTTCTTTTGTTTCACAAATACCTTGGTAACTACAGTAAAATCTCAAGAGCTTTTGGAATCAGAGGCATCTGAACACAGGAAGCAGAGCTGTGCGATCTCATCCTCCTGAGCTAATCCTGTTGTAACTGATCAGAGGGACAGATGACGGCAACAAGGGGAACCTCTGGCTGATGCTCTCAGCTGGTTTAATCGCACTGACATCAACTGAAGATCTTCACCATGTAACTGCAAGACATGGTGCCTTCATTCCAGATGCTTTTATGTGACTGAGCAGAGAGAAATTTTACTCTTGGCAAAGTTTTTTCACTTGATAGGTGTTCATGTTGCAAGGGGCTGGAGCAGTTGAAGATGCCAAACAAATGTTTGCTGCTATCAAGCAAGCTGTTCTTCTTTTGAGATGTGGTAGCTGACTTACACAAGTGCTCTTGGCTCATTTCACAGGGCTGCAACACACTGCTTGAAACTACAGGAAAACAGTCTGAGCACTGGAGTCTTCCACAAAATCAATTAGCATCTAGAAATTCAAAATGAAACTCTCAGCCCTCAAAAGAGTTGGATCTAACAGACATGCTTAACTTAAAAATACATACATTCACGTATCTACTCAATAGGTTAAAGTTCCTTGCAAAATACAGATGTAACAACTGCTTTGCTTTAGACTAAGCTGTGCTTTCATGCAAGACTCTAATTGCCTGAGCCTTTAAAACATGGGAGTCCCAAGTTGTTCTCTGCTACATCTGCCACCTCCCAGGTGAGTGATGTAACCACCAGACTTCAAAAAGGGCATTCTTCAGCCTTTTGGTTGAATCCCTGCCATGTTTCCCTGTAAAACGTGAGACTCACTTGTCCAGAAAAAGAATAGAGACCATGTTTCTAAAGTCTAGTAGTTATGTCACTTATTAAGGGACAGCCTCAGTTCTAGTTCCAAGAATTTGCCTGTATTTCACATAACTGCATAAAATACATAAACACAACCAAATTCCTTCCACCCCTTTTCATGTAGAAGGCAAGAACGATTTCTGTTCAGTTCTTCGAGGGAAAAGGTCTTTTCAGAAATGCTCGCTGGGTGCTCACCCACTCAAATCACTGGGCTTCCTCCTGAGCCACGTGCAGAGGGCGATTAGAGCTGGGCAGTCTCTTCTGTATTTTTGGCTTCAGCAGCTTTTTGTTAAGAATCTTGAAGCATCTCCACACGCAACTTGTTGTCTTTCTCAAACGCTTCCTTCGCTGCATATCCCCTAGGACACCAAGGCATTTGGGTTCCCCTTTGCAGCCAGAAACTCAAAGGTTCCAATCCTCACCTCTATAGCAGATCTCTGCTAGCTAAAAAACTATTCTGCAATATCCAGAAAAGAAAAAAAATGTACATTTTGGAGCAGCCCGGCTCTGGAAGCCTGCTTTCCTCTAGATTCATATCATCTGTCCTTTTCTCCTGCCTCTTGTTCCTCGCAGCTTCCCTCCTCTTTCAGTCCGTACTCCCAGGTATCAGATGGGCAAGCGGCAGCTGCTCACTGTTGCAGCTGTGCTGACCAGCAAAGGCAGGGAGATATAATTGTTAAGACTGTTTCCACCAAGAAAAACAAGCTTTTTTGCCTTCTCTTGGTGGAAGCATTAATTTGGAGCTCTCATCCTTACCAGCTATTATTTTTCACCATGCATCCAGCAATTTAAGACTTCTAAACCATTAACTGTTGCCAAATTTACCTGAATTAATCGGCAGATTCCAAAGGTACCGGAAAGTAATGCATAAGTCTACCTATGACAGAGATTTTAACTTCTGGAAAATCAAGCTTGATGTTTAATAAGGAGGTCAGGCTGGAGTGGAGGAAGAGAGGAATATGAATTAAGCAAATACCTAGATGTTTCTAAAGATTAGATTTACCCAGCATTTACACAGTAACCCTCTTGGAGCACACACTCAAGAAACCATCAATGCAACAGCCAGGTCTCCACAGAGACAGAGACTACATCTGTGTTAGCAAAGTAAACAGGGCCAGGGAAACAAGCCCAAGTCCTGACATATCGTCCAGGCTGCTAAAATCTCCGCAGTGCTACGTGACACCACTTTGGCCTGAACACCCAGCACTCTGCAAGACAACGCTCAGGCGTGAGCCTGAACAAGGAACATGTTCCCAGTGGTACTCTGTATGCAGTCGCTCTTTTCTGTGAGGGTGACAAGCCAGGCTGGGCCATGACAAGTCAGGCTGGGCCAGCTGGCTTCAGGACCAGAAAACAATCCCCGAGGCTTTATATTTACTGTTTAGAAGTAGCCAGAGAAATAAAGTGAAACGACATAATGTGTTAATGTTGGCCCAGCTTTTTGTTCATGCAGAGAGGATGGATAAGTTGTAGGGAGAGCGCAGCTCTGTCCACCACTGGAGCTCTTTGGCCCTTCCCAAGCAAGCTGCTCTGAAGCCTGAATTACGGTGAGGACAGACAGTGTTCCAATTCCAGGAACTCAGTGTTCCCACATCCTGAGCTGATGTGCTCACATTAAAACGTGTATTTCAATATCACTCCTAGACAATGATCTAATGCTTTTCCATAATACAACGGCTGCTATTTTTTTTTTCCCAATCCTTCTGTGAAAAAAAGCGGGATTAAAATAAAAAAAGTAGTGAAAGACAACATTAACAGACAGAAACAGCAATTTGGGTCGCACACAGAAGTTAAAGTTCAATCAGTGCTCAGTGCCTTCAGTCATGAGCAGCAGTAACAACAGGAGTTAGCAATCCTTAGCCCTGGACTCAAACCTTTTTTACCCCCCACATTTCATATACTGCACAGAGTTGGCAAGATATAGATACAGAAAGACACATGCACCCACCTGTTTCCATAAATATCAATACATGCATATGCAACAGGGAGACTTGTATCTACCTAATTTCTTAAACATATGAATATTTATTTAGGTTTGTTTAGACATATGCTCATATGCAGACACAGGATACAGATAAATTAAGGATACAGATAAATTACGGATACGTTAAATACCGGCTGGGGAGCAGTTCATGACATACAACCTGAAATACTTTGGCAAAGGTACTCCTTAAGGATGAAACTGGAATAGTGATTTGCTAGAAAAGCGTTGGCCTGACTTTGTGTTTCCCTGTGCTAGCTTGTACTACACACACCTACAGACATACACAAAAGCCTCCCCAAAAGCCAACACAAGATTCGGGCAAGCTTCGATACAGGAGCACCCCTTTATGAGCATTTCAGTGAAAATCAAGCACGTTTTGTGTTATTTCTGTAAGTGGCAGAATAAGCACTCTAGCTAGCATCATGATTTCTATTTTAATTTCTCCTGGATTTTTACAAAAAAATACTTTCACAAATTAAAAAGTAGAACATAGGGTCAGATAATCACCTCCAGCACTAAACCACGTGCTCAGCAATTAAAGGAATGCACCCTATTTCAAAATCTTTCAGCTTTGCTCAACCTAAGCCAATTTTTAAAACTGAGCTGTTATGTAGGCTTCAAGCTCCTATTCCCAATACACTTTGTATTTTATATGGATGAATTCAGGAGCACATATTGTTTCTGGAAGTCTCCACCTCTCCAGTCTGGTAACAGGTTAGAACTGGAAAGGCTTCCCCTTTCTTGATCACACAGAGTTATGTATTCTGGAGCATACTTGCTGTAAGGACACCAAGATCACTTCCCTTCCCTTTGAGTGAATGTATAGTTTTAAAACTTGGGTCCACTCATTCATAAGGTCTATTCTTTCCTCATACACCCTGGGTGCCAATTGTCAAACACACGGCAGTGGCAGTGTTAAAAGTTCTAACATTAAAGCCAGCGATAGATTAACCGTTAATGTTAAGACAAATAGCTCTGGCTTTGTTCTTACTCGTCCCACCACACTGCAGCTTTATTAGCATGATTCCACCAACTGTTACAGCCCAAAAGGGGCCCAATTCCAAACGTCCTTTTATTTAATTGTCATGGGCTGGTAACAGCAGATAGAGAACTACTCCTACAATTGCCTTCCCACAAAACACAGCCCAGATGCTTTCTCAACAACTCAGTAGTGAAAATTTCTGCAAGACAGATGAAATCTACTGTTTAGAAACTTCTGAAATACACCCCAACTGCCCCTTTCCAGTCCCTACAATAAGGCAATAAGCTAAACAGCAATTTCCTTAGGAAATCAAATACTTCACACGTATGGCACCATGATCATGCATATGCAACGTACCAGAAATAGACGGGGTTATCTTCCTGGTTAAAAATAAATACAAAACCTCACAAGCATTTTGAAATAAAACTGGAGATAGCTGAGTCTACAGAGTTTCATTTTCTAACGAGCCGAGCAGTTTTATTTGAGACTCTTAATCAGAAAATTGTAAAGCTGGGGGAGAAGCAGCTGGGTATTTCAGAAAGGGAAGGAGTAGGCTTATAAATTAACCAGTTGGCACAGTCCTAACCATAGTATCACGAACAGTGCTGCTATAATATTATTGCTGTAGGTTAATGTGATCCTTTATACTGCCTTTTTTTCCCTCCACAGTAGCCCATTTTGAAGAACTAAAATGGTATCATTTGAATTGCAAATCCCAACACATACATAGTTTTATTCTTTTGAGGCAGGATGAGTGACAGTGGTATATTAGAGTTAACAAACCTTACCCACTTTTAAATACATTTCTGGTATTGAAAGCTAACAGAGCTGAAAACTGAATGGGTAAAGACTCTGTTCTGGCATTCATTCCTTTATTGGAGCCTTGAAAGGACCATATGGAGGGAACCTGATAGAAATTTCGTGTCGCTGCTAAACAGAACTCAGTCCAAGGTAGAAAAATAAAAGGTTGGGTCTGCTGTCTTTTATAACATTTCATTCCTGGGGGCCAGTGCTTTCAAGACTAAAGCTAGGGGCTGTGCAGCCTGTTTGATTCAACTGGTCCCCCACTCTAATGGGCTACAGGACTCACAAAATTGCTGAACCAAACCTTTTGAAAGATTCTGTGCCTCCTGTACATAAATCCATTAGTGTGGGTGGCAGCAACAGAAGATGAAAAAAAGCTACAGCAAAACATGCAGGGTGAAGTAGATAATAGCCTCCTTCCAGCAGCCCAGCGCTCGCTAAGCCATTTTGAGGCCTAGCACAGAAGCTTAACCTACAGTCTGCCATAAGCAACAATGAGTTTTCTTAGCATCTTTATATTTCCCCTACCTACATTGAAACCCAGTTTATAGACAAAGTTCCAGGCACACTGGGAATACAGGAAGTGACAGGGTTACACACTAGCAAGAAGAATCTTACTATCTTTTCCATATGAGCGGCTTGGGTAGGGTGCAGTGGCTAGCTGCCCTAGTCAGTCAGGTATTGCGTGGACAACAAACCTAAGCAATACAGTAGACATGTGGGCACAGAACAGACAAACCACACCAAAACAACAATGTCAGCTGAGGTGATTTGCCAGTCACCTTAAAAAAACCCCAAAATCTTAGGAAAGGACTAGAGCCCAAAGAGATACGCAAGAACACTTTCATAGGAGGGGAAAAAGCAAATGTATGGCATGTTCAAGAGGACAAATGGGACCTAGACCAAAGCTGTGCTCAGGTGCTATGTAAGAGGAAAAACTTCGCAAAGCTGTTGCAGTTTGCTGTAGCTGTGCTGCTGAGACGGCTTTTGCAAAGCAGCAGATACAGTTTTCTGCAAGTTCCAGACAGTGAGCTGGTCAATTCAAGGCCAAATTTATCTCTGACCAATCAGAGATGGATTCACAGCGCCTCTGTGAATCACTTATAGGAGAGAAAAACCTGCTGCCTGGCACACTTTGCCACCGGAACGCAGAGTGGGAAGATGTGACCAGCTGCACCCATAGCCAAGGCCAGACCTAAAAGGAGAGGGGAGTGGAAGAAGAATTGGAAAGAAAGGTTCTTCTGCAGCTGGTGGAGAAGACCATGGTGAAGTGGGATGTCCCCTCACAGCCCATGGATGAGGATAAGGAGCAAAGACACCTATGCCTGTGGAGAGATTGATCCACACCTCAGCAGGTTTGCCAGGGACTTGTGACTTTGCGGGGAGCCAGGCTGGGGGAGTCTGGGCCCGAATGTCAGAACCCTGTGGAAGGGAGTCCTGCTGAGAGGCCTGTGGTGAGGAGATGACTCCCCGATGGAAAGGACTCATGCTGCAGAAGTTCGTGGATACGACTCTTGCGTGGGTGGGACCCCACGGCGCTGCAAGGGAAGTGTGTGTGTGGCTGTGGAATAATACCCCCCCCCCCCGCCCCGGCTGAGACTGAAGACAGCTTGGGCAGAAGGGACTGAAAAACCTCTCATTCCCCAGTCCCTGCCCCTCCTGGTGCTGTGATGGGAGGGAAGAAGGGAGCAAAATTGATGATTAAAGCTAAGGGTGCGAAGAGGCGAGGGGTGGGGGGGAAGTAGAAGTGCTAAGATCTGGGGAAGGAAAGCAACTGGTACCGCCAGAGCCGCACTCCTCATTCCCTGCCCCTCCCCATGCCATGTTGGGGTGGGCGGGAAGAAGGGAGTAAAATCGTGATGGAGTTTAAGTTTGCTAAGAAGGGGCGGGGGGTGGGGGAAGGCGCTTTAAGACCTGGCTGCTTCTTACTCTTATCTTGTTCTGGTTCACTGGGTGTATTAGTTGTAATAAATCACTTTTCTTTCCTTTATTCTGTGCTGAGTCTGTTTTGCCCATTGCACTAATGGGAGAGTGATCCCTCTGTCCTTATCTCAGGGCCTAAGCCTCTGGAAACATATTTTCTCCCCTTTTTGGCTGAAGGGGGAGGAGTGAGTGAGCGGCTTGGTGGGCATTTGGCCTCTAGCCAGGGCCAAAGCCACCACAAATGCCTGTCCTGTGCCAAGCAGGAATTAAAGGCAGAGTTGTTCAGTAAGTACCACCCTCAATGTGCTCCCAAAATTTCAGAAAACATTAGCAGTAATACAAGTATACAAATCGCACGAATATCCCCGGTTTAAGTTCTTCTACAATCAAGCTACCCACCTGTTGCAAGTACTGAGAAGCAGCACACTCCATACCATGAGCACACACTCCAACACCACGTGTCCCAACAACGGTGTTTCATGTATTCATAGTTAACCTTTCACTCAGCTGTTGTGCTCTTAAGTGCTCTGAAAACAAAAGTTACTTAAAAGTAACTTCAGGCTGCAGCAGCTGCAACACTGAGGAGTGACGCCAAGGGACTGCTCTACAGCCATGAGACAACAGAAACCTGCACCTATTAGAGCCTGATCACTCATTCTGCCATTTGAGCACCCGCATTTAACAGACAACAGATTTCCAATCAAAAAGGGTCATACAAGTCAGAGACATACAAAAAAAAGAGGAGTCACACACAGGAGCAGACATTAAATTAAATATACCTTGACATCAGCTTAACTGAAGGGTGTCTGATCCCATGAAGTTCTGATATTCAATAGGTTTCAGGGTTTGATCCTAAACAAAGAAATATTTTATACTAACTCCTGTTTCTGTAAGAACACCACCTATAAAATTCTTTGATTTTAGCCTTCACAGTCCATTTGAACTTGAATTCTGGACACAAACATAGAAGCTAGCATTTTTCATGCCCTCATCCACTCCCAGCTTGCACAAATACGAGCCAAATACTTACCTTGCCAAAGTAGATCAGAAGACATCCTTACTGGGCCATTCTGCATTTATTGTAGCAATTACTGTAATAATCAGAGTCTTGGGAGCACCATCTCCCTACAAGGTGGCCAAGAATGCATCCATTTTTGATGCTTCAGGAATGAATTTCCAAGATAAGGTGAAGACATGGGTGGACATTTATGCTTTCTTACTATGGGCTTTCTAGCCTGATGTAGCACAGTGACTTTGTTTACTTCATCAACCTTAGAACCAGATGGAAAGCCAAGCAAAATATTGCTAGCTTGCTACTGGACATCCTGCACGGACAATAGGTTTTTCATACATCACTCCTTTTACGCATTGTCTCCATTTTGTATTTCATGGGTTCCCAAAGAGATGAATGACAGATGTAGCAAGTAGCTCTAGCTGCCAAAACAAATGTCAGTTGCTCCATTCACTGTGCAAAATCTTTGACTAAACAAATTTAGGATGTTAGTGCAAGGTGAAATTCCACTCTAGATAAATGTATTGTAGGTTTTACGTTATCTGAAAAAAGACAACCTGAACACGAAAGTTACTTTTTAAAAAGCAATTCTGAATCCATCTCTTTGGCAGCACAGGCTATAGAAGTTAAGAGACAGAAAAGGTCTTTCCAGAATTCCACTTTACTTGCTAGTGACAATCATTCCTTCCAACACACTTAGCCCTAACACACTGTTGCTGCACCCACCGTATGTTTTTGGAACAATTTGGATAATCTTCACAGAAGGATCTGTAAGAAATACATTGGATCACACTTTTCCTCTTAGCCTCCCTGACCTTTCCCATTTTCATTATTCAACTCTTTTATAAAATAACCTCAATGCAAGTGCTTTCATTTTACTAGTTGCTATTTCAGACTGAACATAGATTGACATGATTATGGAAACAAACATTATGGGACCACCTGTGTAAAGCCAGCCCTTTTTCATTTATACATTGATACGTAGGCCCAGTTGGGGAGAAACGAGAAATAAACCCAAAAAGGTGGGGAAACAGAAAAGTACAAAATTCACTATGCCTCTCCCTAGCATAGATATGTGGGGGAAGAAAGCAGGAAACCACATCTGATCCCAAAATCTAATGAGAATAAGGATCTTAGAGTTTTCCTAGAGCTATGGAGGAAGAAACTACAAACTCCTCAAAACTGGTAACTGGGAAGAAAAAAAAAAAAAAGAAAATATATTCATATTGCAGAGGTGGTTCTGCAGTGGATTTGGATTCTGATAATAAAACTTGGGAAAAAGGGGGAAAGTGGCTAAGAAAGGAAAATCAAATTATTTTCCTACATTCATTTATTTACTTACTAGGGACACATACAAGGAGAAAATACCACCTTCCAAAGGATCTGATCACTTTCCACTTGTAGCACAATTCACCTCTGTGATGGAAAGACACTTGAGTGCAGGGTTTTAAAAATAAAAATAAGAATAATTTATTTTTGAACCACATGCATTCGATCCGTCACTACTGCAGGTTTCATGGGTACAATGGAGAAATGCACTACTGCTGTTTAGAAGTATGACTATACTTATGACAACCACAAGAGATTCACAAAATGCACTACTGCCAACACAACAGTCACAGAATTCAGTATTATCACCTGCAACAGTCACATCACTCACTGTTACCACCCACAGGCAATTCACAAGGTTCAATATTACAACCACAGCAGATTCACAGAACACACTACTACAAGCACACTAAATACTACACGTGTGTTAGTTAGTTACCCAAGGCTACAACCTTAAAGCGTATCAACTATTCACTTACCCATCTCTCTGGTAAGGGTTCTCAGTACATTACCTTAGCCAGCATCCTGGCCAAGGGGGAAGACTCCCTGCAGAGTTGGAAAAGTGGCTCCCCCATCTCAGACAGAATCCAAGGGGTTTGTATTTTACTTTTTGTCTGATGTATGTGACAGTAGGCAGCTGAATAGTGGCTTGATTGGGACTCAGGGCATATTATTTGTGGACGGAATTCCAAGGCTCAATCCAGGTTTAGGTTCTCCAGGACAACTCATGTCTGAGCTATCTACACAGCTCCCCATGGGCTGTCTCTGCTGAGATGGGGCCTCAAGGCAATCCAAGGCTGAGTCGCTTTACAACCCCCCATGAGTCGCCTGATGGCCTAGACATTGCTGAAAACAGTTTGTGGAACTCTGAGCCAGATGATCCTTACAACCTCCAAGCAAGCAAAAGCTCTTCATCACATAACCCTGGACAAAAGAAGCTATTTTTCACTATATACAAGATATTTTATACAATCTGGTGATAATTCAGGTTGTTCCATTAGGGTTGAGAACATAGATAGTGGTACAAAGGTAACAAAACCAGCTGATGTAATGGAAGTACTGTTAGTGGGATTTCCACCACAGGAAAGATTTCTGACTGCAAGCAAAGCACCCAGATCACTACTTGCATTCAATCTTACTACCTGCCAACAGGTTTGCAGTGAAATCTGGAAAAATCAGGTTTTGAAGGCATGATGTAAACATTGCTTCCATCATTCAAGCCAGAACCCTGGGTATTCTTTTTCTGAGATGTTTCATATAAACAAATACTGTGGGAAATCAGAGATTTTTAACAAGTCTGCTTCAAAGTATTGAACAACTGGCCTCTCACTTTGGCTCCTCTAATTCCTAGGCTGACAAGTGTATCTGGTGAATTAATCCTGGATATGTGAACAATAAACACTCTAGGCCTTTTCTGTTGCTTCAGTGATGCAAAGCTTAATTAGATGGTTAACTAGGCATATGGCTGCTTTGCATCATTGTAGGAGCAGAAAACATCTGACACGAACACCGCTCCTAGAAATGTAAAAGCAGTGTCTTTGTTGGGACTTAATCTTCCTAGATGCCAAGAGGCAGCACTTGGTGTTCTAGAAATGTGGAGAATATGACAGTTTTTTCATTATTTCTTGTAAACATCAACAGTTCTAAGACTGAATATGTATAGAGACTACTTGTTGTTGTAGACGCATCAGTAAGTCAGACTCCAACAACAGAAATACACTGAGTGAAAACCAACTGGTTTAGACCAATACTCCAGTAGTTCTCACTTTTTGCCAACAAATTTCAACTTTGAAAATGGATTACAACCAGTGTAAATAATGCTGCAACATCGCCAAATATAAAAAATAAATTAACAAAGCCTGAAAGTTTCTAAATACATTTTTCTAAGCTTGAACACTGCTCATCTGCCTGACAAAAAACATTTGTCAATGTAGAAATTTTCAGAAATTAATGACCAAGAGACTAACAAACCAGAGCAGTTCTCTAAGAAAGTATGGTTGATCCTTTTTATCACTTGAAGTTGTAATCTAAAGGATCGTGAGCTTCTCTAATGTATTCATTATTTAAATTTATTCACCACATAGGTTTTTTAAAAGATACTTGGTCTACTGGCAATTTACAATCAAATCTCAGTGAACATTAAATATTCAGAACTCAAGCTCTTTTGAACACTGAACTTGTGTGCTTTGCTTCTGTTTTTTCTCTGAAGATAGATAATACTTAAAATTACATTTCCTGTTCCAATTCACTTGCCTACAAACTCAAAATTCCTGTTCATTGCTCTTTTGGTTCAGCCTTTTTCAATGATCCATGTTTTTAACTGTAAGATTCAATCACACTCTTTTCCCTTCCTTATTAACCTTAATAACAAAAATCAGACTGTTGTCACTTAGCTACCTACATTAGCACTTCCAGTGGAACTTTCTATTTACCTAAGAATGTAATGAGATTAGGATACACAAGCTTTATACCACACAGTTTCTTTCTGCCAAATTAGTATGATTCCATGATTCAAACTATGCATAATTTCACTTATTAGGCAATGAAGAGTCCCACACTGTATTCTGCTGTCACAGGTATTTTGTGCGATTCATTGGATTTCATGTCTTGGCTCAAGTCACTTATCAAAACTGATACATACATTCCAAAGCAGAACAGAAGAGCCAAATACATGCATTTGGACAAGTCTGCTCCTTCCCAATGGATTCCATTCATCACAGGACACATTTTTCCTAAACCTGTGTTATTTTTATAAAGCACGGAATACTTTTTTCCCCACCAACAATGTAATTTGAAAATTAAAATAACCTGTTTCCTCTTTCAAGCTTTACAAAACCAGGTCTTCCTTCAAGTACTGCTGTTAAAAATATATTTGACATAAATGCTTGGGCTGCTGGTCCTCAAACACATTTTCTTAAACACCAAATCTCTCTAACAGTATGAGCTCACTGCAAGACAGAAACTCGATTACTACCTCAACCACTAACTTTCTATACCCTGTATACTCACTTTTACATGCTGCAGGCATTACAGAAATATTTCTTATAAGTATTCTTAGGTAAAAAAAAAAAATACCTGAAGAAAAATTATTTCTTTCACGTCTTTGAAATTATATCAGTCAGTATCAAGAAACAATTAATGGTGGCATGTAAAATAATGCTAATAGGCATTCACTCTTTTATGAGCTAGCTGTTAACTCCAGGAATTAAAGTCCCTCTAACAACACGGCTATTGGCAAGTAATACAGCCCAACAGAAGATTCCTAGAATAAACAGTTGGTGCTGAAATCTCATGTATCTTTCAGGTGAGGGCCACAGACATGTACAGATTCCAGAATGGTTCGTACTTCAGAATGGTTCCAGTACTGAACATATTTGCGTTCTATGGCATTAGAACTAAAGTTAAAACAATCGTACAGGCAACATCCCTTTGCAGATACTACAAAGCATGCATTCCCTTTCAATGCCACTGCACACTGTAACCACAAATTTGAAACCATTTTTTTTCCTTTCAAAATTACACAGTGAACAATTGGCTTTAGCCAACTCTTGTCTTCATTATAAAGTGGCTGCTGCCACTTCCTCTCAGCAGGAAGTGATCCATGGGAGATGAAGGCTCCAATTCACAATTTTAAAATAACATTTCTCCCCTTTAATGTGAAGTGATCCTCAATCATTTCATGTAGATGAAAGAGGAAGCTGAAACCTATTCCAGCTTTTCATTCTCTTTCCTATAATTAACATTTACCTACCCCAGCTGACGTGTCCTACATGTAAAATTCAGAACAGTCCGACATTAATGAACAAGTCTACCTTATAAGAGAGCTATATGTAAGAGAAATGGTGCCAGCTTCCTCCTTGGAAAATCAGAATCTGTAACACAGAGTAAGGAAAATTTTATTTCAGTGGAAATGAAAAGAAATAAATCTTACGTGGGAAAAGAGAGGATTTGTTCCTAAATTTAAAGAGTAAAGTATGAACAGCATAAGGCCACCCTTGCACTGAAAAATAATAAAAACTTCAAGAATTAAGGTGTCAAGTTAGAAATACCTACATCTAAATATCTTTGAAAGGAAAGTGCCAGTGTGAAGCAAGATTTGGATTCAGAAAAAAGACACCATAAAATCAGTGCAGCAATGCACCCAGGCAAAGAAGAAGAAATCCACCCCTGCAGCAGGAGAGAGCAGGGAAAAGGTTAAGATGAAAACAAATAGAAGCAATTCCCCAAGGACACACCATGACTGAACACTCACAAGAGCCTTAAGAAGCAATTGACTGTCTCACAACAAGCATGGTCTGTTCTGTTCTTCATCAGTTCTCACTGCCAAGACCGAGAGACCATGGCCACCCACTCAGGACTCCGCCATTTTCAGTCTGATGCCTGCAGCATGCTCAGTCCAACTGTGAGAAGCAAGCCTTGCCTGGCATTCAGGACAGGGCCTGTACCTGCTGGCCAGCCCCTAGCCCAGGCCAGGCAGGCACTCCACCAGCAGCAACACTGTGGAAAAAAAATGGTGGATTTTAGGCTATTTCTAGTATTGGCATGCCTTCTCGTAGCAGGCCCTCTGTGCAGAACAGCACTACTTGGCATTGCTGAGGCCACAGCTTGAGTACTGTGTCCAGTTCTGGGCTCCTCACTACAAGAAGAACATCGAGGTCCTCGAGCGCATCCAGAGAAGGGCAACCTGACTGGGGAAGGGGCTGGAGGGCAAATCCTATGAGGAACGGCCAAGGGAGCTGGGGGTGTTTAGCCTGGAGAAGATAAGGCTGAGGGAAGACCTTACGACCACCTACAATTACCTGAAAGGAGGCTGCAGAGAGGTGGGAGATGGTCTCTTCAGCCAAGTGACAGGTGATAGGACAAGAGGAAATGAAACAAAGCTGCACCAAGCCAGGTTCAGATTAGATGTTAGGAAAAACTTCTTGAAAGAGTTGTCAGGGCCTGGAACAGGCTGCCCAGGGAGAGGGTTGAGTCACCATCTCTGGATGTGTTTAAAAGATGGGTAGATGAGGTACTTAAGGATATGGTTTAGCATAGGACAGAACAGTTGGACTCGATGATCTCAAAGGTCTTCTGATTCTGTGATTCTGCTGTGTGCTCAACATAGTAGGAAGACAGAAGCCTGTATGGCTGACAACATTGGACAGGGCTTTTCTAAGTGACGTTGACAGTTAAGGGCATATGAGACAACTGACAAGCCACCCAGCTGCCCTCGCTCTCAGGCACAGAGGCAAGTCACCGCAGTCAGGAAAAGGAAGACAGCAGGTCAGAGCATGCAGGTGAAGACACTGTGATGACGCTGTATCCCATCACCCCATGCTCTGCACTGCTTCCCTGGGATGCCTCTCCCTCCATTGCTGTCCTGGCAGGAACAACTCCAGGTTTTCACTTGGATCCTGAATTGGAAGCCGTAGGGGTGGGTGTGCCGTAAGAGCAAACGGTGTATTTGCCAAAAATACTCTTCGGAGTCAAGGGTAACTGTTCACAAATGTGAGCTGAACTAAGCTAATGGTCTCAGACTTGAAAACTATGAATTAAAAACCCCAAAGTCTTTCATTTCCACATTTCCAAAATAAAATATTATTTTATATCAAAATGACATTTTCTTCAAAAGTGTAGCCAAAAACCCTTTTTATGTAAGAAACACCCCAAACCAAAAACTATCATCTTAAAACAACTATTTAATTTGATTTTAAACCGTGTATCTTTTTTCTCTTTCACTGGGGAAAAAAATACATTATTTTCCCCTGTTTTTTTCATTTAGCTATAAAATTGGAAAATAAAATAATTTTAAAAAAAAAAAAGCCTTACATTGCTAACAGCCTACTAATGAAAGGCGTACACTGTCTCCTTCCAGACATGCACTAGCCTTTTGACTTTCCAACTGAAATACACTTGGTCCTAGAAATACTTAGTGCAGTAATGGACACACCATATTTAAATACTGAAGAAATGGAAGCACAGAACTGCAAGTGGGTAATAAGCATAGCAGTGGGTTACAGATTGCCTCCCGGATCAAATAAAGCACAGCCTGACTTTTCACCATTGCAGCTCATCTAGAAATTGAAATTGGAGAGACCTGTAGAAAACTACCTTTTGACAGGTGACTGCAGGAGGCAAAAATCTATGCTTAGGACACTGGAAAAATTACCAAAACAAAGATATCATGTTTAAAAAACACTGACCACAGGGTATTACCAAGTGCCAAAAGGATTTTGCAAAGCTTTAAATAATCAGGGCATAAAAAAATGCTTTCTGTTTGCCAATGCTATCTCATTTTATCTACAACTCAGGAAAAACAAAAGCTGGGTCAAGTCATGAATTAATCTTATAGGTACAACTATGCCTACTGCATGAACGTACATACACATATGTGCCTAATGACCAGAGTCCCACATACTTCCTCAGAAAACACGCTTCCTATTTTTCACATTTTTAACAAAATTAAGTTTTCATGTATGTATGCATGTGGTATTATAGTGGTCTCCTCAGATTCTGGAGTGGGCTGAAAGTGCTCAAAAACCTCCTAGAAAAACATTTGCAAGGGCTGAGAAATAACCTCAGGAAGTTAGACTGACACTCTTGGAATGCAAAGATCAAGGGTTTATTTTCACTATTTTTATTATAAACAAAGAGCCCACTACAATTGCAGTGGCATCACTGGGGGAGGTAGAGGGAAAAGATGAGGAACATTTCAAAAGCTGGAAAAAATACAGACAATTATTTGAAAGCCCTAAGTATATTCCTCCTGTACTTCTGACATCACTATGGCAATGAATATACCAAAGGCCTTTTCTCCAAGAGCTTCATTTCTATCTGTATTAAGTAATAACATTACAAATTTTGGAGGCTGTTTAAAAAGCCTCTATGTGAATTAAAATGTGAACTTCTAAACATTTTCCTGTTTTAAAAAACCACAACCAAAATACCAAAATACCAAAAAACAAAAACACCCCACCCAGAAATAAAATGAGCTGCTTCCTGACTATGCAAACCATCAGGAATTGTTTCATCTTAAACATTAAAAGCCCCAGCTATTGCTAGCATGTAGAGATAAGACATTTACACCTCCACATGAGAGCTTATACAAACTGTTTCTTGTTTATAACCCTATTAGGAGTTCACAGCAGTCACCAAGATTATTTCACTTGGTTTGATTCCTTCCCTGTTCTCTATGGCTCATTTACCAAGTCCTATACAAGGCTATTCAGGTCCCCTGAGAAAAGCCAGAGTTAGCATTTGTACTCACAAAAGCTGCAGCCAGATAACACAAAGTGGAGACCCTGCCACCACAATGCCAGGTCTTTCACAGGACTTCACCAAAGCTCTCACCCAGGCCATCTTTAATGTAAAGGGGTAAAACAATTTTCCATGCAGCTTCCATGTTACTGCTTTTCCCACCTCTCTCAATCTATCAAAGAGAAAATGGGATGTAGTGACAACATGCCAGGGACAAACCATTGTAAAGGTCAATGCCTTCGGTTCACACAGCGTTTGTTGTTCCTGGGTTTCCTGATACAGCCTTTCTGTTGCAAACAGTAATAAAAGCAAGACTGCCAGAAGAAAGTAAGTACATCTAGGTAAAACCAAATTGCATTCCCAGTAATCTGCTAAAACACATTTTTTCTCATGGACAAGAACATGCAAAAACCATCTATGGCTGATGATGATGCTGCTTTGTTTTTCGGTTATTGCTCAGTCAAGAGGCAATGAGGATCACACTGTATTCCACAGGAAACGTATAAAAGCAGTTTGCTCAGCTTCCACACAAAATAAGTAAGTAAAATTGCTCAGCTCCAGATAACGGTTCTTTGCTAAAAGAAAATTAAAACTTTCACATTATTTTCTGTGACTTCTAGTAAGTGACTGTCAAATCACGTACTTACTGTAGAGTTTAACTGAGACATGAATGAGCTATCCATTTCTGCTCCAAAACTTGGAGTAGAAAAAGCCAATAAAGAAGCAATAAAGAATGGCTAAGTTACTGTGTGATATTCACAGTTGTTCTGTATTAGGGGTTATCATAGCTCCTGCAATAACGCCATTGCTCACTGCAGAGAACGGCACCAGAACTGCTGAAGCACCACAGCAGAACTACTTTGACACACCTGAGCCCCCCTGTTTGGACCACCAACCCCTTCTGGGCGAGGCTGGGCCAGGAGGCTGAGCTGCCTGTTCTCAGTGCCGGCCATTTCAAATGCCAGGGACCGAGCTGCTTGCTGACGAGGACGTTGTCCCTACCTGGGTCACGGTCCTGTTCCTCAGCTCCCGCCTCCCCTTCCCTTGCAGAGCTGCCACCCTCCAGCCACTCGTCACACACTGGGTCATCGCCCCGCTCTTCAGCAGCGTTCAGATGGCTACACTTCCTACTCGGAAACCACAGAGGCTCTTCAGCGTGCTCATCATGATGGCACTGCTGCAAAAATCTGTGGAGACCAACAGTAATTGTTACCTTCCCGTTCCCAAGGAAAAGGCAGTATTTATTTGACTGATAAAGGGGTAGCTGGACAAGGAGAATATAACAGCTAGTTTATGGGAATTTACACTGATGGGAAGCTAAAGGAGATACACTGTAACTATCAAAACAAAACATTTCAGCCTGCAGTGCTTGAAAATCAATAGTTTTGTTAACTACACAACCTGTCACTTAAGGTGCCTCAAAAAGGTGGAAACATTGGAGAGTATTTATTCCAATGCAACTTTCTTAATAGAGTTACAGAACAGACTGATTTTTCTAGTTAAATAATACAAGAAGGAAAATACTGTGTCAGGCTCAGAATTAAACAAACCACCAAACACCACAAATGTATTCCCTACATCACAGTAATAACTGCTCCTTTTCATTCTGCCTTTCAGACTTGCACTCATAACTGTCTGAGATACCACCCTCCTGAGTGAGTGTTAAAACAGTTCGTTACTACTCTCTTAACTTCATCTGTAAAACACGAGATGAACTGGAACTGTAACACTGAACACTAAGCAACCTTCCAGAAAGCTGCTCAGCTTTTAATTTAAGCTCCGTGCAGTTGGAACTCTGTGCTCGTATCACATACTGAAATAGATAGTATCTGCCAAACTTGCTAAAGAAAATTAAGGACCCCAAACTATGGGCAATAAAATATCCTTTCACATTTTTTTGGATGCGAGCAAAGAACGGAGGCTTCTGGAACATCATCCAACAAGAAATTATAGAAATAGGTATCTGGACTTGGTATGATTCATTTACACCTGTGATGAAATGTATGAAATGAAGTATAGTATTCCAGAAGGAAATTAAAGACAGAGTGAGTCTGAAGAAGTTCAAAATAGCAGGAAACAATAAATGATATTTAATCTAGACTAAGGCAAGTAAACACAGTGGTAGAGAATGCAGAAACATTTTCTCAAAGGCCAAGAGGCAGGTAGAAGCCAGTAGTATTTAAAAGGACCATAGGTAAGGGCAAAGGTGTTTCTCCTGTTCCAAGTCAGAACCAGGCCAACGGGGCCTGGTTGGTTTTTTTTTTCTTTTTTTCTTCCCCCCCACCTGCTGGGGCAATTACTGGGCATTCATCAGGCTGTTGTGCTTGAGTCCTAGTGCGCTCAGGTTACCTCTTTGGTTTGCATGACTTCCAGCATCATCTCCTTCCCCCCACACATGGGCAGAGTTGCCCATGTCTTGTTTAGAAGCAGGACCTCACAGATCAGGTTTGCTGAACTCTCCAGAAAGTCTCACTAACTTACAAACACTTGTAACACAATTTAGTCAATGTTTGGGTGAAACTAGCTGACAGCTGAGCCGTTCTGGAAGTTCAGCACTTTTCTCCTTCCTCCTTTTCTCTTCCCTTGTACAACCTACAAGGTTCAACTCCTTCCCTTGTCCTGATAACTAGAGCCCAGCATACCTCTGGTGAGCTGATTCACCTGCCTGACAGGCAGAAAACTAATCAAGGGAGTGGTGGGACAAACAAACAATGCACAGAAACATTGCCAGTCAGCAACTTGAACCAGCTTAAGTTGGGGATCCAAATATTGCCAGAGGCAGTACAAAGCAAGTAGCAGAAATACGTGGGGAGGACAAGAAAAGTGCAATGCAGAACCTTCTCCTTTTACCACATCAAGGGCCACATGGTATAACTGCACCCCAAAGAGCCTTCTGATTTATTGTTTATCTCTCTGAGGACATATGATACATGGGCTTGTAAGGGTTTTTAGTGCAATACAATGGCTTCTTACCCTAAATTACACTAAACAGATTTTGATAAGGTCAGGGGATAATTGTCTGTCATTCTTGCCTGTTTTCCCTTATCACTCTGAGATCAATATTTAAGGGAGTGTACATTTCCCTTGAATGCAAGCCTCTCCTCCTCTGTCTTTCTCTCTTTCCTTATACACAGACTTCTTAGCTAATTCTTCACTCAAGGATGTCCTGTAAGCTTGCAGAGCAGAGACATTTCCACCTCTTCTATCCTTTGTCTCTTCAGACTCCTGCTAGTCTCTCTTACTCTGTGGCCAAGCTGATTTTCCAGATCTTCTCCTTCCTTACCAGTATAACAAGGAAGGGACCCTTGTTTGTTCTACAGCTCCTTCCACATATTGGGTTACACATCTCAGATACTCCTGTTAGCCCAGATGACTCACTACACTTCTCCAAATTGCCACAGCATTCCTTATTACAGATGCTATACACTATCATTATATGGATGTTAACGTGTGCAGCTCTGGGCAAGTCCCAGATGGCCACTGGTGATATCTGTAACCACTAACATAAAAAAATCACCGTGCGCAGAAGTTGTGGGTGCTGGGTTGTTTTTTTGCTAAGCCCTAGAATAGCTCTGATTTGTTCCCAGATACTCTACTAGTGAAAGGAAAAGAGAAATCTACATTATTACAGAGAATTGACCAAAGCAACTGACTCAATCAAGAGGTCAGTGTAGAAAGACCAAACTACACGTGCAGAACTGAGAGCAGGTAGTCTGCACCTGAAAGTTGCAAACACATCAGTGGAGAGAACTTCTGAAACATTCAGTCGAGCCCTTCCCTCCTGTCAGAAAGCAGTTGGATGGATGCTTCCATTTCACCCAAGGGCAACAGCAAAGGAAAAACGAGGGTCTGATTTCTTATTCTGCAACTAACAGGGCATCTCTCCATCGAGAGCCCAAAAGTAATTTTTGGAAATACAGTGATGGGTAGAAGATGAACGGTGAGAACAGGGAGTCAGGGGAATTTTCCTAGCTGGAACCTAGAAAGAAAACTAGACAGAAGTCTAAAGTAGACTTTGTGGGACAAATTACTTCTCTTGTTTATATTTCGTTGTCCTTGTCAGCAGAATGTAGCACAGAACTCCATTCCTCCCTCCCCTTTCCCTAGTCTTGAACATTTTGATCTGTTGCAGACATTTCTCACAACCACATAATACAATTGTTTCATTTTATACTTGAGATTTTTCTTCCATCTTTAGATGTCATGGTATATTCTTAAAGGAAAAACAGTAACCTACTGTAAATTATGGCAATGCTGAATTTAGTATGGTGCTTTGCCTGGGAACCACAGCTTCGTCAATTCAGGGTGCCACAGAGTAAATTCTCTTAAAAATAGGTCTCTCCTAGATGAACAAGCATGATAACTGAATTTTCTCTCTGTTTAATCCTTTTTGTTACTCTTGAAATGAAAACTAACTTTGTGATTTGTTTTTTAAGCAAAAAGAAGATTATGCAAATAAAAAGCCACAAGCAAAGCACGGGGGATAGAAAACATTAGATGATAGGAAAGATGATGAAAACTAATGAGAATTAAGGTGGAGGTTAACAAATCAACTGCATAAGTTGTCCTATTGATTTAATCTCTGCAAAAGAGCAGTCTGGGGTATTCAGTTCAACTACTCGTGTTCAGAGTATTCCACTGGACTGCAACCTGATACCACCTGTTCTATAAGTGCCAACTTCTGCCTCACTGTATAACCCCACTGTACTCTGTTTTCCAGATCAAATCTCCATGAATTGCTGCTGGGTATTCTCTCCAATAGATGAACTACATTACAATCTGGTTTCTAATCCTCCCTTTCCCATTTAGAGCCACTATGAAAACAGAAAGCTTGCTTTCATCTTGTCCACTCCTCTCAGATGAGATTTCTCCTCCAGGAGACTCGGAAAAACCTCAGTTCATCCATGGCTTTGCAACTCTTCCAAATGTAGGACCTTCTGCTGAGTGATTTTGGCTCTTTGCACGAAGTTTGTTATCACAGTCAGCACATGGCACTGGGAGGTCTGAAATCTATTTTTACTTTTGAAATGAAACTTGCAACAGGTTATCAGGAAAAAGCAAGGGCCAATTTTTTAAAATATTATCTCTAATATTGGATGCCTATATTTAGATGCACAAAGCTAGACTTTCTGAGGCAACCGGAACACATTTAAGCACCTAAATAAAGGTCCGATTTCCAGAAATGATCTGCAGCTGGAATCTCTCAGCACACTCCACACGCTAAGCTCTTGGAAACCTAGCAATGTATTAAGACACCTAAACAAGAGCTGAGTTGTTCTAAAAATCTGGTCCCAATTTTGAATACTAACATGTCCTGACTATCTGCTCACTGGAGCTGACTACCTGCAACTCCCATTGATCGTGAGCCCCTATCTTCTCTGGAAGCCAAAGGAGATCGAAAACACAAAACTCACTTTTGCATTTTTTTAATTTGAAAATATGCATCTTTGTTGCAGCAGCACAGGACTTAACTTGCTAATGATGCTCCAAGGTAGAAAATAAAAAGGATGTAGTAAAGCTTACTAATAATGCTCTCCAAATACAAGTTATACTTCCAGGGCTCCAAAAGGGTCCAGTGAAGTTAAACCAGTTCTTTTTAGTGAAATATACCCCTGTGTTCTTGGGAAAAAGTGAAGAGGAGATGCTTCTATAATGCAGATTTTCAGCTGGGTGTGATTATGGGTCCTTTTATACATACCATAAGTATTTCATGACTTTGAAACCACCCATTTTTTCAATTAAGATGTCAATAAAAATATACGCACTGGATGGCATGGGGCAGATCTTAAAAAGCTCTGTGGTGACACTTTATAGCTTATTTTCCAAACACTGTAGTTCCCAGTCTCACAGAATTAACATTTTCTTCAATTGTCACTGTACCTCAATGATGATAGTAGAAACCAAGGATTTTTTCATCACTCATGTAACAGGAAGCCGTCCTCCATTTCGCTTGTGCTGTAACGACCCCAAATCTGAAAAGGATGTTTTCTATCCACGCTACTCCTTTCGTGCTCTAGCCCCACAATGACTACCGTGGGAGTACTGTATAATGGATTTTGAAAGCATTGTAGTGGCGCAGTTCTAAATATATCATTTTCTTTTTAAAATATAATAAAAAAGAACCTCAGAGTTTCACAGTGGAATGGGCTACTTCAATCTCCTCACAGCATTTTGCAACCAAAATTAATTATACATTTTTTATTTTTTTTTTACTCAGGACAGGAAAAAAAATACACAGCAATGAAAAGCTAACAGACTAATGAATCTCAGTCTGTGTTTTGTTGGGGTTTTTTTACTACACAAATTCAAAGCATTTAAAAAGAGCTGATAGCTGATGAAATTGTCTTGAAAATAACCCACCTGCAGGATAGAAGTATTATGCCAGCTGTAAAAGGAACTATCATTGCAAATGCAGTAGGTATTTGGAGAAAGACAGCAGAACATTTCTCACTACAACAGCTTTGGTGACGAAATAATAAAAGAAACAGGAAGTTTTTAATCAAGCCCCCTATAACTATCAATATTGTGAAGTACAAGCTAAGTTCCCCATGATTTCTTTTTTTTGCACATCAAAAAAGATTTTAAAGACTGTCTTCATACTTCTGAATGTGGTCATAATCCTGGGTATACATGCCAAAACTCTTGAAATAAACCTATTTTATGTATTTAAGGTTTTTTTCTTTGCACATAGCTACTATATTTCAGCCTGCAAAATCTGCTGTGATTACTATTCATCAAGCATATCCAGATTTTTCCCTTCATGATGGTAGGCAGTTTTCTTGGGAGTGGTGCTGGGGTTACAGGTTTTTTGGGGGGAAGGGAATAAATGAGATTGCTGATTTCAGGAATACTAAAAGGCAAGTATATCTGCGTAAGAGCTGAACATCTTCATTCAGTCTCCCACTGAAACTGTATATCCTTGTGATACAAAACTGATGAACATTTCATCCTGGCAGAGTGGGGGACTTGTTCAGTATAGCTGTACATTTCAGCAGCACAACTGACATGAAGGCTTGTACTCACTGGGTTTTAAAACACCAGAGGACCATGCTTTCTCATATTTTGCAGAGCAGCAGAAAACACAGCACCTGAAGAGAAGGTGCCTCACTGTGGCAAATGAATTCAGGAGAGACCAGACAAAGTACTGACCCTTCGTTCCCCTTTCTTTTTCCAGCAGCCACAGCACTGCTTCATGGGAAAAGGGATTACAAATCATGGACACAAACTATGAAACTTTGTCCCTCTGTTTCCAGAACTGTTTGAGAACATAACTAAAAAAATTCTGGTACCATCATATGGACTCAAGCAGCTACAGCATCAGATGAACAAGGTTTCTCCTCTTTATCCTGTGTCAGGAAACCGTCAGAACACAACACACACACACACACCAAAAAAGCAAGCAAGCAAACAAACAAAAATCACCCAAAACCCCCCTCAAAATTTTTCCTAAGTCTGGGACTGTAAATTTTAAAGCTTACATTCTATTTAGCTTTTTATTTAATTAAATGGGATTATACCAAGCTTTACTCTTGGGGTCATAGTACAGATGCATTTTAATAAAGTCAGAGAATTTCACAACCCAGAAAAAAAAAAAAATCTCTTTTGTGCTCAGCAACACTTAACACCTTTCTTGTTGACCCCTTCCCATTCTCTGCTGCTTTTTCTTCCTAATCAGTTCCTCTTTTCCTGCTACATCCTACTCTTAACAAGGACCCCATTGTGCCTTTACTGAAACGTTCATATTTCTTCTTTTTCCACATCTCCTGAAGCATCTTACTTTTAAAACTAAGTCTAAAATGATCATGCAGCAATAGTTGCCTTTTTTTCATGATTTTGTTAAAATCTAATCTATCCAGCCGTGGCTGTAGAAAGAACTACATTGATTTTATCTGAATGAAGACTGCAACAGCAACAGTGAAGTCAATTACATTACTCAAATTGAATCATGGCATACGTGATGTTCAAGTATTTTCAGATGTTTCTTCTTATTTAAAAGAAAAAAAATGCTAAGAATGGCAACTTGTGTTTTAAAGTTATATATTATTTTTCTTCAGCCTTGTCCTCTTTAAACTTGCTCTTCAATCCTTTCCTTCCCTCAATGGTAGAGTGGAAAAAAAAAAAAAGAAAGGGAAGAAATGGAAGGAAAAAACCCAAACCAGACACCAGCTAAATCAAAAGCTTTTGGGCAATTATGATATTTTTGGTCAAAACACACCCCTTTTTAATAATTATTATTCATGTAGCTTATTCTTTTTATAATTATCCATGAGAAACTCTATTTCAAGGACACAACGAAACTGACTTTTTTCTTGCTCTGTTTCCAGCTCTGTCAGGTATTTTCAATTACAACACAGAAGACTCAGGCTTTGGAGATGAACGACTAACCCAAACCCACCACACTGCCTAATGCTTTACAAACCCACAGCTTCAGCCACCATACGTCAATGCAGGTGGTAAATGACTCTTCCTGTGGCACAGCTTTACCCCCAACGTTGCATCTCTGTTGTCGGGTCACTTAATGCTACACCACCTATTTGGGTAGCCTAAGATTACACACTCCCAGACTAATATCCATTTTCTAAACCTTCTGTTCACTCAACAGTTAATACATACCCACATGCTCTTGTTCAGTGTGTGCAGGTCTTGTTCTCTTACAATTTATTGACAATATTTAGTTACCACTTTTTCAGAAAGTTGAGTAATAGAAGAATCAAAGGCAAAGATAAGATGCGTTGTTTGACTGTGGACCTACAAATTGACTGTGAGCAAATCTTTCACTTCTAGATGTGTGTTTCCCCTCTCAAGGTCTGTCTACTCCTCATTTACAAGAAAGTTGAGAGTAAAAAGGCTTAGCAAAACAGAATGAGAACAACAGAAGTTAAAGGAGGGAAAGATTTGCACTGAGTCGTTTAGAGTCTGCCCCTGCAGATGTGGGATTGCTCCCTACAGAGCATTTTTTGTTAAAATGGAAAACTGCAACTTTCCAATTGAGTCCAAAAGGGAAACGTTTGAGGATTCTTACAAAGGAGCTTCAGCTGCTTTGGTTTCCAACGGACATTACTTTATGTTCCAGGGAGGGTTATAAATAAAAACAAACTGCATCTCAAATATTGGCGCAAAAGGTACAGGCCCATTGGGCGAAACAGCTGCAGTTGGGTGAGAGGGAGAGAAATGCTGAGCCGGCAGGGTGGATTTTAGGCTGCTGATGGATAAGAAAGGAGCTCTGCATTGAAACCCCTTACCTGTGCCACAGAAGGGAGAATGGGAACATGGCTCCAATTCCGACAACCCATGGCAGGCAGCTCTGGCTGGGCAGGAAGACAGTTTTCTCCTTCGTGAGAGGACTCAAGACTTCCTCCTCTTCCATTTTTCAAAGGTAAAAATCTAGAAAATGACAATGAATGAAAAAACACTGTGAAATGGAGGCATTGGTTTAAGTGAATAAAAATTTCATCAGCTCACTCTGAAAGGGGGTGCTTCCACTTTGCACTTCTACCTCTGTTACCATCAGTTTGCATGTCCAAAGGAAAACACAATTTCAATGATCTAGTATTGATCATTTTGATTCAGAAACATTCACCACCTGGCTGCAGAGAACTGTAGATAGTTTTCCTGCATATTACCCTAACAGGAAATAAAACTGTATATTAAAAAATAATTTACTACAATAGTAAAATAAACTTTCAATATTTAATGAAAGAAATGAACAATAGATTGTAGCTGTCAACCTCAGACCTTGTTGATTTGAAAGGCGGAATACTACTTACGCAAACACACTCAACTATGCACACAGGCTGATGGAACCAAAAAGTCTACAGGGTTTTGTTCCTCTGCTTTAGAGTCCACTGTACCAGATGAAACCTATCATGATTATCATTACATGCTGAACAGGTCTAATTTGAAAATAATTTTGAAGTCAAGGTCTTATGATACTTTATGACCTCCTTTTCTCTTCCCCTAAAATATTCTTGGATTGACTTGAAAGAGAACTACACATATGGTCTACTGGATTAAACAGGGAGGCAGGAAGGCCAGATTATTACCAAAATAATTTATATTTCCTTTTGCATCAGCTGTATGTTGCATGAGTAGTAAGCAAATAAGGCTCTTCAAAATTTATAGTCAGCCATACTTTGGATTAAAAAACATTAAACTAACCAGAGGATAGAAAGTATGACCAGAAAACAGGAGATGAGGCAACGGAGATTGGAAAGATCTTGAGAAGAACTGGAATGCAATTCATCCCACAGCATATAGTCACCTATTGTTCTTATTATTTAAGTTAGGATTTTGAACTCTGTAAATTTGAAATTTGTGATCACATTGTCAATAAAAATAGATCTTTTTCTTCAGCCTCTCTCAAAATACATGGCCGTGAAGATAACTACTCTGCACTCCTTCTGCTTTACTCCTGCACTTGAAGGCTACTTAAAAAAAAAAAAGTAGCACTGTTCACTTGATGATATCCTGAGACCTCTTTAAGAAGTTTCTTGCTCAAATTTACTGGAACGATCCTATTTCCCAGACCAGCCTATGATATATCCAAGCAGCTGAACCTTTGTAAAAAGGCACGTGCTCTGCAAGAATCCTAGGAAAGCTGATCTTTCAGAAACAACCTGCAGAGAATAAAGTCATCCTTACATATGATTTTGAAACACAACAAAACAAAACAGGACTTTCTGTCCTTCTGTGTTCTTCCACCATCTCTGAGAAATCAGCTACTCACACGCAGGTCATTCTATAATTACCTACTGAAAGGCGACTTCCACTTTTGCTTTGCAATAGCCAGTTCTGGCTGGCTGGAGACAAGGTGCCAGTTTGACACAGTTATTCAGCTTCTGTGCTTTGAGGGATATTTAAAAGTTCATCCTAAGTAATCACCCTGATAAATGTAAAGAAAAGCAACTGAAATTGGTTCAGGGAAGGTCTTTCTTCCCTCAGTATAAAGAAAATTTCAGGAAGTGCTTTTGTCAATCCCAGTAAGACTTTGACAGTAACATCTAACCTCCATCCTTGACCCAGCAAGTCTGAACTGCATTTAATTGGTCTGTCTGCAGAGCTATGAAAAATTTCTCTTTGTGTACTGTAAAATAAAATGTATATATTTCATACAGATGGGAAACAATATCTACTATTCAGAGCTGCTGGCAGCACAACAGAGCACTTTACTTGTTAAACTCTCTGAAACCATCCCTTTTTTCCAGCCCTGCTTTTAGGTGCACTGAAGAAGCCAAAAAATATAAAAGTCAACAAGAGGAGCCCATAATCACTGGAAAAACTTAAAGGATATAAATCATTCTTAGTAGAAACACAACATTTAGTGGAAATCCTGAGAACCTTTCAGGTTTGTTGGGTTGGTTTGTGAAGCTGGGGAAGGACCTATCAGAAAAAATACTATATAGCATCACTGAAAGGAAATTATCATGTATGTCCTGTCCTTTTTGGTTTTTTTCCTTGACTTACAGATCTTCTTCAGTATCGAGCTGCTCCCATAAATCCATGACTCACAGCACATGGACTTTTATGAGATAAATCTCAGGGCTACTAAAAACCCAGTTCAATTTTTAAAAACTAAGCTTTTCAATATATGATCAAATAAACCTTCAAAGATGAGGAATTTACACAGGAAAAGACGGAAGCTCTCTAATCTGTAATTCATACGCCTGTCAGCGTGAGCACTCAGGACAGTTTTAACATGCTCTCAAAACGTGGCCACTTTTATTGTTGGAAAACAGAATGGGTTAAGGCATATCTACATTACAGACTAAGTCAGCCAACAAATCTATGCCAGGAGACTCCCTCTTTGAGAAGCAACATGCTGGAATAACTACACCAGACACATAAAGACAGTAACAAAGGTAACAACAGGGCTTATTTCACCCCTGAGATGTAGCTGCCCAAGGCATGTTGCTGGCAACAAGATCTTAGTAACGGGGAGCAGGAAGGACAGGATCTTCCAGCTAATATAGTGAAAACTGGCAAAATTTATAGCAGAGGTTGAGCCTGGGCTGTGCAAAAACACAGTTGCTGAAAACTTGGGCAAACGTTCTCTGGTTAAAAGGAGGAAAAAAGGTAATCTAAAGGATGCATGATAATGATTCATTGATAGTGAGTGCAGACTTTTCTTTGATCCCATATCGATCCGACAATAAAACATCTGATAATGTAGTACACCCACACATTACAGGGCTGAAAGCAACAGCACTGATGTCTTGGCAGGTCTTCACCAATTGCCATCTGCAGGTACAGACCTACTGTCCCAAAGGCTCCCAATCAAACAAGCTTATACCACAGAGCATGTCAGGCACAGTTTGCCCACCACTGCTTCTCTGCAGCATGTGCAGCACTGCAACCTTCAGGGTTCCTACATTACATCATCTGTAAATTAAATGTTTTTATTGTTCCAAATACCTTTAAATGCATGGATAGCTAACTGGGAAAGGTGACTTGAAAGTACCCATACTTTACAAGGTTGTAACAAGCACCTTGTTTCACGTGTTTTATCTTGCTTTTTCTGCTTTCCCTGTAAATCAATCCTTCAAGGCAGCAGATCTGGTGGCTGAATGATTCAAAGACATTTTGGGAGCTGGTCTTTTGGTGCTGTTGTAATGCAGAAAAAATAGAGTAACATTAATATTACTGAAGTTTAAATGTGTCACAAGAACTCTTCACCTGTACTACAGTGATAAAATTTGCCAAATGCATAAGGGGCTTGCATGTGGCTTGCAGAACCTATTCTGAAAGAGCCAAGAAGGTGACCAGTCAACTAAGATCAGTCCAGAGAGTAGTGCTGCCAAGATGCAAGACCATTTTCAGTCCTCAAAGTTGTTCATAATTGTAAAGACACTGACTGAAGAAAGGTGGTGGGAGAAGGGGGAGTAAAAAAACCTCTTACTGCTCAGTGGCCTGGGCAAAGTTCTGACACTGGTTGCCTTATTGCACTTAACTTAAGAGCGTAGAAATGAAATGACAACTACTGATAACAACGGATACCATGCTCATTTTTCTTCAACCCTGAGTAGAAAAAGAGCATTTCTGTAAGTACTGTTTCAGTAGGACCTGAATAGGTGCTACAATCACCTCTTCCCTTTCTCCGAGGATGATGTTTGCTGCTGCCCAGTGTCAGATGGCAAAGCACTGGGTATTTATAGCTTTATACCCACAGGTGCTGGTGGGAAATTAAGCTTTTCCTTTCAGACTTCTGTAACTGTATGATAGCTGCACGAGGCAGAAATGCATGCTTCTGAATACTAATTAAAGCCAAACCCTTAAAGTACAGATCCCATTTGCTTCAGAGCATCAATTATAAAAACAGATGTTAGAGCCAGATGTCAATGAATTATTTTTCATAAGCCACAGCTTTTAGCCATGTAGCCCCCATTTATCATCTCAGATGGGAACACTTAATTTGACAGCAAACACTTTGGTTTCAACATTAGCACTCGTTTTAGAAATTTTAGGTACAGAGATGCAATCAAACTGCCTATAACAAAAATACTGTTGTTTCAATTACATACCTCCACATTTAGAAATCATTTCTATCTGTGACTAAGCTGCAAATGTTTTATACACAGGGGAATGTCTGTAGGAGGATGTCTTACAGAAGCATACATCTTTATGCATACAAGTGTACATAAAATATATCTACAGACAGATAGAAGTTGCTGTCTAGAAGCAGTAGCCTTCTTTCAAGACATTTATCTTAAGATAACTGAAAATAAAAGGTCTTTGATCCTGTGTTTCTTGAACATTACAAATGCTCGTCCCTTTCAGCAGATAGCTTTGATAAAAGAGCACTGCATCCCCTTACTTTAGCTATAAGGCTGAAATAGAAATTTACACCTAGAATTCTCGAGGCAGCCTATATTTAGCAACAGTAATCCTGCCTTCATACATGCTTCTTGCATTTCTAGGTAAAATCTATGCCAGATCTTCAGCTGCTGTTAGGCTGGCGCAGATCCATCGACTTCAACACTGTATTCAAGTTTCTTTTACATGTGACAGGAAAAAATCTATCAGTTCTGGAGCCAGAAACAGCAAGGGAGGGATGGATGCTGGCATACCTTACAAATCTCCCAATAGATATCAATCTGCCCCCGTTTTAGCCCTGAAGGTGAACAGTCCCACTGCAAGACTTCCTTTGAGAAGAACTGGATAATCTTATCACATGATGTGACAAATCTGTGAAAAAAAAAAAGCAAATTCATTTTCGTTTTGACTCAAGTCAGGATTTGATCCTCCAGATAGTGAGGAGAGACAAGTACATTATTTTGACTATGACATATCAGGTTTGAATTATTTTATCCAGACGGCCAAACACATTTTTTGGCTGTGGATCACACATTTTCAAATCCAGAGGTTAATTTTAGAATGAAATCCTTAAGAAGAAAAAAAAATCAAGATGTTAGTGCAGCCCTATCACAAACACATTACCTCGTGCTGTCTATACTTGTGAAAAGTTAAAGAATGGGCCTTTTGATTGTTCCTATTCCCAAATCAAGAATATAACAAACTAATATATAATGGAACTGAAGAGGAACGTAGAGTTTCATGTATCAAATAACTCCTACGAATGGGAAATGGAGATGAATCATAACACACCTGTAATTCTTCAGTGGGAGGCATGGCCAGATCACAGACTGTAACTGCTAATAAGAAAACCAGAGTCTCTTAACTGCAGATTAACATAGGAATCACGGCCAACATCCTTCCTTTCATGCTGACACAGAAGTAAAGGAACATGCCTGCTGGACTTCGCTGCTAAAAAGGGCTTCAAAAGATTTCTGAAAGAGAAGCAGCACATCTGAAATTTTTCATCCTAGCCTTACCTACAGTAAGCATTCAGAGTTTCATTCTGAAAGAAGTTCTGCATAGGAAAAAAATCTACTTTCTTTAAAACAAACCTAAATAAGTAAATAAATAATCAGAGAAATAAATAATTGGGGGGGGGGGGGGGCAATGACAACACACGAGCCATTTGCCTGCTTTCCTGCTAAGCTTCTTTCACGTTCACCACAGCTCTATGTCTGCATCACCATTTAGATGACCCTGGAATCAAAGAATCCAGGGTTCTTGGGGACCTCCACCTAGTACAGCTTTTTCATACAGACTGCCTTGACAGTGGTGGCATTAGGCCATAAAAAGTCACAGATTACTGCAGAAAGTCTAAAAGCCGTAAGCATCCTGACAGGGGGGATGAACATTTGTGTTAGCTCTTCCACAAAGTTCAGAGGCAGAAATGCAGAAGAGCCTTGGAGGTGACCAGGCTCAAAAGAGCCTTCCAGATTCTGGGCTGATTAAGATGGGAGCATTAGGACTTCTGCTGGAAAACAAATGTTTTCATTGTTTTTATAATGGTTTCAGACTTCTTTTCCACATTTTTTTTTCCTTTTTTCTCCCCTGTCTCAGAGACTGGAAATTCCACCTTTCAGAACTGGTGGAGTGTCAGCCTTACAAGTGCTGGGCAGTATGCAAGCAAAACAAAAAACTCAAACATGCTATTTGAGAAAGTCAGTAGATCAGAACTTGCTCTTGACTTTTTCCAGTTCTGGAAGAAAACCAATAGTGAAACATCAGAGTTATTCATACCCTGAAAATTCTGATTTTTCAATATCCTGTAGTAGTTAAGTCAGCACAAGGCTTTCAGGCAAGTCTCCTTTCTTGATTTTGAACGCTTGTATCCAAATACAACATAAAGAGCCTGAATTCAGTACTGAATTTTCAATACACACAAAAGAAGGGTCTGAAACAGGAAAACGCCTGTATACAGTAAATGTAACTTTTGGCTTCAGTTGTTACGGTCTGGCAAAAGGTCTTCAGTGCTCTTATATCTGCTAATGTTATAGGAACAGGGCATTGCAATTTAATTAACATGTTAAAAAATGCAGACTGTATGTAGAGGCAATGAGAAAGTAATATTCTACCTTTTCATGCAGACACACACACACAGAGTACGTGTTGAACAGCTCTAACATTCAGATCATTAGCCACAAGAAGTTGTTTTTCCAGTCACCGACATCCATGTTTTTACTTCAGCAGCCATAACACTCCTAATGTCTAAATGAGTTTGCTTTCCCAGAGTGTCTGGGAAATGGTTTTGCTAATCTCAGTCTACAAACTCATTACAAAATGAATTCCAGCATCTTTTCTAGTGTCTAGCCAGAATATCAAGTTTCGGGCACCTTTCACTACTCCTTATTTATGTAATTCTTTATTAAACCTACATTTTACAGCCATTTTTTACAACTTGAGCATATTAAGTTACAAGGTTCTGGATAATTGGAAAAGATTCAGCAACAGCTCCGAAGGTACCAAAGAATTGGGATGGAAGTGTAAAATCATTTACAGAGCAGCAATACACACAATGCTGGCAGCAGAACAATTTGATGTTGATGCAATTCACGAGGCTGCTTCTGTACGTTTCCCATTTGACACAGGAAGGTATGTTACATTCCTTCCCATCTCATGTTAGTCTAGGAATTTATTTCTAAATAATAGCTGTTTCAAGAGTAATCTCAAATTACCACAGCAAGATGACCGACACAGCAGCTAAAAAAATAAATAGATCAGTATTTCTGGAGTACTGCAGATGTCTGAAACACTGTGCAGACACCGAGTCACTAACCCTTCCCCATCCTTTCCAACACAGGCAGCAGCAGTGCTGTGGCAGCCAAAGGAGGGCATGAGGTACAAGAAAATGGGCAGACTCTCTTCTCAGAGGACAATAAAGGACGAGAGGCCGACCGACCCAAGTTGTGAGAGGGCAAAGGGGAAATTACTATTAGGGAAAACACCCCCCACCCTTACAGAAAGTGTGTTCTCCCACTAGAACAAGCCGCTTTGCTAGGAAATCCCCATCCTCAGAGCTATTCAAGACTGACTTAGAAAAGGCCCCGGAAACCTCAACTGACTTCTAAGCAGCACTGAACCACAAGGTGAGCTCTGCTTTGACTGGGCTTGGACCAGGCAATTTCCCATGGTTCCCTTCCCAGCCTGAATTATTCAATGAGTTAATCTAACTGTCCATCTGGCATTCAGGATTCCACAATTCCAGTTCTGGGCCCCTCAGTTCAAGGAGGACATAGAAATCCTGAAAAGAATCTATCTAGTGCAGGGTCACCAAGATGATGGAGTGGAGCACCTTCCTTACAGGGAGAGGCTGAGAGCGCTGCGCCTGTTTAGCTTGGAGGAGAGGAGACTGAGGGGTGACCTTATTAATGTCTATAAATATGTAAAGGGTGAGAGTCAGGAGGATGGAGCCAGGCTCTGCTCAGGGATGGACAGTGACAGGACAAGGGGCAGTGGGTGCAAGCTGGAGCAGAGGAAGTTCCATGTGAATGTCAGGAGGAACTTTGTCACTGTGAGGGTGAGGGAGCCCTGGGACAGGCTGCCCAGAGAGGCTGTGGAGTCTCCTTCTCTGGAAACATGCAAACCCTGCCTGGATGTGTTCCTGTGTGATTTAGTTTGGGTGATCCTGCTCTGGCAGGGGGTTGGGCTAGATGATCTTTCAAGGTCCCTTCCATCTCCTAATGGTCTGTGATTCTGCGAATCTGGAAATAGGTAAGGGAAGTCTCCACCGAGCCACCCTTTCTGTAGCAGGCAACAGGAGGCCAACAGGGCAGAATAAATTTCAGCAGCACACAAAAAACTCTTGCATGTTTGCTTTATCCTCTACTGCCCTCAAGAAAGCATGCACTAAAATCACAGCTACTATTACTCTCATTTTGTCTCCTCAATGTCTTTTTCTGGAAAATGCTATGACATTCTGAGCTTTTAATGGCTGGAGGGATGCCTGATTCAGGAAGCCTGTCCATCTATCCTGAGTTCATCACAGTGGATACAGCGTGAAAAAGAGTTGTTACCTTTTGAGAAGAATGGACTTTTGCCAACAAGACATTTGTCCTGTGCAACAGCTTTTGGCTGGGGAGTTCTGAGTTTTCTTTTCTCCTTCAAAATCTCACTTGGATAAAACTTTCAAATTACCAACTGAAGGATTAAAACTGTGCAAGTATCCTCAAGACTACAATCCTACAGCAATACAAATAATTTCAGTTTAATAGCTGCAGTAAAATTAACAATGCGAAACAAGCATTTCCTTTACAGTTCACTGGAAAGCTAAAACTGGATTTAAGGAAAGCTAAAACTGGATTTAAACTGCAAAAAAAAAAAAGTTTTAATCTTACTTATCTAAGTAGTCATGGTTTCTATCACACCAATGGCCATTTGTCTCAAAAAATTCCTAAATATTTTAAAATGGAAATAAACACATTCCTTTCTTTCATCCTTTTCGGCTTCTAGAACAAATAGTACAATTAATTTCAAGATATTTCAAGTTGTTTCATTTTGGTTCTAACAATGTTTCACAAGTTAGCTGTGTGTTTGTTCAATACGTAGCTTACAGAAAGGAAAGAAAATGAAATTAAGTACAGTAATGCAAACTGAGAAGCTGTAGAGTGAGGAAAAATAAATCATTCCATAAATTCTCACTTACACATAGAGATGGAATTCAGAAAATAATTGCCACTTCTAATTATCATAACCAAACAGCTGGCATGTCAAGTTGTTAGAAAGTGACCAAAAATACACAGGGATTTGTTATCTGAGTTTATTTCAGCCTGGAAATAGGCTCTTGGAAGAAAGTGAGCACGTAACTCATTGATTTATACACTCTAATTTGTTTACTTCAGGAAGAACATACTCATTTCATATGCTGCTGAAATACCTGGCAATGAAATTAAGTGTGAAATGCCTGAAGTTTCTTTCTTGAGTAATTTATCACTGTTTATTTTCCTAGTGAAATACACAAAAGTTCCAGTTGCTGTAGTACAGATAAATAACCAGAAGAATGTGCCTTTTCCCCGACTCCATTGTGAAGCAAAATAAAATCAACATTTCACCTATCTTCTGAGTTACACATGGCTCTATTTTTACCAAAATTACATTTACTACACATGGAGAATTCAGGTCAAGTAACATCCTGATCATCCACTTTTCTTTCTGCCACACAGATTCCCTTTTATGTTCTCCTGCCACTTCCCAAGCTTTCTTGACACCTGGAGCAGCATCATCAAGGAGCTGGAGGAAGTTTCCCAACCTGAAACATTCTCTACCACAAAAACTGGCACTGATCTGAAAACCACTTCATAGATAATTAAAAAATATATAACCTGCAATTTTAAATAATCTGATTTCAAAAGCAATTGCATTTAGCAGACTAATTTAACATTGGATACTGGGTGAAATACGCATTCAAACCATGAGTATGTTAAAGACAAAGCCTTACAGTTGGTGTATTTGTATACTGCATACATAACGTCAAAAAAACCAAGCTCACTGACAATAATTTCCCCACCTTTTATGTTGAATTAAAAAATAAAAGTTAAGAAATGCCTTCAATCTAGGAGGGCTCATTTTGCATTAACATAATTCTGTTTAGTTACATTTTACTTAATTTTTACCACCAAGATGCTTTTTGAAAAGCACAAGAACTGTCAGTAATTCGCCTGTGCTGCATTTTTCTTCCACTGTGCAGTATGAAAAGGTATCTCTGAGGCAGGCAAGGTTTTCCAATGCTACATGAAGCCAGAGCCATCCTACGGGAAGCCAAGTGAAACCAGTGGAGTGACACAAAGGCCGAGAGACTCTCAGGGAGCAAGGTCTCGCTGTGGCATGTACTCAGTCCCAAACTATTCCCTGCCACAGAGTTAACCCCAATTCACATCAACATAACTGAGAACAGGTACCAGCTTGACTGAGTTTCCCTGACACTACAACTCCACTGACCCTAACGCTGTTATTTCCTGAGATTTTTCAGGCTGAAAGTATTTATGGATTACATTCTACTAAAAGTCTACCACCTCTATCTGTCGACCACTACGCCACTGCTAACAAATTGCCTGAAGTTTTCAAGGCTTTTTCTATATTTTATCTCCCTAAATGTAACTTTGCAAAATTCCACAGAATCAGAAGCAAAAAACTTCAGATAATTTATTTTCTTTCATTCTTACTATTGTAGGCTTGGGCAAATACAGAATCACAAGGTTGGAAAAGACCTTTGAGATCATCAAGTCCAACCATTCCTGTCCTATGCCAAACCATATCCCTAAGTACCTCATCTACCTGTCTTTTAAACACATCCAGGGTTGGTGACTCAACCCCCTCCCTGGGCAACCTGTTCCAGGCCCTGACAACTCCTTCAGTGAAGAACTTTTTCCTAACATCTAACCTGACCCTGCCCTGGTGCAGCTTGAAGCCATTTCCCCTTGTCCTGTCACCTGTCTGAAGAGACCATTGCCCACCTCTCTACAACCTCCTGTCAGGTAGTTGTAGGTGGTGATAAGGTCTTCCCTCAGCCTCCTCTTCTCCAGGCTAAACATCCTCAGCTCCCTCAGACACTGAGATCACATTCACTCTGCTTTGTCTGTAAGCCCAAGTGTACTTCAGTCCCATAGTCATTTTGCCAGCACTTGGGAAAACAAGCCCATGTTCAGAAGCTTATACAACAAAATGTGACAGTATGCTATTATCAGTCACAGTCTAACTCTGCTTCAAAGCTGACCTTGCTATCTGTCTAAAGCCTAGAGAGCAAATAGACACTGTAAATCACAAACCAACTGTAAATACAAATCTTTCTTGGCACAGGCTGACAGAGAAGTTGTTGCCCCACATATATGTGTTCATTAACGTACACAAAACTTGGAAGGAAAAGCACTAGGACCAACACTGGAAAGTTTGAAGAAGCCTAGAGAGAATCACAGTAATTTTTTATTAACGTTTTCTAAGTTTAGAGGTCCTACAAAACTAGAAATAACCCCACTGGCTTTCTGCATAACCCATGTTTCAGATTAATCTTCAAGTTAAGAATCTAAACTGAAGTCTAATCATTAATCTGAAGAAATAGTGAGGTGACCTCAGTTTAGAAGATGGAGACCCTGGAATGAACTGCTCCACCAGATACCTGTATCCCTTTGTGGGCTACTGTGCCTAAACACCGTATCTAAGGCAGATTGCTCCAATGCCACAGGCCAGATGAGACAATCAAACCCTCTAGTCTAACCTCCTTACACCCCTGGTCCTGAATTTCATCCAGGTACACAAACACTAGATATAGCATCTTGTTACCTTCACAATGAGGCACATGAAGCTGCCAGTAACCAGTGTTCTCCCAGCATCCAGCAACACCTTTCACCGACTGCAGCCTTGCATTATAATGGTTCTGAGAAGACACATCATTAACCATGACCCTTTCCAACATTTCAGAGCAACCACAGAGAACCCGGCTAACTCCTCCTTCAGCACCGGGCTTTCATCACCTACCTGTGACCTGTTCTTGACTTCCCTACAGAGTTCTGCTCTGCCTCCCTGTACGTTAAGGGACCCACACACTTTCTGTTGTGGTTACATTTCAAATGCTGGCATGAAGAGCATGCCGGGAGCTGCTGGCTGAGGGGAGCTCGGAAGCCAACGGAGAGCTGGAGGAAGTGGGTTGGGCTCACGCATGACTTTTCCACACGCTCTCATACAAGCTTTAGGTCAGCCCAGACAGTATGGGAACTCCCACATGACAGATGATCCATTTTCATTAGCTTCACGTTTCCACTGCAAACATAATTCATATTGGATTTGTTGAAAAAAAGAACCACACTCAAACCCAAACAAGATGTAGCACATTTCAGAATACTCTTTTTTTTTTTTTTTTTTTAACAGCTCTATTGTTATTCTAGAAGGAATTAATATAAAAAGCAGCCAGGGTGACATCTGTATTAATATATACATGCAGCACCTATGGATTTACTCTTTAATTAAAGCAAGAACCTTTGTGTCATTTGTACAGCGTGAGGTAAAGGACATTTTTCCTGCCTGTATAAGCTTCACTACACCAGTTTCCTCCCTCAAGAGCACATAATAGCTACGTTTAAGTAAATCAGGTCAACATGTCCTCCTTTATTTTATGTTAAGGTAAACTAGCCTTCCTGTCCCACTGCAATCTAATTTTTCTTTATAGCTATTTAAAACCTATTAAAGGTTAACATTAACATTCAGACTGCTTCCTGCACTGTCTGATTTTGCTAGATGATAAACTTAATAGCATTTAGTGACAGACAGCAACTGAGAAGTTGGGGGGGAGGGGGAATTTCATCTCCAACAGCAGTCTCCAACATTTATAGGAGTTTAAAAACAACATCAATAAAAATGCAGGTCTACTGTAAAATGCCTGTGGTGGCAATTACTCTAGTTTGTTTACTTTGGCCGCAGCCACCAGAGAGCAGGATCTATTCTGCTTACCGAGCACCACCTCTTCTTCTCCAGTTATTCATATCCTACATCTGGACAGGGAGAGGAATAGCTAGGGGAGCTGGGGAGATCAGGAAGGTAAAGCAGATAGATACCCTACTGCACCTGGCACAGACCACATCTCAACACAGAGACATTCAGTCGACCACTGTGGCAAGATGCATAAGCATTAGCATTCAATGATCTGCACACAAAATACAACCTTGGAAAAGACATTACCTCATGAGAAAATAATTCTGCACTGTATTCATTTCTCAAGATTGAATTAAGCCTGTTTTGGTTAAATGTGAGTATCTGGAGTTTTGAAACCAAGCCTGATGCATATGATGCATATGTCACCTTATTGTGCCTCAGAGGTTCAATCAGTGGATGTTCATAATCTTTCTGCTGGTAGCAGGTAGCAAAAGTCACTAAAGACACTTACAATGACTTAGTAAGATGTTTCCAATTCCTCAAGTTGGTACATTTTATTTTCAGGAGTAGCGTGGCCTTCTAGAGACAGCAACTCTGAGGTTGCCCTTTGGGTTGCTTTGGAAATCTTCTCATTACTCAGAAGCAAAATTTATATTATCAAAGACCACATAAGCTACTTTAAAACCTTCAATTTCTAAAGACTCACACTTAGCTGATAGCTAACTCGATGTTTCAGGAAACAAATCACAGAATCACAGAATTGTAGGGATTGGAAGGGACCTCCAGAGATCACCAAGTCCAACCCCCTGCCAAAGCAGGGTCCCTAGGACAGGTCACACAGGCAGGTGTCCAGATGGGACTTGAATATCTCCAGAGAAGGAGACTTCACAACCCCCCTGGGCAGCCTGTCCCAGGGCTCCCTCACCCTCACTGTGAAAAAGTTCTTCCTATGCTCCAACTTGAGGCTATTGCCCCTTGTCCTGTCTCCATAGACAACTGAAAAGAGGCTGGCCATTTCCCATCTCCCACATTTCAGATATTTATAAACACTGATCAGATCCACTCTCATGAACAGCCCCAGTTCATGCATCCTCTCCTCACAGGGGAGATGCTCCTGGCCCTTCGGCATCTTTGTAGCTCTCCACTGGACTCTCTCCAGATGTGAGACAGACATGAAAAGAGAACCTTACTTTTAACTGTGACAACTGAAGAAAAAAAGGCTGTCTTCAGCTCCTGGGCTTTCCCCTCTGTTAGGCATGCTCCTTCAATCATTCAGAAAGAACACCGGGCTGTTTGGACACAGCCTAGAAGAACAAAGCTGGCACTGTACTACAAATCATTTGTTACTAGGTGCAAAGGAACTTTAAATAATATTTCCAAGAGCATCACCACAACCAAAAAATCTCATTCAGACAGGCTTGACCTACATCCAGATTTCCCATGGTTTCATGCTTTGGGCCTTAAAGACAGCAGCAACAAATCCTTGTTTTGCAAAGAAGTGTCACGTTCACAGTAGCGTTTCATTACCACACAAGCCCAACCAGCTACACCAGCATTTTTGCACCACATATGCCTGGTACACATGGAAACCCTGCTTCCATGATCCCATCCGATGTTATCCTCTGAATGAACATACAGCACTACTTCGATATCAACAGCACCTGTACAGGACAGATACTGTATTTAAGAAGGAATCCATACATCATATGAGATAGCAATGTTTAGAACTTTTGAAGTGCTCTCTTCCTTATTAAAAATGTTTTAGGTAGCAACTGCCAGAGTATTTTGCACGCATGAAGCTTTGGTAAAACCCAACTTGTGTTCTACATGAGACACTGGCAGCTGGATAGCCCTATTTTGCTTGGAAGGCAAGAAGCAGCTTGAGGACTTTGCTGAGGATGGTGACAAGTAGTAAGTGAGCAAAACCTGACTATTTGAAAGATGGATGGATTTTTTCTTTTATATTTCTTCAAGTTACTGCTTTGGGGACAGATGATATAATATGGCACAACTGAAGAATACTAGTAGCACCAAGATGATTCTGGGCTGGCTATGGGCCTTCCTGTCCCTGGGGCTATGTGCTACAGGATAAAATGCATGGAATAAAGTGAAGAAACTTCAACACTAAAGAAATTACAGGCTCTGGGTTTTAATCTGCCTGACAGTTTCCATATGGACATGGGAAAAACAGAGAAGTTCAAAAACATCCACATGCCCCCTTGGGCAGATATAGCTACTGTGCTTGCACACATACAGAGGCATCACTGAGGACACTGCTATCTCCTTGGCAGAGAAACGAGGCAGACAGGTGTCAATCTGTTCTCACTAATGGGCAGCACAAATCAACCCAGCCCTTTCATATTCAATCATCTTTCTCCTAATTCAAACAGCTACAAGTATAGGTCCAACAAAAGGTGCTGGAACTATTTTAAAGTTTAAAAAAAAAAAATCTCCAGCAAAATAAATGTTCATTACAATTCCAGAAATCTGTTTATCTTTGCCACAAAGGGAAGGGAGGCATGCTGGACAGCCCTATGAAGGGAGGCATGCTGGACAGCCCTATGAAGGGAGGCATGCTGGACAGCCCTATGAAGGGAGGCATGCTGGAGTGTATGTCCAGCAGAGCACCTGTGAGCACAACGGTAGCTATACATCTACACCACATCTAGTTCATCTATGCCCCACAGCATGAGAAAAGAACTAAATGCACACATAACTGTGTGAAAGGAGGCAAAAGTCGAATGTGTGAGTTTCATTCTCAACATGTGAGACTCAAAAGGTCTAAATATACAGTTTATGAAGGACGTCAGGGAATACCAACAGCCTAACAGTCAAGAAAATGTATGTAATCAGCAAGACAGGTATCATATATGCCCCTCCTGCTCCCCAACCTCAATGCAGACATCAATCCCAGAGTGCAGTAGCATCCCAAAAGGCTCCAGACACTCAGGAGTACAGTTGGTCTCCCGTGACTGAAAAAAGGTATGGCTTACCATGAACTACAGAAACCCTTGGAATCTCATCTAAATCAAGATCCCCAGCCAGCTCAAAAATACAGAGAGAGCAAATGTGCTGTAAAAGCACCTTTCCACTCCATCTCCCCTGAACTCAGCAAGAACTAAGTCTGAAACCTGACAACTGGAAGAAAATATGACTGGAGGAGGAAGACTTAAAGTCCCGTTAGAAGCCAACCCCTGAATGCTGAGCTCCAGCTGAGCACAATACCTAAAGTAGGCATGCAGGTAGCACATATAGTAACTATATATATAGCTACCAGGACAGTAACTGCCAGCTAATGTGAGATGACTGAACACTGGCCAAACACACGGCAACAGACACTTCTACTGACCATGATGGGCAGCCAGCGTCAGCCCAGATAGCCTGGCAGGGGAAACGTGCAGAGGATGAGGTAAAGAGGGGGAAACAGTCCACTCCTCCTCCAAGTAAGCTGCTGTTTTCAAAGTTTCAGACTCCCTCTACCTAATTAAATTTGAAGGAGGAAATGAGGAGTAAGCAAAATTCTTGGACAAAGGACTAGGTTTTTCAGCTCTACTGGGACCGTTAGCAATGCATGAACGGCAGTGTCAGGTGCTAAAGTAAACCAGGGTGTACTTTAACAGAAGAAAAGCATGAACAAGAGAAAAATACATCTATTTTAGGAATGCAATTGTTTTATACAAAACACACTAACCCTGGTATTTTTCTAATCTTATTCTTCAATACTCAGGGCATGGTGCAATGCAAATCCCTCATCAAAAATTTCATCTGACAGCACAAATGTTTGGCCCATAGCATTTTCTAGGGTTCTTCATGTTTATATAAATACCACTTACTCAGCACCGGTCCTGGGAAGAATTAGGGAGCTGTGTCCTTAACTACCCTGTGCATCTCATCGGCAAAACAGATCCCAACCCAGGGAAGCAGCAGAACTTCTGGAAGCCACTAGTGAAGTTCTACCTCCAAACCTTGGCAGTCACCTTCCCAAGCTTCACCATGGAGACACTGACCAAGTGTTACCAGTTTTTAACAGAAGAGACCAATCCATCCACAGTGTAAAATAAGCAGCTCATTTTACAACACTTGCACCCATCCAAGAAAAGACCGATTATACATCACCAGTTCCTCCATGAAAACCTTTTAACTGACTGTTATTTTGTAAGATATTTAACAAAGTGCAAGAGCCAAAACAGCATCTTCCTTCAGAAATCAGCTTACTAAAGCTCTATAGCGTATGCCATTCACCTCAAACAGAGACAAAGAGATCTTTACTACAGCCTTGTCATGGTTTCTGGCAAGAATTAACACAAATCATTAAAGACTTTTTCAAGTTTCCCCTCAAAACTTGCCTGAGATAATTTTGCTTATCTATACGTTCATTAGACCACCCACTGCTCTGCCCAGGTGCCTTGTCCAGGCTGCAGCAACTTTTTACTGGCAATAAGAACAGAAAGATGTCACACTGGATTTTAATGTGAATGGCTCGAAGGACTTCCATGTATGATGTCGATGCCAAGCACAAACTGACAAATTCATCTCCCAGGAGGGGAGCTGAGAACTGGAGCCTGCATTTTAACAGCTAGAATGGAACGTGGAAAATAAGGAAACACAGTTGTGGCACCCTTGAAGCAGTGGCGTTTTGTTTGTGAAAACTACAACAGAGAGATGTACTTTGCAACCCGTAACATCTGATGCACCAACACACCCAGGACAGCGTCACACTGAGATCTTAAACTATCTTTTGATTCTCTGCAGTAGGTAACCTGCTCTGTCTCATGAGAAACAAGTCTTCTATATCTCAGCCTCACCTCACTAAAATGTGGTGAGCTTCCTGAGGAACAAGGCTTTGAAAGGCCTCCACACATGAAGACTGACGTAACAGTTTTCCCTACAGTATTACCAAATACTGCTTGTGTATTCACTTGACCAGGTACAAATGCTGAACCTACCAAACACAGAGGTCACAAGTAAGCCAGTTCATACATAATGTGTACCTTATTACTGAATATAACCACAACTCATCTGGCAAAGTGTTTTTCAGTAACAGGCAAGATATGCTGAAATGAATAAAGACCTGTGGGCATCAACATAGTATTTTTTCAAACTTTTCAAGTCATTAAAAAGAACAACAAAGCAAGCAAACAAAAAAACCCCACATCCCACACAAAAACCAAACACAAATCCTCCACAAATAAAAAGCCCATCACCAAAAGCAAATCACAGCCTCACGCAGCCCCATGCCCTCACCCATGGGAGTTTTAGAAAAATTCTGGAGTATGCACTGCAAGAGTTTGATGGAAAACATGTGCAAAGGGTAAAGATATAATCTTTTCTTTACCTCATACTGCCTTCTTCAACAGTCCTTCATGACATTCAAGGGTCATACCTGCCTGCTGAGATTGGCCGGTGTGGGACACCACATGAATTTGCTACTGTACAAAGTCTGTCAAAAGACCAGTGTTACACATCTGTACACCTCAGTTTTGCCATGGATTTTTGCTTATTGATTGTCCACACACCCTGTCTTCTGGTACAAATGCCCCTAGGCTTAATCTAAAATCATAAAACACATTACAGCAATTATTTCTGCGTTTGGTTTCAGCTCTCTTATCAGGAGAAGTGCCCTCCATCAGCTCTTTCTTGCGTCAAATCCCAAGTAACACTGCAAACTCACTACATCCTGTCTTGGTACCAACTCACACTACACCAGGTACGCAGTCATTACAGCACAGTATACAACACAAATCTCTAATCCATGCCCATTAAAGTACAGCCTAAGTGTGTGAGAGTCTCCTGCAATGAAGAATTCTCCGCTGAGTGCTCAAGCAGGCAACTCTTTTACACCTCCTCCACTTGCAAACTAGGTACAACCAGTTCTTAAGTCTTCAGTACACAAGTGCCAGAGGAAAAGGGTGCACACAAATTAAAAGAGTAGATGCCTGGGTTAAACAGCTCAAAAATACAATAATAATTAGCTGTGTCTTGATCATATATATAAACTGATGACAAGTCCAAGAAATAGGATTACTCACTGAAACAAAATTAAAAAGTCTTTCAAAGTAGTTTTAAAAAGCTACTGTTCTGCTTATCCACAAGACCAGCCCTCATATTCACTCACTGATAGCTCAAAACACAATTAGCATGGTATCTGCAAATATAAGAACACCTATATGGTGTCAGATGGAAGATCCCTCTCTAAACTCTCAGACAGTGGCCAACAACAAGCACCTGGAGAAGAGAATGAGACAGAAGCAGAGTGGTACCCTCTCAATATCCTCCCAGCCCCAGCAGTACCCGGTTCTCAGGCTTCCTGAACTTCATGTAATTCTGTTTTCAATAGCTCCAAGTGGGATTTTCTTTCCTGGTTGCTTTATTGAAGCCATGTAAACTTCTGCATCCATATCATCTAACCATAAGTTACAGAGTTTAAATTTCTCACTGTGTGGAGAAATACATAATTCAGTTTGTTTTAAATCTGCTGCCTGTTAACTTCATTTGATCTTGTAAAAGCCTGCCTGGGGAGAACAACATCAATGGAAATTTTGCAGAATAGACGTAAGAATCAGAGGAGATAACTGCATGTTTTGGATGTTACAGGGGCTCTTGCAAATGAAACACAAGTTCCTCAGGTTATTTAACTGCTGTAGGACTCTGCCTCAGCTGATAATATTTTCAGAATTCTATTTTATAATGTCACTTAGTGGCCCATGTGAAAAAAACCCCACACAAACACTTCAATTCTTTCCCAAGTTTAAATTGTTAATCTACAGATCGCCACCTTCATTGACCACCACAACAGAAAAAACCTATAGCTGCACAGATCTAGGGAATCAATTGTCCTTTAAAATTCGTCTCTTAGAATCAACACGGAACTTGAGCAAGTCACTGATAAGGGACTTCAATAGTCCTCTGATAAGAAAAGGGAAAATTCTAACATCTCACAGGTTAAATGATTTGAACAACTATATAGACAATAACAACTATAAAGACCTTGCTTGAAGACCAAAAAACGACCCCCCAAGAAGTCAAAACGCAACATCATATGTAGCAGTGCCATCTGGTGACCACTGCTAAAGAACTGAACTTCCTCATCTGATTTTAAAAGGTCAAAAATTCTTCCCACTGCCATTCTTTGTTTCTCCAGTGCTAGTCACCTAAGCAGTTTTCTTTCCCAATTTGTAAACCCATCCAGAAGGGACCCACCACCGAAGCAGGAAAGGGAAACGACAACTACTGCAACTCCAGTGGTGGTTTCTGTCCCCAGCCTTAGATTTCAAGGGGAGAAGAAAAGCATTCAAATGGCTCTGAGCATGGGAGCACTTGGCTTAACTACAGCACTCCGGCTCTGCCTCCAGGATCACATTAAGCAAGCAGCAAAACATCATCCCCATTATAATTTAAAATTTTGTCAAGAGATACTACAGAAAACATGTAGAGTACACTTCAAAGTACAGCGTAGATGAAAAATCACCCCTTTTTGGAGCACGCTTAAGATACTATGATGATGAATTTCATACCATATCACTTACTAGTCAAAACAAGAATTCATTATCAAGATTCCTGCACAATTACTTTAGCTTACAAAATTCAATATGTTGTATGCTTTCATATACCACCCCTGACAACAGCCAGATAATAGAAACCATCTTTCAATTTCCCAGTGACTTTGTTCCATGTGAACCATAAATAGTGAATATTAAAGGGAAAGAAAACAACTGAAGATATTATAAACTTAGGCAAACCTGCAGGGTAACGAGGGCAATACCTACTGTTTTGACTTCAAAGTCCACTGAAATACATGCTGCACACAAACACAAAACCAGTCAGTAAATTAAAAAACAAACGATGACGTAAACTCAGTGTTGGTTTTCTTTTTCCAAAGAAACTTTCACTTCACAGAACTGTGAGAGATGTGGGATTTCTCATCCATTTCACAGGGCTAGGTTTGACCTCTTCTGTTCATTAGGCAGTTTCTTTGCTTTTTTGTAACTCTTCTGTAACCTTCTCACCAAAAGTCAACCTACAGTTCCCTGAAACAGCGACTTTAAACAAGTTTGCAGCCGCTCCACACACTCCACAGGAAGCAGAGACATGGCAGCATTGCCCAGGGCTCCCAGTTCTGCATGCCTCAGGCCTGGTTCTGAAGACAACGTACGCTGCAGCCCGTCAAAATTTAATCTGAGTTGAAGCACGACTCCAGAGCCATCAAATATCAAATAATACAGTCACATAAGGTACATGGCTATTTAAAAAATTCCTTAAGTAGTTGTGTGGAATACTCCTGATACATTCATTTGATCAGCTTCAACATAAGTAGCACCAGAAAGTCAGCACACAGATTGCGGGCTATAAAGTTTAACGCCGAAAGCAGTTCTGAAAAACATCTGAAATACTGAGAATTTTATGTCATTTTAAAATAGTTTCACCAAAATGTATACTACATGCAGACTGAACTACTTAGCTAACCACACAGGCCAAAGGCACAAAGCAACAGAGAACTCTGATATCACTTATGGGCCCAAGAAACAGAAATGCAGGACAGCATATACGGAACAGTGGTGGTCTTGAAACTGTCTGAACCTGGGGTTTGGATAAACCCCTTATCACAAGCAAAGGCAGATGAAAAGAATGGATCTAAAACCAGTTCACATTCTGAAGTTTCCGAAATTGTGACATTCAGAGCTGTATCCCAGTCACACACACTTGTTAAGTTCAATAACTGATGATAAAAATATGATTTTTCACTAAGAACATCTACTCTTCAGGGTGAACCCACAAGTATTTCATTTTCTAAATCTCAGATGGGTACCACCATATTCTTTGGCGCCACAGTACCCACACTTTACCTCTCCTAATACCTGTCCCCAACCAGCTTTCCACAAACTTCCCTCCCATCATCACCACCACTCTACACACACACAGAGCCCAATTGTTCCCTAGTTAAGTATCTCTGTATGCAGATTTAAACGGTATCAGGAGAGAGGCCAGCCCACATGGGCTGCTTCGACAGTACTGGGGCTCGTTTCCTGTTTTCTCACTTCCATGTGAAGTTTAATATGATGATGGTTTCCATTTTTAGAGAGCAATTTTCTCAACTGCTATTCCGATCTGAATCATCTGTAAATAAAGATGCCTTTAGCTTGGCATCAGCCATTTTTCTCTGCAGCGCTACACTTTGTTCTTGCCCTAATGACTTCTCAGTCATAATTTTCCCCAGATTCTGATAATACTAAATTTAGATCACAACAGATATTTTTTATTATATTCTCTGGCATCTTTGCACCACAACCATTGCCTTATATTAGCTGCACCGAGTGCCATTCCTTTATTCCCATAGCTGTTTTTCCAGCAGTGCTCTAACATCTAATTATGGGAGCTAACACACACCAAAAAAGTTATTTTTTCAGATGCTCATATGTTTATATAGTCATATTGTTAAATAGATTTTACCTCCTTTCATTCACGTATTTATTTTGAAAAGTAACTGCAATCTGATCTTTTATTATTCCTTTTCACACAAGGTTTCAAAGTTACATACAACAGATCTCTGTTTTAGACTGGAAAAAACAGAAAAAAACACCCAAAATTATTTATAAGAATTTAAGCCAAAAGTCTGGAAATCTTAGGAACTTCAATAATGCATGATCTTTAAAAATAAATGCAAACAGAAAGGAACAAAACATAGAACTGACCCGGTACTCTCTACCCACAGCGACTGCAGTGAGAACTTAAAACTAGTTTGTCAGAAGTAGGTAGCAGTCTCAGAAGATGAGAAGACAAGCCCAAGCCTTTTTCACCCTAAAGAGCAGAGAAATTTATTTAAAAGGTCCATCTTTTAAACATGGGAGAAAGGAGGGAATGTTCATGTGCTGGCTAGAGTGTGAAATCCTCACAAAGCTCATTACATGGCTTCACAAAATTTGGGAAACCTAAACTCATAGATTATTTGCAAAACAAAATTAGAAATACTAGATTTTCCTCCAGCTGTTCTACTACAAGGTGGGTTTTTTTTCTACTAGGCTCCTCAACAGACACAAGGTGGACACAAGATCCATCCCACAGGTACTAACAAGAGATCCATCCCACAGGTACTAACAAGAGATCCATCCCACAGGTACTGACATAAGGTTATGTGCCCTCTCCTGCTTCATAGCCTGGTTGGGCTTCTTTTGCACAGCAAGCTGCAAAACTACACAGCTGCAGAACCAGCCTTCACACACGCACTACAGAATGCACCTGCCCCACACATTAGACAAACTCGAAATTGCATTCAGTAGCATCTGGGCCTGTTTGTATTTCAGTGATTTATATGTGTAATATTTTTGCAATGCTATTGCTAGATTTTCCACATGCTCTTTTATTAGCAACATCAAAGCTGATTTCCTATATGTTTCCTATAAATGCTTTGTACAGTTCATGTTCTTGCCTTTTTTTCTTTCTGTTTGTTTTGTGTTGTTCTTCTGATAGTAAGGCAAAGCAAAATCATTTGAAGGCAGCAATAAATTTAGTTTTCTTTATAGCCTGAGTATCTTGAAAATATGGAAGTAGGATGACCTCAGAAAACAAAAACACGCACATGCAAATGCAGTGACCCTCAGAGATTTGTCCCATGTTTTGCCCTGAATTAAATTACAAAAACCTTGACCAAAATGTTATTTCTATCTTCTACAATGAAGACAAATGCATTGAGAACTCAAGTCAAGGGTTGGGTTATTTTAATATAACTCAAAAAGCTCCAAATCAGACTCCAAGTAATACTCTGCTTTGACTTGTTTTAGTTTGTATTGCTTGGTACATTCAGGCTATTCAGCAATAACCATTACTGATAATGACAGTCTTTTCCTCTTTTAGGAGCAACTGATTTTAGGCTTTCCCTCTTAGCTTCCTAGTACTGTGCCCCCAGCCAATCCACTTGCCTTATCTTCTCACTGTCAATAATGACACAGATTTTACCACTTAGTGTGACCACCTAACACAGGTTTATTTTACAGTCTGTTGAACAACTTACTTCAGAAAACAGATGCACTAGTATCTTCAGATTATTCGTGGATCACTAGCTATTTGGTACAAGGTGATCCTTCACTTCTCAAAACCTCTCCTTACCACTATCATCTTGTAAACCGAACAGCTCTTCAAACATGACCGGCTGAAAGACAGTTAACTTAGCTGAAGTCCCAAACCACTCCAACATGAACACTCATACATCCTATTCCAGTCTGAGAAAACTGGTTTTAGTAACAATGCACGTCTTTTTCAGTTCCCAAATAGGAAGAGTAGCTCAAGGTAATAAAAGAAACAATCCAACTGAGGGGGAGGAGAAGAAAAAAGGCAGGGCCCTCTCAAATTTTGCAGTTATTAAATTCCGTGACAAGAGTTCATTTCTACTTGTCTGCCCAGGGTGTTGGCATCTGGACAAAACTAGCTGTGTGGCAGCCCCTGCAGAGAGCACCTTCAGATAATGATTCTTTCCAACTCCATACATACCTCTTGAAAGGTTATATTCAGGTAAGATGCATCCTCCTCCTTGATGTGTTTTTGTAGTAGGCAGTCAATAATATCGTGCCTGGCACCATACAGTTATTCTTTGAAATACAGCCTACAGCAGTAAAAGAAATCAATCATACATCCCAGTCCAATAACCCATCCTTGCCTGCAAAATACTTCCCTTTCTCTACAAACATGCCATAAGCAGCATAACGGCTGCTTGTTCACTCTGTTTCTAAGTAAATGTTTTATTCCAGTAATTCTCAGCCCATGGAAACTCCAGTGATTCAGAGCACAACTCAGTGCTCGATAGACACAATAAATCTTCCTCTGTCTTTTCTTTTGCCAATATTCTCATCAGTGTGGTTTTGATCAGACCCAACTCACGGTATTTTTATGATTTTTTTTCCCCAAACTCTTTTATTTCCGCTGTAATTAAGGTTTTTTTTTTCCTCTCTGAGATTCTAAGACTCCCACCATTCAGTAAAATTGATGGTATCCCACACTTCTTCAGACTGAAACTGATCTCAAGGACTTCCATTTATTTTCCAGATGCTTTTTACCAAATTGCTACCTAATCAGGCTATGTTTTTATGTCCAACTAAATATTCTCTTTAAAGGGAGCCACCAAAGCTTCAACAAGAAGCATTACCAGGTACTTCCCAATCGCTATTTTTGTCTGTAACCCATGCTGTGTTAGTCAAAATAATAAAACAATGATTCCCTTATAGCAGCAGACCTGAGGTGTCTAAACCACTGAACTCCAGAAACGTTCTCTTAGGCGTTTTCATTTCTTGGCAACCAATACATGTCACATTCTGGGCCTGACTTACATGAGATGTCAAGACTCTCTGAAAGTTGCAGGAGAAGGTTATCGTTTAATAGGTGTCCAAACAACATCCTCAAGATGCACACATAAAAATTCTGTATCTTGGCCCCTCCTCAAGGTCTATGAGCCCCTCGTGCAGGGGCTACAATCATGAAGAAGCACAGAGAAGGAATATTTTAGGATATTGGTAAAGGGACCAGTCATTTTCCTACATCTTATTCCACAAACTTCTACTGCAGAAGAGAATGATTAGTTCAAAGATCACATCCCTTTGAACAGACTGATCACTGTTAAAGGTTCTATCTGCTGGGCCTGCAGCATAGATGTAAGAGCAAAGGCAACTCCAAGAAGCTACCGACGAGTTCTGCTTTCCCTCTCACTTCCCCAAAGCAATATTTACATCAAATGAAGCTTTCTTCAGATGTTTTATAAAAAAAGTTACCTGTTATTTAACTGAATGCCTAATCCATCACATCTTCCATCATTCTAGGTGTCTCCTTTAGATAGACTTGGTAGGGACCTCACTAGATCTCAATACATATAAACCTGGTAGACAGAAAACAAGAAAACAATTGTAAGGCTTTACTACACGATTTATAAGACTTCAGATCTCAAAGTACATTCTCTGCTGTGTTGAATAGCTAAAGTTCTCAACTGGTGGCATCACAGCTAGCAAAGCAATATTGAACTCAACCACCACTCCAGACAGCTGGCCAAAACTACATGTATTGCTGCACCTTTGTACTCTAATGTTCAAAGTGTGCAACAATCACCAGTTAGCGGTTTCTGAAATCAGGCAGCCATCAGCAGCTCAGCATCGCTCATTCTGCACCTGTATCCCTTCCTAAACATGCTATAGTAAAAGGAACTACTTTTCAGTTTGGTCCAACTGGACAATTTATCTAAGATTCAAACCTCAAACAATGATACCATCAAGTTCTGTTAGGATAGGACTCTCAAGATCAAGCAAAGGTTTCAGACTCACCAAGTCCTCCTGGGGGCAATCACCACTGATAACCTGCCAGCCCCTACTTCAACATCAACCTGTCATTTAACTGCTACGGGGCTAAAACCTACTGGTTTAGACCCAAAGTAGTAATTGGCCTACAAGGACTGTTTAAGTTAAGCTTTGACTATAGAAGGATTACCACTCATCATCTGCAACTGCAGCATCTCCCAGTTCAAACAAAAACCCCTGGGGCATGGAGTTTCGCCTATAGATAGAATCTCTACTCAAATTCCTGCCATGGCTGCCCACCCCAACCCTGGCTCTTACCCTCTTTCAGCTACTAGACCTGACCGCTACCCTGCCCTCCAAATCCTGCCACATTCCTGTATCATTTTGCTTTTGCAATTTTTTCCTTCGATACCTTTTGCCACATGGCCCTTAGCCACAGTTACGGCCTTCAGGGAGCCCTTCAGGTAGAACACAATTTACCAGTTCTCTGAATATTAACCAGGGAAAAATTTGACTCTGTAATATCTGTACACAAAAGGACCTGTTCTACAGCATCAAGGTTTAAGAGCTTTCTGCTGACCCCCTTAACAGTTTAAATTAAGATGGACAATCTTACTTGTTACAAACAACTAAATTTTTGAAATCTAGTTTCTTAACCACGAACACATATGGAAAAGAAACCTAAATTCCAGTGTTATCCAAATTATTTTGATTATTAATCACAGATCAGCTTCCAGGCCTTTCCAAGAGCTATAGATGAGCCTTCATCTGAATCTGACTGAGCAACAGAGAGTAGAGATGGGTGGGAGGCAGTTAAAATGGTTGCTGTCATCCTCAGCCTAAACTCCCCGCCTAAGAAAACAGCATTCTGGCAATTCTCATGCTGAACAGCTTGAAAAGTCTACCTAAAAGCTTTATTTAGTTGTACTTTTACTACCTTAAAACTGGCACAACCTTTTATTAACCTGGTGTGATGTTTACAAGACTGTTCTAGCAGATTAGTTAACATGGTGAGGTATGTTACAGCAGTATTTTCCTCACGTATTTCTTATTTCATACCTGAGGCTATCTTTCTAGTTTCATTATTAAGAGCTATTACCCTTAAAAATTAAAAAATAAAAATTTGTGTATCGATGTTTAAGTTGTTCCAACACTCAAACCACAAAGTTGAACTGAAAGACAAACGTAATAGAAATAAAGCTGACTGCTTCACACGACGAAGCACAGTCTACAGAGTAGCGAGAATTAGAAGTGATTTGTTGTGTGGAAAGAGGTGCCTTTTAAATGAATGCTGTCCTCAATTTCCTGCATCCAAGTAGCGTGAAGAGGAAGCTGTTCTCTTGTTTGAATCACCATCAGAGACTTGAAACAGTTTTCTAGTTTCCAGACCAATCTCTTTCAGGTGTTACACAACAGCAGGACTTCCTACCTTAGTCCAAGCATGCAGGACATGGGTTCTGAGAGCACTGGCAGAGGGGCTCAGATCCCCACACAAGCTCTTAAATTATAAGGGTTACCTCACTACAGGCCTATGTGCTTTTATAGCAATTTCTTCTCCAGCTGCACTTCCACTTTTACATACCTAAATAAAAGATTGGGAATTCAAATTGTGTCTACCAAATCCCAAAATTGGAGTGTAGCATCAGATCCTGGATTTGACCAGGAACAATACCCTGGAGCCAAGAAACTTTTCCAGCTGTAAGTTTTGTTGAAACTGGTACACTTCCATCAAAATGTTAAGTTTTGACAAATTGGCAGGTTTTGATTTTAAAGTGACTTTGTCAGAAAAATTCCCAATAAGCTTGAGATCTAATTCTGAATAATACAGCCAAGCTTTCCAAAAGACCACAAGGATTCTTCTGCTTATTCAACTACTAATTGCTGCTTAAAAGGAACAACACACATTTAAAGTCATGAACTCAGTGGAAACACTGGAACAGCCTACACGATGTTGACATGCCTCAAAATTGTGAGATCTTGGCAATGCTTTGAACAGAGGGATAAGACAGACTGAATCAAATCACTTGAGACAAAACTGGGACAAAAAAATGGAAAGAAACATTTTTCAATGGCAAACTTCTGAATATATTCTAAGTATGTTAATTCTCTGTGCCTACAAAAAAAAACCCATATATTGATTCTTCAGTTTTCAGAGATGTCAAGAGTCTAGGGGTTATGTGACAAAGATACAGCCTGAAATAACAAGTTCTTATGGCTTGAGACCCATAAAAGGAGGGCAAAAACTAGACAAAAATTTGGTTAAATGGAAGAACTTCTTATATTTTTATTTTTCTAATCGTATGCTCACTGATCTTTACTAAATTAAAAGGGATTAAAAAGGATAGCGTGTAAGATGCCTGTGTTAGACCATACATGACTAAATGGCAGATTCTTAGAACAATCTTTAGGCACCCCAAACAGGGCTCTATTTTTATAGGTACTGCACACCTCACGTCAGTTGCCCTGTGAGGTGTGCAGGGCTCTTAGCTATGGTAAACCCCTACCCATGATTTTACCTACTGTATTCCCGGGATCAAAACCTCCTCTATGCAGACCTTGATATTCTCACACACACACACACACTATGTCATCAAGAATGTGTTGTATTTTCCTCTGAAACACCTCAGGTGCCAAACACAACCGAAATGGCAGTTTGAGGAAACAGTCTCAGAGGGGATGTTGAATGTGTGCAAACACGTGCTCTGTTTTTGTAAGGGCACCAGCCAGATCCCTGCTGATGCATCAAGTGGAGGAAAGTATTTGGCACCAGCCCCTAGCCCCAGCATTTATCCCCTTGTAGGTAGTGGAAAAACGTTCCATTTTTAGTTATTCGATTATGTTGGGGGCTATACATAAATGAAGCATTCTGTCTGTCTTGTGCTAAGACCAGTAAGTCTACACACTCAGCTGGTGCTTCTAGGTATGGTGAGGCCCAGAAGCCTGAACCTTTATAACTGAGAGTTTAGCCCCTATTTAAAATGAGTGGCATCTGACCATGAGAAGAAACCTTGGGGAGGGGGTGGGGTCGGGGAGGGTTTGGGGGGTGTCTTGTCTCTGCATTTCAAGTGCCAGCCCCAACCATTGGGCTGCCAATAAACCCAGGCCGCAGCCTGTGGCTCCTGACCAACCCCCCACTGCTGCAGAGTGGTTGGACTTTCCAAGTGACCACACTGTAACCTAAGACTTAACTCTCATTTTGCACTTAAAAAACTTTATCATTTTGGAAGCAAAGTATCTGACAAAGGTTTAGTTCACTAGTTTAATGCACCAGAGGCCTTGCTACTTAGAGAGGTGTTTTCACTTGGAACACTTTCAAAAAGGTACCGTCTGTCTCAAGGGGAAACCCAATGACAACAGGCACTCTGGCTCCTGAGGACCAAACAGCACAGACAATTTACTGGACTGTGCAGCAGCTCCTACAGTAGAAACCAAAACATACAAGGTGAACGCCTGCATTTTGGAGAAAAAGGCTGTGGGAGCTGAGAAGCACACAAAGTTCTTTAACATAGAAGATGAGGAGAAAGAAGTTTGTTCTAATTGATTAAGGGTGGGGTGTCTCCCAGAAACATGCAATATTTTAAAGGATGAGAGAAATACAAAACTAGTATTTTGAAGGATGAAGGAAATACAAAATCTGAATCAAAGACAGCACAGTACTGTAAGGGAAGTAACGAAGCCCTCAAGGCAGGAAAAAAGTACTGACTGAATGGGCTTCCAACAAGAGAGAGAGGCAGGAGCACAGTTCAGTCAAAACTAAGAGGAAAGACTAAGAGCACTCAGACAGGATTAAGAGCCAGAGAGGTTAAAGGAAGAAATGTGGCATGGCCAGACCTCACTGTTGAATTCCAGCTTAAATGCTCACACTGGTATCTTTGGCAGCACTGTCAATTATATTTTAGTCATGTCTGGAGGCCCCAACCATCCCTAAGTCCTTCTGCACTCATCTAATATGCTTTAGAAAAATGTTTATGCATACATTTGTACTTTAAATCTTGAATCTAATTAGACTAAACATGTTTTATTTAACTAGTTTCCAGTAAAAAAACAAATATATGTCTCAATACATTGGGGGTTTTCCTAAGTGCTGAGAATCTTCTAGCATTCAGAAATCTCTGTAATGAACTTGAATAAAAGATTAAAAGGCTACTTCATAAATGCTTGGAACAAATATAAGCAGAGGGAAGACAATTTCCTTTTTTTGTTTAAACAACGCAGCAAAGTGTGAGGTCTTCCAAATAATAAAAGGAAGTTTATAGACTTCCTTCTTCTTCCCACAACAATCTTGAGCTAAAGATTTTCTTAATATCATCACAAGCACATTTCTCTTCAGCACCTCATGCAGAAGAGCCACAGAAACAGAGAAGTACTGTCTTGTGAGGGGCTTTCTGGCAGAAAGGTTGAAACAGTTATTGTGTTGGGTAACACAGAGAAGCAAGAATTGGGTTATCTGGAAATAAAATGCAATGTAAATAATAAAGCGCATGAGAATTTGCAAACCAAAAATTTGATCTTGCTCAGCTCCCTCCAAATCACACTGAAGTTAGGATGAACATTTTCACTTGCACAGAATGAGTTGCAGATCCAACCCCTGAGCAGGTTTCCATAAATAAGGACTTAATAGTAAGGTGAAAGAACATGGAAAGTGGAAGCATCTCCCCTCTTTCTAGACATCATCTAAATCTGTAGTGCACAGAGTGGCTTTCATGGGTTCGTAACACCAGAATACCAGAAAGCTTACGATTTAAGAGGAAAACTGAAAGAAAACTTGCCTTCACTTACCCACTGCAGAGCAAAGAGGATCACATGCTCAGTCTAGCTCTTCTCCTTCACAGTACAATGCGGGTCACCTGTAGCACTCAAAGAGAAACAAATCAATTATGATGAATTAGGCCAGATAACAAAAATATGCAAGAATTAAATGCCTCCTGTCATCAATCTTAAATCTTCCTAAAAATTGAGACACATTAATGAGCAGATCTTTATTCTGGCACAATTACTTAAAGCTGTGATCCCAAGGGTAACTCCTGTCATACCTCAAGAACAGATTACAGTTTAAGGTTTGTAGTCAACTTTGTGGGCCTCACAACCTGCCTACACTAGGAAGACTAGAATAACTTGCCTCTGCTGCTTAAGACCTCTTAACTATTGTAGTTTAACTCTACCTGAAAGGTAGAACATGCAGTGGCAAAATTATCTGCAATTAAAGTCTATACTATGGTTTCCACTCCTCTGGCTCCCTCAGCATTACACTTTTGCTCACAGGATCTGATCTGCACGTTCATTTTCACTGACAGAAAAGAAGCTCTAACTGGTCAGGACATTAAGACACCACAAATGAACTTTTCACGAAGACACATTTTCATAAGAAAATGCATGGATCTCTGGGGAAAAAAAAAAGCAGCCTTCCTTCACAGTGGTTAGTCAGCTATACTGCAGTTTTGATCATCTTTCTCTTGCTTCATGAAGCTTAAAAAAAAAAAACAGCTGCCAAACCACCACTTCTCACTTTCACCTTTCTGTAGAGGAGGTCTCCTATGTGTGTTCAAAATAAATTGTTTGGTAGGAGGCTGAGAAACAAGTCACAGTAGTGTTTTCCCCTGTTTTCAGCTGCTGTAGGCAGCAGCTTTATTAAGCAGTTTTTAACATATTTCACAGATTAAAAAAATTCAAAACAAGATTATGAACAGCAAGGAATGGAAATATAGTATGGATAAGGTTTGGCCTCTGTGATGTATTTCAGATTAAAAATCACCTCACACATGTCATTTCAATGTGACTAGCACTCATTAGGTTGGAAATAAGTTTCCCTAGGAATAGCCAATGGTAGAGGGGAAAAAATGAACCCTGGCCAACAAAAAAATTGGCTTCATTGAGAACTATTAATAAGAAATCCACTGAGAAGGGCATTTGTCTGCCCAACTGGGTAAATATGAAGTATTTCCACCATTAATTTTTTCATACCAGTAAATCACTAAAACACAAACCAGTATCAGAAAAACACTCTGGAGCCAACCATCTCTGGTCCAACATTAGTTGGTAAAAATAACTTAGTAATTATTACCTCTTATAAATATGCTTATGTTCAGAACTATTTTTAAAATGCTCCAGAAAGGCAAACAGCCATACAAACAGTTTGTTGCACAAAGTGCCAACTGAAACAACCATGTAAGAACGTTGTGAAATTACATTATCTGACACATTTCAAAAGCTTATTCAGGTGCTTATTTAAGCTCATAAAACCTGTAGGGAAATAAAGACAGGATGACATTTCAGTCAGCTTACCATAACATTTTTCTAGCAAAATTGCATAGCAACATGTTAACAGTGAAAAAAAAAAAGAGTATCAGCAGTAAAACCAAATGCCAATAAGCTAAATGCTTCTGTGGAAAAAAAAAACAACACAGCCCACAGCTACTAATAAGGTAATATCAGCACTTTACAAAGGCATGACAGTCTTAAAAGCAGCTTACAGCATCAACTACATGCAGTCAAAATATCATAAAGCATCTTAACTGCACTCTAAAATGAGAAAACAAGGCAGTTTATACCACATGCTGTGTCAACTCTGCATCTCAGATCGTTCTGCCAATACAGATAATTTAGAGGAAACCACCAAACTTTTCATTATTCTATGAACAAGCAGACAACAAGTACATCCCAGGGTCAGAGCTTTCCATAGACAATATAAATATGCCTCAACACATCAATTCACACACTGGAATGAGACACACCATTCAGTCCAGCATGGTTTCTGGACCAAAAAAGAAGCTGCAAAGCAAGAACTGGTTGCTAAAGAAGGTCTTGTTCATACCTAACTGAAATTCTTTCAGTGACAGAAGTAGCATGACAAAGTATCCCTCACACACGACCCAGTTAATCTGCAAGTTAATTCAGATCAGACTACACATGGAAAGAGCTGCTTAAGGCAAGACCAGATGGGTGATCAGCAAGTAGAAGTATACTATGTTAATCTAAATTTTAAAAATGTTATGATTCTTAATATCACAAGGGGAATAGAAAAGACAGTGCTATTCAAAAATGCATAAAGTACCACACCATGAAGTTTTAGGCATCTGTTTTCCATAGCTTAGTAACAGTCATCTATATATTCTTTTCACACCCGAAAGTGCCACTGAAGTTACACCAAAAGGATTGTCAGATCAAGATCTAGATGCTAAATGATTCACAGTTGGAAAAATATGAGTAAAATAAGCACTTAACCATCTGAAACTTTATTCTTCAATGCTCTCTCAAATACACAACACACTTTTCCAAATCTACTTCCCAAGCCATTCTTTACCCATTATAGTATTTCCCAGGAGAAGCATCTATTGCCTTGACTGAGGAAAGAGGGAGGGACAAAAAAACCCAACAATGAACGGACTGCAACGAAGCCAAAAAGAGATGAAAGTTAACCGTCTTTGATGGTTACATCTCTAGACACATACAAATAATTACATGATCTCCTTGATGCCGTTGTTCTCTCCACAGTGTTCATAGACACCTTTAGTTCATTTTTATATCTCCCTTGTATTATGTTTCAGTAGTGTCTGCTTCTTAGGCACAGCACAAAGGCATTAGCACCGCTTCCGTGGATCTCCCAGCAGTGCTGATGTGTTAGAGGCTGCATGTTGCTTCACTTGAAGGGAAATTCTTACCCTGAAAACTCGGCGTGTTTCTGAACATGTAATCACAATGTTTTCATCTGAAGAGAGGCATGTGATACAACCACATTAGCAAAAAAAGGATGCTACTTACAACCTATTTATCAATTCTCACAAGCAGCTGAAGGATGTCTATCCATGTTACCGCAATCCCTTAGCCAATTGAAACACTGAAAAACAGAAGCTGAAGTCTGTCATTGCACAAACATGTTAATACATGTCAGGTACTAATGGCTCTCTTCAAGTGGCATTGCTTGAATGGCTTGAACAGAACACCATTCAGCAGCAAGCAAACAGCTAAGGCTTGAAGGCCTGTGGGTCAGGTTGAATCCTACCTGGATCTAAACCTGTCCCCAAAGAAGGTGGTGGACAACAGTCTGAACCAAGAGAGTCTTCACATCAGAACAGACGAGCTGGGTAGTCCCCAACCAATGCCATTGTCTTGCCCAGTATACAGGTGACATTACTTGAGATAGGAAATTAGGAGAACAGAGGAATATTTGAGGAAAAAATGGGGGGGAAGAATTTCCTGCTCTGGAAAGATACTGAGAAGAGTTTGCCTTTAAACTGTGATGAGCGAATAAGTAACTGCAGTAGCTACACTATCCATCTAAACCAGGTAAATCTTTTACAGATAGCAGAGCTAAGCCCCAAATGTTCCACTTACAATAACACTAAGGGCCTGAAGATCTTAATTACAATAGACCTGAAATGATGGGCAACCCCTAGAGAAAAACTCACACCTCTTAATGGAAAAAATGCTTCGCTTTTCCAGCAGCCCTCATGACATCAGTGCTAAAGTGAACAAGTACCAGCCTGTGCCACCTCTCCTTGGCAGCCATTTGTGTTCTCACACTCCCTCAGATAGAAGTGATGACATGAAGACTAAATCTGAGTTATGGGGCAATTCAGCAAGAATACCAGGTTCTTTGAAAAAAAAAAAGCATGTAATGTGGTAAGTAGAACCTGCATTTTTTTCACCCTCCGCCCCCATCTCAAGCTCACTAGGCTTTGGTTAAGCTTAATTCCAATAAATAAAAACTTTGAAAATGGAGAAATTCAGTAAAGAGCTCCAAAGGATTCTCATTTAATATTATTTTTCTAAAGTGAACATTCAACATATCCTCAGAAGGAAAACAGAGGATTTAAATGCTATATAAAAATCATACGTTGTAAAAACATTTAATGCTCAATAGAGTGTTACTTACTCTTGTACCTTTCAAAAGACATCAATAATGAATGAATGTCATGATTCACCATCTCACAATGTGCTGTGACTACTAATAAATCTCTAACCAGCCATGAACATTCCCCTATTCAAGGGAACTTTAGCAAACAGACTGCAGAATTCTATAAAAATTCAAATAAAACATTAATTGTAAATTTAAGAAGGTCCTCAATTAAAAGAGAACAGATGTATAGCTAAATGGAATTGCACATCTAGTACTGCCAAAAATTCCTTACCTCTCATCCACTTCTCTACCCCCATGAAAATGTATCTTGTTTGCAGAGGGGAAAAAAAAAAAAAAGAATTAGAGATATTATCACACGTTTTGTTTGTTGTTTTGTGTTTTTTCCAACTTGGAAGGAAGGAGTGCAAGCTTGCATCACCTATGATTATTTTGGCTTGCCCGTGTATCATGTTTTGCAAGTGAATCCTCTCACCATCCATACTTGCACACTTTGGTTCATTTTTTAAGAGCACTGTTGGTGAGCTTGAGCTAGCTTCCCTTCATATGAAACCAAACTGGAAGCCCCACTCTAGAGCAGCACTGCACCAGCACAACTAGGGACACGGGGGTACAACAGAATGACTTGTTCTTTGGGAAGCTTCAGACCCAAGGGGGTTAAAGAAAACATTTTCTTGGGGACAAAGCTAAACCACTAAAATCAACTATCAGGTAAATGTGGAGGCCTCAGCATCGATTCCTCCCACGAATTAAAGGTCCCTCTTGCACCAAGTTATTTGCGATTGGAGACATGGCTGTCTCACACGTGCAGCGCCACCAGCCAGGGTATGAAGCTTCCCAAACAGATGGGTCTGTTTATCAGAGCTGTTAATGGACTGTACCATTTAACAGAATGCATGATTACATGGTGCAAATTAACGCTCTGCCTCTCTTTCAGGGAAGCTTCCAGTTCGGACACAGAAAGCATGAGGAAACGATTGATTTCCATACGCCTACTGTTTCTCACAGCTTCTTTGGGATACTTTTTAGCATAGTTTATAGATTGACTAAATCCCCATTGGAGTAGTAAGGCCGTTTCAAGGTGCAAATAACGTTTCTTTCCTAGCACAGCGAAAATAAAACATGTACATATGCATTTAGCTTTCACGTTACTTGGCTGTCATATGGCTTCACGACAGTTTCAGACCACATGAACCACGTCAAGTCTCAGTCCTTTGTGGAATATACAGCAATGAAAATGGAAACTTCTTTTCTTTTCTCTCAATAATATAGCCAATATTTGTCTTCTTACAAAAGTAAACTTTTTTAATTGCTAAATACCATTTTCAAGAGCAACTTCAGTACTTGAGAGCTCATGCGATAGCACTAATGACTTCAATTAGAATTTCCCACAAGTGATTCAAGCACAATTTACCCTCAGGAAACCAAAGGGGGAAAACAGTAATTAAATGTCAAGCACCAGAAATAAATATTTGCTGAAGTCAAGGAAAAGCAATTCCATGGTAACAAAATTTATTACATAAGAAGTCAATGAAGGCTTCAGCGATACCCTTGTTTGAAAAACAAAACCAAAACACACCAACAAAACTTTTCTCCTGACGTGAAGTCTCCAGATGAAGCAGAATTTTCTCGGAGTAATGCACTGATCAGACTACGCCAGGATCAAAATCTGATAAAAATAACATGGAGAAATGCATGTCTTGGTCTCACACTGGAGACAGATGAAGCAGACAGCTAATCACATGCCTTTTTCTCAGTGATTTCAGTTCTGCTGTTTCCCCAGAAGGATCACGATTCCAGCCAGAAGCGGCATCTATAAGCAAGATCATGAGACTGTAGGTAAGAGCTGGAAATACAAAACTCATGGAAGTAATCTCTCTGAGGATCTCCAAAAACACACACCCAGTATTTTAATCATAAGAAACCATAGAAGAAAAAACCTGACGTCTTCACTATCCTCTTATTCCCATAGCCTTGTCAGAGTATCCAAGCTGAACATGCCCGTGTAAACCTTTCAGCAACGGTAAAACTCCCAATTAAATTCCTGTTGTTTTCCAAAGCATATGAGTCTCCCACAGACTCCACTTTCTCATTTAACACATTTATTTCCCTTCTACAGATACCAGTTCTATCTAGAACGTGCTTAGTTATACCATATCCAGCAGTAGAGAGATTAAAACTTTCAAAACTAAAGCCAAAACCCAACCAGCAGAGAAACTTCAAATGAAAACATTTAGCCCATGACATAACCTGAAAAAAAAAAAGTAACACAGCACACTCTTGGAAGAACTCTTTTAGATCAAACCCATGGTAAACTGGGACTTCAGGAAATTTGTTCATGCTTGTGCATACTGTCCTTACCTTATTTATTTCAGAACCTGGAACTTTCAGCAAAATACCCACTTTTTCCAGTTGTGCTTTCTTCGGTTTTCTTCTCAAGGCTCTTGCTGCTCCGTATGTTTTTACTGTTACCTTTCAGACATGAGCACATTTATCACAATTTAAGGCTGATTCCCTCCCTCACTTTTTCCACCTACAACTTCAGGTTAAAGTTTTCACTGCTCCACTCTCCTGCCCCTGAGCACACACTTACAGAGGCCCAGATGCTTTAAAGACAGACAGACCATTTGTGCAATAGGATTAAAAAAAAGCACGAAACCAAGGCCAGCCCTCAGGCTCTTTTGAAATGTGTATTCTAAAATCCAGTGTTTTTAACAACAAAATTTATCACTTTCAAAAAAAAAAAAACCAACCACCAACAACCCATGGAAAAATATCAGAGACATTTGAATTCCAACGTTGCTATGCAGAGGAAATTTGCAGTGTTTTCCTATTATATTTCCAGTTACAGAAAACCTCCGTTTTAATTCCAAGCTAAGAACCCAAAACAAACTCAGACTGGTAATAAGCCTTTTTCTCTTAGCCAACAATATCTTAACCAAACTTTCCATTTCCTTTGTTTACAGAGTTCCTCCTAACTCCCATGTTACATTCAGCACAGATTCTGAAAGCACTGTTCATCTAGGAAATTACAGTTCAATGGAGTAGAAAAAAGTTCCAATTAGCAACAGCACTGTCACTGACCACAGGTTCCTGCACTTTCTTCTACACTGTAGGCACACAAGTGACAGAACTGATGTTGAAGACATATGGGTCCACAAACCCACCTCATTTTGGCCTGTTGTTTTTCTCCTCAAACACTTAAACTTTTTCCTTCTTCAGGAATGATGGAAAATAGTCTTTAAAAACCTTAACACAAAATAACAAGTGTTTGTTTAAAGCGTCAGAACAGCGAAGATGCCAACATGCAACGCCAAAATGCTAGAAGACAACAGGAGTTTGTTCTCAGAGAACATTCTGCAGTGAAGCCTCAACTGCCAATAAATCTCAGTCCTTATCTGAAGGAGCTGCCTTGGAGGCACAAGTGGATAACTGTCTCCATGCCCATCGATTCCTAGGGTTTGTATTGCTATGTTGTTGGGTGTTTAATTCAGCTGTACAGCTCAGCTATGCAAAGCAGCAGAAAAATTCAACACACATTCCAGATAAACAGCACAAACCCCAAATCTAAATCCAAACCAGTTTCTTTTTACAGAGTAGAGGGTACATATGGCATACTTTTATTCTTACCACCCCGAACAATAAACATGGCAAGATGCCTACCAGTGATCACTGGATGTGCTGGGGAACATCCTGCTCTCTCCCAGCCTGCAGGACTGCTACCCAGGGGAGGACCATTAACCACTGTTAAAGCTGTCTAACAGGGGTAAATCACATAGCATGGATGTGCTAGCCATGGTTCTTACACAGATGTCAAATCTGCCTATTTGTAAAGGCCACAAGCCATCAAAAAGTGAAATAAATTCCACAGAACTATTTGGCTGCAACAGACATACCAAATTTCAAGCATAAAACTAGCTGTTGGGAAGATTTTTATAATTGCCCAAATGCATCTGTTCTAGGTTTACTGTGAGAGATGGGAAGGCCTATTGCAGCCAGCAGTACCAGTGGAAAAATCTGAACTGTACATCTCAGACCTTTCCAACCTGCCCTAGCTTTGGTCTCCTGGTCTGCATGTCCAAACACTGGTGCCATGTTCAAAGACAACACTGCTTGTAAAACTTTCCCTCAAGTTTCTCCTCAGTGCAAGGAAGCACCACGTCTCGTGGGGGGAAGGGGAAGGGCAAGGGCAAGGGGCCCTACATCCCTGGCCTGGTCACACAACTAGGAGTCCTAAAAGCTTCAACAAAAATCTAAGTCATGACTGTGATCCTTTTAAGAGGCTATTGGCACAACATTTTTATGTCACCACCCACCTAAACTTAAAATACTCCAGTCAGACGTATAAAAAACAACTGAAGTTAATCAACTTCACGTGAAAGAGAAACAGGAAATAAGTCGTGGGTGTCCTGGGCAGACAGAGCTGCTTCAAGCTCTGAAACACTTCTCTGACACACTTCGACCCGCAGTATCCTATTTTGGAGCTATGGCACAAGGTACAGCCTAACTCTGAGTGAGAGAAGGATAAATGTGGTTATAAAAAGCAGACAGGATGAGACCTAAACAAGGGGACAGAGTACGCCGCCGCTGAATAAAGCTGAATTCTTGCACTTTGAATAGTTGAGGCTGGTAGATGTCAAAAATGAGATAGCAAACTTGATGGAATTAGCCTGCCATCGTGGCAGGCCCAACATTCTTCTGTTTCTAAAGGAAAGGCATGTTTTATTTCTTCCTATAAATCCTGAACGCTCTTTCGAATATTAGGCCTTTCCCTGCAGATAGGGGAGTAAGTGTTAAAAAGCGGAGCCGTCTCTAAATAAAAAGTTAAAAACTGAAGGAAATATCTTTGCCAAAATACAACAGCAACCTCTGAATTCTTTCTTTAATTTCATATCTGGCTTCTGTTTAATCAAAACAATCTCTTCCCCCTTTAAGAGCCACTTTGGCTTAGATCTCTAGAAAAACCCCAAGTGCAAGGCCGGAGCTGGAGCTGTTACTTGAAAAAAGTGCCATTTCGTGAAGACAGGGGCTGCACTGTCACCGCAGTATGGCATCCGTCATATTAAATGTAATTAATCTGTGAGGTAATAAAACTCTACATGCTGCTTTTTGCTCAGGAATTACGAGTCTTCATGCCAAGCCATACAGCTTTTTCAGCCTTTCACAAAGCAGCAACCCTGCAGCATGATTACCTCTTTGCTATAAGCAACAAACTAACATGGTTTATGGCTCTAACCAGAGCCTGTTTTCAAAGTGTTTTCCACAGAGGCACAGATTTCAGTAGAGGTAGTGGTGAGTGATGCTTAAAGTAGGATTAACAAGTAACTGCTCACTTACCAGAAGCAAAATGCAAGGCGTTATTTTAATTCCCTCCACATGGGTAATACTTGCACCCAGAGCAAGATGCTATGGTTGTGCCAAGGAGATCAGTTCCTCCCCATTTTTCACCAGTGTTTTGGTGGGCTGGAAGGGGGAACCTTCAGGAAGAAAGAGCAAGGCGCAGGGGTGGGCACTGCCAACACCCAGAAACAATTAGGATTTCATCAACACTTTTTGGCCTTCCTAAAATTTTAGGGCTTCACACCCAAGCTAATCTGAGAGTCGCAGAGTTCTCTAATTAAAGCCTAGGAAAAAGGGGAAGCATTACTATAGCATATACTTTTACCTTTTCACATTTTCAGATCTTTCTCATATGTGATTTTCATGCATAGTTTAGAGCTATGGGGAATAAACATTTCTTTCTTTGGAGACATTTCACCCTGAACAAAGTTCCCTGTATTTTAAGTGATACCAGTAAGAAATTTATCCTGGGACCTGCACCATACAAGCAACGAGCTTCAACATAGCTTCACTAAAGGTGAGAGGCTTTAGTGAAGTTCCCCGAAGCAGCTGCAGCCTGCCCCTGCTTTGTAAGCTGAAGGACCTGTAATTTATATGCAAACCGGTTCAATCCTTATGGGTGCACTCACTCTAGAATGTCAAAATACAACTTTTATAATAAGAACTCCAGCAGAGGAGCACTCAGCTGAGTTACACTGTGGCTTAAGGCTACAATAATCTTTTGCCTCAACAGGATCAGTAACCAAAGCTAAATATTAAACACTGTGCATGAAAAATAAGGGTCCGTTTCAGGAGACGTTTTAGCAGCCCCAGGCAATGTTTCAACGTGTTTGTATTCTGCTCTAGAGAAAATTTCTTGTTCTGTTTCAGTTTTGCTTTCTTTTGTTCCATTAACGGAGCAAAATTCCATGTGGATGTACTCTGCTCTTTCCTGAGGGAAGCAAATACATTTTTAATTAATTTAGCAAATTATACACATCGCTGAGGCAGAAATAACCTCTGTACTAATACCAAGTTCAGTAGCCCTTTCACAGCAGCTGTTAACACCTCCTCTCACTGCCAGAAACTTCCGGATGGCGACTTGGAACAGACTCTTTCCATTTTACAGCAAGATAAGCAGTTTTCATTCTTTCTCTGTTGGAATAAGATGACAGTATTTTAGCCCAGGGGGCATGGGGGGTGGGCAGCAGGCAACTATCAAAATTATGAAAAACTCTTAACCGAAAAACCAATGCATTCCTTTTCTAAAACCAAGGGAGAAAATTGGGTTGAATGAGAGCCCGTGGAATAAAAGAAAATGGATAAAATCATGGGAGAAAATCAGGGTGGAGAAGCAGCAAGAGCACGAGTACGCACCAGGAGGCAGGGGAATCAGTAAGAAGCTTATGATCCAGGGTGAAGAGATACAAGTCTATACAAATCACATCTCATAATTCAACTGCAGCTCCAGATGCAGAGGAATGAAAGACAAGAAGATATCAAAGTGGAAAGAGTAGAGGGGAGAGAGAGAGAGATCCACAGGTTGGTTTTTTTTTGCTTTAAACGTTGTACAGTTTATTAGAAAAACTTAAGTGACAGTCTGCAGCTAAAGACTTGTCAGCTGCAAAGTTCATCTGCTATGGCTCAGCTTTGCCCTTGTGTATTTTAGCATTTTTTAATTAAAATCTTACATAATTCTAAGTAATTTTTTGCTAATATGTTTCTGCTCTAACTTCAGACAATGACACACGGTCTTACTCAGCCTTCTAAAACAACCAGTGAGTTCCATAAAGTGTGTCCTGTCAAAAGGCCAAGGCCATAAAACTCATGATTCGCTTATATGATGTGAACAGAGCATCAGAAAATACACTGCAGGGAATAATCCTGCACTGGCAAGGAGACAGGCAAGATGACTTAACAGGCCTTTTCTATCAAATTCTGTGATGTTATCAGTGCAGCACTTGACCTTTTCTCATTAGTCACATCTGCTGCCACATAGGTAGTTTCAAGAGGTTTTGATGTTTTAAATATCCAAGGAGGCAAAAGATGGCTGTATCATTAGACCCCTTGCTGCAGGACAAACAGGTTCTCCCTCCATTCCATCCACGATTACCACATGAAAATTTCAAATTAAATCAGGGATCATCTACATCTCCACACCCTAGCATATAGGACCAGACTCACCTCTGAAAAGGGCTTCAAGAACCTGGGTCGAAGTCATTCCCCTGTCCCAATCAGCATGGAATTCTTGAGCTGAGGAGCCACGGCAAACCAAGGTGGTTAATGCTGTGCAAAGCAAAAGAGAACATGTCAGTGGAACACAGCACACGTTACAGGATGCCTCTCCTCCCCAGTCCATCGAATTATTGCACACACACAAGCCAGAAGAATAGCTTCTCAAGACCAGTAGTCCTGTACAGTCCTAACATCCGCAGGCAATTTCTCTACATTTAGACTTCTCGGTGGCTGTGTACCTCTGCTGTTGCCTGAACACCTGCAGGAAGTGAAAGACCAAATGGTTACTCGTGGGACAGTTCTCAAAAAGGCTCACCTGGATGTCTTGACTTCTCAGTTGCTTCTCTCACACCAAATCAGCAGAGAATGAAGCTTCCAAGGGGCCTGAAACACACACCAGAAATACCAAACAGTGAACAGCTGAACTGATTTGTTCCTGATAAAATTTGTTCAGGTGCAAGCATTTCACTGCTGAGATCACATTCACCTGCCTGTAGCACATAAGCCCAACAGAATGAAACATACCAGTCTGTTCCCTAGGATGGTACAAATGAAACAAAGAATAGTATTTGTCAAATCATCATCTTTAATAGTTCACCTACAGCCACAACGACTCACTTCTCCATTCTGTTTGGAATTGTCTCTGTCCATTAAGATAAATTTTCCCTGATAACCTCTATCATGGAATTATTTTGCCCTCACACTCCATGATTCAACTCTCCCACATCCTGAAAGGAAAACAGCTGTCTACACCCAAACTGCTTTACTGACCCAGCAGAACTACTGTAAGCAAGTCCGAAATTCTTGTTGCTGTTTTATTTGGAGACCTAGGGAAGACCATGGAGTAAAGCATCCTCAACTTGAGCCTTCAGGGGCCCAATATTGGTTCCTTCTAACCACAGCAATTTACAAAACATCTGACAAGTGCAGTTCTTGGTGGATCAGCTGCCTTGCCAAGTAAGCAAAGAGGAGATTAAATTAAATAATAGAACTCAAGCTATGAAATATCCTCCACTGTTCCAGGACCTTTTTGCTCACTGGTTGCAAGTGAAGGCAGAAAGATGATTCCCTCGCAGGCTGGGCTTTGAGGGTTGGGTATGCAGCTGGCAGGTACTCAGGCCTATATTTAAAAGCACAGTAAGGGTGGGGGACAACTGAGGTGAGTGGGAAGAGAGGGTTTCTGAGAAGAATGAGCTACTTAGGGCAACAAAATTACTTTGTAGTCTAGAAAGAGTGTTGGATTGGTTTTGGGTTTTTTTTTTTTCCCCTGGGGAAATGGAATGTAAGGGGCAAAGGATCAAGGAAGGGAAAGGTTATACAGTTCCTTCAAAGTAGTTAAAACAATAAAAACAAACAAACAAAAAATGCCAAAACCTTACAATATATGAAATCTAAAGGCAGGAAATCTTTTTCAAACCGAAGTTCTGATAGCTTCTCCTTCATCAGTGCATGGACAAGCTCCGTTACTGCAAGCATTAACGCAGAGGACAGGAGGAAAATGGGTTTCCCCCTTGGAAATTGTTTCTGCTTGGTATGCACCTGGGGCATGTCTACCACAGATTTATCAAGGGTCTAAAAGTAGTCTAACAGTTAACTAATTAGAACAAAAATGATTCTATATATAAAAGAGCATCCCTATCAGTCTTATGAGGCCTGATAATTAACATACTTGCTAGGGATTTAAGAGGGATGAGGCCAACTGAAAGTGAGGATAGTATTTCACTTCTCAATATATTCCAAGAGTAGGAATATTTTCCCTTTGTAACTGAAGTTCACTGTAGATGCCTTCTTACTTATGTGATATATTAAAAACCATATTTTATTTCCTGCCTTTATTAAAGATTACTCCTCTGACAATACCATTTTTTCACTCATTTAACCTCCTTTTTGGAAAGTTACTTGAAGTGCATTTTAAGTTTATTTAAAATATGGTTCAGTAGACATCGTTCTCATAACTGTTACTGTATTTCCCCAAGAGACAGAATAGGGGAATGTTAAACTTGATGTAGTATATTGTATTGTAAAATGAGCAGCACAATAATTAAGAAAGCCTTTCCATTGTAAGAGAATCTCAAAACGGTCTCAAAAGCACTGGAAGATTGCCAGAAACCCTTCTAGTGAACAAGGTCATCTTCAATAGAAAGTTGCCTAAAATTTACCAAATTAGTCATAAGCCCAAATCCTGCTTGTTTTAAACCAAATGAGAACTAAGAACTGGGAAAGAAACATTCCATCCAGGAGCAAAGAATCAGAACAGCTTTTAAAGATGAGAAATACATTACAGTTACCTGATTGCCAGGCAGCTCTGCATATACCAGTGGCCTTTAGTCCCACCTGTACCATCCCTTGGGACCATTTGCTTCACTGCCCTTCCTCTGATTCTGCATCTGTAAATCACAGCACTGAATTACTTTACTTCCCTGACAGGGTGTTGTTAAGATTCATTAGTCAGTCTCTGGGAAGTATAGGAAAGATAAAAAGTATTATAACAGCACCAGTTGGCATCTGAGAAATGCAGAGATCCTTGTTATCAAGAAAGGTAAGAGATCCTTGTTATCACCAACCCAAGAGTCAGAGCAGTAATATAAAAACCAAGTTGGAATGTCAAGGAAAAGAGTGAGCAAGACCAGAGGAGGGAAACCCTGCAAAGGATCGATTTTTAGTTTACAGAGACTCTGGATATTGGCTTGCATTCTCATTAAAACTGGAAGAATCAGAAGTTCTGCCAGATACATAATGCAATATGAAAAGCACTTTAAAATAGAAGTCTTCCACAAAATGCATTTTCCAAACCCCTTATTATGCTCTTCTCACTTACTCATTACAGCACACTGCTCCACTTGATTATAAAAATGTACTCTCACTGGTTTTCTTTCTACCTTTCTTAGTCTGGCCATCACAATTCATTCTCATCTATCTCTTGTATTACTGTGCCCCATATCAAGATTAAATCCAGATGAGATTTCCTGCCAAAACAGAAAATAAATTCCTTTGTGCATTGGACCCATCTGCCCAGAGATGTAATGGGATTGAAAACAATAATCCTGTAATTTCTCTATTCCTCTAGAAAATACACTCCCTTCCCTTCAAGGATGTTGCTTCCATCTTCAAACTGGAGTTCAAAGGATGGGAATTTCACACTCGATTCACCAAAGCTCCAGCACTTGATAGGGGGATGATCTCAAGGACGACTGAGGGGCAGTTTCCCGTGACAGTAAGCTCAAAGACAAGTTTTGGCTGTGGGACAGGGGCGAGAAAAGGACTGCAACAACACAATAGTTCTCTTTCAGCAACCCTAAGGCAGAGGAACTGGGACATCCACACAGGACAGCAAAGTTTGCAAGTTCAGGGTCAGTCTTGCTGCTTTCATGTTTTCCTCAATTCTCCAACCTGCTGTTAAACCACCTTATTTTCATATCAGCAACATTTCTTGCTTGTGCCAATATGGTGAATGATTTTGAAGAGTGAATTCCAGCCAACCAAGAAGAGTATAGGAACTCATCATATACGGCTCAGATACGTAGGCGTGCACACAAACCTGCACACAAACCAACCTGTCCCACACAGGCAAATGACATCTTTTTCTTTCTTTCCCCAAGTACGTCAGGATCAAAGAAGAGAACAGTCAAGAATCATCATCATCATCATCCATTTTTTCACTGCAGCCTCGGTCTAATTTAATGAAACACTCTCAGGTTGCATATCCTCTTAGTAATTAGCAGGGAGGAGGATGCATTTCAGGATAACGAAGAAAAGGAGAGCTAGAAATCCTTCTCATAAAAATCAGCCAGTGCATTTGGATGTTTTGCCACCTTATCGAGGGTTATGGGTATTTTATGTAAATAAATGAAAAAGCTGTAGGAAAATTCTGAGAAACTTGTCCCAGAAATTCTCTAAACAAGGCTAATACCGTAAGAAGAAAACAGCTGGCCTTTATGGCTATGCATACAGCCTTCTAGCAGCAAATAGGGACTGGTAAATGAAAAGCACCTTTTGCACAACTTGATGGTTAAGAACTTCCAAGGGGGGCCCATTCATTTTTTCTACTAGTGTAAGAGTACATGGAAAAATAAAGTGAGTGCTCCTATTTGCATATAGATGTGAATTTTACTCAAGCACACTTTAAATCCACTTAAAATATATAACATTTATTGTATACTGATGATTCATGAAAGAAAATTTAGTGCACTACTAAAGTCAGATTTTTATTAACATATATATTGTTATAGGGTATGATTATAAATAGGATCAGAGGCCACACTGGTTGGGTTAATGAGCCCAGCTTCACTAAATTAACACAGCTTATTTCCCAACACAGCTCTTCTCATTCAGAAGAGTAATTCCACCTCCTAAGCAAACCAATAGCACTCACTAGAAGTCCCTTCAGTGCCAGCTTTAAAGCAAATCCATACAGTGACAGTACAGCACAAACCAACTTAACTGAGGGAAAACACGGGCTCACTTGTACACTTAGATGTAGTAGATGCAGCTACAGGCGTGTTCTGGTGCTTTCCCAACAGCGTCTCTGTGGCAGAAGTAAAGAATGAGCTATGATCTTCAAGAAGACGACATGGCCAACATGACCAAGCAACAGCCCTCCAGCATTAGCTCTGGAAGCACAATTACCCCAAAGGAGCAAAAATCTGGAATTCATAAAAAGCATTAGCTACCAAATATGTGACCACAGAAACTGCCAACACCAACTATTTGACCACAGAATCCAGGATACTTTAACCACAGCCGTTCCCAATTTAAAGCCAGAAATATTAATGTAATACATCTAAAATAGTCCCATATATCACATGGCAAATCCCAGCAAGGGAAGGACAGCCTCGCTCGCCTTCTCCACCCCCCGGGAGCGGGTGGGCTGGGCAAGGTGCTGGCTGCCAGCGCCTTCCCGGGGACTGGCAGCACGGGATGTCTCGCCGGGGCTGAGCTCCGGCCAGCTGGCAGGAACTTCAGCCCACTTTCCGCTTCCCTCGCTTCTGAGTTCCTTTAGCTTTTTAGGAAATTATTCTGAAGCCCTTCCCTCCACGAAGATCAGTCCTTGGCAGTCAGGGAAAGGAAAAAACTAACAAAAAAAGAAAAGGAGAAGAAAATAAAAATCCGAAGGAATACTCTTATGACATGGCATTTTTAAACGTTTACTGTAAGAGATTGAGAAATCTGCCTTCACAAGCAGACATCAGATGTCAAAATCTTTTTCATTTTATATAACAGTGAAGGTGGTGGCACAAACCTATTTCCTTTTAAAATCCATAAAGCAGCAGATTTAGGCCAGTTATCTCATTGTTCATGTACATAAACGCATCTTTTAATAAAACAGAAACAAACCACCTTCACTGGGCCAACCCAGAAAAGCCTGATCACCTATTCATTTCCCACTCCCTCCACTGCTTTCCTCTCCTAGATACACACCAGAGGCCAGAGTCAGGAGTGCAACAGGTTAAATGTGTGCCATACAGACATTAAGGATAAAAACCAGGGAGGAACTGTGAGCATTCTACTGCTGGGCTACTCTGGGAACAAAATTCAGCTGTTTGGCTTCCAAAGGGCACTTGCTAGAGGTGCTCTGATGCATCTTACTGATCAGAGAATAACCCAGGAAGGAATTGCCACCAGGCTGTCAGGACAGTCCCACCACCCCTGTTGTCCCATGCTGGGAGAACTGCACTCCCCAACTTTCCTGCTGGGCTGCAGCATTAGCATGCATTGGCAGAAGCAGATGAAACACATAGTCAGCACTATCAGCATGGCCCAGCTTCAATCCCAGGTTAAAATCCATTCATTCTGGTGTATGAACCTCTGCACCTGACTCCAGGCAAAACGGGTGTTTTCATTTTAGCAAAGCAAGTCTTGCTGCACAGCAGCTGTAGAGAAATTATTCAAGCAGATAAAATCCAGGAGGCGAGAGATGAGCTTTACTGATCACAGTTCAATATTTATGAATAATGCTAGCCTTGTCTCCATCACCCTGTAGCAAGTTAGTTTCCCCAAAATACCTATCTGCCCATGCCGTTTGCATCTGTAAGGACGACTGCAAAACCAGCACCCGGCAACTTCCCAATGCACTGGCAGGAGCTGGCTTTGACATTCTGCTGATTTCCAGGTATGCAGCAAGCTAGTTGCCTTCATATTCCTGTCTTGAAGGGCAAAACATCAAGCAACTAACACATTTAAGATGTGTCAGTTGAAACACACCATTAGGATGCTGGCACTCAAGTACCTCCCTTTACTGGCCGCCACCATTAAAATGAACAAACAAGTACTCAGTTTTGAAGGCAGTCCCGTGGAAAACTGGAAATACAGAATCACTGTTGATGGTGCTTTTTATGTTGACTGCAGGGAGGAGATGCATACTGATTGTTTAGCTGTGCATCAGTAGCAAATGAGTAGTTTATTCATGTAACACGCTTCCTTTTTTCCCTTGTCAGTGACCTCACCTGAGCATCACGGGACACTGTGGAAAGGTGCCTGACAGGCATATGCTGAAGCAGTTGAGATTTGGAGGAGGTTTTAGTTCATTCAGGCAGAGGCAACACAGGAATCTGAAGAGAAATACAGTTTGGTTTCTCACATGGGGCACAAGAGACATGTTATTTCCAACAGGGCCTGGTAAGAATGGGGAATGGATTAAAGCTGAAGGAGGGAAGGTTTAGATGAGATATTAGGGGGAACTTTTTTACAGAGAGAGTGGTGAGGGGCTGGAACAGGCTACCCAGAGAGGTGGTGGATGCCCCATCCCTGGGGGTGTTCAAGACCAGGTTGGATGGGGCCCTGGGCAACCTTGTGTAGATCCAGGACTGGAGATTGGTGGCCCTGCCTGTGGCAGGGGTTGGAATTCTATGATCCCTGGGTTCCCTTCTGTGATTCTATAGGGTAGTAACACAGAACTGTGTGCTGCCAGTGTAAGGCTGCAGAGATAAGCTGATACCAATTGGCTCTGGTAAAGGACCAGACACCACAACTGGGAACAAAACACTCCAGTACACACTATTACACAACTCAGAGTTAACCCTTGACCAAGGCACGTGGAATTTGCTGTGCAGAATAAGCTGGTTTCTAGAAGAGGGATTGTCCTCTGTCATTATAGATGTTATTAAAAATCCAAAATTCTAAGAAAGGCAAATGAGGTAAAACAGCATGCAGATTTCAAAGTCAGAATTACAAAAAAATGTGCTGTAACCAACATCATCAACTGCAAAAGTGCTCAGAATTTGGGGAAAAGATGCCAACCCCCTGAAGAGTTTCACCATTTGGCTACAGTGTTAGTGAGGGCCAGTTTAACATGTATGGAGTTGATAAATGGGACAATAACCAGCGTTACCTGAAAACAATTATTCAGAGAAGATGGGATCTCAGAGAAAGATTAACAAACTATCAGTTAAAAAAATGCAGGCCATTTTTCCTTTTTATATTGGAAACAAGTGTAGACAGTGTAAAAAATTATCTTTTTTCCTCTAAGAGACATCACAAGCATACAAGACGAATGGGTAAAGACTTAGGATTTCAGTTAAGCAAGAGCATATGTATCAGTCAAGAAGAAATTGAAAGATGTAATGTGTAGCCATCTCAAACACAGATGTAGCAAAAGAAAAGTGCTACCTCTCATCAACAGGACAAACTTCCTGGAAAATAAGGAGAGCAAAGTAATTCAGGAAAAAGGTGGGTACTTTTGCAAGGACTCAGGGAATCCTTGGAGTGATCCTGATCTTAAGAAAAAGGTAGGCACATTCTTCTGAGAATCCCACAGGGAGAAGAAGCCCCAACACAATGGGCATGTTTGCAGGTCATCGCTCACAGAAAAACAGGGATTTTGTCTCAAGAATGATACAGAAGAATCAAATAAAAATGTACCAGCATCGATGTTTCCTAACATGAAACCACCTTCAAGATAAGGCTGATGCACAGTTATTCTATAAAATTAACACATCTGCAAGTTTTGATTGCAAAAATTGAAACTTGTCATCATATCCTCAGGAGAAACTGTTTTCCAGACTGCCACCTGGGTTCTGTACAGCTTCCACAATGACAGTTACAAAGGGAAATTATCTCTACGCAGAACACATTTGTGATTACCACTATACCCACCCCAGACAGTCAAGGAAGAGATATATACATTCCTCAAAGCAGCAAAATGCGTAGGGACTTTTTTCCCCCTTCTCTAGCAAGAGTGAGACTTGCATTTTGGAGGAAAGGCTGAGTCCTTGTAGACTCTACTAGCCACACAGCAACATTTTCTACACTGCAAATAAAGGTATCACAGTTTGTCTTTAAGTTCTGCTCTTTGTGGAGTACTCACAGCCAGGGAGCTAAGCATGCTTGCACTAACATACCAGAAAATAATATATAGCTCAGCTGTTGTAACGGAGGAGTTGACATTCTCTGGTACCTCTGAAACACAGCAGTTCTTCTAACAAACAAAGGTTAATAAAAGCAAAACGCTTTCAAATATAAAGACTTCAGATTTACTGTCTCCGTGCTGTGTGCCAGCAACTTTCCTGTGCAGTCCTGTAAGTATAAAATAACAATTTGCAGTTGCACCTTCTCAGATGATGAGGCAAAGGATCATGGCAAGGATGTTCAAGCAACTTGTGCTGAAAACAGAGACTCTACTTAATTGGCAAAGGATGAGCAAAACCTTTCGGACGGAGTCGTCCAAACAAAAACTCTCAGCTTTTAAAACAATAGGACAATGTAATAGCTTTTCCTCTCACAGCATTCCTATTAATAAAAAACAAAACCAAAAACCAACAACCAAACCAAAAACTTGATTGCTGTTACTGAATAATAATTAATCCCAGAATCCCAACTGATGAGAGCGCCAGAATTGCTTGAACTTTTCCTATCCAAAATTAACTGCGGAACAAGCAGTGCTGAAGTCCAGTTGTCCAGGTTTGGGGTTTGTTTTTTATTGTTAGAACATACTGAAAGTATTGTTTAATTCTCCCACTTTCTAAATAGCTGGCTAAAGCAATGGAAATCCCGTCATGTTTATCTGTTCCTGGATCCTTGCTATTAGTCCCTGTAAATGCAAACCAGCATTATCACGTTCTAAACACCTAGGCAAAGCATCAGCATCCCAAGAAACCAACACACAGGCTACAGTCTGCTGTGGAAAAAAACCTGTAATAGAAAAGGCATGTTCCTTTTTTTATATTTGTTTTTTTCCAGTTATTCACTTTTAACAAAGAGTCCTATGGAAAAGCCATTTTTGAATACCAACTTGGGGCAGGGGGAGTGACATTGCTGAGCTGACATTTGGTGTCCACACAGCTGGAGAGAAGCAGCATCCACCTGTGCACAGTCAAAAACTGAAAAGCATATGTGTTTCCGTATTTTTATGTTCTGAAGGGGAGGTCAAGGAGAGGTGGGGCTTAGAATGAGAGTACATTTAAGGAACCAAAGCATGGAAGAGCAGTGGGTTTAGAATAGGAATATTTCTTTTTGAAGACAGAGACAATTCCCCAAGACTGCCTACTGCATGGATTTGGGCTAAGGAGTGGTTTCTGCAAGGTGTTAAAGTGTTCTGGCTTGGTTCCAACAAACCACTTAATCAGGTACTTAACTTTAACTACATCCACAGTCCTGGAGGACATCAATTAAGCTGATTTTAAATACTACTTGAAAATGCTTCAAGTCAACAAGCTTGTAACTCCAGTTGCATTGGAGGGAAGCAGCAGCCTTTCAAGTCTCCTGTTACTTGACAGGTAAAAGCAAAAGCTGTTCAGAGTTAGAGCTAGAGCTGACAGAAGTTTAATTTGAAAACTGCCTTCAACCACCAAGTTTCTAGAGAGTTTTGTATTTCACATTAAGATTAAGAATTCCAAAAACTTTGGTCCCCACTGTTCTCCTGTATTAAGCACAACAGGAAAAAACATTAGATCCCACTCACTCTTCCCCCCTCCTCCTTCCTCTAGCCTCCATTCCCCCCTCCCCTTTTTTTTTTTCCATTCTATAATTCTGGTTTTTATTCATCAGGTTTGAAAAATTACAAAGCAGTAAGAACAGAAAAATAATGGGACAAAGCTCTGTTAATGCTGTCATAGGAAAGAGGAGAAAATTAAAAGTGAGGAAAGCATTCAAATGTCTACACCACAGTATTTAAAGGTCTGAAATTAAAAAAAAAAAAAGTACCTGTAACCTAAAATGAAATGGTTTTGCTTTAGGTGTAAGCTTGTGAGAGATTGCAATTTCCTGATATTTGAAGCTGTCCTTGTAATCAAAGTTATCACTAGTTTCAAATAAAATAGCACTCTGAAATACCAAAGGTGGAGGATAAACATAAGTAGCACAAGAACCACAGATACAAGTGCAATGAGGGAGCCAAGTTTATTTCTCAGCCCAAGTAATTCTGCTTCCTGCTAACCAGTGCCCCTTTCCCCTAACTCTGTGCTTTGTATTGCTATGAGACAGCTGGCACAGAAACCACCCTCTAAAAGTCCACATCTTGGCTCTTCAACTGCTGTTGCTGCATCTGGATGGGGGGATCCATCCCACCACCCACTTGGGGCACACCCCACATCAGCCAGTGCTCTGGGAGGAAGAGTCCTCAGAGTCTCCTAAACATGTTCCCCTAAACAGGAAGCAGGCCCTGCAGTGGGGTTCCTGCAGCAGGCCAAAGGTCTGCTCCATCGGCAGGTGAATTTTGAACCATGTCATTAACAACTCAGACTCTAACAAAAGACAATGAGTCAAGTTGGAGCTCAGCTGGAGCTCCACAATTTAAGGGCTTCACCTCTCACAAGCAGAGCAGGAGAAGAAAAATGTCTTTTTACCACATTCTATTTCTCAGTTTCCACTTCCAGGTACTTCTCTTCCCCATGAGTTGTGGGCTATCATGGCTGCTTTCACATAGGGGGATGCTAGTTCCATACTACATCCTGGAGAATTCTGCGTGGCTTTTGGCCCTGCAAGCAGAGTCATGAATAAAAAGCCATGGCACCTAGGCAGAGAGTGATGGCACTCACATCACAGATCACTTTCTACATTACAATGAAAGTGGAACACCTAACTCCAGTGCTTCCACCGCCACAAACCACTCCAGATGGACAAGTCCAGCAGAAGGCGGTGTGCGACATCACAACCCTGAAGCACAGCAGCTCTATTTATCAATGCGGATTCAACCTTCCCCCTTGAGAAGCCCCAGAGCTTCTGATGTGGGACACAGAAGCCACCAGAATCACTTCCTATAACACAGACCTGTCCTTCCTCCAACCCCTCCCAGTATTTCTGGCAGTGTCAGCATTGCTTTGGAATTTGAGAAAGCCTCTGCGCATCTGTGGTAAAAGCACCTGGATTCAGCCTTACACATACAAAAAAGGTACAAATCTGTCTGAATAATATTATGAAGCACATATGAACCACAATGAACAGACAGTATTTCATCAGAAAAGCATGAAAAAGCAAGATGTTCTTTTAATGCAAACAGCAATGATTAACCTAAAGCTAAATAACTTGGGCACAGCACCGAATAGCATAGCTTTATACACTTGGGATAGCGGAATCTTTTTCACCTAGACTTGGCTTCTTGGCATGTACAACCAGAGGCTGCATAAACTTTCCAGAAGCAACAGGAAAACTCAAGAGTTGCTTCTTCCTAAGCTACCTAGTTACTGGAGAAACTCTGCGTCAGAAGCAAGAGCTACAGCAGTTTTAGGGTCCTGTGTAAAGCAAAAACATTTTCTATCCCCTATCAGCATATCAGCATATTGCCTGCAAATGTTTTCCACTCAAGGCATTCTTTCAAGAAAGATTTTGAGTAGACAGACCCAGCCACGTAGTATGGCAGAAAGGGCTTCAAAAGCAAAGATAAATTAAGTTTATGTACTTTCCACTACTTTGAAACCCTTTTTTTGAAGCCTATTCTTAATTACAGGCACACCACTTCCACATACTGCTGCCAAGTTTTGAGATGACAACCTCAAATGACTACAAACCTTTGCTTCAGTGTTTTGCATATCTTGTTAATACCGGCCCTAATGTAAAGTTACTACCTGTTCTTACTATCTTAAAAGCCCATTAAAAATCCAACCTTCCTAGTCGTGGATGAAAAATTAACACTGTAATGTGACTGCCAACTGAATGCGTTAAATCAAACTAGGGAAGACAAGGGAGACACACAGACACACTAGTAAGAGAAACAATCTAATTTTAAGGCAGCCCTCTGATTTCTGTGACAAAATCTTTTCGGTTTTTTTTTTTAAACTGTACAGATTTACAGCTCTGAGCTGCATCAATGGAGAAATTACAAAAGGAGCTGGTATAAAATTCTAGCATTACATTTACAGTCCTGCCAGCTCTTTTTAAATCACTGATTACATAAAACCATTTATACTGGTGCAGTGTATCAAAGCACATGAGAATGCAACAATCACACTTCCTTGTATAATTTAAGTCTAAGCTTATTTCTGATTTTCTAGTAGCCAGCTATGAATTTTGATTGTTTCCTCCAGTCCTAAATCATTTACTACTATGCTTGTCTCTTTATTTGGTTGGGTTTGGTTTTCCAAAATCTTCTCAATACTGGTTTCAACACAAGCAGCTGATAAAGAACCAAGTTCCAGGGGCAAAAAAATGAGGATAACAACTAGCCTTGGCTATTTTTCACAACTGCTTTGTACATGAATTCTTGCCTCTGCACCTTACCACCTTATTTTCTGTTTGACTCCATTAACAAAACCCATCCTGTGTGCAATTGAAGTAGCTGAATTTTTTCCCTATCCAGTCACAGAGAAGCTGAAGGAGTGTGCTTTGGACTTTCAGTACTTGCCACCATCGCTTGCAGATCTACACAGCCATGATGCATGTGCACTTCAGGCACCACAGAAGTACTGAAGCTCTTCAAGAGTACCTTTCATCCATCCGTAAAGCCCCAGATGTTGTTATCTAAGTTGCAAAATGTTATGATTGCCATGGTAAAAGCAATACTTCTCCTATTTATGACCACATAAACCTCAGCCATTTCACAGCAGAACAGTCAAACAGCAGTACAAAGATCTAGATTATTGTACTGCTTTGTTTTTTGACACTCACTGAGGAATGTCATCCCTTCTGTCACTGCTTGGTGTTTAATCAATGTTGTGAAATTAAAAAGCAAGGCTAGAGAAGAAAAGCAAGGGCTAGGAATTTTTTCTGGAATATTGCCCTTTTTTTGTTTTAATCATTTATATGTTTAATCTCCTCCTGTCTGGAAGAAAGGATTTATAGCTCTCAAAAATATGCTACGTCCCAGCCATGCTACCTGCTCATTAGCTCACTAAACCCAAGCTCCCCAACCTGGGGACTGTTCCCAGCACCAGGCTGGCAGGGTTGGGAAGGAAAAAGACCTCTCACTTCCCAGCCTGGGGGCTGGTGGCAATGCAGCAGCCAGCACCGCAGTCCCAATGGCTGCAGTCCCCACTGCTTCCCACCAAGAGAGCTGTGGAGCAGGCAGAAAACACCCAACATCAAGGGTTTGCCAGTGCAATCCTGGCTCCTCCCTGTGTGACACTGCTCTGGCCCCCCTGGTTGTCGTGAACAACCGTTGTGGGTAATCCCCACAATGATGTATCGGTGCATGCAGAGGGTTACTGAACCCGCGTACCCATCAGGGAGCATCTCCTAGCTAGCACTGTTTAAGACAGGCCACAGTCAACATCTTTCAAGCCTGAGTAAGTACATTTATATGAACCCATACACAGAAAAAGCTTAAAAGGATGTATCCTGCAACAAAACAGAAGCAACTGCTGCACTTGCCCCTATGCTTTCCTATCAGACATGTATTAAACTATCCAATATCTTCTTCCAAATACCGTGTCTCCACAAGAAACATGAAGTTCATACTCTCCCATGAAACTCACCATTATGTTTCTTGAATGATCCACTTACACCAACCAACCACATTTACAATTCATTCCCTGTATTCATTTCTTGTTCGGTCAGATTGTTCTACCAGCTGAGGGCTTGACTTGGTTAAGTGATCCATACTTATTTAGGATGCAAAAGCCGCTCCTCTACCATAAATTAAAACAACTGCCAAGATTACTGCTGACACTATCAGCTCTTCATCAGAATGTACAAGTCGCCCTGCTTAATTTCTCTCACTATGCCAGAGTGAGAGTTTTGGTAACAGTGTGTTGAGCAGTCCAATCCCCAGCTGTAAGAGCTGCACCAAAGACGTACCCATTCCCCTAACCCTTGCACAGGGAAGTCAGGCACAGCACCTCCAGAAAGCTCATTACCTAGGCTCAGGAGACCGTCAGTTCCAAATCCTGGGCAACACGCTAATAAAATACGACCTATGCTGCAACAGCTTTCCAAAGGCTCTTAAATCCACCCTCCTCCCCATAACGGCCTGAGAAAGGCTAGTGCACAGCACAAATAAACATCAGTCAACTCTGGAATGACTGCCACGGAGCGCTCTGCATGGCGGGCGTATTTTCTGTGTTGCTTGCAAAGCAGCAGGCATCTCCCTTTGTTGCCGAGGCAGATTGTTCCCAATCCCTCAGCACGCCTCTCACAGCCACTTGCTCCAGAAACTTAAAAGGAAAACAAGCACGCCCTTAATTTGAAAAATGCCTTGCAGACTTTGTAGCAGAAGGGGTTGGGGTAGGTTGGAGGGGGTAAAAGAAACTGCTCCGCGGTGTTATTGAGCCCATGTGTGACCGGCTAAACGAAACCTTCAGGCAACGCTGTCACAAGTTATTTTCACTTCTTGCAATTTGCACAACCAAGTGGGTGGCCATACGTCTACCCCTTCTCCTTGTTTTTCAACAAGTGAAACGAGGAGAATTTTAATGTTTTTAATAGTTTAGCTCATGGCAGTTATGCCTTTACTGTTTTCAGATTGACTATGTGCAACTGAACAAGCTTCCTCATTAAACTAAAACGCAAAAGCAGATGATGCATGCTGATGAGGCTCCTTGTAGTAGAGGATTACTTCTACGTATCAGGCTGTGTTTTTCTTTCATTCTGCTAAGGAAAAGTTCATGCACTGTCTTACACTCTGGTTCACTCATGATACGTGTAAGTGCAGAGCCAGAACACCAGCCTTTGTCTAAGATACTCAAGCGAAAATAAACAGAATCTGAACTAACTTGACAGTAAAAATAATAAGCAAGTCTCATTCCTCTTTCCTTTCCACACTCCAGCAAAAGCCAAGAACGAGATAGACATAAATAGGGTCGCCCCCTGCCCCCCATACTTGAAGCATAGTACAGGACAAGGTTACGGCTGTCCTCACAGTCTGCACAGACTAGGTAGAAAGGTTACCCAACAAAAGTCTCGGTCTTGATGGCATACACAGTGATGAGACTGTACTCCAAGTAGGAGATTTGGGGGAAAAATGCCTCAGGGACACATAAAAGAGCTTCATGCCTCCAGACTGTCTCAGTTCAGTCTGTTAAAATGGGCTTTTCCTTCTTCCTGCTGATTAACACTATCTTTTTCATTTGTGAGCACATCCGAAGTGCAGAAGCAAGGATTCAGCTTGGCAATCAAGCTCTCCCTGAGAAGCAGGAATGGACCTTTATAATATTATGATTTCACTGCTTTGCTCATCTTCTCTGCTTTAAGCTACTCAGCATTTCTAAGTGAGTAGAGGACACCATTTCTTCCTCATTCCAAAGCAGCTAGCCTACACAAAAAAAAAAAAACAGTTGTTTGAGAGTAAAGCAATAAATTCATATGCATTTTTTAATATCTGCTATAAAGCATTTCCAACAAAGGGAAGTGGAGAGAGAGTTCTTTCAACCAGCTCAGCATATCTATGAGATATTAAATTGGAGTTCTGGTAAAACAATCACTTACTCTATTCCCCATTTAAGTAAAAGCTAGTCAAGCTGTACTTTGGGATACGTACTGAGAATACCATTCTTCAGCAAGGGGTCAATTCATGCAACACAGTTCAGTCCCAGCATATTAGAAAGGTTTTGGATTGTAGTGTTGCTCCCAGGGAGACTGCCTTCTGGAAATGGATATTCCAGCATGGCAATTGTTTTACCTCAAAATGCGCAGATTCTTTACTGAGTGAGCAATAAATATATATACATGTGTCAGGGAACAAAGAAGAAAGTTGGGTTGTTTGCTTCTCTTTGTCTATCCTGATTCTACATTTTCCATCCATTTATGCAAGTTCAAGGCTCTTTTCATGGTTCTCAGTTCCATCTCCTTTCAAGTTCTTCACTGAGGCAATGCCTCTCATCTTCTCTCCAGAATGCAACTCCCACTCCATGTACCCATCCTGCACAGGATTTCTTTTTGTGTCCTAGTTCCTTACCTTGACATGGTGTCTTCCACTCCCTACACACCCTGCATTTAATCTTAATTTTCCCAATGCTAACCCATTCCATCATCTCTACCCATAACTGAATTTCCTAAACCATTCCAAGCCCAGTAGTCAACTGCAGTTACAGTGATTATTTTTTCCCAGCACAGACATTGTTTTCCAACATTTCCCACTATTTAAAACAGACCTTCAAGATCAAGTCCAATCATCAGCCCTACACCACCGTAGCCACTGAAAACACATAGCTGTTCTCTGAAAGTCATTACCAGTTAAAACATCTTTAGCCTGCAATGCAAAAATCAAGTCACACAATTTTACCCACTTCTAATTGCTATCACCTTCTCTTAATTTGCCATCAGCTGCTTCAACATATTTTGAGGGGTGGCCAGCAGGGACAGGGAGGTGATTGTCCCTCTCTACTCTGCCCTTGTGAGGCCCCAGCTGGAGTCCTGTGTCCAGAGCTGGGGCCCCAATACAAGAAAGATTTAGAACTGTTGGAGAGGGTTCAGAGGAGCCACAAAGCTGATTAGAGGGCTGGAGCACCTCCCCTATGAAGAGAGGCTGAAGGAGCTGGGCTTGTTCAGCCTAGAGAAGGCTGCAGGGGGACCTCATTGCAGCCTTCCAGTCCCTGAAGGGAGCAGAGAAACAGGAGGGGAATCAGCTTTTTAAAAGGGCAGATAATGGCAGGACAAGGGGGAATGGATTGAAGCTAAAGGAGGGAAGGTTTAGATGAGATATTAGGGGGAAGTTCTTTGCAGAGAGAGTGGTGAGGGGCTGGAACAGGCTGCTCAGAGAGGTGGTGGATGCCCCATCCCTGGAGGTGTTCAAGGCCAGGTTGGATGGGGCCCTGGGCAACCTTGTGTAGATCCAGGCCTGGAGGTTGGTGGCACTGCCTGTGGCAGGGGGCTTGGAACTCTGTGATCCTTGGGGTCCCTTCCAACCCAGACCATTCTATGATGCTACGATTCTGTTTTTGAACTAACATCACTGCCTGCATTGGAGAGAAGAAAACGTATTTGCATACAGGTGTATGCATATAATTATACGTATGTGTTCAACAAGGTAAAAAACAAACTCAATGTCACCAATAATTCTAAAACTAAAGATGCCAAAAATCAGTTTGTCATTCACTTCCTAGCCAAACTCCTGATCCACAAGTTGGACTTGAGAGTTGCTCAAGTAGAAAAGCTGAGACACGAGAGTCAGTTTCACTGTACATCCAGCTATCAGAGAAAAGAAATTAATTCATTTTCATAATAGGCTAGACAGCGATGAATAAGACACCCTCATTTTTTTCACCCACAAACCTCAAGTTCAGGGATAATCAGGCAGTCCTTTGTGTTCAGTAACTATAGCTGATTCTCTTCTAGCTCTTCGCAACACTGAAGTTCAACAGCAACACTTGGAGGAAACTCAAAACTGTAGTGAAGGGAGTAAGACAGGGCTACCAAGCCTACCAGGAGAACAGATTCTTTATTCTTAAGAGGCTGAGATAGCATTATGTACTAATACCATCACAGAGTAAATATCAACAAGGGCAGAAAACTGCTGAAGCCAAACGCCAACGCTGATGCAAAAGCAAATGCAGACAGGCCATGAACACATTTCATGGCTGGAAAGGAGATGACACCACTGAGAACAGCCTACTGATGGGGAACCATGCCTGCTATGGGCTCCATCACCTCCCCAAGGGCAAAACCTCTTGCCGCCTGCTCCTTAGCCCCCATCCTTACTTCACCTACATAACCCCCTGGCATGCATCCCTGCTCCTGCTCTGACAGTGCAATGCATTTTTCATCCAAATAAAGAGGAGCACGTGGCAAGGTCTTGTCACAGCCTGCCCTCGGGGCACACAGCAGCACCCAGACTACTGGACACATGCTGCTCACCCAGAGCCACCCACAGTCAGAACAGAAGCACTCTCATATCTGCAGGGATTTCCCAAAGGAAATCACACTTCTTACGCCATAGGGCAGGACCTGATGAGCCAAAAGGGCGTCTTCCCATCCTCCAAATGCTCTGCATTTTGTCAAATCTCTCCTCTATTTTACCTTTCCATTTAAAGTAAGAAAAACATGCCAATATTCAGGAACATTCTCTAGTTGAAATACAACTTGGAAAAGCTCATGAAGGAGAATGATTGATGTTTCTGAACAATCACCTTGAAATTTTACAAGCTCAGTTTGGATATTAGTGAGACCAGGTGTGTTTCCTATTCTGAAGCATTTTAAGTGGGCAAGTTTTACTACTACTAATAAAGTCAGTGCTTAGAATTACCTTTATATGATTCTCTAATACATCTGATTTCAAAAATGCCCAGAGAATTTTCCTGACTCCTTGGTATAGCTGGAATCAATTCAATTCTTAAACTTGAAACCTCAGCTGATCTTATTTTATGAAGACATCAGAAGTTTGGTATTTGTGCTTAGTTTGTATTTGGTTACTACCAGTAACAAAATGAAGCAGTTGCTGATACCCTCTGAAGTATCATGGCTACCATTACTTTAAATTAGGATTATACTTTTTGAAATCCACCTCTATTACTGAGATGTATGAAGTACGCCCATTTGGGGATAATAATTCTTTATGGAGCTTAATTCTTCAAGTAAAATTTGTATTTTACTGTTTCATTTATTTTAAAATTTGATCCTGCTTTCTAAGAGAGTGTCACAAGAACAGGTAAGGACTACAAAGGATGCTAAATTTATCAAAAATTTGCAGTTCTTGCATAAATTAATAGTGCTTACTTATATAATAATAAATTGTGCCATTGCCAAAAACCCCACTCAAAAACTACCCTAAGTTACCCTTACCTACTACATGTTAAAAATAACCTATGTGCTGCTACTGCCTGATACTTGGAAGGAAGAATTATTCTTCTCTTGATAGGCTGATTGGTTGTATGTTCTACCTATCTTCAACTCTGTTCCCATTGTCCCAGGTCTCATTCAGCAGAGCCAACAGTACTTCTGCCAGTACAGCTTTCAGGAAGACCCAAATTGAGCCAATAATGTTTCCGCATAACCAGCTGATGTCTACTTAGCATGAAACTTAGTTACTATCCAAGATCTTTACATTCCAAGCAATTTCTTAGTATAATAAATTTTAAACCCATAGATTTTAAATGTTTGGATGTCATCTGCTAGTATATATAGCAAGTTTACTACATTTGTATTTTTACTACCTACGTAGAGCTAAGGAAACCCATTTACAAATGGTTCGTTTCTATAAGCTTGTTGGAAGTTAATATCCACCAAAACACCATCTCTGCTTCACTGGATCTTTATAGTCATTTACCAAAGAAATAAGTACCAGGCTTTTTAGCAGAGAGATACCCTCTCTTACAGACTCAATCGTGTTCCCTCTGAAACACATGCACAGGTCTGAGTCATAGCAAGAGATGTAAATACAAATGAGATGGACAATGATGAGAGATTTGCTTTGAGCAAGTCTCCGGTTTCCACTCTGGGTTTCCTCACACCCCAAAACAGGTGCCCAAAAATGAGTGGAACTTCCCTATGGAAACACCCAACAAAAGGAAGGGACACATGGCTTAACTTTTCAATGGATAAGGTAAACAAAGTACTTCCTCCTCAGCAACAGTTCAACTACATCATTCATACTGTGCAGAGCATTCTATTAGAAAATGCATTGACAGAGTTGGATGTCACTCAAAGGAGATACACCTTGGAGATTATAATCTGACCTTTCCTTCTTTCTTCAATGGACTGCAAATGAATAAAATTATGACAGTCATATGCATATAAAGCAAGTAATATATAAAAGTGGCAGCTTCTCTTTAAACGTGCAGAAAGACACAACTCAGGATTCATGGGAAGCCTACCTACCAGCAAATCCATGCATATAAATGCATTTCATTCCCAAGATTCAGACTGTGTAGCATGCCCTCAAGCCTACAGGAGACAAGCTGCATGGCATCTTGCCTGTATTTTCATCCAAAATTCATACCCCTCGTTCTGTATTTTATGTAAAAATTATTCCCCTGTGTGCCTTTCACCCTCTACATGGGGCAATCTCCTGCCTCTTCCCTTCCTTAATAACCCCAAGATAACGTAGCATAAGAGAAAGACACTATTTCCTAAGGTAGATAGATCACAGGCTAGTTACATGCCAATAAGACTTAATTCCTCCCAGGAAATTAATAGATGATGGTTGTGAGGATCTGAGTAACACCATCACCTTCTCAAGAAGTAAGTCTATTAAGCAAGCACATTGCTCATAACTTCCATTTGGCTTTGACCTAATAAACCAACTGTTCCTGGCAAGGTGCAGGGAGAAGATCTAATTTAAATATTCCTATCCTTTTACATTTTACTTGATCATTACATCAGAACAGGCATTGCACTTTTGTTTCACATTACCCCAGTGGAACATGGCACAAAGAAAAATGAAGTTGATAGCATAAATAAATAGTATAAATTTAAATACCAACAAATCAATGCTATGTTTCAACAAGAGATTTGGGAGTTTTCCTTCATCCTGAGCAACTGTAACCATAAAAGAGCAGCAACATTTATTAATAAAACTTCCTTAGAAACCTCTTCTTATGGATGGATTCAGCATCTGCAAGAGGCATTGGTGACATACACGTTTTTCTGTGCTTTCCTTTCCAGTCTCATTTCATATACACTGAAAATATGTTACTGAAGAGGTGGGAATGCACCTTTTTTCCAAACACTTTCTCCTAAGTCAAATACACATATCTATGTTATAAACAAGCATAATGTTATATTAGTATGGCATCAATACTACAGCAAAGAAATGCATTACATTATGTATCTCTCTTCTCTGGAGAACTCAGCTTAAATGTAACTTAGGAGAGAAATAAATCAGCCAGGACTTTCAATGGCAATGTGAAGGCATTTCTCATTGCCCCACTGACACTATCTATGGCAAGAAACCACAGTGGGTCCTCTTTAAGGACCTATTCACTGTAGCACATAAATCTAACCAGCAATTTACAATGGGCAACAATTCATCTGGCCAGTTCTCACTTCAAATATCTGTAAAACTGAGACCATCATAATACGCCAAGGGCCGGTGAGGTAGCCAAAAGCAAAGATGTTAAAGAAAATTAGGAAAGGACACAACTTTCCTCAGCCTGGCTAACCAAGATAACATCTTCCAGACATTAGCATGAAATTAAACAGAGAGAGGCTGAATTACTCCAAGTGTACTGATATTGCCCTGGTGAAATGTGACAGGTGATCTACAGCATAAAAAATGCACTTAACTGTAAAAACTAGAAAGTGAAGCTTCAAAATGAGGAAAATAAAAGCTGTTCTTGGATACGCAGTAAAAGGCATACTCACATAATACATGGGAGGAGAAGGAACAGAAAAGCACCCACCTCATCCAAAGGCTGCACCAGTAAGAAAGAAATCAACTTGTGTTTTTAAGGGGGGGGGAGGGAAAGAGAAGACAACCTACAAACATGAATAAATTCAATAACATTCAGAACAATATTATATACTAGAAAATCCTCTGTTGCAGTGTTGCAGCACCTGAAGCAAAAGTTTTGCAGTTCATTCAATCATTTCTGCAAAGAGTCCTTCAGCTCCATCAGTGCCAAAGTTTGCTGCCACAGGCAGCACATTAAGCACTGTGGTGCTACCATCTGGTCTGCATAAGAAGAGAGCTTGAGATGATGGAAGAAATAGTAGCAGCAATTGCCTGGTGTCTGAGAAGGATGTTCTCAGCTGCATGAGCGGCACAAACTTCATTCAAACAGGAGCAAAGAAGAAAATGTCAGAAATTAACTTCAATGATAGGGGGTGATAAGGAGAAATGTGAGGCTGTGCTGCACATCATGCTACACCCCAGCAACAGCAACTACAGGTGTGGTTTAAAATTTATGTTCACTCTAACAGAGGATATGCACTGTATTAGGGCTCTCAAGGAATTCTGTGTCCAGAAGGGATGCATTAGATGATTAAAAATTTGGATTTTTTTCCTTCTCCTGTCACACCGCCAGAAGTAGTAAAAAAGCAGCTCCCTAGCATCCAGACCTTGCACAGAAGTGGGGTGCATATGCAGTCAAACTTCAGTTATTTAATTCAGGGCGTAAGAGATGAAGCTAGGCTGCTTTTAATAAAACAGGGATAGATATGAGTTCTTAATGTTAGTGCTGGACTCTTCCCTTTACTGAGCACATAGTCCAGGCAACATGAATATCCTCGTTGATACAGATTTAAGACTTGACTCCACACCAAGTAGGCGTAGTACCACCCACCCATCATTTTTTGCATCATGCCAGGAGGAATAAAAAGTAGTAAAACCTATGACATTCACAATTATAGGTAAAAACCATGTGAGTATGTAGGGAGAGCAGTTGTATTTTGTAATGTTGATCTCCATCTAGAAGTAAAAAAGAGGCTGGTTTAAAGTAAACAAGGGAAACAAAGTAAATGCAGAAAAGAAACTGAGGCATTTGAAGCTGAATTTTCAATTGTTGCACACAATCACACCACTCAGTGACATGCTACAGAGCAGCAGCCACACACTGGAATGCCACTGAATACAAGCTGTCCTATATGGAACTGCCCAGTGGATCTGCTGCTACAGCCAATTACTCTCCTCCTCTTAGCCCCAAATATGCCACAACTCCAAAGAAGCGTCACTGCAAACCAGAAGGGCACTGACCTTCTCAGTTCTCAAACATAAGTACTTAGGGAGCACTTTTCATTAATATTTTTACTATTTTCACCACTACACATGAAGTTTACTGTAGCAGCCACCCAACAACACAGGATTACTACTCTATTAGCAATACAGGCTAAGAGTGCAGTGTACTGGATAAGGTACCAACAGAGAACCAAAAAGGACCCTTTTTCCTCAAAAATGACAGGTAACAGACCAAAAAAAATGTGTGAAAATACTTCTTTTTAAAAAAAAAGTCTGAAACCTATTTAAGTAAATTTAAATAAATTTAAATACATTGCCAAGTACTTCAGAGTACTTGGCAATGTATTTAATTTTACTTAAATTTACAATATACATATTGTATATGAAAATACAATACATATACAAATTGTATATGAAAATGCATATACAACATACTACAGTTTGGACTGATCTAGTTTTACTACACATTCCTTACCCACCTACTCCTAACTGTGCTTAAATTGGAAAGAGAAAAAAAATAGAGGGCAAAAACAGGAATAAAGAAATAGCACTAGAACAGGCCAGAGAAAGACATCAGCATAAGCAAACCCAGTTCATCTGAGGACACAGGTGGGTTTTTCCAAACCGGATGTGTTCACTGGCGTCTAAAATGGGCATGCCACTTTGCAAACAGAAGTCAGTCCACATAACCATTTCGCTTACAAAATCCCAAACTGAAAATCTGCTTTAGAGCAGATCTCATTCTTGGTTAAGGAGTTTTCACACTCACAAGAAAATAGTCCTTTAAAGTCCACACCAGGAATGATGAAGACAGCATAAACTGTTTCTAAGATCAATTCATCCCTGGAAACATACACAGCCATGGAAAAGCATGTCTGTGGGGAGGGTATTTAGAAAGATCAATTCAGGATACTACTCTCTGTGTTACTACTAAATTCAATTCTTCTGCCTCCTGAGAAAATCAAAAAGGAAACAAAAATCATGCAGGAAAAAGTAGTGTTTGATGCAATCTATCTACTCAGACACTTTGCAAATCTCTGATTTATTCTCTTGATACCCTGTCTTAAGGAGAACAGATTGATTATTCTTCCACTCAGAGGCTATGGCATTAATCCTGTTGAGTTGAATCAGAAACAATTCGAGCTTTCCATGAGTTCCAACTCCATTTATTTTTCTTGTAGTATTCTGTTTCAGGGACAAGTAAAAAGAAAGGTGTCAGACATACAAGCTCCTACACATGTTTTTAATTTGGCACAAAACAGTGTATTTCACCAAGAGAAAATGTCACTTCTACCTGTATGCACTGAATCTTCTTTCTTCAAGGCACTGAAATCAAAGTAAGTAATTCTAACCTCTGTTACATGTGCTGGAATAGAGACTCCTCCAGAGTGAAGTAATCACACAAAATGTCTGGTGCTCTCCTCCACTTCTAAAGCTAGAATCCCACTGGAAGAAGTGCCAAGGAAATCAGAATCCTAGGACTTGTTTATTAAACAAGAGGCTGTCCTGGAGAACCTTTTAATGTCTATCAGAATTGTCTCTAGACAATTGTTTTGGAGACACCTAAAATATAGAAACTATATACCTAAGAAACACTTCCTTTGTGGAGATACAGGGGAAGACAACGCAGACGATGGAACTTGAAGCTGAAGCTATTGCTCACCTGCTTTGGAACCTGAATATGTAATTCCTACATTCCTATCTTCCTGACTGTGTGAGCAAAAGGAAATCCCATCAGTGGCCCAGCAAGTCAAAATGAGTTCCTGCACCCACTAGCTTTGCCAATGGGGTTTTCAAGACCAGAGACTGCTCACGTTACACCTGCACAGAGTGACACTCAGGCAGCTCTTGTATATCTGAGCTGAAAAAGCTTCTCCCAGATCTGGGATGAGAGGATTTCTGTAGTCGACGAAGATGACAAAGCCAGTTGTCTATCTTTTTTGAAGAGAAATCCCTTTGTCACTTGCCTCATATCAATGCCAAAGGGGATTTTCCTCCCTCAGTAAGAACATTGAAAATTCCATAATATTAAAGTCTTTTGGAGAGATTGAGTTCTATTGAAAATGTATAGCTCTGAGAGCTTACCACACAACACTTGGAGATGAAAAAAGAAAATCAGTGGTGAGCATTGCTATAGGTGGAGAAGCAATTTACAGTTAGATCAATTAAAACCCAGGGTAAGTATCTCCATGCAAAACCACTTTGCCTCATCTACCCTTTCTGAAAAGCAATGGTGATCTAGAGTTTGGAAATAATTGCATTGTTTTTCAAAAGATGTTTTTGAAAATATACAACACACATCTGTCAGTGACTGCAGAACCAATACACAGAAAGTGCTCCTACATGGATGGATCTTTTGCAGAAGGAGCACTCTGGGAAACAGCTGGGAAAGACATATAGGAGTGATATGAAAGTATATTTCATTTACTTTATTTTTTCCAGATGAGCCAGTAGCAGAACCTCAGCATGTACCAGTCTGAGAATTTTGGAATGGTTTAGATGGTAACAGATCAGGAAATACAGCTGACAGTTTGGTGCTTTTGGTGCTATGTCTGGAAGAGGAAGGACTTCACACTGTAATAAAAGAAGAATGGAGATCTTAAATAATCAAAGGTACAGAAGAGGCTGACTTGGCTGTATGTTTCGCGGCATCCCCTTTCTGAACTGTTTGAGCAAGCAGATCTTGAGTGCTTATTATGTCACTCAAACAGCTGCTATCTCTTAGCACAACTCTATTAACCTTGGTTCGATGACAGTGATTGTAATGCTACAGTTAGGTCAATGAAATAAGCTTCGGAACTCCTCCTGCTTTACTACACAATTATCTCCTTTCATTCTTCTGCATCAGCAAACTTCAGCCTGCACACCTCTCAATCCTAATTTGTGTCCACCTGTCCCAGATGGAACATTTCCTCATGGTGGTCAGGACTTTCAATCCAACCTCACACTGTGTTACACAACTACACACCCACCAAGGCTTGTTAAGTTATTTACCAAGTTGTTCCCAATTTACATGAATAGAAATGAAAACATGATCAGGTCAAATATAAAAGTAAAAAAGTCTTATCTTAAACAACAATAATTTGAAAATTTAAATAAAACCATCAGATTAAAAAGATGCCTCCCTTCAAATCAAGATAAAACTCTTCTCCTATGGATATAAGCATTTTTAGAGAAATAGAAGAAACACCCACCTTTACTATATCTAAATTGATCCCAGAACACTTGCAAATACACTAGTGAGCAGTACTACAGGAGCAGAGTATCTGCTCTATCTCTGCTCCTTCTTGCAAGTCAAAATAATCTCAATTTAAGAATAAAAACTTTTGGTAAAAGTGTCAAAACTATGCCATGTCAGTTGGAAGATACAAAAAAAACCACTATAGAGTACATCAATGAAAACTTCGGACAGCATTTTAAAACTTGAATGCTGAGTATGAAGATACATGCTAAGACACCTAACAGAGGTAATCATATCTCTCCAAGTTACTTCAACTGAAGAATTTGGGTCCTGGTTTTGCACACTAAGAGTGAAATTTTCATCACTGGTACCAAATAGAAAAGGAATTTGGAAATATACTGCAGCTAGAGCACCTCCAAGATACTGAGGAGAAAATGGAGTTTTCTTATGCTCAAACAACACACTTTTTTCAGTGCTGCAACAGCAAATGATCTTCTTGAGGCTTGATTTGCCTCAGGGAATTTTCCCTTGAACAAGTAACAAACATACCTCCCTTTCAAGACTTTATCGCTAGGGTTCTAAATTTCCCTCAGTATTTCGCATGACTGAGGCAGTGGCCCTCTCCATTCACCAAAATGCTACAAGGTCTCTATTACCCATACATATCTAGGGTCACCCCTTTATATATGCATATATATATATATATATCACGTAGCATAATACAACTATGTGTAAATATATTTGTTTTGCTGAGGTTCGAGAAGGTAGGTCAGTCAACTGGGACCACACCTCAGCTGAAAGAGGCAGCAGACAGTATCTCATATAGTTGACATCCTAAGGTTTTATCCCCAAACCCTTCCCATCATCTCAATACTTACTGGAGGTTTGGAGAAGCTCACCACTTGCTGAGGTCAAGATCTTTCTCCCAGAGTTGCAGTAAACATCAATGACCTTCTGCCGATTTATTAATAGAGCCTCTAACAAAAGCGTTCCCTGCATGTCAGCAGCCCACAGGTACACATGGGTTTCAGCAGAATGAGAGTCTGAAGATCATTTCTTTCCTACTTAAAACTATTTTCTTGCAGGGGATAACAACAAATGTATGTGAAATACAAGTTGAAAATAAGGCTCCTGGAGATCGCACTTGCCTTACTCGCCCAGAGAAAGCGTGTTGCTTTAAAGTAGAGGTGTGAAAGCACAAATACTTCTTTGGGTTTAACAGCAGCTTTGCTTCGATTTGGAGCAGGTTTTAGCTCAATCAAATCAAGGACGTGGACAAATGTACACTCAAGGCCCTAGCGTTATAAACTCTTTACTTTCAGCTCCTTGTTACCACCCTCTGCTGCGTGTTATCGGCCTCCTCCCTGGGACAGGAATGGACCCGCTGAGTTTTGGCGGGAAGCGAGGCAGAGCAGTTATAACTGACAGGTGATAAAGCTGACAAATTAACCCGTTTCACTCTGCACTGAAGCAAACAAGGAATGTTCAGCCATGAAATTCCAGCATCTCCACTGAGAAGATTATAAATCCCAGATGAGGCACAATAATAAACAGCTGGATAGCATTTGAAAGTTAGACCTTTACAGTGCTCACAGAAAAGTTGAAAGTGATTTAGTTTATCAAATGTAAACTTCAACATATGTAAACTCAAAGGGTTTAGGTTCTGGGATGGGTTTTTTTTCCCCCTTAGCCTATATTAAGAACAACACGCATAATGGCTGAATGTGATAGCCACCTTGTCTGGTATGGAAAAAGATAAATACAAATAGATTTTTCTCTTGACTATCTGAATAGCTTTTTCACAAGAACAGGCTCCTGAAAGGCTTTCTTTTATGGATTGCTTTTACGGTACTTTGAGATATCTCACACAAATTTTGAAATCCATAAATAAAGAGAGTATTCATCCAAGCCTTAATGACAAGGTATTTCTCCAGAAAGAGAAAACTCCTTCTCTACAGAGAAATTACTCACTTCAAAGTCAAAAAAAGAAAAAAAAAGCCAATTTAATTGTGTAACTAGGAGGGAAGGGGCTTTCAGGAGCCCCCTGTAACATGCCATGTAAAAATAGCGGTGGAAGCCACTGCCTGCAAGACATCTTGAGTGCAAAAATCAATCATCTGCAGAGCACACGCTTAGATGTTCTCTGGGTTTATTACTCTGACTTTGGCTGGAAGGTTGATAAAGATTCTGGAAACTGCAAAGGCAAATCTATTTTTTATTAAAAGTCTTGGCAGCAGGATGGGTGCGTGCTTTACAATACGAGAAGGGTGGGGGGAACATAGTGCTGAAAAACCTCCACTCGCAGCAGAGAGTTCCAGCACATCTGCTGGAGCAGCGAAGGCTGTGATTTCTGAGAGGCTTGTGGTTAACCTCATGGCACGGAATGAATTATTCCCCAATTCCATCCTTCATTAAACCACCCATTCTCTGAAATGTGTCGACGAAGCCGACACATGGCCAGCTACTCATCAGCAAGATGACGGTCCATCCCCAAGACGCTCGCTTTTTGGCCAGAACAAAACCGAGCTGTTCATCCCATATAATTTTAAGTTGTTTATACTGCATCCTGCCCAGAGGTATGAACAACTATCAGGATTTAATTTAAACAGCCTGTATATACACATATTAATATTGGATGTCATGCAACATGCCTTGTAAATGCAAACAGTTTTCAGGCCCTCGCAATTGCAATAGCAAATATAAATCAGCTACAAAGACTAAAGATGCATTGTTTAAAATGTCCTACATTTTGAAGGGTAGGGAAAGCTCACAGTAAAATCTGCAAAACACAACAGGCCTAATATGCCATCCAGTAACCTTGCAAGAAATCTCTATAGGACAGCCTTAGGATAGAAACGATCGGAAGGCTGAAATATTTAGATGTAAAGGTTCTTATGCTTCCTGTATGGTTCGCTCCAAAGACAGAAAAACAGAGAGAAAGACAGAGAGAAAATAAACATCATCAGAATTTTGCTGAACTCAACTGAAAGAACAAAAATGGTAAGTGATGTTGGGCTACCATTTAAGCTAAGCTCTTCCCAGAGGGTCAGTCATTAAACTCCTCTCACTTTCAAAGTGTTCACATTGAGACCTCTGATTCGCTGCAACATTGTGCTAATAATTGCAACAGGTATTAAAAGGAGCTGGGCTCTGAGCAAATAAACACAATGCTATAAACCACTAAGCTCTATGAGAAATCCAACTATAGGCAACTAATGAGGCACCTAAATCAGCCATATTGGGCACTAGAATTTCCATGCCTCCTTTTCCCAGAGGAGATAACATTATTGTATTATCTCACAAGGAGAACAGAGTAGGAATAGAAACACCACGGTAATAAGGGAGCTGGAAAATCCCACAAGGAATCTGCTAAAACTATACTCAGAGCAAGATTTGAACAGTATAAAATAAATAAGGCATGTGAATTACAAGGAATAAAAATAAAGCACAGGTTTGGTTAGAAGCGTATTCAGCAAGCAGAGAGTGTCCTTGCAGTATATTTGGAAACAGCTAACACTTGAAAATCAAATAGGGTAACCTTATCACCAGTAGGCTGGCTGGAGGCTCCAGGCAATCACTGCATCCAGACCTATTTCAGCTATGGTTTAACTGTTTTATGAATTCAGCTAAGGGTTCTTTCCATTCTTGTGTATCAGAGTTTTATTCCCAACCCTGAATACGGTGTTGTGCTGGTGATGACTTAAGGAAAATAATTACTATTGTCTGAAGACGGGGGGTAACCTTCTCTAAGCATCACAAACACAATAGTAAATTGGCAATGGAGAAGGGATTTTAAAAGAAAAAAAGAGCAAAGATGTGGCAGAAGTTTCCAGTTCAAAGACAGTGGAAGATTTTGCAAAATGCATTAAGATGCTCAGTCAATAACTTTACATACAAGGCTGTTTCCCTCATAGTGATGGCAGGGGGAAACTGAGCACATTTGCAGAACTGAAAGATTTATGCTTCGTACAACAAGTGGGTGAGATGAAATACAAAGGTATAATAGCCTCTAAAAATATATATATATGTACCTACTTCACATTTTTTAAACAGAGCAACAGGAGTTTCATTCATCTCAGAAGCCAACTAAAAAGTACCTCGGAACTTTTGGCAAGACCTACAAGCCATTACTTGCTGAGTTTGGAGCGGTGGGTTTTTTTAAGCAAGATTTGCACTTTTTTTTTCTCCACACCTTCCCCCTCCCCGTAAAACATCCAAGGCTAAGAGATCAGCCCTTCACGGTTGTACGCCAGGAATGAGTGACACTAGAGGGAGCTACTATGAGCTGGCAAAATTTAAACCTGAAACCAGTTTATTCCAAAAGGAAGTTCCAAGCAAGCTTTAAAATTACATAAAAGCAACACTCAGGTCATCTATCATAAGGAAGCGGGTGTCAGTCCTACTGCACAGCTTGGCCAAGCTCTCACTCGAGCGTTCCTCTGGCCACCTCCATCCTCTATGCCTTCTTCCCAGGCTTCTTACGAACAAGTTAGCCTGAATTACTGTAATATAACTAATGGGCTTGATTTCCTCACTTTTTCCAGCGTTCGACCCAAAGCATTATAAATGGAGTGCAGAGGTGTTTCAGAGGGACTGAACACCCCCATTCTGAAACTTCGGCCTCTGCAGCCTTTTTTTAAATTTCTTATCCAAAAGCAGGCCCCTAACATACATTATACACACACACACGCATATATATCAGTGCTCATGATGAAAATTGTCCCACATGCACTACATCACCATTGCCCATTGTCGTGGCTTTAAGCGCCCCTTGGTGTCATTCCTCTCAGTCAATAAATGCAATATGTTTCAGTGTCAGCCAGTCCAGCATTGCCTCCCCACTCTATCTCAAATTTAAGGTTGCCAAAAAGCAGCAGTTTTCTTTCTCCTGCTTCACAAATACTATCCTCATTAGTCAAATCTCCTCTTTGCTTGCTTCACATTTATTACACAAGTCACTGGGATAAAGGAGAGGCTGGTCAGGGAAAAAAAAATTGGGGTGGTGTTACATTTAAATAAAGCAGTAATAAAGTCAAGACGTGTGCCTAAATGAACCTGAACTTCATTATTATTGCAACCCTGACCCCTTCCCTGCTCTTTCCTGCCCCCCACATACATGCACAGATGCTCTTCCACTCATTCTTTGACTCCTGTCCAAACTAAGGTCTGCTCCCAAAGGGCTGGGCTATTTCTTCTAAATAGTCTGTAAAATGCTCAGAGCAAGTACCATACAAGTCAAGAACAAGTCTAACTGACATTCAGATACCTGGATAAATTTGGGCTAATAACCAGTAGGCAGGCATGATCCTTATGGCCCTGTTCAGCAGACATGGCCAAAAGCTTTTTCTTACCTTATATTTTGAGATGATCTTTCAAATAAAGACAGAGGTATTTGAAACAGCCTGAAGTGTCAATAAAATTGTAATATTGATTAGGCTTTATTATATATCCATTTTATAATGTACATAGTAATTATAAATTATAATTCGTAAGCTACAATATGCTAAAGCTTTCACAAGCACTGAAACACAGAAAATCTCTTCTTTGACTGCTCTAAGACATGTCAAAATCATCCATGCTTTTTGAGACAAAAAAAATATTTAATAAACAAATATGTCATTGCTGGCAGTCATTTCACAAAAAGAAAAGAAAGTTCACAGAATCACAGAATATTAGGAGATGAAAGGGACTTTGAAAGATCATCTAGTCCAACCCCCTGCCAGAGCAGGAGCACCCAGACTAAATCACACAGGAACACATCCAGGCAGGGTTTGCATGTCTCCAGAGAAGGAGACTCCACAACCCCTCTGGGCAGCCTGTCCCAGGGCTCTGTCACCCTCACAGTGACAAAGTTCCTCCTGACATTCACATGGAACTTCCTCTGCTCCAGCTTGCACCCGTTGTCCCTTGTCCTATCGCTGTCCATCCCTGAGAAGAGCCTGGCTCCATCCTCCTGACTGACACTCGCCTTTTACATATTTATAAGCATTAGTAAGTTGGTTCTTACCATCCAGTTGGCTTGATATAGTTAAAAGCTCAGTGAATTAACAAGTCCAAATAAAAAAAACCATCACAAAAACCCAGAAGCCACACACAAGAATTTGTTTTGTCTATTGTGAAATACATCACCCTTATGCTCCTGTTGTTACTCAGAGCACAATACAGAACCACACAGAGATGCCTTCACTAGGAATATATAAACTACTGAACTAAACCAGACACTAAGTGACATCGTTCACCTAGAAAAAACAGATAAATGCCAGCATTCTTCAGAGGGGTTATTCAGTTTGAGAAGGGCTCTGTGTGGATGCCCCTGTATCTGATCCTCTGAAAACTAGTTCAGGTCTCCCTGAAAGCCACTGCCCTGCACCCAGAAAACACAGCTTGCTTTCCTCCTATTTCCTTAATTTTTCAGCAGTTATTTTTATTTTTATCCTAAGCTGCAGCAGAATAAACACTTAAGCTTCATAGAGTTTCTTTGGTAAAAGCTTCTCAAACATTTGCAAAACAATAATCTTCATACACGTCCCGCTTTACAACAGGATGACTTCATGAGCTGAAGCTTCTCCTGTGTTACTGTGGTATCACTGAGCCTCCTTCAGCAGGATTACACTGACTGGGATGAGAGAGGAGAAGAGTGCAGATAGAAAACAGTGGCCACAAAAGGATGATCTGAAATTGTCATCTTTGTACTTTTGCATTGCATTCAGTAACCAAAAGAAAGACCCCACTCAGCTAGAAATGCTGCCAACAGGGAAAGAGAAGAGTAAGTGTGCAGAGGAATCTATTACACAAGACTTTCCACTGTGCACAGAAATAGATGCTTTGGGCATAAACTATAACACATTCCTCTGTTGTAGTGAGAGTTTCTTCAAGGAGATCTCACACCTGCCCACCACATCTCACCAAAGACTGAAACAATAAGCTACCCCTCTCTGTGGTCTCCATCATTCATTTCTAAGAGTGCTGATGAAGCATCTGCATAACTGTGATAAAGGGTGCATCCCATCTCTTGGTTTGCATATTTTTTGGCATAACTTACAGATACACTAGGGAAAAAAATCACTTGTGGCAGCCTGGAACTCCCTCAGAGTCAGGGGAGCATCTTCAGATGACATGCTTCTGGAGGGTGAGATAAGGCAATAGCCTACAGCACATAGGTGGTGACTGCAGCACCTCTGGAGAGAGCAGGGAGCTGAAATCCAGGCCCTGGGAAAGAGAGAAATTCAAGCTTTTTTCTTTAAATCTTAGAGGGGACTAATTAGAGTTCATTATAATTCAGCCATGAAAAATTGCTGGATTGAGAGCAAGGAGAAAACAGTCCTCCTGCAAGGATACAGTGAGCAGAGAGATCTGTTTCCAGCCTCTTTTATCTTTATTTTATTATCAATTTATTATATCCTTTACATTTAGTTATTTTATCCTTGTAGACCCAAAGCTTTCAATTTATGAATTTTGCTGCTCTCAATTTCAAGAACTTAAGAGATTCAAAGTCCAGCACATAGATTTTCCTTTGGGAAAAACGACCTTCACATACCCTCCTCCTTCTACATGGTAACCTGCAGACCAGCTGAGGAGCCAAGACACCACTTAGATATTCAGTCCAACCCCATCAGACATCATAAGGCAGTGTTGAGCCGCTGCCACTGTCGAATTCAGAAACTGTAAACAATCCCAAAGAGTTTGCATATCTTTGGTATCCAAAATATAGTAAGCTAATCAATCCCTGGCATTAACTGGCCCACATTTTAACCCATAACAGACATCCAGACAAATAATTGCATAATATTGCTTTGAATAAGAAAATAATTATTTTGCAAAAAGACCAGCAACACAGGGGATGGCTCTTTGTTAGCTTCATTTAAACCAAAACCAGAGATGACTTTTACCTTGGAGTTCTGACTTTCAGATACATCTTTTCCCACGAGGATCCACAAAATTTTCCAGCTAATGTGCCAATCTCACAATATCTTCTGAGACCTCGAAAAAGAGGTGGACTAAGTTGTGTCTGACCAACGCACGTACTGTCCGTTTCGCAAAGAGAAAAAAGATGTTTATCCTTTACATGTGTATTAAAATGTATAAAAACTGTGTCTTTTCAAGTGATAAATGGTTTCACTTCAGTGCTGACATGAAATGCTCCTACTTGTGGAGGGCCAAGACATACATCACCAGGAGAGCTGTGCTGCAACAGCAGAAGGAAAGTTAAGTACAAATTCAGGTGGCTACAACAAATGTGCATTCATAGTCTGTAGAACCCTCATGTAGCAACACTGGACAGTACACCACAAAAGCTGGGCAGGATCAACATTGATATCAGCACATGAAAACATGGAGACAGAATCAAAATACAGTTATTCCTCACAACACAGACGATTTCACGGATTAAATATCCTGGCACAGACCTTTACGATAAACAGAATCTGGAGAAAGTCCAGTCTGAGGAGAGCTATTTCAACTTCTTTTCTATTTAAAGCAGTGTGCTAACAAAATTTAATAAACCCTAGAAAGGAGCTGTACCCAAACAGCCTATGTTTCCAGCAGCTAACATTCAGTCAGCCCGAGTACATGCAGAAGCATTAAACCCCACCCAACTGTGTGGCCCCTCATTCCCTGAAACACCAGCTTCAGACAAGGATAAATCTAGGTAAAGTAGTAGAAGCCAAAGCCCTTAAGAGAAGAAAAAAAAAACACACACACACTTTTTTTCCAAGTAAACATCTTCTAATCTGCCCTAAATCTGCCAATGCACGCTTCCAAGTGACTGCTGCTCCTGCAGCATGACTGACCTCACCTAACTACACCATTATATTTATAAACGTCTCTCAAAATGAGCCTGCCAGTTTGGTGTCCCCTCATGTTCTTAAGAGGCTGCTCAAAAATGAAATACTGAGGGGTTAAGACGTGCAATTTGGTCACTAGGATGAAATGACCATGGATGAAACTGTCAAAGTCTTCTGTGGATGTAGATGAAGTGGAAGGAGAAAACAAAGCCTAGAAAACATCCACTTCAAGCAGGAGCTTCCAGATATGGCATGGGTACCACAGATTTTGCAGATAAATTTGTTACCAACAAAAGCAACGTCTTGGAACAGGTAATGAGAGTACACCAGCACTGTTTGCTTATTTCTACTTCTTTGTAGCACAGAAGCAAACATGGCAGGGTTTAGAGCAATTGCCATGCCAGATGATAGTTCCAAACCATTAGTCAGAGGGACACAACTGTTGGCCAGTACTGGGTTCAGAGAGGTGAAAAAAACCTACAAAGCTCTGCTCTGGAACAGGAAAGAGCGTTCCCAAAGGACTGATACAATACAAAGCATTAAAAAAGGGGTCAGAAATAGCTGGACTTTCCTTGCTCCAACACATAGTAGCCTCAGGACAAAGCTGGCCTACAAAGAGGCTTGACTAAACGTACTCTTGTGGTAGGAGTTTAACAATTGTTTCCGCCTAAAGTGACTTTAAAATCATGGGTGTTTTGTACTTAGAGAAGGAAAAAAAGACAACCCAAAGCAGGCTGCAGTCACCTGATAACCACCTTCAGCATTCCTTGAGAGCAATCCTGCATTGCAATGTAATAATTAACCAGATGGGGTCTTGGCCTTTTCCATGGGCTGTGGGGGGACACCCGCTTTACCACAGGTTTCTCTACAGGCCGCAGGGGCATCTTTCTCTCCAGCACCTGCAACACCTTCTCCACCCCTTCCCTGGCCTTGGTGCCTGCAGTTTCTTATGTCTTCTCACTCCCTTCTCTGGGGGCAAAATGCAGCTGCTTGCAGGGTTTCATTTTTTTCTTAAATGCGATTCCCAGAGGCGCTGTGACCATCACTGATGGGCTCGGCCTTGGTCAGCAACGACTCTGGCCTTGAGCCGGCTGGTGTTTGCTGTCGGGCCTGCAGAGAGCTTCTGGATGCTTCTTGCAGAAGTCGCCCCTGCAGCTCCCCCCTTTTCCACCAGAACCCAGCCATGCAAAACTACAACAAGTTTCCACTCTATGGTACAAGAAGCCACAAGGAAATAGTATGAGCCAATTGCTCTGTTAAGTAGAAACCTCTTTTCTAAGGTGAGAAGCTGGAATAAACACTCAATAGCTTCTGAATCACTTGCTAAGTTACAAATGCTGCGCAGCTACCTCTTTGTCTAAGGTGCTAACTGCCCCACATTTAGAAAAAGAGAAAAAACACCCTTCATTCTGCAGTCCCCAGAAGGGATCCAAAATATGAGAAGGGCAATTCGAACCCACGCACTTGAGATTTTATCTAAAAGCAAGAAGAGGCAATTGTTTGTGGGAGTTACTGAAACCTACCTACATATGCAGTATCCCAAAGCGTGGGTAGATCTCACATTTGCTTTGAGGAGAACAGACTGGAGTGACAGGTCTTGTCATAAAACAAGCTTGAGTTTCTTTCCTTGCTAAGTTGCAGTTTACTGAAGCAGCTACATCCAAGTGACGTTAAGTGTTGTTTTTGCTTTGTTTCTGCTTTATTCTGGGACAGGTCAAAGAATAACTTGCCTGACCCAGAGAACCTTGGAGAGCTCCACAGATTCCTTCTTCACCCCAAAAAAGTATTTTAGGGTACTCCTATCAGATAATCCAAAGGTACAGAAATATGCCAAAGGCTTGGGCTGGAGAACTTCATTTTACTAGTCCCTGGTTCTGTGCAAAAGCTGCTATTAACTGCAGAACACTGTCACAGGTTTAGTCTCACTTGTTTCAGGCATACTCTGGCTACTGGAATGCATTCGTATGTGTCTACACAGATTCCCACAACTATGGGTCTTCTATTTGCTTCTCATTTGAGAAGGCTGTGTCATTTGGATTTAACCTACAAACACCAAAGTAGAACCAGAAACAGTGAAGTCTGCCACCACCTAATTCATTTTTACAGATTGTTGTATGCATTATCTATATAGACGTGCTGAGTTCTGTCTAACCACAATTTTTTAATCGTTATATCCATGCAAAATAGAGCAGTCAGAGTTTCTGTAGAAACACTGAAGATAATACGACACTCAAAGTATTACTATGATATTTTTTCTTTCCAAATTGGAAGTGCTATATAGAAACTGAAAAGGAAAGCATTCAGTGTTCCAGTAGAAGATATAGTTTTCTCTTCTGCTTGAATTCCAATCTTTCTAGGCTGAGTCTTTAAATACCATGCTCTCATCAGCTGGCTACGGCCACTGTCTTCACATCATGTCTGGAAAAAGTAATTGAATGGGATTCTATTCTCTAAAGCTAGCCTTTTCTCTCTTGAAAGGCAAAAGTGCTACAATAGCACCTCTAAACGTCACTTTTCTGTGAAATACCTGATTACACACAGGTTAACCAACAGGTCATTCAAAGCAGAGTAACTTAAGATGGAAAGGGCCAACAGAAGTCATGTAGTCCAACCCCCAGCTCAAAGCACAGCCAATGTCAGTGGTGCATCAGGTCACTTCAGATCTGCCACATACCCTGTATCAAGCTCAAAAAAATCAAGAAGCTCATCTAGATGCTAGCATCTGTGAGAAATGCTCACAGAACCAAGAGTAAAAACAGACTAAGCACTTGTGTGCAGAGCTACCAATACGGGAGTCAGCTTTGCCTACGCAATTGGGCATGCACCACTAACAGCTAACAGTGTGATAAACATTAATTATCCTCTGTGAAATTAAGTAACATTTATTTCAGAAACTAGAGCATCAGTACTGAGTAATGAATCACAATTTAATTCACAGCACAATATCTTATTTTCGCAGTTCAGCGAGCTGTAAACTTGAGTGCAGACCCATAAAAATAAATGTTAGGAAGCCTACCATGTGGCAGCAGACAGAAATATAAATGATCCACATTCTGCTCTTGGTAAAAGAAACAAATTCTGCCATTAGAATTCAGGAGGAGCAAGATCACCTAGTAATGCTTTATATTGATAACATCAACCTACACATCATGCTCTTGTTGGATTGCTCATTGACTCAACCCAGATAATAACTGCACCACTCCTTTCACTTGACTGCACCATATGTTTGTTTCCATACATCTACTTACCTCCACAAAAAGACTTAAAAACTAGTTGTACACCTAACAAAAATCACAATCTATAAGAAACAGATCACATGGTACAGAGAATTCCTTTTTCTATAAATAAATACTAGATTTCCTAGAAATAAAGAGGAGAATCATCCATTTGGAAATAAAATATATTTCATGCTCAGAGTGAATCATCTTCTCTTTTAGATGATGTCGGACAGTAAAACTTAGCAGATGTTTATACAAGAATATCAAGTGGTACTCCCTTAGGCCATGCTAGCTTGAAATCTGTTTGACTTTTGGTTGTTCTCTCCCCGCCCCAAGAGTTTTAGTTTTAATATTATCTGCGTACATTCTTCAGGGTGGGGAGGAGGGAAGGATAAAGGAAAAAGATTTCTCCCTCTGTTTAGAGGAGATTGATCCAACTACTCATGCACTGTGTAGTCTTCCCTCTCCCTCAAACACAGCTCCTGCTGAACTATTAAATCAAGCAACAGTCACCATCTCCTTAACTGTGATTTCTCTCTGAATTAGGACATTTGCTGAAGGAAAATTACAATTTTTCCAGTAACACACTGGAAATTAGAAGCTAAGATACGACATTAAGAGGGAAATATTAAAATAATTTAATTTACTTTAATCTGATCTAATTTAAATAAGACAATCCTCTTTGGCCAAAGCTCAAACCGAATTGGTATCTAACATCTTTAGAAAGAGTCTATCAGTATTTGACAAAATATTCACAGCTGTTGACAGCACCTGACTCTACTTATGCCTATACACCTACCTGCACATTAGACTGCCAAGAAACTTCCAAGATAAAAAAATGCTGATATAGAACTGACTTCATATTACAGGGCCTTTGTTTTCCTTTTATGTGGTCACTAAGACACCTTTCCAGTAATGACTGACTGGAATTCCAATACTTGACATTAATTTTCTGTGCAAGCGGAAGCCTTAGCAAGCATAAAAGACCATTGAAAAGACTTCATGGAAGGCCCAAGGCAGACATAAGATCAAACCCTTCTATGCCACCTGGTAAATGTGAGGCATTTTATTTACTTATGCTACACAGGATGAGTAAGTATGTGCGTGTGTGTGAATTTGCCGCATTTTTTTCCACATCTTTGGTGGGTGGGGGTTGGTTTGTTTGGGTGGGGGTTGGTTTGTTTGTTTTGGGTTTTTTTAAGGTGTGTGGGACCAATGAATCCTTTTCTTTGTAGTGGATGACTGTTACTTCATCACTTCCAGATTCCCTAATTTTCTCATTTGTTTTGTGGTGTGGATGTGACAACATTTCATATTTGCCATGTAGGGCATCTGACCCAGCCCTGTAGTTGTTCTCTTTCACTTAGGACACTTTACTGCTCCTTATATACCTCCAGCCTTTGGAAGTATGGGATAGTTGGGTCAAGGTAAGGCTTGTAAGGGTCATCATCAGCCACATCAGAAATTTTGATAAGGAAAGATGGAAAATCACTGCTTCATGTGTGACGGGTTTAATTTGCATTTATCATTATTATCCTATAAAATAATTCATAATAGCCTATGAATTTGTGCTTTGCTGGATAATTTCTGGGATAACTTTTACTTAACAATTTACTTCACCTATAAATAATGAACAGAAACAAGCTGGAGTTTTCTCCACATATACGCCTGCTTTAAGTCATTCCCTTGGTGGATATTTTGCTTTGAGAAGATTGATGCTTATCTTTTCACATAATTTTTATTGGATGAAGTAAAAAATTCCTTGAGAATAAGGAGTAGTTTCATTATAATAGGTTACCAGAGACCAGCTACCAATTTTGCATCATTTTTTCCAAATATTTCTAAAACACAGTGTAAGAAAGAGAGACAGACATCCTCTGGTATATTGTGACTTCTAGCACATGCAATACTATTTTACTTTAATAGCCAAAACCAGATTAATAGATATTAAAGATTCAAAAACCCATTTTTGAAAAATAGGGATATTAACTTCTGTCATTCTGACCTAATGCATGACACCATTCTAAACCTCTCTACAGTTTTAGCTCGACACAAACTACACTCCCAGTCTTAAATTACTGCACACACAGATATGGGTGCTGCTTTTCAGCCAACAAAAATCCACTACCCTTCCGCAGGCAAAGCTATCCTTCCAGTTACCAAATGAAATTTGCTTAGTGCTTTGCCATGATAGCATGCACTTGCGTGTATATATTTACTTTAAATACATAATGAAAGACAAATATGGGTATTTTTAGAAGGGCCACTGTAGTACCATGTACATACGCACCGTGCAGTGAAGTTTAGACGCACGCTGTCAATGCCGCATGTGCACACGGTTTCCATTCTGTTCCCTTCAATGCTTTTGGAATCAATTGAAGTCAAAACATCCTGGAAGAAAAGTTCACTTTTGGCACCCCTGGTTTCAATTATTTTTAAATCTGACGCACAAACACAGCTTTTTAAGATATGTGAGCGAAGTGCCAAATAAGGATCTTTTGATTTTTTTTTTAAATACATGTGGTTGAAATCTGAGACCTGCCTGCTGCCAAGCCACAGAATTTGGAACAGAGTACTGGCACAAGAGAATTAGCCATTGTTCAGAGTATAATTTTAAGAGGAACTATCCTGCAAAAAGGAAAACGTAAATTCCCATACTTTAGCTCACAGTTATAGGACGATCCCATAATCCTTTGTTAAACACTTGAAAGTTGAAATACAGATTTTAGCCATGTTTATCCAGGCTCTCAAAACTAATCTTTTGATATAAACTACATGAGAGCCTTCTTAAATTTTTCTACATTATAAAAAGAATAAAAATTGTGAGATGGCATAGACTGCTTCATCAACGCTATTTCCAGTCCTGTGCTGCGTGTGCTAACGTGGGCTGGTTTAATGTACAGCTCTTTTGGTACTTTGGCCACTGAATGTAGCAGCAAAAACAACAACAGGCTCCTACCATGACAAAAGTACCTTGAGGGAAATACTGTATCATTAGGTAAGGTTGAGCAATTTCACATCCCTGAGTTCAGGCCAAAAGAACACATTTGCTGCATATATAAAAACACTTAAAACACTTATTTGCAGTCACTGCAGGGACCCGACCTGCAGCCACCACCATTCCCAGCTCTGACTGAGGTAAAAAAAAGAATAAATAAAAATGTTTCCTATATTAGCAAGCGCTCAGAAACTGATTTTGTTACATGTTGCTCCTCCTGGGACAATGGATGAGCAAGATAAAGAATAAGAGTAGAGAGAGAAACCTGCTGTTTAGCTTTTGTGAAGGCTAAGATTACATCAAAGCACGCAGTTATGCACCATGGATGTTCACATACAAAAAGGATCAAAGTTCAAGGATTAAATTAAAGAGACAAGGCTGTCCTCCTGAAGATAAAATAACTTATGCTACTTTCAAGGAGCAAAACAAAGGAAAAAATAGCCAAAAAAGGAAGCAAATAATGTTTCCGTTCGTTAAACAGAGAAAAGTACTGTAGGAGATCAGGTGACAAGTGGTTTCTTCTGAGAGAACTAATACAGTAAATGACAAAAAGTGTTAACATGTAGTAACATCTCCACTACTTTGAGATTTTAACAACACAGATCCTCCTTCCAGCGCTCGATGCCAGAGTGATGCACCACGTCACAGCATTTAAACTGGATTTAAAGAAAACAATTGTTAGTCTTAATCTCATACTCAAAACACTGAATTTCAGTTTTCTCACTCTTTTTTGTGAATACACGCACTAGCTCTGTCTTTTCCATCAGTTTGCCACCCAGGTTCCATTATGAAGAGATCCTAATTACACCCAGATCTACCTTTGACTAGAAGCATCATTTTTAAGGCATCAGCTATATTATTTCGCTCAAACATGAGCAATAACATCACTGAATTTTAAGGTTTGTACATTAAGACAGCACTTCTGCACAAACAACCCAAGAAAGAAAGCATTATCCCCTGGACGATTCTCTCAATGTAGGCACCTACCCTAGAAACCTCAGGAAACTGGTCACTAATTAACCACAGGGATGATTCACTCTCACAGCTGTTACTGGCCAAAGGGACAAACTGGTGGCTTGACTCCAGATTAAAACACAAGCATCAGCCGAAGCATTACGGAGTTGCCCGGGCAGAATGCCTAGCTGAGCATCCACAAAAAGCAGTAGAAGAAAAGAGGGCTGTAACAAAAAGAGACAATATTTTTGGAGTTTGCCTTACGGTTTGGACACTGGCTCACAAACACCAACATACCCCTCTCCATCCATGGCATAGATGGATTCCATTTCACTTCACGAACTGTCTTAAGGCCTTTACAGGAATGGAAACTGCTCTGACATTTCTGTGGTCTTCGAGAGGTTTCCCTCAGATGACTTTGTTTCATAAATAATCGACTCTTCCTTTTTCTGCTCATCTTTTATTTGGATTAACACTCAGTATGCGATATGTCATGTTTAGAGTGATGTAGTGTCAGTATGTACTGACATAGTGTGGACAAAGCCCACCCCAGATCATCATTAGTAAAATGGGGGAGAGGGGAAGTTACGCTTGCGTGTGCATATGTGCGCGCTTGCACTGAAAAGAAACAGAGTTAAACTTATGGCAATGCCTGTCATCTGGCTTCAAGCTTTTGTTATGTCAGTGTTCTGAAATAATCTCAACCAAAATATTTTCTTTTGATGCAACAGAAGCATTAATGCATGATAGATACATTTGGAAATTATTTACCACTCGTTAAAGATTCTCTAAATAGAAGGGATATGAAACACAGGCCTACAAACACAGGCCTGACTTCCTTGGTCTCTGAGGTACTGAAGAAACTCACGACATTCTCAGAGCAAACAATGGCCAAGAATCAGTCACTAAAAAGGTATAAAGACTATGTTCCGCTGCCCTTCACTCCTTGTGTCTGCTTGGTCTTTTAACTAGAAGGTTTTCTTTCAGCGTGTGGTATATGGAACAGCTGGGTAAGATACAGCTGGGAAAGCCTAGGAGGGCACTAACATGAGCCACCAGGCAGCTGGGCCAGCAAGCACATGAACGGAAAGGTGGACACACGCAGATGATGAGTGCTTCCACCATGCTCCAAGCAGTAACAAGAAAGGTATAGAGATCCTGTCATCTGGAGGGCTTCAATTCACCTCCTTTAATTAGCATTCTCATTAAATTTCCTAAAGCATGTAGCATAACATTTCAGGGTAGTCAATAAGCAAAGGGTTTGGAGCAGCTAAGCAGGCATCTGAGGCTGCATGCAACAAGAAGTGATCTCTCTTTTCAACAGGTGCACAGTTCCTGTACACGTGGCTTTTGTTTACTGGCCCCATTTTATTAATAGAAACATGCAGATTTAGGTCAATCTGGGTTGGCCTTTTCAATTATGGCAAGCGTCATTCATAATGCAAAAGCAGCAAGTGGATCTGTGTTTAGCTTGCCCACCTTCTTCACAGAGTCCATCTTGACACAACGCTGCTACTGCCTGGTTCCTCAACATATTGCTCATGAAAAAGATGTAAATTCTTTGAGAACTTTTAAATCATATTTCTCTTTCATGATGGAGAAGCTCCACTGCAAACTCCAAGGAGAAAGGCTGTTCATAGCAAGATTCCCATGAAAAACCTGGGAATCTGTTTCCATTTCACGTACAGTCACAGGGGTGCTCACAAACTGGATTTATGAGGTTAAGTACATCTATTAGCATTAGTATGATTAAACATGAAGCTGAACAAGATTCTGATGACGAACTCTATGACCACTGGCCAAATACAGTAACATTCTGACATCTCCTAAATAGAAAATCAAATTTAAAATAAATCCAGCTGGCAAAACATCCACTGTTCAAGATACAGTAGGTATGTGAGCAAAAACGGTACCCTCATCATACAGTTTTAACTGAAATTGCCATACCTCTTTTTTAGCTACAATTAAACCATCACCAACAAATTCAAGGGACACGGTGCAATCACACTCAAGCCCAACATGCTCAATTGTTCTGGTTTGCACTGCTAATAAATGCATTTATAAAATAATGCTTTCCATCTCGTGACTGAGATGTTTTCCATGTGGTGAGAATGTTCAGGTCTGACTCTGAACTATAATGCCGTAATACAAGGAAAATTTACAACAAGGCCATTGTGTGGATTAAAAAGTCAAGGATGTCCTGTCAGTTCTGTTGACAAAGGATTTGTGGTTTCCTACAGAAATAAATATGTGTTCCTCGCTTGATATGCAGCTACGTCCCTGAGATACATACCCCTCCCAGAACTTCATCCGTTCTTTTCCTTTACTGAAGGCCATCTACATCGATACCGTGTTCTTATATTTAAACCTTGCTACTAGAATCAGATTAAATATACATCAGCTCAAGAACGGCTGGCTATGTAGCAGGATCCAGTAACCAACACCACATACTTCTTAATAGCACTTGGTACTGAAGAGTTCCAAAGTAAATTGTAACTTGTAAGTAAAGCTTCACATCATTCTACACATACAGAGTATCATTTCCACATTACAGACTGAGAACCTGGGACCTGCATCCTACGTGGAACATCCAAAATCATGAAGCATGTTGGTGACAAGCTGGAAACAGTCCAGTGGAGGACCACAAAGACGATTAAGGGCCTGGAACATCTCCCCTGCGAGAAAAGGCTGAGTGACCTAAGGCTGTTCACCCTTGAAAAAAGACGACTGTGAGAGGGGATCTGATCAATGTTTATAAATATTTGAAGTGTGGGACACAGAGGGAAATAGCCAGCCCCTTTTCAGTGGTCTGTGGGGACAGGACAAGGGGCAATGGCTGCAAGTTGGAGCACAGGAAGTTCCACACCAACATGGGGAAGAACTTTTTCACAGTGAGGGTGACGGAGCCCTGGGACAGGCTGCCCAGGGGGTGTGGAGTCTCCTTCTCTGGAGATATTCAAGCCCCATCTGAACGCCTCCCTGTGTGACCTGTTCTAGGGAACCTGCTTTGGCAGGGGGGTTGGACTCAATCTCTGGAGGTCCCTTCCAACCCCTACAGTTCTGTGATTCAGTGACTTTTAAGTGTTTAAAGGTAGTAGATGAGGGAAATAGCTGGCCTGCACACACATAAATGGAACTTTGCTGTTGATCTATTCAGCTATTTGGCAGTGAAAAAACTTGCAAATTTAACAGCTACAGCCATAACTTCATTAAGCAAAACATTTCACAAGTATGATGATTTCTTTAGAAGGAAACCTATGCTTCTGGTAACCTGACCTGCTGCCCTGACACCAGTGATGTAACCCAGTGCAACCACTCAAGCAGCATCTGGTAAAACATGATGATTCAGGGGAATCTGGTAAAACAGGAACTGGAAGGGCCAAATATATTTTCGAAGGAATTCCACTGAAGCTTGAAGAGGAGGGAAGCCAGCACAAAGATGCCAACAAGATTACATCAGGGATTAATCCAGCCTGAGATCGACTTCATCTTCCCCTCTAACTACTCCACTTAGGTCCATTAACTGGCTCCACAGCACCATTCCTCTCAAATTAAACAGCCTCCCCAGCTTGAAGGTTTTGCTCACCTCTGCTCCTGACAACTTCATCTCAATTCCCATGACTGTCTGGCTCAAATATTGCAGCAGGTCCCCTCCCCTTTGCTTCCTTCTCCTTCCCATGCAGCTACAATTTCATAGTTGCAGGCCACAAGCTGCCTGCACGAAGTTTACACTAAGGAGATGGCTGCTCTTTCTTCACGCTTCAACTTCCTCTTCCCACGCACAGGCTGTGCTAATGAGCTCAGTAACCCATCTCATCACACAGCGCTCCCCAGGTAAGCCACTACAAGAACCTTTGCAAGGTCTTCCCAGTAACTGCTGCTCAAATCTCTTCTGGGCCTTACTGTAGGGAGACAAACTGAGGTTAACTCAAACTCTTTCTAGTCAAACTTCTCTACGGTTAAAAAATGAAATAAAAGGGAAAATCCTTCCATCTTCTGAGCATTTTCACAGCCAGTCTCTGCAGTTCTTGATCAAAAAATATTCAAGCTTTTGCAGTGGGCTTTATTGTGGAAGGAGCTTTGGGGTTTCTTTTATTCCTAAAGTGATTATGTTTATGCAAGCATAATTAGGTTTGCGGGCTTGGAAGGGTTTTTTTGGATAGTTTTGTTTTTTTTTTTTTAAAAGGGAAAATCCTAAAACTTCCCTGGGAGAAAGAAAAAGATTCCAGCCTAGTTCTAATAAAAGACACAGATTTCTTCCTCCCCCTGGCCTCCATCCCTTCCCTGCCAGCACACTGGGCAGAATGCTTGCTTGGAAGCCAGAAAACAATCAAAAAAACCCAGACATTAGACATATGAGCTAAAATCTTCCCAATGAAACTTCCAGATAAAAGAGTACAAAAGTCATTCAATAAAACAGAGTACAAATGAGAGTAACTGGTACGCCGGGCACTTGACGGAGCATGAGATACGATCTGCCTCTCCTTGTTTGGGGTTAACGTCATCTTTGTTTCTTCACTGCATGATCCAAGAGATCAAATGGATATTTGGGAGGGATAATGAGATCAAACAATCACGTTAAATTGATATTTTGAGCTTGCAGTTCTAAAATATCCTGTACTTATGGTTTCAGAGAAAACCCTCAAAATTCCTTCCACTGAGTCTACAGACAGCCTGGAGCTACTAATCAAAGAGCGGAGTCACCTTCCCTTTCCCCTGTGGGACTTAAGTTAAAACCATTATCAAGCTTGGCAACAAATTGTGCCAACGAAAAGTCTCAGAACTTTTGTGCTGCTGTAAAGGAACTGTATTCTTTCACAGCCTGGACCATCTCTTTCTTCAAGCTAGTGTCTTCATGCTTGTCTGACCTGTCAGTCAACGTTATCTGATCTCATTCCCATGAAGCATAACAGAAGGGAGAATTGAAGGGAAAGCTCCTCCCATTCCTGGATAGTATTCCCTAAAGCTCTCAATCCAGCAGGAGATAAAGAAAGAGAACCACCTCTCAGAGACCATGTTCTACCACAGTTCCCCCACCAGCCTCAGATGCTCACACACTTGCACACAAATACTTCTATTCCCCAGGACAAGTGGCTATTATAGCAACTGCTTGGAAAGTGAAGGGGAAACATTTAGTTTATTTTTAGCAGTCTTAAATGCAATTTAGCAGCTGCAAACAAATAGAGCCAGCAACATATAAGCAGCTTGCTGGAGACCATAGTTTGGGAACCTCTGAGCTACTGGATCACATCTAGTGCACACAACCTGTGGCTGTGCTGCTATTCAGAGACCACCGTCTCAGTGTAAAAGCTGGAAAGACACAGGAATAAAATAATGCCAATGTACTGGCAAAAATGAAACCTAGAGATCTTTAGTATCAGGCAGAAAAATACAAAGATGATTGAAGAAATGGTCCTGACCTGTAGACTTGTATGCTCTGTGCCCGCCTGCTGCAGCAAGCCCTCTGCCCCCTTTCTCATGCCCGCATATCCCCAGCAACTTCCCCAAGCTCCATCTGGATGCTGGATCAAGAGGCAGCACGTGCCTGGTTGCTCCCAAGGTGCTCTAACAGCCTGGCAAGGATTTGTATTAGGAAATGAGATCAGAGAAAGGAGAGCTACAAAGTTACCCAGTAAAGCTTTGCGTGAGCCCAAAGAGGGGGCTCCCAGATATGCTTTTGCACCTTGGCCAAGCCCTGGTTTGTCTAATACCAGGAGGAACTTCATGCCTTTGACCTCCATCCTTATCTTTATCAACAGATTAAAAATACATTTTTTATTACTACATTACTACACGAGCAGGCACGGCATGACTGGATCAACATCACTTCCTAGGAAAGACAGCTAAACCCAAGGAAGGTTCAGAGGAAAAGAGGGAAGAAGAAAACTTCAGCAAAGGTAGAGTCAAGACACTAACAAGAGAGAGAGCGAGAATATTTATCTGCAATCAGTGATCTCTCAAGATGCTGCCAAAGGAGATGGCCTACCCTGCGCTGTACACTTTCTAAGGAAGGCAATTACTTGCAATGCAATGCTTTTCCCCAAGATATAAATCAGCAAACAAGGACGTCCTGTAAGAAGATCAATCTTAAAATAAAGTATCTATTTGGAATCCCATAATTCACATAGATCTAAGGTCGAAAAGTCAGAAGCAGCTATCAAACTGATAAAAATTTGCCTCTTGGAAGGAGGAAAATGTGCGTGTGTGTGTACACACACAGGAACAGACAGACTCTGAATGTCTCCAAGGTGTTACTGATGCACCAGTGCTTTTATCAAACAGCCGCTACAGAAAACAACTGAAAAAGGCTGTTTGACAAATAACCTCTGTGGTCAAGTAGAACTGAACTCCCTCCTGGTAACAGACTAGGTAAATTCCAGTGAGTGAGGCTGTTTTCTTTTATACTGGCAGAAAACACATGTCAACTGCACCAGCAGAACCTGAGGCAGTTCATCACAGCCTACATCAGAAAGTGTACTGCAGTAGAGCAAAGCAGTTTCCTTTACAAACATCGAAAGTAAACACAATTCAGTTTTACACTGGGCTTAAAAGTGACCAGAATTTGCCTGTTCAGCATTAAAAATGCAAACTTTTAATTCAAATTCTGAATGACAATTGTGTTTCACCCCTGCCAGATCCATCCAATTATGCTCACTCAGTGTCCTGCACCGAAAAGATTAGATCCACGGGTGTTTACTTTAACAGCACCACTACCTTTCAGCATGAGGGTCAGAAAGCACTAAAGCACTGTGTTAGTGATGTGGCCAAGCTGACAAATTCTCAGCAAAATCACAAATTTAGGTGTTATCAGCACAAATTTAAGCCTTAAGTCCCTCTACTTATTACCCCAGATAAAAGCATTAGCTGTATGAAGCAGTTAAGTAAGGGCAGACATAACACCTACACCAATGGTGTCCTTAACTGTCGGGTTTATTCCACTGAAGACCACCTTCCTAAAAACATAAGAGACACTGACAAACACAGAAGTAATTCTTTGGGCATAGCTCAGTAGCACTTGCTGGTGTAATACCAAAGTTTCCATTCCCTTACCCCCAGCAACCAAAGCTGATGCTGGCCATCCAGCAGGCAAGAAGAGAGACACATGTGAAATGGGCTTAGGGCATTGAGTTGCCACAGAGCTGGGAACGCCTTGCTGCAAGATCTCAGCTTCTTGGGCTGGAAACACCATAACTGATGCTTTAGGTACAACAGGTACAAAAGTAATGACTTCCAGTGCTATGGCTCTTCCAAGGCTCTTGCAAGTGCATTCCTCAGGTTCCAAAAAACACCAACCAAAAAACCTAGTGGTTTGTCATTCCTCCAAATTGCCTTATTCATTCCTAATGATTTTAAAGTACTTTGCACTTTCTTTAACATGACATTTTCCGAATTAAGAAAATTTGAAAACAGATGCTTGGGTTAAAAACCTTTGATATTAAAAACATATTTATTTTTTTTTCCTTCAGCACTAGACTGCTCATTTATGGGAAGCGAGTTTATATGTATCATCTGGTTGCAGAATGGTGCTTTAGGGCTGGAGCACTGGAAGCATTTAGCAATTATTTTTTTTTTTTTGGGTCTCTGCACTAGAAAACCTCAAGAGAATTCCAAGACTTCAGAACTTGCTGGATGTCAGCAAAAGTTATCAGAAATATGCAATACGCAAAAGTCTATATTAAAAATACCCGAGCTATTTGCTGTAATGAAAACATCTTTATACAAATCTGCTCTGTAATGTATATAAGGTTATTCTGAACTGCCCATAAATACTGCTGCTCTTAAGACAGACCCTGACTGGACCTTCCTTTTGCTGCCTTGCAGTATCCCAAATTGCCTTTTTGGTATTAGCTGCAAAATTGTTTTCCCCCGTTAAAGATTTTAGCTGTTGGCAGTTAGTCTATTGTGTTTTCTTTACAAAACAAACAAAGAAGTTCTGACTTGTGTTTGTAAATAGTTGCATATATGTATTTTAGGAGTCTCAACTTTTAGCTGACCTCTATCCCTCACATTTCATAACAATGTAAGCATCAAAATTAATCCAGCTAATTAGCCATTAAATGTATCTGCGTGCTTGAAAAATAAGGAGATGAAAAAAAGAGACATCTGTGCTCCAGAAAATGTAATGTAACTGGAAATGTCAAGATTATTAGGGAACTAATGGAAGTACCAATAAAAACTTTCATAGGCCACAATACCATTATGCTAAACTTTAAAATCCGATGTCAAAAGGTCAATAACTCATATCTTTTTTTCCAGTATTATTACCTTTAAGTTAAACCACATTTTCTCGCCTGATTGGAAGCAGTGCCAGAGTCCATTCCTGTGAGCTGATCGCCAGAAATCCAGTTGGGGACTCATGCAGAGCACCTAGGTCTGCTGTTTGCAAAATGTGTCAGATCAATCCATAAAAAGAAACAGACTGAAGAGTTCTGGTAACTGCCTGACACGTTAATTTATAAGATTTATGACTTTTATATAAAGGTAGGATTAACACAATGTATAAAAATTCCAATTGCTGACAGAACATTTACAAAAAGAAAAAAAAACCCTCATGTTTTTGATAATTTGGAAAAAAATTGTAACATTTCCCCCACCCCATGTATTTTTTCCCCTTGAAATGCTCCATATCTTTCATCACAGCACCTTTACAACCAAGGACTGCTCTCCTGTCCGTTACATACCTTCGCTCTCCAGAGAAAAACTACTCCAGAACTGGGTCTTGTAACTAATGTGGTGCAAGTTCAAATGAGAAACCAAAAATCATGTTCTGACTTCCCAGCCTTCCATTTACTTGCCTGCCCTTAGTTAGTCCCAGCCCTTGTGCAACATCAGCTGTTTGTGCTAACTGCAAAATACTTTTGCAAAGGTTGGTAAGAATGTAAATTTACTAATATAAATTAATTTGCTCTGATAGTCATGAACACAGATTAGATTCCAAACATCATAACCCTTCAGTGTTCTACTTACCAGGACTCCCCTTTTTCTAAGTAGAAATAGGTTCATGTTCTCAGATGCAGACCAAGCAAAGGCAACTTCCTCAGGCAGTCATACACCTAAAGACAAGATTTAGGTGAGCATGGATTTCCTAATTCTACATTTCTTATTACTAAAGATCTACTAAAGCTTCAAAGGAAATCACAAGTCCACTATGCCTGCACCCTAACACATGCCCTAGAAGAAATCCACAGCAACTCCTGGTAGCCATACAAAGCTCACTCAAGCTTTTAAGTGGCCTATGATTCTCATGAAGAAATCTAAACTATAAAAAAAACCCAAGAATTAAATAGATCATGTGAGTGAATACTGGACAAAATGTAAACTGAAAATAACATTTGAGCGTGAAACAGTTTTTCATTAGAATCAGCCATATATTTATTTTCCATAAATAATGAGTCATATTAATTTGCTGCTACTGGAAATTCATTAAAAGACAACTTAATTATAAATATGAATAGTAATTCTATTATACATAGTCAAAGCTATTTATAATTAAATTTTAAGAAGAGCTATCAAATTGCATCTGTAATTGCAATGGACACTACTCCATTTTGCAGCACAGCTTATCCAATCAAGAAATGAAAACAGTTCTGTGACTGCAGTGAACAAAGAACCATTTTCCATTGCTCCCCACTGCTGCAGCTCCAATCCAGGGCTATTACAATATTGGCAATTTTCACACAGAGAAAACCCTGGTATTTTTAAGCACTTTCTTCTTTAGATCTGCCCTGAACCATTAGCTGATATGACCGTAAACAGAGCAGGGGCGCTGAATAGTCTATCAGTGCCATGACATGGTGTATTAAGAAAAAACGCAACATTTAAAAAACCGACCCCAAGCTCACAGCTTAAAATAGGGTTAAACAGAAGTGTTACATTTACATATAAAAATTCTCCTACTGTAGAGGAGTCCTCATACAGAATTACAGAAACCGCCAAATGAGACATGGTTTGCTGAAGGGTTTTCACAGGTATTTTCATAACATCAAGGTATTAGAGATACCTTGGCTTCCATCCAAAAGCCACAAAATCCAGTGAAATTAGTTAAACATTCATTACAAATTATCTTTGTTCTATTTCACACAGCGTGACCAGCACTGCGAATCACGTTGGGAAGAAAGCAGATGGCTGTAATATTCTGAAAAGCTCAATTTATTCCCGGTCGCTTTCCATGCTAGGCCTTTACTCCTTCTCAAGGTTACTCCTTGCAGACTAGAAAATCGACTGAAATTCAACACTCGAACGACCACGGCCTACTCCGGGTAAGCGGAGACACGTTGCCAATGGCTCAGACAAAGGTGGCTGCAGAGGAGGCTGCGGGTGGATGCACAGCGACATGTGCACACCAACGCTCTGCAGTGTGCAGGGGACCACAGCCTCTCACCACTCTGACCAAATTTCAGCAATGCTAAATCCACTTCTTCTCAATTTTCTTCCAGATACTTGAAAGCGTGGGTGGCTTCTACACTCACTTATGAGCCGAAGGCAAGGATTCCAGACCACAGCATCATCTTTAGGTGCAGGGAACTGCTTACAGCTGCAGACTGTTCAGAAAAAACTGTCTCTCAACAGTTTTATTGGTATTATTTGGGATTCAAGACTGACAGAATGTTTGCCACCACTAATGAAACCCGATGCACTACCCACAGCAAGGGCAGCAAACAGGAACACAACAAAAACTACTTTCAAACCTGAAGTGCCATGTTTCTCTCTAGAAAGCATCCTAAGAAGAGTAGTGGCTTACAGTCATCATAATCTCAGATGATGTTCCATCTTTAAACCACTCTGAACTACAATGGCTACGCAGGTATTTGGGTATTGGTGAATGAAAAGGGGTTTACAGATTTTTAGATACTATAATGTAAGAGTCCTGAAATCATCGCATCTGATCAAAAGCAGCCTAACTGTCATGAATTAAATACATTTTTGGCTACGTAGCACTGAAAGTAGCTAGCTTTACATCCTTGGTTTGAAATCTTTGCTACCTCACGTTGAAGCAGCATCCTCCAACTCATAAGATTACAGGTGACCAATTTCTTTCTAGATGTAGTCTGCTGCCCTAACAGCATATTTCTGGGAGCTCACATCAATAGGAGAAGAAATGAAGCACATTACATACATTATTGGCACTGGGTCTGGGTGTTCTGGTTGGAAATTTTTTACTGTCTGCCACATACCATGACACAGAGATCATGGGCATGGAGAGGGCTTCTCTCTGCATTACTATTCTTACGGCAAAAAATAAATGGAGGGATTGGTTTTTTTGGGTTTTTTTACAGCAAGTTAAAAGATATATTGAAAACCCATCAGACTGAAAGCTGGGTTTGCTAATGAAAACACAGAAGAGCTCATCTGCCATCCAGACACACAAGATGAGAAAGATCCTTACATTTTCTAATGTATGTTCTAGTGTAATGATGTGCATAAACTACACAAGTGTTAGAAAACTTCAGCATTAGGCACATTTGGAAAAATCTGACTGAGCAAGTTATCGAGGCACTTGTAGGATCTCCAAAAGGCCTTTTTTTTTAATTAGGAATTTTTACAGGAAATTAAATAAAAATGTGTTTTTCTAACTAAATGGATGTGCATAGCATAAAAAAGAAAAACAGATTCTATAATTTAACACTAACATATGCCTGCTGTCCTTATGTCCTACCAGTTCATAAAACTAAGAGCTGTTTTGCATTCAAAATGTGCTAACCAGCAATCCATACAACTATATCATCTAGATGAAAAACAAACTTGGAAGCTCAGTGCCACTCACACCAGTCACCATTCTTCTTTGAGTACTCTGGCAAAGATGATGTTATTGCCATCACAGACCTGTCGCTCAGTCACTCCCTCACCACCCAAGAGGTCCAAGAGGCCTTTTCCCAAATCCTGCTTGAGACCTTGCAATGTAGCATGAGATGTCAGGTAGCCAGTCCAAACTGAAGTGCAACATCTTGGGACAGACTGTAGACTCCCTGGATAAGTGTAAGAGCTACTCAGAAAATCTCATGTCATCACTTCAGCAGCCCAGCTTAAGCTGAACACTTGGCAAGGAACCAAGAGTTATGTCACTGGAGCAAAAGACATGGTTTGCAGATCTGGAAGAGCAAAGTGATGGACAAGGTGGTGAAGAAAGGGAGATTAAATCCACTGTTACAATACGCAAGGTTAAAGAGAAGATGGTGTTTGTGGATAGAAGGATGGTGAGGGAGAGAGGGGAATTCTCCTTATGATAAAGATGAATCCCAGCAATTGACAGGATATCCTAAGGGTTATACAAACACAGACAGCAGTCATAAGTCTCTACAGCTGCACACCCTTACACACAGAACAGCTCTTCCCTGGTTTTAGCTGTGCACTACAAGATTGAGAGTTTAGACCACAGGAGGCACACGGACAATAGACCCAGTGTAGGGACCCAGAAAGATGCTTAGTGGACTTTGGCTTTAAAGGGAAAAGCAGACAACAGCACATCAAAAAAATCTTTCTCAGGCAACGTTCACAAAGTCAGATGGAAGAAAACAGGAAAGCAAAGTCAAGTCATAAGAGTTTCAATTTGAAAACCAGCAACTAACTGATTTTATAATCTCCTTCTAGAGAAACTTCATTCTGAACTGTGTGATTAGTACCAAAATTTAGCTGGATGGCAGTAAAAGGCATGTTACAGGCATCTTACTATATTTTGGTAATTGGCATGAACAAACAATTATGTAATTGACTTTGAAAAAGTATCTGTGTTCTTTAAATACCATATAATTATTACAAAGGGAGCTGATACATTTACTTGTACCCAGTATTCCATGATTGAATCTAAAGAAATATGCTCACAATAAACTTTTGCATTTAGCACTGGGGAATTACGTTAGCAGGTCTGAGTTAAATCCCAATTTCTTCAATTCTTGTAAATGAAAGACAAAGTGTTACAACTATGAGCTCACACAATGAAATGCAGCAAATCTGTAAACTACATAACTACAAAGGATGACACTAAATCCAATATTATTTTTCTTCCATATTTTTGGTGAAAAATGCCTTCCACTGTTCTTACCACTCCCCCACACACCCAGACATACAGAAGGTAATTAATTTCTCATTTATACTTTGCATAAGCCACTGCAACACAGAACATGACAACATTTTCCTTTTTTTCTGTGGAGCTCCAATGTAGTTATCCAGTAGGGCTCCCAGGAGCAAGAAGGCAACCAGGAAGAAGGCATTCCTAGGAGCCAGGTGCTCCTGGCACATCCCAGCCATCAGCTGTCCACAGGCTCCAGAAGCACAGACAGCGTGCTCAGTGCTGGGAAGCATCATCAGGAAGGAAATGCCACGAGAAAGCCTCCTCCACATAAATTCCTCTTGTGAATAACGTTGCTTCACCAGTTAAGGATGAATTACCACATTTAAAGATGACATCAGAAGGGAATGGAAAAGACTTGAAAAATACCATTTAATGGGCTTAACTTTTTGCACTTGCAGCCAAGAAAAACTAACTTTACATGCTCATAGAAGAGCTTTGATCAGATGTTGGATTCCCAGGTGTTTCAGTGCTGTGCTCTATGGAGAGCAGTGAAACTCTCCCCACCCTCTCTTTTAATCCGGTCAAGTGGGAAAAACATACTTTTGCACAGCATCACATACACACGCCTCTCAATTACCTTGTGAGTGACATACTGGGTGGACTCTGCCCTGGTCAGACCCCACCTGAGTATTGTGTCCAGTTCTGGGCTCCCTGGTATAAAAAAAGTCAGGGATCTCCTGGAGAGAGTCCAGAGAAGGGCTACAAAGATGATTAAGGGCTGGAGCATCTCCCCTACGAGGAAAGGCTGAGTGACCTAAGGCTGTTCAGCCTTGAGAAAAGAAGACTGAGAGGGGATCTTATTAGTGTTTATAAAGAGCTCAAGTGTGAGACACAAGGGAAAACAGCCAGCCTCTTTTCAGTGTCTGTGGAGACAGGACAAGAGGCAATGGCTTCAAGTTGGAGCACAGGAAGTTCCACACCAACATGGGGAAGAACTTTTCCCCAGTGAGGGTGAGGGAGCCCTGGGACAGGCTGCCCAGGGGGGTGTGGAGTCTCCTTCTCTGGAGAGATTCCAGCCCCGTCTGGACGCCTCCCTGTGCAATATGAGCTGGGGAGCTGCTTTGGCAGGGGGGTTGGACCTGATGATCTCTGGAGGTCCCTTCCAACCCCTGTGATGCTGTGATTCTGTGAGTGGCTTGTGAAATAGAACCACAAAACTACGCTGCTCAACAAAGAATCTTTCTAATTAATATTGTACTTGATCTTACTGTATCTGAGCCTGTTATCTCCTCTCCCACTATGGTAAGCATACTGCATCCTAACAGCCAACTCCAGCCTCAGTTTTCCTTCAATATCTCAGTAAGTGACTTCGATAGTTTCCTCCTATTACTTGTTAATTGTTGACATGCCAAATAATGTCATTGCAGTTTTATACCACATTCATTCTGCTTAAGACAATACATTAACTCATTAAGCAAAACACCCGAAGCCCAAATGAATATATAAATTTCTGTCAAATACTATAGACAAGATTAATTAGAGAGATGGCTCTGAGACTCCAGAAAACAATTTGATTAATCCAACACAAACTCTTTAAAATGGGCCAGTGAAATGACTTATCAAGCACATTTTCAGGAAGCTGAGAGAAGCCCTTGCACCACAGATATTATTTAAGATCTGAGTTTGTAAAGCACTCGGATAGCTGAAGCATGCATGTAAGACCTTTGTCTAACTGGGGCCTAATTGAACAAAACCAGAATGACAAAAATCTATAAATGTACATAAAAAAACCTCACCTCAATCTACAAAGGGCTACAAGTGATACATTGCTCAGTATCACTTGCTAAGCCACCTGAACTCCATATACTTCAGGTAATATCCCCAACCACCAGGCACAGGCTAAGGTGGAATATAATTTCCCTCTGTATTGTAATTGTTTCACTTCTCAGAGTATTTGGGTCAAGAAAGACTCATGAAGTAGCACGTGCAGGTATGAAGAAAGCAGGAGATTCTACTTCAGCTGTCAGGGGACTCATCTACTACTCTGTTCCCTCGGTGAAGTCAAAAGCCCTATGAAACATCCAAATACTGTGCTTTGGGGGGAAAAAAAAACCCAAACTCATCTATCTTCTTTACTGACACTAGCAGATTAAAAAGTTGGCAGAGTAATCATCTACAGAACAAGAAAATATCAAACCAACCCAAACACCACATCAAATACATAAGGCAAGGTAAAACACAAACTTAAATGACTTTAATGACTACTGCAGACAAGGAAAACAATGATCTTGAAGGGCACAAGGAATTCAAAATTACTTCAACGAGGACACCGAAGAAATCGACAAGTTGTTTGAATCTGCGTGGGAAAAGTGCAGGAGCTGTGTTAGGAAGTCAGACTAGTACCATTGGTGCAGTTTGAGATGGAAGACGAGCAGAAATCTAGGCAAAACAGAGAAAAAGCAGATAGGGATTTTAACAGTCACACTGCATAATAAAAGTGGGATGCAATTCACTGGACAAGGACCTGAAGACCTGAAACACGACAAAGTTGATTTCCTCACAACAGTCCTGTGACTGCTGGGTAATAAATAGGAAGAAGAAAATGTCAGTGGAACTCTCCCTTCAAGAAAACCACCCATCTTTGAACACATCAATTTATTTTGTGGCTTAGTTTCTTTCTCATGTCCAATATTAAAATTACAATTAAAAATAAAATTCCTTATATATTATCCAGATACAATTTGAGAATTTAGTTGCCAACTCTAAAAGTGATTTCCTGATCTTACCTTCAACATCATGTGTACTCTAGACAAAAAGTCTTATTAATAGCATGGGCAATGTAGACAAAAATATCATGTACAATGGAAAACAAGATTAAAGACACAATGCTATTCTATTTTCCTTTGGAAATATCCACTTGAAATTAAAATACCTGAACCACTTTACTTCAATAATTTAGTTTCCATTAAAATATTTCATTATTATGTTAAGGTCTCAAGGCCATTATTAGTGTATTCTTTTCATATCACCAAACCACAGATTTGTGCCTCACAGACGATGAAAACACTGCTAAGGACTGTATGCTTGAGTACAAATGATACCATGGGAATTACTAACTAACCAGAAAATAGGTTGTTAAATATTTCAATCTCTGAAGAAGAGCAATATAAGTATTCTACAATATTGCTCACGAGGACTTCAAGAGGCTTTCAAAAAACAACTTACAAAATAAATCCAAGTCATCAAAGTAATTTAGTCAAAACTAACAAGATGCATGCAGCTTTGCATCAGAACTACATAGAACTATGCTGCTTAATTGGAAACCTTAGACTGACTCAAGTTTTTCTCTAAAGGAAACCAACAACTTGAATCATTGTCATGTTGTTTGTTTTAAATCTAGGCTGATCTCTTCCTTTAGTTTCTTAAGGTAGTCTGAAGTTCATGAGCTGAGCCGTATCTGCATACAGCAGCGTCAAGATACAGTTGCAATTAAAAAAAACAAACCCAAAACCATCTCATTCCCACCACCTTCAGCTCGTGTCACAGCACTGCCTCTTCACCCTTCCAAGATGTGGGACCAACACGAATTGAGGAAACCCTCACGTGGGGCCCATTGCCTACGGCCCTGCAAGGCTGCTGCACTGCTGCAACAGCCTAGCCATGCCTTGCTTTAGCTCAACTTCAACTATACCTGGATCCATCACAAGCTTTTAAATATTACCCACACCTTGCTACTGTCCGTGGTGATACTCTTCACTGACAGCAGAAAAAAAACCTCCAACTTTAATTACCTGGTTTCAGAGTGTTCTGCATTGGCAGAGCCAGGGTGAAGCCAGGGAAATGGGGCTAGCTATGGAACACAGACCTATGTGTGTACTGAAGACAAATCCTTGTATCAAAAGAGTTGGGGGGAAAAAAATAATCAGAAAAATGTTCTTCTCCAACTTGTCTCCAGAGATTTGTCACGAGCACTTTTGTGCTTTTTGTGGAGAAGTCCAATTATTTAAGAGGCATCAGAGAGTGCTGGCAACAGGTTATTCTCAAGATAATGAAGCCTCTCAGAAAAGGCTATCAACACTTTACATGTTTGCATTGTGTTTGTTCATTCATGCAAATTAAATAGACAGCGTTTGTATTCTTCTGTACTGCTATAAAGACAGACCCCTCATTTGCCTTGCTATCATTGTACTGTATCAGCAGCTTTCATTAAGAAACCCACAGTTGGGCCAGTTTCCCAATGTGAAACACAAAAGGTAACAGACCACCACCAGGAGCTTCTCCAGCTGCTTTTTTCAAAAAACACAAATAACTGCACTGTGGAGTAACACTTCTTTAATCAGATGGTAACCATTTATGAAGACCTCGTGCTTGTTAACACTTCAGATATATAGCCATGTGAGGTTTGCACATGCTTTTCCTAAAGCTCCTCTACAACTTAAATGTAAAAAGAATGAAAAAGGAGATCCAAAGAGAAAGAAAATTGTCAGCTATAACACTGTAACCTTAGGTTTGAATGTTCCCATCAATTTATACTAAATGGTGAAACAGTCAAAGGGGAAGACTTGGTCTCAAAGGTCACACTTCATTTCTGCTCTTCGGTTTTGTCCTCATGCTATCAAGAAATTGCTTAGCTTTAGCAAAAAAAGTGGCTGAGTTAATGTAACAGCCATCTGGTACACTGTTAAAGAGGTTAGCCCAGCTTTCACAGATTCTTGAGTTCAGCTACAGCTTGCTTGCATCTGGTCTTTGTCTAGATTTATTAATAGCATGGCAAGAAATTGAAATTATGCAGCAGTGTCAGAGGGATCACGCAGCATACACTCACTCCAAACTCAAGTACAATATTCAGCTTAAACATTTTAACGGGCTTCTTTAAAATAAAACTGGACAGTGCACCCAAAAATACATTTGAGAACAATCCTGCTTTGAAAGGCTGATGAATTAGATGATCTAACCAATATTTTCCAGTTAGACTTTCCATGATCCGTTTCACTTTCTGTTATCTCACTGTTCCAGTTCAGTATCCAGGCGCTACTTGGGAATTACCTTTTAGCCTCAGCAGCCCAGCGGTTTGACACGCTGCCTGCCCGTGGGTCAAGCAGCCATTTGGGAAACATACAGCATCCCTCTCCTCACCCATCCCACCACAGCACCTGCCTGGCTCTCAGTGCCGAGCTGCAGGCTCTGCAGAAGCACTCCTCTGTCCCAGGCCAGCCCAGCCCACAGACAGGTGCGGCTCTGCAAGACTGGGGGATTCCCACCCTCCTTTCCCCTTGTTTCTCCAGGGCTTATGAGCACCGGAGATGATGTTTCCTTTCCTGAAGGGTTGGCAGCGCAGTCTGCGATACGTAACATGGCTGCAGGGCTGTCTCAGCCCCAAAGGCTTGATGGCTTTCATGGTCCCTCAACTCACACACTCCTGCCCTAGGAGAGACTGCCTCCTTGCTCCTCCAAAGATTGGCTGCACCATACCTACACATCTTTTAAATACCTCCAGCGATGGGGCCTCAATCAGTTCCCTGGGCAGCCTGTTCCAGTGCTTGACAACCCCTTCAGTGAAGAAGTATACCCCAATACCCAACCAAAATCTCCCCTTGCAAAAGCCCAGTTGTAGCTCTACCTGAAACTGTGCTTCAAAAAAGGCAGATTTAGCCTACCTGCTGGTAGTCTGTACTGTCATAATTCATCCTGTTCTGATGATCCAGAGACTGGACCCATTTCAGCTTCTTTAAAACATTCAGCCTGAACCCAGAGCAAACACACAAATAAGGAGGATGGAAAGTGAGTCTGCATTAAGGAATAGGCTTGGACTTGTATTTTAGTGGCAGCAAAGACATTCTTCATTGCTCCAAGCAGTAGTAGCTAACAGACATCTGTACCAAAAGCTTCATTGCAGTTTTGGATTACATCAACTTTGCCGCATCACATCATCCATCACATCATCCAAAGGTAAAGCCATGATACCAAAGTAAAGGAGAACAGCAACCTAAGATAAGCAGCCCATTTCTGAGCTTTTAAGAAGCAGAGGTGGCTTGTATGCTAGAGGCTAATATATTTCTTTTTATCTTCTTGGGTGCTTCAGACGAGATGCCTGGAAAGTACTTAAATCTCAAGTAAAAGGGATCAGGAGTCTACATACTACAGCTATGGGAGTCCTACCAGAACCATGGGCAGATACAGGCAGGCATACAGTAGCTCCAACAGCATTGTCATCAAGAGTATGCATGGGAACCTGTACTGCAGCACCCTACCTCTGACATCTCATCCAGCCACAGAGAAATGTTGCCCCAGTGATTTCAACGACTATACAGCCAAACTCCTCATAAGAAAAGAATAAATAGAAAATCTAGGTCATTTATAACAGTGCTATCATGGAACAGCCATGAAAACACAACTAAGTGTCAAATATTATATTACTGTTTTTTTCCATGTGCATTAAACATAGCTCTTGTACATAGGTTAAAATCAAGACTAAACAATCTGAATTCCACATTACTTGAATTCAAGAGGAGAGGAAAACACAGCATTTTCCAAAGTTCTGTGGGGCACAGAGGGGGATGATTTTATGGGAGAAGGAAAGAGCACGGTCTTCTGGGCAGGAGCATGCACAGGGTTAGATGGAGAAGCAATGGTGCAGGGGCAACAAAATGAAAATGAAGTAGTAAAATGAAGTACCAAAGACAAAATGCAATGAGAAAGCAAAGTACCAAAACCACATCTGACTTGGCATGTGATCTAGTTTTCTTCTGTGAAGTACCTAGAAGAGTTTCATACCAATATCCTGTGTTGATCCTTAGATACTCACAGCACATATCATGTTCAAAGAAGTTTTAGCTGGAAAATGCCATGGAACTCATCGCAAGCCATCCAAATGCTGCTCTCTGATTTCCCCTCTAAACCCCAATGGTAAGATACCCTATTTTCATTCATGATTGTTTAAGGACTTGATGGAACTGCCAATTGGTACAAATGTAATAAATCTACACCGAGTGCTTGGTGTCAGTCAAGAGAATCAGTCTGTCATGAGGACCGGGGGCTGCTAGAACCAAACAGGAGCTGTTCCTTAGTTCAGTTACTGGATGCACACATCAACTGGCAAGCCAAGCTCAGGGAAAGGTGAACAGTTTGTCTGACTTCACTGATTCTAGAAGAATTTGGTGTTCTCTGCTTACAGAGGTCCACGTTCTGTCGTTTGATCTTCCAACAAGGAATGCAAACTCTGTCTGCATATCTCCCTCCTTCAAATGCAGGGATCAGTAAAATAAGCAGCTTCAGCAGAACAAAATCAGAAAATAACATAAAAAACAGGGTTTTTCTCTTTTTTTCTTCCATAAAACTGTATCTTCAAGCATTAATTTCAGCAAGGTAAATGAAAACACAATCCTGGAAATATTCTATTACCAAGTTTTGAAGTGAAGCACAGGGGAGAAAAGTTGATGGTTCATCCACCTAGAGAATTCCCATAAAAACAACGATGACATCTTGATACAAAGCTAATGTGGGCAAGCAGTGTTGCAAAAGATCAGGAAGAAAATAATCAGCTACTTACAAATACTAAATAAAGCTAATAAACTTCTGAAAAAAATAATGGCAGCCATCTAGAGATTTTCAGGAACTCTGACAACACAGAGTGTAACAGTATAATTTAAATCTGGCATTCTCCATCTCAGCACAGAATTACAGCCCCAATTCCTAGAGACCATTAAATCTAGAGAATTCAGGAATGCATTTGAAATTATATAACCCTATTAATGCTGCTGGAAAACAGCCTTTAACTACCACTGATCCACTCTCCAGCAATAACAACAAAAAATTCCGGAATTAGATGAGAGCACTGCACAGGAGCTATCTATTTTCTCCCTCCTCCCAAACTGTTAAAGACTGCCTGATCTTTTGTAGTTCTTCTGACTTTTTTTCTCTCTCCTTTCCTAAGAGATGAATTTCTCTATTGTGGGGCTTTCCAGGATGACTTCCCACAGTTATTCCCAGATCCTGTTTCAATGGCTGACCAGTTCCCATAGAATAGGATACTTCCACACAACATAATAATAGCAATTGTTAGGGAGTTTCATCTGTTCTGGGCCCCTCTGATGTTTAACAACATCCTGTCTTTCTGGAGACTTACATAGGTAAGAAATAGCAACAATCCTTTTCTATCAGCCTACATTTGAAATATTTCTGCACGCTAGCTCTTTGCCCCTAACCAAGAATAAAACTGTTACATCTATTTTAAGGGCCTTGAGTAAGATACCAAATGAGATCTGCCTTGTTTGGCAGTGCCCAAGCCCTCTAGAGAAGGTTTAGCTGCTACCTAAGCAGAGAGGGATGTGAGAGATTGTACCCCTTAGCCCTACCCTCAGACTATGAGCTGCTAAAGAGCCTTCAGCCTTATTTAAGAGAGCAGCCCAAACCCATCATTGCTCTATAGCTTACATAGCTGCACAGTCAAAAAAACAATTGCTCAGGTCTACCTCCCTCTTCAGCAAAGCTGGTGTTTTGCTTTTCATGTTCTCAACTACCTGAAATCTGCTAAGCTCTGCTAAGCTGTGGCAACACAGAGGTAAGCAGAGGGTCTGGGCGTTTTGAACCACTGTCTCAGCCCCAGTATAAAGGTCTTTCCCTTTTCCTATCACCCCTTGAGACTTCATTCATTTTCTCCTTGTCCAAGTTTATGACAACATCTTGTATGTATGTGTATACACAGCACTATAGTGAGCAACACTTTCCCCTCTGGCTCTTTTGCACATGTATCTTTGGGATAGCTACTTTTGTGGCTGCATTTTCCAGCAGCAAACAGCAGCACTGCCATTTCAGTGTCTAAGTGCTTCACTCATACTGTAGTCAGTCAGACTCAGCATCCTTCTGGTATCTCCCTTTGCAGGCAAAACAAAACTAAGGCACCAAGGGCATAGAGTTTAAGAAGAAATTAGATGTCAAAATACCCTAAGATTTCAATACATGCTGCTCCTTTGAGGAAACTACTTTAATAGATTTACACCAACAATGTACAGAACAAAAGCAGGAATAAAACCATGAGTCCAGCTTCCCCTAGTGATACAACACCCTCAGCCCCAAAAACTTGGACACTAATACAAATCTAAGTTTCAGTCACATTAGAAGCCAGTGACTTTCAGAGCAAGCTAACACGACGTTTTAATATTTGACTGAGGTGTTTTCTTCTCCGACAGCCCCATGACTGAAAGGTCTCTGAACCACCAGTTCCCTACTCTTGAAAACAAGCAGGCAGCACTCTGCCCTTTGAGCTAAAACATACTGGAAAGGAATGGCAAAACATACACCAGTGTGAGCGAATGCAAGCAAATTAACTTTGAACAGCACTAAGGTACCAAGAGGGTACTTCAAAAGACTTCTACTATGACAACAACCAAGTCCTGAGCACCGCATTTACCTCCAACTCTTACTCCTTCCTACTTACCCAGTGTGGTTGATAGAGCAAATTGAGGATACCTGAAAACATTTATTCCTAAGCACTAAATTACATACGCACTTGAGAACTGTAATTTTAAGTCTTCTATTTGCCCTGGGCTGTGTAGCACTAATTTAACGCCTGTTGCTCCAAGTTTTTCAGCCAGCCATCCCATCTTGTGTTTCAGTATTTTTACCTTGAATTTCTAAATGCTGACATATGCTTTTAACATCAAGCAAGAGCCAAAGAGCCTGCTCATTTAATGGTTACTCGAACAAAACGGCCCACAGTTTTGCAGAGCAAAGCAATTGTCATTTGGGTTTATGTAATGGTTGGTTGTAAGCACTGAGGAAAAAAGTTTTTAAAAGGCAGATGGCAAATAGTATCAACTGAAAAAGTTCGCTTTTCAAAACAGAGATTCTCCAGTTAACTGTTCTTGGATTTGCTGTGCAAAGCTGCTTAGAAACAGAAGTACTATAATACTTCTTTTGTTGATGGCAAAGGTGAAACACACATTATCACCACCACCACCCCCCCAAAAAAAAAAAAAAGATGGAACCAAAATTAAATGAATTACTTAATGATGTCACTTTACAGCAAAGTTTGAAGACATGCAAAGACATAACTTAGAGGACTGAAGTCAATGGAAACACAGATGAAAAAGGAACTCAGATCAAAATAAAAACTTGCAGCAGGACCATGGGAAGTTTTGGTACTCTTCTCCATTGCCCAGAGCCAACAAATACCTCAAGCAAATAGCCAGCTGCATTTCTTTTCCTTCATTAGGGCCTGCCTAGACCACACTCAAATACCAGGCCTCTTCTAAGTTTAGACCTTATTCCAAGTAAATTAAGGTCTCCCCTGTTTCTCATGCAAAAGTTGGTAACAGCAAGTTACTCTTTTTGGAGCAAATATTTACAAGTAACCTTCTTTTCAACCTCAAAAAGAATACCTAAGCTCTAAAACACCTCACACTGGTTTTCCCCCATCACCCAGATCACACACATTTCAAAAAGCTGCAGTAATATTTTTTTCATGTCAATATAATCTGTGAGCCCTCAACTCCAGCTACACAGAACCTGCACGTCAGGGCACCCATCTGGCAGGATGGCCGAACCTGGGAGTAGAAGAGGCCTGCCCAAGGCAAAGCACTGCATGCTTTGGGTCTTCTCTCCCCTAGTACTGCAGCTGTGTAAAATCCCACTGGTGAAGTACAAGGAGTTTAACAGAGAGCTCAGAAGACCTTTTCTGGTTTAATTTTGATGTGTTTGGACAGTTTGTATGAAGGTGGTTTGGTTGGTCTATTTTCTCTGCTTGTAAAGCCTTCTTTGAAAGCATTACTCCAGCGCTTCTGTAACAGTCCTCAGGCTTTTGAGTGACAGAGGCAATATAAATTGTTTGAAGTATTCTACCCTTACAGGTATTCCATTTGCATATCTGTAAACAATCAATTAGCCAAGTCTCTTCTAGTAAACACCCCACTGAGATCAGTGGAGTTATTCTGAACTTGCACCAGTACAACTTCATAGATAAAATACAGCAAATTTCCCCCCTTCAGGAAAAAGCCATTTTGCTGAGGTTTCTATAATTAGCATTTTTAAAACACCTTCCTGTCTCAGTAACCAGCTACACTGGCAGTCTCTGGAGTCACAAGTGCTAAAGAGAAAAAAAACAATTAAGTTACAAATGTTAAGACATTTACTTGTATTAAAATATTTTGCTGGTGGGAATTTCAGAAGCCTGATGTCAATTTACCTTCTGGGTTTATGCTACTATTTCATCTCTTAGACAGTTTACTGTTGAGGATAAATGTTTGTAGGACAGAGCTTTTTCCAAAGTAACAAATTACAGTTCTTCTGGTTGTTTACACTGGAAGGTCAAGCCCGAGCCCTCTGTTTGGAAAAGGAGACATACTAATGATGACTTTGTTCCTGAAGTACCTACATTTTTGGCAGTCCATTCATATCTTGGGAGGTAATCCCCAGGAAACATCACATTCGGTAATCCCTGTACCTCCTCCACCCACCACACTGAAAAATATCCTGTTGAACAAAAAGAGCCCACAGCCACCCCAATGAGTCAGTGATGATGCAAATATAAACACAGCTAGCAAAACGACAGAAATTAATCACAAGAAATAACAGACATGCTGGGAACATCAGCCCAGAGCTGATGACCTCAACTTATCCTATGACGTAGGTCATGGAGTCCAGTCTAGACAATCTCATGTAGATCAAACTAAGCCCACACAGACTAGCCTGAAACTAGCAGTTTTAACACACAATTTTCTCAGTGGTGATTATAAATTTTCTAATTTGCAATTTTATTTTACTTATGCACAAAAATACTTGATATTTACTTTTTTTTTCTCTTAAGAAAGCAAGAACTCATGCTTGTTTTCAGCCATAACTTGCCTTGATGAAGAAATCAAGTTCTCTATGGATTGAAAGTTGACTTCCCAGTTCCCCCAATATTCATCTTCTTTTACTGCCCAGTTCCCCTAACATTCCTTTTGACTTTTGCTGCATGTCTTTTAGTTCACAGGCATAGGTGATTAGAATTGTACCCCATACTGAAATATGCACAGCCTTGCATTGCTGTTCACTCTTCCCATAAATTCATCGCATAAATGGCTTAAAGCTTTCAGAAATAGACTCTATGTCCATGACACGCAATCTGTATTACTGGGTTTCTTTCTGGTCCATCCATCACAACCACACAGGTCTTTCTACAAGGTGCTTCCTTCATATATTAAGTCTCTCCACACTTAAAACCAAACAAGTATGCCTCAAAACCGACTGTGGGAACAGCTCTCAACTAATTTCTCTAGTCTTGCATGTCCTTTTCCAACATTTGCAAGCTTGTTATCTGTCATTCTAAATACACAAAAGACCTAGAATACTGGTGGAAGAGTACAGCAGTGCCTATTACAGCAAGCAGAGTAATATCTGAGTGATTATTTTTACTTTACACTTACACTGCGGTGGTAACTGATGTGGAACATGAACCTTTTCAATTCGTGAGATTTTTGAAAAACTCTGAGAACCTGGACCCGAGACTTCATTGACCTGAGAGTTCCCTCCAGCATCCTGGGTGAAAGATGCCCAGCCCTCATCTCTTGAGCTCTGCATTTTGCCTCCATCTCCATAATGACAACTTTTTAATAAATCCTTTGATAGTTGCTATCCTCTCATTAAGCAACAGCTTTCTTACTAGGAACTGAGACAACATTTTCATATATGCATTGTTCATCACACTGACTTACCTCTTTTCTCTTGGCTCTTCATACTTCCGTTTCTCCTCCTGATATTGCTGCACTTACATGACTAAACCATATTTTGCAGCCAACTCCATTTTTCTTCACCAGATCTGAAACAGTCTACCTTCTGGTATTTCCCATTGAGGTGGTTCAGCCCCAACTAGGAGCTGAGCATCACAGGCCACTCACTCCCACAGGAGAACCACATAGAGCCTCCATGGGTTGGAATAAGGACAGTTTACTGACAAAAATCACTGTGAAAGGGGAACAATAACAACCAATTACACTTCATACCAGGTGATAACACAGAGCACCTTACCAACCAGACAATTAGAGAGTGCTGCATAAGGCAAAGACTGATCCAACATGCCCAGTACCCCAACATCACCTAGACTGCCCTGGAGACACCAAGGATTGCCCCCCTCCAACCAACCCCTTTTATGGGGGAGTGATGTCAGGTGATGTGGAAACAGCCTGGGCTAACTCAGGTCACCTGGGCTGGCTGCTTGGGGAGGGTAGCTTGGTCTGGCTAGAACCAGGATACCCATGCAGACAGTCATAGGGTTTGAAGAATTTTCTGAGTCTTCTAACACAGTAAGCAACAGTTTTACACAATCTTGTTAAAAAAAAATCTACCCAACACCCAAAATTTAGCTTTTCCAGGCTTGTTAATCCCTTTGTTAACTTCTTGTGAAGTCTTCAGTTACTGTTTCTAATACCTGTATTGAAATGTTTATTCACCAGTTCTAACAGTGGCATTCCCCCTACTTGGTTTTTAACTTTTGTGTCCCTAAGCTCTTCAACCAGTTGAGAAAACTTTAATAAGGCTTTCTTCTACTTAAATTAATTTCTCATCTGTTTTGGTGAATCCTCACACCAAGATCAAACTGAATCACAGAATCACACAGAATCACAGGGGTTGGAAGGGACCTTGAGAGATCATCGGGACCAACCCCCCTGCCAAAGCAGCTCCCCAGCTCATATTGCACAGGGAGACGTCCAGACAGGGCTGGAATCTCTCCAGAGAAGGAGACTCCACACCCCCTGGGAAGCCTGTCCCAGGGCTCCCTCACCCTCACTGGGGAAAAGTTCTTCCCCATGTTGGTGCAGAACTTCATGTGCTCCAACTTGCAGCCATTGCCCCTTGTAAGTCACCAATGAATGACTTAGTTATCTTCCACACTGTCCTCTCCACCTAAACCAATCAAGTATAACTTGTGTCTCAGTGACTATCTGTCAAAGGAATGTTTAATACTTGGCTTAGAAATTAGTACTCTCAAGATTTTGCGGAGATGCGTAAACCTGGGGGACAGCAAAGTACCTTGATTAAATGCAACTATGAAACACACTTTTTTCTCCTCAAAATTCTTTCACTATGGCTTAGTAGGCATCCAGAGGTCAGGCTGGAAATGCTGATGCTTCAAGGCCAGAATACTTTTAATTTCATCCATAGAAGAGCAGAAACTGGAAAGCTATATGAAGTGTATGCTTTTCATGTTTAAATGCTGCAGTATGTTTCTCAAAATATTTAAACAAGTAGAGCAATAAATCTCTGAACTGGAAAGCTAATAAACATTCACATATGCATTTTGCTCATCTCTGAATGTGATGGTAGTTTAGTTCTTCCCATATTTATGCAGTGGGACAAAGATCAGGAAAGATCATCAGTGAAAACTATTTGGCTGTCTTAACCTTCTTTACTCCTGGTTGTTTAACAGTTATTTTTAAGGTTATAACAAATGGTTCTTTTCTGTTTGGTAGGAAAGTAGGATGACAGATTGTGGGAAGGAAAGTGTGAGCTTATGGAAAGAGAACAAGAGCAAGAAAAGGAGGGTGATGGATCCAACAAACCTGCTAATAGCAAGTGGAGAACAGAAAATGAAAAATGCCCTTCCCTAGCCCACCCCAGCACAGTACTCAAGTCCTACACAGAACTTAATTCTGAGAAAGCATTGTGACAGCAGTCACTCTCCCCACCATGGGTAAGAAAATGAATTTATAACAAATCGTTGTAACTTTTTATGAATTTCACAGAACATGAAAAAACACCAAAGATTCATTTAGAAGGAGAAAACAAGCCACGTTTCCTGAAGCTGTGTCCAGATCTGGGGTACTGTGTCCAGAGCTGGGGTCCCAATACAAGAAAGATGTGGGACTGTTGGAGAGGGCTCAGAGGAGGCCACAAAGATGATTAGAGGGCTGGAGCACCTCCCCTATGAAGAGAGGCTGAGGGAGCTGGGATTGTTCAGCCTAGAGAAGAGAAGGCTGCGGGGGGACCTCATTGCAGCCTTCCAGTACCTGAAGGGAGCAGAGAAACAGGAGAGGAATCAGCTTTTTAAAAGGGTAGATAATGGCAGGACAAGGGGGAATGGATTGAAGCTAAAGGAGGGAAGGTTTAGATGAGATATTAGGGGGAAGTTTTTTACAGAGAGAGTGGTGAGAGGCTGAAATAGGCTGCCCAGAGAGGTGGTGGATGCCCAGTCCCTGGGGGTGTTCAAGGCCAGGTTGGATGGGTCCCTGGGCAACCTTGTGTAGATCCAGGCCTGGAGGTTGGTGCCCTGCCTGTGGCAGGGGGTTGGAACTCTGTGATCCTTGGGGTCCCTTCCAACCTAGACCATTCTGTGATTCTAAGCTAAGTATAAGAATACTGCAGGAATCAAAGCAAGGCTCTCAGGATGGGCCATACCAGACCAAAACGTAATCTACATGGCCCTTCCATCCTCACCGGCACTCAAGGAGACAGCATACATCCTCTGCTGAAAAAAAAAACAACACACCTTGCACAGCTCAAAGTATCACCACACCAAAGAACAACACAGGGCAATCTTTGGGGAAAAGTATTTAAACAGTTTCATTCTGTCTGTGTCTGTTCATCATTGATTTTCCCCTTCACTTCTAACCAGAGATTTGAAATGACAGGTTATGGAGCAGTAGTTCCTCACCGATTTGAAACAACAACAACACAGCATCTCTTTCTCCCTTTCTCCTTTACCCATCTTTTAAATTTCCCGCTGCCTTCAACTCCCTCATAGACTGGGGAAACTTTTTAGAACTAGTGTGCCAGTGAAATTACACAGAAACAGTGAAATCACACCCCTGAGCAATCAGTGGAATTGCTATAGCTAAAAAGGACAGAAGGAATAAACCTATAAACACATAATGCTGGCTAGATACCCTATGCAAGATTTTTTAAAAATCAAGGAAAGACTACACTCAAAAGTAATTGAAAAACCTCACCAAATGAGTCATGCAATTTATTAAATTTGAGTCTAATAAAAACAGGCAGATCTTTCTCAGGTAAACTAACTGATCCTCCAGACAATAAGAGCACACCCGAGGACAAGTTCATAGCTGAAAAAACACCAGGGAAGATTGCAGAAACTGAAAAGTACATCAAGAAATGACTAAACTGGAGATGTCACTTAGCTGTACTCATAAATAATCTTAGTTTGAACAAAAGCTGAAAATTAAATTTCTCATGGGCTAGGATGTCTATTTCATATTTATTGTCATTTATCAGCATGTGACAACACAAGAATTTCCTAATGACTGGAAAATTGAAAGAATTATCAGTTGGTAAGTCAGTATGAAAGAAGAAAAAAGACCAGTCTGAGGTCCTGACACTATGATGCTATAAATGGGATGAAAATAACTGGTGCCACCTGCAAGGTCAGCCACTGAAGGAAAACGTATTGAAAGAAAAATTAATTTAGTAGGCTGGGCACCAGCCATCTGGTAACAAGGGAAGAAGTTGCCTGGATACAGTTAGGGTAGGGCACAGGCAAGGGAAAAAGATGCTTTGAGATCCCACAGTTCCGCTTGAGTAAGCTAGCCAAAGTAAAGATGACTGCGTGCCACTCAGACAGAGGCTCCCAAACTACTGGAAGAGATGCCTTCATACAAAACATCTCATCTGAGTAAGCCACCACTGTTTTCTGTTATCAATATAAACAGGGAAGGAAGCTAACAATACCCAGCTATTTCTGTGATGCTACTTAGTTTACCTCATGCATAGATGGGAGCCTGTGCCACTTCCATCCCTGCACGTAACATTTCCTTCTACCAAGTCTAATACAGTGAAATAAGAATGTGCCTATATAGCAAACAAATTACAGTACTTGCTTCCCCAGCAACCAAAATTAAATAGACTTTTAAATGCCTTTTTCCCCACTTGAAGTTCCTGACTTCTTGCCTGCATTTACCGCTCAGTGCTTTAAAAATGACTGGCGTGGGTTTTGGATGAGATACCCAGTACCTATCCATGCTAAGCCAAGTCCTGTCCTGATTTAAACCCCAGGCAACTTGAAATGAAAAAAAATACACCAAGTCCCTTTAAATTTGCTCCAAGACATACCTTGCTACATGGTTAGTGGCCCTTGCCCCAAAACCCACAGCATACTATACCATGACTGTGAAAATGTTTGCCTGGCATGTCCCCAGAACACACCGCCCCGGTTTCTATTTTACTCCCATCAGCTTATTTCCTTCAGAGAATTATCTGCTCCCACCCACTGAACACCACTATCTGATACCACACTTTTTATTTTACTGTTCTGTAACTTTCATTTGATCTGAAAAGAGATGAGGTGAAACGTTTGCTACTAAAAGATTTCACTTAGAGTAGAATCATATGTTTCCCCTCGTCGCTCATATTCATGTATGGTGCATTAAAATTGAGTCCCATAAGTCTTCATTATTTAGGCATTTAATCATATGGAAAATGTGGTAATTTAATTAAAACAAGCAACATAGGTTAGATATCCCACGGGATACAGACTGAGGAAAAATGATCTAATTCATTGAGTTTCCATTTTGAAAATGTATTAATATTAGACCACAAGATCACAGGGAAGAAAAAAAAAAAAAGAAAAAAAAGCAAGCTGCTCATTTGCAAAGCAGTAATCTGAGCTGAGACAATTTCAACTTAGGAAGCCAAAACTTACACTGCTCTGTCTCGTGTCTGCAGCGAGTGTTTGTCAGAACATAACACAACCAGCAATTACTTGCTGTTCTGCAGTAAAGCCTGGACTGGTTGGGTTGTGTTTTTTTAATATAATGAGACAGGCAAGGTATAAAGTATTCTTAGTTTAGACATCGTGACTAAAGATGGCACTTGTCAGATGTTCATGAAAGGCTTTCAGTCATCCTCGCTGTTGAGGGCAATGTTTACGTCTTCCCAAAACTTATGTGATATACCTGACACTCAACTTCCAAATGACTTTAGGAGGACAGGGTGAGGGGGGCAGATTCATACACACAGACGGTTGCCATTCTCTATGAAGTCCATGATACACCCCCTAAGTCAAGCTTCTGGTTTTACATACTATTAAATTGCTTTTCTCTGAACTGAAGAGTCTTTTCCTTTCCCTCCCTTCAACAAATCCCTCGATCCACAACCCTTATTTCAAACCTTTATTAATAGAATTTCTCCAATACACCCTTCAGGAAAACTTCCACCAGAAACCAGCATCCCAGAAGGCCTCAGAGGTGTATATGAGGGATTATTAGATATTATTTCCCAGATTTATTTAATATAATAAAAAGTTACTACATGCATTCTTGATACCTATTCATGGCACCTACGTAGCCATTTTCTCTTCCATAATTCTACCTTTTCCTTTAAAATGGGCTTGATCCTATGGTTTCCCTCTCACATAGAAATTCACAGAAGATACAATATGGAGAGTGAGTCCAGTAAGAGTTGCATTTTTCTGTATATGATAGAAAAGACAGGAAAGTATAGGCACACTACTCAGCTGGCCTATGTCTGCATAGTTTCAGTGACGTTCCCATAGTTTATATGTAGTGTTGTAAAATACATCAACATACTATATACAAAAATACTCAGCTTCCCACACATTTTCTATAAACATTAAGCAGTATTTTATCTTCATTTTAAATGTCTTTTCAATACTTTGCATCCCTTCCTTTCCAGCATGTTCACATTTTCCAATCTCTTCAGATTGTGCAAAATATGTGAAGAAAATGGAAAGAAGATAGGTATCAAAAAATAAAGATTTCACATATTTAAAAAAAAAAGCACAACCCAAAACTTTACAGTATATTCTTTGCCCCTGTGCTGCTGCTCTTTTCCACCCACCCCCCTATTAACCATCAATAAGTGCCTCACCTGCTAACACAAGATGGCATAAGATTTGTCAGTTTGCTGAGAAAAGATGTAAAATCCAATCCTGCCTTTCAGCCCTTGTAAGGAGGATGGACACCCAGAACCCCCAAGGTCCAGAACAGCCACAGGTAGAAAGAGCTAGAGGGGGTAATCAAGTCTGCATGCCTGAAGCTTGTCAGCTAGTTGGGTTTTAAGGGACTCCTTTGGCTTTCATTTAACCAGGAGGAAGAATGAGAACCTGTCTAAAGCAAATTCCCACCTCATGCTCCCCTTTTCAGAGTCTGCATATCCTTTACATAAACTGCACGGTGGTGTGGGTTTAGGATCTTTCACTACACAATCGGGGAAAAAAAGCTAACCAATAATGAGCATGTACAAGCACCAGCAAACTTAGAGATATCTAGTATATCAAATACAAGAAAGAGAGGGGAATCTTATGGGGTTTGCCCTCATTTCTTCTTTCAAGAGAAAAAGAAAAAAGCAGCTTTTATTATTCATTCCTCTGCTGCCTGAAAAGTTGAACCAAACAGCATTTCACACTTAATTCTGTTCAAATGAGAAAGCTTTGCAGAAATATGCCACTTGCAGAAACTCCCTCATGCACTGCCCTTCTGCATTTAGCACCAGAAGAACCCAGCTAAGGCTGTGCTTACAGCTAAGGCCGTGCACAGCCTATCCACAATTATGTATGTTTCCTTTTTCAGAGCATTTATCATCACACGTACAGCACCAGACAGATGTGTTTCGCCTACCAGCAATCCTTCTCTTTGATTTAATATAGTATGAATTATTTTGGCAAGCATTCAATCCATCAAGATAGGAAACCTCAGTCCGCTGGCCACAAGAGTGGAATTCACCTGACCAGGTGGTCATGGCTTAGAGGAGCATTACATGGTAGAAATGGCCCTGTAACACTTATCTACACCGAGGGACTGGTGAAGAACTTTGCCAAGTTTAAGCTATGTAAGTTTGAGCTATGTGAGATATCCCTTTGCCTATTTTGATTCTTTATTACTTCTGGTTTAGGTTTGTTTGTGAGGGGGTTTTTCTCCCCCCCTTCCAGGTCTTCAAAACTGATGCAATGGAACACGCTACGCCATTTATATACTCCATCATATAGCAAAATTCCCAACCAACTGATCATCACCAGAGAGCTGTTCCTCATCACTGACAACTCATACAATCAGTTCAGCATGATTTGCTTTAACGGTATGTTATGCTTGCTGTGTGTTCATCTGGAACAATTTTTAAGATAACAAACACAGATAAATTCTCACTTTTTTCATCGAGAATACAACATGTTTTGCCCAGGGCAAACTACTACTCAGTAGTCAGCCAGAGGAATGCCACACACCATAAAAGTTTTAACTTTTAAATCCTGAAAACTGCTTATACTCCAGAGTATTGAAGATGCAGTGGTAGTAAATAGTATCACAAATACCACCACTCTGCACCCTACTGCCCCATCATTGATCATCAAGATAATCTATCAGCAGTTGCTTTTTTTTTTAATCTCCAAATTTGTTGTTATTGCAATTGCCATATAAGAAACCAAACCCACCCTCTGGTTTCAGAAGAAAGCTCTTTAAAGACTGTCTCCATGGAAGGAATCCACCCAGCATAATTTATCTCTACTCAGGGAGGTTCCCATTTCCATTACTCACCTTCCAGCGAGCTTTCTGCATGCAGCTGCAGGCATGAGGAGGCAGCACCCAACCAAGCAGATTCCTGTCACAAAAAGATAGTATAGTGACACACTATTTGACAACATTACAAAACAGTATCGGATGATCATTTGTACAGCAGTCACTGTAAAATCTGCATTTCCAATACACCTCCACTCATTCTTACCAGCTCTCCAGGAGTCATGTCACAAATCTGTGCTACACTGAAGCGCAGTTACCACGCAACTGGGTGGGGAAAAATCATTTGGGAGCTCAAAACACAGGTCAAGTTCAAAGTGTTTCAAGTGGGGGTAGGCAATGAAAGGTGAAAATTTGTGGAAGGGAGGATTTTCTTAGCTGTTAAGAGGACTTATTATATTGGCTATTCAGAATTTTTATTGCTAAATTGCTAAGTAAGCAGCAAGCCCATTACACTCTCTTACACCTTTCAGACTACATCACAACCTGTACTATCCAAGCACTACAGACGTAGAAGAGGAATTTTTCATTCTCCAGTGTTGTCAGGATAAAGAAACCCACAGCAGTATGGCCCTCTTCCTAGCTGACAAAAAGAAAAAAAGGCAAGAAAATAAACAAGAAAGGGAAGGGGAACACATGGCGTAACGCAGAGGCAGAGACCAATCACAAGGTTATGAGAACATCAAAGTTATGATGCAGTAATCAACCATAAAACACTTCAGAAACGCAGAATATTTTTGGAAGAACTGCTTTTTTATGGGAATACATCAAGCATAGAGTAAAAACATTTTTACAGAAAAACTATCACATGTGGTGGAATAAAAGAAGCAATGGGAAAAAAAAAAAAAGAAAAGAAAAGAAATTAATAGCCTGAAGTCCCCTCCTTCTTTTTCGTGTACACACACACACAATGTCTTCAAAGCTCCCTTCTCTTCTGGAAAGACACATCTGTTACCAAGTCCACAACCTTCTCCAAGCCTAAGGCTAGACTTAAAGGCCTGTTGTGCTGGTAATAACTGCTGCAAACTTACCTGATTTCATCATGGTGAATGAAGTTACATCACGGTCATGAAGTAACTCTAACTGTCATCTTGTATTTAAAGTCATTTTGTTCAAATAATCTCATCTACACCTTCCAGTCATACAGGGTCCTGATCACTGTTATTGGATACACTTTTAAAACATCATGACTCTGATAAGGAAATTTTCTTCCTGTAAAGGAGGTTATTTCTATTTTGTTTAGCATCAATCTGTTTTGCAAAAGAACTCAAGGATTTAAGAAGCACTGCCAAGGCTGAAATGACAGCGTGGTTCCATGCAGCTAAGATACTCATAAGGTGTAAGTCAAATGTATTCTCAAAGTGCCGTTTAATTCAAAATAAGCAAAAAACTCTGCCTCAGAACATTAGGCTGAAATGAAAATTAGCATTTTCAAATCAAATACTTTTCAAAACTCTTCATCACTGATTTGCTGAAGTCCAGCATGCTGCTTGGGACATGAAGTGATTTAACTTCAGAATCACAATGCCAAATCAGATATCAGATATCCACCTTTGTCCAGTTAACCAAGTAGCCAACCCCTTGCCATGCTCTTCCTCCTGAAACCTTTCTTAGAAAAGGGCATCCAGGCCTGAGCTAAAATTCTGGAATCAGAGTAGCATCATCAGGCATGATACTACTGGCGTGGGAGGAAAGTGAGTTACCTTACAATTCTCTAACAAGAGGACTTCAAAGGTATCTGGTGGGATTACTAAAAGGTATCTAGGAACTAAATTGTTCTCTGCAATTCTGAAAACCAGTCCTAAAGGGATCGGCTTAGAGTGCTTGATAGGGAAGATGTGCACCCATGCATGGGCCAGCACACCATGTACATCACCACCTCTTCTTACATTCACTCACATTTTCCAGTAATTTTAGCCTCCCACCGAGGTTTTCCCTTACTGACCTGTGCCTAGAGGTGGATCATGTGAACACAACTCAGCTATTACTGAGCTCTAACATATTAAATGAAAATTATCCTCATTATTAAATAAACATTATGTATCCTTTAATACAGAATACCCAGCTGTAAACCTCAGCTGTTTACACATAGCTATAGCATGGGGGAATGAATGTGAAGGCTGGAAATAGCACTGAGGGAATTCCCAATGAAGTGCTCTTTGTTTGCTGGAACTGCAGAAATCTGAGAGAAAGATAAACCGACAATGAGCTAGAAGGTTCATTCAGAATAGCAACAAAATCTTCCCGTCAGTACTGGTTTGGGTAGTAAGTTGTGTGTCCCCCCCAGTCTTGTTGGGGACAGTCAGGACTCATTCCCAAAGCGGCAGTAACAACACTAACTAATCTTCAAGTAAGGTTTAGCCCTGCTGTGACCTCCTCAGGGTGGTTTCCTCTGCCCTCCTCAGCAGGCAGAGGAGCTATATTCTCCAAAAGGCAGGCAGCACACCTGGTTCAGAGACTACAGGAGTTCCTGGAATCACTTTTCTGAGCAGACAACCATGCTCTGCGTAAAGGAGAGCTTAAAATGCAGACTTAGCAAAACGAGAAATAATAAAGATAATAAGCTACCAGCATCATTCATCATGCTGTATTACTTAAGTTTGCTGAGAGAAAAATCTAATCCAACAGCACAGAAGAGAAGGCAAAAAAAGCATTGTTCAAACTCATTGCTGACCTACACCTTTAACTGGCCTGTCAACCACTGGGGATTATGTGGGGTGGGGATCAACATAAAAACTGGCTGTCTCTGCCTACATGCTTTTCCATGAGTTGGCTTCATCTCATCTGGAACACTTGGGATACGGTCTGGAAAGCAAAGGCAGCTACATTTCACTTGTCAAAGCAAGAGCCATAAAGAGGAATGAATAGCAGTCAAGCACGCAAGGGCTCTAGGTACAAAGTCCCTCATCACCTTTATTTTAGCCCAATCCATTGCACAGCTTTATCATCTGCACAAAAAAAAAAAAAACCCCAAACAACCAACCTCTGAGAAATCAGCAGCGCAAACTAAATACTTTTTTATGTCTTTATCATAACAAAATATTTCCACAAAGGTTAGCTCTCCCTACAGAAAGCAATAAACAAGCTTCAGAAAGGGCTTGGAAACTGGAAATAATACGTCATTTTCCTGCTTGTGAACCTCACAAATTTGTAAGGAGAATACAAGGACTTACTGACATATTCAGTTCTTCATACACCCCTGGTATTTAATGAATGAAATTAAAACAGATGAGTTGCTAGCCCTCTCAGCGTATTCAGTTGCAGGTACTCATAGTCAGCAAAATTACCTCCATATACCAAATAACTTTTTCAAATAGTATCATAATAAAGTCAAATATCTCAGGTAACTAAAATAAACTTCAGTCACCTAAAAGATTTTGTGGTAACAGTCTGCTTGGCTTCTCCCAAGTGCATCAAGGTCAGTCCCCTTGTTTCCAAGCCTGATGGACTATTGAGCAATAAATACTCTTTTCAAGGGTAGACATTGAAATGATCCAAAAAAACAAGTGGAAGAAAAGAAGGTAAAAACATCTATTTTGACTTTATTTTCCTATGATTGTTCATGTTTCATCTGCTGTTCCACTCTAATACAGGCTTTTCAATGTTAAGAGACACGACTTCCTTTATTACGCTTGCTACAACAACTCCCTCTAGCAGTTCTTGTTGAGCTACACATCCGACACCATCAACAGCTTTCCTCAGTTCTTTGTGCTTTTAATACTGATTGTGACATCACTTTCTAGTCAGGAGAGTATGCAAAATCAAAATGCATACGATTTCATCTCTTTGGTATCATTCATCCCACATCTGCAGAGCAAGGCAAAGAGAAGCGGACAAGTAATTCTGAAAAGTCAACAAAATTCATAGAGAACTAGAAAAAGATTCTCTTGAAGTTTTTAGTGTCCATTATTTGACACACTTAAAACCACTCAAAGATGTTCCTGAAACGTAGAAGAAAGCAACCGCTCTGAATAGTCAGGCTGTTAGTGCATTGAGAGGTACCAAGACAGGCTGAGTCTTGCCAAAATAGAAGCTTTTGAAAAATAGTATCACTTCAAGGGAGTCATTCAAAGACAGCTAGCGAAGTGAGAGCATCACCTGGACAAACACATCGGATGGCCTGTGTACTTTATTACTTACAGGACCAAAAGCCCAAAACCAAATAGGCAATTTATGACAAAAAAGATGACAAAAAAGACTGAAAATTCCTATAATGCAATTTTTGCATTATCTATTTCAGAGATGTGTTTAATCTGGTTATAGCAGCAATGTATATAGTTTACTTAGGGGAAAAAAAGGGAGGGAGGCAACGTGGTTCAGGTAGTCTGCATACAGCCACTATTTACAACCTGTACATACAGAATCCTTCCAAGCGAGCACTTCTCCAGTTAGCCCTTGAATATGACGTTCCTCCTACAGTTCATTATCTTTCTAGACGCAGCTATAGATCTTTTGACTCCAGATTTCTGCAAAATAGATTTGTGAGCCTCTCCAGCGTATGGTACAAAGCTCAAAGCACCTTCGTTCTTCAACGGAGGGGGAAAAAAAATGACTATTGCTTGCAAGTAGTTTAACACTTCATTTTATCTTGCACATCTGAAACAGATCACACTTTTGTTTCAGAGGCACAAATGCATTTATGCTGATGCTCTTCTCTTAGGCAAGGCTGCATCTAGAATGTTTGATGACCTCTTCTGTGCTTGGAATACTGTCATGTTTATTAATGGAAGCATCAAAAGGTCAGTATTAAATTATAATATACCTATGTGCACATCCACGTGCATGACCTACACAAACTATGAAAGATAATTTTAATAAGCAATTATGTAATAATGAAGATACTTAGCATTAAATAAGACTTCCTGGGGCTGAAGGAAGGGGTTATGGCTACTGGAATTTTCCTTTTGATGTAATTTACAAGTCACTAAATTTAACACTTCCTTTTATCCGATTACTCCAAAGGAGACAGAAAGCTATAGTAAGCCAGGCAGTGGAACAAACAGGCCTCCTGATACGAGTTATTATTTTATGTACAATACATGGAGAGTTTCAGATTTACTGTTTGTGGGTCTTGCATCTTTTCATCCTTTCTTGCTTTCTGAAGTTGATCTCTTTCAAAAAAATTTACACAATCGAAATCACTGCAGATGCCAATTTAAAAAAAACTCCAAAAACCAGTAAAAAAAAAAGGCATTTGTTTGCCTATATTATTCAAATTCATACCCTGTAAGAAGGTTTCATTCTATCAAGTCTGTCCAACAGAGACTGAAGAAAGCAGCACTAAATAATTCCCTAATACTCCGTGCTCACTCTGTTGTGAGCGAAGAGTCATTATATCTATTCTGCTCATAGTTGCAGCAATTGTTCGGATAAGGATACTCTAATGAAGCCTGTCATTAGCATGCTGAGCCACTTCAGTAGCTCAGCACTTCTTTCTGTTTTCATTTCGTTATTTGACATGTAATTTGCATTTCTATAAACTTCTAGGAGCTAAGCCTGCTGGGCTAGGAAGCCTCTGCTCTGCTCCGGGGGCAAACTCCCGGGTATACTGTAGCCCCCGCTGTCACCTTTCAGATCACACACTCCAAACATCTCGGTTATTCACATTTATGAGAAGAGATACAGGCAAGAAAGTTTATGTTTGAATTTTAGTAGTTAAGAAAACAGCTTTTCAAGCCCACTTTAACGGTGTCTGGGGGAGAATGTAATGCTCACTGACCAAAGCCCTTTATTCCAAACTCCTACAGAACCTTCACCTTTCTCTCGAGTCACCCCAAATGAGCCTCACAGGAGTGATTTTGTTTATTGTACCTGCCCATTTCACTGGTGACAGATTAGTGCTATACAGGGGGAAAAAATGGCAAAGCCTCTTATTTTACATAAGTCACCATATTCCAAAGGCTGCTAAAAAACATTTGCTTTGGGGTAACAAAAGCATGGCTAGTCATGATTTTTGCTGTCCATTGGGATTTGCACGTGCCGCCTTCCTCCACCCCAACCTCTGCTCTTCCCCAGGACCTGGCAAATTAACAGAACAGGCATGATCTTCCCATTCAGACCATACAAATGCCAACATTGAGATCACTTCTGGAACTCACCTAAAGTTGTCACACCAACATCTTACGGGCTGTGTGTGGCCAAATTTGTCCTCTCCTAGCTAAAAAGAGGATCATGTTCTTGCTCTGGCTTTATTTTATGCCTAGGCATTAACATGTGTCCCCCATACCTTGGTATCTCTTTCCCCAGTTAGGTTAAAAAAAAGTCAAGCCATTTATTTTGAAAAGTATTTTCTTCCTACAGAAGAACACAGAGAAAGTCACGACTCAGATCTCTTTGCCATTCTGAAGTAGAAAACTGTCCTTGAAATAGAACTAGGCAAGAAATAGCTGGTAGATGAAAGAGGACTATCAGAAATTTCACCCAAAAGTTTCCAAAAGATCCATCAGGATTTAAGAGAATTGCTTCATTTGCTCATAAAGTTGTCAAACAAAAAAGAAAAAAAAAAAAGAAAAAAGAAGAAAAACCACACCCTAAATAGAAAAAGCACTTTTATAGGTAGGCTTCAGACACTTTCTCTAGAACAGAATATAAAAGCATAGTGTAATGAAAACACACGCTACCGCTCTCACTAGTCCAGTGGTGGCAGGAACTGAAATAGCCCAGACAAGTGATGAACTGTCAACTAACTGTCCAGAAAAGATCTAAAAAAAGACACTGTTTAATGCATGTCTGACTGCAGAACCTCGTACCTCCCCAGCTGCTAGCATCAATTCAGCACGGCTACGGGAGAAGACTTTAAGGAACACCGAGGCCAGACGACGACACCAGTATTCTGAGACGGGACCGTTTTTCTTCTGAAATCATTTGAATGACAGCTTGGAGTTCATGTGGATTTACATAACTACAAATAGATCTAAGATTTAGTCCTGTTAATCTAAGTGGAAAGAATGTCCAAACATATCCTGTGAACTGCCAGCTGGGCTAGTTTAACTTGCATTTTACTAAAAGACGCTGAACACACTGAAATGACACTTGAAGGACACCGTGCTCTTGATTCTGGATTTAAAATCCAAGAAGAGCAAGCTAATAGTATGTTAAAGCAAACATGTTTATGAACTAGTTGAAAATAAAAGCTAAAGATGTGCCTATGAGACAGCATATGAAATCCTACACATGTTGACTATTTGAGAATTAGCGCAGATGATGGATAGAAGATGGCACACATGGAAATTAAAGCTCTTTGATTTAAAACAGATGCCTGGAAGGTCTCTGCCTACCCCTTTATCTAAAAAAAAATGTATCATGAGAGCAACCAGCCCAGCACTCAGATAAAAACAAAGGGGCTATTCAAAATAAACACTAATAAGAGATTGAATAGAGTATGGAAAGTTTTGCTGGGAGACAGCTCTATTTTCCAACTGAGAGCACACATATACAAGCACCACACCTATATTCACATACATACACACAGACAGTGTATGCGGTACTCTGAATGCTGTTCAAACCAACCACAAAAAGGATAGCAAGTACCAAAAGGCAGGCATCCCACAAATAAGCCACAGCTTTGAAAGCATCAGCCTCGGATCTTCCCACTTACTCTAAGATTGATTTTGAAACTTCCGTGTTATTTGGAATCACGTCTTCTCAGCGCTAGGACAAATGACTGGGATGGACACAGAAAGTGCTCAGTGGCGAAATGCAAATCAGTCCTTGGCCAAAATATTTTGGTTTTCCTAGATCCTGTAAAAGTAATTCAGACAATCTCAAATGGTTTACCCCCTGTATCCCTGAAAACTCTATCAAAACTGCTTTTTGCTCCTCTGCTGGAGGAGCTAAAGGACACGTACGTGTCTGTATACAGAAAAACAAATCTCATCCACAAAATTCTTGTGAGTACAAATGGAAAACTGCAGAACTATATAACAACATTCATTTTATTATGCACCTTTGTCCAGCCTTTTTTCTGCCCATTAATTCAACTACTGGGATTGCTTTCAACATTGCAACTCCTGAAGTAACATTGGACTGCAGCCATTTGGTTCTTAGATCAGATTCTTCAGTCTCCCCTCCACTTCAGAGCTTTCATTAGGATAGCACCTGTCTGTGATCCAGAGAGGAGAGGTTGTCCTAGTCAGCATTTCTTTCTGTTTTACAGTTCATTATCATTTGCATGTTGGTCTTTCTAAAAATCCATGCCTCATTCTGCTGGATAGCACATCAGTATTTGTTAAAAAAGTTTATGAAGCAGAAAGTAATAATAGGTGAACCCTGGAGGTATTGCAGGGAGGGCAACCACCTCCAGCAATGACCTCTCCATACCCACAGTAAACCACGTGAGACTCCTGTTTTGCTGTGAACTGGATGCTCACTGGAAGCTGTTTAGAAAGCTGCTTCAGCGGAGGGAGTTGCAGACACTGCAATACCATCACATGCTGCACTGGAATAGCACAATGGATTCAAATATAGAAAGAATATTTTCTCAAGAAAACACCACTGAAAGGGAGAAGTGGGTTTGGTTTTCTGGAGCAGCTTGGATAGGAGTATTCTAGTTCATTTACCTTCAACAAACTGAGTACCAATCTCCAGATATATACATGATAAAATGGGCAGCGAAGAGCCTCAGTCTCTCAGCGATCCACAAGAACAAGATGCTGCTGGGCTGCTGAAGGCCAAGAGTCACAGGAACCAGCCCCAAACAGTTTTCATTCCGCCTTCCTATGTTAGGTACAATTCACAGTGTTGGTGTTGTTAAATACAGTCACGCTGTGTAATGTGAAGAGAATTATCTGATGCACAAGACTTGGGTCTTTAAGTTAATTGTAAAACCCAACCATAGTACACAGAGCTCTGAATGTTCCTAGATGACAGCCTTTCGATCACAAGAATATATTTACAGATGGCTACAAGAGTGAGAGCGTACAGCATGGTCTTAGCACCATCTTCTTTATTGCAATTTTCAACATTTGTTGACATTTTCAACAACTGTCAGTTCAGACGCCTTAAAAACCTTAAAAGTATCCTCCCAATTGCCAGTAACTGCCATGCCAGAACTCAAAGCAGAATCTTTTTAAGCCCACAGAATAAAGTACAGGAGGCAAAACCACCACCACTGATAATCTACTCTAGGATCAGAACACAGAGCAGAAGGGCAGCTGAACTGCTATTTGGCCATTTTCAGACAAAAAAGTTATTAACAAGGGAAAAAAAAGTCCTATAGAAAAGCAACCAGAAGCCCAAAACTGCATGACTTTATCCTTCCCAAAACTTCCTGGAACCCACGGAACATTCAAGTCCAAATTTGTACCAAAAATTTAAGAGTCCAGGTTGATTCCAATGGAAATATATCACATTTATAGCACCCAAAGTACTTGGCAAAAACATAGGCAGCTACACAAGCAAACTTGACCAACTAAATTAAATATGAGCAGAGTTACATGCAAATAAAGTAAGGGCAAGAAAAGGACAGGAAAAGTTGTCAATTAAAGCAGCACAAGGAAAGTTTCCTATTCCGGAAGATACAGACAACAGAGTCTCACAGCTCTTTTGATCTTTAAACCACTATTTAAAAGGAAATGCTGAATTACAAGTGTATTAAGTGTCTGAGTCTCTGATTTCACATGGAACCAGTCCATAAGAAAAATCAAGATATGAATCAAAGCAGCTCAGAAGTTCTGAGGGAAGAACCAAAGAGCACAATGTGTGTGCAGTATTATCATTTATTGAATTTACATGTTAAAAACCTATTTGTTCTAACCAGGAACTGATTTGTACTCGAGCTGTCAGGTGTGCCAAAATGCACTTAAATACACTTTTACAATAGGTATAAAATGGGCTCTACCACTGAGAACAACATGCAACAAAAGGCCAACAACTAACTTGCTGATTCCATGCTCAGCTTGCAAGTCTAATTCGGCAAAACCAAGTGGTTGTTCACACATGAACTAGGTTTTATCTCAAAACCATTAAACACAACTCTATGATGCAATTTATCCAGAGTTACCATTAGCAATGGAATGAGAAATGCATTTTAAGACAGTGCAAAGCATTGCAGGTATTTTGATTATTTATTTCTGAGCTGTCAGAAGCAGAAATTTCTACTATTCCAATCCTTAATTGTGCCAAAAAACACAGATCACAGCTTGTCCCCAAAAAGCACTGTGTACATGAGGACTACATCTTCTCCCCATCACTTGATGCTGCAGGGAACAAAGCAAGGAGAGAAGAGCAAAAAAGCAAAGAGAGGCAGGCATCACGGGCTTGTTATGCCCCTGTTTAGGTTCTCAAGGGCTTGGATAGATCCTTAGTTTCCCCCACCTTCAAACACAATCACCATATAGCACTACATATTAAACCGTAGAAGCTTATCACTCAGCACAAGGGACAGAACCTGAGGTATTTTTGAGATACCCGAAATCGTAGTCTCCCTCCTGGGGAGCTCAGGGACAATTCAAACTGCACTTGGCAAGGCTGCAAACCAGCAATTAACTCTACAATGGAGCTGCTGAAAACGTCCATGAATTCATGGATAAACCCTTCTAAGAAGTTTGCTGCAGCTCTAAGTGCTTCAGTCCAACTTACAGCCACTACTGCAGGCTAGAGAATTCAGTTCACATTTAAATAGGTTTTAATGTTCAAACCAAGCAGAAGCCTAACCAATTACACTGAACTGCTCTGGAGTAGAGCCAGCATGGCCCAGAAGCCTGCACCACAAGACACCTCCATTACAGTGTGACATCAGCCAAAGCACCATCTGCCTCTTCGAGTACGTGTGAAGGCTCTGTAAGCACCAAAGGTTGCCAGCACATCTCACACCTTGTTTACCTGTCAACCTGAATAGCTACAAAACTGGAGGTATGCAGGTGCTACAGATGTGCAGGCATACAATTTAACCACTTGGCAGAGATGTTCAAAAACTAAAAGGAAAGGAGGAAACTCCAGTGCAAGCTCCGAACCAGAACCTTATCATCATTCACCAGTTAGAGGGAGCAGAAAACTTGAACACAAAGGCCGTTCGCTCTATTTCTGCAACAGAGAGACATAAACAAAGCGTCAAACAATAAGGGAGGAAACTGGATATTTGTGGCTCAGCTGCCAGAACAAAGCACGAAAGCTTAACTTGCAGCTCCATCTCCACAGAGGAAGTTCCCTGAAGGATAAAAGACTGGCTTAACAAAGTGAGATGCTGAACCCAGCAGCCCCACTTTGTCACTCTCATCCTCGCAGCTCACAGAAAAGCAGGGACTTCCGCGCCAGCCCTTGGCATGGCGACCGGGAACCGAGTGCAAGGGAGTCAGGCAGGCTGCGGACAAAAGGGTGAGGTTTGCAAGGCAGCAGCCAGCTCCCAGAAACAAAGCAGCTGGCAGGAGACAGCCGCATGGAAGAAGCCTGGGTCCATCTGCCAAGCCCAATGGCAACAGCCTCATCCTAAACTGCAAGAGATAAGGAGAAGGATAGCTGTACACAGAGACAAAGAAAAGCCTCCGATCACAGCTTTCAACAGCCCTGTTAATTCGCAGAAGCTCTCCTGACAAGACCTCTATTCAATTTTCACTCCATGTGTTCCATGTAAGGGGAGCTGTATTATGTTTCACACCGAGGGTAATTACCTCTTGAAAATTTTTGTGTACAGGGGGAGCAAAGGCTTTAATTTTCTGCAGGTGTCTTGGACACATTCCTTACAAATGTTTTGACCTAAAATGAGGTGTGCATTCCTGTTTTACAGGGCTGCTCTCAAATTAAGATAGTTTATATTTGTGGGCCAAGCTGAAGCCCTTTATCCCATCCATTAAATGGAGACACATATAATACATTCTACCATCACAACATAAACAATAACTGCTCCAGTGAAACTGAATTAATACCCAGAACCTTCTATTGGTAGTTACCATCATGCTGTAAACAATCACGGCTCTAAATTTCACAGCACAAGAACAGAGGCTGCTTCCTCATCTATTAATAGGAAGCATTCCTGTAAAATTTCCTGAAAAAGTTTCTGCTCATCACGAACTAAAGAGTTGTTTAAAAAACCCAAATATGTTGTGATCTCACACATTTCTCAATTATATTCTGAAAAGCCCACCTCAATGAAAAGCATACATTTATTAAGCTTTATTGAAAGACATGCTGTCTGTACATGTGCAAGTCAGCCAACGTGAAGCTACGCGATCTCAAAGAGATGTAGCATCTGGAACACCCATCAGAGTGGCATCAACTTAGCCAGCAGAAAACACTGATCTTCATCACCTCTTTAAGGTTCTTCCATGTGAATCTGGATAGCAAAAATTCAATGTCCTTCTTGTAGTTTGTTTTAGCTTTTAAAAGTTATACAGAAATATCATCACAACAGCAGCCTTCTTATGAAAGACACTTTTGCCCTGTTGCATGCTATGCTATCTTACAGTCCTAATTTAGAAGTAAATCAGAACAAAAGTTTTGGTATGATATCTAACTGAGTTTTACCTGGCAGAAGAGTACTAGAATATTTCCCATGTACTTTTTATGATATCCAACTTTTTTTGTTGTTTGAAACAAGAGCTGCTGCAAACCCGTTAAGCAAGTTAATTGATACATGCTTAGTTCTTGAAGGATATAAGCTTAAGAACAACAAAAAAACCCAAATTTAAGCATAGTCTAGATGCACAAAATATCCCTCCCATCAATAATGCTGTTCTAGGTACAAAGTGAGCAAAAGCCTTGTTCCTGCAATGCTAAGCTATGCTTTCCAGAGCCAGCAACTCACTGTTTTTGCCACAACTGCCAGTAAGTCAGTTTTATGTATGACCTTTATTCAGGTGTCTCTACAAAACCAGGACAGACAAACTACTTGGAGAGCATCATGACTTGTATAGAAATTCCCTCAGTCAGCAGGACAAACACCCATGGGAGACAAGAAAGCAAATTTGAGCGCAATTCCCTACAAATCAGGACTTACTCCATGGACATGTTTGATCCCATTAATTCAGTAGCATGCATAGTGAATTGCCCCTTGAATACAAACACTATGAAATGCATCATCCCAATGCAACGGAGAGGCTGCTGTATCATGTAACAGGCACAGATAAAAGCTGTAAAAGATGGAGAAACTCATAAAGCCATGTCAATCTTTAGGGATATGAAATTTTTCCCCATAACATATAGCTCAAAACAGAGTATTTACATTCTTTATGAATAATACTGAAGCACAGGAAGTATACTTTAAGCCCATTGGTTCAGACTATGTACCTCATATCCTCAGAAAAAACATTTTCCTCATGAATTAACTGTTTGTGTTGCCAGTCCAGGTTGCCAGGGTCCAAGCTGTGGATGGCAGAGACTTGTAAAAGATACCCAATGAAGGAAGTGAAGCTAGTGAAGAGAGATGTACTGTGCAAACCAAATTTCAAGAATACGTGCATTTCCTCCTCACACAACAAACAAACCTTCCTAGCCTTCTCATGCATGTTCAGAAGCAGGCTGTTGCTCAAGCCACTCCTCAAAAAAGCTCCTGATGCTGACCAGTGCTGCTCATCCACAGCAAGCTGATCGCTTTCAGCAATTCACTACACTGAAACCAAACTTCACTTACTTCTGTTGGAACTACTCTACTTAGTATAACAACAATGATGTATTCTTTTGAGGATCCAATTCCAATCCTTTTTCAATACTCTACAAATCCACGCTCAGAACAGGGCAGGAGGAGGAGGGGATCTCATCTGTTTTCCTCCATATGCAATTCTTCCTTCAATTGAATTATTTCCAATGGAATATACTTTATTTCAAAGACATTTGAAAAGCTTCAGCTTTGACAATTCTTCACACTGTGAAAAAACAACAACGACCCAGACAAACAAACCCTATGTTCATCACTCCCTGCATCTTTGAGTAATGCATTACTTCGCTGAACGATGTAACGTGAGGAGCATCTCCTTCACCAAGTCATAGCTTTATTAAAGATTAGGAAAATAGCCAGAAGGACTCAGAGCCATTCTGTTCACTCTTTCTCCACAGGTGCATTTTCCAGGCTTGCCTGGATTTGGCTTATAATTTAACCAGAAATAACCACTTCTAAATCATACTCAAGCACTTCTTTTCAGAGTGAAATACTTCCCTGTAAAATGAGCTTTCCAACCTTTGTGGCTTTAAGCGTTGGACTTGCATTTTCCTCACTGTCATACAAGGGACTGAACTGATTTTCCTCTAGCCTTCCAAAAGAAAAAAGGGAGGGGGAAAAAAAAAAGGAAAAAAGAAAGGAGTATATTAGGCCAAAATCCAAAATATAGAACAATTCATCTGCAAAGCTGAAGGTTTCACAAGCCATCTGCAAATTAGGGCTTTATAAGAGGAACCATTTTGTTACCTTAGCGTGTAGCAAGAGCAACAGCCATAATGTAACATTCAGAAGGAAGGATTACAGCTGCAAAAAATGTTCACAATGAAGTCATAAACTACACAATGTGCCCCCTTTGAATTTCTTTACAAATACAAAACTTTTCATAAAAGGTTAGCTGAGATTCACACATCTTCAGAGAGAACATGGGCCAGTTTATGGAACTGACATAAAACCCTGTGAAATGCTGCTTTTTCCTCCTTTTTCTCTCTTTCTTTCCTCGCTGAACCTGAAACTCAAAATAAAAATCATGGGGTGCAGCCCCATGTGGATTGAAAGCAAAATCGTTGCGCATGAAGCCTCAAGAACAAAACACACCATGTTTTGCACAGCTCGTTAGGATGACATTATTAGAGCTGGGACCACTTAGGAAAATTCATCTAGAAGCCAAGAACGTTCTTAAACAGGGGATGGGAATATATGCTCCAGTTTGCCTGCAAGCCTAAAACAAGCTTAATTAAAAGTTTCAGAAATGTTAAATAATGTTAATTTGTTGCTCTGGCAAACCGCCTGCTACAGCTCTGCAGACTCCATAAAAACCTCGTCCTGAGCTAGTTAGATTATCCAAGCCTTTTGGGGGGTGAGGATTTTTTTTGGTGACTTTTAAAAAGTAAAGTTGTAGACAGAGACAGCGCTATCTCAGGTTTGAAAGGAAGAAAGGCCCACAGATTCCTTCCTGACAGCGTTTCGGATACGAAACTTTGGTCAAGAAACAAAGCATCCTGCCTCTCCACAGCAGTATCAAATCCAGATGGTGTTTATAGAAAGTACACAAAATCCTACATGATATGGATGTCTATTGAAGAATTATTTTCAGTTTAATACACACGACAGGACAAGAGGGCATATATGAATATTGTTAAGAAAAAAAAAAATGATTTGAAGCAGATGTCAGGAAGCCTCGTTCCATGCAAAAAATAAAATGAAATCATGAATACTTGCAAAAGCCAAAGCAGCAGATTTCTGCAGGTAGAAACAGTGGGTCCATTCACAAACAATTGAATGGCATATTGGGGTGGAGCAGGGCCAAACAGTCAGAGACTGACAAGTACTTTAATTACATTTGGTGCAGCAGCACAGTGTAGTTAAGAGTACACTGCACTGGATCGCATACCTAGGCCCAGCTACAGATAATGACTCTTTCAAACATTTCCTTTATGAATGGCTGTGGATAGATTTCCAGTTCTAGGATCATATTTGCAGTTTAAATCCACCCTAAACTGTGGATTTACAAAAATTGATATCCATTCATCTTTTCTCCCTCTCTTCCAGTTTATCATCATCTTACCTACAGACACACAAGCTGCACAAGCACATTGGAATAAGCCCAGCAGCCTAAAAGAAGGTCCTAGAAAAGATGAAAAGGGGGGGTAAGGGGGGAAACACTCTAAGAAAGGTTATTGCAAATTCAAAACAACAACATTTGAACCATGCAAAACATCAAAAGCTTTCACACCTAAAGCCTCAGCCCTCTCTACAGAGAAGTCCAGAAATATATCATAGAGAGAAATAGCTTTCGCTTAGCTCAGATTTGTTCTATTCCGGATCAAAGGGATAAGAAAGGATTTAGAAAGTTTAAGAGAACTAATAAGGAACAGGGAATACGAGGAATTCTTTTCAGCTCTACATCCAGCAGACCAGTAGACAGCAACGACATTCCCAGTCACACTTCACAACTGTAAGAATTTTTATTTTCCACCCTCTCGGATGCTTTTTAAACCGTACGGGTAACGGAGCCCCCCTCAGGACACAGCTCCTCAGCAGAGCTCCGGATGAACTGGGGGCCATACTCCTCATTTAATGGCCTCAGGAAGTTTTCTGGTGGGAACAAACGTGGCCCAACGAATCTCTTCAAAGCAACGCTGAGAAGGATTGAACTGAGTGGCAAGAGTTTTTCCCAGAATTACCATACGGAATGTTAGCTTCAAAGTTTCCGGGAAAGCTTCTTTTTGCTCACAAAGCACAAAATTAACAAGGAACTCTCCAGCTCTCTGTAAAAATTAATCTGTCATATGTTTATACTTGAAGGGGTTTCCAACAATTAAACGATAGCTGAAACTCACCCAGAATAATGTACTTCTCAGCCTTTTCTCATGAACAACCCGGCATTGACACCCGAAAGAGTGTTCTGAGTTTTCAGAATTTCAGAGACTCTATGATTCTGAGAGCAATCAGTTAGGGTCTTGGAGCCTGTGGAGGAGACCAAGGACATTTAACCAGGTTCACCTGCAGCAGTTCGTTTATAGTTTCAAGAGAAACTGGAACGAAACCGTAACTCACTAAATGTTACTTCTTCATCCCTGAAAAGGGAAAATTACAGGCACATCACAGAGGCAGCAAGGCCTCCAGAAATGCCTTCTAGACAATAAGTCAAAATAATCTTGGAAAAAAAAAATATTATTTTTTCTCTGAAATAGAAGTTCTCAAGCTACTGATTACCAAAGAAAGGCTTGGCACTTGCTAGACTTGGGTTTCTGCATCTCAAATTGAGACACCAAACTCCCCAGCATTTATCTACCAATGATTTCCTTGTACTTTGACTGAGGCACCCTCGTCTTTCAGATCTGTCCCATTCTATTCCATGTGTCCTTAGGGAAGCACTGACTGACTAGTATTGGGAAAGACCAAACCATCTCACAGTCATACAAGTCCAAGTTCTTCACATTTCCTGGGACAGCGATCTCTCTTGGAGCTGCATCTTAAGTGAGAGCATAAGGAAGGTCTCTGGCACTACATCACTGCTTACATACAAGCCCAGTAATCCACACTACAGCAATGGACTTCACACCGTAATGCTGAACCATGGCTGTAAACAGTTAAAAGCAAAGCAGCACAAACACAATAAAAGAATAAAAGCCTTTTTATATAATTAATAAAGCTCTGGAGAATCCACGGGTCACATTTTTAATCAACCCTTCACAAATATTTTGCCCACTACTTAAGTAAAAGTTAGTTTATTATTCAGTCATATGATCTTCTGTCTTTTTGCTAGCATCAGGTTTTGTTTCAAACACATAGAGGTGAAACAAAAATATCATTACCTGATATTTCCTCATTTGTTACTCTGTTTTTCCACTACCTATACTTTCCACTGTGTCTGCACTTCGAAGCATAACCTCGACCAAACAACAAAATTAGGTTTTTAGCTATTCTAGGCCATAATCTTTATGTTCCAACTTTTTCTCAGGTTACAGGGTAAATCCTGTGGGTAAGGTAAAGAAGGCCTATCCCGAGTTATGAGTTACGTGGTAAGAATCCTGTAATACCATGCTGGACCTAAGGGAAATATGCCTGGTCTATCAACCTAATGAAACTGTGCCTAAACCAGCCTCTTCTCCAGCTTCCATCTCCTGCATGTCCAGATCACTGCATTCTTCTCAGTATTTCTTACTCTCTAACACAGTGTAGGTTTAGTCTCATCCTGTATTTGCCCCCACTTACTTTTCTTTTCCTCCTTCTATACACATCTGCCTGTCCCTTACACACTGCCTTCAGAAGCAAAAGCATTTCTCAACAACACTGTGGTACTACTGCATGAAGGGTTAGATGTCCATGTGACGACACAGTCATGGGAGTTCTATGCATGCCAGAGTTTTTCCAGTAAAACACATAAACAAAATAAACACAAGAGTGCATTTTATCTGACAACAAGGAGATCCAGCCAAGATCTGAAGACAGCAACTAGAGTACGTTCAAAGTAAGGAAGAGGCCAGGCTGAGTTGCTGTAGTATATAGAATCACTGAGAAGAGTAAACCAGAGATTAAGTGCTTCAGAGTGATGCATCACTTCCAGCTAACGAACTTCCAATCTACACAAATAGCACGAAGAACATCCCTACAGATAAAGGGATCTGGATGCACTCAGATTTCAAGATCAAAAGGAAATTGTTTCTCTCTGCTTCACAAAGCAGCAAAAAAATACAGCACCAGGTTCCATGCACAGGCCAGGTTGTTCTTTTCCACAAAAACAAATTAAAAAATATTTTCTTAAATCCAATTTAAGACACACAGCTAACTTCCTGAAAGTAACTCACTGGTTCTTACACTGCTTAGAACATTCCTGGGGAAGGGGAGGGGAGGGGGTGTAATACCATTAGTAATGCATCAGTCCATTCTAGTATCCTGAACTCAGGTAGACAGGAGCATCATTTCCAGCATCATCTCCTCTCCTTCAGAACACTGACTTACACATCTTCACCTTGTGTTAGATGAGGAACCTGACAGAGATCCTGGTTTTTGCATTCTAAGAAACAGCAGTACAAAACACTGGCTAGGTAGTTGTGTACTTTCAAGCTTTAAGTACTTTCCTGAGGAGCATCACACAGGTACAACCAGAGACATCACGGAGCTAGCATCACCATGGGATGCAGCTATGGCATTCTCAAACTGGCTGGCTGTCTCACAGGGCTGGCCTACAATTCAGAACCTCCCCTTTGTAGGAATATTTCAAAGTTTCCATGAACTCTCAATATAAAATTAAGTTATTTGCTAATCAGAGTGTGTTATAATGTGTATATGAAATGTTACTGCTAGCCACACCTTTCCTTCCCTCACCTCCTAACTTCTCCTCATACAGACATGATTTCATACACGTAAGAGGGACTCAAAAACCCTACCCAGGTTTCAGCATCCCAAGTAAACTGCTAAATTCTACTTGCTGATGAACAGTTCTTAAGGGATAAGGTTGAAAAACCTAGCCTGCTAAATTCAGTGTGGTAATGACAGTCACCAGCACATAGTTTCATTCAAGCCTGGGTTTACATTTCTGGAGCGTAAATGAAATACAGTTTAGGTTTCAAGAAAAGAAGTGAGAGGGGAGGAAAAAAAGGCTGCTCCCAGGGCCCTACTGTGCTCTTCAACACTTAAAGAGAACTGTAAAGTAATGAAATAACACTTAGTTTACACATGCATAAAAATAAGGTAAGTTTCACAGCAAAATGTAAACACACCAAAAAAAATATAGACAAACAAGCCTTTCTTTGTAAACATGGTAATAGACACACAGGCTCTCTCCTACACTCAGAGAAGAAATTGCTGCTGGGTTCATTTAATTAAAAGTTAGCAGAAAACAGAGTATTTCCAAACACCAATCCCAAGTTTCAAACTGCAGCCGGTGACGTATTATTTGCCTCTTAATGCAACAGACAACGCGTCTGCGGTTTCTGTACAACCGGCAGGGCATCCTGGCATCCCAGGGAGACTCCTACGGAAGGAGAGGAGTTGAAGGGATACAGCTGTTGTCACAGGGGAAAAAGTCACTGATTAGGATTTCAGGGCTCTTTTGTTTCGTGCTGTACTTCTGAATGGAAATCACACACGTTCGAAGCAGACCAAAGCATTCGCTCCCAAACCACTATCACTGCCACTTCCAAAAGCCACGTGCCCGGGGAAATCCAGAGCTCTAAAATAATACTGGGTCAGACCTTTGTTCCAGTCAAAAGCACTGAGTCAGTCATTGCAGCTTATGAATAAGTCTGAATTCTATGCCAACAGTAGTTATTAAAGATGAAAATGCTGTTTACTTGAATTTGAAAATACAGTTCTCCTCTGTACCGTGTGCTGTATCTGACTGTTCCTGTTATAACGCTCAAGCCTGTTGGTGAATGGAAAGAAGCAGCAAACTGGAAAATAGATCAAAATTCTTACTGAGATAATAATTTTATTTGGAATCCAAAAAATCTAAAATATTTGAGGAATAAAAGGGGGAAAACACAAACCAAAAAAAAAAAAAAGGTTAAGTCAGGGAAAATAATTATCCTTCTCTTATTACTGTTCATTTGAAAGCAAAAAATCTGCATGCAAGCATTTCCACAGCTCCATTCTTCCTGCAAAATGGAAAAGTAATTCCCATTTACTCAGAATGAGATCTTCTTCTGTACTTGTATTTATGATGGAGTAACCCAACTTGCAAGAGGAGAAGCAAGAGGTAAGTTAGTAACTACATCTATCTATCACCATAGAAAAAAAGTACTTGGATCATTCACTCTCACTTCCAGGCAAACTTCACACTACATAACAGAGTCTCTCAAAGGCAAAGTTGTCCATCTGTTCCTTCCATCAGGAAAGACCTACACATTGGCATTTCAAGTAGAGGTGGCAGCCATTAATCTTGTTCACTACAACCAAATTTGTCGTGAACATTCTTTGCCCTCGGCTTCTGCACTGAAGGGCCAGAACCCATCTTCCAGGAAATAACAATCTTCATAACCTTTACAAGTATATGGTGTGAAAGCTACCAGGTGTAAAATATTTTTAACTTCTAAACAAGAAGCCTTCTAAGCTTTCCTGAACGATCAGACCAGCTGATGACATGCACAAGTTACAAGCATCCCCTACAGTATCTGCCCTTTCAGGCTTTAAGGTTTGTCTATTTTGGGCCTGAAGTCAGGTCAGTTGTAACAGGAGACCTAATCAGGCTACACAGTCATTGCACTGAGCAGTGTGAATCTGTTGGAAAAGCATTCCTGATTTATGTAAACACATTACACAGTTATTCAAAAGAGTAAAAGTAATTGTAAGAAAAACAAATAGTAAGAAAAAAATCAGCAGGCAATAGCTCTAATACTGTAAAGCAGCTTTCCAGCAGACAGACATGTTTGAAAGAATCATTTTCTCCCTCTTTCACAAAGAGATAGCAGGAAGAATTTGCTTTATTTGTGTTCAGCAGCTTTCATTTCTTGTGGCCATGAAGGATTTTTCTCCATGGGAAGTCTAAACTCACTGCCTTGATCCCTGACAAAACTTGAGAAAGCCTTGATTGAATTTCATGTCAAAACATTGTTATGAACACAAGCCATGATGAAGCATTCAATGGATCATCTAGAGATAGACATGAAATGAGAAAGAGATTATGCAACAACTGGAATAATGGCAATGTTGTGCCCATTTTTAAAAAGGGTAAAAAGGATGACTGGGGGAACTACCCACCTGTCAGCCTCACTTGTGTGCCTGGGAAGATCGTGGAACAGATCCTCCTAGAAGCTATGCTAAGGTACATGGAAGACAGGGAGGTGATTCGAGACAATCAGCATGGCTTCACCAAGGACAGGTTCTGCCTGACCAACCTGGTTGCTTCCTATGATGGGGTGACTCCATGGGTGAACACAGAAAGGGTGATGGATGTCATCTATCTGGACTTCTGTAAAGCCTTCAACACAGTCCCCCACAACATCCTTCTCTCTAAACCGGAGAGATATGGATTTGATGACTAGACTGTTCGGTGGATACGGAATTGTTTGGATGGTGGCATCCAGAGAGCAGTTGTTAATGGCTCAATATCCAGATGGAGATCTGTGACTGCTGTCCCTCAGGGGACTGGAACTGGTATTATTTGATACTTTCATCAATGACATTGACAATGAGGTTGAGTGCACCCTCAGCAAGTGTGCATATGATACTAAGCTGAGTGGTACAGTTGACAGGATGTCATCCAGAGGGACCTAGAGAAGCTGGAGGAGCGGTCACATGTGAACCTCATGAAGTTCAACAAGGCCAAGTGAAAGGTCCTGCATATGGGTCGGGGCACCCCTTGTCATCAATATGGGTGGGGAGATGTTGTGCTAGAGAGCAGCCCTGCAGAGAAGGACTTAGGGATACTGGTAGATAAGAAGCTTGACATGAGCCAACAATGAGTGCTCACAGCCCAGAAGGGCCAACTGTATCCTGGGGTGCATCAAAAGCAGCGTGGCCAGCAAGTCAAGGGAGGTGATTCTGCCCCTCTACTCTGTTCTCATGATACCCCACCTCAAGTACCGTGTCCAGTTCTGGAGTCCACAAAATAAGGAGGACATGGAACTGTTGGAACAGGTCCAGAGGAGGCCATGAAGATGACTGGAGGGCTGGAGCACCTCTCCTATGAAGACAGGCTGAGAGGGTTGGGGTTGTTCAGCCTGGACAAAAGAAGGCTCGAGGAGATCTTATAGCAGCCTTCCAGTACCTGAAGGGGGCCTACAAGAAAGCTTGGGAGAGACTTTTTAGAAGGGCATGTAGTGATAGGACGAGGGGGAATGGTTTTAAATTGGAATGGGGTAGATTTACACTGTATATTAGGAAAAAATTCTTCGCTATGAGGGTGGTGAGACACTGGAAGAGTTTGCTCAGAGAGGTGGTGGCTGCCCCCTCCCTGGAGGTGTTTGAGGCCAGGTTGGATGAGGCCTTGAGCAGCCTGGTCTAGTGAGAGGTGTCCCTGCCCATGTCAGGGGGTTGGAACTTGATCTTTAAGGTCCTTTCCAGCCCTAACCATTCTATAATTCTGTGATTCAATGTAAGATGGGATGTGCCACAAGCGAAGAATAAAATATGGCATAGCAGGAACTGGCTTCATAAGACACTGAGGGTGCTCAAACCACATTTCAGAGCCTTTTCTGAGCTTAGTAGGTTTGGAGCCCCAGGAGAAAACACTCAGCCTCAAGTTTGCAGCCAATTACAAGAACTAGTTTTATGGAATTTAACCACTGTGACCAAGGCACAGTTAATTGTAGCACCTTTTTGGAGTCAAAAAGGTTTCTAAATGATCTCTGTGAACTTCTCACACAAACACCAGGCTTTTTCATCTTTACATTTAAATTGTTTGGGGGAGGGGGTTTGTTTTGTTCTTTTTTTAGGTCAGTGACTGTAAAATACCTTATTTCTCTAGTATAATAACAACATACAATGTTATGATTTTATGACGGTACTAAAAATTTCCCTAGCAATGTGAGATTTTGTAACAGATTTCACATCACAACACTAGTACCCTCAAGATCACAGTATTTTGGCTTCAGGCACCATTCAAATCTGCAACAGATTCATCACTGAATCCTACTCCTTGCTGTAACGCCCAAATCCTGAACTCTCTATAACATTCTTCTTAAACACCAGAAAAAACCTGTCAACAAACTCAAACAATACACTCAGATCCAAAATAAGCCTAAGTTGCTCAGTGTATAAATTTATAAGGCTCACTGGCAAAGTTACTGCACCAGAAATCAGAAAGATCAGGCTGTTTTCTGAGAGCAATCCTTACACAGGCAACAGAGTTTCATGAGGCTGACCACATAGGTTGTCCATACAGCACAGTGTTCTGCTAACAATGGTACTGCTTCTCCTTTTCCTTCAGAGAGGGTCTGAAATCCACAGTTGACATACTTGGATGGACCTGATGATCTCTTGAGGTCCCTTACAACCCCTATGATTCTGTGATTCTGAAGGAATTAAGTGGTTTTTTATAATCATGAGTTCCTCTCAAACAAAAGATTAGGTACAAATACATTTCACAGCATCCTCACCAGGGTAGCAAGCATGAGCACCAACATGTCAACAGTCACCTGAATGAATCCACCCAATGTGAACTTCCATAACTGTAGACAGTCATCCATGATGGAGCAGAATTCCAGAATTCTCCACATGTGTAATGGTGAATCACTACAATACATAGGGGGAAATAAAAACCCCAAAGCCCAACACACACACATGAATATCCACAGTGAAGAGCAGACAGAAACCAAGGACTAACTCTGGGGTAAGAGCCTCTAAGCATACACACAGTAGTTATGAAGAGCAGTATGAGATCTTACTGCCTCCGTCCAAGGACATTGAAATCTGCAGCAAATGTGCTCCTTCTCCATTTCAGAGCAGGTAGGCAAGTAACTAAAAACTATTATTCTTATTCCACAGCGCAGCAGGCCAGGAATTTCATGAATTTAAATCTCTACTTCAGCGGGGAGCTACCTAATCAGTGTCTGTAAAAGAGATGGTACTAGATTCCTCTTGGAGGGGGCCAAAGCAAAAGGATGAGTGGCCCCAGACTTGCTGCAGAACGAAACAGTTCTTAGCGATGAGCGTGATCGGACACTGGATCAAGCTGCCTAGAGTGGTTGTGGGTACCACATCCTTGGGGCCTTTCAAAACTCAGTTAGCCCTGAACTGAAGCTGTTTCACTTTGAGCAGTCAATTGAACTATAAGACTTCCAGGCACCATCCTAGACCTAAATCATTCCATTTATGTCATTATATATAAGCAGTTAATACAAGTCATTTGACAGGTAGAAGCTTGACAAGTCACATTAGCACTGCCTTATTAACCATCAAATTCCATCCTCAGTTTAAGTGAAGCATTACTACTTTTTAACTTCTTGTAATTATTTAAACAAAGCAGCTCTCATTGATCAGTGCATTAAAAGAGAAATCATTAGAGCTTTAGAAGTCACAGGAAAGAACCCAACATACTTCCATTACTGAACTTCAATACATACGTCACTTCCAGCGAAGTCCTTATAAGTGAATCTGATTAAAATTTAATTAAACAGGAATTGTCAGAACACCCCTTCCTAATGTAGAAAAAAGAAATGAGGAAGCCAAAAGCCTGGCTGGTCTTCCATTAACTTCTTGAGGAGAACAGAACTTTGTAAAATATAAGTAAAACAAAGTATGAGGGATATGCATTCCACTGGTTCTCTAACAGCACCTAGAAAAGTAGAACAAGAAAATTTCCATTAAATAAGGCTTTCCTTGCCAAGAACATCTCGACAACTATCCCAGGCTCCACTAATCTCACTGTCACTTTACCAGTAACCTTAGTGTGCTTTTGGGACAGGGCTGTGGCAGGCATACTGGAGAAGAAACAAAGCTGATGCAGGAAGGAGGGATGTTAGAAGCGGGGCTCAGGGGACTGTGCTCTGCTGTCTGGAATACAGCTTTGCAGCCACTGCTGCCTTTTCAGCAACACTTTGGGGAAAGATGAACCTCAGCTATAAAAGTTCTAAAGTGATGTCTTAAAAAAAAAAAAAAAACAGACCAAAGCTTTTCTTTTCTCCTAAGAAAGGGCCTTTTTGCCAAATTTTGGTACCAGTTCCTGAAGTTAAAGGGTTCAAATGAATGATTTTTAAATCCTGTTTAAATCTACACTGCACCTAGAGATTTTTACCAAGAAGTTTCAAGACTTGAAAAGGCACTGAAAGCCTGTATGATAAAGATCCAGAAAAGATTAAGAAACACACAACACTAATTTTCTTCCTTCTCTATCATCACCATCCATTTTCTTTAGAAAAAGGACTCTTGGTGAATTAAAAGAAACCTCACAGGTCACAGACTGCCTTCTACAAGCCCAAAAGGAGTAAGAGGAATGCTGCCTCCCACACAACAGTGAACGAGGCACTGGTACAGCACACCTCTGTCTCACTCAGGTCATGCACAATGCAATTGGGTCTGCTGCATTTCCAACACGCCCCTTCTCAAGTCAAAGACACAACGGCAATCTCATAATTTCATTCCAAAAGTAAAAGAGTTTCATTGACACACCCTTGATGTCTTCTTACTCTGTCCAAGAGCATCAAAACCTTCTCAAAATAGCATGAAAGAGATTGAGCTACCCCTCGGCCCATGCTAAGGGCTGGGGAGAGACTGGGGAATCGCCCAGCTCCCTGCTTCTCATTCTCTGTGGCAAGCAGGCTCAGCTTGCCTGCCCACAGGTCTCAGCACCAGGTCCCACCTGCCAGTCACAGCTCCTTTTATCACAAGGGAGTTGCACAAATGCCAGGCTATGTCTCTGACTGCAGCTTGAGGCTTCCCAGCTGCTCATCCCAAAGGCCACAGCCAGGGCACTTACAACGTCAGAGGCTCGATTTAGAGTTTTCCCAAGCCATCACCAAGCTCATAGGCACCAGTGAGGGTGATCGCCGTCACTTATTTTAAGTATTTTCCTTCCATGTCACTCCCTGCTGACAAAAGTAAATGGAAAGCTCAATCACAAAAATAAGCCTCTGCAGAAAAGCACTGACCAATGTTGATTAACTCTTGTTTTCAGTCTACAGTGTTTCACCTTTGTGACTCTGGCTACACACACCAGGTGCTTGTAACTCAGTACCACTGCTAAAGGCAAGAATCTGAAGAGATCTGTTTATGTAAGCAGCAAACATTTGCTAACTGGAGCACTACTGCAAAGGCATGACAAGTATTCATTATGTTCAAGGAAGGTCTCAATGGCAGCAGTCAGCCAGCTCCATCAGGACGGGTGCGCAAGTCCCTGGGTGAAGGCTGCCCCATTGCTCCCTGCAAAACCACGTCAGGGCCTTGCTGCCCACAAGCACAGGGGCTCAGCCCCACACAGCCTTCGCTCTGTGCAGAACCTGAACAAGCACATCACTGAAATCCAGTGAAAACTCAGCCAGCCCTCAGACACGAGTAGATTCAAAACAGAAGCCATACCCTGACTACGGACTGGCTCTATCAAGAGTGGTTCAATCAGAACAACTGCTCACACCTTCACACCAGTGTCAAATATTTTGCAAAAGAGAGGAAAAAAATAGTTTCAAAAACAGTTTTGCTTTTTTTTTGTGGAGGGAAACACAGAGAAAATACTTTACTAGGAATGGTAAAGTTAATTTTAACTATCATAAATACAGTTTTAACTGCCAAAGGCTTTAGTGTAGTCCACACCGTGTCCTTCGCTGCTCACCCCTGACTGCCAGATGTATGGCAGCAAGAGAGTGGAAGAGATCATAAAAACAATTCTACCACAACTTCTAAAACCAAAGCACTAAAAGCTATTTTCCTCCTAAGAAATTAAGGGGAAAAATGCAAGCTGACTGCTGCAGAAGCGAGGAATCATAGTGCAGTATATTATCTATATTCGTTTTTATAGTTCATCCGGTTGTGGCAGCAAATTAATGTTGTTTTCCAAGAGTCATTCACAGCTCTAATGTCTCTCGGGAGGGGAAAAGCTCTGTATACGCCTGTAATACACTAGCTACCACTTCAGCTGAGAACACAAAGATCTGGTTGAAATTAGCATATTTTTCTTTGTGGCCACAGAGGCCTCAAAACACAGAAACATTTGAATATTTCCAAACTGCGCTGCTGAGTGTTGAAAAGTCTGCTTGATTGTTCTCAAAATAACAAGGAACTACATTAGCGGGATGTCAAGTGTAAAATATGTATTAGAATCGAGGGCTTTGAGATTGGAGCATTTCTTTAGTTGATTTTAAGAATTAACTTTGAGAAACAGGACTGTCTACAGGCACAACAAAGTACACTACAGAGATGTTATTACTTGATACTGAACAGCGTTTAACAAAAGCCTCAGCCCTTTTTTCTTACGTGTCGGAACATTTCCAAATCCCAAGATACTTCACGGTGCCATTCCTGAGTGCAGAGATCCTGCACTGCACTGGGTCATTATCATTATACTTTGATTGACACCACTTCAGCTACTAAAAGTTACTCCAACAAATGAGAAAAGGGTTGAAAAGCATAAACTAAAAAAAAATTTTAATAATCTACAAACTGGTACACTGGAGAGAAACTGCCTATTCCCTGTATTTCTTTCATGGTATGAAAGAAGTCTTTTTAATACACCCATAAACATTATATCATTCCCAATAAAATGCCTTCAACTGAAGAGGAAGTCACCAAAATTAATCAACAAATTGATACCAAACATAACTTACAAACACAGTCTGACAAAGTAGAAGATCGACAGGTTTCTTTCAGTATAGGTATCAGTCCTAAAGAGTCTCAAGAATCTTTTTTAGCTGAAGTACACCTTAACCTGTCGGCCTGATTTCATCTTCCTGCCACCATCGCTCCCCTCCAACCCCTATCCAAAGCAGCTGTCACTGAAGGACTAAAATTCGTCACAAGGCTGCAGAGGAAGTGTTGCTGTAACAAGGTTTTGCTTGTTTGTTTTTATAAGGAAAGATTTACCAGCGTTTGCTCTTCCATGAAATACCTACTTAGGAGACTCATTCAGAAATACCAATTCTCCCAGTTTTCTTCTTTTTTTCTTCCCCCTTTAAGATCCACCTATCCATTTCTCTAAAATGCAGCTGTGGAAACATTCCTTCTACAAACATATTTTGGACGGATTATAGAGCCTGAAAAGTGTCTGGCTGAGTTTCAGTGAGACTCAGGTAGTCTCATGAGCGCATGTTTGGGTGGGTATAACTGTGCACTGAAACACTGCAGCTGATTAATGACTTGTAACTCAGATTTAAACTGATGTTGATTATATTTTCATTGCATATTCTAAGGAAGCAAAAATGTCCAATAAAAGAAACCTATGCTATTTTGTGTAAGGTTTCTTTAACACAGATCTTAAAATGAAGAGCTGCAACTTAAGTTTTTGATGCTTATCTTTATATTTATCCAAAAGAGATGATCTGGAGTTTGGAAGAGAGACATGGACAACCTTAACGTTCACACATGGAATCTTCAACGAGGCGATATGGCATTAGTGACAGCTACAGACTAGAGTGTGACTTAAAACCCGCACAATAAAATGCAATGACAGCAGTGTAGCATCGTGTGGAACCTGTGATGCATGCATTGGTGCCAAAGAGGTTAGCGCAGAAACAGCTAACACAGCTCAGTTTCACAAGTTCTGTCAAGCCTGAGCCCAGAGCTCCAAGGCAAGGCCATAACGACCTACCTCTACATCTCTGTCTACAGGAACCAGGATACAGAGAGGTAGAAACAGAAAAGGAGGAGAAAGGTACATGCAACATTCACTTGTCCCCTCTAAGCTAAGGCATGACCAGCATAACTCCAGGTCCCACAGCAACTGCCCTGCCAGTACATTCAGTCAACCATGCATGACCAAGAGAAAGTAAGTCATAAGGATTTTATTTTCAGTCTAATCTAAACCAGTATTCTTGCATGTCTTTTGTTCTGTATACTTGGTTTCTGAATCCTCCTGTTCATCTCCTTATACCGCAGCCGCCTTCTCAAGGCGCTACACAAAGTGATGGTTACCAGCATCATTTATTCTCTTCCTGTCACAACTGTCACAGCAAGGACCAAAAGTAGTGCCAGAAGTTCCTCTTCATTATAAAACACACTGAAACTAATTTAGTTTATATGATGCAGGTCACTGCACAGTAGACAGATTCCATGAAGTTGTATCTGAGCAAATGATCTGCAGATGAAGAGAATCGTTATGCTACCAACCCATGTGTGATATATATCTTTTCAGTCCTATTAAATGATCTGATGGTCTACATTTCTTTGATCAGCATCTTGTTATGATTCATTTTCAGTACTATTTCCAAGACTAAGTTATTCTTGGGCCCCACCACTTAGGTGTAGTTCAAGATTATTAACTGCTGTGACAAAACAGCCATCAGCTTTATGTTTCTAGTCAAAGGATCCATATGATAATTTACCAACATGCCAAAGACAAACCCAATGAAATGTAATTGTTCTTCTCTACTAACAATATTCATTAATCCTCACTCATTTCTTGGTGCTTGGCAGGGGAAGTGCAAATACAGCCCAGGACATAGTCAAGAAAGTAGCCTACAAAAGCAACTTACAAAGTATACACATTGCTATGTTTTCTGTAGTCATTCACTTCAAAAATGACCTAAAATGTAAAAAGTCTGAAAATATGCAGGAGTTACAGCTACTATTTTAACGTACTGTGACCCTGTAAAAGTCATATCCTCATGCAGTTTTAACATCACCTACTTGCATCTGCACTAAATCTCAGCTTTAAAAAAAAGAGCACAGGGAAAGCCTTAGAAAAGCAGCATTCAAAATACTGGTTGAAGAGAATCTCAAGAGATTCAAGTTGGGACATCTTTGCCTGTAGAGAGAAAGAAGAGCAACTTCAAGGTGTTCTATTTTCCTCCACCTTATTTCTCCTAAGGAACCCTTGGCTCCCTCCTATTTTGACATGATATTTTGAGGCAGAGGACTATCACTCTATTACCTCTTTGTAGCCTCAGATGTTTTGCCAATTGATCCTATACCTTCATCCATTTAGCATTTTCAATCGTAAAAAGTACTCCTGGAATGCAATATGTTACCTACAGAAAAAGAATGAAAGGGTTGAATATCTGCAATGCTTGCTGATATAAGGGTGAAAATGGTGCAAAATTATACAGAGGTGCTCTACAAAGCCCAGAAGGCACCAGCAAACTACAAATTGTGAGATGCCCTTGGATGGGAAAAATGAAGGTAGCATGTGAAAAGAGGTAACCTCCAGAAGGAAGGGAGATCAACTGGCCTAGTGCCTTTTGTTCTTAGCTTGTAGAAACAGAAAGCTGCAGGTGAAGAAGTCAGATGAGAAGTTCAGACCTATCAAAACTGGAATGCACACACTTGTTCAATTCCAAAATACCATCAGAAAACCATACCCCACAGTTAATCTACACTTGGTAATGAACCTACCTTGAAAGGCAGATCAATTCAATGACTGTCTATTTTATGTTTAAAGGGCTAGAGTAGGATACAAGCCTGTGGTGTACTGCATCATACACATGTGAGGGTAAACACTAACTGAAGTGGATGAACTGAATTTGTAAGACCTAAATCATAGTCACTTGAAGAAGTCTGTTTCTTTCTCCTAAGCAGTTTGTTTATTTAGAATATTTTTTCATCCAAAGACATGACATGGTTTCTAAGGAAGTTTACAACTGAAGGCAACTGAGAAAGCACAATAAATCTGTTTGCTATTTGTCAGTGTTTCTGGACAGTGAGAGGAGCCAGTTATGTTGTCATGGGAAACATGCAAAGGAACACAGAAGGGTAACTGTCACAGTGCTTGAAATACTCATCAGCCTGGTCTTCTCTAGTCTGCCTGCATAGCTGCTAAGTAAATCAAAGCTTCAGAAACTGAGAGACACGCCAAAGCTACAGAACCTAAGCAGGGATGCTCCCCAACTATGCCTCATGCTCTTTGCAGCAGTAAGACAGCAAAGTCACTGACTGTTAGACAATTAACCACATTAGATGCATAACCAGATGGAATACAAAAGGGGCAGGACTAGCCTTACTGTGATATCCTCCATTGCTAAAGTCTCATCTGCTCAGGTATCTTCTGCTCCCTCTGAAATCCTAACATTTTGGACTTCTCAGTATCAGTAAATATCAGAGGTGCCCCTTCGCATCATCCACTGTCAAAAAATATTTGGCCTATCTTTAGAGATCTTTTTTCCTGCTATGAGCCTTAGATTTTATCTGGAATACAATCTGCAATAGAGCTTTGGCCAACTGAACAAGCTTTATGCCCACATGATACAGGACTATACACAGCTGCTTAGGAGAAGTGAGTTCAACAGAGATGCACACACACAGAGCTCAGTGAATGACAACCTTGAAGACTGGGTAAATTCTTTGTTCATCAGACACCACCCTTCCCACTCCCTTCCTCAGTCCCTTGACTCCCTAGCCCGCAGTGAGAGTATCTGCATGCTAGAGGGATGCAACTAACTTCCAGTTAAAGATAACAGTGATAATTGTTTTTTAGCTGGTTGAGTCTGCTCAGCGCAACTCCTAATGATTCCACTGATGGGTTTTTAGTTTTCTACGGCACCTGTATTTCTAAGCTCTCTTTATACCCACTAGATAGGCAGTGACAGTTACACAGTTAATCATACTGTTGATGTAACAGTATTGATACAGTATGTTTCCCAGTCAGCTCTTCTAGGGCAGACATTATATTTGTGGGCACTGCACAGTGCTAAGCCAGTTGTCTCAGCTTCATGGGGCACAGCATACTGAAGGTACGTGAGATGCACCCACAGACACGGGCTCTGTATCATTTCTGTCCTGCATCTTCTATTAGCACAATGAAGACCTTGAGCAGCGACAGGAACTTTTATTAACTCAAGTGCTCATGGCTAGCAACACAAACTGACACACGCACGTTCAGGTGCCTTTAAATGTCTTCATGAAACCCAAAGCAGGATCAGATCCTGAAATCACCCTTCTCACGAGAACTTGAAGTGCTGTGCATGTAGCTATTCAACTCATAGAAAGGCAGGAAAAGTATTGGGGAAGTACTTATTTACAGAGCAGTCACAGCAAGGAAAAACAAACTCTAGCATACAATTACCGATCAACAAAGCCCTTGATTACATCAGTGAAGACATCACGAGTTACTGAACCCTACTCAAGACATCTTCCTCCTTATCTCTCTCAAATAGGAATTATTTTGATCTAGATGCAGATTAAGATTGATTTAAACTAAATTAGGAGATCTAGTAAAGGTTAAGCACGTTGTAATAGGATCATGAGTTAATCCTGAAACAGGTTTGTTTGTGTCTGAGCCCCCTGCTCATTTTTGTTTTAATAAAAGCGGAGGGATTGAGCAGAACCTTCTGATGAGGGACACGGCGGCATCGGCTCCTCCTGAGCCAGCACAACACCGCAGCTAAAGCCACTCAGGCTGCGGCTGCAGATCCTCCGAGGCTGTCTCGGGGGTTAGTGGTCCAGCTACGCTTTGCTGCATCTGCCAGGTTCATAATCCAGTGTCTGAGGGCTAGGCTTTGGGGTTTTGGGGACAGTTTATCTTCATAAATCCTCAAAAATCTTTAAATGGGGTTAAGTGGGAAATGAAGCAGTTAAAGATAAGATTTATCTTACTTGTATAATCCTGGTTTAAGTTGGGAGAAAAAAAAGCTGCTGGTGAATTTCTTTTCCCTGAGCATCTGTCACAACAGACTCACTGGTTCTTCTGCCTTGCTAAGTTATATTTATTAGATTTTTGCCTAGTTTTTTGATTTCTTTAAGTTAGATCTGGGTTTTATTGATTCTTTTTTAACCTACAAATTTATACACTAAGCAGTGGATGAAGGAGTACTCATTTGAACTAGGTCATGTGGTCTGAGCAATAGCAACCAGCCAAAGAAATAATTTCCCATGTAGAGCCCCACCACAGCAATGCAAACACTCGTGTGTACCTTTTGGGTCACATTCGTGACATTCTGGGTAAATACTGCAACATCTTATAAACAAATACAAACTCCCAGAAATGTGGTTTTGCTAAAATTCCTTTACCCTCAGCCTATAACTAAATACTTGAGTCACGTGCTGACCAATACCTTCAGGTTGTTGCTATTTTAAGGCCTGATCTTTTATGCAAACTGCTGTCAATTATATGGTAGGCCAATGCAATTAGGGCAGTTTATCTGGAATTTCACCATATTTTCACAGAAGGCAGTCAGGCTGTTTACTGTTAATGAGGTACAATATACAAAAATAAAAAAACCCTCAGAGATAACTTCCTGCAATTTTTAAAATGCTCTCCTAAAGCTAAACTTCAGTTTATTAATTCATTTATTCCTTAACATACCAGATAACTTTATGTGCCTGAATGTAATGAACACAAACGTGAATAAATTAGTTCAAGCTAAGTATTGTGGGCTCCTTATTTCTACTCATTTGCTTAAGCAATTCTGAGGGTCTCAAGATAAGAAAAAAAACCCCAAACCCACGACTAATATCCCCTCCAAACAAAAAAAAAAAGGTTCTGTAGTGGAATTAAAGGTATAACCTCTGCACCATCTAGTGCTAGCTGTAACAAGCAGTATTAATAGAATTCCCCCAATCACATTGATTCTATTTAATATATAACAGGTGGATAGACAGCATGGCCTTCCAAACAGCCTCCTTGAGCACATAAGATGAAAACTCGCTGTTTTCTTAGGTGATAATGAATGTTTTCCCCAACTTAAAAAGAAAAAAATAAAATATTATCTTCAACAGAAATAAAAGTTGGTTAAGTGGCAGAATGAAACAAATGAAGCAGTGTTTGCTTAAACTGATTTCCTGACATGATCTGATGAACATTAAGAAACATTTTTGAAAGCAACTGAGGCAGGAGATGTTACATTGGACAGATTTGTGCTGTGTATCAAACAGCAATAGGAGCTAAAAGAACAGATCTTCTAATTTAATGAAATATATTTTGGAAAATTACCAATTTCCTCAAAAACAAATGAATGTGCAGTCTCTTTCTGGAAGAAGAGTAACAGTCCCAGAACTTGATTCTCGTATGAGAATAATCTTTCTGGTATTTCCATCTCAGGAGAGACCCTCACATGTAGAATCTTTAGATCCTTCCCTGAAGCAAGGCAATATATTGAAAATCTAGAAAGTATTTAAAACTAAGGTATTTAAAACTTTAACCATAAGCCATAGACTTCAGGACTGATTCTTCTGTTTTCTTCTTCCAGGAAAACCACGTTTTAAAATGCAAGATGCTCCCTGCTTTGAGTCACTGTATGTCATCCACTGTTTCTAGCACACCCCTGTGGCATTTATATTACTTCAGTATTTCTAATAATTTCTTTTTCAGATTATTAGTCATAAAGAATGTGAGAGCAAAAGCAGCAAGTCTGATTTCTGTTTTGCCACATAACAGGCACAAGAGGACAAACAGCAATGCTCTATTCAAATACGCTATGTCTAGATTTGGAAGGGTCCCCTTTGATTTCATGGCAACATTCAGTCCCTTTCCCTATGCCAAGGCCACAAATATCAATTCTCAAGATTAGCAAAAAGAAAAGGAAGTTATTTATGAATCAATGGAACAAGCTATCAAGGGAAGCAATGGAGGCCTCCCTAGATGGGCTTCACATCAGGTCTGGATTCCATTTAACCAGATACAAGTCCTTGGACACAAAACATATGGTGAAGGCTAATTGCCTAAGGAGACCAGGACTCCCAAAACATCAACTTTTGCCTTGAACTTTATTCCTCTGATTTCATATATCACAATATCCACTCTTCATGTGAAAATAATCCTCTGCTGCTATTCATCTGGGATGATTTCAAGGTTATCACACAGAAGGTTCATATACAAAGGTATTCCAGTGTCCCTCAATTTCTTTCAGTCACTAATGTACAGGACCCACATTACCCACAGTAATGGAGTTAACCTCCAAACCATAGCACAAGGCAAGAGGAATAAGGATGTAGTGTTTAAGTCTACCTAGAAAAACTGAACTCAGTTGTAGTTTTGCCCTAAATGAGAACAGATTCAGAACTCTTGCTCCACTGCCTGATATTGAGCAGAATCCGTCTCAGCCTCTCCCAGTTCATTTCATTTTCCCCAGAACAAAAAAGGGTACAAAAAAACCTGAGGGGTTTTCAGCTTCTAAGTCTGAATTCTGCAAAACATATCCAAAATGTTACCAGATATTAAACTGCAGGTGTCGATAAAAACAGAAGGAAAAGAACAAAAGTTCCATCTGTAAATGAATACAGGATCGGCCACTTTCTTTCAAACTGTAAGAGATGACAGTATGCAGGGCTGGACACAGCATTTGCCGCCTTCCTAACCCTCTCTTCTGAAATGGCTGATTAAGAAAAAAGGTACATTCACTCAAACTCTGAGAGAGAATCATAGAATGGCATGGGTTGGAAGGGACCCCAAGGATCACAGAGTTCCAAGCCCCCTGCCACAGGCAGGGACACCAACCTCCAGGCCTGGAGCTACACAAGGTTGCCCAGGGCCCCAGCCAACCTGGCCTTGAACACCCCCAGGGACAGGGCATCCACCACCTCTCTGGGCAGCCTGTTTCAGCACCTCACCACTCTCTCTGTAAAAAACTTTCCCCTAATATCTCAACCTTCCCTCCTTTAGCTTCAATTCATTCCCCCTTGTCCTGCCATTTTCTACCCTTTTAAAAAGTTGATTCCCTTCCTGTTTGTGTGCTCCCTTCAGGCACTGAAAGGCTGCAATGAGGTCCCCCCACAGCCTTCTCTTCTCTAGGCTGAACAAGCCTGGCTCCCTCAGCCTCTCTTCATAGGGGAAGTGCTCCAGCCCTCTAATCATCTTCGTGGCCTCCTCTGAGCCCTCTCCAACAGTTCCACATCTTTCTTGTATTGCAGCCCCAGCTCTGGACACAGGACTCCAGATGGGGCCTCAGGAGGGCAGAGCAGAGAGGGACAATCACCTCCCTGTCCCTGCTGCCACCCCTCTTCTGATGGAGCCCAGGATCCCATTGGCCTTCCGAGCTGCAAGAGCACACTGCTGGCTCATGTTAACTTTCTCATCCACCATGACACCCAGGTCCTTCTCTGGAGAAGACAGCAATGAAGTATTGGGCTTAAAAGCCAAGAAAGACACACAGCCTAGTCCATAAAAAAGTATAGTGAAAATGTTTAATTGATTTATAACTATTACTTTCAAAAACCTCTGAATTTGCAACTCAACTCAAACCAGAAGCACTCCTGTAGCAGATAAAGAAGTGGCAGCAATAGGACTTCATACCAGAAGAGGACAAATGGCTTTTGCTTGTTTTATGCAACTAGGTATCTACAGTCACAACACAAAACAAGAAACAAGATTTTTTAAAATTATTCTTTAAGAATAAATCCCTTTTAAAATACCCTTTTAACTTTGAAAGATCTACCTATATAATTTTACCACAAGTCCATGATGCCATTAAGTTCTTCACAACTCACTCATTCCTCTTCATTCATTTTTAGATAATTATAATAACAGCAAACAAAATGACCCAGGAACATTTCCAGGCGAAACTCTGGAAAGAAAGAAGAATCTTCTCAAATTGCTTTAGAGGGGGCTCATAGTAAAAACAAACACATGATCTCCATAAAAGCATGCCATGTATTTTTCCACTGTATTTAAGGAGAGCACCAACCAGCAGAGACCCACATAAAACAATTCAGCTTGAGGCAAGCTCAGACAAGTCTTGCGCATCTACAATGGCAGGAAAATCCTCTCTGGTCTTCAGTGATGGAACTGATATAGCAGAGTAAACCCAGCCACATTTATTTGATGATGGACCTTGGTAATTAGGATTGTTTTAGGCCACCAGTTGGCCAACACATCAATTACAACTCTGATCTCAGTTTATTAACACCACATTTTAATACTAAATCAAGTGAACTTTCAGTGAGAGCCAAACATCTGTGTGTACACATTCCTTCTGAGGAGCGCTCTTTCCCCATGCTGGCAGCGATTCTTCTCTCTAACCTTTTAGACAGATACTTCTCAGAGCATTCTGAGAGCTGCTGGCCTCATCAGTATCAGTCCCAACCCAAAGCACCCAAGGTTATGCCTGGTATCAATAATCTTCCCTGATAGGATTGCATGCACCCACCTTCACATTTTAAAGAAGACCTGAGAAGTAGGGACTCCTGTCCAGGTGACTGCAAACTGTACGGCAAGGGCAGGCCTCAGCCAGCAGCAAGTCCCAGGCAATTTCTCGAAGTTACTCATTTCTTAATACTCTATAAACAGAAACTATTTTGTAACTTTCTAAGTCAAACTCCATGCTTCATCTCCACACAAGTGTTTCTTAAATTTAAAGCCTGGAAAACGTTTCATAGCGGAACAGGTAAAAACAAAACAATGGATCAAACTAGAGTCTTCAATTCCATTGTCCCGCCCTCTAACTTCTCCTCTCATACTATTTACATAGATTAGACTAGCATGGTATGAGGAACATGCACAAATAAGAAGTATTTAATCATACTGAAAAGATTGAAAAGGAGAATGGAAGAGAGAAAAAGAGCATTTAACAGTGCTAACCCCTGAACAGCCCACCACAGTACGTCCTGCAGCTGGGAGGATTGCTTCCAGAACCAGAGAGCGTTATCTGCCCAAAACCACATGCCTAAAATCCTGGCATGTGCTTAAGATGGTGCCACTGCTACTGGCAATCCTGGGATACATACCTTGGGCATTTCTATAGATTGCATGGCAGATAAATCTGTGGATAAATTGGAGCAGCATCAGCAAAAATTCTCTGATATTCAAAAGGGAAACTCTAAAGCTCCTAAGGCATTTACACCCATTACTCCTATGGAGTTAGGGGTCAAAAGAGACATCACATATACCTGGTACCACTGGGAACCTGAATCCCTGCTAATACCCACACTTTTAAGTGTCCTGTACATGGGTCAGGGCCTACAGACTGGGCAGAGAACAGATTGAGAGCCAGCCCTAAGGAGAAGGACTTGGAGGTGTTGGTGGATGAGAAGCTCAAATGACCCAGCAATGCACATTCACTTGCAGCCCAGAAAGCCAACTGTATCTTGAGCTACAACAAAAGAAGCGTGACAAGGTCAGGGGAGGTGATTCTGCTGCTCTGATCTGGTGAGACTCCCATTTGCAGTATTGTGTCCAGCTCTGGGGTCCCCAGTACAAGACAGACATGGACCTGTTTGAGCCAGTCCAGTAGAGGCCACAAAGAGATGAGAGTGCTGAAGCAGCTCTCCTTCTTGAGGACAGGCTGAGAGAGTTGGGCTTGTTCTGCCTGGAGACAAGAAGGCTCAGGGAAGACCTTATAGCAGATTTACAGTATCTGAAGGGTCTGCAGGAAAGCTGGAGAGGAAGTGGTTAGAAGGGCAGGGAGTGACAGGACAAGGGGCGATGGCCTTAAGCTGAAGTACGATAGATTTAGATTAGATATTGGCATAGCCACATGAAATAGGGCAAATGAAAACAGAACTTATCACAGGACTCCCAGGACACCTGATACTTTGCTATCCAAATATGCAAAATCTGCACAAGTGAATTTCAATCTGTTGGATTCAAACCAGAAAGCCACAGGCAGGCTAACTTCCCATTGAGTTCAGTCATGAAAAACTACAGCTTTAGACAGGACTGCTCTCCTTCATTAGTCAGACAGATTTAAAAGAGTTTAATTACCTTAGATTAATCAAATGTTGGAGTCTGGCTGAAGGATAATAAGTCCTGATTAACGAAGATTATCTCCAAATATCTATGAAAGACTAATCTAAGTTATCTTTTGGCCACAGAAGCTAATTTGTCAGTAAAAGCAGTTTTAAATAATGAGATCTGAATTTATTTGTAGGCAACATTAAGGAAATCTACTTAAAAAGTTAACTCTTACACATTCAATATCAAGTGGACTAATGGTAAAACACCATTCACCAGGTACATGGTCTAACACTGTCTAAAAACCACTTGAAATTTCCAAATTAATTACTCAATTCAGAAATGTTTCCATACTCTCAGGCCTACCAACAGCTTCAGTAAGACCAGATTAGCAAACATTTAGGCATCTTTTTTTAAAGCCCTAGTGAAAATATTTAAGAACTCAGAGCAGGTCAAAAAATCTCAAGGTATACATTTTAAATATGTATATATGTATGTTAATATACTTGAACAATATGAATGTACATGTGTGCATATATATGACTGGAATATGCATTTCTAATAAATGTATTTTTATATCTTCCAGGCATAGTATTATATGGTGTTAGATTAGCTTTGCACAAACGAACAACACGCTTGTTCCCTTGTATTTCCAGTGCTACCAACTGAACTGCAGAGCTTTCTTCCACCTAGAAAAGGATGAGCCTCCTCTCTTGGAACCAGAAACATCTGTTTTCTCAAGACATCTGCTAAAGAAGCAAGGAGAGCAGGATGTAAACTGCTTAGTCAAATACTTGAAAGATAATGAAGAAATAATTAATTACAAGGAAAAAAAGAGAGATTAAGATCTGCATGTAATTAGCTGTACTCAAAACGCCAAAGTGCCATGCTCAGAAAAATATAATTAGTGAATTCTTGAGAGCTCCTGAGGATTCGCACTAGCACAGTGCTAAAGGGTGCTGCAATCTGCTCCAAATGCTTACTGGTTTGGGACCTGTGGAGCTGGGCTCCCTGCTTACAGTCAGGCATATGCTGGAACAGTATGTTTTCCTGCTGTGCCCAAGTCCCATTAGACTTGGCAGAGCCATAACCTATGGATTACGGGGCTTGTGCTCAGCCAAAGACAGCTTTACCAGCACAGCTTGACTTGGTCCAAGTACAACAGCATGAAAATCTATTATGTTTTGGGGCACTTGTGGAGATTTCATTGATGAAGAATACATTGGACCTGATCCTTCACAAGCTAGTAATTTATTACAGGCCTATGGAAGTCAAAGAAACATACAGTTTACATTTATTTAACAAGGAGAGAGACTTACCGTTCTTCCAGCACTGTGTGTTTTTAAACACCCATGGACCAAAACCAAAAAACAAAGATGAATTAAAAATACAAACATCTCTTTCTGACAGACTTAATGGTAATTGAACTACTTCTATTAGTTCACTTTGCACTTCTATCCATGATGGATCTCCAAATTTCTTTTAACCTCCTGGTTTTAGAAATTGTCACTTCTTTCCACCTTCCCATCTTCCAATCTTATGAACGAAAGCTATCTGCTTTCTTACTAGCTTTTATCTTCAGCAAGGCTAGGAAGGCACCTTCTCTACTCATCTACTCTGGCAGGTCTAAAGAAATCAGCCTGCAGGCAGCACTAGGCTTACAGTCTGCCAGTCGGACCACTCGGATATAGGTTATTCTCCTACTGCACATTTAGAAGACACTGCCAGGTGAGGTCAGTAAAATTCCTCAGTTTCCCTTCTATGTTTGTTTCTCATTAAAGATAGTCAGAAGTTTTATGAAGAAACTTATTTTTTTTCCAATGGAAAAACACCGATTTGTCGAAACAAATTTCTACAGGAACTGACACTGTCAAAAATCCTTCAATGAAAACCAGACACAGAAGACCAGCCAGCCCACCCACAGCCGAGCTCCCGAGGGGGCAGTCCTCTTGGCAAACATCCTGTGCTCAGATTTGCAAAGAAAAATTAGTTGGAAACATGAAAATTTCCACAGTATGGCTGTTTCAGTTCCCACACAGTTTCCATGATAATTGGCTGGTTTTAAGAAAAGAAAAAAAAAAAAGTACCTAAAAACATAGGCTCATCCTCTCAGGAAATGAATCAAACCCAACAGTCAATAGAACTCTTTACCACTTATCAGGACACATTCTGCCATTAGCTAAATGAAATACAGGTGGAAAGACTACCATCACAATCAGAAAAAGAACAGTAGAGAAGCACTGATTCTTCAACAGAAGGTAGGAAAAAAAGCTTGTATCTATTCTTAACAGGGAGCAAATTTCTTCTTTTGAGCTCAAGCTTGAAGGGAAAAAGAAGACTCAACAATGCAAGATTTAAGCTTTACACAACCAGCTTACCTACCTCAACACACAAAACGAAAATTGATGGAATTGTCATTTAATATTGGCTTAAACCTTCTAGGCATGAACTATTTTTTCTACAAATTGTATACAACCATAGGGGTGTAAGCAAATATAACCTAGATGAAAGGGTGAAAGTTTATTACCATATACAAAAAACAGCAGACCATAACTCCCTCTTTCTTACCCCTCCCCCTTTTTTTTTCCCCTAATTAAGAGCTGAAATTTTAATACAATCAGAACTTCATGACAGAACTGGAGAATTTATGCTCAAACCCACCAGACAGGGATGCTTCCGCACTGACAATAATTAAGCAAGCCCACTGCTGCTAACTCATCAGATTAGTTTTTGAAAACGGAATTAATTTATACATTTCCCTCCCCGAAAATCTATTCCATGAACAACTAAAACTAAGAACACTGCTCTCTTCATTCCACTTTCTGCACTGGCAGCTAACATGCGTATCACATCCATATGTACATACACACGTTCTGACGTATGGATGTGCTTATCTTTCCAGTCAGCTGCAGAAGTGTTCATCTTGGCTAGGCTAGCCCCCTCCAGAGATCCGAGCAGTGCTCTCCTGCCTAAACAGATGAGATCCAAAACCAAGGCCATGCTGGTTTCAGGCAGAAAGTACTGTGACTAGCCATGTTGAGTACATTAATTTCAACCACCCCAGGATTTCCAGCTGAAAGCCTTCAACAGGGATCCAGCCAAGAGGAAGGAGGGAAGGTTGTTCCTCTGTAGGAAGCTGGCTAGACTAACAAGGGAAGCAGGGCAGGACGCCTCAGGAAGGCAATTCCTGAGGGGTACATAATAATGGGACTTGCTCATTTTTGATTCAAAGGTTAGTGACATTTTTGGGTCTAATTAGACTGCTTTGTTTTCCTTGTGTTTATTCAAACTACAGACCCTCCATCCCCTAAGATGATAAATCTTTCTTTGCCCAATCTGGAAAGTTGAGACCTGGTTGTAGACAGATTTGGAATTTCAATCCCTCCTACAGTACGGACATGGATATTAAAAACTGCACCCCCTGAAAAATATCACTACCTTACTGACCCAGGCAGAACCACACACCTACAAGGTATAGAAAATCCAGAGCTTTCATAAATAGCAACAATAGACAAATTAGTACAATTTGTTCATTTCTACACAATTTCATGTGACCAGAACAAAACTGTCTCATAGTACAGACGTCACAGTACTCTCCATCTGATGTAACTTGAAAACACATTTGGACTTGACACGTTCTACGTGTTTACAGCTATTTAGAAGTGACCCAGTTAAGACACCCCAGCATTCAGGGAAACAAGCAAAAAAAACCTCAAGAATTTTCTTGTGAGATAGTTATGATAATAGTTTCATTATTCTGTAATAATCTGGTGAGCTGGAAAAGACACAGTCCACAATATTTAGGCTGAGTGAGCTGGGACTGTTCAGCCTTGAGAAGAGAAGACTAAGGGGGGACCTAATTAATGTTTATAAATATCTTAAGCATGGGACACAGGGGGAATTGGCCAGCCCCTTTTCAGTGTCTGTGGGGACAGGACAAGGGGAAATGGCTGCAAGTTGGAGCACAGTTGCACCAACCTGGGGAAGAACTTTTCCCCAGTGAGGGTGAGGGAGCCCTGGGACAGGCTGCCCAGGGGGGTATGGAGTCTCCTTCTCTGGAGAGATTCCAGCCCTGTCTGGACGCCTCCCTGTGCAGTATGAGCTGGGGAGCTGCTTTGGCAGGGGGGTTGGACCTGATGATCTCTGGAGGTCCCTTCTAACCCCTATGATTCTATGATTCTATGACTGTACTACACATCTCCAATGTCTCTGTATTTTCAGGTAGAAAACATGACTGGAACACTAAGTATCAGTCATCTGTATATTCAGTAAATGCCAAAAAGTATGGTTATCTTCATAGTAGAAGACCAAGTGATTTTTTTGGTTGGTTGATTTGAGCTTTATTTAAATAAAGAAATAGTTATTTTTTTCCTTTCTAAGACAGTCAGCTCTTGAAAGTCACGTCTGGTATGTTTAGATCCTTCTATGCTTCCACACCCATTGGTACATATTTCTAATTGTGCAACTTCTGATTTGTGCTGACAGGAATAAGATTACAGAACAGGAACTTAATGAACTCATTACAAAGCTGGAATAAAACTGTCTGATTATATGTGAATACAAGGACAAAGAGAAAGAGCGAGGATGGCCAACATCAGCATCTGATTGAAGCAAGTGTCTTGGCTATAGCCAGCGTAATAAACAGCCACACTGCAAGTCACACATTACAGAACTTCTTGTTCCCCCATGCCGGCGCTCAACCCCTGCCAGAATCATTTTACTCCTTTAGCCTCCAAAAAGCCCTCCAAACCAATGTACTCTCCACATTCGTAGCACCTCTGGATAATACCCTTAATTGCTGCCCCTGATTTGGCATCCAAGTAAGAACTTAATTTGTCTATATACACAAACCCAGGATTATTTGTTTCAAATGCTTCTACACGCTAGAGAAAGTAAGCTACACAAAGAAAAAAAAAACCATTATGTCAGCACTGTCACTTTCTGAAGCCATATGACAGTATGTTGCTGTCTTCCTCAAAGTAGGGAAATATTTTTTCCACCATCAAGTGAGTGTTATTTGATGAAAGAAAAGCTTTACTAGCTAACGGACAATGAAGCTTTTTTGGCAGCGCCTCTCATCTACTGCCAAATGGAGGACAAGCAAAAGAAAATTGCTTCTCCAGTAAAAAAAAAAAAGGAAAAAAGAAAAAAAATATTTTCATGTGTTCCACTGCTATTATCACCCCTGGTATTTTTCATTCCCATAATTATGTTAGGAGATACAATTTTAGAACTTTCTAGCTTACCTGCCCTGGTTCAATAATCATTTCAGCAAAAAAAACAGTATTACTTCCATTTAAAATTAAACCTAGAACCACCTTCAGTTTTGGGCTCTCTGACAAAAGAGCACATCAGTCCCCCTGCACCACAACAGCTTTCAAGTGTTAAGACCAATGGCTTCGGTGAAATGGCTTGACAGTTGTTACACTGCAGCTTTCGATGAAAGTCAGTATGAACAAGACACAGGAAGATTGAGAAAACAAGATGGACCTTTCAGAAAATACCCATTTTTCCACCACTTCAAAGCTGAAGTAGATTGAGCATAGACCAGGTGTGGGAGTCTCCGTTTTCCAGGGCCTGTGCCGAACAAACTCAGTCAAGAAAAGGACACTGACCCTCAGTAACAGGCTAGCAACTTCAGCAGGAGTGAAATTACAACTTAGTGGATGGTAAGTCTGACTTCCAGTTTGCATTTGTGGAAACTGCAATAAAGGATAAAATATAATTAATAAAATGTCATCTATTGTGGAATACATAAAATAAATTCTAGAGGTTTTTCATGGATACATAAGTATGTGAGTAAGGCAATTTGTTTATTTCCAGGAGGTGGGTGTGGGGTTTTGAGGGATTTTGTTTGTTTTACAAACCTTACAGCAAATGCCATGGGGTAAGAGAGAATGCATTCTCCTGGGCTGATTCCTGATTAATCATTATAGATAAACAATAGGTATAAATGCTGAGGTTTCAGAAGTAGTAGGGGTAAACTGTAGGACTTCCTTGTGATACCAATTTGGTCTTTCACTGCTTAACATGGTATTAAATAACAGGGGAAAACAGTGAGGTTTGCATGTTAACAAAATAAATAAAATAAATGTTTTCCAAACCTAAAGCTACCAGAGTAGTGACAGAAAGGAGATTACAATCCTCAGTTACATGGCAGTGAAGTACAAATTAATGTCTATGAAGAATAAAATAGCATTAACAGTATGCCCCTAGTAGCAGCCTCTGAATTAACTACTCCCAATCAAGAAGCAGAACTTGGGAGTCACTGGCTACTTCATCTAGTACAAAAAGCACAGACAACTGAGGCCTTGTGAATCAGAGGTAGGAAATGGCTTCCCTGGCAGAGGAGAGAGGCTACGAAAAATAAGGACGCATCCCTACAGATAGCTCTTTTCTGGATCATGACACAAGTTGGTAAAAACAGTGCAGAGCAAGTCATAGGGTGTAACTACTCACTTCATCCTCATAAAACAAAAACTAGGGGCATTTCATGCATTTATGACATACTTGGCTTAAAACACACAAAAGAGAACTGTGGAACCCACTGCCACAGGATGGCAGAAAAGCCAAATAGATAAATAGATTCAAAAGACTGAGAAGAAATTCTCAGAGAATTGGTCTGTTGGTAGTTATGAAATACCCAGAGCTGGATGGGTTCTTTAACTCAGTAAGTCTTTAAATAGAAAATTGCTGGAAGCTGGGCTGGAGGGGACAGGTTTTTTTCCTTTCCTGAAGTGCACAGAAATACCAGTGAGGGACAGCATGGCAGATGGGTGAACTCTTGGTGTGACCCAGCACTGCCAGCTCCACACAGAGAACCACCACGGTCAAGTCAGACAGCCAAGCCAAGAGAACAGTGGTCTGTCTCCACTGGTGACATGAATAAGGCCAAGCTTGATGGGGCTCTGAGCAACCTGATCTACTGAAGATGTCCCTGCTTACTGCAGGGAGAGTGGACTAGATGGCCTTTAAAGGTCCCTTCCAGCCTAATGCACTCTATGATTCTATGGTAACAGGCACCATCATGGCCATGTGACTTCACGTCACACGTACATCTGGCTAAGGCTCATGGTACAAAAGCAGGAGCCATAAAGCAGCAAGACAATACATAAAGGAAGCAAGAAAACCAGAGCTGCACAGCTCTGCAAGCACCACAGAGGTGACTGGTTATATCACAAGACAGACAGCCACACTCAGACAGTACAGCTCTTTCTGTCTGCCACAAATTTCACCTTCATTTCACCAATATTGGCAACTGGGAAGGCATCCTGAAAACCAACTAGAATATTGGAATTACTCTTTAACCAGTTTCTGCTGCAACAAATGATTTGCTCACATAGTATTTCAGGACATTCTTTTTCACTAGTGTTTACTTTCTTTACTTTTTTTCCCCCCCAATACTGGTGCCCTACTCCATTGCTAATTGTTTACTTTCCTCCTCCTCCCCCATGGAATTTTGTTTGGCCAAAACCATCTTATTTTTCATAGAAGTCCCAGTGGGAGGTAGAAATGGCAGAGCCACAGTAATTAATGATAAACACACACTAGTTACAGATTAGTCTGAGGATCTCACTGACAGAAGAAAACAGAGTACACTTTAAACTTTTGTCAGATTGAGTGGGGGCAGGGGGTGGTTTTGTTTTGGGGTTGCTTGGTATTTTTTTGTTGGTTGGTTTGGGGGGGATTAGTAAACAAAGAATTGGAAATGCTATGCCTTGTTTCTGTATTGTCTTACAAAACGCTCTTCTTGCTGTAAACATCTAAGGAATTTAGGTTAAAGCTCCTTGTTCCTCTTATGGCATAAAAAAAAGCAGATACTTACAACTTGAAAAGCACAGTGGAGATGAGAAAAAAACAAATGAGAAGGCAGGAGGTTAATTAATTTTTGCATTGAGAGACTCTTATTACCTACTTTAGATAAAACAAACTTTCAAAAATGTCAGCACTACTTAAAATTAAGAGCAGGTAATATTAGAAAACAAAATTTTATCTAGTTGTATAATTAAGGTCTAATCTTTAATTAAGGGAAAGGATATTACAGGATAATGTATGTGTCCAGGATTTTGGTATTAGAGTGCACAGAGTCTAATGAAGCCAAGAAAAAAATTCTAGGCAAGTGAACTACACCTCAGTCAAGGCAAAACATAGGGCAGAGAAGAGCACAAAGTGGTCAAATTATGACATGTGCAGAACATTTAAGTAACAGAGGTGTTGCTAGATAGTTTTCCTGACACACGGAATTGAAGCAAAGCAGAAACAACAAACCACCTACTGACTTTTTTATCTAGTCCCTCAGAGAGGCTCTGCGGGAGCTGAGATGCTCACAGCCTCCAATGAAATTCTGATCCCAATTTAAAAAGTTTTTAAAAACTCAAAACAAAAAAAACCCCACCACACATGTTCCAGGGATGTAAAATATAAGATTATTTCTGTCTTAGATCGCTCTATCACCTCCTCAGAAGCTCAGATAAGCAAAGAACCCCACAGCTCTGGGTTCTTGTTTGTAGGGATGCAAAGGTTTTCATTCAATACCCTCTTCCACTCCACACCAGAGAGCTGGAACACACAGCGTTATGGAAAGGACTAAACTATAATACATTGGGAACAGCATTGAGCATCTGTTTTGTTAGTAATTCACAAAGGACATGATCTATAGGCATTGTCACAGAGTATCTATATCCAAGCAACTGATCTGCGCTTAGGATGGGCTCAGTGTCACACAGCAGCCTGAGTTAAGTCATCTCTGCAATGAGCAACGGCGGCATCATTGACACAAGGTAATCCAACACAAAGTTTCATTCTGAAACTCTGTTTTTCTTCACTCGATCTCACACCACACTGCCAAAGCTCCCCTGTTAATTCACTGTCTGATACAAAGTCCCACTGCAGGATGAAGGTGAACATGTGTCTTTGTGCCCAAAAGGACCCTCCCCTCATTCTAGTAAGTACACGGTGCTTTTTGTAGTTACATCAGCAAAGGAAAGACACTGAAAGGAGGTGTATATTGTGCCTGTGGAAACAGATAATAATACAAGTCTCATCAGTTTCTCATTTATTGTGGGATGCCTTCTTTGAACATAGGGTAAAAGGGAAAATGAGGCCAAAAGACAACTTTTTTTAAACCTACTGAGGCTTTAACAACAGTAGCAAGAAGTGAACCCCAAATGATATAAGCAAAGGAAACCAAATGGGATCCAACTCTTCTCTATACCTGCACACCACCAGGAACGAACAGAAAAGGGTACTAAATGACAACAGCAGCATTTTACGTGAATTTGAATGACCCACAGCGAAAGGCAAGGAGGAGTGAGGCCCACAGAGGAAACGTGGTTTGCCCAGGGTCACACGTCAAGTCAACAGCAGAAGGGAGATGAGTTCCTTGCTCCCCACCCTTCGCAAACTGACAAGCCATGCCCCCTGTGGCTTCTCCCTTCCAGAACCTTCCATGTGAAGCTCTTCCCCTGCACAGATCAAAGGGCAAAACTAAAGAAGTTTTCTCTATGAAAGAGAGGTATTTTTGTGATCACTAGCCCAATACCTAGAGTCCTGTTTACACTGTAACTTTTCACTCTTCAATCAAAGGAAATAAAACCAGTATTTTTGTCTTTAGGAAATACCTAGTAACTTCCTGGGACATACATTATAGGGCACATGAACTGAGAGAAGCTTTTGATCATTATCTTGGGAGCTACAACACACAGAGTAGTGTAAAGTTTATGCTCATGAGATGTGTTTCCTGACACAACAGCTACAAGAATTCAGCATCTATTCAGTGGGAAAGTTATGAAAAGTGGAGACTGAACAAGCACATGATTCCTGTAACTTTTACTCTATGCATATACAGTGCCTATTTTTTTCCATTTATCAGACAGCACAACACAAAGAGAAAACTCATTTTCCTAAATGTCCCACCATGAAAAGGTATTATACTTGAAATTCAAAGACTTCAGTCAATCTAGGATAAAAGATGAAGTTAACAAGCAGAACAGCCACTCTACAGGCTAGATACAAACCTTCCTAGTTTGGCTATTTGTATTCTTAAACTACTTAAAGATACAGGCAGAAACTTGTATGCAGTGCCTGCCCTCAGTTCATTCTTACCTCTCCTGTGCCATCTACTGTTTATAGGTTGTTACTGACACTGCAACACGGTTCAAAATTCTGCTGACCATTGCTGCTGCTTCCCTCATTTAAAGCTGGAAAAAAGATAAGCTTTCAAATTTGAACTTCAGCGAGGTGAGAATTAAAAACAAAAATCCCCACATAAATATATTCATTAAAATATATATATAAAAATGTTTACATCCCAGTGTGGGAATGTAGCACATGCCTGTGGAAGCACCACATTAAAAACCCCACTGTCTCTGAGTAGTCATGCACAATTGTAATGTAAGCAAGCAGACAAATTTGTAGGGAAAGAGACACGGGGGGAGTCAAACAGAATAATCTTTTCATACGTAGTCCTTCATTTCTGCTCGCGTTGTGGTTTGGCCCCTGTACGGTATCTTGTCAGGAGAGCCACTAATAGCAGGGGTTACAACAACTACTACATACTTTTTTTCCCCACCCCAACTTAAACCTTGTCCTGCTGCAGACTCTGCTTCCCATGGCTGAGCTGAAAGCATGCGCCGTCTGTACAGCACAGAGGTAGATAGCGCTCCCTTCCGTCAACTCACGAGTTGCTTGAGGCTTCATACTGCAAAAACCAACTGCTGATTTAGTGGTTGAAAGTGCTGACCCCAAAAACAGACCTACAGCTGTGTCCTACATGCCAGACTTCCTGGCAAATACAGCTACTCTTTCTGGAAGGTCCAGTATTGTTCAAGTATGCCACAAAACCGTTTGTCTTCAGGGTGATGACAGAGGAGTAGAAGGCCTTTCAAAAACTACAAATCCATGGAAGAAATACTTGGTAAGTTAACTGCCTCTTAACTAAAACTCAGGACCCTTTTAACTTTCACAAGGTACTGGTGAATTCCAGAAAACAAAAAGAATTTACTAGTTGGGTACAGAAACATGGCTAACGTGCTGCCCAATTCTCACTGTGCCCCTACAAAAGGAGCACAGGAACAGGCTGACTTCACTTCAGGGGAGCTCCATTTTGCCCTGGCAGAGCAAACAATGACTGAAGGATCCCATGAGTTTATTATTCTCTGTGGTCCCTAAACTCTGGGAGGAAAGATGATGGGGTCAAGATCCAAACTACAGTCCCTCAAGGCACTGAATTTGTATCAAATCAAGCCAAGCCAATACATTTTTATTGGTTCAAATGAAACATTTCGTTCTGATGGCCATGAGCCAGCAGTGTGCCCTGGGGGCTAAGAGAGCCAGAGGGATCCTGGGGGGCATCAGGAGGAGTGTGGCCAGCAGGTCAAAGGAGGTGATCCTGCCCCTCTGCTCTGCCCTGGTCAGGCCCCACCTGGAGTGTTGTGTCCAGTGCTGGGCTCCCTGGGATAAAAAGGACAGGGATCTCCTGGAGAGAGTCCAGAGGAGGCTATGAAGATGATGAAGGGCCTGGAGCATCTCCCCTGTGAGGAAAGGCTGAGTGAGCTGGGACTGTTCGGCCTGGAGAAAAGAAGACTAAGAGGGGACCTTATTAATGTTTATAAATATCTTAAGTATGGGATACAGAGGGAAACGGCCAGCCCCTTTTCAGTGTCTGTGGGGACAGGACAAGGGGCAATGGCTGCAAGTTGGAGCACAGGAAGTTCCATGCCAACATGGGGAAGAACTTTTCCCCAGTGAGGGTGAGGGAGCCCTGGGACAGGCTGCCCAGGGGGTGTGGAGTCTCCTTCTCTGGAGAGATTCCAGCCCCATCTGGACGCCTCCCTGTGCAATATGAGCTGGGGAGCTGCTTTGGCAGGGAGGTTGGACCCCATGAGCTCTTGAGGTCCCTTCCAACCCCTGTGATTCAAGTCTTGGTCTAAGACAAAAGCATTTATTTTACAAATGGAAGCTCAAGACAAGACATACACAAAAAAAAAAAAAGCAAAAAACTTTTTAATGAAAAATTTTCAGCTTTCAGAATTATTTTTAAAAAACAATGCAAGCCTGTCTCACACCCATAATTTGATATATGCACAAAAATACGTGCCATTTGAAAAGTTTTAAAGACACACATGAAAGATAGATCAGGAAGGCAAGATGGTATATGGGATCAGGAAAATATTCCCAAGATACAGAGCAACACGTGAAAAGAACAGAGTTTTTGTATAAGAAGTAACAAAGGAAGCATGAAACGTCAAGACTACCTACACTTGAAGGTGAGCATGCCAATGACTCGCAATCATTACTGCTTCAAATTGCCCAACTCTGTCAGACAGAGCTCAAGCACACGGGAGATCAAGACTCCCCAGGGTCCCTGTTAACATTAAGTGGCAAGTAACAGCAGAGCTGCTATAAAAATCACTTAATGATTCATTTCAGCCCATGTGTGAAATCAGGTGCTAATACAGCAGCACAGAAGTACTACAAGACCGGAACAAAGACACTACAGTAGACGTTAACGTTACGTGACAACGTGGCTTCTTTGCATGGGGAATGGGTTTGATTTCAGGAGAGGAAAGAAGATCTTTCTTTCCTAGTACAGTCCCATCATATCTGTAAGTGACTTCACACCAGTGCCTTCCATTATCATATAGTTAACCCAACTTTACTGTTCTTGGTTGTGGAGGCTCTCCAGCCCCACGTGCAACATCATCTCAATAATATATGAAATTATATAAACCGATCGTGATGGTAACAGCGTATCTTCCAAATGCCTGTTGTCATTTAGCATGAACTCCTCTCAGAAACAAACAAATCATTATGAAAGGCAGCCCAGGAGTGGACAAGTGCCAAGCTAACAAAGTTTCTGAAGTTCAATTTGAACTATCACTGTTCTCACCTCCATTGGGAAAAGTTATTTTCTCTAGTGGAAATGTTACGTTTCCAATAGCAGGAATAATATTTCTATGAAAACAAAATCTATTGACAGTATTTCTCCAGTCTCCCAAAATTTGGATATTCTGGGGTTTGGTAGGTTGGGGTTTTTTCCACCCAACAGTACTTCTCTTTCCAGTGTGCAGGCCTGGATCCTTAAGACCCTTTCTCAGAAACATGACAGTTTTCCCAAGAGAAAAAGAGCCATCTCTACTCGGGTCAGTGTTGACTACAACTCCCACTGATGAAACCAGCAGACAACTCTTGTTCTAAGGAGAGAGATCATGTTCCCAAGATACTTTCCCCCAGCATCTTCCAGTCTGTTGGTGACGAGATCCAAAGAAGATCCAGAAGAAATGCAGCAGGATCTGTAAGCATACTGAATGTACCTAGGCCTGAATAACATTTAAATTGTGGGATCTTCTGCTACGCACTAGACAGTGTGAAGACATAACATTGCAGACACCTGCACTGGGATGCAACGCTCCTTGCTCTGGCCAAGGAGCAGCCCCAAGAAAGACATCTAAAAGCTGGAGTTTTCCAGCTCTGGCATACCAGTGGTGACCCTGGGCAAGGAAGACCCAGAAAACCTGTTCCCAAGCCAGAGCTCTCTAGGGATCCTCTCTCAAGGAAACAGTCCCCTCTCTGCTCCCTGCCTGCCCAGGGTAAAAGGAGATGACAGAAGTGAGAACAGCTAAGGACAAGTTCCAGTAGGCATTATTAAGGTACAAGAGTCTTTAGTGGTTGAACACATTCACACCTGCAGCAGGAATATGGATGCAGACAAGCTCTGTGAGGACCAGTGCATATACCCTCCATGCAGAGTCTCCATCACAATACTTTCTTTCATGAAACACGACTAACAAACTTCACAGCAGAAACAAGGAATCCACAATTAAAAACTAACCAGCCTAGAATAATATGAGTAAAGAGAAAAGAATCATACCCACATACACACAAAACCAGTCTCTCCCTCAAAAAAAAAAAAAAAGAATGAACAGTCAAAGTTTTGTCAGGAAGAAACAGAGGCTGACAAGAAATCAGCAACACCAGTGAGCTCACCACATGACTTTTTAAATGAGGACTGGTAACTCAAGAAAAGCGTCAGTTGAAATCTTTTTAGCAGTTCTCTGGAAGTACAGTGAATGGATTAATATGTACATTCTGGAAAACTAAGACATGAACAAGGCAAATATGAAACTGCAATTCTTTCTCTGTGTTACTCTGGAAGCTTGGCTCCACCACAGGTAAAATGCTACCTGAGCACCAAAGTTGCACCTAATATCTAAAACATGCAATTGGCCCATCTAGTTTGAAGGTGCCTGTTTAGCTTCAATCTGTGGGTTTTTTTCAAATTGCACTCAAAGGGAAATCCAGTGGTAAAGAGATCATCTCTAGGGAGGTGAGTGCTAAGCAAGAGTTTCTGAAATTACATGGGTTCAATTAAATCAAAATCTCACTTGCTGAGATTTATCAGTTATCTAGGCAAGCTCCAAGGCTATCCTTCATTTTTTCTTGAGTTAGAACTTTGAAGCCAGAAACAGGTATTAATATGACCCTGGTTTAAGTTTACCTTGGTTTTCACCTGAGATGGTTTTTGTTTTCCTCCCCCCAAGAATAGTACTTCTCATATAACCTAGCTAAAATATAAATAACCAAGTTATTTTTGAAAAAATTATGCTATTTATTTACAATACAGCCTCTAAAAAACAAAATTTCCACATGAGTTTTCCTTGATGCAGATGCTTCATGAAAGCAACCATTAGCCTGATTGCTGTACCTCTTCAGGATTGGACTACCTAAATTACAATTAGGCCTTAAAGTGAAGTCTGGCTATTCAACTACAGACCAGAAAATTCTGGAATTCATACCAAAAACTAACTTGTCTCTCAAGTGCTGGTACTAGAGAGAAATAGGAACAGGAGGAGTTGTCCCTATTAACAGAATGAAGCTTCACTGCCTCGGGTTCTGCACGAGAAGCTAAAAATAGAAAAGACTAATTGTGCAGAAAAGGTTTAAGACAAGTGACAACATGCAGAAACATGCATAAAGTAGTGCAAGAGAGCAAGATCAGCACAGTCAATGTATCTGACTAAAGTAAGATGGTGCATAAAGCATCTGACACTGGCGGAGCAAGCAAAGAGCTGCAGGGTTCCCAGGGAAAGTAGGGATTTGGGTTTCCTTCTTCCTTCACTAGTTCCCTTCCCATACTCTCCTCTTGCCTCCTCCCAAATTCCCCTTTTCTTTCTACCATTCTGTTAGGATTGGCTGCTCAAAGGAGCAAGGACACAGTTTCCAGTGATTTCCAGAGAAGTATTACATCTAACTACTTTTGCAGATCTAGCTCTTCTGATCAAAAACTTCTGTTTGGGTGATTCCACAGCAGTAACAGTCCACTGCCATGTGCAAAGGCTATGCCAAGTTCCCCACCAAAAGCTCTTAGTACAGCAAGCCACCACCTTCCAAAAGCACCGTCCCGAGTTAAGGTTTTCACCCAGACTAAAGAAAGAGCAATACTTTTCTGTGCACGTACTCAATCCTCAAGAGATGAAAAGTCAGTTATGTAAGAGCAACCCTCAGCACAATGGTTGTGGCAACAACAGTAAAAGGCAGGGTGGAATCTTTTTAGGAAGAAAGAACCATCTAATAATTCTGTGTCAAAGAGTGTTTAAATACATTTTATGCCCTGGTATTACAATATATACAGCTGTACTTGTTTTAAGTTCCATTTCTGAGGTTATGGTCCATTTGCTCCTTGAAGAGAAAGTGATGCACCCAACATGTGCATTTGACAAATTTCTAAAAGTTTAAATTAATATAGATTAATATAATGTATATTAATACAAATTAATTTAAGGGATTAAATTCATATAGATTTGAAATCACAAACGATGGCAGTTTCTTCTTATGAGAGTAAAGAAAGAGCACTTACATACCAAATATTGACAATCATCTGGACCTCTGTGTGTATCCATATGTATGCACACAGGAAGCAGTGGCTTTTGAGTAGGCATGCTCATACAAGTCCGCTGCTTGTATAGTAGAAGTTACCAGTCAGTCACCTCCGTGTTAAATTAACCTCATCCTCCTGTCCCAGAATTCAGGCTCCCAAGCACAAGAAGTGACCACACGTTTTGGGCAAGTTAATGACAACAAAACAGACTCCTTATCTCAAAGTAGCTGAGCCTGACCAGGCCTTGTGGAAGACTAGTACGATTATTAAACAAAAATGACAGAAGGCTACTCCTTGGAGCAACACTTGAAATGCAAGAAAAATGCACTGAGAACAAAGCAAAGCAAGTACAATTTCCTCTTGCTAGATGAAAGTGAAGTTGCTTCAAGAAGGAAAAGCGAACCAACGGCTCAGGATAGTGGCTAATGTCTTCTTGGGTAATGGTTAAATAGAAGGTTTTTCACAGCACATAATCAAGAAGAGTTTTCAAGGGCAAGCACTATATAAGATAATCAATAGAGAAAGAAACACCTATCTGGCCTCATGGCTGCCAACCACTCCTCTATACATCACCCAAACCAGTATGCTGTTCTAGGAGCACACTAGTCCAAAAAGCTTGATATCCATCACACAGCCACTCCACCCTCTGAGCAGAGAACCCTATAACTCGATAACCATTCACAGAAACACACATTTTAAGAGAAAATTCTAGAGATTTTAATGCAACTAAGAGGTTTCTCTTTCATTCCTCAGAGGATTTCCTTCCTTCTTCTGGTTTTCTCTATTACACCCTGATAATTCAAACCAAGAGTAGGCTGCAACCGGTGTTTCCTCGGCAAGTCTCTATTTCCATTCCCTTCTATTGATTTTTTTTTAAAAATAACTTCAATATCTAAGCAGACATACAGATACAGAAGTAGTTTGCTAAGGATATGAAGGTTGACATCTAGTTATTTGTACAACATCAGCATAATACCACACATTAGTACCATTGTTAAAAAACATTTCACTGACAGAAGCGCGTGACATATTATGACAACATCTGGCATTTTCCTAAAAATAATGGGAGTTCATTTTCTTATCCCCTAAGCAGACTTGATGAAATGTAGCAGTTCCTGGAATATCAGTAACACACACACTCAAAATCATAGCATCTCCAGTTTCTTCAGTATTGAGTATTTTCAAACCCATTGCCAGCTCGAAAGTAAATGGCCACACTCTGATGTGGCTCACACTGGAAGCATCCTAACTACAACCAGTGGGATTCTACTGGGTGCAAGTCAAAGCAGGATTCAGCCCAAAAGGTTCTGACAGGGAAAAATTACATTAGGCTTCCAAACCTCACAGAAGCTTATTTTTCATGGCTTGCTCCCCTGCCCCTGTGGATGTCTAACGTATTCTTTGGCTGAAAGAAGTCTAAAAAACTCGGGTCCTTTTTTTGTTCAACTGAAACCACACAAATTTGGAGAATCTCACATAAACAGACACAAGAGCCTCTGGTAAAACTGCAGACAACACTTCTAACTTTTTGTTACATTGAAAAAATAAGCTTACCTTGTTTTCCTAAATGTTCCCTCCTCTCTTATAAGCTCAGCCACCCAAGGTCTTTACAAATAGAGGAGAGGTTAATAGTTTAAAGCACAGGGATATATTTTTCCCACAGGGATGCTGAAGGGTAGCACACAGACATTCACCTGATGAGAGAATTTTTATCCCTGTGGCAAAATCTCTAAAGTCACTAATTCCCTGTTTATTCCTCAGATTGCTTTTCCACGGAGTTTTGGCCAAGGGAAGTTAACCTTGACAGTTGGTTAAATTAATTACAACCGACCTGATGACTCCAGAAAGCGCTCTTCAGTATTGCAATTCTAAAAGTCTGCATCTTTCCTCTACAGGGATGTTTGTTACCTAAATGAAGCAGAAGCACTGTCATTTGAATTATTATTACAGCATGGTTAACGTGATGTATCTGTGCAGTAAGCACACAGAACAACAAAACAAGCATTACTGAATTTATTAGGAAGGAGAACCGTGTGTATTCCAGCATAATAAGGTTAAAGGATTTCAGGTCAGGACTTTAAGCTCATAAGTGTTAATCCATTTACTTTCACTCCAGTACATAACAGCAGCCTCTGATCCTCAGATTGCAGTAAGTGATGAATGATGCTTTTGCAAACAGAGAGCTTCATCTTCACATGCTACTCAGAAAAATCTCTTATTAACTCCAGTGGAAATATTATTTGGCTTAGGGGAAGAGGGATCAAGTAATTCATTTCATTTTAATGAACAGAAAACTCTTCAGACTCTACTTCATCTCCTTGAAGGGGAAAAAATGGTGGAGCAGAATAACTACAATAGAAAATCTGAAACTACTGCTGACTGTAACCTTTAACACGGCTGAGGCTTTGTAACATATAAAATCCAGCTTGCAACAGAGTAATGGCAGAGAGCTCACTCCAAAGGGGTGCAGACTACACCTGGCAGGGGCTGGGCAGGCACTGCCTTGGATGCAGTAGCCACCAGTTCACGGCAACATGGGATCCAAGCAGGTGACATGGTGGGCAATGGGATTAGAATCCAAGAGGTCAAACATCAGTAATCTTCACCTCCTGAGAGGGGAACAAAAAAACCCCAAACCCTTCCTGCTGTGTCAGAATTTAACAACTGGAGAACCACATGCAAGGGACGTAAAACTGTCCTGCCTGGTTCAGTTTCCCAGCATTCTAACTTTATTTCTGTCTCTGCATGTTATATTTTAGCCTCATTCAGTGAGATCAAGAAACATAAACCATGAGAAAACCGGTATCCCATATATGCAATGCAGCAAGTCAGGTTGTTTTGTCTGTTTAAAGCCCTTGGGTTGCCTGTTTTACACTATGCATGTTTCTGCTGTTTCAGTCAAAGCATCCGAGTGCATTAGGATTGCATACTGCATTGAACAGCAAAGTGCAGGTGATGGAGAGTTTCAGTCAGACCTTAAATACTCTCCTGCCACGTTCCCAGTCATCACCCCACCTTCACTCAGCTCTGAGTCAAGAGTCTGTCAGGGTGAAGAGTGACAACACACCTACCCAGTACAGCGCACGCGCAATAACCTTCTGGTCTAAAACCTTTTACAGAAGGTGCCATTTCCTGGTGCCTGAGCAGGGATTACAGGTCCTCAGAGCGAGCTGCCCTTCTAACTTCCTACAGGAGGCTTATGGAGTTGCCATACTGAGCTCCTATGGCAGCCCCTAGTCACTGCTGCCATAATGTAAGCAACGCCCTAGAAAGAACAAGGATGGGGACCAACATCATTGCACTTGGAGGCGCAAGACCTAAAACTATCCCAGCACTCACAGGGGTAGGGTTAGGATAGTTCTGCTGTGTCAAGCAGGTCTCTTACAGACATCCTCCTACGCTTCAGAGACATTCACTCTCCCACAGATCCCTTAAGCAATCATCAACCGACTGCCTAACACATTACATCAGCCCCTGTGATATCTCTGTGATTTCCTGCTACTAGCCCTCAACAAGAGCTCTAGTTCCACTTGTGGGACCTCTGAGCAGCCACGAAACCATAAAGCCTCTTCTTGCTCCCACCTACTGCCACTCTCACACTACAACCTAATGTACCCTAATACTAGAGAGAGATTGGGGCCCCAAGTAGTCACTTTGGTGTTTGACTGCCTGCCAATCCCACCCCAGACAGACAAGTACAAGATGGTCTCACATCCCATAACACATCGCAGTCTAGTAGGCCAGGCACCACCAGGCAGGAAGAAGGTAAGCAGCTCCCAATTCTGGCTCAGAAATCCAGGACATCGTTTCACCTTCCTTCTGTTTCTCTCCCATGCTCCGTTTCAGGTGGAGAGCTCTGCGGGCAGGAACTTTAACAGCCGCTCACCACAGTGTTCTCAGCTCTAGCTGGTCCCTACAAACAGCAGCTCTGGTTGCTATCTGTGAGAGGGCAGGGAGGAAGATGGCATTCCCACAGAGTTGTTAGTACAGACTAGATCCTTCATTCAGTAAGATGTTCTTCTGAAGGCACCTGAATTCCAAGTCCTCAGGCCAGGGCCCCCTGTTCGCTCAGGACTCCCATCAAACTGGAGAGCCGAGTGGCTTGCAGCTCCTTCTTCTTTCCCCCACTTACATCCCTCAGACTGTGATCCTCAACTTCTCCCAACAGTCTCCAAAAATTTCCAAGAACTTTCATACCTTTCTGATATTTCTCTGATATTTTTTAACCCTATCTCATTACATCATGCTTTGGCTACATGAGCTTCTTCACTACTCCCTGCCGATCTCCCTCTGAGCTCAGTTAGCCAAGCAGCACCACGCAAAAGGGGAAGCACATACATGTGCAGCTGAAGGAACATCTCACTTTATGACCACTCAGTTATTTAGGTGGGAGATTCCTGACCTCTTCTATGCGGCTATGCACTTGCCTTGAAAGAAAGTTGAGGTATAAATCTCATCACATAAAAAGGTTCCAAAAATTTACACCTTAAAGTTTAATAAACCAAAGGCAAAAAATAGTGAGTGGGTCTGAGCACTTGACTGTGCTTCCTATCAACACAGAGCTCAGTTTTTCCAGCTTTTCTGCCAGCATGCTGACTACTAACATTTCTCCCCCATCCCGCAAAACTGCACTAAATTATTTCTTTATCAAGATTTTTATATTCAAAACTGTGTTCACAGACTGACTGCATGAAAAGGAAAAATACACACTGGCCCCAGTCATCCCGTAACAGCCTCTAAATCATCAGCTGTTCCTTATCTCGCATCCTTTCCTTATATTACCAAAGTATCAGAGCATCTTCCAACAATTCTCTTCTCAACACAGCAAGCATCTGTTATATCCAATCTCATCCTGTGCAGCAAAGTGTAAGGGATGTTTTGTCCCTAACACACTATACTGTCTTAGGGCAAGGACCTAGGCCAAGAAGTGGATCAGCTGGAGAACTTCACAGTTCTTGGCCCTGCCCCTGGGAAATGGTTCTGCGTTTCCTACATTAAAAACACTTGCCCTTGCACAATACAGTTCCATCAAACTAGAGCAGATACGAGAAACACTTGTCAGCACAACAGGGGTGCAGACTCTGAAAGTGCAGCATTGCCCCCTTCCTCACCACCCCACTCACCTGCTCAAATGGTACAGGAAACAAAAATTACATGGAGTATTTGCCATCGTAAATTAGTTCTACATTAAATCACAGACTAACTCTATTGCCATAACAATGTATTCCTCTACTTAGCAAAAAGGTTACAGAATTCCATACTGCTGGCCAAAGGTGTTCACAATGAATTTCACTTAGTCTTCAGTCTTATACTAAATAAATATTACCAATACATTCTGACAAAAAGAGAAATCACTAAATTAGGATTATCATTTTCAAAGTGATGAGCAAAGGGCTGAGAAATAAATCTGTAGCATTTGCCCCTGGCATTTCCCAGCAGATTCTCTAAGATACACACACTCCAGGTAAGTAATAAAGGTTACATTATTTAAGTTCTTCCATAAGTTCTGTGAGTTCAAGCCAAACCCAATTTTGCTCAACTTCTACAATTGTTCTTCTGTTCCAGTAGGTTTCAAAGACCACACATTGGAGAAAGGAGAATTTACACAGAACAGAGCTCTGGAAGATGAAAGGTCACAGCAGTGGAAGCAACACTCTGCTCCTCAGGAGGTGCTGCTGGATCCCTCACAGTCCCCCAGCTTGACACCAAACAGTTTGGGCTTCCCAAACCCAAAGGCCCAGGAGGCAGGCAAGTATTTTGGCTCCAAACAGTCCTCTACTAAGAAGTATTGCCATGGAGAACCTGGAGCTCTTGAAGGACAGCTTGCTGAAGAGATAAAACATCTATCCCACATTTTGTTTAATACAGAGGATTTACCGAACTCCAGTCTGGCACCAGCTCACATCCCTCCTTGAAATATTAGCCTGAAATAACAGCAAAACATCTTACCACATGCTTTCCTTTTAAGGTAAGGGCTGTTGAAGTGTAGCCAGTCACTACACATGACAGGCTAACCAGACTAGAGTTGTTTTTTTTTTAGTGGAGCTTTGAGTATAATTATTACATGATGCACTATGCATTGCCAATGTCAAGTTGGCTTCAGTGTGTATCTTTCTTTTCCACTGTAGGATCTCAGTTTACACAGTTCCTAATTTACCAATCCTGTTAGTGGTATGTGTATCTAATGGGGATTTTGACAGTAAAACAGTCTTGTTAATAGCTCATGATTTATTACATTATTCACCACTTCCTTAAATCTTTTCTATTTCAGAGAAAAAATAGATCTTTTAGAGTCGAGTTGTGTTTTCCTAGGCTCTCTACCAGCATTACCAGACAATACCTAACCATCTTCCCTGACAACTGTAAATGATATAAGCAGAGGAAAAGTCTGATGAGGAGCCTGACAAAACAAAATAACGTTTGACTGACACAAGACAGGCAACGTTTAAATAATAGTGAGAACAGTAGAGACAAAAACAAAAATCTGAATTTCTCACTGAGGCTGCAACCATTTACACAGGATGCTTCTTAGGACAGCCTGTACTGAGGATCACAAGTTGCCCCTGTGGGAGGGGCTGCAATCTTGAATCCATCTAGAAACAGTAGATAAGCAACTCAGCAAGACTTGACCTACGTGCCAAAAAGAATGGAGGCCAGATTAAGTAGACATCTTCATCTGTATTATAGCTATGTCCATCCACATCAAACTGCAATGGATTTAGGGAAACACACAAGAAACTATAGTATCAGATCCTGACCATCTGCCCCTCAAACAGGGCCTTAAACAAGAAAGGCAACACCACCATAACCCCATGCAAGGTTTCTCAGGTGGTTAGCTTCAAACATCACAGCTCACATTCTTATTTGCTTTCAGAACCGTTAGTTCCACTTCCAGCACCCCAGTTCCCTACCCCAACACTATATATCACCACCGCTGTTCCTACACAGTTAGGCTCTCAATTTTGCATTGAAGTTCCTTGTTCCAGAAAAACCCAGGAACCTTTATATGGGTGAGGTTGGGTTTTGTTCTTCATTTTCCTTCCTTCACAATCCATTTTCCCTTTCTTTCCATCCTCTCCACCTCCAAGGCCTGTTTCTTCCATCTCTCCCAACATATATGCCAGATCTCACCTTTAATTTCCTTTTCATAATTTCCTTATTCACTCCTTTCTGGTTCTTTATTACTCACCCCTGCACCCACACATCCTGCATCGTCATCAATCATAACCTTCCCACCAAAAGTCTTCTCATCTTCTCAGAATTAAAGCAAGGGGCTCATTGGATCGTCTTTAGGAGAGCTTTGTTTTATTTTTATTTTTACCTCTAGCCCAGCTCAGATCTTATTTGTAAGTTTTTTGTTATGTAAAGAAAATATATTGAGACAAAAAAGAGAACTGTAGAAGCCACACAGCAAAAACACTGCTCTGGGCCCAATCCTTCACCGCCTCAAGTGTGGGCAGGCTGCCTGCAGAGAGCACATTCCAGTTTCCTGTGACTGCTGGGAATTCATAATGGCAAAAGCAGGGTTGGTCTCATCTATCAGTGTGTCATCTATCCACAAGATACAATGGAGTGCTGAGATTCTTCCGCCTTCTTTTTTTTCTTTTCCAGAGGAAGTGAATGATTTCTAGAAAACACTTCAGAGCTTTTAATTCCCTGGGACTTCACACAGGGGAGGCACCCTGCCTGCTCAGTTACACGTTATGCAACTAAGACTGATGACTTTGAGTTACTACACCTCAGCTTTGAGCCTACCTTTTCCTATGTAACACTGGTAACAGACCTAGAATTAAGAACCCAGAGTCTCAAGTCTTCCTTTTATTATCCACACACAGCAAATAGCTGCACCAGTGGGGAGGAGCTGGAGCAGCATGTTTCAACCCACATGCCTTCTGAGCAAAAAGATTTCATCATTTACTTCCTTCAAAAGGCAGTGGAGTGGTGCTGCATGGACCAGTACTACAGGAGCACGTGTTACCTGACAAACACTGGAAGCAATTTAACAGTATTTAACATGAACAAAGTGGTGACTTAAGAACAAGATGTCCACTTCCCCCTGCGAGTTTTACTAGTAGGAGGACTCAGTGATGACAGGTAACTGGTAATTTCAAGGGTGATTATGGTGACGTTACTGATGGATGTTTGGGCACGTGCTTCTCCTTGTAAATTGGTGCCAGAGGGGTATACAATGAACTACACAAGTGGTGTAACATGTGATAGTCATCTAGCAAACTTACTTATTTAACATCTGCATGACACTGAACACAAAAAGCATCATGACAGGTCGCAGAGACCAGATGTGGTCTTGTCACCTTTGCTGCAAAACCCCTATTGCAAGGCAGGGCATCAGTGGCTGAGTTTGAAGATGTTCAACTACTAAAGATGTTCAATCACTATCTTGTACCTCCTCCCTTTGAACTGGATTCACTAGTAAAAATCCTGCCTTTTCCTCTCCTTCAAAAGAATGCAAAATGGATGTATTACAGTGCAATATGAGTTCCTAAATTCAGATGGTCTATACATCCTTTCAGTTCCATATTTAGCAAGGTACTCCAGGTGTATCTGAACTGCAATGGCTCTGTTCAGTATGATTTCACCCGCCCTGAAACAGTAACTGGAACACCCCTGAGCAAGGGGCTAAGAAATTCCTCCACTTCAGTGACTTTTGCTTTAGCATTCTTAGTTGTTGCTATTTTTTTTAAATAATTTCTCACAGCAGTCACAACTGCAGCTGTAATCAGTAGCATGCCTCCACCAGGCAAAAAATACATGTGCACTGAGTTAATTAACCATTTGTTTTCTGCACATCGTGGGTAAAATTCAGAAATGTGGAACGTGTGCCTCTGTGCAGCTGTTATTGCCTATTACCCACAGGAGATATCCAAGACCAGAGCTCTTCTGTGTAGCCCTCTGTTTTAACTTGCTAGTTTTCAAGGATGTTCAGTGTATGTCTGGGGGCAGGGGGGAAACGTATGCTGTAACAAGACCTGCAGTGTTTGGGACAAGGGTTTGATTCTTTGATATCAGCTACTTCTGGGCTCAATTATTGCACACTTTCCCAAGTCAGACAAAACAAGTAACTCAATGTAACACCTTAGAAATTAGTAGAAACTGGGAAAAATATTCTATATTCACTTATTTAGTTACCTGAAAAACAAGTATTGCTATATAAACTTATCACGTTCCATGATTTCTGTTTTTAAAACATTGTAATTGAAAACTAAATCTTTCAGTGTAATTTCTCAATTGTCCTAATATTTCATAACCAGCTGATTCAGACTTGTCAGAGACAGATGCAAGAATCACTCTCCCATGGATACAAACTGAAAAGCATAAATTTCAGAAGAATAACCTTCATGTGCAAGTATCAACTCAGAAAAGTAGGGTTTTTTCTTGGGGTAAAAGTTTAACTCCCATGCCATACAAAACCACCAAAACAATTGATAATTTGAAGAAAAATGCTGCAAGCAAGACAGGCAGGTCGTTTTTGCCAACCTTAAATAACCCATTTTAAAAAGATTTAATAAGAAAAAGACCACAGTTGCAGGCCCAGATTAGACCAAGACCTCAGTAAGAAGATAATTCTTCTTCAGCCTTGTTTTGAAATCTCTTCCCCAGAGCTGCACTGGCAGTAAGGAAGTCAGCTGTATCAGTTTCTGCTATGGGGAACTGTTCTGGATGACAGGCAGATGGGCTCATCTGGCCATTCCTGCTCGGCTGCAAAGCTAAGTATTTTGCACTGTGAAGAACCACCCTTGGCAGCAGAGCTGCTCACAACAGTCAGCATTTCCCCAATCGTAGCAGCAAAATCACATCTAAGGAAAATAAAGTAAATCAACTTTCACTCCTTGAAATTTATACAAGGTCTGGATGTGCAAGAGTAAATCCAAACATTAACTCATAACCAGAGAAACCTCATGGGGACACAATGGTACCAATGAACAAGTTCTTAGGAGAAAAATATGCCACTTAAGGAACCAGGTGCTAGATCATTGCTCAGAAGGTACTTGATGCTCACAAGGAACTTCACTCCCTGCTACTCTGCCAGATACCACCACCAGCAGTCAGGCAGCCACAGATGGGGGTAAAGAAGAACAATTCAAACCACAGAAGAGAAGCCACCTTAGCTAAGAGTCAGTATCCTGAACAGCAAAAGTTTGCCTTCCCCTTCAAACCTAGAAGCTAAGCAGCTTAGTATCATGGAAAGCTTGAGGAAAGTGGGAGAGAAGCAGCTGTCTCTGTTAGGACAAGCAACCTCAGAGGGCAAAGGACAGATACCCTTAGGACAAATTTTTCCCGTCCCCATAGGGACAGAGCTCTGTTCTCTTCTATCAGCAGCAGATTAGTACTCCTGCCCCACCAGCACAGATCACAGGATCCCACTTGCACTGCCAGACCTGCATCCAGAAGCCACCTCCCAGGTAACTACAGCTGAGTACTCCTACCTTTAGATCACCCAACCCCTCCTCCTCAATTTGGCCTGCTTGCCCCACACTGGAGGCCTGAAGCTTAAGGGACAGAAAGTTTGTGCATATCAAAAAAAAAAAAATCTCATTTTGCAGACATTTTCTTGACCTCTCTCATTCTGGTATTTTTGCCCACCACAGGCACAGCTATGGCATGAGTACTTTGGCCACAATGAAACAAAGCAGTGATTTTAGACGTAGCAATTGGCTTTGAAATAGTTAATAGTGAGCTAACCTTGATGAGCTTTAGAAGGTCTGATCCAAATTGCATTTTCCTGGATATAATTGCTTCTAAACAGAGGTAATATTAAACAACTGTTTGTCTGCTTGGCAAGCTCTCAGGATGCTTCCCAGGGCTGTAATACTATAATCTCCTGTTCACGCTGCATACAGAGTTCTATGGGAACTTGGTGAACAAGGCAGGGAAAGCCGCTGTGCTAATGTGAAGGCATTCAACTCTGTCCTGGTGTTCATATCGACATATGCACACACACATTACACATCTCACTAGCCCCAGGAACACACTCAAGAACTCTGACCTCATTTACATAATGTGTAGGAGTACGGCCCAAAAACTAGACGACAGTATGACATGTCCTCCACGGTGCTCCCTACAGATTCACAATATCAAGAAAGGACAATTTTACTCACCCTCTACTACATTCACTGCATGTGACTTCCCCAGAGGCGACCGCCCCACCGTAACTGCGCACCGCAGGACGATACGCCGGCTGGAAGGCCGAGACAAACACGACCCAGTTGCTGTTCCTGACCATAGCGCATCACATGGTGCTTCACCAGCTCCACGCAAGGCTCTCAGGCATGCTTTTCCCTCATGCTTCAGAACTTAAAGTCCCCATCTGAGACAGGCTTAAAGGCCAGCTGTTTGGATGTTAGACAAGCCTAAGCTGAGCTATTTCTAGGACAAAGCATAAACGTAACAACTAGGTCTCTGTGATGACCCACCTCACCAGCTCTTCTCAGTTGGAGGGCTGAGTAAGAGGGGTAGGAGCTGACTAAGAAGATCCTCATCTTAAAAACAAAACTGCATAAGCAATCATGGACTGTGGTAAACGGTATTTTTGCATTTAAACAAAATGGAACCAAGTACAGAAAGTTAGGGGCAAATATTAGAGCACTTCATGTTACCACATGAAGCTCACCCTAAGATGATCTACCCAAACAGCAAATATTTACATGGTAAGCCCACAGCTTCTTCTTTTGAAGTCAGTCTCATTAAATATACTAGGAATTTTTTCCACATAAGGAAAAGCCACCAGGAAGAGTCATTTGAACCTTACCATTGATGAACTGATGAAGATAAAGACTTGTGAGTGGCACTGGTGGTTTTATCTCAATGTAACTCTCAACTCCTGTTCTGCATTTCCCCTCACGGGAAATCTCCTGCCTACTATAAACTTCCTATGAATCAAAAAACAGGAATTTGAATAACACTGTACACCTACAGATCATGGATTTTTCCTCTAAATTTTTTTCAGTTGACTTTTTTACTACCAGGGTCTCTTAAACACTTTCTTCCTTAGTTTAACTTTTCTGAGCTGTTATGGTCAAGGAGGCTAGAATCACATATTTACAAGCAATACTTTCTAGTTCTGGCATACATGCTTGAAAAAAAAAAAAAATCACATTAAAACATTTCCTAAATAGTCTTTTATGTTAGGAGTCAAACAGAAGGCTACAGAGCACATCCTTGTTCTAAGCTCAGTGCAGAGGAATTATAAAAAGAATCTGAGTAACGACATTAAGCTGGAGATAACTCGTCCTTTGGGATAAAAATCATTTGCACTTCTAAGTTACACTGTGTCAGATCTTCCATGAATTGAAAGAAGAGTTACAGCAAGGAGCTTTCCCTTCACTCGCTATGGACACTCCCAGACACAGTTACTACGCATGAGGCAGATAAATTTTCTTCCTCTATTTCCTAATGCATTAAAAACCACTCAACACAGCAAGAGGCTTTGGAAGCATGGATAACATGCAGAATTCTTTACTTTAGAAACTAGTTACTGATAAGCTTTCTATTCTAGCACACTCTTCAAAATTATTTATTCCAAAACCACTACTTGGCATATAGTCGATTCTTGTAGCAAACTGCAAGAGCTCAAATTAGCTAGCATTGGTATAAATAAATTATGGGTAAGTGATACGTGATAAAAGCAGCACAGATGGGGTTTAATACTTGGATGCTCCAACCACCTAATTGACAATTATGTTATTTGACAATAATATATAAGCCAGCAAAATAAAGCATTGCAAACTTGGCACTCCCCACCATGGGGTGGGGGAACAAACTGGAAAACTCAGGACTTTCTAAAATAGCTAAAAACCTGAAGATGTGAACAATGTGATTGTAGACAACATTCAGTCTAGAGAGACAAGTGACTATATGTGGAAAAGAACCAAACTGCATGAGCGTTCACATGACTACATACTAAAGGGGTTTAGGCATTAACTGAATTCTTCAGTGAAAACATCTGCTCAAAGCAAAGTAGCTGTCAGAGAAATTAAAATAGACAATTAATATGTAAGCTAACATAAGGCCATCTATTGTTGCTTTTAGCTTTGATCTACTTAACACTCAAAAGTTGGGGGGTCTGACTGGGGTGCATGCACGTAAATAAATAGATCTGGACAAACATAAAAACAGGCCTGGAAAAGAATATTATCCTATTTTATAGAAAGAATGCCACACCAACAGTACTACTGAAGCAAATTCACTGAAGCAGCAGTTGATAGAAAAAAATCGTCTCTCATATAATTACAAATGGTATCATAACAGAGGCCAGGGTTTGCCATTCCAAGTTCATAATTAACTTCATTTTGCAATCAAACCTTAAAGCTGATCTACAGCAAAGGTGAAGCTTTTCCTCACTGTTTCCACAGACATTTCTGCTTCAAAAGCACTATTTTGCTCTCTGTCTCCATACATCACTTGCAGGGGAACTACAGTTTTATCTTATAAATTCTTCTTCATCACTACACTAAAACTCAGAACTCCTAGTTCTTCTACACTGGATACGAACTCCAGCAAGAGCTCAGCATGAGAGAGGACTCCAATACACAATGCAGGCCACAATCCCATGATGTACAAACACTGTTCAGAACATGCTGCTTCTGAAGAACATTATGAGGCAGCTTACTGCTTTTCAATTTTCAGTTACTCTCCCCACCCCTGCACTGAAAATTTTGCTTTCCAATTACTCAGAGTTATTTTCCTTAATAAAATCACTCTGTCATCTGAAAATCTGTGTTTAGAATTAGGAGGCTACAGAAATTTTCAGATATCCCACATTAAAAAATTGTTCCTAGGCAGCGACTGTGTACACAAAGCATCAGTGTGGAACTAAAACATTGTTTGAAGCTATACAAATAAAAATCCTCATTAGCAGAGAGGATTAAAAATAAAGCTTTATTTTGAATTTTTTATACTCCCTGGAGAAAGTAAGACAATTTCCATTAACATGCAAGCTGCTTATATGTGTCTACTTCTCAAAATCAAGGACTCCAGAGGGGCAAAGAGGGGAAAAAAGTTAGGAAACTACATAAGGACCCACCCATCTAAAGTCACAATGATTAATGAAATGGAAATGTTAATTCAGCTCAGAAGAGGCCATATCACATGGAACTTTTAGAAAACAAATATCAAATTGTTTCCAAGAAATTGTACCCATTAATAATCTTAGACCTCACTTGAAACACAAGAGGCATAAGGAAAGCATCTTGACGCTGATGGCATTGATTAGACTACGCCATTGAAAGTTTCACACACCAACCATGATCCATCCAGGAAAATCACTAGAGCTGAATTCCAGTAAGGAAAAAGTAATTTTTAAATGGACAAGTAATTTTTGCAGGGGTTCTTGCCAACGTCAGTGTAGAACAAATGAAATCATGGGTTTCTCAGCCCCTCATGCCATATAAGATTTCTTCAACATCTTTACAACCTTATTTGTTTTACATTCTTTGTATCTCAAGGTTCCCCCATTCATATTAATACTAATTCTTATTACTAGAAATAGTTTGATTTCTCTAATGCAGTCTGGTTCCCTTTATAAAATGATGTATCAAAAGTAGATTCAACTATGCTATTGATTAAATACTTAATTATCTAAACTTAATCTATTTGGGGGAGGGGGATAGAAGAGCAAAATGCAACAGTAATTATTCCACTAAAAGACATCTGAATATAGTGCACAATCAGCTTTTATAAATAAAGGCAGAATTTTCTCACAAATAAATAATTTAGAGTATGCTAAACAGAGCTCAATTCCCCACTGCCCCACATCAGAGATAAAATATCATTATGCTCACTTGGAGTACCTTAGTGGAAACAAAGGAAAACATCTACACAGAACTTGGGAGAAATATGAAATGGGGACCAACAAAGACAGCAAGAACTGTCAAATGTTAGAGGAATGAAATAGGAGTCAGGCTGGGAAATGAGCAGCAGCCTGTAGTGCTGTAAGCCTCTCAGTAAAATGCCTCCAAAGCTTCAGGGAAAAGGGAAAGGGAGTGAGCCGGGAGCCTCTCTACTGCCTGGAGGTCAGTTCCCTAACCCAGTAAAGCACGATGATTAAAAAGAGGAGATATAAAAGCTATGACCCTTCATCCTTTCCCCCCATCCCTTCAGTCTCAGTTTCTTAGCTACAAACATGAACAGCCTAAAATACAGATTTGATTGATTACTTCACCAGTCTTTCCCATGCAAGCGTCTCCTTATTGTGCCTTAAGCTCATCAAGGAAAGCCTAATACATTACAAACCGGCACATTCTTCCTTGTCAGTGAGGTAAAAGCTTAGTTACATGGGTCTCTCACTTTGTAATCATGGTATTGCTGCTGTTAGACACAGGTCCAAGGGACAGCCAAAATACCCTGTCAGCAGAAGATCTGGCGCTGCTATATTCATTTCTAGGCCTCACTGTGTAAGACGTACAGTTCCAGGCTTTATCAAACGCTGTATTTTAATTACTAGCGTTTTATTTTTCAAAGCTGTGTCTAAATAGCCAGCTGCACAGTAAGAGGGGGGCTTTGGGTACATGTGTGTCAGTGCTGGGGGGAGGATAGGGGAAGAGGGCTAAGAACAAGATAGGCAAAGTTGGATGAAGTCCAACTCAAGGATGCTTGGGGGGAGGGGCTCAATCTCCACATGTGTTTCACCAACATAATTGCTTTATTCTGGAGTAACTTTTGTAAATGAGTGTAAGATTGCCTACGAGACAGTAGGTCAGAGAAAGCAATTTTATGGTTCTTGTTTTCATTGGCATTTGTAGAAGGTTAAAGCACTTTACGACTTCATTTTGAATTTGCTATCATAACAAGTTACTTTTATACAGCTACCTTGGAAACATACCTAAGAAGAAAGCATTTTCCTCACAGTTTAGAGATTTCATAAAACCACATAACTTGCTACCTACTTAAAGAAAAGCATACAAGAACTTACATTAAGCAGTCTTCATATGCTTGTTGTGAATGAGGCTCAAAGATGTGTAAAAACCTGATCATTACTCTTTTGGTTAATCAAACATTCTCTGGTAATTATTCTATGTTTTTAAGAATATTTTTTTGAGTAAGAACATTAGGAACTACCAGCCACGCAGCTGAGTCTTGTCTAAATCAATATACACAGAAGCAATTCTCAAAATAACTGAGTTACCCCTATTTTGAGCCTGTGTCACAAAAGCAATCTCCTCCCCACAGTATATTTTACCACAGTCAAAGAACAGCTGCATATTTTCAGGTATTTCTCTCATTTTTCCTTACCTGTTTCAAGTCTCAGGAAGGTAAACAAGGATTCAGGCTAAATGAAAAATAGTACCTCAACAAGATATATCCCAGTCTTTCCCATACTTTCACCAAGTTTTTAGAAGAGTGTTTTATCACTGATATCATCAAAGAAACTACCAGTGCTACACCTGGAACCAAGCAAGGAATGTAGTGTCATCCAGCAGGGTATTTTTAGTTCTGCCCAGGCTAACTTTTGCACAGCACAAAGCCATGGGACTCTGTATTAATAGAGTTATCTAAAATAAACATGTCAGACATTGAAACAACGTTGCCAGCAGCAAAATAATCACACTGTGTTGTTTACCACTGTGGACTTTGTGTCTGTACCATTCTACACATGCAGAAAGAAAATTTCAATTACAACTCTTCTGCAAACTCCCAACCATTTTATTAAGGTAAACTGTGGACAAAGCTGTACTGATTCTGATTGCAACTTTCACCATAAACTGTTTCTGTGATCTTAAGTAACTGGGTCATAATCCTAAGAAAAATCTCACTCAAACACCCAACAGGAAGAAAAGGGGGTGGGGAAGCAGCAGCAAGTACTTGTTCCCTTCAACTTAACTGACAGTAGAGTCAGCAAATCCTTACACATTCAGGTGTACTTGGTACCTGTAAGTCTAAGAAATCTTCTTACACCTTTTTAAAAATCAAGGTTAGACTAAATAGAACACGAACCTTTCCAGCTGTAAAGTAGAGGTGAGATCAGGCTTCATTACACATCTCTTAACCACCAACTCAGTATCCATACAGCTGCAGTTATCCTTCTCAGGGTTCTCCTGAAAAAAAAAAGATCATAGAATCATAGGGGTTGGAAGGGACCTTGAGAGATCATCGGGTCCAACCCCCCTGCCAAAGCAGCTCCCCGGCTCATATTGCACAGGGAGGCGTCCAGACAGGGCTGGAATCTCTCCAGAGAAGGAGACTCCACACCCCCTGGGCAGCCTGTCCCAGGGCTCCCTCACCCTCACTGGGGAAAGGTTCTTCCCCATGTTGCTGTGGAACTCCCTGTGCTCCAACTTGCAGCCATTGCCCCTTGTCCTGTCCCCACAGACACTGAAAAAGGGCTGGCTGATTCCCCCTGCATCCCATGCTTAAAATAATTATAGACTTTAATTAGGTCCCCCTTTAGTCTTCTCTTCTCAAGGCTGAACAGCCCCTGGTCACTCAGCCTTTCCTCACAGGGCAGATGCTCCAGGCCCTTAATCATTTTCGTAGCCCTTCTTTGGACTCTCTCCAGGGGATCCCTGTCCTTTTTATCCCAGGGAGCCCAGCACTGGACACAACACTCCAGGTGGGGCCTGACCAGGGCAGAGCAGAGGGGGAGGATCCCCTCCTGTGACCTGCTGGCCACAGTCCTCCTGATGCCCCCCAGGACCCCATTGTCTCTCTCAGCCCCCAGGGCACACTGCTGGCTCATGGCCAACCTGTCATCTACCAGGACCCCCAGGTCCTTCTCCACTGAGCTCTTCTCCAGCAGGTCATCTCCCAGCCTGTACTGATACAAATGGTTATTCCTTCCCAGGTGCAAGACTTTACACTTGCTTTTGTTGAACTTCATCCAGTTTCTAACTGCCCAGCTCTCAGCCTGTCCATTAACATTCCATGAAGTATGATTAACTTAGCCTTATGACTAAGTTAATCATACTTCATGGAACAGGAAACATTCTCAAGACTCAAACTTCCATCTCAAAGGGACTTTGAGACCTCTGAAGCCATCTTTACACAGAGCCATTTTAAAAACAGAAGTTACTTCTAAATTGCCTTTGTGTAATACTGTAGAAAGTCAGCACATGGCATCAGCCTTGGAGCAAGGAATCGCTCTCAAGCTCCAGTTAAGACACCTACGCAGGCCATAGCAGCAAGGGCAGGACAGGCACAGCCGGCATTCCTGCGCAGAGCTGCTTGCACTGTCACACAGCACACACCCACTGATACACCATCTTTCAGGTTTCTTCTCCCCCAAAAGGTAGAGTCGGCCTCCTGAATGCATCAAATGAATTCCTATTTAATAAACCTAAGACAAATCATCCCTTCGGTGCCTCTGTTGTATCAATCAACATCCCATTTACTGTGTACTCTGAATTTACTGGTCTGTCATTTTCTGTCAAAGTCACTTACGGAGAATAATGCACAGGATGTTCAAGCAGTGAAAGGCATAAAAATAACCCAGCTTCTCTTATCTTACTAGCTCCAGGCTCCAAGAAAGGGCTAGCAGAGCTCTGTCCCCACTGCATTAATCATAGAATCACAGAATCGTAGGGGTTGGAAGGGATCTCCAGAGATCATCAGATCCAACCCCCTGCCAAAGCAGCTCCCCACCTCATATTGCACAGGGAGGCATCCAGACAGGGCTGGAATCTCTCCAGAGAAGGAGACTCCACACCCCCCTGGGCAGCCTGTCCCAGGGCTCCCTCACCCTCACTGGGGAAAAGTTCTTCCGCATCTAGTTCATCTAGGGAGCTGCTTTGGCAGAGGGGTTGGACCCGATGATCTCTCAAGGTACCTTCCAACCCCTACAGTTCTGTGATTCTGTGATGTTGGTGTGGAATTTCCTGTGCTCCAACTTGCAGCCATTGCCCCTTGTCCTGTCCCCACAGACACTGAAAAGGGGCTGGCCAATTCCCCCTGCATCCCATGCTTAAGGTATTTATAAACATTAATCAGGTCCCCCCTTAGTCTTCTCTTCTCAAGACTGAACAGTCCCAGCTCACTCAGCCTTTCCTCCCAGGGGAGATGCTCCAGGCCCTTAACCATCTTCATAGCCCTTCTCTGGACTCTCTCCAGAAGATCCCTGTCCTTTTTATCCCAGGGAGCCCAGAACTGGACACAACACTCCAGGTGGGGCCTGACCAGGGCAGAGCAGAGGGGGAGGATCACCTCCTTTGACCTGCTGGCCACAGTCCTCCTGATGCCCCCCAGGATCCCACTGGCTCCCATTTTGTGGAATGTCACTCCACCAAAAAAAAAAAAAAAATCTTCAGTCAAGGAAAAGCAGCAGTCAGAGGAATCAGAGGAATTCAAGAATCAGATTTGTTCCCAACCACAAATGGGCATCAAATGCAGCCAACGGCACTCCACTTACACAGCCTGGCATTTCTGCTACTCTCTTACATCAACTAGTTGCTTAGCAAAGAACCAGAGAGGTTTTTATCCTCGACATGGAAGCGTTACCATGTCCAGAACAAGTAAATCACCATCAAAGAAACTGCTACACAGACGGAACCAAACTGCTTACCATAAACATCTCTCCTGGAGTAAGAGTCAGTGATTTCTCAAGATTGAATCCTGGAGGCTAAAGCAAAGACCTTTGAAGAAAAGATAGCTAGCCACAAAGTCTACACCTTACTCTCCCCCTGCATATCTTAATTATTCTCTCCAAGATGAACACAGGGTAACTTGCAATGACATTTTTCAAGGCAACCTAACCTACACCATCACAACAGCTACAGAGTGACAAGAGAATCCATATCTTATCAAGGGAACAAGCCTCACTGATGAGGAGGATAATAAATAACTTTTTCCAGAATAAAGTAGAAAAAGCCAAGGGGGCTACCTTCTTAATTCAAAAGATACGGTACAAGCTGCCCAACTACAGGTCAATGCAAGTAAATCAATGTATCTGGGAAGGGTACATATCCTCTTTGCTCCTGGGCAGCACAGAAGGATGCTTCACAGAAGAAAGTATTGAGATGTCACTGGTAATAAGGAGCATCAAAAAAACCAAAAACATTAGGAGATTGTAGACACAGAATTTAGACATAGGATGATAACAATTCTTTTGCTTAGGGCTGTCATCTCATACATATTTCTTAGATGCTTTTACACCTGCCACAGTTGTAAATGAGAATGAGAGCTTTTACATTAAATGTAAAACCCACTCTAGACACAGCAGTCAGTCAGACAGGAGATGGCACTGGAACACTCACCGATTTCTGAGAACCCAAACTAACTCTGGGGACATCTTGAACTTGAAATGGCTAGCTTTAGTTTGAACCACATATTTCTCCTCTTTTTGGCATGGCTGAAATACATTGCATTAATTTTAAAATAAATAAATAAATAAATAGATCACAATTTTAGCTGTGTATAGAGAGGTGAAACCACAACTTGATACGTGCTGATTTTTTTGTATTTCTTGAACAGCATGTCTTAGTTAAGATGCTCTGCGTTGACACATATGAAACTATCTACAGGCTATGGGACAGATGAGTACTTCAGACTGTCTGACTCAAATCATGTAATTTGGGTGCAAAAACGGCAGCTCTGTCAAACAGCTACAAGTTTGCAATGATGGGTGCTTATATTTCTGTATATTTCCATCTAAGTATGTATAATTTAGGTTATTAACCTACATTATCACAGTACGGGTGCAAAACACAGTCTGTGTTTATTCAGGCAAAACTTAATTACAAGTCCTATCACTGGACAGTAAAGTCTCTGACCCAATACTTTGTGCAGAGTAAGGTTAGACTTGTACTGATGAGCCCATCACCCCAGCAACTGCAAGACCATATCAAGCACCATACAGTAGGGAAATCATGTGCCAATGCAGCCAGTTACATATCCAGTTGTTCATAATTGCTTCCAGGCAAAGTTATCTTAAAATCATAAAGAGCAAAAATGCTTGCATACAGCTCAAAAATATTAAGATAATTCAAAATTAATCTAGACAAAGGGAATGTTTTAAAAGGAACAAGTTAACTTGCTGAAGCATGGAATATCCAAGCTTGAGCAAAGTTATGAAAGGATAGACTTGTTTTGTGTGAGGCTTTTCCATGCGGTTTGTGGATGCTTTTTTTAATGTATTGTCAGCAATGTAAAAACAATATTATTTTTGAGTAGCCCATTAGTCTTTTCCTTGCACAAGACAAGTATTTTAATGTGCTTCATTCAGGTTCTGATCCCAGTTGAATTCCTGAATAAGGAACTCTGATTTTTCGTTCCCGGATTTCAGCAAGCACAGGGCTGCTTGTGTAAGAAATAAGAAATGCAGCAAGAACAGAACTCTAGAAATAACTGCACAGGTAATGACTTTATGCATCTGTCACTCCACTGCGTAGCCACAGAGGTGGCATAGCCACAAGAGTCTGAAAAAACCCCAAGGCAGATTGTGCATGAAGAGGTAATCTCTTTGATTGGACCAAATTTCAGAGTTGCAAAAGTAATAAGGAAGGCTCACAAGCCCTCCCGTTCAGAGATTTTCTGCAATTCTATCAGCTGATTTAACATGAGCTACTGCCTTTCCCTGCACATACCTGTGGCACTTTATATGCTCTATTATTACGAAATCCTCACTGTCCCAGTCAGAAACAACTCACCTCTGGGAACACACCACTTCCCATTAGCTAAGGAAAAAAATAGTAGGAATATACGAATGTTTGTTGCCTCTGATTCTGTCAGTTGTATATTCCTAACAATTCCAGTTTTCCATGTCTTTTAAAACATGTCTTCAAAAGAAAAGCTGTCATCAGTAGGATGAACAACACATTAAGCATAACAGATGCTAAGAAAGAAAGTTAATGTTCTAGCTTTGTAGTCTTACTGCCTTCAGGAACATTCTATGAAAAAGCCAAGTCTCTTTGGAGCTGTTCTCTGATCACACAACACATCAAAAGACAACACATCAGTGTAATTATTCTAATAATTAAAATTCATGAAAAATACAGCCAGCTACTGATTGCTTTGAGACACAGCAGACCCCAGATGCACATAAAATTCTTCATCAGCACAGGCATACATTTATTCCATAACAACTGTAAGGGGCATTTGTGCACAGCATTATTAAAGGAGTCTGCTCAAGAAGCAAGTAAGGTGCCCAGAACACACCAACAAAAATGCTGCAATGGAGAAGCTCCACATACTTGGTAGGAGTTTTAAAGTTTATACAGGATTGATCTGGACAGGCTGGATCAATAGGCCAAAGCCAACCAACTGTGTGAGGTTCAACAAGGCTCAGTGCCAGGTCCTGCATTTGGGTCACAACAGCCCCACACAATGCTAGATGGGGAAGAGTGGCTGGGAAGCTGCCTGGCAGAAAAGGACCCATGGGTGGTGGTTGAGAGACAGCTGAACATGAACCAGCAGTGTGCCCAGGTGGCCAAGAAGGCCAACAGCATCCTTGTCTGTGGCCAGCAGGACTAGGGAAGTGACTGTGCCACTGTACTCAACACTGGTGAGGCTGCACCCTATTATGCTCAGTTTTGGGCCCCTCACTACAAGAAGGACACTGAAGTGCTACAGCACATCCAGAGAACAGCAACAATGCTAATGAAGGGTCTAGACCACAAGTCTTAGAGGAGCAGCTGGGTTGGTTCATCCTGGAGGAGGCTGAGGAGAGACCTTATCGCTCTTGACCTCAAAGGAGGTTGCAGCCAGGTGGGTGTTGGTCTCTCCTCCCAAGTAACAAGTGACAGGATGAGAGGAAATAGCATCAAGTTGCAGCAAGAGAGGTTTCAATTGGACATTAAGAAAAATTTCTCCAAATGGGTTATCAAGCATTGGAACAGGCTGCCCAGGGAAGTGGTTGAAGAACCACCCCTGGAGGTATTTAAAAGACATGTAGATGTGGCACTTAGGGACATGGTTTAGTGGTGGATGTGGCAGTGTTGGGTTAATGGTTAGACTCAATCTTAAGTGTCTTTTCCAACAAAAACAATTTTGTGAGTTCAAACAGGAGATACCAGGCAGAGAGATCATTCTGAACTACCTGGTAATAAGCACTCACGCATTCTTCCACTCTACGTGCAAAAGGAGAACTTAAAGAACTAGGAGGAATTAGCCCAAGTTATTCTAAACTAACAATGATTGTTTCTGTAAGGCAACAAACTTATTTTTAAGGTCTTGTCTTCAGGAATACTGAAGTATTAAATTACAGTTGTAATTTGAATTAGTAAATGTTAGTCAGCACCAAGTAAAGTCTCACAACACAGTTCCATATTTTCTCCTCTGATTCTGCTAATATGCTTTCTTTTCACTAGGATTTTCATATGAACCACAAGTAACCTGATGTTAGCAACCATGAGTTAAAAACAGCCTTTTCTGCTAGGTCTGGAGAATCAAGTAGGCAAATGCACACATTTATCACCAGAAACACTTTGTACAAGGCAATCAAAAACTTGAGGGCACTTTTTTTTGGTATGGTACTACAGTGTCCTTTTTAGGTCAAATTCTGAGACTGAAAATGCACTGAACTGATTTTAAAGAAATATTTAATCATAGAATCATAGAATGGTCTGGGTGGGAAGGGACCCCAAGGATCACAGAGCTCCAACCCCCTGGCACAGGCAGGGCCACCAACCTCCAGGAATGATCGAGACAAGGTTGCCAAGGGCCCCATCCAACCTGGCCTTGAACACCCCCAGGGATGGGGCACCCATCACCTCTCTGGTCAGCCCATTCCAGGACCTCACCACTCTCTCTGTAAAGGACTTCCCCCTAATATCAGTGCAAAGAGCACTAATTTAAGAGTGATAAAAAGTTCACAATGTAAATGGTCTACTTTATGTTCTTTTAGAAGATAAACAAAGCAGTAAACATCTCCAAAGGAAGTCAGAAAAATTATTGCACCTCTTAAGCCTATTTATTATACATACTAAAACTCCACTGTACGTTAGTTGGCTACTCTCTTTTCAATTGTCCAATTGGGATGTTTTTTCCTGCAAGAAAAATCTGACTTAGGCACATGAGAGCATATAGCTCTAAGTGTCACACAGATCTCACGATTCATCCAGACCCTGCTGCAGTGAGCAACAGATCCAAAGACACATTACCCTCTGTAATGCTGCTACCATAGGACTCAGGAATTCTGCTATTTTATCACCTTCTGCCACCCAGAAACTCTATTATGTCACCAACAAAGGAAGCACTACCCCAAAAATAAACAGAAGAAACCTACACTTAAGCTAGTCAGTAAAATAGGATATCCTGGGTCAGCAGTAGGAGTGAACAGACAACAACACAGGGTTCCCATGACTCTGTATTCCTGTCTCAAAATATTATGGCTGTCAGAATAAACATGATCAGAGGTAACTCAAGAATATCACCAGCAACCCCTCTAGAGACCAGCAAAATCACAAGCCTTCAGCTCAAAGGATTCAGATCTTCAAATCAAAAACAGAGAGTAAAACTCCTTAACAGTCTCCTCGGGGGCTAGAAAAGAAAGGTCTGAAGGTCTTCTGTGTGATGGTTTCCCATTCTTCAACTGACAGGTTTCATGGGAATGCTGATGTTCAGTTGGAAAGAAAAACTACTTCCCTAAATGAAAGTAGTAGGCAGCGCTCCTGTGTCACACCACATTGGTCAATCTGTCAGGATAGCTGATTTCCTGAAAAATCAGCTTGGTACAGATTTTTTTCTAAAGCCATGTGGCTCTCAAATCACTAACAGATACCTAATTTGAGTCTCTCCTTTCTTTTCCTACTTTGCTTTTTAACCCTGCACACCCACGTGGTGGATTCACACTATTTTCCAGCTATTGCAGACCCTTGTCAGTGACAGATCTCCAGGCACCCTGCAGCCTGTGTTAATGAGAAGCATGAGTTTTAAATCAAGGCATCAAAAGCACAATTTTCTCAGAACATTATCCTGTAAGGGGTCTCTAAAGCAGCTTTCCCTCTGGGTTTCAATAACCTCAACTAAAGCAAAATTCCTACAGTTCAGCTTGTGATAGGAGAAACACCACGATTTTGGACAAGTCTTTTAGATAAAACATGCCACAGTCCCACCTTGAAAGATTTAGAGGGCATCTGTGGCTTGATTGTGGCTTAACCCTTGAGTCTGACTCAGAAGCCAAGAATTTCTCTTCTGTTTCCATTTCCTGCTGGATTTTGGCAGGCCAGCACTAAGTCCCTATGGAACAAGGTCCACATATATCATGTGCTTCTACCCTGACCACTTAAAATTTTCCTTCAGGGGTTCTCTTGCCCTCCTTTCAGACTGCGTTTTGCTGAATATCTGTATGGTTCAGGTAGGGAGAGTTGTCTGCTTTTTAAAAATAAAAAGACAGTTATAGGCGAAGTGATTTTCTACAGCTATGATCACAATTCAACTGAGAAGGGTTACAACAAATCCCGGTGTTCACGAGCAGCATGGGCTGGTTCTTGGCAGTACAACCACTCAACAACAGCTCACTGCTCAGGGGGGAAAAAAATCATAGTTACTGAATCCATGCAGAAAAAAGGAAAACCATTCTAAGCCATCATCTACTTCCTGAGCCTTCAGACATGCCAAGCACAAGTGTTGCTCAGTTCCAGTTTTATGCCTTTGCTGATCTTCCAACAAAAAAAATAAAGTGTTATTTTTGTGCCTATCTGGAATGAAAGTCATCAGTATCCCTTCTGTGAAAGTGTTTCAGCATGAAACATTTCACACCACAGGAACAAAGGCTGAGGAGCTGCCATCAGAAAATGACTAGCTTGCACCTCCCATTTTGCTCATTACCAGCTGGCCCATTTAAGCACTGTAAAGGCTCCAAGCCTCTCCAGTGCTTAAATGGGCCAGGATAAGGAAAGCAAGCCCTTCAAAGAAGTGGGAGTTACACCACCATCTGCCAGCACCTATTACTCAGGTGCCAGTAATGACACCCAACTGCAATCCTTCTACTCCCAGCTAGGCTCAAAGAACAGGCCTAAGAGCTGGGACTACTCCTTTCCCTTCATCTCAGTTTTCTGTATGAAGATAAGCCCATTCTCAGCTGATGTAGAATTGTGATACCCCAAGTGCCTGGGATTTTTGTGTATTAGCCAGTTCCTACTCTTTACATATGGTTCACCAAGGCTCTGGGTTTAAGGCCAGAAGTACCAATAGCTCGGTTCCCAATACAGCTAATTTTGCTGTGAGCACTGTAATGCTGGGAACCAGGAGAACTCACAGAATCATTACGTGCACAACTTGCAGCTATTCTCTCTTGTCCTATTGCTACTTATCTTCAAGAAGAGGCTGACTCCCCCAGCTCAGCACAACCTTTCAGGTAGCTGTAGAGAGCAATGAAGTCTCCCCTAAGCCTCCTCTTCTCCAGGCTAAATAGCCCCAAATTCTCTCAGCTGCTCCTCGTACAACTTGTGTTCCAGACCCTTCACAAGCTTTACTGCCCTTCTCTGGACACGCTCCAGGGCCTCAATGTCCTTCTTATGGTGAGGGGCTCAAAACTGAACACAGTATTCAAGGTGCGGCCTCACCAGAGCTGAGTACAGGGGCATGATCACCTCCCTGGTCCTGCTGGCCACACTATTCTTGATACAAGCCAGGATGCCATTGGCCTTGGCCACCTGGGCACACTGCCAGCTCTGCCAGCTCGTGTTCAGGCAAGGACCTGACACTTCACCATGTTGAACTTCTGGGAAACTTCTGAACAAGTAAAAAAAAAAAAAAAAGACTTTATAGTTTTATCACTCCTTCATTTGACTTTTCCATTCTACTTAGAGCAGACCCTGCCAATGGATTCTTACTTCAATTACCAAGTGAGGCTATAAACATAACAAACATTACTCAAATAACACGAGGCTTCCCATGTTCACCGAGCATGTGATCAGTGACAAGGACTTACTTAGACAGATACTGATACTTATAAATACTATTATCAATCATCAGCAAACCTTAACAAACATTTGTTCTATCACTCGCTCATCTCAGGCGATAAAGGCTCCTTTCTGTGGGCCCACCATTGACTACAACCACACAGCTAGAAGTATTTCCAATTCAGATCAACACACTCAGGTTGTGATCTGCCACTTGGATAGATGTCATGAGCATAGTTATTCAAAGGGTGCCCCTCTGAAGCTCCTCACTTGCAAAGCTAGGGATGCATCAACTGGCATTTAAGTTTTCACAGAAACATCGCTTTGAGGTCTGTACTTGAGAGCCATGGTTTTGCCACACCTTTCCCTCCCACCAAGTACTGCATGTTTTACTCCCCAATTACATTTGGCAGGACACTTAAGAGTGGTTTTCCTGGCTTTCAAAAGCACTTCCAGCCAATGCCATGGCCTGGGATTATGGGTTACCATTAAAGGATGTGATCCTGCTTTGAGTTAAATTCTTTTTCCTTGCCCATTTGGAACACAGCATTAGTTGTGCAGAAAAGGCACCAATGTTCTCACAGAAGATTTTGCTTTTGTCATACCAAAGGACTCCAGGTACAGAACAAAAAACATTCAGTCCATTTAATGCTGGAATAAATCCAGAGACAGGTTTGCAACCTCATTTCATAAACTGCTGTAAACTAAACGGATGTGCTGTGGCTTGCTGAATAACTTGAAGTACCCCTAGAAATGAGTCATTGCTCTAAACCCAGAAACTACCTTAGATCACTACTGGTAATATTAACACATGTCCAAATTTCACCTATGGGAGACATTTATACATGAGCTAAATGGCTACATGTTCCTTATTTTTCTGCCCTTCCAATTAAATCTACCTGGTCCACCATGTAACTCTGAAAAACTGGGCTTCCCCATCCCATCTTGCAATATTCCCAAAATCCTGCATCTTCTAAAGGCTCTTTTTCTGTGTATGAGAATTAGTGCTTACTTGGAAATCTTGCTCTTCAGTGCTCTTAAGAGGACATCATTTCCTCTGGTTTATGGGGAGTAAATGGGATCAGAGAGAGAGTTGTACACTGCAGCTCCACAGCGATGCCTGGGGATAAAACATCTGACCTGCAAATCTCACATCCATTTATTGATAAGATAAATAATAATTAATTGATAGCAAGCAGAACTCTTAGGGCATGATCCTTCACCAACAGAAATTCACATTTAACTCCCACTGTGTTCAGCAAGAGCAAGATTAAACCCTGGTTTCTCTCTTCCCCCTGGCCTCCCTAAAGGAAAAAAAATCATGACCTTTAATGACTATCTTTCACTTACAAATAATGGCAAAAAAAATGCATGCAACAGCTATTGTGTATTTGCTTTCCCATTCCTTGACCAGGCTCCTGCTTTCTATTTTGGAAAGCTCAACAGGAAAACACACACCCAAAACCAACCTCAAAACAAGATACAATAGACATCTGAGCAGCACATTAAGCCTTTCTTGGTCTTATTTTTACAAAGCAGACACTTTTGTAGTTAGGATACTTTTAAAATCACATTAACTGAACTGAAAACCACTTTCCTCCCCCATTGTCACTCCCCTCCCACCCTGCTTTTTCAGCCTAATCTATTCCCATACTATGGGGACTGCCAAGCTGGAACATCCTATTGCCAACTGGCAATTGGCAGCTGAGGTCAGTCACTTCATACAATCCTATGTGTCAGCTAGAAACCAGTTGTGTTTCTTAAGCAAGTCAATCTGCTAAACAGTTTAAGTCATGAATCCATTCAAAGCACTAGAAAAACAAACTCATTTAGATGAAATCTTACTGTATGCCTGATTTTATTTTTGTGATGGTTAATAACAGAGTAGAAATCCTCTTGTTATGCAAAGCTGCTTGCAGAAACTTGGGAGCATGCATCCTGATGAACAGAGGGCAACTCCTCACTTCCTGCTGAAGTCTACCACAGGTATTGCTAGTCGATCCTATACATTAGACTAATGTTATACATTGGTAACATGCATAGAACATGCATTTCCTAAGTTTTTTCAGACAATTAATCTGATCTAAATATGAAGTTAATGGCTAGTGATGGGTGATGCTCATTTAACTGTTGACATTATAAGCAACAATCAGATCTCTCCAAATCATTCTTGCAATCAGTGCATTACTCACTTTTTGGTTTTTTTTTCTTTTTGCAGATTCAGTCATCAAACTGAGCCAACCAAGATGCCAGCCATACCCTGCACATCAGTTCTCTTGGTATAGTTATAATGTATGCAACATAGAGTGGGAAAGCATTGCTATCAAACATCTCTGTCAAAATGGATTATGAGACTGAACTGATATTACCAACCACACCACTAAATGAATGAGACACTTTTTACCCTAGGCTGAACTTCAGCAGAATGAGATCAGCAAAGAAAGTCATTCTTTCCATAATGATTTCCTTGTTAAAAATCATGTGTCAATGGATTTCTTTGGCCAATTTGGACATTAAGATTCTATGTTCTGCCCCCAGGTAGTCCTATGAACATCATGTAAGTGATTTGCTAGCCTTCTGCACACTTAATCTGTCCCACAAAACTAAAGAGTTTTTCCACTCCACCTTTTGCATAAATCAAATAAAAGAATTCTACAATATGCAGATCAAACATAAGTTAGAAAAAAGGAAAAGGAATAAGAAACTTGAAGAAGGTATGCCAAAGAGACAAAGAAACTGAAGTAAGAAATAAGGCAACTGAGAACAAGGTGAGGATAACAAAGACATGACTCACTGTAATCATGAGTCTTCAGTAAGTTCAAGCAACCTACAATAAAATCCGATCACAAAGGGCTTTTATTACCTTTACCACATTGCAACACCTTTTAAAAGCAGTATAATGAAGCACAAGCTTGCCTCTTACAGCTTCACTGGACTCCTAGAGCAATCTGTGGTAACTAACTCATTCTCAGAGAACAAAACCATTACAAAGTACAAGAATAAAACATGCTTCCATTCACAGATTGAGAGAGGATATGGTATTTTGCAGTCACTTCATAGGTGTATGCAACGTTGTTTTCTTTAAGCACAATCTTTTTCAAGATTGACAGGTTTATCTGGGCTGAGAGATTATACAAGAAGATGCTTATCCTCCCATGTAACAGAAACACATAATGGAGAACAATAAAAATACACATCTAAGGAGCAACATCCCAATTTGGATTTGTTTGCTGAAACAGAAAAATCCATGCAGCAATGTGATTGGAAATACCACCTCAGATGCCTGGCTACAAGTATTTGCTCCCTTTTGTGTGCAAAGCTGTTCCCTAAACGCCTGAGAACCGGATGGGAAGGAGTGCCTTCCAGTTGGTATCTCCAGCATCACAAATCGCTCAGTTGCAGTTCACAGGCACAGAGAAGTCAGAGAAAAATAGAAAGAACATTAACATGCCTTGGGCTACCAGGTCATGCATCATTTATAAAGTTATGAATATTGTTGGCTGTTCCACCTCTGCTGAGCAGCTTCATAGTAAGCAGGAGGGACACAGAATCATTAGCAACAACAACTCATTTGAGTAAACCATTTCTATGCCAAGGAAATTTTTCGAGATCTTTGGTGAAGCAGTTTACTCTTGGACACTTGTGTTTGGGAAGCAAGAAATTCCTAAACACAAACCAGAGAATCCATGGGGAAGCAGGAGACCTGTAAGTCAGGAAAGGCTTGGCTCTCACACACCTCGATGCAGGAAAGAAGGTGGGTCCGCTAGAACAGTATGCTAACCCAGCCAGAGTCAGCAAGGGCAACCCAAGCTGGAAGTTGTCTTCACAGCATTCTGACCTTTCGTTCCTGGTCCCTGCCAGATTTCAGTGCAAATGTGAGCAACACTGAAAGCTATGCAACTATTCTGGAAATTCATCATCATCCAACACTGCTTTATACTTAAAAGCTGTGCTGAAAATGGACAAGTATCAACCATCAGTGGAATTTGCACTGATCTCCCCTACCAAAACATAACTACCAATGGTAGCATCCAAAACTTTAGTACTGTAATCAGCCTTGTGTTAAATCAGGGCAATTTCTCCAGAAGACAGATGGAAACCTGAACTAAACCTCTATCTTCAGTGGTCCAAAACAGCTGCAATAAGACAGAAGAGCCACACTGAGAATTCTGGAAGTCCTAATGGAAATTAATAACTTCACACTTGCTGGCAATTTATCAAAGTCAAAGGCATCATCTGCATTCCTAGGATCTGTGCATCCATTTAGTCAGCACATTGAGAATTCTGAAGGTACTTAATGCACTTACCCAGTTACATTTTAGTTAGGCTTTTACTTCAAACGGCACTGTATTTTCCAGAAGTTAAAAGAGTGTTTACATTTCCAGTTGTATTCAAAGTCAGTTAAACTTTACCACCCTTAGAAGTTCTACAGTTTCATTAACTTTAAAATTGAAAAGAAAAAAAAACCATACACTTTTATACTAGATATCTTACATATATTTGCATATTGGTGATGTGCTTTATTTATGGTGTTTAGTGACATGTTAGTACCTGTACTTACATCAACATGTGTGTCCCACTCACTAAAAGCAATTGTCTTGTCTATAAACTGTCTGGCAACTGTTTGTTCACCCATAAAAATCTGGGTTATGGTTTCAGTTCCAAAACATCTTTCTGCCCACTCCATTTCTGCATCTCATCGTGACTCTAAAGGTTGCTTCAAAACTTCACGCAGTTTGATTCAACTAAGAGAGGATTAGACCTTCAGAGACTTGGCATACAGACACACACAAGCTACTATGTCAGTCACTCAGTGAAAATGACCATACACATGTTTTTACCCCATGGAAAACGCAGACATTTAAAGGAGCAAACCTTACAAATGAGGAGGCCTATGGTACCTCCCACACAGTTCTCAGTACAGAAAACCCATGTTGCAGCTAACCGGGCAGTGACTTGTTCATGAACCTAATCCCCAAATATAGACAGGCCTCCAGCAGGTGAGATGCCAGGCAATACTACCACAAGCTCAGGTATCGTTTCTTACACATGGTTTGAGGTACGTTCTAGGATTTGCATCTATGTGACCTTCTCCTGTACTGTAATTAACTTGACTCAAGTGTGTGGTCTATAGCCTGAGGCCTTATGGAAGCAAAGCTATGAGATTTAATGCACCAGATTGCACACCATCAACATCCCCTTCTGTTAAATAAAGCTGAGAGGAGAAGAGAGCTGCTCTGGTGCAAAGCCAAGCATATTCAGTTACCAGTTACATCCATTATACTGTAGGAGGAACCCCTAGCCACAAGCAGGTCCCTTGAAATATCCAAGGGAAGGTTCACAGCACAGAACCTCAAAAGGAAACAGAAGTAAGCCAGGAGCTGAGTTATTTTTGGAAATATACATCATCAACACAGGTTAGGAAAAAGAAGTCATTATTTCATCACAGCCTAGTAAACATGGGAAAGAAACCATTTAAGGGCCAAATGAGAAAGTCTAAATGATGAAAGATAACTTAGAGAAATACGTAGCAGATAGGTTACAATCACTGTAGGAAAAGCAGTAAGAGCTCACAAAGCACGCTGTATGAAGGACAGCAGTGATACCCTGCAGCGGAATTGCCTAAAGAAACCTTGAGTTGTCCTTGCTGGATATATCAACCAATTCGTTTGGCAACCACTGCAGCATCCTCTCCTGCTCTCCTCGCAAACAGCAGAGTCTGGAATTCTACTAAAGATTTCCCGGTTTTTCTAGTGACTTGTCACACTTCATGTGACATTTCATGAGCAACTTTAAGCATTCTCCAGGAAACAACTGCAAGAATCAGGCCATAAGGCATTCACTTTGGACTCAGCTGCTTTACTTGGGCGATGCATGCCAAGCCTGAGCACTGTAAAAGCAGTGCAAGACACACTCTATCCTCATAATGCACTTTCCTCTTTATATTATGTTTCTCTCCTTTAAGTATGGATGACTGAGAAGCTGATCCAAGGTCTACTGATAGCAGTTCTAAGTACCTACTGGCCTATGTGCACACAATCATATTTACATAAATCCAGAAATCACTCTACATTATTCAGTTCACTCCTGTGGGGAGCTAGAGGATACTCAATCCAGTAAAAATTCTTTCAAGATAAAAGTTAGCACTTCATTGCTGGATTTTGCCAGACTGATATATGCAACTGTGTTTTTTAAAAAAATAAAAATGAATTAAAATAACCAAAAAACCCACAACAGAACTTGAAAACCTACACAAGCAAAGCTGCCCTAAAAAACAGATTTACCATCTCACAGAACTACAGCCTTCCACATAGACAAACCTCAGATTTCCAACTCAACTTCACTGAATCTGTTGCCAAACTCAAGCAAGGCTCATTTCAGAGAATTCAAAACAGACAGACTTAACTGTCAGTCTCCGATGACAACTACAGTTGTGAAGTCAAAACAAAAAGAGTCCTCCTAAGCCTAGGCAAGCTTAGCACCTAAAGCCCAGCTAAGCTCCACCATGTAGACTAAATTAGAAATTCTAGGGAAAAACATGCATCAATGCACGACCGTGAGACATTTGCCTCTCTTACCTAAACATGTTACTAACACTGCATAAAAATGAACACTATAGGTCAAGTCCAAGACAGACTGAAAATCTGAAGGGAAGTATTATTCATACCATCTTGTGATGAGTGCAGTATAAATACCATGAACTGGCAGGAAGGATGAGACTAACCATTCCCATACACTGTAAGAATGCAATTTCCCAAGAGCACTGGGAAAACAGTAAAATTAAACTGATAATAAAAACAAGTAGGCTCATTCCAAATAGACTTAAGTGATTTTCAAATTTTGTCTTACTGTATTCCCACCCTAGACAGATAGAACAATACTCCAAATCCCCATCCCAGCTGAAGATCAGAAAATGGTGCAGGCTTAGGCTCCTCTTCAAGGTTTCAAACTTATAACATGACAGAACGAGTACCTTAGAATCACCCTGAAGTTCCTGTCCAACTCCCAGTCTCATACTTCACTCAAAAGTGATCTAGCCATTACAGGTCAAGAGAGTTTGAAGCATGAATGTTTTATTTGCAAAAGAACAGAGTATCTTCCACCTTAGAAGGACTTCTGTTATTAAATTTCCATTAGAGTCCCGGCCTCTACCAGTTAGCTCTCATGATTAAAAAAAGAAAAATCACAGCCTTTTTTTGGTGGTTTGTCATGGGTATCATCAACATAAAGGTCAACAGAACAAACAGAAGCATGAAAACCAATCTTAATACTCTTTTTACTCATTGATGTCTGTAAACTAAAGAATTCACCTATGTAATTGCTCATTGTAACCCGATAGCACCAATCTCCATCTTTATTAAATTTAAAATCTGGCTGAGAACATACTTCCTTCACGTACTGCTGAGGGGTGAAACTAGCACCCTGCTGCACTGTATGGAAGGAAAGAGAACGCTTGCCAGGGCTTAACACTTCTTCGCACCACTGCAGCGGCAGAAACGCAGCACCGCATAGAGCACACAAGGAATTCCCCCACTGCCGTAGCAGGAACAAAAGCTTGGGTCTAGTCTCGCTCATGGCTGCTCCACCCAACAGCTCCACTCAGAATTGGGACGTCAGACTGCACAGAGCGAGTCTAAGTCACATACAAGACCTACCAGATAAACATTATTGTTCTTACTCCTTGTCCTGTGATCACAAGGGCAACACTGTCCAAAAGTTTAAAATCCAAAAATCACGGCAAGTCCCAGGCGAGACACCCAACTTCCCTGCAGGGTGTGCAGCCTTCAAGGGTGCTGCCCATCAGAAGCTGACAGCTGATCGGGCTGTTTCTAGTGCTGTGGCAAGTCTCTCCTTAAAGAAACGGATAGCCAAGGGAAAAACGGCTGCCAGCCATCAGCACTTACAGTTTCCTTAGAGTCCCAGAGCACACAGTTGTTTCGTGTTTTAGAGGATAAATTAATACCTTCATAAAATGAGCCTAAGAAGTAAGTTCTAATGCTACAATTGTTCATGGAGTGTGTGTCATGAAGATTGGATCTGTTTAAGATGAGAGAAAAAAAAATAAAAATCAAGGTTCCAGATCTGGGACGGAGGGGTATTTCAAGGAAAATCAAATCAGGGTGGGGTTTTTTTCCTTTTAAATCAAATTTGAATGGATGTCTTGCTTTTCCAGAGGATTTCCCTCATTCCCCCCAAAAGAAAATGCCCTCATCACTCAGCAGCACACAGAAAATGCAATAGCATTTTAACAGTGCTGAAGTGATTGACTTCAGGATCTCTAGTTACCAGACTCTACATTAAAATTATCCAAATTGCTTAGTGTGAACCAGCTTTGCAGACTCATTTGCATTGCACAGCCAGCCTAGCAAGCCAGGGAGACCAAAGCCCACAACCCTATTGAGAAGAAAGCTAAAATTAACTTTGCTCTGAATGCCCACATGCCATAATCATCCATAAAACCCATCCTTTGAACATCCCTCCACCTGAGTTTTCACAGGCTTTTCCTAATTAAGTTCTGTGATAAAAATGATGAAAGGAATTACCTTTGGTGGTTAAACCAGCATTTTGGATCACTGAAATACACTGATTACCTTCACACCTGATTAAGTTATGCCAAAAAGATTTGATAAGCAGCACTACACAGCTACATAACCATCCTTTCTTCATAGGTAGAAACTAGGTAGCTCCTTGCATGGTGCTCTGGAAACACTCAGAATCACAAAGTTGGAAAAGACTTTTAAGATCATCAAGTCCAACCGTTCCCTTCCTATGCTAAACCATATCCCTAAGTACCTCATCTACCCATCTTTTAAACACATCCAGGCATAGTGACTCAACCCCCTCCCTGGGCAGCCTGTTCCACATCCCAACAACTCTTTCAGTGAAGAACGTTTTCCTAACATCCAATCTGACCCTGCCCTGGCACAGCTTGAGGCCATTTCCCCTTGTCCTGTCACTTGGCTGAAGAGACCATGGCCCACTTCTCCACACTCTCCCTTCAGGTAGTTGTAGGCAGTGATAAAGTCTCCCCTCAGCCTCCTCTTCTCCAGGTTAAACATCCCCAGCTCCCTCAGCCACTCCTGATATGATTTGCCCTCCAGCCCCTTCACCAGCCTGGTTGCCCTTCTCTAGACTCACTCAAGGACCTCAATGTCCTTATGGTGAGGAGCCCAGAACTGGACACAGTATTTGAGGTGTGGTCTCACCAATGTCGAGTACAAGGGCACAATTACTTCCCTAGACCTACTGGCCACGCTGTTTTTGAGACAAGCCACGGTGTCTGGGCACACTGCTGTCTCATATTCAGTGTGGAGTCAACCAACACTCCCAGGTCCTTCTCTGCCTGACAGCTCTCCAGACAGTCTCCCCCAAGCCTGTAGTGCTGCATGGGGTTCTGTCCCATGTGCAGCACTCTACACTTGGCCTTGTTAAACTTCATCCTATTGGTCTCAGCCCGTTGGTCCAGTCTGTTCAGATCCCTCTGAAGAGCCTCCCTACCCTCAGACAGATCAACACTTCCTCCCAACTTGGTGTCATCTGCAAACTTACTGAAGGAACATTCAATCCCTTCATCGATAATCATTGATAAAGATGATGAACAAAACTGGACCCAGGACTTGAGCCCTGGCCTCCACCTGGATTTTGTTCCATTTACCACCACCCTTTGGGCCCGGCCATCCAGCCAGTTTTTAACTCAGCTGAGGATCCACCTGTCCAGGCCAGTGGCAGCCAGTTTCTCAATCAGAATGCTGTGAGAAACCGTGTCAAAGGCTTTACTGAAGTCCAAGTAAATGACATCCACAGCTTCCCCTTCATTAAGCAGGTCACCTTGTCATAGAAGGTGATCAGGTTAGTTTCACAGGATCTACCTTTTGTAAAGCCATGTTGGCTAGGCCTGATCCCCTGGTCATCACACATGTGCTGCATGATAGCTCCCAAGCTGACCCTCTCCATGATCTTCCCTGGGACTGAGGTCAGACTGACAGGCCTGTACTTCCCCAGATCCTCCTTCCAACCCTTCTTATATAGGAGTGTAACATCTGCCAGCCTCCAGTCGAGTGGAACTTCCCCGGTCTGCCAACATTGCTCATAGATCGTGGAAAGGGGGTTGGCAAGCACATCTGACAGCTCTCTCAGTACCCTCCAGTGAATTCCATCTGGCCCCATTGATTTGTAGGTGTCTAACTGGCCAAGTAGGTCACTAATCATTTCCACCTAAATTATAGGAGCTTTGTTATTCTTCCCCTCCCTGTCAGCCAGTTCCTGAGGATGAGTACTCAGGGAATATCCAACTTTACTATTAAAGACTGAGGTAAAGAAGGAATTAAGTACCTCAGCCTTGTCCTCATCCCTTGTCACTAATGTTCCCCCTGCATCCAATAAGGGCTAGAGATTCTCCTTGACCCTCCTTTTACTGTTAGTATATCTATAGAAGGACTTCTTATCTCTTACAGAACTGTCCAGTCTAAGTTCCAATTTGGCCTTAGCCCTTCTGACTTTCTCCCTACATGATCTTACTACATTCCTATAGTCATCCCAAGACACCTGCCACTTCTTCCAAAGCTCATATTTTTCCCTCTTTTTCCTAGTATCTTCCCAGATCTCTGTGCCCAGCCAAGCTGGCTTCCTTCCTTGCCGACTCCTCTTCCAACAGACTGGGACAACCTGTTCTTGTGCTGCCAAGATTTCCTTCTTGAGGAGCAACCAAGCCTCATGGGCTCCTTTGCCCTCAAGGGCTGCCTCCCATGGAATCTTATCGAGCAGCTTTCCAAACAGTCCAAAGTCAGCCCTATGGAAGTCTAAGGTGCTTGTTCTGCTGTCTCCCTTCCTTACTTCTCCTGGTACTAAGAATTCTATCAGCTCATGATCACTATGCCCCAGGCATGCTTCTACCTTCACACCCCCCACTAGGCCTTCTCTGTTTACAAACAACAAGTCCAGCAGGGCACCTTCCCTGGTTGCTTCTCTCACCAGCTGGGTCAGGAAGTTGTCTTCCAAACACTCCAGGAAACTGCTAGACTGCTTCCTCCATGCTGTGTTGTACTTCCAGGAGACATGCGGTAAGATCAAGTCCCCAATAAAGACGAGGGCTAGTGATCACGAGACTTCTCCCAGTCATTTAAAAAACAACTCATCAGCTTCCTCATCCTGGCCAGGTGGTCTATAGCAGACTCCCATCACTGTATCTCCCTGATTTCGTGCTCTTCTGATTTTTACCCAGAGATACTCAACCCTGTCATCACCATACTCTAGCTCCAGACTGTCAAAGCATTCTCTGACATACAGGGCTACCCCACCTCCTCTCCTACCTGCCCTGTAAATATTACACACATGACATTCTGCATTTCTTCTGGCAACACATCTGCCTCGAATGACCATGTATCGCTCTTTCTTGCTATGTACAGAAGGCAACCTCCCCTGCTACCCTCCTTATGAAGTGATCACTAACCTCCATTGTCCTTCTGAAACCGTTCAGAAGGAACTCTTCCCCCTTTTCCCTCTCACACTTCCAACAGCTATTAGTAAGACATTTCTCCAGCACCTACAACCATTACAACCATCATGGCCAAGCTTAAAATGCAGAAAGAATTAAAAGTCAAGAACATTAATTATATGTCCATCTATACCTGCCTGTATAACAAGCATGCTAAGGAAATCGGTATTAGCTCCCAGTACAGAAGAAAACAAATAACATTAAATTGCAAACCAAAAAGGTAGATCCTTGCCAGGGCAACGGCAGGAGATTTAAACAGTTGAAAACAGGATGTAGCCCACGTAGCCCGGCTCCTGCTGGCGGATGGTGGCAGCAATTCCAACTATATGAGGTGTGAGCAGGTGGAAGATCTGCTCAGCATGGGGGCAGAGCTCAAGGAAGAGGTGAAGAGATGGAGAAGCATTAGGGCGTTTGAGAGGGAGATTGATTGGTGGAGTAACTCCCTGGCATGCCAGAGGGAAAGTCACCAGGGAGATTTTCCCCAAAAAATTATGGACCCCCAGCCCTATCAGGCAAAAGGGGAAGAAGTGGGAGACCAGAAAGATGGAGAGGGTTGGAAGACCTCCTCCCTGGTTCCCCAGGCCCCCCTAAGCAATAGGTTTGAGGGGCTGGGAATTGACGAGGAGGCAAATGGGAAGGTGGGGGATGCTCCCCCTAAGAGGATGCCAAGGGTGAGGAAGTGAACTCCGTGCCTCAAGACTGCCTCCACCAGGAAAGATAGAAAGGGGATTTTTGTGGGGGAGCACAGGAAGATCTGCACCAATATGTGGCAGAACTTTTTCACAGTGAGGGTGAGGGAGGCCTGGGACAGGCTGCCCAGGGGGTGTGGAGTCTTCTCTGGAGATATTCAAGAGCCATCTGGATGTCTCCCTGTGAAACCTGTCCTAGGGACCCTGCTTTGGCAGGGGGTTGGACCTGATGATCTCTGAAGGTCCCTTCCAACCCCTACGATTCTGGGATTCTGTGATCCTAAACCCTATCAAACTTGTAGACCCAACATATCAGGTACAAACTTCTATTCTTCAAGGGAATTTGTTTTGCCCCCACAAAATCATAACTTGGCTCAAGCAGCATTTTCACCATCACAACCCTAAAAGAAATCCAATATAAGCTTAGCATGATTATTTTACGGCTGAAATTAGTTATCAATAGACAGCTAAGAATCATGTTCTGGAGAGAGAGAGACGTGTATTGTACAAGACCATCTGACACAGTCAGGGAACCAGAAATATTTTTGAGCAGATCAAAAGACACTGACCTCTCAAACTTGTCAGGTTTTCCTAGTTTTATCACTCAAACTATTAACTCCCCCTGCAAACCTGTCCTACACAGCCAGATATATTTTTCATTCACTTAAACCTCCATAGATTGAAGAGACTTACTCCAAGTCCAGGCCCACACAATGAAGGAGGATTTGGCCAAGCATGTAAATGAGCCACCAGTTTCATCATTTCTAAACCTGGCCTTGCTCTAGCTTAGGTATAAAAAAGTAACTTAAAATAAATGCTTCATAAATAACCAGGACAATATCCAAGTTTTCATTTAGTGGTCTACATAGCATCTAAAAGCACACAGCATATAAAAGAGCCACAAAAGCTTACAAGCTAACAACGTTTTATTTACAGCATTAGGCACTAATGTGCTTAGGAAGTGACTAAACAGAAAGTGGCTAAACCCTGTGGTTTGGACTTAGGTGTATAATGTACTCGCCTTACTTTTTTATCCCTAGCACATCTTAAAAACAGAACATTTGGATGCTGTAACATAATGTGTAATGAAAGAAAACATCCCACACGATAAGGAAAACTGGGACATTATTTATTTTCATTTAATTTACCGAAGTGATTTACTGTATGTGCACGGTACAAACAACTGTTGGAACTTCACTTTTGTTTCAAGTTTCAGCTGTTCCAGTTCAGATACTTGTCCTTGGTTCTTAAGTCATCACATGCTCTTTATCAGAGATAATTTCATTAGCTAAGAAAGAGAATTGTAATTTGAAAGCTTGATAGCAAAAGCATCATTTCCTGTAATCCAAGGCATGACTTTACCATTAACACACAGGTAAAAATACCTAAATCACTGGGATTAGGCTGTGTCATGAAAGGACTAGAATTGCTCTTAGCTTCTCAACTGAGCCCTAGAAACTTTCTTGGCAAATAAGCAGTGATCAATTTGTCAAAATTAGTTGTTCCTGAAATGCAGTGATGCCAAGTATTTTATCTCGCCAGTGGGCACTGACATTTTGAACTTCAAATCAAACACTACAGCAGACCTAAAAAGCATACTTTCCCTGCAAAAGTACACACCAAACACCTGCCATTCAATTATGTGCCATTCACTAACAGCCAAGGCCTTTATCCAGTCCCAGCTCACCTTGTTTTCTTCTCGTGCTTACAACACACAGAATTTGTTGATAGTTCGTGTTTCCAGGAAACAGGCATCAAATGCACAACAGCGCCTGTTCCACAAGGTACTATGATCACTTGCAGGATTTCATTACCACACTAACTGGAGTCCCATGCTCAGCAAACTGGGTACCTTCTTAAGGACCAAGATGCTGAGTAACCGTGCTGTCCTTGGCTGGCCACAGGTGCCGCTCCAAAGGGAATGTCAGGAACAGGCAAAGCTGGTGACCCGTCATAAATATTACTGTATTATGATCTAGCAGCCTATAAATCCTTTCTCAGTGGCATATCCCTGTGGGAAAGGGCATGCGAGCTTCCATATGGTGGTGATATATCATGGGATTTTTTTTAAAAGGCACACTATAACTCGGACTTATTTACTGTTCTCTCTCTTTGTATCTGTAAACAAAGAATAGCTTAAGAGGTTACATTCCTTCCTACTCCTTGCTACGTTATTTAAACCAAACTGAAAGTTTAGCCACATAAATGTCTGTCATCTGTACTCAATTCCTGGTACTTTCTTCTTTTTAAGAAAATCAAATACCCAGATGTGTCTGACTAAATAAAAGGGGGTTGAATCATCTCTTTTTTTCTGCCAAAGCAGCAGAAAAAAATTACAGCTAAGATTAAGGGGAGAATCTTAAAAAACAACTACAAAAAACTTAAGCATGCTGAACACTGACCGTATCTTAAACAGGTTTCTTCTATCCACCATCACACATAACAAAGCACAAAATAAACTAAGAAACTCTTTACTCTTGGGTTAATTCATAAAAGCTTTCATTAATTAAAGAATTTGAAGGATTTGTACAAATTGTATGTAGGAAAAGATGCATATAAAAAGCTGTTTGATCATGTGCTAAGGAACAAAAAAAATAAATCAAATTATTCAATTTTTTTTCCCAGTTCTAACACAATCACAAAGGTTCAAGAGATATGGTAGATTCCATTAATAAGCCAGCCAAATAACAGGACACAGCCAACCCTCCCTTCCTGCCACTTCCTTTCTTCAAAGTAAAGCATTTGTTCTTCAATTTATTATTCCCTCTTAATTGGATTTGGTGAGGAAAAGGCAGCATTCTACTAGAACAGGAGACACAAGAATCACAGGAAAATTCAAGTTGGGAAGTACCTCAGGAGGACTGCAGTCACACGTCCCATCCAAAGCAGGGTCAGCTCAGAGGTCAAACCAGGCTAATCCAGCGGAGTCCTGAAAACCCCCAAGGACAGACTTCAGAGCCTTTCTGTTCTGCTGCCTGACTGCCCTCAGGAGCGAGAGTCCTTCCTTTCACCCACTCTGAACCTCTCATTTTAATGTGCGCCACTGTAAAAAGCCTGGCTCCAATTCCTCAATGATCAACTTGCATATACTATAAGGTTGCTCCAAAGCTGTCTCCTTTTTCCACACTGAAGAACACAGTTACCTCAGCTTCTCCTCACAAAGCAAGTGCTTTTACTACCTGACCATCTCAGTGGGCTTCAGCTACAGTCCCGCTTACAAACAGCTTTCTCCTATTACCCAACCAACAGCCTTGCTGACCGGCCGCCTGCCTGACTGGCTGCCTTGCTGACCAGCCGCCTTGCTGACCGGTAGCCCGCCTCACCAGCTGCCTTGCAGAGCAGCCGCCCTGCAGACCAGATGCCCACTTGACCAGCCACATTACAAACCAGCCACATCACGAACCGGCCATGTTACGAACCGGCCGCCTCCATGTCCCGCTGCCTGCCTGACCTGCCACCTTGCCTGACATGCCACATGAATGACCCACTGCCTGCATGACACACTGACTGACAGGACACGACATAGGCCTTACCTGATGTGTGCCTCACCATCCACATTGTCTGAATTGTCGAATAAATGACCTGCCGCCTGCATGACCTGCACCCTGCATGACCTGCTACCTGCAAGACCCACCGCCTTTCATGACAGGCCACCTGACTGACCAGTTGCCTTGTCTGACCCGCTGCCTGCCTGACCTTGCCAGTCCTGACGCATGCTTGACCCACTACCTTACCTGACCAGCCACCTGCAAAAACGGCTGCATGACTGATCAGCTGCCTTGCCTGACCGACCACCTGCCTGAACGGCCACTTTGCCTGAACACGCCACCTGCATGACATGTCGCCTCTCCTGACACACCACCTGCATGACCTGCCATATGCATGGCCCGTAGTCTTGCCTGAACAGCCGCCTGCCTGACCCGCCACCTTTACCACCTGCTGCTTTGCCTGACCCACCACATGCATGACCCACCACCTTACTTGAACCACCACCTGCATGACCTGCCGCCTTCCCTGACATGCTGCCTGCATGACCCACCACCTTGCCTGACGCACCATCTGCATGACTGGCTGTCTGTATGACCTGCCGCCTGCATGATCCACTGCCTTGCCTGAATGGTCGCCTGGCTGAACGGCCACATGCCTGACCTATGGCCTGCATGAACTGTAGCATGCATGACCAGCCACCTTGCCTGACCCACAACCTGTATGACTCCCTGCCTTGCCTTACAGGCCACCTGCAGGACCCGTCACCTGTATGACCCATCACCTTGCCTGACTAGCAATCTACCTGACCATCCGCCTTGCCTGACCAGCCACCTTGCTAGACAGCCAATTTGTAGACCAGCAGCTCACCTTTCAGACCAGCCACCCACCTTACCGGCCCCCTTGCCTGACTGGCCACCCACCTGACCAGGCACCTTGCAGACCAGGCACCTTGCAGACCAGGCGCTCGCCTGAATGATTACCTCGCTGACTGGCTGCATTGCTGATCTGCCCAAAACTCGATGCAGCATTCTAACCACTTACACTAACAAGCAGGTAACAGCTGTAGCACTCACTCTCTGCTGCCAGGGCGCTGCAGCCATTCTGCCGCCAGATCAGCAGGGGAAGTGTCTGCCTGCTGTTGCTACAAGTGACATCCTTCCTGGCTGCCCCAGCCTCCAGTTGCCCCTCCGTCTAGGAGTTGAGGCTCTCCTCCCTGAAAAGTCTCCCGGAGGATCCCATCGAGCTCTTTCTATCGCCCCTAGAACCGCACAGTTTGCTCACCCGCTCCCGCATCTCCTCAGCCTGGCAACACAACTCGTCCTGAGAACGCACCTGCCCCTTCCCCTGCTCTTGTTTCAGCCCCACCATCCCCTCCACCCCACACCTGGAGACACGCCTTCTCCCTCGGAAGTCTGGGCGGTGCATCTGAGAGCTGGGGCAGCCGCACTGCTCTCACAGCGCGTGAGCCAGGGGAACCCTGCGCAGCCACCCCAGCCCCGTCCCTGCAAGAGTATCCCGAGGCTCCTGGGGGCACGGGCGGACGCGCAGTCGGCCGGCCAAGCCGCCCCGGAGCCTCAAGACGGGACTCCCCATCCGCCGGAGCGCTTCCCCCGAGGCCACCCGGACCGGCCAATGGCCACGCTCGTGAAGCCCGCAACCACCACACGCGGCTGGCAGCACCGCCCACCTGCCTGCCACCCGCCGCGCGTCGTCTCGCGAGAGCTGCAGGCGCGGCCAACGGAGAGGTAGGACGGCGGGAGCGGCTGGGCAGCGGCTGTGCCAGCGCTGGCCAGCGAAGGCCGCGACGCTGTCCGGGGCCGCCTGTCACAGCTGGGGGTCGGCGCCGGCCCCGCAAGGGAGGGAGGAGTGCGATCGGGCCCGCAGAGTCCCCGGTACCAGTCGAGTGCAGCAGGCACCCACCAGGTACGCAGGGGTGAGGCCAGCCCGACCAGCGGGCCAGGACACGGCTCGGCGGCAAAGGCCACTCGCAGACGCCGGTGTGTCGGTGTGGGGTGCCCCACTTGAGGAGAGCCCGCGGAGAGGAGCCGCGAGCCACGCCTGGGCTCTTACACCTCTGTGTCTGCAACAGCTGCTCCTGGAGAAGGCCTCCCGCACAGACCGCTAGCCTTGCAGGTGAAGGAGAAGAACGTTTTATAACACTTGACTCCTTCTATCCTCCCGCCATTGTTTCTACAGAAGGAGCCTGACGTGCAGGCCCGAAGAAATGTGGCTCGTTGCAGCCATCCTCTTGGACTGCATCACAGGGTCTTCTGCTGCATCATACCTGGATGCAGTCAGAGACAGCGTGTGGGCTTCCTGAGTACACATGCACTGACATCTAGCCTGACATCTTAAGCTGGAGAATCAACTAGGCAGGAACTGTGCCTTAGCACAAATACCACCAACCCTTCTGCTGCAAGGGAACTGCCTGCTGACAACAGGAAGCCTAGACATACAGGTGGGGTGTTTTGCCCTTAGTGACTTTAAAGCTTCTTCTCATTTTTAAGACCACTTTTAGAACACCCTGAACATTTTATAGTAACAAAGCAGCAATATTCCTAACTTTAATTTTCAAATATCAGTCTGTTAAATGGGTTTATTCATACCCAGAACAAAAGACTCAGTTGAAGCTGAGTAACAAGTCTTTTGCCCACTGACACAAAAATGTAATTTGCAGATAACATATTTGAAGTGAAGAAATGCTTCCTCTGAACCCAGATGAGAATAATTAAAAGGAGTGATGAAATCAATGCAAGGTATTTAATGCATCATCACTGGTGTCAGGGCAGGAATTAATTTAGCTAGATGGAAACAGTACCTAACGAGAGCTTTGATGGGTTTCCGAGGAGTGCAGTCTCTGGAGAAGATAGAAGAGCAGAATTCAGTCCCATGCTCCTTGGGCACATGTTTATTTTACACCTTTCAAGTGAATTAGGAACTCAATGTGAGGAAACAACACAGGCTCTTCATCTGAGGAGCTGACCAGAGTGACACGTAAGTCACAGCTGTCATGGCTCCCTTGGTGTGAAAAGAATATCCCTGAGAGCTGTGGTTCCTTTGAATATGAAGGGAAGAGATGGGTATAACAATAGGCCTTAATTAGGTGCAGGTAGAGGATTTGCTTTCCCACCCCTGGAGGCATGAGGCAATAGACTTGAGACAGTGAATTTATTTTCTCTCAGGGTGGTTCGAGGTGAGATTGGACTTTTTAATTTAGCAGTCACGAACTATGAGATTATGCAAGGAATGTTAATTTCCAAGAGGCTGCAAAAGACATTTTTGAAGACAACATAGATTGGGAAGTCCAAGGACTGTGACTCTCAAACTCTAGCAGTTCACAGAGGGCAGGGAGGATGATGCATGTCTATTCCCTTACTCTGCAGGAGGTTACAGTCCCCACCGCAGCAGCGGCTGAACAGGTGGGACATCTCAGCTGCAGCAGTTCAGGCTGTCATATTAATGCCATTGCCATCAACTCCAGTTTACATTGCCATGTGAGACTGAATTAGAGCAGCAGAGAGCTCTGATTCACCATCCCCACGAGTTAACTGCAGTGGCTAACGGGTTGGCCCCCCCACCTCTCCTCAGCCAATACAGCTACAGGGATGGTGACTCAGAGTCCGGGGAGGGAACAGATTAGAGAAAAGAAGTAAGACTGCAAGTAAGGAAGAAGAAAGAAGTTGAGGGTAGGAAAGGAAAGAGCAGTAGTAGACAGCAGGAAGGGTTGCTTGCATGCCAAGAGGAGGCTGGGGGAAGGGACAGAAATTTGCTAGGGTATTTCTCAAAAGCCTAGAGGGTGTAGGGAGCCAAGTTGCCTCACATCGATTGCCTTTGGGCTTGATCTTAAAAAGAGCCAGTAACAACCTGTTCGAACTGGTTACAATTACAGAATTCTATAAAATACAGTCGGCAAACCAAGTGAAAATTTATCTGGGATTTGGATATTCCAGGCTCCAGGATAAGGCAGGGTTACACGCTAAACAGTTAATACTATCAACATGGAAAAGGTTATCACCTGTCTGTGTGGGCACTTAAGATGTGTTCAAGTGGTGCTCAAGAGAAAGCAACACCTCCAAAGCTTAAGGCAGCAGGCAGTGGCTTGTTAGGAAGAAAGGCAAAACCCCTTCTTGCTTGAGTTAATGAATGAAAAATTAGCAGGGGGTGGGGGCACATCTTTTGATTGGAATGATTCAAAAAGGACCAAACTCAGAAAAGGAGCTTCAGGCTCCTTTCAGTGACCGTAACCTGAAGACAAAGCCTTACTGAGAACAAGAGACCTCGGTTACAAATGCTGCCAGGCATTTGCCAACTTTCAGTTGCGTCATATGGAGCAAAGCAAACCATCACATCTGAATTGAGTTCTGCTTGGGGAATATGATGGGGTGGCTTTTTCCATTCCCCTTGTTCATCTGGATCTACAAGTTTGCATATGTGCCATCTGTTCAGGATTTGTAAATAAATACTTAGTTTTAGATTAACTTTTGTTAGGATTTGCTTTGAGGAGGGTTGGTCCCTAAGGCGTTCCTTTCCTCAGGTATGGCCATTGTGAAAAGCTGCACCTTAGTTGTGAGGTAACCACAAAACCCTACATGCTCCCATAAACACACCTGGTTCTGTGTCTGTAGGTACAACAGACTGCTCAAGAGCTGGCAAAAGGAGTTTGTAAGGAAAAAGTCTGTTTGTGACTATTGGTGGCCAGGAGAGCTCTCAGGCATGTGACAACAACTCTTTATCTCAAGGATCTCATGGGAGGTGAGGTGCCATCAGCTGTGTGTCCATCACTCAACCAAAGCTGTGGATGCCTTCTCCCTGGCAGGGGTTCAAGGCCAGGTTGGATGGGGATTTGGGCAACGTAGACTAGTGGAGAGTTGGGTCTAAGTGATTTTTAAAGGTCCTTTCCAACCCAAACCACTCTTGACTTGTACTATGCCACATGTTCAGTCAGTGACAATCAGCTGCTGTGACTCAAGAGGACATGACAGCAAGGAACATGTTGTATCCAGCTGCTGGGGAAGTAGAACCTCCTGTACTGATGGTAAGAACAGTTTTCCACTGGGAAGGTAAAGAGGGCCAGGAGGTAAGGAAGCAATGAAGTTTCCATTAAAATAACGAGCCACACAGTAGCAGAAACTAAGGAACAGGAAACTAAGCAGGATAGCACTTGTCACCTTGAGCATGCCGAGTCTGGGCTCTGCATGGTCAGTGCTACAAGGCAGCGAGTAAGCCCACTAGGCAGCTGGGATGGGGAGGAAGAGACACGGATTCTGCTAGAGAAGCCATGCTTGCCAGTAGTCTGGGCAGCAGAGGGGTTGTTCACTTATTGCTACTAAGCTCTCCACAGCCTCTTGTCACCTGCAGACATGGCTAGAGTCAGTGAAGAGCAGCACGTGTTGCCTAGCTTACGTGGTTTAGCTGGACCTAGATATCACCTCTGAAGTACAATCCCATTTTCCTAGCACTGGCAGTGTGCTCTTGGAACAGCCACATCAGCTGTACCCAGAAAGCACAGGTCTGCTTGTCCCAGGCAGGCAATTGGACTGCTTCCAGGTGACCCCTACAGTCATCCTCAGATACCACTCTCCTTCAGCTAACCTGCCAGCCCGCGCTTCTGTGCCTCAGAGTCTTTTATAAAGTTAATCCAAAAGCTGGATAAATCACCATTAAGAGTCAGCTGTAGTAAAAGCTGAATGCTCACCTACCACCTCATGCATACATCTTCACAGTAGGAATGTGGGCAGGAAGTAGCTATTCTTTCTTCTGTTACTTGCTGAATGGTATAATACAGTCTTGTTTCCTTTCCAAAAACTGTCCTTTGTTCTGGCAGTGAATTTACATAGACCAAGTAGTGACACTTAACATTTGGGGCGTTCAGGGGCATGGGTGGAAAAATACAATTCCTGCTCAGTAAGTATTTGCCTTTTTCCACTTCTTTCCTTCTTAGAATTTAGTCACTTCTATCCACCTTTCATGTGCTCAAGAAAGGAAAAAAAAAAAGAAAATTAAGGAAGGAGCCTTTTCTTATGTTCTTCACTTAAACAAAACCAGGCTTTCACATTCAAAGAGATTCATACTCTACTACCAAGATAATAGGTGGGACGCGAGTCCAAAAGTCCCACTACTGTGTGCTCAGCATTCATGGGTGGTCGAAGCCGTAGCTGAGCTACCTCACCATGGTGCAGCAAGAATTCAGAGATTTATTTTATGCAATTGGCATTCTATTTATACTTTTTGGTCCACTGTATCTCAGAGCACATTACAGAGTATTTAATCACAAGATACTGTACCTACAGCACAGTTCCACCACAGCAATTTAGCAAGGAAGAGAGGTAGTTTGATTTTGTAAAATCTAATACCCACACAATTAAAAAACAGGTAAGCATTCTGATCATTGTCTTCCTCCTACTTCGAATACCTGCCAAAATCTTCCTTCTCACTGTACCTCTTTTCCTCAGCATGTCAATTTTATCTTGACCTGAAAATTAAACCTTGCTTTCTAATACCCACATTGTTTACCCATGTCGTGATTTCTCCACTCACTTTCTCTTAACTGTCTAAATATTTCATAACTGTCCTTTCAGCTTTAAACTGCTGCAGCATCAACAATCTTCTCTTGGCTTACAGGCCATATTACTGCACCTTCTGAATGTTCAGCAGCTCTACCCTTGGCCATCAAATGCAATTACTTCTTTTTACCTTGTACACAGCTTGGTGCTTATTAGACATCTTTTATAATATCCTGTTCTTTTCCCACTCTTCTCTAATAATGCCAGTCCCTCCAGTTCTGAGTTCCTTTCTCCTAATATTTTCCTTTGTTCTGTGGCCAGGCTTCTCTAGCTAGTAGTCACACAGCCCCAGTACATAAGGTTTGCATGAAGAGAGAACAGGTCTTTAACTCTTTCTGGAAAATGCCAAGTTAAAGGATTACAAAAACATCCATGATACTTCCCTGTGCCATTTGTCTTTCTATTTCAGTCTGTAACCTAAGCTGCAGCTCTCCAGAACAGGTAAAGCTTTCCTGTCTGTGCCTTGGAGCACACAAAGTATGTTGTCAGTACTTCACTAATAATTGCTGCCTCCACAGAGTAGAGTCCAACTGGATAGCTGATCTCTGAGAACTGTGTAGTGCCAGGAATTCAGCCCAGCAGCTAACCAGAAACGTCCGGAAAAAAGCAAATAAGCATTTTGAGGAAAGCTTATATCTATTTTTCACTGCTTTTGGAACCAAAGCAAAGACAAAAACCCCTTCTATCTTGGCAAATAAAAAATATAGTAGCTTGCCTGCGCCCCTCTTACCTCCACCAGTTAGCTTGGCCTTTCTTCCAGTGCATGAGTGTGGGCTGAAGGGTGAAGGAATAATATATAGGCTACAAACCTGTAGTGGTGGTTTATTTAGCACATTTCCATTGGGCCACTTCAGCTTTTCTTTTTTCTGTAGGATTATTTTTTCATTTAATAGTACCATACATATTGGCAAATGAATGGCTGATCAGGCTTATAAAAGCCCAAAGTAGGAAAATAAGAAGCAAGATGTTTGAGCTTATCAAGGAGTAGAGTCCATTGTTGCTAATCGCTCAGTGCAAGTATACTTTTAATGTGCAGAAACAATTTAATCTGTGTGCACATAGAAATACACATAATCCTCATGCAGGGAACAGATTTGTCCTTGTAGCACAAGAAAACAGTATGCTGGGTTCTTCGTTTTGTGTCCTTAGCAATATAAAAAGTATTTATTTTCAACTTCCAAGAAGAAGAAGTTCTCTTCTAAACTTAGATTTTCTGCAAGAGAGGAGTGTTCCTGCTCATGCTCTATAATCACTAGCAGTTTTTCAGAAGGCTGCCTGCCTCCTACTCAGAAAGGACCATATTGATGGCTCGTGCAGCAGGAACCAAATGCCAAGACTTTTCAACACCCTGACACGTCAGATTCCTCCACTCTGTTTAGAAATCAGAGTGCTACCCCTGCAAAGCTCCCTTTACCTTCCCCCTGGATGCGATGAATGAGAGGGAGCAGAGAATGCCATTGCAGAGGTGGCAGGCCCAGAGAGCTACAGAGGAAAGGGGCTGTCACAGCATTGAAAGGACAAGGAGGCTCAGGCACACAAAAAGCCTTGTTCATCCATGGGTTGCTCAGTGTCTTTAAGCTCTGTGCTGTGTGGCAGAAGGGCAGGTTGCATGCTTTCAGTCAAGAGCCAGTGATGGTATCCCAGTTCTGTAACCTGTTCACAGCCATGTAACAATAAAATCACCCTATGAAACCAAATGTACACAGAAAACTGACTGCTTCAGCAGTTCGCGTGGCTCCCCCAGCGAGGAGATCATACATCTCCAGTGCTATTCTTCCTGCCTACTGTTTGGCCATGCCATGGGCAGCTCCAGCACATGCTATTGATGTCAAGAAGATTACTAACAGAAATGCTGCTTCCTTCTTGCTTTTCTGCTCAACTTGATTGTTATATAAAGTGCACATCAACAGATTTAAGGAGAATCTTCTCACTGGGTCTATTCCAATCACAATCATCATCGCCCTTTTTGTAATTACATCACCCCCAAAGAAAAAGTATTAAGTAAAAGTAGTTTTCTGGAAAGAAAATATCTCAATTCAGCAGCACCCTGATTTGGCTATTATTGCACAACAGTCAAGAGATAACTTTATGGATTTTTTAAAAAAAACCCAACAGTAACTGGAGATAAATTGAGATCATTGACCAGCTCTCATGGCTTACAGAGTAAAGGGTAGTCAGAGCATTAAATCTGTCTTTTCATCCTGTTTATCCCAAAGAGAAAACTCAACAGAAATCTAACTTCTGATCATTTCTCTGTAATAAACAAGGAACTGATGCACTAACTGTAAGCTGAGCTTCAAATGGATTGAAGCTTGGAAAGTTTGGTGGTGATCGTTCCAAACAACTGTATGTGGCTGAATTTTCCAAAAAGTAACAAACAGCCAGTGAAATGAGTTTGTGTTCACACACTTGGCTCAGCAGGCTGTGGTTTAGCCCCATAGGTAAGCTCAGATTTGACATGGGTTAAAAGAAAATAGTCCTCAGCAAGTGGTCACAGTAACTGAAATCTTACTCTTGGAGGTCTGGTTAAGAGGATCCAGATCCAATTCTGCCACAGTCACTACAGCTGGAACAGAGCTGATCTGTCAGTGCCCATCTCCATCAATCCTACCCATCTGATCTGTCTGAGATTTGCTAAAAAAAAGCCAACCCCAAAGTATGGTAGCCCTGAGACACACAGACATAACAGAGATAAAAAAATACATTCACATTTCTAACTGTCCACACATTCTCAAGAAAGTTGCACCTATGTTATATTACTCAGCATGTGGTTTCAATTGTAACAACAGTGTGCATTTGTTCAAGCACACACTGGCTGCTAACTACACTACTAGCCCTGTTTAACTATGGCATGGCCTGTGACTGCCTTTCAGGGGTCAAGTCTCTGGCATGTGCGTGCTATGTTATGGTCGGTATAATCTTATAGATTACCCAAGCAGCAGACCCAGATCCTTTGATGCCATGAAGGCATGTGTATATATAGCACACATACACTGGATTTTTTGTAAGGTAGAAGGTCTAAGAAAGAGGGTACTAGGAGGAAAAAAAAAAAAAAGGGGGAAGAAAAAAATAGCTCTATCTAGGTCTTTCTAGCACTCTTCATTCCCTTTGCATTAGATTTACTAAATTAAATTATGATTTTACCTTACTGTCCTAAACCTGCATTTATTTTACACTCCTTACAAACAACTGCTCATGAAAGTTGCCTTGCCCTGCAGAACTGTGTGCACCGACTTGCACATGGACTATTGCTGAGGCAATTTCCAGAAATACTTGCTATCTGAGAAAACATTAACATTGGTGGCTTCCAATTTTTTATCTCATGGATTTAGAATATTGCCAACATTTTTGCCTAAGAGCTGCTGGAACTTTTTATGGGGAGAAAAGGCATAGAAGTCAATGGACCTGACTGAAAACATATACCCAATGTAAAAACTTGAGCGCAGAGGCTAGCAGGAGGGGAGGACTGCATCACCAACCTGCTCGGGAAAGAATTTAACCTGTGTTTTCCAGATGTTATGCCATCTGTTGGTAGTGCTCTCTAATGAAGTTTCTTCAGACACTTTGTTATAAACATCCATTTAACTTAACATTTAATTTTTCGCAACTAGTGTTTCCAATGAAATCTTGCTGCTATGCATTAGTCTTCAAATATCTCTTGACCTCACATTTTGAAGCAGGGACCTGAAATTAAACAACGGGATGACCAACATATGTGACAGTATAATTCAAACCAGCACTATCATGACTGCTCAGAAAAGGACCAAATTAAAGCTCTGCCATCTCCCTCATCTATGCCATTTCCTGACATTTAAATACTCAAAGTTGTAATCTTTATAATGTTAACGTCTTGCTATGTTAAAAGCCATAGTTTTAACTGGAGAGGGAATGAAGGGGTGTGGAAGAAGAGGGGGTTATTTATAGAGTTAAGCAGTGGGAACCAGTAGTTCAGGATACTTTTTTTTAAGCCCTTCATTTCCAGAAACCCACCTCTGAAAGTATCCTCCTCCGATTGATGCATCATAGAAAGTTGGTGCCGTAAAAAGTTCTTAACGCAGTTAGAATTTCAGTGAGAAACCATTAGGAGTTTCAGAGAAAGAAGAAAAAGACCCCAAACCTATTTAAAGATTTTATGCCCATCTCTCTTGTAAAATATTCCATGCTGTTCTTCCTACCCTGCAGGCTTTGGGCATCAAATGGCCACCACAACAGAGCCCCACTTTACAACCGCATGCCTAGCTCTCCTGGTGCCAGTTAAGGAGCCTCACAGAGATGGTCACACACATGATGATCAAGGGGTTTTGTTTCTCTTTAGACTTAGGCCAAATGTTTGCAGTGAAAGCCCCAGAAAAGGTTTAAAGGTATATTCGCCCCCGCAGAATATTCTCTTGGTAACAAAGAAGGGGTTTTCCTTCCAGAGCCTCGAATATAGAGATGCAGGCATTTCAAGTGAATGTTGCATCTCTTCCCCATATGGTTCTATTCCTGAAAATTGGAAATATGCACTTATCCCTTCCCACAACCTCAACTATAAATCGACACTACACTCAGCCATATTCATCCCAATGTAAAGGATTCATCCCAACATTAAGGAACAAACAAAAGCACCTTATAACACATATTTCTCTCCAAACTAGATGAGCTTATTATCTAAGCACCTCCTGGTAGAACTGGTCAATAAAGCTTGGGCTGGGGTTGGTTATTCAACATGTTGAGTAACACCTCTGCATTTCATTGTCCAGGCATTTTCAGAGGTTTGTGTGGGTTTGGGTTTTGTCGTTTTACTTCCTGAGTAGTAAATTAGGAGTGATCATTCTCAACAAACAGAAAACACATGAAAATTAAATCCATCTGCTTCTAACAAAATAAGGAATAAGAGAATGGATCCAACAGGATATTTCATTTCCTAAATACCACTTATACCCAGCGCTGGTACCCTTCCAGTGAAATTCTGGTTCAGAGCTGTGGCTCAAAGCAAACCAGCTGCCTTCCTGCTAGGAAATCCCCACGCTCTGGCTGGTCAGCCAGAGGTTCCCTCTCCCTGGGTCAGGTGTCAGCTGCCCAGTCCTGGTTTGCAGCCTGTGCTTGTGCTTTGCCTGTGTCGCAGGGACCGTTCAGTTCTCATGCCAGTGAAGAGCCAGACCAACCATGAATGTATTGATTCAAGACACATTGCGTTTCTCCAAATGAGAAATTTACCATGATTTAGTTTTTGACCTGTAGCACTGCTCTAGCTACAAATGATACTGTACCAGCTCATCTAAAACCTAAATATAGAGTGCATCTTCTCATCTGCATTTTTCTCACATTTATCCACTGTCTTCTCCCTGCACAGCACAAGGTGCTTGTTCAGTGGCTGATGGTGCAGCATCCCTCATTGCACTATGGTAGTGCAAGGTCTTTCTTCCGCAAGCAGTGAACACAAGTCTCACTTTTAAGGTCTCTGAAATGGAATTTCAATTATTTTTTAAAACGTCGCTGCTAATTTAGAAATGACAGAGTAGATACACAGTCTGCCTGCTTGGTGCCTCCATTCTGCTTTAGTAAGTTAAGAATTTAATTGCCTCCAGGATTTGCAAAACAAACAGCAGTTTTGTTTGTACTGTGACCTTCACACCAACATCCAACAATAGTTATCTTTGTCTTTGGCACGTGAGCCTCTACATTAGATCAAGCATGCCTGATAATTCAATCAGGTGTCTCACCTACCTTGCCTTTCCCTGACTTTGGAACATAACTATCCCCATAACCGCTCACTGCTGTGACTCAGGCTGAGGGAGCTGGGGATGTTTAGCCTGGAGAAGAGGAGGCTGAGGGGAGACCTAATCACCACCTACAACTACCTGAAGGGAGGTTGTAGAGAGGTGGGCGATGATCTCTTCAGCCAAGTGACAGGAGATAGGACAAAGGGAAATGGCAAGAAGCTGTGCCAGAGCAGGGTCAGATTAGATATTAGGAAAAAAAATTTTATTGAAAGTTATTGGGGCCTGGAACAGGCTGCCCAGGGAAGGGGTTGAGTCACCATCCCTGGATGCGTTTTAAAAAAGGGTAGATGAGGTACTTAGGGATATGGTTTAGCTTAGGATGGGATTGGTTGGACTTGATCTTCAAAGGTCTTTTCCAACCTTGTGATTTTGTTATTTCTGAGGCTTTGTTTCATAATCTGAATTAGCCCAGAGATCTGTCAATGGACCTGTTGAGCATACAAAACACACAATGTTACATTTTTCATGAATGATCATTTGGAGAGGATTGATTTTTCCACTTGAAAAACAAGATGACAACCATTTCCTCTTATCTTCTGCAAAAATCCTAAAATTTCACAGCCTTTTAAGTTTAAAGCCTGCGAGATGAGATAGCAAGTAATTACAGATTATTTGACCATCCTTTCTCTGAAAGGAGATGACAGTCTGGGAGAGCTACAATTCATTTTCTTTGAATAAAACTCAATGCAGGTACTAACATTTAGGTCATAATCTGCTATTTCAGAGAGAATGCTTTAATGATTTAAGAATTCCTCTTGAATAAAAGCTGAAAGAGCTCCACTAAGAGTGGAATCCAGAATGAACATCCTATGGCATTTCTACTAAATATCACATTGTTGTAATATGCAGAGATTTCTCTTTCCTGTAATCAGGACGCATTCTTAATGTCATATTGCATTGTTGACAGGGATCCTGTAAGACATTATTTGATTTTTTCCCCTACATTTGTTTTTGTAGGAATGGTACTTCAGCTACTAAAACTGATTAAAGCAGTGGGGTTTTTCCTCTGTTGAAAATTATAAGGAAATTAAAGTAATCCTTTCAGAAGTGCTGTTCACACAATAGCCAGGGGGATTATTTGGGGTTTATCAACCCAGTCTTTAGAATTCTTTAAGTCACACCCCTAAAGATTTTCTTATATTTCACACATAGTCAAGAACATTTTTTTCTCCAGATACATGTTCAGAGAGGAATTTTTTTTTTCTTTCAAGGTAGAAGTAACAAACCATCAACAATGCAATACTAACGTTTGAGATTAAATTGCCCTTCTCATATACTATTTTCACCAACAGGTGCTCAGTAAATGTTTTTAACTGCTTCTAAGATTCATAGTCTAGCTCTAATTGGAATCAAACAATTGCTCTCTGGTTAGGAGGAGTGACTGTGTGACAGTGCTCAAGTGCTAATTCTGCTTGCTCACCAGGTTTCTAAAATAGTCATCAAATGCCTATTCCTGCTCAGACTTTCAGATAAGTATCTAGAAGGCTGCACTACCTTATTACCAGTAGGAACTGGACATTTTTTGAGAAGGTTTCTGACAAATAGACTTTAAGAGCTTTAAAACTTACTTGTTGCTTTATAGTTTTCTAGGCACATAGTTGGCATTTGACAGTCTCACAAGTCCTGAATTTTGCATTTAGGACATTTTAAGCACAGGCACATGAAGCTGCCTCATCTGGGTAACTAAAACAGCTTTTATGCTCACAGATACAAGTTCTGGAAACAGGCACATGTCCCTTACATGTAGGCACACAACAGTGAGTCCCACCTGATGGTGCTTTATTTCCCTACCACAGAAAACCTCCACCAGTCTTTGAGCAAACCAGCAAGGTAGATGACTTACCGTGCAAAAAGAACGTGGTAGCACCCAGGCAGTCTTTAGTGCATTACATGACACCAAGAAAGAGACAAGCAGATTGGCCTTTGAAATACATGGAAAATATAATGCTGACAAAACCATTGCTAGCAACATCTTTTTCTCCCTTACCAGAAGTTACGGGTGGTCTCTGCAAAAGGAGATTAAGAAAACCTTGGCTGCAGCTAGCTCACTGGCAAATGCAAAACCAAATATCTGGCACCAGGTGTGAAAGTAGTGAGGCACCCTGACCTCACGGTCATTAGAATTTTGCAAGATTTCCAACTCAAGTAAGATTTCCCAGCTCACACCTCCTTCATCAGCCCTCATCACACCGGCTGAAATGATCTTGGCAGTGAGTATAATTATCCATCAGTTACACTAAGCGTTACAGACGTATCTGAATCAAGCGCGGTGCGCGGGCCGGATACACGGCTTCGAGAACTCCCACTGTGTCTGCTGAAAACTACTGGGGGGGGGTGCTGGGAGCTGCGCCTGCAGCCAGTAAAGGCCACACAACAAAAACCTTCTTCCTGTTTATCCTGAACTGGGATGCCCACCACAGCCACATGACTTACCAGCAACTCAAACCATCTAGATAACTCAGTGAGGCAGACCCATGCAAACGCTTCATTTGGTCCTTGTTTTCTTGAGAACTAATCTAAACCACAGATCTGTGAGAAGCCCATCATTCATCCCCACCCAGAAGATGTAAATTAGATCTCCAGCTCCCGTGCCAGTAACAATTTATTTACTTGTCCAGCCAGGCTTCTTCACTTCTTGTATCAAATGTCACTTCAGCCCACCATCTAGGTCCCTGTCCTTCACACGGATACCACGCTGTTGGGAAGTGTTTCCTTTGCCATATGCCATCGCAATCCCAGGATGAAGTATCACATGACAGCTTTCATCTGGGTATAATTTATTCATTATATCACTATTTTATATTAACAAAAACACACCAGTGTGAAAGTATGAACGGAAAACACGTTTGGGCTATTTAATAATCTGGAAATTATTAAAGTTAAAAGCTCTTGAGTCAGACAGAGCAGCATCATATTGTTAGAATAATATGTTAATGTTTCAGTCATGCAAACTCTGTGGGTCTTTTGAAACACCTGTGGAAATAAGTTTTGCACTACGACAATGCTAACAAATACACTGGACCTAGTCTGTTTAATTGCTCAAATTATCCATGTGACTGAGTTTTATGAGCTAATAAAACACATCCTGGTATAATAAATACTTTGTACAAAATACTACATTGAGGCTATTTTCAACAACTTCTGCCTATTTTCTTTTTCTCTGTTTTTCTGTTCCTAAGGTTGCATTCAGTAGAGCTGCTACTCAGAAACACCCTCATGTCGCTTCTGGTGGGATAGAAACTGTTAAGAGCACATCATCTACCATACAATGGAGAGTCTATCTTTAAAAAGATGCTGCAGAACAGATTTAACTCTGTCCAAGGAAACCATGTCAATGACACCAGCTCCCCCTTTCAGCACAGAGGAAGAGGCACCACCATTTCTGACAATCTCCCTTTCCCTTTGCTAGGCCAGATCCATGTTCCCAAACGTCATCACACCTCAACTTCACCTACTGGCTCTTCACTTTTACTGCTTTCTCCAGGTGTTCTGTCATTGATAACAGAGCCTGGCAAACCATTTTCCTTACCTAGCATTAACATCCCTGCTTTTATACTCATAATTGTGTCATAAAAGTGAAAGACAGTAAAGTTTTACGATGTCTAAAGATGGGCCTGAGTGGCAAAACCTGCACACTAAGTGAAAATTTTTCCAGCTTGGGAGGTGTAGGGTTTCAAGCTCAACACAACTTTTTCCCTGTTCTAAATGATTACATGTTCTGCTACTTCAGTCTGAGGAAAACAATAGAAGTATACCAAGGCATTTTCACATTTAATTTGTGATCACAGAAAAAGTGTGTCCATTAGAGGTGAGAAAGGTAAGATATAATAGTTCAAATATTTGGTTCAGGATCAGAGAAAATGCTGGAAAACAAACAGGTCATTTTATTAACAGAGTTCATTTTCATTTTAACTACAGCAATTTTGAAAGCTGATGGGTCTACATCAGTAAGGGATAACCACTTACCAAATAGAAGTGTATGAATTAAGATCATGCAGTGTTCCTGAAACCGGCTGAGTAGATCTAACTGATGAAAAGAGATAATTTTAAAAAATGCAAACACTGATCTAATTTAATCATGGGATTTATGATCCTCAAATATAAAAAAAATAATTTCCTTCATACTCTTGAACTCAAATTTATAGCTCAGCAAATCTTTGTCTGCAGAGCTTATATGCAACATAAAAGTCTGACAATAAATATTTGTGTTCAGTTATATCAAGATGTACTCACACCTTGTTTACCCTTCTGACTCCCTATTTCAACAGCTCTACATTACCAAAATCATTCAGAAAATGCCTGCTTGCCACTGTGATGCTCTAAAGCAGATTCACCTATCCTACAAAGTTTTGCTCCAAAGCAAGAATGCAGCATCCCAAAAGAAGCTCTCTTAGGAATCTTCTTGTGGTGGTCAAGGACTTTGAGAGCTCCAGCTCCCAAACATCATCCCATTCAAAACAAAACAGAACCACCCCACACCTACAGTTGACAGCCAAAATATTTTTTTCAAACTGCCAGCGCAGCTGATTACACATTATTTTCACATTTGCTCTCACCTGGCTATGAGGTGGAGCAGCTGACTCTTCCTGCTCCATGTAGTTATCAGCAGAGAAATGCAGCAGGCAGGAGATGACCCCATTTTGAAGCACTGCAGCTAGATCTACTGGAAATCTCCTGTCTGAACACTGAAAAATTAAATAAAAATTGGCAGGTTTAATACTAACAGCAATGCAAAAATATAATGATCACTCAACAAGCAGGCCAGTATACCTTCCCTGGTTTTGCACTAGAAAATGTAGCATGAGATACCAAGAAAAAGCAAGAGAGCCAAGAAAAAACACAGTGAATCAACACTTGGTTATGTAAGATGGTCACTAATATATGACAAGGTGGCAAGCCTGAATTACAGGACAAATATCTCCTGCTGAATAGCATGGTTCAACTGCTAATACATTTATATACCTATAACTTACTGGTTCTACAGGGAAATATAGGGTATTTTTCTAAACTGCTAGGTTTGCAACTAACACTTAAGGCAGCAATTACAAGAGGATGTTCTTGTTTGATCCAACAGCATGGAATTGTACAGGAGTTGCCCTGTAAATCTGCTTCCTAAATTCTCTTCCGAGAATTTAGTCTTCAAAGAAGCAACAGAAAATACCTTCTATGGCAGAAATTTAAACATTCTTTCACAGCTGTTATCTGTATAACAAAAATTCTAATGAGCCAGAGTTCATTACTGAAAATCAATTGCTGAGCCTCTCCCCAGAGCTGGATGGGATGCTTAAGCAGCATAAGGGGCATTTCACAGCTGCTTTCCACTCTTGAGATGAGACCAAAGCAATAACCTCTAGCATCCGGTATCTTTGCATTCACCTACAAATACCAAAACTATTCTGGAACTGAGTGCAGAGCACATGTAAAAGGGACCCTGCAGTATCTACAAAAATGAATTCATGGAAGTTTTTCCCTTATTTACAGGCTGAAGATAGTGATGCCATAAGTCTCAACATGAGTCTGTATTGAAAAACCTGAGAGCAAGGAACTGAAGCTTGAAAATTATCTTCCTAAAAACTTGAAATGATGACTTCCTAAACAAAAAACTCAGAGAACCTTGGAACTGATCTAATGCCAACAAGCAGGTAACCAAAATTTTTGAAGCCAAACAACATACTTTTAGTATGCTTTTCAAGTAAGTCCCTGTGTAAATCATACTTGTGGTGACAACATTAGATCTCTTGAGCTCTTACTCATTTTCCATTCCCACGGTATCTGTGAATACCAAATCACTTTAATGTTTGTTAAATTATTATTGTTGATGACTGTAACAAGAGGTTTGTTCATAGATATAAGAGGTATATATGTGTCAATACAGATAGATAGGAAGATACTACCTTTTGAGTGTTTTGGGGTTTTTGCCTTGATGAGGAAACCAGGCTGTCTATACAGCATATTCACGAATAACGTTTATTGGATAATGCTATAAAAGGGAAGTGATCCCACTTTGGGAAAAAAAAAACCCTCACCCCACTGTGCTAATTGTCAATTACATCTTTCTGAGTATCTTAAAGCCATAAGAAAATTCAACCGCTTCTGCAACAGATTCAAATGTAAACATGTTACCCAGTTTAGCAGGAATTCCTTGCATCGCACTCCAGTGTGGGGTTCCTTTTCCTTCCTTTTACACATGTTAAAACCATCATGTAAAAGGATTCCTGTGCTGTGTCTTCACATCTTTCAGACACGATTCACTCTATTCATTTTCACTAGGCACAGTGCTGCTTAACTTTACTGAACATACCCTTGATATATTTAACGTGGATTCAGACCAATATGCAGAGACTGAATGACTCTCTGCTAATAATGCCAACAGACTGAAACAAAATACACGTGTAGGGAAGAAAGCATGGTTGAGAGGGAAGTGCTTGGCAAAAAAGAAAGCAGCTTTTGGTGATTTGGTAGTATGTGAAAGAAACTGGGCAGCCTCCCACTGAATTACATCTTTCCATCTGCCCTGTCCCCACTCATCAGCGTTCTGGGCCCACACGCTCCTCCCTGGGGTGCATCATGTGGAGAGCAGAAGGGAAAATGCAGCAGCTTGGTCAGTACAATTCAGGGCTAGGGGAGGAGGAAATTGGCTCACACAACTGCGCCTTCATCTATGGAGAAGATGCTCAGATGTATGGAAGGGAGCTGCCTCACCCATGGACAAAGCCTCTCTCCCCAAATCAGGCAGGATTTCAGCAGAAGGTGCAGCAAGCTACCGCTAAGTACACTGTGAAGGTCTCTTTTGGTGAGAGTTAATCCTCCCATGGCTAGCATTCAGTCAGCGCCAGTCTCACCAAAGGATTGCCTTCCTATCACTTTCTCATTTTTAAGAGCCTTGTAGGCAACATGGTTTGAGTTTTGCATCACTTGGGTGTTGCCATCAGTCATTTTCCTCCTCTGAAGCTGTTTTAAAGCTGTCAGCAGGCCTGTGCAGTAACTGGAGCATACAGAGATGAAGTGGGTGCACAAGGAGTAGCTGAGCTTTAATTTGAAACGCAGATGCATCTGTGCTGGGGGCTATTTTCATTTATCTAATCTACACCGCTTCCACATGATACAGACACAGCAAATCTGTGCCTCATGTAATTCATCACACTGCGAGATTACATGTGAGACTCCCACAGCAATTGAAGGAGATGCAATGATAAGGTTGGTGGAGGTACAGATGAGTTATTCAGTGCATGAAAAGCACAACAAACTGTCTCTGCCAGCTGCCAGCTCCTATTTTTATGGCCCTTTTAAACACAGCAGCTTCCAATTCCATGAAAATCATCCCATTGATTGTTGATACCACCTCTTCCCAGTAGGACCACTGCTGCATCAGGAGGATAATATTGTTTCTTTTCAAGCAAAAACAACTTTGAGGGGGGAAAAAGGGATAAACCCCAGACTAATTGGGAGCTCGACAATGCCAGAATTGCCTCAGATCTCTAGATGACAAACATCACTCCCTACACACACAGGTCCTGTGGTCTGTAACCAGGTTTTCATGATGCAATGTGAGGAACAGGGAATTAACAGGAGGTCCTCAGCTGGAGAGCTGCTTGCCCCTAAGGCTCCAACTGACATTTTTGACTGAAGATCAAATTCAAGTGTAACACAATCCTTTCTATAAGGATCCTTTCCTTCAGAAGCAGTGTTCTCATTAAAAATCTCACATCCAGAGAAAATTTGGGAGAAAAAGAAAGAAGCTTCTCTACTGGGAGTAAAATCTTGTCTTTAGCTTGTTTGGATCTTTTTCCTAATAGTGAGGCTACAGGCACTGTGAAAGACTGTAAAACAAAGAGAAGATGTATTTGAATAGTTATTTCCCAGGTCACATCCTAAGAAATCAAGGAGAGACTGGTTTTTACCAGAAAGATCAAAGAATTTCCCCTCATTTCTTGGGATGTACAAATAAACTTAAACTGGAAACAGAAAAGGAGGAGCTTTGCTTCTGCCAGGTATTAACTCAGAGACGTCATGGATGGAAGTGTCTTAGAATGCTCACCAATTTACTTTTGCAGCTCTCCCAAGTGTCTTCACACCTTTATTTGTGGTCCAGACAGTTATGTAACACTGAAATTCATCAGAGACCAGTCTGAAATATTGTCACAAGGCAGCCAAACCATCTCAAGATGCCTCGCTAGAATTCAAATGTACACACTGCACAGGAACTTCTTCGAGCAGGCTTTACAGAAGGGACTGGATAAAGCTGCCAAAGAAAATGGAATTTAACAGCTAAAAGTACAGGAAAATAACTCCCAGAATTGCACACTTTATCTCTACTGGGGAAACATTTTCTTTTCCTTTCCTTCCTAATTCAATTTACATTTCCATTGTACTTTGCAAAGTCATTTTGCACCAAATCATTATTTCTATCAAGTTTTAGACAGGCTTATTTTTACTTCATTAAATCATATAGCAAGAACACTAACTTGAATCAAGGGCCTTCAGCAATTTCATCTTTTAATGCAAGCAGCCAATGTCTTTTGTGGAACCTTTTCCTGGTGAGGGTGACAGAGCCCTGGGACAGGCTGCCCAGGGGGGTGTGGAGTCTCCTTCTCTGGAGATATTCAAGACCTGTCTGAACGCTTCCCTGTGTGACTTGTCCTAGGGAACCTGCTTTGGCAGGGGGTTGGACTCAATGATCTCTGGAAGTCCCTTCCAACCCCTACAATACTGTGATTCTGTTTCACCTATTATAAAACAGTCCAGAATCTCTTGGTTTGTGGTTTTCTGTTACAGCTGTGGTCACCAATACACTTACACCATATAGACTATACCAGTACTAAGGGACTTGCAGAACACTTTGCCCACAGGGACCTCCTTGCAGTGTTCTTCAAACAAGCCTCCTATGAGCACCCCCAGGTAGAACACAATTGCCTGGGTAATGAGGGACAATGGGAACAGGAAGGGGCCACTGAAAACAAGGGCGTTGTGGTGGGTTTGGCCCTGGGTAGAGGCCAAATGCCCACCAAGCCACTCACTCACTCCCCCCTTCAGCCGAAAAGGGGAGAAAATACATTTTTTGAGGCTTAGGCCCTGAGATAAGGACAGAGGGATCACTCTCCAGTTAGTGCAATGGGCAAAACAGACTTGGCACAGAATAAAGGAAAGAAAAGTGATTTATTACTACTACAACTAATACACCCAGTGAACTGGAACGAGATAAGAGTAAGAAGTGGCCAGGCCTTAAAGCGCCTTCCCCCTCCCCTTCTTAGCAAAGTGAAACTTCATCATGATTTTACTCCCTTCTTCCCCCCCAACATGGCACAGGGAGGGGCAGGGAATGGGCAGTGGGGTTCCAGCAGTACAAGCTGCTTTCCTTCCCCAGATCTTAACACTTCTACTTCCCCCCACCCCTCACCTCTTAGCACCCTTGACTTTAATCATCAGTTCGCTCCCTTCTTCCCTCCCATCGCAGCACCAGGAGGGGCAGGGAATAGGGAATTTGGGTTTTCAGTCCACTCCTCCCAAATTGTCTTCTGTCTCAGCTTTGGGGGCCTTCCACAGACACACACACCCATGTGAGAGTCGTATCCACGAACTTCTGCAGCATGAGTCCTTTCCATCAGGGAGTCATCTCCTCACCACAGGCCTCTCAGCAGGACTCCCTTCCACAGGGTTCTGACATTCGGGCCCAGACTCCCCCAGCCTGGCTCCCCGCAAAGTCACAAGTCCCTGGCAAACCTGCTGAGGTGTGGATCAATCTCTTCACAGGGTGTAGATGTCTCTGCTCCCCGTCCTCATCCATGGGCTGCAAGGGGACAACCCGCTCCACCGCAGTCTTCACCACAAGCTGCAGGGGAAACTCTTTCCACATTCTTTTCCCCCTTTTCTTCTTTGAGCCTGGCCTTGCTGTCCATGAAGCTTGTTACATCTTCCCACTCTGCGTTCCGGTGGCAAAGTGCGCCAGCCTGCAGGTTTTTTCTCCTATAAGTGATTCACAGAGGCACTGTGAATCCATCTCTGATTGGTCAGAAGCCACATAGTCCTTGAGTTGGCCAATGTTTACAGTAACTGCTGCCTGCAAGAGCCATCTAAGCAGCACAGCTACACAAAACTGCAACAGGGGTCTTTAAGACTGAGAAGAAAGCATGCAGAAAATGTTCCTGTAGTTCCCATAGTCTAACTTTCTGTACAAGGGAGACAAGTTTTTATAGCTGCAGTTACTGTTCATGCCACTACTCAACAGTGACATTAAGGAAATGCTGAATGTTAGTCCATCTTCTCTTGTCTTTTCACTAAGCCTACACACGGACTACTATCATGGCCCACCACAAAGAACAGACCAGAAATTTACAGACCAAATTCCTTTATCCTGTCCTGCCAAATTATTTTCTCTCTATTGTGGAAAGAGTCCACTTGCTACTTGAACAAAACAAGTCTGTTCTTCCTCTTTACATCCTCTGCATTTTCACCAATATCTAATCCCTCCAGGATTCACCTATAATTTTTTTTTCCTCACCATCCTCACAAGGAAGGCCACTCTCCACTAACTTCTTGCCCACGATATGGTCTTAACATTATTTTCCATCAGTAAATGACAAGATTCACAGTGAAATCTACTCAAGTTCAGTTGGGGACTGCTTCTCAGTGTTCATTATGGACTGAAGTCAGAGACCAGCTCCCGAGCCTAGCTGAAAAAAGAACAAATTATTATAATGACAAAATATTCACCATATGTTGTATCATAATTATTCCTGTCACCATGCCCAGGTGACTAATATTTCTGAACAAGACTGTGGAAAATATCTAAAAATTTAATACAGTTAATTGACATCTTCTGTTAGTAGCGAGGTCTCTTACATGGAGTGGTAAATGCTCTTCCACCTGTAGAACATGAGGTAGTTAAGTTACCCTGCTCTTGCTAGTAACACTTGCAAGCAAGGTGACAATTGAGTCCCACCTTACTTCCATCGGGCTGTACTAACTGGCTAGAGGACTTGAAAAATCTCTCAGTACTGCAGACAACCATCTATACTTGTCACTGGCACTTTGAACCACTGTCCTTGAAGAGCTTCCAGTGCCCATGACAGAGGAGTCAAGAACTGGCTTTCTGATGAACAGTCCTGGCTCGAAACCTCTGATCAGCAGAGGCATAATCAGAACTTACAGTGAAAACCACTGCACCAACCAGCCAGCCAAAAATCTCCATTAGCATTAAAAAAGCCCCCCAAATGGCTACCCTTGGCTCCTGAAAATTAACCACAGCTGCTGCAAAGAACTAGTCCAATTCCACAGGAAACCCACAGAACTGGCAACTTTAGAGCAGCAAGAAGCTTCCCCAAGCAACTTTTAATCACAATCCGAGTGGTGCAGAGCCAGAGTGGATGCATCATCCATTCTCTAAGCAAACCTCATTGTAGCTCTCTCTGCTGGCCTCCTCCGCTGTCTCTCACTCACAGGTCTCTCCAGTGTGCAATGGTCAAAAAAGGAGTCAAAACTTTCCAATGTGATTTTCAAGAAACACACATTTTCACATATTTCAGGTAGATGGCCCGTGCACAAACGTACAGCAGTTTAGACACAAATGCTCACTGTTTTCCCAGAAACTCAGGCCCAAATCCTGAAGTAATCAGAACCTTATGCAACTGTTGACTCCAGTAAGAACAAACAGGTGTTATGGCAATTATCACAATTATCTCAGTGAAATAGCCCCAATTTGGGGTTGTGCTATGACAACTTTGTACAGCTGACATAAAAGGTCTTACAAGCAACATAATCAGGCACAAGAGGCTCATCAGTCTTACAGGGTGGAGTAGTATACAATCAAAAGAAAGTAAAAATGGCCAAGGTTTCCTTCAATCCAGAAATTCCCAATGACTCTTACCTCTAAGGAGTATTTAACAACTTCCACAAGTTAGAGCAGGCAAAAGACTGCTCTAATATAGGCCAAGTAAAGACTTCAGTGGGCAGCTGTGATAAAAATTCCTAAGAAAAATTCTGTTATCTTCTTCTAGGAGGATCTGCTTATTCTTTGCAAAAATAAGAGAAGTTACTACTTCGTGCTTACAAAGCAAGTGAAACTACCCACACTCTACAAAATTTGTGTGCCTGCCTCAGTGCTGCTCACCAACTCCCACACTCCACTCCGTTTTCTAAGGGAAAAAAATTACCTGCAGCTGCTGTCACGCTCTTCTTGGCCTGCAGATTGCTGAAAAGTAGCTACAATTCCTATTTTTATATATGCATGTGAAGTCTTTTATCCCTTTAGTAGTTGAAAAAAACCCCCTGAATCCATGCTTCCTTCTCCTGGCCTCAAAAACAGCATCAAGGAGTTGAGGGCTTTTTAAGATGCAAACGGCATTGCCTCTTGATCAGTTATATACGGTGTGTTCTCTGGGCTCTAAAAATCTGTCTGGGAATCACAACTGATCATATTTAAATTTAACCAACTGTTTGGATTAAAGTTGATGGAACACAGCAAATAAACATGTGGCATAGTAAGATGTAGTAAATTTAATTTAGATTACTTGCACAAGTGTAAGGGTGATAGCTAGACCCTTTATAGCTTTATAACACCAGTCTCCAAAGGGCAGAGGCAGCAGGAATTCAGCTTGATAGCCTATTTCCTGAGCACATACAAAGATAAGTCTTTAATATTGTTTTGCCTATTTATCAGTTTGCTGAAGACATTTTTTTTGAGCATTTACTTACCCATAATTCAGAAAGAAAAGCTCCCTACTTACAGCTGAAACCGCATCAAACTTCTTGAAAGTATTTGGGGAAGTTTTCACACCAGCAGCACTGCAGTCTGACATCAACTAGTTCTATTGCCTCTGAAGACCACAGGAGCTTCACAAATGGAGAGGTATCATGGTAGTACCTGCCTTGGCATTAAACAGCCATGTAGCTAGCCATACCACACTGACAGGTATGTGGATATTTGACAAACAATTTAGCACCGGTAGCTGCTCCAGATGCTTTTAGTCCAACTGGCAGCACAGAGGTATATATGCATATGACATCATCAGTCTGGGGCAATATTTAAAACACAATCGTTACTTGTTCTTAAAACCAGATGCTATAACATACAGCTGTATTTGCAGCCTTTGGATGCTGGCACATACGCTAGATGGACTTCCTGCACACAGACAAGTGCTGGAAATGTTGCCTCATTAGGAGAAACTTCCCACAGCTCTGGGACTGTTTGGAATTCCAGTGCTTGGGGGATTACCTCATTTTTAGGCATCACCTAATTTGAAACACAATCATGCCAAACATCTTTCTATTATCATTTTAAGAAAGTTTGCCAGCTCTTTCTGGGATCAATAGACAATAAAGGAGCTAGTTCCATCATATCTCCCAAAGCCAAAAATGCTAATCCATGAGCAGAACCCTCCTGATGGTCTGTTAGACGGTGCTTGAGGTACCTGTGCAAATAAGATTTCATGGACAGACAGACACTAGAACAGATTGATGACTAGAAGGCTTGCAAATAAGATTTCATGGACAGACAGACACTAGAACAGATTGATGACTAGAAGGCTTGCAATATCAAGTTTCTTTGCATTTAAAAGTAAAAGCTATTCACTTTTATCAAAAGCATCTATGTTTTCCAATTTCTGTAATTCTTTAAATATTTCAACTCAACACCAAAAAACCTAAAAATAAAGACAAAAGTTATATTGGGAATAATTACATTAAGCAGCTGGAAGAATTAAAATAGTGTCCAATGTAAGCCACTGAGTAAGGGGGGAGGGAAGTAAATGTATTTTATCAATGTGAATGTTGGGGTAAGTGTATTTTAAGAATATGGATCTTCCCTTGAATCTATTAAAGATCAAAAAAGAAATTCATCCTTCAAGCTAAAGGAGTTACACCTGGGATGTGCCACCTGGGGTGGTGCTGCATTTTTACTAAAATCTCTTTACTTTCACATTGTTATGCAGTCATCCATAGAACTTTTTCCCAGGTGGCTTAAAATAAATTGGGCTCCAGTACAGAATATCAGATGTAATATTGAAGTCCATTCTCTTGTGATTTCATTCATGAAATTGCATGCAAGGAGTTTATGGTAAAAAGGAGGTTCAAGGGAAAGAGTGAAGGCAAATTATAATACTCATTTATTACCTTGTGCTTTCTCCTACCACTGCATAAACTGAATATAACTGGAACCTAAATTACAAGTCGGGACAGCGCTTAGGGCGGCCTGGTCTTGTGGAGGGTGTCCCTGTCCATGGCTAGATGATCTTTAAGGTCCCTTCCAGCCCAAACCAGTCTGTGATTCACCAGAATTTTGTCTTATACATTAAATATTTCTGCATCACTACTGACTGGTCCCAACAAAAATATCAGACTCAGCAAACTTGCTGTTTTTAACAGCTCAGCATCCAATCCATCACTCACAGCTTCTCAAACACCAATCCACAGATTAAGAATGGTTTCATGGATACTTTTATCAAAGACACAGACATCCACTAAAATGTTGGTTCCATCAAGACAGACAGACATTTTATGTGAATTATTCAGCAACAATAAAAAGCTGACTTCTGAAGGAAGTTTAGAAACTGATCCAAATGCAGTCAAACAAAACAAGAGTCTTTCATTTTCTTTCAGTAGGCTTTGGATCAGCTCCTGATTTATTTATCAGAATCTATTTATGAAGACCCTCAGGGTGCCAACTGACTCATCAGATTAAATATGGATCAACAAAAATTATCCTTGTGATTCTCATGTCCTCCTTATTGAGGAAACTGATTATCTTGAGCAAAGTAATTAGTTGGTGAGTATAACTATTGATTTCTAAAGAATAACGTCTGTTTTTGAACATTTTTTCTGCAACTCCTGGCAAGCCCCATGGAGATATTTTATATGAGATATTATTCAAAACTGTAAGTCTGCTAAATTAAACATGGGGCTCTGGGGTCTTTGAAAATTAAGTGTGGCGAAATCAGAGACTTTTACCTACACAACTTAGTGAAAATAAGCAGCTACAAAGCACACTGCACTTCTTTGTTTTGAGTTCTTCAGCCCATTACTAATTTTAAAGCCAGCATTTGGGTTTATAGCCTCTTTCCACAGATTTCCCATTTCTCATCTTATTTTCAATGGTTAGAACTGGAACCAGTTTTCTGTCCCTTTTTTAAATGAGGACTAAAAATAGATTTCCTCCTAGCATGTTATTAATACTCCTGCTTTGGTCAATGATAGCCTTTGTTTTTCTGTGTCATTCTGAAGCTAGGTTCTGCTCGTTATGTTTTGACATTTGCTTTGTTCTTTCACCTCAAAGAGACTCCAGACACTTGAAAACTATTTGAGATAAGGATATGTAGGTGAATCGTTTCTTCACCTTACTCTTTTTTTGGTTTTTAATGCACACCAAGACCTCAGCAGTTCGATGTGTTCAGAATGCAGTTCAGTGAAACGTTCCACTCTTCCTACTTCTGGAAAGAGTTCAGCCACTGATTTCATAGTCAGTTACAGAAAAACATTTCCTAGAAAGTCTCCTGACTGCCCCATTCCCAACTAGTCAATATTTTATTCCTATTCTGCTGTCAAGTTCTTTGGCTAAACTATTACATTTACAAATAGAGATACTTGAAAAATAGTTGTTAAAGATGTCAGCTAAGGGCATCTCCATTGTGGCCTCTCTGGTTTTCAGAGACATGGCATCCTCTGGATGTTTAAAATAATTGCAATACCTTGTTTCTTTTGTGGGATGTTTGGGGTTCTTTTGTGGCAAAAGTTAAAAAAACCCTCTCTAGAATATTAGTTCAAGGTTCACAGAGAATTTAAATCCTACTTAAGACCTCAGGCCAGGGTAAATTTTCATGCTTGAAGAGCCACACAGAGGGAACCATTTTCTTTCTTTCTTTCTGCCACTTTGGAAAAAAAAAAATCAGTCTATTGTGTATCTGGACATTCTCCTCAGTTGTGCTCTTCAGGTCACAGGTGGCCCCAGATTACCTCTCTCTGACAAGACATGGACTTAACTATAAAATGATGCAGAAAAAAAAAAGCCCAACAAAAACCAACCAAACAAAAAAAAAAGCACTCTGGAAATTCAGTGCCTGAAGGAAAGAGTATTTGTTGGCACTTGGAATACAGTTATACAAGAGATGGGCTGCAAGTTTACCCTGACAGCACTGTTCTTCAGTATCATCTTTATCATACCAGTGTTTTCTATCACAATTATGACATGTATCTGTGAGTACCAATAGACCTGTTCCAGGAAACAGTGTTTCTCTAGCCCCTGTCCCACCAGATGCATTTCATTTTTGCTATATCCATGTCTTAAAGACAAAAGTATTTGTCCCAGAATTGCTCTTTTGAGAAACAGGAACAAGCCAAATTTTTCCCTGCTCAGATTTTGTGCCTGAGAGAATGAAATTACAAGTTCTGTTACATGGATATTCAACCCCCTGTATTGTACCGTATTCTGAATGGGTTTTGCCCCTGAATGAATACAAACCAAAACCTTTACACCTTCCCTAGGAAGAAGAAGGATCAAGAGCAAGATCTTGAGCTCATCTCAAGAAAGCTAATTAGACTGCTGTGGTGGAATTTCGCAGTACACGGTATGTTCCCACATCCTCCAGTAATCTCCTGGCATCTTCGTGTTGCTCTCAGAATCTTGTCACTGGCAATGAACTCATCAGTTAAATGAGAGAACTCAGGCTGCTGCCACATCCTTTTACCCTTTTCTGGAAGATGAAGCCTGACACCACGAACCTTAGAACACAGGCAAGTGATGGTCTTCATTTTCTTCTTCATTTAATTTTCATCTTCATTAGTGTAGAACAATAATCTAAATTGAAAAAGGATGTTCCCAATTAATAGAATAAATGGTGCTCATTAAAAGCTACTATTACCACTACTGCTACTATATCAGGTGAAAATCAATGTATTTGTGTTCTAGTGACAAGAGGAACATCTAAGAGCATAGCATAACCTTAGCCTAAAGTAAACAGCCACAATTCCATTAGGTGGGTAACATATACTACCAGCAGAAAGGGAAAGGCTACACTATTACGGACTAGAAGGTCAATTGATTAAAAAGCAAGCATTTAGGCTAATGAAAGAGTTTTTCCATTATTAGACTGTCTTATAAATATTTAGTGAGCAACAATAACAGCAGTACTAAAAGAGCTGTGTGTAATACAACATATGCTGGGTACTGTGCAGTTGCCCCTGCTTATATTAAGAGTGTGTTTGTTATTTATGAACAGGGAAGCTGTAAGTTCAGAGACCTATTTTGGAGGAAGTTAGCTCAGGCACACTCAGTACAGGCCACATTGTTTTTTGTGGAGTCTCATAACTCAGAATTACAGTACAGTGACTGGTGTCACACCCAGCCACGTTTCAGCACTGTCTGTTGCACTCCGTGGCCTCTGCATGTCAAAGGTGAGCAATGTGGTACCAAATTTACATGGGCTTTTAACCACCTTCCAGGCTCAAATTTCAAAACACATGGGACTAATTTCAAAGCCAAAGTCAACCTTTAAATCAAGTGACAAGAAAGAATGAAACATTTTAAACCACACCTTTAACATCACAATGGGAGAAGCTACCAGACAACCCAGGTACAGCTCCTGGAGTACAGTTTAGGTACACGGTGGCAAATAAAAACTGAAGCAACTTTAACGAAAATTAAATACGTTCCCTTGGGCTCAGTGTGTGCTTTATTTAATTTCAGTGACTTTCTTCATGTACTCCTACATACACACACATGCTCACCTCACTGTGTTATCAAAAACAGTACCTCACAAATACCTGACTCCAGTAATACCTACCTAAAAGCATCCCAGTCTGCACTAAGCTGGCAGCTTCAAAGACTTGTGGGCTACATGTACTCAAAACACTCAGAGGCATAATACAGCTGGTATCAAAAAGCAAGCCTCTAAAATCCACTATTATGTATGGGAATGCTCTGACAGGAACAGTTGTTCATTCAGGGCAAACAACCTACCTGTTTAAACCTCCTGGACCAGAGCTATTTACTAGAGACAGAATATATTGCTGTATCTGACAAGATACATTAGAACAGGACATAGGAACCCAAGCTTCTATTTTGTATGCATCTTTAATGAGGACATGTGAAACAAGATGTACTATATTACTCTTGCTTTGCAGAATCTACATCAGGTAGTACCACCTCAGAGCTAGCAGTGGAATGTTTGTGTGGTACATCATGTCAGAGGAAGAAAAATAAGCACACTAAGTTCATTAGATGATGCAGTAGAACACGCTCCTACCAATACAGCAGGAATTGGAAACACACCACTGCTTAAAACAAATGACCCACAGCCAGACCAGGTGACTCTCAGTGCAAGGAGAAAATGAATTCATGACAGTGTTATCAAGAAACAAATTTGCTTGCCCTGTTGTCAAACATGAAGCTTATTTCCTCTTGTAATTCCAATTAAGAGCCCAATTTAGGTTTTAGACCCTCTTTTTAAAAGCTTTTCATTCTGATCCTTCATTGCCAACTCCACTAAAGCAGCACAAACAACAGGGCTGTGAAGAACTGCAGATTTACCTCTCTGCTGTAGTTATGCTTCAAGCTCAAAATTTTAAGAGATGTTGAATCTTTTGAGGAGACCCTGAGAAAGGAAGCTGTAATGAGCCTATCAAGATGTGAACGATTGCAATATTAAAGTTACAATAGAGAGTTTAATGGACTGACACTTCTTCTCTGGAATAGAAGGAATTCTGCAAAAAAGAAAGGCAAGTCTTCAGCTTTCCAGGCTGCCTCCCTGGTTTGTTTAAGCTTCTATTTCCCATCCCACAATTGTTCCAGTGCCTCAGGAACAGTTACTATATGAGCAAAATATTTTAAAAAATTAAAATAATATCAATCTAAGTATGAAGAGCTGCTTTGTCCAGAATGATCGAAGGAATATTGGCAAGTACTACAAGCCTTTATACAATCAGATGCCACAACAGCTAACCCATCCTTTCAGGAATAGCAGAGACATCACCCTACTGTGACAGGGAGACTCAAGAATAGCTGATGGGTCTGAGCAAGTCAAGCTTTCTGCCTTGTTTTCTACAATTCCAGGCTTGTGTTACCAACATCTGCCGTGCAGGATGCTGAAAGAATCATTTAAACTGTGTGTGTAATGCTTGAGAACTTACACCAGCAGAGACCAAGCAGCAGAGAGATGAAGATGGCAGAACCAGCTTTGTATTCAGAGACCCTGAAGGAGGTGGTGGTGAAAGAAGTCCATGCTGCTTTTGGGTGAGCTCCTTTTCTGCTGCGCCATGAATGAGGCTAGAAGTGAACAGATCAACAGGTATTTCAGCTCCAAGAGGAGCATGATTAGATTTAAAATGATCAAACATTAGTATTTTTTATAGGAAACAAAGGCAGTTTGGCAAATTTATTCTGGGCTCAAGAATAAGCACAGAAACAGCAAACAACAAAATATATATTAACTAAATGTTTTGAACCTGCATAGCAAGAAATCCACTGAGCAGAACAAGTGACATGACACTATCACCACTCATATCAGACACTGCCTTCCTTAAAATCCTAGTAATAGCAGAAAAACTGGGAACTGTTGAACACATTAGTACATGAAGGCCCATCTCAGTAAAGCCCATGCAAATGTAAAAGCCTAAAAATAATTGTTAAACAGATATGACAGAGATGGAGGGGGAAAAAGGCAAAACAGCTTACCTGATAAAGAAATAATAAGCAATATATGGTAAAATTGTCAGAACTTCATCAAAATGTGACAAATAGGGATTTTAAATATTTTCATTTCATTTATTCTGAAGGAAATTGGGGGGTTCTTGGATACAGAAAGTGGAAATTTTACTAGTGCCATGCAGCTCACAGCAATTGCAGCATTTTTAGTTTAAACCATTTAGGATCAAGGTGAAAGACTCTTAAAATCAATTCTATTTATCACTGTTTTAAGAGCATGCATTCAAAATTCCACAGGAAGAGGCAAGAAATACTGTTGTACTGACACCTCCCTTACTACCTCCTTTTTTCTCTGCTTAAAATACTGAGGTTAGTTTAACTTCACCATCTCTTCCCCACTCCAGCTGTATCAGTTGCTCAACAGCCAACTGTTTCTATATGGAAGGGAATAGAAGGATAGTTTCATGGACTGCCTTTACCAAGAATTAAGCAGGGAGGAAAAACTTGAGCAAACAAAGGACTCCAAATATATATTTAGGAAATTAAGTCTTGAAAATGTCAGAAAGAAACAGGGAAAAAAAAACAGGAAAGATCTGTATAGTTTGACTGTTAAACTGGATCCATTGTTAAACTGGATTTTCTCCTCAAATAATCTATTGTTAGTAAAAAACAAAAGTCAGAATGCAATATTGTAAAACTTAAGCTTTAACTAGGTTAGTTGATACAGTAACTGACATGAAAACTGTTGATAAGCTGTATGGGCAGGAGGCATTCCAAATCCTAAGCACTCTAAGCTGAGCATTGCTGAGGCAGATGCAGCTTTTCATACCAAATGAGTCCATTTTCAAAAGGTAAACAGCAGAAGGTTACACAGATCTGATCCAGTTCTTGTCTGTTAACAAGTTCCCTTTGTGATTGCTGTTATATCAGAGCAACAGGGACACGTCTATACGCTCATTCTCTGTGATTTTTTTCATTTTAAATCGCATTGGTGTTTGTCTGTGCTGAAACAGCCTCACCCCACACCAAAGAACATTCTAAACAGACATGGGAAGTAAAAAGCAGAATAGTCAGAGTATTAAAGGATTATAACAAAAGAAAGGATCTAGTCCACTCAAGTTCTGATGCCTATAGAGCAAAGCTGCTTCCATGATTTACACTACTATGTAGAGTTGATTGGCAAGCTCTTCTTTTCCAAGCTATTCTCTGCCAGGGACATGCTGCAGAAACAGCCTTCACAGATGAGAGTAGGACCCAGCTTTATCCCAAATGCTGTACTAAATCCACTTACCAGAAATCACAGAATCACCATCACAGAACAGTGGGGACTGGAAGGGACCAACCCTCTCCTCCATGAAAGCAGGATCACCTGGGTGAGGTTGCACAGGACTGTGTCCAGGAGAATCTGGAATCTCTCCAGAGAAGGAGACTCCACACCCCCCTGGGCAGCCTGTCCCAGGGCTCCCTCACCCTCACTGGGGAAAAGTTCTTCCCCATGTTGGTGTGGAACTTCCTGTGCTCCAACTTGCAGCCATTGCCCCTTGTCCTGTCCCCACAGACACTGAAAAGGGGCTGGCCAATTCCCCCTGCATCCCACGCTTAAGATATTTATAGCCTCTGATCAGATCCCCCCTTAGTCTTCTTTTCTCAAGGCTGAACAGTCCCAATCTTCTCAGCCTTTCCTCATAGGGGAGATGTTCCAGGCCCTTAATCATCTTCACAGCCCTTCTCTGGACTCTCTCCAGGAGATCCCTGTCCTTTTTATCCCAGGGAGCCCAGAACTGGACACAACACTCCAGGTGGGGCCTGACCAGGGCAGAGCAGAGGGGGAGGATCCCCTCCTGTGACCTGCTGGCCACAGTCCTCCTGATGCCCCCCAGGACCCCATTGTCTCTCTCAGCCCCCAGGGCACACTGCTGGCTCATAGAATCATAGAATCATAGAATTGTAGGGGTTGGAAGGGACCTCGAGAGATCATCGGGTCCAACCCCCTGCCAAAGCAGCTCCCTAGGACATTTCACTGAGATAGGCATCCAGACGGGTCTTGAATATCTCCAGAGGAGGAGACTCCACCACCTCCCTGGGCAGCCTGTCCCAGGGCTCTGTCACCCTCACTGTGAAAAAGTTTCTCCGCATGTTGGTGCGGAACTTCCTATGCTCCAACTTGCAGCCATTGCCCCTTGTCCTGTCTCCACAGACCACTGAAAAGGGGCTGGCTGATTCCCCTGCATCCCTTGCTTAAGATAATTGTAAACATTAATTAGGTCCCCCTTAGTCTTCTCTTCTCAAGGCTGAACAGTCCCAGCTCACTCAGCATTTCCTCACAGGGGAGATGCTCCAGGCCCTTTATCATCTTCGTAGCCCTTCTCTGGACTCTCTCCAGGAGATCCCTGTCCTTTTTATACCAGGGAGCCCAGAACTGGACACAATACTCCAGGTGGGGCCTGCCCAGGGCAGAGTAGAGCGGGAGGATCACCTCCCTTGACCTGCTGGCTACACTCCTCCGGATGCACCCCAGGATCCCATTAGCTCTCTTAGCCACCGAGGCACGCTGCTGGCTCATGGCCAACCTGTCATCCACCAGGACCCCCAGGTCCTTCTCCACAGAGCTCTTCTCCAGCAGGTCATCCCCCAGCCTGTACTGATACAAACGGTTGTTCCTTCCCAGGTGCAAGACTTTACACTTGCTTGTGTTAAACCTCATCTGGTTTCTCCCTGCCCAGCTCTCCAGCCTGTCCAGGTCTCTCTGGATGGCAGCGCAGTGTCCTGTGTGTCAGCCACTCCTCCCAGCTTTGTGTCATCGGCGTACTTGCTGAGGGTCGAGGCTATTCCCTCATCAAGGTCGTCAATGAAGATGTTAAACAGGACTGGACCCAACACCGAGCCCTGGGGAACACCGCTAGTCACAGGCCTCCAGTCAGATTCCACTCCACGAATCATGACCCTCTGGGCTCGGTCCGACAGCCAATTCTCAACCCACCTCACTGTCCACTCATCAATCCCATACTTTCTCAGCTTTGCTATCAGGATGTCATGGGAGACAGTATCAAAAGCCTTGCTGAAGTCAAGGTAGATGACATCTACTGCTCTCCCTCCATCTACCCAGCCAGTGATGAGATCGTAGAAGGCTATGAGATTGGTCGAGCACGATTTCCCCTTGGTGAATCCATGCTGACTACTCCTCATGACCTTCTTCTCTTCCAATTGCTTGGAGATGGCATCCAGAGCAAGCTGTTCCATTACCTTTCCGGGGACAGAGGTGAGGCCGACTGGCCTATAGTTGCTGGGATCCTCCTTCTTGCCCTTTTTAAAGACTGGAGTGACATTGGCTATCCTCCAGTCCTCAGGCACTTCTCCTGTTCTCCAGGACCTGTTGAAGATGATAGAGAGCGGCTCAGCAATCACCTCCGCCAGCTCCCTCAGCACACGTGGATGTATCCCATCCGGTCCCATGGATTTGTGTGCGTTTATCCCTTTGAGCCGCTCCTGGACCTCCCCTACCTCAACCAGATGGAAATTCTTCATATCCCAAACACTCCTATTTACATCCAGTGCCTGTGGGTCCCGGGGGGCCTTTGAGGTGAAGACCGAAGCAAAGAAGGCATTCAGTATCTCCACCTTCTCAGTATCCCCCGTTACCAGGACACCCTCCTCATTCATCAAGGGACCTACATTATCCCTGGTCATCCTTTTGCTATTCACGTATCTAAAAAAACCCTTTTTATTATCCTTTATGTCCCTTGCCAGCTTCGTTTCCAAGAGGGCTTTAGCCTTCCTAGTTGCGACCCTACAGGACCTGACTACATTCCTGTATTCTCCTCATGTGCTCAGACCCTTCTTCCACAATTCATAGATCTTCCTCTTCTCTTTGAGTTTACTCAGCAGCTCCGTGTTCATCCACGCAGGTCTTCTGCCTCTCCTTCCCGATTTCCTGCACAAAGGGATGCATCGTTCCTGTGCTTGGAAGAAGTGCTGTTTGAATGCATGGCCAACCTGTCGTCCACCAGGACCCCCAGGTCCTTCTCCACAGAGCTCTTCTCCAGCAGCTCATCCCCCAGCCTGTACTGATACAAATGGTTATTCCTTCCCAGGTGCCAGACTCTACACTTGTTTTTGTTGAACCTCATTAGGTCTCTCCCTGCCCAGCTCTCAGCCTGTCCAGGTCTCTCTGGATGGCAGCGCAGTGTCCTGTGTGTCAGCCACTCCTCCCAGCTCTGGATCGTCAGCAATGACTGCATTGTGCCCCAAAGCACAACAAGGTATTTTCCCCCCTGTGGGATATCCCTATTGATTGCAAATATCTCCTTGATCCTCTGGGGAATTGTCAGCTTTGTGACTACATAGTGATGAGCTCACTGCTTACACACAGTATTATGTAGTGCAGCTGCAGAGGGCAATCCTGAAGTGTCAGGAGAAATACCATGAGTGGGTTTGTTTTGTGAAAACAAACCAAAATAAGTGGCTACTATGTTTCTTTTACCCTACCTATTGTCCTCCCATGTTAATATACAGCTATTGCAGGGAAGCAACCAGAAAGCAGAGTGAGTTAGAAGCAGATCTACAAGCTACCTATCACCCATCTCAAGTGAACAGTCATTATTTTCTTTGGCACCTTGTGAAACACGACTGACTGTACACAGGGACTGATGAACTCAGAACGGATGCTGTCATGCCCTGCTCACTGTACCACTCCTATAAAAAACTCCTCTGCCAAGACAAACAGGGACCTGGAATTTGGTGCATTTTTTTTCTGAGCAGAGATAATGAGGTGTGGTTGACTCTGATCAAGCTCAACTGGGCTAGTGCAGCCGGGTTCTTCTGGAGGAAGTGAGAAGGGCTGGCTGAACACCAAAACCCACTTTATTTGCAAAAGGGGAAAAAACTTTTTACAAAGAGCCTGAAGAGATCTCAGAATACCCACTCCAGCTGAGAATAAAGCAGAGAATTCAGCAGCAACTCACAGGGCTCATGAATTGCAAGAGGCTTCCAGAAGTCTTCTGAATCACACTCATCCTCTGCAAGCTCTTAGAGACAACCACTGGTAATACTGAAACTTCTCATCAAAATTATCTAAGCACCCTGAAAGTCTACCACTCCCAGGTCTAATTTGATTATCTTTTCCCTTCAAGATGATTACTTCTCCCTTTGCTACTGATACCGTACTAGCTTTCCTACCCTTTGAAGAAATTAATTTTTTTAATGTTTATTATAGCATCTATTTTTAATTTTTCTTCCTCTTTGAGCAGTGGACCAGCTCAGTCCTTGGTCTTCCTCTTAACATGTTTGCAGAATGCCTGCTTGTTATCCACTGTGTACCTTCATCCTGCATTGTACCCCACCTTAGAGTTCCTGACCATTCTCATGTGTTCAGGTGATCATTCCCATACTGATATTTTCACTGTTGTCAGTTCTGTGGGTAAAAGGCTCCATGTGCCAGTTGCTAATTCAGGTGATTTCATACCAAAATGATGTGTGATTTATGGAAAAAGAAGATCCCTTGCTCTTCATTACACAACATGTTCTTCACTCCCACAATTTAGTGTTAATACAAGGCTGTTGCTGTAGTAAATGTTTGTGTTTTGTTGTAGATGTTTAACACATGTAAAAGTATTTCTTATTACAGCCCATAAGCTGGGAGGAAAAACGTGGACTCAGCAACTACCACATATATTATTTGGACTAGTAATAGAAGTAACTGAACTTTGAGGATTCTGCTCAGTTCCCTGAAGGAATATAAAATGTATCTTTGCCCTGATGGTATTTTGTCTGGAGTGTGTTGTATTAAATTAGCAGTAACACATTACCCATCTGTCCCATTCACTGCAAAGTCCATATTCATTTAGCAAATGTTTTTGCAAGCAAGTGAATAGCCAACAAGCAAAAATTACAAGCAATTAATAAAGTAGTAGCAATATTAAAGCTTTATGCATATTTATAAAAATTCAATCCTAATCATTCACAACTTTGGCAAAATGTTTTTCAGGGGAGAAGCCTTCTTTGTTTGGTCTGAGTCTGAAAAGACCTTTGCCAAGTATGACAAAATAAGATTCAGACATCTTATAAGTTACCAGATCACAACACAGTTTCAGATGCTTTTCTTTTTACTCAGATAAAAAAAAAATATGTCTGGGATTTTTTAAGCCTCAAACTTGGCAGGTGACACTGCTTTGAGTAAAAAACCTAATCTATATTTAAAAGCTGTTACTTGCTCAATGCTGCCATTGATATCAAAACTTTGCATCAGAAAGCAACATTCAGGTCAAAAGGGCTGCCAAAGATAACATCAAAGAAGCAAACAATCATTTTTACATTTAAAAAAAGCTTCTTCATGTAAATGATAAGCACATTTCTGCTCTTAAATTGCACAACACCACAGTTAAGCACCGGAATTAAGATGGTAACTAATTAAGTGATTTAGAAAATGAAATATCTCCACATACACACTTGTTTACAGCACTCAGAAGCCTTTCTTTTGTTTTTGATCCTGGGTCAATATATTTGCATCTGGGAACTCCAAAGTACAGTTTACCTTAAAATGCAAAATACAAGCCTACACATCATTTTCCTGTGTTCTTCTCTAAATAATTGTTTCCATATTTTTGGCTTCCTTTGGAAGCTGTGTCAAATTGTTTCCATTATTAGCTGATGAAAATGAGGAGACTTACTTTCTGTTATGCTGCCATGCACATCTCACCTAATTCAAATTACTTCCTTTCATATCATGACACAAGTGCTGTTTAGCCACTTCATTGAAGAAATAGATGTTGCTTCCTTTACTGACTAGGTTCTCAGGATTACAGAGAGCCTCAGAACCTCCAAACACAGCACTCACATGCATATCCAGAATCTTGCAGGCACAGAAGCATGAAATGTCTCAAGAGTTGGAAACAAAACACAGCAGATACCACTCATACTTGAAACATCTTCTGATTCTATCAACTAAATCCCTGTTCTATCTAGAGAACTGGGAGAAGACTGCCTCCTTTCCCACAAGGTGACACATCCTTCAGTTTGAAAGCAGAGCTTACAACTGTTTGGGTCTTGTGCATTGTTTTTTGTCTAGGTGACTTATCAAAGCTGCCACAAAGGGTTGGTAACACACAGCTCAGTACTGTTCTACAAAGCATCTCACTATTCAGCTTCACCCTGTGTTTATCAGATAACCTGTGCAGAAGCAGTTCTCCTCTGAAGGGAATGCAGCTAAATCAATTTGAAGCAGTCAAGCAGCTGCTTGTTTTTCTATTAATTTAAAGGATTTCTGACAGAACTGAGTGAAATGAACTGGCACAGCACTGACTTGCACTAAGAGCTTGCAGCTCCTGTCAACCTCAGGTAATTCACATACATTGAATTGCCACTGATCTGATGCTAAGTGGAGTATGGACACCAGTTACATAAGGTGACCTGAAGTGCTGTACCTTGATCATAGATTACATAAAGTATGAGAAGTGATGAGACAAAAGTTGGTTTTATTTTCCATGTGGCACACACATGTCCCAGTAAATGATTCTGAAGAGATTTTGTGTGTTTGGGTAGATTAGGCACAAAGCCTTAAGATGAGAGTGCTTGGCTAAAAGATTGCATGACTAGATGTTCCTAAACTTCTAACTTTTGAAACAGGAAAGCAGCTGACCCAGAATGTGACTGAAAACCAAAACAGCAAAGATTGAGAAGTATTTTAATCACTGCCTATACTGGACTGTTAAGTGTCCAAACCAACAAAGTGATACAGTGCTTGCCATCTGTATACAAGTCCATCAGGTATTCAATTTGGATTTTACTCAGGCTTAAAGTTTGAGCTGCATATATATTGGCTTTATGTACAAAATTCAGTAGTTGACAGACAGTTGCTGTGCCAGTAGAAAGCAATGGAGCTGACAGTTTCATTAGAGCCCAGACACGATCTGGCTCATAGGTAGAACTTAAGTTTCATCTCCCAAATTGAGTGTCAAGAACTGAGGAGTCTGTCTTGTTAACTAGTCCTTAAGAGTCAGAAGGAATCCCTAGTTCAGGCTGGTTCAACTGAGAGTTGCCCAACAGGAACTTCTGAAGCACTTTCCCTCAGTGTACAGCTTTCTGTGGATCTTTTCTACAACTGAGAAACAAATCCACATGTCAGGTTGGGGAGATGTACTCAAAATCTCCACCTCTCTTTGGCTTCTTTCTTCTTCTGTGGTTTTGTAATTCAGAAAACACCATAATACCTCACACAAATCATTTCAAGAGACACATGGTTTACAGAGAAATCTACAGCCAACTCAAGGAAGCATTATTTTTATTTCAGTATTCAATTTTTCTTTCTACATTTCTGGTAGAGTGGCTCAGACCCTCTATTCCATTGACGTCAGCTGGAGTTACATATATAATACTCAAGAACACCATTTATGTTCCAGCCTATTACATCTTTTTTTGAAAGGTTATATACACTACAGTCAGACCATGGTATGAATCAAGGAACATATGTTTAACCTGCTAATTCAAAGGTATTACCTTTTAGTGTGCTCAAGACTATTTTGATTAAGAATTCTTCCAAGTTTATTCCTTTATCTAAGGATGAAACAGCCTACCACATTTCCAGCATTCTTCAAACTTCTCATCCAAAATGTTCTGCACTTAGAAGCCTATTATTTGCACTTAAATTCCAAACTATAAGCCATGAACACAAAAGATATAACCCTGCTTTTCCTGATCCATGCCAACCCATGGTTTAGTCCCTTGACTATTTCAGAATGCATCAAAAAGCATTCTGAATAGCACTCATTAAATAAAGTATAATATAGCCTCCTAATCTAACCATGACAATGCCATTGGCTTTCATCTACTGTTCAAAGCAGTAACAGACTCCAGGCCCCTCAACTATTTTTGCCTTTAGCAGATCCTGTCTAATCTTCAGATTTTGCAACCCTAAACCCCAGTGAGCTCATAGGCTTTTGACAAGGAAGAGAAGCAAACCAGTCACATTTTTCTAACCAAAGACAGAGGTGGTGTGAAGAATCTAACACAGGTTTCCCTCTCCTATAGTAGCTTTTTCCTGCAAACAGCCATTCACACTTCCCCACTGATGAATGGGATCCATCCACTCCTACAGATACTGTGAACAAAGAGAGGGTGCAGATATCTCCCAGCAACAGATTAATACAACTGGAGCCAAAACAATTCCCTATTTCTCAGTTGCTTACTAGACTGCAGGTAGAGTACTCTAGTCTCCTGAAGGTAAATCACAGAAAGACAAACACAGGGAAATCAAAACAAACACATCCTGCAGTTTTGTAAATAAAGATCTTTAGCAATCAATGAAAATGGAGTCTAGAATATATTTCCCAATTTTTCTCCTTCACTGCCCTTGGGAATTAGATCAAAGTAGGACACATTACTGACAAGAACTCATGCTCTTACTTAACATGATGCTCTTGAACACCATATTTAAGGGACAGTTCACAGCAACTTTGTAACTCATTTATGGTACATCACATTGTGTGAGACTGTTTATTTAGTTGCTGATGATTTCCAAGTAATTTCTTAAGTTTCTTACCTGGAAAATACAATATTTCTGTCACCAAAATAGCCCATTCACCAGACAGTATGGCTAAGAGCTCTTTCAGCTGCTCTGGTTGGAACAGAAATGGTAAGCAGAGTTATTTGATTGATCTGTCCACAAAAGGGGATGATTTAAGGAGTCTTGAAAGAGTAAAGGAAACATCTAAAAAGGAAGCCTAGAGAGGATTTTTACTTTCATCTTCAACTTTGGTAGCTTTTCTTCACCCCACCTCTCCTCAGTGAAACTTAGATAATTGCATCCCTTTGTATTTCCATAGGTTTCAGTGTTCTGACAGGAGGAATGAGTTTTGCCTTTTCATCTCTATGTAAATATTTATATCTAAATAGATACACTGCCCTAATTCTGGGCAGTGTTCCAGCACTTTCACTCTGTAGAAGTGAGATAAGTGTCCCCAGTGGATAATTTCTTCATCAGGGTGGAAGCCCAAATGACAGAAGCTTAGCAGAATGGTCGTAGACTTCTCTTCCCTCAGGTTCCTCTGGAGATGGTGCAAGGAGATGGCCAAAAAAAGGGACAGGAACTCAGAGAGCAAGAAGATATCTGATGAGGGTATGGTGAGTTCTGGTTGATTCCACTGCCTGGTTAACTGTCCCTAAGACCACTGCAGTGGTCACTCTCCCAGAGAGTAAGTCCCCCAAACTATCTTGAAGATGTTTGCAAAGATGAATTGCACAGGAAAAACATTTAACTGATATCCACTTAAATAGTATTAAGTGGCATGGAAGTGGGAGGGGTCTTACATGCTTCCATCATTGATCACTATTCCAACTTCAATATCCTTTTTCATAGCAAGCAGGAGGTCAGGCATTGGAACAGGCTGCCCAGGGAAGTGGTTGAGCAGCACAGATGTGGCACTTGGGAACATGGTTTAGTGGTGGACTTGGCAGTGCTGGGTTAACAGCTGGACTCATTCCAACCTAAATTATTCTGTTCCTATGATTCTATGAAAACAAAAGGTTTGGGGCCTTTTTAGGATTTCGGTTTTAGCATTCCTCTTCACAGAAGTGGGATGTTCGTTGGACAGCTTATGCCTGCTTCTACTACATAGTCTGCTGGCACCAGAACGTGGAGTTTTTCTTCTAACAGAGCCCTAAACTTACAAATCCTGAAGCCTATTTGTTACTCACTCCAGTATAGCCACTTACTGCAATTAGCTTTCTTCCTAAACTGGAGTTGGTAAGCCAGAAACATGTGAAGGAGAGAGCAGAAAGTCTGCCTTAAATGCACATGAAGAGTTAAGAGTATCACCAGCTCCTGGGAACAGGCTCTCAGAAAACTCATCTCCACCACAGGTTTATTCCACCTCCTACCCTCTCCTCCCTCCCAGCACACACGCTACTCAGAAGGATCCTGAATGAGACTTCAGACAGCTAATCATCATGGCCAAAGTCCTGGGAACTCACAGCAAAAGAAAAGGCTGCCCAAGGTGTCACCAGCCATTTTAGGAAAACTTTCTATACCACAAGTGACAAATTTCAAGAGCCCTTTAAATACACCACAGTTCCAGTACAACTGAAAAGAAGCCTTGCTGGAGAGTGCTGAAAATCATCATCAGCTCCACCACTTTCAGCACAGCAACACAGAGTGCCCACCCACCAGCTGTGGCACTTGCTCTGAGCATCAGAGCCTCCATGCTTTGGCCACATGTTCTCTGTTGCACCAAAAGATGATTGGGGTCTCCTAAATTCTAATCCACATGTGGAGAAGTGATGTGCTTTGGCGAAATGGATGGAAAATGGTCAATTCTGCACCAGCTATAAAAGGAATTGGAGAAAAGAGTCATAGCTAAACTTTGTTGTTCCTGTATCTGTCAGAAGAAACTATGTTTGACAAAGCCCCCCACTGATTACAGAAATTTGGAGCAATAGACAATTATATGCTAAGGACTAAAATAACTCCTTTCTAACCTGCTGGTGTTCAGTGGGAAGCCTGGGAGGAATCTGTGGCCTCAGAGGATAACTGTCAGACTTGCAGCCACTATTCACAACAGCCTCTGTATTGTTTACATGTTAGGAATATTTTTAAGACAAATAATGTGTTTCATATTTTCTCTTTATCATGTTTTATAGCTTTTCCTTTTGTTTTATTCCCAAGGGTTTGTGCCTAGAGCTGCCTTGAATTCAGGGAGGTAATTAAATCATGCAATTTAACCTCCACAAAGAAAGCGTTGACCTGAGTTGATTTTGAAGGAAGGGGAAGAGGGAGGTTATGTTCCATCCAGAGGCTTTAAGCCAAATAGATTTGAAATGGAAAAATGCCCAGATTTCTTACAGCATCTATTCACTAAGCCCATACTAACTCATTGTGTACTGCAATACCACAGAAATTATCAGATGCCTTGAAAACACTGGTCTCAGATTTGGAAGCTCTGTGACCCCCATATTCAACAGCCCTAGTCTTTAGAACTGGGGGGGTCAGTGTTCCCCTGTCTGCACAGGTTGGATGAGCTGCTCTTGGTTGCCAGGAGGTAAATGATATTCTGACACACATGTACTCCAGCTCCAGCCCTGCTCTTACCTCTTAAATTCTGTGCACATCAAAACCAGTGCCTTGCTGGCAGTTTCCAATAGCTCTCACCTCCATAGTCATGGCCTGTTACTGGCATTTCAATCTAACCCTTTGGACTGCTGAATAAACCAGTCACTGAGATAGCTAGCCCCCACAGCTGTCTTTGCTCAGCTGTAAGCCAGTGTGACTGGGTCATTGTGCACTCAGGCAGTTACCCATTATTAGGAATTTTCTCTGCCCGTGCTCCACTCATTTTAGAGAGGCCAGAAGGCAATTCATATTCCTACAAAAAGATAAGGTTGAGTTTGTTTGTAAATCAGTTGAAATATAAATCTGACCTTTCTCTGATATGCAGCCATTTTCAGAGAAGAGCAACCAGCACATTCACATGAAAGTTTCATATAATCTAGCAAGACCCTGGTGATCTAATTTTTTAGATGCCTTTGCTGTGGCTGCATCAGAAACAGAAGGTAAGTTCACAGGCAAACTTGGAGTCATTCCAAAGGTGCTTCAAAAGTCGCTCTGCATAAAATAAACAGTACACTTATTAACGAAACAATTGTCATGCATTTGATTGACTGGAAAAAGTGCACAAGTTCCATATCATTGGTTGCAGGCAAGCCAAATAACATTTCATACAATACCTATGTATGAGAACTCCATCAAGCCTGTCATGTATCTTTTGTTTCTGATACATTTCCTGCACTTCTGATGTAGGAACTTTTGTCATGAAGCCATCAATGTACAGATTCTGTACATTGCCTCTTCCAACATAGGAGAGGAATCATACATTAGGTAATGGACACAAGACTGTGGGTAACTGGTTAACACTGTCCCATGTTCATACAACACCAAAGAAGATGTATGCTCTGCATGTCAAAACCCAGGTAATGTTGACACCACATCAGAGGTCAGGGAGAGCTTGTGTATCTGAAGTTCAACAATCAGTCTTGGATACATTCCAGAATCTCTTGCTCTAAAAAATCCTTTCAAGAAACTTTTCATACTCTGCAAAAATCATTTTCTTGATCTACAAAATACCATTCTCTTTCACCAGGTCATTTTGGGAATAAATTATAATCTGTAAAGTCTTTTGATAGCTTGAATTGACAATGCATAATAGCAATTTAATTACTAATCTAACATTGTGGTTGTAGCTATTAATCAAACTAAGTACTGCTATGCAAAAGTTCAGTAAGAGCAAGTTTATAAGGACTGGTACTATATCAAGAGCCATTTTTATCCAGCTTTATTTTAGAATAAAGTCTGAAGAGTGTCTTCATTTAAGGCAAAATACACATACTTACGTTGCTCTTATAACTAAATGACCTCTTTAACTACATTGATTCTCAACAACAGCCTGCATTCAGGTGGCTCACTTGATGGTATCTTTCTATTTCATGGTAACTAGAAAGTCTTGGTTTAATTAACCATTAAACCTTTTATCCTTAAATGCCTGTTGAAGTCATCTTTTTCTGAAGGAGCACTTGACTAGCAGAAGAAACAAAAGCATTTTTAAAGATTCAACTTGCACACACCACCTCAAAACCATAATACCTCTTCTGGGAAGAGAGAAGCCAGGCTGTTTCAGGCAAAACTTGCTTCTTCAGTCTGGCCTCTTCTTCCTTAAATAGTGATTCTGTAAGAATTGAGTCATAGCTTTTCTTCCTCATTCCCTGGCTTTGCTTCACCAATCTCCTCCTCCTCAGTATTGTCTCTGGCTTTTCATTTAGTTCGAGCATTAGCAATAACTTAATACACACTGATTACTCTATGTTGTAGTGATGGATTAGTCAGTAAGGGGCAGGAAGACCATTTGTCTTAACATTTCCAGTGCTGATGGCTGATTCCATAGTATTAAGATGTACTATAGAAGACTCCAGGGATACAGACAGCATTTAAATTAACTTATCAAATTGTTATTGCTACTTAGCCAATGTAATATTTTAGGGATTGATTTATTTTAGTGTTTAAGGAGAGATAAATTGTGCAATAACCAGTTTTTCACCTGGTAGAGGACAATACCTGCACAGAGGATGGCTACACAGAGAGTAGAACAACAAAAATTTAAGCCTCAAAGAAAATAAAGATGAAAAATTTTTGGCAAGGTATTTGGAAAAGCTGCTCACGTTTACGAGTTAGTGTCCCTCTTCTCTCAATGAATTCAATTCCCCAGACAGATCACATCTAGCACACTAGACTAGGACCCTCAGGATGAATTTTTGTTGAGCACCACTGATTTCTAATGACGTTGGAGTTGTGCAATGGTTATACAATTTCTGTCCTGCTAATAACAAAATAAGAAGCTATAGTTGAGAGGATCCATAATGCTACAGAAACTGAGAAACAGTTACTGTAACACAACTGATACCAGTGGACGTTGAAATGGTAAATCATACCCTACTCCTTTTGGGTGCCCACCATCCTCCTTCTGTAAGGTCCTTTCTTCAGGGCTCACTGTTTCCTTGCTCTCAAGCCACCCTTTCTTGTTTTCCTTCCACTATCTCATAGATCCCATATACTATTTCATTCCCATGAGCCCATAACTTCTGCTCAGCAGCACTGACTTCCAGACAGTACAATTCCATTCCCATCCCACTCTACCCTGAGGTTTTCAACAGGAAGAGGATTTATCATAGCAGATTCAGGTAGCCAACAGAATATTTAGGACTATAAACATATCTAATTTCAAACTTTACATAATCTGAAGGAATGTGTACAGAGAAGGCTGCCAGGAAGATTCAGTACTGGACAGTATTGGGGCCTCAGAGGTTTTCAGAGAACACTGGGAGAAGAGAGAAAGAAATGATCAGGAGTTTTCTAAGTACTTGTCAGAACCAGCAGGTTGTGGAAGAACAGTAAAGAGTGCCCATTTTAAACCCACCAGTTCAGTGTGGTCACAAGCTTCACTGTTACAATGAAGTCTGGGAATTAGAAATATCAGAACATTTAATTAGGTTTCACTAATCAGAGGTTCAGGAATGGGCAGCTCTCACAGGAATTGAGGGACAAGAAGGAACACCCAGGAGGTTTCTTCAGGAGCAAGAGCCACTGAATCACTCATGATGGCAGAGAGTTTGGTCAGTGCTCCCGCTCAGACTAGAATGGTGGTCTGTGCTAAGCCAGCCTCTTTCTACTAACACCTCTCTTTCAACAGCAGGTTTATAAAGTATGAAAATTTAATATTTTGTTAACCCATTTAATAAAAATTCTAATTTATTTAACAGTGGCCCTTTTTAAGGGTCAACACTTGCCTTAAAGAAAAATCAGAACCAGCACTGGTTGAGTCATGGGAGCCTTCCACTTGCTTAAGTGAATAAAAAATGTAGTTCCAGCAATTAAAAAGAACTTTTAATTTTGTTAAAGGTGATTAATGCCCAGAGAATAATTCAAAGGCTTGAAAAGCAATGTTCATGATCTTGGCTACTGGAAAAGTAATTTTTATAACTGCCCCTCAGAACTGCTAAGCAGCTGGGAAATCAATATATAAAAGCAGTTATTTCCAATGTCATGGAACTTTCTAAAGAAATAGAAAACCTTTATCTCTAAAACCAATAAATGGCATTCTTGTTTGAGGGGAAAAATATAAATATTCATATATAGAAGTTATTTTAATCTTCCTCTAAGAAAATTTCAAAGCCTTCACAATATTGATAGCATAATATCTGAACACTAAAGTCAAGGTGGAAGCATCCCAGGAAACATCCATGAGGTTAAGCTTTCTCTGAAGCAGAGAAAGATCACTGGTTTTGCAGACTGAAGTCCTAAGTCCATGTTCCTGTCAGGTTGAACAGAGATACTGAAATACTGTGTACTTTCAGGATATGGCAATAGCACCTCTGGAATACATAGATTAACACAGAAATCATAGCTCACAACCCCTGTATTAGAACAAACACCACCCTGTCATCAGGGAACTAAACAGCAAATTTGTGTTTTGATTGGTCAACTTTCTTTTCTCCATTCCCTTGGAAGTTAAGTAACTTTAGAGGGACACAGGAAAATAAGGTCCATGCTCTGAGTAATATCAAATCTCAGGAAATAGTCAACCTGTGATTAATATGTAATGATGTGAGGCAGAAGTTCATGGAGGCATAACAAAGTAGTAAGAAAAAACCTTAAGGATTCTTCAAGATAAATAATTCTCAAAGATTCTTAAAAGTCTGGGGCATTATTTTCCTATATTCAAATCCCAGCTGAGCAGTCTACTTCATTCCAAATACACATGAATAACCAGGAAGTAAAATCCATTATAAAAATGAAGCCTGGTTAGTTAGGATGCTAACTTAGTTAGCATCAAACTACTACAAAATAAAAAGTTGAACTACACTGTTAACACAGTGGAAGCTCTTTAAAAAAATATAGATAACATGAAGCAGACTAAGTTGAGTTAGAACACTTCCCTGGACACAAGCTTACTGGTTTACAGTACCTACATTGTAGCTGACAGTGGCAAGCTCAGAAAAACTGGGTTTTCTTCAACCTCTTCCTTCAAAAGAGGAGCTCTGAGTTTCCAAGTGAAGTGCTGTACACAGACTTGGCTGGGACAGAAAGAATGATAGAGTGGCAGTTCACCTTCAGCAGCAGCAGCTGGGGGTGTTCCCCCTTCCCTAGCCATGGCTGAGCATCCCTGTCCCCTCACCAGCACCTTCTCTGAAGGCATGTGATGGCTTCTGCAGCTCTCTATGGACACCACCGGCCATCCTGTTGAGAACAGCTACTACAAAGGGATGTACAGCATGAATGCATCCAGCTAGGTGGCTTTAAAGCCCTGTCAGATCAACCATGTAACAAGGAAGAGAAGTTTGGTTAAACTTGATTGAACTGAGAAAATAATAATGGGGTACTAAAGCAAGTTTTAAGTTTTTGGGTCCTGGTTCTGTTTTGCTTTCATGAGAAGTCTCTCAACAGCACTTCCTTCACCAATGCCAGAACCAGACAAGCACTGGCTTCAGAAAACCTCCACTGTTTTTGTAGCACAGGCTCCCATTTAGTAAGATATACATGTTTTTTAATTCAATTTCCCATGAAAAACAGTGGTTTAAATTGAGAGAAACTCTGCCTCACAAAAACCCAGTAATATTGTTGAAACCTAAAGCTTATTTAAGATGGGTGTTTTCATGAAAATCCTAAACACATTTATTGCTCTGTTTCTGAAAGTAAATAAATCAGCTGAAAACCCTTCATTAATTCCTCCCTCAGGCTTCTCCATTGGGATTTTGCTGGGTAAAGGATCAGGAAGGACAAACAACACTATGTAGTGCTTCCTGGGTGGTTTTTCTAGCTCTGGGCATGGTAGCACTGGGGCAGCCCCAGAGAGGCACAGAGCTAGCATGCCTGATGTCTACCTTCAGAGACATGAAATCCAGAGGTCCTTTGGTCTCTCAGCCATTGCCACCTCTAAGAAGCAGTGCAGGTATCTTGGCAAGAGAAGGAACAGGTACTGTGGCACTAAACCTCTCAGGTTACCACATCTGGTACATCTCCACATTAATTAGGCTACTATTCTAAATACTGACTTTCTCCCTGGTTTGGGGGATAGCAATTTTTACTTCTTACCTGTGTTATGCAAGGCAAGTGTCTGTAAAGGGCTCAAGAGACAAGCAGTAAGCACTGAATGTTGTTAGACCTTCTTACCCAAAGTGAGGGGAAGACCTGCTTGTTTTTCTAAGTTGCTTCCTTCTATTTATGTTGTGTCAGGTAAGTTACAGGATCAACTTCAGAATCTACTTCTGGAAGGGAGTGGAAGTCAGGGTTTCAATTCATCTCAAGTCCAGGAAAGCAACATACAGCAGCAAGGCCAAAACTGACAACTCAATCCAAAATAGTGAATGGTAAATCATCAGATAGGGGAATGGTGAGGGTGGGTGAGAATGGAATTGTGCGCTCCCTTAGGGCTTTAATTGAATAACAAAAAATCCTAGTTAGAGCAAGAAAAAAATCTTGGCTTATTTCTGCAGCAGCCCTAGGTTTTGGATAGGAGCAATGTTAAAATGTATAATTATATCACTTGAACAGTTGCTTTCCATATGGGAAGTAACAGATTTGCCCGGCTGCTTTTTGGCAAAGCCTGAATCCACCATTACAACAACTTTGCTGAAGTTTGGAAGTCTTACAAAGGTATCTACACATTTCACTGATGGTCTTTAACACTGCTTCTCTTTCTAAGAAGAATACATGGCTTGAACCCCCTTTTCAAGAGGTCCTGAGTTCTATTCATCTCCCAGGATTGTCAGTATTAAGTGTGTTCAGACTACAGATGACTGAGATGGCATTCCTTTCTTCCTGTGATGAAAGAAAGGACAGAGCTTCAGGAAGCACAGAAGAGATCCCTTTGAAAGGCTCATTTAAATATTTTGATCTTGTATAATCCTCTAAATACACAGATTTAGTTCAGCTGCTTTGTGACCTTCATCTCAGGTTATGCTGCATCTTCTCCATGAGTTACTGAAGTGAAAAGCAACACAGTTCTCTGGTAGCCTCAAAGCAGCAGCATTTGCTGCCTCTTTCAGTAGCTCAGCTATAACCACGAGGTTGATTAAACTTCTTAATATTTTGAAGATGACTATACTTCCAATATTTATGAACCTGAACTCATTGGTGAGAGCTGACATTTGTCAAGAGTCCTTATGCAACAGCTTGAATACTAATTGATCACACCAGATCCCCTGCTGCCACACCAATGTCAAGAACTGGGAGATTTTCAAAATAAAACAAGAAGTAATAGGGCCAGATGTTTGGCATGCATATACAGGATCTAAGTTGTTGAGTGTGAGACTGAGCACAAGAGCCACAAAAACTGTCACAGCTTCAGAAGATTGATGGCCAAGTGACCCAGTTGCCAGAGTACCCGAGTACTCAAGTGAGTGTCAAATATGTATCAACTGGAACTTCTGCCACAGCCAACCTTTCAAGTATTGCACAGGAAGGACATTACTCCTCCAAGAATACTTTACAGGTTTAGTTCACCTAGTATTGGATAAAAAGCAAAGGCGTCCAACACCAGTGCGAACAAAAAGGGCATCAAGAAGCGGTTCCACAAATGCCACTTGTAGCCTCCTGAGACACATAGCCCATAACATTTTCAATATCCCAGTGGCAAATTACCTCAGATTTCCTGTGTTCTCATTTGTCCCACACATGTTTTTATTGCATTTTATCTTTAAGTATTGTGTTCCATTAAATCACTCCAAAAAGCAATTCACCACATTATACTACTTTCTGCTATCTTTACATATCAATTTTGAGAACTAAAACTACTGTGGTTTGGAGAATCCATGGAAGGCATCTGGCACAAATAGAGCTCAAGAAGAAACTGCATTTGTTGCCAGATGGTCTTCTGTATTTTGCACAAAACAGTCATTGAATAAAATATAGGAACAGGACAGGGAAAAGAACTGAGGCATGTGGGTGAGAAGGTTGAATCCTCACAGGCAGACAAAATAACTGAGCACCAGTCTTCATACATGCTTTGGCTTCAGCCAAACCAGGAATGGTTCAAATGTCATCCCTGAAGACAGCAATCTAGAGTGAAGATCCTGAGTGGAGAAACCTCCTTGAAGCCCACAGTGAGCCAGATAATGGTTCTTTAGCATTTACCCTGTCTTTACCTTTTCCCTATGCTAGTTCTAAGCAGCTCTGTGCTTAGTGCAGTAGCTGGTTCTGATCCTGATGTCTTGCTCAGTGCTTTGGATGCCAATTTAAATACCAACTATTAGGTTGGCTCTGATCATTCATTTGCAGCTTAGTTTTAATTTCAAGGCCTGACCATGAATCCTGACTGCCAGCAAATACTGAGGGGAGGGAGACCAAATTTGAGGAGGCATGTTCCTACCCAAATGGTAAAATCATTCAATCACCCTGTGAAATAAGATCCTTCTCCACACCGTTTATGGATCAGCCAGGACGACAGAGAAGCAGCCTGGGACACAGGGTCCTCTGAGGAAGGAGCATAAAGTAGAGAAATAAGGCACAAGTCATGGTATAAGGAACACCAGTAAAGCAACTAAGTTGCTGAACACTGTTTTATGGAGGCACAAAATGCTTCCACTACAGGGGTCCTACAGTACAATCATTTTCCGAAGTGCAGATTTTTGCTGACTTGACATTCCAGCAAGTGATCTGGAGTAGCTTACAAATGTTGCCATATTTATGCAGAGGGAATAACTTCAAACTGCCAGCCTTCCACAGACCATGAAAACACTCCTTCCCCCAGCCCCACAGTTCCTATACTCAGTGTTCTGGATTTTAACCAGTTCTTTAACAACTGCTGTTCTAAGTTGCTGCCTCTGACTAAGGTTGCAATTCCCTGTGCTCTCCAAACAATGTAAAGAAAGCCTCCTGTGATTTGGCTGTATGTTTGATGCCTACAAGGACAGACATGTGCATACTCCTAATTCTAAGTTTTGAAAGAAAATAAGCTAGGGTGTTGGTATATGCAAACGATACTCAGGCTAGGCATGGGTTAACAAAGTGCTCCGGGCTCTGCCCCCCTGTGCTAGTAATAGGAATCAGGCTTGTAGGGAAGGATTTCTTGGGGACTGTCCAGGAAGAGAGCTTATAATCTGCAAAAGATGGGATCTGGGGCTGAGTCAGAAACTGCCTGAGAATCTTCTGCCTGTCAGAGCCTCACCCAAAGCAGCCAAGCCTGCATGCAATCACAGGGGCTTGTTCCCCAGACCATCTTTGTTTGTCATGCAGGCAATGCTCTGCTTCAAGGGAGAAACAGCCAAAGAGTGTGTCACACTTCAGCTACACCGTTTTTAGCTATGTGGTGATCTTATAACAATCACTTTTTAAGTTACAGTGGTCAAAGGCTTGTGAAATGGGAGCATTTCTTTATCATTTAGTCAACTCCAAAGAATCAGCTGCCTTCACTTAAACACAGCAGCACTGACACTGTAGCAGGACACAAAAGTCAGTTATTGTGGGGGAATCCAGTAAGGTTTAACTCACAGAAGGACAACACTATTACTAGAATCTCTTCAGACTGCTCCATACCAGGCCTAAAAGCAAATGAAAATCTGGCTGACACCGACTGGGAAAGGCTGCAGAAGGTTCATTACTGTAGTAGCTTTCCCATTAGAAGCAGCTAATTGTGATCTGTGTTCAGCACATCACTGGCTCAGATGAAAACCTTCCCTACTGAAACTTAAGAGGAACAAAAGCACGAGGATGAAGGTTTCAGATGTTCTGTCTGATCTCTCAGTTCAAACACTACTTTGATAAAAAAACCAAGATGACCAAGTACATATGGAGGCAAATCCTAAATATTCTTCTCTGCCAACTCTGCTGCTTTGAGGGCAGTAATCATGAGAGCTTACCAGCAGATGCATTTAAATGAAAACAAAACCCCCAGAACTGGTTTTCTATGTATTTTACTTGGTAGAATTATCAGACTTGGTGTTAATAAAAATATGGGATATACTGGAAAAGTTTTTTTGCTTTCAAGTCTCCAAAACTAATTGTCATTAATTTCCATTTTAGCATTTTACAAATGCATTCCCAGCAGTGATAGCTCCTTGGTGCATAATTAATACCAAGAGTGCGATTTGACTATTGGTAAGCAAGAGATATCTCGTCTTAATTTATTCTATAAGTAAATCAGTGGTTTTTTTTCTTCCTCAAGTTTTATCATTTTTATAGTCCCGGGAGTCGGAGCCCAGTAGAGCACTCAAAGAGCCAGAGTGCCCTCTCGTGGTCCCACCTCATCCACATCGCTTCGCTTTGGAAGACTCTTGTTCTTAAGAAAAACATAAAGAAAAAGCTGGTGGTTTGTTTTGTTGTTGTTTTCATTACTTTTCTACCGAGAAAACTTAATAGCTATTAAAACAACATTCCTAAGTGTTCTCTTAAAGATATTTTCTTAAGAGCCAGACAGCTAGTTACATAGATCCAGACAGCCAAAGGTCACCAATGTATAATGAGGCCCAGAAAATAAGTCCCAGGCATCACAAAAAACTGAAACAAGCCACAGCTTAGATAAGCCTCTCAGCAGCTAACTTGGTTTGATAACCTAAACACCACACTGGCAGGGCACAGAGGGGGGAAGGGAGTTAACCCTCTACACTGAACAAGAGTAACCATGCAAGTAAGAAGAGAGACTTCCAGACTCAAGTCTGCTGTAACTGAGAAAGAGGCCTAATTCCTTCCAAGAGCTCCTGCTCCTAGGGTTTAACAGATGTACTCATCTGCTAGGGGCCAGGTACCAGGCTGGTTTGTGCAGAGACTTCATCACTTACCTATTTTGGGCTCACATCCCTGTCATTTCAGATGTGCTGTAACAACCTTGTTAACTGGGACAGCAGCTCTGCACGGACACTAATGCAGACTGGGCAGAGTTAACTTGCAGGGGATTTTGGCCCCGTGCTGCAAGGAGGAAAGGATTTAGTCCTTCAATTTGTCCATCCCTCATCTGTTTCTTGGTTCCTCGTGGGCTGGCTCCAGTTTTCACTCGGGGTGGCAGCTCCCCCTACAGCAGTAAATGGACAATTCAAAAGTAAGAATGAGACCAGTCCCCAGTTCAGCTGAAGGACATCCTGCAAGAAATCAAAAGCAGATGCATGTTTTAATGCCTTGCTTGTGCAAAGTTGCCAGTCACATCATGCATGACTGGACCAATGTCTGCTGATGCCACTGTAGGCAGAAGAGTAAAATATTCTGATAAATGCAGAGATGCTGCTGCTAGGGCACCACTGGTGGCATAAGAAAGAATTCTAAACTTGCTGAACTGATTCAAGGATAAACAGCACCTCTATCAAAGGCAACTTATTCAAAGTCCACTTCCAGGAATGGCATAGCAGAAATACTAAGAATGCTTCTCTTCCCTAGGGACCTCAAACACTTTGTAATAAAGCTCCAATAAAGATTCCATTTAATTTTTCTAATGTGTCCTAAAGCAGCAAAACTAACACTGGTACTCATTTCTCATCAAAATAAGCAAGAAATTAAATTTAAAACAAAGCAGAATTAAGCATACACATTTTCTTAATAACAAATCTTTCAGTTCCAATAGGGTTTTACCCTTGAACTATAAACCAATGATTTAATACATTACCTACTGCCAAAGTTTCCCAAAGAGGGTAAAAATACCCTCTCCAGGCAATCTGTGTGCAAATGGAACAGCTCATTAAGGATTCCTTAATTGAGAACACGTAAACAAGGGCCTTAGCCACATCGAAATAATTTCTGGAGGCAAGCTTCATGGTCTGATTTCCCAGAAACACACTGGAAAATGAGCAAAAGGGAATGTCTTTCACTGCTTTGTTTTAAGCCACAGAAAACAATGTCAGGGCACACCCAGCAGAGGGTCAGTTGGATTGCCTCTGGCATTAGCACAGCTAACAATGAGCACAGCTTGGGGGTGTGGAGAGGAAATCAGGTAAAAGTCTCTGCTCAGCAGCACTCAGATTCCAGGCTGCAGTATGTGGCAGAAAGACATCGATTCTGTCTTCTGTTCTGGGAGTCTGGTGGTGGTTTTTACATTCTTGCTTGTTGTTGATTATCAGCATCATAATTATCCAAAATTTCCTCTTCCTCAGCTGAAAATCATCTTAATGATGATTGATTAGTACAACTCAGCCAATACACCCAGCCACATTTGCCAATGTCAACTAAAGCAAAAACATCTATTACTGAACCCAATGGGGGGAAAAAATGTGGTTCCCTCCTTGAAAAGTGGTTCTGTAAAGTAAATAAGAATTATTTCTTGCCTTGCCTCATACAAACTGCTCTCTGCTGCTGAAGTTGGATCTGTTCACACTAACAACATATTTACTGCTTTTTCCCTTTTACCAGAACAGATGCTATAATCTGGAAACTGTATGTGGTGGGGCAGAGTTACTGCATACCAATGCCTGCTAATTTCAAATATGCATTTTGGACTGTTATGTCAGTGTAGTACTAGATAGTGTGTTCCATATCTTTCTTACATTGTCTCCAAGAAACTTTGCTGATGGTACCACAAAGAGAAGTTTAGCACACTGCTTACAATTAGGCCAACTTTGGAAAGGACTTGATGGCTACAGTTGGACTTGATAAAAGTCCTTCCCCAGCCTAAGTGATTCTATAATTCTATGAAAGCTGAATCAGTACACTGCTGATTCCACTCTTTCCTGATACCTCTGAAGTAGGCAAGTCTGACTAGTCACAGATATAAGGAATCTTCCTTTCCCCTTCAGTTCAGCTTTACTGTAAGAGTGTCACTTGCTATTCAGGAGGGGAACTGCTCTTGAAGTGTGATGAATCATTAGAGAAAACAGCAAGAGGTTATCACAGTGGCCTACTCTTGCACAAAGAGGTGTAAAACAGTGAGCTGTGACAAATTCCGTGCAGCCCACTAGAACATTCACACTCAAAGTGGGCAGTGTACATAGAGAAATGTAGAAAAGAAAGTGTGTCTACCCTTGGAAAAGTCTTACATCACAGCAAAACCCCCATTATCAGAAATTAGACTCCTGTAATTGTTAATGCTTACTGAAAATAACTTATTCTTCAGTAGTTCCACTGAAATTATTTGTTTGTGAACATGCTGAATGGAAGTGTATTATGTAACTGACAGGTTCATTTTCTTACCAGTGAAGAACAGGGGCCATCAATGGATTCCTTCACTTAGGAGAGCTACTTGGACAAACAAGTTTTTTCATCTGCTTTCGCAAGTAATACTCTAATTCTGAGAATTTAAGGATGTAATTTTGCAGTTAGCTGCTTGCATACCTCCTTTGTTCCCAAAAATCAACATGCTTAAAATCTGAGGCCAGGCCACAGACATGAAAACAACTGAGTAAGATTTCCTAGGAGTTCAGAAGCCTATCATCTGGTCTAAAAGGTACTGCTTAAACTACCGATAAACCCAAAACTCACATCTAAATCAAACCCCAACAGCATCACTTAAGAGCTTTCTTTCTTTCATTGGTTTCTTGCTCATCAGTTAATTCTCAGCCTAAGTTTCTTCATAACTTTGGATTATATAAAGGTATTGAGGCATAGCCTTGGAGACCTACTCAGTTTCCTCTTGTAAGGGCATCTCTTGGTTTCTTTGTTCTCTACTATCACTTAAGTCTTCCTCAGCATTGCTATGAAAAACTAAGGACAGCATGCCTGTGTCTCTTCTGCATTCTCTCTCAGTCTATGACACACAATTTGAAGACAACCCATCGTAATAAATTTTCTTGCAGCATTATCAAGGTATGTTCAACAACTGTGAGCAAGATCTGGACCGTGCACTCTGAAACTGTGAATGTTAAGGATTGGCAGAAAAGTCATGGCCAACAAATTCTAGACCAGCACTCCAATAGCTTTTTGCTTAAATCAGTACTTACTAAGAAGATGGACTATCTTGCTACATGGAGTATTTCTAAGCCCTCCTGAATCATCAGTAAACTTTTCCATATGACCTTGCATCAAGTAATTTGACCTACCTCTGTAAAACTAGCTGGAAAAAGGTGTAAAGTGTGTTATAAACCTGGTAACGTATCTGAGCTGAGTTCAGGGTAAATGAATTGCAGAGCCAATGAAAAGACCTGACTGCTGCCTGGAGGCACCCCCATGCTGTCTTACTCCTGGGAGGCCCAAGATGTGAAAACCCCTGAGTCTGGGTGTTAGGCAGATGGGAATTCATTAGCATATGGCAATGTCAAAACACAACAGCAGTAAAGACTCCTTCAGTTGCAGCAGTTCTGCACCTAGTCATGAAGCTGAAGTTGCTCTGCAAAACACCCTGTGAGTCCTCACATATTGCAGGCAACAGCTCAGGTAGAATACACAAATCCTTGTTTTCACATTCTAAGGACAGCAAGGTTCCTTCTCATTTCATGTTCACAATTGCTGAACTGTTGGGAAAATTGTCAACCATGGTTTACAGAAGTTGCTTTAAGATGAGTTCATCTTTACATCTTCTCATCTTCCTCTGCATTTTTGATTGGTTCACTGAATTTAAGGTAGGTGCAGTTCTGGACCACACAGACATTCAGGTTAAATGTACTGAGCTGAACATCCTGTTGTGGCTGTGTAGCACAGGAATCACACCCCATTAGTTTCCCAGACTTCTAGAAACAAAGAAGACCTTTAGAGAACCCCAGTGTTTTTGAATGCACTGAGGAAGAATGCACAGATGCGTATGTTGTGGGCAGAGGGGGCATCACCCCTCCAATGGAAATAAAACAGCTTCACATAAGCTCTCATTTCAAAAGCCATTTTGCTAGGTGAGGATCATAAGGCAGCAGTAGTTTTATCACTTTTACACTGTTTGCTGCTGAGTCAGGAGACCAGAACCAGGTGATGTAGTAACAGACCTGATCTACATCTGAGACATTCAGCCTTAGGAGAATTCCAAGCTGCCTGAGAAATTCAAATAAAATGATAGGAGAAAGACTTCATCTTTCACAATCTTTATGGTCAACCTAGTTGTTCAAAGCCAAGGAAATCACATTCAAGTTGTTACCCATCACAGCTACTGCAAAATAAGATTTTGCTATGCTCTTCAGCTTTTAAGGCAATAACAAGTACAAATGAGGCTTTCCTTTCAGTCTTAAATTTATCCAGTTTCAGTCTGTTTGGGAAGAATTTTACAGGCTTACAGTTTTACAAAAGTCATATCAATTCAATTTTGCTTACTGTAAGACATTGTCTCCTCTCTCACAACTTGGGAAACCTGTTTACACACCAAGAGTAGTTGCATCTCTGTCCTTCTCCCTGCACTTCAGCCAAGTGCTTTCTGGGCATATTGGCACTGCTCCTTTGATCTAACTTGACCCAACTCAGCAAGTTTCCTGACTCTGTCTTTGGGTCCAAGTTATTCTGAGTTCTCTTTAAGGCAAAACCTAATTCCTTTAGTCACCAACAGACTAACACCTCACTAAACTTCCTGCCTGCGTGAATGCTTCTCCACAGCTTCATTCCAGCACAAAGACCAACAGATTATTTTGAATTATCCCTGCTGTAATCTGAAGCATTTGGCTCTGAAGTGAAACAGTAAGAACCAGGCATTGCTCTCAGCCTTTGTCTGGTTCATCAGTCATATTGCAGGTAAAATTGCTCAGGCCTCCACTGAGACTGCTGCCCCTAACATCCCCCTCACAGGTTGATAACAGAGCTCAAAAGCTTGTCTGAATGATACAGAAGGTAGAACTCAAAAATGAGGTTTGAGGGTGCATTGGCACCTAGTGTGTAAGACAGGAACCTCTTGGGGAAGGAGGATGTTGGCATCAGTTCACTCTCAGCTCAGCCTGAGCCCATTACCACTGACCTCAAAAGAAGAAAGATAGCTGAGGTGAGCACAAGATTGATGATCATGACACTGTTAGGACAGCTTCTATAGACTTAGCTTTAAAGTATGCCAAAGCCACTGACTAATGTAATTCTGAATTTTTTCTACACTTATGTTTTTTACTTGCTGTTAATAATTAGGGAAAGAGTGGAGCATTACCATGGAATACAAGTTATTATGCTGAAATAAGAAGGAATATTTACTTAGGTGTTGTGGCCCTCTTGTACCATGCCCAATTCATTAATTTTAAACAATTTTTCATGTGAAAATACAATGAAGTGAAAATTGTTAGTGATTTGCTGCCACCCTTGTTACTGTTACATCAACTGCTGGGTTCATTTTCAACTTTATATTCTCACCAACAGGTGGAGCCCTCAATTCTGAATTCGTTATCTGTCTGTGATCTAAAAACACCTAAATATTTACTAAAAAGTAAAAGAATATTTGCACATCCTGACTGATGTGAAAGAAAGAAAAGCTACAGAGTAAAAAGAACTGTGACACCAAGACAGGAAGATTAGCTTCAGTGGGGGACTGTGCCAAATAGGAGCCTAGTGTTTCAATATTATTACTTGACAATATGGACTATTTGTAATCTAAGATGTACTGAAAGACACTCATTTAACTGTTTTCTGGTGCAAGTTTTTCTATAGCCAGTAAAAGCAACTTCTAAAAAATGGTTAAGGTAGCATAAAGTCTCATTACAGAAAAGGTGAACAAGACATACATTTCAAAAGCTCAGACACAGGGCTCACACTGGAAGCAGCATTTGTTTCTCAGTTACAGCACATTAGTTCTTCAAGTTTAGACAACTTATTAAATTTTAGGGCTGAATTCTATTCTGGGTAAGTACAACTTCCATGAACTTCTTAGAAGAGCCACTCCCCAAAAGTCTCAGAACTTCAAACTCATCCTGCCATTATTTTCAGTCTGCTTACTCAAGCTTCCCATGTGCTGACATCCCAAATTAAGACTTCCACACTAGGAGACATTAAGCCTGGATGATACTTCACATACAAATAAGAAACAACCATTTATTTGCTCAAGTTTTGGCTTTACTTCTGTTCATAAACTGAGTAAAACAACTACCCTCCAGGCCACATTTGAGGAAAAAATTATGATTACTCTTTACATATCGCATAGGTCAAAATATTATCATAGCATTTATAGCACTTTCAGGACAAAAGCACTGCAACTTCTTCTGTAATATCTGGAGACATTCTGGTTCACAGCAAATGGCACTCTGCTGGGTAGGGAGAGTAAGGGGTACAAGGAGAAAGGGGCTTTTCAGCATGTATAGGAACTTAGCTAGCAGCTCAAAGGAGAGGGGGATAAGGGTCATATGCTCACTAAGTAAATCAGCATCATCCCATGGATACTCAGTTGATGCTGTAGTGTTGGATTTGAGATTCTCAATCTCCTATTCATACAGTTTCTCTAGTTCAGTCACAGGGCCTGTACTCATTGACCTTTACTCTTACAAACTATCCCCATACAGCTTGCATACTCTAGTAGAGACTTTATGTATGTACCCCTGCCTTTAATCTTTTAGCTGAGTTACTACACTGGTTTCATCATTTCATTTAAAAATGAATAGAAATAATCTTTTGGTGTTCCTCATCAAGAGAGGTATTGCATGAGCATGGAGACAGGTTTGCTTTCAACTGTCCTGAGGTGGGTGTTTGCCTCTGCAGCATCAGTAAATGTTCATTGGGAAACTATGTATACAATCTATCATGGATCCATCTGTTCATACAGCTCAATTCCTACTTCATTATTAGGCCAGAAGGTTGAGGCAAGTAACTCTTCCCATCTAAAACAGCACAAGCCTCTCTGTTGATACAGCAGCTTCTCTCCTGAGCCACCAGACAATCCCAACCACAATAAAAAGAAACCTAGTGGTTTTGCCAAAATAGCCAGTAAAAGTGTACTGCAAGGCACAACAGCACAGACTGTTATTCTCAAGGATAAGGAATTTATTTTACTATCAGAAAACTTTCTTCTTTGTGTAGTCATCCCTGAAAACATTGCCATGTTTTACTGAGATTAATTAAATACCACAGAGGCCAGGCAAGTATCTAATCTATGTTACTTGTAGCATATGGGCTAATGCACAATCATTCTAGTTGACAAAAGGTTTTTGCAGGTTTTAAGTGGTCCAATTTCAAGTTTTCATTAGAGGGTGTAAAATTATAGAAGTCCTCTCAAAAACAGTAATCATTGAAGGAGCATGCATTATCTGACACTTGACATGTACTGAAAGACGAGAGAAGAGTCAGGAGAATCCCATTATATACAGAGAAGTTGAGGAGACAATTTAAGATTCAGATGATATTTCTTATCCCTTCTGTTTCCTGATTTATTTGCTGTATGGCTTTTAAGACTCTTTGAAGTGTAAAATACAGTTGAAAGTATGTTCCTTATGCTTTTAGATTATGGATAACAAACACCAATAAGTAAATACTCTGTGTTTGCATGCAGATATTTTAGTAAGGTTTCTGCAGCTTTCATACACAGTGAAAGACTAAAGAGAGTGCCTTTTATTTGGAACATATTGCAAAGAGCAGCAACACCCTTCCTGCAGAAAGGCACAGTACATGGCTATTATTTTTTGGCTATGATTTGGAACACTTACCCATTCTATGGAACACAAAACCCAAACTTTTTGCATGGTAACATTTTATGGGACACCATGTGGCAGTGCAGTCATGACAGGATTTGTTAGATTATATTGAAAGTAACATTTTGGTTGGTACTAAGGTCACTGAGATAGCATCTTCACATAATCTATTTTTAAAAGCACTTTGGAAACTCAAAAATCACTCATGAGGAAAGGGAGTATGAGAACCCAGGCAGAATACAATTTATCCTATCATTTGTGCCAAAAGCAGATGAATGGAATGATTACAATATAAATTGAAAATAGAAATACATTACCAAGTTTCCTTCCCAAGTAATAACCCAAAAGTCAAATCCTTTGACAATCTTACATGTGATTAAAAGTATGGGGATATTGTAATAGCTCCTCCCCCTAAAAATTCAATCCTTGTTGAAAGTGGCATTCGTGAGTTACACTGTTTTGAGTGAAAAAACATTCATGAAGAAATCCAAATGTAGCATACGCATTTTTGCAGTCAGTGGCATGTGAGGAAGAGATTTTCTTGAGTGCTGTTGAGGTCCATGTTCTTAACTAACAGATTCCAAAAACCCAAAATATAATAAATGAGCTGAGACAAAGCTAAACAAGTGAGGAAATGAATTGGCAAAACCTTTTACTGACATATGATTCTGAACATCATGTAATTTATTTTTCCTTTGTTAATTATCCCAATGTATCTAATTTACTATTTCATCTGTTCCTATTATAGGTATTCCTGAAGAGAAGCTTTTAAAAGTTTTTAAAGGTTTTCCTTTGCTTATAAGCCCTATTTCATTGCTGTGATAAAACATTTATTAAATTTCAGGAGTACAATGAACACATAATAAACTCTGCAACATGATATGAGAAAAGAGGAAGCAGTATGTGAAGGTCTGATATATGAAAGCTTGGGAGAAGATTAAAGTCATACTGCTGATATGTTGTTGGTTCTTAAATAGAAGCCTCTACAAGCATTTAATTAATACTTTCAGCTTGCTGAGAAAATGCTGCACATAGTTTACAGGGGAAAATGACTATTTAAAACTCAACAGTTAAAATCAAAGAAATCCAATTATCTCCATCAGGGTTGTGTTTGAAATTCAAGACACTCCTCAGTGGTACACAGACTGACCCAAGGAACACTCCAATTCTCCTGAAGTTCAGCAGGAGGAGAGAGTTGCAGTACAAATTAATATTAATTCTATTAATGACATTGTTAATGTGTGATGAAATATGCATATGTATCAGTGAACACTACTGCAATTCTCAGTAGGCTACCTAAAGCAAAATCACTGAACTGGATAAATTCCATCTGAGCAGATCCTTAAGCATGCAGCTATTCACTTCCTATTCAACTATCCTGCAGATTTAGCTTTGCAGAATCACAGACTGGTTTGGGTTAGAAGGGACCTCAAAGCCCATCTAGTCCCACCCCCTGCCATGGGCAGGGACACCCTCCACTAGCCCAGGTTGCCCAGAGTCCCATCCAACCTGGCCCTGAACACTGCCAGGTTGGGGGCAGCCACAGCTTCTCTGGGCAGCCTATGCCAAGTGTCTCACCAACCTCACAGTATAGCAATTTCTTCCCAACATCTAATCTAAAACTCCCCTCCTGCTTAAAGGCATTCTCCCTTGTCCTGTCACTCCACACCCTTGTAAATAACTCCTCCTTATCTTTGGGGCCTCCTCTGGACTAGCTTCAACAGGTCTATATGCTTATCCTGATGACCCCAGAGCTGACAACAGCACTACAGATTTGTCACATGCAGTGACATTAGAAATCTGTGTAACCCATGGCATCAGAACTTGTTCTGAGTAAGACACCACCTGCTCTGTCAGGCTATTGAGCAGTTTCAAGGAGCTCTCCTCTAGCTCCCATGAGCAAACTGAATTACAAGATATCTCCATGAGTGGTACCTAGCAGTTAGGCATTATTTGGACAAAACCCTCAGAACTTGGCTGACAAGAGAGCTCTCAATTTCATACCATAGATACCTCTTTTCTCCCTTGGTTTGTAGCTTCCTTTATCAGTTATTTCCATCAGCATAGTTCAATACCCAAAACCACTGTCTCTGCTTTTCAAGATGATTGTTGAAAATAATTCCTCATCAAGACCTGGCAGGTCAGAAGCATTGGGCAAATTCCTCACAAACCCTTGACCAAAGCAATCAGTTTTTATAACATAATTTTGTCTAACCTCTTTGTGATTTGCATTCTCTGGATCACATAACCAGGAAAGAGTCTATAACATAGCAGCAATCTCATGAGTGTTGCAGAGGTTGCAAATAGTTGCAGTGGTGTTTTGGCTTGTGCCATATATTCTGCTGCCTGATTAAAAACAGTTTTATTGCTGGATTCATGTGCTCTTTGGGATATTTCTTCTATGGCAGACATTTCACTGGCTTTTAGTTCACCAAAAGAATGTTGTGACTGTGTTGACAAATAATTTTGTTTAAACACAAATGTGGCAAGAATCTCTCAGAAGTACATCAGTTTCTCCTTTAACCTAATGCAGTGTGCTGTGATGTGAAAATTCTACAGGAGTGAAACAAAACTACTTCATTTCAAAGCATTCAAAACAAAAAAGCTCTGCTCATCCTGCAGTCTGAGACTTAAAACACAGAAACTACCTTATTACTCTAGAGTAGAGCAAATGTGTATTACTGGCCCTGCTGTCAGCTCAAGTGTCTGTGTGTACCTTGGATGTGGCACATGGCAGGGAGCTCGTTCTGATGGTTACCTGCAGAGGTGGGAAACCCAAACCTACAGCTGAAAGTAACTGTAATTGTGATCCACCCTGGCAGTGAGCCTGGAGCCATATATTGTCTCTCTGGTCTCTAGTCCACTCCCACAGATGGCATACCAGTTTGTCAGTACAGACAAGGAAGGAAGAATGAGACCATAAAAAGGGAGTCTGAGAAAGGGATATATAATTAAGTGACATGCAGTCCATTACACATGGCTATAGGCCAATACTTTGCACTTGGGTGTAAAGTGAGTGCAAAGTTCCCTGGTTATGCTTTCCCACACTTTCTTATGCCCCCAGCTGCTTTGTTACCCCTCAAAAGATTGTCTTCCACATGGCTAGCTTAAGAGGCAAAAATAGTGGTTTTTAAGTGTTGAGAGGACACCAATACTGTGTTGGGCAAGTTTTGTGTTTCCTATTCATTTGGGGCAAGTCAAGTGACCAAAAGCACAGAAGAGTCAGGAACATTGATGAAGGGACCTCTCTGGTTGGTGGCAATCTCCAGGAGATAAAGATGGAGCTCCTACTCTAATTTTGCAACAGTTAAAGCACATAGTAAAAGGAGAATGGAGACTGTTTATCCTTGGAAAATTTAAGGTTGGAGCACAAAGGCACATAGAAGAAACAGTTGGAAGTGATAACAATCATGTTGAAAAAAGGTGAGAAGGTAAGGAAGAGAAATAAGACAATATGCTGCTCTCCAGGGTCCACCTGAATCATTTTTCCAAAGTAATCCAACACTATAGCATCACACTGACGCTTCATGTTGTCTTTTTGAAGGCTGACAAGCAAAAAGCAGCCACACATTGATATTGACATTTCTATTTGACGAAGTTACCTGTTTTTCTACTGAAATGTATAATTAGTAATTTGCTGTAGAAATGCTTTAAGCAGTATTACATGAAACAGTTATCCTTGCCTCTCAATTAGTACTGGGTTTGGGGAGGTGAGAATTTTTTAATGGATATATTTATTAAAAACAATCCAAGTCACAGCTGATAATGGGATCAGTAGTTCAAACTGCTATATGCAAAATAAGAACAAACCTATTATATTTTGTCTCAATAAAACCAAAACCATTTTAAACTTCTTCAGTATTTTATTTAGGATACACACTGCAGTAAGATTTATCTTGAAGGAGTCCAGACCACAGAAGTCTATTTTTTATATTCAATTTCTTCAAAATAGCTGCAAACTGCTCAAACATCCAGAGCTGAATATGTAACAGGAATTTGCACCTTTCAAGTCCTGATAATTTCCATAAATGAAGATCTAAGCAGGCAGGGTCACTTTGTAAAGATGAAGCTGCAGCAATAGAACAGGAAAACATGATCTCTCTTCAGTGTACAGTCAGGAATATACACGGACTACTCTACAAAGACCTCCAAGTTGACACAAGTGATATTGCCCCTCTATAAATAAATCCTGATCTTTGATAGAAACCTGTTGGATTACCTCATGAAGCTTCAAATTCTTAATCAAAATCTGTGTCAGTAGTATCAATGCAAAGAACACTGAAGAATAAGTCATATTGAATGTGATATTTTGAAGACAGAAAAAAGGGGAATGGAGCTGTTAGACAATGTTTGGAGTTTAAATAATTACCTTAAGTTTAAAATCAGCATAAAAATTCAGCTCTGAGGTTTGCTAGCTTTCAAATTGCAAACTATATAATTACTTTTTTTTACTGCAAAAGTAGCCCAAATGTTATTAGCAAAACCCTCAGAGACATGAATGTGTCCTACCTTTATAAGTGTTATAGCTATTCAAAAGGAGGCAGGTTACTTCATTTACATTGCTCTGTATGAAAGACTAATTTGTGATGTATCTTTCAGCAATCTGCAAGGGCATGAGATGCTACTACACTAAATTCAGATGCCATTGCTAGAAAACAATAAGTCTAATGCACTTCATTAGATCAACTGATTTAATGAACTCCCTGATGGAGTCATTCTTGTAAGAAGTACATTCAACACAGTAACACTCTTGGAAGGCAAACAAGCACTTGTGTTTCACTGTTCCATGGTGCCCAACACTTTAAAGTTCAGTTCTGATCCAGAAAGAACAATTGCAGAGTTATCCCCACACTGAGAAAAAAGAATCCAACACAGCAGTATTTTTGATAGAGTCAAAGCTGAATGAAGCCTGGAAGTTTAATTAATACTACCAGTCCACCTGTGATTCTTTTCAGCAGCATTAACTTGTGTAGATGCCTTCATTCCATGAGATCTACAGCTCCTTGTACCCATCTCTAGAATTTCTACCAATATGCAGTGCTTCAGAGCACCTACAACATTCTCTAGACCAGTGGTTTGGATCAAATTCTGTTCCCCTCTATCACCTGATTCAGTTTCTGCAATACAATACTGTTCATAGGCAAAGTAAGGAGTTATTTTGGGTAAGACTGCTGAAGAACAAAGACTGCTGCTCTGTGCCCCACTTGACATGCACTGGGGCCCTAGAAAGCCAGGTTTGATGCTATTGGTAGGAGCAAGCTATTTCCTGTGAGACAATTACTACAGCACGGGGCAGCCTCTCCTACTAGGAGCAGCACTGATTTCCCTCCCTGACATCCTTTCTCAATCCTGGGGTAGCAGGAACAACTACAGCTCTCTGACCTCCCCTAATTCTCCCAGGTACAGGAAACTGCAGAGGCTGAAGCTTAGCAGGGAAAAGAATCCTGCCTCTTGGGAAGAAAACAGATTGTGCAACCTCCAAGAAAAGGGGTATGGATGCAAGGGACAGGGAATGCCACATACTTTCAGGTAGGCAAAAGAGGGAAAAACCAATTCCACAGCCTTTTACAAATCCCTTCAAATACTCCTGATTTCTTAGCCTGTTCAAATTCTTTTTGCCCAAGCCAGGCTCTACTCACAGCTTCCCTGTTCTTTTCAACAGTCTTCTCATTTGCACCCTCCTTATCTGCACCAGCTTCCATGGATCCTACCCAACTGCTTTTTACACAAAGCTTTGTGCCACTCTTGCCAGAATCACATGTCCACAAGCCTGGACTTTTCCTGCACCATAGAGGAACTCTACCCCAGTTTTTCCTATGCTGTTGGGGAGCCCTAACTTCATTTTGCCTTCAGTATTGAGGCTCTTTCATCTGTTTTCCAGTCTCCCAAATTTGGAAATGTTTAGCTGGTCTTCAGTTCTGCAACGTCTAGACCAGAATCACTCTGCTCCATGCAAAAGTATTTCTGCCCAAATAGAAGTCTAAAGGCAGGCATTAAGATAGAGATTCACCCCAACAGAAGAGTTAAGGAGACAGCTGGTATCTATAAGTCTTGCGTTCCTTTCTGTATTTTGGGTGTAAGTTTCTTTGACCCTTATGAATTTCTCTCACATTGACACATATTCAAGCTTAACTGCTTTACTCAGTTCAATAAACTGAGATAATAACTTGCTTTTGATTTAAACAAAATGCAGAAGTTAACACAGCATCTCTCTACCAGCTTCTAGACTACATGTGAACTTATGTGCTTACCCCTCTCCCCAGTGAGAATACTGGGGAGAAAAACATAATTCACATGATCATCTTCATAAATGTGCATGCAGCTATTTCACGGCTCAAGCATAGTGCTGTGCAACAGATGTTACAAAGAATGAAAGCCAACACTGAAACTTCTGCATCACTAATGAGCTCACTGTTCCTTTTTTATTGCCTTCGTTTGGGTGCATAGCTAGTTGCAGATAGCTCTGATAAATGTAAGGATGCAGAGAGCTGTGCAATGGTCAAACACTGCAGGTGTACCTCATTAATGGCAGATATGGAAAGATGGCTCCTTGGAGACTAGAGATTTATATAGCTGAGTGCTTTAGTCTGCACTGAAACAAGCTAGATGCCATGACTCTAGACCAAAGCAAAGCCAAAGTTGACAGCTAGATTCTACAGCATAACTAGAAATCAACTATCTTAAAATGGAAAGCAGAACTTCTGCTTTAAAAGTATCATGGGACATGAACTCACATTTACTTTCAAGTTCCTGAAGCTTGAGGCAGAATCCATTTTTCCCCCAAGTTTCTCACAGAAAAAAGAACTATTACTGCAAGAAACAATGTAGTGCTTTCTCACAGGAGGACATAACATGCAGCCCTCCAATTCATTTGAACACCAGTTAAATAGATGAGGGCAAAGGGAGCTTTGTTTCCTGGTATAGCCTGCAATTCCATATCCTACAGTGTAGTCACAACCCCATGGCTTCCATGGGGGCAATGGGTGCTGGTGTACATGCCCTTGCCCATGCTCCTTGGCATGTGAATTGTCAGAAACAGAGCAGGCTGTGCTTTTGAGCTCATGTTATGACTGACCTCCCACTCTGGAATAGAATCTGCTGGTCTTACCCCAAAATTTTCTAATATGCCCAAACAGGATGACTCACATGTGTAAAGTTAATAAATCTGATGTTTTCATAGTAATTACTTCATATGCCACTCATGGCCTCCATTTGTAAATCACACAATAGTTCAGTAGCACTTCCATTTTAAAATTCTCTCACCTTTTCACATGATAACTCTGAAGTCCATTTCAGTTTATAAACAAATTTTAAGCCATTTCAGTTACTGCAAATAACTCAATTGGACTTCTGGTATTTAAAATATTCCTGATTTGGTTTTCCATCCAGTTTTTATGGTTCCTGTCAAACTTATTCTGGTTTTGATCTGACAGACAAATCACATGGAACTCAATGTTTCAGTGTGACAAGTCAGAATGAACTCTCATGGGCTGTCAAGACACAAAAATATCAGCATACATCTACATAGTCCTCTCTGAAGGAAGCAGGACACAGCATCAAGGGAATGGAAAGACCTGTAAAAAGGTGGTACTAATCTGCAGCTGCTGCCAATTGAGTTAGTATTTGCCAAAGATTGGGGAGGGAAGAGAAGATCCTTAAGCACTTCTGTGTAATTCTCCCCCTTCCCCTATCACAGGATATAACTGTTGATGTAACCTAGCTGTTAGCATGAAGTGAATATCTGAATGCAAACATCTGTAAGCACTCCTGGAAATAGCAAAAGTTTCACTGCACACATGTTCTCAAGCCTGACCTCTTCAAGGAGGAAAAAAGGGAGGTGAGATTCTAAATATAGAAGGCATTTGTCTTATAAATTCTTCATAAGGAAGGCTGCAGTTGTCAAAAGCACAGCTTTCCACTTGAATGTGTGTGCATCCATTCCAGCTATTTCAAGACACAGCAATGTGAATCACATGTCCCACTTCAGGAGTGGTCTGAAAGACTGAAACTTTATGGCTTATATAGGATGGCTCTTCCCCACTTAGAGAACTAAGTCCAGAGAATTTCCTAACATGCCTCCACATACATTACACAAGTCAACCAACTTCAGAAAGATGCCAGAGATTTATACAGTTTTTAACTTACAGGTTGAGAAAAGAATTCCCATGACAGTGCCCCCAATCTGTTGGCTGTGACTACAGAGTTACAACAGGTTCAAAGGAATCTGGGACAGATTAACAGTGGATATAAATCTCTAGGTCCACTTAAATCTGAGGCAAGCATTCATTAGGAGTACACTGGTACAAATAGGTACAAAGACTTTTGAAAATAACTGTAGTGAACAGATCTGAATTGTCCACAGCTACTGCATGCTGCATTACTTTGCCAGCCAAGGCTGAGCATCAGGGAGAAGAGGTCGTGTTCCCATTGTACTGGCTGCTGCCCTCTGGATCAAAGGGAGACAGGATGTCAACCCCCAGAGCAGATAAAGGTGCTCAGTGCAGAAAGGGTCCTGGAGTACAGTCTGGGGCAGCCAGAGAGGAAGCAACACACACTGTGAGAAGCCTAATGCAAGAGCAAACAGTGACTTCACCGTTAAAAGCCTCAGAAGTGATAAAATCCTCCCACATGCTTTTTGTAAGGACTCAGTATCAGGCCACAGCACTCTACTAGAAGTAACAGGAAACCTGGAGACACTTCATGCAAGCATACAACATAAAGACTCATATATACATTTTTTCCTGCCTTACTCTGATAGGTGTTGGGTTTTTTCTACTTGATAGAAGCTCCTACTTCTAGCTTGTGCTCCAATTAAATTAAGTTCTATAGTGCAATGCCCTCTTTATATCTGAGGGGAAGCTTCCTAATAGGAAAAATCAATCACAAAGCCACCTTTAAATTCTGGATGCAGTGGAGCCCTGAGCCAGCCTTTCCTCCCACCGCTTTGCTGTGCTTTTGGGATCTGCAGATGTAGAAATAGAGACTTTGTACAAGAGTTCTGGTTCTAATGCAGCCTGAGAAACTAAACTAAAGATTTCCTGTAATATGTCAAGAACACTGCCATCAGCACACCTTCTCTGCCCATGTCAGGAAGCACGTACCTTGAAAGTAAAAAAATTGAAAGCATCTCAGTTAAATGAAGAAAAATAACACAAGTTAAAGGAGGGATAGGAAACAATAAGAAAAGGATAGAAGAAAGAGGCATAAAGAATTAGCTGGGTATGCCATTAAAGACAAGCACAGATGCATTATATCCCTCTGTCAACACCCTTCAGAACAACAAGAGTAGCAACCAACATCCTGAATAATGCAGGTCTTCCCTGCTGGGACCAACATCCAGACATGGATGTGGAAACCACAGTGGTTTTGATGTTCAGTGATGTGGATCCATAAATTAAATCAAAATTAATCCAATAAACCCTTATGACAATCTCACTTGGTATTTACCTCAAGACACAATAACTCCAGTGTTACTACCTGTGCTCAGAGAAAGTTAGCTGGACAACAAGGCTTTCTGAAAGACCCACACATAGGGCTTAACTTGGGGCAAAGTCATACTCACATAAGGAGAGCTGCATGACATTAGATCAGATTCAGCCCCTTACAGCTCATGCCCAGCATACCAGGTTCATTTGCTACCACAGATTGAAAACTTAGGAGGCTATTTCATCCACCCCACTGCCAGTAGGCAGAATCAGATACATATAAACCATCACAGGTACACATTTTTCTAACCAGTTTGTAAAGTCTTCAGACAAGCTCCAAGACCTTTATCTTAGGTTCAGACTAACACTAAATATTTTCTCATAAAAACATGGCCTTGAGTGAATCCTACCCAAATGCAGTGGTGTTTTTTTTACACGTCATGAATGAATTATATCTTCATACTTCAAAACCACACTGCAATTTGTCAAGATACTTGAAAATTCTAATATTACCAGCTAATTCCAGTATGAAACTAATGAAACTAAGATGGCTTTCTCCACAGGAACCTTAATGAAATATCTACCCCAGCATTCCAGTTATTAATGAAACTGAACAATAACAAACACATGAGAGATCCCTGCAGAACTCCACTTGGCATGTTTTTCCCTTTCACTGGGAACCTTTGATACATGGAGTATGGCTTTCCAGCAAATTCTGTATTCACATGGCAGTAATTTAACCTGCACCAATTTGTACTCATTTGCTTAGCTGAATACCATCTGAGACAGCATCAAAAGCTTTATTAAGGTGCAAGTGACATGCACTGCCTGTAATCTACACAAGGAATCCAGCCAGAGATGAATATTAAGTTGCTCTAATATGATTTATCCTGAAGTTTTCATTTTTTCTTTCTAGTTACTCAATTACCTGTTAGGTAACTTGAAATAGATGAGTTGATTATTTGTTCTTGCATTTTCCTGCAAGTTTTAACTTAGAATGACTCATGTAGAATTTTCTTCTAATAATATCACTGTGAAGTCAGGCATGTTTACTTTCCATGAATCTCATCTCTTCATTAAGAGTCTTCAAATACAGCTGCCAAAAATTTCATATTCCATTGGTATTATATTTCTGACATAATTTTTTATTCAGAAAGAAACCATGGAGAGCTAAGGTATAGCTATATGAATAATGAAAGGCATAAACTGTCACTTCTTAGCTTAAAAGCATACCTGACAGTATACATTACAACTGGAAAACATTCACTTGTACCTTTTAGGACTGCCAGGGTAGGAAGATATATATAGGTAGCTTACTTTTCATCTTTAGCATTGTGCACAGAAGTGTCATGCATATTATGATTCTGCCTCATAATGTTTCACTTAGTGTATATTATAGAATGACTGACAAGCAGAATCCAGAGGACTCAGTACAAGAGTGAGGCTTTATCTTCTCTGCAAGCCAAAGCATAGCTATTAGCCAAGTAACACAGCCTTTTAAGAAAACACAGGGAAAACGTTCCAGGTAAAAGTGCCTCCACATCCCTGAAGTTTCACTATTTCAAAAAGCAACTCCAAATAGAACACATCAACTCAAACAGGTGGGATACAGCCACTTGCAAGGCTTCAGTACAGAAGAGAAGCTCAAGTCTTTTCCCTGCCAGCCCCAGGCATCCTTACCCACAGAACTTAAGCCCCAGGAAGGGCAAGCACCAGGTTGCCCCCTCACCCTCCATGCCTGGTTGTAGTTGGTACCAGGCAAACAATTTGTAAAAAACTTAGTAAAATAGCTTTTTTTCTCCCTTGGCCTGTAGATCAAGCTCTCAAGCTGCAGTCATCTTAATTTCAATTGAACCAACAATAGCAACAACCATGACCACAAAAGCACTGCCAGTATTCTACAACAGATTGTCTGCCACAGTCTTTTGTGGGAACACAACAAAGGAATGTGGCTATTCTCTTACTGCAGTAGTTCTGATCAAGAAAGATAGTAAATTGGTTTTTAATTGCAAAATCCTGTGCACTTTACAACCTATTTTTGAATAGAGGGTGGGGACACAGTGAAGTTGAGTGCTACAGCCATACTCAGCCTGGTGCTAAGTCAGTGTGTGCAAAGCCTGGCAAAACTGCACTTGCTTCTGTTTCATAGGAAATGAAAAGCCATTCCACCAGAAAGCACTACCAGAGTTGAAATAAAAAGCATTAGAGAAGCAACTGCAAACTAAGTTGAAAAGCAGGTTTCAGATATGGCATGACCCAAGTCCATCACAAGAAGGCATCATGAAATACCTTTGTCTTTGGAGTGGCAGTATCATAGTCATTATATCATTGCAGCTGGCTCAGACAGATAAACCTACAGACCTACTAAGAGATGCTATGTGACACTATGTTAAAGAAAGGAAACATGCCAAAGCAAGCATTAGCACTTCAAAAACACTTCTGGAGATGGCTTTTTTACTAGATAAAAAGCAGAGAAAAAAATCTGCATAGAAGAAAGGACAGAACAGTAAAAAATGGAGGTAAAAAGGCAAGAGGAAGTATGTGGATAATATTGCCAAAGTTGAAGTTGCTGTTGAAAGAAGTAATAGTAAATCACTTTCAGCTCAACAAGGTCACAACTAGTCAGTTTACACTACCTGAAAAGGTTGTCAGGAATGAACTGAAAAAGCTGACACTGGGAACCAAAAATTGTCACTTTCCAAGGACTAACATCACAAGACACTTCAACAAAGACATTGCACTTCCAGAGCTAAACATTAAACATGTCACATCACAACGTGAGGATTGGAAGACCTACAAACAGTTAAAATTAGCAAAAGCAGTGGGGGAGCGATACAGGACTGAGAAAAACCTTTAGTACAACAGCACTTCAAATTGAGATACCCAAGAAGTGTCTTACTGAGTGTGACTTAGTGTAAGAGTGATTGAGGTGAGAAAAGCAGAAGTGATTTTCCTTTTTTTCAAGGGATGAAGCAAAGCAAGAACCAGCTGTATTTCATGTGTTGGCCAGATTTTTACCCTAAGTCTAATCATCAAAGAGAGCATCAAATACTATTTACCACTCAGCAGAAACTTCATAGACTTCCCCAACACATGGAGAGCTTCTATCACAAGCCACCAGAGAACATCTTGAACTGTCATTATATTTTAACAAAAGTAATTGCCATCATTACAGTGGAGCCTGCATAGTTAAGCACAGGCTTGAAAGAACAGTTAATTGCACAGAACAACATCTTCTCTAAGCCATCATGTTCAGCATTGCCATTAACTTCAATATTACAAAATATAGACATACAATATCTGCACTGCATTCCACAGCAACAATAGATATTGAAGATCTACACTTTGTTGATGACATGGCTTTAAGTACTAGCTCAATAAAACACAAAGATAAAAGCAACCTAATCACAAAAAATCCAACACCCCTCCCCCCATTCTTCTATTTTTAAAAAAAAAAACCAAAAACCCATGAAAAAATCAAGTGAACTGCAACTAAATCACCACATTAGAAACTCAAAGTACAACAGGAAGTCAGTTGATTTCCACACACTGGCAGCAAAGAAAGAGTCTACAGGATTTTCAGAAAGAAATCATTAATAGTCAAGGCAGTGGGTACACTTACCCATTTAAGCAAGATTTGATGGCTTAGACCTTCCAACCTCAAGATCAGCCTGTGAACCTGTAACACATGTTATTTCCAGCATGTCAGATAGATGCAAAAGTTACAAATCAACAAGAGGTACAGAAATACAGACCTTTGTGGTGGTTCAGCCCCAACCAGAGGCTGACCACCCCACACTGCTCACTCACTCCCAAAGGAGGACCAGAGAGCCTACATGGGTTGGGATAAGGACAGTTTACTGACAAAAATCACCGTGAAAGGGGAACAATAACAGCCCATGGCAAATTTCAGACACCCAGTGATAACAAAAAGCACCTTACCAACCTGACAATAACACAGAGGACTGCACAACAGGAGGACCAACCTGTCACCCCAACCGCACTCAGACTGCCCTGGAAGCATTCAGGAGCAGCCCTCCCCTCCCAGCCCCTTTTATGGGGGAGTGATGTCAGGTGGGGTGGAAACAACTCTGGGCTAACTGGGCTCACCTGGGCTAACTCAGCTCACCTGTGCTGGCTGCCTGGGGAGGTTAACTCTGACCTGGCTAGAACAAGGACAACCTTATATTTAAACTTATCGATCAAGAACATTGAAATATTTGGGACATGTTGAAAGAAGGTGAATCAAAAGGGTCCAAATGAGCTTTTCTTAAAACTCCTTGGAAGAAATAGTATCCAGGAACTAGTCCTCTCTTTCCATTTCAAGACAGAAAGGTGAAGGCCTTTTATGTCCAAACAAAACTCTGATGATACAGAACAGATTTGGACTTTGAAAAATCTAAAAAAGGTATAAAATAGGCACATTTGAACGATATTTGCTTGGATTACATGCTATTTATAGTTCTTACAACAGAATCACTTGCTGAGAATTCAACATAATAAGAAAGTGCAAAAGTACAACATACTGTATCATAAGTTATAAAAGAACAGGAGTCCATCTGGCAACCATGTAACAGATATTAAAAGACTATTTATAAATGGAACTTTAATTTAAAGTGTTTCTCAGATTTGATCCTTAAAAAAAAATTCAGTTTATTTCTTTTGGGCCAAGTCAGCTTTATAGCCTGTATGAAAATATGTAGAACTGCTTTAGGTTATTGCCCAGACATGCCACCAAAGCCATGCATACTGTATTTGGGATTAAACCTCTCAAGCACAGTAGGAGGCTCAGCTAACAAAAAATCTTCAGTTGCACTCCCTTTCTACAGACTCTCACACACTAACCAGCACTGCCAGCAAGAGACACTGGAACAACCCATGTGCCTGAGCAGCAGCAACTGGTGACAGCAGTGGCATGTTAGGACCTTTGCCTGGCTAGGTCTGACACATGACAAATGTAAGAGCTGTAAGAGCTGCCCTTCTATAGCAGCAGCTGGAAAACAGATGAGATACCTCAAAGCATCTAAATTAACACTAGATTTCTGCACTTGAGGTATCTGACTCATACACATTGTTTTATTATTGTCTGTTTTATGAAGGTACCAAAACAGGTCTCTTGATCTGATTAGAGTATCTGCAGGAGAATGAAGTGCAAATTATAGCCACAACTGAGTAACTGAGGAGTTTAGTCCATGCACACACACCAAACAAACTGATGGAAGGTGATAGCTTCATTTTCATATTGTTGTTGTAAGTCAGTGTATCTGACTAACATTAGTTTATCAGCATATGTGGCATATATCATTGTTTAGATAAAACTATTCCATTTGGAGGAATACGTTTTAGAATAATTTTATCCAGATGTTGGTCAGAAGCTTCCAAAATAAAAGCATTTCCAAGTGCCAGATCTTATGCCCTTTATTTATTATCACAGCTGGGAAGCAGGATTCTGTCACCCAAGTATCCAGTGTAGGACCACCTGGTTTGACACAGGGATATATGGAAGTAACAAGTCCTGTTACAGAAGGAATACACAAAAGTGGGGTTTAAAGTACAGTTCATCTTGTAGCCAAGGTAGTATTATGCAGAGAGTGAGTATGGGCAGAGAATGACAACAAAAGCTAAGCATGAGGGCAATGGCATCCCTTCCTGTGATGCCAACCTCTGTTAATACTTATGGACAACCCATTCACTCTTCAAGAATGCCATGAAGACGAGGGCAGCCCTGGGGTAAATGATGGGCTCTCGTTAGAATATACTACGATTTCTTCAGTGCTCCATGAATCGCTCTACAGCCTCAGATTCGCTTTTCCTCCAACTTTCTGGGAGTACTGCTGGATATAGCAGGTGTATGTGGGAACAATCTGGACTCTGCCTGGTAGGCATGGGTACCACATAAGCTGAACTATACCAGAACTCCAGTATCCTCTGCTCTCTGTGAAGCAGAACTAGATATAGGATCTATTAAAGCTTTTTTGCAGGAGACTGATCCAAAAAGTGAAGATGCTGCAATGCCAGCAGACACACAGGAGACAGTTACACACATACACATTAGAGAAAAATCCTCAGAAATATTTTTTTTCCAAAATAATTCTTCTTACTATCTTAATGACATAAGACCATCTTCCTCTCTCAGTTATACACATACAGTCCAGTCACTTGTGTTCAAAAGGAGAACATTTGACCCATGATATAGAAAGAAACAATCAGCCTATTGTTATAAGAGCAAATGCACTAGGCTAAGGTGCTACAGGGAAAGGAGGAGAAGGGCATGTGCATTAAAGAGATTCATTTCTGCTTTGTTGTAATTTTTTAAAGGAATTTCTCCAACAATGTTTCATAGAAACCTTTTTTTTTTCTCCATTGTTGCAATTCAAATAGAAAACCTGGTAAAAAGGATGCCTTGGAGACTCTCATTGTGTCTCTCTGAAACAGGATTGCTGATTTTTAAATAGTTGCTTTTCAGCTGCTTGTTCAGAATCCCTTATAGAATTGAACATGCCAGCTTGTCTCTTACTAATCTGCTTGAGGCAGATTGCTATGTTTTTAGAACAAACAAGTATCAAAATACATGTAGAATTCAGTGGAGTGATAAAAACAAGGCAGTGGAGTCTGCTCACAGCTCACAGCTCACTGCAATGTTTTCACAATGACTGAGATGTTCTGTTCTATGAAATTAATTTAAAGTTATGATATTTAATTTAAATATCTATGATATTTAATTTAAATATCAGAGACTTTCAACTGGTTTTGCCTTCTATCTGGAAGATTTAATCAGACCATCCTTAACTGATGCAATGAGGCTGCTTTAAGCCATATTTTAGCACTAACTTTTCCAGATATAACCAATCTGATGTTTCTGGACTATGAAGGCAGGTGTGGTACCATTCCACTGTATTTCCAAGAAGAAGAATTTTGAAGGAGTGTCTGGTAAAGCAAAACCGTGGCTCTGAGGATTCTTTTCTATACAAATCGATGTAGTGAAGAAGTGTGTATCTTTGAAAAGGGGAACATGTAATATTAGGTAACTCTTTTTCTTCCCTGTATTTGAGCTCTTGCCATTCTAAGTTTTACTTTAGTTTTGAAAAATAGTAAAAATCCTGAATGAATAAATATATTAATACGTATATAATACTGTGATTTTTTTTGTGCTGAGATATGATAGGGTATTTGGTGCATCACTGATTGTAGAGACATTTGGAGGTCATACTAGAATTAGTAAATCATGGTGCTGTCTTCACTAACAATTCTTCACAGCTCAGTGATTCTTCCTGTGACATGAACAATTTATCAAAAAAAGTTTGGGTCATCCTGAATTTGTCTGTTGCCTGTTCTGCCAGAACACCTCACCTGGAAGCTTTTTAGAGGTAACAAGAGTAACAAAATGAAGAATGTTGTTGTGGTTCCTTAAACATAAGGGACAACAACAGTGTATTTTTATCCTCTTTACCTCTTGTTAGACTTCCCAGGTGGATTGATTTCACTTCCTGCTGTTTTTTAAGATGCCCTAGATCTCCCTTGCCTCCTATCGAAATAGTTACCTGTAACAAACATGTTTTAAAGAATCATTGGAATGGGAACTGGTTTGGTTATAAAATTCTAGTCACCAAGCCAGAGAATTATTCTCTCTCAGTCATTCTGACTCAATGCACGTTTATGAATCTTATAGAAAATTACACAGCTGCTACAGCAATACCTCTACAGAGGGACAAGACTGCCATACCCCAACATCATGGATGAGGCAGGGATTTGGGAGACAGATGATTCAGGTTCAAATACAGACAGGGATAAAAATGTTTATCTTTTCTATTTGTATGCTCCGTTTGCTTAATTTTTAAGCTCACTAGCCACAGGATTACTAGGAATACAACAAAATTCCTTGATCTGCAATACTTACAGTAACATCTGAGTCAAAGCTTATGTGATTGGGTCTTGAACAAGCAGTGACAAGAGAAGAAAGATAGTACATCAGAAGAGAGATTATTGTTAATGTTAAATTTCAACAGAAAACCTGCTATTCCCACCCCTTCCACTTCAACTCCTTATAGAAACTTATTGAAGTGTAACCAGGTCACAGTAAGCAAACTAACATGTTGATGGCTCTGTCATTCCACTGAAATAGGCACTTCTAGAAGAAGCAGCTAAAGTGACTGATTGTGTCTGGAGAACAGTAAAGGATTTCCACAATGTCAAATCAGGACAAGCTAAATTGTAGGCCTTTCCTATTGGCAACAGTAGCAGTATTGTCATTCAGGACTTGCTGCTGAAGAAATACTTGAATGAGGAAAAGATGAAAACCTCTGATTTCATCTTCTCTACAAGGGCAAAGTACACTGTTACTTAACTGGTGAAAGAAAAAGCCTCAAGGCTTGCAGTTTTTAAGAGGATAATGAGATAGAGCAGCTCACATTTTAAAGTGAGCACAATTTTAGAGGTATACTTAAAATACTGGCTTTTTTAAAAAGCTTCGTTTAATATGATCAATCTCTACGCTTGCATGCTTGATCTCAAGATTGACAGAGTCTCTTCAGAGGAATTTTTTGTTGTTGAGACATGTCTGATAGATTTTTACACACCACTGCACAGTAAAACTAAGATGTGTGCTGAAAATATTTTCCAAAGAGCAAAACTGAAAAGCACTTGAGTGACCACTTTGCAGAGATACTCTTGAGCGCTTTGTTTTCAGTCAGTTAACCAAAAAGCATCCACTGTTGCCATCACCCATGAGGAATGTAGCTTGGTATTTAAAGCCCAGCAAGTTACAGTACTTGCATTTGTGGGTATCAAAGCAATACAGCCATGATAGTAAGGAGTTTTAAACAACGTTTTAAAATTTGCTTCTCAGGAGGTCCAGTTCATCAGGGTTAGGTCCCTGCTAGTCTAGATTTGTTTTCTGCATATTGTAACAAAGCATGAGCACATGTGTTTATGAAAACCAGGAAGTTGGTAGTTTGTGGGGTTCCCCACAGCTTTCCAGAGCTTCATTGCAAAATTCTGTCCTTCTCCAAATGGTTGCTTTGCCCCATGTTTTTTTTTTTTAAGGAACTGCATAACTAATGTGAACAGTTAGACACATGAATATAAATAATCAGTATAAAACGTACCAAATAGTACAGGTGCTACATAGTTACACCCATCTTACACTTCTGATGCAGAACTACCTAGTAGGATCCAGCACAGGTTTTACACAAGATATGCAGTATCTGAGCAAGGACTTCAGAACTGGTTAGTCATACCCTGTGTAAACACAACAGCCTGATAGGGTTTTATTGAGAAAGCTGCTGCTTCTTTGCAACACTATCAAGGCTTAGTATGCTAATTTAAGGTTCTCAAATATCTAAGACAAGTTGTTTTTTCCTCAGACTTCCTCTTTGACCTTTTCACTGGCATATCCTCTCGCCTTACACTCTTTTCCAAATAATCTCAACTTTTCCTTGGCTCACACCCAAAATATTCTTTTTGAACTCTCTCAGCAACAATCCCTCCTCTGCACAATTTTGTGTTATCTGCTCAGTTTTTCTTGTTTTCCTTGACATGCAGTAATCAGCAGGCCTGGCCTGTGATCAAATGAGTGTGAGAGCTGCGTACCCCCGAACACATGGAGTGGCTGCTGACATCATAAGGTCAACTGTAGGATAGATTTTCCTGGAGCCTTTGGTGTGAGGTATCAAACAGACTGTTAATTGCTGCTGTTCCGGCAAGTTTTTGTCCTAGCAAATTCTCATAAGGTCCTGGAAATTTTGGGGGGGCTAAAATTGATAGAGCAAAAAGTATTCACCCATGGAAGAAGTCACCTCATTTAAGTTTTTAATTTGCTTGTTCTCCATACTGAAGTGTTTAATTCTGGCCTGCTATAAACAGGCCAGATTGAGAGCAGTTTTTATGCCATGCACGACACAAGCTCTTGACACCTTATTCTCCACACCTGCCAACACCTGTATGGGCACATTTTTCACCACACAAATCTCCTGTTCACATTTCTCCTGAAGACGATCTTGTCCTGGCCAAATTTGCAACATTGAAGTATCAGAAAGTATGATCAGTTCTAATTAGGAACAACTCATAAGTTATTTAAGGTCTCATTACTCTCTATATACAAACCCAATAGTTCTCCATGGTCAGTTTAAGAATGTCCAGAAAATCATCCAACCCAAACAGTCTGAGAGCCTAAAAAATTGTGAGCTCATGTTTTTTCTCCTTTGTTTATCGGGAAATTAGGCTTATTTATATAATTTAAATTCAGGCATGATCAGCCTTTCTGTATGCATAAAGAATTAGGTCTGATATCCCAGTGGAGCCAAAAGAGATCACATACACTTTTGAAAATAAATAGATGGGCATTATATTTCTCTAATAATAAAATTTGACAAGGTTTTTCTTTTACATACGCAATAACCATATCTCTTGGAGCTGCTTTTGTGACAGTTCTATCATTAAAAAAAATCTAAAATATTGAGAAGTGAGACTACTGCGCTACAAGGAATATTCCTGGGAAAGATTTTTTTTTAATAAAAGTATTAAAGTAGTATTTATATTATGGACAGATGTCTATGCATTATTAGACACTTAATATCAAGGAAGGATAGGAATAGTTTAGGTTAATATGGGACACTATAAATCAAGGCAATAGGATTATTATTCTTTGCATCATGTAATAGCACCTAACTGCCTTAAACTGTAGGAAGCCGAATTACTACATGCTATCCAAACACAGCAGGTCCTTGCCCTATTGAATCAGGTTCAAGTTAAAGAGAAGACATAAAAAGAGAGAATAGCATGTGGTAGAGGCTGGCAAAGATAGACAAGGGAAACGATAGAATAAGGCATGCTGCTACACTGGGTATATAGCTATAGGCATGCTTCTAACTCACATAAATTTAGTGAAACACTGTCCCTTTGGATAATAAATCTGGACAGTAGTAACCCCACACTGACCCCTTTATATTTTGAAATCAAAGAAGGGAAATGGGGACAGATAGATGAAATATTTTCTAACTGTGATTTTTTATTGGGGAATTACATGCTGAAGCAAACAAAGCCAAGGATATGTTTATTCTTCTAGTCATTTAAAGTGAAGAGAAACACTGTAAAACGTTGAACAGTGGACAATTGGGAAGAACACAGACCAAAATATTTAATAGGATGTGTTAATAGCCTGTTACTATAAAGAGTCATCTCAACGTGCAAGAAAGGGGATCTCTAATGAGAGATAAGATGAAAAATAGGAAGAACAAATAGTGTTAGAGCAACAACAAGGAATGACTTTGTGTCAGTAGTACAGTGTAAGAAAGGAATAGACTGGAGGGAGATGAGCTGTTAAAAATTCTGCAAGGGAAGTGAGGGAAGACATAGACTCAATGCCAAGCCTGAAAGATTGGTCAAAAGAGAGAAAAAAGGAAGGTAGCTTATATTGTTGTAGTCAGAAAGATGTTCAGGGTTTGGGAAGGAAAGAATCATGTAGAATACAAAGCTATAAAATTATGAGTTATGGCCTGGAATTTAATCTGAGGTTTTGTGACCTGAACTTCAGAGATTAACTTAATAGGCACACCCCCTATCCTGATAGAAAAATGGCCCTTCCATTCACACTGAACTGTTTATTCTGTATTTAATACTCCCTGTAGGTGACGGAGCACTTGAGACTGTCAACACAGCAATCTGACATTTAGTATTAATGAGTCAGTAAATATGCCCTTTTTGCCATGTATAAAGGCCCAAGATGTTCTTCTGTCTTTGATTTTTCCTATTCATTAAAAATACAGAGCTTTTCAAAGCATTCCCTGTCGAACAGAGATAATGGTGATTTCATTGGCCATTGCCTTGCACATGCTGACATATCTTCTAAACAAAAGTGTCAGAATGTTTATGCAAGAGGAATCTGGCCAGCTGGAGGGTTTTATTGAATAATAAAGTATATAATTAAATCATTCCTAACTCTTACACTTAATACAAAAATCTGCAAAAGGTAATGACTGGCAGTCAGAGAAAAATAACTAAAATTTAGCAAGGGGAATTTTTGTCCCAGATCTCTGGAGAGCGTAGGTGGAATATGGCATATGATTTTTCAGTAGAGAGCAATTACAGGCATCTCCAAATAATAAAAATCCATAAAACATCCTGGTGCTCTTATTAATATTTTCCATTAGATAATGTTGAAAAATTACAGGGTCCCATCGCATGCTGACAGGTCTCCACATCTGACAGGAACACTGGGGAGATATAAATGCCTATGTAATCAGATGCTGCACATGTTTTGAGATGTACCCATTATGCTTAGTACAGCATCATGAAAACGAATACACGAACTTGTGAAAATTGAGAACTGTATTTGTCCTTTAAAATTCAGTGCCTGTGGACGTGCTGAAGCAACTCAAAGTGAAACATCACAAAAATAAAATTTGGCCTGTAATAAATCATCTAATTCTTTGCAACCTACTGTTAATGTTGACCATATCACCTGCTGTAGGAAAATTATCAATCTTTTCCTTGTATTCTGATGACAACATCAAATACTCAAAAATAAAAGATTTCTAGTTATTTCGAAAGGCGGGATGTCCTGCTTCCAGACTCACTCTATGGAAGCTAACCCATAGGAAATGCTATTTTTTTCCCTGTTCAAGTTAATCAAGATTTGGTAAGCTGTTCCTAATAATACATTGTAAACATAAATGAAAAGTTGCTATCAGACTCAATTAATAAAAAATTCAAGTTATAAAGAGCACAGTACGGTAAAGAAAGTTTCCTTAGTTTTTATTTGGCTTTGGACCACATTATTAATTGAACAGCAATATGTTTAGATTTTTCAACTATAACTATTAATATTAATAAAGCACATGTTAACTAGCTTTAAACATTGTTTATTTCTAGATCTCAAAGTAAATATCCATCAGAAATCTCAGTTCAGTAAGTAAGACTGATGGGGTTTTCCTGGAATTAGTACTAAGGTTATTTATATTCAACATTATATATATTAATATATATTATTCAAAAATACAGAAGAAAATACAATATTATGGTTGATAAAATGTGTGGAATCCACAAAGAGTGTCAGACTGGAAGGAAAGAAGGAAGGAAAGAAGCGATGTGATCTGTATCATTGCACAAGCTTGGATCATTAATATTATATTTCACCATTGCCAAATTCGGGGCTATATCCAGGAGTAAAGAATGCAGATTGTATTTATGAAAAGTGAGGCTGCATCCTGCAGAGAAAAGATTTTAAAAGATTTGGTCAGAATGGAGGGAGCACTTGGATTCTTTCTACTGTCAAGCTATGGCTAACATTTAATGCAACCTTCAGGTCTATGAATACGGAGGATCGAATTGAAATAAATGAGTGTTATGATTTTGTGCAACATGACTGACATCAGTCCTGCACTATTGCACACAGTTTTGATGTCAGCAGTTTCACTGCATTTGCAAAGCTGGAGAAGATAATGTAACAGACACTTGAGATGCTACAAGGAGAGGAGAATGTGCCTTAGAGTGGGAGATTATACATAGATCAACCTGTTTTGGTTTTGGTTTTCAAGTCTGAGAAGTTGCTATCTTCAGGAAAGATAAAAGATACTAATGATAAATTCTGTTTAACAAGAAAGATGCTGTATGGTCAATGGCTGAAGCTGAATGAAGACACATTTAAACTGGGAAGAGGGCACAGATTTTTAACTGCAGTTACCTACTTGAACTGATTATCTGAGGAAAGCTTTAATTTCCTATCCCCTGAAATATTCACCCTAAGGTTGGAAGTGATGGTTTGGATAAAGGTCTGAGAACTGCAGTTTTAGACAAACACCTGCATTTCTAAGGATCCATCTGATGGCCTAAGTAATAAAATGCATCCTTGGATTCACTGACCTGTTGGAGAAACAGAAAAGATCTTCAAAAGCTGGTCAAAATTTCCAATGGCAAAAGCAAACGTAGCCAGGTATGGCAGCCATAACTAATGGTGAGAACATGAGAGTGGGAATCAGATCTCCAGAACTGTATTCCCTGGTATTTATGAGCATAAGCAAACATTTTATTTTCCCATAACCTTGTTTATAGATCTGAAAACTGGGGAGATGGCCTGTTAAATACATCTGAGGTGCTTAAATAAAGGGAGCACTATTTCAATAGCTTTCTTCTGGTGGAATTATTATTACTGCCCTATGCAGCACAAATAACTTTTGATATTTTAGGCATATTCCATTACCAAGGTCTGTCCTTGTGGTCCCAACACTTCCACTACAATAATAAAATACTTGGCTTTGGCTTTCATGGATGTAACAAACAAGTTCAGCATGTTTTATGACAACTGTATAAACAAATATTAAATAATATGGGATTAGGCTACAACATGTTACAGAAATATTACCCGGGTGTTTTCATTACTCACAAGCACACTGCTCCTCCAGGATGCTTATCATTTTTCATTACAACTGTACTGGCATGAAGAATTTTCTTAATAAGCTGATTTAGCTTAAAAAAAAAAACAAAACTCATTTTTAATTCACTGTTAGGAAGGAGAAAGGTATGTTCAGGTTGTTTTACTAAAGTAGAATAGTCCAGAGGTGAGAAGGAGGGTTAGGGTATTTTAGGATGATTTTACATAATTACATGAAGAAGACACGTGTTTTATATGCTTCCAAAGGATACTGTCTCAGTACTTCTGCCAGGAAGATAATTCTTTTGCTCAGAGAGCACTGGTCCATAAAACAGCAGTGAAAAGTTGCTGTTTCATACCTTGCTTAATGACCCACGGTATAGAGAAAGGGTATCAGGAACTTGTTACTGTCATCTAGGGGAAGAATTTTGCAAAAATATACTTCAAGATATGAAGTGTAAAGTAATTCCAGGCAATTCTTGTTGAATAAAAATTGACAAAGTAATTTGCAGTCAGTTATTCCTTGGCCTCTCTCCTGGGCTCAGTACTCAAGCAAAGTGCCTGTGATTTCTGGGGTATCAACTAGCTGGGACTGTTTTCAATGGCATCTCCAGATTAAGTGGAATTTACTCCATTAAATCCTCTACTTGACAAAACACTTTAATAATGAGCATAAAGCACAAGCTGGACTTTTTTTTTTTCAGATAAAATCAGAAAAGGCTTCAAATACAGAAATATTATTTAACGGTTAGCGATACTCTCAATTGTTAGGCATAATGATTCGTCAGATTAAAAATAAATTATTACAATTGATGAAATAAGTACTGGTTTTAAATGTTGGTTCTAAAGTATATCTAAGTTGCACAATATGAATTGTTTCTTTAGTCCTTTGTGAGATGGTATTTTCTCTATTTTCCAGCCTTTAATCAGTAACACCCCACTGTTACTGTTGGCCTCTTCCCCTCCACAAATGTAATTCCTTAACCTTTACAGAATCCCTTCACTGGCTAGAGGGCAATTCTTAGTGTTCTCCCTTCCCAGGGTTGAAAGAGCTGTCACTGTTGCCCGGCAGAATGATAAAAGAACGATCAGGGCACAACCACAACTAAAAATACTTCCAAAAACTAACTTGCTAGTACTTTTATGTGTCAGTTCTTTGGTTTGGGATTTTGGATTTTGCTGGGGTGGGGAGGAGGAGCAAAGGAGGGAGGGCAAAAGCACATCCTGGACTTGCTCTCTCACTCCATTCCTCAATGCTTAGGATGAAATCAGAGAAATTCTTCTGTAAGCCCCATCTTCTAGTCAGATTCTGACCTACTCCTTAAAAACCTGGAGATATTCTACATTTCTACTTAATATGGAACTGAAGAAATATAAAATAGAAAGTTTTATTTCTTTCTTCATGGCAGACCTCAAAGGCAAGAATCCAAATCACCATGTTTAAGAATGTCTTTTTAATAGCAGTGACCAGCTGCTGTTCTCATAGATGTTCAGCCATTCCTCTCTGCTCTGAACATTCATATTCAGTGAGACAAAGAAGAAAACAGAACACTGTAACAAATAAATATCCAAAGGTAGCACAGCACCATCCTTGGTACTTGTCAGTACAATTAAAGGTGCCAGAGTTAGTGTAATTGGTGTGCTATTACATGACTTGTTTTAAGAAGTCTTTTTAAAAAACAATATCCAAAATATTCAAAATGTTTCAAATAATACTTCAGAAAAAAAAATAGGTGGACTTTATGGTTTACTGTAAGGTGGAAACTAGTGCATAATCTAAACAATATGATTACACCTTACCCTTCCAGCAGTCTCCAGTAAAGTCATAGTATGACTTCATCAGTTACCAATCAGAAAACAAAACCCCAAGCTACACTATGACTTTTATTGCATAGCTTGTTATTGATGTATTATGATCATGAAGGCCTGTTATGCATCTTGACATAACTGGGCATTAATAAAAAGAGAGCTGCATTAGTTCTGCCTTTATAGATGTTTCTGGAATGCAGTGGTATTACTTTGCATGCTGGTTTAAATTGAAGATGTATGCGTGTTCTGCTGTAATGGGGTTGAATTTTTTGTCATGTAAACCACTTGTGCTTAAGAGCGCTCTAGGTGAATGTAAGTTGAAGTGATTTGGGCAACAGGTAGGAGATACTACAGTTTTCAGTTGCACTCCTTTACATTCCAGATTAACCAAAGATTTTTGTTTTTCACAGAATCACACACTGATTAGGGTTGGAAGGGACCTTAAAGATCATCAAGTTCCAAGCCCCCTGCCATGGGCAGGGACACCTCTCATTAGACCAGAGACTGTTCAAGGCCTGTTTAGATCACACTACTCTCCTTGAACATGCTATGGAGTGTTCATATTGCTTTCCTATATGGCAATATGCTGACGTGATTTCTCTTCTTAAAAGCCTGATGAAGCTTTCTTCCTCAGTAAACTACTGAATGTTACCAGGTAGTCATACAGGTATTTTGTGCACAGTAAAGATGTACAAACAACTTTCAGATTCCAGCAGTGAAAACCCTGTCTTAAGATTCTCCTGAGAAGATCATTACCTTCATCATCTAAAAATGTAATTACACCTGCCTTAAAGTTGATTTTAATATTCAACTCATTATACATCTTTTCCTAGTGAAGCCAAAACTGTTACAATTAGGCTAGACAGCGGCAAGAGTCAATACAAAATGCGTTACCCTAGTTCATTTGGGCTAGGTTCTGGTTATGCAGCTGACTTCAACTTGGCTACAAGTACTTGTTTGACGTTTCACTTGATTTGTGCCAGTAACATGCTGTCCTGGTTTCAGTCAGGATAGAGTTAACTTCATTTGTAGCAGCTGATGGAATGCTGTGTTTGAGAGTTAAAATGAAAGCAGTGCTGATAACACCCTGATGTTCTTAGTTGCAGTCAGACAGTCAAGGACTTTCTCAGCTTCTTCGTATTTCTCTATTCATGAGAAAGGAGGGGCGAAGCCAGGACAGGTGACCCAGACGGGCCAAAGAGAGTATTCCATGCCAATGACGTCCTGCCCAGGAGAACGGGGGGCTGAGGGGAGGAAGAAGAGGGGCGGTGGCGGGACGCGTGCTTCTTGGGGGGACGGTCGGGTTCCGGGACAGCTCTGGGTGGTACGGCCTGAGTTGTGTGGTTCGGGGAGAAACTGCATTGGGTATCAACAGTTTCATATTCTTTTGCTCTAAAGTCCTGTTAGCATTGTTATATTTTATCTTTCTGTTATCTTAGTGAACTATCCTTATCCCAACCCACGGGCCTCTTAGTTTCTTGGTTTTGGAGTTATTTGCCCCTTCCTTTTCCCTTCCCTTGTTCCCCCCCCCCTTTTCCCTCTTCCCCTGCTCTTTTACTTTAAGAAGCAGGCAGCTGCGTGGATCTCAGCCCACAGCCAGGGTGAAACCACGACACATGCTAAAAACCCCAGAAAAATGTGGCTCGGAGAGAGCAACAGTACAACTAAATTGACCACAATAGACCTTGAACGACAGTTACACTGCTTCCTGTTATCCAGTAACACAGTAGCTACTAAAATGTATGTTGTTTGGAACCTGGAAGTTGCAGATTTAAGGCATGGATCACTGTGGCAAGTCCACTGCCCAAAGAAGCCAACACAATGTCCTGATTAGCCATAGCTAGACAGAAGATGGAATCATTCAGTACCCGTGATGGACAGCCATCATGCACTAATAAGCTGCACAAGTTCTTTGCTACTACCACTGATTGTGAACACAAAAACACATGGAAAGAAAACATGATTTAAAGATACATATAATGACAAAACACAAAGTATTTCCTGTGCAGAAAGTACAGATGCCATGTTTCATTTTCTCAAGTCCTGTCATGTAGTAACCTTCACCTCACTGGTGTTGGGATTTACCTCATCTGCCTCTAAATTCCTTATCTGCTAGAAAAAAGCAGAACCCACAGCATCTGAGACTCTGAATATGAACATTTTCAGATCTCATGGTGTAATTGTTCTGGTAAAAACTACAGCTGGTGGCAACTCCAGCAGTTTGTCACAATGACCAAAAAAAAAAAAAAAAAAAAAAAAAAAAAAATCACAAAAGCCTGAACCAGCAAACACAAACGAGATGCTGCTCCACTGGGGAGCACTGTGAGAGTTCTGGTCTCTGTTTTGTAAGCTTCCACTGCAGATTTTCTTCGATTTCTTACAACACTTCTGTGTAATCTCAAGCCTTACAAAATTTTATCAACAATTAGAGAAGGATGCAATAAGATGTCTGTTATTTTTGTAAACCCTGGGGCTTATGACAGGTAGAAAAAGTCCATTTCGTGTTCTTCCTTGCTAAATGTTGTTCTTCATTCTCGTTATTAACAGATATATATACAACATAGAATAACTTTGCCACCAGTCTTCTCAGAAGTGGTTATATTTCCCTTTTTATCTTTAATGTGGTCAGATTTTTTTGCAAATTAATTTGAAACACTAATCCAGTGATGAAAAGACTTAATTTCCCTTTCTTTTCCCCTACAAAACATACTTTTTGAAAGCATCATCTGTGTTGTAGACACAGTAGATATTTCAGATCTTCAAATAATTTATTTGCCTTTTGTTTAAGCACAATTTTAGCCACCATTACTATATGTATAAGTCAAATCCTACATTCTACACTGGATTTTACACAAAAACTTTGAAATAGCAATAGATATGATTGTCCTTTGGAAAAGAAGTGTTGTCTGGTTGTTTTCTTATTGCAGAACATATGTCATAGGATTCCTACTTACTATGTCTTAATTTTCAATGGGGAATATGCCTTTGTTAGGACTGGTTTAAAGTCATGGGACACAATAGTTTCACTGGAATTGCTTTCTGTGTCACTGCTTCACTGCAGTGATATCCTTGATACTGTGTATAGTTCTAGTTCTGTGTAAAGTATGCTTCATTTCTTCTGATTTTTTCCAAAAGAAAACTCAGTCATAAACATTTGTAACATTGTTTTTCTTTATATGGAAATCTCTACCATCCCTAAGAACAGTTCAGTAGTGACGGGTGGTTTAAATAGCTGCATGGGCTGGGTAGCTTAGCAGTATGCAAAATGACTAAGGAAAAAACATCCAGGCTTAATCATTTTGGATCCAACACAGAACTACATACAAGTAACACAGCAGTAAATGCCAGTGTTTTGGACCCTGGTCTGTGATGGTGCATAGCTCTTTGCTTCCTCAGAATTTTTTCTGTACTATTCTTTCCAGGAAGAAAGATCAGTGACATGTATTATAGGGCACAGAAGTTCCTGGAGAGCCTGCATTTTTTGCAGGAAAATCAAAGCACCACCTTGCAACTTCTAATCCTATCACTGACAAATGACTTCTAAAACAGTTCTAAAATCCCTGCTTTCTGTTTACTCTGTCTTTACTTTCATTTCCTGTCTATGATAACAGATGCATTTAAAACAAACCCTAGTGAAATTATCGATATTTTTGTTAAATTATGAACAGTATTTGTACCAATGCATGTAGGGGGGAAAGACCAGAGATAGATTGGAATATATAACCCTACCAGCTGCTAGTCCCAAGTTATACAATTCCATTTTCAGAAATGACTGTGCCTAATATTGTTTTGCTTCCAATTTCAGAGAAATCCAAGTGCAACTTCAATTATGTTGGTTTGCATTGTGTGTGCTGCATGTGCTTGCTGACTAAAGCAATCATTGTACTTGTCATTTAAGTGCCAAAAGTTGGGGTTTTTTTCTGTCTGCACATGGTCTCCACAGCTTTTTCCATCCTGTTAGTAATCTTTTCTTTGTTAATCACACCGAGAAGCAGAGCACTGTGGAGTTACCAGATGTATGTGCACAGAACTTTCAATGCCCTCTAGTGTTCCTTGCTTGCAAATTAAAATTTACAGTCGGTGAAAAATTGTTAGCATCGTCCGTTAGCTGGATTTTTGAGTCTCTCTGAAAACAAACCCTTTGTAAATAGTCATATCATGGAACATAGAAGATTAAGGAAAACTGTCTTCAACTGAAGCTGTGGGATGTTTTCAGTGTTTGAAATTAAAACAGTGAATAGCAAACCTCTGAATTCCTCTTACAAACTGTAAGACCCCGATCAGCGGTAAACCCCCACACTCGGGACACGCCTGCACAAGAAACGTGATGCATCTACAGTCACAGGGTGAGAAAGAAGCCACAGCATTACCTATAGCTAAGGAGTGAATCTTCCAGAGATTTGTGGCACAGGATTAGACAGCTCTGTCCCTGCAATGCCACAGTCTCCTTTGAGCTGTGTGACCCTACGCACTGGATCGAGATGACCAAGTGCAAGTGCTATATGGAAACAACTGAGGAAGGAAGAGACTATATAAAAGCAAAATGCCTTGATAACACTGAAAGCAAACAAACAGCTGAGATTGCAGAGCACAGAAGAAACTAAAGTTGCATGTTAGAATTGCATTATCTCAGTAAGAGAGAGCATCCTGTCCTAAACAGCGCTACAATTGCCCTGATTTTTATGTGTGTGCACAGTGAGAAAAACCATGGGTGCTGGAAGGCAGCAGGCCACCAAGCCAAGAAATGACACAATGTATTTACAAAGTTCTCTTCCAAATGACACAAATCATAGAGACTATATTAACATCAGGATTTCATCATCTATCTAAGAAATAACAATTTTTTTTAGAGCTGTGAATGCTTTGATTTCCTGATAGGCAGCACAGCAGTGGTAATACATCATTACAGCCCCATGTCCAAGCTAGCCAGCTTTGATCACACTTTTAGGGGCAAGCAACTACCTCATACGGTATCGCTCTTACCGTGGAAGGTTCTGGCTTGTAGTTGAGAGATCTCTACCATCCTGCTGTGTGCACACATGAAAATATGCCCTTAGTATCACTTTACATTAGCTTCCTTGTCAGCAATTTCTGAACACAAAGGTGCTTAGTTCTGCCTCATTAACCTGAAAAAAAATACCATTTTTAGTTGGTTTTAATACTTCAAATGCATAAAAACTAAGAAATTCCAAATGCTGTGACAAACTCACAAATTGTCCCCTAATCATTTGTGACAGTTTACCTAATTATTGGCTTGTTTATTTTAGAAATTTATTGGTGTTTATTGTGTGAGTGTATTTGGTTTATAAAAATAATTTTCTCACTTCACAAAAAATTACAAGCAAGTAAGTAACACAATCACAGCAGTGGCACACAGAGTGGTGTTTATGGGGCGAAGTGGTCATTATCTCACTATCAGTCACTGAGGAGGATACAAATGGTGAACTGCAACATCAGGCAGAAATCAACCTTCTTCCACTCTCCTCACAGTAAGTAACAGTCAACACCAGTTAAACCTTTTGCCAATATAGAAAATTTTGCAGCAGTTTGTCATCCAATAGCTTCAGCAGTCAATAGTTTCAATACAAAAAAAATTTAAAAAATTAATTAATTAGACTCAGGATTTTCCCCAAGGGTTTTTATTTACTGTTTAAGGGTAAGGTATGTTAGGAGAGACACAGCTAAGCTTTGGGAGAAGAGCTTCTTTTCAGTTTTAATGATCAGATGTTGGCTTCCTTCTTTTGTTTGTGCATTCTTCAGAATCAGAAAGCCTTAAGAGAGACAGCGCAGCTGAAGACTGGATTCTAAGCTATAATTCTAGGTAGCGTCAAGATGTAGCTGGAGTTTAGGGTTCCTGCTGGGATGTCAAATTCAAAGGCTCTTTTAAAGTTTTCATGGGCTTCAATTGAGGACTGTGTAAATATCAAGCAGGAAATAGTTGACATAATAACGGGACGCTATCTTTTATTCTTTTATTTGCAGAAATAAATATATAATGCCTAGAAGTCGAGTCCTTAGGGATACATCCTCAGGCACTTAACTTCCCATTGAATTTGACAGGTTTTAGGCATTTTAAGTCCTTTCAGGATGTAGGTCTTAACCTCAATTAGGCTTTCAGTTCCAAGGACCATGAGGAAGCACAGAAATAACTAGAAACAAAGAAAACGAGTGGTGAAGTTCACTTTTTTCTGCAGGTCTTCATCATCCTCAAATCTACACCAGCTGAATACAAGTCTAGAAATCAGGCTGTAATCAATAAATTTTCACACATTTCCAGAATGTTTAAGCTACTTTTTTTTTTTTTTAAGTGCCTAAAGAAGGGTAAATAATGGATAATGACATAGGGGGGAAAGTGCCTATGAGAAAGAAGGGTCAGGAAGCATTAAGAATAAAGACAGTAGTAATGCTATGTCCCTAATCATTTGACCTGAAATCGTGATTGCAAAAGGCTGTAGTTTATCTGATCAGCAATGGTCTCAAAAAAGTGACTGGAACTGACCGTAAAAACTTTGCTCAGCACCAGGTGGTGCTATTCTGCTTTTTTAAAAAGTCTTGGAGCTCTAACAATATTTACATTTTAAAGAATAACTTCCGTTTAAAACTAAAGGTGTGAGAAAAGCATCTATTTTCTCACACTATAAATCAATTGTGGCTGCTTTTGGCATTATGCCTTTATATCTTTCAGATAGATCTTCTCAGCACACCTAATAGAAAAATTAAAGAAGTCTTTAGCTTTCAAAATAACCCTTTTTACCTCATGATTAAACTAGTTATATCAACTGTATAACCCATAAAAATTCTACATATGCTCTTTTGCAGTCTCAGGTGAAAAAGTTCAGCTTAATCCAAAAGTGCTCATTGTGAGATGGCTCATACAAAGTACACACATCTTTTAATTACAGACATGCTGTCTGACCAGTGTTTCATAATTCTCTTTCCCTTCTGAGTTAAATAAGATTAATATGCAATCTCAACATTGCTATTACATGAATATATGACAGAAATTTTTTTGCCATGGGTTATTGTCAATGACTGTGATATTTGGGGCATTGACAGCCCCAAATACTAATTAGCATAAGTCAAAACATTCACCATTAGATTTCTTTTTAATTATAAGATCTAAAACCAATTACAATATGTTTTAGCTATCTTAGTACCAATAGAGTTGAATTTTCACATTCTACTTCAAAACCACCAGGATTAGGCATAGAAGCATTTTTTTTCCAAATTAAATTTTCACATGTCTCCAGAGGCTGGATTTGGAAAATATGCTTATTTTTGTAAATTAAAAAAAAAAAACCAAGAACAAGCATTCAAGTACAGTTTTTGCAAACAAAACCATAATGCAACAACATTATGCTGCTTGAGTCAGGCAAAAAGGCCTACTTGCTGCTTGAAGGAAGAAGAAAGATGGAAGGGTTGAGCTAGCTGAGCACCAAAATCATTACCTCCAGAAACTCAAACAAGTCCAGAAGGTGGAGATAAGGGGAGAGAGAGCCTTAAAAAACAATTCTAGAAAATAAATCTGGGGTGAAGTTCAAGGATACTTTTTTGTAAAATTTATTTAGCATGTTTGCCAAATATTCTTACACTTTGCCCAGATGTTCATATAAAACATAAGTTGCCCCTTTTGACAGTTCTCATCTATTTCTCAGAAGACCAGATGGTCACAAACTGTATTTATAGACATATTTATGAAAACCTTTCCAGCTTCTTTTTAACAAAATCTAATTATGGTTTATTAGTCTTTGCAATATATCAATAATCTAATAATTTTAGGATAGCTTTTTAGACTCCTCATTTGTACAAAAAAAAAAACTGTCTTAGAGGAAGTAATAATAATCCTGCAAATTGTTTTAAAGGCCATGAAGTAGCCACATGTTGCTACCCTGTTTCTACTATTCTGCAAACTGCAGAGGAGAACTGACAGACTGATATGAAATGAGAACCATCATCCTACGCTGCTCTTCAGATTATTGCTTAATCCTTGGAGTAATGGTTTACTCGTGGACTATGAATTCTTATTTCCAGGGAGTTTTGTATTGCTGAGTTCACCAGTTTGTCAAAAGCAATGGCTTTGTGGTTGGTTTTGAAGAGTTCCCAGAATTACAAGAAATTTGACAAATAAGCTGGATCTTCCTTTTGCTCGTGAAGGCTGAACTGAAGGCAGCCATGGCCGCTGCACACAGTGGTTAGTGCCCCTGCGCTCTGAGGAGGACAGCTCAGCATAGCAGAGCTAAGCCTTCAGCTCTCTGCAGTGCAGTGCTTATATAATACAAATGAGTTAGCAGGACAACAACTTGGGAACTCAGCTTTTGCCATGCAGACAGAAAAGAAGCTATTCTTTAAGTGATGCAATACCACAAAAATATCTCTCTGGTTTGGGTTTTTTGGGGTTTGTTGTGTGTTTTTTTTTAAATATGAATATAGCATTAATTAGAATAAAGAAGCAAATCCAGAGGTAGATGTGCATATTTGATCCTGCTAGAAGTGAAAAAGTGTAGCACTGCCTCTGCTTACTATAACCTGGATAGCTGGTTGTTGAAAGTTGACAGAGCTTGGAAACATCTCCTTGGCAACGATACCCTACCAACCCCACCCCTCAATCTTTTAAACACAGCAAGAGACAGGCAGTTAGCAGCCCAAGTATGCATCTTCTGCTGAGTGAGAGCCTCTCCTGTTATCTGAGAACAAACATCCACTTCACAAAATAAGCCATCATTACCCACTATTAATCAGCAAAAGATTAAGTAATACTAGAAATAAACCACTATAGGCTTGAAGAATGTTTCTACACAGGATGGCAGAATTTATGCACGTTCATTCTTTACGGGTCATGATTCTGAAGAACTATATGCACTAATGCAAATTGCTGCTTTTTATTAATCTTTGCAGCAATTCTTAAGTTTTTAAGATAGTAGAAGCGCATATGTTAACCAACTCACCAGAAAAGGCAATATAACACAACACAGATCAATCCAGCACTAACTAATTCGTTTCCTTCAAGGGTTTTCATCCTTTGTGGGAATGTAGAGCCCCAGCTTGCCTACTACCTCCAAAGATAAACTATCTTCTACTTACAAGGTAAATCTCCAGTCAGATGGAGAAAAAAATTATTCCTTAACTTGTCAAATCTTTGTGTTTTCAGATGAGTAGAAAATGTGGTCTCTGGTTCACCATTGCTGGATCCCTTCAGTTACCATAGCTTAATGCAATGGAGATGTGAACTTGACACTCTGCTGCCAGAGTTTATAGCTTGGCATAACAAAATAAATGGAAGTAGACAGGGGCTTAAGTTAATATGCTGGACGATGAATTGCAGCTGGTAAGATATATTCTCAGTGCCTGTTCTGCTGCCTCTGTTACAAGGGTAGTTTCATGAGCAAAGAGGTGAGAAAGCACAGAATAGCCAGAAAAGTAACCTTGTTCTCAAACAACAATTTGTTTGGAAACTGAGTATAGTAAGGTATAGTCTCCCCTACTCATAGGTAGAATTGAGCAGAAATAAACAGTTTTTTCTACAAACTTATCACCAGGACAAAGAAAATGTTACAGGCAAAAATTATCTAAAAGAGAAACTCTCCAGATCCTCCCTGCTTGGCATTCCTAATTACCATTAAATTCTTACAATCTTGTCAGAATTTTTGCTTATCCAGATGGAGTCACAGTCACCTTTCCTTCAAGCCTCATACTTAACCCTTCCTGGGTCAGCAGCACTCGACAGCAGCCCACAGTTGGGTCCTGCTAGGATACTGGACTAGAAAGTATGTGTTGCCTCAAGGGGAGGCAACTAATTAATAATTGTTTAATATTTCCCCCTCCAAATTCAGTGGAAGGAATGGAGTCTCTTCTGCAACATTTCAACTGTCCCCAGAGCGCTAACTTCTCACAGCTAATGATATTAATGACAAATCATACATATGAAGTAATGATAACTTGATTTCCATCTTGTGCAGCCAAAGCAAGCAGGTTAGTCTTTGATGCCTGGGCATGCTAAAACTTACTAGCCTAGTCAAGGAAGTCAAAGATCTTTAAATATAACACAAGGAGCTTCACTATCTCTTCTAGTCTCTTCCAAAAGCAGACGATACAAAAACTTCTGATCCTGTCAGCACAGGAAATAGTTTCATAATCCAGAGCCTGACAAAGGCTTCTTTAAGAAAAAAACACACTACAATCTCAGAAAGAGATCTCTGTCATAAGCACAGCATCACAATACTTTGCTGGGTTTTTTTCTTTTACATCAGAAGCACCAAAATTGCTCTTTAACAAAGCAGAAGGGCTTTCATAAGGCAGTTCAAGTGGCAGTAAAAGTACCACAAGCAGAAGGGGAATCCAGGCATACTACAATTTGTACGCAGAGTGCCTGTTAAAATTCAGTTTTATTGTCATTGTTCTGTCTTTAACCTGGTTAAATTTCCTCCTTCCCCAGTCCCTAATAGTTTTTTTTTCTCTGCACTGCAGAACTTTCAAATCTTTCTCCAGTTGCATGTATTTTGCTGGATTCAGGAAGTACACCGTGATGCCATGTTCTCTGAATGTACTTAGTTAAATACAAGAGGTGACAGACTTCAAATGGAACGGTGACCCACCTTTTCCTGTGGTTCATTCTACCCATGCTAACATCTTGCAGAAAATACAATGGAATGGCACTTTGCATTTTAGAGAAACTTCAATCTGTAAAACTCAACTAAAATAATTCTTATAAATGCTAAAGGCTGGGAGTTGTACAGAATCTGTGTTAGAGGATTAATGTTAGCTCAGAGCTCTCTCTTTTAACTGAAGAATCTTATGAGTGGCTAGGGTAACATAACAATATTCAGGAAAAAACAAATATGGGTCTGAAATTACCCCCTGAAATTACCCACTTTTGAATTTCCGCTCCTCTTTCATTTTCCCATTGTCATCTATAAGTATTGAGCCTATGTAATTCATATCTAGAAAAACATTCTATTTGATTTTATAATTAGCAATTTTGCCTGCTTATCAGCAGCTTGGTGCTGTTGGATCTGCCATTTCATAAGCTACACAAAACCTAAGTCGCCTTTTTTAATTTTGGCCCATTTTGAGTCTCTCTTTTTACATGTTCTAGTTTTGCAGAGTTGTAAGATATTCTGATAAAGATCTTCATAATTGAGTTTAAGCTCAAGTGAAAGTCCAATACTAGTAGCAGATTATGTTAAGATTAAGCTCAACATTAAGTCAGTAGTTGTAAGAAACACAAAAAATGGTCTCCTGTGAGAAGGATCACAGGGATAAAGAAAAGCTGACAAGCATCTTGGAAGGGCCTTCTGGCAACCCAGAGTGATTTTGATGGTAATGTTTGGGGGTTTTGTTGTTTTCTACCAGCAAATGCCAGCCCTAGAAGCAAGGTTTGTGTTGTCCTAAGCAAACTGGGAAAGCACACCCCTGTTGTGTACAAACTCTCTGATCCCTCGGGGCATAAAAATAGTATTGAGTGAAAAAAAAATATAGCCAAGTAAATCTCTGCAGCCTTTTGCTCTGCTGCTGTTGAATAATTCTGTTCTGAAACCCACACTGAACAGGACTGATTGGAATCTAGCGGCTGAATCTGCAGAAGTCCCAGATATACATGAATTCCAGCCTAAAATGTGCAGCCTCAGTATACACGTATAGGAACTTCTGTTCTCATTTGCTTGAGGAAAATACACACAATGCTAAGCATCTCTGGCTCCTAATCATGCTACTGTCAGATGCTGAGCTGATTACATCAAAGAGGAATTACAAAATATTATTTCATTAATCCATGCTACTTTAAACATAATCTTTGCCTTTTTTTTTTCAATTCAACGTGCAACTTTGAATCACCTGCACTGTCTCTTCCCCACTTTCACAGGGCTCATTTACCATAGCAGACACACTGCAAAGACATCAAAGTATCTATGTCTGACCTTGAACATTTGTATATGAAACAGTCTAAGCTTCAGATCACACATTGCCCACTGGTGCTGTCACCTAGAAATGTAACATCGGCTTTCTGAAATCAAGACATGGGTACTGCAAGAAGTTCTTTGCTCAGTGCATACCATGGAAGCATTATGCGTGCTCTGATACTGTACATCCCAAACTCCTCCAGCCAGTACTATTAGACTCAAAATCCTGGAATACCTTCAGTTTCACCAGCACCATAGCCCTGGTGCTAAAGATCACGGCCTAGGTTTTGTGGTAGTGCTGCTGCTGCTACTGCTTACCTCAGTGAATGATGGTGGTTCCCACATCTTTGACAATAGTAGAATTCAGAGATGATTCTTCTCTTAAAATTTCTAGCTGGCATCAAAGAAACAAAGAAAGAATTTTTAAAAAAAAAAAAAAAGGAACAAATAGTAAGACACATGAATATTAGAGTCACAGTACTTGGCAAGAATCCTAGCCACAGACTCAGGGTGAGTCTGCATTCACCCTTTCCAAACTGAGCTGTCACCACTCTCTACTCAAGCTTTTATTCCATGTAGTAGCCAATATCCCACGGAGTTGGGTGCTAAAATATTTAATGGCTTCTAATTCATTATCCATTCTCCATCATGCTAATGGCCCCCCTCTTAATGGTCTTTCTGGGAAACAACTTCAGTTCTGTGTTGCTATAACTATCTCAGACACAATGACTGAGAGAAACTAAAGCTGATGCTTTTAATAACTGATTGTAAGACTTTATTAGCTATTGATCTTAAATCATCTACAGAAGGAAATGTGGAGGAGATGACCACATCTTGAAAAATTCTAAACATAAGAGAAAACTGACCTCTTTGTGCAAGAGAGCAGAGAAAATAAATTACGGTGATTCGTGGATAAGAAAGAAACATGGTGAAGATATACACCACTTGTGTACATTCACATCCCTGTTCATTCCACATACTGCCTCAGAATTTCAGATGGGAAACCAGTAAGGAGTCCTGTAACTCAGTAGTCATCTGGAAGAGCGTGTAATTATTGTTTTGTCAAAGAGGCAAACAAAGACTGGATTAGATTTTGCGGGATGGATCCTTTTCTCATATTAATACTTAAGGAAATACAATCAACTGGGCAAAGGGAAATACACGGGGAAAGAACTATTTTCTCACTTAAAGCTCAGGGGGGGAAACTTACAGCTGCAGTTAGGAACGATTTCACTGCATTTACATGAAACTTGTGTTTTCAGGGTTTGCTCGCTCCCGAGAGAAACAACACCGTGCAACAGTGTAATGCAAGCCCCCCTCGGCGGCCGGTCAGAGGTTCGGGACAGACCGGTCCCGCTACCTCCCCATTCCTCAGCCGCGTGGGGCGCGTTTCTCCCGTGCCCCGCGGCGTGGCGCCGTCGGGCTCTAGGACCGCGCGGGAGGCGCGGCGGAGGCGGGCGGGTTGAAGGGCTCCCACCTGCCCGCAGCCGCCCGCAGTCCCCGGTGCCGCGGGGCAGGCGGCTGTGGGGCGGGCGATGAAGGGGCCGCGGGCGCCCGGCATGTTCGGGGCGGGTCGGTACAGCATCCCGCGGCCCGTCACCAGGAACTTGGAGGATCTGGACTCGGTGCAGAGCGTCCTGCTGCACAGGTCAGTGGCGGGGACGGGGAGGCGGCAGCGGCACCGGCCCGCCGCGGGCTTAGCGGCGCGGAGCGGATGGAGTTTGCTTCCCGGCCGCTTTTCCCGGGAGAGCAGCGGCGGATGAGAAGAGCCCCTGCCCCTCCGCGCAGGAGGGGGTCGGCGCAGCCCGGCAAGGACCCGCCGCGGGCAGCGCCCCAGGCGGGGGCCAGGCAGCGAGGCCCGCGGGGCAGCGGCAAGTCCCCGGGTCTCCGGAGTGGCTTCCCGTGGCAGCCTTTTGTTGTGGAGGCAGGAAGCAAGAAGGGCCTCTTCCCTGCCTCCTCACCGGCCGCCGGTGAGGCGCGGGCAGCGGAGGCAGCGGGTGGCTGGGGCTGCCCCGGTGCTCACGGGAGGAGAAAGAGCGGCCACCCACAGGGCGCCGACTCGCCTTCGGGTTTCCGTCCCTCCTCGAGAAGCGGTGGAGCTGCAGGTGAGGGGAGCCCCCGAATGCACCTCTGCAGGGTGCCCTGCAGCCTCTTCAGGACTGTATGGGCGCCCGCGGCGGGGGTGGGGTGCGTCCGGGCTTCTTACACGTGTAACCAAAGGGGTTGACAGGGGAAAACTGCCGCATCAATTCCTAAGCCTTCTGAATCCTTCCTTAAGGGGAGGGAAAGGAACATCTTAACCCGCACGCAAATCCAGGACGAGCACTTCTTAAGTGGATGTGCAGGAGGCACGCTGGATGGGAAGCTGCTTTTCCCCCTGCCTTCACCGTCCCTAACGTACAGTTCTCCACAGCGTCCCCCCACAAAGCAATCTTGACAATAAGCCCCCCGCCAATAGGCTAATGCAGGGCTTTCAAAGCCTCCTCCATGCCGTTTGCTTTGGGCTAGCTGAAAACCTTACAAGAACAACACCGTCCCATTCAGCAGTATCCGCGAGAGGCTCATCTTCTGTTGTTGGGTGAAGTGCCCGTTTCCTAGTGTGCTTTCCCGGCCATACTGATTGATTTCCTACTGTAAAGAACAAGTACGCTTTCACTCAGTGCCAACTGCAAGCAGTTCTTGCTATGGAAACTATCAACTAGTTATTAACTCAGCTTCTGTCCAGCTCAAAGCATCAAACAATAATCGCTTAAAATCCGTTCTTATGAACGCTGAGGATGAAAACACTACAGCCAGGAGGGCACGCCAGAATCAGCCTGTTCCTGCCATGCACTTTGAAGCCGCTTTATAAGCAATAAATGTGCTCATAGGCAAACGGGGGGCCCGGGTGTCTGAAACCCTGTGCATGCACTCATCAGTGACTTACCAGAAAATGTTCCATTTCAAATTCAGATTAAAAACATGCTGCCCCATGGTATTGCTTATGTTTGTATACTTTCAGTGTAATAAGGTACTGTTCATACTAGAGACATTTGCATGTTGACTGACTGCAAATAATGGTTTTCTTTCATGCTTGACATGCCTGCTATGCATAGCAGGTGATCCTAAAAAAAGAAAAAAAGCCTGTAGATTTAAAGTCAAATAAAAACAGTAGGAAAAATCTTACTTGAAATTACAGCTGCTTTTCATGCTGCAGGGAACTCTTTAACTCTGTAAGACTGTTTTCCAGAAGAAAGAGATATATTGAACTAGTCTTTCTGAATTATTCACGGCTATCTTATGTTGGTTTTATGTTGTTCTAAAATACTTTCTGTGAGCCAGTTACCTAGAGGGAAGTTGATCCAAAAAGCTTAAAAAGTCAGAATAGTCTATTTTATTGAACAGTGGAGTGTTTTCTCACAAATTATCTGTTCCTTTGGTCACAAAAGTAGCCTTCGTTCTCCATTTAGTCTGTTTATATGTAAATATCCCAATTAAAAATGACAGTCTGATTCAAGCTACTTTGCTGGGGATGGTCTCTAGGCAAGAATGTTCCCTGTCAACAGAAGATTTTGTAATTGCAATCTTACATAGTTTTATGTAAACCTTGTAATCACAAAATCTTACTTATTAAGCTATGCCTTGACATGTGACTTTTGTCTCTTAAGAAAGGTTTTGGCTGGGTAGGGGAGAGCTTTATTGTTATTAATCTTTAAAACAGATTAACTTGTTTCTGTCTTATTTTTGCTGATGCTCTCTGTGCACTGGAGGAATAAAGAAATCGTAGGAATCAATAGCTGAAAAGCCTGTAATGTCACTCTTTAGCACTCAGAACAGATTTTTCCATTAGTTTTTCTTTAGAAGTTTGAGTAATGCAGGTGTTAGCAGCAAGAAACAGAACTGTTCTAGGTGAAAATATTTTCCTTGGTTTTATCTGCTTGTAAGGTATCATGTTATGTCTGTCCAGTTGTTGATAAAGCCTTCCTGGAGATATTATCTGATTTGATAATAAGCAGAAAGATAAAAATGAAACAATAAGAAATCACGTAGTCCTCCTTATTTATTGATAATGAAGACCTGTGGTATCAAGTATAGAAGGGGAGAGGAAAAGCAAAGGCACTCTTCAAATGCTCTTAGTCAGTGTAAGAAAGACAGATTCAACTATAGTCCAGGTACATTCTGTGAGATTTGGCTCACATTATCACCATGGGCTGTGTATACTGACTCTGCTTTGAAAAAGAGCTGGAAAGCTGCCAGAACCAATTGTTAGACTTCCCATTTGGAGCACCGTTCAGATAGTACGGAGATAGCACTGCCGTCAGTGTTCTTCCTCACACGCTCTGCATTCAGCAGGGGCAGTGACCCAGAAGAAGAAGGGGAGATTGCTGAAAAATCAGGGATCTGATACAATTCCTGGATAGAGTATTGGCACCTCAAGAGTATGAATGGGGTACTCAGAGTATCAGGCACCATTCACTCATAGCAGAGGTAGAGTTCATTGGCTCCAGTACCCCAGAGGCGTAACACTTCCCTGGTTTCCAGCCCTGTGTTGAGAAGCGTTCAGTTACACCCACAACTCAGGCCCAGTGTGCTTCCTGAATGTGAATCAGTGAAATCAATCTGGCGTATCTTGAGTGAATCATGGGTCCTGGTACACTTGCTAAGATCGGGCCTGCTTATGCAAAACTAAACATGCTAAGTTAGAGTAGTTACAAACACAACTCCAGGATTTCCCTCTGTTCGTCCATCTAGCTGCTACGAAAGACTCTTAACTCCAGCCTCATTTCTTCATCAGATGGAAAAAAACCCAGCTGTCAGTATGTAACAATGAAAAACTCTTAGTAGTTTAAATTGGCCAGTGACGGGTTTGTAACTATCTGGCAACAGCGTGAAAGGATAGTTACCCCCTAGTTATTTTCCTCCTTTATTAGTAAGGCCCAGGACATCTCTCTGGTGTGTCCTACACACTGTCCTCTCCTAACTACAATCTATTCCTGAATATAAATGTGGATGAAGGTTCTTTTTAAAACACAATAGCTTTTGAAGCAGGTTAAGCTAAAAAAAATTAACAAGGAACTCTTGTTCTGAAATGAATTTCCACACATGGATTTAGTTCCTTGCAGGAACAACTAATCAGAACAACCTTAAAGCAAAAGAGAGTGCTTTTTAATTATCCACTTCTAAATTCTCATTAACCAGTTGTCCAGTAAGGGCGAGTAGTAGTATTGATGCTGATGGTGCCCTGTGGCAAATTTTTACCATGTGCTTGTTAATAACAGCAACCTAGCATAGAAGGCTTAAGGGTTCCTTAGTGAGAAGCATCAGCCCATCTATTTGGACTAAGTGTAAAGGATCTGCCAGAAGACAAATTATTTCAAGTCTTTTCCTAATATTTATGCACAAGAAATGAGAGGGTTTCCTCTCAAGAGGGATTGTGTGGGAAAACCTGTGTCTTCACTAAAATGAAGTCCTGCTGTGTGAGATATATTATGTCTTGCAATCTTTAATTGTTCCCACAGCAGCAAAAATTCCACATTCATTTCAGAAAAAATACTTTGGTGAGACCCAACTACCTCTCTGTGGACCAAAATCCTCCATCATCTTTTCCTTTGTGATATGGTTATCCCTATAAAATAGCAAGTAGTGGAAGACTGCAGCCTCCTTTCAGAGGAGAAAACAGAGAGCCTGTCTTTCTTACTTATTGAGCAAACAACTGGAAACAATTAACCACAACTCTTGAACTCCATGAAATTTAACATAACTAACGGAGGAGCAGCTGGCACAGACTATCACTTCTCTTCAGAAACACTGCAGTGTGCTCTTCATGTATTAAAAGTTCTTGCAAATACAAGCAGAATTAGGGAGGGGGGCACAGTGTATCTCACCTCTCTGTCAAAATCCTCACTCCTGCAGCATTCCTCTTAGCAAATCATAACTCATTAGGCTCTGTGGGAAATGCTGTTCATGCAGATGATTTTGTTTTCACAAAGTAAATTGTTTAGGAAATGGAGTGGGGTACTTTTAAATATTTTTGCACCTGTTCTTCTGGAAGCAATAGAAAGAATGGAAGTTGGTGTGTATCTTGCATTCTAACAAGTAGAAACAACCACTGAGCTGATTTTTTTTTTCTTTGAAAGAACTGTGGGCCATGTATGGAACTTTGTGTGAAGTGGCTGTTGCCTCAGAGTATTTTCCTCAGAGAGGAAAATAGAACTCTTAAATTATCTACTTGTCCTAAGTGGAATGAAACTATGTAAGAGCAAACTTTTCCCCCACCCCCTTCAGGTGGGGACTGTTTCTGTCTCCACATTTGGATAGGTTTGTAGTCTTAAAATCCATGCAACAGCGATTTATCTGTCAAATCAGGTCATGTCCAGGCACTTCGGAATGGCAACAAAATTAAATACAGGCATCTTTACTGCAGTTGAAGCCTTAATCATATGGATATGAAATCTAAAACATTTCTGTCTGTTAATTCACGTGAAATCACACTTAAAGAAAACTTCCCTAGAACAGTTTCAAGCAGAGGAATTTCATACTAGAATTCTGTGACTCCTAGTAGTGCTCCAGCACTGTAAAACCTCACTGCTGAAGCTGTGCAAATATCCCACTGAGCAGAGATTAAATCCAACGCATTAAAAATGTTCCAATAATTATTCTCCGTCCCTTTTCTTATTCACCAGGCGTGTCCTGATAGGCTTACTGACACAGCTACACAGCAAGCTGTCTGCAGTTGCCATGGGTCTTGTTTTTCATAGATGTGAATAAATTCAAATCCTGAAAACTGAGTAGGTTTCCCTTCCACCCCCCGACTGTGCGTGATTTTGCATTTGTAGACTGAACTACTGCTCCACGGTGCCAAATCCTCTAGCTTGTTTGGGTCTGCCTCACATCCTTGCCTCTCCCTAACTGCTCTCCTGACTAACCTACAGAGAAGTTACGTTAGTTCCTCATAACTCTTTAAATGCTGGTAATGGAGCACAGAAGTATTCCGCTGCTAAACATTTGAAGCGATGAAAATGGCTGTTTACCTGGTGTTTCTTGCTCCAAACGCGTGTTTTATTACTAGCAGTGCCTTGAGGCTCGCCCCAGGACTACGAGTTTCAGTCTTTTGTGGGACTGTTGCTCAGAGCACCGTAGAAATAGTCTGTTCGCGATTACACGCTCCACGTTGACCCACTGAAAGAGAGACTTTGAAGGGACTTGGTGGGACTGAGCTGTTTGTTTCGAGGAAGCAGACGGGGAAGTTGGGCACTCCGACATGTTTGGCTTGCCGCTTATTCTCCCCGCCAGCCTAAGCAAGCGGGGAGCCGGCCTTTCTGCCAGGCGCTGCGCTACAACTACGCTTTACCTCCTCCCGAGGTACGAACGCCTGGTGCTCTGAGGCCTGGGGCCGGGGCTCTCCGCGGGCGCGGAGCTCTGAGGCGGCGGTAACGCCGCGACTGGTAACGTTCCGCACACGGCGGCCCCTGGCACTCCGCGCCTCCAGGCTTCCTCCTGTCTCCATGGCGCCGGGCCGAGCCCGCCAATGGGAAGGGCAGGGCGCGGGTCACGTGCGCGCCCGGCGCGCCGGGGTGAGAGTGTCATGGCGTCCGGGGGGCACGGCGGGAGCGGGCTCGGAGGCGCCGCGGGGACGGAGGCGCCGCGGGGAGAAGGCTTTGAGTGTGCGGGCAGCGGCAGCAGCGAGAGCGGTTCGTGCGCCACTTCGCTGTCTGCTAGCTCCGAGTAAGGGCGGGACGGGGCAGGGTGAGCCGCGGTGCCTCGGGAGGGGGGTCCCGGGCCGGTGTCTTTCCCGGCGTGGGTCGCGGCCCCGGGCCCTGGCGTCGGCACGCCGCTCCTCCGAGCGGGAGTCTCCGGCCGGTAGCGTTCGCGGCGCTGTGTAAGACGGTGTCTCCCGGGCGGGACCCTGCGCGTACCGTGTCAGCCGGCGGGCAGTCCTTGGGCCGGGGCCCGCAGCCCGGCGGGACGCCGCTTGAGAACGAGAAGGGAGGGAGCGGTTTGGCTCACGCGTTTTAGATGCTGCAGCATTGGAGACCCGGTCTTCCCACGTTAGTAGCCTGTCTTTTGGGAAGCGGGGGGCCAGAAGACTGCTCTGTAATGCCAGAATGTACTCTGCAGTCATATATGCAGCCGCTGGGATTTTGCGTTCTGTAGGGTTTTTACATTACTAAAACTTAGCTCTTTGCCCATTCCCTGCTTTAAATTGTCTCTGCTAAGGCCTGAAGCATGTGCTTTCAGGTCTGATCAGTGGCAGCTTATTTGGCATGTTATTTTCATCGTATAATGCAGCAAAGAAGAAATCAGGTCGAAGTGGGGGAGGTTCGAAGTGCGTTTAAAAGTCTTTGTTCTCGAGTTGCCCCGTAACTCTGGCTTAGTGAGAGACAGAGCTTTTGGATGTACCCCTACCGCTTATAAGCTGGAAATCAACCACAACACGTTTCTACCTGGAGCCATGCTTTTTTTTCTTCTTTGTGTTTGTTTAGGTATTTTTTCTTTTCTGATTTTTCCATCTAAAACCCCTCTTTACTACCATTCTTTGTACCTGTTCAGGGGATAAAGCTGCGTGCCACAGCTCTTAATGCCAAACACGATGTATTGTACAGTTGGATCAGTGCCTCAGCTGAACTGCGAGGCTGTAATTTTTAGAGCCAAATAGTTTCTTCAGTTGGACCTGTAACACCCCAGCCTTCTGAGTACAGAAACGAGGTTAAGATGTGACTTTGAAGGAGAAACAGTACAGTGTTTGCAAAGCAACAGGTCAGAGATAGGTGTGTTAATTTAAGGTAATGGGATTTGTTTCTCTAGAGATGATCTGTATGTGATTTTATAATCAGCATATTGCATTAAAGAAAGAAAAATGTTGGGAATGGCTTTTTGTCAGTTACTGACTTTCCACATTAAACTTCTGATAGTTGAAACTGTGCTGCCTGATAATACAGGTAACGCAACAACACCGAGGGATGCTTATGTGAGGGCAGAAGTAGAGGTGATAGGAGCATTCCTTGGTCAGACCTCTGCAATTCTGTGCAAGGCTGACGTTCACACAGAGCAGTGAAGTGATTGCTTGTGAGTGCATTACGAGTGTAGTGTGGCGCATGGTTGTTCTTACAGTTCTGTCCGAGTGTAGTGTGGCGCATGGTTGTTCTTACAGCTCTGTCCGTTTTAAGAGAGTTGAACGTGTGCTGCCACTTTACTAGCTGTGATGGATCAGAACTCCTCTAGGCAGCCATAGCTGTTGGGATGGCTTTATCCATACTGAACCAATGCTTCAGTCTGAAGCTGGACTTTGTTGTTGCAGAGGCAAAGGTTGGGAAAACTAAAGGCGAAAACTAAAAGTGATCCTAACTTCTGCGTGGGTAACTTAACTAAGTAGCATGGGTGGAATTTAACCACGCAGTGCAGTAAAATAGTTAAGCCTTGATCTGCTGTTTTCTTTAATTGCTTTTAATTGAGAGCACGGTGCATTTAATTTTCTTTAATTGAGAGATGTTGGGTCACATAATTGTGTGACCCTAACAGCTTTTAGGTGGTGGTGTTATTCTGATGCTTCTTGAGTAAGATACGTGAGATCTTGAGCACGATGTTGGAGAAGATGCAGACTGACTTATCTATAACCACAGGACTAGCAAAATTATCACAGGCGATGGCTCTAAAACCCATCAATTTGGGTAAAATAATTAACAAATGCAGAGGAAGTGCATGATGTTTCTCACTGTCTGCAACATCCATAGACTTCTTTAAATCACTGGGATTTCAGGAAGACACCAATGCCAGTGTTTTCTGTATTCTTAGTCCAGCCAGATCCTCTCTTTGAGCTCTTCAGGGTGCTGTAGCTTTGCATAATGTTCTCTGGTCAACTAAACTTTGAAGCTGTATCATTGATCTGTGTGTTCAAGTTAATGCTCTATTTAAACTATATAATAATAGTTTTAAACAAATTTACATCCTTTATTCAGTACAATCTGGCCTCAGATGTATTCCTACTTTGACTGCTATTGATCCTCTGTGGTTCATCTTCAGGTGGAGAGTGGACCATTTGGTCTGCTGCCTCTTGGCTATCATTTTTTCTTTTGGTTTTCCCTCAACCAAAAGGGTTTGATTTTCTTCTGGCTCCTTCCCTTAGAAACATATTTACAAATTGCTTACTATTTGCCGCTGGGCTTCTTCCAGTTATTACATCCTCCTTAAAATGCACTGTCCAAAACTGGACATAGTTGAAAAACTGCCATTCCCAAATTAGGACAAAAGGGGTTTTTTTGGTGCTGTACTCCTGTTCATACATCCCATAGTTGCCTTTTCTTTGCAGCATCTTGTTGCTAGTGACATAGCGATCCACTCCAGCTGCTAAAACTTTATCTACAGAAGTGCTGTCTCTGCTTTTTTGTTGAATATTTCTGCATGTGAGCTTGAGTGTGCTATTTGAACTTCTCCTTTAAAAAGAGCTACTTAGGGTTTTGGGGTTTTATGTTGTATTGAGGTGACTAAAATGTTACCCTTGTCTTTCCAAAGGGCCTGCAGTACAATCCATCTTTTAAATGGATAAGGGAAAAAGTAATGGGAGAGAATAAACAGGATGGCATTTTTTCTCTATGAGAAAGCTCTGGTCTATCTATGAATGCAGTTCCTCATTAAAACTTGTTGTGTATGAAAGAAATGGTTTGGAGGGGGTGTCTTGTTTTCAGAAAAGGGAATATTGATTTTGCACTGGCTGTCGTCTTGTAAGGCATCTCATCTGAAGAAACCATGTGAACATTTGGAGGCGATGTCTTTCCTTGCCGTACCCATCGTTTGTCTGAGAAGAGCTCTTATCCTTATGGCAAACTTAAAGCAGTTGAGCTTTCAATACTCAGTGTGATTTACTTACTTATTTTTATCTTGTGCTCTTCCTATCCCCTCCCTGTTGGAAGTTATTATATGTCTCTATCAGAACTGTCACTGATCATTCTTCTTTCTTTCCCAGTGATCTTGAGCCTGAATGGTTGGATGGTGTGCAGAAAAATGGGGAATTATTTTACTTAGAATTGAGTGAAAGCGAAGAAGAAATTCTGCTGCAGAACAGCTGTCCAGAAATGCCAACAGTGAATCACGTCAGGTTTCGTGAGAATGAAGCTGAAGTTATTCAAGAGGGATCACGAAAAGAAAGAAAGTATGAACTGAAGAAACTGACCAAAATGTTGAAAAAGAAGAATCTTTTACCGAAGCATTCCAGTAAGAAAGGCAGTGGAAGCTGTAATGTGCATTCTTCTGGTCCTACTTCCATATTAAAACACCAGTCCACTCAGAAAGTCGGTGTCACTGTTCAGCAGAAATACAAAGATGTATATGTTTATGTAAATCCCAGAAAACTCTCCAGTGCTGGAGAAGATGAGCAGCACAGGCTGCTGGAGGCCTTAGTAGGGATTGTCCATCAGTCTTCGTGGAGCAGCAGAAGAGCTGAAAAGCAAGGCAGGAAGGATAAAGTCATCAGAGGAATCAGTGAAGAGAAACTTGTAGTCCATGGCTTGGTGCCAGGTAGCTCAGCAATGAAAGCGGGTCAGATCTTGATAGGTAAGTAGTGGAATGAATAGTTTTCTTCTGTGTTCTTCCTTTAAAATGATAGTTTTTTAATTTGTAGGTGGAGCAGCTGGCTTGAATGTTCCTGAGACGTAAGCAGTTCCTTAGAATAACAGTTTTGTCAGTTCTTAAGGAATTATTTTAAATAAAAGTCATTGCATCTGAAGTTTGGTACCCATTCAATTTTGTTAGTGGTTTTAAGAACACATGACAAACTAGAAGGTGTTAATGGAGTTAAGGAGATGACTGTCCTTGAAATAACCAGAGAGTGAGTGGCTTGAACTTGGAGCAACCGATACCCCACCACCTTTAATTCAATGCAGAATTTGCTCAGTAGAATGTCAGCACTGGGGAAAAGCTATACTCTGCCAAATGCTTTTGTTTTCATTCTCTTTCACATGTTTTTCCTCCGTTAGATAGAAAGCTCTTCTGTATATGCTTTAAATGGATTTTGTACCATAAAACCAAGGTAAAAATACTAAGGTACACGTTCCGAACTGTCTGCATGGCCTTGTTCTGATACTCTTCTGTTTAGCAAGTGTAACAGCTGCTGCTTCAGCAGTTGTGATCAGGCGGCCTCCAAATACGTCATGGGGCTGCAGTATGAGGCAGCAGCGAGCCAGTATAGCATCTCTCCCTTGTGTTGGTTTGGCTTTTGTTAGACACTTCCATGAGTTGATGCAAATAAATAACCTGGCAGAAAACGAACCCATAAGAAAAAATGCATGTCTGGTTTTTGTTAGCATAGGAAGTTAAACTTGGGTGTCAGAAGGTCTGACAGGCACCCGTGCCTGAATAATAGAGGGCAATGAACTTATGTGAGAGCAGAAATACCCTCGCTTCCAGCATCAAGAGATTGTTAACTGGACTCGGCACTCACAAGACCCCAACCTCAGAGCCAGTAAATGTGAGACAGCTAGCCTACATCTGTAAAGGGTAGGAGGCTGTTTAATAACCCTGAAGTTGGTTCCTAGTAGAGGGAGCGAGCGCAAAGATGTGATGTTGGTTAAAGATCATGAAAAGCTCTGAGTCAAATCCCACCGAGTCAGTGTGAGTGCTTTTGAAATCGCAACGTCTTGTGTGTAAAAAGGCAAATCGTGCTCTGACTAGCTGATTCTTCTAGCACGTGTTTTCGGTGGGGATGCTAAAGAATGCTCCAGAGGGAAAACTGGATAACTTTCAAATTGTACCAGAAAGAAGTGATTAGTCAAGAAGTGGGGGATGCAGACTGAGGGGGAGGAGGGAGTGAGTTTCAGCTTGATCTGCTTAATGATATTTAATCTAATTAGTCTAAGAGTGGGTATTTATATCCAGAAAATTAGTTTTGGGACACAAATTTGTATAAATCGAATGTCTGTAAGAGCAGTTGTGAAGTCAGAACAGTGTAGGCAAGTATCAGATCCAGGAGATAAAGCTAACCTTCTGAATGGAGATGGTACTTCATCTGCAGCACTTAGTGCTTCTCAGAGCTAGTGAGGACAAAAACTGTAAGGTTTTTTGTTTCATTTTAAATAGAAGAGCTATAGAATGATCTAAATAGTCTAGCAGTTTAATATGTCCTAGGCTATCATTACCCAATGTTGCCTTGTTTTTGCACATTGGAAGCAAATACTTTTAAGCATACTGCAGATATTCAGCCCTTAAACCAGGAAAATGAGCTGTATTCTGTGCCAACAGTATAAAATGTATAATTTTCATATAAAAATACTTTCAAATTACATATCTATAGTGAACACTGAGTACTCTGGAATTTTTATGGGGTGTCTAGAAATAGGGATGCTTTGCATAAATTAGATGCTCAGGTTTCAGTCTGTCTGCATAAAGAATATATAGTTAAAGAAATTGTTCTGGTCAAAAAACTGTCTGGTTTACTGCTACTGTGTTGTGCATCAGAGGATGGGATAGCTAAGACAGATAGTCAAGGCCTGATTTAGAAGCAACTGTAGTTCAATAGATGGCCTCCTCGTTTCTTTCTTAGGATCTGACGTGGGACAAACAGTTCAAGAAAAATACAGTAGAACTTTGCTTTTTGTTGTTGTTAAAACTAAGTTTTTAAGAATCCTGTTGTGAATTGTAGAAATAGTAAAAAAAAAAATTACTGTGGTCAGTCTAAAATTTAAGTATTTGCACAAAAGTTAGCAGCTTCTTGAGCTGATCAGTATAGCATGATGCCTGCTGGCTGGATTGGTTATAACTTTGTTCACCACCTGCATGTTCACATTTATTAACCTGTTCTTGTTTTGCTTGTTAATACTTTAATAGCCTTCAGTGGTGCAGGCCATTATTTGTAATAGTCTTTTGTGAAGGTGTGAACACTAAGTCTGTGTTCCGTTTAAAATACAGGCTTTAAAATGATGCACTATGCTCTTCCTGGTGTCCAGTTTGCAACACACGCTGCAAGCAAATGATTGTGACTCAGGGAGTTACTGAATTGAAACTTTTGCCAATTAAAATGAAACTTCAGATCACTATTTCAGGTAGTGAGAAGATGAAAACAGTACCGTAAACGGTTAAGAAAATGCCTTTTTCCCCACCTTCCCCAGGTTCAACTTCAAACAAATGCCTCTCCTCTCCCCTTTCTCAGTCTCAACTGCCCTTGTTTTCACCTTATGTTAACAGTGTATGTCCCAACCCTGTTAGTGAGGTAACACTAACATCACACACACTGTGTGCGGGACTCAGTGTGTGATGTTCTCCTTCTACCAGCCCTTCCTCCTTGTTTCCCTGTCCTGCAGAATGACTTCCCACAGGTCACAGCCCTTCAGGGATGGGTCCCCTTTGTGGGCTGCCACCCTTCTTGTCGTTATTGCTGCTCTTTCTCAAATATGTTTGGGCAGTGGTGATGTGGTTTCCCTGGCCAGGTGATGCTTCAGTATGCAGTGAGTTGGGCTATGTGCAGCACAAGGTGGCTCATGATCTCCTGCCACACAGTTGCTCCTGCAGCACCCCGCTACCAAAATCCTGCCAGTTAGGTCCGATTGAGTGTTCCAGCTCTCCCATCCTATTTAAAATTTGACCTCCCTGGATAATTTTTCTCAAGACTTGGCTTTGTAGTATGTTAAATAATAACCAGGTCACTGATTACTTTCTGTTTTCATTGGCAAATCAGTTAATCTGTCAATGAGAAGTATGGTTGCCACTTAAATGGCTACCAAGGTTGAATCATAAGTGTGACTAAACTCAGTTTTTTTCACTGTGAATAAGCAGTTTCAGAGCGTTTATTGCTTTAACATTTTTGGTAGAAATAATGCTTTCCCCCCCAAATAATCATTTTCCTCAGGTGGCTTCTTCAATTTACTCTGAAATGCGTATCCATTATAGCTTTGAACACTTAAAACATCTGTATATTATTTGTGTGCTACACTTCAATATTTTTTTAAGACTGCATATGGAAGTCGTAAGCCTCGTTGCTGTACTTTATTAACCAAGCAGAATGCAGGCGCTGACCATATGAAAGTAAATAACAGTTTTGCAAGCTAAAAACCCCTGCTGCTTTGTAACTCTGTAAGAAGATGGCAATTTCTGTCCATGTGTTGTTTATCAGTTCATTTATCATCTTTTTTTTTTTAATATTAGCAGCTCAGCATCTATCTCAAATTTTCCCAAGAGAAAAGCCCTACTTGATTTTTAAATTCTTGCTATCACTTTGGTTTTGGTTAGGATGAAATAACTGTTTTTATCTCATGGGTTTTAATTGTCTTTTGTATTTTTGACAAAATGTTTTTCTTGCCTTGAGTTTATTATTAACAATATGCAAAGCTTGGCCTGCTATGTAGAACTTTCACAGAATCACTAGGTTGGAGAAGACCTTTAAGATTGAGTCCAACTGTTCCAGTCTCATCTTGGAGTGTAGCTTCAAAGCTAAACTAAATATTCACTTTTAGATCCTGGCAAATGGGGGGTTGCAATAGGTTTCAATTTGAAGGGGGTTGTCAAATTATAATGGTATTTCCTATCTGATTTACAGCAAGGGATTCTTCTTAGAAGTGTCCATGATCATCTTTACTACAGAACAAATGGAAAACTAATTGAAATGATACTGAAAATACAGGAAAGCTATTTCACTAGCAGAATGTACAATTGCTACCTTGATCTTCTGTTCTTACTGCTCTCATCACCAAATACTGAATGGTTTGCGTGAATACTTCCACCTGATCAGTAGTTCTCCAAGTGTAAAAACTGCCTCGGGACAGGGATAAATCTTGGATCCCATTACAGATGTGCTATAGTAATCCGGTTTTGAACAAGCAGGCGAAAGATGCAGGCTGAAGGGTCCAGATCCCAACCCCATTTACTGGCAAGTGTTTTTCTATGGGTTTCTAATCCGCTGATTCTATTGATGTTATGTGGGAGGGCTATTTATTTGTTTTCCTTGAATAAAGAAATGTTTTAGTAGTAGTCTTTGCTCATTTTAACACTAAAAACACAGGTACCACTGTCAGGAGATTGGACAGGTCAGCATTGCTAGAAAGCCAAGTGTATCTGTCAAATTTATAGCGTGGACTAGTTGTTTAAAACAATCCATTGAGATAAAAACGGGCCATTTGGAGTCATCTTCTGACAGTCCAAGTGCTGATTTTGTCATTTGTAGACCATGGAACTAAGAATCCTGTAAAAAAAAAAATGTCCTTGGAAGGACAGAAATATTGTGAGAGCTTCAGATTTTAATGAGAAATTACCATATATGGTGTCACTTGTTGAAAAGACTCTCTGAAGTAGAGACGTTGGGCTCGCAAGATAGAAATACACAGCTTGCGTAAGCTTTGTTATGTTCTCACTGTGGAGTTTGGGATGTCGTTTATGTTCTTTTAATCTCCTCTTGAAGCATAACAGCATTGGTTTGGGTAAAAGCAGCCTGCTAACATATAAAGCAAGTAATTGATCTGGCTTTCTTCAGTAGAATGTGTTCCATACTTTGCCTTTTTTGGGAAGGAGTATGTGAACATTTATAAGTACTTCCACCAAGTCATTACCAAGAACAGAGGAAATTAAGTATCAGTGTTTCATGAAAAAAGAGCCCTCAGACCTCTCCCATGTGAACAACATGGTTCTGATTGTAATTCACCCAAAAATGTTCCTTTCCCATTACAGTATGAAAGTGATACTCACTTACCCATCGCTGTCCCCTACTTAATACAAAGACGATCTATGTTTAGGAATGGTTCCTGCAGGTTTATCTCTAGGGAGTGGTATTTAGCAAAAGTAATAGGCCTGTGCCTCACGTGGCAGAACAATAGGGAGTTCTGAAATAAACATTTCAAGGATGCCAGCAGTCCCAAAGCCTTTTCTAAACTTTGAAAAAGCAGGAATAATTTCATAAACTGTGCAAACTTGGTGTTTGAAATCAATATATGCTGGTTTTGGCTAGTACTGACTGGATGTGAGAAGTCTTTTCTGGTAAGATAGAAAGAAGACAGAGAAGAATTCCTGACACTCTCCCCTTTCTCTTCCATCACTCTAGTAAAACTCAGTCATTTGTGTGGCAAATATACATAGACATCTTAGAGTTTCTTTGGGGGCTGATAGGTTGTTTTATAAGAAGTGATTGTAGTCAAAAGCTTGATTAATCATTATGATGGGATATTTTTTTTAAAAAAAAAGCTTACTTTATTCCTTAAAGAAGAACATGTATTTTTTCTAAAGATAAATTTATTGACCCAAGGTCTGATAATTTGGAAATGTGTGAAGAAAATGTATTTCCTCTATCGCGGTTGCTCACTGTGTCTCTGAAAATGGAACCGAGTGAGACTTTGTTCTAACGTTCTTCATCTTTTAACATCAATGTTGGTGACAGTTTCATGACAGATGATAGTGATTTTATTGCCAGTAGAAATGGAAGCCAGTAAGAGCAGGTCAAGTGATTTTTCTATATGTATTATACAGTGAAATGTTTGTATCATAGAATCACAGGGGTTGGAAGGGACCTCCAGAGATCATCGGGTCCAACCCCCTGCCAAAGCAGCTCCCCAGCTCATACTGCACAGGGAGGCATCCAGACTGGTCTTGAATCTCTCCAGAGAAGGAGACTCCACACCCCCTGGGCAGCCTGTCCCAGGGCTCCCTCACCCTCACTGGGGAAAACTTCTTCCCCATGTTGGTGCAAAACTCCCTGTGCTCCAATTTCCAGTTGAAATAGGAGGGGGAAAAAAAAGGGAGGGTGGGGGGAAGTTTGTATTATTTTATATCAGGTTTGAAAACATTTCATGCAAATGCCTGCTTCTTGCCTATGTAAGTATCTGTCTACTTCAGCAAAAAGGAGAAAGTTTGCTTTGATCTCCACTAAAGGAAGGTCAGCTGGAAGGGGCGTTTTCACCCACTTCATGGAGCATAAGAATGACTGAAGCACATATTTGCAGTCCATCCAGAGAACCGTTTCCGCTAGCACAATGTCTCTCTACATCTGAAATCCAGCTATGGCTTAGTCTGGGGAAACTGACTTAACTGTGCAAGCCATCAAGTTAGATCAACTTAAATAACTGCAAGCGCTGGTGATTAATCATTTAGATTAATTAGAAATTAGATTAAGCTTCATACATTTGCACTATATTTTTGACAGACATCATGTCTGAAGACCTAAGTCTTTCTGAACCTTTTCATACTGCGAAAAGGGGGAAACAACTCCTAAAGCAAAGTGTAAATATGAAACCCTAACAAAGGAACATTTGCATGTATAAACTCTTGCACTGGCATTAATTATCACACTGGGTAGATCTTGGCTTTTTCTGCTTTAAGATAAACTATGTTCATAATTTTAGATACTTCTTACTGTGCCACTGATGTCTGCCACTCTTTTAGTTCATAGCCTATTCTTTGAATGCTTGGGTTTGGCAAAAAGAAAAGGGAAAAAGCAAACACAGAGTTCTAGGCGGTCTGTGCTGATGAAGGTAGTTGTATGTCAAGCTGCAGTTCTTTAGTAGCAATACAGCATTTTTTTGGCAAAATCAGGGCAGCCTTACAGGACTGCTTTGGCTGTGTCTTCTGGAAAGCTGATCCATTTACGGTACGTGATTACATTTTTGCAAATTGGATGGGATAAATATTTACTGCTGCAATGAGAGTTTTACATACGTATGTTATGCACCGAATAAATAAAAAGCCTTGTGTATTGAACATGGAAACACTGATGGATCTTCTCCTTTCAAAGTGTCTCTATATTCCATCTGGAAGATGTGCTTCAAAAGTCTTCCATGAAGTGCTAAGGTACCTAATGTGTTCACAAAATGTGTGCAAGCTCGTTCAAATGGCTTTGTGGATTAGATGACTGTTGTCTTTACAACAGAATTCCTAAGGTCTCTAGTAAAACAAACAGAACACAAACAACTTTTGTTTAAACAGTGCACCAGATGAGCACAAGGGCAATTTATGCTTTCTTATATTTGTGAATGATGATCTTTCACACAGTGCTCTTCAACAGAGAAGACAGTAATTCTGTTTGTAATTTTTTGTTATATTAGAGTAGCCTGAATGCTCTGGTTTTGATTACTAATTTTGGAGTCCTGGGGCTCTGGCATGGACTTACTGAGTTGCTTTTAAATCGTGTCTAACTTTCAATTTTCCCGTCTTTGAATTTATTGTTGTGTTAGAAGATTCAAGAGGCTAAAACTTCACTGTGCTGTGCATCAAGAAACACAGAGGTTGGGGAGAGAGCTGCCTTAACTTGAAATAGAAAAAACAATTCCAAGGAATGGTCACACTTGTGACCTTTTCTTGGTTTTGCTGTAAGAAGGAATAGGGATGAATTTTCCTCAAATGAAAAGGAACAGTGAGCAGTTGGTCATTGTCTAGTGTATTAAAGAGGAATATTGTTGGCATTTTGGGGGGATTCTGAATTTCCTTACTGGTAGTTACCTAAGAATGTTGTTATTCTTGTGGGCCTTGTTTTGCACTGATTTGGAGCAATCAGCCTAGTACCTGGAAAGAAATCCACTTCTATTTGATGGTGTTTAACAGCAAGGTAGAAAATACAACTAATGATAAGCTGTCAGAATTGTAAACTTTCAGATTCTGTTGTCTTTACTAGATTTGGAGGAAATGGAGAGTCCATAGAGATATGGATTCTGCTTTTCCTTAGTAAGGACATCATTATTGTCACTGTGTTAGAGCCAAGAAAGTCTCTTCCCTAGGGAAAAAAAGAAACCTTGAAATATGTATAGATCCTTACAGTTATGCAGTGCTTTACTACTGCAGTTGAGCATGTATTTGTTGCCAAGTTAAGGCTTAAAAGATAGCTATGGTAACATGCACGTTTGCTATGAATCCATGTCCTTTTTCTAATCTCTTTTTACTGCCTGAAAGAGTGAAAGTGCCGCTGCTACTAGCTGTCTGAGGAGTTCTCTAGTGCAGAGAGTGCCGAACAGTTCTGTAATGCTGCCTCTAGCTTTTCACATGTCCTAGCGCAGGCAAGTTGTGATTTCAGCATCTAGCCTGCGCAGTGTCTTCTGTGTCCCGATGACACTAGCAAGTCACTTCATACAGATGTTTTTGTAAATTTATGCTGCCTCATCTTAGGTATTTTACCCTAGAGAACCTTGCTGGAAAGCTTTTTAGAAAATCTATTTTGAGACTGTAGAACCTTTTCATTACTACTCCAGCTTCTCTCACACCAAATCACCTCATCTTTAACCAACACAAACTGGCTCTCCATTTTGGGAGAGTGGACAAGACATAGACGAGAACATAACGGACTAAATTATGATGTGGCTTGAGAGACAAGGAGGATGAAATGGGGAGGGAATGGTTTTTCTACCAGTTTCATTCCCTAAGATGAGTTACTAAGACCCATGGTAACTGCCAGGACTGCTTTGAAGAGAGGGGCTTGGAGTGGGATTCTCCCACAGTTAAAATTCAGCTAGCACTTGAAACGTGTGGTCGAAGTGATGGACTAGAACTTGTAAGCCGCTACAGAAAGAGCGAGTTCTGGAATAGTAGTGTTTACATCAATAGAGGTAGCAGTGGAGAAGACTTAGTAAGTGAACAGAGGTGGCTTCAGAGGGGAAAAATTTTTTTTTGGTCCTAACTTGATTGGTAAAGTTGTTGGATTCAAGTAACATGAGTGATATAAGCCTGGATGGAGTGGAGAGGCTTTTACACTTCTTTTTTGTAAGATACAAGCATGGCAGTAAGGCCTTAAGAACATTAAAGGTAATAGACTAATGTTTCTAAACACAGTAAATGTTGCATGTGGAAATTATCTACTTAAATGTAACAAAGACATTTATGATTGTCATGTTAGTTTTTAAGACAAAACAGTGTTTGGCTTTGTACTGTGGTGTAATACCATCTAACCTTATCATGCTTTTGTCTGTTTTATCTCCAGGAGATGCTCTAGTTGCTGTAAATGATGTTGATGTGAATTCTGAAAACATAGAAAGGGTTTTGTCTTGTATTCCAGGTCCTATGCAGGTACAGTAGTTGAACATTTACTCCAGATGTTCTCTATAAAAAATTAACATTGTTTCTAGCCTTTTTTTTCCCTCAAGAAGCAGAATTTAGGTGATCTTTTCCTTAGAACTTTCCCCATCTAATTTGGTTGACTTCAGTGAAATCAGAGTAGAAATTTCAGAATAATTCTGGTAAGTTTTGTGAAAACAGGTAGGTGCAATTAAGTCACTTAAGCCAATGTCCCATTAAAGGACATTAGTCACCATCCAGCTGTTACATACTCTGTCATCAGCCAGAGTCAGAAAGCAGACACAGCGCTGTTCAGAGGTAGCAGCATTCTTGGAAGTTTAGGCTAACCATAAGACTCCATTTTTTTTAATATCCACCCTAACCCCTCCCCCCAGTGTGATAGTCAAGGTATTCTGTACTTGCAGAATTCTGAATATTCAGGTTTCCCTGAGAACCAGTACATACAAATGTGAAAAATTTAGTTTTATTACTCTTCCTGCTCCCAAACCAACTTCACTAGTATCATTTCCATCAAAACTAATTGCTTCTTGCTGAAGACAGGCAAGTAACTTCTTTGAGGTTGCACAGCCTTTCAACCAGTGATAGTTGTAATTATGGTCAAAGATGGCAGCTATGGTTCCTATAAGAGTTATTTTGAACACACTGATCTCAGCAAATGAAGGACTGTGTATGTAATGGGCAATGCCGTGTGGGTAATAGGGCTTGGAGATGTGCACCCTGGCAATAGCATGCATGAAGCAAGATACTGAAGTCTAGCTTAAAAATAAATGCCAGTTGCAGAGCAGTAATGGCTTCATTTTTTTCAGTTACTCTGAAAGCAGTAATAATTGCCATGGAAATATTAAAAAAAAAATAAATCTCTTCTTCAATATAAAAGACTCACAAGCCATAAGAGAGTAAAAATGAAATTCAGCGGGCCAAGTGCAAGGTCCTGCACATGGGTCAGGGCAATCCCAAGCACAACTACAGACTGGGCAGAGAATGGATGGAGAGCAGCCCTGAGGAGAAGGACTCGGGGGTGTTGGTGGATGAGAAGCTCAACATGAGCTGGCAATGTGCACCTGCAGTCCAGAAAGCCGGCTGTATCCTGGGCTGTATCAAATACAGCATGACAAGCAGCTCCAGGGAGACAGTTCTCCCTTTACTCTGCTCTGGTGAGACCCCACCTGCAGCACTGCATCCAGCTCTGGGGTCCCTGGTACAAGACAGACATGGACCTGTTGGAGCCAGTCTAGAGGAGGCCATGAAGGTGATCAGAGGGCTGGAGCCCCGCTCCTGTGAAGACAGGCTGAGAGAGTTGGGCTTGTTCAGCCTGGAGAAGAGAAGACTCTCAGAGGGGACCTTATTGCAGCCTCCCAGTACCTAAAGGGGCTACAGGAAAGCTGGAGAGGGACTGCTTACAAGGGCATGTAGTGATAGGACAAGGGAGAATGGCTGACTGAGGGGAGATTTAGATATTAGGGAGAATCTTTTTACTGTGAGGATGGTGAGAGACTTGGCACAGGCTGCCCAGAGAAGCTGTGGCTGCCCCCTCCCTGGCAGTGTTCAGGGCCAGGTTGGATGGGGCTTTGGGCATCCTGGGCTAGTGGAGGGTGTCCCTGCCCATGGCATGGGGGTGGGACTAGATTGGATTTGAAGTCCCTTCTAAGCCAAACCATTCCATGATTTTATGAAATAATACAGAATGAGACAGTTGTTTCAGAATTAAAGAAGGTGGTTGATTAGTAGGATGTTAGTAGCAGAAAATTAAGCATTTTGAGTTTTCTACTAAAATCCACTTCCCATGAAGACCAGCTAGAAGTTGCAACTTACAGATATGAGATGGAGCAGGTTAAAATTTTAGTTTCTCTTACGGTATGTTTGTAACCTCTTGGTAGTTTTTCTTCAGGTAGAATATACAAGGTGAGAGTAATATAAATGTTTTACTGTCCAAGGACATAAATTTTTAGATTTTGTTAAACATGCTTCTGTTTGCAGCTTACGTAGTGTAAGTGCCCACAGAACTGCATCTGCAACTCCAGTAAGATTGAGTACTAGTATGTGAGTTTGGGGAGCTTTCCAAGATACTTGACAGTATGAAGCTTGCCTAAGCTACCAGAGTTGTGGTCAGGTATTGGCAGAGTTCCATGGTAGGAAAACCTTGTGTTGCCTGTCTTTTACCAAATATGGAGTTGCTGTAACTTTTATTAAATACAGAATGATTGAAAAAGCAGAGATTATATAGTTTATTTAATTGTATCCTTGCTAGATTATAGAGTATATGTATTACTTGTTGCTAAAATGCAATGCAGACTTTTTATACAGCGGTTACTTTTAATGCAGCATTAATGTTTACATTGTCAGTAAATCTGTCAAGCAGACAGCGATTACTTAAATCGTGTGTTTGTCATGTTGGCTTTCCAAAACCTTTTATTAAAGTGCAATTATTCCTTATTTTACTGTGCAGTTTGAGTCAAGCCAGGAGAAGGATGGCTGAAATAAACCTGTGGAGAATTTAAATACAGAGTTCTGGGGTTTTTGCAGTGTAGGTCACTGTGTTGGTGCTGCTAAAGAAGCAGAGAGTTTTTGTTTCTGAGACTTAGTAATAAAGGCAGCTGCAACAGCAAATTGTGAATCAATTCTCATTCGTCATACACTGCAAAGTATCAAAAAAATGTAGTTTAGGGTATTTATATAAGCAAAGGCACTGCTCTTGTGGGTTCAGTGTTACAAATTACTGGGAGTAATTTCAAAAGCTGATGACCAGTTGTCTCAGTTGCAGCACGTGGCATACCATCTCTCATTATTGTATTTCCAGGTTTTTGTTTTCTTTACCTCAGTTTGGGCAAACTAGGTAAGGACTAGTTTACTGCATTTATTGAGCAACAGAACTCAAAATGCTAGATCAATCTGGTTTTTTCAGGGTTTTCTAGGTTTGTTTTGTTTTTCATGGCACAAGTGTTTCTGTTTGGGTGCTTGTGTGTCACCTAGTAAGATAAAGTCTCAGTTCTGATGAAAGCATTGGACATCAGGTTTAGACGTTCTGTAGCAGTCACTGAATGTGACAGGACAAAGCATCATTCCATCTCTGGCACCGACTGAGGAGTATTAAGTTGTGAAATTGTATAGACTGCAGAATACATACCTGTAATTGAAATAGCTGCTGTCTCCTATCACCACAAGACAGAGAAGGCAGACTAGCAAGGGGAAGGTAGTCTAAATGAATACATTTTTCCTTACCGTGACACTGAACCATTTTACCCAAAGTATTTTCTAGAAATGTTCAGCCTGAGGCAGATACTCAGAATCAAGAAATTTCAGCCTGAAATTTTGAATTAGTTGCTCAAACCATAAGCACATGGAAAACAGAGACTTAAAACAGGAAATGGCAGGCAATCTTAAAAGGCAGGCAATGCCACCAGCTCCGTCTATAATAGAAGCCATATTCTAAGGCATACAGCTTTAATGCAGATAAACAGAACACATGCCTTGCTGGGTCAGATCAACTGTGTAACAGCTACGTTTCCCATTCCTTAGACTGTAAGTAAAGAGTATTAAGAAACAAATTAAATCCTGTGACCTTCTCATCATAATTTTCCAGCTTCAAGCAGTCAGTAGTTAGGGATTTTTTGGATCACTCACGGGTTTGGAACTCATCCTTTTTTTAATCTATTTCTTAAAATTCCTTTGACCTCCTCAGTGTCCTGTAGCAGTGATTTACATAACTGATTTATATGTTAATCCATTCCTGTTGGTTTTCAAACCACTGTCTCTTCCTGTGTTAGGAGGAGTATTTGACTGTCCATGTCTTACTCTTTGTATCATTGCATGACTTTAGAGAGCTCAGTCATGTTCCACTTCTGTCACACCTTCCCTAAGCAGAAAATTCCCCATCTATGTACCTCATAGTTTGCTGTCACTGTTACCTTCACCAGTGCCTTTCAGCAGTTTGATTAAAATTTGAGTGGAGTTTTCTGTGCTTTTCCCAGTCTTCATTTCATTTCCTTTTCTGTTTTCTCTTGTGCACTGAACTGATTTTCTTTAGGAATCAGAAGTTGTGAAAGATATCAAAGCCAGCATTTACAGAAAGGTACTTCAGTAGTCACACACTTAGACCCTGTGCACTGCTCAGCATGAAGATTTGTTTCCCTTCCACCAAAAAAAGTGGTTTAGGGTATGTAGGAAACTGTTGTTTCTTGGTCATTGTCTATTACAGTGTTTTCCAGCATCGAGTGTCTTTTTCACTGTGATTTTTAAAGACAACATGATGTTTCAAGCTGTTAGGTAGAATCGAGAAAAATTTGGTAATGAACTTGTAGTCAAATTGTGCAAAGACACCTTTCCCAAAATACACATAGTTCACACCTGAGCAGTGTGGTATTGCCCACAGCGATGCCAGGAGCAGCATGGATGCCTACAGGAGGAGGGAGAGATAAGGTGCTGTTTGGCCCAATCTGGCTGTATGGTTGTGTCTCAAAGAACAAGGCAAACTGGGTTGTTTTCTTCTAAACTGAGAGCCTGAAAGACAAGACTGCAGCAAGAATTCTCTCTCTGCGTCATTCGTGTATAGCCTGTAGCCCAGTATCATCAATAAGTGTCCACAGACAAGATGTAGTAGAAGTTATGAGGAAAAAAACTAGTGAGCCTTGAGGAAATCTGCAAGAAGTTAAACAGGGTATGAGGAAAATCCTCTGAAATACTTGCAGATGGCACGATGAAGGAAGAGAACTGAGTTACAGGATGCTGGAGAAGAAAGCTGCTGCTGCTTCGTAGCTGGATTGTTTCTGCTCCTCAAGTTCTGTTAATGTGCAGCGTAGTGAATCAAAACTAAAATGAGGAGAGAGTGAGTTATGGTCAGAAAAGAAAGTGTTAGCACATGGCAGGAGAGCAGGATTGAGTGCAGTGCTGCTCCAGAAAACGGGAAGAGGGAAAAAAAGCTGATAGCAGCCAAAATAGGGGAGGAAAAGATTAATGAGAAGTGTTGGGAGGGAGTGGAATGGAATGGGAAGGCGGCAGCCAGTGACATAAATGTTGTAGCTGTTAAGAGCTGATGATGGCACTTCTCTCTGATTTAGTTTGACAGGCAGGCAGTGGGTGTTTTAAAGCATCATTACTTCTGGCTGGCGCTCCTTTCCTTAAGTATGTGTATATGCATACTCAATTACAAAAATGTAAATTATCTAAATTCAAATGAATAAATTACCTCTGCTCTGGCTTTTCCATTTATTGCAACTGCCAAAATATAAACAATTTTTTGTTGCATCAATCACTAGGCTAAACTGTCAGTGACTTTCTAGAGCAGCAGGGTTTGGTGTGATGCATTATGTTCAGAACTTCCCAGTCAATAGGCATGTTAAAAATACTTTAAGGTGGACAAGCAATCTTGAATACAAACATCTGAAGGAGGGAACTGAGAGCATGCCTGCTTAGTTCGAGTATAGATATTTTCAGTCACTTCGAACAATGATGAAAACTAAAGTGTCATCCAAGAAAATTAATCAGTTTATTTTCCTCAAAATTTACAATTTTATGCTTTGTCAAGAGCTGGTACTTCAAATGAAGTGTTCACTTGCAAAAAAAAAAAAAAAGTAGTCTTCATCACTGTTGGAACAACTAACAAACAATTTTTGTAAGGCAGTGCTCATAAAGAGGAGGTCTGCAAGGCAAACTGTGAAACTTATTTCCATATCCAGTTGGGTTTTGTGTTGCTGGTGAACCAGGAAGTATACATTTATTCTAAAATATGTTTGACTTTATTTGGGAAATGAGAAGCAGTAAATGTCATGTTATTTTCTGACAAAGTAAGCCTGATCATCTTAAATTTTGCTGTTTTTAAGAGAATGGTGTTTGCTTTTTTCTTCTGAAGACAACGCGTAGCAAGTGATGTAAACTGGTTTTATGCCTCTTGCTAGCTGTGTACAATTGTTAAATATGGCAACAAAACTTTTATTTGCTGACTTAACAGTTTCTTAAATTGTCTTTTTTTTTTTAATAGTGAAAATGTTGGCAGAATGAACTGCTACAGAGTGCTACAAATTAACAGACTTTTGCAGTCTAATGTTAATTGATTTTCCTGTGCAAGTGTAGCTGTTGGTGCACTCAGAACAGCAGAGATGCTCCTGAAGGGCCTTGAGGATTATATACTTTGGGAAGTGCTGACATTTTGAAAGAAGTCAAATGCTGTGTGTGTTTCAAGAGCGTGGTAATAGACCCAGAGCAGTAAGCATGTTTTTCCATTCTCAAAACCATAAGAACTAAGTATGAAAACACACCAAACCACATGCTTACTCACATGGTTCACAGAGCATGTAATAGCTGGCTTTGTCCTTAATAATAGATGGTTCTGTAACGTTGAATAGAAAATGGCTTTTATTGAAACAGCAGGAATTTTTGAATGCTTACATCTTTGTCAGTAAAGCTAAGAAAACTTAATCCCTTAAAGGGTTCAAACTGCATCTGTTTGATTTTATATTAGAATGTTAACTATAAGTACAGCCTCATTTTGACACTGAATTATTTCAATAGGTTAAACTTACATTTCAAACATCGATATTTGAGCCTGAAGGAACGTCTCAGCAAGGGTATAAGCAGGCACAGTCAAGCATGAACAATCTGGTTCGGCTCTTGTGGGGGGAAGATCGCACGGACCTTCAACAGGCTATACAAGCCGTGCCTCATATTGTGATGTTCCTCACCATGAAACCAGACTCTGAAACATCTAAAGATGAGGTATGTGGTTAACTAAATAAATTTGAAGATGAAACTTAACAAGAGCAACTGCTCTGCCCTTTGATATAAAAAAGAATAAAGAAACCCTTGCTAGTAATTTTGAGTAGTCTGTAAAATGTCCCTTTAGACAGAAGCAAGGCTTGAAATTCCAGGGGTGGGGGAAAGTTGGCATCGCTGCTGCCAAACTGTAATTGGGCTTGAAATCACTCCAGCGCTGCTGGAGCAGGCTAGAGGTGTTACCGGACAAAGCAGAGGTAAATTCAGAAGTTGCCTATTGTATCTCAGATGCTCACTGTGATGTTTTCAATAGGCCTCTCAAATTTGAACAATTTAATCTGCCTAGTCAAAAAAATTTTCCCCAGCAGAAGCTGTTGGCAGTCCACCTACATAATCTGTCTAGCTCCTCTAGTTTTGAAATGCTAATGTGCCTTTTCTTAGAGAACTCTCACATGTCTGCAGTTTGAAATAAACTGTTGGTTCTTGCTTGGGCAACATTTCTGAGCTTCTGAAGTACTTTTCTTCGGTAAAGCTTCCTCTCACAGAATCACACAGAATCACAAAACTTCCCCTAATATCTAGTCTGAACCTTCCTTCTTTCTCTCCTTTTTGTGTTCCTCAGAAAAATCTTACTAGTATACATATAACCTATTGTAAGTTTGTGTAGATGTCATTCATGGTCTAGCCATAGCTACAAATACTTCAACGAGAACGCAGGCAAGATGCAGAACAGTGTCTGTGTGAAGGGCTGAACTTGGCCTCTTCCCTGGTCTGGAAATGACAAATAGACAAGTGGACTGTTTAGGACCAGACATCAGGCTCTTCTGCAGATTCTCCTTTAGCACTGTGCCTCAGTGATCTGTAGTATCTGTGATACAGAGACATCAAATGAAGCACAAGTTTTGCCAGTCACCAGGGACTGGGCTGCTGGGACAGTGGGGTGCAGAAGAAGGGTATTTTGCTTTCTCCTACCTGGAATTAATCCTTTGATTCAGTACTCCATCCTTTCTCTGAGATACTGTTTTAAAATACTGTTTTTCAACTGATAGAGGTCTGTATTGCTCTGTTGGGGAAGTGTACTAGAGAAAAAGTGTTACAACTACACATAATGGAATCTAATTTTTTTTTTAAAGATGGGGCTGGGGAGGAGAACCCTAGAAAATTGCATGATAGCAAAATACGTAAGAAAGCTTGTGAGGTTTGCAGAGTCAAGTGCTTGAAAGCCAGGAAATGAGAGATTTATGGCTACTTGCACAGCTTTAATTTCAGCCCTTTTTCAGCATGACAAGGCCTTTAAGTATTACATCTTCTAAAAGATGCCTGTCTTGTGTAGAGGACAAGATGGACAGATGAGTGTGTATAATTAAGGCTTAGTAGGCAACCATAAATCCAGTACTTCATAATTTTGGAATGTTTGCCTTTGTAATATAAATCATGCTCTTCTAACATAATGCTTTTAAGGTAACATATGCATCATTGTGTAATACAGCAAGATACAAATACTGTAAGGTTTGGTTTGCAGTTCCTTCCAGTCCTGTTTAAGAGACTCTTTTTTTTTTTTTGTTTTTTTTTTTATGGGAGGTACCTTCAGCAGAGATTAGTTTCTACAAGTGTTTCTTAAAATTTGGGGTTTTTTAATAGCGTTGCAACTAGGAAAGGTCATTTTGTGGGGGTTTTTCCCCACCTGGAGACTGCTTTCATTAAAGCATACAATAATGCAGTATTTTTCTGCTTTGGTATTTCCCTACTATAAAAATTAAAAGAGCTCATTTAACTCTGATTTAAATGAACTTAAGATGCTTTATCAAAGTTCACTTACATACTGCAAATAGGTATTTTTTTTACTTCAATTCTAAGTCTGTAGTCCAAGACTGCTTTGTTATGTGGATAGAATAGCTACGGACAATTGCTGTTTTCCGCTGTTTTCTTGGTCGCTTATGAAATACTAAAACAAAAGTTTCATTCAGGGCCTCTGTCTTCTCTGTTGATAGGTGCATAGATATGCAAATACCTCATTGCAATTCCTACACTTCAGAGTAAACAGAGTACTGCTTTCTTGCCCCATTATTTCTTTATCGTCTCCCAAGAAACGAGATTAACCCTGAATGTTGAGCAGAGGTAAAAGAGGGATTGTAATGCACTTGCTCTCCCTTCATACTATGGAGGAATTGTTTCCTGCTAAGTCTTGGCAGTTACGCCGCCCCAAATAGTCTCTAATGTTGTGAGATGCTTTGCAGTATAATCAAGGTCGTTACAACATTTCCTAACAAAAAAGTGTTGTTGTATTCAAGGCATTTTTCCTTAATTTCATTTTGTTAACAGTATGCAACGTTCATTTATTATGCGGCTGTAGTTCCAGAGCTGCTTTACAGCAGTACGTCAGTAGCACTGCTGTTGCTAACACCTCTGCTGTACCGCACAATAGAAATACAGCGATCCCTTAGGAAGCTTCTTTATCCATAGCCAGAGGAGGCATGGTATGCAGATCACATCCATGTAAACAACGGCAACTGGGACTAGTAACCTATTCTTCCACTTACAAGCTTCTGGCGTCCAAAACCAGAATTAATGAGCTCTAAGACTCCTAAGCTCTATCTGCTCAACTCTAAGTTAAGGTAGCATTACAAACAATTTGGCATGTTGGGAGTGGGGAGTGTCCCACAGCATAATGGTTTCTGTGGGTAAGGTTGATCTTGTCTTTTTAATGTTTTAGTTCAAGGCAGGTATTACAATTATGACATACATTACCTGCACCAGCATACACTGCAACACCTTTACGTGCCTGAACCCATTCCGGTAACACCATGTTTTGAAAGGAGTAATGTTTGTCCTTCTCCTCTGCCTGCGATAGTGTTACTGGAAGCATGGCTTGGGTGTACCTGCAAAGTAGGTATTACTGAGTAGCTGATGAGATAGCTGGGTTCATACAGACACTGACCTGTGCTTCTGTAGCATTTCTCTCTGTTTTTGCAATTCATCTTGAAGAATTCACAGTTATCTTTTCATCTACTGTTTCTTTGTCAGACTTAGGTAAGATGCAACTTAAAGCCCCTATTCACTGTCAGTGCCCTGTGAATATTAGAGGAGGTTTCTAGCTGGGAGGCACCATTTTGACACCATTTCTTTTAGCATTTCTTAAGTTGTCAGACCGTGCTAATTTTTTTTTTTGTATGTTACTTAGGATCAGTCTGAGATATTAGTAAAATAAAAAAGGGAAGCTTTTTGATAAAACCTGTGTTTAGATACTGTGTCCAGGTTTGTGGAGTTTTTTTGGGTTGAGGGAGGGTTTATACTTTTTAAGAAATGAGCTGCTACTCATTTATTAATGCCATTGTCCTTGGCCTCTCAACTTTGGCCTTGCTTTGAAGACAGCTGATCCTGTATGGCTGTATGTGCTGAACCTTGCTAACTCAGTAATACCTATATAAGATACTGCTATGACCTTTTGTTACAGTTATCTTTTATTTCCCTGGGAAAGTGTCTGGATAATTCTCAAATGAACTTTGTGTGAAGGCCCTGGTTCGTGGGGAAGGCTCCTTCTAGCCCTTTGTAGTGCTGTAATTAGAAAATGGCAGATTTTTTCCCAGCTGAGGGATTGAGTCAAGAAAGAAGAAAAAAATCCTTGATGCTAATGAGTATTTGAAAATAGAGCTAATTAAATTGGATAAGAATTGAAGAGTTTGCCAGGTCCTTCTGTAATCAAACTTTAAGTTCTTTTAATCTTGATGAGAGAAAAATTTCTAAGTGGGTATTGGCTCTGGCTGGTTGTGCTTAGTGACATAAACAGGCAAGTTAATCGTGTCTGTGTTTCTTTTCGTTTCAATGCTCTTTGCCTTGGACAGGCTTCATGCCGCAGGGATTCCTTTCTGCCAAACCCTGATGGGCTGGAAATAATAAGCGTAGGGAATCGTATGTTTGCTTGTTACTATATTGTTATTGCTGCTGAAACACTTAATATAGTATTTTTAAAAGCTTTATTTAATAGACTGTTTATTTTAATGAACTGGTTTGAAAAAAGTAATTGTCACAAATACTTATCCCTACTGATCTTCAGTTTCGAGATGACTTCTTGAAGAGTATGCTGACACAGGTGGTCAGCCAGAGGTTTGGTGATATGTTTATGGTGTATATGTTGTTATTTGAGTATATACCTCAGTTATATTTTGTGCTATGCATGTAAAGCAATTAGGTAGGGTCATAGAGAGAGATTGAACATTGTATACTGTGGGTTTTAAAGAGCTATACGTTTGATTTAAATATTGAAAGAACCATACAAATATCAGTTATGTCTTGGAACTGGAGTTAAGTGTGTATTTTAGGCTGTAAAATGCAATGGCCATAGTGTTAGTCATTTTATGTTTCTTCAGATAATAATAATTCTAAAAGGCGATTCTTCTTTTTCTATTAAATAGAAAATGAATTGTCAGAAACATTCATGTGTATTTTAGAACCTTCCTGTAAGCCTGTGCACACCACTGCTTGTTTTGATACCAATTGAAAGCATATGATAAAAGATTTAATGCTTAAAAATAACTTTTTTCCTGCCATTACCTTATTTTGTTTTCCATGTGGTGTTTTGTGATTTTGTTGTTGTAGTTTGGTTTGTTTTGCTTTGCTTAACTAACAGCTGACTTTCTTCACAGCAAGAAATTCTCTATCAGTACCCCATCTCAGAAGCATCCCAAAAACTGAAAAGTGTGAGAGGAATATTTCTCACACTATCTGACATACTGGAAAGTGTTACGGGTACCCAGATTATCAGGTAACAAGTATTTGAAATGTAATGTTCTATTACTTTTATTACTTTATACATAAGTGTACAGAAGAACCACGTGGGTCACGTATCAAGTTCTAACCTGTTAGGCAGTAATGTTTTAACTGACAGACTGCTCAGCCTGGGTGTGCACTGACTTGGGGGAATTTCTTTGTCATGGGTGACAACAACTGGGATTTTTAATTGGGATCCCTTAAAACATCCTTATCTAAACTGGGTTCTGTGGCACTGTACTATGGCAGACACAAAATTCTACCAGTGCTTCAGTGAAATTAAAACATTCAACTTGCAACATGTGGAAAGACATCTGTATTCACACATCAGGACTCTAGTAAGAAGTGTAATAAAAATGACTTCCAAGTTTTTGGAGCAGCGTAGGGAGTGATGGAGCTATGTCAAGATATTGTTGAATATTTAAAGGTAGATGATTTTCTGGAGGAAAAATTAGAAGTCTGACAGCAGGAACTGCTTTTCAGTTTCACACTTCTTCCCACTGAGAATTACTGTATGAGTTTACATCTCTTGGGGTGGTCTCAGCCAAGATTCTCTTCTGCACGTCGTTGCCTTGTGTGTCAGACACAAAACCTGGATTGATAAGCCAAATGTAAGTGGGATTTCATGCCCAAGAATAGAGAGTACAAGCAGTAGAGAATAACATTGGTAATAATAAGGAATTCCTCAAAAGGCAAAACCCCTGTTTAATATATTTAAGTTGAGCTTTCCACTGATTAATATTTCCTTTTCTTGAAGTGCTTCAGAATGCTTTTTTGATCTCCAGATAATTAATATTGAAAAATTTTCTTTTTTTACACTACCATCTTCTAATTTCTTTTTTTCCCCTCAGATTTGCTGGTATCCTGCTGTTTTAAGTAATGAGTTTTAACACTGTGTTTTAACCATGCTTCTAGTTAGGTTACTAGAAGTCACGTTACTGATTTAGTGATCAGTAGGAGTGTGGATTGGCTCCTTTAGCAGCAGGTATCAAACACAGGCCTTCCATCTTTTGCATATACCAGCATTTTGATGCAGTGCCACATAAGTATTAATTAGCACTGAGGTATGATAAATCATTTTAAATGCTTACACATTATTGATATAAATTCTGCCATGTAGAACCATTTTTGGACATGTGCGGATTTTTCAAACACATCCAAAAGACAAATCATCCCATTGCTTGATGATCTATACCAATGGCATCATCAGAAAAACAACACAGAAATCCATAACAGCACAGATTCACCTTTGCTGTAAAGGCTTTCCAATTTCCTATTCTAAACCTATAGAAGCACTTGTGTTGGTCTCTATGGACTGTCTAATCTCTTTTAAAAAAAAAAAGTAACAGATAATCCCCAGCTCTCCTGTGGAAGGTTCCCCTGTCAGAAGAGTAAATTATTATTTTGTCTGCAAATGTATTGTCTATCTTTGGGAACGTGGATGTTTATTTCTCTGTCCTTAACTGCACTGTAAATATATAACATGTAAGGAAAGGTGCTTTCCAAACAAAACATGAAAGATGAAAGTTTTCTGATGACCTGTGGAAACACTAAGGTATTTCTTAACTAATGAAATGACACTATCATTTTGTTAAGTAACATCAGTAGGAGTGAATCATTGAAGCAAGCTAATCATGGAGCCATATCCTGAGAATGAAATTTTTGAATCTTTCACGCTTAAACTAAAGTTATCCTTTTTTTTTCACTTTGCAGCAGTGGTATTTTAAATTTTTAACATCATAGTAAGGAAGGGGGAGTTTTGTTCTACATTTAGTGTTTAAGTTATTTACAAGTCTTCATTTTAGCAGCAACCAGTATGTTTAATCTGATCAGCTGGTGCCTAATGTATGATTTGCTGCTAATCAGAACAGTGGGTCTCCTTCTGTTTCATGTTCTAATCCGCTTTGTGGTTCAAATGAAAAGTTGTCTTTGACTTTCTGGGATTGCTGAGCTTTGTAGAGCAGTTTTCCGTACAAGCAGACAGCATGAGTGTTCAAGATTATGCTTATCCCTCAGGTAATCTGTTCAAATACCTCTTGGGTGTGTTTTCAAAACAAGCATGGAGTCTTTATAAATTATGTTGTGATTAATATGCTCAGAACCTTCACGAATGCCTCTGGCTACCTCACTGTGATCTGATCTAATTTGACTGTGTTAAAAGCTAGGCAGATAAATGTCAGGAAAACCTTTAAAAAGCATCTGAGTCGTACAGAAGACAACTGGCACTTCAGTAGCAGTTGTTCATTCTGTGTACGCTTGAAAATGTTGTTAGTATTTCTGTGATCTGTTTGGAATAGAAGTCAGAGCATCTGTAATAATAGAATTACCTAACCCGGTTGCATGTATACACGAGCATAAGACTCATTATATAAAATGCATATAAATCATTCTGCTTTATAACAGGGGTCTTTTATAACTTCATCGTCTTAACAGAAATACTTCTGGTTACATTTTTTTAGTTCCTCCCTCTTCTTATGTGGAAAACTGGTTCAAGTTGTTTACTGGAAAGAATCTGACAAGTTGCTTGTAATTGGCCTTCCCGAAGAAAAGTGAGTTTTAATTGAAATGCTTTGTTTTCCTTCTGTTTTGGTTCTTATTATCCATCCTCAAATTGTACAGAAAAGCAAGAAAGGGAGGCTTACAATGTACTCTTCTTCCTCTGTTTCTTATACCTGTGATTGTGCTCTTTTATTATTGACTTTGTTCACAGCACATGTATCTGCTGATGAAGGTTTTTTTTCATTTCCTCTAAAGGGAGGAAGGTCTTGTTAGATCTCAGAAATACATGTAGACTAGAGAAATACGTGTTTGGTAAAGTCAAGTCCTGTCTATTGAAAAATAGCAGTAATATACATATTTGTGTTCTAGGAGGACATCCCCCATCCCCAGCTTCACTACTGTCTGTATCATTATAGGCAAATCACTCATACAGGCCCATGAAGAATACAGCTCTCCCCAAGGTGCCTGTGCTTACTCACAGAAAAGATGCTAAAGTAAGCGTTTGAATTTTATTTTCTAGTGTGCCACTTTCTCAGCTGAGGAACATGCTTGAAGATGTTGTCAGGACCTTGAAATTTATGTACAGTTCTTTAGACAGGTCAGTTCTTTTTTTTTTTTTTTTTTTTTTTCAGTCACTAGTTTTTCATTGCAGCACTACACAAGCTACTAAAAAGAAAACGAACTCTATCCAAGCTGAACCCAGGACACATACTCACTGAAAGAGACAGCTAGTAGCATTAATTTTCAATGTTTACATGGGATTTCTTTGTTCTTTTACACTGGCACAATAAAACTGGGTTCTGTTCTTGCTGCCTTGTTCCAGTTTTAACACTAGTAAAACTCTTTTTAAACAGTTGTTACTTCAGAAAGGTTTTGCCTTGATTAGGTTAAATTTTTCACATAATCTAAGTCACTGTGGATGTCAACAGCACTCTACAAATGTTATCCTTGGTGTTATAGCACTGTCTGTAAAATGTACGTATGAATCAGTGTTATACTTTTAATAAAGTAAACACTCCAGACTCCTCAGCTTTATTTGGCAGAGCGATTGTCTTCCTCTGCATTTGGAAACAACCCAGAAAATTTTCAGTCTGACTGTAACCTAAATAAAATGGCCAAGGTAGGCTATTCAAATGCTTGCAGCGTTCAATTCAGGGTTACAGCGTGTATGCCACAGAGAAAAGCCTAATATTTGTATTTATTTTTCTGTGTTGAACACCACAGAAGTCTAGAAAGAATGGTCTCGTGTAATGTCAGGTGGTATCTTTTTTCTTACAATGCTTTCTTATGTCACTTCATGACAAGGAGCAACTTTTACTTCTAATAACCTGCAACCATTTAAACATATTTCTGGAAAAGCTTAGCTTTGAATGTGAGAGAGCAAATGGTAGATATAAGTATAGGGTATCATTTGGTTGACGCAACCAACAATACCTGTAACGTGCCAAAGATAGGTAAATTACTAAAATAAAGTAAATCTTAATTTCCACAATGATGAAGCTGATTATTAGCTTGGCTGAAGTTGCTCTCAGCCGTGTGCTATGCTACTCTACTACTTTCAGCAGGGCAGGGATTTTTTTTGTTGGTAGGTAATGCCGAGATACTGGCCTAGTGGGTTTTTCATGTTTAAAATGAATGCTAAAAAGAAATAATCCAACTGTGGTTTTGTGCTGTAAAGACACTTCGCTAGTACTTAGGGTTATATAAACAAGCTGCAAGTTCCTCCATGTTTTTCTAACTTGGAGTTCATGTTTGTTCAGTGCTTTTTGCCAGGTGGAGAATGTTTCTCGCCTGGATCATTTTTTCAACCTGTTCTTCCAGCGCGCGCTTCAGCCTGCGCGGCTCAAATCAAACGCCAGCCCCAGCGCTCAGCACTACGATACCTGCAGTGCGCTCTTCTTAGACAGCCTCCCGGGCTTGCGCTGGCTGACACTGCCTCAGGAAGTCAAGGTAAGGCTGTTTTCAGATCTGCCTAGAAAAAAAAATTGTACACCAGTGGCCAGAAAATTGATGCAAGCATCTTCTGCCCTTAATGCATAATAGACAGACGTGCCTTCCCCAGCTGAGACCACCCGTTTTCCTACATGATCCTTTATTTAAAGTTTGGAACTAGGCAATCATTCCCACAGGAAACAGACTGCTATTATGAATGTAGCTCGGTAAATTCAGAGTTACCAAGGAAGAGAATGGTGAATTCAGAGTTATCTAGGAAGAGAACAGGAATTCTAAAAAACCAAAACCCCACCAACCCCAAACTATTTACACACACCCAACCCTATCTCTCTAACAACTAGCGTATGCAGGAGGGAAAGCAGCCCCTGGTGCGTAGCTTTATGTTCGAGTTTGATCATTTAAGTAATCTTCCAGGTAGAAAATAATATTCCAGAAGCCCATGTGTAATTTGTAATTTAGAAGAATTAAATGGCTGGTGTGGAATCAAAGTAAATATCCATATATCATTGGGGTGGGCTTTTTTTTTTTTACACCATCAAGATACAGCTTTTCTGCTCTCTTTTACGGTGTCTGGTTACCTCCCACTTAGAATGAGTTGTGCTTTAAGCAACAGTAAGGCAAAAACTAGATCATAATAAATAACATTATAGCTTTCAGTCTTAAAACTAGTTTTCATGACTTTAAGAAGTTAAAGTAGGGATCATAGGGACAAGTATTAGTGTGGGTTTTTCTAATAAAAACAATAGATTTTATGTATCTGTGATGTATAATCCCTGTGAGGTCTTCTCTGAAGTGGTTTTTGATATACACTGTAGAATTTGTGTTACTGCATCAAAACGGGCAGCCATGACATTTCTCCTGTTTGAAACAATTGTAACAATTTTTCTTTCCAAGAGAAAACAATCTCAAGGAGATTTCAGCAATGGAGTTCTAAGACCAAAATGTTTCATTTATTCAGAAATGTATCCTATTGTTTGGAATTGCATATTCATTTGAATTACACAAATTTAATACTGAATTGAGTTTGAATTAGGCAAACTGAAGTCTGAAACGGGGGTTGCAACTAGGAAAACTTCGCCTTACTGGGTGGCAGGTTCTGTAACACAGTTCCAGCATAGCTTGTTTCTGCATAGATAAGCACATCCTAGCCAGGTTGTACAGTAGTTGGCAGACAAGCTTATAATACCTTTTATTGATGTAGTAAGTTCTGCTAAGTGAACAAGGTGTAACCCTCAGAGGATGTCGGGGAAAACGTGTGAAATTTCATTTAGGATAAAACCTGGTAGTTCTCTTACATGCAGAAAGCCCCTCCAAAATGGGGTGGGCTTTTTTGATTGTGGAGTTTTTTTGGTATGATTTTTTTCCCTGTTGTGTATCCAGATCAACTATCAATAATCTTTTAAGCCCTTGTGGCTGTTTTTTGTGAACTATGGTGTAAAATACGTTCTCTAATAACACAACTGTGTTAGCAATTGATTTCGTTTAGAAACAAACCAGACAACTTTCCTTACTCCTCCACAGGGTTTGTAGTTTCCTTTTTTTTTTCCTGATTTCAAGTTAGTTTGTTGTAAAGGGATGTAACATGTCTTTGCCTGAGGATTAAGTGCTCCTTGTGATGCATTGCTAGAATGTATTTTGATCCGTGTGATCGCAAAATAATGGCTTTTAAGCTTCTCATCAGAAAGACCTTCTGAGACTTCTGGGTGGTACAGAGTCAATGAAAGTTCTCCCTGGATGATCTCCCCCATGATGATATAAATACCCTGGCTCTCTCCTGGCTCTCTTTTCTTTCCTTCCAATTTCTGTTATCTCATCAGTATCAATGGCTGTTATTCCCTGCAGATTTTATTACTGTTTCTTATTTTATTAATAGAGGGGTGGGGTTTATCCAAATTAGGTTTTTAGCTTTGTTGCAAAATAAGGGGCAAAATGAAGCTTCTTCACTTTACTGAGTTTGTAGCAAGCTGGGGTAGTATCTGTCTTGCCTTCTTTTAGATCTATGATGTAAATGCCTGCAGTTAAAGTGCTAATTCTGAACTCTTCCTATTATTTAATTGGGAAAACCTGGCAGTTTAATAGCAATGAAACTGCTAAACTTCAGCTGTTTGGTACTAAATGAGTTGCGCCTTAGAACTCCTGTGGCTTCACGTGCATTAACTATGAAGAGAACCCGAAGGGAAAAGACTAGCTTCGCACAGAGAATATCTACACTGTAGGTATTTAATGAAGTCAGGTCGTCTCATTCAAGGAACTAAGCATATGACTATGTAGCTAATTACTGTTTACATCTGCTGGCCTTTAATGAGAAAGTAGCAGTATAAAATTGGATCTTTTCTTCTATTTAGAGAGATCATTTGACATAAAAATATGGTTTGTTTTCAGTTGAGAAGGTAATTTTCCTTCCAGTGTGCATACTTAAATTGCAATTTGGTAATATTTATATATTGTCCTTCATTCAAGAAGTGTCAGGTATTGGGCATTATAGTAAGGTGCAGTGGACCCCTGAGATTATTAGTCATTTCATTTCTGGGCCTAAAGTGGAAGAAACTGAACTTTTTCTTTCATGGATAGACCAAAAATATTTGTAAGCTTGTGGATAACATAGCTAAGACTAGTTCTAATTATTAGATAAGGAGCTGACCATAAACTCCATTATCCAAACTATTTTATAAGCAACAACAAAAGAAATGAACACTGTAGTCACTGAAAATAAAGAGGCTGTATGATGGAAAATTGTCAGTGCCTCCTAGAATGGCTCCTCAAAAGGACTGAGTTTGGATGTTGTGCAGTGTCAGGGTATTTAATTTATAGGGTTTTCATTTGAGGATAACATTAACTAGGACTTCCCTGGATTTCTGATTTTTATGTTTAATAAGACTGCATGTACAGTTTTCACAGAAGTGTGTTTGGAGGGGAAGCAGTGAAGTGGTACGTTTTTCACCTTCACTATTGATAAGGTTTGCAGAATTATTTCAGGTTTGCTACTGTTCGCTGATAGAAGTGGTCATGGACATTGCAAGCTACCTGTCAGTCAGTGCTGTTCATTACCAGACAGCTTTGTGTGTGCTGGCGTGGTCTTCTCTCTCCTCTCTCCATAATATGAATTGCCTTCACCTTTAGTAGCAGACTGGCAATGATTTAGTTCTTTCCAACTTGCCCTGCAGTACGTGTCTGCATGCATATATTTTTTTTTTGCTAAATGTGCTTGAGGCCACTGTGTTTGTGACAATTTTAGTCAGACTTGTGCTTTTATAAGATGTATACCTGAGAATACCCTGTTCTAGACATTTTAGCTAGAGAAGCATAGGTTTATGGAGTGTGTCGCATGTCCTAAATCCAGAGCTAGATCTACTATCCAAGTGAAAAATTCCTGTAACACGCCCATCTACTCACTTGCAAAACCCATGCAATAAAAGGGAATAAAATGTTTATGCAACATGTAGCTGTAGAATATGGTCAGTCAGCAACCTAAGAGATTTGAAATGCAACTTAGTCCACCTCCGTTTTCATGCATTTTTTTCATATCCAAGAAATGGGACAACTTTTTCCCCTTGTACTATCTGGTGGTCAATTTTTATCCCTCTGTGCTTTTTCATTTTCTCTCAAGTTTCTGTAGAGAGATACTATTACACTTAGGTCCCTAGTTCAGCTCAGAGGTTGTTACTTTCTTGTGAAATTTTAGGTTGTAAGGGAATTGAGAAAACAACTGAGTTTGAGCCATTGCTTTACAAACTTGTCCATGTTTTTTCAGAAAAATTTTCTTGTTGCAGAATATGAAACTACAGATCTTCAGTTCTGGTGAAGATCTGTATATTCTGTGAGGAATATGAAACTAAAAATGTCTGTTCTTCATTGGGCAGAAAGCCATTTAAATTTTAACTGTGGAAAAGCTGAGATACTGGTTAGTTGTCGACTGCCAACAGACTTGCTGACACTTCTCTGTTTGAGAAACTTGATGTATTTCAATTAGAGGCAGGCTACTAATACAGCCCTGGAAGTTTCAAATGATGCGTTTTAGGTTGTTAAGTAGCACAATGATGACATGAACTGCAGTGCCTAGTACCACATTCTTTACAGGAAAGTGGGTTTAGTAAAACTTAAATTTAACCAACAGCTCTTGCAGGTAAGAGAAATAAGCAAGCTTAAAGTGGTTGCAGCAGAACAAAGGTAATGTCTGAGAAAGTTTTGGCAATTTCCAGAGACAAAAACTAAATCCATTGTGAAAAAGATTTTTTCCCAGTAACTCAGTTGGATACAACAGCTTGCCAGATTTCAGAGCTGTCTCTAGCTTGCAAGGGGTAGTCTCCAGACCTCGTGTTTTTAAAGCACACTGAAAGGAAGAGTGACATCTCCTTTATAGCAAGCAGCGGGTTCAGTGCACAGACAAGCAGAGAAATTTCACAGTTTCAAAGAAGGAAATACACAGCAATTAAGAAGGAGTTTTCTTTAATCTAATGAATCGAGGTGTTCTTGATATTTGATGACTGAAAAGTAAACTCAAATTTTTATCCATTCACTTTGTACTTGTGAATCCTAATCTTCTGAGACTAGGTAGAATGAACTTTGCTACTATAAGGTAGTGTGTTGGAAAAGTGTTTTAAGATGCGCTGTTTAAATCTTTCAGATGGAAATTGACACAGCACTCAGTGAGCTGGAAGCGGCTGACTTTGCAGAGCTGGTAACTGTTTTATTTTTGCTGATAGCATTGCACAGTATGTATTTTCTTTGGTGTCATATTCAGTAGTCTAAAAAAGCACTAATTGCAAACTCACTTTTTAACATCAAGTAGGAGTCAAAGCAAAGGTATACTGTAGTATTCTTATTTTAAGAGAGCTCCATTTTACCCATTCTGTTTATTCTGAATCTCTCTCCACACTTAACATTACAGCCATATTATAATCCTACAGGATTAGTCACTGAAAACCTAGGAATTATGACCATTTAGATCTGTGGGATGTCTAGAAGGGCACTTTTAATTTCAACATCGCTGATGATTGTTACATTCCTGGTACATGTAACTGTCTCCTCAAGCAGTTGTGAATAAAATGAAAACTCCTATGGAGCACTGAATATAATTTTCCAGTTTACACAAAGCAATTACAAGTTATGCATATTTTAAATACTGTTAAAAGAGAAGAAAGTAATGTACTTAAGTAGCATTTGCTGTACATGCATTTTACTACCCTGTATATGACAGGGAGATGCAAACATTGAAATCTCTTTCACTTTCTAATGAAAGACCTTACTCATGTTCCAGACCAATTAAGTTAAAATTATGTTCTTGATAGGTATATTTTAATTGAGCATAAGAATAATGTGTTTGATTGCCTACTTAGCATAACCATTTTGGGACATACATATTCTTAATTACAAAAGATACTTAATGGTTCTTAAAGCCTAAATAGAAGGCAGGAAGATGCATGGTCCATCCTGCAAAATAATTAAAAAAAACAAAGCCACTGTATTAAACAACCTGGATGATAACTTACAAAGAGCAGTAAGTAGTAGTTTATTGCACAGAAATTGATTGCACCCACTTAATTTAAAATACACTGTATCCACCTAAAGATAGCATTACTTGTTAGTCTGAGAGCACTGGGCATCTAGATTAAAAGATGAATGAATGGATGTATTTTGGGTCACATAAGATTCTGGGGAAAAAATGCTTTGATGTAGAAGCTTTACTCTGGGAGGGCTTTCTGGTGTCAATAGTTATGCTTCAGCTACTTTGTTTCTAAGAACTCTAAGAAAAATTAGCATATTCTAATTAAAATAGTTTATGGACCAATCAGAACTAAATAGAAAATCTGTTATATTGAGCTGAAAATTGCAGTGACACAAAAATCAATAATGGAGGCTAAATACTTGTTATTCCACTTAGCTTTTCAGTGCTAACTGCCTTACTAATAGTAAGCAGTGATCAAAAATGGAAGTATTAAACAAGATATTGATTACAATTGACTGGCATAAGATGTCATTTGGTAAATAAAAAAAAAATTCTGAATTAAAAAGTATACCAGGCCTTTTTTTTTTCCCCCAACAGTCTGAAGATTATTATGACATGAGAAGATTGTATGTGATTATGGGCTCTTGTCTCTTCTACAAGGTACTATTAGTGATTAAGGTCTAAAAACTAGGAAAATGCATCTGGAAATCTAACTAACTTGCTTCAGAAACTTATAATATGAAAAAAGAAAAGTATAATTACTTTATTATTTAATATGTGTATTGCTAATAACAGACCTAAAATTCAAACACCGTATCAGGAAAAAAAAGCATCAGGAAGTGCTATGTACTACATGATCAGACAGAACAAAATACTTCTTTGAAACTCTTGTATGAGTATTTTGTGGTGTATGATCCAAGGACAAGAGAGAGACCGTAGTAAGAAAGTAAAGTGAGTCAATTCAACTGAGACTGTATGATACTCTAATAGGAAATTTTTTTGTTCATTGCCATCATTTAATACAGGTAACAGGTGAATCTGTCTTTCAATCAAAAACTTGAGAAATTGGGATGACAGCCTTTTTCACTTTGGGCTCATTTGTAAATTTATTTATCTTTATTAAATGCAGAGGAAGGTAACAGGCTTTGCTTTAAGGAGACTTGGGTTGTAAGGAATTTATCACAGTTTTCTTCATGCAGCTGCTGTAATGGGACCAAACTGTTAGCACGAATGGGGCTGCACATAAGCACCACAAGAGCACTTTAACTGTGACGCCCTTGGTTTGAGAAACACTGTGTACTACCTTGGGAATTTCATTAATTCCACTGAAAGATCAGTATTTTTAGAGAAAGAACTAAGTGAGAATTCAAGCACCTTAACTCTGTACTGCAAGCTGTCATGCATTTCCCTGCTCGCTTTTGATAACTTGCATATATGCTGATGGTTTATTTGCTTGTATTTCAGTATTTTGATTCTTCAGATGTAACACAGAAAACTCAGTGTAACCTGTTGTACAGCTGTGTACCAAAGATACGGTCTCTGGCCAGGAAGCTTAGGATCTCAATGCATGTGGAGCATGGATATCTCTATATGAAAAGTAGTCTTAAGTGAGAAGTGGTGATGTTTTCTTACTGAATACACTTCCTTTTTTGTGTTTAATTAAGGGTTACTTGATTGGTAATCACTTGCCAAAGGAAGATCTTGTTGATATAGGTTTATATTGTCGGCACTATTGTCTGTTACCCTTGGCAGCAGAACAGAAGATTGGTCAGTTAGTGATATGGCGAGAAGTGTTTCCACATCATCATATCCAGCCATGTGAAGTTTCAAGTTTTACAGGATACAGGGAACCTGAAGCAAGATACTTTTTACTCATAGTTGGCTTGGTAAGTTAACAGTTGCAGCATGCCCATTCCGTGATGCTTTGCTTTGCTCTTGTGTGTTGTCCATTGTTTAGTAAGATCAACGCTCTCCATGGATTTTATTTAGTGACTTCACAAAACACTTGTATTATAGCTATCTCACAGCACAGAATTTCTCAGGTTACTATTTTTTATATATTTGTCAAGCTTGCATGTTTTAAGTATAAATTCTCATTGTTGTTATGCCTTTTCACTTTGCTTGAAAATATTTTTACTTTCATGATCTTCTATTTTCAGACAACTCATTTCAAAAGTGTTTTTTTTTTTTTAAATGTGGAATTTGTGGACTTTTTAAAGCAAACAAGTGAGTTTGTAAATGAGAGCTTTTATGTTTGCATGATAAACTTAAGTAATGTAACAGAAAGATCTCCTTGAACATGATTTGGTTAGAAAAAATAACTAAGTCCCCTGGAGATGAGAAAGGAGTGTTAAGTGTAGTGCTGTATTTTGCCCAAGTATCAGGTAAGACAGAAATGTAATAGAGCACATACCGTATGTTAAACCAGAGGCTAATGTTGCTGTCTTTGTCTACAGAGACACTTCATGCTGTGTGTCCTGCTAGAGGCAGGAGGCTGTGCATCAAAAGCTATTGGGAATCCAGGACCGGACTGCATATATGTGGATCAGGTTAAAGCCACGATACTTCAACTAGAAGGAATAGATGCCAGCATAGAGGAAAGGCTAGATTCGCCTTCAATTCCACCTTTATCTTGTGCTGACTGGTTCCTTCCTGCAGCACCTGACAAGCTGGAGACTTTGACCACTTCACCCATCCTAAGTAAGCTACAAAATACTTCCAAATCGGCAACCACTCCAGCAAGCAAAAGGAGCCTGTTTGGTGACTCTCCCTTTGTGACACGTAAGCCGAGCCCTACGCAAAGCAGTGGAGGGCCTGACCAGGGTAACGAAGGTCCAGTGGAAGATGAAAGTAATCCCCAGTCTGTAATGGATCAGGTCTGACAACAAAGACAATTGATGAGGTTCTGGTGGGCTTGAGGGGGAAGTGACAATTCTTTTAAAAACTACAGTAGCTGTTTAAACAACATGCTATAAACTAAATCAAAGAGACTCTGCATTGAGTAGAAAATACTTTCATTGTTTGGGAAGCTTTGGGTCAGCATCACAGCTGACTCTTGTTTGTTTTCTCATTGCTTCTACCTATTTGTTTTTTTACATGACTGAAATGGGCACAGCTGCATTGGAATCAGCAGAAATAATCGGAGAACATAGCCCACATAATAAGGGTATAAACATAAGTTATCAGAACAAACTGCTGTACAGTTTTACAACAGCATCTAATCCGTTTCAGTCTAAAATAGGCTGTAATGTGCATCTCTGTACGCTGATGTAACTGTTTGTGCCTTTTCTTAAAATGCTGTGTTACTTCCTTCCAAGCTGCTGATTTGCTGGTTTGATTCTGTTCTTCCATTAGCTGTTTTCTATGTTAGCTCATCTATGTTTGTTTTTCAGGTCACTAGGAAAAAACATACCCTACCAAATCCATTTCACTTAGGAAACCTCAAAAAGAACCTTTCAGAGAAAGATACAGAAATCCTTAACACTGTCAAGTAAGAAACTATTTTTTTCATTCAGCATTTCATTTTTCAAGGCCACATCAGGATGGTTTTTTTTAATATGCCCGAATCACAGAAGTTTTCGTTCTAACCACAACTCTGCTACGTAAGGTTTCTCAAAAGTGAAACTCTTAAATGGAGAGCTTAATTAGAAAACACAACTGTTTGTCAAGAATGTCACTAGAGTATACACGTCCCACATTTGACACCTTGAGAGTTCAAGTAAAAGATTTCTTTGGTGTAGAAATAGAAATCTTTTGAATGTCTGTATCCACTTTTGTACTCTGATGTAGTTACCAGAAGAAACAATTCTGGTTTTAAGACACAAAAGTGCATGTTGTTTAACTGAAACTTAGTTCAAAGTTGTTTGAATATTAAATGAATTCTCCTATTTTACAAGGTTGACATCTGGTCCTGAGAATACCCTCTTCCACTATCTATTTTTGGAAACGATGCAAGGAATCTTTATTACTCCAACTCACAAAGAAGTAACAGAGCTCGGTGGCTCCATCCACCCTCAATTAATCGAGAATTTCTATCGTTGCTGTCTGTCCATTCGTTCCATCTTTCAACAGTCCATGAGGAAAGAAGTATGGAAGCTTTGTTTTCTGTTTTTCTATTCACATCCTCGACTCAGTGTTTCCAGGCTGTTGTCATTGTTTAAATAGTTCACTAGCAGGCGTATTTGCATGTGTGGGGTTGTTTTTAAAGCACATGATACTTTTACTCTTATGGACAAGCTCTTTCTCTGCCCCTACAACCAAATATGCATGCAGTTACAGCATGCTCTCACACCAAAATGCCCTCAAAATCCTGTCTCTAATATAGTACTTCATTATTCTGTTTCATATTAGAACTCTTGTTTGTAACTTAGTAAAAAGTTTAATGCCCTGGGCTCAAGAACTGTAAGCAGCAAACAAGGGGGATTTATCCATTTGAATTCTGGGAGGGGATTTCAGGTTTTCAGCAAAAGAAAATTCAGGCCCTCTTTTTTCATATGAGCAGTGAAAGCACAGTCTGCCTTCGCTGTACTGTTAGCATGTCTGTACAACAACCTGAGGAGGACCTCTGATGGCCACAGGGTCATTCATTTTCAGTGCCTTTGTTCTGTATCCTACCCAACATGCTTATATGTTTGCCATCCACAAAAGTCTGTAACTGTTCACTAAAAAGAGGACTGGCTGTAACAATTGATTCCTTTTAATTTTACTGCCAGACCTCTTGGATTTGGGATTAGGTAGGATGCCAGAGTAGGTAAGGCTCTTTCCTGTTACAAAGATACCCAGTCTAGTCTTGCTCTGGATTTAGTCTGAGGCCTGATTCCATCTGCCACAGCTTAATGTGAATAGTTAGTATTTAGAGTAGACTTTAAAATGGACAGATATGATGTCAGCAGCTGCACTGTCTTGTGTTTGATTAAAATTTTTTTTTTTACTCCAAATGATGCATCTGGAGTAAGATGATAGCAGTAACACAGCAATCTAAACAACATTTATAAAAATCAATTTATGATATACTACATTCATATCAGACATTTTGTGTTCAATGGATGCTTAATTTTGCTAAAAGTCTGCTATGTTAGCTGCACTCTTGATTTTTATTGACATGAACTGAATTAGTAGAATACTTCATCTCTGCTAATTTTGTGCCCTGTTTAGTCCTCTTGGAAAAGAGAAATAGTAACTATAAACCAAGTGCTATACTGTCCATCGGTTTTATTTTTTAGATCCTAAAGTGACAATTAAATGAGAAATGGGAAATAACAGTATAAATTGAACAAATGCAGTTTGCAAACAGCAGAACAATTTTTTTATCTTTTATTAAAGTTACTAAGGAAGTCACTTTTGGTTAGACTGATGTGCCTTATAAATAATCTAGACATTTTTAAGTGTTAGAAAAACAAGTTAATTTGGTGGGTCATTTTCATGTGACACTGGGGCTTGGCTGAGTAGGACTTCCACAATGAGTAGTGTATTTTAGGCGTGATGGTATATGTAGAAGCCTGAAAACAAGCAGAGACAACGCACAAATAGTACTTATCAAAATGCCTTTGGTTACAACTGTTAAACAAACAGTTTATAGTTTAAAAAAAAGAAAAATAAAACCAACCCCCAAATAAAGAGACCATTCAACCATTAGGTGTAGCTTATAAAAAGTGCCAAACTCACATGTGGAAGGCAAAACTTCTGGTTTGGCCACAGCTACCTCAGCACATGCTTTTCTGGCTTCTTCAGACCTGAAAACAGCAGGCAGCAGCTGGGTTCATTCTGCTCTGAAAATCAGAAATAATTGATGAACATGTGTTGCAGAACAAAGTTTCTCTTCTACAGAAATCTGGGGTAGTTTTTGGATGTTGGTTCCAACAGTTAATGCCGAAATTTGCAGGCTGCATCAGGGCATGAGGAAAATGTAGAAGAATCAGTAGAGGTTTCTCTTGTTCACAGTGCATGGCAAAAAAAGTCCAATACAGCAGTGTGCCATTATACTGCTTATTATATGTCACTCAATGTAAGAACCAGCCCTGTCCTCATTTCCTTCTTCATCATCATCTTAGCATTTTCTTACTCTTAAATAAAATCTAAAGGACAGAAGTTTTAATGCATGTGAAAGTACAGACCTTGATAGTTCCAGCAATTTTCTTGAGTATTTCAGTATGAATAGCATACTGTAAGATGTGTTAAAATATAAACAAATGGCAGCTTGAAAATTTTGTTACGATGCTGGCTTCTTTGGTGGGGAGGATTCTTAGGCTGAGTACTACCATATTCCTTAAATCTCTTTCAGTAGCAGTATTGGCAAGGACGGGGTTTCAAACAATTTTCCGTACCAAGGAAAGATGTTGGAAAGGTTATCTATTGTGAAATCTCTTCCACTCTGTGAACTAGTAGTAATTTAGAATAAGTATTATGTATTAATCCAAAGCATGCCTAGGGAAATTTAAAAGACATTTTCTCAGTCAAGTATTAGTAATTTTGTTTCTCAGATGCTAAGGTGCATTTCACTTTCTTCTGCCATTTCTGAGAAATTAAGGTAGTTGTGATGTTTTGAACATCTTCTCTCTTGCAGAGAGGAGAGGGGGGCTCTTCGGCCCTCGCATCTTCAATGTTGTAGGCAGACTGAAAGATAAGGTTTCTGCTGCTGCATAAAGCAGGGACAAGTTCCTTGAGGGTTTTTTTTTCCCAGGAAAACCTTTTCTTTCACATTTGAAGCAACTGATTGGAAGAGAAGCTTCACTGACAGATCCAGAGATGCCCTGTCTCATCAATTCTCTTAAGACAGATATTTTTCAGAGAGATTTCCACTCCTGTTTCCATAACTTCATCTCACTTCTCAAGCTTCAAAAAGAAGAAAAAGATTTAAAGCTTGGAGTTTTGGGTTTTGTAGGTTTTTTTTTTCATTTTTACACAGAAATTCGCAAAAGAGCAGTTAATTTTAACATCAGTGGTAGAAGAGCTAAACTAGTGACAAACCCTTTCACCATTCCTCCTGTGTTTATCTCCATGTACGCTCTGGTCTTTTACCCCTTGCAGTCCTGGTGAAAGATACTATGGTTTTACTGCACTCACAAGACTGAGCATGAAGACAGATCAGACATATAAATGTAGGTTTTGTACATGCTGTTTTATCATCACCAAATAGCTACCAGGAGTTCAGTCAGAAACAAATGAACTTCTGTTAAGGTTTATTCAAAAGCTCTGTTCAAAAGAGAGCCCTAAGAACTCACTGGAACATGAGCAAGTCTCTATCTTCTATACATTTTATTCACTCATACTGAGTAAGAGCAGGAAAATGCTCTGGGCATAGTCCTTCAACTGTTTATTTACAAAAAGAAATTCCTGCCTGCCCAAGTTTATTCAGCGGATTTTACTACCATGGTTCTTAATTAGGGAGGCACACAGAGAAAGAAAGAAAGATAAGAGCTTTAGCTATTGTAACACACTTTTTAAAAGAACCTGTATTTTCTCAGATGTTTTATTAGAGAAGTAGTGTTGAGTTAGAAGAGAAGGGGAAAAAATGAGTATTTGTCTACCTCAAAGTTGTAATACAGTAGAAAAGCCTGCTGATAGCTAAGTATCTAAAGTAAGGAGAAAAGAATCCTGAAAACAAGTTAGCTGTATCTTCTAAGTTTGTTTTTTGACTGCAATCAGAGATTCCTGAAGAAATTACATAGTTGTATTTGCCTAGTGTTTATGTAAAAATATTTCATTCTATACTAATGTTTCACAGCTATTTTTTTTTTCTTTCAATAAAGAAAAAAGCAGACAGTGGGACTTCAGAATTTAGTAAGGCAGATGAGGACCTAGACGTGGTAACTGAACATGGAGTTTTGTTTGAGTGCTCTCCTGATAACTGGACTGATCCAAAGAAACCACCACCAACAATGAATTACTGGGTTGTAGGGTGAGTTTAATGTCTTTAAAAGTTTTCCATTTTGAATATGCCATGATACTCCTTAAGACTAAATTTAACTGTAGCACATCACAGAACTGTTTGAGCTGACTGAGGGAGCTTTGATTTGGGATCTGGGAAGTAGCACTGGTGTGATGTTCCACCTGCTGTGAAACTCAGGCGAGCCCCGTTCCAGCACGTTAACCCCACAGAACTGGCACCCTTTTGCAGTGCTGCACAGGCATGCTAAAAGTGCCCTAGTCCTACTCTTCTTACCCTGCATTTTCTCCTCCTGACCTCTCCATTCCCTGCTTTGTAAGCCAATCCCACCACTCTTGCCTTCAAGTGTAATTCTGATTCAGTGATACAAAGAAGAAAGGCCAACAATTGGATGTGCTGGCTGATTTAATTTGGTAGATCAAATTAACTCACTTTCTATTTGGCATTCTTGGAAAGGGAGTTCTCTTTACTCAGTTTGCTTTGGGAGTTCTGCCATTGTGATCTATCACTGTGATTTGTGTTGTTATTTAAACTTAATTTTAAGTGATATTCTTAATGACACATAAAGTTACTGCTACATAGCCTTTGCATGACAACAGCATGCTGCTCTCGGCATTAAGGAGTAAAAATAATACATTTTTTTGAAGTAATTGAAATGAGGGATAACAAGAAAGCAGTATGTGTCACTTACAATTCAGGCTGTGTTGTTTCAGCCAGGCCAGTAAGCTTTATACTGTTCCCACTACCCATAATGTTACTCATTCTTCCATCTACTGTGCTGTCTACGTGTTAGCTGTGGTAAGCAGACAGTGGTATTTGGAGGAGTCAGCTGGATGTTTCTTTCTTACCTACATTCACCTTTTAGATTTGGTATTGTTACTACATCAACAGAAAGAAAAATGCAAATACCCAGTTAAATCGAGGCTATGCTTTCACCATATCAAAATAATTCAGTATACGCAACTGTATCCTGGGCTGTATCAAATACAGGGTGACAAGCAGCTCCAGGGAGACAGTTCTCCCTCTACTCTACTCTGGTGAGACCCCACCTGCAGCACTGCATCCAGCTCTGGGGTCCCTGGTACAAGACAGACATGGACCTGTTGGAGCCAGTCTAGAGGAGGCCATGAAGGTGATCGGAGGGCTGAATTTAGATTAGATATTAGGAAGAAATTCTTCCCTTTGAGGGTGGTGAGGCAGTGGCACAGCTGTGGCTGCCCTCTCCCTGGCAGTGTTCAAGGCCAGGTTGGATGGGGCTTTGAGCAACCTGGGCTAGTGAAGAGTGTCCCTGCCCATGGCAGGAGGTTGGAACTAGATGATATTTAAGGACCCTTCCAGCCCTAAATACTCTATGATTAACATATTATTTTAGGTCTTTCCCTAAATGACCTTACTAGATTGCAATGTGGGAATGTACCTACCCAGCTGTATGAAGTTAAAAATTAGTAAATATTTGCATACTCCAACTTGCTCCCAAGTACTCTGATTGCATCTTGTAGCCCAGAAACTTGGATATCTGCAAACACACCTGTACCATGCAAACAGGTGCTGAAAATCTGAGCAGCATTTTCAAGTCTTGAGAAAACTGAGCAGGGAATAACCCACTTGAAAAATCTACAGTACTTAAAGAAGCCAGTGCAGGAGAGCCACAGAAATTTGCTAGCTGTCTTACACAGCAGTTGTCTTTTACATCTTACTGAAACCTCAGAGTACAACTGAAAATATAAAACAGTTGAAGGAAGTTAACACCTAAGATAATTTTTTTTTTTTTTTTTTTTCTTCCCAGGAGACTCATTCTGCATCCAAAACCTCAGGAGTGTTATGTCTGTTTTCATGACTCGGTCACAGAAGCTGCTGTTGAACTGGCCTTTAAACTGTCCTTTGGCTTAGCCACATAGATGAGCTTCCTGAACATTCACCCAACCTGTTGGGTGTTGTCCTCTCTCCCTCTTTATATTGAAGAACTCGATTGCGGTACCCACCCATGGTGTATCTTTGACATGTTTTACATTCACTGTTGTTCAGTGTATTAAATGCAATGTACAATCACCTGATAGCCTCTAAGTACTCTATAAAAATCTGGCAATTGGTGATGGGGAGGAAAAGAAAATAATTTTCCAATTAATTAAAATGTTGTGCCTCTGAGGGCATGGAAAATACAGAATGTTTTCAGTAACACTGTGCTCACAGAGCCATAAAACCTTCAGCCAGTTTATGGCACTCAGCCACACAAAACTAATGGCTTATCATTTTTGCCACCTGCACACTCAAGCACTATAGTGTGGTTGATGTTTTACTTGACTTAATGAGTTTTAACTACAAATAATACTTCTATTTGCTATAACATAATTTTGAAGGCACAAAAGATGGGGGTGTGTGTGATTTTAAGATCTGTGCATGGACTTGGCTAATTTTATATTCATAATTTCATAATAAAAAAAATGTATTTTTGGCAAAAACCAGTAAAGCGCTATTCTGGGTTTTCTTAATATATTTTCTCCAGTATTTATTTAAACTGTATTTGTTTAGTTAGGTCTTCTACAATTTACAGATGAATACTACAAAAAATGTTAGGTCACATCCATATAAGGCAGAAGAAAGTAAGATGTTGGCAAAATCAGAATTCTTCTACAAAATTCAGCTTTCCCACAAATCGTTTAAATGTTTGTAATTTACAGAGCAGCTGTTCCTAAAGTTGGGTGGTTGGGTTTTTTAAACTAAAGTTTAATTTAAAATGGGTTTTGGGGGTCTTTTTACCCATAGCCATCAGAGTTAGATCTGGTCATCTGTACAGCATTTCATCATGTCAACAGTGCTGCTTTCAATTTTTTTTTTCCTTTGCTGTTTCTACTTCTTTTCATGAGCACTTTCCATAAAACGCATGACTGAAGTTGCATTTTAAACAATGGGATCAAAAAGTTCAAGCATTCAGGACCATAAATTCAGTTCCACAGGCTCTAGTGATAAAATCTGTTTGGAGCAGTTCTAAAATAGTCAATCAAAGGTTTTCTGACTGCCCACTCTCACAGAGTGATTCACAACTTCACTTAGGCCTGAAGTTTAGGCATGTGATTGCAGTTTTGTTCATCAGCCATATCTAGAATTTATGATTTCCTAGGAGAAAAGAGACAGTATTTCTGTTTGAGATACATCAATTTTGCTTTAGATTTGTTCCCCGTCTGTAAATTAAGTGATTTGGGATTTACTCTGTTTGAAAAATAAAAATATGTAATAGTATGGATGACATCTGAACAGGACCTGTTAAAAGTCTAAAATATGTGGGATTTGAGTATTAATATTGTTGTAGATGGAAAAAGGAACATAGAAAAACATTTTTCACTGCACTGCTTTTAGTGGGTTTAACAGCTTTTACAGCACCTCTAAGTGTGGATGGGTACATGTCTATCTATGAAAAAGGATAATTTTGCTGATGTTTGTCTTGTTTCAGTCTTTTAAAGGCTAGGCTACATGGTTTGAATACTAAAAAGGATTGTATTTGAGTATTTTAAGGAGAGGACAGCCAACTTCTATATAGATCTTGTGTTTAGTCAGACCTAGGTTACTGTGCTGCCAGTGTAGTGAGTTAAACTCTGCTGACTCAGCCATACACACAACAGAGTCAATGCAGAAGAAACCGGGTATGTGGATGTATGCGGAGAAGGACCTGCAGGGAGGTGGATTTCCTTCAGTAGCAATCAGCTGTTGAAACTGGGTCACTCCTTCACAAGAAACCGTACCTTAAAGCAGAATTAACAGTATCCAAGTATCGTACCACTTTCATACTCACTGAATACTTATGAACTATATGTTGCAAGATTTAATTAATCATGCTGATACTACATTAAAGGAGACTTTTATTGGTTACCTTGTTAGTCCAGAGGCTGCATACTTTGCAGAGTATGTTTAAAAAAAAGACCTAAATGATTATAGGATTTAATTTTCTACACAATACAAGATTTTTATCAGGTATCTTTGATACAGATCTTGTAGCTGTGTGACTTTCGGGAAAACTATAGCTGTGAATTTGTGTACAGAATTAACATTTAAAGGAACAGATTGGGAGAGGCTACTAACGGAGTTAAATTGGTAGTAGTATGGCTCAAAAGAATTTTTTTCCCTTTGTTACTTATAAAAATATTAGCAATATTGTTGTTAATCAGGCAACAAATCAATGGAGCACCAGGGTTAAAATTACTCATTTCAAGGGAATGTAAGAAACAAAAGTTAGCATTTAAAACCATCAACAATTAAAAAGACATTTTGACTGCGCAAATGTGGTCTTTCGTGCCTCCATTAGTCACAAAGTCAGGAGAGGGAGGGGAGGCAAAGCGGTTGAAAAATACCTATCAGCAATCCAGAAGGAATTGGTACTTCTGACCTGCAATGGAGTAAGTATAATTTACAGGGCTAAAATTAATTTACTTCCTATATATAATGTTTATTAACTCATAACTCAGTGTGATCCACTGCTACCCTTTGTTACCTGCTTCCCTGGTCTCCATTTGCTGGCCGGGGGGATGGGCCCAGTTCACGCAGCCGCCAGAAGTTTCTGGAAGGTTTCTGAGGGCCCTGGAGAGCTTTGCCGCCGGCTCCTGAAGGCGGGCTGCCCACCCTGCAACCCCTCCGTGTAGGGGAGGCAAATGGCGCGGGGCTTGGGCGGTCCCTTGTGGCAGGTACCGGAGGCGCTGCAGCTCGGGGCACAAGGGCACCGCCAACTGCTGAGGGAAAAGGCAGCCGTGAAGTGCCCGCCGGCCGCGTCCTCTCGGGAAGAGGGAGAAACAAGGGGAGGGGAGAGGCCGGGGCGCTGCTGTGCGCCGTGGCGGCACCGAAAGATGAGAGTTTCTTCCACCCGGTCTCCTTCAGGAAGGACCTGCTGGCCGGCAGGGTGGCGGCCGCCATCTCCAAGACAGTGGTGGCGCTCATCGAGCAGATGAAGCTGTTGCTGCAGGTGCAGGCTTCGTCCAAGCAGATCCAGGTGGACCAGGAGTACAAGGGCAATGGCAGATTGCTTCATGTGCATCCCCAGGGAGCAGGGTAGGCACCCCAGGCCGTTCCCCTCCCAAACCTTGCAGGACCAAAGGGCTTTAGAAACACTTTAAAAGTGCTGTGTCCAGTTCTGGGCAACTCACCGTAAGAAGGACATCGAGGTCCTCAAACGGACCTGGTCCTCTGTCCAGCCAGAGTAGGGCAACCAGACTGGTGAAGGGGCTGGAGAGCAAATTCTATGAGGAGAGGCTGAGGGAGCTGGGGCTGTTTAGTCTGGAGGAGGCTGAAGGGAGACCTTATCACTGCCTTTAATTATGTGACAAGAGGTTGTAGAGAGATGGATGATGATTTTCAGCCAGGTGACAGAACAAGAGGAAATGGCCTCAAGCTGCACCAGGGCAGGTTCAGATTAGATATTAGGAAAAACTTCTTCACTGAAAGAGTTGTCAGGGCCAGGAACAGGCTGCCCAGGGGAGGGGGTTGAGTCACCTTCCCTGGGTGTGTTTAAAAAAAGGGTAGATGAGGTACTTAAAGACACGGTTTAGCATAGGACGGGAATGGTTGGACTTGATGATCTCAAAGGCCTTTTCCAACCTTTTGTGTTTCTGTGTGTGATTCTGTGTATGTGTGATGGCGATGGAGCATACATCTTGGGCCTGGGCATTCAGAGGAGTAGGGGTACTGGTGGGGAGGGGGTATTACTGGGTATGGCTCCCAGCATTGTTTGGTTGGGTTTTTTTAATTTAGTAGTAAGAATCAGGTGCATTGATATTTGTGGATAGTGAAAAATACCCTTAAAGCTTTCCTTTTGATAGTTCTACCGAAGCAGTGTTTGTCTGGCCATCCTAGTGTTAACATATAGGAAAGCATGATCAAAATAAATGAAAGCATGGATTTGAGATTAATTTAAGAGATCTTTGTCTTCATCCACAGTAACGCAAGAAAATGAAGTTTAAATAGGGAGCATGGCTGTACATTACCAAGATCGCTTGGTTGACACCGCTGAAGTCTAACATGGCCTGCCAGTCCAATGTCTGTCAACATCTTAAGTGCATTCTTATCCTCATAATCCAGATAAGATTTGCTCCTGTACTACCTCCTTAGCTTTATTTAACTTCTTATGATCTTGATGTCCAAAAAGCACCGTTTCTTTAATTTAGAAGAATATAATTACAAAAGTTTCTGATACCTGTATAAGCAGCTCGACATTGCTTTCGGGTGGAGTGTGAGCACCCCCTATGGAAGCGAAAAAGCATAGACAGCCTGCCTCACAGGTCTGTGGAATATCCTTCTATTCTCAAGCTTACGTAGGTGTACCAAGTCTTAGATATACGTGAGGAAAGAAAGTTGAAAATCTTACCTATTTCTCGATATTATTGATGTTTCACTTGAAGTGTTAGTTTTCTTCTGCCAACGCCAAAATGCGTACATCTGTTGCTATCAGAACAAAGAGATCCAATACCAAATGCCTGAAAAAATAAAGGACCCAAAAAGGAACATTTTTCGCCTTTGTTATAGTCATACTTTAGTACTTCTCATACTAAAGAAGAAACAAGAGAAGGAATATTGTATAATATATTCAGTTAAGTATAAACCTTGGAAATGTTCTTTTATAGATCCATTTATCTTTCTGTAGGACTTTTCAGCTTTTGGTGTGGCACTTTGGCAAATGTTATATGGTATTTCCCAACACAGGCTCTGAACTTTGCTTTTAAGGACAAATATGAACAGATTTTCATGTCCAAAGTGGATAAAGAAAAACAGGTAAATAATCTCTTGCATATTAGCTCTGTTTAATAAACAAACTTGATTTTGTCAAGAGCTGTGCAATTCTTTCTCAGTATGATTGATTGTTGGTGGTAGTATATTGATAACATTTTGAAATGGGCTCATTGTTGAAGGTAATGAAATCTGGTTTTCAATCTTTAATGATTAACAACTTCATAATGTGCATATAAATAACTGCTTATAACTGCAGTCAGAATTTTCAGAGTTTTCTTCAGGATATGCAATTGTCTTGGAGTTAATAGATACAAAGATGGGTGTTAAAAATCTTGGACTAAGACACCTACGGTTCTGGGCTTTGTCAGAAGCCCCCAGTACATTCCCACAATTTAGATTGCATTAACACAAACTCTAGTCCTTAAAAACCTTGATTTTCATACTTTCATTTGCCTGAAATTACAACTGGTTTTTTTCTGATGTGTGAAGTTCTTGGGTTGTGTCCCTTGGGCAGAAGTCTGTGAGTTTAATACTGTTTGGGTTTTTCCCCCCCCACATTATTAGTAATCATTAGTACATAAGTGTCAGAGACCATTTAGAGACAGCAGAGTACATATTACTCTTGTAGGTAAGTGTGCTGAAAACTGATTGTTTGGCACACACACATAAAGCATTTTAAGAACTTAGTTTTGTACAGTGTCCCAGAAAAAGCATTTTGGGGTTATATCTTGAAAAGGCAACTAAACTTTTGGGCTGTGCTGCCTTACCTGCAATTCTGTGTGCCTGGAAAAAGTCCCTGAAGTTGGATAGATTCTTGAAAGACACAGAGGTCTACAGCCATTAAATTAATTAATCTTGGTTTTAAAGTGTAAGATGTTGAAATTGACATTTGACAAATTACATAAAATGCATTTGCATCAGCAGAAAGGAAAATGAGTTCTTTGTACATCATTTATTTTGTGTGGAAATAGCTGGGAAATCTGCTTTATTTATGTCTGTCTTATCTGTTTTAGGATTTCTTTGGTTAAGTTTTGATAGTTTAAACAAAAACCCAGTGTTCTGTGCTTTCTTTGGTTGACAGGTTTTTTTTACTGCAGTGCCAGAAACTTTTCTTGCCACAGGCTTTTCTGGTGGTGCTGACCAGGAGGAATGCTGTCAGTCACTAAAGTTTGATTAAACTCGTTGTATTGCATGCAGATTCCTCAGCGGTCCTTTCTCAGTTACAGTCATTTTGTATGTTAAGAGTTTAAGGTTGCTGTTTTCTTTGGAAAAAGTAAAACACACATGATATAAGTAACACAGTGTTGATGGTTCTTAAAATCTCCTATCTCCTGGAAGTGTTTCCAGATGGCTTACATGTGTATGAGCTTGTGACATTCCATGAATAGCACTCAAGATTCATTTCTTTAGAGGTATAGTATTTAGCCAAGTAGCGTGTCCGCTGTTGAAGCTCAGGGTCTTCGGATGCTTTCTTATGTTTTGTGTGGGGTAGAAAACAGGGAAGGCTCTGTGCTTAGATGCATTAGGTTTTGCTTAGCTGGATTATGTTTAAAAATAATAATAATTACCAAACCCTTTAGATTGTAAAGGGCAAAGGAGCTTGCCAAATACCTGTGTGCCAGACACTTTGTATTGAAGGTAATATTGACGCAGTCAAGCATCTTCGGATCGCAATTGCTCCCTCTCTTGCTTGCTACTACAGCTAGCTATACAGTTCATGCAGCAAGGTGAGCTAGGACAGGTTGCAAAACCTCCCGTACAACTAATATATGTGAGCATGGTTAAACTATGCTGGACTCCACACTACTATGGCTACAGTGGTGGTGTTACTGAACCAGCAAAAAAAAAGTGATTTTGGGTACACCTACATGGTCTGCCCTTAGTGTGCAAGATGCAACCTGCAGTGCTGTTCAGCCAGCAGAGCTGTGTCAGATACCACCACCTAAAAATGTTACACGTTTCTTCTGTTGGGATTAGGGTTTGGGGTTTTTTGTTTGGTAACCGGGATGTACCACAGAGCAAGCAAGTTTTGTTTCCCTGTTCCCCCATCATGGAGGGGTGAGGGACAGTTGTTGTATCAGGTAGACCCACAGGCCAACCGTTGTGGAGGACTGGGTGAACACAGGTGAGGGAGACATTACCTGCCATCTGGGTCACAAGAGCACCATGGAATTCAGAAGCTGAAAAAGAAACTAGTTTCTTTCTAATAGAATAATAATACTTTCTAATTAATGTAAGAATAAATGGGGGATCTCTACTAATGGAAATTTTGAAACACTTCAGGACAGGTCTTACTCGGAGACTGATGTGTTTCTTTGTTATAGTTTTGTAAATAATGCGCTGCTTTAGATCTTACTCTACGTGTTTCAGAGTTTCATTCAGTACATCAAAGGTCAATATTACAGTATTGGACTACTGTATTTCCATAACTGCATATGGCAATTTTTGTGTTTCAGTTCTGGAAATGGTTTTTGGCAAACCTGGCTTCTGGTGGAGCAGCAGGAGCAACGTCCTTGTGTGTGGTGTACCCATCAGACTTCACATTAACTCGTTTGGCTGCTGATATTGGGAAAGGTAGTTTCAGTTTTATCCAAAGTGCCTCGGGTTGGGTTAATTTACTTCATTTTGGAGGCAGACCAATATTCAATAGTATTAGAATTCTTTCTATTACTTAAATTTTACCATTTTGTGAACTGTGGATGCCAGAAACTAGAAGAGTTTCATTTTTGCTAACCTGTGGTTTTATGGGGTGTCATTTCAAGAGCCAGTGGCCATACTTCTTCTGTATCAAAAACAACTTGAGATTTTCTGCAAAGATTTTGAGTAATATATGTCTCCAGATACATGATTCATTCATTTAAACAGATAAAATTGAGTTTATGAAAACGCTGCCTTGAAGACTTCTCTGTATTGTTGCCTTTCCTGATTTGCTGTACCATGTGCTGTCTGTGCTGAAACAAGCAACACTCACAGTAAATTTGAGTAAGAATGAGTGGAGAGGAAGTGAAAGCGTGGTATTACGTAGAATCAATTACTCAGAGAGAGGGTAAGAGACTTCATACATAAGCATTCTGCTGAATGAAGACAAGATTGACATGGTTGTTACTTGACCTGGAAGAGTTTTAGCAACTGGGTGCCACAATGTTTAAATAAACCATCTTCATCCATTCGTGTGTCTTGAGTTCTTCTTCAAGCTTTGCTCACAAGTGGAGGAACCGATCTACTGGGGTTTGTATATTTTTGATCGTATTAAAAGTGTCAGTCATGCAGAGTAGTTTGTGCTAAACAGAAGGATTTCTGTAAAGGTAATGGTGTGCATCAATTTCTTTTATATTAGCTGCTGCTGAGCGACAGTTGCGGGAACTTGGTGACTGTATTATTAAAATCCCCAAGGCAGATGGACTTCCAGGCCTGTACCAGGGTTTTGGTGTTTCAGGACAGGGAATCACTGTATACTGAGCCTCCTATTTTGGATGTTACGACACCTTTAAGGTAGCTTTCACAAACAAAAAAAACACATTCACAATCTTTATCTGATGCTGGAAATACTTACTATGATCTCATGAGGGTGTTAGTTACAGCTTTTCTCTTTATAGTCATTTGTGCTCAACAGAGCACATTATTGGAGAGCCAAGTCATTTTGAAGTAGGATTAACAACAGAAATCACCAAAATTATACTTGATTTGACATTTTACAGAATTCGTACAGGCTTCCATTTTATTATTTATTTTGCAGGGATTATTGCCAAATCCAAAACAAACTCCATTCATTCTTTCCTTTCTCATTGCTCAAATTGTGACTACGTTCTCAGGAATGCTGCCTTATCCTTTCGACACTGTCAGGAGATGCATGATGATGCAGGTATGGTCCAGCTTGCAGGCCTTTTCTGAAAATTAGGAGTTTTTTCAAGTTTGATGTGCTAATTGAAGCGCTGCCGTACAGCCAGAGAGACTCAATTCAGGGAAAAAAAAAAAGTGGAAACAACTCCAGAAAGACAGAAAGAAAAATGAAATAATAATACTGTAGGAGCATGGTAAAAATTCTTGGTGAGAAGTTTTAGTAGAAAAACAGGATCTGTTTTGTTTTTCCTACTCAGGAGCCAGATATTTGGGGTAAGATGGGTTTGTGGATAGAATAATATCCTTTATTAGCCCAGCTCATGCAGTAAGATAAAACAGTCTTTGTGGCATGCAGGTGTGGGAAGTAGAATCGGTAATCTTCAAAGCTTGGTACAAGCTGAGCCTGTGATGGATACAATAGGGTATTATGGAGATGTGATGGATATGATACTGTATTATTAGCAATCAAATGTTGGATCTTCCTACTATTAGGTAATTTTACTAAGTAATTAGTGGCATTTGAAGTACCTTTTAATACTACAAATTCTTGCTGTGAAGATCATCCTCAAACGTGAAATAAAGAAGCCACAGAAATGCTCTTGAAAAATCAGAACCTTGCTCCCTACATCCCTGAGGAAGTTTTGCCATCTGATACTGGAAAAGAGTTGTTAGTTCCAAAGAAGTGGCTACATTTTGTTTCAAGAGTATCATCTTTTCCTCTCAGTATTCCAGAAAGTCAAAATCAGAGTAAATGTTGGCATAGAGTTTGCTCAGATAACTTAAAAAAAATCCCAGGGGGCTCCTTGATTCTTATACGATGCCTGCCACACCTCCGATAATCTGTCCTGAGCAACAGAAACCTTGAAGCTTTCAGTGGGCAAACACCATTAGCACTGCTCACCACTTCTTTAAATCTAAATAGGATTTTGCTGTTCTCAGATGGCACTTTGTCTGCTTCATCAGCAGTGGGCCTACAGTTAATGCAGCCTTTCTTCCTAAGTGCTCTGCTGCTCAAGGCCTTACCAAAGAATGGCCTGTATTTCTGGTGATTAACTTAGCACTAGGCCAAAGAATAGTATCATGATGTTTTAAAACATCAATTATAATAATACGAAATAAGGTACAAGGTTTACCAGGACAAAAGATGAGAATGAGAGGTTGTATATATGTTTTGGATCTGCAACTATATTTCATGTGATGTCCTTGTTTCATTCATCTAGTTTGGAAGTGATATGAAGCAAAGGTAGTTAGTCTGATTTTTATCCATTTCTTTATCATGATGCTTATTCTGATCCAGGAGGAAGCCCTGAATTAAATATAGCACCTTTTATTTCTTCAGCTAAAAGTGTATTTGCCAGAGGGAATAACTTCTGAAATAATGAGCACAGTGACAGCGCAGTTACTGCTTTCAGTAAAGTTGATTTCTGTCAGCTAAGCAGCAATGACCATTACCAAATAGCCTTCTACATGCACATATTGGAGTTGATTCAAACCCAAATATTTGTAATGCTTTTTATCTATGCTACTGTGCTTATTTATATTGATTTATGTGAATATTTATAATAATTTCCTGCATTTATCATATTTAGGAAATCTGTAGTGATCATATACCTTAATTCCTAACAGAAGATATAACAAAATGTAATTGCTGTCTTCATCAGAAATTCAGCCTTCACTTTTTAAGTGCAGAGTATACCACAAAGGCCTGAAGTAGGCAGGATTATCTTTCTGCTATCACAGAGAGTCTAGAACCTTACCTTCCTATTACAGGTGCATTTAATAATGTAAGGTGTGACTAATTTCAGTCGTATCTTCAACATGAAGTTAAAAAATCTAGTGTTGTCTTTCTGGTAGAATTTCACATAAATATAGAGATTTTGGATTAATCTCTAAAAAAAAAAAAAAACCAAACCCAAAAAACCCCCAAACAAACCACTTTTTCTAGTGAAGACAGAAAACGGTGTCAGTTCCTAACACAGTCCTCAAATCCTGGAGAGACGGCAGTTCCAAAGCAGGAATTGACAGTTCACCAAGCCCATCTAAAAAACGCTGCTTTGGCAGAGCTATGGTGTTAGTCAGAGCAACTGAGAGATTTACTGTCTTAATTGTGCTGAGCTCCATGCTGAGCAAGAGTATTTCCCAAGTGTTTTGCTGTCTCTACTCCACTGTTGAAATTTTCAAAACGCAAAGGAGTTGGTGTGATGTTTTCAGTCGCGCTGCACTTGGAAAAAGCTGACGAGAGCTGCACAGAAAGAATCATAGGCCTGCATGTGAACATTCACTGCTTGTCATCCTTTATCTCCTTCACCTGGAAGCACTCAAAGCAAGTTTTAGTGCATGTGGTGCTGAGGTCTGTAACTCTTTGCTTTCTTTTCATTTGCCAAGCAAATTAATGCTCGGAAACAGAATCACGGAATCACAGAACCATAGGGGTTGGAAGGGACCTCCAGAGACCATCAGGTCCAACCCCCTGCCAAAGCAGGTTCCCTAGGACAGGTCACACAGGGAGGCATCCAGATGGGGCTTGAGTATCTCCAGAGAAGAAGACTCCACACCCCCCTTGGCAGCCTGTCCCAGGGCTCCCTCACCCTCACTGGGGAAAAGTTCTTCCCCATGTTGGTGCAGAACTTCTGTGCTCCAACTTGAGGCCATTGCCCCTTGTCCTGTCTCCACAGACGATTGAAAAGAGGCTGGCCATTTTTCCCTGTGTCCCACAAACAAGGTGTGCTAGGTGAAAACTGGATCACAGTCTTAGCCTTTCTGTGTAGTCAGGACCTTAACATTTTTAAGGCTTCCTTTGGAAAACAGCTGCTGGGTGGACTCTATTGATTACTAATGAACTGAAATCAACTTGGTATAAAAATACCGTGGTGCTACCTAAAGGAAAAAAAAAAATTGACCTGTGGAAGTTTTAATAGCATTGAAACAATTCAGAGCACCCTTAGGACTGGGTGACCTCATTTAATGCCTAAGCCTTCTACTTGCCCAGTAAAGCTTAAAAGAAGCATCAGGAGAAGGATCACAGCCTTTCTAAATTTAGCTATTGGAACCAGCTAACAGAGCATTACATCAGATAAAATATTAGTTAAAAGATCACTCCATTGCAGTGGGTGAAATGTCTAAAAAAAAGTGCCTTCGTGTTCTTCAGTAGAGACAGGCAAATTTTGCTGGGCATTTGAATGCCTTTCTCAGTGCAGTACTGATTTGTCATCATTATTTGTGCATAGAGACTGAACAGCAGTATAAGGGAACCCTGGACTGCTTCATGAAAAACTACAAGCGAAGAGGACCTTGATGCGTTCTTCCATGGAGCGTTCTTCAACGTTCTTCATGGAACAGGAGGAGCTGTAGTGCTAGCTCTTCATGACAAAATTCAGGACGTTCTCAATGTCAGCGCTTCAGAGAGTTCAGGATCCGATTAAAATAGTGACCATCTATTTTGTCTGTAGTGTTCATCATAGAACTCTCATCGTTTGTGTACCATGCTTTTACTTTAAACGTTATACAAACAATACTTTCAGTAAATTCTTTGGATGTTTTTGTGACTAAGCGTGTACTATAATAATTCGTTTTCAGGGAACTAAAGAGCACTGTTTTCATTTCACTGAAGAAATGAATCCAAGAAAATAATTGGCCTCCTGTTTAAAATTCTCAAGTGTTTCCATTTTCTTATTACTAAATGTTACACATGTTGAATTTTAAATTACAGCATGTCCCTGAATATATTTTGGTAACAGCAGTTCCCCTGGCCTGTCATCAGAGCCCATTGTACGTATGTGTAGGTATCAGCCTGCTGCAGCTTCTATGCGAAGTGAAAGGAAAGCCTGTTTCTAGGCTATAGATGTGTTTTCATGGCATTTCAAAGCACCACTCAGGGCAGCAAATAAGTTGGCATTAAGACACAGAGCAACTTGCTTTTTCTCTTGGTCCCATCCCTCAAACAACATTGAGAAGACTGTAGCTTGGCTGGCAGCATTTTAAGTCAAAACATAGTCCAAAAATGTGGAGACCGAATCACTGGGAGACTTCAGAACACTTTAATACATTATTTCTTGACGAAATCTGAAGTATCTGAGGAATCATTATTTCTTGAGGAAATCTGAAATATCCGAGGAATCTTCTCAGTATTGGGGGTAGATGTTATGGTGAACATGAATTAGGAGACTCTTATTTTTATTTTTGAGGCAATTTTCAATAGGGAAAAGAGAAACCAAATGTTGCGGAGTATTGATAACTCAGGGACTGAAGAAAGCATTGAGGAGGCCTTTGTTGACATGTTTAGCTTCAACCATTTCACACAAGCCCCTTAACTCCTTGAGTTGGTACAAGCATTTTCTTCGCTGATAAAAAAATCAGATGTGATCCACAAGCTAAGGATTGGACAGACTGGGACAACAGCAATCCAGGATTGTTACAGGGGATACGCCCAGGCAAGTCTGTGGCTAATCAGACCTGACGGACTCGCAGGCTGGGCAGTGGGTCTGACGCTGAAGCACACAAACAAGGCTTTTATCAAACGCTCTAACAGTTTGGCTTGTCCTGCTTAACGATCTCCTTTCTTAACTCTTAACGATCTCCTTTCTTAACTCGTAATTCTCACTCTTGACAAAGCAAATAAAAGGTCTGTTGGCACTTTTCTTGTTGCTGTCACAAATGCCTACACACGCCTGTGCTGTGTTCCTGACTGCAGCTTGAAAGCATCTGGCTCAGTTGCCAGAAACAACTCTGCAGTGGCAGCGCAAAGCTGTGTACGGGCTGGTTCATCCCACTGGGATGTGAGACACGCCAGCTCTTCTGCAGCGATGGCTTCTCCCTGGGCCTGGCTTAGTGGTGCATAGCTACACGAGAGCATCTGCATATCATCTCTTGGCCCAAGTGGTTTTTTTTCAGGCAGGAGTTAGCCTCCGGTGGTGCTGCAGAAGCAGGATGCTGCAATACCTTGAATCACTGAAAACTGGTTTTGTAACAGGGCGGAAACCTGAGCTGGGCTTTGTCTCCCTGACTACCGCAGGTGGGACTGGACACAGTTTGCCTTTTTGTTCCTAATGCCAGTAAGGAAAATGAAGTTGGTTAATTGCTTGCACAGATAAACAGTAGTTGTGTTACAAATAACTCTATTAGTGGCTTCTCTTGCTTCTGGAGGTTTGGGAAGGAAATAGCATTTGTCATCTTCTCTAAGAAAATACTAGAAGTGAAGTCAACCATTGAAATAACAAATGGAGAGAATCAAAACGCTTGACAGGGATGCGAATCTGGTTTAACACTTATTTTTAGGCTCTCCAGTGGAACAAAATTGTGCAGAACAGTGTCACATGCTGTGTCAGAAAGAGATCATACTGCTGTGTGAAACTGAGATGTCATTTTTAGAAGCAAATAAGTACTTAGGGAACTTTTCCAGCCTCTAGGTATGGTTTGTAGTTTGAGTCCTCCATGCTTTAAATGGCCCCCAAAAAAATGGGGGAACAGCAGTATTCGGGTTTCAAGATGGTTTTTTTTCTAGGAAAGAAAAATGCCGAAGCTGCAGGGTGCTTCTGGGAACATGTGGGCACATCCTGGGAACAGTGTGTGCTGACACAGGGATGGACAAAGATGGGACTGGAAGGTCCGAAGCCTCTGCCCGTCCCTGGCTCCAGGAGCAGTCCCTACCTGTGCTTCGGATGGAACCACCCACCACCCAGGTCTTGGATGCCCAGCTTGGCATTCCATATGGCGCCAGTGCCACTGCTGTCCAGGCAGCCATGGCTGTCCATGCCCTCTCTATGCTGGGCAGGGTGGCAGTTGCGGGACCCTCGTACTACGGCCGGCCACAGCCCAGTCCTGTGGGTGATGCACAGCTGACAAAGATGATTGCATTAATTGGCCTAATCACTGCCCGGCTGTGGTTGCACCGGATTTTTATAATGACGTTAAATTACATCGTGTGGCAACCGACTCCCAGCTTAACGTGGCAAGCGAAGGCACCGCGGGCGCGGCTCTCTGGCCGCCACGGCGCCGCCTCCCGGCCCTGCGTACCCACCCGCGCAGGTGCTGCCGCGGGCAGGGAGGCTCCTTTAAGTGGGCGGGGCGTGGCCTGACGCAGTTCTGACGTCTGGGCGCGGGGTGTCGCTCTAGATAACGTCGTCTCCCTCCCTTTCCAGATCTTTCTCGAACGCGCGGCGCCCGCAGCCAGCGGAGCCCGAGCTCTTCCGGAAAGAGCCGAAGCCGTAGCCGGCGCCTGGCGGATTCCCCGCCGGCCGGCACAGCGCGCCTGCGCAGAGGAGAGCAACTGCCGGTTGGTGGCCGGCGCTCCGCAGTGGGGGAGACGGGTGAGAAGCCGGGTCCCAGTAGCCCAAACGGTCGCCACTGCCGCTGTAGTCGCAGGTCGGCGGGGAAGCTCTAGGCGCAGCCATGTCCGTGGTCGGTATTGATCTCGGCTTCCTTAACTGCTACATCGGCGTCGCACGGAGCGGCGGTATCGAGACCATCGCCAACGAGTACAGCGACCGCTGCACCCCGTGAGTACCGGCGCTGCCGCGCCGCTCGGCCCCCTCACCTGGGCTGGCGAGCCCAGCCGCCCCTTCTTTCCTTCTTCTCTTCCCCACCCGACGGCCGGGGTTCCCTGAGGCGGCCGGGAGCTGTGGGGCGGGTGGAGTCGCGTGTGTCCCCGTAGGGCCTTGTTCTCGCCGCGGCCCGTGGGCGCTCCTCGCTGGGCTCTAACGCCCCGGCCCGGCGCCGGTTGCGAGAGAGGAGCGGCGCTCCGCCGGCCGGCACCGAGCCCCCGTCAGGGCCTGAGGTTTTGCGGCCGTTCGGGAGCCGGGCGAGTGCCCCGTTGTCGAGGCACTGCAGGAATGTTCGCGGGGAGGCGCAGGAACGCTTGTGTCGGGGCAGGAGGCTCCCCGAGAAACACGCGTCCCGGCTTCTGACTCTTCCGTGTCCTTGAAATCCCGCGCTGTGCTGGATGTGCCCCACGGCTCTTGAGGCACAACGGATTATTCCTTTACGATTTTGTGCTCCGTCCTTGCAGTGCTTGAGTTTGGCGTAGCAAGGATCTCCGCTCTAAGTGCACGCGTATGCCCAACTCTAGTTGTCAGGGCTTGAAGCGTTTTCGGTAACGATTTGATGATGGAGTGGTGGTGAGGCTGAGGAGGAGGCGGTTGATTCACCGGGGAAACAGGGAAGTGGCTCGATGAGTTCCCTCTTAAACCTGTTCTTACTTGCACCGCGCTGCATCTGCTAGCCGTGGCATACCGAGGTCTTGCAAGGGCGGCGGGGGTGGGGGGAGCGCAGCGGGCAACGGCCGTGATGATGGGATACGCAAGAGTAGGTGGAGATCTTTCTCTCCTGTTTCTGTGGGATACGTCTAGGACTTTTAAAGCTCCATCTGTCCGTAATTTTCAAGGAGGATTTAGGAATTCGCGTAATAGTTGTAAAAATGGGGGTTCGGATGGTTCTGCCTGTTAGAAAAGGAATTTGTAGCCAGTAGCAGAACGCTGTTTCTGCCATTTGAGGCCACAGAACTTCAGCATTGCTGTTGCCTTGATTCGGAGAAAAGTAGGTTTTGTTTTAATACTATCAGTGTTCTTGATTATATTCTCTATTTTTTACTACTATGCAACATACACTTCTTAAATTAACTCTTCAGAATGCTTTATCCTTGAGCATGTTTTACGAGAGCTGAAATTCTAAGACCTTTCAGATTTCTGTACAAGAACTGAAATTGCTGCCCAAGGAATCCTCAGGCAGCTGCAGCTTACTTCCCCCTTAGGATGAAGAGCACTTCTAATTCTTAGCTATCCTTGAAGCACATCCTTTGTATTGCACACTTTCAAGACACTTGTGAAGTTACTGTGAAAGGGGTGTAAAGCACAGTTAGCAAGGCAGTACCTGAAGTGCACAGATACTTAAAGGCAGTAGCTGTCTCCCTTAAAGTGATATTTTTCTTGGCTTTTCCTTTTCTCTAAAATGTAATACAGGAAAACATGAGTAACTTCCTTTGTAATTCTACTGTCTTGAAGGAAACAAAACAAGAAAATTAAAAATAATAGATTTATTATTGTTATGGAATCCTCACAGTAACCAAAAATTCAGATAGGGTTTGAGTGATGTAGGCAGGTTGAACTCTTAAATCATCCAAACTTTTCTGCTTGCTACACGTAGCAACACAGTAAACGAGCTCTTTGTTTACATGTTGCTGTAGGAGCACTCATGTCATTTAAATACTTGATGTTAACTAATAGTTACCATTGATTGTATATGTCTCAAATACTTGAGACTTGCTCTCAGAAATAGGAGGAGTTAATGTTTGTTGTGTCTGTGCAGGGTAGTACAAAAATACCTGAACTACCTCTGGACAAGCTGGTACGCTTTGATGCGCTATGTGGGGTTGTTAAGCTGTGCAGAGATACTGGGTTAAGTACTAAAGATAGGACAGTCTTGGCTGTGCTCTGCAGGGCTAATTGCGCTTTCTGGGCAAGGCTAATTAGTGCAGCCAGCTCCCAGTTTTGGAATTGGTTCAGAGATCTGGGCAATGCTGGTGTGAACAGTACAGCGTTAGTGTAAGCATGCTTCCTTTGTACAGACAAAAAGTGTGTGAACTTACAGAATGAATGCATTACCACAATTTAATGCAGCACTGAGTCCTAAGTCCAGTGCTCAAGTTGTTCTAGGATGGTTTTGAACTGGGAACTCCAAGCCTGCTACACACGTCTCGCGTGCACCAGGTGTGTTGAGCTCCTGTCAGATGGCCCTTTGTGGTGCCGTGCCTCATCACTGTGGTTCTGGGGAAAAGCAGTTAATTGTTGATACCTCATAATTTCTTAGGAACTTTTTCTCAGGCCGTGTGTAATTAGTGTATTCACAGACTGTAATTAAAATTAAGAGGTAGCACCTTCTTCCAAACAATGCACTGAGAGGATTGAAGTGTCCCTCTGGTGAAGAGTTGGTGTCTTTTAGGAAAGACTGTGCAGTGTTCAGGAGCTCACATCAAAGCAGGCTGAGGGGTCTGGGTGGGGGATGTAGTTTGCTTGCATCCTTACTGTCAGTGGGCTTCCTCAAGAGCTGACCTGGATACAGTTGAAGAGTTTGGAGACAAGGAGAGAATGGTGTGGGGGTTTTTTGACATCTTTGCTTCCCAGCCAAGGGAGGGAGAGGATATCCATCCCCTCGCATATCCTGAAACTGAGTAATTGACTTCAATCATGGCAGGAGTTCTGATGGGTGAAGTAGCTTCATACCGCAGTGCTTCATGCTTTTGCATGGGGGCACTTGCAGGTAATGCTGTCAAGTTCCTACCCTGAAGAGGTGTGGTATAATAGCATTAGCAAGGTCTTAGCCATAAAACGAGTATCTTGTAAACTATTTGCACCCTTGTGAAATTGCTCTTTTATCAGACTTTTCTCAGTTATTACCAAGTGTAATTTGGATCTGTAGTGTTAAGTGACGCTAGAAATGGTAGAAGACACTTGTGAAAGCTGAAGTGCGTAATTGAAAATGTAGGGCGATGCGTTGTCTGTTCACAGCAGTTAAATCTGGAGAAGGTTTTGCGTGTTCAGTGTGATGTTAACAGCAGAAGAGATTGCTAGATAATTCTGTCAAATTGCATGCAGTGCCCTCGTTATAGAGGTGATGGAGAGGAGGCAGGAAGCAGTCTACTGTAGTGACCTTCTTGTATTCATTAAACAACTTGAACCATAGAACATCTGGGTTGTAGCTGTTACTTAGTACTGAATGGTTTTAGCCTGAGTTCCGTTTTGGGGAAGGAGTTCTATTTCAAATTCGTAAGCAAAAGTGTGGCATTATTAACCTCCAAAACAAACAAGATTTTCCAAAGACAGTAGTGAGGTGGCCAGATGGCAGCTAGGGGCCAGGGGCAGCCTCTTCTTGTCACTGAGGGGTGCTCAGGGCTAACCTCAGAAGTAGCAAGCTGCAAGGGGCAGCTTCCCAAGCCCTTGGTGGCCTTTAGCGTGCTGGCAGTGTTGTCCTGGCAGCTCTCAGTCACGGGAGGTGCCTGACTGCTTCAAGACCTGGGCTGTTCTTCAGCCACTTAGGCTTATGGGGAACTTTATTGTTGCCTCACAGTTATTGCTGCTGATGGCTCTTCTGGTGAATGCAGTACTTCCAGGCTTCAGGGTTGTCGAGTCAAGAAGACCTGACTGGTTAAAGTTCAGGTTTTCAAATCAAATGCCACAAGCTTCTTTGGTTCTAGGCTGTGACCTGAAAGTATTAATTCTTTACCTTCATGGTAAGATCTGTAGAGTGTATGAACTTTTAAAGAATTCCTTAAATGCAGTTAGGATGAGAACAATTGAGGTTGCTTGCACTTTGTAAATTAATTTGGAAATATTAAAATAACTAGAATTCCACTGCAAGTTCTGGTGCTTTGTGCAATGATACTGTTAAATACCACAACCATGTTCTGCTACTTGAATTTTTATGGGTCTTCTAAAGTACCTTGGAAATATTTTATGATGGTTTATTTTGAAGGATAATTATTTTTTTTTCTGTTTTTGCTTAGAGCATGTATATCTTTAGGATCCAAGACCCGTGCCATTGGGAATGCAGCAAAGAGCCAGGTAAATGGATCAAAACCTCTCCTAGTTACATAAACCTCCCCTACTAGTTACCTGACTTGTGTCTTGTTGATCTGTAAGGAAGAAAAGGAATCAGTAAATTTATTTTTCTGTTTTAACATAAATTTTCTGCAATAAGTATACATTTCACAGTAGCAGTTACTGCTTCAATGGTGTGTTCTCTGTATTGAATGAAAACAATATTTCTGCATAGTTTTGTCATTCTGAGTAAAAAACGAGAGAGAATAAACAGAAACCCCTGTTTCTTTCCTAGTATATTTATTCTTGCTTACCTCTGACAGCAATAATAGTGTTCATAATTAAATCTTTATTGGGGATGGGGAGGAATACTGTGCCTCTACTCCAGAAACATTGAAACTGAAGTTGAATAATGGAAGTTTGATACAGCTACTGGTTGTCGCATATAATGCGGAATGAATGCATCTTAGTAATTTACTGTCTAAATTTGGAACTTTGAAGAGAAGTAAAATCTCTCTAATGCTCTGTAAACTCACTGGCAATCTAGGAAACCTTTCCTTTGGAAGGAAAATACGTAAAAATTTGGAACAGCTGGTATGAATCTACAGATTCAAAATAGATAGGGTCTTCCCTCTTTCTTTGCATCCATGCATCATGTTAGCATGCTGAGGGCTTCCCTCCCCTTGGAGTGGAGATATCTGAAAACGTGCCTTGTGCATACAAAGGTAATAGAGCCTCTCTGGCAGTACCACAACTAGTCAGTATATGCAGAGACTGTATCACTTTTCATTCTGGGAAATTTTATACTTCTTATCTGAGCTATACTGGTGAGAAGATGTCCTGTTAGTACTTTTCACAGCTATGAAGTTGGCTATTAAGACTAGTAAGCTAGACTAATTTATCTTGGAGAAGGTTACTCTAGAGTGATTTCTTTTGAATTTAAATACTGTGTTGGTTTGGATTTGCTTATTTGTTCCTTTCTTAGCTTCAAATTCTGCTGTTGAAGTATTTAGGCTGAGACTGATGAGAGAATAGGTGTGGGGAGGCTTTATGTCCAGATGGGAACTGAATTAGGGGAGAACTTCAAAGGAAACAAAGTGTGTTAGTTTGTTGAGGCTTTAATGTTAATGTAGGTAATAACTGCATTTGTTCATGCAGACAGCCAAGGCAGCAGTAAGTAATGTGATCTCAGGTACTGCATGCTGTATCAGAAAGCTCCTCTGAAACAATCAGTACAGTGAAAATTGATGGCAGTGAGCTAGTGGAAGTGAAAGACAGAAGTAACTTGACACTTTTTCAGTGGAGGCCATAGACTAAAAAACAGATGCTTCTTTCTGCCCCCTAGTCTGTGGTTTCCAGTAAATGTGTGGGGCTTGAGATGGGTCTCGTGTGTGCGCATTACTGCTGACAGCACAAGAACTCCTTTCTGGATGGTCCTCTTCAGTCTGCATGTCACAGGTAGTTAAAAATGAAACATGTTTTCCACAGATCGTCACAAATGTAAAGAACACATTACATGGCTTCAAAAAACTGCACGGAAGGGCCTTTGAAGATCCCTACATACAAGCTGAAAGGGCCAAACTTCCCTATGAACTCCAGAAGATGGCAAATGGCTCTGTAGGAGTAAAGGTGAGTTTGAGCTTTGTGCAGCATGTGTTTACTGGTAGAGGTGAGCACTTTGGGCCTTTGTCACTTAACTTCCTACTTGGGCTGACTGGTATTTGCTCTAAGAAAGCTCTAAATACATTCTTAACTCTTTTTGAAAAGAGGTGTCAGGTGATAAGCGATACAGTAACAATACTTTTGCTATGGCTCTCATTTCTCCTTTTAATACATTCACTTCTGTTAAGTGTTCGTATTACATACTCATGTCTTCTAGTAATAAAATAGTGTAAAAAAGGTATTATCCTGTCTCCTATACAGGTATGCCATGCGATATTAATAGCTCTCATCCTCCAAAAAGTTAAGCTTGTTTCATTTACCTTCAGTAAAACTGACAGTGCAATAAGTCTGTTGTTAGCAAGAGATGAAGAGTATTTTATTCCCTGTGGGAATATCCGCTCCAGTACTGCGCTTTCTCAGAGGTGTCCACTGAGGCTTCTCATCCGTTGTATTAGCTTTCTGCAGTCACATGAGTAGCTTCCACCTTCCCTTGCTAGGTTGATCTTCAGATGCATATAATTACAGTATGGGATGATTAGTCTTATCTGAGTCTAGGTCTTAGAGATATGTAGAGACCAAGATTCAGGCAAACAAGATAAGAGTTCTGAAGCTGTAATCTGAACAAGTTACTTATTTACAAACTAAATGGCTGGAAAATGCCTTTCTCAAAGTTCAGGCTTTTTTGTTTCAGCCTCTGAAGGTGTTACCTTTTCAATTTGGATGAGTGTGCTTTGGAAGCAAATCTTGCAGTCATCCTCACTCAGTGACCTTTTTGAGTTGCTTTCTGGCAGGGCTTTATATCACACAGGGTGAGGTTTTATTCAGTATACCTGCTCCTAGCAGGCTAATGACCAGTGTAAATAGAGCTGCTGATCATCTCTCTGAGTTCCCATGCACAGGGATAGGATTGCTAGAGACTCGGCAGTCTGTCAGCGATTCAGGATGTGGAACCTCATGTGAAGGCTGAAGATTCAGATGTGTTTCCTGAGCAGGGCAGGACTGTTGGAATAGCCTTGGTTGCCCCTTCCCTGCCTCTTGTGCTTGAATGACCCTTGCAGGAAGCCAGTGTTCCTTGGGTCTGCTCCAAAACTTGTATTTTTAGCTCACAGTAGGACAAGTGTGATTTTATGTGCATTATGTATTTGTCTGCCAATTTTTTTTTTAAATTAAAAAAAAAATTGTGTAACAAAACTAATGTAGCATTGTGAATAGCCCCTTGAGGTAACTCAAGGTGTTAAGCTTCCCACAAAACAATTTTCAGCTAAAAGGAAGTTATGATTTGTTGAAGGTAGTGATAATCCATAGCACCAATTGATGCAGAGAGTTATTTGTGTCCAGACCCTGGAGTTAAACTTTTGTCTCAATGGTCAAAATGACAAAGAATGTCCAGGTCATACATCTTAATGAAAAGCTGAGATGATGTATTATGGCACTGCAATTCTCTCTTTCAGGTGAGATACCTAGATGAAGAGAGACTGTTTGCAATTGAACAGATCACGGGGATGTTACTGGCCAAACTTAAAGAGACTTCAGAAAGTGCTTTGAAGAAACCAGTGGCAGACTGTGTCATTTCAGTAAGTTGTAACATGCTTATTGCAGCTCTCTCTGTAGATAACTTTCTATGTAAGCTACTACCATGGCCATGGTGCGATGGCAAGAGATCCAAGTCATGGATAGAAATTGCATCCCCACCCAAACGGGCTTTTATTACAGGCTTTTCCCAAAGAGAATACTTCTGTAATCATGTGTCAGAAGATGGGAAACCTGTTAAATTAAAAGTGTGTTTCCAGAAAGGGCATACTACTTAAGCTGATCCAGACTGGTTAACTTAAGTGCTACGTATAGTAATCTTACAGTAATGACTGTAGTTCTTTTACAGATATGAACTGTCCTGTGTGTCAGCTTACCTTCCTCAGTTCTAAAGAACCTTCCCAAATTCATGTTAGATTTCTTTATTACATCATTGAACACTGCTGGGTTGTAGTATAGTTTGGAGTTTTCTGTACTTTATGGGTCTGAGGGTCATCCTGGTAATTTGAGAAGCCCAAACTACCTGTGTTTGTTTGAAAAGGTAGTTCTATTTGGCTGGGTTACTTACGTTGGGTTTTTTTTAGCTAGAGTCCTCGCCCACAGTGGTGGAACAGCTTAGAGTCCCTAATACAAATCCCTGAATACCTGCTTTTCGCATAATCTTTTACTGCCTCACCTCTGCTCTTGCTTTGCTGCAAGGTGTGGGCGTGAAGTGTTGGGGGTATCCCCTGTTTGTCAGACTGAAACACGGCAGCTGAAAAGCTGTATGCTTTAGTTGTTATAAATCGGCTTGGGTCTTTCTCCTTTGTGTTAAACACAGCAGCTCTAACAAGTGTTGAACATTTTTCATGTCCCTGGGATGTTCAGACTAGCACTGTGCTGTTACTAGGTCCTCAAGACAGAGAGAATTCCTCCCACACAAGCAAGGGTCCCTAGTAATAGACCATGATGGTAGTTAATGAAATACAAGGTGGATGTATTTTTAAGTGTTAAGCTTGTCTGAAAGTGAAGATAGACCAACTGATTGGAGCCAGTTTCTGAACAGGTTCTGGTAGTGCTTTGGCTGGTGTCGGTGGAACCAAGTGCTGTAGCACACTAACTGGCACTGTGGAAGAGGTGGTAACTGCAAAATGGATATGAATTCAGCTGTAACACAGCGTAGTTCAGCACTGTGTTTAGTTCCAGCACCACCAGTGCTTCTGCAGTGACTTATTTTGGGGCTATCTATTAATGTTGATTATGTTGACTTGGTGCTACACAAATGTTTTCAGAGCCTGGTAATGATTTTAAGATCAAAGATTCAACAGAAGAATCTGGAAAATATTTTTCAGGTTTTTTGGTGACTAAATCCACTTTGTCTAAAACAACCGTGGATGTTGTTTTACTTTTTGTCATTCTGAAACTTTGATTAAAATAGTGTTTGATTCAGACTGCCTTATTAACCTGAGGTTAGCTTGTAATGGTTTCTTGTGCTACCAAAATTTATAGGGTTGCTTAATGGGTAAGTCTGACTTGTTTAAATGAATAATTCCATATTTTATAACATCCCATGTGATTACTTCTTGGAAACAGGTACCCAGTTTCTTCACTGATGCTGAGAGGAGGTCTGTAATGGCAGCTGCACAGATTGCAGGATTAAATTGTCTGAAGCTGATGAATGAAACTACAGCAGGTAAAGGGCAGCAAAGTTTTTTTTAACCCACTCAGGATACTGAATTTGCGGGGGTGTTGACAACCTCCTGTTACACAATTAGGAGCTTGGGGAAAAGTCATCCAGGCCAGTACTGCCCAATCCACCTTGGGAGCTGGAAGCACCCCACTGTTTTGGTGGAGTGGTGGTACCATGAGATGTGGTGAGAGTTCGGGTTTGCTGATTTGAATACAGTGCCAGTTAAATACTAACCTGCTGCTGACGTAAAGCTGGTATCTGTGGGTACCTCTGCTGCACTCTGGAGATGCAGCGGCTGTGTTGGGAAGGCCTGAGCTTGCTTCTGGATCTCTTCGTGACCCAGCTAGGGCATGCAACTGACCTAAATTCTCACTTGTATTAAGTAATAGTGTAGTACTGTATTATCAGATGTGACCTGCACCTTACAGTAAATGGGCTATTTCATGTCAGTGTGTGGTGGAGACTTTGCGTTTTCTTTCCAGCTTACTGGAAGGCAGGCATGCTGGAGTCAAAAGAATCTCATTAAAGTATTAGAAGAATACTTTTTTATCATATATATTGGAGATTAAATAACTTGAAAGGAAACTTCAAAATGTGTAATCCAAAGATTTTTCACTTTTAACTACTTACATAGATGTTTTAAAAGCTGCTTCTACACAAACTGTGTTTTTTTCCATAGCTTTTCTGAAAGGCTTGCTGATCCTATTTAGAACAGCTTGAACTTGTGTGACTTTTCAAAATAGCCAAATCAAGTCGAGCCTAAGTCTGTGGGGTAATGACAGTTTGAATCTGTGGCAATCCTGTCAGTTGTAACATTGGCACGACTGTTGTTACTATCAAGTAGCTTGTTTACTGCCCTCTGGTTTTGGTGGAGTCTAGGGTAGAGTATAGAGATACGTCTCACTTCATGGGAACTCACTTGGAGTCAATACCAGTAATTCCTTTTCTCTTGTTTTCAATTCTCTTTGCTTTTTAGAAGTCTCAGCCAACTTTTCAAGCGAGTGCTGATACTTAAATTTGCATAAACTAGGCTTCCAAAATAAATCTTTCTCTTGAATTTTGCAAAGCTGAACCGAAACAATACTGACAGTAAAGCATCTCAAAGGAGAGGTGCAGGCATGAGACTTAATCTGTGCAGTTTCCTGAGTTGTATTAATTTGGCTGCAGCCAGAAATAGAAGGTGATGCCTTAGAAGTGCTAAACCTTTGTTTGACATCGGTTTCCTCCCCTATGTAGTGAAAAATGTTTTCAACATGTAAACTTTTTTGAGCTGCTCTATGTATTAACACTGATTCTAAAACAGAGGCCAAAATAACCAGTCTGATAAATCCTGGATCTAAAAATGTAAAGGTGTGATGGATGGTGTGTGTGCTACTGACTTGAAGTTAGTGCTTTCAGGGTGCACAGCATGCAGTTAGTGTGCAAAAGAGATGTTAGGTTTTGTGGGATACTTGTATGTCAGTCATGAATGAAGGTGAGGTAATTTACTAGGAAAACTGGGAAATGTGGCAATTCCTGATGGCCGAAAAGGTCACAAGACCTTGATGTTCTAGTTGAGCAGAGTAACAGAGGTGCTAGGAAAGAGTGAACATACGTAGTGTCTACCCTCTGCCAGCACTTCCACTGCGTACTCCACAGTTAGCAGCGCACCGCTTGGCTTTAACTTCTGTGGGTTGGTGTGTTTCAGTTGCGCTCGCCTATGGAATATATAAGCAAGATCTGCCGGCCTTGGAAGAGAAGCCGAGAAACGTGGTCTTTGTGGATATGGGGCATTCTGCCTATCAGGTTTCAATCTGTGCTTTTAACAAGGGAAAGCTGAAGGTAAGTCATGCAGTAAATGCCCATATTCCTGAAATACTTAATTAAACAATACTCAAAGTACTGTTCTTTGGAAATAGTATTTTTTAAAAATGAGACAAATGTCTATAGCAAGTGATTTTAAATGCTGAGTACAGAAAGTATCTATTACTGTTTTGGCTAGTTTGGCAAATGAATTCTTTTGTAAACATGCAGAGATGAAGTATCCCAGAGTGTGTTCTGGAAAATTCTCAACAATTAAGCAGACTGCACAGTTTTTGTCCCATTACATCACTGAAGTATCTGCATATTCTGCTAACCTCATAAGCATTGTAGTTGTGCAATTGATTTATCTATGGGAAATGGATAAATTCCCTGGATTGCTCTGTGATGCCATTCCTTCTGCTGTTTGTGACAGTTCAAAATAGGAATTCAATAAGATGTGAAGTGAAACAGAACAGCCTTTGCTTCCCAGCTCAGATGTTTGTCTGTGAGCTACTGATAGCTGAATGTTTTTGTAAATTTGTCTTTGGTAGCAAAATGTAGTCATCTGAAGTCACAGGGAAGACAGTAAGGTTTTCTGTTTTGAATAAATGACACAGAACTGGTAATAACATGGCAAAATAGCTGTCCTAGTCTGCCTTTCTGTAGAGAGCTAGTAAACTGCGTAGGCACTGCAGCGTGGTAGAAAATAGCATAGTAGATGTGATAGAGTTTTATTTGGGAAGGGCAGAAACTAAATAATTGTGTGCTCTTTTAAGTTGCTTTGTTTGGCAACTGCATAGAAGATGGTGAGAAAACCACAAAGGTGCTAACTTATAAAACTAGTGCCTGGGTGAAAGCTGCCCATATATCTAAACATTGTCTTTTACCTTGGATCTTTGTTCTTTCACCTCTGTGCAGGTCTTGGCGACCACATTTGACCCTTTCATAGGCGGTAGGAATTTTGATGAGGCTTTGGTAGAGTACTTCTCTGAAGAATTTAGGACGAAATACAAACTGAATGTAAAAGAGAATCCCCGAGCGCTACTACGATTGTATCAGGAATGTGAAAAGCTGAAGAAGCTTATGAGCGCAAATGCTTCTGACCTCCCGCTCAATATTGAGTGCTTCATGAATGATCTGGATGTCTCCAGTAAGATGAACAGGTACTGTGTGTTACTTTCACTGAGGTGCTTTGAAGCGTGGGCTTGAAGCCGTGTTGTAATGCAAACCACTTTGCCTCTTCCCACAGAGCTCAGTTTGAGCAGCTGTGTGCTGCCCTTCTGTCCAGAGTGGAACCTCCGCTAAGAGCAGCCATGGATCAAGCTAGTAAGTAGGAGTTAGTTTAGGTACTGCGCTTGGCTCAAGAAAGTAACTGCTACCCAGTTATCCTAGAGCTCTTTAATGATTATCTTTTTAATATATTTTTGTATTTATTAGAATTGCAAAGCTAAGTACTGAAAAGTTAAATGTAAGTTCCATTCATATGCTTGCCATGTATGCATGATCCCATTCCTGCCTCATCTACTGCACATGTCACTCTGCAACCTTGGTTTATTTACCCTCATTCACCCTGTGTAATGGAAGAGGTTGGCGCTCTGGAAGATCAATTTTATTGAAAACCAGAAAGCAACCAAACCAAAATGATGATGAGATAAACTGTTGCTCTTTACTGCAACTGCCTGGCCAGCCTGTTCCATATGCAATACATATTTGTCCTCACTGACCTGAGAATTTGGCAATATATTCTTGAAATAAATTATGTGAAGCATGTGCAAATAACAATCTTTTTTCTGCCTAATGTAGTATAAAGGAGAGAACATTAGACTTCCACAGGAAAGATAGACCCCTAATTCCAGCTTCTTCAACTAAAAGAAAGAATTGTGCTTATCTTGTGCTTGACTAGAGAACTAATACAGGAAGTAAGAACCTGAATAACTGCTGAGCAGAGCTGTTCAAGGACTGACAGCTGAGATCGCTTCACACACGTCTTGAATCCCAGATTAAAGTTAGCCTGCAAGCACAGTCTAATACCTGTTGTGTATTTGTAGCAAAGAGCTTTGCTTATCTTGATTTGCAATCCAAATTAAACCAACTGTAAAATGAAGCGTATTGGGGTTTGCTTCTGTTCTTGTGTGGGAGAGGCTGAGGCATCATCCCTCAGCTGGAGTAGTGCGAGGCTGCCAGAGAAAACCCAGTGACACACACCTGAGTGTGTGTGCACCACAAAGGGGATGCACATGGACAATGCGTTTTGAGGAACAGCTGTCCTTGATGATGCTTGGCTTCTGCATTTTCCAGGGTTATGCAACTAGAAATCTTAGTGGCCTGCAGGAGAGTTTGAATAGAGCACATCGTGGCAGGTCTGGCTTCAAACATCTTGTTGGCACTGTTGAGTATATTCAGTGCTTGTTACAGTGTTTAGATAATAAAAGAACTCACTGTTACTGTCCAAAGACAGCTTTTGATACCCTGATGATAACTCCAGGCAATGCACTCTTCTTTTGTAGAACTTCAGCGTGAAGACATCTACAGTATAGAAATAGTAGGTGGGGCTACGAGAATTCCAGCAGTGAAGGAACAGATTTTCAACTTCTTCTGTAAAGAGATAAGCACCACGCTAAATGCTGATGAAGCTGTTGCAAGAGGCTGTGCCTTGCAGGTATAGTTATTGAAATTAAACTTGGGTATTGTTTTGTTAATGCGGTGTACTCACGAAATAAAGCTAATGGAAAGCAGAAGGTACCACAGCTGAAATGAGGTGTAGAGGCTTGTTCTGTCAACAGCTGGTGAAAGTGACCTTGTTAGAAACTATTGTATTAACACTTGGTAATCTGCTGCTCTGTCATGTTAGATACAGATGGTCTTGTGAGAGACCTGTTAAATAAATGACCTAATTTGCACTTGTTCGGTTCTTGTTCGGTCACTGGGAAGTTTGGCTGGACATCTTGTCCGGCAGTGGCTGGAGAAGTAGCATCGGTTAGTAGAGCTTAGTGAAGTCTTTCAGTTCAGTTAACTTTCTGCTAAGCATGGAAAAAGTTTGTTGTAAGTTCTGTGACAAGCAGGGCCACCACGTGACCCGTAGGAATTGTAGTCTTTTTGCATGTAGGTGTTAATTATTGTACTGGCTATCGATTTGACTGTGTGGACATAATAACGTTTTGGTCTCTGTTTTCTAGTGTGCAATTCTTTCCCCAGCTTTTAAAGTGCGTGAGTTTTCCATCACGGATGTTGTTCCTTATTCTGTTACATTAAGATGGAAATCTTCTTACGAAGAAGGAACAGGGTAAGTTGTATGGTGCCTACTACAAGGTGCTTGTGTGTGTGTGAAGAAATACGTTGAGCTGTGGGCAAGACCAAACCTTGGACTTCAAAACTGTCATCTGTCAGACTGGGTTTAATTTTCTTGTTTTGCCTTGTACGTCTTGATTTCTGATCACTGCTTAATAATTGGAAATACATGTAATTAAAAAGTGTTGGTGTCAAGCTGCTTAATATTTGAGGTGTGATGTGCAGTAGTCCAGCTTTGAGACCTAGAGGCCTTCAACCTGTAACTCCTGTCACAAACTGACTTAACCAAGCAGCTCGATCAGTTAGTTTAGCGTGGCTGCACATCAGTAACGTCGTGATTTTGATTATTCGTTGTGTTATGCTCAGTGGTTTAACCTTACTTAATATTCACCGCTTTAGGGAGTGTGAAGTCTTCAGTAAGAACCATGCTGCTCCGTTCTCAAAAGTAATTACTTTTCATAAGAAAGAGCCTTTTGACCTGGAAGCTTACTACACCCACCCGCATGAAGTGCCTTATCCTGATTCCAGAATAGGTAAGGACCTGTCAATAAAACCCCTACACCCAGCTCCTGTTGGTAATGGGAAAAATGGTTCTCCATTGTCTAAGGAGACCTTACTCCTGTATTTCCAAAGTTACAGGAAAGCCTGGGTTCTTTAGGAAGGCTCAGCACAGTCGTCTTCGGTTAGATTCAGTGATCAAACAGTACCGACATCCTCTTTTGGCAGTTGCTAAAAAAATTTCTTTTCTTCATTTTGTCTGTCTTTGCTGTTTCTGAATGCTTTTTAAAACAAGGAGGTACAAAGAGTTTAGTGCTCTATTGTCTGGTCCTTTCAACCTCTGTGAAAAGGATAAGGATCTTATGTGCCCGCCAGCCTGAGTTTTTCAAAGAAATTAGATCAAAGGACCTGTTACCTGCCTGGACAGATAACTGTCTCATGCGATCTGACATGTCTGTCTCTGTTAATCTGAGAATGCAGGCGGTAGGCTTTTCTGGCACTTAAGCATCTGTAGCAGAGTCTAAAGTATTAGATAATATGAGTAAGTTTCCTGGTAACTAATACTATGTTACTTGTAGTTACTAGACTCCTCGGGGTCTCTAATTCACAGTTTTATTTACTGATCTGTGAATCACACACAAACTTGGTACTACCTATTCAGCTGTCTGTGCAAGAAGTCTTTTGTCTGTTAGGAGAGAACAGTCTCCTTTATGTGGACACAGTCTGCATTGTTTACACTTCTATTTCAACTTGTTGGAAATTTATCTACCTCAGTGCTTCCAGAAGCCTTGATGAGTACTGTTAATTCTCCAAAACGTGTAGTGAATCCATGTCACCACACTCAAGCTTTTATCTCTGCTGGTGTATTTTTCAGTGCAAAGTTTGAGTTACATGGATGACAGAAACCATTTGGGATGAATCTGAGCAGTTTCTTTAGAGTGATAGTTAGAGAAGGCAACAGAGAAGTAGAACACCTAGTAAAGTGTTACTTTGCCTCTTACTGAAATGTAGAACAAAACCATCTTACTAATTAGCAGTTAACTGACAATAACTGGGGAGCCAAGTTTCAGTTTATCTAGCTGCAGCTTACATTGTATTTAGCCGTGAATTCCAGTTTCCAATTAGTTTGTTACATGAAGTTGCTATTGAAAGTAAAACCCTCTCATTTCTTTTTTTCCTCTTCCACTATTTTTTGGAACAACAATTAAAACGGGCTTTGGGTTTTTTTTAAGGGCGTTTCACTATTCAAAATGTTGGTCCCCAACACGATGGCGACAATTCCAAAGTGAAGGTGAAAGTGCGCGTCAATATTCATGGCCTTTTCAGCGTGGCTAATGCCTCTATAATAGAGAAGCAGAACGTAGAGGGAGATCAGAATGACACGCCTATGGACACTGAATCATCGAGTAAGAACCAAGGCAGAGATGATGAGCTGGTATGTAAACTTGTAAATGTCTGCACTCCTTGAAATTCTGACAAGAGCGCCAATAATTAGAGATTAAATCATTGTGTACAGCTTTTGACAATAAGTACTGCTCCACCCTTAAGTTAGTTCTTCAGTTACGTAACACATGTTTATTATGGTGATGTGTGGCACTGAGAAAGTAAAAAAAAAAAAAAATTTTAAACCAGCTTTGAACAACAGCTTTGATTTCTGTCATTGTTCCTTACCCTCTCTCTACTAGTTGCAGAGTATGATTAGTGTTGCTCTCAAATGGCAGTGTATTTAGTGACCTCTGACAGATGAATGTAAAGGTTTGGTTTCCTCACATACGGTGCTTTCAGTGAGTAACAAGCATGGTATCACTTTCTATATGGGAAACTTGTTTTTCATAAACATTCTTTCACTAAGGGCTTCCTTATGTATTTCAGTGTTGGCAGTTCTTACAAACCGGCTTGTAAACCCTTAGGGGGAATTGCTGGAAATAAATGCAACAGCTTTGCCATTAATACTGAGAAATTAACAAAATTGTGTTCTCCTAATGCAAGAAGGATTGACTTCTGTGTAGTGCTCTGCATGCCTAAAGCAGGCTGCACAGAGCAGTGAGGGGCACCCATTGCATTTAGTGCCGTAACATCGAGGGCTGGGTGTCAGGGCGTGCTTTGCAGCTGGGGATGGCACGCCAGCAGTAGCCTCCACGGCCTGTCTTTGTGCTTGTGCCCTTCCATAGTGTGGGGTTATGCTGCAACTCACAGCAGGGAGAGATGAGAGCACTGAGAAAAAAGAAGATGGTGGGAAAGCTGCTGCTTCACACTCCTGGTGTCTTGCTGAGAAGGCAAGTGCTCAGTGGAGTGATGGTCTTGCAGCCTGCCAGGCACTCTGAGGGAGGCTTTCCTTAGGGAGGAAGGTTGGACAGACTGCCAATACTTGGTGGCTCTTAGGAGGAAGGTGTCGATGTGTTTCCTGTCATTATCTTTTAAAATTTGTCCTTAGCAGTTTTTCCCACTTGAAGTAAGAACCTGAATAACTGCTGAGCAGAATATACTACAGGAATTGGAGCAAGTGGTTACACAATTAGTGTTACATAATTGACTTAAAACAATTGGAAGTGCCGTAGCTGGCATGTAGTGTAATGGGTGTACTAAGGTGAGTATGCTCTGTTGGGTACAAGAGTAACCTCTTCCATCCTCAGGTTTGCAATTTGTAGTACTATGGTTCATCTAACACACCTTCTGTTTTACACTGGTGCTTGTCAGCAGTTACCTCTCGTTACTGAGGATGATACCCCCGACTCTGAGGAGGAGGTTTGTGGTGCCTATACATATTGTTTCCTCCCCCACTAGCTTTTCTGTCTAGGCAAAGCAGTTCCTGCCAGTTGGTGCCTTTTCTGTGTGAACAGTAAGAACAGTAAACAAGGAAATCTTTTCCTACTCTGAAATGACAAAACTCAAATTCAGTAGAAGTAGCTGCCTTATTTTCAACTCTTATTAAAAATTTAACAAATCAGTTATTGTAGCTAAACTGCAACATTAACACCCGTGCTAGACTTTGAAATCCTTAAATACCTTTCCTGTTAATTCTGCAGAACATAGTAAATTGTTTTACATACCTGGATTCACAAATTAGATTTATCTCCATTCCTTGTGATGGAAGAAACCTGAAACCTTTCAGACCTCTGCACAGCTTGTTGTTGTTCAGTGCTCTGGATTTTCAAGTACTAGAGTCATCCTGAAAACTTCAGACTTGCCCATTACAATGTTATTAAGGGTTTCACAGTGCTGATGGGGAATCTTACTACTTAGACATGAGTAATTACTTAAGATCTGTAAATTGAAAATAAGGCACAGGTGAGCTACAGGTAAATTGAAGTGAAACTTTGGTAACTGTGGGTGGCAGGGAGGGAAGTTGGTCGTGTATTCCAAGAGGCTACTACAGAAACTCATTTGATGGGCGCAGGTAACAATTGCGATGACTAAATTGCTTCTGCTTTGGATTACAACTTTAAAGTTTTGGCCAAAAATGACAGGAAGATGAAGTTCTGGCTGTTCCATAGAGAACCTGGTGTTGCCTGTGGTGGTGGTGTTTCTAGAACGTTCTTTACGCTCATTCTGTATGTAGTTACTTCTAATTTAAATGGAGCATTCACAGGGCTTAGTGTAGCTCTTTAAGAGGTGACAGATATAAATGTGTTAAGAGGTGCAGGCAGAATAGGATTTAATTTGAGACAGGAACGCAAGTACTATATCAAAATACAGCTGTTTAAATGTGGTGAATTGAATTCTTAAATCCTTATAAGTATCTTTGATCTTCTATAACTGACATCAGTCTTAAACTGTACAGCAAATCTTTGTGTTCAGTTATGTCACTCTCTCTCTAGGATAAAATGCAGGTTGATCAAGATGACGGTACTCAGAAGAGTCAAGCAGAGCAGCAGAACCAAGCAGATGAGGAGACTGAAAATGCAGGAACTGAAACAAAAGTTGGTATTGAGTATTGATAAGGAAACGTAACGGTGCTTCCCTTAGACTTTCTTTGCCTGGTGTTTTCTTAAGTCATTAATCTTAGAGGAGGAGTACAGCTAGATTAAAAGGGTTAAGGTAGGAATCCTGCCTTAACACTTTGATTTTCAACATAGTATGCAATGAAGACTTTGAAGTAAGTTTCTGTTAACATAGCTTTACAGTGAAGATGGAATCCATGGGAACTTACAAAGCACTTCATAAAGAGCACATAGTGCCTTTAGCTCTTGAACAGGTTTTCTTGCCAGTTCTTCACATTCTGTTCAAAGAAACTCAATTCTGCTGATTCAGTTCAGAACTAAGGTTGTGGTGATTCTGAATAGCTGAGGAAAAACTAAATGTTTACCTGTTAATGTGTAGCTGTTGTACTAGTTTCATTTGTCTATTTTTGAGCATAAATGTAGCCATATTTTTATTCCTGAAAGTTCCTTAACAGTGTAAATCTTTTTGTAGGCTGCTTGTGGAGACAAGCTAGATCATCCAGTCCAGCCGAAGGCTAAAGCAAAAGTTAAGAGTATTGACCTACCTATACAGGCAAGCCTCTACCGACAACTGGGACAAGATCTTATCAATTGCTATATAGAAAATGAGGTAAGCTGCATAAACAGATGACCACTCAAATTAACGTCACTGTAAATAGAAAATGCTTTGCAACCATCAGCTTACCTGATTTAGAGTCCCTTGGGGTTTGTCATTAACTGTAAGGGATTTTGTTTCAGTTGGTTTTTTTTTTAGAAATTGGTAAGTTTCACAAAGCTACCCAGATGTCTGAGTTTGACCTGTTAGTGTGTCATTACCCAAAGTACTGATGCTGTTCCTAGGTAGGCAGTGCTGAAGATGGCCAGGAAAGGCTGCAGGGTACAGAACAGGGAGCTCGCTGTTACTGCCTGACCTGATCCCCATCAGGAGCAGCATTTGCATGGGGCTTCCGTGCTTAACAGAAGCTGTGTCCTTTTGCCCTTCAAATCCTACACCAGCAGGGAGGCGTTACAGTGTGCTGAAAATTTGCCTTTCACAGGATCCTTTCTGGTCTTGGTGGGTGTGTCTGTGAAGACCTCACCAGCACAAGCTCCTCTCAGAAAGGTGGTCAGTCTATGGAATCCAAGATGAAATTATTTTTATAGGGCAGAGTGATTTCCTGCAAACTGGAGCTGAGATCCGTCCCTACTTTGAGCTGTCTGTGGTGGTCAGATCATAATCGACAGCTGATCTGTTTGATTAATCATTTGCCAAACAGCTTCCAAATATGAACCTCTCCTGTCTTGTTCCAGTTCTGCCTGCAATAGAAGGTGACTTACACAAAGGCGAAAAGTTGAATTGGTAACTGAGTGAGCAGGCTCCTGCCAAGTTCCATGGTACAGGTTCAAGGCAGGAATGATCAAGCCTGACACTTGAAATGCTTCTAGTTTTAAATAAGCTTTTCTTTATCCTAGGGGAAGATGATGATGCAAGACAAGCTTGAAAAGGAAAGAAATGATGCAAAGAATGCTGTTGAAGAATATGTGTACGACTTCAGAGACAAACTCTGTGGAGTCTTTGAGAAATTCATCACCGAAGAAGTAAGACATGTCTATTTTCAACTGTTGGAAAAGAACTCTGTGGTGGTTTCTTGAGCGTGGGTTATGTGGGGGCTGCAAGAGTCTCTTGGACTGGCTTTGAAAAATGGAATAAACTTCACATCTGTGGAGTGAATCCAGACTACACTTAGACCTGATGTTTGACATGCAAGCACACACAGTTCCCTTTATTGCCTGAGAAGTTCCTCAGTGGCAAGGAAGGATTCAGGATGCAGGCAGAAAGTAAAACTCCCATGGTGGGCATAGGAGAGCGGGACAGGGCAGATACCACAACCTTCTGAACAGTGTGAGTGGGTAGGAATAAAACTGAAGTGTGTGGAGATGGACTGTCTGTAGCAGTCTTCCTGCCTTGTTTTATTAGATACTGTGCTTGAAGACATGGTCTGGAGGTGGACTAGGCTGTGTTTAGCCTCGATCTTGAAGGTTTCTTCCAACCCAAGTGATTCTGTGAATAACTTAGAAACTTGATTCTTTGCCCACCTAAACATCTGAGGAACAGGTGAAAAAGCAAGCTGTACACTGGGCTGTTGCAAAAGCAGTGTTGGAAGTTTCTCTGTTACAGCCATCTAAATACAGGTGGCTGGGACACAAGCAATCAGGTGTTGGGACAGCAGGTGTCCAGCAGCAGTTTTAAGGTCTGCTCTCTAATTACCTGGTTATCAGCCCAGTGGAGCAGTACAGTCACCCTTCCAGTATCAATCCAAGGGTGTGAGGCTGTCTTTCCTGTACCAATTGTGAAACCATCTCTTACATAATATACAGGGATAGATGATATATTTACTTATGAATAATTAAAGATTAAATCTTTGTTTGTAGCTGTAAAACGATTTTAACTTCACCTATATATATAGTTGTCCAAATTTGTTGTTCTCCTGCTGTCAGAGAACCTGAGAAGCAGAACCTCCCATATAGAGATACATTCTTCCCATATATACAGCAACATTGAGGTGCATGTGCTTCCTTACAAAATCAGTCCTGAAGGTAGAGAACTCCCATCAACTTCACCTGCAAATCAGACCAGTAGGGCTGTCCTGCCTGTCTTACCATTCTATAAAATCTTCCCTTTGAAGTCTGTTAATTACTGTTTCCCTTCATTATCACTTTGAATGTTTTAAACTGATGAAACAGTCTTTTTTGAGTAGGGAGGTTTCTTTGTGTGCTGAGGGGAGAAGTGTCATTTCCCATGTTTTCTTCTGAACTAGAGTATCCCTGACTTGCTTCATAGGATTCAAACAAGCTGACCTTGATGTTGGAGGACACAGAAAACTGGCTTTATGAAGAGGGAGAGGACCAGCCTAAACAAGTATACATAGATAAGCTTCAGGAGTTAAGAGTAAGGCTATAAGTTACCTTCTAGAAAAGCCTCTGTGTGTTTGGTGGTGGGGCCACATTCATATACATACATGGGGCTAAGTAAGCATACCTGTATGAGCTTTGTAAATCTATGAACTCTGAATTCTGGACGTGCATGGTCTGTCTGGATGAGGCTTAGTTATGAAATGAATATAATATTGAGAACCAGGAAATAGTTTGTTTTGATGTCAGTTGTGCTCCTAATTCGAAGAGAATCAAAATGAAGCAGCCTGTCACTAGTGACAATGAAATCAATTGCTGGGGGAGTTTTTTGACAGTCATGTTAGAGTGGGAAAGAGGTTTTTAGGTAGTTGGACTGCTCCCCCAGGTATTCAGCATTAGGCTTCAGAATAGATGTTCTGCTTTTCCTTTTTCAGTGGTCTCCTAGAACTATTGTAAAACAGAATTTTGATCTAGTACCTAAAGGTAAAGTTGAAGAGCCCTTTAACAGTAGCTCCCATGGTAGTATTTGATTAATAATGACAAAAAGCTTAAATGAGATTATTAAAATCTCATGACAAAACGTGAATTCTGAGGAATGGCAACCTTAAACTTACCACACACAGAGTAACATGTCTCTAGCTCTTGGGCTCCAACTGTTTTCTTTCAAGTCAGGTTTCCTTTGGGGGAGGGGTAACTTACGGATAACCACCTTCTTGCCTGGATCCCAGTATTGAAGAGGATAACAGATAAAATGCTACTTAAACCACTACTGTAAATTCTGCCTTGTTTCTCTTCAGAGTGCGTTGCTGCAAAAGCTCTTTCTTTTGTAAACTGCAGAATACTCAGCCTAATGAGGACAGGCAGCACTCCTGTGTGGAAACATCTGGGCTTTGTTGTTTTTGTTGCTGCACTGAAGCAGAAAGCAAAGATTAAACTCTTGGATGGGTACACAAAGGAGCTCAGGGCAGCCTTTTGTTCCTGTGCCATGTTTTATTCTTAGACCAGACTGAAATAATGTTGGTTTTTGTCAAGATCTTTGTGCTTGTGTTTCTAGAAATTCGGACAGCCTATTCAGGAAAGATACATGGAGCATGAAGAGAGACCGAAAGTTTTAAATGAACTGGGAAAGAAGATTCAGCTCCTCATGAAAGCAGTAGAAGCATACAAGAATAAGGTAGATTTAGGGAATTAACTATTATATTTCAAGTTACCATTGTTTCTGTAACTTAAAAAACTGTATATTTGACTCTGTTAATGGAACTACAGTACATTTCAAGCGCTTTTTTCATACAGCTTCATTACGAACCTGCAACTCAGCAGGGTGTGCTTGAGATGAGAATTTCAGATGTCTGAAAATGTCTTAACATTGTTCCACAGTCATTGTCCGTACGAAACGCTGTTTCTACCAGGCTGTAGCAATGTTACCCTATTTTGTGTCTGTGAAAGTCTCTCAATTGGGTAAGAAGCCTGTATTAATTGATGACACAAATGTCTCTCTCCTAAGGATGAAAAATACGATCACCTAGACCCTGCTGAGATGGAAAAAGTTGAAAAATATATTAGTGAGGCGATGAATTGGCTGAACAGCAAAATGAATGCTCAGAACAAACTAAGTCTAACTCAGGATCCAGTCGTGAAGGTGGCAGAAATAGTGACAAAATCCAAGGTAAAAGTCATTGTACATGTTGCCTTCTAAGTAAGCTTTTTTTTATCAAGCTCGTGGCCTCTGTTGAGCTAGAATATTGCACCTGCAGAGATGTTAAAGCTATTAAATATCCATACAGAGGGAGCAGCTGTTTTATCAGTCTTCAATTCTGGCTTCTGATTTACAGCAGTACCTCTGCATAAGCATTTTTAAAATAGCCTGAATTACAGCACCAGGCTTGGTGGAGAACAATTTCCATATATGCTTTATCAGATTGGAATTTCTTCAGCTAGTGAAAAGTTTGATTTCAAGTTTCTGGACTTGACAGAATGGAAAAGTCCAGTCCCTGGAAACTGAAATTCCAGGTCTTTTTGAACCAGAAAGAAATCTGAGGTGTTCTAGTTGAATGCAATTACTGTGCCCCCAAATGAAATTGTTCTCTGTTGCAACTAGGAACTGGACAGCTTCTGTAATCCCATTATATACAAGCCTAAACCGAAGATAGAACCCCCCAGCGATGGGCAGCCCAAAGCTAATGGTGAACACAATGGACCAGTGAACGGGCAGAGCGGGACTGAAACGAAACCCGAGCCAGCGAAGGACAATTTTCAGCAGACCAAACCACCTGGAGAAATGGAAGTGGACTAAATCTTGCGTTTCTTTAAGATAGTGCAAGTAACCACAGGGTCCATTCTTTTTGTCTGGTACACACCTCAGATGTTCAGTTATTCTTAGCCACCCTTCTGTCATTTGTTGCTGAGTAGTTTTGAAAGTGTTTTATATTAAGTACACTTCTGATGTTCATTTCCACCAATGCTGCTTATGTGGAGCTTTAGCCAAATGTAGATTGTAAGAGTCAGTTTAAGCTTTCCCAATATATTTTATATCAAACATACAGAATTGATATATAAATGGCAACAATCTACCTTATTTAAAGCTTTTATTGTGGATAAACCTCAGCTCCTTTATTCAGGAAAGGAAACTGTATTGCACTACTGATGCTCAAGTGTAGATCTAATTGCATCTTTATTTTGGAAAAAAATATTGGAATTGAAGTGGCAAGACCTGTCACATGAAGCACTGACCTTTTCTAGTTATTGTACTGTTATAATTTAAATATGAAAATAGAGGTTAGTTGGCATACTAGTCCATCTTGCTGATGTACCATGAGAATTGTATGGTCTTTTTCATATAAACTGAATAATACAAGCTTAAACTTCTTAGATTCCCATACCACTACCAATCTTAGTTACAGAATGCTAGCGTAACGGCCCTGCCACGTGCTGGAATTAAACAAATGGCCTCGGTGCACATTGCTGTTCATCGTGTGCTGTGCTTATGGTAATAGCACAAAGGGGTAGAATATCCAGAGACTGTTGCATAGCTTTCCCTTGAAAATGTCATCTTTTACACATTACTGTTGCCCCTTCTTTTGTTTTGAATGGAATCTCCACCTTGTACTGGGGAGGAGAAACAACAGGAATTGCTCTCTGCAAGCTGGATATTAGCACCCTGAATTTGAGGTTGCTTAAATTCCATTTGTTGCAAACTTTAAAGAAATGCTGAGATCTCATTCAAGCTTCAGGACTCAGCATGTTGTTTTGGCCAAGGATCTATACAGGAGAGCTTATGAACTGGATATTATTACCCCAAAGGTGGCATCTACTTGATGAGCTTGTGTAGCTTACCAGCTGTCTTTGGTCATTGACTTGATCTAATGAAAGAGTCTAATGTATTGTACAGTTGAGTTACTGTTTTCTTTGACACTGCTTAGACATTGTCAAGGTCGGTGTATGTTGATATATTCTGAGCGCTTCTGTCAGTCACCGAGGTACTGTAGCACTTGCTGGAGGGGTCACCTGCCTTTGAGCAGCTCTTGTATTACCAGAATAGGAACAAACAACTCGATGCAAAGTGGTTTCTTAAGTCAGGATAAGAGACCGAGACTAGTTGCAGTGTGATGCTTCAGTGACTTGAACCCTATTACAGAACTGCACTGAGGCGTTCAGGTGTTAATGGGGGCATTCTTGTGGCACTTAGGTACAAGCTTGTTCCTGTTGGAAACAAGCGATGGGTCACACCGTTTCTGGATCTGGCCAGCATTTTCTCTCTGCTGTGCCCTTTATGTTACACTTTTGTTCCTACTGCAAAGAGTAGGCTGTGACCCAAGCTGGGGTTGGTAGAGGTGAACTGTACTCAGAATAGCTTCACAGAGAAAGGAAGCGTCATTCACAGCTGTATATAAACCTGCTGAACTGTATCTTCATGACTGACATGAAGTGACTGAGATGCACGTACTCTGCTGTTCCTCTACACAATCAATTGTGGATTGAGTTTACATATTTAAAGCCCTTGAACAAAAACTGAGTGACCTTGAAGAGAGCTGCAGCTACTCTGGAATCTGTATTGAATTCTGCTGCTCTAGTCACACACCTTTGGCACTGAAGGTACAACTGTACTTCATTGTCTGCTGACAGTCGGTTTAAGTCAGGACATGACTTGAACTACACTTGGTCCTGTAGGCTTGAGCATCATGAATATTTTCATGGCTTCAGTACAGCAGTGTTAACTAATGAGTAGCATTCTTAAGTATGGGCTTCCTAAAACCCATCTACATCTTAATTTGCCTAGTAGCCTTCCTGATACCTGGCAGAAGAGCTCAAACAGTGGCAATTCCAGTGTAAGCTCTCCAGTAGCTAAAAGGTCATGTGTAAGAACAGGCTTCTGTTCGTGGTCATCAGATGCTTAATACTAAGTTACAAATGTTTGAGGCAATTCTTACGCATAAAGGCTGGAATAAAAGCAGAATATGGTTAAGACAAGCAATTGTAGTAAGGTTTTCTTACAAGAACAGGGGTTGTGTGGTGCTGTCTGCTCTGTCTCTAGATCCCTGGTAGAAGGAATGCTACCCAGAGGGCCCATAGCAGCTGGTTTGCTGATGTGCCTGTTGTCTTCAACAGGGAGTTTCACTCTAACATGGGAACATACAACTTGGTAATATGTCATTTGTTTTCTGTTGAAAAGAGGGGATTTTACCAGGATGTTCAGGTAAGGTTCTCAAGTCCTTATACAAGCTGTACACAACTCGAAGCTGAGGTTTTTGGGGGGAGCCTCAACAAGCAAGTGGCTACCCTGACACTGCCAGTGTCTTGCAACATAAAATAATGAGTTTTGTTAGGGAACCAACAGTAGGATGCTTCCCTGCATCTTGGATATTTTATATTTAGCGGTTATTGCTAATGTCTTGAGAGTTTCTGCTGAGGGCAGGTGACATTTCTGATGTTTTAAATGGTTTTCTCTCTCCCACAATGAACAAAACAGGATGCAACGCTAGCTTTGTAAAGGTTCGTTTGGGGGTTTTATTAAAACCAATAGGATTTTAGTTACAAAATACTTTTTTTACAAATAACCTCTTTTTTCCTTCAGACACCTGATTATATTGTGTCTTGAGCATTAATGAACTTGCTCAAGCAGTGGCTTTAAAATTCATTTGCTTTACTGAACAAATGGGGCTAGGAGCTGTTTTACAACTGCTTGATGGTTCACTTTCCACACTTTATTACAGGAGTTTAGACTTCAGGATTTGCGTGGAGCTTAGTTTAGATGTAACATACAGATTTCCAACAATCTTCTTAAGTTTAAACTTTTACACTCTTCATTCGTTGAACCGACAAGCGTGCTACACAAGATACCCCAGCACAGCTGCCTGGGTCTGAATTTGAATGAAGAATCCTCTCCTCTCAGGTTTCAGTGCTGCCCGGGGGGCATGCAGCCTCTGCAGCTTGCAGAACTTGCAGTCCAACGGCTCTGTGTTTTGCAAGAGAAGGTGGCTGGGGGAGGGAAAGGGACCCTGCACCCCGTCGGGCACGGCAGCGCTGGAAGGGAACCAGCCGCAGTTGCAGCCCTGTCACTGCTGTGGTGTGCAGCAGGCAGGTTTTGGTCCTTCCACGTCAAAACGAAGGCTGTTTAAAGCCTCTGCCTTGGTTACCAGATTCCTTCGTTTTGTATGCATTTGAAATTACTTCTTAGACATCTCCGTGTACCCTCCGCTTTGGATTCTTGCTGTTCTCAGATGCTCCTTACTGCAGGGTGTTTTGTCAGTCAGGATTACTTTTAAGTGTAATTTCTGGAAACAGGGAAGGAGCTGGCAGGAGACTTTCTAAGTATTTTTTGACAGTAATGAGGACTTGACAGCCTTAGCAGACCTTGGCATCTTTCCATTCCCCCCATTCTGTTAAAGCCCACTAACTTTCAAACCCGTGGCACCGTTTTACAACTAGGCAGCAGGAGCTGGTGCAAAGCACCTAGCCGCCGCGGTAGGAAAAGCAGCTGCATTCCACGCCCCGAGGTGAGTGGCAGTGTGAGCCTCGTGTCTCGAATTCAGAGACAGCGTCTCATGTTTCACTCTGGCATTACCAGCCTGTAATGCTTTAATACGCTGACTTCTGAAGCTCAGGTGCACAGACTTAGTTGTGGGTCTGCACAGATGCCACAGACTTTTAAGGATGCTGAGGTGAACTACCACGACCTGGGAGGTCTCTTTAACTGCATGGAAGGATATGTTGCCTCTCATGCTTCATTTCTATGGTAAGTTTTCTCCCCTTTCAGGCACCAGAAGAGAGGCCCTCTGTCAACAGAGGTAGTAAAAACACAGTTGCTTAACAAAAGGTAGGTAATGCCTTGTAAATCGTCATTTCACCTCCCAAGATAACATCTGGAGTATAAACGCAAAGTCTGAGTTTGCTAGAGAAGGTGTGTAGTAGCACACGTAAAAATTCTTAATTCTCCCCAGTTGAAACTAGTTATTACACGTGCAAATAACAATGGAAAGGACTAAATGGGACATACCTGGTACAGCTGTTCTGTTTTCCACCTTCCTGGTCAGCAGGAAATAAGAGTACACAAGGAAAAGTAGGACTTGCTCCAATGTGAAGGAATAGTTTTAAACAAAAAAGCAATTAGAAGCTATACCCACTGGCTACCTCTACAAAGTGCTGAAAGGGTTGCATTAAATGAATTTCAAAAGGTGGTAGTCCCTGAATGTTGCATTGTTGGAAAAGTTTGTTTACATAGTCTAAATACATCTCCATGGGGGAGGAAAGAGATGGGAGTGTTAGAATTTGAAACACTGTTTAAAGTATGCAAAATGTTTACTATGTATGTAAAGGGGATTCTTATTAGTGACAGATCATGTGCAAACTGACAGTACTTTGATTTATTTTTGAATGGCAATAGTGACAAGGTTGTGTATAATAATAATAAATATATAAGCAGCTACCTGAACTGTAACTCACCACCCAAGACCTCATTTTTGAAACTTCCTCTGCTGTCATGGGTTGATAGAATGTATGGTGGACCAAAAGACCACTTGTAAGAAACAGCATTTCTGTTGATGCACCCTGGTCTGCTTGCTTAGGCAGGTGGGGTTTCTCCCTTGCTGCTGCAGACTCTTGTGCTGACAACCTCCCCTGGATGCACTGACCTGTGCGCAGTGACTCTTCCCTTGCAGCCCAAACGCTACTGCTTGGCCTCTGGAGAGCTGCTCTCACTTTCACATCTGCAATCACAGTTGTGCACTGGGATGTGCACAAACAAGGTCCTTCCTATTACAAATACATATGAACAGACGTTACATACATGTGCATATGTAAAAATGTACGATATGAAAGTCAACTCCATACGCTGGTCAGCAGTCATTACAGGGGATAATGTTGCCCTTAACCTACTTTACAGTACAGGGATGCTCACCACCCAGCAAAGCGTTCCTGCATTCACACTGCAAAACAAGGAACAGCAACTATTCTAGCAAATAAGGTTAGTGTGAAAAGAAGTTGAAGGTAGGCAGCTGAAATTCATAGAATGTGAGACACAGCCCTGCTGTCGCAGGAATGGCATTTGCCTCAAAATGCTGAAATACACTGTGAGGAGCCAGATTACAAATTTGATCGGGAAAGTACCCTCCCTGCACTGTAATATCCTAACACCTCATCTCAAGGGGCATCTTGGTGCAGTTTCCAGGAGAAAAGAGCTACTTGCAGAATAAAAACAATTTATTCCCATAAGTTGGGTTTCTCACAGAGCTTCTGAAACAGAATGTCCCAGTGATTGTTACCATGACTGCAAGTAAATATTGTCCTTTATTTTCTCAGATTAACTCTTTTACCTTCCTTATTCCCCCCAAATACCAGTGCACTCTTCCTTGTATAAGTTGTGTTTTCAGTAGCACTGAAGCACTTTCAATCACCAAAAAGAAACCAGCACATTCTACAGCAAATACAAGAGTATTTTACCTGCAAATTTCTCCAGAAAAAACAAAATCCTCAACTATTCAAGGAGGAGACAATGCTGGTGGGAGAGGAGTCAGCAGAGAAAGAAAATAAATACTCCATCACCTGTCAGACACAATTAAAAGCTCTCCAAAACATTACAAACCGGATGTGAGTTCTGAAAATCCTGGTTACATACTCTTTTGCTGCAGCACTGAGCTTGGGTAATTCTTCAGTAGAAAAATACTCTCAACCAAGACTTCATACATGTCAGTGTTAAGAAACTGACTGCCTTACAGCACATCCCTGAAACGCGTGTTTCTCCATTGCGCCCGTTGATACCAACAAGCAGTAGCTGCTCCTGGAATCACATCCCCAGTGATACAGTCTCCCAGGGCTACTTGTTACAAGCTGCTTTTTAATCCAGCTGGGAATTAAGAAAAAGACATGCCTGATTTTTTAAAAAGTATTAAATTATCCAAGTGGGTTCTTAAATAGCTGTGCAACTACATGCACTTTCTATTCCTGCATCTTGCCTGAGCACTACCCAAACAACCATCTCTGATTATTAGCACACAGCATGGGTCCAAAACTATAGGTTTAAAGAAGACTTTAAGTAATAAACGACACCAGCTGGATAATTTTCAGGACAGGAGTTTAACTCCACAGCAGTTTCATCTCTCTTCTCCCTTCAGACTGGATTATGAGCAATTAAGCAGCCAAGACAAAAATCCCTCACTTAACCAGAGGACCCAGCCTATACAAAATCAGGCCTGCAAAGCATTCTGGTGCTTCCCACTGCATGGGTATCAAGAGCAGGACATCAGCAACAAACCACTGCATTGGAAGTTGATCTACAATGGCCAGCAGTTCCTAAATCCTGGCCTGTGCAAACATCTCCCCCTGCACACCGGAGCCCTGCATGCAGACAATGACAAAGTCGAGCCCTGAGTTTTCTCCAAAAGTCACCCACAAAAATAAAGTCAAAGGCAGTCAGGTCTCAGTTATATTAACAAATTCTTTCATGCTTCTGAGTCAGCAGCTGTTCTGTCTGTAATATAAACCCCAGTTTCTAAAGAAGGTGGAGTCTGAGATTTTGTTTGCTTTTTATTTGTCTGTTTCCTTTAACTTGCCTTGACCTTTAATCTTGAAATAAACCCAAGACTTGCAAGAGGGATACCCAGTTGGAGCTGCCCTTCCCTCCCCACTCTCCTTGCTTCCACACCCTCCCAAAACACAACAGGTTCTACAGGAACCCACAATTAGCTTTCTCCTTGTAAACTGGAGGGCCACTAAACTGTGTGCCACTACAGCACAGAGCTGAAGGGCTGGCTAAAACAGATTCCCATTGCTTACCTACACCTTCAGCCAGCTGCACTCTTAAGCATATTTACGACATATATTAAACATGAGACATGTTTTATGAAAAAAATAAAAATCCCAAACAAAACCTCACACATCAAAGACAATTCCTTAAAGAAGTAAAAGGTGGAGTAGGAAAATAAAAATTCCCAACATTTACAAGTGGGTACATAAATTCCTAGAGAGAAAAGTGCAGTATGTTTTCGTCTCTTTCCAGTATAAAATCAAAAAGAATACTAAATTCAAACTGTTATTTATCTCAAAACATTTTCAGTAACTCAACAGGTAAAATTTAATAAAAGAATTCCATTTCTACTTATACTTTCCAGAACAGGCCCACATGGTAGAACCAGGCAGAAGCTATGACTGCAGAGAGGCATCAGACACACTCTGAATAGGTCACCAATAGTGCTGCAACCACTGGAAAAGAGGTTTTGGGAAAAGTTTACAGATACTGCAGTGACAGCTATGTACGTGCAGAGTTAGGTAGGAGCTAAGAAGTATATTTTCAGTATATTTTGCAAACAATTCTTTTATACACTTGTTTAAAAAAAAATGTAAAAAGCCCCAAAGAAACAGGCAGTTTTGACTCCCATTGGACAAGGTTCTATGTAGCCAACAAGTACAAAACAGTAACTTTGCAGTTACAGCTACAAAAAACTGCAACACGAGGCATATAAAGTTGAACAGAGGTCACTGACCAGTCAGTTCTGCAAAGATTTGCACAGATCCTTAGGCAAACATGGTGTGATTAATCCTACTGATGTCAGCAGTGCTGCCTGCAATACAGAGTGTGGAGCACAGGTGTGACTTCATCAGGTCTGAGCAGAGGACTCCAGTGAAAAGGTCTTGTGCAACTTAGTGCCATTGCTTTCCTGAACAGAACTGTACTTCAGGGCTTGGTATGCTAACACCCTTCCCTTCAGTCCAAACACAGGTTTTGGTCTCCAGATCTGGGCCCCTTCTTAAGCATCTACACTCTGCACTCTCTTTTCTGACATTAGGAACAAACAGGTGTATATGAAAATAGGGATTCTGTCATTTCTTAAGACTCACTCAAGTACCAGTTTGTCAAGTCCCAGGAGAAGCCTCAAAAAGGGGCAGATGTTAGTCACTCATCAGTTTAGACATAGGCCTAAGAACTGCACCGACTATTTCTATTCTGCAGGCAATCAGAGAAATACCATTTTCTTCAGAAATGTGATAGTCTTTGAACTCTTTGCACATTTGAAAAGAAGAGTTATCTAAATATGTTAGAAGCAAGACACAGAACATTTTACATGGGAAGCCTAGTCCCTCAAAAACCTTCAAGTGAAAGTGCATGGGAAATACAAGCCCTACTTTGCAAATCTTCCTCTTCCACACATACAGGTGTAGTTTTAAAGAGCACAGAATATTATTGGACTGCCTTTACCACTAAAAAGGCAAGCTGAAGTTGGCTCTAAGGTAAAAACAAATGAATAAAAGTGTTGTGACCTAAGAACTCCAAACTTGCATACCAAAGGTTGTTCTCCCCTCACACAATGGAAGCACAGATTTTTCTACCCTGCAAATCCAACCAGTGGGATGCTCTGCATTGCAGTTCCTAGAGGAAGGTACCCTCAGCCACTCCACAGGAGGAAGTAACAACCGCACTTGCTAAAGAGCAAAAGTTTCTCAGCATGTACCTCAGGGTGGAGTACAGGATGGAGCCCTACAGAGACACAGGCAGAGGCACACCTGCTCTTCTCCACCTGGCCTGACTCCAGGCTTGAGCGAGCGATGGAGATGCTCAGGCTCTCACTGGCCTGAGTCAGTGCCACATACACACACAAGCAGCAGCAAGGGCTGACAATCTGAGAGCAGAACAGCATTACATTTGGAGACTTACCTACTTTCTAAATTAGGGAGAAATGGTGGGCTTAGAAATCACACGTTTCAATTTAGAAACATAAAATTCCACATTATGACTTCAGATGTTCAAGGGGGATTTCTTTCACCTGGTCTGTCATGGCAGAGTTGATTTTTTTTTTCCATATTACAGAAAGCATGAAATACACACTTATAAATAGAGTTTGGCATACAGACATATAAAAGCTGCCAAGATTTTAAAAATAATTTTCTGACAACATTAAATGACATGAACACAGTATTTGCATTTGTTTTTGCTCACGAGGAAATAAACAACCACAGTCCAATTTGCTAAATTACCATAACAAAGTTTTGTCAAGACAAACTAAGCTCAGACAACAGACACTGATTTTTCAAGTAACTCCTTTCTGCATCATCTTGGTGATACAAGAAGCCATTGCAGAAGTACTTTCTCTTGATTTCCTTTCATATCATGTCAGAAAAGAAGACTGCAACAGCCTGTTTGCCACAAAAAGGGCACTGAGAAATGACACCTGTCTTAATAAGCTGTTGATCTAAATCCTTTGTAAACAACTGGACAAATGCATAAATTACACCTTTATGCTCGGGTGACATTTTGTCTTCATGGATAATGTCAACAGGTCAGTTTTCAGGGCCAGAGAGGGAGAGACATGCCCTGGTGGTAAAGTATGAACTGAAAAGAAAGGGTAAAAATATATTTTTAGGATTTCAGTCAAGCGTACTGCAATCTAATTGATATTTTGCTGAAGAAGCTTTCAAATCTCATATTGCATCTGTTACTACATTCTTCAAATCCACTGGAATGACCTTAGCAGATATCACCACACAAGGGATTGGGCTTCCTTGCAAATCCAGCCACTTGCCTGGTAATTAAGTGCTAGTTACAACCAAAAATTTAAAAGAAACAGCCTCAAAGGGAGTCAATCAAAATTTCTGACATAATAGCCTAAGGAAAATACTGATTATTTTTTTATTTAAATTGGGTATTAGCTCTAGGTATCAAAATACCACAGATGCTGTGCAGAAGAATCTGTCCTCTAGTGTAAAGTTTGTATCACTTTACAAGGCAGAACATCACTCGTAAGGGGACACGGTGCAAGTTCTACCCCATAAGTATCTACACTGACTCAAAACTCCTTCACCTGTGCAGCAATGATGTTTCTCTTTGGGTTGAAGAATTCTTTGATGTAGGTGAGGTTTGTGAAGACTGGGAGATGAATTTAATGATGATTTTAAACCATGCTAGGTCTTCTTAAGAAACAATTCAAATACTGAGACCACCTTTTCTCACAGAATTTATTGTGACTTGCAAAACTTTTCATCTGATAGAAATTATCACTTAGCGGTCACAAGTGCTGTACAATCAAAAGAATCACAGAAAATGCACCTGGAAAGAAATTTTGGAGGTTATTTAGTCCACCTAAGTGCATCAAGACAAGTGCTTGTCCTAATAAATGTGCATTTCACTTTTCTTGAAAATGACAGACTTTGTAATCTCAGGAGAGAATCTGTTATAGTGAGAATATATTTACAGATTCAGAGAGAACACCTCCAAACAAAAGCTTTTAAAGATGTTCTCTTGCTAAATGGATTTTATAGCTATTGTAAGGGATGGGACATTACCTATTACTGACAACAGTGAGAATGAGCTCTACAGCCCCCAGCTCGGCTATGAATTTCCAATCTGACTATGTACAAACCTTTTTAGCAAGCCTGAGACAGAGTTCTATATAAAAAATACTCAGTGTGCATATGCAAAACACTGAGCCCTGTTGGATCTTAAACTCAGGTAGAACTTAGTCTTTACTGTTGCACAATGTTTCATTTTCAAAAGATAGGCGGATATGGGCATAAGGCACATGACTGCCATTGAGGAGTTCAGTGAACAGGGAAGAAAGGGAAGAAAGATTTACTACATTGTAAATCACAACCAATAATAATTGCTTTTGCAATTTTGATTGCTCTGCAGCAATGACACAAAGATAATTTCATAGTCAATGCATCCATCACATACTGATATCCACTGATACGCAGTTACAGAGAAGGTTGCAAACAAATACATTTACTCAAGAGTGAGTATGTCAAAGCAGGAAGAAATTACTTCCAAGTACACAAGACTAACATGCTGAGAGGCTGACTGAGGGACATATTCTGAACTTCCAGAGAAGAGAATAAAAAAAGCTACTTGGAGAGCGATTCACCTCCTGCTTAAGAACACAGCACACTCTGGTACTATGTTCCATACAGCAACAAATATGACAGACACAACCAATGCATCAGCTAAATTAGCAAAACATACCAATGACCTAATTGTTTCCATAACAAAAGAGGTATGATTTCAGCCTGGCTCTAGTGGTAAATCAGTGACTAGACTCACACTTGGAATCTACAGAGGCAGGACTTCACAACACCATGCAAAGTTACAAATATAACAACAGCAGTAAGACACACAAAAGTTGGGAGGAAAAAAAAAGCTTATGCTGGCATAAATTATGAAATTACACTGAGTAGTATCACTGGACTACCAAACATTGGCACTGCAGTCCAACATAATATCCACCTGGCTTTAACAGCGTTTCTATAAGCAACATAAGATTTCTGTAACAAAGACTTTGGGACATTGCTGCAGGGCAGTGACTTGAGAGGAAGGTTCAAAGTTGGAATGTCTGTAAAAATGCATTAGTCATTGAAACAAAGCCTCATGACATACCAACCATTCTACTCAAACCAGAATATTTTTAATAACTAGTATTTCAGAAACAATCATTCTTTGCACAAACTATTTTTATTTTGCTCACGTTACAAATAACTACCCTCCACCCACACTCCCCAGCTAAGGATGGAACATGTTGCCAGTTTAGATGAGTACACTGAATCACATGCCTGACGAGTTATACTTGTTTCTTTACGATATAGATTTAAATAAAAATTCTTTCTCCAAAATAAACAGATTTTCACTAGTGCAGAAGTAGGGTAGCTGAGAAAAGTATTTTTTCTTGCATTATTTTCCTTGATCATCATGACAAAGGCAGGGTCAGATACACAATGAAGTTTTCAGGGGTTTTTTTCCTGTCTGAAACAGACATTCTCTCTAGAGAACTCGCCTTTGGATAGACAAATGAGAGTCACAGCCCTTTCCCGTGTGAGGCAAAGCACAAAAACTTACATAGGTCTCAAGATACTTGTTCAACTGCCAGTCTCTCACTACACAAATATGCTGACATCTAAATTCATGTATTTCCTCTGAGCTTGCTTAAGAGAGAAATGTCGTTCTCCTGAGCAGCTCCACATGGAACTTGAAGTGGAGAAAGTTTAAAAAAAACAAAACAAATGCTTGGGCTACTGAAAGGAAAAACAGAGACTGTACTGCACTGTAGCACCGCTATTGTTTGTCAGCCTAAGCAATAAAGTATCATGGGCATAAACATGCCATGGGAAGTTCTCAAGGCAAACCAGTCTGGTCTCTTAAGAGTAGGAGAGAATATCAGGGAGGAGAACTCAAAAGCTCAGTAATTAAAGCTGAACATAGGCTTTTGTTTAAGAAAGGAGTTCTAAAGAAAAGCTGACATACTACTCTATGTACTTCCAAACTTCAGTCACACTGTAAAGATACCCCTACCAGATTTAAGCTGCCTTGTTCAAGTACTAGTGCAGCCACATGAGCACAAAGATCAACACAGGTTTATTAATCCTGAAACATGGGCCCAATCTCAGGTGTTATTAAAAACAAGGCACATGTTATTGTAAAAGGAGGTGTGCATGTGAAGCCATTAGGCCAAAAATATTTCTGAGATTGGAATATGAAGGGAAAAAATCTGATCTGACAGGATGTGCATTTTACTGGCGAAAATAAAAACATTATTCTTCTTTTTCCTCCTATGTGCTACAAGTCAGGCTGTTTACTATTTAGCTGGAAATGTCACAGAAATGCAACTTCACAGTTTTTAAAAATTTTAAACCCCAACCTGGGAATCAAATTGAACCTTTGTACAAAGTGATACAAAGCCTATAATCTCAGTGGAACTGCAGCTGCTTATGTTTAGAGTCCACCGTAACTTCCAGCCCTGGAAAGGACTGTCCTGTTTGCTTCAGAGGAGTTGAACGGTTTAAGCAGGCACTTCAAACATAGTCAAGATAGTGGAAAATAACCACAATCATATAGTTAGTGATCAGTTCTACTGTTAAAGCTGACAGAAAGCTTATTGTCTTTTTTGCTAAGCCACTCTTATTTTAGATGAAGCAGAGGATGCTATATAGCTGGGCTACAAGAATTTAACAGGCTGTTTTGGATCCCAGGAACACAGTGATGGGTCACTTCAGATCATTCATTCACTCAGAGAACTTCTATGCTTCATGTGACAAAAGGTAACACTTGATGGCTCAGTGAACGATTATAAATACTCACAGTACAAACAAATACACCTAATAATGCTACACTGTGTATGACAGGCACATATGTTTCCTCATACAATGTAGCTAGCTTTACTGTTAGCGTGAAGCATAAAGACGGGGTAAATCCATTCATTCTCTTTTGACAGAAGTGCAAAATTAACAGTAATGCTATGAAGGCAGATTAACTCTTTTATACCTGTGATGTCTTAAAAGAGTATCTAGACTCAGAGTAAAATGGGATTTTTTTATCTTTAAAAGACTGCTCAGATATGAATGGTTCATGTATTACCAAAAGCATTGCTTACTATGATCCTGTATTCCTGCATGGAGGGATTGCAGTGCAGTTCAAAATCCAGTTGTTTTCTATGGAATTCAAACTTCTTCTGTAAGCTCTGAATTCTGCAAACATATGTAAAGACAAATGCTAATTAGAAAAAGGATTAAAATACGACATAAGACAGTAGTTACTCTCACAACTATTGCATAATTTTGTATGGCTTGGAAACATCATTAACAAAGGAATTGTGCCTAAGGAAGCAGTCTATGATTGCAAATGAAACCAGCTGTCAACACTGGGAGTTACACCCACTGCTGGCAATTGAATATTCAACAAGGAAGACCAAAGGAACCTCTAGTGAAGGCCTAACTAGACTAATATGTTAGGCAGTGCATCTGGAGAGGGGGAATGATGCTGGCACTGAACAAGGATAAAAACAACAGACTACAGAATGTCCCGATACCAAGCCACACTGAGCATACGTGCCTTACTCAACGTGTGCATCTGTGGAGTGGCATCTCCAGCGTACCAAGTCCCTCAGCTGTCAAGAGAAGAGGTTTACCGACATGAAGATGCACAGCTGCATAAGAACGGGAAGCTAGTGTCACCTTTGGATACTGGGATGCTCAAGGAGGAAAGAGAGAAAAAACACAGACTGAAGTCTTTACATGAATAAAATGCATTTGTAATAAAATGATGCTGCAGTATTTCTCTCAAGGCATTTTGGCAGGCTGAATAAGCGTAAAATCTGAGGTGGAACGTTCCCTGCATAAGCAAAAAGCGAGGAGGATTTTTGTTTGGGTGGTTGTGGGTTTTTTTTTTCCAAACTATCTTCTGAGTCACAAGCAAACATCGCATTTTTTTGACAGTTTACAACTTAGAAAGCAAAATAAATTTACAGATACTGAAAAGGTGGATAATAAACATAAAGAATAGGTCATATGCTCCAAATCGAGCACAGTCAGAGCCAATTAAAGAGATTTACTCCAAACATCAACATAATCAATATACAGAGGGTTTATTCTCACAATTTTTGGCATGGTACCTTTTAAAATGAAGCCTCTAAGTGGCGAGACCTTTTATGCTCATCTGTAAGAGGTACTTATTGCAATTATTACATTACTATGTTTAGTGTAGAAAGCACAAGTGAAGACTGCAGACCACTGTTAACAGCAAACATCCAGCAAGTACATTCCAAAATTAATGCTCCAACCATTGAAATGCCAGATGAAACAAACACCCAATAATGAACTGTTACTGACAGAAACTTTTCACTCCTGAAGTTTTCATCAGATTCTAAATACCAAGAGCAAGGTTTCTCATCTCTGAAAGCAAAGCTCACTTTTTAACTGAAATGTTAACTCTGAAAGCATATGTGTGGGTGGGCAGCAAAACAAAGGAAACTTTCAGCGGACAAAACGTTATGTTCTTTGTAGAGAGACATAATTCTGTTTAGTGAAAGAGAGAGAAGTGTCCGAGTCTCCATGATTACATACCTTCCCTTGAATAAAATTAATATAAAATACACAGCAGAAAATGCATTTCAGCCAGCAGCTGGACTTGATTCAATTTTACGGTTTTGGTAAATCAATCCTTCCTTGCCCTTTTTTTCTAGCATTACCATCCAGAATGAAGGATCTAGGAGAAAACTGCCTGCATGGTGTGTCTGTGACAGTAACTGGAAGGGGCTCTTCCTTCACAGGGCAGTCATGACAAATAGGGAAGCAAAACATGCATTTCAGTGGTACCAGACCAGGAAACATCCCACTAGAGTTTCATGGCTGTATAATTACAAACTTCAATTTATAAAAATAAGTTGTTGTTGTTCTTCCTGACAGTTGTTAGACTTGGCTCCCTGTGAAAGAGCTCTCGCAGAACTGCATTTCCTTTGTTGTGTTGCTAATACACACAGGCAGGCTCGTAAGGCAAGCCCTGGTGCTTGGATTGCTTTGCTTGCCCTTGTTTGCTTCAACAGCTTGCAGTGCTGCTGAAATACACTCCCTGCACAAGCACACCACTGATGAGTTCACTCCCTGGCAGGTCACAGCAAGACCTTGTGCGTATCCCTGTGAAGCTAAGGCATAATTTATTATAATATTTAGAATATAAACTTAACACATCAAAGCAGATCTGGACAGGGATCCTTTCAACATCTTCCTGTGCCACACCTCAATTGTCTTAAGAGGGTGACTGATGCATTGTGTGGTTTATTTACTTTCCTTCTTCCCTTCACTTGAACTGAACATGTTATTTCTAGCATTCTTGCATATTAAAGCAGTCACAAGTGAGAGAGGTTATGTAAAATTTAAAAATTTCATCTGAAGCAACAAAGAAGTTGTCAAACTTTGCCATGTCATCTAAATGAGCTTGCTTCAAAAACACAGCCATCTTCCCAGTTCTTCAAGGGATGAGGGAGGATATTACCAAGTCATTCTCCAAACCATTTGGGCCTTCTTAAGTAAGAGAATAATACTTTGTAGAATACTGTTAATAGCCAGCAAGTCACTAAATGCATGGCACCGGAAAAGCTGTTGTAGAGTGCAACGTTTCTGTGAAATAAGACATCTAGAGGTTCTAGTCATTTGACTGCTAATGCTCTTCTAAGCCTGGGAAGTAAGAAATTATAAAACCAGCCTGTATATCAAATCATGCACAACTGGGCAAGTTTTTGGGTTAACTCAAATCACAATCCAAATGAAAAAACCTGAAAGTCCTTATTACAAATTGCAAGCAGTGTATTTGTCTTACTGGGAGGTATCCACCCAGAGAACTGTATGGCTTTCAATTTATTACTTAAATGAAACTGAGCATCTGTTTTGGCTCTGGAGTTAAAGCAGGACAAAGTAAAGAAAAAAGATAAGCACTTTTCTGAAGCAATAAAAGGCATGGGGGTGGAGAGAGGAATAATCAGAAGTTAAATCTAAATTACTCCAGCTATGCATTCTTTGAAATACAGAGACCATTGAAGAGATTATCCAAACTGGTGAAACTTGGAGACACCTCATCACTACTAAAAATGTAATATTGTAATAATTTTTTTAAAGGGCTAATGGGAAGACCTGAGATACAGATAGATTAACCTGACATCAGTGTGGACCAAAGCAGAAGATGGGAGAGTTAAATGGTATTAGCTCCACAAATACCAGTCACACCAGACACAGACAGTGTGCTCCTTGACTGCCAGAAGTCCTGTCACAAACCCAATATAACATCATGTCCTTACACTCTTCAAAAGCACTGGACCCTAGTACCACCTGACGTTTTTGTTAAAATGGGATGATGGTGGTGATTTTTATTTTGGCCTGAAAGAAACACAAAGCTCAATGGCTTGAAGCCAAAGTCAGGTAGGTAAAGTGACTCTAGAATAAATGTATGCATTTAAAGTGGGGGTAATTAACCACCGAGACAACCAACCTAGCTAAAGGCAAGACAGAGTCATTGTCACTTGACATGTTTAATATGGAAATGACATTCCTAGAGATGGAATTGCAGATATGTGGGCCTCTCAGAGAAACACACTACCAGCACTCCTCTTGCTCTTCTGTGCAGGAAAGTTATGTTGAGTATGTCTGCTTCTTTCTTTCTCTCTTTCTTTGAGCATATTTTACAGTAACAAACATCTGGCAAAAGACTGGGAGAAAGTTTGGATCCCAAATGACAAAGATAATTTAATAATTAATATAGAAATCTTAACACTATTAATTTTGTGGTTGAGTCTGTACAACATGTTGATGGTGAAAAGCCCTACTATAAATAAAGTAGGGTCAGATAATCAGGGGATTCCAAACTGCGATTCAGATACTCTACTAGGGTAGGGTAAAAAGTTTGCAAGAGAGACAGACAGAGAGTCAGATTTAGGTAAGGCTCAAGTAAAGTTCTTGGATGATTAGGAGGAGAAATATTACAGCGTATAGCGTCAGCACAAGAAAACGATTCAACAAATCAAAGCAAACTGAAGCTCTGTCAAAAGTCCTTGCCATATATATAATGAGCCAGAGAGGGGTGACACTACCTGAAATTTGAACTGGCAACAAGCAAAACTGCCATAAAAAAATCCCTGTTTATAGAAAATAATCACAGAACTATTTTTTATGTCTCAATTCAGCAAAAATACAATTCTTTGATATGAAGATTTTTGGAGCAAGTATGTAAGGCTTAGAACTGTTCTTTATCAGAGACCCAAAATATTGAAAATTTAAAAGATTTCCAATGGCCTTGTTAGAAAAGCATGAGGGATGCAAGATAGCTTCTAATTCTGTGTTATCATTAAAGCTTATCACAAAAACACGGGGCTGGGTATCACAGATGATCGATCGGATGACCCTCGGAATTTCAATAACAGATGAAATGAAATCCAGCAATATGCAGTGAAGGGTCACGCAGTGGTGCATTAATCACAAATGCCTACACTATTAGAGGCTATTTCTAACGGTGAAGATTAAGAACAAAGGAAGGATTTGAACGCAATAGCCGATGTCGTGAAGACTACAAGCTGTCAATGTAACAGGACTGAAAACATAAAATGTGATCTTCTGAATTATGAGGAAAAGTATTTCTAGTGAAAGATTAATACTACTCAGTTCTGATTTAATACCAGCAATGACCCTAACGACTCATGTTGAGGAAAAGATGAATTCACTATATAGGAAGAGCAAAGAAAAGCTACAGATTGACCTGGGGAACAGAGAACATATCACAGGACAGGAGAATAGGAAAGCGTGGCATGTTTACAGTGATAAAATAAAGACTTGAGGAGATTATAAACACTGTTTATGAGTATGCAGTTAGAGAAATGGACACTAGTGCCATGTATACTAGGAAGCTAGACAGTTCCAAAGGTTTTGCTTGACCATTGCCCTTCTGCTTAAGTACCTGAGCAGTGTAAACACACTTAGTAAAAATCAGTGAATGGGAAACCTTGTTATCATTTAACAACTTTCACAATACTCATATAACAAAGGCACGTGCAAAACAGCCTTAATACTAGTTTGCTCAAGTGAAGAAACCAAGTCTTAGCAACAGTATTGCAAGGGTGGTGACAGGAAGGGACAGAGGGGAGCAATTTACCTACAAAGCCATTGGCTGCCTTATTCAAACTGTTCATTCGCCTGCTCACACAAAGAAACAAACCTTCAAAATATAACAATTTACTGTTTTAGAAACACTCCTTGAACCTAGCCCTTGCTTTCAGTTTATTTGACAAAAATAACCCATGGTGATTAAGGTTTAGTGGGATATGATTTGCTGGAGCAATTTGCTGTACAAAACAATGAGCCAAATTCGATTTGGAAATAACACTGGGGATGAATGTCCACCACAAAAGGAAAAATGTCAGTAAAAATTGATGTTTTATGACACTTGAGGGTCACCGAAAGAGAAAAACATAAAACCAGGCAGATTTTTTTAATTTAGCCCTACTTGTCAAATAAAAGCCACAGCAGATGGATCATTACATGCTCACAATTCATCATTTACCCAGAACACACAACCAATATTTTTTAAAGACCCGACTTTTTTGTCTAGACTGGGACTACGCTACCAGATACACCTGTGAATATCTTCCTGCCTCTGTCAAAAGTAGCAATAGCAAATAAATGTACACATTAAATGTGTGACACTACTAGTGTCATGAACCTTGCTGCCAAGACATAAGCAAAGTTGCAGAACAACCCATGATGACAGATTGTAAACTGTAACTTCATGCCCTATGGTCAAGTACTCTGACTATTCCCAGTGTCAGTGTGTAAAGCATGTTTATTTTGTAAACATGTATTCTTGCCTACATGAATCCCACAAGTGTATCCACATATTTTTCAATGCAGCTTTACAAATTCTCTGGCCGCTTCCAGGCTTTACAAGTAGTTGTTTCTTATTACATCGATAGCTGGTCTCGCAAGTTATGCTTACAGCAGATAATGACCCCTGTAGTCATAAATTCAATCCAACAGAATAATGATTCAACTTTCTTTTTCATCAGAGGAAAGTATCATTTCACTGGCATGCTGCTTTCTTCACAATTGCTGGAGTAGTTACCCAGACACTGAAAGTCCAAAGACTCTCTGGCTTCCCTTTTAATGGGGACTTTGTGACTTGCAATAAAAAGAAGCCAAACAAAACAATGACATCTGCTTTCTAATCTTATGCAAGAAACACAATCATCTTCAAAAGACTTCCTATTTATAACCTCCTAACTACCACACCACCCCAAATATGCTACAGACTAGCAACAAAACATCAGAGAATCCAGGGCCTGCACCCTAAAGCACATACACTTCTCCAGCTGCAGTGGCTAATTAAAAAAGGTATTACCTCTACCTATATATTTTTGTCTTCTGTATAGTCATACTGCATATTTTGTATGCTGTCACCTATTTAGTTTGCCCCCAACATTAATCAGTCATACTTCTGGCACACGAATTTACTTTCACAACTTTTCTTATCACTGTTCAAGTTAAAAATCTAGCCTTGAAATGAAACTTAAAGTCTTATTTTCGCTGACCTTCCACTCTAATTACTCAAACTGGCGATGACTGTTGATATTTCACAGGTCCAAAAAACAGACCTGTTTAATCAGTCATACAGTTTTGGCTTCACATTTAAGGATTCTCAATAACTAGCTGACATACACACTCATCCACAATCCATTTTGCAGTGAATGACTGCACGCAACTTCCTGAGAGCCTCCTCTGAAGGAGAAAGTGCAGCTTGATTATAAGCCATCTCTGTACTTTTATTCCAGCTACGAAAGTTGTCGGGCAATGGGGGAACTGTTTAAATTCATAGTCACAAGCTGAACAAACATTGGAGAAGGTGAAGTGCTAAACTGGTGCATCTCCCTGCATCCTGGATGCTAGCCTGCCCTAGCCAGAGTAACTCTTTTGGGAGCACAGAAGTAGCCAGCAAGCTGTTTATAAGATGGATTATTTCAGAGAGCAGACTAAGAAGAAACCAAAAAAAGAATATTTTTCCTAGCCAAAATCAATTCCTTCCTTGATTTGGTTCACTGCGTAGCCCCGTGAGCAGTCCTGCCACACAACAGAGTGAAGACAAATAGTCAGGTCTGCTGTGCAGCAACCTTAAATAGCACTGCATCTGAATGTCAAGCAAGAAATAAACAAACAATTGAACTACCAGTTGAAAAATAAGAAATGGAAAAGCAACTATCTTTTTCAAAATTGGGGGAAATTTATTCTGTGCAAGGGACTTGCGCCAGTTCACTATACTGGTTGAGTTTAAACATTGTTTGAGGGTATACTTGCCCAAAGATTAATTTCATTTTTAATAAACTAGTTAGGAATAGAAAAAGCACATGAGAATGTAAACAAGCCAAGCTGGTCAGGTAATGGAGCTTGATGATGTTCCCTCACATATTAAAGTCACTTTAACTACAGAAACCAAATTAATCAATGATGTCTGGCATCAGGTGAAGGCAGGTAACACATCAAAACAAATTTGTTATAACAGCATTGCTGTGTTTCACATTAGACATGAGGTGCTGTTGACCAGGTCTAACTGCTACTTTGACATAATGAACAAAAGCTAAATGAAGGTGCTGAAGGACACGGGCAATGTGACAAACACAAGATGCTCTATAAAGTCACATATGGAAACAGCAAACTTACCAGTCGACAATATGATGTAGCAGAAGGGAAAGAATATGGGGTCCTCTTCCCCTCACTTAGCCTCATCTCACTGCTTTCTACCCGTGGGTGGAATTCCACCAGCCCACCCAAAAGAGAGCTGCTGCTATCCTGCTGTCTTTCTTCCATTCTGCAGTCCTGCCCTTTCCACTGCACCTGCACTACCACTGGCACAATCACACACAATGACCTCATTCAGGACACTGAGCAAACCTCACCCTGCTGAAAGAGTACTCATGTGTTAGCTGTTTGGGCCCCTTCCAGCTTGCTATTCAGCTACAAAAGCATCACAGCCAGTACATGAGATAAAACTATGGCAGCCCCGAGTAAGCTCAACCCAAGCTATCAGGGACCAGCAGCCTTAGAAAGGACGAGTTTGTTGTTAAGATGTAGGTTTGGAGGTCTGCCAACAGGTATATCATTCAGGGCTCTGCCCAATAGCGCATTAGTACCTCAGGTTAAAGAAAGATTTATGTCAAGAAGAGCAGGCTAAGCACAGGTGATGGAATGAGGTTCACTCCTGATTTTCTTGACTCTCTTCTTTTTTAAACTTCAATCTGACTCACAGTCCAGAAATTATTTCAGCAGAAAAAAAATAGTTGGAAATAGCTTATTTTTGGAAAACAAACCCATGTAGCTAGGAATTAAACCTACCAACGGATTAAACCAGCTGCTCTGCCTTTGTCTCTCATTACTTCCTGTACTTAACATTCACCACGCCTTCTTGTGGTAGAATGCAGTTCAAAGAAAAGCTGAACTATATTCTAACAATAATTACAACAACACTGTAAAACCTGATGTAATTCCTCAGTGGAACAGACTAACAGAAGTGGTAGTTACAATACTTTTGGAAAAGGTTAAAGACCCAAGAGGAATTCGGTTGCAAAAGCAGGGCTTGCAGCTGAAAGCAGCCCTGAGGGATCAGAAATACAGCTGAGAACACGAGTGCTGCTAGAGTAGTTGTGAAATGACCAACAGTCCCAGATCCACTTAAAACATTGTACTCAAAAGTAAAAGAAACTAAAACACTGGTCAAAAGAAATTAATATTCCTCTATAATTTAGATGCTACTCTATTAAAGGCAATATAAAATCCTCCTGGTTCTAATTTCAAAACCACCTGACTGATAATTTTTTAACTACACTGTAACCCAGCAAGAATGTTAACTTCACCTACGCAAATGAGGATGTGTAATGAGCAGAAACCAACGTTATCACACTTAGAAGAAATCAACTTATTGTTATTCTAGTTACATATATATATCTATATCATAAAAGCAAAGGCCAGAAAACCAGTAAGGTCTTTGGAGGGATGATGCTTCAGACAATTGAAGGAAAGGGACATGCCCCTTAAAGGACATCATAAAAGCTAATAAAACCTGCTGTGTTATAAAGGAAGCAGTCACTTGTTAATAACTAAGAATTAAGATCAATAAAAGTTAAGAATGATGACCCAGTCCCTTAACAGAGAAAGATTTTGTCAGAAAGAGTTATCGCTTAATGTTTCACTGTGCAAGATTCTTACAGCACCAAAATAACCTTTCTCCACTCCCAGATCGCAAGAATAGAACATTTCATTAACTCCTGTTACGAGCAAAAAGAGAAATTATCTTCTGGTTGGAAAAGCTGTGCGGCGGTAGAGGCCCTTCTGCTCTGCCTGGTGTGCGGACAGCTCCCCCTTCTGTTCCAATCGACTTTAACCATCTTTCAGAACAGACATACTTTAGATTCGTAAGAAATGGTTTATCTGCTAAGAAAGGGCAATCCATATCATGCCCCCAGCACCGTAGAATAGAGTATATTCATGTTTTAGAAGAGAAATACAACCTGATGACGAACATCACAAAACATAATCCATTGCCAGAAACGCTATTTCTTCTACTAACAGCACTTTTTCAATTACAGGATTTTAGTAGTGTTTCAATGCAAAAGTACCTCTTCTTTGTCCCAATTAATGTTCATATTTAAGTCTGCATTCACAAGCCTTCTGTATTTCATATGAAATAGTATAGAAAAAAACCCCCAAGAATCGCAACTCTCAGCTCAGTGCTCCACAGTGCACTGCGTGATGAGTTCCCATCTTGCATGAGGAATCCACGGTTTACGTTGAAGGCATGCTACTATCTTAGTAAGTTAGTTTGGTACTACAGCCCCCAAATCAATTGAACCTCCAAGCAACTGAACCTTCCTTAAGCAGGAAAAGTAATTCAACCCAGGCCTTGCACTTGCTCAGCCTACAACACACAAATACCACCATCAGCTGACATAACCTTACTGTCCTAAGCTTTTTCAGATATTTGGAGGAAAGAAAAAAAAAGCAATGTACCTTGAAGAAAAGACTGAGAACTCAGTAGTTGACGCTTCAGCTTGCACCTCTTCCTTCACCGGACCAAACACCTGGGAAAGGTGATTTGGGTCACATGCCAATTGCCAGCTATTTCACTCAGCTATCTCTGGGCATGTTTCTCATGCAGCTGCAGGTTCCTTACAGCACCAGATGGCAGCAAGTACTGCTCCCCATCAGTACCCTATAGAAAGTGAGGCACCCAGCCCAGGCCATACTGGCAGCCCTGGACCTAAGCCCATTGCTGTATCTAGCCTATTTATCTGAGACAAACACCTTGCCTCTCCATTACCAGACACAGTATCAAAAAAGGTAAGATAGAACTGCACTTTGTGCTTAATGTATACAGCAGCAAAGCAAAAGGAAGCCCTTAACCTTTATGAGAGCTCATTTCAGGATTTAGCCCACCTATTTAAAAATCACAGAATGGTTTCAGCTGGAAAAGACCTTCAAGATCATGGAGTCCAGCCATCTATCCAGCCTCACAATAACCGAGGAGTACAAAACCTCTTTACTGAGTATGAGGGAGGTACCCACGCAAGGACAGCACCATTCCTTTTATTAGGTGAATTCAGGCCCATTTTCGGTGACCCAGGAGCTGGGCTCGGCCGCTCTGCCAGGCCTGAGGGTTCCCACCAAAAGGCCAGAACGAGCGCGCCAAGGCGGGTAGAGCCCAGGCCCTCTCAGCCACCGCCAATGTACAGGCCTTCCCTCCTCTTCCTCCAAGGAGCCGCACAGAGGCACCAGAAGCTGCAGTTCTCCAGCTACCGATCTGAGGTAACGCACCAGCCCTCTGAGGCACACCGCCTCACTCTGAACAGCGCACGCGCCGTAACGGCTGCCGAGGAAACAGGCACGCGACACTCTGGGCATGCGCGCTATCTATCAGCCCCGCTCATGGGCGCAACGGGTGTCGCTGAGTCGACGTGATTGCGTCAGACGCAGCCTCGACCTGCGGTGGGGCGGGGCGGCGGGGTAACGGCGCGATTTTTCAAAATGGAGGCGCCGGGGGAGGGGAGCGGCCGCCGGGCCCGGGAACGAGCAGGCCTGGGCCGAGGTGGGCGGCGGAGGGCGCCGTGATGGGGGAGCCGCGGCCCTGAAGAGAACTCATAGCGAGAACCCGGGGAGAACGGCCGACACCATGGCGACCTGCATCGGCGAGAAAATAGAGGTGCGGAACCCAGCTGCCCTCCCGCCATTGGTGGGGGCGGGGAGAGGCCAGGCGGGGGCTTGTCTCTTTCCTGGGTGGCTTGTTACTGGGAGGCGGCCGGCGGGGCGCAGAGCGCGGCTCGTCCCAGGCCCGCCCGCACCTTTCTTATCCCCCTCTCCCCACCACCGCGGGCCGATGGGCTATGGCGGCTCCGGCCTGGGTCCTCCGGGCTCCTCCCCGCCTGGACCACTGGTGGAGCGGGGGCGGGGCTCAGGTCACGAAGCTATGCTTCCCCACCCGCGGGGGAACCCGGCCCGGGCGGAGCGCCCTGGGCGATGACACCCGGCTCTGTGTTTGCGGCGCGCCGGCGGTCGTTCCCCAGCCGCTGCCATAGCAGCGGAAGCCGCGGGCGGGCGTCCTGTCGCTCCCAAGAAGCGGCGGGAGAGACGGCGGGAAGGTGGTTGCTCCCCAGCCGGCCTGGGAGGTGCCTGTGGCAGTGCCAGCCGGCCGCCGTGCAGAGAGGACGATGTCTCGGGGAGTGCTGCGCGTCCCCGCCGCGTCCTGCCGCCGTGCCCCAGAAAGCTCCGTCCAGGTACTGTCAGGGCATCCCGGGAACGCCTGGGGGTTTGCCCTGGCATCGGCGTGTGCGGCCCCCCCATCTGTCTGGGGAGGCACAGCGTCCGGAGAGAGGCTTCAACGCCTGGCTGGGGCTGACGGTGGTGATTTGTTCGTGTTGCAGGATTTCAAGGTGGGGAACCTCCTGGGGAAAGGCTCCTTTGCAGGGGTCTACAGAGCAGTATCCCTGAAAACCGGTCTGGAAGTGGCTATCAAAATGGTAAGGCAGCCAGCCAAGGAAGAGCAAGGGCACGTTGCAACAGGTTGGGGTTATGTGGCTGGGCATTTGTGCCTGGATGGCATTTTTGTACGTAACAAGTATTTAGATTAGGATTCGATCTTGAAATACAGTGCAACCTTTAGACTATTGATAATTAATAAAAGTGTTTACACTGGTATTAAAATATCTTATGCTCAAGTATTTAACACTGGGTGGACAATCAGCCCTAGTACTCCAATTCAGAAGTCTGTGACCCCAAAACATTCATTTAGAATCCACATGACTGGAGAACTCCTGGAAAAAAATGCATTGAAAAACTTCCCTTGCTGTGAGGACAAACTTTGTAAGGGAAACTCACAAATCACAGGTGTTTTGCCAGATTCACTTACCTATAATACTTAGTCATGTTTTTTAGTATTAACTGTATTTAGAATATCTGCCTGGCAAAATAATTAGGTTCCCCTGCTTGAGTATTTCAGGAAGTTTTCTAGTAGGTGTTAGTACTGAAAACGGAAAACTTGTCTACTCTGACACTTGTGTATTCCTCTGTTTATCGATGACACTTGTTCATTAAAAGCATATAGTAGGTTAAATGCTGAAAACTTGCTTATATTTAGAAGTTGTTGGGCATCTAAAGATTTGTGCTTGCTTGAAACTGACGCATATGTAATCAATAATGCAGTGCCTGAAAAGTGTTGTGATCCATTTGCAGATAGATAAAAAAGCCATGCACAAAGTTGGAATGGTACAGAGGGTTCAAAATGAGGTGAAAATACATTGTCAGCTAAAGCATCCATCTATACTTGAGGTAAGAATCGTGCTTTTGTAGAGTACTCTGTGACTTGCTGTATAGCCTACAAAATGTATTTTAATTTACTCACTGGTTTTTTTTCTAGCTTTATAACTATTTTGAAGATAGCAACTACGTGTACTTGATACTTGAGATGTGTCACAATGGTGAAATGAGCAGATACATAAAGAACAGAAAGAGAGCCTTTTCAGAAGAAGAAGGTGAGACTTGTGCTTGTGTGTAGTTCTTTTTGTGTTAATGTTTTGGCTTAAGTATATGATTCTGGCAAAAGGATATTTAAAACTGCCATCACTCTGAAGGAGTTTGTATAGCTGAAAACCTTGTGATAAGCTATAATCTAAAGATTAATTACTATTATGCATTCCCTAGAATTTCTGTGTGCTGTTGTTTCTCTTTATGCCATTTTGCACTTGTTTGTATGTTTTGGGGTTTAAAAAGAAGTGAACTTAAAAGGTGGAGGTATAAGAAAGGTAGAGCTTACCTTTGTAGGTATAGTTACGATGAAGCATTGGTCAAGACTGGGAAGTTCCACAGAGGAAAACTGGCAGCCTCACACCCATGTCTTGCTCTGTCTTGCACCTCTTCATCCTGGTATTACTGTATTACATGTCACCAGTTAGAAAGCCTTCCAGATCACAGATTGCGTTATGTGGTGTTGTTGGAAATACTTTCTATGTTCCAAGGTGTGAGGAAATTAGGATAATACAGGTAACTGATGCTTAAGGGCTGAGTTGGAAAGGAAATAAGTACGGGCATATTGGATTAACTCGAGATGGGTTGCCAACAGGAGAAATTCTACTATGGTTTTACCTCTATTTTTTTTAATGGAAATCACTGAAGAGTTTCTTTCCCTAAGAGTTCACTGTAGAACTTCTTTAATTGGCTGTGGTGCTCTCTTGAGTAGTGTTTTAGAATGAAGTCTTGCAAGAAAAAAAAAATAATGGCATGTAGGAATTCACTAATGTTTCACTTTTTTACAGTTGAGAGTAAGAAGATTTCAGTTAGAATGTGGACCATTGAAAGCCTAACCAGTACAGTGCAGCTTTGTTAAAAACAATACAAAAATACCAACGAAAAGACCCCACACCCCAAAAGGAGACAGCAAAGCAAGCTGCAGTGTATAACATTTGAGGGTACAGCCAACCAAGCTGTTTGGCTTTCATCTGATCTGGATTCAGTGGTCATCACCTCTCCTGCTTCTAGACTTCCCATGCTGGTTGTCTCTAGCACAGTTCTTCCAGTCTCTATTAGAGTCTAATCTAACTTTGTGAAACTATTATTTATATATAGACACACTGTTGTTTATATATAAAATAACAATCTATATATAAATAAGAAATCCATGTATATGGATGTTTTTGAATGCAGATCTCAGGACTGGATTAAAGGGGTGCCTCTGTACAGGTATCATTTAATTCTGATCTGCTCCAGTAAAAATAGTTCCCCTGATGGTACCTCACTTCTAAAAGCTGATAAACCACTGACCTAAATAAAGAGGAGTGGTTTCTACTAACATTTGTTACTCACTAGTTATTGCCCTTTGCTAAGAGGATTGTAAATTTTTTTCTTTAGAAAGAATCATTCTTTAAAATTATTTTAGTTGCTATACCATAATAAATTATGCTGTTTCATCCTGGATGAGATTTTCTTTTTTTTTAATTCCAGTTGTAAGTTAAACCTCTTGGATTTCTAGTGTGATGGAACAGGAAGGCTATCCCAGTGCTACGAACTTAGAAGTTTTCAAGAATTTGAAAAATTAGCCTTAAAATTGAAAGTTAGGCTTGCCAGCTTGCTAATGATAAAACAAATATCCAACTGGTCTCCTGTGTTATCTGCACATAGTGAAGCTGCTTGATTTTGTGTATTTGTGATTTCCGAAAGCATGGGGCAACTTTCTACATTTTAAAGCTGCTTTTTTTTTTTTTTTTTTAATTAGAGTCTTAGGCCAATTGATACTATTTCCAGTCCTGTTTAGATTATTCTGTTAGCAAAGACACAAATCTGATTGCTGTATTATAGAACATTTTGCAAGAACTCTCTTAGAATGTCGTCATGCCGTATTGCTTAAAGCAAAAAGCAGACAGTGAATTCCAATCTCATTAGCAGGACACTTGTAACAATCATGTTTTAAAAAAAAAAAAGGCAAGATGGTAGCAGACTTCAAAAAGTTATTTTCACAGTTATGGCTTCAGTTATGACTAAAACATCTCATTTTGTGTTTTGACAGCCCGACACTTCTTGCATCAGATTATCACGGGTATGCTGTATCTTCATTCTCATGGAATACTGCACCGGGACCTCACCCTTTCTAACATCTTACTCACCAATAATATGAATGTCAAGATTGCTGATTTTGGACTAGCAACTCAGCTGAAAATGCCTCATGAAAAGCATTACACCATGTGTGGAACTCCAAATTACATTTCTCCAGAGATAGCCACGAGGAGTCCACATGGACTTGAATCCGATGTGTGGTCTTTGGGCTGTATGTTTTACACTCTTCTTATTGGAAAGCCACCTTTTGACACCGACACAGTCAAGAACACGCGAATAAAGTAGTGTTAGCAGATTATGAAATGCCAGCCTTTTTATCAAGAGAGGCGCAAGACCTTATACATAGGTTACTTCGCAAAAACCCAGCGGATCGTTTGAGTCTGTCCTCAGTGTTGGATCATCCTTTTATGTCCAGGTGTAGCTCTGCACGGAGTAAAGATTCGGGAACTTCAGAAGATTCTATGGACAGTGGAAATGCCACCATCTCTACAACCTTCACAGGCTCTTCCAGCATCAGTACCAGTGGTTGCTTGAAGGAAAAAAAAAAGCTGTTAGTGGGACAGCCGCTCCCAAATAAAATTACTTTTTTTCCCAAAACCAAGAATTCCAGTAATCCTTCATCTGTAGATGGAAGTGGTTCTTTTCATCAGTGGGGAATTCAGGGAAAAGAAATTGGTGTAACTAGCAGGGGAAGAACCATGCAACTTGCTGAAGAGAGACCACATTCTCGCTACCTCCGAAGAGCCCACTCTTCAGATAGGTCTGGCACATCCCATAGTCAGACTCAAGGCATATCAAATGTTGTTGAGAGATGTCACTCCATGGAACTGCTTTCTAAACCTAAAATAGGAACAAGGGAAAATACAGAATGCTTTTCACCTGCCAACAGCTATACTGATATAGGAGAAATATTTAAGGAGAAGACTTCCAGTACTTCTGGTTCTTTTGAAGGACAAGTATCTCCACCTGTGAAAGATCAATCACAGTAAGAATCAGTTTTTATTAAGATGAAATTTTGAGCTGCTTTATCTAAGTGCATAATTTTTCCTGTATCTAAGCTGTAATAAGTGCCTAAAACCTCTACGCTTGTCGCTTGAACACCAAATAGGAGAGGGTGTTCAGACTAGGTGTTAGGAAAAAATTTGGATTAGATGTTAGAAAAAAATTTTTTACTGGAAGAGTTGTTGTGGCCTGAAACAGGCTGCCAAGAGAGGGGGTTGACTCACTATCCCTGGATGTGTTTAAAAAAAGGGTAGATGAGGTACTTAAGGATATGGTTTAGCATAGGACAGGAACAGTTAGACTTGATGATCTTAAAGGTCTTTTCCAACCTTGTGATTCTGTGATAGTTTGATGTTTATTTTATATAAATTCAAATTATTTTAGGTAGTAGGGTTGCTTACATATTTCAGCAGCACATTTGTTGTACTGAATGAGATCCAATGGGATTATGGGAGTAATCCTTGTGTCTTCCCTTAGGTTATCTCCTATACCATTAACTAAGAGGATGTAACAACAGCTACTGCTGGCAGCATTATCAGTGGCTCTTTTTGGTCATATATGTCGCTTGCAAGAGTCTACTGGTAAATGCTAAAAGGCAAAGATTTGTGTTAAAAATTAGTGATAACTCTTCATTCCATTTGGAAACAGTGGGTTTTTTTATGCTTTACCCAATGAATGGTCCTGACTAAAAAAGGATGCATGTTCTAGAGCTATAAAATGCCACCTTATTTCTTAAATGCTCTGAACTTACGGTTTCTGCAGCTGTAACATTACAACTTCTGTTGTGCTAGTGCCTTTGATGTTATCTTGATTACCTGTATAACTTTTATTTTGCAGCTTGAATTATCTCTGCCCAATGAAGCCCCAAGTTGGTTTGTTAGAGCAGAAGTCCCAGGCTGAAACAATGCAGCAGTGGCTGGGAAGCATGCAAACAAATGGTGCGTTACTGATCAGCTGTATATTTTTGTACTCAAGTTGGAGTAGTGACTTGTAACAGTTTCTGTAGTTTTTTCTATATTTAATTTCTTGAAGATTGTGACAGAAAGGGTATCGGTGGGGCCAAGTAACTGATACCAGAGAGTAATTCTGGCATCCAAAATAATGGTGACTGGATGCTAATGGAGACTACTGTAGACAGAGGGTTTTTTTCCTGAAAGAAGAGCATGGGCAATTCTAAACTGACTTATTGGCAAAGATGTTGAAAGAGGCAAAATTATTTCCAGCATTGGAATCTAATCTGTAGAATCATTCTTAAGCAAGAAATGCTGGATTGAAAACAACATGTTCTCTTTTGGACTAAACTGTAACATTTTATTTTCCTGAAGTACGAATTGGGTTCAGAAGGTTTTATAGTTAGTGTTCTTCTTAAGTTGTTGGGTTGGTATAATGGACTGTATGTAAATGCCTTCATAAGAGTAAAGAAATTGTTTGAATATTTAGCTTCCTAAAGTTAAATCATTCTCTTCGTTTAGTATTTGAGAAAAAACAAAAAACCCTCAAAAAACCACTCCCCCTTCTCTCCCCCCTCAATTTTAGAACCTGCCATAATAATTAAGCTGTGACCTGAAATGTGTAAATATGACTACATGACAAAAGATTGGCAGGTGACTAAAAAGCCCTGTTAATTTATTTGTGCGAATAGGCCTTAAGAGAAATGGGACCTCAGTGAATGAGAGAGATAATGAGGCTGCAGAAGGTGAGGTGGAGGAAAGGACAAAAGACACAGAAGGGAAGGAGGTGTCGTTGTCGTGCATCACGTTACATCATTTACAAACAATGTAATTTAATCGTAAAATGAAAACAAATCCATTCTGGCCTGTTTTGTTTTGATATTACTGGACTCCTTCTCTTCCTGTCTACAGGGAATTGGCATCACATGACATATGGTCTGAATAATCCTGTTTAATTTTTGGTCCCTTCTCAACTGTCCTGCAATATGGCAGGAGGAGTGCAATACTTGTGTGCGTGAGGCGAAAGTTGATCGAGAGCTTAAATATCAAAACTAGGGAAGCAGTTATAAGGAGCTTAAATATAAAAACAGGGCTTTGTCTTTTAACAAGCAACTGGAAATAAAACATGGGGTTTGGAGTGTGTTTAACATCTCCAGTACTTTCTGGTTGATAGTAAAACTAGTTAAACTGCAACTTAAACTTTGCACTAATGGTTCTGTCACATGAACTGTTTCAACAGATTACTTCTTGTAAACTCCTTGTTTAAGTATCTCTTTGAAAACAGTCTTTTGAGTGGTTTTATAAAATGAATTGATATGTTAAGACTGAAGGAGATCAGAACTGAAATCTAGTAACAGTTTAAGTAGCAGTGGAATTTTGTTAGCACTGGTATTGGCTGGTACTAGCATCATACTCTAATGTTTTGTACTGAGGATTAAAGAAATACCATTCTCTACTTAAATAGGCCATCAAAGATGGTATTTTGAAAATCTTTTTAAAACATAATAGCATTTTTAATTCTGACCGTGACTCTTTGAATCTGCAATGTATCTTTATGATGCTTTCAGTTCCACCCAGACCACCTGCAGACCCAACTGGCAACAGTAATGCACATGGAGGTTTTCGATATCATCTGGATGTGCAGCAAGACGCATCAAGAAATGCATGGAACACATTAAAAGAAGTGAGAAGTCATGATGCATCTGTTGACTGCCTGCATTCTTTAAACCAGATAAACCCAAAGAAATACATCCCTGGAGTTCTCTGCAAATCTGAGAAAATTCAACAATCATCTTCTACATGTGGCCTTTGGTCAGCTTCAGAACAAAACCAAACGTGGGGCAAAGAACCACCAGCACTTCAGAAGCCTATGCTGCGAAGTGTAGTAGCACCTCTCAATGCTCACAGGCTAAAACCAATCAGGCAGAAAACAAAAAATGCTGTGGTATGTATCAGTTCTTAAACACCTTGCATATTAAATATAGCGTGACTCTCTTAAAAAGCAGCTGGTAAACTAGAAGCATTCATTTTTAGAAAACTTAATCTATAATAATATTATATTAATAAGAAGCATCTTAGTTTTTGTATATGGAACGCTCATGGTGACTTCCTGGTAAGTGAGGTGGCGTTGCTTTTAGCTTACCAGCAAAGAAACTGCAGGTCGACAGAGCAAATACTAAGTGCATATGTACTTCCTACAGGTCTAAGGCTGTGCTGCTTAGCTGTGCACGTGCATGTCATTCTTTAGCTATGTCAAACCCATCAAACACTTTTACAAAAGAGATAAATAGCTGGTTAAGAAATGAAAACAGTCTTGGTTTTAGTTAAACTTGAATAATTTTTCCTCTAGTGCTGCTTTCCTCCCTCTCTTATGGGTGGGAAAGCTGAATGAATGCCATTAATCCTCAGCGATCACATAAACTGGTTGGTTTGTTCCTGGTATCGCCTTTTCCCTTTTGTTCTATTTTCTTACAATCTTGTTCATCCTATCATGTTTCCCCCACCCTGACTTGCTTTTTTCAAAAAGAACATAATAGAGCCGACCTCCTTTGATTTTTCACTTAAGAAGCCACACCCTCACTGGCCAGATTTATAACCTTCAGTCATGTTGAAGTGTTCTGTTTTAATAGCAGAAGTCACTATAAGAAGCATGTATAAGTTTGCAGTGCATGAGAGGATGAAAACAACTTCTAAAGCATTTGTGGAAAGAAGTGATCTCAGCTTGCCAGGGAGTAAAGGTCTTTTTGTTTAACTTGTGTATTTAATATATTTCAGGTGAGCATTCTAGATACTGGGGAAGTGTGTATGGAGTTTCTAAAAGAACACCACTCACAAGAACTTGTGAAAGAAGTTCTCAGAATATCTTGTGATGGAAGTGTGGTATGTTTTTCATTTCGTCATTGTTGTATAAAGGGCTCAGAGTATTCTGTTCTTTCATATTTGTTTTTATATTGAAGTGATTATTTGTTTGGAAATGTGCAGCTGTAAATCCTTCCACCACCACCACCCCTCCAGCTATACAAATACAGGTAGCAAGCAATTATTTCAGAGCAAAATCAGACTTGACTTTTGGAACAGGAAATAGCTGCTGCTGTTAAATAATTACTTGGAGTAGAGTATTTGTGGTAAATCATGGTAATGAACCTGACTTATTTCCATACCTGTTAGAAGTAGGGAATGCTGTAGTAAGCTGTAACTGCAAACACATTTTTTCCTCTTTTCTGTAGATTGCAGTTTATCATCCAAATGAAGGAAGAGGTTTCCTTCTTGATGACAGACCTCCTGCTCCTCCTGAAGACATCTGCATGTATAATTTTGACAACTTGCCAGGTAATCCGAAATTTATTTTACAATTATGGTTATTAATATGATTTTTTTTTAGTGAATCTCATTTGAGACTTGCTTGTAGCCATTATTTTTCAGATAACTGAAGATAAAATTCCTTTCAGAATAAGATTCAAACTACAGTTTAACAGGGAACTGTATTTTGAAACTCAACAAGAAAGTGTAAACCCACAGGTTTTAAGTTATTTTCTATGGAAGTTAAAAGGAATCACTTATGGCTTTAGAAGGTAGAGTGCTAAAATTAAAGGTTTTGTTTTCTTCTCATTCAAATTTGAAACTGTATTATCAAGTCAATTTTAAAACAGTAACTACCTTGTGCTTCCTAATAATCATAACCTGGGGCAGGGGGAAAGTATATACTTGAAAGTATTGGCAGAGTGTTTTATGTAGACAGCTGAAGAAATATAAGATAATTAAGATTTCAAGGACAAGCAGGCTTCTCTACTAATTGGAGATGGAAGACAGTCTCTATCTAAAGAGAAGAGGTCAACTAGACTGATAACCTGTTAAATGGCACATGCAGTATGTTACTATGTTGTTTAGGTTCTGAACTATATTAAGAGAAGCTGTTCAAGTGAAGCTATTAAAGATGCATGCTTTTCTAAAAGCTAGTGGAAATAAGTCAGTTTCTTGGAATATCCTTCTGTAAATATTTAAATATTACTCACAACCTTTAGCTATCACATAAGATGTTTTAAATTGCTTTTTTCCAAGCTGATGCACAGTGTTTAATCTGATAACTTTAACCAGGAAGTTTTTTAAATTTCTTTTTTTAGAGAAGTACTGGAAAAAGTACCAGTATGCAGCCAAGTTTGCGCAGTTGGTAAGAACAAAAACCCCCAAAGTTACGTTCTACACAAGATATGCCAAGTGCATGTTGATGGAAAATTCACCCAATGCAGATGTTGAGATTTGTTTTTATGATGGTAGGTATCAATTTCAGCAGTTATGCAAGTAGTTAAATAATGTCATTAAAGCTGCACTAAAATATTGCCAAGCAAGGAACACTTCAGGTTGAAGAAAATACTAGAAATGTTTTTCTGCCACTCTGCTTTCATTCTAGCAATCACAGCTTATTACTAGAGTTCCTTATTGCATACCTCATCCAGGAAGTATATGCTGCAAAAGTATTATTTAAATTACATCTTGTTTTTATTTGTGAGTTCTTTGTATGTGCATGTGATGGCTAACCTGCTTAGTGAAAGGTGCTTTCCATTAAGTGAGGTAGTAGTATCACCAAGAGCACTCACTGGAGAAAGCAGTGACTAGTGACTGCTGTCAACTAGTTCAGTTTGCCACATGCATGGGTATACCCCAGCAGAATTTAGGACAGAAAAACCCCAAGACATAACAGCTGTGTGATTCAGTGTGGAACTGCTGTTGAAGGTATTAAAATACTGCTAGAGCCTACTTAACCAATTTTTGGCAGTGCTATTAGAGATGTTAATTTTGTCTTGGATTAATGTTTAGAAAAGTAGTTCTTAAGATACGTAATAAATGCATTATTCAGCCCATTTAAGTAGGGATCTTTGTTCATAGAGGGCATTGTTAACATCACAGTCCCAATTTAAGTTGCTTTTTATTTCTGCTAGACCTAGAGCTCATGCAGGCATGGTTTTATTCTTGCAATAATTATGTCAGAGATACATTGTACTCTACTAAAGTGTGATGGCAGAAATTTGTCTTTTATAGATGCTGGTAATTTATACAATTCACACTGGAAATGTTTACTTGTCTTTTTACAGGAGCAAAGATACACAAGACAGCTGGTGTAACTCGTGTGATTGAGAAATCAGGGAAATCCTTCACTTTGAAAGGAGAAAGCGAAGCAGGTTTGAAGAAGGAAATACAAGTTTATATGGATCATGCAAATGAGGTAAACTCTTTTATAGAACCTTCCCAGTGTAAAGCAACATCCTGAAAATTCAGTTTCACTTTCACAGATGTGTTTCTGATGTAGGTTTTCTTGGTTTTCATCACTTTAATAAGGAGGGATGATGATGTGATTTTTGTGAGAGTGGGTATCAATGCAGGGGTAACAGTAACAATATCACAGGATGAAGACTGTTGGAGGAAACTTACTAGTGTGTAAACCAGGTATGCCTGCCTGGTGAAAGGGTTAAACAGAACAGGTGAAGTTGCTTTATTGCAAGTTCAAAACCAACCAAACAAAACCCAACAACCCTCCCAAACGACTCCCCACCAAAACCCCAACTTCCTCCCCACAGAAAAACTAAACACAAAAACCTGCCAAGCATGTAACTAGTTTGTCTGCTGTGCTTTCCATCTCCTGATTCATGTCACCTGGTTAGCAGTCACAAGAGTAACTTGTTGTCTATTACTTTAAGAAATAGGAAATTTATACTGTATTTTTACTATTTGGTCTAGTGTATGTTATTTTCTGGAATAGAAGTTGGGGTCTAGTTCCTTGTCTAGCCCTGCTAAAAGGGGAGGAGATGTGATTAAGAGCATAATTCCAGATGTGTGGAAGTTATGAGGGAGTTTTGCGGTAGTATAGCTTTTTGCACTGTCTCCATGGTATGTAAGTGCAGCTATTGGCAATATTCGGTACCTTGGAAAAAACCAGTTCCTTCTGTAGGCTCACCTGCCATGCTAAACATGTGAAATACCGTTCTCAGTTATACTAACAAGCTCCTTCCAATTCCAGGGACATCGCATATGCCTTGCACTGGAATCTGCTGTTTTGAAAGAAGAAAAAAGGAGTGAAAATGTTCCATTTTTTCCAATAATTGTTGGAAGGTAGTACATTTTTCTTGAAAATACTTAAGCATTTGCATATTCCTACTAAGCAGCCTTATGCAGCTACTGAATGCAGAAGCTGAGGTTGCTTGACAGAAGCACATAGTCATTAGCAAGATAAATATTCACTTGATAGCATGTACAAACACCTTATTTGGGAGCTGCAAAGCTGCCTTGGATACCAGGATAACAAACACTGCTGGATTTAGCCTAAATCAGGCTAACAGTTGGCACGTGTGAAAACAATTTTGCAGATGAGTAGTGGCATCGGTTCTGTGGTAAGCTGAAAGACAAGCCTCCTCAGTTATACTGCCTTTTAGACAGGCCTTTTCTCATTATTTTTCCAGAAAACCTGGCAATACCGAATCGCCACAGGCTGTAACACCTCCACTGCTGGACAACACAAACTCTTCCAAAGAAGTTACAGCACTAGATAGAAATTTAGCTGCCAGTTCTGCTCCAGTTCAAACTCCAAACTGTACTCCTCCTTCTGTAAGTACACAAGAACATACAGTGGAGACTACTCTCCAGTAGGAATCCAGATGTTGCTGTTTTACTTGCATTGATGGAATTACACTTGTGTGGATGTAGACTCTTATCAGCCATTTCAGCATGTTGCCTAGAAATGTTAACTTTGATTTCGATTAACTTCTAATGTCTGGATTTAAGATGGCCTGAAAAATCAGCCCTCTAAAACATTACTAGAAACACCTCCTGGGATGGGAACATAGTTTAAAAATTGCTTACTTGCATTGTGGCAGAGCGTTCAATTTATTTTGGAGAGCTCTGACATGTCCTGAGGACTCCGTATTGAATGGTAGTCATAGAGGTATTAGCACTGGAGGCTATTGTTCTGAAATAACCAAGTGTTAGTGTGTATTTAAAAAAAAAAAAACCTCACAAAAAAACCAAACCCAAACCTCCCCAACCAACCAACAACAAAAAAACCCAATCCAACACACTAAAGTTAAATACATTTAAATGTAGAGCCAATGTGGGCCTGTGTGTGATTTCATCTAGTTTAAAGCACCCCCAAGCTTCAATTACTGTCTCAGTGCCCTGATAAACCAGCCCAGCTGACTGGATTATACTGGGGTCTGGGCACACAGAGTTTGGCTCTACATCTGTGTTCTTTGACTGTGCTGCACATGTCCTTAGTGCAGAATCTGTCAGTATTTATTTGGTAGAAATGAACTAACAACAAAAATGCCTTAGGGCTTCAGTACTAGCATTGATTTTTATGCTGACTTAAGGCTACCTGTTACTAGAGCTCTAACTTGAGGGTTCAGCATTTGCCATATAGCAAACACTTAGGTATATGTAAGGCTTTCACTGTTTGCTTTCTCTTTTGAAGTATGTATTTTGAAGCAAAATAACACAATAGTTAGTTGACTTTCCATGTTACTCTTGACTTTTTTTTTTCAGTTTCTTTATACTTAGATCTGTATATCCTGTGGTACAGCTGCTTGTTTCTTTCAGGTTCCTGTAACTATCTGGATCCTGATCTCTTTCCTGACCATCTCCTCTATTTCAGTCATCCCCTGACTTGCCATCTTTTCACTGAACTGTGAATCTTAGATACTACTAACCACACCACCTCATCTTGGTCATCTTTGTGACCATGGGAGGAGGTACTTTAATAGACACAGACCTGTTTTCCATAGACTGTAGTGGTGGTATTGTCCTAAATGTCTCCAAAATTTGATCCTCTGTTACTTTCAATTCATCAGTTTTGTCTCTTTCAACCTATAACAGACTCCATGTGTCTTGTAGAACACTTCAGTAACCGTTGAATATTCTGGATTCCAAGTAATAGCAATGCCCTTACCTTTGTAAAGTATTGGCCAAAAGTGCTTATCTGAATGAGGGCTATTTAATAATCTGATGTGTGCTGAACATTGTTCCCAAGGATGGATGGGGTTTTCTGACAGTCAAATACAGAAAAATGGGGTTTAAGTAGAAAGAGACCACTCAGGAAAGTGATTCCGTTAGTACCAGGGGAGTGGTAGAAAAACTATGGTAATACTGAGTCATATGAAATCCTGTGGCACTTTATAATGTAATAATGTTAAATGAAGTGCATAGCCTAAATCTGCCTGTAAATAGGAAAAGATAAAAAGAGGTTGTAATGTGCCCCCTCCTCCCCCCCCCCCCAAGTTGGTACATAATCAGTTGGATTAATGCTAAGACTGCTAATACTGTGCACTTCTGGTTCTAGGAGGTGTCATATGAAAAGTCTACGTTCATGATCAACACGGCTGAAACCATGTGCTCCTCTGTTCATCAGACTGAATGCAGTCCAAATTCAGCCCAACTTCTAAAGTCTGTCTTTGTGAAAAATGTTGGTTGGGCTTCTCAGGTGAGAGAGGAATACTGATAAAGGAGGGAGGTCTCTCTCTTGCGACACATATTTTTAACTTTAAACTTCATTTGTGAGGAATACATTCAGTTGAGCTCTACTACAGTTTAAATCTGAAACCTGATATGTGGAAAGATCCTTCCAAATAAGCATTTAGATAAATACAACAGTAAACTATATAAGTAGAGGAAACCAAAATAATATTTCAGTCGTCACAACTTTCATGTGGTTATTAATGCTTATTTCAGCATCTCCTCTATTTTAAATTTGACTAGTAACAGATTGGAGGTGTTAAAGTCACTAATGCAGATGTAAAGGTGTCATGACCAAGTGTTTAACAGAAATGTATCAGATCTCTATAAGAAAAATGAATCTGGAAAAGCTGTGTCCTTATGGAGAAACTGTTTCTCTGCTTTTTCTGTAGGACTAGCTTTAGAATTAAAAAATGGTTCTCTGCAATCCAGATAAAGTAAGCTTCCTGTCCTAACAAAGTCTTGCTTTTTACATAAAATGCAAAATGTGTATAGCTGTGCACTCTCACAAATGGGCCTTCTATTTTATGTTTGCTCTTATTCAAATTTAGCTAAATGTATTTCTGTTTAACTGCAATTGAAAAGGCTGACTAAAGCTGAGTATCTGAAACCTTAGGAAGTTTGATTCTTGAGACTGCATGAGTCTACTTACATCAGAGGAGTATATGTACCGTTTTAAAAGACTGACCAAGAAACCTATGTAATCAGTAATTCTGAAAAACTTTCAGCTCCAATTATTAGAAAAATTCTGTATATGTAATCTTGTATTGTATGTCCTCAAACCATAATGCCACTTTTCTCCTTAGCTGACCAGTGGAGCAGTATGGGTTCAGTTTAATGATGGATCTCAACTGGTAGCCCAAGCAGGTGTTTCTTCTGTCACTTACACGTCTCCAGATGGCCAGACATCCAGGTGAGACTATTACTGCTGTAAAAACAGTTCAGTTTGCTGTCAGTGCAAGGCTGTTAGACATAAGGTAAACTCCATAGCTGCTACTGATTTTGTGATGTAAAGATTGGAACTTAGCTTTTCAAGCACTTCTCTATTATCTTACGCAAGCTTCATAAAAAGAAGAAACACCTATAGCTTTGAACTCTAGATAACAAATGAAAAATGAAGATGAGCTGGAAGTGCATCTGCTTCTCGGTCTCCAGTATAGCAAATAGCCACTATTCATGTGTAGCATTCAAGAGGGGAGGGAGAGAAAAGTAAGGTTTTATTACTTCCCCCCAAGATACTGCTAGATTAGAGAACTTGATTAGACCCAAAGTGCTCAGGTGAAGCTTGGGCACTTCCTACACAAATATAGCCACTTAGTAACAGGCTTCCTCTGTGCAAAGTTTGAGACAGTAGTGTACACTCTGTGCATTTGTTGCATCTTTAAGCATTGTTTAGATTATATTCTCTTAATCTGAAAGTTTTTTCAGATAAGTATGTATAGGGTCCTGGATTTAAACCATCAAGCTTCAATTAATGTGTTTAGATATAGTTTTAATATCCACTTGATTTAGTGGTTTGGCTACTTACAGTCTAATTTTGACATAATTTCTTTTACATCAGGATAGTATAATTTCAAGCATCTACATTTTGCATGTTTGTTTGCCTTTCTAGGTATGGAGAAAATGATAAGTTGCCAGAATACATCAAAGAGAAGCTGCACTGTCTGTCTTCTATTCTTGTGATGTTTACCAATCCAGCTGGTCCCCACTGACTGAAGCAAAGCAGGTGTCAAGACACAGAGCTTAATAAACTCACTGACTTCACTAGAAAGTGACTGAGCTTACTCAGCTTATGCAGAAATTCTTCCAAAAGCTGTTAATGTGGGAAAGGTTCCTCTGTTTATGTGTAGCAAACTGCTTGGAAAGTATCACATACAAATGATGGATATACTTAAGCAAAACCTTGCGCAATGTAGTGCCAGAAAGTATCAGTTTTGGAAAAAATCTGAATCTGTTGTATTTTTTCCTCCCCGGCTGCTTACTCAGTGCCAACAATCAAGGGAAAAAAACATTTGTGCTGTTGAAGGGTTTGTATTTGTAAATAACTATTTTTTCATCTTACAAGTAATATATGTAAATATGTACATGTTTTATGACTGTGTTTATTATTTGTAGCAGCAACTTTAACTTCCCTGCACCAGTGTTTTATAAAAAAAAATAAATGCAGTGGTAACTGTCCAGACCTATTTATTTATTTTGTTACAGCAGTGGTTTATTGAGAGCCCTTGCCTCTAACTGGAAGCTCTATTTATAACATGGCCTGATCTAATATCTTAGAGCATTGTATGGTGGGACTTTAGGGCTGGGTGAAGCTTGGGGAGTAACAGTAATTTTATGCAACAGGTTTATACTTCCAACTCTCTGAACTGTAAAATAGCACTGGGCTTTATGTATTCAGTATTTTGCCTCTGATCTATAACTGACTAAAGCCAGGAGTACAGTTGCTAATGGGAACTACACCCACTGTAGCAATGGATTCCACTTGTTACTTAGTAGCTAGTGAATAAAATTCCTACTTTTACCTTGTCTTACACCTTATCAATCACACCTATAACAGACTGCCTGAGCATTAGCAGTAGCTTTTTTTGAAGCAAAATGTTTAAGCGTAATAACACTTGTGCTTTCACATAAATACTCCAGATTCTTGGCAAGGCAGGAGAAACACGTGAGGGAAAAGAGTAGGATCAAAAAAGGCATGAGTGTAGGGCAGGAGAGTATTAGAGGAGCAGACAGGGGCTTGCCCCACCAACCCCTCAGGAAAGAAATGTTCCAATACAGCTTTTTGAAAGCTGCAGGCTCAGCTTGGAGCTGAATTAGCTGTGACTTCAAGTCAGTTCTTATTCTCTAATACTGAATAGAAAAAGATGTGATTTACTTTGTCATGTCCAAATCAAGGAAATAACTTGCAAATGTAGATACACAAGAAGGACCTTAAAAAAAACCCACAACTCTCCACTGATTCTTCAAAATGAATTTTTACCTTCTCATGTTGCACCTTAATACTCAGATGAAATGATTGCATGGTAAAATAATTTAATTATTACAAGTCTTTAATGAACTGTAGCACACGCTGTTCTTGGACTTAGAGATTCTTTTTGAATGTACTTAAATAAACATGTGCTCATATACATAAGTAAAGCTTGCTTACAAGAAATATCATTTTAGTAATTTAATCTTAAATCAACTGACTTTTAAAGCTTAACATAGTTGTAAGATAGGGCAGAACAGCACAAGTGCTTAGAAACAGCAAACCAGCTGGCTTAGAAGGAAGTTTGACTTAAGTGCAGTTACACTACATTGCCAACTGGAATGAAAAAGAAACAGAAGCACCCTACCTGTGAACATAAAGGCATGTTTTGAAAGAATAGGACAATGCTAATCCACAAGAAGCAAGCCATAGCTTGAAACACAGCTGACCTAGGAAAGTAAAAACAACTCTCATGGCCCAAGAATTTCAAATATTTTCTTATTACATAAATATATTTAAGTTCATGGGCTACCCCTCTTTAGGGATATTCTATAGGTATTCACTGTAGAAGAGACTTGAGTTTTATCCTTAACCCTTTAAATGTGACACATTTAAAGATAACCTATCTAGGTATCTAAACTTTTTTCTCCCTCTTATGTTGGAAGCAAACTAGCCTGCAGAACACAGTAATAACAACCCTACACCATACATACTTTCAGCACAAACTGAGTTGTAGAACATAAAATCTTCCCTGGAACTCTTGCATTTCTCACAGCCGAGATAACACCAATTTCTCCTGACTGTCTATTTTCAGTTGGCATATAAAAGCTCTTCCTAATAACTTCCTTGATTCTGCATCAGGAAAGCCCAAGAAAAAAACATCTGTATTCCAGTCAGTATTGAAAAAATAGTATTTTAATTCAGTAGTTTTAGTGTTTGAACAATCGATTACATAGGAATACTTAATTAAATTTAATAAATTCAGTAAGCATCAAATATTAAACACATTAAGCAGCAGCTACAACTCTCACTAGAGTTATTCTATTTTTTTTTGTCCCTGGTAGTACTGAAACAGACAAAAACTCCTACAGATGAGCTTAGTCCCCACATTGAAGGAAAATTAAATTTTTCACTTTAATAAGACCCCAAAACACTCAATGATTCAAACATTATGGCATGAGAATCAAGAATATGTATTAGAAAAAAAAAGAAAATCAGTGTACAACTAATAGTCAATACCCATGGAACCAGTTTCCTCCTTTTCACTTAATTAACACTAACATAGATTGCTCAGCACAGTGCTTTCATTCTCAAAAATGGCAATGAAAGTGTAAACTATCATGTTCAGTACTTCCTTCTTGTGGTGAAGTTAGAAAAAAGCTGTGCATAAATTCACCTCTGTGCAGGTTATCTTTCTTCCTACAAAAAGGCATTCAGGAAAACCATAGAAGAAAAATTGCACATAGTTTCACCGTAGTTCAAGTAACAGCCGCCGAGGCTGTGATTTTCAATACCCAAATCCCACAAATACTTCTTGTGAAGTAGGCACATACCTTCCTCTACAGTTCTGTCACATTTCATTTGAAATCCTGGAGAAGATGTAATGATAGTTAAGTTTCCAACGTGAGACATTTTGCATTAACCAGTGCTTACAAGCTAGCAAACTGAACGTCAGAAGGTTCATTTAAGTAGTGGTGTTTCCATACAAAGTGCATGCAGCTCAACTAATCTTGTAGTTAGAAAAGAGTTAGCGATCCTGATTCACAGAATCAAGATAAGTATTTCTTTTAGCTTCTTCCTGGAAAGGATGCATGTAACCTGTGACTTTCGCAGCTGCATTTAGTACGTAGGTGCGTCATTTAAAGGGTACATGCTTCAAATACGCCACTGTATTGATCCAACTTGTTCACATCCCTGCAGAATACGAATACTCTGCTGCAGCAGATGGAACCATACATTAGGATATGACCAAATAATGTGCTCTGTTAATGTGTAAGTACAGGTGTACATTTCTTAGCACACAGCCAACAAGGTCAGCGGTGAGGTGGTACTCATTAAAAAGTAGTAATAAACTAAGCATTATTTCTGGTTGGTTTCACTTTTTTTAAAAATAAATATTTAACAATCCTCTTGCATCCTGCCGTATCTGACGGAAAATGCAATAAGTCTCTTGTATACTATCTCCAAGAGTAGGAGAGAGAACACAACTATTCCACAGATTAAGCTAAATGCCCAACGTGGTCCCAGGTGTGTGTATATCTGGCTCACAAAAACAGGCCCAAGTATTCGTGCTCCGCTTCCAGAGGCAGTTAGCCATCCCATGTAGACACCCTACACAAGATCAAGAGCTTACGTTAGTGACACGGGAATTATTTGGCTTGCCAGTAATTCCCACCAAATTATCCTAATTAGAAATCATTTGTGTTTAAGCAATTGCTTATCTTTCTTAACTGTTTAAGATACTGAGTATTTATTTCCAAGAGTACTGCTCAGCTTCTCTAAGCATTAACTCAAAAGCTCTGCTAAGTTACACCCTCTTGCTTTCTAATAAAAAGGCATTCTGGCCAGAAGCATTTAGTTTCTTACAGCAAAATATAGTATGGAAAAAATGAGGCAAGTGGTGAATTTATGGCAAACCTTGCAGTGTGGTAATTTCAAAACAACTAACTCCAAAGCGTAACTACTACACAGTAGTATCAGCTTACTATGTGTTTCACTGCTGTAAAATATCAGTAGCTGGAGACATCATAGCATTTGCAGTCTTTATATAACATATTTAGTAGAAGGAACATTATTCTGTACTGATATGCCAAATATACAATAGGTGGTTACAAAAATGATTCTTCTGGAGCAGTGATGAAAGTCTCAGGCTTTGGAGTTAGTTGTTTTGAAATTACCACACTGCAAGGTTTGCCATAAATTGTACTACAAGCCTTGCTTTCTAATTGCTCTAGGAACTTGCTTTGGATTTTAAGAAAGGATTAGAATGCCTGGGAACTTCTGCCCCAGTTGAAATGTACTATTATTTGCCTAATGACGAAAGGAATTTTAGCTAGATCACTCATTCTAACTCAGAGAGTGCAAGACTTGCACAGCACATGAAGTAAACCATGCTTACCTGAGGCTTTGGTCCAAGAATTTTTGAGTATAAAGTGTAGGACATGACATTACAAACTGGATAGCCCAATCCTATTAGTACGTCAGAGCTGATATACTGGGCCAGATAGATCATCGGAGTATTCAGGCACCAGGACTGTGTGACAGGACAGCCTACAGGCTCTACTGTATGGTTGGATGGAGGCTGCACTGCTTGCAAATTCCAGAAAGGCATTAACATTTCAGTGGACATTGTTCTGGGAATGGAGTTATTCTTTATTTCTGTAAAAGTAAGAGAGTTACGTGTGCCATTAAGAAAAAAATACAACAAAAAAGCTTTCAAAAAAAGCCCATTATAATGATAGTTTAGTATGACTTGAATTGTACCTAGCCACTGGATATTTGGTAGTTTTTTCCCCCAAGGCAGTAAGATAAAGAATCCAACCAAGACAATCAGTAAGCCTCCATGGAGTATGGCACGCTCACCAGTCCTATCAAACAATGAAATGACAATTAAATATACCATCTAATTAAATAACAAATTATGAAGGTGCTAGATCATCGGTTTGTGGAAAAAACGTCTGACCAAACCACCTGCAAGAAAAATGTCAAGATCACAGTAACTTAAAACCTCTTTTTCTTGTGATTTGAGGGTAAAAGACAGACAAGGAAGCAGGTTAACAGGATACAGAACAGTCACAGCATCATGGCTGTGTCAACATTGGAAGTACCTCTTTGTCATGGTAAACTTAAATTCATTAACAAGTAAAAGATTTAAGTAACACAGGCTTGGCCTTGACATGAAGTTTCTCACTCTTAGCTAACATAAGTAACAAAATTCGGATAAACTAAAAAAACTTACTTTTTAGATAGTATTTTAACCACCATGAAAACAATAACTGATTCGATGCCAACCACACTAAGGATTATTCCATTATAAAAAACAGCTTCTTTCCTGGTCCAGGAATACATATCCATCGTCAATGGAGTAGCTATACTAAATCGACAGAACAAAATTACATTAATTAAAAAAATATATCACAAACTGCATGCTACATATTTTTAGGTATTTAGTTAATTCAATACTCTATATCAGCATACATCAATTTAATTGCATCAAGTTGTGGACTTCTATTTATGAAAAGTATGGTTAGGAAAATGAGTGCAACAGAAAAGCCCTTGAGTGCACACACAGTCTAACTACATTATATGTCTAAGTATTTTGAGAGAAAATAGATAAACTTACGTTTCAAAGACAGCAAACACAAACAAGATGACAAAAAAAAGAAAATTGATTGCTACCACAGCAACATGGTCAATGTTTCCTTCTGCATCCTGATCAAGAACACTGCTTTCTGCAATGAAACAAAAAAAATAAACTGCAAACTGAGCTTTTTCTACACCACCATAAGCTGCAAACAGTAATGATTTACTTAGTTAAGTATTTAACATGCAGGTTGGTGGGAGGATAAGAAATTATATTTTGACAATCTAAGTATAATATTTAAAAATAAAAATGGAATTGTTGAAATTTTAATTCTAACAATGAGAGAAAATTATTTCCAAATTGGCTATGCCATCTGTTTTCCTGCTGTCGTGCTGGAAACTGACAAGTCCTGAGTGACAGAAAAATAAGCAAACTTCTTGACATATCCTAGCAATGGAAATTAAAACACTTTCTGTTCCTCTTGCAAGGTCAAGGGTACATAGTAGTATCCTCTGCACTACCACAGAGCCTTTGTTCCTCTAATGGAGGCAAAGCATTTTCATGCACAGAAGTGTAGCATGCACATACAGCTCCCTTTTTAAACAGAAAAACAGTACAATACTAATCACTTCAATAGATTTAACAAGAGGTTTAAGTTGACCTTTCATATATTTTTAATTCTTCAAGTGAAAGGGCTATTCACAATGTTTTAAAAACTTTGAACTGTGTATAAAAATGGTATGTACTGAACAGAAGTTGCTGCGCTTCTGCATGCATGTAATTGCATGTGGCAATTACAATACTTGAGTCTCAGCAACCAAATTTACTTACACAACATATACCTTTTACTAAGATAGCATATACGTAAGCTGATATGTGGTAACAGTATTACTCAGTATGAAGCACAACAAAAAGAGAAGTGTGACTGCGGGATTTAAGGGTGACTTTTTAATGTCCATATTCACTTAATCCTGTCTTGAGAAAGAGACAGTTCAGAGTAAAAATCTGGAAGGATCCATGTAAGATTTCTAGGTGTTTCATTTTCTTCTTTTCTACCAGACAGCACTATGGATTCATTTTGACACAACGTGCACATGAGGCAATTTTTGGAACAGTTAAGAGAGATAGCTTACTTTCCACTTCAAGTTCCCAATGCATCAGACAAAATACTTGTAAATGCTTGTGTTTAATAAGGGAGTACTTCAAAATTATAATCACAGAGTAAGTTTTCAAGAAAACATAGGTACCTTCTCCTTCAAAATTGATACTTGTGCATTGCCGTCCCATGTCATCCACTCGACGCTCTCTAGGAATTTAGAATTGTTTTCAGTAATACGCAAATTCATTTGATCTACTATTGAGTCAAGTTTCTATTATAATAATTCTAAATCGCATAGCATAATCTTATATTCTCATCATTCTCCACTCCTTTAAGCATCATTTGTAGTTGACATTTGACTGCAGTGAACGTCACCATGTTCAAGAAATAAAATATTCTACTGGGAGCATATCACGTATCTGTATGCATTTTTCCCCTCCCATCACTGATACCCAAAGGATAATGCATAAAAATCCCCCCTTGAGATTCTTAAAGGAAAGACACAGACAGTGAGAACCCTACAGACAATATAACCTTATATCTCCTTAGAGAACAAATATGGGCAGAAACCATCAACATTAAAAATATATCAAGGCTAAGGTAATAACCTAAGAGTGCTATCTTTTTTCTTCAGTTCATATTCTAGCTGTAACATCACTATGATTAATTTCTGACCATAATGAAAATATATTTATTAAACAAGGTAGAAACCCAGCTTATTACTCTTCCTTCTGGACAGATTGTTATTTGTTCCAAGTCATCTATTAAAACAAGGTAGAACATTTCTCTTTTTTTACTTGATTACCTGAATATGGCAAAGATGAGAATAATATTAATAACTCCTAAGAGAGCTCCAAATAAAACTGGTGCTGTATACATGTTTAGCTGAAGATCAACTAATTTCCATGTAATTCCTTCTTCTCCAATAAGTGTAAAACATGTCTGAAAAACTTAAAAACAGAATCTATTAAGAAAACCTTGAAAATCATTAAGAAAACATTAGAACACATATAGAATAAACATATAAAACTGGAGAAGCAAAGTTATTTCTGTTGCTAAGTAAAATTTACTGATGAATACCAGTGGGATCTCAACCAACCAGAAAACTACTTGTCTACATGCAGATATACTGTGTAACTAACAGCACGATACTTAAAGAACTGCAACAGAACTCTGAGCATACCAATGGTTAATTTTCTTGGCCGCGTGCAGATTGCTGGTTTACTATTACCTCTCCCTCCTACATGGAATACCTTGGTTCTGGGACTGGACTATCACTCCTGCTAAGGGCAGGCTAGAGAGAAAAGAAGTTGGTTTGGGTTTTTGTTGGGTTTTTTTTTGTTGAGGTTTTTTCAATAAATATAAATTGGTGCTGAAGAAGATGTTGTAAAATCAGATTATTTTCATACCACTGTTAGGAAACTGACTGAGAATCCCCATCAAATTAGGAAAGGTGATTACTTACACTTATACTCCGTGCAAATCACACAAAGAATGGAGACTTTTTGTTGCAGTAGACCCTTTAATGCTCTCTCAACAGCACTAGCAGTAAACAACTGGAGAAAAACTTTGAGCCTTAAATGTTCCCCTCATTATATCACCACGCACAGAGCACTTCAGCTCCACTAATCGGATAATCTTAATCTCCAGCTATAGAAGACAAGTAATCAGCAGAGGCTGTCCAGGACAAAATTGCTGGTTTCTTTTTACAACACAAAGCAAATCTAACACATTTCTCCCATGAAGCAGGTAAAGTATCTTGAGAGCCACAGTTACACCTGATCTAATAAACACCCCTTGAACTCCTTGTTCCCTTAGCTCTCTGTAATACCTGTGCCATGTCTTAAAATTTTGGCCAATATGAAGATTCTGTGATCATCACTACAACATCAGGAAGACCTGCTAGATGGTATTTTCTACAACATGAGACAAAGTTACATTTTCAGTTATTTTGGAAAGATGGTAATGTCTTCCCAAGTACAGTAATGTTAAATTCCCTTCTACATGAATGAAGTGCAATTGGTCATAGTTTATTTAGGAAGTACCAGCACAAAAGAGCACCTTGGAGCTTGGCTGTTGCCTGCAATCCAGAACAGTTAGTTCTTAACACAGAATTTCTTCGGACTAGATTGTTTCATTTATATTGGTATGTATGAGTGGAACCCGTTTAATCGATTTTGATACTAATGACAAACTATGCCTTAAAATCCCCTACAGCTGCTGAGGATTCCTACTCCCAATGCCCAATTTAATCCTAAAAAGTATTAGAGAAGTGAGGAAAGGTGGTATGCTTTACCTGGTCCTAATATGAAGCCAACTGCTTGGCAGGCACTGGTATTGGCCATGGCACTTGTTCTTTCTGTAAGAGAAGTGGCACCTGCAATATATGATCGAACCACAGCCACGTTTCCTTCCAAAAACAAAAGCAAGAAATTGTTCTGGTAAATATTAAGTTATATTACAGATTATCCAGTTACATTTATTTTAGGGTTGTTGTTTGTTTGGGGTTTTTTCCTTATTTTGCAGGAAAATAAAACCCAGCACTCCCTTAAGTATTCATATGCAATCGCACAATTACACAATTTTAGTAATTTTACATAACTAGTATTGGCCAACTCTTTGCTTTGTTAAGTAATAAGTTATCAGTCACATAATGGTAAGTCCGTACTAAAATACCATGTTAACTATATAATAAAAGACACAGAATTTAATAATTTTCAGAAATTCAAATTCTGCTGTGGTTACCTGCTCCAAATCCCACAAGAGCCCGTGCAGTCAGCATGTAGTATTTGTTGTGTGAATGAGGTACATGGACATAGGCATAAAGACAATTAGCAGCTACTGAAATAGCGGTTGAAACGACGAGAGGTTCTCTCCTTGGCCTGTAATTGGACCACAAGCCAAACAGGGGAGAGGCGACCATTTGGCCAATGCTGTAAGAAGCTATGATCCAGCCCAAGAAACTTGCATCTGCTGTTGGATCAATCTGCAGAAACAAAGTAAAGTGTTACAGCATTTTATAATGTCAAGAAAACCATTTTAGTACCTGAAATATCTAAGAGTGCACTATAATTCTAAGGGTACACGGCACTATGCAATGCAGCATCAAACCTAAGCTGTAGCCAAATAAACTAGTGTGCCTGCATGGCACGGTGTGGGTTTAATATAAATACACCACTCTGGGTCTCAGAAGCAGTTGTTTTCACACAGTAATTTGCCTGGTGGCAATAAACATTGGCTAACCATCTCCAGCAATTCACCAAACCAATAAAAAAGTGCTTTGATTATATGGCTGCTGCAAGTGAGCCATTTCCAAACTCAGTGTTCACAGAGCAGTGATGATGCTATAGGCCATAGACATTACTTAAGCAGTAGACAGTTTACATTCCAGAAGCAAGGAATCACTTCAGTCATCCCTTTTCTCTCTCTGTAAAAAACTTCCCCCTAATATCTAATCTAAATCTGCCCTCCTTTAGCTTTAGTCCATTCCCCCTTGTTCTGCCATTATCTACCCTTTAAAAAAGCTGATTCCCCTCCTGTTTGTACGCTCCCTTCAGGGACTGGAAGGCTGCAATGAGGTCCTCCCGCAGCCTTCTCTTCTCCAGGCTGAACCAGCCCAGCTCCCTCAGCCTCTCCTTGTAGGGGAGGTGCTCCAGACCTCTAATCATCTTCGTGGCCTCCTCTGAATCCTCTCCAACAGTCCCACATCTTTCTTGTATTGCAGGCCCCAGATCTAGACACAGTACTCCAGATGGGGCCTCAAGAGGGCAGAGTAGAGAGGGACAATCCCCTCCCTGTTCCTGCTGCCACCCCTCTTCTGATGGAGCCCAGGATCCCATTGGCCTTCTGAGCTGCACAAGCACACTGCTGGCTCATGTTAAGTTTCTTGGCCACCATGACACTTGGGCCCTTCTCAGCAGGGCTACTCTCAAGGAGCTCTTCTTCCAGTCTGTATATATGTCTGGGATTCCTCCGGCCCAAGTGCGACACCCTACACTTTACAGTGTTGAACCTCATTAGATTCACCTGTCAAGATCCTTCTGGATGGCTTCCTCTCCTTCTGTGGTGTCAACCACACCACTCAGGCTCGGTGTCATCCGCCAACTTGCTGAGGGTGCACATTACCAATACAGGCTGGGGATGATGAGATAGAGAGCAGCCCTATGGAAAAGGACTTGGGAGTACTGATGGATGAAAAGCTGGACATAAGCCAACAATGTGCCCTCGCAGCCCAGAAGGGTTGCATCAAAAGAAGTGTGGCCAGCAGATCGAGAGGTGATTCTGCCCCTCTACTCGGCTCTGGTGAGACCTCACCTGGAGTACTGCACCCAGCTCTGGAACCCCCAACACAAAAAGGACATGGACCTCTTGGAGGGGTTCCAGAGGAGGGCCACAAGGATGATCAGAGGGCTGGAGCACCTCTCCTACAAGGACAGGCTGAGAGAGTTGGGCTTGTTCAGCCTGGAGAAGAGAAGGGTCAAGGAAGACTTTATAGCGGCCTTACAGAACTTGAAGGGAGCCCACAGAAAAGCTGGAGAGGGACTGTTTACAAGGGCAGGTAGTGATAGGAAAAAGGGCAATGGTTTTAAACGAGAGCAGGGTAAGTTTCAATTAGACATAAGGAAGAAGTTCTTTATTCTGAAGTAGTGAGACACTGGAACAGGTTACCCAGAGAGGTGGTGGTGGCCCCATCCCTGGAGACATTCAAGGCCAGGCTTGATGAAGCTCTGAACAATACGATCCAGTAAAGATGTTCCTGCTTACTGCAGGGGGAGGGGTTGGGGCAGGGGTGGACTAGATGACCTTTAAAGGTCCCTTCCAAGCTAACCATTCTGTGGTTCTATGAAACTAAAAACACTATCAAGGAACACAGTCAATTAATTCCCTGGTACAAATATCAAGAAAGTCTGCCTTCAGCTTCCATTTTGCTTTTTCTTCAAAACGCAGGCAAGCTTTGTGGATTATGTTTTAATACTACAAATGGTTTCAGATAAAGTGGTTTCTATTGATTCACTGTCCAAGAAAACAGTGAAATTATATTGGAAAGCCCAAACATTTCTGCATTTTTTTGTGCTTTTATCAATTCAGGAAATCAGCTGACAGATTTTACATGAAATAACGAGAACTTTCTATGGATGGCAAAACAAAGGTCTCTCATAACCACACACTTCCCTTTACTGTTTCTTTTCCAAAATAAAACACCAGGTTTTGTATTACATGCTTTCTAAGCAGGAGTTTTCAGTGCTTATTAATAAAAATTTACAAACCTTTTGGAGATACGGCCACACAGACATAATTACAATTGAGAAACCTGCAATGCAGTAAAAACATAACTGAAGTTACTTTATTTGCTATGTTTATAAGTAATTTCTTTACTGGAACAATTATTACAGGTTCATTATTCAGCTCCTAAATGTATTATAGTCTAAAACTCTGCATGTCTATCACCTGAAAAAAGCTACATATTATGTGGTTTTTTTAAGAAGTGATAATTCCTCCTAATATGAGGACACTGTATAGGTGCATACACACTAAACAAAAAAAATCAAACAAACAAACAATGAAAAGAATACTGATGCACCAAGGAAACCACATCAGATTTTTCCTCTTAATAGAAAGAGACAACAAGATCCCCAGAGTAAAAACAATCCTTGATATATTGACATATTTGCATTCAGTTACTAAAAGAATTTTAACTCTTCAAATAATTCTATAGTTTTCGAGATAATTTCTAGGACCCCTGAAAATCACCAGAAGTCAAAAATGAACTGAGTTCTTGTTTACAGGGGCAGTTATTTAGGAATGAAACAAGAATTTGGTTTGCAGTGAAGATACAAAATCCCACAGGAGAAAACATATTTTGAAACAGGTAACATACATTCACACAAAGACCGTACCTCTTATGAGCTCAGCATTATTTCCTATCTTCCTTCCTTACAAGTTTCATTTTGGTTATAAAAGTGTGACCTTTGTTTTGTTTGGTTCTGAGCAATAACCTCACTCTGCCACTATCTTTTATTTTGATCTATCAGAAAGCCATAAAACAAAGATTTAAGCTATATGCTATTTAGTTTCAAAAGAGGATATATTATTTAACTTATTAAAAGTAAGTTTCATTTGCTAGCCATATCTTCTCTTTTGAAGAATCAGAAAAAAACACCTTTTTAAGATTATAGAACAGTAGCATTAAAGGAGTGATGTAGTTGAAATCTAGAAAACCCTGTAATTTTCAAACCAAATTGTATTAATTAAGCAAATAACACTGAAATCCACAGGTGTTTACTCACCTACACTACTGAGAAACATAGTGAGATACATAATCCAGATGGATCGCCACCTGCTCTTGTAATGCTCCTGTGTTTCCACAACATCCCTGGTTTTTACCCAAAACACAAGAGAGAAAGAAATCACTATCAGATTCTCTTCTAGTTGTTCCCACAGTACACTGAAAACATTTTTCACAAACCTCTCAATACAATTGTGCAAACTGTTACGTAGGAATGGACTTCCACACAGCAAAGAATACAAAGAATTTATTTTAGAAGCAAGCTAATTTTTCACTGGAAAATACTAGACTGACAAATAAAAAACCCCACCCTAATAAAAATGCTGTCACATACCAGTGCATTCAAATGTTACACTAAGAGATCTTTATCTAGAGACCTTTGACTCTGAAATATCTTTGTATAGACATTTTGGAGCATCACAGGTATCATGCAATGGGCTTTAAGAAGTGTGTAATAAACCATAAAACCCCAAACATCTACTCAGGGCTGCGACTTTAAAGCAAAACCCCCCAACCCTGAACAGCTATCCATTAGACTAAAAGGTATGGCCAGTCTATTCTTACTATGAGAAAAGAACTACACAATGTAAAAGATGTGTGTCAAAGATATTACTAGTGATTGTAAAGGCTAAAAAAACCCAACCCCAAAACCAAGTGCAAACTTTGTGAGTGGTAAGTTCTTTCTCTAAAATTCGCAAACACCTTCTGAGACCCACAAACTTTTTCAAAGGCAATAACATTTCAAGGTTCTTGTTTTGAAGTATTCTAAACAAAATAATCTCTGCCCAGAAGATGCAGACCTAGACATATACCAATTTTAAAGCTAGTACAGCTATTCCACAGCATGATTTGTACCTTTATTTCTTCAGAGATGTTTATACCGTTGCAGTGTATCACTTTAATAATCCCTTAACCATATAAACGATGTTTCTAAACGCTCTTTGTAATTTTATTGTCCCTCTCGCATAGGAAGGAGTGAGTCAAACACTCGCATATGTTGTACGTATGCTTCGTTCCGTTACTTTCAAGATTTTAACTGAATTAAGGGGTATTTTTCAAGTGTGAGGACACTTGGACAAAAGCAGCAGGAGCCACCGCCACAATGTTATTTTACTGACAGAAGGGAAAAAACCACCCAAGTGACCAACTGCTGCCCGTAGAAGAGTACTATTACATACTTTGGCTGCAACACCGCAGTAACCGGTGTTTATACTTTTCAGAAACTTCCCAAGCAAGCGCGTTTTTGTTGGTTTTTTTTTTTTTTAAGGCAGAGCCGCCGCCGGTCCCAGGGCGCAGCGGGCGAGGGACGCGGCGCCGCCAATCCAGACCGCCGGAGCGCCTGAGGGAGGCGGCTCCTGCCTGTATCCCCCTCCGCCGTTTCCCTCAAGCTTGGTCTTTCCTCGCGGGGTAAAAACACTCACGCACGGCGCAACGAGACTCGTCACGCTCACGGGTGTCGCCTCAACATTCCCGCCCCCCCGCAACACGGAGCGAGAAGGGACAGGAGGCGGCTGTCAGCGCAGCTCGCCCCCGCCCGCGGCACGAGGAGTCTCCTCATCGCCTCAAAAAGGAGGGGCGCGGGAAGGAACAAGCTCCTACCTGCTCTCCTCCTCCGCCGCTTCTCTGGGACTCAGCAAAGGCTCCTGCCCCTCAGAAGCCACCTCCGGACCGGAGACCGCGGCCGCCATACCCGACCGCGGCTGCTTCCGAGCCCCGTAGTGTTGAGATCCGCCCCTCTTCCCGGCCTCTCCAGGCCGCCCTTCGCGCCCGCTGCCGCCAGAGAGCGCGCGTCGCTCCCCCCACCTCCGCCGCTGGTGGGCGCTGCCTGCGACGCGAGGACCGAGGCCGCCACTGAGCCTGCCGCGCGCGAGACGCGACGGGCTGGGCGGAGAAAGAGCTGTAAGCGCTGGTCACGCGCGCGGGGCGGGGTCAGTGGCCTTCCTCGCCTCCTTGCTGAGAGCCTGCGTACGTGCGCTCGCCCGCGCGTGAGGCTGGCCCCGCCCCTCTTCTCCCTTCTCCCTCCTCCCTCCTCCTCCGCCCCTCTCCCTCCCCTTCTCGCCCGCCCATGTGGTGCCCCAGCGCCGGTAGCGCCGGGCCGTTGGGTGAGTGACCTTCGCGGGGCGGGCGGGGATGGGAAGGAAGAAGGGAGGGGCTGCTCGCTCCCGCCCCGGGGAGCGACGGCTGGTCTCTGTGCGGCCCTCAGGTGAGGGCAAGGAGAGAACATGTCTCTGGGGCTCTCCTCTCCTGGCTGTGCCCAGCCCCGGGGGTGCTGCGGGCGCGTCCGTGTAGCCAGCTGAGGCGGCCTCGCCCCGGGACGGGCTGCCGACGGCTGTTCCTGGCGCGGAGGGACCGACTCGGTGTCCGGGGCCGCTGCGGGCTGAGGGGACTCGGGGCGCTAACGAGCCGTTAGGCGCCTCCCGCCTTTTTTCTCGCGGCCGCTCAAGGAAGCGCTCGGGTCCCGCTCGGGGTGGGCCGAGGGTTCGGCGGCCTGAGGAGGTTTCCACCAGCCGGCGGTGAGGCTGCGGGGGCCACCTGCAGCCTGGGGTCGGCAGGGCGCCGTCTGCCGAGCCCTGCACTTTGAACCGGTATGTGGTGGGTTAGGCTCCCTGCCCGCTGATAACCACATCCAGAGCGAGCGGGGGAAAGGCAGGTAGGCAGCCGCGGGCGGTGTAACGCTTCTGGCTTAGGCCCCTTTGTTTATCCGCAGGTTCTTCTGTACCCCATGGCGTGAAATTGTTGTGGGGCTCGTTCCTGACCGGTCGCTGTGGCTTCTTTGCGATTTATTTTTAATTTTTGTTAGCATTCTGAGTTGGGAGAGGGGCAAAAAGACTCGGCCTTCTAAACTATACATATACATACCTTTTTGGCTTGTTGAGATTGACTTCTTGGTGGGAGCTGTTTCATATTCATACATAGAAGCACTAGCCTGGGCCTTTGATAAAGTCTTACTGTACTTCCCAGTTGTGTTTTTTTGTAACTGAAGCTGCACACACTGGATAAAAAGGATTAGCTGATCCTTTTATGTGTTGGATTTTGAATGAATTTTTGTGTTGTTTCTGTGAAATAAGTGTACACAGCAAGAATTTATAGTCACGATGCCATATGAGGGCTCAGGAAGCAAAGAAAAACACTTTTCCTAGATCAAGAACCTAGTTATAACTTACCTTTATATTTTCTTGTCTTGTTCTCTGGAAAATACTATTTTTAAATGTAGGGTTTCTTTTTACTGTATCACTTCTTAATGTGCCTATCTCCTACTATTTCTGTTCACAATGTATGATTATGTATAGCTTACCATGTTTGAAATATACTCACCAAATATTCATAATGCAGGTGCTGTTTCTTGGGCCACACAACTATGCAGCATCTTTATTGGATCACTGCTTGCAGCTGATCTGTCTTACAAAGCCATTGTGGTGTGACCTGTGTGGTGTCAAGTGGTAGAAATCCAGTTGCGTTCCAGAACGAGCTTTGCTGCTTCTTTTCCTAAGTTCAAACTCCCACTGCTAAATTATACTTTACTTCAGTTGTGAGGTTACAAAACTTCAGCCTCCAACAGTTGAATTTGCCTCTTCTGACAGTAAAAGTCCTTGTAATTGTCTTTCCACATAGACACTGGTGGCCAGAAACCAAAGTATGGCCTTACCCTCCTGTAACCAAGATAAAAATGGGAGGATGACACCTGTTTATCTCAGTAATATTTCTGAGAATTTCTATACAACATACTTCATGTAGTTGGAATATTTTCTTATTTAGTGTTTCCTCTACTCTTTCCAGTAATAGTGTAGTCTTGAATATGATTAATAGAAATATCATGAATTACTTTAGAGTCTTTATTCAATCAATGAAATAAATGCAGGGTGAGGCAGCCCTTTCACCCCAATCAATGTTGCATTAAAGTGTAATGTACTTGTCTAGAAACTTGTTTTGGCATTGTCTTGTAACAGAGCGAGCTCAGCACACCAGCCTTTGAAATCACAGCAAGATCAACATCTTCCTGTTTTCTCTCTTAATTGGCTTTTGTTTTAGAGAGGATTTAAAAACAACCAAACCAGCAAGCAAGCTAAACTTGCAGGGCTCCTTTGATAAGCATCAAAACATTAATTAAAATTTTTTTCACAATTACTGGTAAGCAGTATACCGATAAAACTGCGAATCTAGCTTTAGTTTATTTTTGATAGCATAGATTGTCTTGTGCGTCCTCACTCTGAACTGTCCTCTCAGCCACATAGAGAGTCTACTCTGTAGTGCTGTCCTTGTCTTCACCACTGAGTTGTCTTCTAGCACCAGGAAAATACCAAGCTGTCCCACCTCCTCCAAAAGGCAGGGGAGGCACCTTGCAGGGGCTGGCAAACATTTCCAAGGCACCAGCAGCGCCCGAGGTCAATGGGTATCTCCAGAGTGAGGGCAAGGAAAAATCTTCAATTGAAGTTGTGATTCTGTTAGATCAAGCAGATACAGATCAGAATAACAAGATTGCACAGTCAGCTGTTTAGGACTGGTGGAGTAGGAACCAACTTTCTACAGTGTTAAAATAGAAGATCCCTGCTTTGATTCTGGTGATTTTAGATATTTATTTGTGCCCTGTAATGACTTAACGTGGAACCATTGTGGGTTTCTAGGATGTTTGATTCAATTACCATAAGTTGTCTGTAACTTCTGTTTTGATAGTAATTTCAGTGTTAAAGTTTCCTCATTTTTTCTGTATATTGATTCTTAAGTATTGGCATTTTAGAAGTGGAGAGGAATGTATTTATGAATCTGACCACAATTTTAGCTTGTTATATTCAGATAAATTTAAGAATCAGCATACTGAAGTGTGGCAGAATAAATGACCATTGGATTAAAATGAAAAAGTGAAATAAAATTTTAAAAACCCAACCAAAACCCGCAAAACCACCATGATTTAACTTATGTTATTTGGGATGTTATGAAGTTAGTTAATTAGACCGTTTAGTATTGAGGAATCTGGAAAGAATAAATAGTTGAAGGTAAATAATCATGTCTTTGATAATTAAATCTGTTGTTTTCTTAAGGGTGTGCAGATCCTGGACCTTTATCTTTTTAATATCCTGTATCCTCCTGATCAAGAAGCCAGACTTGAGTTGTCTTTTTTTCTTCCTTCCTCATTGGAAGAGCACAGTAGTGGCTCTTTGTTCACTTCAGTAAGTATTGCTTTCAAAACAGTATTCAACTTGCCTAAAATCTCGATGGTTTTAGCTATAGTTGAGTTTGTGTATTTGTTGACAAATAAATTACACTGGTAAGGGATTTGATGGCATGATTCCATCTCTGAAGGGGAAGGGAGCATAATTTTTAAAACCATAAGAATGACTTGACAAAAATTGGAAAGGAATGGACAAAATAAGGGTTAAGATGTGTGCTTAAGTCACCAATGAATGAGTTTACAAAAGTAAGCTTTCTCTGCATCAATTACTAGAGCTACTTTCTTTTCCTTTTTATTTTTTTTTAATAATCAAATAATTATAGCTAGAAATCTAGTCTTCTAGTTGTTTAAAACCAAATACTGTGTCAAGCTTCCAATCTGAGATGTATTTATGAAAGTGCATTTTGATTGCTAAGTTTTTCCTGTCATAGCTGTATTGACAGGACAGGGATCAAGGCCACTCCTTGTTTTACTGGTTCCTGTAAGATATAGTTAGAACTGGCTGAAGATTTAGTTCTGTGATCTTACGTGCCTCTTTAGTTGGCTTATCATAAATAATGTAATGAATTTCTGGTTGTATTAGGCATGTCAAATTCCTACTCCTAAATTTCATATTTCTAAAAAAGCTGGAGTTAAGAGTTTCTGTATTTTGTTTTAAATGGAAAGAATTGACCTGAATGTGAAGGTTAACCTCCTTGGAATAAGTATAGTAGGGGTTTTTGTTTACTACTTGGAATAATAATAGTATAGCTTGTTACTAATACAGATGCCGTAATGAGAACCTACTTTGTGATACAAGCAATGAACTTGTCACTCGAGATAATCTTTTAACTGCCTTGTTTTTACCTTTTCTTTCTTTCTAGATGTCAGTTTGCTGCTAATGGGTGTGAGTAAATTAGATGTACTGTACAGAAAGCTTCTCCTCACTAAGCTTTTCATCAGAGGATGGGGAAAGCCAGAGGATCTGAAAAGGTGACTTGTTAAAAAAATAACAGCATAAGCAATACTTTATATAAAAACAAGCCTTGAAGAACAATTGTTACTATACTGTAATTAAAAAAAAAAAAAGTGTTTGTTTTGTTCAGGAAATCATGTGTTTGCATACCAAGGGAGGAACTAGATTTAAAAGAAATCTTAAAGGGATTTACTAAATGCTTCTGTTTCAATAGGCTCTTCTTGAGAGAATGCATGTATCCAATCACATTTTTCTGTTATGCATATATGATAACAGTTCAAGCTATGTCTCTGAAAAGTGTTCTTCAAAACCAAAACTTGCTGAGATTTTACAGAGGAGTTGTTGTGCTTAATGTTAAAGAGGGTCTTGCTAGCTTTCTGTAACTTCTTAATAATGATGAGCTTTAAAGTTGTTAAGATGGAATCAGAAGTTCCTCCATAGCCCAAAGTAATAAATTAATTCTTTTTAGGTGTCTAGAAAATAAAATTAAAAATATACCGCTTAGCTAATAAAATAAGCAAATAATTTAAAACTATTAAGAGTAACAACTGAAGGTTAAACACTTGCATTAAAGTTTAAAAATGGACTGAATATATATATTTTGCATAATGTAATATTTAAAAAGGAAATTTTATAAATCTGCATTCAATAAGTTATTTTTATGTATTTGAAAAATCAATAAAGAAAATTTTTAAAACTTACTGAAATAAAATATTTTCACTATGGATAGCAGTGGAGTTATGTGGGGGTTGTTTTTAAGTCCATGTGAAACACTGGTTAGCTTCACAAAGTCTCATCTTCAAATGGTACTTGATTTGCTCTGTATGTCTGTCTTCAGTTGATTTTTCTCTTAAGTAGCAGTCTTTTCTGCAAAATGAGCATGTGGGATTTTAAAAAAGTTTAAGATTACTTTTGTTGCAACGAGCAGAAAATGTGGTTGGTGGTTTTTTTTTTTGGTTGCAGCATTTCTGTATTTTGTGTGTGTATCTTAAAATGGGACATTTTAATGTTATCAAACCCTCTCAAAAAGTTCTAGGTTCTCAATGAGATGTGAAGTTCCACTCTCCCATCCTATCTTCACCCCCTCCCCAACACAATTGCTGTGTAAGGGAACTTCTGACTAGTCCTGCTGTTAGTCTGCACCTAGTTTTGCGATAGCCTTCTCTTGCATGGGGTCTGTAAGCGTAAGCTCACTCATGTCAAACAGCAATGAAGAAGCATTGCTGATAGTAACAATGGTATTGGCTATGGCTATTTCTTTTTCATAATGTGTGTGGGGGAAAAAGCCTGTCAATGTGATCAAAAGCTGTAGAAAGCATGAGGTGGGCTTGCTGGCCTGAAAAGTGGGAGAATTTTTTCTGTGTATTGCCCCTGAATGGGAAGAAGATGACCTGTTCCCCAGCAGCCTGGCTTCACCTGGATGAAGAAAGAATGCTGCTTCCTCCTGACTTCCCATGCTGGCTAGTGGCAAGAGGGAGTACCACTCCCTAGTATGCAAGCCCTGTTATGCCTGAAAGCAGTAGCATCATCTGTCTTAGTGGGGGGTTTTTGAGGGTTTGTGAAGCACCATTAGAATAAACTAAGTTTCATATACTTCAAGCATTAACTGACTGGTATTAGAGACCACACTGCCTAGAAGTAATCTGAAGTTGTATGTGCACATATTTGATGTGATGAATGTTGATACCCTAATGCTTTATCCTCAACTCATTATTGTGTGTTGAAATTCCTCAGTGCATTGAGATTTGGCCTTCAGTATCCTAACTACAAAGGAAATACATAAATGCAATATCAGAGGATTTGGTGTCAGGCAAAACATCTTTCTGTTAGCTTACTGTCCGCACTCACATCTTGTACCTTTACCCTTATTTGCACAGAAGTACTTAATGTGCCTGATGTTCTGTATAAGAAAAGCAAGGGATATAGCAGAGCTATTTTTGATAGGGCAACAAACTGGATTTTCTTTGCGTTCTTTTGTTTTGGGGATTTTTCCTGGAAGGTGGACAGATCATTTCTGTTATGCTGTTCTGTACTTTTCACACAAATCTTGTTTCAGTTCATCAGGTAACATCTATGTATTTCTAGCAGTAAGAATGAGCAAGTTCCTAGCATAGAGTATTTAAGGTTGAGAGGCCCATCTTCAGGGCATGTAGTCCATGTTCACAGCACGTAGTCACATATTTACTGGAAATCAAGCTAATTTCTTACCACCTTACTGAGTTTTGAAAGTCCCTTAAGGATAGAGATGATTCTTAGTTTCTCCAGGCACTCTTTTTTTTCAGTGCTTAACCACTACCACTGTGAAAAAAAGTAGTTACACTGTATTCCAATAGGAATTTCTTACGTTGCAACACATAGTCATAGTGCCTTGTTCTCTTACTGTATATCTGAGAGAAGAGTCTTGTTTCCTTTTCTCTGCAGGGCTGTGCAGTCCATTTAAGTAGCAGAAGAAAGCAACTCAATTTGCCCCTTAGCCTACTGTTCCCTAGAATCGTTGGCTGCCCCTTTGCTAAATGCAGAGGGTGTGCCATTAGTCTGTGGAGCTGCAAGGATGTGCTGATAATGTGTGTTCCCTTTATAACCCCCCAGAAACCCCATGCTTTTTCCTGCAGAACTGCTCCCTTGCTAGCAAGGTCCCAGCTTGTGTTGCATAGGGCTATTCTGTTCCAGATGCATGATGTTGTAGTTTTATTGTTGAGCTTTAGGAGGATGTTTATTGTCCTGTTCCTCCAGCTTATCCAGGTTGCTCTGAATGGTAGCCCTGTCATCCAGCTATCAACCTCGCCCTCTGGTTTGTGTCATTCATGAACTTTCTTAAATGCTGCTAGGAACTTGTTTCCAGATAGACTTCAGATCGTGGGCAACTACATTTTTATGCTGGCAGTCCAACCTGCTTTTCACCTATCCAGAGTTCTGTTGCCTTTTATCTAACTACTAAGGTGTGTGAATGTAGGAGCTTGCTGTGTCTTAATATGGCTCTGAAAAATGTGTTTAGTACCTCAGGTGTAAAATACTATTTAAGAGCTGTACAATCACAAGCAATGGGATATTTTTTTTTTTCTAAAATAAAACATACTAATCAGGCTACCATAGGGTAGATATATAAATCTGTAAGTGCAAAGCTGGCTTTGTAACTTCTATTTTCTTTCTAGTGTACTTTATACATAAAAAATTTCGGGAGTTATATATATATACATATCATATGAAATATGATATACATATATCATGTTAGATTAAAGGTTAAATCTTCTCTGCTTGCTTCCTTTCAACAGAATATTTGAATTCAGAAAAATTATTGGAAACAGGGAAAAATGCCAGACGCTGGTTTCAAAAGATTACCCTGTGTTCATTGACAAGGTACTCAAAAGCAAGAGATGATGCAGTGTAACTAAATGTATTTTCCTGATGGTATGTAAAGGTGAAATCAGTTTAGTACTTACTAGGCTGCTGTTATAGAAGAGTTGAATCTTGATGTCATGTGAACCTCTATTTTCCTGATGTTTGATACTATAACAGCATGGCTTGCTGCTGGCATTGGTAATGGGGGACTTGAGTTAGGAAGTACATAGAGATGAGGTAATGAATGTATGACTTGGTTAGCTTTTGCTGATAACCAGTACTCTAAAAGGTGGCATTAACTGACTTCACAGGTGTTCTGAGTCGCTCTGTATCAAGAAAAGGATATTAGGATTTATCTGTGAGGAAAGAGGAAGTGAGGTTGTAGAGGTGAAAGAAAGGAATGTTCTGTGAGTTCTCAAATACTCTTGGTTTGAGTATTTAACAGTTTGGGGTTTGTTTTTTAAATCTGAACTGCTGTGAATAGGATTAGGATGTAACATCCGGAATGTGGAATGGGGTTGGAAGGGATGGGAAAGCAACCAGTCATGTTGTTGGCTACTAGTTGAGAGCGGAAGGAAACTAAAGGAGTCGCTGTAGAGATAGTTTTATTTTTTTCTCTGGGAATAAAATAGTTGAGGATGTGTGGGATGTGAGATCTTGAAGCTCAAAAAATGCTCAAAACTTAGTTTGTGTTATGTAAGTTATTTAAGATGGGACAGCATTATGCTAATTCCTTGATTCCTTTAATAAAATAAAAATTGGAAACAAATGTTTTGACTGTGTTGATGACATGCATATCCTTATATTTGAAATAGATCTCTCAGCTTTGGGGTTTTTTTTTAAAGTATGTTTTTATCCTGTAACAGTTTTTTCTAATTTAAGAAATTTGATTTCTGAGCAAGTTAAATCCTGATATGAAGTATTCTGCTTTCATTCCATTCGGTCTGTAGGTTGAGGAGCAGTCTGACTGTAAAATCCTTGAGGGGCACTTCCTTTCCCCACTGGCTCATTATGTCCCAGGTATCCTGCCAGTTGAATCACTTGTAGCAAGGTAAGAGATGCTGAGTTGTATTTCCTTTCTGAAACTGCTACTGCAGAGAAATAAGAATGGTCTAAAAGTAGTTTTATTATGAATCTGATTTATTGTAAATTAGCTGTAAAATACTCCAAACTGGGTTTTATACTAATGTGTTAAAATAGATTTTGATCTCAAAAGTGAAAATAAATCTTATTACTTCGATAGTTTGTGTGTAAATGTTTCTGGTTTTTTGTTTTGGTTTGGTTTAATGTAGAAATCATATTGCATAAAGCTACAGAATAGCCTGTTGAGGTTTTTAAAATTTTGTTAGTGGTTTGTTTTTTGTTGTTTTGGTTCCCCCTTCCCCCCTCCCCCCAAACAAGCAAGATGCTGGAAATGAAGGGTACTATAGCCAGGATAGTAGTTGCTTGTTTTATACCTAGAAGGAGAATCTGTTTATATGAAAGAGGAATGTTACATTGTCTTGGAAGGAACCATTCCAGCTTCCCATTGAATAAAGAAATTCTGTATGTTTACTGTAGTAATTAATTCAATTAATAAGTAGTAAGTTCATTAATTGTAGGAAGATAATCTGGTGCCTTTCTTGTGTGGCAAGGGAAAAATAAAATAGCATCCTCAGAGATGGGACTGGATGATCCCTAATTGTCAGAGGGAACCTAATGGCATTTTTGCTGGTTTCATGCTAACAGTGTTTTGCCATTGAGTGAGTTTGGAAAAGGAGCATAATTTTTGCTTGATTATAGTTTTCAGCTAAACATCCACAGTGGATTTTTTTCCTCAGGCTTTGTTTAATAACAAGTTGATACTAGTGGTGTCAATTTCATCAATATTACTGGTTGGTGTTTTTCTGTGTACTTAAGTATGTAACACTAAGGAATGTCAGAGAAAGTTTGACGGTTAAAATATCAGTTCTCTTCCACCTCTATTGGTTAAAGAAACTGTTTTAACATTATTGGACCAATCAGTAGCACACTGGAAAGTACAGTATTCTGATTGTTTCTTTATCTATGTTCTCTTACAGTTTGTAATCAAGTTATGCTAATGGTTACATCATTAGAGAGTATTGTTACAGTTTTGAAACGCTCTATAAGTTTCCCTTAAGGTCATTGTGGGGTTTGTGCATATTTTTTTTCCAAGGTGTGTAACACTGTTGTAGGTAATGGTGCTCCATCTTGTGGGGGAAATACCAGTGGCTCAGAAGTTATTACCCCACTTCCTCCCCTGCCCCACCCCGAGTATTTAGACTGAATAACTTCAGTAGCAGCAGAAGACATTAAGTGATTGATGTTGGGTGTGTAGAACAGGGTTGGGTTGTTAGCTTTTTAAATTTTATTTGATTTTTTAATTTAAATACATTGCTCATCTTAATCTTCAGGGCTGTTGTGCCCTCAGGAGAAAAATAGCAATGCTGCCTAGGAGAGCTAGTCATACTTGCTTAGGCTGCTCTTCTTCCGAAGGTCTATTTCTCCACTCTGCAGAATTTCAATTGTGATGATGAGGTAGTGTTCTTTTTTTAGGAAGATGATCTTTCAGCTTGGCTCCTTCTCTTGTTTGGCATTTATTCTATCCTACTTTTGGATTCCTTCCTTTGTTGGATGTGTGTATGAAAAATGATACTGCTGAATTGCTGGCAGTTTGCCTGCATGGATTGCGAAAATACTTAATTGTGTCTTTTTAATAAAGATTAATTTCTCTGGCATATCTTATAAAGAAGATATACTTACTTTGCTAAACTGGGTGTTTGTTTCTCATAGATTTCAGTTCATCATCCCCAGAAGATGGAATAGCAAGCACAGACCTGTTTGCATTCATTTAGCAGGCACGGGAGATCATGTGAGTATGTAAAATTGATTGTTATCATGAAATAAAATAATCAGATTTTATCTTAATATATGTTCATACATCTTATCTTCAGCACTTCTGGAGGAGACGCACGTTAATGGCACGCCCAATGATTAAAGAAGCCTGTATGGCTTCCTTATTGCTCGAAAATCCTTATTATATCCTTTTGCAAGGAAATATCTGGAAAGCAAGATACTCGTTCTCAACATTCTCTTCAGAAGAGAGGAGACTTACCACACTGGTATATCTACTTTGTGGATTAATTTCCAGTGGAATTTTCAGTGGGGAGAAGCAAAGAGCAAAATATGACCAGTGCATGAAACACAATGTGGCACACAGTTAATGTAATAAGCTACTTTTACACCAAGTATTGATTTTCTGATTTTTTAAAGTGTCTTCTATAAGCTTCTTAATGCAGTCATTAAAGTTCTGATATGAATCTGTGTACTGATCTGATTCCTTTAGCCATGGCAGAGCAAAAACTGTTTGTTCATTTTACATCATAGTGTAACTTCTGAATATATTAGTGACAGGAAAAAAAAGTTGCTTTTCCTGCCATCCATTCTCAGATGCAAACTTGCTGCCACCAGTTAAGATTTTTTTTAAAAGAAAAAGTTAAGTTCTGTCCTGTCATCAACTCATCAGCAACTTCTGTAAGAGTTACTATTAGGATCTCTGGTTACTCTTTCTTCCTACTCATATACCTGACAAAAGTAAAATCGTACATTGCAAGCTACATACTCAAGTTAAACATTGGAAAGTCCAAAATTTAATTAATGTGTGCTCTTTATGTATATGATATTTAAATTTTATTATCATTACTTACTAATATTATTTTCTTCAATTTTTAATTATAATCATTTTTTAATTAATTGCCAGGGTTTTTTTTAATAAAACTTTTTTACTTTCTTTAACTTGAATCTTCTACATGGCTGTAGAAAACCTAAGGATCAATTGTAAGTATTACCATTACATTCATGGATGCTGTCTTTTCAAAATACCCCTTTTTTTTTTTTTTTTTTTTTTTTTTTCTTTTTTCCTCAAAAAGCTCGAAGTAGTATACACTTTGATAGCTTACTAAGAAAACAAAATCTGAAGCATGGCCCACTTTTAACCTGCTGATGTGAAATTGTCTGCCCTTTACTAGGCTGCTTTGTCATCTTTTGTGTTAAGAGATCACAGTGATGAGGAGAGTTTGCGTAGGATGAACTTGTCGTATAGTGAGAGATGAGTGTGAATGCAAGCATCAGTTTACTTTTCTGATGCACAGCTCTTCATGTACAAATGCTGCAGTTGTATTTCAATCAATTATGAATAATCTTTGTTCACATAACATACTTCCCTGTTATAATTGCTAAGATTTTGCTTTTCCAAGGCATTTTAAGGGGACCACAGTCAGAAGTGTAAATCAACTTGGTGTTGCTTATTTGTTAGTCAGTGGAAACTATGCAGTATGCAGTATTTTACTGGACTTGACTTCCTCAGTCGGCTTCTTAAATGTGACTTTAGAAGCCTAATTAGGTAGTCCTGGTTTTTGTTTTTCATATTTTCCTGAATTACTGGACTATAAACAGAATTCAACAGGATATGTGTCTGAGGCAAAGCTGTAGCTTTAGTCTACCGATACTTCTTAAAGACCAAATATGAATGGATGTTTTAATCCTTTTTATTCCAACTTGGACATTTAACATGAGTAGGAGACACATAGAAGGTTATTTTGAAAGCTGAAATTCTAAAATGTGATCATTCTATTAGGACTTCACCAGGAGCACTGCCTCACACTACAGGATTTTAGATTCTCTAGATTTTATTTAGATGCCAGCATTTGGATTTCCAAATCTAAAAGCTTAAGAAAAGTTTTTAGGAAGAATTTTTTAATTAAAAGAATAGCTTTTAGGGTTGTTTTTTTTTTCCCAAAGCAGATGCTGAATTTTATTTATTTTGACATGAGCCACTTTTTTTAAAAAAAAAGTTCATTACATTTACCGTTGCCAACTAAGATTGTGTCAATTTTTTTAAATAGGAAAACTGTTTAAACACATATATATATTTACTATTGCATTTTGAAGTGTAAGATTATAGGAAAGTGTGTCCTGGTGTATATCTGTTGGTGGCTTTTTTCCCCCACTTGCTGAGGATCTGATGCAGAAGAACAAATTAAATGTTTTGGTGAGGATGTTTCTCACTCCATTATCAGTTGTCTAGCTTGGCAGCTTAGTGCATGTACCATGTACGGAATGATTCTTTGGAAGGGGAAAACCCCATCCAGTAATTGTCAATCTTCAGTACAAGGTTACAGAGCAGTAGCAGTGGTTTAGTTAATGTGCTAGTAAGTGTTTAATAAATACAGCAGCTGGAGAGGGCTGAGGAATGTCATAACAAAGCTGTAGAAAGAATGACATTAGCCTATAAATACTGCTCTGTGGCAGCTGTGTTCATTTCTCCTGTGGCGTGCCCAGTAAGCTTTGTCCCTGTGCTTCAGTGTGTCTCAAATGTGATTGTGTGCTGCAGAAGAGGCCAGTAGCCTTTTGGAACCTGGCTGTCTGATACTCCCCAAATTAGAGGTTTATTAATTGCTCTGTAAAATACTTTTTTCCCCCCATGTTTTAGAGTCCCTCTGAATAGCTTCCTACTATTTTTTTGTTTCTTGTGTGTTTTAATGCTTTGCAGTACACTGCATGAATTCTCAGTACCGTGACAAACTTCCCGCTTTACAATTTCAGTCTTACAGTGACACTGATGAGTGCTTCCAAAGCTGACACACTGATTGCTCTTCAAATGTTGTGTGCAATTTTTCAATGATGTAAAACAGGTAAATAAAGAGAAAAGAAAAAAAAAAAGATAAAAGGATTGTTTCTGCAAATGAGATAGCGTACGTCTGGGACTGTATCACTTTGATTCTGTTTCTACAAGGTCCCTTAAAACTTTACAAGACAGAAGATAACTACTAATGAGATTCTAATGTTGGTAATACCTGTTTCAAGAAGACTAGGCTGCCAGTGATATTACATTAGAAGCTTAGCAGGTGTATATTCCTAGTCCTCATTCAGATGAAAAAGTAAAAGTACCAGAGAATCTGGACTTGCTTTTTTTCCTGTTGAATCAACAGGAGTTCAGCTCCAGAATTCTCTGGGAGTGTTGATCAGGCTTTGTAAAAAAAGTATGTATAGAATGATGAGAAATGTCAAAATCTGATCTTAGAAAATAAATCCTATATTTTCCTTTTTTTGGGGAGAAAAGACGGTCATGTTTAAAAAATGTCTCGGACCTGTTTGTGATGGGAGGAGCTCTTGTTCTAGAATCGGCAGCTCTTTTGCACTGGCTAGAGAGAGAAGGCTATGGACCACTAGGGATGACTGGAATATCCATGGGTGGACATGTAAGCTTTATATTTTCTATTCAGTTATTTTTGGTTTAACTTCTCATTTTATCATTTAACATACAGAAATAATTTGCTTTATAGTGTTCTTCTCAGAAGTACTTTAAAGATTTAGTCATGAGAACAAATTGTCAGCAAATCTTGAGTTTTGTGGTGCTAAATAAGTATAATCCTCAATAAATACTGAAAAAACTTATAGCCCTTTCTCAGCCATCTCCTGACAAGCTTGATATTAATATAAGGTTCTCGTGTAATAATGGGGCGGGGTAAAATGCTTTCTGAAAGAAGGTCTGTACTGATCAATTGATAGCTCTCCCTTTCTTCCTCCATTCTTCTTGCTTAAACTTTTGTGTTTGAATGGGTTGTATGAGATGCCTCCTCTTCATAGGCATGGTGTAATTGAGGTGATTTTTGGTGTCAACTCTGTTTTCAACTCATCTCACTTTCCTCAGTCACTGCTATTGATTAGAGAAGATTTCTGTGGTGAGGTAGATACCATTTTGTGTATGACACTGTGCATATTCAAACTAAACCAGCAGTTTGTTAGTTAAGAAGCTTGAAAGACTAATACACAGTTAAAATATTACACCTTGTGTGTCTACAGGTAATAATTTTCTTGTGAGACATGGGTACAAAGCTTATTAAAACAACATACTTCTGTTTTGCTGAGCCTTGCTTGTTTGTTGTGAGGAACTAAGCAAGCAGTGTTGGTAATGGTAGTGTCTACTGAAAGGAAAATCATTTTCCCCTAAAGCATAATTTTATATCTCTAAATGTCATAGATGTACAAAGCACCTTTCATTTATATAACTTTTATGTTAAATGTGTCTTTCCTGTTTTATTTGTAAGTTGGATTGGAATTCTCAAACTGGTATATGCACCACTAACCATGCAGGAGGCTTAACATTTACACAGCATTTGATGAGAATAACTGAGTTCTGTATGCCATACCAATGGTCATATACATCATGGGTATAGAAAGAGACATTATCTGAGTGAATGAGCTGTAGATACTGCTTTGAAAATTTTTTTCTTAGTGCAGGTGTTTACATTTTTGGCTAGCCCTGACTTATGGAACTTCTGGTACAATTTAAAACTGGGGAAATAAAACACTGTTGTTCAGTTCAAAGCAGTAAATAAAACTTGTCAAGAACATACCATACAGGGAACTTCTTTATGTTGAGCGTCTTTGGTTTTTTTTCTGGAATCACAAAAACATGTTTGGAGAACTGATGTAAAAGTAATAATTTGAACTTTAAAGAACAGTAGCAATATTGTTAGGGAAATCACAAGAATAGGTAGTATCTTTTAAATAGGTGAAAGTATGGCCAACTGCCACAGTCCTTACCTGCTTTGTCACTACGTATTTGTTTGATACTGTATAAACAAACAAACTGAAGGCGAGAGATTCCTTTTTACCATGTTGTGAATTCAATATTAAAATGCGTAATAAATGCCTTTGATTCTAGATGGCTTCACTGGCAGTGACAAACTGGCCTAAACCATTGCCCTTGATTCCATGTCTTTCCTGGTCAACAGCTTCTGCAGTCTTTACTACGGTAATGAACAGATATTTTTTTATTGTTTTCCTCTTCCTATTTTTCCTGTCCTGTGTTACAATATATGTTTGTGCTTTGATTACAATCATTCTAATGGTTGTCTGGAAACTTAGGCAGAATTTCACTAGAAAAATCAAGTCACAGAGAAGAAAGGACAGATTAATTTTTCTCTGTATATCATTATTTTAGAATGACCTCTGGCTTTTACTTATGTGCTGGTCACTTGTGTTTATAATTTCAGGGTGTGTTGAGCAAGGCGGTGAACTGGAGAGAGCTGGAGAAACAGTATTTTACTCAAACTGTTTATGAAGAGGAAATCATTCAAATGTTGGAATACTGTGGAGTAAGTGTAGTTTGTTTTCCCTCTCTCCTAATATTTAGATGTGCAAATCTAACAAATAATGTAACTTCTTTTTACTTCCAGTGAAAGTAGCCATTTGTTAGCTAAAATAAATTTGCCTGTTTTGTTTTTTTTTTTCTTATGCTCTTGATAAATTTAACTTTTGAAGGAAAACCTTCTGAAAACCAGAAAGTAGTATTTTGGTTGCATAACGTGTGTTAGGTATAGTCCTTGCTACAGGTATTTTCTGTGACCACACTTAGTGTAATCTGCAACATAAAAATGTTTTAACTAAAATGTTGAAACTGCAGATATTATTTCCCAGTAACTGGCTTTATAGTCTGGAAAAGTGTAAATATATACTCATGATTTATTGACCTTTAAAGTAATTGCTCTCAAATATTCTATGCTGTAGGTTATTTTTAATATGCACCAACATGAAATTACTTTTCCAGTTTGTTTAGGGTGCTAGGTCTTTCTGTTTCTTTGTGTGATGCTAGCTGTCCCTCAGCTTTAGACTTGTTGCACAGGCGGTTGGGATAAACATGAGGTAGAGCTTTTATAATTAGATTATTGCTCCTTATGAATTAGAATTTATTGTCTGCATATTTTGGTTTTGCTTTCTTCTTGACTATTTTTTTTTTTTAACCAGGGTTGAAAGACTTATCCCAAGAAAGATTTCATTGAGTCACTGTTCTTTTAGATCAGAATGATAACTTCTAGGGAATTGTTTATATATTGCAACACCGTCATCTAGTCAATTCTGATAAATAATGCTTTTCCTAAGATTCTTTGCTTTGTGACACTCCTTTTTCAAATGTCTTAGGATAGGAGAAGAGGGGCTGAGGTGGACATAGTTACCTAGGTGCTTGCCATTTTTAAGTAAAAAGGGACATTGAAGAAAATGAACATCAGGTCAGATTAGATGTCTGGAAAAAAGTTTTCACTGAAAGAGTTGTCAGGACCTGGAACAGGCTGGCCCAGGGAGAGGGGGTTGAGTCACCATCCCTGGATGTGTTTAAAAAAAGGGTGGATCAGGTACTTAGGGATATGGTTTAGCATAGGACAGGAACACTTGGACTTGATGATCTTAAAGGTCTTTTCCAACCTTGTAATTCTGTGATTCTGTGAAAAGAAGAAACATTTTGAGATACTTGGCTTGTGTCTCCCTGGTATTTAGAGGCAGTATTTTTTTCCTGTCCTAAACCTAATATTAGACCTCATCACATATGTTTATTACCCAGAAATTTAAACAACAGCAGTTCTAAATTCAAAGACTAACATAGGCTTAAACCCAAACATTTTTATCATGAACTACCATATATGCTACTTCCTGCATACTTTTAGCTGACAGAAATGTAAAATGAAATTTTCAAGAGGTTATGATGATTAGGATTTGAGTGACGTGCAGGCTGAAAATGACAAGTACTGTGAGTAGTGCTGTGTGTATATTTTTTCCTTTTTTTTTTTAATACTGAATTGATACTAAGAGTAAGATTAACTGACTGGTTTAAAGGAGAAACCTTTACTAAATGACTTCTTGTCTTTGTTTAGACGGATTCTTTTAAGATGGGACAAGACTTTGTTAAAAACTTCCCTGACAGTGTGAACAGCCTGGAGGATATGGACATGACTTCCACAGTGTTCGATCTTGCTTCCTCAAACCAAACTGTATCTACAGAAGCTGTTCACGGCTTTGCCACAAACAGAAGTACTCTAAGTGCCTCATCAGAAAGACTTTTAATACAAGATACTCCTAAAATGCAGTGCATAAATCAAACGTTTTCAACCAGTAGCAATAGCAATAAAAACCTAACCAGCCCCCAAGGACACAGGATAAATAAAAGAAGGAGTGACACTTTACAGAGAGAATCTTTAAGGTTCATGAAGGGGGTAATGGATGAATGTACTCACGTAGCTAACTTCTCAGGTATGTATTTCTTTGTTTTAATGTGCAGTTTGGAAAACTGAATGAAATACGATGGAAGGAAAGGTATTTTCTTCATTCTTCCTTGGCACCCTAGCTGAAATATAAAAATATCTTGAGTGTTATTCAGTAGCGTCTATTTACTGCTCCATTTTCCAATTGTTTTTCTGTTTCTCTTTAATGGGCAGCTAATCCTAAAGTGAACTAAAGGTTTGTCTTTTAGTATCTTTGCTCTTTTTTTTTTTCCTCAGGTATGAGTTAGTGCAAAGTTGTATCATTTAAAAGAACAAAATATCTGTGTGGTGCGAGTAATACCTTAGACCTAAATAATCTGATGATAAGGTTTTCCATGCAGATGCAAGTAAATCTTGTACAGCAGAAATCTGATACTGACTTCAGATAGAAAACAACCTACATAGCTGAGAACCGGGCTTGAATGATACTGGTCACAAGTGTGACCAGTAAAAATGCAGAGATGTCCTTCTGGGACAGTGTGATCTGGTCAACATGGTGTTTCCCAAGACAGGCATAGCATGTAGAGGGAGCTGTAGCCCAGTGAGCCTCAAATCTGATGAACCTTCGTTTCTTGGCATCTAGGAGAAATCCTTTCATGGGCCCACTTGCATGTAATGCAAACAAGTGATTTCTTCCTGAGCTGACTGAAAGGGTTTTGCTGGATTGGGGGCTTAGAATTGCTTTTGTGGTAGTCTGTTCAAACAAAATGGTTCAACTGTGCATGTTACCTACGAGGACTCAAACGTGTCCTAGAACATACTCTGACTTCAGACAGGTTTCTGTCAGAGCTGTCTTTGAATGTCAAAACATTCTTGATACTAAGATCCTCTGCCCCCTCATTTAATTCTGGCTTTCAGTACTCCATTGGCAAAAGTAAAACAAAAAAAAGCCAAGCAAAAAACCACCCAATTCAAAGGTTTCTATACTAGCATAGATTCCTTGGCTTGGACCACATCTCAGATCACTGTGAGCTAGGGAATTTTTGTAAGAAAGACCAGTGAAGTGCTTTCCTTAAACCTTTAAAGTCATTTCAGTAGACATAAAAAACGCAGTAAGCTGTATTCTAAGTGCAGGCGTTCTTGTCTATCTAGACACTTATCCAGGTGTCACTTAGTTAAAGCATTGACCTTTCTTGAAACTTAAAAGGGTCTGTGATCCTAATGCACTTGTCAAAGTCATGTAGTCCTTTGTGTCAGTTGTCTTCCAGGTTTCTTCATGTTCTGGGAGACTTTGCATCCCCTGCCAGGGTATCTTTGGAGTGTGTTAAGAGAGGAGTTTCAGAAAGTCTTCCTCATGTTCAGATTTCATGGAGAATTGAATGGAAGAATCTCTCTTAGCATTACGTATACTCTATGCATGATCTAGTATATATAAGAGGGTCTAAATTATTTGTGACACCTCGTTGGAAGGTCACTCTTTACCATACTATCTGTATTCTTTGTAAAGAGAGAACCTTCTGTGCTCAGTATCATTTTGGTGACATTTTTCTCAACATCATATTGGTGTTGTATCTGTTAGACCATAATCTGATTGGTGCAGTTCTGTTTATGAGCAATCAGTATTATATAACAATATATGCTTTTTATCTTGTAACTACAATATGTAGAAAACAGAAAAGTGAACATACACTGCACTTTGTCTGACCTCTCATCTGGTAGTCTTTTTTCCCCTCATTGAGCTAAAAAAAGAAACTCCTCTCAGTTGTATTTCAGACGTCTCTTAGTTCTTTTCACTGAAAAAAAGATCTGCTGGAACTGACCTAAATGCTACAGAGTTTTGCTGATAAGAGGAAAGACAGTTCTCCTATCATTCCTCAAAGATTTGTGAAGTTTTCCCCTTTAAGGGAGGGAAGGGGACCAATGAATTTGGTTTTCTACTGATGGCCTCACCACTGTAATACAAAAACCAGAATCATTCTGCTGGAGACTTTTTGAAGAATTCTGTTTTTTAAAGAAACAACATTTTTACAACAGAAATCTAATCTGATGTGTTTTGATTCTTTACCCTAGATGTATTCAGTGTTGCTTTGTTTTTTCTTTAGTTCCAGTTGACCCAAGTTTAATCATAGTCGTACAAGCTAAGGAGGATGCATATATTCCTCGAACTGGGGTACGCAGTCTTCAAGAAATCTGGCCCGGGTGTGAAATCAGGTATCTGGATGGAGGTCATGTCAGTGCCTACCTCTTCAAACAAGGACTTTTTAGGTAAGGTCAACAGGAAAGTTTAAAAATAGCAGAGCGCTTAAAACTGTGATTTTTGAGACACATATTTTTTCTTCCAAAAGCAAGTTTATAATTGCTTCAAAGCAACAAATAACAAATACTGCTCTAGAGAATGGTTTATTGGATTTCTAATAATTTAAAAGACAATGTCAGCATTTTTATTTTATGAGCAAAGATGAAGTGCAATATAGCTTGGATAGTTAGTAAGCCAATCATAAGAGAATGAACCTTCTTGCTCTTGTTTTCCTATAAAAGCTCTTAGTTTGCTCACTGGACACTAGAAAATATTGTTAAGCAATGAGCCTATATGTTATTGCACATCTGTTGTCTTTTTGCAAAATGTCTTCTGAGAAATAACCCACACAATTGAAGATGAGAATTAAAATATAAGCTTGACTGCAACTGAGCAGCATTTGCACGAATTCTTGCCTCAGTTATACTAGGTGATGACTTTCTGAAGACAGTTAATATAAATCACTTATATAAACGCAGTTCCTTAGTTTTAAAAAGTTAAATACTTGTGCTGTTAATTTTCAAAGGAAAGGAAGTCAAAGCAACAACAAAAGCAACAGCAATATTCTGGATTAGGGTATGGTAAACACTAGCTTTTTGCTCTTTAAAGCTTCAGCTTTGGTTTATTTATTTATTTTTATTTACACTAGTGTTCAAGTTGGTACAGTCCCAGTTATTGCTGACATACAGATATATTACTGGTTTGAGGAAGGAATCCCAGAAATAAGTGAAAAAGAAAGACTACCTAATATCACATTTTTATTGAATGCTGTTTTGAAGTTTTGATGATATATTTACAAAGCTATGGAAATATACCACTTGTATGTGCCCTTCCCCAAGTGATCTTTTTTTTTCTTGTTTTAGACAAGCGATTTATGATGCATTTGACCGCTTTCTTCAGAAATACACAGTTTAAAAATCTTCATAATGTGTTCAAACGGATCTCATTTGTACTTCCATTTACTGGAACTCATATTTGGAAAACAAACCTCTGGCAACATTGAGAACATGGTCACTGACTTTAACTGTTGTAGGTTACAGGTATCAAAAACGGTAAAGTACCAGCATTACTTTCATTTCAACCAAATGCTGTTCTGACACACTTGCTTCAGCTTCACCTGTGAAGAAGAAAACCAATGACAGCATTTGTTGGTACATGAATGGTTCATGTGCTTCATGTTTTATCACGCTGTGTATTCCTTTAATTATGAATAAATTCTGAATTGCGTATCAGTTGAAAACAGACCAATCTAAGTATTGAGAGAATGTAAGATTTCCTGTAGGGCTAAGATGCTCACTTGTTTCGTGTGTTTCTAGTTGATTCCACATACCTTCCTCATCCCCTTGCAATTCCTACTGTGTTGTACTATGGCTTTGCCAGGCTCAGCTTCTTGTGTCTCATGGATTTTCTCTACTATGGCTTGAAAATGAGCTGTAGTAGAAGGGACGGGTGGCATCCGGCCTTGCAGAGGGAGACTTCCAAAGCTCAGTGAAGACTGACACACGAGTTTGCATTCAATGTGTCCATGAGGTTTTCCTGCCACTGATCTAAACGGTGCCGTTCCAGAAGAATCATGTAGCAATTCATTGAGTGATTTTTTACAAAACTGGAGTAAGTGAAAATGGAGTGTCTGCCAATTAATTGTTTACATGCACTCAGTTGGACAACATAAACTTTTTCTTCTAGATTGTTCTTGTTTAGAATGCTACATAGGAAATAAAAATCTAATATTTTTTCTGTAGAAGCAGTGGCACAAAGAGTCTGTTTCTGAGCAGTTAAATCAACAGCAGATTATATGGTGCTATAAAGATCTGTTGGAAATATTTCAACTGGAGTCCTTTTTAAAGTGCACTCAGCGCTGATACGCAAAATGCTGTTTCACAATAGGTTAACAATGTATGTACAGTTTAGCTCCCTATTTTTCAGAACATTTTTTTTTAATTGGATGGAGAATTGAAAAAAATGGAATAGGAATGCATTTAAGAAAATACAAAGTCTTGGTTTTCCTCTTTTGGAATAAAAAATGCCAACAAATTACAATAGAATGAAAGGTTGACATGTATCATCTGTATACATCTGTCTACATCGTATTCTGTAGTAATCTCCTGTAACATTCTTTTAAAGCTAGTTTGCAGAGAAGTTGAAAACTGAAACACTTGAATATTAATTTCAGTGCAGTAATGACCAGAGTTGCACAGAAACAAGCAGAAACCCAGCCATTTCTCAGGATGTGTGACTTCTGCACCTTTCAAATCAGGCACTTTATTGGTACCCGAGATTAGTGGAATAGTTTTTAATAGGCTGACTATAAAGCAAACAAAACTGTTTATATAAATACATTCTCTTGAATTTTAGCCTGGCAAACAGGACTGGTAACTGGGAAGAAATCATGGTTCACTTGAAAATCAGATAAGTTCAAGTAAAACGGAAGTGCAAGAATTTGTAAGAAGCAAATTATTTAACATGCAAAAGAATTTAAGTGGTTTTTTTCACTGTTTCTTTGGACAGTATTGGTTTTTTATATATTGGGAGGAAGTGTGAAGTGACTAGCACATTTAAACATAGTAAAACACTGAACGTTGGAAGATTTGAAATCATATATAAGTGAACTTAAAATACTATACTAAAAGATGAGGTTTGTTTTACAACCTCATTCATGAACTAAGAGAGTTTTACAAGACCATAGTCTATTGTTCCCCAAATCCTTTTAGACCTCACATTTTAAATATATATTTATCTGCTTTTATGTCTTGTTTTGTTGTTGCAGTTATGAGAAAGGGAGGTAACGTGACAAGAGAAAGGGCTTGAATAAATAGAAGAGAGAAAAGACAGATTTTGTAAGCCACCGAGCAAGCGCACACACAAAAAAATCAATTTCTCTATGCTATGAAGTGCACCATGCCAAAGTAAATATTTTCAAAGCGCACAATACTAGGAATTAGACAGCTGGTGGGAACTTGACATGCTGAGGTTAGTGCTCTGATGATATTACTAACAAAGTTTAACTTGCCAAAAGGGCCTGCTATTCACAGGAGCAGATTTATGCCCGTGTAACTCCTGTTTGTGAGAGTGTCTTTTGGTCTAAGCAGTGAAAGACAGGTCTCTGTCAAGAATGAGAAATTGTACTTTGCTGTGTAACTAAAATAATATTGCCAAATATCAAAGCCAAGTAAGATGCATTCAAGAAATTTCTCAGGTTAAAATAACAAATAAGGTGAAATGAGCTGTGTGGTCTGTTTCTGCCAGTTATCAGACACAGGAAGCCATTAGGTGGTCTGCAAAGGGGAGAATCTTGCTGTGTAAATGTTTTTAACCTTTGGAAACTCAACTTTTAAAACCAGATTTTAAGGTTAAATCCGAAGAAAGCATTATTAAAAATCCATTTTGATGTTAAATGAGAGTATTATTTTAATCCAGCAATTGCATGAGAAAAATAATGGAATAAGGTTTCTGCACTAAATCCAAATAGCAAGTAAACCATTCTGTATGTCTTAAATTTATTGTGAAACTGGCCTTGATGTTTTTGGGGTTTTAATGTTTTTCAATAAAAATCCTGAAAAGCAGAAACCAGGTGTGAGCTTTTTTTCTTCCTTGTTAACAGGAGTTCAACATGGACGTCTCTGTCATCCTGTAATCCTCCTTATTCCTACTGGTACTGTAGCACAAGAATAGTAATCTACAGTACAAGATAAAAGCTTCACAAAACAGTGATACCACTGTCATGTTTTTCTACATGCGGTATCTAGTAAAGAAAATAAACTCATCTAATTAAGATGCCTTTGTGATTCCAATTTTATACTTTTCAGTGGCTTCATTGTGCTAGAATTTCCAGGACTTAATTAAAATCCCTTGTACTTTTAAAAGGGTCCAAAATCTGTACAGTTCCTTTCTGCTTACTGCTGCATTTCAACAAAGGGTGTTGTATCATAATACCTGTCTGGCTGTCATTGAAAAAAAAAATCACCCTTCCTGTTGGTGTTTGCTCTTGCAAGATGTTGGAAGGGTTTTGGAGTGAAGAGGAGCGTATTTCATGATTGCAGGAGTATGTTGTATAAGTGGGAATATCACACGCTAGCCAGAATGCTGCTTTGAACACATAGCTGTAAATGGTGCTGGCAGGGGTGTCTTGGAGTCTTGATCGTGTTTATATGCAAAAAAAAAAAAAAAAGGTGTCTTGGAAAACTGTCTTAATCTGTGGCATGGGAGCAGTCATTCTGACTGAAGCCTGCCAATTTCCCCAGCAACCAACATTTAATCAGTTTTATTTTGGTGCTCAGTGACCCTGTCTGAGGAGTGAAGGCTGTGGTAACACCTTTGTCTGTGTTTGCAAGGAAAGGCTCGGGACAGTGAGAGGTTACATCTGGTATGTTCTCTATGAGTAACCCAGGTAATTGTTTTTAGGGTTTTGTTTACACATTTCTCTCCTGGCACCTGAGTGCTGATGGCCATCTAGAATGGAACACATCTAATCATTGTCAAACGGAGGTTTTTGTCATTTTTTTTTCCAACTCCCCAAACAAACTCCCTCAAAAGTGACCTTTCAGCAATTCCTTTCTTTTCTTCTTGAGGATAGATGACTTGTATTAATTTAGAAAGTCTGCAGAAAGGTACCATTATATGAAGAAATGGAGCCTTGCTGCTTTTTCTTACTGGAATGTCATATGCCTGTATATTGATATTCTTTAGCAGATTAAAAAATGAAAATCCCTGCATCTTCAGAATGCTATTTTTGCTTAGTAGCTGCTAATATTTTGAGGTAGTTTGGGTTTTTTTTTACTTTATCAAAATTGTTTATGTCTTGTGTTGCTTTTTTTTAAAAAAAGTTGATCTTAATTACAGTTGGTTGGGCAGGGAAGTTTCTTTATCTTAACCTGTCAGGTTCTCTGTCAGCTTGGCTGTAACATAAGTGATACAGTATTGAGTTTCATCTAGTCAGTAGGCTGGTCAGTAGGCTAATTCCTCATGAAAAACTATTATATGAGTAAAGTACTACTGTTACACAATCCTGCAGTTTACAGTGCTTTCTGGTGCATGTGGATGCTTCTACACAAGATAAAACATTTTTGAAATGTAAAATAGCTCTTGACTGTTGTTTTCTTGGTTTCGTATAGTATAAACCAGCCTCTTTTAAAAATATGAGTATTTTAAATACTGTGCTCTTAAAGTAAAATGCCATCAGTTTTGCCAAGGAAGGCTGCCTTGCTCTGCTAGAAAGTAACTAGAGGAATGATACAAAGTGGGTGAAGTTAAGGATGAGTCTTAAGGCAACTGTAAAAGCTTTTTATATATTCCTAGGGCCCAGTTCATCCCATGAAGTACACAGCAAGCCTTGTACTACCACAAAGTTAGCAAAACTAGTATGTACAAAATCTTCTCAAGCTGACACATCACTGGTCACCTTTACTTTGCCCCCTGACCCCAGTTAACTCTTAATCAGTTTCCTGCTTTTTTCCTGTTCCGTTCAGGTTCCTGCACTGCAGTATTGCTGTGTTCTTGAAGTCCTGGCTGACCTGCACATCTGCTTCCTTATCTTCTAACACTTCTGTGAGAAAAAGAGGAAACATGAGGTTAATCCCCTCCTTAGCAGTGACTTAGGTAGGGCTTCTCTCCTTTCATATCACTCTACCTCTTGCATAACTTCTGAGTTTGGGAAACCAAATAGAAGATGGGAACATTGTTTTGAATGGGTAGTGTGACTGATACTCCGGTTTTCAGGAATGTAGGTATAAATGAATACAGCTTTTTCTTTTCTCCCATCAAAATTATCCAATAGGAATGCTTTCCTCCATTTCAAATGAATTTGTCACTGAAATATGCAATATTACTAGATCAGTAAATTACATATGAAGAAATCAAGTACTTTGTTGCAAAGACAAGTGCTTCTAAGAGTTTGAAGTTTTAATTTCAATCATTCCACTTTTTTTTCCCCTTTTTTCTTGGTATACATTTGAAATGAAGAAAGAATACCAGTGTTATTTTTGTGTGAAAAGTGCTTAGAAACAATTGTTTATGAAGATGAAACTCCTGCCTTACTGCCAATGTTTGAAGCTTAAACCTGCAGTTACAGAAATGTGCTTGAAAAATCAGTGTGGCTTCCTTAGAATAAGCATAACGATTGTGGTAGGTGCTTTAATTTCAAACCTTTACCACAAAAAGGTGTTCATTTCCAAGTATCTTGAACAAGCAGCAAGCAACTGGGGCAGGGGTTCATCTTTGAGGTAGACCTGGGCCTCCAACAGGTGATCTCATGTCATCACACCTGATGGGACTTGGGGAGGAAAGCATCCACGTGCCACCTCTACGGGTTGGTACTGTAGAAGTGCTTGGTGTAGATTACCTCTGTTCTTTTGAGCTGCTACCCACAGTTCTAGAATAATCCTAGAAGTGTCTCTGTTCCTGAAGAGGGTGAACTGTGGTGGGGTTTGTGGAGGGTTTTTTTTCATGAAGGGGTAACACTGCGTACAATCTCATTAAAGCAAAGAATAACATTACCCTGAACAGAACATATTTTGCTGCTGCAAAACACTGGAAGGTTGGTTACTAGTGGGATATTTTACTGGCTGTATAAAAGCCTGTAGTTTGTGTCGATAAAAGGGATCTTGGCTATTTTTTGGAAGACATATTATAAGAAAGCCCTACATCTGTTGCTTGAGAGAGACTGAAATTGGAGAGTAAAGGGTGTCATAAGGTGCAACCAAGATGAATTACGGGTACACTAGGAGGCTGCAAAGAGAAAATGGGGTGATTCATTGCACGCTGCAGTGGCTTTCCTCGTTCTGTGACCTTAGCACTCCTAGGATAACGCAGTGGCAGAAGCACGGGTATAACCTAATGAATCCAGCAAGTGTGGTGCAAGTGCATGTGTGCTACTGCAAGATGACTTCTGGGAGGTTCTTGGCAGAAAGCAGACAGGAGGTGTGGTGTGATAGCAAAGGTGCCAGTCTGTTGCAATGCTAATATGACACGTGATTTCCTTGCTACTTGGACCCGAGTGTGTTCTCCTGTGCCTGCTAAACACATTCTCTAGGCTGTGCCACTGGCAGTACTGGACCAAGAAGTCCTCTTTCTGCAGCAAAATATGCTCACCCTCCTACTGTATTTTGAGACCTTTGTTGTGTTGTGCAAGTGTGGGAAAGACTCGTAAAACCAAGATGACCTGATGAGCTGAAATCATCTTTGGGTGTGTCAGTAACGGAGAGCAAGACCACAGCAGCTGTTGTATTTTGCGCTTCCATGTTCTCCACTGCCCAACGTCTTCGCCTCTTTCACATTTCAGCCTCCTACTGGAGCAGCCAGATTCAAAGGAGACTTGATGTTAAAAACCAAAAAATAATTTAAAAGATTGGAGATTCTAATGAGGTTTTCAAAACGGAGCCATCCCCTCATTTTAAAGCAGCTGGTGCGTGGCTTGGTTCTTATTTTTTTAGCTGTTTTGTGTGTGTTGCCAGATGTGAGGTGTCCACGTGCGCTTGGTTTTGGGTGCCTCTAGCTGACTGTGCTGGGCATCGTGAGGGCTGTTTCCTTTCTCCTTAATTAACGCGAGGCCCGAGCGAAGCACGTTGCTAACGAAGGTGCTTAAGCAGCTGCGATGGATTGTAGGGGTTTTGAGCAGGGCGCCCCCGCTCCCGGCTTCAGCAGGTGCTTTCGGGAGGTCTGTGCCAGGGGGAGAGCGGTGCCGCCGCTTCCGCGGGTGCGGAGTGGGGAGTCTCGTGCCGCCGTGCTCGATCCCGGCCGCAGTGAGGTCATAGCGTACAGGAGTGCCCTCAAGCCCCGCCCCTCTCCTCCGCCTCGCTGCTACGGCGGCCGCCGCCCGCGTCCCGTCCTGTCCGCCTCCTTCCTCCACGCGGGTAGGGCCGCTCCGCGCTGCAGCGTGGCCGGGAGCGACTCCCGTCGCTCTCCCGTGCCTCTCCGCTCGCCCCTCCTCGTGGAAGGCGTTGGGCTGCGGGCGGCGCTCGCTGAATGAGCGACTGAGGGAAAGGAGTGAGCGAGCGGCGCCCCGGCCCGAGCAACTGACAGGGGAGCTCCCGCAAGCCCCAACCGGCGGGGCGGGGCGGTGGCGAGGGGAGGAGGCGGACCCTCCGCCTTGGCTTCCCCGCGGCCGCCCCGGCTGGCGGCCCCTCGCGGTGGGCGGCAGGGCATGTCCGCGGCGCAGGTGTCGGCGGTACCCGCCGAGCGGCGGGGTTGGAGCGCTGAGGGCGACGGCGGTGGTGGCCCAGGGGTTAGCCGGCCCCGGGAGTCGGAGGAGCCGCGGCAACCGGAGTCTGGCTCGCCTCACGGGGAGGAGGCCGCGGAGGAGGGTAGTCGTCGTCGGCCGGCAGTTGAAGCCCCGCCGCCCAAGGAGAACCCGTGGACGAGGCGCAGACCCACGCGGGACAGCCCCTCCCCTCCCGCGGCGGACGGACAGTTAGTCCCGCAGGACCCAGGTGCGGCGGCCGGGCCGGGCCGGGCCCGGCCCATGCGTGTGGCGGGAGCGGGGGGAGCGGCGGCGGGCCGGGTACAGGCAGGCTGTCGCCTGATGGCTTTCTGGTTTGGGGGTACGGCTTTGTTTGGTTTTGGGTTTGGGTTTTTTTTTTTTTCCTTTTCTTGTTTTTTTTTTCCTTAGAAGCGAAACGTGTGTTTCTCCCCACGGCCCAGCCGGGCGGCGTGCTGCCGGAGCAGGGCCCCGGGTGCGGGTCGGCCGGCGGTTGCAGCTCCGCGGGAGCCGAGCCGGGAGCTCTGCCTTTTGACATACATGGGCAGAGGAGGGAAGCGAGCGAGGGGAGGTGGGGTCCGGCCGCAGCCTTCGCCCGACCCGGCCCTTGGTGGGGTGGTGGTGAGGAACAGATACTGGGATAGGGTTAGCCTGCGGGCTCCCGGGAGTTGAAAACGGTCACCCCCGGCCTGGGAGGGAGGGGGTGACCTCCGGCGAGCCCCGCGTGGCGCTGGGCTCTGGTGCTGGTAAACAGGGCTGCCGAGCTACTTCTCCGGCTTTGCTTTTCTTTTAGCAGTGCTGTTAAACTCTGTTTTACCCCCTTACCGCAGGTCTTCTTTGCCTAATTATATAGTAAGGCCTTCTGTACAATCCGTTACTTGGTTTTGTTTTCCAGACGATTTGGATTGCGGAGGACTCAAATGTTAACAAAAGTGGTCAGTTTGCTGGCTCTTAGGATTTGAGCTGTTTATGTGGAGAGAGAATGGAGCGAGAGTAGCCGTGGTATAATTTTCTGGCCTTTAATCACTACGTGTAAGATAAAGCTACTTTGCAGGCTCTATACTGACTGAACAGGCAGATGACTTTACAAAGGTGGTTATTGAAGACCTGACTTGAAAACGCCAGGCTTTGTGCTTAGGCTAGCAAAGTGTTCCTAGAAGTTAGCTTCTTGGATTATTGTTCTTGGCTGGAAGCAAACCACTGACCTCAAAGTACATACTTCAACCTGTGTTTCCTGAGAATTTCAATCTCAACGCTTGCTCCTGAAGGCACCTGACAAACTTTTTTGTGATCTGACAGTCACTTTTATCCTTCAATTACACATTTCTCTTTGTAAGGGAAGTAGATATTTAATTTATAGTTTCAAGTGTACAGGTCACGCAAGCAGAGGAAAAGAGTTTTCCAGACCACAAAATCTCTACTTAGCTGAAGATCAAACCTTTCGGCAACTTACGTAGTCATCTTTATCATCTCAACTGTTTTGTTTGCATGTACTGACGCACTCGTAAATACCTATTTATGCATAGCTTCTACAATCCGTCTTGCTGGGCAGCAGCTTGTGGTCTTGTCCATACATGAAAGAGAGCTTGTCACTCATTTCCCTTGCTGTGGCAGTAATAATAATAGCACATAAGCACTATGAAAGCTGCTTTTTGTTTTGGTTTGGTTTTTTGGATTAGCACTTTGTGCTTCACCTTCTGTAAAGTTTACTTTTCCACTTAAAGCACACAAATAGCTGATGGTAGAGGGAGAAGTGGGGAAGGAGGTAGGGTGTTCATACACTACTAGTGCCATATGCTTAATTTGATGATCTCAGATAACTTCAAATTATTTTTCTTTATAAAATCTGTGGTTACCATTTATTAAATGAATATTATATTGTAGTTGCACTGGAACCTCTTTTTCAGTGGCAAATATATAATTGGGCAGATGTGGGAACCACTGTTGCTGGTAAATGCAACACATACTAGGGTGTGTGTTTTGGTTTGGCCAACACCAAAAGCACCAGGAAGGACCCACCACTCTTTCCTTTCTAAAATGCAAAGCAGATGACCTTTCCTGGCTGTTTGAAGAAAGGAATTGCCATGTGCTTCCGTCTACAATGAGGGATGTATTTCGAAGTAACTAATTGCATGTTGGCAGTGTAGTAGTATGGATGTTAGTCATGTGAAATAATGAGTGGATGAGCAGAAATACTACTGGGGTGGAATGTAAAACTATCCGTAAAGAGGATAATAAAACATAAAGGAATTTCACATCAAAGTAGTGCCTGAATCCTGTTTGACTTGTTGATCCTGGCTTAATTGTTGAAAGTTTCCTTTGACATGCACCTATGGGATGTTCAGTGATAGTTACACACTTGAGAAAATTGACACCAGTCTCTCATCTCTCGGCTTTCAATTTAGTGTGGTATTAGTTTGTAATAGGCAAACCTGACTCTTGTGACTGGAAGAGACTGTTCGTGTCACCCCATGCTAGAAGGAAAAAAATAATGCAAAAGACTTAATCTTGGCAAAATAATTTGGTCAAAGCATTGTTACTGTGACCCATAGTAACAGTGTCTCAGATGTGTTACTAGGTTTTAATGGTGTTACAGTAAACCGAACACCCCCTGTAAATGTATTTGAATTTTCCTGGTATGTTTTGTTACCACACTTCAGTGTTACTGACCAAGCCTTCTATTAAACTGCACCTTTAAACAGAATAATTTCAGAATTATGTGGTTACTTTTACATCCTAATCTGCATTTAACTCATGGAGAAAGACTTGTAGCAGTATGACATTGCTAGTGAAATTAATAAGCTTCTGTTTAATCCTGGTGACGGTGAACACAGGGTGTTAGCGTTAGCATAGGCTGCCAAGTGATGAAAGGTGTTTCTGTGGTGTATCTTACTCTGTGCCTTCCCTTGTAGCACCCAGCAAATATATCTAGTAAGTCTTCAGTTCTTCAAGTTAAGGCTCTGTGAGAAAGAGGAAACGAGCACTTGCAAATAAAAAGTCCTATATAATCTTGTTACCTTGTAAAAAATTATGAGATAGTTTGTTGGGTTTTGTTTTTAATTGAGCAAACAAGATGTGTCTTTATGGAAGCTGCAGAACAACCCAGTGTTAGTCCTGTATTCTTTGTTTTTCCTCTGAGTCTTGTTTCTCCTCAGCTACCCTCAGAGCTGGGCCCTCACAGAAGAGGCTAGTTACCTTTCCTCCATATAAATAATTTGCTCAGGATGGAGCTGTTGAAATAACTGTGTCACTAAAGTTCGCCCACCTCTTTGATGAAACCTGACGTGCTCTACCTTTTGTAAGCTTGCAGAAGGGAATCTGAATGGCAGGTTTTCTACTCTTCAGGTGATTTGTACAGCTGATGTAGATCTCTAATGATGTGTTAGATAATTATTCAAAAATTGTTTGTGAAATTCGTGAAAGTATTCCATGAAGTACTGCTGAAGTGGTTGAAGTGGGTTTGCTTCTTACTGTGCTTGAACTGCAATTGTGTTAATTAAAATAACTGCACGTTTCAGTCTCTTATATTGTGCTCAGTTTGGCTGTCTTCATTCCCTTTATTTCTGGGCGTCAAAGAATGCCTTTTATCTCATAGATATTTTGGTAGCAGAACCAGTGCATTGTAGTGCTGTCGTATAGATTACTGTGCTTTAGTCTGTTAGCAAACAGGTTGTAAATTTAGTGAAGGTATACAGTGTTACTAGAAATAGCAAGCTTGCAATTAGTAAATGGGTAAATGATCTGATTACCAATTGGTTTTAAGGCAGATGATACTGTTCTTATGAATTCACTGCGTGTTTGAATAGCAGCTTTAAAACATTATTTTAATGATTATCAAAAGGTACAACGTTGACAATTACCCCAACCCTGAAGGGATTAAAAAACACATCTTTACAAACCTGCTGCCTGTATTTTAGTTGCATGTAACAACACGTGTCATTTTGTTTCTAAGGGGTTGTTTTTCTTGTTTCTAAACTGGAGACCTGTTACCAGAGAAAAATCCATCCTGTTGCCTAGAGTCTTAAGACAGTGCTGGCTTGTGCTCCAGCACGTGCTGTTCCCTTTAGAGCGGGGAAGCTTTTGTAGAAACAGAGTCACGGGTTGCAGCTTTCTATAAAGAAACTTAAGAAGAAATTGAGATGAGGTGTAACATAAGGAAAAATAAATAGTACAATGGTTAGCCAATTGTGTATTTGGGATCTTTGTTCCCTATTGCTTGTTGTATTGAAAAAACTGACTCTGTTTGAATGTAGATAGGTGGAAAGAAGCAGGTGGTGTAACTCACTGCCTTGGTTAGTTTTTGAGGTAGTATGAAGGTGGTCAATGTAATGTCTTTTTGCTATAAAATGCTTGCACTATTGCAGGAAAGTGTGTTAGCATAACTGCTGGGGTTTTTGTTTCCCAGAATCTTGGATCTAAATCCATCCATGCTCAAGATTTAATATACACCAAGGGATTGTTGGGTCACATTTGCAAGACTTTCACAGGTATCTGTTAAAACAACAGATATAGGTATAGCTTACCTTGTTTAAAAATAGGTTATACTGTGAAGTTGCAAGCTGATCATTGAAAGGACAATGTCGTATGAGTTCAGCAAACATGTTCCACTGAAGTTTTGAAGAGCTGTTCTATTGAGTGATTTTTAACAGCCTCCTGAAGTGCTTCTGGTATTTATGTGATGCTGTCCTTTCACTGAAAGAAACACAATTGCAGTCCAAGTAAAAGTAAAACCTCAGTATTGTCTAGACATCCTTACAGCATAAACCCCATTTGTATAAAAATTAGAATGTGCTCCACCTTTATTAATAGACTTGGCTGTCAAAAGAAATACCATTCTTCCCCACCTATCAGAAAATACTACTTGCTGATTAGTTATTTGCAGAACATCAAACCATCCATTATGAAGTACCACTACTGGAAATATAATTTTTCTTGTAGTCAGTGTTATTTTAGTGATACCTCTTTATATACGACCTTTGCTTTTATTCGTCTCTGCGTAGCATCCAGTCCGCTTTTCCTTTTCTATTGCTGCCCCAGAGGATTGCTGTTGCTTTAGTGGTTCCAAAATTTGTCTTTCATTTTTCAGAACTGTCACCCTGTGTATCTTGCTGTACTGGCATGTTTGCACATCCGTGTCTTTGAGCAGAAAATACTTTGGGTTAGGATGTGGTGCTTTAAGAGACTTAGAAGAACCGTAATAAAAACGGCTTTGAAGGCAGATTTCTGCTTTCATGTGGATGGCATCTTTACTGGGTGGAGTTCAGTGATTGCAAGATGATCACTGGCAATTAAACTTCCTCATCCATGCTTTTATTTTTTTCCCCCACCCCTTCAAAACTCTTCTGAAAGGCAGCAAGTAGTTAAAGATGACTGAATTCTTCTGTCAACGCAACCTGTTGTTAATAAACAGGTTATCTCATAGCATATGATGGAATAAACCATTTTAATACAGTTAGGTTGGAATTCACTGAAATTTGCAAGGGCTTGCTGGATGCTGTGGAAGCGATGTACTAAAGATGCTATTTCTGCATGTTCAGCAATGTTACATGATGTTGAAATGAAACATGGGAGTAACATTAAACCCAGAGCTTTTATCTAAATATGTTCTAGGTAAGTTTTCCCTGAGCAGTGACTCTAGGCCTGTTCATAACAATGTAACAGATCGGACCAGGGTAAAACCTTTAAGTGATCTGATGTTTTGTTCTTTTACTCTCCTGTCCTCTTGTTTTGGGCTGGTTGTTTTTTTCCTCTTCCCTTTCCTGCTTCACACTAAAATCCAACTCTTGTATACGAAGCCCCTGAAAGCTCATCAGGAAAGATCAGTGAAGTTTAGTTTTTGGAGGGCCAGAAATCCTGTGCAGTTGTTTTCAGTTAGGGAAGTAAAGTGTGGTGAGATCTCAGGCATTCGAGTTCAGAAAGGGCATCATCAACTAGGTGGTGAGTTGCCTAACAATTTCTTTTCATTTAGTGTGCAAATGCACCTTCCAAGTCATGGATTACTACATACAGATAAGAGGGATTCCTTAAAACGAGTTTGGTCTCCTTCTACTGGATTCAGTTGGCCTCTCCTGCTGCCTGGAATAATATCCCATGACTAAGATAGTGCAGCGACATTGAGTCTTTTATGTTTGAATCCATTGCTACGCCCTGGTGACACACAGTAGAGTTTCTGGCAGAGCAGTCCCTTCAGCAGCAATTTAAGTCAAAGTGCTGTGAGATGGAAAAAGGGCTTCAGTAAGGTAATTGAGCTGCTAGAGAGGGATGTGTGTTTACAGACTACTGGAGGACAAATGCTGTGGCCAGTCAGTTTACCCTTACAGATAATTGGCAGTTTGGTTGGAGAAAATTACAAATTTGTTTGTTACTCCACCCCTAGAGCTGTTTGTCTTGCTTTGTAAAGGGCAATTAGTTTACTATTGAATGACAAGTAAAAATTAGGATTATGCAGTTGCTGTGTGTTTCTGAAAGTTCTCAGTCTTAACTTAATTGAGGCTGAACAACAAGAAAGAGGCAGTTGTGGGGTGGTGGTGTTGCCTTTGTTTTAAAAAGAGATCTGTAGGGGGAGGAGGAAAAGCTGCTGGTAATGGTGTGACAAAGATGGCAGGCTGATCAGGATTCACTGAATTCACAGGTCTGGTGCGATGTGTAAATTTTATATATATATATAGAGATGGAAATATAATTTACAGTGGAATATGCAGTATATGTTAGTTTCTATTTCTAATGTTCACAGTATGTTCTGGGAAGCAGACAGAAGGTTTTCAGAGTCACTGGGCATGAGGGTGGGGTTCCCAGTGTGAAGCTGCAGTAAGGAAGATTAGTCACTGGATGTGAGAGAGATAACGGTTAAGGAGGTGATGTTATCCCTATAAGGAATAATAATCCACTAGTGATTTCAGTCATGTTCAGTGTTTCAAGCTTGTCTTGCAATAAAATACTGAATAAGAACCTTCAAGGAAAGGTTGTGACCATTTCTTTATGGGGCAATATGCACTGGGAGAACAGAACCAGGGGTTAACAGAAGTTGAGGTGGTTTCCTCTGTGTTGCGTCTAATCTCCCAAGAAAAATTGCCTGATACTAGTGGGTGTTTTCTCCTTGAATTCCCAGTGCCAAAAAAGCTGAACACAATGGAGCTGGGTTGGGAAAAATGGCACAGAATAAGAAAATCAAATTCATATATGGAAGGGTAATTGCACATGTGTTAGAAGATATAATAAGTTTAAATAGACCTTTGGGGTTTTTCAGTGTAGGGTATTGAATCTAGATAGTGAAGCCCAGTAACATGGCCAAATAGGAGTGCTATTTCCAAGGATCAGAATGCTTCCTGGCAGATATTACTGTTAGAAAAATGATGAACTCTTACTCAGGAGATCAGATGGGATCATTATTATAAAGCTTAGGTCTTGATTCAGGATAGCTCAGAAAATGCATGAGTGTCAGCTTTATTGCAGACACTTGTATTTATCATAAACATATTCATTGTGGAATCTGGGCATTTAATTTTCTTAGTCTTACTGTGATTTTTATAGTAATTTTTTTTTTTTCACCTTTATTTTCATTCCTTTCCTTGACTATGAGCAATATGGCTAAATTTTATTTGGCATTTGAGTAAGAACTTAGGAAATGGCAAGGAATTTGTGAATATGTAATTGTTTTATTATGAAATCCTCAAAAAAGAAAGCTTCTGTAAATTAATTCTGTCTTATAGCTTCTAATCAGATGTCTTTTTTAGTGTGTTTCAGGGGCTCTTTCTTTGATACTACTTAAGTTAAAATGCCAGCATTTTAAGGTAGTCTTGACCTTATAGCTGAGCAAATGCCTAAATACTGTATTATACAGCATCCTGTACATCTGCTTTTCAAGATCATTTACACTAATGAATGAGTGGGATTTTTTTGTCATATACTACAAGTTACTTTATGGAAATATCTATTGATGGTGATACCAAGGCCTCAAAAAAACTTTGCTGTGGTATGATAATACTTAAATAAGAGTTGTTAAAGGATACCTTGCTTATTCTTTTAAAGTACAGTCTAATTATTCACCTGAAATATTTTTTCTTTCTTTTCAGAACTACAGAATTCCACTAAAGTTATAAAAGCAGTGAAACCCAGGACAAGGAAATGCAGCAAGGTTTGTATTTGCCAGAAGGACATTTAGCTATGAGTTACTGGAATGATTCTGTTAGAAGTCCAGTTAATCTAACCTGGCTTGTAGCTTGGTTGATAATATGGTAGGAAAATGAAATAATTTTGAATGAGTGTTTCTGGCTGTGAATATTCAATAGCAAAAGATAGCAAGGTATTTTGAAGCTATAGCCAAAGTGTTATCTTCTGCCTTGGTAACAGTTAAATTTGAAGACAAGAGAAAAGTAAGAGAGGAAGGAAAATTTAAAATTAGAAAGGATGCTGAAGGAATATATGTATGAGAGAGGGAAAGGCACTTTTGTATAAAAAAAGCAATGGGATTATATAATAATGTGAAGAAACAGCATCACTTGAGCACAAGCGATGCTAGATGGGTTTTGGAAGTTATATTGGCATATTGTGATGTGTATGCTTTACGTGCTTCTATAAACTATCATCATGACAAGAGGAGACAGAATCTTTTTATTGAAAAATTAAGTTTCTAAAATGTTGTACAGCCACCCCTTGTACGTTGCATAATACTGTGCTCAAAGGTGTTCCAAAATCTTAAAAGACTTTCAAGCAGTTGGTACCTTAAAATAACATAGGAATCTGTGTATAAGGCAACATTTAATCTTACAGTTATTTTATGTGTTCTAGAAGTCATAAGCCAGCTTAGCTTGTTTTATAATAGACTGTAGAAAATTCTGCTTGCTTCCTATCTTCTTTTGGCTGTTCCCACTTAAAATATTTTTTGAAGGCATACTTTAGATAGTTATACTAATTATAAGACACGATATATTGAACCCTGCCTGATTTGGATGGAAGTGCAACAAGTAGTGGATTCTGCAATTGGTCATATTCTGTTTTCAAGAGTTGCATGTTGTTTTCTGTTTTATGTTATAGTTCTAAAAAAATTACTACTTCCAACAGTTCTACTCAGAGGGGTAGTCTGGCCATCTGAGTCATGACTGGCAACTTCCATGTATTAAGAAGGATTACATCTAGGAAGTGGTATAAAAAGTTTGTCATCTTTGCAGGCTGGCGATTTTGGTGATATCACAAACTGGCCAACACCAAGTGAAATAGCAAACAATGAAGTAAGTATCTTTTGTTATCTTCGGTATTAATTAAAAAAAAACCCCAAACATACTGACTTTTCTGCTTAATACCCACCTCCAAATGTGCTTTTGGGTGTTGTAGGGTTTCACCAAACTTTTGTCAGTAACTGGGGGGGCTGTTCTGTGCGTAACTGTGTGCATTGGTGCCAGAATTTCTGAACCCTTCATAAACCCGTGCATGAATACTCTATTTATCATCAGTGCTGTGCCATGAACTCAGCACTCGATTTATCATTAGTGGTGTGCCATGAACTTAGAGGTAAAATATGCCACACTTACTCCACTGTTTTAAAATTTGTATTTCTCTTTTCTATTCGTTGGGAAGTTTGTGCGCAGATGAGAAGAAGCCTTTGGGTTGTGAACGTGTTGGCCACCCTCACAGCTCAGGATGCCTTGTGCTAGTTGTTTTAGGACAATATGGCTATCCTTCCCTTATTCCTCTGGTATATTTTCCCCTTGCCAGATCTTTAGTTAACATCCATTCTGTCAAATCATCTCCCTTTCACTTCATCTCAAGTGATAAATGCATAATACACCTCTCTTATGCTATTTAAAACAAGAACAGAGCAGAGATCATTGCAAGTGGTGAGGTACCATTTCACTCTCTGCTGTAGTTCTGCACCACCCCTGTAATACTTTGACTGTTTTCTTGGTGAGGGAAACAAGAAGATTTGGGTTCATCAGTGTGCACTGTGTAGTTGAAAGTGTCCAAATGAAAATGGAAAAAGAGCACATTAAGATAGCTTGGCATGAATCGTTTATCCTGCGGGCTCAGTTTCTAGCACCCTCCCTTCTCCCCTAACTGATTGGCATAACGTCGTTGTTTATGTCAGCAACCAAACCTTTTCAGGTATCTCACTAGGCTTTTAGTATTGCAGGTCAAAGTTATACATGTCTGTAGGCATGACACAACATTTTGCTTACTGCTAGGTAGAATTTGCCTCTTCTAGTAGCTTGTTCTACAGGATCTCAAAGAAAATCTTGATGATCTGAACAGATTATATATCAATATCAATATCAATGCTTGTTCAGTTGCTCAGATACCAATTAGAATATTTTGGTGTGTGCATCCATTTAGGATTTATACAAGATTTTTTTTATGGTGGCTTTTAAAGTATTTATAAGCTTCTCCATGGTTAGTATTCCTGCCAGCTGCTGAGATGTGAACAGGAGAGACTGCTGCTTCAGCAGGAGACAGGGACCATATATTTAACAATTATCATGAAGGACGCATGATTTGCATCCTAAAGCTGCCACTTTCTTTAGTGGTATTAGAGGTGCATAACTCTCAGCTTGCATCAAACCCCTTCCTTAGTTACTCATAAGGTTAGAAATAATTTTACCTGAGCTTTTTATACCTCAGATGTACAACCTCTTCATTTGCTACAGTCTAATCACTTAAAAATGCTCTTTGAAGCATATGTGTGATCAGTTCGACTGTGTAATACTTTTTGTTTGTAACTTTTTTGAGACTACTGTTGCAACATGAGATACAGTGCAGAGAAACTATGTAAACTGTGCCACTGATGCACAGAAAAGGAGAGGGGCTGCAGAGCTTAGATCCAAAAGGTGAAATAGAGTTGAAAGAATTTTACGTCCTTTAATAATATTTTAAATGCTGGTGTTGGTTTGTGACTAAGTCTAGAAACATGCTTGTTTCAGCTGTTTGTTTTCTTTTTTTCTGGAAATACTGGTTTTAGTGAGTTAAGAAAATGTGCACCATTATCTTTGTATTTTCTTTAGTACTGCAGGTCTTCAGCCTGTATGGGGTCATGTCAGATTTTGATATGATGATGTCTGTCTAGTACTTACTAATCCAAGTGACCGAGACACATATGTAGTCTTTCATAAGAATATGCACACTTGATGTTTTCTTTATGAAAGTCTGCTTTAAGAGTATTTTGAAAGATTTTTTTTTGTTTACCAAATGTTCTAGATTGTATTGCATAGATGTTAATTAACTTTTTGCTGAATTAAGTATGTAAGAATTTTAGTACACAAATTCACTTAGTGTCTAGTAAACCAAATCACATTTAGCTTGTATTTAATCTCGATTTGTCTAAGGGAAGGCTTTGTGTTCAACCTAATTATGGCATAGTACTCCAATATCTACTGTGTGTACTCTCCAGCAGGTTTAAAGCTGGAGAGTAGGACATAGGAGCATGCTTCCTGTGAAATGTCTACAAAGCTTCATTTTGCAGGTAGATACTGTGTCCTGTTTAGAATCATAGAATGGTTTGGGTTGAAAGGGACCTTTAAAGGTTGTCTAGTCTGACCCCCTTTCTGCCATGGGAAAGGTTGGATGGGGCTCTGAGCAACCTGATATAGTTAAAGGCCCCTGTCCAACCTGGCCTCAAATTATTGTTTCCAGGGATGGGGCCTCCACCACCTCTCTAGGCAACCTGTGCCAGTGCTTCACCACCCTCATTGTGTAAAAAATTATTCCTTATGTCTAATCTGAATCTACCCTCCTTTAGTTTAAAACCAGTGCCCCTCATCCTGTTGCTTCAGGTCCTACTAAAAAGTCTGTTCCCATCTTTCATATAAGCGCCCTTGAAAGACCGCAGCAAGGTTTACTCAAGGTGGTCTCCAGGCTGAACAAGCCCAACTTTCCCAGCCTTTCCTCTTAGGAGAGGGGCTTCGGCTTTCTTATCATTTTTGTGGCCTCCTCTGGGCTTGCTCCAACAGGTCCATGTCTTTCCTGTACTGGGGACCCCAAAGCTGGATGCAGTGCTGCAAGGAGGCTATTGTCAGAGTGAAGTAGAGAGGGAGAATCCCTTCCTTAACCTGCTGGTCACACTTCTTGTGATGTAGCCCAGGACACAGTTGGCTCTCTGGGCTTCAAGCACACATTGCTAGGTCATGGTGAGCTTCTTGTTTGCCAATACCCCCAAGTTCCCCTCCTTGGAGCTGCTCTCAATCTATCCTCTTCCCAGCCTGTATTGATAACAGGGGAAAATGCAGCTTTCCCCTTTTTGCTAAAATGGTGTTCATTTTGCTATTTCTTTTTGAAACCCGTTATTCTCTGGGATTTCCAAGAAGCAATGATCTGCAGGATCCTAGCACTACTCAATGGCACACAGTCCTCAGTAAATGCCATATTCTAATGTGGGGAACAGACAAATCTGTAATTATACACCTCCACATCCTCTTATCTTTGGCTCCTGCTCTGATTTAGAGGAACAGAGTTGTCAGAGTCAAGCCCTATGGCTCCTTACAGTTTCCATGAACATTTGGCATGCTGTTGAGATTGTACAGTACCATGGGAATCTCCAATGTACTTGTTGGTATTCTGTAAGACCAGCTTTTTAAAGGTAATGAATCTGAACAGTAGGTACTGGTGAGTAATATTTCTTTCCTATGGAATTAATTTCAGTTTGGAGGGGTTTTTTTGCTCCACAATTCTACATCATCTCTTAAAAAACAACCTAAAGCTTCTTTTTATAGTCTTGCCAAGTTAGCAGAAAATATAACTATTTAATATGAGGCTTTATGCAACAGCACAGTTCTTAAAACTCACCCTACTGAGGAGGTAATAACAAAGGAATTTGAATAGGTAGAGGAAATTTATACCTTTGACGATCAGCAGCTGTGCTGTCTGAAATAATTACCAGTATCTCTTGCAGTGTAAGACTGTAAGTCACAGTAAGAAGCCAACAAATAGAAGAGAAAAGGAGGAGAAACCTGATCAAAAAAGCAATAATGGAATCAAGGACAACCCTGAGGCAAAGCTGGATGGTCCAGGAGAGAATATTAGTGAAGATGAAGCTCAAACTAATAACCAAAGGAAAAAAGGTCAGTGTGGGCACTGTGTATAATGCACTAAGTCACCTTTGATACAGTGACATTAATTCCAGTTGAATGACTTGATTAAACTTATGTTTTGCATTTTCTAGGTGATAAAGGATGTATTGCTTTCTGGTAGAAAGCTCAAACCAGGCTTCCTTTCTCAGCTTTTGGAGTTTTCAGTTCAATCAGATAAGAATTCCAGGGGAAAAAACATACCAGCTCATGTCACGGTCCCTGGAGCTCTGACAATTTCTGGAAAATTTTAGCATGGCTGCACAAACCATTCCTAGCTCTCCTATCTTTATTCCCTAAATAGATTGCACTATGTTAATTGAGCTTCATACGTTAGTGGGTGTATTACAATATTACACTAACACTTTAATTTTCTTGGTTTACTAGAAGTTTACACCTTGAAGTGAACACTTGAAAACTAAAGCGGGTTATTCCTTTCCTTTGATCCAATCTGTTACATTAAAAATAGGAAGCAAACCTATATCTCATTCAGTCAGCAGGCTGGAGAAACAGCTGAGAAGGTTTTAAGATATTACAGCCATCAGCTGCACTTTTTTTTTTCTTGCTTCCCTACTGGTATTTTTTCAGATCCTAAAGATCTTTGTTGTTTAGATTTGTTTCTGTTTCTGCCTATATATTTAAAACCAAATCCTGTATCGCTTTTAATTTTTTCAGTCTAAGTGGCAATGTACAACAAAGCATTCTGCAGGTACCACCTTTCCCCCCTGCAATGTGGATAACACATTTTATGTATTTGCTTATATTTCTTGGCTACAAAGGTACAAAGCCCCCCACAATACCAGTCAAGTACAGAACAGCAAACATGATCATTAAATAAATGGTTAGTGGGTATTTTAGGCCAGCCTACAACAAAATACAGCTTTGCTAATAATTTTTGATGCACATGAAGGGACTTAATATCTCAAGGTAAAAATACAATTTCACAGCTAAATTAGGACAATTTTTATGGTTTGCAATCGAAATTTTTACTGGTTGATTTGATGTGGTGTTTTTATCTCTGTTTCGTATGCAAGTTTTGAAATTAAATATTTGCAGTAAGTGAATTACTATATAACACTTATGTAACTACACATTTTGATAGTGGAGCTTAAATCTAAAAATTCATTAAATAAAAAAAGCTCATCTTCATTTTATAAACTTAAAACTTGGGTAAGGTTACCTTTCAGTTTGAAACATTCCTGTTGGGTGCATTTATCGTTTCATCATTCATCATATCTCGAAATTTCAGTGTTAAGCTTCTCCCAGGCTTTAAACTTTGACATTAACTGTTACTATTTCTACAAGGAGAATTCTCTAGAATCTTCTGAGGAGCTGAAACCTCAAGCAGTACCATAATTAAGAGTAATATATTAACTTTTCAAGGTAACAAGCAGAAATGGGTGCCACTTCACTTGGATGATGTAAGGTCAGACAGTCAAGAAAGACCAGGCTCTAGAGCTAGCTCAAGATTTCTGCTGGAAACAAACAAGTTAATACCTCATAACAACAGACGGAATGACACAAGAAGTAAGTAGATCTCTGGGTCCTTCTACTTGTGGCAAATAAAGTACAATGTCATGTGAGTAAGTATCAGATTGTCAGTTTGTGTTGCAACTTGACTTTGCTTATACTAGGTAAAACTTACTGTTAATGTTTGTCAGTATCTGGTAAATTGTACTGATGCTTAATGAATTTTAACCTGGAAAGGTGCTTAAAAGCTTAATGTGAGACTATTTATTTTTAACCTCTTCACATATTGGTCAGGGCTTTAATGTCTCAATCGTTGACTCTGGTGAGTAACTGAGTTTGGAAGCTATCTTTAGAGAATGTGCTGCTGCTCTGAATCAGAGCAGCATATATTTTTTTTCTCTTCAGGGCTACCTTACAGAGTCTTGGGCCATGGTTTTACCATGTAGAAAGTTTAGAAATACTCTTGTAAGGTGTCTGCTCTACTGCTATTTCCACAGCTGCTAGTTACCAGAGTGAGTGCTTGCTGACCTACACTTTGAACTCTGCTTTGGCAATTCCACTGATGTTGGTTTTTCCTTTAAGCTGGATCAATTCCCTCAGGTCCCTGACCTATTTCTCAGCACGGCCATGCGAATAGTTGTAGTAGCACAACAGAGGGAGAAATGCAGTGCACCTGGTACAGCTTCTGGGCCTCAGGTGTTCTGAATGCAGCTTGTCAGATGGCAGAATTCTTAGGCTGAGTGTAACTCTGCAGTTTATGTATTTGTGTTTTAAAGTCTCAAGGTACATTAACAATTTAAATGCTTGCACATCAACAAGTGCTGGAAGTGCTGGGTGCTACTGAGATGGGGTCTGTTTATGAAGTCATGTTAGGAACGTGAATGTAAGGGTTTGATCTGGATGTCTGAGGGATGCAAGGGGAAGATTTTTACTCTCATATTGTTTTCATTGGCAGCTATTCCAAAGAAATCGAATGGTCAAATGACCTGAAACTTGTAGCATGAACAGTACTTCAAGGCCTTATGATTCAAGACAACTTTCAGTGTAGGAGAACAGAAACACTTCCTGCTCTTATAGAACATTGTCTGTTTAAATTTAAAACCTCTTTTTGGGCTTATTTATAAGACTGGCTCATGACAGGATTATATGTAGGATGTTTGCATGTGTTTGAGCCACATAAACTTTGAGCACAAAGGTTAAACTGATTTGGGGAAATAGTTAGTGATGCATACGCATTTGGGACCTCTAAGGTTTGAGGGTAGTAAGTGCAAAGGCAAGGATCCAAATTTCCAGAGGGATATGCAGATTATGATAGTCATAAATTCAGAGTCTTATTTGACAGAAAATAACTTACAAAACTTGAGTGTATGAGCATACATATTTTGTTGTAGGGTTCATCAAAAATAGCTGCTAACAAATCAAGTTTTCCAATAAAGAATCATACCTTTAGTCAGTCCTTTGATAATTTTGGCAACTCTCAATTTGATCAAGTAGGGGCTGTATCCCCAGGCAACCCTCTGACAAAGAGGTCCCCCAGCATGTGGAACACTATCCAATTACAACTTAAAGAAGCTTTCAGTCAGGTTGAGTGATGTAAGATGCAAGTCCCAGAGAATGTTAGGAAAAGAGAAATAAATGGTGTGAGAGAGGGCTTCATTTTCTCTCATGAATAAAGGGAGAATTACACCTGTCCTAAAGTTTTGTGGTGAGTGGAGCCAAGATCCCTGGGACTGGCTTGCACCTGCTTTGTTTTCTTTCTGCTGCTGCTTTCTTGCTATGTGCAGAGCACACATTTATATGAAAACCTTATATAGATTCTTACAGCATCATCTTAGGTTTGCATATGTTATCAAAAAAGGGTCCTTCACTGAAAAGTTCAGTTGGGGGCACAACTAGCAGTGAACAAATGATTGTTTTGTCAGGGGAGCAGTAGGCAGCTGCTTCTGGGGACAAAAGGGAGGCTCCAGAGAGCCACTGCTGTGGAAATCCCATCAGAGCAGGATCATCAAGAGCTCTTCCTAGCTTTCTTGAGGGACTGGGAGTTGTCCACAGGAGGAGACTATTATTGTGCCTCACAATAATGGATCTGCCTCACAGATGGACAGTTGTATGATCATTCCTTTCTCTACCAAGCCAATCATAGGCATTGTGATCCCTGAGTTGGTACCAGAGCATCCAGTTGCTCCAGGAGCATTTCAGACTGACCTATTTACTCTTCTTCATTGCTAAAGGCTTCTGTCCCACTCGCCCTCAGGCATGGCTGGGCAAACCTTACTGTTTCACCCTTGCAGCTTCAGATCTTACCTGCTTCAGCCAGCATGACTGAGTCAGCAGATTTACCTGGGTGCAAGCTGAGAACTCATGTGTTACAGGGGACGTTTTGGCATTGTGATATTTAATTATGATTGCAAGTATTATGCTTTCTTGTTTGTTTTCTCTTAAAGATTGGCGTCGTGATAGAGAAAAGAGAGATGATCATGATGAAGTGTGCAGCGTGAGAAGCGAGGGTGGCAGTGTTCGGGGATCCTCCAGAGGCCGAGGAAGAGGTAGAGGCAGAGGAAGAGGACGAGGCAGAGGAAACCCTAGAAGTATGCTAATAAGTAGACGCTTAGCAAAAACTTTTAAACTATAACATTATTGCTTACACACAAAGTAAGAGTATTTCTTGTAATTAAGCACCTTGAGTCTTTCTAAAATCAGATGCTGAAAACCAACAGTAAAATAGCAGTGTCTATGTCATGTTAAATGGGTAAAGAAATGTGGTAGAAAATTAACCTCTTTGTGTTCCAGCTTGTCCTCAGATATGAGAGGGGATGAGGGCGACTGGGCTTAGATTGTGATTCATTCCCAATTCGGCCCTGTGAGTCTGGTCACATTCAATACACTGAACAGTCACAATTAGGGACACACCAGTAGTGCAAGGCACCTTCAGTCTAGTTGTGCTCATTGAATGAGCATGGCCGCAATTAAGGAGTTGGGTCAATAGGAACTGTCATGGCTAGATTACCAAATGGCGGAGCTTGTTGAGGCGACAGGGTGCAGATTCTTTTAGATTGCCAGAGCTGACACACTCTACAAAAGCATGTGCAAAAACCACAGCAGTATAAAACCGCACATAGAATAGCATAAAACTACTCAAGCAAAGTAGTAACGTAACTAACTTGATACAGAAATTTCTAAGCTTCCCAGGAAGGCACTTGGTGTATAACCAAGTGTTTGAATCTCACCCAAGGCAACTCTATGGGGGGGAGGAAAGAGAGACCCAGCCTGTTGACTGGTGTTAGAAGTTAGCAATGGTTTCTGCTTTCTTATGCCGTTTTTATCCTATTCTTACCTATCAAGTGGAGCTTGAGTGACTCCGGTCGTACATGGCCTTTATTATGATTGGTACAAAATTCCCCCACTTAAAGGTATAGACTAGCCAAAATTCAGAGTGCGGGCTCAGTGAGGGGTGGTTGTGCCTTGGAGGCAGGTAGCTTTTGGCATGGAGCTGTGTTTTGGTATTATAAAGAGATTGTAATGAGCAAAGTTCACCCAAAGGACACAACTTCAACAGAAAATGAAGAACTGCTGGCTCAGGGTCACAGTTAGCAGCTTATCAGTGCCATAATACCACCTGGTTCCCATATATCACAGGGTCTGACTGCGGTGTCTCCACTCCTCCTCATAATTCCTCTCAGGGCTAGTGCATCAAGCTCCCCTGATGTACCTAACCTCTAAGGTTGCCTAGGGAATTTCTGGGGACTGGATTCCTTGCATATCAGACGCACTGTCCCCTGGATGTTTCTTCAGTCCTGTACCTCCTCTTAAAGAATGAATAGAAGTCTAATTGCTAAGTCAACTCCAGCGATTATTCCACAGTGTGTCATGTCTTAGAATATTCCTATGTTGGAATTAATACTTTCCATCATCTTTCTTTTATGTTCTCCTTTATTTTGAAGTGAATTTTGAATATTCAGTTGGTGATCAAGAGCTGTATGGTGAAGGAACTGACCAAATATTTCAACCTGAGCTTAATGCCAGTGTGATGTATTACTATGGCGATGGAACAGGAGTGCAGATGTATTCTGTGGATGAAGCACTTCTCAAAGAATATATAAAACATCAAATGTAAGTAGACTGTTTAATGTACCAACATTTTCAGAGATCTAGTTCAGATAAAGTAACTAAGTTCAGCTTTAAACAATGTTTAATCCTTAGTATCTGTGTAAAGATGGCGATTAAGGTCTTTGGATTTAACTTTTTGATCTAACCATTACCAGTGCCAGTTTGGATTTGTTTGCTAGAGGGGCGGAAAAAACTTGAGAAGTAATTTTAAGGAAGCTGTTCTGCATCTTGTGCTGTAGTCTGGCTCTAACTCACATACCTGCTTTATTTATGGTACATAGCCCTCTTTATGTTGTCATGTAATTGAGATATGGATGTCTCTGAGCTTGTGCTTTTGAGTACTGTTGGTCTGTTTGCCTATAAAGCTCTTCTTGGATGATGTAGCTAGCAGTTTCCCTTATTTGCTCTCAATTTCACTTTGAGAAGTCTTATTAGTTTCATGTTTTCAGAGCATTTCACCTGAAACATTTAACTGAAAGAGAGTGGGTTTGCAATGATACTTGGTTTTTCAATAATCTGAAATGTTTACTTTCTCGTGTGCACCATTAGGCAATGAGAAACCATCTGGAAGACTGATTATCACCAGGAGACAAGTCAAAAAGGGCCTGGAAACCACTAGTTCATTTTAAAGAGACAGTTTCCACCACTGGCAGATATTTCATCTTCTGTACTTGCAACGGCATTTCTCTGCGATGCCTTTGTGGTGGTTTTTGATTGCCCTTGTATTCCATAAAGCAACTTGCTTATTTTACTCTTGCTTCTTTTGTTACAGTTGACGCAAAAAGGAAGAAAAAAGCCTCTTTAAGGGCAGAAAGTATCTGACATGTGGCCTATCAACTTCAAAACTTCTATTGCAGTCTTTTTTGTTACTCTTGCTGCCAGGCCCCTATGAGACCTGACAGTGGACATGTACCCCCATGTCAGGATAATCGGCCTGCACTATCCTCAGACAAGTGAGGGAGGAGCACAGACACTCCACTGTTGGCCAGATTTCTGGGCATGCAGTGTAGAATCCAGACCTTCTAAGGTAGGACATGATGATGTCCCCCTCTGCTGAGAAAAATGTCAGTTACAGCATTGGTCACATCTGACTTCTGGTTATATTTGTATTTTATTTTAGCAATGAGAGGTTGGCAGGTGTCAGTAGAAGACTTGGCAAGGCTGGCTAACCCGAGCCATTGGTTGCTTGTCTGATGTGAACTCACAAGGCAGTTTGATTATGGAGTTTGCTTTCCATAAGACAGAGAAGGGAGATTCTTAAGCAGGTTTAGAAAATAACTTCATGATTTTTATGTTCCTTTAAAAAAAAAAAAAGGCATTTTAAAATCTATTCACTTCTTTTATCACATTAAAAATGATGGGAAACAGACATTATTCATCTACCGATTACTAGCTTTTAAATTGGAATGGTTTTGTCTGCCTTCCATAACTGAGTTATAAAACATTAAAGGGACTGTGCCAAAGAAGGAAGTACATACAGAATAAAGCTGCACAGAACTGTTAGGTCTCAGGGTTCCTTGTGGAATCCATGATAAATCTGGATATATCAGAGAAGTGAGATTGGCTTGAATCCTAGCAAACTGGTGAATTTAAACCAGTTTAATAAGGGAAAAATCTTAGGGAGTGTGTCCAACTCAGCTGATGTGTAACTACAGTAAGAAATATCCTGCTATCAAGCAGTTTATGCTTGTCTTAAGAGCCAGCTTGATGTGTGAGAGAGTAATATTTGTATTGCATACAAATTTAATACTTCTAATTACAGGCTGAAGTTGTCAGCCTGAAAAGTTTTGGTGCTTAGCAACTCCTTAGTCTTCAACATGCAACAGAAGTCTTTTTGTAAATAAAGTCCTCTTTCTTTAAAAAAAACCCAAAGAAATAAAATGACTTCAGACATGCATCCAAAAGAAAAGCTGGAGGGGGTGTGTGTGTGTGTATGTTTAGGTTTGTCCCTTTACTGGAGCAAACTTGTGCATTGTTTTCATTTATCATTAATGGTCTTTCACATTCCTTTTTCTAGAGTTGATGGACATGAAGTGAGGCAGTTTGAGTCAAGTTCAGTCATTGTCCATTTCTGCTTGTGGAATTGTTAACTAGGTGAATCGTTACAAGATTTTACCTTTACTGTATGACTGTAAAGGTAACCATTAGTAAACCGGTGGTATATGGCTTTGGTGCTTGCTTATCTTCTAGACTGGGAGGGGAAAAGAAATGGAGCAGTTCAGAGCAATATGTAGGCTGTTCTTGAAAGAAACCTCCTCTCTGTGTGCAGCTGCTTCGCTGATCAGTTTGCTGGGCTCCAAGGAAGAGCTTAACTTTCCAAAAGCCTTGTTCTCATCTCTGTTTGCTGTGGTTTAATGGCCATGTTTTCATTTGTTGTGTGGCTTACTGTCCAACTTGAAGACTTTCTACTCATTCTGTCTTGGAGGTGTGTGTTTCATATAGCGAGCTTCTGCTTTGACTTTCTTTAGCTACCAGAAACTAGAGAAATGGTATCGAGCTTCTCCTTGGGTCAATGATGGCATCACTCCTCTCCTCTTGGTAACTCTGGCCTTGATCCCAACTTCAGTGGAGACACTTAGCGTTTTACACTCTGTTGAAATCAGAATCAACTTGATTTACATTTGGATGTGTTGGGCTTTTTTCCACAGCATTTTAATGCTTGCTTGTTTTATTTTTGCACTACCTCTATTTTTGTGTCATAGAATTTTAATTGCTCTCCATTAAATGTTTCACTACCTACACTTCCCTGAACCTGGTGAGGAGTAGTATTCCTTGGACTGCAAAATCATGGTATGATGTATAAAATCTGTGAAAGGCCTAGATTTTAGTCATCATAATTAAATTGGGTTTTTGCCATTCTTTTTCAAGGACGTTTTCTTGTTCCCTTGCTTTGTGTGACAGATCATGATTTGAATTCCTTACATTTTCTCTTCACTAAGTATAAAACATCTTGACACCATGATGGTTTCCTAGAGCAACTTCATTGTTTAAGAAGATTTGTCTTGCTGCTGTTTCTTCCTTGTCTCTCTTGTTCTGTGGTATTGTCAGATTCCTGAAATAGTCCTTGTCTCTCTTTATCCACTAAACATCATTGTTTCTTCTAGACTTTATCTTTCTCCACAAGCTGCTGTGCCTTTTGGTGCAGTTTCATGACAAATACAACATTTTTGTTTTCTCATCTTCCCACATGCATGCTTGAAGTAATGATTCAGCCTGTATGTATGTGCCTCAACCCTCAGATAGGCTCCTTAAACCTCCTAATGTACTGGAAACTGGGAAAAGAGACAGCTCAGGGTGAAGGTGCACTGGTACTGCTGTGTGGGAAGTAACTTAACGCCCTGACTGCAAGCAGTAGTTGTCCTTCACCTCTATGGAGGCTAAAGGGAACGTTGTTTCCTTCTGCTCATGTAAGTAATGAGGGGATGGGCGAAAGAAAAACTGAACGTAGCTTTTCCTAGTGCATCTCATGTATGCAGATGCAACGAGGCTTGGATTCGTACCCCTGCACGTTGTACCTCATCGTAACGCGCTGTTCTCTACGCCTGTCTAACGATACGCCCGTTGAAAGAACGATTTTGTTGATGACAAAGTGTGCTCTGCTTTTAATGGAAGACTTGAACAAGGAATTTATTAAGTTGCTGTCTTGGGATCTTCTTTAACCTATACTAGGCTCATGTTTGTCTTTTGCTTTCCGCAGCGAGTATTATTTCAGCACAGAAAATTTGGAGAGAGACTTCTTTCTGAGGAGGAAGATGGACCAACAAGGATTTCTGCCTGTTTCCTTGATCGCTAGCTTCCGTCGAATGCAAGCTCTGACTACAAATGCTGCACTGATTTTGGAGGTGAAGTAATTCAGGAGTATGTTTGTAGAAAGCTGCTTGGTTCGTTTTGTCATTTCAAGTCAGGGCTATGAAGTTAAGAAACCTTCTGTTTGCAGTGACAGGGATTCTCTAAAGAGGCTGTGTGTGGAAAAGTTTGCCTGGTGCTAGGTGTTTTGGTTGTCTTGGTTTGGTTTCTTAAATTGTTTGCATGGTGCTGGATATGTAAAGTTCTTATAGTTATAATATGCTTGTCACACAGGCCCTGAAGGACAGTACAGAAGTTGAAACCGTGGATCAGAGGATAAGAAAAAGGGTTGATCCAGAAAAGTGGCCAATTCCAGGTCCTCCTCCATGCAGCCTGCCACCGACTGACTTTTCCCAGCTCATCAATTGTCCAGAATTCATACCAGGCCAAATTTTTGGCTCACATACTGGTAAAAGATTTTTTTTTTTCCCCTTTATGCAAGCATAAGTTTAAGACTGTGTAGCTTAGGAAGTTTGCCTCCTGGTACTGATTTCATAATGTAAGTTGTACATTTGGCATAGCGGTTTATTCAGCTGATATGCCTGTCGGCCCTGTAGTTGCCAAGTCACATGGCTGATGGGAAGTAGATCAAAATGTCTCTGATGTGCCACAGCTCTGACCATTCTTCAGAGTATAGTATGATGGATTACAGTCCTGTAGTAGTAGTAACAGTAATCTCAAGTTAGTCATAAAATCTGCTTTATTTCAGTACCAGCTGAAAATTAACTCTTTTTTTTTTTTGGTGCATCCTGGTCTTTGGAAGGGGATCTCATTCACATTCTTAATAGGGAAATGGCTTTGTTTGCTGACAACCCTTGGCAAGGAAATCTTTCACTAAAATGTTGGCTGGAAGTAAATTGGAAGAATGAAGACTGAGTTAGGCACCCATCCATGAAGCTAGAGGATGGTGTGGAGAAAACACATCCCTAATGATCCTGCTTTTGTTTTCTGGATAACATGTAATTTCTCTCAGCCTGTTAGATGCTTTCCATGTAAATAAGTTCCTAAAATGGCTCTTTTTTTTTTTTTAAATGTTGAGCAAACTGTGAAGTGGTCTCCTAAAAATGAAAAGAAATCCTGCTGATTAGTGTTACATTTAACTGTGTAGGTAGAAAAATGGTGGCTGTGCTTAAGACTAGTGAAACAATTAAAAAAAAACCCAGACAAACCACCCCACCCCCAAAAAACCCAACCAAACAAAAACAAACCACCAAAACAAACAAGACCAAACAGTCCCAGGTTCAGACACTGAACCTCTGTTTTCCAATGCTAGAGTCTGCGCCAAGTTCCCCAAGAATGGCAAGCCCGCTGAGCCCCAAGGAAAACACTGAAACAAGCAATTTCCAAACAATGTCTAAAGGACTGTCTACAAGTTTGCCAGATCTGGACTCGGAACCTTGGATAGAAGTGAAGAAGAGGCATCGTGCATCCGTGGGCAAACTGAAGGTAAAATCAAAAATCTTTACTTAAAGGAAATTCCAAACCTGACAACTTTGAGGTTATACTGTAAACCAAGATTTTTTTGTGTCTTAACCTAGTGATGCTTGATAATGCAATATAATTAGTGTGTGTACACTCTGCCAGACCTTAGTTATCCTTAACTAAGTGTGTTTAAAATCCTGGTCCAAAGCTCATTAAAATGAAAAGGAAATACGGTTTATTTGGGCTTTTTTCCTCCTAAGGGACAGTTGCACCTGTTCATTATTGAAAAATGTAGTATCCTGTGCACTGAGAATTGTGCTAAAAGGTTATGGCAGAATTATTTAGAACAGTAATTTACTGTTACATCTGAAAGTGGTGGTATTGTTTCTAATGCCTGTACTTTTGTGTACGGAACATTTTCTGTCTTGTTCTATTTGTCTCCCATTTGGATAATTGCTATCAAATTAAAATGTAAACTGCATCACCTTTCCCAACCTAGGAAAATGTTCCAATACCTGATCAAACATCAGCTCAACACCAGCCAGCGCTACCTCCAAAGGAACAAGAGCAAGAAGAACTTGATTTTTTGTTTGATGAAGAGATGGAACAAATTCAAGGTCGGAAGAATAAATTTACGGAGTGGTCAGACAGCGATTCCGATTACGAAATCGATGATCAGGACGTGAACAAGATTTTGATTGTAACACAAACACCCCCTTACGTGAGGAAACATCCTGGTGGAGATCGTGCTGGCAACCACGTTTGCCATGCAAAAATTACATCAGACCTTGCTAAAGTTATTAATGATGGCTTATACTGCTACGAACAGGATTTATGGATGGAGCAGAGTGAGAATGACACTATGATGAAGGTAATTCTCTTAATTTTTGACCTGAAAACCATGCTTCTCCAATCAGTTCCAAAGTTATTTTCAGCCATCTGCTACTTAATTGTAGCCCCACACTTATTGGAAAGAAGAGTGACATTTGAATTTACAGGTCCATTTAATTTTCTTAATTTTGATAATATTGTAAACAGCTGAAAGCAAAACCAGCAAGTGTTTTCTCATCACAGATTACACCAAAGAAGTTGAATAAATATTTTTTAGAGCTGTTTTTGATATTATAGAGGGGGTTCAACTTTTCCAGTGTTTTCATGGGTTTTTTTCACTTGCAAACCCCTTCCCAAGGGGAAGGGGGCACATTTCTGTGATAAAAAGAGAAGGATATACAGTCATTTCAAAGTAGTGTTATATTCTGGTTCTGTTTGCTTTGTAGCTTGTCAGAATGATAGCTCTGTGAGCAAGTGAATCAATGGATTGCACAGCTTGCTTTATTACAGAAACCCTCTTATTTCCTAGCCTGTATGTGGGCCCCGTCTCTGAAGCTTTCACAACTTTGCAAGGAGATTGTCAGCCTTGTACTTTATTTTTTTTTAAATTTTTTAAAATATATTAAGCTGTTGTAAAATTACAGGTGAGCCCTGCATAGGCAGAGGTTGGTCTGGCACACTGCAGTCTTGCCACTGCTCTTGGTTAATGAGGAAGCCTGCGAGTGGCATGTCTGTAGGCAGTCCTGCTCTGTCACTAGCAGGTATTATGTGTGCAGAAATACAGTTACCTAAAAACCAGGTGGTGAAGGGAAGGAGCTTTGTCTGACCATAAGAGCAAAGGTGGCTTGTGAGAAGCAGGGGGTGGTAGGTAGCTTAAAGGACAAATGGAGCATGTGGGTACAAAAAGAGCTGACAAATGAATGCTGAGAATAAGAGCAAGTAATAAAGGTAGAATTCGGAATGCGGAGGTTGTGTTGTAAAGGAAGTGAATCAAGAACAACTGACCTGGGACTCTTCAGCCTTGAGAAGAGAAGACTAAGGAGGGACCTAATTAATGTTTATAATTATCTTAAGCAGGGGATGCAGGGGAATCAGCCAGCCCCTTTTCAGTGTCTGTGGAGACAGGACAAGGGGCAATGGCTGCAAGTTGGAGCACAGGAAGTTCCACACCAACATGGGGAAGAACTTTTTCCCAGTGAGGGTGAGGGAGCCCTGGGACAGGCTGCCCAGGGAAGTGGTGGAGTCTCCTTCTCTGGAGATATTCAAGACCCATCTGGATGCCTATCTCAGTGAAATGTCCTAGGGAGCTGCTTTGGCAGGGGGTTGGACCCGATGATCTCTCGAGGTCCCTTCCAACCCCTACAATTCTATGATTCTATGATACCTGGATGAAGACTGTGACCACACAGCAAGATAAAATGCTTTCTATTTTGTTGTGTAATTGACAATGATTGAAACAAGAATTTTGACAGACAGCATGCCACGTGCACACGTGTCCCACTCCACGTTTGGTTGTGTAGGGGCATGAATGATTTGAGATGCTGCCACACGCTTTGGAAAATCCAGTCCTAGTGCACTGTTTTACCAATAAAAAAAACCAAACCCAAAACAAGTATCCTGAGGAAGGGAGCAAAGCCTTTTTGCTCCCCTAAATTGCTAGGGCCTGCCTTGGCATGCTTACTGCAGAAGGAGGGTGGTTTGGGGCTTGGAAAGAGGCAGGGTTTCAGTCATTTCCATTTCTTATCTGTAAAAATTCACGTAAGGATGGCTTTACCTGCTGCCTCCTGGTGTTGGTGTTGCTGTTTCCTTTGGTTAGTGCAGCTTCAAAGCAGTCTGTACTGGCTGTGTGGGGGTAGTTCAGTTCTGGGTTCTGTATTTTCTCCTTTACGGAATCCGCCTGTTTCTTACAATGATACCTGTTATTGTGGCTTGCATTTACAATTTTCCCTCTCTAATTCAGCAAGAGCTCGAGAACTTTAGAAAGCTAAATCTCATTAGTAAAGAAGAATTTGACAGCCTTGCACCAGAGCCAGTTGCTGATCCAACTCCAGAAGTTACGTCGGGACCCACAGGGTTACGGAAAGGTAGGTAATACGTGTCTGTTCTTAGAATCTCTGGAATAAAGACTAAATAACTCTGTGGGTATACTATATTCTGCTCATGTAATATTCTAGTTTTAGTTCAGCTAGCAGTCTGAGGAGCTTTTTCTTTGCTACCTGTTTTAAATTGTGTGTGAGTAGCATGGTTTCCACTGAAGCAACTGGTACTAGTACTCTGCAGGGTATATATGAGCATCACAAAGCAGTGTTCTATTTTGTTGTCACCTTATACCAACACCAGGTGCTTTCTGTGTACCTCGGCATTTACAACATGCAGAGCAATAGCTAGTGACACTGTGAAACATTTTCTAGAAGCCACTGTGTTTATGAGAAATGGGGAGAGAGTGAAGTGAAAGTGGAAGAATTTTCTACTTGCATCAAAACCTTACTGAGCAGTCATAATGTCCAAATCTTCTGAGATATTTCTGATATAGTAGTAGTATTTGTTTAGTAGGATATATGCAATAGCATGTTGCTTAAGAAAAGCAACTCACTAAACACACCACCCCACCAAAAATCAGGAACGTGGTGACACTCTCACCAGTGTTTATGTTTTGTTGCTTTGCTAGTGTAGATACACTGGACCAAGCACCTAAGATGGTAAGAGTTTGAATTTCCTAGCAAAAACATGCTTGAAACATGATTTCATAGGTTTTTGACACAGCCTGTGCTGCTTCTGTTAAATTGATTGTCCTTTGGGGATGATGTAGTTCCCTGGGAATGAAACAGGCCTTGAAGCTACCAGGGGAGCCTTGAAATCCTTTGGCTTTGAAGTCCTAAGCCTCTTCTGAAAAATAAATACTTTCTCCTTCCTGCCTACAGATTTAGCAGGGGACCTGGCTTGTAATTTCTTAAGTATTGAAGTACCTCCAACAGCTGCAATAGCTCGGTCGCTGCCAACAGCAGTTCCAGATTCCCCCTGTGTTCACCCTGGCTTCCTGCCACGAATACCTCGCACCCCCAGGCTACAGGATCCCAACAAAACACCCAGGTTTTACCCTGTTGTTAAAGAAGCACGATCCATTGATGTAAAGGTAACTGGGAAAATGGTGTTTTTTGAACACATCTGTGCATACACAATTTAACAGGAAATGAAAATGCAACAAATCAAATGCTTGTACTTTTGTTTACCATTTATCTTCAAAATATTTGCTACGCTTATTCTTCTGTATTTCTAAAAAATTGTTTCCAAGTTCTCTCTGTAACATTTCTTAAAGGCCCTTGCTGATGGGCTGTAAGGTCTAAAGATTTTTAGTTATTCACATAAGATGAAATTTCAGGTTATGAAACTGGAACATTGTGACTTCATAATGTACTAGATAGACTGTAAAAGTTCTAGAACTTTGTTTTAGGAGGGAGAGAATGAGTGACATGGAATTGGGGGAGTAAATACTTTGTTTACTTTCTTAGATTCCAAGAAAGAGAAAAACACGGCACAGTACAAATCCTCCCTTAGAATGTCACGTTGGTTGGGTGATGGATTCCAGAGACCACAGGCCAGGAACTTCTTCTGTGAGGTAAACATTTTGAAATGTCACTAGTTCTCCCTGCTCATGGAGAAACAGGCCACGATAAAAGACAGTTTATACAGTGGAAGCAAGAAAAGAGTGAGCAAGAGACAAAACCACAGAATACAAGGCTGTCTAAAGTAAGCTAGCTATAGACTGACTGATCACAGTGATGTTTGTTGATCCGTGATATAGCAACACTCCTATTACTCAAGTACTGATGTTCACTTCAGTGATTTTTTGCCTTTACCCAGTCCTTAAACGTTACTATAATGCCTGACTTCAAGCCGTCACCATCCCAAACTGTCTGGGTTTTGACATAGTAACACAGAATCTACTTCTCTTGAGGCACACCCAAAAACAGGTGACTGGGACCCCAGACATGCGTTGTGGTGGTCATCAGGAGGTGATGGTACTGCTGTGACAGCTTTTGTGTGGATCAGAACAGTTGAAAAATGAGTCTGTAGAAAAGCACCGTTTACAGGACAGAAACACGTCTTGTGGTTTTCATTGTGTGTGGTTTTTTTTTTTCCTTCAGCAGTTCCAATGCTTCACCTTCAGAAGGAGCTCCTCTAGCAGGAATGTATGGGGGTACCCCAAATTCTCTTCCAAAATTTCAGCATCCTTCTCATGAACTGTTAAAGAAAAATGGCTTTACACAACAGGTGTACCACAAATACCGGCGAAGGTGTCTAATGGGTAAGCCGCTAAATGCGCTTCCTGAAATCTTAAGTAGAAGTTACTAGGTATCACCTGATACCAGTTTTCTCCACACTGTTCTTCATCCTTCATTTCTAGCTTGGGAAAGGGAAGCAAATTTTATTAGATCTTTCTATTTGATGAACTCTGCTTTTCATTTAATTTAACATTCCCTGACAAAAAAAACACCTTACCCTCAAATTTGAACGCAAGTTACTGGAAGACCTTGGGGAGGGGTGTGTGTGTTGGAAAAGCACTTGATTATGTTCTTTAAAAAAAAAAATAAATCAATTTTCTTTCCTCTTTGTCTTTTAGAGAGGAAACGGTTGGGAATTGGCCAGTCCCAAGAAATGAACACACTTTTTCGTTTCTGGTCCTTTTTCTGAGAGATCACTTCAACAAGAACATGTACGAAGAGTTCAAGCAGCTTGCTCTAGATGATGCAAAAGAACACTACAGGTACTCGCTTTTTCCTGCAAGTTAGAAAATGCTGAGGCCTTAACCCACATGTGTCTGGAGGGAAGGTTTGTAGTATTGGCCTTGACCCTCTGTGAATCTTTCAGATAGCATCTGTATTAGTTATTGCAGTACCAGGAACCCGTGTGTATTTGTGCTTTGTAGATGTGCAGCATTTCCTGACTTGTAATCGGTCCTGAATCCTACCAAATCCTGTAACCTGTTGGCAGTTACAAGTCACTTATTCACACAATTCACAAGGTTCTTTCTTCCATAGGCAAAGACATTAGTAACCTCATTCTACTTGTTCATACTGCCTCTCAAAGCTACCAGAAAAATTAGCACAAAGGAAGTTACAGCTGTCCCTTTAGCTCTTTGATATGATTCCCTTCCTTTCACCCAGTTCCTGCTGCTTCTATTTCTCTAACCCAAGGGGACGAGGTAGTCCAAGGCCTTGGATGCCAAGGAAGAAGTCCAGGCTGTGAAAATCCTCAAGTTGGGCCGTGTTGTCCACGACTGCAAAGTTCCTGGGGTGCAGAGGTGGCTCTAATGATACCTTATGTCTCTGCTTCAAGCTCCGTTGATGTTCTGTGATTGTCTGAGGGCAAAGTTTACCAGGAGAAACTTTAGAAGGCTCTTAAGGGAACCAAGATGGCAGCAAATGAATGCAGATAGCCAGGACCACCTCCTGTTCTGGAGGCTGGAGGAAGCTCTGGTGATGTGACAGGCAAAGCCACTGTGTTACTGAACCCTGGTGCTGGGCTGAGCGGGAGCTGGGGAACACCAAGTCCTGCCCAACATGGCAGGTTTTGCACTGATGGTGGGTTAGGCTGGACCCACTCTGGTTGGTTTTGTGTTCAAACTGTTTGTGTGTACAAACTCACTGAAAATGGGAAAGCATTGGTCTCTGTGAGTGTAGTATCTGTAGAGCCTAAGCTGAAACTGTGGAACAAGCTGGATTTTCCTCTATTTTGACTATTTTGAAGGTGTTTTGGAACAAAACATCCATAAAAATGGGTGTGAAAAGGAGGTGTGTTTTCTGTAAGGGCAAAATGAGACTCTTCTATTTATTCCAATACCTGGGGAGACTGAATGCTTGTATCATCCTGGGGAATGAGGAGCATATGTGTAAGACTTCTGTACCTCTCTGTGCCGTTACAGGTATGGGTTGGAATGCTTGTTTAGATTTTACAGCTACGGTCTGGAGAAGAAATTCAGGCAAGAAATATTCAAGGATTTCCAGGAAGAAACAAGGAGAGACTACGAAGCTGGTAATTCCCAGGGGCCGGTCGCTGCTCACATGGGGGTAACTTCAGCTGGGAGGGAATCCTGATTCCTTGGTCTGACCTAATGAACTCAAGAGCAGGTTTCGTCTGTGCTCCTTTTATCTTACAGTTCTTTTAAACGTAGAGTTATTAGTGAATAATTACGTTTAATTAAAAACTTGGCCTTTGTAAATTGGTAAAATTCACTTTCTCTGTTGTTAGGTCAGCTGTATGGACTGGAAAAATTTTGGGCTTATCTAAAATACTCTCAGCACAAGACTCCAGCCATTGATCCCAAACTGCAAGAATACCTTAGTAAATTTAAGAAACTGGAGGACTTCAGAGTGGATGTAAGTTTCAACCCTACTTTAAATAGTTATGTAGGAATATATTTTTGCTGCAAGGTGAAGTGAGAACAGGCCTTCCTTTCACAGGAAGGCAGCTGGACAAATCCTGTCAATGACAACAAAATGCAGGATTAAAAAAAACCCACCCTGAATGCCAATGAAAGTTGCAGTTTTACTCTAGCCATTGTTTTTGTTAACCCAAGTACGGCTCTGAGATGGGGTGGCTAACATGTAAAAGGCATTGATCCATTTTCACCGTGAAGTAATGATACGGCAAAGAAACAGCTTGTGTGTCGCCTAGTCAGACTGCGACTCCTAAAGCTCTTAAGCATTTGACAAATGAGTTCATGCCCAATGGTCTTTTCTTAATGAACTGGACAGGCATTGTCCTTGCTGAGGCTTTGCTTGCCAAACCCAGCATCCCCTTCCTGTAGAAGGCTGAATTCTTTGACCCGTGCGGTCCCAGCGCATGGTGCTGCCATGCGTTTCGTAGCTGCGCTTCGTTAGGGTCCCAGCACACCATGGTCCCGCCATCCCCTCTGATCTTCTGTCTTCTGAGGGTTGTGGCAAACATTTGGGCAGTGGCGATTAAATACTGCTGTGAGACTGCATACGGCCCTTGCCTGTCTGGCTACACAGCGCAGAAGGCTTTAGGCTCTCAGCAGCGAGCTGTGAGTAGCTGAGGTTGCTAGGCCTAACTAAGGGCCGAGCTACGGAGCGCCCTGTCCTCCTCCACCCTTAAAGTCCACAAGAAGGTGAATGGACACCCGGCCTTGCAGAAAAACATCTAACAGGTTGCCAACGTTTATTTTCAGCCTCCTATTAGCGAAGAATCGGGCAGAAAGAGACTGGTGGCTGCAGCAGGTGAGTATTCAGGTCACCACGGACGTCGGCCTAATCCTTCTCAAACACTTCTTGCTGCTGCTGCCTGTCAGTCCCAGGCCCTGGGAAACACTACCAGTGGGAGTGCTGTGCAAGCGTCTATAGGCCGTAACAATACTGCTGCGAAATCTATAGAGAGCGATGTACCAGAGAAATAGACTTAAGGCAAGCTTGCACCCTTGAAACTCCACTGGTACATCACCCTTAATTCAGAGATCTCCATGGCGAGCCAATCTAATGCGTGATTAATACTGATGGGAAGATGAAACAAATGTATGGGAGGACAAAGGATTGGAATACTTCTTTCATGTGACTTAGTTCCAAAACACTTCCCCTAGGAGAGTTGCTCTTGGTTTTTGGGATCATCAGAAGGATCCTAGGGAAGACTCTTTGGCTTCAGTATTGCTTTCCTCAAGCTTTTGTTTACAGAGAACTGCATTCCTTGCATATGCAAAAAGTACTTTGGGGGATGCCTTACATTTCAGCTCGTGTTTCTTACGAAAGGTATGATATACCCATGTTATTTACTGTGCTTTCTTTACTCATATTTTCCCATTATTTGTATTTTACCAAAGCAAACAAAAAAAGATGACATCATAGGTAGAATTTTAAGTAAAAAGGAAGGATCTGTGCGATTGGTTTGCTCTTGAATCTAACTAAAAAGCAAGTTTTTGTGCAAAAGCACAGCTGAGAATGTGCAGCTCCATAGGAAACAGGATTTCTGGATTCTATTTAAAAGAGAGAAATAATATTTTTTTTCCAGAGTCTCCATAGTTAGTATTTTATAAAGTTACAGAGTTTGAGTGGATGTAACTGGGATAGTTTTTCAGGTATTTCCTTCTGCACTGGTTCTTAATTCAAACAACAGGGGAAAAAACCCAACAACCACCCAATGGGAAAAGGGATCTGTTGATTTCAGTGTCTTAACATACAGCATCTACAGTTTGTGCAGGTTGTTAGCAAACTATTCAAATCAATCTCAGCTTCAGCTGTGTCTTCATTTGAATCCAATTATGATTTGGAAGTACTTGAACAGGAAATTTTTCAATTTTTTTCTCCATAATTCAAGTAATAAAAATGAGTTTGGAGGGAAACCAAGTATTCCTTGTAAATGTTCTTTTTGCTTCATTTTTCAATATCTGAATGAAATTCTGCTTGAATTGTGTTAGCTGAGCCTAAATAATTTCAAACCTGTCTAAAGACAATTTCACCGAATGGAAGTTGTTAGACTAGGAAGCCATTTCTGTAGCTGTAAGGCTGGGATGTTTACACCCTGCAGTTCGTTACTAACTTCATTCCTTGGTTTTTGAAGACTCACAGAGACCCAGGTGGGTGACTTTTCTCTTCCAAGGGTAGGTAGGAAGAGTGTCAGTTGATTGTTAGTTAACTGCAGGAGAGACTTGACTTAACTTGTGAAATTCCAAAGCTAATCTAGCGTAAATGCCTTAATCCATGAAGGTGTCCTAACTGACTGCACAACGGGCTTTCAACCTCCATCAGATCTCAGAGGTTGTAAGTACCTTAGTTTTTTTTTTCGGTCACCATAGGGTGAATCTCCATGAAATGAATGACTGAGTTGGCCTTAGCAGTGACCAGCCCCACAGCTGGTACAATTTCAGTAGGAAATGGAGGAGCCTTTCACCAGTGGCCTGCTCTAAATGCATTTAAATGAACCCACACCAATATTTTCAGTAAATCACTATGCTGAAGTGACACATCTCAGTCCTGTGTTTGAACCATGCCTTTTGCTATCCGTGATGCAAATGTAAATTTGGATTGAAATTGTATATACCAGGAATAGATTTAAGATATTTCCTTTCACTTTTTCAATGGAAAATGTGCAGATTAAGTTTTTAGTGTGTGCAATTTTGTGATAACTTGACAAATTTTATAAAAACAAACAAACCCTAATAGTGTTGTATATCAACTTATTTTCCCCCATAAATTGTGAAGAAAAACAGTTTTAAAGAGTGTCAGGCTGTAGATTTGCTCATGCATTTCCCTTACATCCCGTGCACTGAGGTAGTGGGAAACTCAGCCTGGTAAAGGCTGAGAAGGTTCTTGGAATGTGAGCAAGCCTTCTTCATGTCTGATATATTGGATTTTTTTTTTTTCAAAGACTGTGTATTTGTCAAAGAAAAATGTAGCTGAAAGCCAAGAGTGAATACTGTGCGTGTTGTCTGTCCTGCTGGCCTCCACAGCATGATTGCTTACAGAATCACTAGGTTGGATAAGACCTTTAAGATTAACAAGTCCAACTGCTTCTGTCCTATGCTAAACCATATCCCTAAGTACCTCATCTACCCGTCTGTTAAACACATTCAGGGAAGGTGACTCAACCCCCTCCCTGGGCAGCCTGTTCCAGGCCCTGACAACTTTCGCTGAAGAATTTTTCCTAACATCCAATCTAAACCTGCCCTGGTGCAGCTTTGTGCTATTTACCCTTCTCCTATCACCTGGATGAAAAGACCATCTCCCATCTCTCTACAACCTCCCTTCAGGTAACTATAGGTGACGATGTGGTCCCCCCTCAGCCTCCTCTTCTCCAGGCTAAACATGCCCAGCTCTCTAAGCTGTTCCTCCTATGATTTGCCCTCCAGCCCCTTCCCCAGCCTGGCTGCCCTTCTCTGGACTCACTCCAGGACCTCAATGTCCTTCTTGTGGTGAGGGGCCCAGAACTGGACACAGCACTCGAGGTGCGGCCTCACCAATGCCGAGTACAGGGGCTTAGATAGCGTCCCTTCATTTGGGTGGACAAAACCCCACCCAAGTCCTCCCATACCTGAAGGCATGCCCCTTTCACTGGATCACCCTTCTCTCCCCTTGCAGCCAGGTAGAAAAAGCACTGCTTGCGTTCCTCCAGAAGTCGTGGGCTTTTAGAGTAAACCCCAAAGTCTTTGCTGGCTTCAAGTGGTCTGTCGCTGCTCAGTACCTGGCAGACCTGTTGCAGAGCCATAAATGCCTTTGCGCACACATGTCCAACTGCCTTTCTGATGCCTCTCAGGCCCGTTTCAGCAAACCTTCAGCCCTTGTTAAGCATGGCTGCTTTCTGACAGTCCATTACTGACTGGAGGAGTGAGGAGCCTTGGCCCTTTCCTTGCCTGACAATTCCCCCTGGTGCTTATTAGCAACGCTGCTCTAGCATTTCAAAGGATTTCATGATGTCTGTTACCAGTGCTGAGGTGGTGCCTTGGTAAGTACCTTCAGAGCTGATGAATTGAGGGTTTTTTCTAGTGAAATAAATCATGCTCTCAAATACATCAAAGCAAAGGCTTCCATCCGTGAGGGTTTTATATAACTAGGAATTGAATGTCCCTGGGGTCAAGTGACAGCTCCAGGCTTGCTCCTGGAGGCTCACACCTCCTAAAGGCTTTATTTTGAGATGCTTGGGGTGTCCTAGCACAGGCTTTGCCCAGTTGCCCAAAGAACATGACAGGCTGGCAAAATGATTATCACATTCCCACCCCCAAAAAGCAGCAGCCCCTCCATGCTTTGTAACCAGAATGGGGACCACTCCATTTGCTCAGGAGTTTTGCAGGAAGGTGGCAGTGGTCTGGTCCAAGAAAAACTACTCAAACCTACCGGAATCTGCAACAGGGGCGGGCAAGGAACACTTTGGCTCAGCCTGGCATCCAAGTTCTCAGGTAAATGACCCCTTCCCTGCATCTGAAGCATCCTTGGCACATACCTGTTCTATCAAAAGCAGGCTTAAACTGCTGCCGGTAAATACTTGCCTTGCCCCATAACTGAGAAGCCTGTGGAAGGGGGTGTAGGCAACATTCACAATTATTTATCTATAAGCCTTCGAGGCATGGGTCCATTTGTACTGGTGCTGAGTAGGGAAAGGAATAAATGGCTAAAGCTACAGTTGCATCATTCCGCCCCTGGCTGAAAGAGCAGACAGCAGGCAGGGCTGGGGTTTCCCTGGTCTGCAACATGGAAATGGGAGAGTGCCACGACTGGGACTCCAAGGCCACAGCACGTCACCATAGCCCCCACTGAGCTTGATAAAAGAACCCAAGTAATGAGCTTTCATGAAAAGCTGCACAGCTTTGTCCTCTAACAGCACCCCCTTCCCCCCGCCCGCCCCCCCCCCCCCCCCCCCCCGGCAGAGCCAGGAAGCCCATTCCATTCAAAGCACAGGGTCTTGGGCAATGCTTGGCACTGTCCTGCGCAACGCTGCAGCTATCTCCTCCACAAAATACAACCCCACAAACTTTTACTGTAGAGAAAACAATTACCTAAGAGTCTCAAACAGCCCAAGTAAGGTTTAACTCTTCCTTGACCTTCCCAATATAGTAAAATCTAACTGATTTTTGCAGGTATAGTAAGTCAGAACTTAGCATAGTTCTAGCATGTTTAAGGTGAAACAAGATCAGAAGCAGAATGCCGAGCTGCTTTTCCTGCCCCACCTGCTGCTAAAGGACAAAAAAGTTAAATCTTAGCCAAGGGAAAAGCAGATCTTGTTCAATAAAATCATACAAACAACTACAGGCACGTGACAGGATAATTCTGTCTTGGAAACGCAAGATGTTCAGACTAAGTAATGTGGTACTTGGTTTGTTTTTTCAATCAAGAAGGTCTGAAAATAGATTTCCTGCCATAATAATAAAGCATTTCTGGGGGAAGCAAGGCACAGATGAGGTGCAAGTGTCAAAACAAATGACTACTCAAGCTAGTTTAACACTAAACATGGCTGATGAAAACAAGTCCAATGTATTAAAACTGGAACTGTTTTGTTTTTGAAGATGAGTATTCCCTTTAAGCCTCTTATATTGCTTAAACAAAATTTAACACGCTGCAAGTATCAACCAGCCTGTCAGTTCAGTTATTAGTAAATTGTAATGTTGCATCAATCACTTGGTCAAAAGGAAGAACGCCTCCACAAAAACATTGCATTAATTGTGCTCAAGTTTTGATGGGTCTGTTCTAAATTATCCTTCTATCAACCTTTTATAAAAATGAAAGCTACAGCATGCTCTGAAGGAGACGGAAGGCTTCTCAGCTTCACAGAATCACAGAACTGTAGGGGTTGGAAGGGACCTCCAGAGATCATCGGGTCCAACCCCCTGCCAAAGCAGCTCCCTAGTGAGGGAAAGGAAAAGCTGTGCTTGGGTTAGGAAGCGATGGCAGATGCAGAACTACGGTTCTCCATAAACCAGACACAAACATGACAAACACCTACAGCCACAGCTGGCACAGGGTGAAGGGCTGTAAGAGCGAAGAGTAAGCATTAAGAACCTCCAGCCACTGCTCTGTACAGCAGCTGTAAATCATAATACACCTATTTTTATGTGGAAGCCTGGGGAAAATTTTATCTGGCTGCCCTCTTGGGTTAGCTAAGCCTTTTCTGCTCTACAGACCTTGGTGCAGTAAGTAGCACGAAGGCTAAGCATGAAAGACATACTGTAAATGCAGGGTATACATCAGGGTATTCCTCTTTTATACTGAGATTTAAAGAGGAAAAAAAAATCTCCCTAACGAACCATCCCAATGAAGAAACAGTGCTTAAGTACTCCTAGCTCCTGTCCTATGCAAGAATGCCTTCCCTCATCCCTGGGTAGCTCCAACTGTTGTATCTGAAAGACCCTTCTGTGGTTACACAACCAGCATGCCTAGCATTTTAGCAGTTGGGATGCGTAGCAGACACTGTAGGCAAAGCCTGGACACTGCTGCTGCCTCTGCTCAGCTTGGGATGTGACCTGAGCAGAGACCAGTGCTTCACCGGACTACAGTCAGGAGCTAAACAGCCAATACCCAGCTGTGTTAATTTCAGCCTCTCCAAGAACCCACGAGTGTAACCTCACTTGTATGGAAAAATGGCTCCAGCTCTGTGATAAAACTCTCCTGTTCCAAGCCTGGATACGCAAGGGAGGGGATTCAACCTGCCTGCCAGGACACGCGAGTTACACATCGTTCAATGGAGGATTCTTGTTTATTAGTTTCACTCCCATCAATATAAATCCCTTTTAAATAGTAACAAAAAGGAAGTGGTCCCTGGAATTTCACAGTAGCTGGTTCAACAGAAGGTAGACACAGAAACCTGTTACTGCAGGCTTACTGCAGGCTTACTGCAGGTGTAGGCTACGTAGAGAGGTACAGATGTAAGCCATAAAGCTGCAAGTCATGAACTTAATACTGTCACTGTTAGGGATTTAGCAGAACAGACGGTGACATTTCTACAAGATGCTGAGCGATACCCATGTGGAGATCTCCAGCATTCTTGTCCCATTAGTGCCACAAGATGGATTACACAATTTCCTAAAACGCTTCTCTTCTATTTCCATCCCTTATTTTATTCTCCACCATGAATGTGCTGGCATAGGCTTATTTCCTTAAATACCACTTACCTGAGAAGAAGTCTTCCAGATTCTTCAAAAGCCGGGAGTTGAAAGGAAAAACGACAGCCCGAGGACAGGGAACAGTGTTAACAGCAGCAGATGTTTCACATCCCGAGACATCTTCCTTTTACTTGGCATCCCATCCTGTTCCAGCTCTGCTGAACAGCTTCTACGTACAGTCGGACAGCACACGCTTGGTATTGTACATGCTTTATTAAAACAGAACTCGTATTTACAATATCTGCAGAAACAATCCCTCCCAAGTCTTGCATTCAGACAGACACGCACACATACACACGCGCGCAGGCCCCTTCGCTCTACAGGGGTGTGAAGGCTATGCTCCCAAAAGTTAGGCAGCTTCTGGAAGAGGAGGAAGGGTGACTTGTGTGTGTGTTTGTAATTACTGAAAAAGAAGCACGGGAGTATGCATTTGGCCATCACAATGCTAATTTAAGTATATGTAGTATTAACATATGGCAGTAACACTGAGTATTCCTCTTTTACATTCTATACACAGAATGACATCAATGTTTTCCAGTCAACAGAACATTCTAACTTCAGTCTCAATGCTGCTCGTAGTGACTATGAAACCAAAATTCTGGGGCTGTCCCTTAAAACAATTCAAGTCTATGTAAGCGAAATAAGGCACGATTAATATTTGATTTGATTTAGAGGATGGGAAAAGGGGGGAGAGGCAGGCTTCAGATAATAGTTGTTGCAGAGGAAAATGTTTTACCCAATCCTTCTGAGAAAAGGATGATTTTTACCCCCATCCTAATCTACACGGACTTCTATGAGAGAACTGAAGTATTCTGCCAGGGCTACTAATGCCCACGTAGAAAACAAAATTGGAAATTCACATTGCAACACCAGTTTCAGTAGCCTAACCTACTGACACTGATGTGTATGAGTACGTCTTTCTTTAATGCTGAAGGAGAAGACACACATGAAACAAGATTCAAACCTTCCACTGAGCTTGAGGACTCGCGTCTCTTAGAGAACCTGTAATATATACTATTTGAAGGCTTCAGCTTACTGATAAAAAGGAATAGCGGTTTTGCCTTTAAACCCCTGGCCCCTCTTCACTAATGAAGCCTAACCAGACATTACAAATAAACTGCAACAAAAGGTCTGGCAGCACAAATAATGTCTAGTATTCAAATCTTCACTTGTGAGTATATTATTTTCCTTGTACAAAACCTGTTGAATGTTTTTCGCAGCAGATGAACTGTACCCAAAGATGCAGGACATTCTGTGACGGGGAGTAAGAGGTTGCAGTTCCGAAGGCCCCTGACTTTGGTTGTTTACAAAGTTCATTCCTGTTTAGTGTGATCCTTGGTATCTTCCTCATCTGTGTATTCTGATGGTTCCTCCCCTGGCTTTAGGAGTCTACCTACGTAGTCGTATTTTTCTGAAAAAGATGTACGATTCCATTACAATCAGATACAGCTGCAGTTGCTAGTTAGCCTGCACCGCCGCACATTCACTCTTCCCTTGGACACCGAGATTCAGAACCCATATCACTGCAGTGGATGGCAATTTATCAGCAAGCTCAGCGTCTTACACCAGTCTTGCTCCCACTGCTGCTCACTTCTTTCTCTACTCTCAGTACTTTCTACCGATTCTCCCACAGCTCCTCAGGCAGGCTCCATCACACAACGGCTTGAAACGCTGCTTCTAAAACTGGCATGAATTCCCTCAGCCTGTTTGGAGTTCCCTTCATGTGAGAAATTATTCCCCCTCCCCTCTGGAGGCACACTTCCATACTTGTGGGAAATCATTTCAGGACAAACTTGTTCAACCTTTCGTGCCAGATCAACTCTCGATCCTGATCTTAATTCCACGGCATCCTAAGGCAACAACCTGGGAGCACGAATTCCATCAGCTAAACTCCACTGCAATTGATTTGAGAGTGAATTTCTGCACTGAAGAGTGAGAACAGGCATAAAGCAACAATGGGATATCATGGAATTGTCTCTATGGAACAAAGGCCTGAAATCCCTGCTCTTCTTCCATAAAAGTTACATGGCATTAATTAATGTTACAGTCAACAATCTCTTTAAAAGCTGCCCCCGAGCCCAAATCAGTCATTTTTATTAAAAACATTTCCTTAAGCAAAAGATGAGCTGCTGATTTAAGGATTTACCTTTAAATTGCATTTCCCACTCTCTTACACTTTCCATCTGTACAGCATTTAAGTCCGATAGGTCATCATATTCATCTCTGAGTGCATCTTTATCTAGACAGAAAGTTGCTAGTCCCCTGGAGGCATCTCTGCCGGCAAATATTCCATATGGGCCCTCTGAAAACAAAAAGACAAAATCGATACCTTCAAGCTTTTGTTTACAGTGACCAATCTCAAGTTCTTCATAGTCTGCTGAAGCCATACATTAAGTTTCTGCAGTAGTTCCAAGGCCACAGCTGTTTGACATTCAACAGCACTGCAATTCCACCTTAAGTATCACTAGGAGATAAAGTCTGCTGAGAAAAGCAGAACCAGGAAAATAGCTTTGAAGGGATATGTGGAACCAAGTAATGACAGGGATTTTTTCAAGTCAGTTGATGTAAATTCCAAAGGGATGGGAGGCTGGAATTCAAAAGAAACGCACTTCTATTAAGCAAAACAGAGTATTTACAAGTTCTGGCATGAATAGAAGCAAACTGCACAGACATCTTAATTAGAAAACGAATAAATTTTATCAATAAATAGTTCTGGAAACCAGCACTAATCTTCATGTCAAGAAGGTAAAGCAACTACTTCCTCTGTGCTTTCTGACTGATGCAAAGCAGCACAATAAAATTTGGAGCAATGATTGTCAAATAAATATTACTATCAAGAGAACTGGATGATGTGCAAACCAACAACTTTTGGGACAAGGTTGGTATCCAGCTTTCCCATATTTTAATTAATCTGAAGGACTTGAAGCACATCATTATCTTGATTTCTTGCCTCAAAACCAGCTACCTTAATTCAGCTTAAATTAAAAAAACCAAAACAAAACATCACACTTTAATATGTTCTGCACCACCTGCAGCAGCTACACAACAGGGAAATGCCCCCAAGGGGTTATAAAGAGCGGTCACTACTTGAAGGAAAACACGCCAGAACCTTTCTCTGTCTTACCTCTCAGAAGACGACAGTGGCTGTCAGCCTGAAGAAAAGGCAGCACCAGCAGGCAAGAATGAACACAAGCAAGTGGGAACACACTGTCCTTTACCCCCTCTATTGCCTGCTGTAGCACCTCAGACCTCTTCTGTACCAGGACGAGCCACCGGAAATCATTCCGAGAGGCTGGTTTCCTCCCAGGCCGCTTGCTCCTGCCACCACACCTATCTGCTCTTGCCGGGCATTGACTTCAGGGTTGAGACACAGGCTGAATGCAGCAGGAAGAACTCCTGAGGCAGGGAACCTGAGCACCATATGGATTAGAAGAAACTATGTCCTCACCAGAACTGGTGTCGTCTCTCCACCCCAGTGCTTGGCATTGTAAGTGGCTTACAGTCAAACCTGAGAACAGAAGGGTGTCTTATGTGCCAAAGACAATTCCCTTATCTCTCTGGAAAGAAAGCAACTGATTTAAGAGCAAAATTTCACAAGAGGTACAATCAGAGAAGGAACTATCAACCAGAAGCTTGTGCGAGACAAATCTGGCTGTAAGAGACAACCACAATGATTACCAGCATCTCTATGGACATCCTTACACATATTTAGGGCCAGGAAGGGGACTCCCAGTAACCACCCCAGGGATCAGGGACTATACCATGCAATTAAGAGAAATGACGTCAAGGGGGCTTGTGAACTCCCATTTTTCCTATTTGTATCCTGAATTAGACGTTCATTTGAAAAACTGGATTCAGAGACTGAAGTCAATCCTATACCAAGTTATTTAATCTATGCATCATGCCCGCTCAGTCACTTCCCATGAAACAGCAGAGGCAGTGATGGCCAGCATTTGCACCGTAACTCAGAGCTCCTTCGAACAAAACCTCTTGCTTCACTCCAGAACCACTGTCATTCAAGTGGTCTCTTGTTTTTGATGTTCTGCATGAGGAGCACAGGAGCCACAAACAGCTCTTACAAAGACCACGCACAGTCAGTAAATGCTTAGGAGCAATTATAAACTGCCACTTTACCTCCCCACCAACAGTTTTTGTCCCTAGTTTTTCCTTTCTCTTAAGTGTTTAAAACAGGTATTTCCGTGTTTTCAAGATTCTGGCTAAGCAGAGTTAGAGAACCTTGCTGTTCCGCTTCCCTTCTACCCTGCACTGAGTGGTTTTACAGCACCTGCTGAGATGCCACCTCTTGGTTCACCAGCTGGACTCCAATTATTTCCATTAAAAAGAGAATTATATTATACTGACCAGTATCAAGCCCTGAACAACCTCACATCTAGGTAACATACTTAGCTGAAAGCATGAATGCTTTTGCAATGTATCGGTTTGCATCAACATGCAAAATTTCTGCAAATATACTGTAATGTCAGATGCTATCATACCGACTTTTTTCTTTTCTAAAATTGAATTACCAAGTTAACATTGCAGCATATTTACTGCAGAAGCATTCAGGAGTCGCAGAGAAACCATCACGCCATGGCCATGCACTCAGCAGAATGCTAAGTAGTAAAAACCAGCCTTTGGACTTGGTAGACAGCATCTCAAATTCCACTTCTGCAAATGTCACTTCAGATACATCCCCATCCTTTAATCCTTTACTAAAAAGCAAATATTGAATGACGATTATTTTTTTTAAAAGTGGAAGTCCAGCTTTGCCTTAGTCAAAGGGCTGTTAAAGCAGAAGTTGAGAGATCTCTGTATGAGCAACCTACTTCAAGATTTGAAGCTTCCATTCAGATACTTTCACACAGAGATCAAATACAGAATTTTATATGAATATATAATATACAGGTCTGGTGTTTTGCTCTAAGTCCCAGGCTGTTATTCCCTGTTATATAAATACTGGTGCAACAGTCTTAACAAGGTATTTTGCCTATCAGATTTTGTTGGGCTTTCAGAAGTGTCCTGGAAGGTCCCAGCACAGAGAACCCCAGGGAGGAAGTATGCTTCAAGAACATGATTCTGAGGCAGCAACTCGAGTGCAATCCTAGAAGTATCCCACAGAGTTCTTTCACAACCAGGTCCAATTTACTCTGCAAGCCCTACCCCTAGTCCTCCTTTCCTTTCCTTTTGTCTGCCTACCTATTTAGGCTGGCTCCTGTTCTAAATAATTGATGGCACCATGACATGATACACATACTGAAGAGCCTGCAAAGAAAGATGCTAGTACCATGGGTATGTATACCAAACTGGTTTTTTTTTTTGAGACTATCACAAAATTTCAGTGGTTTTCTTTTGCTATACCCTGAAATTAGCTATTTCACAGTCAAATATTTCTTAAAAAAGTTCTCCTCCCACTCCTATCTGACATCTCACATCAACAAAAGCTAAGTCGGGGAGGTGTCAAAACCCATTAAAACATGTCTGATATATGTTCCTTAGCTACACACAGCTTTACATCAAGGAAAACTTTATTCCCTGTCTTCCCATCATTGCTTTCACATATTAAAACATTTTGCTTCAGAGCCTCTGTTTATTTTAGCGCTGAGACCACACAGTTATCAAGACTACGTATTTGCCTACGTATCTTCACATCTATACCACATTTATACACTGCCTTTTCCCTGTATAAAGTCCTCATTTACCTTCCAGCCCAACCTGGTATAAAATATGCCCTTCTCTAAGCTACAACGCATGCAAAATACTGCTACCCACCACCTGCTACCACTGCAAATGCTTTCTTTAGAATCCAGGTACAAATCTGTCTGCCTTCATGAATGTGACATCTTATTCCAGCCTGATAGCCATCTTTGTTCACAAATGAACTGGGCTGCTTGAGAATGGGCAAAATCAATGTCTCTTCAGCCAGTAAAAGTATCTTTTCAATTCCTTATGCAGGATTTCTGCATCTCCTAGCCCTGTTCTGCTTCTCAAATGAAAATCCAACTTCTCTTTATAGACAATCTAAAGCAGCAGTCAAGGAAAAATAAATTTAATATTAAGGGACAGTATTTAAAAATGTGAGCTACAAAGCTGCCCAAACTGAAGAATTCATTTGGATGCTTCTAGTCACCTGGCCCAAAACAGGCTAACGTGGATCTTGGAGCAGCATGGGTTTCCATTTTCAAACAGTTTGGCCAATAGCTTCCCCCACGAAACCTCCGCTGGCGTTCAACTTCTGAGCAGATATTCTTAGATTACTGCAGAGGCTACCTGAACATTTAGGTCAGTGTACTAGTAATGAAGGTGAACACTGTACAGTGAACTTTGGATTGCTCCAAGTGTCAGCACAGGGACTTTACCACATGGACTCTCTATCTAATGGAGTGATTTGTAATTTAAGAATTGTATTCATTCTCACAGGCCCATACAAGTTCCCTGAAGAAGCCACACCAGTTAACAAGGTTCAGTTTTAAACCAGCTTTGGTTCCTTCAAGAAGTCAAAAAGCGTTTCCAAGCAGTCACCAAATACACAAGGCATGCCAGGCGCTCTTTGCATCTGTGGGCTCCACGCAGCCACTGGACATAAACCCCAGTGTTGTCTGAAGCTTAGAAATTTATGGTCATTTCTTCACCTGCAGACAAGAATAAACACTAATCTCTCCTTTAATGTAACTTCAAGGAACAAGGGGAGACAGACCACAGAATTATGACAGCTGTGCTATTCTACCACTTGTCTACCTTTTCCACCCCAAAGCAGAATCTCCACTGCCTAAAATTTTCCATCTGAATCATGATGTATTTGGTCAGTACTGCATCTTTTATGAGGGAATGAAAAAGCTACAAATTAGGCAAAGCCATTCTGAGATGCAGCTTGAGAGCAGAAGCTTTCTAATAACATTTATCACTGGGAATTCAAGGTGACATCGTTTCAACTTTACCACTCCAAATTTACGTGAAGTGAAAGATGTGGGTCAATTTTAAGTTACAACCTGCATAGAAAGTAAGTGCTCTTAGGAGAGCAATTCACAAAGTCTATGTGCTAAGATGGGAACTGCTTAGAAACAGGAGCCTAAACCTGATTTCTTAAGCAGAGGGCCTCATTCTCTCTGCTGCTTGCTTTCTTTTTAACTCTGTGGAAAAAAAAGTGCAAGAACCAATGACCCAATTTCAATTAACGGGGCAGACAGTGAGCACTGCTAAGAGAGCCTGTACCTCAGTAGTCAGGAGATTCCTGGAAGACAGCTCCATACCTGAGGAAGGCAGAGATCCCACATCTTGCTTCAGTGAAAAATGCTCTGGCCGTGCAATGCTACCCAGGCCTTTTGATGAAGTGCAAGACAGATACACTGCTATATACTGGATTTAACATCTGTATGTCATTAAAAAATGATGCCACTATCACGTCTTAAAATATCTTGCTTTGAGCATTCTTGCTCGATCAGGTCCCTCAAACCTCAGGAAACTGGAAGCTGAATGGTTTAAATAGGAACTGGAGATTTTTACAGACCTTTTATCAGACACACAGTTCCCCAAGTTTTAAGGAATTTATTCAGGTTATTAAAAAAAGAAAATGAAAACTGATTAAGAGAGACCTGACAGACACACGAAGCAGAAGCAGAGCAGAAGACAGAGTGATGCACCTTTCTGCACAAAACTACTTCACTGGCCCTTGCCCTCCGTGAACACAGGCTGGGGGGTTAGAAGCACCCCTTGCTTCATCCTAGTGGCAAGGGCACTAGAGGCACAGAAACAATCTCTCACCAATACGTACGTTTTTAGTTTTACTACTTCTGGCAGGAACTTAAGCTTCTTTATTCAGAAACGTCGTTTCTCTGAAAAGCTGAGTCCTGGGGCGAGAAACACCTCCACTACACAGACACCAAAGAGCTGACAAACATCAAAAATGCAGACAAGATACACACCTTACAGGAAGCACTTCTCCCCCAGTTTTATCCTCTGTACTTATCTGTAAACCCTTGGCCTGTTGTGTTCCAAGATAAAGACACCCTTAACAGAATTCTCTGTGTTTGTGACTCTCCTGAAACATTTCACTATAACCAAGCCCTTCTAAAGGCTGCATTGAAAAGCATTGCTGCCATCTTTTAGACAGACACTATGAAGTTTACAGCTCGACTGCAAGGGAAGTCTAACAGCATCAGATTGTTTTTATACAGATGAAGAGGAAAAAAAAATGACAGCTATTTACTACAGAATTTTTTGAAGCATTTAACATCAAAAATCACAGTCCTTAACTGGATTTGCAACATGAAATAAAGGTAATCCTCCCCTCATGAAACAAGAACTAGGATGGAAATTTCTGTGGGAGGAACCACTACTACCTAGTCTATTCCTCTTGGCAAACTGGGAAGCAGAAATCCTCAAGACACCTTGAAAGACAGGAGTGGGATGAGAGATGACTTGTCAGTGGCAATGTATTGCAGCAAAGGAAAGTCAGGAGATTGATTTTTTTTTTTAAATCATGAAACATTTAAGTACCAAGAAGTGACGTGGAACAGTTGTATGCACTGGATTGCATACAATCTTGCTTTGTCATGCTCAAAGCCATATATTTTTCATAACTGCACAAAGTGTTCAGTGCTAATCAAAGCATGTTTACAGCATTATCATGCCAATTTATATGCTAAATTTTAGGATTTGCTAACATTACTTTAACTCTTACTATGCCCTTCTACCGACCAATATGCCACCAGGAATCTCGACGCAAACAAACCTGAAATTAAATGTTGAGATAAATGAAGCAGTAAAACCTGTCTCTCATGATAAGGACATAAACCCAACAACACAGCACACACTAAAGGTATCAGTCAGTAGACTCAAAGTCATGAGATGTGATTACAAATGGGGAAATCACCCCAAAACAGCTTCTTTGAAATTCAGTCTGGTTACATGGTAAGTTTTGATAGTAGGCTGCTAATTGTTTATATCTTTTAGACTGTACAGGTGATAAAGGAAAAGCTAATTAATTAAAATTAATGACCAAGCAAAGCATGCTAAGACACTTACTTGGACGCAGAGGTGGTATTTAATACAACAATAAGTGAAGTACTGAAACGAAGGGTACGCTTGCAGGACACCAGACCATCCCAAGAAGCAGCGTTATGGAAAATAACTTGGCAAATAATGTTTTAAGTTAAGAGTCCAATGCAAGCAAAGTGATTTTTGGAGGCACAGGCAATTAACTGTGTGATACAGTAACTGTTTAGCTCTTAGCTAAAACACATTAGACATATGAAAGACTAATATATACCAATGAGATAAATTGTAGAAAGCTTAAAGAAGACAACATGAGAAAAACAAAACAAACAAACAAAAAGGTTAAACACTTAAATTAAATGTTCAAGAAACTGATGTTTTCAATCATGGATGTCTGAAAGTATGAACTTCAACAGCTTATTAAATTTTAAAAGTACCGTAACTGTATATATGTAAAGGGCTCTTCTGCAAAACAGACCACAGCACAAGAGGACTCAGTGGATAGAAACTTAAAAACAGGAGCATTTCTAATAAAAGCATAAGTTTGGTGGCAATTTTAATGGAATTTCAACTGCTGGACCAAAACCTGGACTAGAGGACAATTCTGTGCATTTTTAGCCTTCTGCTGTAAGTAGAAAAATAAGGAACATCTTTGCATCCAAACTACACTGAAAAAGCTTTATTTCAAGGCATCAGAAGCCTCCTGAGCCAGTCACATTATTCAACATTAACCCAGCAGTCAAGGCATCCTTAAGATTTGACAGTGAGCCCTCAGCCCATGCCTTTTGCTGCCTTCAAAGTTGAAGCACTATTTCACATCAGTACCTCAATGAAGTACAAAAGGCTCAACAGTACAACCCTGTAGTGTCAGCAAAGCCAGTGCCCTCAACTGTTTCTTCAGTTCACCAACATCTGGGTATTGCTTTGTTGGTATGCTTTCCAATTCTTCTGCTATACTCCAACTATGAGGCATAAAATTACCAAGAGAATTGCTGTGGATTTCTGGCTGCCCTCACCGAAGTCCTTCTGAAAAGGTCTCAACCAGCTGTAGAAGACTTTTGCCCTTAACTCTTTTCAGATCTTTGAAAGCCTGAAAACCATCTATTAGTTTGTTGTTTTTCTTTTCAGCCACAAAACAGTTGCAAGAAAATATTCCCCAACATGCATCTGTAGGGGGAAACCACATCAGCATGACTCAAAAAAAAAAGATTATTTGGCAGAAATCACATAGCTGATAATGCAGAGGTTGAGCATCACTATCTTCATGTGCACAGTCCTAAGTAACAGAAATCTGATAGACAAAGATGATGTCAATTCTGTCATAAAAAAGGCAATCTTTCACTACAGGGAAAAAAAAAAGGAAAAAAAGCCTTTGTCCCTTTCCACAAAAAGCTGGAAGCACTGCTTTAGGAAATCCAGCTGCTGCCAGTTATCAAAAAAAAAGCAGACTGATGTCCTAGAACATAAAGCTTTAGCTTCCTCACAATAGTAGACATCGCATGTTGACAATAGGAACCAGTGATGGTATCTTCAGTGGAAAGTTTATACACAGAAGAATTAAAGTGAATGCTTAGATTATGGTTCAGTATTATTTTATGGAGTAATTTATTAAGCAAGTTGTCAACTTATTGGTGTTCTATGTTTCATGTAGCATACGTATTACCTGCATTTTATATCTGCATATAACCAGGTCTTGGTTTAAAACCCCTGAAGTTGGTGAGACAAAGAACTAACCCGATTAGGTGCCGTGAAAGCTGCAGCACACCAGACTGCCTTTTCTCAGCTTGACCAGTCAATAAACTAAGACAGACATGGCATGGTAGTTTAGATTCGACTGTTCACTTTCACAGTACTCTGGAAAGCATTTTGATTCCATTATGGCAGTCCCCATTTCTGCGACTGGTAGCTGAGCTGGCATCACACACTTTTGAGGGTAGCAAGAGTTACAAAATACTAGCCCAGTTCAACTGTAGAACTGCTTGTCACTTCCCTGGTAAGAATGAAAGACTTGTAGCATGCCAGTTCTGTATTTTTCTTATTGTAACCTGCAATTATTAAAAACCAGTAATTATAATTACTTAACTTGAACTGTTTCCGGGGCGGAGGGAATTATCCTCTCTTTCCTCCACCCTTCAATACAAGAACACTTCCCATACCTACTATGAAAACTTCTGCATAATTTGATTACATCAAGTTTTCCAAACCACCATTGTTTAAGGAAGAAAATGATCATCAGTCATAACCCTCATTTCCTTTGGCACCAGATGTGAACGAGCTCACTAGTAAGATTATCCACCTCATTACTAAGAGCACTGTTTATAATGAGAAAACACGCTGCAGTTTCCCAATCTTCAGTGTGCATAAAAAACGTAACATGGCTTTCCAAGCATACTTTTCTGAGCCTTTGGAGTATACATTTCTGCTCCAAGGAACTGCACCGTCTGTCCTACTTAGAGACTAGGTTAATTTCTGCACTTCTCTCAATGGTAGCAACACACCAGCCCTTGAGCTCTCGATGTCTGCCTCTATCCTGATTAAAATCCATGCTCAGTATGGCATGTGCACCTAAATAAGTAACCAGCTTTTTTGGTTTGTTTGGGTTTTTTTCCTTTCCTGAACCATAGGAGCATGAAGGAAGCACTTGCTTGATTGCACTTAGGAAACCTACTGGAAAAGACAGGAGGGGAGAAAATAAATAAATAAATAAATAGATGAAACGTTGCACGTCCAAATCTAGACAACTGGGAACACAGATGTGTGACGATGCCTGAAGAGAACCCAGGCCCGTTCTGCTTCACCTACTTAAAAACTACCGCCGGGCGCCGTGGGGGCGGGCAGGCCGGCCTCGGCGGGGGCTGTGGGTGCAGCGACCGGGGCCGGGTGGCGGTCCGCACGGCTGCTTCCTATCTGACAGCGGCACGGATAGCCGGCGGCACTATCACGCGTGCGGACAAGGAGCACGGGGGCTGGCCTCCCGAGATAACCCTGGGGGCCCGAGCGAGGCCCCCGGCGCTGAAATGCAGCGAGGCCTCCCCGAAACCCATCTCTCTCCCTCCCCCCGTCCCTCCAGGTGGGGTGAGGCCCGGGCGCCGTCAGCAAGGAGCCCCCGGCGGCAAGGCACGCCCGCCGCCGCAGATCCCCGCCGTCCTCCCCCGGCGCCGCCCCCGCCTACCCTCCAGCGCCGCCCGAAACGCGGCGAGCAGCCGAGGGGAGGCGCGGGGCCCCCGCCCGGCACGGCGGGAGGGCCGCCTCCGCCGAGGGACCCCCCCCCCGACTTCCTCACACTCACCCCCTCCCCCCGGCCCCGGCCCCGGCCCCGGCCCCTCACCGGGCCCGTAGAACTTGCTGCCTTTCGTCACGTCGAAGACTTTGCCGTTGACAGCCAGGAGGATGCGGGGGTTATGGGCCCCGTCGAACTCGCGCAGCTGCTCCAGGGAGAAATCCCGCCGCTTCATCCGCGGCAGAGCGGCGGCCTGGCTCTGCCGGGCCGCGCCCCCGGCCCGCTTCGCGTCCCCCAGCGCAGGTACAGCCGGTAGGCCGCCAGCAGCGCCAACGCCAGCAACCCCACATTCAGCAGCATCTCACCGCCCACCGCCGCGGCTGCGCCAGCCGGTGGTTCCCCCGCGCCCCCACCCCCTAGGCCTCCGTCGCTGCTCCCTTCAGTCCTTAGCTTCCCATCCCCATCGTCCGCCATCACTGCCAGGCCAGCGCCCGCCCGCGCAACGACTCCGCCCCGCTCGCGCCCAGAGAGACGCGAGGCCGCCGCCGCGCCCCGCCCCCAACCGCCGCTCCCCCGCTTCCCATTGGTGCTGGGGCGAAGCGGCACCACCCCACGGCAGGCTCGCGCCCCGCGGGAGAATTGGGAACAGACACGCTCCGCCAGCCCGACGGCCCTCGGCTCGCGAGAGGTGGCGCTACCGCAGCGCGCCTGCGCAGCCAGTCCGTGTCGTCCCGTCCCCCCCCACAGCGCCGTTTTCCCCCGCCGCCTCAGCAGTCGCGCGGGCAGGTGGTGTTGGCGGGAGCTCGAGTGGGCCGGGGCGCGCGCTCTGAGGCGCCACAGCCATAGTGGCTTGTGCCTCGCCTCAGCTGCCGCCCTGCTTCCCCTCACGGCGGTGAGCGGGCACTGCCACCTGCGATAGTAGCAGCAGAGCGCGGGGAGGAGGCGGTGTGGTGCGAGGAGGGGGCTGCGGGCGGCTGGGCTCGGCGCGCCAGCTGTCCGTCCCCGAGGACGGATGAGCAGCGCGTTGGATGCGCGGGGCGGGTGGCAGGATACGCGTTGTCTCCGCCGCCGGGGAATAGGGTCGAAGGCCAGCGGTGTTGGCCGCTGTGGTGCGGCCACGTTGTGCAGCGCCCTTTCGGCGGGCGCTGAGTAAGCGACACGTCTACCGAGGGCTCTGGCGCGGAGGCGGCTTTGCTCTCCGCTTGAGCGAACGCGGGCGGGCCTGTGAGGTGAGAGGCGTGTCAGTCCAGGAGGAGAACCTGCGGACGTAGCTCAAGGGACTGCTTGGTGCAGCTTACACCCTTCCATTTTTCGCTGTCGGGAGACGTGATGGCTGCTTGCAGGAGGCTAGTACACTTGCATTACTCCTTGTGCTGGGAAGCCGAGCAGTGGCAGCACATGGGTGGCTCTAGTATAGCTTGTTAAGTACAGCCTGTGCCTGGCAGTGAGTTTGCTCAGTTACGTGTGGAGAAAGATGTAAAGCTTTTAGTATTTTTTACTATTTTTATTATTTTTTTTCAAGGAGAGGGTGGTTGTGTGTAGATTATGTCAGTAGGATGATGCTTCTTTGCAGAGCAGGCAGAGACACTGGCAGAGTTTAGCCCTTCTGCTCCTCTCCTCTCATGAATGTGTTCCCAAGCAAAATGGTCTCTCATAAAATGATACTGAAGAGCTTCTCTACCAATCTGTAACATAAGCCGGGCTCAGCTGCTCTCCCTGAGGTTGGAATGTGATACAAGGAGTACTTTGGACTTGAGAAACGTTGTCTGTTCCACGTAACTGTGGTTATTAGGTAAGGATGCTTCCACGCATCAGCCTTAAGAATAATTCACAATTGCGTAATTCAGTCACCAAAGTTGGAAAACTTGGAATGTTCTTCAGGAAGGCCAGTAGGCCAGGTGTAAGGGACTCAACCTGATGGAAAATAACACTAATGATATTTAGCATTTACATAGAGTTCTACATTTTTCAATCCCCTGTGTAATGATTAGGTGTTTAATTTTCTGTGCTCTGAGCCACTTCAGTAATGACTACCTCTGTGAGGAGACGTGATGAAATTCCTGCCAGTTACAGACCTGCAATTAAAATACTACTACTCCTCCTCTTAACCAAGCAGGCCTTATTTAATATATGTATAAGTAAACTCTATTAAGAAAGTCCTTTTATCTCAACAAGTCACAGCCTGTGGTTATCAAGAGTTTTTATCACAGAATCATGCGATGTTTGGATTGTCTGGGCACAGCTACGGTGCAGGTCAGGAAAAGACAGAGCTGTACTCCTGCCTCTGGATTTCCTTCCCTCATGAGTTTAATTTAGATCTTCCACAACATCATGCTATTTTCTTTTAATCTCCTTTGTGTTTTAAAGATCAGTTCAGAAAACAACAACAAGGGATAAGTACTTTCACCCATTTGCCTACCATGATCTTATCTCTCAATTCATACAGGCTGGCTAGATTATTCTAGACGTTTCTTTGGAAGCACATGCTCCTGCTATATTCTGGAAGGAATTATTTCCAAAATCAGCATAACTACTGGAAGTGTTCTAACCTTTGTTTGTCTGTTCTGGCTGCCCTAGTAAGAGATTCTATTGCTACCTGCACTTGGCTATAATGCATCCATTTATTTCTGTGAGCCTTGATCTAGCACAACAAAATGGTGGCTACTTTTGATCCCCAGATAAAAGCTGGAAACCAAGAGGAGTTCCAGGAACCTGCCCTAAGGAAATGAAAGCTTAGAAGAATTTTACTTGTAATAACTTAAACACTAGAAAATAGGCAAATACCAAGTATACCTGGATCAGAACATTTCCACACCTATTAGAAAGAAACAACAGAAAATATATGGGCTCTGAACTAGAGCAACACTGGGTGTTTGCTCCCTTGGTAGTGGTACACCTCAGACAAGCCCAGATACTAAGTGCTGAGGAAGTTGATACCCAGGTGCAGCTGTACCTACCATCAGTACCAGAACAACATCCTTAGAAGTCAGGCACTCATGATCTGTTAACTTGGGTATGACAGGCAAATATCTTCCTGTTTTGGGGCAGACTAGTTTCAGCTTCCATCACATTTTATTACTCTGCTGTTAGCTTTACCTGCCAGAGAAGTGATAGAAAAAAAATGGTTCCCTCAGTGTGGCTTTCTCCAGTGTTCTTTCCTTGCCTGCCTTTGCCAAGATAAAATTCTGTCCCCCAAAAGTATGAAAGTTATGTTCTATAAACCTACAACTGGCAAAAGTTGTCTCTTAGCATGACTGAGATGCTGCCACTGTATTTTCTGTGTGCTTCTCAGTGGTTCTTTTGGCGTGAACAAATCTTACTTTGATCTAATTGACAACTTTCCAAATTCTGAAATGAATGCACAGCTAGATCATTCGTATGGATTTGATCTGAAGAGCAAACACAGTTGCAATACTTGCATATCATCGTTTCCCACAAAGAGATTAGCAAACCCTGGAAAACCATGAAAGTATATTGCTGGGTATCTAATTGCTTATCTTATGGGTTTGGTTGTTCTTGAGTGTTTAATTTTATAGCTTGGGGATTTTATTTACTGAACAGAATTTGAAGAATACCTAGAAAATCAATAACTTCACTATATTCTTATGCAAATGCATCGATTGTTTGTCCTCTAGCCATTGGAGGCTAATAGCCATCAGCTTTCATAGCAGTCTCTCTGCTACATCTGCCGTGATTTGTTCTAGCAACAAGGAGGGGAAAAAAAAAAAAGCAATAGTATCTTTTAAAGTTATTTGCTCACTAGTGTTAGATGTTCAATTTTTCTACATCTGTATGCATTTTATTCTTCAGAATATAGCCTCGTGGGTTACAGTGTGTCAGATGTACAATGACTGACTGTTGCACTTCTGTTGGAAGAATTTCACAAATAGATCTGTTGCCACTTGCTTTGTTTGCTCACACAGGAAATAATTCTGTATTTATTTATTTATTTATTAGTGAGAAGCAGGTAGGATGCTTCTAAATTACTTTTCCATTAGGAGGTGAATGCCTCAACTCTGAGTTACGTTCTTCACTTTTTCTTTTCAAGCACTGCTTATTATGGTTTCTAGAAAGAAGTAAAAGTACAGTGAGAGAGCAACTTTACAGAAAGAAATTGAATTCTGATACAAGCCACTATCATAGCTGAAGTGTATTTTTCCATTGATTTTTGAAGCTGAAGAAACATCTCATTACAGCAAGACAGACTATGTTCAGGACAGATGAGGAGGTCAGCTGTGTGTGAAGGAGTATGGGGATGTCTCAGTAAATTTGAAATAAAAGAACAATCAATCTGCCCCATTGATTTTTGTGTATTTTTAAACCCAGCTTAATGTATGGGTTGCACTGATGATTTTATTTTAAGGTGATAAAGCTTGGAAATGCTTACTGTTGAGGGCAGTGCAATTGATGTTTTATTTCAAAATAGTATCTGCTTATATTCCTTAATGTATCTTTATTTCACGTTTATTTAGGCACTACATGTAGGTCTATCTCCATTTTTTTCAAATATCACAGCAGAGAAGGTACTGAGGCAGGCCTTTGGTATCCCCATCTGTAAGGTAGATCCCCTACAAATAGGGCACACTCCTGCACCAAGTAAGTTTCAGTATTTAACTGTAGATGCTTATAGGACCAGTACTGTATACCCAGGCTTATTGCTAGATTGCATCACCTCACTCTGTTACAGGGTATGTCTGCAGACACTAGGTGAGAGCTGCAGGAGAATATTTTTTTAGCAAGTTCCCATGAAGGAATGCAAAGACAAAAATAGCAGGTGACACGGATGTGAGAGTGCAACAGGCAGGTTGGGGATAAGGCCTCTAGATGGTTGGGAGGCAGACTTTCTGCTGGCATATTGCATATGCTTGCCTTAGTGCTGGTAGCGTGTGGCACTATAGACAATGAAATACTGTATATAAAATGTAGTGTTAAAGTCAGAAAATACTTTGAACTCTAACACAATTGCAAGTAATTTTAGTGTTTACATTTTTCCCACTCAGTTCTTGCTCATACTGGTTTGGCCTTTGGCATACTGGGCAGAAATGTGTTGTGTGTATTTTACTACAACGCTGGCAAACCCAGCACTTTAATATCAGGATTACGCTTATCTACGCGGTCAGTGAAGTCAAGGAGGGCTGTTCCAGTGGCTTTAATTTCACAAATTCAATAATATTAGCAACCTTGTCTTGGATTTAGGAAGAGCTGGGTTGGTCAGTTTGTTTCCCCCAGAGGAAATACCACTAACACAGACACATTTCGTTTTAAGCCGAACGCTGATGTAGCCCAATTTGGGTTGATGCTTTTGTTGCATTTTAACTCTGTGTTGCTATTATGAGATAACACTGTGTTTATGTGTACATTTTTTTTTTCTGTAGCATGATATCACTTTGGTTAGTCATATGGTAGTTTCCTTGGTTCCACACATCATCTGCAAGACAGTCCATAGGTGTCTGCCTCGGCTGCTGTTCTCTCTGTAAGTGTTAGTGTTGATGCACGCTGACTCACTGCTAGCTGTGAGTTAAAGATCATAAAGAGATGTAGGCCACTACTGGCATTCCTCCTGCTTTACACTCTTGTATCTCTTTGTTCTGCCTGCCTGCCCTTCTCAGTTCCATTAAGTCTGAACAATGCACTCAGCCCCATGCTCTGACTCAGCTGGGCCTGTGTGGAGCCAGGAGTTGGACTTGATGATCCTTATGGGTTCCTTCCAACTCAGGATATTCTGTGATTCTAAGTCTTTGAGGCATTTTATATTCTATTCAGTCTTAAATCACTTTTTTTACGTACTATTCCAGGCTACTGTTCAGAGACACAGCTAATGACCCCTAGCTAACCCTAGATGCAGACCTGCATTTGATAAGTAGTGGTGGGAAGTAGATGACATGTCCCAGTTTTGGGTTAACTTCAGAAATGGTCGTTAGATATTCTAAGAGATTTTGGCAATGAATTCACAGGTTCAAAGGGAAGAAATCAGTGTTTGAAGCTAATGTGTCTGTTATAGTGTTGATTTTCCTAGAGAGGTTGCCTACTGTTAAGGGCAAAAGCCATTTAAGCAGCTTGTGTAGGAGTTTATTGCCTCTCCTCTATCCCAAAGTCCACATCATTATTGAAGGGGGAAATGGTAAATACACAATCAAGTGTAAATGTGTTATAGTAGTGACTTAATGATTTTAAACATATACACATGAACATTCATGCAGTTAGATCGCTTTGTTTTCTTAGCTTGTTGCTACAATCTGTAGAAGTACATCATTCACACATAATGGGAAACTGAGAGTTAAGTCATAACTAGGCTACTGATAGCTGGCCTCTTCATTGGACAAAATGTGTCAGAGTTCAAAGTCACCAAAGTTGGTTTTTTTGGAGGGGGATGTGTGAAAACTCTGCACACATGTAGCTCCTGTTCTTTGGCAGGCATTTATAGTGAAGAGTGAATCGATGCACTACTCTGTGGCAAAGTCCATGTTTTTTCAATTGTGCCTTTTCTTTTTCTATCTTTCTATTGCTGATGAGGAAAGGGGAGGATGTTGCAGAATACAGCCAAATTGTATTTATCACGTAGCAGCAATTACATCAGCAACTCCTCAGTAACCTTTGCCACTTTCTGATAAATAATACTTACAGCCTTATTATTCAGCCAGAGTTTTGGTCGATTTGTTTAGTTAATAAGGTGAATTTTGCTGTGCTGCTACTTTTAGTTACACTCACTGAGACATTTTATTGTCACCAGCATCTACAAAGTCTTTTCATTGGCTGAAGAAATTCCTCTCCATGAACAGAATATCTTCTCCTTGCTTAAAAAGACAGTATAGCCATTGTGTTACAGTTTGTAAACTGGGACCTTTATCACAAAGAAGCTAAGCAACGTTTTTCTTTCGTATTTCTGATTAATGAATTCTCTTTCTGTAATTTTTCAGGTTCTCTTGTGCCAGTTAGGACACTGAGCAAAAAGCCATTGCTGCAGAGAGCAAAAAACCAAAGCGGATCTTGTTGCCAGTGACATCGCTGCCAAGATGCAAATGAGGAACACCAAATTCTAAGGCTGGCTGCAGGTACGACAGGAGCAAGGTTTAAGAAACTCTGGCAAATTAATGGCATGGTAAAAATTGGGGAAGGAAGGTCCATCTTAGAAGGGTAATGAATTGTTTCCAGCATCTAAAGTTTCTGTGCAGATTCTGTAAAGACTAATTATGAGGTCCCTGAGCAATAGCCTGTATAGGATAGCACACAAAAATTATGTCAATGCATTTATACACTTTCTATTCACAGATTTCACTTTAGCTGTAGCAGTAGTAGTCAAAACCCACTTTTTGTTAGCCAACAGGAGGTTTGATAGCATTGTTCTGAAACACTTCCTTTGATATGTTTCTAATATTAATAAACTTATTTAGATGTTGGTTGTCCACTTAATTGTCAAGAAATGGCCTTTTATGTCATAATCTTTTAAAGAAGAATAGATCAACCAATATGTAAACCCGTTAAACAGCTTGAATTGTTACTGAAGTACTCTAGAAAAGGTGAACCCAGGGAACATTTTCAGGATGGGTAATACTAATTCTCTCATTCCAATTCATCTTTTATTTATATGTTATAGAGATGCAAACCTTTATTCTCTACTGCCAGAAAAAGAAAGCACCAAACAAAACAAAAAGCTGTGTAAGCTGAACATGGCAGTGCATGTGTTCTACTTCCCTCCCCTTGGAAGAGACTCATATGAAGACCACCAAACATATGGTAGATGATGGTAACATTAGTCAGGGGTCAGGTGCAGCTACACTGAGCTAACAGAGCTGCTCAGTCACACGGTTGCTACTGTATCATATGAGCAGGATCATGCTTGCCAAACTAGCCTGCGCTACCCAAGGAGAGGGAAGTTGAGTAGGAAGGGACTGAAGTCTTTTAAGGCTCACCCTGCTGTTAAATATACACTACTCAACACATTCCTGGCAAATTTCTAGATACTGCAGCAACAAGTGAGTTAGACTAGCATACCTTGCAAATCTTTCATGCTTATTCCTTTTGAAAGTAAGGATATAATAATAACAGATGAAAATAGGAACCCTGGACCTGCATTTTGCACTCACCTGCCAGGGATGTGTATGACTAAATAAAGCACAAGACACTGGAAAAGCAGGCTTAGTGTGTATGTATCCATATTTTATCTCTTTGCATCCCTATCTCCTCCTTTCCATTTTGAATAATGACCAGGGCTAGGTGCAATCTACATGGGGCATACATGCTTCAAAGAAGCAATATAGTATTATAATTTAAAAATCGGCTTGTTAGAATTGGAAGCTGGAGAGGCATTAGAAACAGCCTGGAGAGAGTCAGAGAGGGGGTTGTCTTTAACACAAATTTAACACAAAGAAGGATTAGGGAGCTTTCCTGTAACATCTGTGTTCATTGCAGTCTTGCAGAAACAGTCTTTAGAGATGAAAGTCTTCCTTGAGTGGTAATGGCAACCACATACTTGTAGTCATTTGCACTGAGTGGGGATTTAGCTATGCAGACAGAGCAAGGTGCACGTGAGAGTTCAGACACAGCACAAAGCTTGTGCAGGACTATGTCCTGTGGAAAATCAGAGTAGCCTGTTTTCTGTGTTACAGCACTGTCAGTGGCTGCAGAGAGGAGAAAAATAACATAAATTTCTACATTGCACCTGAGTGTCTCTGTCTCTGGTGGTGGTGCAGATATACTGCAAGTCCAGCATCTTGTTTACAGCAGGATGTTACAGCTGCTTTTGCCTTGAATAAATTAATTTCTGTTTAGTCCATAAAGATACTAAATCATGCATGGCAGTGTTATGAAAGAGACATTTGTGCTGTCTGGAGGTCATGTTTGGAGAACCATTATACTGCAGTAGGCTCACTCCACACAAGTATTTGTCAGAGATACTTCAAACAAACCAGTAATCTTTTTTTTTTTCATTTGTGCCCACAATAAAATAATTAAAAATCAATTAATCTGCAGAAAAACAATGAGGCAGTGTGAGGCTATGGTTCTGCATTAAGTAATATAAAATCTGTGCCTGCTGGATTTCCTGGCAGTAAAGATTTGATCTATATTGGCATGTGCACACAACCGCATTTGTATCAAATCAGCCAGAACATATGTTACAGTGTTTATTCCCATTCTATGCCAGCTTTCTGTCAGCCGGGGAGGATAAAGTATGCCCGATCCAACATAAAGTTAGAGTGGTACAAACAGACAATATCTCATCTGATAGGGACTCTCCTGGGACAAAATTATTTCTTCAAGCTATTTACTCTCTCACAGAATGATAGCCTACCACCCTAGTATGTTGTAAACCCTACGTAGTCCTTAGACAAATGTGTCTCAAGTCAGAGCATGTCTATATCTGATCAGCTGTAAATAGACTGGCAATTTTTTTTCCTCAGAGGGAAAGAAGGGGAGAGTCACAGATTCAAATTATTTTTTACACCTTAGGCAAATACAGAAATGTTTCAGAATGTGATTTGTGTAGAAATCTTGAGTGTACTCATGAATAAACATGAATAATGAAACGGGGAAAAGAGTTGTAATGAGAATTAGGAACGTAATTATTGAAATTATGGGGTTATGTTTGGGCCAGTATTATGAAAGAAAAGGGATTTGGTATTGTGCTTTCTGCCATGTGTCGTCTTTTAAAAAGACAACTGTGTCATGTTTTGGATCCTTAGCATTTCATTTGAAAGATGAATTGTCATGACACTAGTTACTGGTGGTGAAGGTAGTAAGCAGTAACATTACAGTAGGAATCAGATGATTTTTGAGGTTTCCTACATCGAAGAGCCAAATCCATCAGTAGGTGTATACAGGTTTTACAGACTTGGATATCAAATTGGCTGAGGTCATGTCAGATTTGGTTGGATTTTGTTGATTGTCATTGAAATTCCATTAGAAGGTATGAATTTACTTTTGTCACTTACTGTATTGTTTGCTTTTGGCCAGGGATTGTAAGGGACTGCAATTCAACGTTCAGTGACAGTACTGCTTGGCATTGTTCAGGAAACCCTGGCTACATAAGCAGGCTACACCTGCACTGCAGTCTTTGCTAGGCCAAAACAGCAATTGTTTTGGTGTGGACTGGTCCATGAAAGTGATTTAAGTGAAGAATAGCTGGGAATATGAAAGCTGGCACTGCCACTCATATTTTTTTCCTCTCCAGACTACATAGTGTATGGAAACAGATGGAGCTGGGAACTTACAGCAGACCTGGCAGAAGAGTTTGGCGGCGTGGGATAAACTGAAAGAAGATTGTTCCTGACAGCCTCAAGGTAAGAGTATACTTGTGCCTCCATTTTGGGGAATAAGTTAAAGAAGCAAAAGTTATCCTGAAGAAGATATCATGAAGGTATCCTGAAGAAGTCACATGAGCATAGAAATACTTTTGAAAAGTACAGGATGTACTGGGGGCCGTGAATCAGCTTTGCTCTGGTATGACTACATCTGTACCAATTGTGCTGGTGTAACAACATTAATCAAATGTCCTACCTGACAGAATTGTGCTAAGAAAGCTTTTACAGGTACAAGACCCCTAAAAATGTCAATCACCAAGAAACAGTAATCCCATCTAATGTAAACATTGCACACCTCAGATTCAGTAGTAATTCCTATTATACTGATCTTGGTTAGGAGTTGTGATTTTACCAAGACAGCACTTCAGGAGAACACAGAAGCTCCTTTCTAGAAGTTGAAGAACTATTTTGTTTCTCTTCATACATTTTCAGCAAACTTTGTGAAATCATCCTTGGCACAGCTGAAGCATCGTTTAGCATTCTCCTACTACTATTTCTTCTACCACTACCACCTCTTAAAAGCTTATGTTTATTCTCAGAACGGGACCAGATTGCACAGAGAGATTGGTATTTTCAATACAGTTTCCTGTGAAGGAATAGCCTAGACTCTTGGGAGTGTGCCACTATTCAACTCGTACAAAGCACTTGCATCATTTACTCAAGACGCAGGCTTGGGCTTCAGGCCGTTGCAGTATGATCTGTACTAGCAGTCCTATTTTACCTGTGATCACATGACACTATATGCAAGTACTAAATGTATATGAGAGGATAACTTAAAGCCTGTTCTGGGGTTGAATTCTGCAAAAAGTGATGCTTCATAAAAGTTCATCTATAGAAAATGCTTCCAGGAGAAAGTTGGTTAAATATCTGGTGATACATAGCAGTCTGCTACACATGTAAATACTTAAATCCAAAATCTGATTTGTGTCTTTGAGTTCTACCTGCAAGAGAAATGACAGCCATCTTGTGTGTGATTATAATGCACTTGGGACTTTGGGCTTCTCCTAAGTGCTGCGCTGAGCTCCTGAGTCACCTTGCTTTATGGAAGAGTTAAAAGTGCAAGAAAAACTAGAATTTGAACTTTCAGAGGGAAGCTGTGAATTGAACTGGGTCACAGGCAGGCTTCATGCAACATCACATTAGAGCAAAAGACTTTGGAGATATCAAAGAAGAGGAGAGCTGATACATGCTGGGCCTTTATCAGAATTCAGACTAAATAGGATCTTTTTAACAGACCTTGACAACTTTCTGTTTGGGATACAGACAGTGTGGAAGAGGATAGTTAGTGTGGTGTGACTGAGGAATGATCCTATAAGCATATCTCCACGGGATCTTTGGTGCACAAAAACTTAAAACTTGATCCCCCAGGTATGTACTGTACTGCTGTGTTCTGCTCCCTTCCTGCTTGCTTTCCTGGCTTAGGGCAACTGTTGGTGAAGGTGCTGGAGCACAGGTCCTGTGAGGAGCGGCTGAGGGAACTGAGGCTTTTTAGTCAGTGTTAAGGAGGTTGAAGGGAGACCTTGTTGCTCTCTACAGCTACCTGCAAGGAGAGTGTAGAGAGCTGGGGCTTGGTCTCTTCTCTCAGGTAACAAGTGATAGGATGAGGTGAAATGGTTTCAGATTGCCCCCAGGGGAGATTTAAGTTAGATATCAGGAAGGGTTTCTTTACTGAAAGGGTAGTCAAGTGAACAGGCTGTCCAGGGAAGTGGAGGAGTCACCATCCCTGGAGGTATTTAGAAGGCGTGTAGATGTTGTGCTTGGAGACATGGTCTAGAGGTGGGCTAGGCAGGGTTAGGCTGTGGTTGGATTCGGTGATCGTGAAGTTCTCTACAAACCCAAGTGATAGGATGAGGTGAAATGGTTTCAGATTGCCCCCAGGGGAGATTTAAGTTAGATATCAGGAAGGGTTTCTTTACTGAAAGGGTAGTCAAGTGAACAGGCTATCCAGGGAAGTGGAGGAGTCACCATCCCTGGAGGTATTTAGAAGGCGTGTAGATGTTGTGCTTGGAGACATGGTCTAGAGGTGGGCTAGGCAGGGTTAGGCTGTGGTTGGATTCGGTGATCGTGAAGTTCTCTACCAACCCAAGTGATTATATGATTCTACCTTCCTCCCAAAAGTCCTTATTGTTGGCTGGTCTTCTGTCAAAGAAATAGTCTGGCTGTATTGCACTGTAGAAGAGTGTAAGTACCATTGTTCTTACCCTTGTAATTGGTAAGATATCGGTGTAAATGTGACCTTGTGTTCACATAGTATTTCTTCATTCCTGCAATTTAGTGCTCTTAACATTAGGATTTGCAATGTGGATTAGCTTTTGTGAATGCTGTGTACCTCTGTTTGAGTTACTGTCATCCTTACATGCTCCAAGTGACAGTTTCTTTCCCAGCAGAAAACCAGGAAGCCACAAACATTTTTCCCCTCTTTCATTCTAAGATCCTTCTTCAGCCTTCCAGGCGACTGCTCGTTCAACATATGCTTAAAAAGATGGTGGCTTCAAATGGTGACCTGTAAGAGCCAGCTCATTTACTGGTAGTTTCTGCAGTGAACTAATCACTCTTTATGCTCCCATGCCAATCATACCAGCCTTCAGAGAACACGCCCTGTCATCAAAATATGTATAAATAAGATCACACTAGAAATAATTTGTCATTATACAATAATGTCTATAAAACTTTACCAATGCATTTTTGATCATTAAAAACCTAATTAGCCTTTCAGGTATATATTAATAAAAGCCCCAAACACTTTACATTGCAATAGTAAGCCAAAATACATAGAAATGTTTTACAAAACACAATTTATAATTACATACAATTGTTATAATTGTTATGCTGTTAACTCCCAGTGTGCTTAAATCTCATTGCATAGCAATGATAATAGCACATGTAATTTAGGCTTTGCTGATGGATGGTAGACAAAGAAATTTCTGCATTTCTGACTGCAGAGAAAGAAATGGGTGATGGAAAGCACAGGCTGAGGGTTTGCTTTGACTGCTGTCCTGAGCATTACCCATTTTAAGTTATGTTGCCTGTTAGTGTTTAGAGCCTCATCAGTGTCATGCACATGGTGTTCCTTGGTCACAGGATCATTTAGCTTGGAGGGATTCCTGAGGTCACTTGGTCCAACCTTGGTTCAGAGCAGGGCCGTTTGAGAATAGGTTGATCAGGGCTGGCCTTGTTCTGCTGGGTTCTGAATATTTCCAAGGATGGAGAGTCAATAGACCTCTTTGCCAACCTGCTGCAGTGTTTGACCAATCTCATTATGATTTTTGTTCCCCTTCCCCACGCCCATATGATTTTCTGTCCTACAGTTTATCTGTCCTACAATCTAATCCATGATCAGGACTATTTCAGAAAGTAATTTTATCTCTTCAGAATCTGTTGCTCTTGTCTCTTCTTCCAGTCTTGGACTCCGATGTTAGGGGAGCACAAAGGGCAGGAAATCATGAGCTTAGGATGCTCATGAGTTAATTTGGGAAGCCACCTGGTTCTTACAGCCAGAGAGGATTTTGCGCAGTGCTGTGGACATGGTCTTAGCGTATCTTCCACTGAGGAACCGAGCTGAGGAGTACCTTTTGCTATAGCTAGTCAGGAGGGTCAAAGCTCGCCTGTGTACTTCAGTGGAACCCAAATTTGATAGGTTTTACTTTTGTTTTCCCTTAGGCTGGTGAATTGCAATCAGGTGCGAAGAACACTGCTGTTTGTCCAATGCCCACTCTGTTCCCAGCAAGGCAGGCAAATTCCTTCACAAACACTGGGAAATAATTACTGATACCTTAATTTATTGCAGGACATAAAGTCATGGACCTGGTCAATGCACATGCAGGTATGCAGTGCCAGTATGGACTCAGTAAAGGTATTGTGCTATGCACACTTCTCAGTAGCAACCTGTTTTGAGGCATTCCCAGGACCCACCTCAACTGCCACCTGCTTGGTCCTGACACCCTTTCAGCTGTGCTAACACAGCTGTTTACGTGTATGCTTGGGAACTGAATCCTGAGACTAATTCAGCTTAAACTCCCTAACTATGCTTTTTTTTGGCAGAATTTTTCTTTAATACTTGTTTAATTCTCTGGTCCTGATCCACAGTGTGGCCTCACAGACAGTTGTGTCAATGAAAGTCATATGGCTGTCAACAGGGTAGGCAGGCAGGAAGGAAAAATTGTTGGAAGTACCTTAAGTCAATATAGCTGTCAAAGGCAATGTGTCTTCAAACCTACAGTGGTGCTGCTGCTGACAGCTAAGCTAAGCTATTGCTGTTCATTGGAGTCCAGTGTTCATCTTGCAGTCAACCTCAGCAATGCTGATGCCTCCAAAGGTATAAGTACTTGTATCAGTTTGCTCATCAGCACTGATAAGCTAAAGGTTAAATTAAAAGTGTGTAGTTGCTAATTCTGCACTGTGGATAGCTACTAACTCGAGGGCTAATAATCTTGTGACATCTTCTGCCAGTTCTCATGGTCTCCACTGTTCAGTAGAAAATAGTGTCCAGAGGGGCACTGAATGAGGTGCAGTTTTACTATACTTGTCTGTCCTAAGGAGCAGTAAATGCACATTTACTATCCTTGTCTCTGTCCTAAGGAGCCTGCTTTGGCAGGGGGGTTGGGTCTAAAGATCTCTTGAGGTCCCTTCCGACCCCTATGATTCTGTGATTCTATATACTTAATCCAGAGTAACAACAGGCAGCCAGTAGAAAAAAGCTGATTCTACTCGTCCCTCAAACTTGTGTACATCAGGTGCTGGCACCAGATCGTCTCTGGCACCAGATCAAATGGTTGTGCCATGCACAAAGAGTCAGTTCCCTTTGAGATGGATAACTAAATAATTTTTTATTACGGGTGCACTGGCCTAAATTGAACAGATTAGGGAAAACAGAGGTAATGAGCTAATTCTTCAGTGAGGATGTAGCTATAGAAACTCTTAGACAGGGATGCCTCCTGTGTAGTTTTTTTAAGAGGACTCCCTTGCTCTTTGCAAACCCATTACTGCTGAATTTGCAAAGCAACACTCCTGGATTCATGGAATATAATCTGAATTAATAGTGTATTTAAAACGGATGTTCTCATTTAAATTTTAATGGTAACTTTAGTCTGCCACTGATGTCACACAAGTGTACAGCAGGAATCATTTCACTGAAATCACTGACACTGCTGTGTCCCTTGTGAAGCAGTTCCTACCTGTGTAAAAGGCATATGAAGCGTTACTAAATCAAGTCAGCATTTTACACCCACTTGACACTCATTCTGCAGTGATATAAATTACTGCCATATGAGGCATCGGTGAAAAGAACTGCACTTGAATAATCAAGTCTGGTGTCAGAATCAGATCCCATACAAAGTGTTTTGAACCATTGTTTTAATGGAACATTGCAAAACTGAAGAATCATTAGTACTCCTGCCAATGCTTTAGTGTTTAAAGGTCCTATTTTCCATTTCCCCACAGTCCCTTTATGCTACTCCATTAGTTTAAAAAGACCATAAAGAGCATGCATTCAACCACTTGGGAATATTTTCATTTCTGCTTTGCTCTTGCCTTTGGCACGGTAGATATGTTAGGTTGTGGCTGAGGAGAAAGGGTCATGGCTGGCCCGCCTCTCTGTTACAGCTATTCTTGGTTGCTGGAACAGCTCCTAGGGGCCCCAGGCTGCCAATTGTACTAAAATTGCTGGTAGCCTTAAGACTATTCAAGGAGTAATTAGCTACCAAATGTGGGTAATTGTGACAGTCTAGCTAATACTGCTTGTGTCTGAACAGACTAATTAAAGGCTGCACACATGAGAAGAGGAAAAAAAAGCCACCTCTTTTAAGGAAAAGAATTACTAAAATAGAGGTTTTGGGTTAGTATTTAAAAGAAGTTTTGTTTCTTCTAGTAGGATCTTAGCAGGTTTTTATAATTAAACTTGGAAACAGAAGTGCAACTAGAGTTTTAAAATTCAATACTTCCACTGAGGGCCCTTCATATTCTGTTTTTTGATTTCATAAAAGCTATTTCATATGTTTTACAAAAAGGTTGTTCAGTGCAAGATCATTCAAAAATTACTCTTACCTATACAAAATCAGGGGTTCCATTTCTGCTTTCAGAGACATTTCTAATTTAAAGAAGCCCAGTTGGGCTTCATGGGTACATAAATTCTCTTCCTCCATCTGTACAAAATGAGATGGGGAGCAGGAATAATCTTCTGTTGGTCTGACAAGGCTACAGACCTCCCTGCCTCAGTTGTAATTTGTACCTGTGCACCTCCCTTCTGCTGCTCCTGCAATCAGTTGTGAATAGTTCTATCCCATCCCATTTATATAATGTGTGTCTTCAGTGGTACTTAGGTATTTCCTAATACAATCATAAAACCCCACATCTTACTGAAATATTCTGCACCTCTAGCTGTGCTGCAGGAAGTAGAAGATTTCTGAACTGCAGGACTCCCACATATAGCTGATTATATCTGCTTCTTTCTCCAGGCTGGAGTAGAACTCAGAATAACCAGAATGATGCCCTCGCGAGAGCAGCAGATTCAGAAGAAAACAGGTCCCCTTACTTCCTTCTGCCCAGCTGAAACAGATTACACTTCCCTGGTTCTAAGATGCTGTGGTATGATGAATACCCTCTCAGCTGTTGTTAGGGTGCCATAGCACTGCTCAGCCACCTGGCCACCCTCAGCACTCTCCATTTTTCTCTCAGACTTAGACCTGTAAAACATCTCTCAGATACGAGGAACAACTCACAGTGCCCTGCCTTGCACTTTAGCCATACCTACTAAATTCTTTGTCTGGCTTTTTCCTCCTAGCCTGGTGGATGGGCTGTAAGCCTACATTTCGGAGGTAGTGCTCTGAAATACACATATTATCTCATTAAATACAGCAGAACTGCACCAGGCTCGGTAGCTGTTTACAGCTGTAATCGGTCACCAGATGTTGAGTCCCAAGTTGTCCCATAATGCTAATTTTGCTAAAATAGGTAGAGAAGCTGTACTCATTTTGAAAGCCTGTTCCTCTTCCAACTGCAAAGGGGAACAAACCATGCTGTCTTGGTCTGTCCCGGGAGCAGAGAACTGTGAACTGACCCATGTATGCAAACACTCTGCAGAGTTGAAACTGATTAAATTCCAGACGTTTTACCACCTGGAATACAGTTGTTACCTCATTATGGTAGCTGAAATTCCTTTTTTTTTATAGACTGCTTCAAAGAGCAGCTGATACAGCTGGTCTCCCTGTTTAAATGTCTTCTTACTCTGTGTTGTGAAAGTGGATTAGGAATACCACACTGCAACTGATCTTCATTCTTTGAAACAAAAGGAAGCAAAGCTCTGTTATTGAATGCAGCCTTTAGGTAGCACAGGCAGTTTATGATTGTCTTTCCAATACAGATCTGCTTACCAGCAGACTTTGTGTGTAACACTTAATTTTTTTTCTTCTGTATCCTCTCTGTTGTGGCTTAACCTGGCTGACAGCTAAAACAACCACACAGTCATTTGCTCATTCTCTGCTCCTCCCTGGCCCCTCCAGTGGGACAGGGGAGAGAATTGAAAAGGAAAAAAAAAAAGGTAAAACTTGTGGTTTGAGATAAAGGCAGTTTAATAGGATAGAAAAGGAAGATACTAACAATAATTCTTAAGAATGACTATACAAACCAAACACAGTACAATTTCTCACCACCCAAAGGTGATGCTTAGATAGTTTCTGAGCTGTGTTGCCACCCGGCCAACCCCAGTTATATACTCAGTGTGACACCATATAGTATAGGATATCCCTGTGGCCAGTTTGGGTCAGCTGTCCTGGCTGTGTCCCCTTCCCACTTCTTGGGTGCCTCCTGCCTTTTTGTTGGCAGGCCGTTCTGAAGCTGGAAAGTCCTTGACTGCTTAGCAACAACTAAAATATTAATAACTTATCAACATTGTTCTCATCCTAAATCCCAACCACAGCACTATGCCAGCTGCTAGGAAGAAAATTAACTCTATCCCAGGTGAAACCAGGACACACTCTATTGATTTGCACTGGGGTTTTCATCTAAGTGAGGTGTTCTGTGTTGATGTGAGGGCAGCTGATTCTAAAGTGAGAATTTGGGTGACCTGACTGGCAACTCATAAAAAGGCTCTTAGTGTAAGAGCAGCAGTGGTCCTGGTTTTAGCAGAACAGTCCAATCTGAAATAGTCTTCAGCTTCAGGTTGCTTTAAGTATTTTTAAGGCTGAGGATTAAAGTTCTGCATAAGATGTATGTGGAAAGATGGAGGAGGCCTGTAACATGGCATTTTAAGATGTCTCCTTGTTACCAGTCTTTATAACAGCAATATGTATTTTGTGGTCCTTGGTATTAACAGTTGGAAGCATCTTAAAGGCAATTGTTTCAGTCCAGATGAGAGGAAAAGTAGAAATTGCTCTGTAGCCTCATCACTCTTTGGTACAGTTGAGGAAAGAAGAACCCAAAAATAGGAATGGTGAAATGTCCATACCTTTACAAAAAGTCTGACAGGTGTTGCTATGGCATGCATCTCTGCTACCTGACCTGGAGGCATTCTGGTTGAGACAGTGAAAAGACAGTCATATAAGGTATGTTTTAGGAATACCTGTCATTGTTCATCATTATTCACATACCTTTGCAGATGTGGAAGGTAGGGTACTACCTTGCAGTAGATACTGCAGGCTTGGTGAAGTAAATTAATGTGTGACATGTGCACCTTCCTTCTGGAGGCATGAAAAATGACTGGAGTCTTAAAGCTTTATAAGACATAGGTGTAGTTTTGGTTGAGTTGTTTTGGTTTGGTTTAAATTGACAGTAACTGACTTGTAAGACAGTGAAATCTCCTTTTCCCTTACATTCCAGTGCCGGACTGTGTTTCCCATACTTACAGTTGGTCATCATGTCCTTAAGATGTGTTCTTTCTTTGTTTCTTTTCCCATTAAAGGAATTAGTGCCACATTTCCTATCTTGTCCAATGAGCCTGACATTTCCTGTTCAAGTGACACAACTTCAAGTACCACAAGAGCCTGACCATTACTTTACTCCAGTCCTCATCCAAGAGCAAACAAAATGTTAGCCTGGTAACCAGAGCATGCCTCAGAGAGATCTGTGTTTAACTGCATATGGCCATGGAAGGTATTAGGCCAAATTTCCCACATCTGACCAAGAACTAATACTGTTTTCTAAAGCTGGGTGTTATTGCCATGGTGTTCTGCCCTGCTAGATCACATTAGCAGAGGAAATGATCTGTCCTGACTGACTTTAGGAAATTCTGCATAGCGACACATAAGTAGATGGAACCTGCAGTCCTGCACTGAGATTTCCCTCTGGACCCTCTGTAGGCAGGTACTCCCTCTGACAGTGTCTTCAAAGAGCTTTCTGATCAGCTCACTAGTTGCTTTGGATTTCATTTTGAGGTATGCAGGCATCCACTGTGTCAGGAATGTAAGCATGAAAATGGATCTTTGGATTCCAGACTCACTCACATCTTGTTAATATGGAACCTAAATGCTATTGAAGACCTCTGTACAAATTGTCACTGAGTTTGAGTGCTCTCTGGGCTGGCCAGATGTAAGGTAGCTTTGTTCAGGGAACTGAATGACTGTGTGACGGGGTGGTGTTGTTTTACAGTAAGTCATGGTGCTTTAGCAAGGGGAGGGCAAGAGCTTACAGCCAGAGATTGAAGAGAGGACAGGACTGCTGCTTTTCCTGTCTCTGCAAATTTAGATTGCTTTAAGCTGCTTGTGAAACCACAGTTACAGTTTGTAGGTATTTCTAGAGAGAAGCATTTTTCTATTTTTAGATTAAATAACATTGCCACTGCAGTTTATCTTAGTAGCACTGCTACAGAGTCCTGCTATATTTAGAAATCACCAAACTCCGTAATGCAAGAACAAAGTATTATGAAAAAGATCACGGTACGCTGCTTCGTTCTATCAGTACTAACAGTTTACTAATTTGTGCTACATTCCTCTTTAATTACCACACACATGAACATACGTCTTCCCCATGTATTTGTGGTATCCATTTTCATCAATCTTTGTCTGAAGTGTACCTATAAAGACCATTCCTTTTGATTTTCAGAGTCACCATTAGCTCTCTGCTCATCCAGAGGCACTCTCTATCATGGATAAGGAAAACGTGTACTAGTGCCTGAAATGTAGTTTGCATATTGGTGCATGAAATTAATACCCTGCGTTGTTCTTCCTACTCCTTTTGAAGGAATCCATTCCCCCATTAGGGTTGGACTGGCTGTCTAATGAGGGTGAGTTTGTGGTATGCAGTCCGCACGTTAGCAAGCAGTGCGAGACTCACTTTTCAGAGTGAAAAGTACACCGTCTAACACCCTTTCACATCTCGTTTTCCTAAGTTTAAATAAAGAACTAATTCATAAAGAGACATAGCTTATTATAAAGCAGTGAGGATCAAAGTCAGGCATGGGTAGCTGGGGCGTAGTACAAGGAGTTTTAAAGCACTGAAGCACAATAGGGTTAGGGTTACCCCTGGACTTGCTTCACTGAGCGTGCCTATGAACTTAATTGGTCAGGTCTGGGTACGCGTTTGCTAATGGGGAGGGAAGTCTGTTGCTACCAACTTCTGGCTTTGGAATTTGACTATACCTAAATGAAAGCAGGTGTTCTCCAAGATAGAAAGTGTATTGATTTTTTTTTTTTTTTTTTTAATCTGTTGTTCAGGAATTGCAAATGATTATTTTTCCTTTCAAATTCCTTCTTCCTTCATATTTGCATGGATATTTGCTTTCGGCAAGCAAAGGCTGTGTGTGTGGTGTCAGAAGTTAAACTCTGAATTGAGTAGGAAGAGCTTAGAGAACACATGGAAACGTGCTGATAGTCTTTATGCCTTTAAAAAAAATATTCTGAAATCAACACTGAAATGTCAGGAGATAAGAAATACCTATCAGCATGAGTATATGTAAGCACTTTGGATATGCAGAAAATAATTTGGCACAGGGTTTGGACACTTCAAATGTCGGGGTTGAGCAATGTGAGTACTGTAATCTTGCTACTTCTTCTGAATGGCATGCCTGAATGCCCCAAAAGTCAAAGCCAATTTTTCTAAGTTTTAAAAACATGCTACTAAAATTTTCGTGTGTCAGAGAAAGAACGTTATGGTAATTAAGTGAGGGGAATTAATATTGAATGTCATATGTCACCCACACTTGCAGTGTTCCAAGCTGTGCTTAGCCTGTGCTGCGACATAATATACGCAGTGGCATTGCACAGAACAGGTGGGAATCCACAGGCCTCAACACAGACAAACCAGGCAGTCTTGGCAACATTCTTTCTGATATTTGTCATTTGGATGTAATAGGACAGATTTGCTATTACACTTTCAGGTGTACAGTAACAGGAACAGATTGGATAGTAATTTGAATGATTTTAGCAATGCATCCAACACAAATAAAGCAATTTAACAAACAATCTGTGAGAGAAAAGATTCGGAGCTTTGCATCAGCTTTGCCATTGTGAATCTACCAACTAATTGCCTGGCAGAGCTTTAATTAAAAGAAACATTATAGGTATAGACGCTTACTTTGTATTTCCTGACTAGAGTAGATTGAAAAGTTTGACATAGTGGTAGAATGATGAGATTGCCCTGTACTACTTTGGGTTTTAGAACTTTAGACAAATATTCTATGTGTACAAATGAGCAGTTTTCTATTCAGTGATTCATTTAGAATAATAAATTCCTTCCATGTTCCATCTGAAGGAAGACCACTCCCAAACTGAGCATGTGTCTTTAAATGGCTTGAATTGTAACATGTAATTTAGAAGCACTTTAAAAATCTGATTCATGCGTGCCAGTCTACCATTATATATCCAGTATCATCTGTGTGTCTGAGGCTTGATAGACCAGCAAGGTGGATGATTCACTTGATCTGCTTATGTAGGTGGTTAGATTAGTGGTACTAGTAATTCCATAGGCTCTGTCTACGTTGCCCTCTGCAACATTAGGATGCTACCCCACCCAGCTTACTGTCCCAGGCTGGAGCTGGCAGCTCATGGTGCCACCTACCTTGGAAAGAAGTCTATGACCTCATCTCTGTACGGTGGAAGATTCCCACTGCAGCAGCTTAGCAGAGGCTTTCTAAATCAGCAGTGGTATGAGAAGATTGCTGTTTAGTTGGTCTGGTGTGATTAAAAGTGGACCGATGGCTAGTTCCAGAACAAGGTCAGGAAATGAAAGGAGGTCAGAACAAGCCAAGAATAGCAAGTTGTGCTCAGGGGCTTCACAGAGGGAAGCATTCTTGGCTGAGAGGTGATGTTTTCTGGGAGGATTTTAGCATGGAGGTGCACACCTGTGACATCACACTGTATCTTGTTGGGGAGAAGAGGGAGAGGATCTCATTGCATAGTGAGAGGTACAGGAGAACCTGATTTGTCACAATTTTGCTTTTGGGCAATGATAGGTATCAGGCAGTCTCTAGAGCTGCTAGCCCCATTCCTAGTCTCTGACTCAAGTTTTGTAGCCTGACTTCATTCCTGCAAGATCACTGTTTTTGTAGTTGTCAGAGAGCTGGGGTGGCAAGCGGGGAGAGAAAGAGAGGAGCCTGCAGTCTGTAGTGCCAAATTGCAGGGCTTCTATGCCAGATGGTATTCCCCCATCTGAGGTCAGGACAGCATATGGCATTCAGGAGCCAGAGATATGTTGCACACCTTTCATGCCCAGTGATGGGCACTGTGATTATTGTAGTTGCAAGAGGTGTCATTCCATTCTATTCCAAGGCCTGTGTGATCATTGCAGATAATTAATTTATAGATATCAGCTCCTGACTTAGAATGGTGTTAAAGTTTAAATGTGGCTGCTAAGTTAGTTTGGTTTTGGCCCTACATCAGGCTTTCTTTACTTTTCTAAAACAGAAACTGGAATTTACAGAATATGGTAAAAAGCAGCAAAATATTGTTGAGATTCAGAGATTTTATTTTTTTTTTTGGCAGGTATTGTTTTATCCACAGAGTTGCTGTTGTACATGGCAAAGAATTGAATTAGGATTGGGAAGAGGTTGTTAGGTAAGATAGGTCTGTAGTTCCCTTACATATTTTGTTCCAGAAGAGGACGGAAAGCAATAGACAGAGTAGCACTGAACCTGACCCAGCCTTCCTTCTCCACTCACGTGCTTTTTTTAACTGTATCTCATGCATCCTGGCTATAATAGGTACCCAGTAGGACTATCCCATGCAATTAAATAGTCAGAGGACATTCACTCACTGCAGGCTCTGCATATGACCTTCACAGTACAAGGACAAAAGAATTTCAGGCATGCAGAGTAACCTCAACTATAGTTAGGTTTGGTGCCATTCTAAATTGTTTGGGGGAGAATAAGGTGATGGCAGTCACATAAAATGCTAAAACCATGTGATCCACATGTAGATCTGTGTCTGGATGCATCTGCAGAGGGGGACTTGAAGGAGCTGTGTAAGTTGCTGTCACTGCCCACAGATTTAAAACAGCAGGCACAGGAGATGTGTGCAACAGCTCTTCTTTTTCCTTGGCTCATACATGGATACTTTAATTCCTCAACTCCACATAGGTCTCCCTGCAGCAAATCTATTTATTTGGACTTTCTTTGGGGTGAATTCACAGAGTTTTCCTGCTGTAACTGATGCTCTTCGCTACACAACAGCAAAACATGGGATATATATATATTATCACTGCTGTATGCACCAAAATCGTAACTGGTCTAAAAAAGTACATTAAATAGATTGTACTATAGTAAAATATAACACACACACACACACTATACTCAGAAGTAATTGCAACAGCCAGCTGTAATAAAAAAGGAAATAAAATTTTTATATTCATGGATGATCATACTCTTATGTACTGTAGGGCTTGTTTTACTCTTACTATGCAGTGATTCAAGCTTTCATATGGTTCCTGATCCAGAAGAAGGTAAGATAGCTTAGCCAAATACTTTCCTAATTTATTCTTAAACAATACAAGCTTTTAAAAGTAGCATACGTTTAAAAATTAAGCAGAATTGTAAATAATTATGATCTGCTTTTGTTTGCAAACTAAGTTATAATAAAAAACCCAACACACTAGCTTCTTTTCATTACAAGTTTTAATGCTTTCACCCTAAAACTTTAATGATGAATAATCACTGGAGCTGGAACTGACCTGTGTGTTCTCTGACAAAGTGATTTTCTCATCGCTTTGGCTCACTTACACACCCTGGTTTTTTATTAAACTAGTTTTATTGAAAAATAAGGATTGATTGAAGGGAAGGCACTAAAATCCCTCCTTGTACTTTGCTTTTTGGGCTCAAACCTTTTCTACAGAAAAGTTCTCTTCCTGCCCAGAAGGGAAAGTTCTTCCCAGCTGCTTACCTGATGATGCATCTTGTCTACAATTAAAAAATATTCACTGGCTCTGTAAGTCCATCCAGTGGCTGCATGTGGCAATTGCATATTTTAGAAGGTAAATTCCAATTTAGTGCAATTTAACTTATTCAGTAGTGTAGTTAATGCTATTACTGGAAATAAACATGAACCAAAATGTACAATTGGAATGCTCCCAGCCTTTGCTGATAAGTAGGTCTGTATCTGTACAGTGCCTTTTGAATAATACTCAGAATTGATTTGTTACTGCAGCAACAGCATCAAGAGAAAAGCTGATGATAATTTACTAGTGTTTGAATTAATTATGTGCTACAACGAGGAATGGAAACCTGCTGAGTGAAAAGCTTTAACCTATTTCTATTCTGAAACTGAGATAACTAAGGTAATTGTGAATACAAGCTCTTGTGAGTTGTCCTCTTAGATCTCAGCATGGTTGTGTTTCTCCTGATGTGAACCTATGTGAAATTATATTTTCTGATCATTAAACGTGTTCCTTGTTAAATGCCACAGGATACTACAAAAAGTAATTAGAAAACTGAATGTAAAGAGGACACCATCAGAACAGTATGTTCCAGAAGTCACATTAAGAATTTAAACAGAGACTATTTCTAGAAAATCCTAGTATCCAGGATTGAATCTTGATGGATCATCAGGCTAAAACAAGCTGGGTGATTGTTTGAGAATCTACAATTAGATGTAGCATTTCCCCTTAGTGGTGACAGCAATTTGAACCTCAGTGCCTTGAGCCCTACTTCTGACATCACTTCCATTACTGCTACCAGTGCTGGAGTTGTAACTGTGGGGAATATCAATGTGATTCTTTCACCAGTTAGAAAAAGTCCATTTGCTAAAAGCCTTTTAATTTTCTGTTCTTGATGAATGCAGGCTTCTAAAATCTTCACCATCATTACTTGCTTTTTTCTTCCCATGAAAGTAAATGTGTCTTTAATTTTGCCTTCTGGCACGAATACATTATGATACAGCATACAATTACATGACAGACCATTATTTGCCTAGGTAGGGGTGCCCTGCTTCAGCTAGTGCATAGGTTGAGAAGGAATAAAGAGAGAATGACATTTATAACACCAGCCTGACTCCAACTTTTCTTAAATTTTAAGTATTTTTTTTTTCAATCTACACAAATACATTTTACCCTAGAAAGTTTCAGAAGTGTGACTAAGATACTATTGTGGTAGGTACTTTGTTGCAAAAAAGCCATGTAGTAACTATTGCATGCTGTGGCATAACAGTTGCCTTTATATTCCTTTTGAGGTTTTTATACATTTCAGATCTTTGTTTATTTTCAGTTTAGAATTGCTGCTACTGAGGTTGCTGTGGTTGTAAACTCTTGCCATGGATATATGGCTTTCATAGTAACATCTAAAGTTAAAATATTACATTTATTTCTGTAACAATAAGAATGTCAACGTTTTGTAGATTATAATGCATGTCAAATCTGTTCTGCTGTAGACACTCTGCTTTCAGGTTTGGGTTCTTTGTTGTTTCTTCTTTTAAAACTAGGGTGTCACAGTTTAGTCCCAGACAGCAACTAATTATTACACAGTCTCATTCAGTCCTCCCTCCCCCTCGGAGGGAAAGGGAGAGGAATTGGAAGGAAAAAGGTAAAACTCTTGGGCTGGGATAAGGACAGTTTAATAGCAGCAGGAAGAGAAAAACAACAACAATACTAATACAGTAATATGCAAAGCAGGTCATACACAGTGTAGTTTGCTCACTGCCCAGAATGCGATGCCTGGCCCGGCTCTGTGCAGCATTCCCTGGTATGGAGAATGATGGTTGAAATATAAATATGGAGAAGCCTGACAGATTGTTTATATCCTACTCCTATAAACCACCAAGGCAAGCACTGTGTGCTTGCAGTGGTGGAAGCTAAGAGGAGTTGTGCTTCGCTACCAATCACTTTTGAATCAGCTCAGCCCCCTTCCTATGCTGCCAATATATCTTTTCCAGCTGGAGTGCAGTGGGCCTTGCATCCTCTGTATCCCTTGCTCCAAAACCCCAGGGGCTGACCTCGAGTCTCCTTCGGTGCTTTCTGCTGGAGACTCCAGGTAGGGCCATTTTCCCTGGCTACAGCATAAAGCACATTCCTGACATCTGGTACTGCCTGGGCTGGCCCAAGGGCTATTGTGTAAACTATTTCCTCCTTAATTTGTTCAAAGGCTTGTTGCTGCTCAGGGCGCCATTTAAAAGTATTCTTCTTGTGGGCCATCTGATTAAGGGCTGGGTCAGGGCTTACATTCAGACTGTAATTTGGAATATGCATCCTCTAAAAACTCATACCACCTAAGAAAGCTTGTGTTTCTTTTTGATACCTGGTGAAGATGTAACTGTTATTTTGTCTCCCTAAATTTTGGCTCCCAGCTGCCATCTACTCCTTACTGTAACGCTTTAACTTTATTTGGTTTTTGGTGGGTAACTTTGTGCCTTTCAGAGAGTTACCTAGGTACAATTGGAAGATCCAGAGCATCTAAGCTAACTTTGAAGCAGGAGGGGGCAGATAGCAATTGAAAGGGAGAGGGATTATTTTAACTAAGCAGTGTTTTAATCTCATGAACAAGCTAGAAAAATCTTATTCCTAAGAAAGTACAGACTGGTCCAATGGCATCTGATTTCCTGCTGTTCTAAGTCCTGTCTTACCTTTGAAGAGGTGTTAACAGAAATAGTTCTGTAAAGCCAGTTAAGAACAAGCTCAACATGTTACTCAACAGGAATAATCCCATACTGCTGTATGGATAAGATTAGAAAATTATTCTACTTGTTATGTAAGTAAGGGAAGATTTTTACCATTGAGACATAAGGCTAATAGAGCACGCTCCACAAACATGCATGCCAGAAACATCCTTGTCTAATCAGATCAATCACCTTTTAGCCAAAGAACCCAATAAATGGGTTTCACTGTAGGCACACAGTGTTGGGTCTTGCTTCATGTTCTGCAGGCTACCAAAAAGCTGTTACAAACTTTAGTAGCCTCATTACTTAAGTAATGCCCTAGTAAATAAAGCACTTACCAGGGCTTGCTGGTGATGGCCTTCAAAAAGGGCAGGAACTACTCAGAATGATGAAGAGTAGAAAGGTCATCTATGGAGTCACTAGGAGGAGAACAAGGCTACTGTAACCAGTGTCATAACATTGCCTAAGATCACCTGAGCAGGTGGCAGTTGTATAGCATCTCTCATTAAGTGATACTTTTGCCTGATTCTGAGGAAAGACCGAGTACGTGGCCCAAAAACTTACACCTTGGGGCTCAGCAGAAATCTATTCACAATGAAATGTATTTCTAAAGAAAGCCAGCACAGCTTGAGCAAAACCCAAATGTTCTTGCCATCTCTCAAGTAACTCTTAAGCTACTTTTATCTTGCCAGCTTCACTTTCCAAGGGCTTTGTTGTTATGGATAGTACTTCTCAGGCAGCTCCTATCGTTTTTGCTGTGGGATAAATAATCTTGTCCGGGACATGTTCACTCTTGATTGGAGTGTGGGTCCTCACATTAGACAGCTCACTGTTGGCATATAAGGGGTCTATATTGGCTGTCATGCATATATTTTGTAGGTCATCCTTGTATGGAATAAATGGAAGGAAACTGTAAACTACAGGGTTATAAATACATGAAGAGCCTCTCGAGCAAAGCTTGAGTGGTTTCTGATGTCAGCAGAACCCTGAGATTAATTTAGTGTCCTGCTTGGTTTTGCTGTTTTTCTATTCTCTGTGAAGCAGGGCTCCTTTTTAAATAGCAAGAGAAAGCCAGTGGTATTTAATAGAGAAATCAAACTTAGACAGTGAAGTGAAACTGTAAACATATACAAGGTATCTTACTCTGTCATTGCCACAGACAGATGCATACAATCATGCTTCATGGATGTAGCTCAAACAGGAATTCTGAATTTACTCAATATAGTTTACTTAATTTCCAGGCTGTAATGCTGTTGTAATTGGATAGTATGAAGAACAGTCTTGGGCTTTAAAATACTGGTGGTATATAGATTGAAGTATAAAACCAGAAAGCATGTTAATACAGTACAGATTTAGGAAGGCAAGTTAGGAAGAGAATGAATATATATTATGCACTAAAGAATAACAGGGTGATCTGTTTTCATGACAGTGCAAAAGAAAATAATTTTTAAGGCTAAGAATCCAAGATTTTTGTACAATGACAATCTGTAGTGACAAAGAAGGATCAACCTCAGTCAATGACATTCAGAAAAAAAAAATCCGAAACCTCCTAAATTGTTCCTGAAAAATAATCCATAGGCTTCAGCAATAAAAAATTGGTATATTTTGTAAATTGCCCTGCAGATGACTCTGAAACCTGAAGGCAGAATCAGAGTGACAGTGCCCAACTCTATTTGCTTCTGACCCAAAGGAGGAAGAGTTCTGGTCTGAATGAAAAAGACAAAATAACAGCATGTCCTGTGTATTAACCAAAGCTATCAGGCTTAAACTCAGTCACAACAAATAATAACCTTGTTTCTGTAGAAATTTCTATTTTTCATATTGTGCAGTGTAGTAATAATAAATCATTTGTGATCATGCTGAAGGATGTTGTATATTTACTACAGTTAGTCTGAAGGAACTTTGAGCATGTAAACAGCATAATTTGTTACCTGCAAATACTTAATAACCCCAAAATCTATGAAAATCCCATAACATGTTCTTATCTCAAATCTGAAAAAAATTAGGTAAGGACAACTGCCATTAGGAGGACACGATTATTCTGCAGCACCATCCCTCCCTATCCTTTTAAAGCTCCATAAAACTACAGAATATTTTGTAATGCTGTTACTAAAATATGTTGCCCCAGCAAAAATGAGGCGCAGTGTGGCTCAGCTCTGATTTCCCGGGGCTCATGGATGCGTAGGGTTGGCTATATCGCTCTGTTTTGTTGGTACCTAGAAAACTCTTGGACTTCAGGTGCATTTGCCTGACAAAAGTCCTCTCACTGGAGTGGGTCTGAGTCACTGTGTTGGACTCTGCTTTTTAGTACTGAGTTCGGCTTGAGAAAATACACTGGATGGTTTGGGTTGATAATAGCAGATACCACGTCCTTTGCTGAATTTGTCTAGGTAGTAACATCACATCCGTGTCGCTGGAGTGGATGAAGGGAAGAGAAATAAAAAGTTTACTTTTCTGGTGCCATTCACAATTGATCTTCCAGTTCTTTTTGTAGCATAATCATAATAACAGCTAGAGCTAAGTTAGAAGTAAGTTAGAGGTTATGGGATTACAATTAGAGGTGATCTCTTCACGTCAGATTCTCTGTGGTGGCAATCAAAATGCTCACTAGGTTTCAGGCTAAACTGTGGAATAAGCCTAAAAGTAATTACTCCTGTGTGAATACACAGTTCCTTCTTCTGACAGTAAATTTATCTCAGTTAGGCTTGAAAGAAGTCTACAGGCATTGAGAATTATATTAAACATATTCCATGTGTGCAAGAGCGAAGAAGAAATTTAAAATACAGTGGTTTCAGCCTCAGATGGGATATAACTCTTAATATTTCTACTTGTACCCTGGACAATATCTCACAGCTCTATAAAATTTCTTATTCTAAATGCAGGTGTTTTCTTAGAGCAATCTTGAAGGCAAAAATACCAGTCCTTTCCCCTTGGAAATCTAGAATAATAACTCACAGAATAGAACAATAAATCAGTTATATCCTGGAAATGTTTCTGTTTAAGAAAGGGGGAAAAAGCCTATAGAGAATTGATATCACTTTCCAGAGTAATGCAAAAAGTCGATGGAACACATGGCTGCATTGTCATACCATGCTTAAAATTGACAGTCACACATGTCCTTGAATACAGCCCCATCTCTGAGCCCAGCCTGAAGAGAGCTGGTTAATGGAAACCCCCAAGCAGCCTAGCTCATCTCTGGCAAAATGTTTTCGGGTTTACTCCAGTTCCCCCTCCCCTCCCCCCCCCCCAGTTGCTTTTAAAAACCGTTATGTTGATTATGTTAATATTTCTGGAATCGGGTGCCTTTCAGAGAAATGCAGTGTACATTGTTCTGTACAGTGTAATAATGCCCAGAAATTTAAAATATAGGTCTTAATGAAATAATTTTAAGCTATTTGACTGTGGTGATACAGGAAACTCCTAAAAACTTAAGGGTAAATCTAATTCATACATCTGTATTGTCTAGAAATAAAGTACTAATTATAACAGCAGATGATACTTAAATGTGTAGATGAACACAACGATTCTTCTTTTTTCTTTCCCCTGTTTCACCTCAACACATTTGGGAAGATCTGTGATGGAACATGCCTGCCACTTTCACTGTTAATGAGAATCGATGAAGTATCTGGCAGGATCACTTACTTTAAGGTGTGATTTCCTGCTGGAATAAGATCTGGAGGCCAAAGGGGAGGTGAGGACTTTATTAATCTTAGCTGGGAGTAGGAGAGAGAACTCACATCATAAAACATTCTGTCACTGTCAGCTATGCATTGGAGTAGCATTTTAAAGTCTCACTGTGTCTGAGAAGTTAGTTTTTCCATTTAAAAAAAGAGGAAAAACCCCTCCTCATGTCTGTGTTTTTGTGAGAAATTAAGCAACTGAGTGTGTTTACAAGGAATGTCAACAAAACCTGCTTGAAATTAAACTATAGTAGTAGATTAAGGAGTCTTGGAAATGTTACATGAGGGACTGTGAGTTTGAGGGCTTTGTTTTGCTTTGCTTTGGTTTTTTTGGCTTTATGGGTTTGTTTTTTTTCAAATGGCAGCTGGGTCTAGATCCATCTAAGCAAAAGTCAGGTAGGGACAAGATGTGAAGTTTTCCTGTGTGGCCCTCCCCAAACACATTAGTTGGAGCCCTTTCCTACAGCAGAGGATTTCAATTTCTGGTTTGCTGCTTTGGGGCCAGAGGGAGAGGAGGCAACAGTATTGATCATTTATCCTTAAAAACAGGTAGCCCATGTCAGTCATGGAAGAACAAAAGGCTTTAGTTCATCCAGAGCAGGAATTCAAAGATGTACCTCCCCCTACAAAAGCAAATACTTTAACCATGAAGTTAGTAAGGATTTTAAATTGTGAAGCACTGTGAATCCTCTGTCTTATGAGTAGGAGCTGATGGAACATAGACACCAGCTCAGAGAGCCATTAGCTGAGAATCCCCAGTAAAGATAGGCCTGTAACTGCTTATGGGTGGCAAATACTACATCCTCTTTTTTTTTTTTTTTTTTTTTCAACTTTAACTGCTAGCCTAGGTGTCAGACCATTAAATTTACTGGTTTGAATGCCTAAATTTCCTGTGTTTTATGGGGACTGTGGACACCTTCTCTCAAGAAATTGAATTTTATTGCAACACATACATCCACGATGGAAGTAAGCCAAGTTCATTTTTTTTCTACTTAAAAACAACAGAGTTTTTCCAGCAAAAGAAAAATGCCAGTTTTCTTTGTGCTCATTCAGCACCAGGCAGAAAGCAAAACCGAGGCTTCTTTAAAATTCATATGTGAGAATTTGTGCAGAGCTCTACTAGAATGTGTAACTAAAGGAATGTGAAAAGTTCTAAGCCCTGGTGTCATCTGATATGACAGACTATAATATTTCAGAGTTTGCTGCCAAATCCTAATCTAATAAAGGCAGATACATTTCCTTTAGCAAAAGAGTTTCCAGTCATGTCAGAAAAAAATTTAACCAATGCAGAGGAGGAGATTGTGATCTACCCAGGAAAATAAAGTAGTTCTTAATCTGGATAGGGTTTTTGGTGGGGTTTTTTTTGGTTGGTTTTTTTTTTTAGATGACATTATTGAAAAAGGTTAGATTCACACTGGGTGCTGTTTTAGTAGTTGCAAGTTGGTGACACTTTTATTTTGGGGAACAAAATAACTAAAATCTTACTGGACTTACAAAATAATGCCTGTGCACAGCCGAAGTGGGAATTCAGAAGCATGACAGATCAGCTTTCCAATGAAAGTCTGTGATTTTTAAATCATTATAAATCAAAATGGTTTCACTTCCCTTTGGAGTGGAAACGATACCAAAGCACTTCATCAGAACCTCCCCCCCAATGGCATACTGTCTTTCTCAGACCACCAAATTTGTGAAGTAAAACAAGTATTTTTTTCTCTGTTTTTCTGTTACCTAGCTTACAGAGGTGTTTTGTGGGTAAATGGATTATTTTAAACTACATTAAATGTGAAACAATGTGTACAAATATTAATGCACAATGTTATATGGAAGGATTTTATTAACCTTACAGATTTCAGAAGGGAGCATATAAACAGGAGGAGAATCAACTTTTTAAAAGGGCAGACAATGGCAGGACAAGGGGGAATGGATTGAAGCTAAAGGAGGGGAGGTTTAAATTAGGTATTATTAGGGGGAAGTTCTTTACAGAGAGAATGGTGAGGTGCTGGAATGGGCTGCCCAGAGAGGTGGTGGATGCCCCATCCCTGGAGGTTGGATGGGGCCCTGGGCAACCTTGTGTAGATCCAGACCTGGAGGTTGGTGTCCCTGCCTGTGGCAGGGGGTTGGAGCTCTGTGATCCTTGGGGTCCCTTCCAATCCAGACCATGCTATGATTCGATGATCTCTTTTACTTTGGTGTTGGGGGTTGATTTTTTTCAACTGCCTTTTGTTACTTAGGGTTACTCATGGTTGCACTTAAGATTTTGGGCCAGATCTTCAGGTACTTTGTGGTTGAGCGTTCTGGGGCAGTCACACCCGGACTTCACCAATGTGTTTCCTGAAAAGACCATGAGAGCACTCAAGGATAAACACACGCAATGGCAATTAGGTAATCAGATGCCTACGAGCTGCTCTCAGTGCTCTAGTACGTGAGGAACGCAGCAGATGGAAACATTTCTTGTGGAAACGACCTGCTAGTTCCCTCCCCGTGTTCAGATGCACCTTCCTCGCCGCCTCTGTTGTGCGATGCTGGGGACCGCTGGTGTCCACGAGATGGCACTACGCTACAGCAGGGTGCTGGACCCCGGGTCTGCCGCTCTCCTTTCATAGCACGGATGGAGCCCGTTGTAAACTCCGGAGGTTTGTTCCAGCACCTCGTTTCCTTGTGCTGGGAACTGCAGGAGATTCCCGGTAGGACGCTTGGGGGAATTCCACTGTACAGAGGCGTCGAGTTACTAAAAAGTTTGGCAATCATGTTTAGCCGAAGCTCCATCCGTTAAAGGAAACTGTTAGGTCAAGGATCCTCTTGGGTATGAAACAGCGAGAGTGTCTCCAAGGAACATGGTTAATCAGTTAGAGCTTTAAAATAATTACTTCATACGTTCTTAACCCATCTTAAAGCTCCTATGTATCAGGCAAAAGTTGTTTTTTGATTAAATAAAAAAGGAGGTGCATCCTTCAAATAATTGTTATCAAGACAAGCACACAGAGAGGAAATGCCTTATCAAGCCCTGGCCACCTGAGACCCGCTGGACTATTCAGGCCACGTTAATTGGTTCTGGAGCAGGGTGATGTAAGCAGTGAAGAGGTACAAGGTCAGCACCCCTAGCCCCCCAAATAAGACAAAACCAGAAAAAATCCTTCTTGTCATAGAGCTGCTGTGCAGCTTTGCAGGAAGGAGAGCTCTTGCTTTCTGGAAGAGGAAGCAACCTTTGCAGCTGTGAAACCTGAGAGAACAATGGAGATTGTGTAGACCAGCAGTTATGGGGCGCTGCTTTCTGCTCTTCGGGGCTTGGTGCCAGAGAGGTCCCACAGCAGCAATCTTTTCTCTGTAATAAATTCTAAACTTCTCTTGACCTTATTGCTGCACTCTGGGCTGAAATGCATCCGAGCAATTAACAAGAGGCACCCTGTATCTTAAAAATCATGGATGCATCCTGAATGCCAACAGAACTGGTCTGGACAGTAGCAAAATATAACTGAAAGCATTTTCCTCTTGTTTCTGGACTGAATTTAAACTCAGCTTTTTATTCCTGCCTTAACTATGCACTGGAAGAACACATCACACCAATGAAGTCACTTTAGCTTAGTGTGATAGAAGTAGCTCACTCTATGCGCCCCTGTGGGTTTGGGTTTTTTGCTTTGTATTATTGAAGTATGGTTTAGGGGTTTTTTTTTTAAGTGAAGGAAAAATGTCCAAGCTTTTACTCAAGGTAGTCTGAAGACTTTACTTTTTGCTCTACTGAAATATATTGCCTTTTGTTCTTCTCCAGTCCTTCCAACTTGCTGTTGTAAAATAAGATCTCAAAAGTGCGATCCACAACATGGGGGCAGACAGGTCTTTGTGTACCCTGCACAAGCACTCCTTTGAGCAGTGGCATACTCCAGAGTAACTACCTGGAGAGGGTGGTTCCACCTTGTTGAAAGCAAAATTGTTCAAATACATCTGAGCCCATTCCCTTCTAGAAACCTTATCTACAATTGCTGTTGTGAACTTGAAAGAACCCTTTGTTAGGCCAGGCTGTACAACGCACCAGCATTCCATCCCAACATATCCACGTTGATCATGGCATTTATACAGGTAGGGGCCATAATGTAGTCATGGATATCCATAAGTTGTTGCTAATTTGTTCTGTTATGCACTAGAACTAAAAGAGAGTCATTTCAAAACATCTGCTTCATTTCTGAAAGGTTTTACTTACCTAGAAAATACGTAGCGAGTTTGCTTTTTCGTTCTCTTATTTTTTAAGGTGAAGATCAAGTATGAACATAGAAAAAGTGAAACCTTAAACAATTGAATACCAGACTGGAGCAATCCTGACAGCTGTTATTGTTTATACTTCAGTATCACTTTGAAGCTTTTGTTCAGTTTAAGGTCCTTAATTTTATTCCAGGTTCTATGGAGAACAAGTCTAGTTGTTGCAGACCCTTCTTCTCCCCTTTGTCATAAAATTAACTCTATCCATGTACATACTAAGGCCATAGTTCTTCCAGCCTTATGGGCATGCCTAAAATCTAGTCATGTTAACATTCCCATTGCCTTTTTTATAATGTGTGCAAGAACTTAGGCATGTGTGTAACTTGCAAGAATTGGAACCAAATCGTTACTTTGTCCTCAGAGGATTAAAACCCTTAGAAATGTCCACTTCTTGCCAAATGAGACATAAGATCCAGATTTGCACCATCAGTTTTCTGTACATCCCAACACCAAATGTATTTAAACAACACAGGAAAATAATACTGCTCCTTGTAACGTATAACAGAGGACCTTAATAGTAAGTAGTCCATAACTGTTGGGTTGATATATGTAAGGATCTGTACTCTGCATTTTAAACTATATACCAGGATGGACTGTGTATTTTTATACGTATATATATGTGTGTGTGTGTGTGAGTATATAGCCTTGGATTGTAGCCAGGACTATGTAAGAAATATTGCTTGTGTAGAAGCTCTGAATGGCCTCCTTCACAGTCATCATCATGCAGGCATTTTCTCTGTCTAATGTCTACTACCCCTCAATGCTATTTCCTTTAGGTAACTGCATTCCTGGCTCATGTCACGCTAGAAATTATTCCCTCCACTGCCTGTCATCTACCAGGATTCGTTTAAAATGAGGTAGTCGCTCTCCTTATCTAATGAATGATAGTACTTTGGCCAGTACAGTTTAAGGATTGGGAGGATTTATAGATCAGCTGTCTGAACATAATATAAGATTTTCAGCAGTGAAATAAGCATTTGAAATTCAAATTTTATAAATGGGTTCTTTAAAACTATTTGATGTTTAATCACGACAGAAAAAAAAGAACTTTATTACACCAGTGGCTGTAAGACTTTAGGATGCTGTCTGTATTCATACCACACCAACACAAGAGAAATCATTACTTACTGAAGAAATAATCTCTGTTCTTTCTAGTTGGATTATATATTAAAATCCTAGAAAATTTTGACAAAAGGGGAAGATGAAAGCTAAGGTCAGTGATAGATTTAGTCTTGAAATAGTTGAAATGTGGCTTGTGGGAGAAGTGCTGTTTTGTATCGACTGCATGTCAGCTCTGTATGAGATGGAAGCGTGACACTATCAGAGGAGATCACTGCCATAATTTATTGCTCTTGTAAAAACAATGCATTGCTGGGTTACCCATGCAAGAGGGGTATCATTTTGGAGCTTGGGCTGCTTTTCACACTGCCTAATTCAAGGCACTCCAAGGCAAGTGCCTGTATTAGGTGCTTAGCTTTTCTAGGATCTTCCATAATCGTTGGGAGGAAAAGGCTTCTACCACCCAGTTAAGAGAAAGAATTCACCACAGGTAACTGAACTAGTCTCCCGACGAGGCCCTCTTGCCCTGCTTGATACACAGGATGCCAACACCAGCTAGCTTCCTACTTGACTGCATAAATGGAAAAAAAGGTAACAACCGTGTCAGGAGAAGTCAGGATACGTAATTAAGCCTGTAGTACACTATATGCAAAATTAGGCATATAAGACCAAAATTACTATGCTGAAAATGCCTACTTATGTGGTACCCAGGTTCTAGGCTTTCTGCTTTTCTCAAACTGTGCCAGGTGCCCAGTGATATGTCCCTGGGATGTCTGGAGCTGCTTTAGATTTGGTAGTGCTGGGTAGGCCGTGTGTGCTGGATCTTTGTGTAACCAGGTTTCAGGAACTCTCTATTAGAAGATACGTTCTTTTCTTCTAGTTCCTTGCCAAGACTGTTATTAATGATTTCTAGTGGTTAAAACAATGGTTAGAAGACACATCCTGTTTAAAAGTTGATACACAAGCGAAGGGCAATTTAAAGCATTTATAGTGAGACATTATCACTTGGATTGCAATTGATGCTGTGCAGGAACAGGAAGAGAAAACTAGTTCTCACCTGAGGGAATGGTACAATGTAATGAGATTATAAACCTGCTTCAGTTCAGAACAGGAGAAAAAAGTTTAATCAGTCTCCAGGAACTGGGAAATTGGTAGTACCAGCACCAGGTTGATTCCATTGCTGCAGTGCACTTTTGAAGTGTCTAGTGGAAGTAAGAAAAACAATGATTATATTACTAATTTTAAGGTTTTTATTTATTCCTAAGGAAAAAAGGCAAGAAAAAGTGTTAGCAGCATAAAGAAAAAATGTATTTATCTGTAGGAAAGGAAGAGGTAGGTTGAAACTGATGTCTTATAATTCCGTTTCTAAAAGAAGGGTCCAACAAGTGAAGATGTCCAGGCAGGTCTGAATGAGTGTCTCTAGATATACATCAAAAGGGGTGTGTGTCACAGTGCTGTTGTAGGACTGGCCAATAATCACAGCCTACATTAATTCCAGAAAATACACACACATTATATTCCTTGGCTCCATTTTCAAAGCAGCATTTGGAAAGTTATGTGTGGTAATCCTGTAACAATAGCAGGATTTACGTTTCCAACACAAGCATAGCTTTGCACATGTAACAGTAAGGGTCTAATGCAGCAGTCAGAGTAATCCTTGACCTTTTACCCTCTGAGAAAAGAACAATTTTGCAAAAATGCTTGTCACTAAACTAAAAAAAAAAAAAAAGTTATGTTCCCTGGGGAATCCTCAGATGGACAATCTCTTTCTGGCTGTAGGGAGAAAGAACAGCTATTGAAATGACCTACATTTGCTTCTTACCAGTCTGAAAATCCCCCGTTTCTGTCCCAGGCCTTGATGTGTTATAAAAGAGCCATAGAATGGTTTAGGTTGGATGGGACCTTCGGAGGTTGTCTAGTCCAATCCCCCTGCAATGAGCAGGGACATCTTCAACTAGATCAGGTTCCTCAGAGCCCCATCCAACCTGACCTTGAATGTTTCCAGGGATGAGGCATCTACCACCTCTCTGGGCAACCCGTGCCAGTGCTTCACCACCCTTTGCGGTAAAAAATTTCTTCCTTACATCTAGTCTGAATCTACCCTTCTTTAGTTAAAAAACATTACCCCTTGTCCTATTGCTACAGGCCTTACTAAAAAGGTTCTAACTCCTGAGACGAAGAGGAGTGGCCACTTTGAGAATTGGCATTTTTTCTTCTCCCTACAAAAAGAATTGTGTGTAAAGCTTACATGTGGATAAGAAATGAAGTGAAATCCAGTAAATCACACAGGGAAGAAGCAGGTATGATCTGAAAAGATTCTACCCAGGTCTTTTTATTCAGAATTCCTGTCGACTTCAGAGGAATGCAAGATGTGGCTCTTTTTCACAACAGCAAAAGGAACCATTTCATTAAGTACCTGTTGGAGTGAATGGATGCCGGTGGCTTTTTGTGTCATACTGAAAGTTGTCAGTTTCTTAGGATATTGGTTTCCAGTCTTGTGGTTTAGAGCAGGGTTATTGGTTGTTATTATTTGTGACACCTGTTTTAAAGGAGGACATATTTAATAACTCTGCCCAGGATAACAGTATCTGAAGATTGCAGTCACATACAGCAGCATTGTTGTGAGTCTGAATAAAACTCTAATAATGGGGTTTTATTTCACCTTAATCAAGTACAAAGCCTTCTTGGCATCGTAAAAACAGACTACCTGCAAACCAAGAAAATGACCTAGTGATCAAATTCAACAAAGGATATTAAATATCCTTCCAAATACCGCTCTCCATACTTCTCAGGCAAAAGAAGCAGGGCAGGAGGGCTTTACAAAAGAAATTATGTCCCTTCCACACTAGTGAGGGTTTAGAAAACAAGGGAAGTGGGTTTTTTTGCAGAAAATGACCAAAAGGTGGCAGTGCTCCATGCGCTGCTGAGTGCCTGGAGCCCTCAGAGCTATCCAGTGCTCATTCCGAAGTGCTGGACATCCACTTTTCTTCAAGTGTACCCAAGGAAACTATGTCCTTAAAAGAAAATAAATCCCTTTGTGGCTACATTTAGCTTTTCTAGACTTACACAAGGCTACAAGAAATAAAATCATTTAACAGGTCTAAAAAATACTCGTTTGACCAACTTTCTACTCTCAGACACTCCTGCATTCGGGGCTGCTTGCTGTATCTCTTAGTGTGGTCTCACATGGCATGTTGCAAGATCCCAAAGTCAGACAGTTATGCTTGTGGCTTAATTGGCATCATCCTGGATCCACAGAAAAATTTAACAAGACTAAGACTTGCTTGATCCTTCTACCTAAGAAAAATCCAGGAGACAGCTCATGTAAAATGGTCTGGTATCTAGAGAAGTATCTGCAGGGTACAATTCAAACAGGTCTATTCCTTATGCTTGGAGAAGCCACGTTGTAATGGAAGTAAAACTGCAGGCTTTAAGACGGCAACAGTTGTGTTTTACTTCCTTTGGCTGTTATCCTCCCACAGCCTTCAGACAGAATCCCGCCAATAATGGATCCCTTTTTTCATGCTTGGAAAATAACAAACGAAGGATTCTTGCTATTAGCGGTGGGTAGTGATGGCATATGGTGATGTATGGTAATGCTGCAAGTCTAAGTGCACGTGATACAGTTCTTAGTTCCCAAAATGCTGGGTTTCTACCTGTGGCACTGGATTTTGCTGTGCTCTATCAGTTTGTGCACTCTGTGAGCATAACCGGGCCTTTTTGCCCATGCTCTGTTGCCTTTTCTCTGTTCCCTCTTTGGCCTCCTCACAGGGTTGGGTCGGGTCTGTATTACCTCTGTGGTTGTCTTGCTTTAATGGAAGTGTTGCCTCTCCCTTCTCCATGGCCAGGAGTGTTGCCACTTTTTCCTCTGAAAGGACGCGAAGAGAACTGAGCCACCACACGTCTGGTGTGAGTGGAGGTTTGTGTGTCCTAGAAGGCAATTAGGGATGATAAGCTGTTCCGTGAGGGGACAGAGGGGCGGGGAGAGAAATCTCCTGCATCTGATACAGCATTGATGTCAGTCCAGAAAGCACATTCTTAGCTGTCTCACTACATTTACAACTAACAGTGCTACAGAAGACACAAACCCTATTCCTCGCTACTACTGCCTGTCATGGTGCAGGAGTGTTGCTTTCATTGCCAAGAAGGTGGGCTTCTCTTACTGAGAACTGCAATTCTTCTTTGGTTATACCTTTTATAACCAGAAAGTAGGGAAGGTGACAAGACTTCCTTTGAAAAAAACTGATAAATTCAGCTGTTGGGCCAAATATTAAAGCCAGCAGTAACAGAGCTGTTGGTTATTATCTGCAGTCAGGGTGAGGCTTTGTTCTTGTTCTGAGGTTGAACTGGTTTAGTGGCTTGTCACTGCTGAAAGGGTCAATTCCATTTCCCCCTTCTGGCCATACATTCCTGTTGCTTCCCTGATGCTAGCTGTGGTGTTTGTCTGATCGTACGGTATGCCACTTCCACTCACTAAACCAGAGAAAACCAGTCCAGAGAAAAAGTCAATAGTTCTCTGTGATTTGGGGGGAGCTGAAGCACCTCTGACAGGGCTCACGTGAGTGAGCAGTGCTGTAACCAGTACAAGGAAGCAAGATGTGAACGAAGGAGGCACGTCTGTCACTTCAGGCAGCAGAAAGACATTACATTGGCTCAGGCATTGTGTGAGAACTCACAGTGTAAGCAGTGTTGGAAAGAGTCACTAGTGAAGTTTACTTTGCAGAAATAGATAATTAGTGGGCACTGAGGTATGCCACTGGTGAAGTAACTGAGCTCTGCACTGTCTGAAAATACGTGGATGCTAAGGCTGCCATTTGCCAGACATTAGATTTCCCAAGAAAGCCAACTTCAGAAATTGTGTCTCCTTCCTTGATGGCTTGTTTCCAGTCATGTGTTTGAATTGTCTGCCTCCTCAGTTCTGCCAGTAAATATTTTTTAGGAAGTGTTGTAAACAAAATCACTGAAATGATCTAGCTTGAAAGTCCACTTTTTGATTTTTTAAAAATTTTATTATTTATCCCTGATTATTTCAGTGGGCCTCAGTGCAAAACAGGAATGGTGAAGGTCCTGCGACTGGGAATGAAAGAGAGGGAAGAAAAGCAGGATCTTACCCTTTTGGTGGTGTTAAGCTCTCCTATTGGCTCAAGCCAAACCAAGTATTTTCATCTTCATCTCAAAATGTTTCATTGTTGAAATTGAACTTGCTCCATTAATGCCTGTTCTAAATCTGGAGACCTACAATGCTGCTCTTCTGCATCGTTTCCTATTCTCCCTGTGCAGTGCATTAACATAGTGTTATAGCTGCATATTGATCTATTTATTTGTAATGTCATGAAGTATTCGGGACTCTTGTTTTGCTCAGGTAGCAGCTGTGTCCTTTATTATAGTATAATATTAGGAAACTACCTATATGCTGTAGTGTCAGGCTGCAGCCCTCAGGGACTCTGCTCAGGGTGTGTCTGCAGTGCGAATACAGAGGAGCTGCAGTTCTCACCAGCCAATATTTTTGACCTGACACCATCTCTTTCATTTCTAGCTATCTAATACGGAAAGTTCCTCAAGTTATAATCTCTAAACCACATTTTCTAGCTTATCAGATATCAAGGAAAACCTTTTTATGATCAGCAACAGATCCAAGTAGTTAATCACCAGAGAGAATCACTGCAGTACATTAAGTTTATGTAAATGAGGCGATTGTTAGCTAATCAACCACAGCTCATTTCCTCCTTCTGGGTTGAGACCAGTGACTTCCTCCTCCTAATGCTTCAAAGAGTTATTAACTCAAAGAGAACTTTCTTCTTTTCCCTTTGTATTATGGTGTCTCCTTGTTGTCTTCTGCATTTACTTTTTTGCTGTCTACACTCCATTTTCTTTTGAACTTTTTTTCAGGTTTTTCATATCTTGTTTTTCAAGTGAAAATCTTGAAAGAGGATTTCTTGCTTTATGGTAAAAGGGGATACTGAAGTCCTGTACTGATACAAACAGGATTGGGGTTTTTTTTGGTGCTGTTATAATATGTGCATGTTCAGATTTTGTGCTCATGATGGTACACAAAATGACAAACACCCTCAACTGGATGAATACATTTTTACTCTTTATTATGTCATTAAACATAAAATTCCTTCTTGAATTCTGACTGACAATGGGAGATAAGTTAGGAGTAAGTCCTGAAGAGGCTAAAAGTGTGTTTTCTTAAATCTGTTGTTGAACTCTGGTAGGCATGAATCCTAGTAACCAGAAAACTAAACATTAAAAATAGGGACAAATGTTGCTTTTACTCAGTTTTCAGAACTGTTGATACTAGTTCATTAACAGCGTTGTTGAAAGATTCTTTAAGAGTTTGAAGCTGATGTACCTTAAAAACCAGTTATTTCTAGAAGGCATTTTGGAATTATTATAACTTAAATAAGATTAGTCTTACCAATGACACATTAGGAACACTTATATTTGAATATATTATTTCTATCTTAATGTACCATTTAGAAGCATTATAACTATACTATTTTCTTAAAAGTTTGCTGTTCTCTGATTTAACAGTGACCAGTCAGGAATATCATCAAATATTTAACCAAACATGGAGAGTAAGAAATAAAATCTATATGGACAACAGTGGTTAATACTGCAGATGGTCCCAGTTTACTCTTCTTATATATGACAATGTCAAATATGCTATAATTTTCTGAACAGACAGACAGAAATGCTCATCTACTTTTCTGAATTAGTTTAGGGAAGCATCTCAAAAGGTGTACTGTGATATTAAAGGCTATTTTTTATGTTTGGTAGAGTTTTCCCTTGCGTGTGCTTGGAGGCACATTGCTACTTGGGCAATCACTCTGTGATGATTCTTCTGAATTATGTGTAGCCAAAATCAGATGCAGTGCTGATGAAAGAGTACAGGATGTGTTAGTGGTCTTGCTCCAAGCCATGCTTATAAGTAAATAATATTAATCCCTTCAGAGCAATGTACAACCAAATTATTAAAGCTGGTTCCTGAAGAAACTTAGACCGTGGTGCTTAATAAAAATGTCATGTTCCTTGAGTTATTAGTTCCTCCCTCACTATTGAGAATAGTTTTGAGCTTTTCCTACTTTTATCCAAGAATTTGTATCTTCTGAGGACAATTCAGCTCTGCTTCAATCCAGACGTTAACTGTTACTTCAGCTGGAGAGGAACAGAAACTGAACTGTGACAGCAAAGGTTGTAGGAAACGCTTCAGTACGTGAAGGGCATTTCTGAATAGCCAAGGTGACAGGGGAATTGTCATGGAAAGGCCTATCTCTTGCAATGTCCAAAACCAGTGAGTTACCTCAAAGTCTGATATCTAATTACTTCCATGCCAGATCTCACAGCTTAGTTTAAAAAAAACCAAATATGTTATAATGCAATGTTAATAATTTTTCTAAGAAGTCTCATAACTGTATTTTTAAATTGCCTCCATCTGGTTATTGACACAAAATGAAGCAAAAAAGAACAAGGCTAGCTGCTCAGCTGGCAAAGAACATACTTTCTTGAAATTAGTGGAACTGTACCAATTTGTATCAGTGGAGAAACTAGCTTACAGGTGTTAACAGCAAATACAATGAAATGAATCTATCTACATATAGATTTTTCTATGGTGATTTTCCATTTTTCTATGACGCTCATTTGGGGAGTGCAAAGGTAGTAATTAAATTATATTTGCAGGTGTACGTATATCATTTATTTGTTGCAAACTAAACATGCTATTCAAAGGTCAGTAAGAGACAGTAAATATGTAGATTCAGTGAAATGTTTCAGACACACTGTTTTTACAGATTTCTGCTTTACTGTTGTTCCCTGCAATAATTAACAAGTTGTTTATGTAGCTCTTTGTATAGGTGTGATTTATGTTAGGTAGCTTTGCTTTAATATATTAATGCATACCCTTTGAGTCACTAGACATTCTCCTCAAGAGAGCAATATTTCACTTTTTTTAATTGAAAGATGATTATTTCCTGATATTTTTCTACCTAGAATTTGAACACATATGTTTTCCTCTTGAAACATCTTCAACTTCAATTAATATTCTTGTGGTAGTCTGAAGAAATGAATTGAGAATATAGCTTAACAGGACAATATTTCATATTCCTGTCATGCTTAAGACAAGGGAAAATATCTGTCTTGATACAGATCTATATACAAGCATATCCCATATACAGAAAAGTTGAAAGAATCTGTTCAGTTAAGGTTCTTGCTACTGATCTGCTGAAATAAAAAGCATCTTTGATAAGCTAAAGTATCTAGGTTTGTATTCATCAAATCCCTGAAGTACGCACCTAAGTGTAAGTGCATGTATAAATTTATTCCACTGTGCAAAACTCATATTTGATTTTGAGCATGTACTTCAGGGCGTTGTGGAATTAGAGCATTGGCACTGTGTGTTCCCATGGAAATCTCCCTACTAGAGTGAATCCTACCTTTGACAAAAGCTACAGATAAACCCTCAGAAACAGTCTCAGAGTCTCTCTGCTCTCCGGTATGTAGGATTTATAAGTTATGAGAATAAAGCAGAACTTGTTCCAAAGGTTAAGGCTTTTCACTTTTACAGGTCTGACATGATTTTGCAATTAGTATGAGCAGTTGCAAATTTACATATGACACGTCTTGTTTCAATAAAATTCCAGGTATCAATTTCTAAGGGATACACATGCTTCATGACAGCTCATTTTACCACACAGTGCTTGGTGTTGTCTCAGTTAACCAGAAATACCTGACAACTGAGAAATTATGTGCTTTCACATTGTGATTTCTGTCTTGTGAAGAATTCCACTCTACTCTGGTCATTTATTCTACTTATATTTCACAGGAGGCAGTGAAGAGCTATGCTGTCTTGAGAAGGAAATCTCTATACCAAAGAGGTTGTGCCTAATACATCTGTAGGTGTATCTCCATTTTTTGAGGCATACTCTATCATATAGTAAGGATGTAGTAGATTTCTCCTCCTTCACATTCTTCAGCCTTGCTTTGAAAGCAGAGACTGACTGAATTATGATCGTGCTGCCTTCTGCTTCCTTTATTGGTGACTTGCAGTTTATGGCCAAATCTCTGCATGCCCAGACTACAGAGGTCAAGGCTGCCACAAGCCCTTCTATGCACAAGATTTCTTGTGCATCCACCAGGTTATTAGTTACATGGGATCATCCCAATATGATTCTGCAAGTCTAATGCTTTAAAAGTATTACTCCCCTTGTAAAAACCCCCAGCCTTCTCAGCTATTTCAACACTACCCTCCCCTCACTGTGTCCATCAGGAATTTCAGTAGGTTTGAAGTGCTTTATGCCAGTAAACAATGTTTAAACAGCCTTTGCGTGGTGCAACCTGAGTTTCTCAAAGGGGTGGTAGGTATTGGAGGGAAGCCTGAAAGGAAAGCCTGAAGCAAAGAAGCTGAGAGTTCTGCCATGACTGGAAATAGGTGTGAACAGCAATTTGATAATACACTTTCACATGAAATCAGTTTTCCTGCTGTGCCACCCTCCCCCACCCCCCCAAACCACATCTCAATAACTGGAGGTACAGAGGCCACTACTGATCTGCCCTGATTTCTAGTGGTTCTTCCACATTGTATGTAAATCTCAGAGCACCCAGGAAAGAGCAACAGATTTACAGCTCATTCTTAAACTTACTGGCTCTGACAGACAGTTTGTGAGAAAATTGTGGAGTTTTTTTCTAAATGTCCCCCGCCCCAGCTCTGGAGCATTATTGTTCCTGGTTAATTGAATCCAGTGTCAACATTTTCTGGTCAGCAAATTGGAACTCTGCATTGCTGGAGTTACATTTGCTCATGAAACAATAGTCTTCCTCTCATGTCTGCATAGACTTAAATAATATTAGCACATATAACATCCTGTTTAGTGGGGGGACCTCAAAAAGTAGAGATCTGTGCAGTCTGTGTTTCAGACACCTTACTGTTTAGCAGATTAGATGGGATTGTTTTTCAGATTTGGAAGATGATTTCTTTATTAAAATGTTTGCAATTTTTCCCAGTCTAAACCCTGGGATGCTTAGTTAATGGCAAATCTTTTATTTTCATTGTCAGATAATAGCTGGCAGTATCTTTAACAGACTGCCTGAAAAAAAGGCAGCATTTTAGACATGTTGGTAATTTTCAGCATTAAGTTTTGTATGATTCTACTGTCAGAACCTGAACTTCCTGAATTGTGCCAAGAAGGAGGAATCTGATACTTATTTTGTAACCCAAATACAAGACTTATGATTAAGAAGATAAACTGGGGACACACGATCCCCATCTTTTCTGTACACGAAGTAGTCAGGAAAATACTAACTTCTTAGAATAATGTCCTGCCTTCCAAATGTAGCTTTAATACCAGCCCACCCCCTTGTCTTGGGCAAACTCATGGCTCATGTAGTTCTCTCCTACAGACCTTGCTGCATCCTGTATGCATAAAAGTTTCATATCCATGCCAGCACTTGCTGGTGCCCTTAGCACTTCTGCAAGTGCTGAAGCCATACTCCCTTCCCATTGATTACAGCAAGACTCCTTCTAACTTTTGTGATAGTTTTGCCTCTTGGGTAGCTATTTAAGATTATAATTGTTACCCAGAATCTAAGCTAAATATACTGAGCCCATGGGGTAATTCCCTCCTGTAATAGGTAGATAGGAATTTTTTGTAATTTAAAAAAAAAAAAAAAAAGCCAGAGAAAAAAAATGTTCTCTGCTTCTGAAAAGACCAACAATGAATCCTTCTCAGCAATCTATTCAGTAATATATGCATTTTTAGTAGAAATAGATTTTCTTAAAAGGTGTAACACTTCATTTTCTTTTCCTTTTGGTTGTGAGAGTCTTTTTTGTACCAATCATACCTTTTAGAATTGGATGTTCTACATCCAGATTCTTTTCTTGGTGACTAACCTATTTTTTTGCATTAGACCAGAATAGTACAAGTAAGCATATGGAACTGGGGAGACAGCTAGAGTCAGGCATTTGCAGTTATAAAATACAGACAGATTCTGAAATGCACAAATATGCCAAAGCCATATTTTCTTTTGACTGAAGTTCTTAAGCACAGGGTAGGCTTTGATTTACACCTTAGCTGTACAGGTAGCATACTGTACTATTTTTTTTTTTGGTGAAAGTGATTCACTATAAAATTGTTTTACAAACAAGTCGGTGTTTATTCGGCTTAACAACGAAAAGACCATGAAGAAACCAATAATTACAATGTTGAAGTGTTAGTTGGGGTTGTGGTGGTTCATAAAACTTCCTTACTGACTGTGCAAGAGGTCTACAGAGCAGTGGGGTCAAGTGCACCCTCAGCAAGTTTGCCAACGACACCAAGCTGTGTGGTGCATGCTTGAGAGAAGGGGTGGCACCCAGAGGGACCTTGACAGGTTTGAGAGATGAGCCCATGCAAACCTTGTGAAGTTCAACAAGTCCAAGTGCAAGGTCCTGCACATGGGTTGGCAAAATCCCAAGCACAACTACAGGCTGGACAGAGTATGGATTGAGAGCAGCCCTGAGGAGAAGAACTTGAGGGTGTCGATGGATGACAGGCTCAACATGACCCAGCAATGTGAGCTTGCGTCCCAGAAGGCCAACTGTATCCTGGGCTGCATCAAAAAGAGTGTGGCCAGCAGGTCAAGGGAGGTGGTCTCTCCCTCTACTCTGTTCTGATGAGACCCCACCTGCAGAATTGCATCCAGCTCTTGGGTTGCCAGTACAGGAAAGACATGGGCCTGTTGGAGCAGGTCCAGAAGAAGACCATGAATATGATCAGAAGGCAAATCATCTTCAATTGTTTCTTTTCAGTGAGACATGGACAAGCTTTGGTTTTGCTTTTTTCATTGTCTCAGGAATCCTAGTATGATTTGTACAGATTTCCTCCCTAGACTAAGAGAATGTAGTTTTAGAAGCATGTGTAAATTATCTACTGTCCACAGTACTGTAATGGGCTACATGCCCATGAGATTATGAATTTATCCCAATTTATGATGAATTAAAATTATTGATAGAAATTCTATTTACTGATGAAGAAAAGCATAATATAAAATACTTCTGCTAACATCAACTGATATTTGCAGAGTTTTATTATTTTCCCTTGAAAGGCAAGAACCTTAGAATGATCATATGTGATGTGATCCATAGAAATGAAATCTTGGTTTTATTTCTTCCAAGGTTATAAGAACTCCTGTGGAAAAAAATGCTCAGAGATGACAAACTGAAAATCCTGAAGGTAATTTAATTTTTTTAGTCACAACATAGTTACCTTGTTATCAGCAGCAGCATTGTCTCCTAAAGCACTAGGGAGCTAGAGCCACCATTCTTAATTATTTGAGAATGTTCCAGTCTCTAACCCACCTCTCTCCCTGGTGTATATGTTTTGTGCTAGCAAATAGATACAGTGATAACTGTTGCAGATGAATTTAAAAGCATCTCACTGAGAAGTAGCAGTTAACCTTAAAATTTATGTCAAACTGGATTGAAATAAACATAAGTATTAGTTTTTCTCAACTATCTTTTATATATGAGGTATGAGCTGTGTGCCCTCGCAGATTTAATTAGGCATATTAGTAAACTCACCCTGTCCTCTTTCAGCTTCATGTTGAACTTACTAGCTTTGATTTCTGTTGTTGGTTTGTCTACACTGTGAAATACCTCTCTAAAATGAAAGCAGTAGGAGTGCTACCTTGAGATGATTTTGCAGTAGTAATTTATGAAACAAACATTTCTCATAAACTACAAGCAGCTGCTGATATGCTGGCAATGACAATATTACAGCCATATAGATTTTTATGGATTTCTACAGAAACAGACATAAAAGTACCTTGTGGTGGTTGAAAACTCCTTGCTTGATGATGGGCTGTTTTATGGTGCCATACTGGAAACAGTAGCTATAGCAGAGAAGGGGAGGAGGGGGAAAACAGGGTGTTTTCACCAACTAACTTGTAGTATCTAATTCAGGAACTTCCTCATATAAGAGAAAGTCGTCAACTTCACAGTGACTGGGGGCTGTATTCTTTTGTACGTGGTTATTAATCAAGAATATTACCAATTTTCTGTTATCTGGTGCAACAGATAATGGAAAAGGAAACGCTGATAACAGAATGAGCTTCCATAAAAAAGTAGTAGTGTGAGAACAGGTACAGAAGTACAGCATCAGGCTGTGTCCACAAACCCCTTATTTCAACTCAAAACGAGCTTGAGTACCTCCTGACCACGCTTCCCATGAGGACTGGAACAAAGGTTACAATGGAAGTTTTGTTTGCCTTATGAAATATCTCTGCAGTCACCTAGTCCTTTACCTCCAAAACAGCTTCTCCAACCTACCACAGGCATGTACTGCTTCCTAGCAGAAGCATCTTTCTAGACATCACCTCTAAATCAAGCACGTGAACCTTCAGCTACCGTAAAACGATGATGGCATATCCCACCGGCAACACACCTTACCATGTCCTTTCCTGTAACCCAGCAAAACTCCCACTAAGCCTTGGGTATCCAGAGAGCAGGGTCCCAAAAGCTTATACTCCTAGAGCAAGCTCGTAACCCCTCTCAAGTCATCTCTCAGGGAGCATCTCTTTCTGCTGAGACTGTCCTCTATTTGAGAGAACTTGTTCTGTTCCAATCTAATGAATCCACACAGGCTGTACATTAATGTACAACCTGCTTTCAGCCAAACATAACAATTTTTTGATCTAAAAGATACTTCTAACCTGTCCTAGGCTTTTCCCTAACCCTACAGCCTTTTTCAGGGAGTGCTTCCAGCTCAATGCAATTGAGAAAGATGGCCCAGCTCCTGCTGTGTCCTTGTCATATTGGCTGCTTTCAGGTGTCACTGGGATAGCTTCCCTTCCTATTCCTTCTGTGTGATTAGTGCACTACCTAGCTTTGTTTACTGATTTTTGGAGGATAGCTTAGCCCTTTTGCTTCCTTTTTCAGAATCTATGATCTACTCAATGTGGTCTCTAAAGGATGGATTGTGGGAACAAGAGTATACCCTGGACAACCTCAAAATCAAAGTAGGTTAGTTTGACGTAATGCAATATGATGTATAATATTTTTTCTTCAGGGTGTAGTAAATTGTCCTGTGTGTGAAACTAAAGTTGTTTTTAGTAAGAAAGCAGTGTGTTACATGATTGACTAGCAAAACTCTTTCATGGGGAGAACTAAACTAGTATCAACTAGCTGTTGTTGTGCTTCTTGTTGGGTCTCAGAGTTGTTACTCTGCTGGTGAAATGTAGGCAAAATGAACAATATTACTCTGTGAGATTTGGTTTGTAAGTATATTGCAAGAAATTGGTCTCTAATGGCTTGTATCCATAGGAGATATAAAGTGGGGTTTAATATTACTTACATGTGCTTTGGAAAGCTATTCAAAAGTCCCATGTTGAAGTTCATTTCAATTTTGTGTGCAAATGCTCCACTACTTTATTGTAATATTCTTTTTATACATAGAACGTGTTCTTCCAAAGTTTACAGAACTCTTATTTTACATCTGGTTTAATTTGCAACTAAATTAGTAAGCTTTGTTATTGAAAATACTCCCTTTAAGAATGTAGTTCCTTTTACTCTTTGCTTTCAAATGACTCTAATATTGAGGATGCTTCAAAATATATTTGTAGTTACAATTCAAAGTATAAAACTTTAATAGTTGTATTTAAATATTTTTTGAAGTTAGTTGGCTCTTTTATCCAGTATCTTCTTCAGTGATACTGAGTCTTGATCAAGCTGTATCAGCCCTGGAAGAAAAAGGACCTCTCTGAGCATGTTTTTTCTGTGGCTATGGCTTCCTACAAGTTTTCCTCTGAGCTGTAGTGAAAATATGGATGTATAATCTACTGTAAAAGTAGCACAGTTGATATTGTAACAGCAAGCTATTTGTCAGGGAGCACTAGCAGAGTCTGAAATCCAAAGCAGGGTTAATGTAATAGAATTTCAGAACATTTTATAAGAATGCATTCATTGGAACTTGGCTTGTCTGTCAGCTGAAACAAGACTATTGTATGCTGTCTGGCAGAATGTAAATCTTGTGGAGTCCAGTTTTGGCATGATCTGATTCTAACTGAATCTTGTTTTGTAGCATAGCAGCTACTAAAGATGTGTGTACTGTTTGGTTGAGTGACAAGAGATGCAAGGATTGCTACCTACCAATATATCTTAAGCTTGTCTATTATATTCACTGAAATGAGTTTAATGTATACACTGAGTTTCCAAAAGAATTTGATCAGGAATTCTGGTCTACTTATGAGAGAATTTCAGAATCTTCACCTTTAAATTTCAGTATGTAAATGAGTTCTGGGATATGAAAGTGTTTGGAGATATTAAAGGCCAATATATATATAGCCACTATACTCGCTACCTCACACAGTGAAGAACTAGTAACATGTAATTAAATGCACTGTGTTAAAGATGGGACAGGTAATGGGGGTAGCCTGCAATGTTCTGTAAAAGCTCAGTGACAAAGCCTCATGTCATGAAATTGTCATTTATCTATTTAGCTGTAGAACCCTGCAGTTCGTGCTAATGAAATAGATGGGAAGGAACCCTTTACAAGTAGGCTCATCTAGAACAAAAATCACTTTCCTTTGTAGTAAATGCATAAGGTTTGAAAAGAGGTACATAAATATATTGCTGTTAATGTGGAATCAGTTTTCCTCCTCCGAAAAACTTCAAGATTTCAGTCTTAACCTTCAGTGACAGCTTCCCCGCCTGTATAAACAGACTGAACCTTGGATTGCATCTGCACTTGCAGTGTCATTCTCCCTTACTTGCTTGTGATGTAGAATATCTTTAAGCTACTGCTGGTAGTATGCTTTGGAATGGTTCGAACTTTCCTCAGCTTCTAGGGAGCGTGCAATCTTGGAGTCAGATGTAGAAGAGCTGTGTATCTGCATAGATAAGGATACTGAGCAGGTGGACCAAAAGATGCTTCTTGGTCGTGGTGTCTCCCGAGATGATTAAGTTTCTATATAATCAGAAAAATTCATGTGAAAATCAGTAACAATTTTGTAGACAAAGCAAAGCCCTTACGTACCCAGATACGTAGTGGAAAATAAGAATCACTGCTTGCAAGGTCATGTCTTCCATGAAAGTACTACAGTGTTTCCAGTTTTCCAGACTTTAAGCCTGATGTTTGTGAAAAACCACACATTTGCCTGCAGATGTGCCTTCCTTAAAGTGCAGTAATGAGTAGATATTTTGGTTTCCATCTTGTTTAGAGGTGCAATGTCCAGATGTGGACCCAACTGCCACTGAAGTTCTGGAGGGATGAGCTGTGAGGTGGGGTTTTTTTTAAATGAAACTTAGAATTGGCAGTGTTGTTAGAGAACTCTCTATATGAATCACCAAATAATTTCCAAGTGATGGTTGCCTCTTACTCTGATGTTCTGTAAGAAAGATAGCTCTCAGTTTTTAAGTAAAAGGAGGTTTGGAGATAAGTAACTGAAAGTTAAAAGACAGCAAAGGATAGCTGAGAATGCAGGATAGCATAATCACAGTGAAACATGAACTCATTTATTTATGGTGTTTATATTAATGAAACCCTGGTAAAAATGCCTTAATCTTGTAATCCAGTGTTGCTTTCACTCTGCTTTGTGTTTAGTCTGCTTTTACAAGGCTGTGTATATTTCATATGCAAGTGATAACATAATAAGAGCGCTTGGAAATCCTACAAAGATTGCAGGGGGGAAAAAAATCTCTCGTGAGAAGAAAAACAGATGCAAAGCTATAACCTTGCACCTGGAAATCTTTCACACGGCAGTTCTGTGCATTCCCAATCCACCCCATAAGGACAGGAACAACACAAGCAGCTGATAATGTGATTGTGAGGAATGTGTTGACCATGGTGATGACAGGGTGAGCCATTTACCCTGGAGAGCATGAGTGCACCTGTGAAATATTAGACTGTGCTTTTTTACTAGGAGATCATTTAAAAAATATTTAAGAGTAAGCTATAAGATGGAAGGAGAGGGCAGTTAAAAGAGACTGGGAAGAGGTAAAGGATAGATATTTGGGGAAAAGGAGAGTGTGCATTCAGAACAATTTATTGCAGAGCTTTGGAAGCTTATTCTGTTTTTATTAAGAACAGATCTCGATGTACATTTCCTATGCAGGCAAACCTCTGTCAGTGCTGCTAATTAAATACATTGGAATTAGTAGATAAAGAGAGGAAACTCACAGCTTATGTTAAAAATACATAACAGGTAACTAGTGATACATACTTGAGAAATTAAAAGGGAATGTTTCTGAAAGCTGATTTGGTTGCGCTGTGTGTTTCTAATTCATGTTTTATATTAACACACAGTGAGAAACAGAAACCATTGAATGCATGAAGAGCATCAAAATCTAAATTACTGTTGGTTTGGTATCATCTGGGTTTCCCAAATTATTAGTGTGTTATCTTCACTACTCACAAATAAATAATGTTTGTGATTATATTTAAAGAAAACTCCACACGCTAGTATTAGTATTTCCAAACGATCCAGTGTCCCTTTTCCATTTTGGAGTTCCCTCGTGGGATGAAAGAAATGAGATGTGCCTGGGGGTTGTCTCTTCTGGAGTTTAGTTATTGTTCAGTTTTGGGGGGTTTTTGGGTGTTTTGTTTTGGGTTTTTTTGGTTACTGTTTAATGTAGCCTTGTAGAAAACTTAGAAGACCTTAGGCTGACTGGTAAGGGGCGTGTGGATTGGGATGTTTTGTAAGGAAGCTTCTTCCCAGTTATGCTGCTGTTGTGCCTAGGAGACACTGAAATACATTGGTCAGTTAACTTCCAACATCTTGTTGAAACTTGTGGAACCTTATACAAAAGCTGATAAAAAGAGTATAACACCATCTGTATGAAAGAGGGAGTGCGTTTTGTGCAGGCTTGTGAACAGATGATAGCTGACATGTTTTAGCCAGAAACTATGAAATTAATGATAAGGTTTCCTGGGAAAAACACTTCTGTAAGTATTTGAGGAAAGCAGTTCTAAGCTTAAAACACCCTCATAGTCAATTGGATGAGCACTGATTTGGCCTGCCACCAAGGAGAAGTAGATTCCTCACTGGCAGCACCTGAAAGGAAAGGCAAATGCTGAACACAGAGTTCAGTGCTGAAGCAAATAGCTGTAAGGAGCTCAGAGCCAGGTTTTATAGTGTGAAGAAAGTGACAGGGGATACCAGGAGGCAGAAACAGTAGAACACCTGGATGCAAAAAACATCTTTAGAGATGATAGATTAAATCTTCTTAATCTTTCCGTTGGAATCAACCCTAGGAAGAGAAAAATGCCCTGAAAAAGAAATTAATATTTTTGTGGTCTGTCCAACATTACTTTGCTAGTGAAGTAGAGGAAATCAATATTAAATATATTTAGGAGTACATTATGCTGAGTTATGCTGACCTTGTTAAATATATCACTAAGAAATGGCTGCAGAACCATCAGTAGCAGGACAAAACTTGAATCCTAGTCTGCTGAAGCTTCCTGTCATGGCAAAGACACGAAGTAGCTTCTTGAGGATAAGGCTGGATGAAGTTTGCCTGCGATTCTGAAGCTGGTCAGCCAGATTAGCTGCTGTCTGTTGGAGAAAGGGAAATAAACTCATTGAAACCTCTGTGCACTGGGAGCTCAGTAAATGTCAGGCTTCCCAAGCAGCCCTCAGAAATGTGCTAAAATGAGCCTGGGCACACAGTCCAACATAGTGGAGGGGAAGCTCAGTGAAAAGGCTCTCTGAGACTCATCTGCCTTGTGCTTCAGGGTGCGGGACCATCTGGCTCCAGGTAATGCCTGGGGACACCGGACGTTGCTGCCAGCAAGCTTTACAGCTTTCTGCAGAACTGAAAGCTGCTTTGCAGCTTGCAGAGAAGGCAGCTTTCTGGGGGCTCAGAGAAATGCCAGGGATGTGTTTAAAAGAAGAAAAGCAAGAATGAAGGTGTAAGGGACTGGTAGAACTAAGGATCTAAATAAATTAAAAGAGGATGTCTTTCAGATTCAGTACTTGATTTTTATGTTTATTAAATTAAAACAGCACTAAGCGGATGTGGGTAGTCTTCAGAAATGGGTAATACTACTCATAGAGAAATGTAATGATTCCAAGTACAATATGCCAAAGGAACTTGGGTTTAGGATAGAAAGAAATGGTTACTGATGTGTTAAAATTCTAAAGAGATATTCAGATAATAAACAGGATATTTTACTGTCTTTAAGAAGAACTATGTTCAACACCTGAGAAGTATCTGTTAAGTCATGCATCACCACTCTACCTTCTATCATTCTTTCTGCAGCAGCACTCAGCTATACTGAGAATCTGATTCATTTTACTTCAGCTAATTAGGCATGTGCTGATTTCATACTGTAAGGTTTTCACATAACGTGTGGTTTCCTTTATTATTCAGTAGATTTTGTTGGGATTTTTTTAAATGGTGTTTGAAGTTGAGGCATTTGAAAAAGCCAGTTTGCTGGCCTGGAATAAGATTTGCCCTAGGATACCAACCAGGCAGGTGGTAATCTGTAAGGTTTCTGTCAATTGCAAATATTTGCAGGACAGACAGTCTGTAGCATCTTCAGTAATCTTATTGAGGGGAATGAAATCTCTTAGAGCAAGGAATTCAACAGTTGGCTGTTACTGCTTTATATAGGACCTGGTAAGATTTCTTGTTACCATTTCACAAGGTTCTAAGTTTCTCCTAAAGTGCAGAAATGTTGCACTTTGTGGTAATTGTCCAACAGTTGAAGCCTGCTTGGCAGGTGTATATGTGATAACAAACTGAACATTGCAAGCCTTGTTTCTTTAGGACATGAGATTGAGAGTGTAGTCTCTTGGTCTCACCTAGCCTCTTGGCCTCACCTAGCAACTTTTGAAGCCATTGATTAATTTCAGCCAAAGCTGACAATGGAGATCAATCTTTAAGCCGCTCGATTTCGAGTGGCTTCATGAAAATACAATCCATCTCTCCTACTCACCTATCTACTGGTACCTCGTTAGGAAAATATGGTACTGTCAGTTCAACCCTCATTAGCTATCAGATAATCTGTAGGTGGCAGCAGTGGTATGAATGCTCTGATTACTTCTGTCAGGTTAGTGCTTTTGTAGGCATGGGAGAATTCAGTTATGAGTGCTGAAGCTGTAGGAAATCAGTCTCTTCTAATTCTGCTGTCCATATTTCAATCAGTCTTACAAGAGGCACCGGTCCGAAGATACCATAAAGATGATGGATATTTTGTAATGAAGCTATTGGCACCTAACAAGCTATTATCTCCCATACTGAAAATATATAAAAGGACTTAAAGGTAAATGTGAAATTCAATTTTCTGTGCATACATTTGGGTGCTAGATCCTTTGTCTAAGTGATTTCATTAGTATTGATTGATCAGTTTCCTTCCAAAGAGATAATCAAGGATTAATCTTGTTAAAGACAAATGGACTACGTAGTGTGACTCAATGTCAAGGGGCCAAATCTTGACTTGAGAGCAGAGAATAACCTGTGGTTACATTGGGACTGCTAAAATGAGAAAGGCAAGAGGGACTCATTCCAAGAGGAAGTGAGTTTTTTCTGGGTCTGTAAGTCAGAGGAGCCTGCAGCTGGCTCATCCGGCAGCTTTGCTTTACTAGACAGTGCAAGATGGATGAGAAAAATCAGGTTAATTTTGCTATTGTGCAACAATGAAGCTGAAGTTTATAATTTATTCCTGATGACGTTAGTTTTAAAAATGAAAGCGTAAAGGTTTTTTTGGCGAATGTTGGAATGAGCTATGTGGATAATTCCTAGTAATGACCATTAAGCAGCTTTCAAAAGAGTATTGCAAACGTTAATGTGTTTGAGTAATTCCTAATGGTCAGCTAAAAGATGAAGATACCAGGATGTAAACAGCATTTGGAAAATGTGCTGCTTCATGTTATACTGGCAGTTTTTAAAAGATCAGATCGGAATACCAGCTGTATGTTTACTCTGTTTCTCTTCTGGAGTATCTTAGTTTCCATTTTAACTACCAGGTATAAAATATGGTAAGCTTGAACACATACCTGCAAGCATTTGGCCTCAAAGACTGGTTTTTGGTGGTGGGGTTTTTTTATAATTTCACAATTTTTTGCTATTATAAATCGTAATAAAACATCCTTAATGTCTCGTGAACTTATTTACACTTCAGATATTAATTACGATATAGTCAGGTATCTTGAAAAAAAAAAGGAAAGAAAAACTCTGTGAATTATAGAATGGTTTGGGTTGGAAAGGACCTCAAAGCTCATATAGTCCCAACCCCCTGCCATGGGCAGGGACACCCTGTGCTAGCTCAGGTTGCCCAAAGTCCCATCCAACCTGGCCCTGAACACTGCCAGGTAGGGGGGCATCTACAATTTCTTGGGGCACATCAGACTCATCGGCATTCTTGGTTCAATCTGCAGTGCTCTCCTCGTCTCTGCAATTACTCTTTTTACAAAATGGTATGATGTAATTTGAACAGTGGTCTGAAACTTGCTGGACTAAGTATGTGACTGGCTCCAAAGGGAGAGTAGGCTCTAGAATGGGAAGCTCCTGGATCCTGGGAAGATTTGAGTCCAGCAATTAAAGTAACCTGGGACCTCTCTGTGAATGCAAAATACTCAAAAATGCCTGCTCAGTACTCCTGATAATGGGAGATGGTGTTTGTCTGCAGGTAACTTCTGCAGACAGATTACTGTTTGCTTACATCTCGCTTCATGCTTTCTGTTGCTCACTGTATGTTGGAGGTTGAAGATAGACAAGGACTCATACATAAAACATCTACATCTAAGTTGCTGACTGCCCAGGATTTTATTGTCTACAAACATTAAAATATTACTTCAGAACTAGAAAAAAAAAGAATAAATAGCTTTTCAACTTGCATGTAGTGGCAGACAAAGCTGGCTAAGTTTCTCTCTTACTCCTAACCTTATTTGCCTTGAGCTGTGTAAAATCTACAGATGGCAGACTGATCCATTTTATAGGGACAGAGTGCAAACAGTTCTGCTAAAACAAGAAGCTCTCCCAAATGGATGAGAGAGAAAAAAACAAGACTTTTGAGCTATAAGGTGGCTTATGGCAATTTTATTTCAAGCCAACCTGTGTTTTTTTGGTGGCATTTCTGCAAAATTAAAACAATACTTTAAAATCTATGTGTATCAAGGTTTCACACTTGTGAACTCTTTGGACTATGGCTTAATAGTACATAAGTTTGTATTTTTGAGAACCTGTCTGTTACAAACTAGCTGGGGCTTACAGACTCTTCCTTCATAACTCATCCTGACTGGAGAAGTTTCTGCCTGTGTTCTGATGCTACAGGTAATCTCCTCCACACCTTGATACTCCAAGCTTTAGTTTTGAGCCCAGGTGACTCGTGCCCTGCTCTGTGGGGATTTCCAAGCATTAGGACAGACAAAACCACCTTACACCTCAAATTATTTTGTAATATACCTGCACGTGAAAAAAAATAGACCATGCCATGAAAGTATAGCGAGCCTTTGGAAGATCTGCAAGTGCCTTTTGGAACATGTGGATGACCTCTTTTTTGTGTGCTATTCATCCAGCTTGCATTTCTGTGGTCCAATTTCTATATTTTAGGTTGTAACCTTTGGGGAACCTGTTGTAGAAAATGTTTACCTAGGAATGTAGAATGAAGCCTTCTGCCTGCTTCGTTTCTGAACCTCTGTTTTACTCAGAGGGAGCTCAGGATTGCTCATCTGTCATATGCTGTCACTTGAAGCATCAGAATTTATGTGGCTGAGGAATTGGTCTGAGCAGGCACAATTCATGCAGACTGCAGCTGTGGTTATCCCTGCACAAAAGGTGGCATGAGGTTAAACTTTCTCCTTTGATGTGATCAGCAGTGAGCACCAAGCCTGTGCTGGAGCAAGAGATCACGTATATACTGTAGAAATTTTGGGCTCTGGCTTAGGCCTGTGTTTCAAATAAATGCACCTGAAGTGTCCCCCTGTGGCATCCATGCTGAAGGTTCCTTTGTAGACAGCCTGTTGTTGATCTTTGTGTCTTGATAAATGTTTAGGATATGCATGGCAACGGCAGCAACAGAAGACGGTGAGCTTGTGGTTCAGACCTTTGGCAAAGAAAGGTCTTGAGCCTGTATGAATGTCTAAATCACTGAACTGTTGAATAGAAAGCTATTTCTCCTGGTACCATTCTATAAATGTAAACTTAGTTCTTTCTTGCAAGGAAAGCTCATGACTCTTTATTTTTCATCCCAAACTTACTTAAAAGCAAAAGTGCTTCTCATGGTTGACTTGCATCACACCCTTTTTCTATTGTTTTCAGAGACTGGTAGGCTGTGCAGAAAATCACTTCTTCCAGTGAATGCCCCATGATTTAAAGACAGACCGCTGGTAATTTTTTCAGGCTTTTTATAGCTTGCATTGTCGCCTGTTTCTCCAGGTCTCAACTTTTTAATCTATAAAAGAAGGTTAATTTTCCTTCCAAGGCCACTGTATTTATATATAAAATAATTATAAAATAAATGCACATTGATGTTACTGTAGCATTTCCATCTGAAATTATTTCAGAGAGCTTGTACTTTAAACCAGTTTCAGAACTGTTTGTTGTGGTTTATGATGGTAGAGAGCCCTTCCTTATTCCCATCCTCTCTCTGTCCCCTCACCACCACTCCCCACCCTCCAAAACCAAACAATACTAGGATTGAGGTGAATCTTAGCTGTGACCCTTCCAGCTGACAGGAGGTACGCCCGGTCCGTTTTCACCTGTGGCCAGGACACTTGTGTTTGTGTGTGTGTACGTGGTCTCTTTTTGTTTCTGGAGTGACCTCTCCAGTGCCTGAGATTTATGGCAAACGTGTACTGCCATCGTGTATCCGTGTTACTATGCGAGCTCACTGAGTCTCTGTCAGAGGAAGAACAGCTTCTCAGAACAAGCCTGCAGTATTATCATTGAACATATGTTCTCTATTAAGTGAGATGAGGAAAGTCACTTAGTTTTTCCTTCCATTTGGAGGTTAAAATGGAGGGCTTGTCTAAAAACAGATTGTAGTAAATTGGAGGTTTATTTGAACAGTATGTCAACATTATTAACTTGAAAATATATCCTAAATTGATAGGTTTCCTTTAATTACCTCATCTTGAAAGCTGTTCTCAACAAACAAACGAACAGTTCAAAAGTGATTTAATCTCCCTGAAAATGAGAAAATCAGAGGAGAGCGTCCAGCACTACTTTCATAAATACGATTTTTCTTATAATGAGTGCAGATAAACTGTGTCATGTATTTGGCCCATTCTACTTCTTCCTGTTCAGAAGTAATACCAAGTTTAAAAAGTTGCTTGTGTCCAGATTCCAGGGTTGCTCTGCAGATGTGTGGACGTTGGCCTGGTCTTTGTGCGTTGGGTTGCAGAGAGACTGGCTCCTTGGTATGACCACTTTGAAATGAGTTATGTGCCCAGGATCTTGAGAACACAGTGTCACTTGACTGCACTGACAGATGTTTAAGGTGGCTCTATGAATGCTTCATGTGTGAAATGCATTATACAAATATCCGTGAGACTTCCTTGCTTTTAGACATTATTCTGAAGATTTTAATGATGTTGTATATGCCAAGAAAGCCAATTTGCTTTAGCATTCCACATAATCATAGATATTTTAGCAGCATTCACTCAGCGCTACTTATGTATGTGCTACACTTGCAGGCTGAAGAGCTAAAATTAGGGGCCTTCTAGATTACCCTATTGCAGAGGAGAAACTGGGAATTTCTAGGGAAACTGAGCTGCTTTAGTGCAGTTAATGAGAAACATGTGCCAAGTCTGACTTTCTTCAGTGCAGCACATAAACAGAGACAGTTTCACAATTTGGAGCTTTAAAACACTTTCAATAAATAACCCATGTTTAAAATCCACTTGTTCTTGACCAGAATGTGTCAGTAATTCAGGCATGCTTTTCTTCCTAATGTGGCTTCTGAGCTGTTTCCTTCCAGGTGAAGCTGTTTGAGGAGAGACTGCTCTCCATGCCAAAAGTCAATAGTAAAGCTCATCTGCCTTTGTTTTGGGAAGCAGTGCTACCACACTAGGAATCGTTGATCTCCCTGACCTAGTGCAGAGCGGTTCAGTCCATTGGTTCTGCTCCTGATGGAGTGTTGAAAAATCAGGATATTTTGGATCTTCCAAAACTTCTCGCTGTCACCCTTTTGCAGAAATTGGGGCATCTTCCTTACCTTTAAAGGCGAGGTTTTAAAACTGTTTTGGGATCTAAAAAGTGGAAAATTTGGACTAGGCTTAGCATTAAATAAAATGTGACACAGTGGTACAGTGCCGCTTATCAAGGTGTTGCATTTCCAGTGGGAAGCCATAAGCCCAGATGCTGGTACGCCCCTCTCCTTCCCATACACTTACAGTACATGCGAATGTCTTTTCATCTCACCAATTATTTTTGGTGCTAATGGCTTGTCTGCTCACTCTCAGTGCTTGCTTGTTAGTTGATGCGAGACTTTAGTTTGTGTTGTCCTATGTTTTATGTGGGAGCTTGTCGTTAAAGATCCCAGCAATTAATTCTCTGTGCAAGTCTACCAGTCTCTGCTCTGTGGCCTAATTGCAGCTGAGCAGTTACAGTCTCCTTAACTGGGAAGCGTGAAGGAACTGGATGGTGTCAAGCCTTTGCTCTTAGGACAGTGCTGCAAAATAAGGACAGAACAAATGTCTCCCTCAAACATTGCCACTCTATATCCAAGAATTCCCTCTTCCTTTGCTAAAAGTACAGAGGGTAAAACTAAAATTGAATCCACTGCTCCGTTTACTTGTTTTCCCCTCTTAAGATTTATTGATGGTGGCTTTGTGCTATGTATAACATGAGAGAAAATAGAGACAGATTTGTATCTCAAAAAGCTCATTATGCTTCTTTCATAGAAATGATTAATTGGAAAGTGTTTATATTCTCAGTAAAGTTTTGGTGTCTGCCTTTCTCTGTGTTCTGCAAGTTGGTAGGTAAATTTAGACACACAAATGGGCCAAGTAAATTACAAGTACAAGCAGGGACGAACTACCAAAGCTCTTGTAACTTTGCATTCATCACAGCTACGTGTGTGTAAACGTATTTTGTGAAACAGAAATGTGAAAAGAAGGCTTTTTTTATGATACAAGCTGTATCATGCCTTTATCAAAAACATTTACGTGTGTGTTTACTTCCCAGGCAACAGGGCTGGTGCTAGAGGCCATCTGATTAAAAGCCTTCCTCCTGCAATTCCCAGTTTTAGGATAAATCATAGAGCATTGTTTACATGACTCCTTGTGTTTAATGTCATGTACTCTCATATGCAGATGTTTTTCATCATTACTGCTAATAGTGAGTATGTGTTAAAGTTTTCTATGCATTTTTGTTGCATTTTGTATGTTTAGACTCTACAAATGTAGAATGGGATTGATTATGTATTTTGTCTGTGGGAAATGAAACTCATCCTTAGGACTCACATTTTTAGGGGGTTTGCTTTCTCTGCTTAGACAACAGCCTTTTGGTGTTCCAGAAAAAGGCAGAAACCTTTCACCAGCTAAATGTGCATTCCTGGATTAATAATGCAAGCAGATGATCTATGTCAAGTCACATGAAGGATGACAAGATGACAGAAAATACTGACGCAGTGCAGGGTAGAGCTGGTATGCTGAAGTACCAAGGCAAAAGGGAAGTGATGTAGCAATCATTCCATACCTCAACTCCTCTGTGTATTAAAAGGATTCCTTTATTGAGAACTTCAAAAGTACAGGGAGTCGAATTTTTTTTAGCTGTTTTAAGTGACTGTAGCTCCATTAGTGATTGGATGGATGCATGACTGAATACTTGTATTTATCTGGTCTGGGTGACTTGAAGATCTGGCTGAGAAGGCCTTTCTAAGTGAGTGTTGCAGTTCTACTGAGAGAGGGCCAGGTCCGGCAGAAAATGGCTGCTGGAATCTTCTGCAGGCCTGCTTGTAGCGCCTCTGGGAATCACATATAGGAGACAAAGACTCCAACCAGAACTTGGAGTGCCAGTAAGACCGAAAAGTTTGGCCCATTAAGGGCATTGTGATGTATATTTGCTTGTGAATGTAAGCAGTTGACGGACACAAAAGGCCGGGAAGGCTGGGGGAGGAGTAGGCGCGCCCAGGTACCCAGGCGAGTTTGCCCCTGCAGCCCGAGCAGAAGCACCTGGAGTAGCCGGAGGAAAGGACCCATGGAGGAGGCAGAGACCCGACCTGCCCGGTGGAGAGGCTCGGCTCCACGCTGGATGGAGCCGGTGGAGACATAGAGAAGATGCCGTGACTGACGTTGGGATGAGCCCCTGCCAGCACAAGCGACCTACAGAGATGAGTGAAACAGGTTTGCTGGAGGAGGCATCATAGCCCCGTGGAGGACTGGGACTGAGAGACACTGTGATTTGTTGCTGCCTGCCAGAGCAGAGATGAAGCCCGGTGGGAAGAGATGTGCCTTGGAGAAAGTTCGTGGAGGACTGGCTCTTGTGGGTGAGATCCTACGGTGCAGCAGGGGGAGGCTGTGTGGAATGGATGCCCCCATCCCGGCCGAGAAGGAAACCATCTTGCAAGGGACTGACTGAAGCCCCCATCTCCTAGTCCCTGCCCCCTGTCCTGTGCTGCGAGCAGGAGAGGGGAAGAAGGGAGCAAAATCATGGCTGAACGGGAAGTCTGCTTTAGAATGGAGGGGTGGGGGAAGGTGTTACCGAGACCCCCATTTTCCCCAGTCCCTGCCGCTCCTGGGCTGCGACCGGGTGGGAAGAAGGGAGCAAACTTCTAACTAAAGCCTGCTAAGGAGGGAGTGGGGGGGAAAGTGTTTGCTTGGTTTGCATTCGTTTTCAAGATTGTTGGTTGCACTCCTGACTCTGGTTCTTTTTTCACTGTTTTTCTCTTTAGCGTGGTGTAATAAATTAAATAACTTTTTCTCTTCTGCTCTCTATGTTGAGTCTGTTTTGCCCGCGTCATTAACGAGTTTGTCTTTTGAGCCGCCCAATTATGTTTTTCCTCCCCTGTCCAACCAAGAAGGGGAGTAACAGACTGATTTTGGTGGGTGTCTGGCCTTTGGCCAGGGCTCAAACCATCACAGTGAGTAATGGGAAAGAACAGGGAAGATAGTTTTGGAAGAGTATATAATCCTATTTCTGATGTGTCTTTCTTCTCCCGTTATTTGGGACAGAATGTAGGCAATTGGTAAGAAGCCCTAGCTGAAAAGCTTGATTTGAGAGAGGACTTCTGGAGTTAATTCCATTTGAAATAGGAAGCAAAGCAGAAAATTTTGAAGTGGAAGGGGAAAGACTGATGGCCGATTGAATGTTTTTCTTCAGCCTTCACTTACATTGCTGTATCTGTCAAAAGAAAAATCAAGGTAACAGAAGGTTGGAAAGAATGCTTAACGCTTCTGTAAGTGCCTCCCTGCCCCAAATGTGCTTTTGCTCTGCTCTTCACTAAGTAGTTTTCTGGAAAACCTTGATTTATTTTTTGGTAATAGTTTTATTTTTCTGTGTCTTTTGACAAAACATGGCTTTGTGGGCTGTGTCTGTGTGGAGGGCTGTGTGTATGTGGGGTGTGGCAGTGTTCCATTTTGATTTCCCCTTCCACTGTCCAAGTCTAGTAGGAACTTTTTCCGATTTTGGCCAAGAACTTCACAGCTGCTGCTCTTCTTCACCCTGTGTGTTCAAGAAAGAAAAAAGCATGAAGGGTTTTAACTTCCTGCAGTGCAGGAAGGGCCCTGAAACTCTAGAGAAACATAAGAGATGGATCTGATGCTGTCAGCCTGAATGAATGAACACATGCTTGTGCTTCTCGTGGAAATAAATCTTGAAGTCCTAGAAAAGGGACAATTGAAGATCTATTTGCTTGAATTCCTGACTTCCAAATAGAAACTTACATGTTTTATAAATAAGGTTTTTGCTACCGAACAGCTGAACTATTTGTGGGAACTGTTTCTGGCATGCTTGAGAACTTTATTCTAAATTGTGAGCTTTCTTTTCTCCAGGGTTTGAAAAAGAAACAAAATGGTATACGAGCAGACCAGCAGCACATCTCGGATGAATCTGTAGAGACCAGTAGCCCTGGAGTTAATAGCCTGCAATTCTTCCAAATATATAGTACTCCCAATATGAACTACATTTTAAAAGCACAATCTGATTTTAGTAAGTGTTGCAACACTGTGTAGCTGGAAGGGTTGTATTGTGCTGTGGGATTAGAATTTAGGATTCTCTTGGATTTTGATGTTTTCAAAGCTACTCAATTGTCTTCATTAGCTTTTTCTGTCTTCAGTTACTGCAGTTATGCAGCAGTGGGAGCAACATGACAGAGGTGCTATCCTTTCTGCTGGTGCAAGTAGTAACCCGACTCTGTCCTTAATCATTAAGATGCTTTACAGTTGCAGTTCATGAGTTTTAATAAAAGTCTCGTATAGTAGGCAATATAGATTCTGACTTAGTTTTCTTGTCAGTCCCTTCCTGGGCACAGGGAGGAGGTTAAGGAAGATGTGTTTGTGTATACCTGAAACCATGCAGCAGCGTGTAAAATGCTGCCAGCTGCAACAGATGTCTTACACCTGCAAAGCCCTGACTAGCAAGCTGGCCTGGCACCCTCCTGTAAAGCAGGCAGGAGTACAGTTTGATCAGAAGCTAATTTCATTTTTATACAATCTCAGGTTTTTGGGGGTGAAGTTTAGTAAGTGAATGTCTAGATCAAACTGAGCATCCTGTTGTGTTTGCAGAGTTGAAAGTCCCTGTTATCTAGGCCTGTGACATGGAAGACAAAAATTGTATCAATGTAAATGTTTAACATACTCTGTGTTTGGAAGTTACGTGGATTCTGTATGTACATTTTCATACATATGTGCCCGCCTCCCTCTTCCCAGAAGTCATTATTTTTCTTGTGCTTCAAAGTGTTTCTTGGAAAAGGAGTGGTAAAAGTTAAATAGAAAACACCATGCTTTTGAATACAACTGTAGAAGGTATCGTCACTACATCATTACTTGCTGGAATGAGAACAGAAAATGGGCAAGATAAAGTATGCTTAGGTCTGAGAGAATAATGTGAAAGGTGGAGGAAAGCCATTGCATGCAAAATGATCTGACTGGCTATCTTTGGATCATCTAATTCTGAAGAAAACCTTTTTCATACAGTTTCATGCTTCCTCTGTCTTTCAAACTGTTCTTAATTCCTCGCTGCAGAAGTGAAATCTATTAGATGGAGCCACTTTAAATTAAGGCTTGTCTCTTGTGAAAGTAGCCTGAGGTGCACTGCAAAACCATACCAGGCTCATTCAGTTCAGCAGGTCTACTGTGTGACCAGCTGCCGAAGGTTCGACCATAGAGTCAAAGTGAAAGGCTTCTAATCACTTTAGAAAAGTATATAGCTGGGCAGAGAGAACAGTGTTTAAATTTTAGTTTCTAGATAGTGATTTGAAGGACACCTAGAAGATTCACATGAAGGGAATTGATTTTTGCTTCCGTCTTCTAAACTTAAAGGAGCTGAGTTTAACGTTCTTGAAGGATTTTCTGAGAGATGTTCATGCAGCTTTGGTGGTGACAGTATCTTGGCTTCAGTTCTGAATTTTGTTCTAAATTTAGGATTTCTCTTTGCCTGTCTCTTGGAAATGTAGTTGTTCCCTTCCCTGCTTGGTATCAATAACAGTCTGCCTCCCTTTTAGCATTATTTCTGTACTCAATACTTGCACAGTGTGTGAAGCTCTTTATATCTTCTGTGACTGTCTCCATGTTGTGGATGTACATTATTTTTGCTTTCACAGAAGCAATTTACAATAGATGAATAGATGTTGACAGTTCTGGGCAGCCAGAGAAAAGTTGTATCACAACAGACTTAGTTCTGAATCAAAGAAATGTTGTTCTTGCTGCCTCCTACCACGTTTCCAAAACTGTTTTGCTTGAGTCATCCATGTTTCCTATCTTGTCTTGGCAAAAAAGTAAACAAAAATCAAAGAGTAACCTGTCAGGAGATCATGCCTAAAGGACAGATGATTACCGTGTATTACTTTTAATTTCTCTGTTCATCAGGTCTGATGTTAACATGTTGCTACAGAGTTATACATAGCTGCATCAGCACTGCTAGCAATCCTGTTGTGTGAAATGGCTTGTCTGCCATCAAAAATTACAGAGAGACAGCAGGCAGAAAGACAACAGATCAGCCAGAGTGTCTACAGATGTTTTTAATCTGATGGTCTGTTATTTATACAGTGTCATAGGTATGCATGTGGTTTTATAGAGATATAAAACATGAGTTTCCTGTCCCAAGGGGCTTACAACATGCAAGGCTGTAAATTAAATCCTGCAAGATTTCTGGTCATACTGTTTAGTGCCCAGTGTGTGTATCTTACAGCAAGTGCAATATAGAATATACCCGCTTCTTGTCTAGCTGCTAGAGAAACATGTTTAAGTGATGTGCAGTCAATAGTGAGTGAAAACTGGTAATGGATCTTCTGAGCCTTTAACACTGACTTAAACCTACCTCAGGTCAGCAAGGCCAGTGCTCTTGCTTAAGCCCAAACTGTATTTTGTTAAACTACAAGCCTTTGAGGTCCCAAGCTTGTGTAGGCCTTGCTGAAGGCAGGGTATGTGAGTGTCTCTGTTAGAACACTGCTGCAGGGTGGTCAGAAGGCAGCAGCTTCTGCTCGTTTCACTCGGCTCTACAAGAAATGATTCCTTATCATGGTCAGTCTAGGAGAACATGGATCTGGGTAACAGGCATTGAGTGGAGTTGGATGCATTTTTGCTACAGCCAAACCAGCAGTATTTAAGAATGATTAAGGGGGTTCAAAGCTAAAATATTCTGTTCAAAATTATACGGATAGTGTCTCTGTAAAAGTCCAGTATGACATTGTATAGGTCAGGTTCCTCCATGTCTGAAAGCACTTGGATGTTTCTGACTTAGCATGATCCTCATTGGCTTTGTAAATTGATTGTATGCGCTTTTCTTTTTGCCTATGACCCAAGCACACATAGCTTATCACACGCTTCTACAAACTATGGTAAATTTAATTTAGATAATGTGTTCAGAGAATTCCAATGTACAAGCAGAATTGGGCTTTGGTTCTGTAAAGTTAGTTGCTGTAGCAGAGCTTGGAGACATGCTTAGCTTTTCTGTTTCAAATGTGTGGGCACGTGTTGTGTGGTCGAGCAGTGCAGGGTGAATGTCAAAACTGTGGAGGAGAAGAGAGAAAATTAAATAGTTTCCTTACTAATGAAATAAGATTATAATTTAAGAAGCCTTTTTGTAACTGTTTTAAGGTCGCAAAGTTATAAAAGAATGACATACTTTTGCTAGTGTTTTACAGCCTCTGTTCTCATAGAATCCTTACCTTCAGAATAGGTCTGGTGAAAATTTGTGAACTTTGTGCTGATGTCTTCCCACTTAATGCCATTAAATACTGAACTGGAGAATTTGACTGTGAAATTTATAATAAAAAGCAAGCTGTATGCTAGTAGTGCAATTTGAGGAGCAGTTGTATGGCCTCTAATACTCTGTTAAGAAGGTCTTGACTCCCAGCAGATAAGGACAACTTTTCCAATCCTGAATTCTGAATGTAGGAAGTGATAGTATTGACCTCATTAGCTTACTCCAAGCACAACTCCCATTTTTCCACACTACTTAGGATTGATTTATGTTCTTCACAATGCCTCCATATGATATAGACCTTGATTTTTTTTCAGTTGTGTTTGATTTGTAGGGTCATAAAAATAGTTGCCTGATAGCTTTGACTGTATAAATACATGCTCCCCCTCCCGGATGTATTTTCCTTTTCAATATTATTCCTCATTTCTGAGATTCAAAGACTTTAGGACAGAGAGAAAGATGTTCCAAGAGGACGAAATCAGGAAGTTGGAGGCTCAGAAAAGAGTTAAATTGGGGCTTTCCTTGCTGTAAAATTATTGGGCAGAAGCCAGGCACGTGAGAGCTAGAGAAGAAGAACTGCAGAAGTTTTCTCTGTGTGTTGCAGTCTGGAGGAAGAAAGAGGAGTGGAGCTAAAACAGGGCACGACTCCAGGGAGGGAGCCTTTTATGACAGCTTTCTGGGAGAGTGGAAACTAGGAAAAAAGATGGCCAGCAGAATGTGTGTGAAACATGTTTGTTTTACTTAGCTCAGACTGCTACTTAAAAATTTTAAACTGGGTTAATTAGCACTTGCAAAATGCTGCTCTAATATGCTGAATTGCTTCCTGTCTTTGGGCTAGTTCACTGTGATGGAAGACTCTAAAATCTGGGGTGGCTTGGAAAAGGTGACTAAGGAAGGAGTAACGGCATTTCCCCATACTGCAAAGATCGAGGGAGCCTGGAATGGTCAGATAGCAGCCTGGAAGTGTCCAGGACAGAAAATGGTTCTGGGGAACTTGTTGCCCTGTGGCAATATGGAAGCCTAAAGGATGTTTGGTTTCAGAAATGATGAGACAAATAGGAAGCCCATGAGCACCTTCTGAATGCGAAGATGTCCTCCGCGGTTCAGAAAGTTTGTGAAGAACAGAGGAACACTGGTGTAGTGTCTCTTCATGCTTCCCCTGCTCTTGGGCTCTTTCTCCATGTATCTGCCACTGGCTGTTGTCCCAAAGTCTGGCTCTGTGTGGCCATTTGTGTGGAACAGCAGGCCATGTGCGGTAAATGCAATATTAAATAATCACTTTGACAGTAGAGATTTAGGTTTGGAACCTCTTAAAGTGTGTAAGTCCTTTGGATGCTGTTTGAATTCAGCTGAATGGCAAAGTGCTTTTGCCTCTTCCTCATAGCTTTCCTGCTTTTAAGCCGTGAGAGAGTAATTAAAATCTAAGGCCATTCAGACAAAATGTCATTGCTGAAAAGAAGGTTATACATGAAGATCTGGATGGCACACCTGTTTGATTTGATATCTAAGTAAGTTTCAAATATGTATCCAAATGTTAAGATGCTGGCAGAGATTCAAACGAGCTAATATAAAACATTAGCTGTTGCCCCAGCACACTGGATGTGGTTTTTTTCTGAAATCTTGGTTAGTTCTAACAGTGGCAAGCTGTGTCTAACTGTAGTTGCAGGAACAGCTGTAGTTCTCTGTGTGTGTGTGTGTGTGTGTGTGTGTGTCTATTTGTTCTGGAGTCTTCCGTACAGATGAAGTTTTGTTCTTCAGGAAAATGACAGGCATAGTTAACTCTAAGGATTCTGGGCTCAAAGTTCAACTTTTTCACACAAAAATCTTGTTCTTAGGCTTTACATCCATTCGGTTTGAGCATAAAATAGGGCCATTCAGTATGTTTTCATGCCTGGACCTGATTTTTTGGTTGATGTAGTGTACTATATGCTGAAGTACTTGACTGAGTCCATGTTTATATTCCAAGATTGGACTTGGATAAAAGTTGTTTCTGCAAATGAAAGTCTAAATCACCATGTAAAGTCACCATATAACTTCAGCCACACTATTTCAGGGGTTGCCTTTCTCTTTAGCCTACTGGAGAGACTCCTGCAGAACTTTGTGCTGTAAACCATCTTTCAGAGGAGATTCTTTGTAGTGGGGCTGTAATAAGAAGTGTCTCACCTACTCCAAACTTCAGCACTTGAGTTTAATAGCCTCCTTTCCCTGCTTCCACCTGCTCTTCTTTCCCTTACCCTTGTTACCTAGCTGAGAGTAAATCTAACCAGGAGAAAAGAAAATTTGCTCCAATGGATCGTGACCATTGCCCTCGCCCCTCCCCCCATCTCCAGCAGTGCTGGCACACAGAATTAATTGTGAGCAGCAGGAAGACTTAGTTGTAGCAATAGCACTCAGTGGTTAAGTCCTTGGTCATCTGAAAAGGCATAAAGCTTCTCTTGGGATGGCGTTATTCGTGATACACCTCTCCCCCGTGCCTTCCCTCTGATAATGGACAAGGTCAGTTTGACTGAAACTGCCCAATGGCTACAGTAGTTATTTAGACTGTGTATGTCTATGTGCACTTCTGCAGGAATATCACAAAATCCTCCTTTCCTAAAAATTGAGGTTAAACACCCAATTAGTAAGAAACTATATGGTAATTGGATGTTTTTAATTAAAATCTTACTACTTTACAACTAAAATAACATGCTGTTTTAGCAGATTTGCACCATAGTTCAGCTAACATTAGTATATAGTGCACAGAATTGGAAGTGTGTATAATATAAGTGTTTCTTCTTTTTCTTAATGGGAGGAGAGAGATTACTACACCTAATTTCTTACTAGGTGCAGTAATCTTAAACTATCTGAATCTAAAATTAAAACCCTGCAAGCCAGAGGGAAGAGAGAGAGAGACCACAAAAGACACAGAACAGCATTGGAAGCACTAGACACTCAGAATGGTGGCACTTAGGTGTGCCCATGGTGTATAAATATTTGCAGACTTATTTTCCCTTGTGGAACTGCAAAGAATGCCTTGACTGAAAGCAACAATAAGGACCATGTAGCTTCAGAAGCCATGTATTTCAGTGCCTACCATGGGAAAGCTTGGTATCAGTAAAGAAAACCAGACATTTCAGTTGTAATTTGGAATAGGGCATTCTGCTCCGTGATAGAGTGCGGCTCAGCCACTGTGAGATCACAGTGTGGTGATAATCTGGGCTGGTGTTTTGACTCTGCTCTGGTGCAGACTCCTCTCTATGCAAGATAGCTGAGTAATTCAAAACAAATAGCTCCTGTAAGTTTTCTCTGTGTGTATTTGCACAAAACAAGACACATGCATTGTGGTTGGTTGCTTTAAAGGAAGGAAAAAGATGCAGAATGAGTTGTTGGAAACCCAGAGTTCGTTAAATGTCTGCAGTGTTAAACATTCAAAACTATTATCTTAATGCCTGTGCCATTAGCAGACCCTGGAATTCCAGGTAGATACTGAAGAGGAACGTATGTTATTTATTCTTCTGCCTTTAAATGTCAAAATTAAGGAGGAAGGACATGAAGGATTCCAAGAAATAAGAACATGTAAATCCATTACACAGGACGAGTTCTGGGGTCAGATCCATGTGTTTTCTGAGGGTCACCGCAGTTTTGTATCCACAAAAACTTGCCTATTGTTTTCTAGCACAGACAGTGCTGCAAAATTAAGTGCTTGAAAGTTAAAGAGTGACCAGCTGACCTTAGAATGTAATCAGTGTTTGTGTTCTTTTTACAAATTTTGATAAATTGTTCTTCTGAACTTTGCCTGCAGGTATTGTACGCTTCAGGTGTACAATAGAGTAATGCTTCTCCTCCTTGTCAAATCTGGTAGGGCAGCTTTAATTCATACCCTACTTTTATGGTAAACTTTCTCAAAAATACCCATAAATAACTCTAAGGAAAACCCATCAAGAGTGGTCTGTAGTAGCACGTAATTAAATAGTAGATTATAGCTGTAATTAAGTAGTAAAAGGAAAGCTTTTTAGGTGTTTGATACAAGATGTGACGCTTAGCAGCCTCGCTTTTTTAGTGTATTGGTGCTTGCTAGTATTATGTTCAATTTTTAGTTCAACAAGACTAGTTAAGAAACTCTGGGATGCTAATTTGAGCTGAATATTATTAGAATCATCAAAGCTGTTCCAAGCCCCAACCAAAATCAACAAATAGCATGCTCTTGCTTTCGATAGGGCATGTAGGGGAAGAGGTGAGGGGAAAAAACCTGCTCACCTAATAATTGTGATTTCATTATTGTTCTCCTGTACAACTGTACATCAGGATTGAAAGCTTTAATTCATTTGCTAAACTATACTCTGAATTATGGGGGGAAAGTCATCAGCATGCAATTCCCTTAAAGCAGTATGGAGTATAAATTATTTACCCAAAGCATAATGCTGGTTTTACACCCTGCACACTGACAGAATTCCCAGTGCTGGGTGTGCGATATGGAATCACACTGTGACTTGTGGGGTTGGCTTGGGGTTTTTTTTCTGGTGTGTGTCCATCTCTATTGTTAAGCTTTATTGTCAAACAAATGATAAATAATTTCTTAGACAACATATTCTCAGTATGCCAAAAACTAGAACAGTGGGGTTGACAAGCAGATACTTGAACTATTTGAAGTCTTCCTTTCCATTCTAAAAATCTTTCATGGTTTTTTGGTTCTATCAACATTAGTAATAGCAGACAAGTTAAAAATGACTGTGACTACTAAATAAACTTGTAAGTTTTGCATACCTCTTACTGCTCGAATCTGCTGAGACATCTGGCAGAAGATAACCTGGAGGGAGACATCTGTGTCACCTTATGCAATCTATCATAATTGTCATGTGCTTAAATTACATGGTAATTTTTTTCCATAAACTTTTATGTTACGATGCATGGATGGTTTTAAGGAATGTTTCATAAGTCTTCCATAGGAAGAATTGTTCTTGTCCTAGTTGTCTTGTAGATGTGATGAATGCCGCCTGTGTCTCCAATGCACAGAGAAATGCTGCAGTAGGGAATAAAAGGACTTTAGAATAACTAAATCAGGTGATTAGACCAGCTAATCAGGTGTGTAAGTTAATTGAACTGCCTTTATAAAAACTATGAAAGCAGTTTTCAATCAAGTCACTGCACCAGCAGCAGAACAAATAAACCCTGGTTTCTTACAGATTTGACTGAGCTGCTGGAGTTTTTGGGAGCAGTGAAGAGGTGAAATGCACCTGAAGCTTTTCTGACAGATAGGACAATGTCTGTGCCTCTGCTATGCAGGCGTTTTCTGGCATCTTGTAAGGCTGCAATGCAAGTTGCAGCTTCTCTCTCTTGAGGCGTTGATTCTCTCCCTCTGCAGCGTAACTACCTCATGGCGTAATGTTTGATGAAAATCACTATCTTTGAGGAAATTAGCCTATTGATTCAGAAATTACTGGAGTGAGCCTGTGAGCTCTATTTCTTTGGGAAAGCTTGGCATTAAAAAAAAAAAAAGTTAGAAGGCAAGGAAGATCAATATCAAGATAATTATTTTTAGTGCAGTCTTGCATGAGAACTCTGTTTTGATTCATTCCCTTGTAATGTAAGGAAGTCCAAAATTATTGAGGCTGTTTTGGGCTCACTTTCAGTTTTTTGTACTAGGTTTCTGTTCTGGTCATCTCCTTTGTAAATCACTTTTAAAATCCATTGCTTTGCATACGTTGGAAGGAGTAACATACATCAGGATGTGGTTATAATGCAAAAATTGTGTGCTTACATTTGTTTCATAAGGTTCGGCTCTGTAGGTGAGGCTGAGGCCTGCACAGCCACTGGTGGGTGTTTCAACAAGGATGTACTCTTCTGAGAGAGAGAATATACGGTGGAGGTATTTATCTATATACATAAAGGTAAACAGAAAATTAAACACACAGAAGAGGAAGGAAGCAAAGCTAGATGAGAAAACAATCTCTGAAGGTGAAGAAAAAAAGCTGTAATCCAGTTACATACAGCAATCCCTGAAGGGTGTGGAAAATGAAGGAAGTTATGCAAATAGCTGTGGTATTCAGATCACAGAAGAAAATGGCATGTTAAGGCATGCACGCTTTGCTATTTATTTGTAGTGTAGCATTTCCTCAGTCATGGTTAAAAAAAACCTAAAACAAAACAATAAAAAAAGCAACCCCCAAAAAAACCCCAACCGACCAAAAAAACCCCACCCCAGCACCCAAACCAAATGAAAGTTGCCAAAAGCAAAGCTCCAGAAAGCACGTGTAAGTGACTGTTCTGCCCTTGTGGTGTGAGGAACTATGGAACCTAAACCAGCTTTTCTTTTTGTAAACGTGACACATGCATTTCTCCTCACCTGTTGCTTTGGAGAGCTTTTTCTTTACCACTCTGGAGGCTTTTCCGCTTTTTGAGTGGCTACTCAAAGGATCATAATTGAAGCGTGCTCCCAAATCAGTCCCAAATCAAATCAAAACAAAGCCAGTCCCTACCTCTCAGCCAACCGAGGCCTTCCCTTTCAAATATTGCACAAAACATGTGGCTCCGAATTAAAATCCGTGCAAGGAAACGTACAAGGAGAGGAAACACTGGGGAAATGCCATCCTCCCGCTTTATTTGAGGTAAATTAATTAGCATAATATATGAGATAAGAGGGAAAGTGATTCCCTTTTATGCTGGAAACTCTGAATATAAACCTCCTAAGGAGGAACCCCTTTTCAATTCATGCTGATAATTAACACTGAAATTTCCCTGTTTGTTAGAAACTTATCTCCTTCAGAGTTGCATTAATCTTTCACTGAATTTTTTCTTTAGTGATTCGTTTAAGAATAAGAAAGAGAGAACAGAGAATATTTTTTTTAGTTATAATGTATCTGGAACAGCAACAATTATGCCACAAAAACCTTCAATCTCAATAATATGAATAACTGAATGAAGGCATTCTTAACATTGCTAAAGTCAGTTGTCATTTAAGAGCCAATTCCAATTTCTCCATCAAGCAAGAAGGAAATATGCAGCTTTGTGTAGGAAGAGCATATCAAAACAGACTAATTTATCTTGCAGTAGAAAAGCCTGACTAAATGTTGATTATGTCAGTCAATGCTAATGTTTCTACTTCTGAGACTAACTACGAGCAATAAAATGATAGTGTGGAACCTATTCAGAATCCAGTTTCCCTTTGTTCTCCCCCGGTTTGTAGGAAGGGGTGCTGTGCTGCTGACGTATACTAAATTTACTTCAACAGTTGGAAGCAGTGATTCATGTAAGATGAATTTTGAACTTTGAGGTTTGTACTAATTAAGAATCTGGCTTTTTGGGTCAAAATACTGACTTCCTTTCTATAGCAGATGTGGATCTGAGAATTGGTAATCAGAATTTACTTAAGCTGGGTTTTTATTTTTTCTTAAGAAAACTCTTAAGCTTTTAATTTTATTTTTTTTAAGGGAAGAGAGAAAGAGTGGTGAAGTTAGCTTTGTGTTTTACTTCCATGAAGATAAGGAGTGTATATGACTCTTCAGATATAGAAGTGTTTGTGAACCAGTAATTCAAGAAAGGTCTGCTTATTGAAATAACAAAACAACAGAGCAGCTTCCTTCTTGGTTTATTGGCTGATTAATACTAGGAAGGTTTTTAAAACCTGAATGGTCAGCATAACTTGCTCCATAATTTCTGTTACAGTAACCAGAAACTCCTTGGTCTGACCTGGAAAAGAATCCGCTTTGATCCTATGGAATTATGAAGCTACATAAAACTTCCAGGAACCCCTTTTCAAGCCTTACTTATTCCCATATGTCTATTTTTCCCAATTCAGAGACAAAGCAAACAGAAGTCTAATCAAGACTCTAGATGAATTAAGTGTGTTACAGATTATGGTGTGTGGGATTCATGTATGTATGGCATTCATTGATGTGACTGATGAGGGGAAAAAATAACAGAATAGCCAAAGGATTAATCCAGATGCAGAGAGAGGTTCTTTCTCTGCTTAAAGTAGCCTTGTACACATGCACACACAAGTCATACATGTGTATGTTGACTGGACGAGTAACCCAAGTTTAAGAATTCTACTTACCTTTTGAAGCTCTCTGATCAGGGTTCAGGTAAAGCCAGCGTACCTCAGCATATTTGTTGAGGAGTCTTGATTGTGGTACAAGCCACCAATCTGACAACTTGAACATTGACTGCCAATGACCAAAACAACACCTGCAGGTAAAGCTTGATTCATTCTTTCAGTGCTGACTTGAGAACACAGGAATCACAAGGAGTGCTCCTTTTCTTTCTCCCTTTGGCATCAATCCATGATAGACTGGCCTTTTTGTGAGCCTTCAGGCTCTTTCTCTTCTGGCTCTAGTGGCTTTGCTCCCTGTGGGCAGCAACTGTGATGCTCAGTATATTGACATTGGTCTTCTGTAGGGAAAGACTGAATACCTCCCTAAGACTATGGTGAGCTCTTCAAAGCTAGTATTATCAGGGTTAGATAATATAATAGGCTTCAGTCTTCACCTTTCTCAAGTGTGTCTCTTGGGGATGTGGAGCTACAAATGAACTGATTAATAGGTAACAGGCTCTGGGATCTTTATCAATAGCTGTGGTATCTTCATCCATAGGTGATTCATCCATATGTGATTCATAGTGTTGTATTCCTTCTGACTTCTTAATAACATGTGACATGTAGGGAGCGTTCCTTTCAAATATTATTTAGACTTGCTGGAGAGTAGCATGAGCTGCTTTTTTCAGCCAGTCCTGCTTCTTGCCTGTCAGCTCTTCATTCCTTTCATCACTTAAACCAAACTTTTCTAGCTTCCTTTAAGTAGTGAGTGCGTTCAAGAGGCAGTTTCTTTAGGTGAGGATTCTAGTGATATTCTGTAGTGACTTGGATTGATTGGAAGGAGTTAAAAGAAATAGTGGTCTGTTTTCTTCACTAGTTTAAAATTCCCTTGCAAAGATTTGAAGATGGCATTCCCTAGACCAGTATTTTATGTAGATCTAAGCCACGTGCTGTTTGGTGCACATTAATATAATCATCTGAGCTGTTAACGTGTTTCCACAACATACAAATAGGTAAGCGGGCAGTCTTGCTCACTTCCCTGACAAGAGACAAAATCAATAAAGATCTATGAGAATTGAGACTTTAATTATATGTAAGGACTTTCCTCAGGGCACAGCGCAGTATGTGAGAGAGCCTGGACTCATTTTGTTTCTGCTGTACATCTATTCCGTATCTATATGTTCTCTGGTTTAGCTTAGGATGGGATTGGTTGGACTTGATGATCTTCAAAGGTCTTTCCAACTTTGTGTTTCTGTGAAGAACTTTTCCCCAGTGAGGGTGAGGGAGCCCTGGGACAGGCTGCCCAGGGGGTGTGGAGTCTCCTTCTCTGGAGATATTCCAGCCCCGTCTGGACACCTCCCTGTGCAATATGAGCTGGGGAGCTGCTTTGGCTGGGGGTTGGACCCGGTGATCTCTGGAGGTCCCTTCCAACCCCTAAAATTCTGTGATTCTGTGATTCTATACATCATCTTCTAGATGTATCAGTTTCTTGTCATAAAAGGAACGAGGAGTTCCTTGCAAATGTGTGTGGCTTGTACATGACAGATAAGTGCAGACAGCCTTTTCGGTTTCTTTTTATCTAAGAATCACATTTGGAAACAAAGCTGATGTGTCTCTCACTGCTTCTTACCATGTTTGGTCCACCAGTGATACTGTAAAATACTTCTACGTGACAAAGCGTTGTGTGTCGGGTTGCATGTTTTTTTACTTGGTATCAGAAAATATTTAGGTTGCTGTGTTTTCTATGTATTCCCCATGTTGGAATGATCCTGTTAATATCATGTTACAGATGTGAGCATCTTGGATCAATATAAACTGTATTTTTTTGTACAAATCAAATTATCCCTGTGAAATGAAAATCAAGAGACTGAAAATAAAAGGACTGGGGAGTTGTTGACAGACAAATAAAAGAAAGCATTTACAGTTGATCCATTTTGTACCATAAGAGGACCAAACTTGGCATGCAAAGAGATACAAGCTATCTGATTTTTTTTCCTCTCTGCCAAAGAATTGGCCTGTTCTAAAAGATTACAGACTCGTGCTTCACAATTGAAAGAAAATAATCTACTTTCATACTCAGAAAATTTGTCCTTGATGCTAGCTATGTATCTAATGTACTCTGGTCGAATCCTCAGTTCTGTCGACTTTCAAAACCTTTTAGTATGGTATAAAAGCAGCTGGTTGCTTCTGGCAGTACGTAACTGAGTACTTGACCTATAGTATCCTTACTGTACTCTTTGCATTTAAACCACTGATTTTTTATTCAGTTACTGAGGAACTCCAGATGCAGAGAAAGAATTTTCATAGAGAGATCTCACAATTTTTTCTTGAGGGAGGAGAAGCGAAGAGTTTCTCCATAGGGGATTCAGAGATCTTTCATTTAAGCAGAACTCTTTCTCTCCAGTATAATCATGAGAGGAGCAAGGAAATGTGGCAAACTCACTTATCTGAAATTCCCCATTGTGACAACTGTTTGTTCTCAGTCTTGAAATATGTGTAAAGCAAACAAATAACATGGTATATTGTTTGGCTAGTACAGTTTGAAGCTGTTACAGGTGTATACTCGAGTGAGACCTTAAGAATACAAAGGACAGCAGGGGATCTTCTAGACTATTTTCTCCCACACCACCTGCTGCTAGCACCATTGAGCTCTTTCATGAGTAAAATGTTGTATGTTGTAGAAGAGGTAGTCTTTAGCAAGTGTGTTTTTAGCAGGATCCTAAAAAGTTCAGGCTGTCTTGGAAAAAAATACATTCATCTGTAGATGAGATGGCTCAGAAGTGAGGTGGTTGGGTGTCTGGGCACTGTGTGGTGTGTTTAGAGGAGTTTGGGGTGCAATGTAGGAAGAAAATAGGAGTTTAAATTCCTGCTTAAAAATTGAGTGGTTTTAAAAATTTCTTTCAAATATATTTTAGCTGAATCTCATACTTGCCAACAGACACAGGGATCCTGTGGCATGTTTAGACACAGACTCGCAGTTCTGGGTTTGTGTTGTCACCAGAGAGGCTACTGCAGCTGGTGTGTGTGGGGGGAGAACAGGGATGTGAAGGGAGAAGCTACCTTTGCAGCCAGTTAACCGAAATGAAGTGAAGCTGAGCGAATCTGATGAAGAGAACTTCTTAGAAGACTTGGGAATTTTTGTAAGGTTTCTTAGAATGATGTTAGTGGTAAAGTTGTCATGGATCACTGTAGAACTTCCTGTGGTTTTTTCTGTCATCTGTGCAACTCATCTCTAGTAAAGCTTTGTTAAAGTATTTAAAAGTAATTCCAATTTAAGGAACTGACAAAGCTCAGACACTTCTAAAAACATTTAATGCGTGACAGTACGTTGATTATATACCTTATTTGTGGATTATCATTTGTAATTAACTTGTGCATACAGAATACAGATTATTTTGTGTGTCTGTCAGGCAAGTGAAGATGTACTTCATTGTACACATAGGTCCAGCATGTGGCTTATAGCACTGCTTTGTTGTAAAGGTCACAATGCTTACTTCATAGTCAAAATCTCTATTTTGTCAGCACTGAACAGGTCTGGGTTTTGTTGTGGAGTTTTTGGGTGGTGTTGTTGATTGTGAAAACTCGCCTTTTATAAAGTTTAGTTTATTTCTGAATTTCTTCTTCAGCTTTGTATCCTGGCTCCCCACTGTATCAAACTAGCATTTCTCTTACAAGGTCCTGACCAAGTCTATCCAATCCTTTTCTGGTTTACTGATGGTCTCTTTTACTACATAAGCATCTTCTGCTGAAAAATGTAGAAGAAATCAGCCAGCTATCAGGACTGGGCTGAGAAAGCCCTTTTAAGTGAATCTACTCACTACGGGGTCTGCATTGATCACCTGACTATCTTACTATATTATGTTAATTTACAGATATTGTTTTCTTTCATTCTTTTCCACAGGCAGGAACAGAGTGTCTTGCTTGGCCTATATGTGCTTTTAAACCCTGTCTTTGCTGCTGTTAGGTCCCTGGCCTTGGCATAGGCTTTGGTACCTGTGAGAAGCTACTTGCACAACCTTGGTTGGCTCTTATATGTCTCTGTCTCCTGCACAGATGAGTTGCTTTTGCGAAGGAAGCTGTTTTGTTTCATAGTCTCCAGTATATCACTTACTTGTATGTGCTGTGCTTGAATCATTGATTGCTCTGAAGGACTGAGGCTTTGAATCTGGTTTGCTATGCTGTGGAAAGCCAGCATGTATAGTGGGGGGTCATGTACCCCTCTGTTATTTGGATGATGAACAGCAGCGTTTGTTTGTATATATTGTTTCTTAAGGGCTTTATATCCAGGTGCACAGCACTGCTGTAGTCTGTCACACATTGGTTCCTCTTGGGTTTACTATGTAAATGCAAGAATGGGGCTTACAGTTGATGAGAAGTCTAGTCTTCCAAGTAGTCACTCTTGAAAATGGATTCAAGATGAACATTAAATTCACCATAGTTCTGAATGAGAGTACTCACATGAGGATTTAATGGTTTAAGTATTGCATTAGATTAATTAGTATTTTGGAGTGTACTTGGGTAATCAAGTCTTCCAACGTGTGCTCTGATATGATTTTCTGTGGACTTCAGTACTGTGCAGGATTGTAACTCGAAGGTGTTTGTACATTTTGTTTCTTCTGCCCCTTAACCACACTACCAAGTAGATTCTGATCCTGATGTTACTCCTCTGCTCTTTCCCACGTGGTATGTCTTAGCAGCTGTATTTGAGGTGGCTGGAGATAGGAATAAGCTCCAGCAATTTCGATGGCCTCAAAGCTCTTGCTTAATGCTCCAGGTTTCCCTGAAACTTGTGTCACTTTATCAGGATGCTGTTAGCTTGCCACTGCAACAATTCAGCTCTGGTATAAACGCTTCTGCTGTACCAAAAAGTTACTTTTATAAAATGTCTTTCTCTCCAGATGCTATTATCTAATAGATAGCACCGTGCATTGTTTATTGCATAGATATGCTCCCCTGTTTGTGGTAGTTGTTTTCAACTGATGTCCACAGGGCTGCAAAGTGTGGTGAGACATGAAGAAAGAGATCTTTTTTTCTTTTTTTTTTTTTTTTGTGCTCCTAGATCCCAGTGCCCAAGGTAATGATCTGTAAGTTTCTAGGGTTTTAGCCAATTGTTTGGCTGTGATTCAAGGACTTCAGCTATGTGTTTTGGAAACACAGTTCTGTAGCAAGCATGTGGTAAAGACAATCTGTTTTCCAGTGCTGGTGCAGGGAAAAGAAATGAGTGGCAGCGGCTTATTCTACATGACATATTTACATGTGAGTTCACATATAGGACTATTCACAGAAGTATCTTTTGGCTTCTTTTAAAAAATCAACATAATTTCCCAAAGAATGGGACTGTTTTGTTTATTTGTGCCCTGGAGTGCTTGTATATGCTTATGAAGGACCAATGTACGTGTTTTATTTCCTGACAGCCAAGGAAAGTTCTCCCCAAAGAGGCAAACAGCTGAGCTAAAGATTGTAGCTGACATGGGAGAGTCGCTGATGTGACAGTACTGTGGCTGTTAATGACAGGTTTACTGCTGTTCTTGCTGCCCTGAAGGATTTTTTGCTGAAGGTAGGAATATAGCGCAGGCAGCAAGAACTAGAGGGCTGCTGGTTCAGATTGCTGGCTTGGCTTGTAATACTGCTTGGCATAGCTTGTAAGGAGATCTTTTGTATAACCTGAAGTTTGTCACTGTCAGCTCAGCTGCAGGCAACTGCCTTGTCTCTGATTGCAGTTCTTTATTTGGTATATGAAGAGTGTAGATTTGCATCATGGGGCGGGGGGATAGGGGGAATGTGGGGCTTGGGGCGGGCGAAGAGATCTGTGCTGTGCTGGCAGCAAGGAATTATTATCCAGGCTGAATCATCTGAAGCATCAGATAAACGTTTACTGCATCATGCTGTTCTCTAGAAAGAAAGCAAATTCTGACTGAGACATTTTTGAGCCACTAGATGTATATAATATAATGTGGGCTCTAATGCTCATCCTCTCCAGAATCTGAAATGCGGCTCTGTGTGTGTGTGGAGGGGGTTGGGGTGGGTGGGTGGGTGGTGCTTGTTTGAGTCACAGAAGTAAATGTTTATCTGTAAGCAGTGCTTTTTTGGGGAGCTGTAATTTTTGAAAATTAATCCTTGAGGGACTGCCAGTAGGCCATTTGTTCGAAATACCTTGAGCAAGAGCTTTAAACGAATTGCAAGAAGGAGGAAGCCTTTTGATGCTGTAGGAAGTTTGTCAACATACTGTCAGTGTGTCAAGACACGTGCCTCTTCCCCTCACCCTGCCTTTTGTTGAATGTCCTCCTGCTCAATCCTGTAAAATAAAGCTGGGCTGTGCCTAGGACTGGGAATAAACTTGGTCCTTCCTTAAACCTTTTCCTTTACATCTTGGGGGAGGAAAAAATACATTTGTAAAAAGGTATGTTCATGGAAAAAACAAAGAAGAAAACATAAAAAAAGAATCCTATGTACTTTCAAGAGCCAACACTAAGCTTTAGGTAATAGTTTTTGTGAGAGAAAAGAGGTTAAAGGAATAATCAGGAATAAATTCTTTCTGTTGAGCATGGTGAGAGATGGCAAGAGGAAGCTGGAACTGAGAGATGCTTGATGGTGAGTAGGTGAAGAGAGGAATGTGTGTAAAACTTAACTTTGTATTTCTGTCAAGTTAAAATGCTTTCAATACTGAGTGCAACTCGTATATTTAAATGTGGTAACAGACCAAACATCAGAGCTACACTTGGGAAAAACAGTGTACCAAATGACCTTTGCACACAGTCACTTAAGCTCAGAATTTTATACTTGTCAGCGTGGGCACTGTGCTTGGAAGCAAGCAGTAACTCATAGACTGGTTTGGGTTGGAAGGAGCCCTAAAATCATCTAGTTCCATACCCCTTTGCCATGAGCAAGGACACCCTCTGCTAGCCCAGATTGCTCAAAGCCTGATCCGACCTGTCCTTGCACCCACCCTGCCCAGGGTGGGGACAGCTGCAGCTTCTCTGGGTAACCTTTCAGTGCTCTTTTTCCCTTGTTCTGCTGGTAGTGTCACTTGACAAAGCCTCTAGTCCTGCAGTGATCTCTTCTGATGGGCTTTGCCCATACCATGCTACCAATGCTTCTGTTAAAACGGGCCGGACCTCTTGACCCCATTGACTGGAACTCGGTCCTGCTGCTCTTGTCCCTACTCGTATTAGTTTTTGGGCTTCTCTGAACTGTGGCATCTAGGTGTGTTACACACCAGTGTCTCTTCCACAGTGCTTGTTTCTTCCACAGTGCTTGTTTTATCCCTGCAAAACTGCAAGTTACTTTGTGTTGAATAGACACACCCCATACGTGTTCTGCTTTGCACATAAGTACTCTTCTGCTGCTGTAGATCACTCCCTTAGCCCCGTCTCTCCTTCCCTGCTGCTTCTCAAAATGGCCACGAGCCACACATTCAGGGGTGTTGTGGACCAAAAAACTGTTGCTACCAGCATATGAAAATCTATTTATAAAAGAATTAAAAGGAGTTGGGTGCCCAAAATATTTGAATTTCAATTGGCAATACCCAGCCCTGTTAACTCAATGTGTTATTTTGCCAGCTTTCTTTTAAATGATGACATGATAAAAGAATTCAACCTGTTTTCAAATGACTGCATGCTAATAGCTTTCTAGCAGGTGCTTCAGAAATCAAGGGAGTCTATGAAATTTCAGAATACCCCCTCCCCCTAGAGAAAGTTTATTTCTAAAAAGTGCATGTGTTTTTAGTCTGCATTATCAAATGTGTGAGACTGTGGTCTGTTTGTACTTCTGCTGTTTTGAGACTGGTGTTTTTGTAAGGATTCAAAGTGCATCTGTCTTAAGTGGAAATTCCACACAAGCGTAGCTATGTTGATGTCAAGGCACCTCTAAAGCGTATCATTTATGGGTCCCAAAAGTGCAAGGGCAGTTGACATAAAGCCTGAGGGTGAGGGGAAGGTGGGTGGAAACACATCAAAAGAAAGGCACCCTAAACTACCTGAAATGTCTTTTGTCACTTGAAATGCACTTGCTCCAAGAAGCTGGTGCAGAGAACTACAAAACTGCATTTCATCTGCAGTTACAGACTGATAGATATTCCTTGCAGCTGACAGTAGGCAGTGAGGCATAATTCCTTTTGTTCCTTTGGTTGTTTAGCAGAGTAAGTAAATTTAGGTGAAGCTCTCAATCATTTGATCACATGCCTGGAGATGTAATACATTTTGTCTAAGAGCCAAGGGAAACAGTCATTTAACCAAGTAACTGTTTCATTTCTTTAGGTGACTAATTTGGTAGACAAGGCACAGTTCACAGGAAAACAATGGATCCTACAATGGGATGTTCTCATCCTGACCTTTGTGCCCGTCAGATACTGGTGGGGCCTGTTAACATGGAGGTATGTGCCAGATAGATGAGTGTAGCAACATCCTACATAGAATACAGTTTAAGTTACATCACACAGCGCGTTGCGTCATGCACCTACTACAAATAATTTGCCTCTCTCTTCCTGCCACAAGGTTTCTGAAGCAGGGTATGAAGTAAGAGCATTTATTGAAGAGCAAGCAGCTTGCTTTACCTTTAATTTCAGAATACTTGGAGCTTGTGTGGTTTTCGCCCTTCTTTATCTTGTAGGTTCAATTCAGCTTTTATTGCACATTGGCTATCGCACCAAAAGCAGCTACATCAGCAGGTGGATTTAAAATGGACAGCTGTGTGGATGAGCAAGTGTACAAGTAGATGATAAAATATGCAGTTTGGAGAGGTGTGACTTCTCCACCCTCAGTGAGGAGCTCTGCTGGTCTTTACTTGATAAGGTCAGCCATCATTTCTTGAAGATGAACTTTAATATTGCCATTGTAGCTCTGACTAATTCAACTTCAGTCTCTTACCATCATGCTAGTCATGGTTTTGACGTTTTGGAAAGGTTTGCTGTAGAAGGGGAATACATTTTTCTGGTCTACTCGAATAATTAAAGCCCCCTATACTTGTAGTTTAGCGCTGTCAATTGAGCATTTGTAATTATTCAGTATATCATGTTCCTCTGCAATGATACAGTTCCTTTCTGTTTTGTACTGACCCAGGAGAGCTAATCTGCATTCATATCTAAACAGAAAACCACTAGAGGAACTGTGTTGTTAAATGAGATATTTTTGGATTGTGATTTAACTGAAAAAAGGACATTCTACTACAATTTTTAATTTAAATGTGGAAAGCAAGTCTGTAAGACTAGCTTTGCAAATTCTTCCAGCCATTTTTTCAGGCAGAACAAGTATCCGTTTTGCTGTCTTCCTATCAGGCCTTTCATCCTAGGCACTCATTGATGTGCCTCCTTGAGGGAAGGTCTTTATAGTACCTTCATCTGTGATGAAAGTTTGCAGCAATTACCTCTCATTCGCTTCTTTCTCTAGAGCATAATATGTGCATGATTTTTTCCAACTACATATCAGCTAATAAACATATTTAAAATAATGAGGCTCAAGAACTGGGGGTGGGGGAGTGGGGAAAGTAATGTATAGAATTTATCTTCTAAAAAATCTCTGTTTTCAAAAGGAAAATTTATTTAACTGTGAATTACATTCCTTTCTTTATTGCACTTTTGCTTCCCACAGGTTCTTTCCTCAATGCTGTTGCTTTTAAAAATCATGTTTTATGCTTGCTTTTTTTTTTAATTCATGAAGGTGTAGTGATCTTGTGTGTGAATTTCTCTGTGATTCCATGTTTTCTGTTAGCTTGCCTGCCATGACACCTCTCATAACTGCTGAAGTCCCTCTGCTCTGCTTGTCACTATTTGGTTTTCATGTACTCCTTCAGCAACAGTATGGTTACCATTTCTTTCCATTCCCCTTCGGTTTCTCACCAAAATTATTAGGGTTCTGCCCACTTATGGCTGGAACATTAGTAGGAGCTTTCACTGATTAGTAAATCATTCCAAACTTCTCATATTTACATTGATACACAGGGAATCACAGAACTGTAGGGGTTGGAAGGGACTTTGAGAGATCATCAAGAAATGCTTTTAAATAGAACATCTTGCTTCATCTTCCTGCCTCCCTCACTTGCAGTTAATTTCATGCCCATTCAGCTCATAGTGGAGAAAAGATCACAAATTTGGCTGAAATAATGAAGCTAAGTCGTGTTGTCACACTTAAAACATCACGTGGCTGAAGGAGTGTACCAGTTAGAAGAGAGACTGGAGCACTGGAAAGCAGTATAGGCAATCGCAGACCTGTGGTACTCTTAAATTGAGCACATGGACTAAATTAGTTTAATGGTTTGTACTGTTTTATCTTCCTGCCTGGTCAAATCCAAAAGACCAAGCCAAACGTGATGTCCTGTGCAAACGACTGCTGGGCCAGCATGGCTCTGTATGTGCTGTGTGCCTCTGAACAGAACAGAACCCTTTTTTATATAGACACCAACATGGATTTCTTTCTTGCTAACTAAACGTTTAGGAATTAAGTGTCTGGGTTTGTGTCTGACACACTTTGGGAATAGTTTTACACACAGGCTTCTCTGGAGACTCCTCTCCCCCGGTTTGCCTGTTATTAACATACAAATCTCTCACTGTTGTAACTGAGAATGGAGCCAGTTTTATGTTCTCTCACCAAGGGTCCTTCCAGTCTTCTTGCAGCTAGGGAAAACAAATGGGCCTTTTAACGTGCCCTGGAAGTCAATAAGCTAGAACTAGTTTATAGAGAGGGTGGGGGTGCAAGTTCCCAAAGTGGGGGATGGAGGGGGGTGTGGGGCGCACAGCAGAGAGTGCACATCTGCCTTCTTTTAGTGGTGTTACTGCCCTAGAGCTCTGTCTGGTACAAACTTGTTGTTTGTTGGATTGTTTTTTATAGATGCACGCTTTTTCTCAAATACTTTAAGACAAATTTCCCAAATACTTTAATAATTTAATCAGCAAAAATAAGCTCCTTGAATGTCATGGCAAGAAAAGGTCAAAAAAAGGATCGAAGATGTACTTGATGAGAAATGGATACTGATGCTATCTTGCCTTTTAGGTGGCTTTTGAATTGGATGCACAGTTCATCTGGAAGGGACAGACTGTAGCTGAGACCAGCCAGATGTAACTTCTGGTGGTCTAATGGCAGAGAAAAAATCTGATCAGATTGTAGTTGTTAACCTCTTTCTGCTTTGGAACAGAAATCCACTGGCTGCTGCTTTTTTATCCCTCAGATGCAAATTTAAATAGAACACCAAAGGTTTTTTTAGATACAGTCATTTATTAAATTTCTATGTATAAGGCTGTGAGGTTTAAAGAGAAAATGAAGTACATGTACAAAAATTTACTGTATGGCTGTTACTGGACAGGAGTGAAGAAAAAGGGAGAAGCAAGTTGTTCTGATTTTTGTCTTTGCTTCGTCTTTTTCTCCCACTTTTCCCAGGAGAAGCTTCCCCATAGTGTGAAAATAAAGCACACTTATTGTTCTTATATCCTCAAAAAAGGAGGAGGGAGGGGAAAGAGAGGCACTAAAATAGCTTAGCAATAAAGATCATGTCTAAAGCAACTGTTTTCTTTTCTTAACAGTTGAGATTGATTAGGCAAGAGTAAGTTACTTTATTGCTTTACAAGCAAACAATGATAAGAACAAACATCTGTTTCAAAATGGGATGATTTGTTTTCTAGTGCTGAGACAGATTTCCTCTGGGCTCTGGTAGTTATCAGATCTGGCCTTGAGGATGCTGCTAGCTGCAGGTTACACTGCGAGCATGAGAACGCGTCAGGGCAGGACGGGGTTGTCTCACTCAAACAGATGGCAACTCGCATTGTGAAAGAAGGCAGCTCCATTTTGCCTCTGGTTAAGGGCACCAAAAAGGTTCTGTTTCAATTGTGGCTGGTTTGTTTCTTTGGTAGATGGTTTTGAGATGGTATGGGGGTTTTTTATTTTATTTTTATTTCTTTTAAAGAGAGTTTTGGTCTATGCTTGCTTTCTAGTAATAAAAGACATAAGAACCCCGAAACCCCACGGCTTGCAAGCTTTTGTTTGCCTTAAATTTGAGTAGCAAAGATGCTATATCCATGCCACAGAGGTGTTGGCATTGTGTATTATACTAGCATGTAGTTTTAGATGCTTTCTTGAGAGCTAAGACAAAAGAGCTTGGTTGCATTGTGTGTTTTTATGCTGAAGTACATGTGCATTAAGATACCCTTCTCCTTCTCTATAGGGTCTGTATTTTCTCCAACAAATTGACTAGGAATGACAAGTCACAAGTACCAGGCTTTGCCTTTGCAGAAAAAGAAAATAAAGGAAAACCTGATGCTAACACCAGCAACAATGGGATTTCAGGCTTTGCCTACCTGTAGAAGATGAACTACCTCCTGTGACATCCCAAGGGAGGCAGGCTGTTGCTGTGGGGTACTTAAGGACAGGGTTCACTGCACTTATTTGCTCATAGCTGACTATCTGGTTTTGTGATAAGACTAAAGACTCTCTGTAGAATAGAAACTGTCTCTACTAGTGAATAAACAAAAGAAACCCATTTCTGGCAGTCAAGACAGAGCCACAATGTTCCAGATGGCTCACAGTATTTGAAGTAACTCTAATATTAAATAGATACAGTGTTTCAAAAGCTACAAGTGCCTTGTAGGGTTTTTTCTTCCATCTCCTTTTTTAATTTCAAGTTTATTTAAAAGAGCGTATTGTTGAACAAAGAATTGAAAAACACATGTGGTGCTTCAGTCCAGAAATTTCCGAGGCTGCAAAATAAGCCAGACCTTACATCTAAGTAGTGCTCTCATGGTATACTCCTCACAGGAAGAAACCCTGCAATTCTGATGTCTGTAAATGGTGCAGCTTTGTCTTCGTGTGTGTGTATATATGTATGTATGTAGTATCTCTTACAGTATTGTACCTTTTCCCATGGGGTGATCTAAACATTTTCACAGAGGGAGCTTAATAGAAGTGCAGCGTCTGAAGCTGTAACCTGCATTCTGCCAGAGAGTCCTCATAAGCATCAATTGCAAATCTGAACTTTCCCTCTAAAGGAGTTGTTCAACAAGAAAGGCAAACAGACTAGGAACAAGATGCAGATGAATGGGCAAGTACAATGGTAATAGTGAAGTCCCAAGCAGGGCTGGAAGCAGTGTATTTGCAAAAATACCTTGTAGATGTAGATGTGTAGATCCTAAGTTAGAAGTAAGAGTGGGTTAGCAGATCGAGAGTCCAGGAGGGCCGAGAGGTTAATTTCATCAGTTCTTTAATCTTCCTTCAAGATTCCTGGGACTTGCTTAGATCAATAAAGAAGATGCATAATTTAAAACGAGCTATTGAAAAAGGTATTATAACTACAGTCAGTGTCTCCTTTGTGTTCAACAAACCTTGAAAATACTGGTTTGGGTGTAATTGTAAGTAGAATCTATAAAAATGAACTTACTGGATATGATACTGGACAAAATACCTAGGCAAGACTCACTTCGTGTGCTTTGGCCTGTTCTGGGCTGGTTATCTACACTGTATTAGATCCCAGTACGACCATGAGGCTGGGCTACCAGGCCACAGCTACTTCTGGCTGACCGCGCGAGTGCCATGATTTATTGACATAAAAAGTATGAATAACTACAGCCCGGAGAACAGTAGTTAAAGATGTTCCCTGTGGGACCAACAGCAGTTGGAAGTGACCTCGGGTGCAGTCGCGGTGTCTCAAGGACACTGAAATTTATGTGAGCTTTTCAGCTCTACTCAGAGGAAGAATTTTTGTGTGTCGTTCCTAGCTGCTGAATTGCAGTTTGCTTGTTTTGTTTTCCAGAGGCTCTTAAATCCACCAGAAGATCAGTAGTGCTTTGCAATTAAAGGCTTTCTCAGCTGATACGTGCACAAGAGCTGTGACCAATGGTGTGTGGTTTTGGGGAGGTGTGTTCTTGGCAGGGAAATTCTTTGGGGATGCCCCCTCTTTGCTCTTTTTCTAGAACCCTGTGCCCTAGGAGAGCTTTGGAGCACTTAGGTAGGTGCGTATGTGGTCTGACTACGTAGGTCAGACGTTGCATGTGACCCTTTCTAGTTTAACACCACAAAGCTGAAGATGTAGTTTAGATTTCAGTCCTTGGGATTTATAGTGATTGGGTTTTAGTTTTTGTAATGAAACCTGAAGACACCCCCTCCCCCCACCCAAAGAAAAGCTGGAATAGTCTCAATATGTGTTGAAAATATGCACAGCACAGGCAATGATTTTACAAGTTTACTTATGTTGCCCAGTATGTGCCCTTCAACCCTGACTCTGAGAGCAAGCTGAAAAACTAACAGGCTCCACCTAACTCTCCTAAACAATTCCAGTGCTGTGATGCAAAACCCTGCGATTTTGACAGGTGCTGTTACTTTTTATTCTGAAAGCATGGGGTCTCATCGGAGGGGATACCGCATTTATGTGTTGACCAGTACAAAGGGAGTTGAATCCCTAATTTCAGTCTTTACATGCTTTTCAACAGAAACCATATTTTTTACATCAGATCCTGTATCTACTTAATCCTTGGACTATAAGGGTAAACCGGTATTTGGAAACCTGTTGTGATGGGGGAGGAAGGATGTTTGGTAGCTAGACAACAGGTGCAGTTCATTTAGTGGTGGACAAGAATGTTTGTAAATGTCACAGGGTTCTCCAGATAGAAGTGTAAGAAAATAATTACCAGTTTAAAAACAAAAAGCGAAGAGAGAAAATACCTGGCCTAGGTTTACAGCAATAATGGGAAGACTAAAGCTGTGTCTTTACTAGCAGCTGGATTTCGTGGTTTGGGATCAACTAGATCCCTCTAGGAGAAATCAAAACTGGAAGTTCATGTCCAAATATGCTCCAGTGTTGTTTGGAATTTGTTAGGCTGTATCCTCCAGTTTGGGTTTTGCCACCCTGAGATCATCTGGGACCCAGTACAGAAGGATCAAGATAAGGATCTTAACATCAAAGGCTCCCATACCGCCCTGCATTAGTTCTGGTGCTCTGTAAGGAGCTAAATGCCAGGAACACTTTCCTGTTTTCTGCTGACTGCTCTTTCCTACAATTCTGGTGCTTCTTCCTCATGCATCTGTATCCAGATTTGAAATCCTTTTCCTCCTGTAACTGTCCATCTTTCTCTGCCCTCCCCTGCTGAATTCCTATTTCTTTTCTTTGCTTTCACTCTCCATAGTGCCTTTTCAATGTTGTTTACAGCCTTCTGCCAAGTTTATAGTTACTTGTTTTACTTCATAAAATTCAGAGACCTGCAATTTGAGACCCCAAGCAACTGTCAGTCTTTGAGTTGTACAAGGGTTGGGATTTTAGTGCCATCAAATAATCCTGCTATCTACCTGGAAGTCATTAATCTCATGATGGCTTCGGATAGAGGAGACTGGCAAGCACTGGGGAATTCAACCAGATAAAAACAGTGAAAGTAGAGTCCTTGAAGGTCAGTAGCAACATCCGTGCTTGGGAACACCACAGCAGATGTGCACTCTTTATCTGGACCTTGAAAAGACCTGTTCTTGGGAGTATGTCAGCAAGTCGGTGTCATATCTGGACTCCAGTACCCCCTAGGAAAGAACAGACCATGTAGGAGGATCCAGAGGAGAGCGCTTGCTCTGATATGTGCTTTCAAGATCCTTGTTCCCCATAGGAGACTCTTGAAGGAGCAGGCTAAGAAGTACCTCATTCTGTGTTTCCAGTACACCTTGTGGCAATGCTCTGGATTCCAGCCCCACAAAGTGTGCTGCTTTTTCTGGATGTTGCTCTGGGATGGGGGCAGCTGATACCTGACCTTTCTGGTAGGCATCAGGCTCAGAGCCTCAGCAAAACGGTACACACTGCCAGTCTAAGGCCATTATACCCTATTATATCTGTAATTCCTCCTTCAGCTGTGGAAAAATTCTTCTGGGGAGCAGCTATCTCAGAAGTTACCTCTCCAGTCCCAAGTCAGTGGGAGTACTTAGCTCAGCCCTGATGTTGGGGAGCTGTGTTTAGTGCCTGCTGCAAAAGCAGAGCTCTCCGAGGCTTCTGTGCTGAGAGCCTACAGCGCAGCCTCTTTCTCTTCCCAACTGCCACAGATCAGCCTGCCCACAGGGCAGTAATTCTGTGGAGCCTGTCCCAGACCCACAAACGCAGGAGTAAATACTCTTGGGAAGTTTCTCTTCACCTGAAATCCAAAACAGTTATTGGCCGAGGTGCTGGTTGGTTGCAGTAACCCCTCTCTGCCCCGTGTGCCTCAACTGGCAGAAGATGCTGTGTCACCCATCCTCAGTCGGCCGCTGAAGGGGAGCTGCAAGGATGCAGTCAGTCCTGCTGCTGCGGCTGTCTGCAGATGGCGAGTCCCTCTGCGGAAGTGCTGTGCGGCGCAGAGTCGTGCCTCTCGTTTTAGGAGGCTGGGAGCTGCATTAGCCACTGGTTTCAGCAAACAGCCTGCAGGCAGTTAGAAGCCTCTCGGGTGGGAAAGGCGATTTGGGGGCTGTTGTGTGCTGTCACGTCTTCACTCCAAACAGGATGCTGAGTTCATGTAGTACCATACCTTTGCCAGTATGGGGTGGAGGTGTCCGCAGACTCACACATCAGCAGGAATGCCAGAGAAACCCTGGAGGAAAACTTTGTTTCAGAGAGTTTTGAACAATTTTGTGAAGATGTTTTGGCCCTAGGCCAGGTTCTGATCCAAAGTAATTCTCCTAAACCAAATCCGATGGAGACAGGAGGCATTTTGGTGCCAACCTCACAGATCTGCTGAACCGCTTGCTTTGGGCAAAATTACTTCCTGATGTGAAATGACCTAAAAGTTCAGGTGCTTCCCCTCCATCCTTTTAGCCATTTAATCTTTAACTCGTTTTGTTTGCCAAGTGCACCCCCCTGTTCCTGTGCCTAAATACTCGTAAAGGGATCTGTTACAAGTCATGAAAGCGATGCCAGTTTTTATTAAAAACCTCAGTCATGCTTCGTGATGGTTTTCTTAATGAAGCAACTGCATAGATGCTGGGATACCACCTATATTGGTGTGCATTACTTAAGGGTGGAGACCAGTCTGTCTTTTCCATTTTCGGGTTCGGTGTGAGAGGTGTTGGTGTAGTGTATTACATCCATCCTGACTTACCTGATTCACCATCAGTCATCAGCTCTGCTCCTTTAAGGTTGTTAATGTTTTTAAGGTAAGGGGACTTGGGCAAAGTCACTATTTGCATGGGGAATGCCCTGGGGAAAAACTAAAAGTGCTAGAAGAGGGTTGTCTGTATTGCTGGAGAGTGGATTGTCCCTTGCTACTCAGTACTTCCTCAGTGGTATAGTTGGGAGGCAATTTCTAAGTTGGTATCTTTTAAATGTCAGACTTCTTTAAACTAGTTATAGTAATGCGATACCATGGTGACATTTACCATCAGCAAGAAGCGTTAGTCTGGGAATCCAAGCCTTCTCCAGCAGACAAGAGGTGAACTTTGAAAACCTGCCTTTTCGGGAGGTGCCGTGACACCATACATGCTGATACTCAGGTTGCCGTCCTGAGCCGTGTGAGGATAACGTGAGCAAGCAGTATCTTTTGTAGCTATCAGCTTTCCTTTTGTCACATAAGCAAATTTAAACCCAAAACCCAGAGTTGACAAAATATTGAAAACGAGAAACAATGCCAGTAAATCCAACTGTGTTTCCATGTGGCACTGTCGCTTCTCAGGCAGCTCTGTGGGAGTGTGTCTGCCTCGCCCTGCTGGGCTTGGAGGTGCCTGTGTGGGACTGAGAAGGGAGGCTGGTGCTGAAAGTGAAAATGCTGATAGGGCTGGCTGTGTTATCGGCCTTCGGGAATAAAGCTGGGGGCATGTCAGAGGACTCAGGGCTGTAGGGAGATATCTAGACAGAACTAATAGCTGCGAAACTGAAAGAAGGAAGTACTCCTCCGGAGGCTGAAACTGAACTATCTGGAGAGATGCTTAAGGGAAACTTACCTGGTTTAAAGAGAACTGCCTTCCAAGAAAACCAAATGAATTTGAGCAGTAAGTAAGTACTCAGAATTCCTGGAAATAATTAAAAAACAAGGCTATTATACTTTTGTTCTCTGTCTAAATATCAAGGAGCAGTTATTAATGTGACCTCCGCATCTGTGCCTGTGGCTTTGCACATGCTCACTGACCCTTGCAGTGCAGGGTTTTGCAGACCTGGCTGTGAATGTAGTATCTTATAGGATAATATGCTTTTTTTTTTTCTTCAATATTTTGCTTTGGGAAGTATAGCAAAATCAAACAAGCTCCATATCAAATAATACCACCTATAATCTATATATTAAAACTTCATATAGCTCTTTGCGAGAATATAAAAATCCATATGAATTGATGCCTCTTAAGATACCTGGGTATTGAAATTGATTGATACTGATAAGTATAAACATAAACTGGTATCGATGCCTATCAATTAGTATTGAAGTCTACTGATGACTACCATAAGTACGTATGTCTGCAGATAGGTATTAGTATTGATAAGTGTCAATGCTTATTTAAACCAGTCTACCAATACCTATCTATCAACAGGTATTAAAAATTATCAAGTGCTATTGCTATTGAAATGTATCAATTTGGACAGGTATAGATACCAAAATCAGCATCAAAATCAGTAAGTATAGATTATTATTGAAATCAGTACCTCTTGAATTGATAGCTATGGATGCCTGTCAATACATATTGATACCTATTGATTTAAAATTCTGTATAGAAATTGATAAGTATTAATACCTACTTTCTGATACCTGTTGATACCAGAAGTATCAAAGCCTAATGATATCAAAATCAGTATTTAAATTGATAGCTATTGATACCTACTGATAGCAAGGTTAATATTGACAGACGTTATTATTAAAAGGTATTGGTTCCTTTTAATACCATACTCTTTGAATGCCTCAGTTGGTATTGAAATAGCTTTTGATGCGTACTAATACTGAAATTTGGTTTCAAAATCAAGAGGTACTATACAAAAGGTAACTATACTTACTGGTAGGCATCAGTGCTTCTTGATAAATAGTGAAATCAGCATTAAAAATTATAGGTATTGATGCCTGTTGATACCTATTGACATCAAAAGGTAATGATGCATATAGTTATCAGTGCCTGTCAACAGCAACATTTTGAAATCAGTAGACATCAGTGGGTAGCAATGCCAACAGATATTGAGATCAATAAATAGCAATGCCTATTGGTATCAAAATAGGTATCCAAATTGATAGCATCGAGATCTTTCCTATGGTGACAGGCTTGCTAGTGGGGGTGTACACAACCAATGTGTACCCAATAATTATTTATTAGCTAGCACATTGGTAAGAATGACATTCTATTAGACCAGCTGGAAATGTGTGCACCACCCCCAAGGCAAACATCCGACAAGTCAGAGAAGCATTGGCTTCTGCTGCTTCTTGGAGTAAACTGTTCCTTGACTTTGCTGACTCCTGACTGTTATTTTTTGGGGGGTTTGTACCTTTTCATGTTAGCATTTGTCTCCTGCACCCTTGACTTACTACTTCTAACTAAAAGAATCACTTTAGTCTTTGTTTTTGCTTCTTGCTACTCTCACTGCTTCTTATCTCACAGTGTTTGAGCTTGCACACTCTCACAGTGCAACGATAATTTGTCCATAGAGCTGAGCCAAGGTTGTACCTCTGTGCTTTGCAGAGCTCAGCCTCAGACCACAGAAATCTAAACTCCTGGGCCAGGGGTCTGGGTTCAATTTACAGAGAAGAGATGGCAATGGCTCAATATGTCAGAATTCCTGTTTAATTACACTGACTTGTTATATCCTCTAAGTTTAAAGGGGATGAATGTTGAATGGTCAGACTTAGCAGGACATGTCCCACTCTTAGACATAATGATGAATGAATTTACAACTTGAAGCCCTCAGTGCTTTAGTGATGGTGCACACGTGAAATGAAAAGTGGAATCTGATTCTCCTTCTTCTTGAGACAATCTGGACCCATACAAAGATATGAAATTCACTTAGTCTCCAGCATCTGTATTTTATTTCTGTATCTGAAAACATCTGTGTCCATACTGCTACAGACAATTGCTTTTTTTTTCAAAAAAAAAAAAAAGTCTTGAGAAGTGCAACTTTTTCTTCTAACTTTACTTTTCCTACCACAGTCCCACCAAAGTATCCTTAAAGTACTTTAATACTAAACAGACATCTTGGCTGTAGCCTTTTTTGCCCTCCTTAAATGGTTGCTCCAAAGTAGCCATGTGCCTCCTGAAGAAATGAGCTGAGAATCGGAATGTCCTGAGGCACAGATGTAGAAAAAGGCCTGTTTTGGGGAAGGTTAGCATCAGTTGATTCAGAACAGCAGTTGGACTGGAAGTCTCATGAAAAAGTGAATGATAGAGAGCTAGTGAGTGCTCTGGAAAGGTACCAAAGATGCCAAAGAAAGAGAGAATACTTAAGCCTGTTCAGGCAAGGCTAGACACATGAAGACTAAATATGGAGGGCTGAAACCCAGCAGCTTGATGAATGTCTAGACAGCTGTTCCAGACTGTGATGTGTTTAGAGTGCTGAGCTGGCTGGAGAAGTCCGAATCTCATTCAGTCCCAGGGTACTTGCCCACTGTGAAAACTACCAAGGCCTTCTGGCACAAAAATTGCTTCAGAAAGAGGGTGCTCTTGCTCAACTAACCATGGTCCGTGGTGCATTTACTAACCAAGGGACCACCAATGTGATGCTTTTGCATGGCCAAGAGTCTGAGTGACTCCTGTCTCTTGCTGGTGTTGCAGCTGCTGGGAAGAACAGCTGCCAGGAATGGAAACAATATAAAGTAGTATCTGTGAGGAGCTGGAGAAGAGGAAATAACAAGCATTAAAATGAAAGAAAAGACACAAGACAGGTTTTTCTCAATTTTGATGAAGCGTTTTGATGCAGAAACTTTGTCAGCTCAGCAGAGTGACCTTGAGGGAACAAATAATTTGTGTTTTGGCAGCCAGATCCAGCCTGTGATTTCTGGTGCAGCAATTCTTTGAAAAGTGCTATTTACTTTAACCATGTAGATTCTACACATATCAGTAAAATGCTGCTATGCTTTAGCTACCTATGCACAGGCAGGGATGGCTTGTCGGATTGTGGGTTCAAGCTAGTGCATTTCCCAGGAAAATTTGCATAGCTGGGTCCTGCTTTGAAGAAATAAATCCAATTGCAGATTGTTTTCTTAGATACTTGGAGCTTGGTATATCTAATAAACAATTTTCTCCTGAAAATATTATTGCTGTGGTCTGTATCAAAGAGATTCTTTAGTTTGTGTACCGGTTTTGGAATTTTTGTTCATTCAGGAAAGGTTTAGTGTACTCATGGCATAGATTTGGACATTAAAGTAAAACCAGTACAGGGGTCACGTGGACCCGGAGTGAAAGAGTTCAAATGTTCTGCACTTCTGATCATCAACTTCTGTTTTCCTTTTAGTTGCATAGGATTTGTTTGATCCATTTGACCTTTGATTCAAGGTAGGAAGGCTGGCGTCAACAAGTACAGAAGTGCTTTGACCTTGTATCATGGGGAAAATTTAACATTTCACAAGAGTATTCCAAGAAGACTTTAAAAATTATGTCCCAAAATGAGGGTAAATAAGATGGAGAGAGGCATTGACCCTCAACCTGGATATTTTATGTCTGGTTCCTTTCAGAACTGCTACTGTAATTCTAGAACATAAGAATTAGTCAGTAAAGAATAAGGTTGCCTCTCCCTGTGAAAAGTGGCAGTCAGCAGTACTTACACAGATAAAAAAATGGGAAAAAGTCAGGAAATGAGGACATTCCAAACTCTGGATTATACATTCTGCGCTTCCACTAAAGGACACCTTGTGGTTGATCATCTACCTCAAAATAGCTGTGGAATTGCTCTTTATGGATGCTCCCTTTAGGTTTGGGGTGGGGTTTTTGTTGTTTGTTTAGCACATGAAAAAGTAATGCAAATAATTTTTTTCTTTTCAAAATCCAAATAAGGCTCCACAAATATACGAAATTATAAAATAATTTTGAATAATCAGGAAAAAAAAATCTGTACTTTCTTCTTTGTTAATTAAGAAAAATGGGTATACATTTTAAATACACCGACTCTGTATGGGTTCATATTCATGTTCTGCTGTTTGTGTGACTGGAAGCATGTATGTGCACAGATGGTGCAAGGACTGAACATGTCAAATCAAAAAGGAGAACTGTCTCCTAAACATTTTAAACTAAATCATCGGTACGATGATTTTTAAAAAATATTATTTAAAAGTATATTGGTAACGCATGGGGCACATAAGCACCTATTCTGACAGAGACTTCCAAAGTGGCCTGCTTTTAGTTATGCTAATAGTTCAGTTGATGACTCTGGACCTAAATGTGGAGGAAACAGTGTTTGTGGAAGTACTGGGCGTCCCTGGCAGGCAGTTAACTTACTTTATAGCAGCCTCTGTGGTACTGAAAGTACTGGACAAATGTTTTGTTGTTGTTGTCGTCTTTGCTTTGGTTTTGAGCAAAATAACATTCTGCTTTTTTTAACCACTTGAGGTTTGGGTACTGATTTTTCTTTTGCATTACTTTGTACAAGAAAAAACCAAAACTCATTAGCAGAACAGCTTAATGCAAAAGCTTGTTAACCAGGAGCTTACAATTGCCTCTAACACCATTTTACGTAAGGATAACAAACCAGTAATTATTGTAGCCATTAGTGTTAATCTGATATATTAAAAATTAAAGTGTTTAAGTGTTAGTTTTTATAAATCATACTTTTCTAGAAGACTCCACATACGAAGTTTAGAAAGGTATTTGCAAATACTTCTGTGCTTTATCGCTATCTGTGGGCTGCTGCTGCTCTTATCATAATGAAAACTGCACTGGGATGTTCTGATTGCGATCTGAAGAGTCCCCAAAGTTTGGGTTGCTAGTTCACTTGTGCACATGTGTATGAAGCTCTGTGCTCAGAGTTATCTCGCTGATCTCAGTGCAATGGAAGTCTCTCTTGATTTCTGCTGTGCTAGTGAGATCACAGCTTTCATCTTTTTATGATCCTCTCTGCCACTAAAGGGAAAAAGAAAATTGTGGGGACTTCTCTGAGTGGAAAAGAAACAGATTTCTGGTGACTTAGCCATTGGTTGCCCTGGGAGTACTTGCTGCATTCTTCAGTTTAATTTGCTTAATATATGTAATTAATTAAGCAACTACAAAGTGATAGAGATGTATTTGTGAATTCAGTCTCTGTGAATTAGGGATAAACAATTTGATACTGCAGGATGTTAGTGCTTTCTCTGTGGGACTAATGATCTCTAATGCCTCAGCAGTCATTTGTGGAGCTCATCATGTTTACCTATTAAAATGAAGTAATTACATTTTGCTGGAGAAATCTTAGAATGCTTTTGGTGCTACCTGCATTTGGCTATGAATTTTGGATCCTGAATAGGACCTGAATGTTTAGCTGAAGCCTTGTGGACAGGACCCTCTGTTGTGGGTAGATGGCAGGTACCCTTTTAGCTTTAAAGGGTGGTTGTAGAGACATGGAAGATTCAGCTGCTGGAGTATTTGGTATCAACAGTTAGTTCAGTGGTGCAGGGCATTCTGCAACCTAAAATTTAATAGAATGACCTTTTTTGTCTTCTTTTTGAAGCCTCAGCTACTTGATCTTTTCCAAGTCTTCTACACAGCAACTGTATGAGATGGACAACTTGTTAAGTGTGATGCATTTTATGGGAGTCAAGGGATTAAGGTGTCCTCTTCCAAACTTGGCTTACAAACATTTGGGTTTGCACGCTTCTGTGTAATGTAACGTTCCTCATGAGGATCAATGACTTCAGGGTTAAATTAAGTATCTTTGAGTGGTCTCCTAAAGGGTGGAGATCACTTAAAAAGCTTGGGCTGAATAGCTAGAACTTGTCAGCTTTCAGTGTCCACATCCTGTGCCATCTGGGTAGCTGTGTATGCAGCTACTGAGTCTGCATGCACAAATGATAACAGTTTTGTATGTGAAAACCCCTAGAACAAAATTTGGAGGCTAAACTGAAAGAACTTTTAAATTTAGGCTCAAGACCAAGCCTTCCTACTTTCCTGTACAGCATTCTTGCTTGTTTTCTTCCCTCAAACTATTTAAAGGAAACTGATAATTTAGCTAGATTCCGGGCACGTGGTTGTTGGTGTCATCTGTCCCCAAGAGATAAGTGATGTAACCTTAGTGCAAAGGAAAAAAAAAGTAAATTGCAACTTCACTTTGCTTGCAAAAGTGTTGGTGCTTCTTTCTTGAGGAAACCCCTGTGGTCACGGTCAAGCAGCATAATATATTTAATTACTTAGAAAATGTCTTATTTGTTCATGTTTGCGAGCTGTGGCCTACATATACAGGAGATTTTCCTGCACCTGGAACAATATGACATAGCAAAGTGTAAACTAAACTTACTGATATTATTAATGGAGGATAGAAATACAAAAAAAAAAAAAAAGTTCAGATATTTTAGTTGGTGCCCTGTGTCTGTAGAATAGCTGGCAAACATCTTATGCAAGTCTCAGACTAACCAATATTAGTGTTGTTTTAAAAAAATGAGTCAAGCACTGATTTTTTTTTTTTCCTCAGCAGTTCTTTAAATGTAGTATATTTGGAACAAAATTCTTAAGTACAAAGACATGAGATATGATGATTTAGCCCAAGACTTTGGCCTGACATTTGTGTCTTCCATCGCTTTTATTCAAGTTGAGGCATTGTGCAACCGAGCGCATGCAAGTCATGAAGCAGGGTAAGAACAAGCAGATCCTTTGGCTCTGCAGCACAGCGTTGCAAAATTTAGCTTGGAGAAAGTGGAAGCATCTAACCAATAGGTAGCTCCAGACAGTCACATCTGGCTTCATTGGGCTGAGAGTGAAGCTATGACCTCGTTATGCAAGCTGAAGCAGTTCAGATCATGCCAAAAAAAATTAGAGCTACAGATCTTCAAGGAATGTTGCAATCATGCAGGGAGGTACTGAGTAAGATTAGACTATTCCAGAGCTGGACAAATGAACAAGAATTTGCTGAACTCCGTTTTTAGCCTTGGGCATCAAAGTCCTTTGAACCTAACCTCAGTAACCTAGCACATTTTTTGGTTTTCCTTGTGTTAAACACCTTTCAGACCCGACCCGAATTTTCACAGGGCTGAATGTGCCTGTTTTTGTGCTGTGACGTGTAAACAGGATTAGCGTAGCAAACACCTTCCTAAGTATGATTTCACCAGCTGCTCATGACGTGCGGCTTTTAAACCCTCTGTCAACTAATCCCTCCTTTGATGTTCAGGTAGAGGGCTGTGGTCTTTGATTAGAGTACCATGTGTAGTGGTTGATACATCCATTTACTAGAATGTATTGTGCGGTTCGAATGTCAACTGCTTGATAGAATTCTCTGTACCCAGAAAACACGAGCTAGGAAAAATCCTAGCTTCATGAAAGTTAGTGCCATATAAACACTCATTCACAGCGAAAAGAGAATTTGAACTCATGCTCGTGGTTTTAATAGTTGCTTACAAACTGTGGGTACATGGAAAGAATTTTTAAGGTAAGACAAGTATCAGTGTCATCTTTCCTTTGCTGAGCTTGGAGATCCCCCTGACTTTGAGATACTTACAAAAACAAAACATCCATCTGTGTACATAGGAGAAACAGATTTGGTTTGTATGTTGTAGCTTGATTTTTCTGGGCTGCTATTTGTTCATGGAAAAATATAGAATTCAGGATATTAGTGGATGTTAGGCAACTTTAAGAGAATTTAAAGCATTTAAGCAGCAGAGGTTAATTGTCTTCTGAAGGGTAACCAGCTTGGCTAATGGGGCTCCCTCACTAGGGACCGTACATGACAGGTGTGCACGTTTTCAGTGCTACTTCATTCTGTTCACGTGAAATGACAGGGTGATGGTCACGCTATGGCGATCTCAGTCTCTCGTTATGTTGCCTGAGGTTTGGGACCTTTTTGCTGTCACTGATTTCCTTTGCTGAAATCGAACTCCTGCACAGAAGCTACCTAGGGTGTCTGAGGCGTGCCTCAAGTACTACGGAGTGCACGATACTGGCACTGCTTTATCAAGGCTGTCATGAAAGATGCTTAATTCCCTGAAAAAACAAGAGGAACCCCAAAGAACACCCAGGAGCAGCTCTTTGCAAAGCATGAAATGAAGACAGACGTGTCACAGGCAGAGCCAAAGCATTGCTGTACGCTGTACCACCAGCATATTGGGAGAGGAAGGATCCTTTTGCTCCTTCTGTGGATCTGTCCAGTCAATATGTGCTTTATTACAGATGTTATTGATCCAGAGCACTACACCAGAGAGCCAGTACAAGCTGTACTCTGGCATGGGACTGCCTGCTATGGGGCTGGCGCTCTTCCAGGCTTTCCTGAACTTATCTTCTGTAAACTTCCCCCTACCCCCACTACTTTGTGTGCTGTGGCTGAAGACTTCCCAGCTCCTTTAAGTAGTCGGGCCCTTTTCCAGAAGAGATCTGAGACACTGTGGGCTCACCTTTAGCTCTGGCCGAGCGCAGAATTGCTGCTATGGGTTGGCTGAATATTTGAGAAGCCGAGGAGGCTGGAGTTTTGGCAGTTACGTAAGGGTAAGCGTGCTGGCTGCAGGATGTGCCCATTCCTCCTGTAGAGATACCAGGTTACAGGCCATTGGCATGCTTGCTTTGCCCCAGTACTCACACTTCCATGACAAGAAAGTAACCTGCCTCAGATTGTCAAAGAAACATAAACCTGCTATGGTTTAAAAGCATGTCTGGGATAAAACCAAGATTCTCTTCTGACTTGTGCAATTTGAGGAGCAAACATAGATGTTTTATCCTGTGCCAAAATCTGCCCACATAAGCAGATCAGACTTTTTTTTTTTTTCTAAATGTTGTTCTGGAAGGTCAGAGACTATTTTGTTTGCTGCGGGTTTTTTTGCTTAGTGAAGCAAAGTTCACAGGAGCCAGAGTAATGATTGGATTTCCAAGTCCTCTTCATTCTTCACTGTGTGCTTAGTTAAGTATATCTGTGGCGGTGTCAGCTTTGAGTAGTAGCGAAGAAGCTGTAATTTCTAATTAAGCAATAAACTTCTTTGTCCACTTAGAGGAGAAAAAAAAAAAAAGTGACTTTAGAATTACTGATATAAATGATATGAAATAACTAGAGAGCTGTGTACGGCCTGAGCGCTTGCATAACGTGCACTGAACGTATTTACTGTGCCGCTGTTTGAGGTTCTGCCTCTGAATGTCTCTATGTGCAGAGACTCTGCTCCATCCTGTAACTCTCACTGCCCTCCTAGAGCCTGAACCAGAAATTTGGGGTTAGATGCATGCAGCGTGCAAATGCAGTGCTAAGGATAGCTGACCTCTTGTATTGAGTGTGCTGCAGGCAGCCCTGAAGGATGACTCTGCTGTAATGCCTTCGAGCTGAACCAGGAGATTGAGTCTCTTTGCTTTGCCAGGGGCAGTTTTCTTCTGTGTATCTTTACCATTATGTTTTGGTGCCTTATTTGCAAAAGAGATAATAATTCTCTACCTGATAAGGATACTGCAGCGTTTCTTATGTTTGTGAGGTTGTGTTTTTTTTACTGGGTGTGTACTCTGGGTAAACTCGTAGCAAAGTGGAACCGTAACAGCGTGGACTCTGTTGTTATGGGTCTGTATTAATGCCTGCCGGATACAGAGACAGTCAGCTAGGGCTATTTGCAGTTATGTGGCCCACTGGTATATGGGATAAACTGACTTGTTTATCCCAATATCCCTCTCCTTTTTTGGGGGGTTGGTGTGAGTGTGAGATGGAATGAGGCAGCCTAGAGAAGGGCTCAACTTGCCCTATTTTGTGAAGTTTCCTTTGTGCTGGATATTCTGAGCCTCTTGTTCTAAGTCCTGTTTGGTAGTGTTGAAACTCTGAATGTCTGTAATAGTGAAATGGAAGTATGTGAGGCAGTTTTTATTACATTTATGCTGATTAAAACTTTCTAAGGTGTTTTTTTATGCTTATTTATGGAGTAAAAGTTGTAGAAAAACTCAGCAATCAATATTGCTACTAGAAAAAGACATTTAATTTAGTTTCCTCAGTCATCTTTCCTATGCACCAAACACTGAGTAACTTGATTTCTAAAGCATATAATTGCAAAAGTAAAATAGCTGAAGTAAACAACAGTTGTGTATTTGTTTGACTAGCATTTTTACTGAGAAGCAGTAGTTTCTTTACACCCTTATACCTGTGTACTCTTGAGCTCAAGTTACTAATGCATCTGCAGTAGGTTTCAGAGCATGTGCAATCAGCAGACCTCTAACTATTTAGGGAGAAAGCTTTCCCTTTGTCAAAACTGAGGAGACTGACATACAGCTATTGAGGATAAACAGAGTATCTCCTCTACATTGTAACTTACATCTAAGCATCCTAGGCCTGTTTTCTGTCATGGAGGGTGTATACTCTCTTGGCCCTTGCAGCAGAGCTCAGTTTCATGATCTGGAAACAGCTTTAAATTCAATGAACTGTGTGTGCCATCACATTTGCAAGAGGCTGTCCGAGGAGAGACCACAAATAGAAGCAACTCTGGGGCAATTCCATAAAGTGCTTAGCGGAATCCAGAAAGGCCACATGGGAAGCTACTTCCAAGGTTTCTGTGCTTTCCAGAAACATTACCGCAAGCTGCTCAGAGCAGCTTTTGGTTTTTTGGGTTTTTTTAAAGCTTAATATTTTTCCAACTCTTAGGGATCCAGACTTGAAGTTGCCTTTGAAATTTTTTTGAAGTAATTTTGGTGCTAGTTTGTTACTGAAAAAAGAAACTGGTTTTTGTTGTACCTCCCCAGCAGCCTGGTACCACTACTCCACTTTCAGTAACCATTTATCAGGGCACGCTCTGCAATCAGAAAATCTGCAATCAGTTTCTTTTGAACTCTTCTGCAAATCTTGTCACAGCACCTTTCTTTCACTACATGATTTCTGCCTGCACAAACACAATTTAATATTGGAGTTCATTTAGATTAGCCAGTCTAATGTTGCTTGATGAGCTGCCAGATAGGCACGTGTATATACTTCAAGTGAAATTTGATGTGTTTGCTGCTAAACTCTCACTTGCCTGAGGTTTTCACAATCCATTCTTCCTGTACTTAGGGCATTACCTTGGCTGCTAATTACTTCTCTCATCATGTACAAAATTGTGTTGTTTACATTAAAGGTGATGCATCAGCTTCATCCCACTTAACTCGCAGACCTGCAAGTTAACTGCCTGCTCTAGTTTTTCCCTCTGAGGCTCTTGTTCTACTGGTTTCCTGTCAGCTTCCACTTTCCAGGTAGAGTAACTTGGAAACACTTGATTTCGGTAGCTGTACTTTTAGCTTTTGGAATTTAGTAAATGTTACCTATTGGCCATACCTGTTCCCACATGACGTTCTGGTGAATACACCGCGCCGGGGTTGCGTATCCGTGCAATGAAAGTGTTTGATAATAGTTCAAGCTACGCATGTGCAAAATGCCGTGGAGGTATACTTTGTACTACTGCATTGTGTGCTGCAGGCCAGGCCAAAGGGGAAGGTATAGTTTAATCATTAGAAACCTTGGACTGAGAGGCATTTAGGTTTCTATTCTGGGTTTTAATGCTGACTTACCATGTGACTTGTGTGAGTGATTTAACCTTTGTATGCTCCTGCCTACCCACACGTAACATGACCATTATAATCTCTTCTTCTCCAGTTTTGTCATTACAACGGCTACACCAGTGTCTCTGTTGCAAGCACCTGGTTTGGTAGCATGTTAAATATGAAGTTCAGCTCTAAAGATACATTTTCATCCTTCTTTCTCATCGCTTAATGGCATAGCTACTTACTGGAGCACTGCCTCACACACCCAGTTGGTGACCTCTCACAACAACTGCATTTCAGCAAAACAAAGAAACTGTAAGGTAGAGGCCTGGGACTTGTGGGCACAGGAAAAAGCACATCATTGGACTGTGGCTTGTGAATCTGCAAATCATTTCCACAAGTGATCCTGCTAGCTGTGAAACCTCACCTTTGGAGTGAAAGGCAATACCATGTGCCCCGAGCTTAGTCTTTTTGAGCTCCCAAATCCAGACACACCAAAATTAAATGCTTGCAGGCAAGAAGGAAGAAAAAAAGCAGGGTTTTTTTTTTTGTGTGCATAATTTAGTGAAGTAGCCAGGTGCCATGTTGTCATAAATTATGGATATGGACTAGAGAAAACCTTGACAACTGTGTTCCTCTATGGTCCACACAGAGCCTGGTGAGCAAGGTTTATTTCTGCAGGAGTTAAAAATATCATGTATTATGCAGTTTGTAAGTGGTACAGATTTACATATGCATGAGTCAAAGTATTTCTTTCCCCTTGCTTATGATAGTAGACCAATGGGACACAAAGCAGACCTCAATAGGATTTGGCCCAACTGTATATCTCTGCAATACAGACATCTCCTGTAGGAGATGTGGAACCTGTCTGGAAGTTCTTACTCTTGAAGATTAAGCAAAAGCTAAAGTCCTGATAGTGCTGGTTCGGATCCTTACTGTGTTCTTCCCCTCAAATTTCTAATCTTCACAATAAAAAAAAAAAAGGAGAAAGTGGAAGTAGAAGCTCTTAAACAGAGACACAAGAGCAAAATAATGGTTTTGAGTTCTAAGTGATACTTGGGCTAAGGTTAACACTGGGGAGAAACTCGGTTTCACCAGGTCTAGCTTCATGCGTGGAGACTGCAAGAATTAATGGAAAAGATTCCAGGTGTAAAAGGAATATTACCAAATTTAAAAAAAAAAGAAAGATATAAGTAAAAACATTTTATCAGACACTGCTGTGGCAACAGATTTCCATAAAAGGTTAGGAAAATGCTGAAAAGCCACATCTTTTCTGTGGCTTTGTGTGTCAGCTCAGAACTAACAGTCAAGAAGGTGACATTAAATGTTTTGATCGTTTAGTTCCTTAAGTAAAATTTAATATTATGGGTGACTCCGTCTGATGAAACAACACGGAGAAGTTATGTGTGTTAGTACAAAGCCAAAGTTCAAGCCTGATACATGGTCCCTTAGTGCTCCTGGAATGGGTGTTAATGGGCTGATATAAAGATGACTGACTGAGGCACAGCCCTTAGGACATCATTTGGGATAACAAAATGCCTGCTTTGCCGAGGGTGTTATCTGTTAGGGATGAAGGCCGAGATTCTGGTCCCAGTGATGCCCATGGCAAAACTTATACTGGTCTACCTCCAGTAGAATTGTACCCATCAAGTTGAAATTTAGCCAGGGGAGGTAGCAGAAAACTCCTGTGTTCCTATTTGCGCCAGACTGCGCGCGCTCAGGTGTTCAATGTGGCGTTAAAAGGGTTCTCTCTTCGCCCCATGCAGCTTGCGTTGGCCACCCTCCTGTTCTTTGTCGGGCGCCCGCCTGCTCTGGCAGGTTGAGCTGGGCCCTGGGTTTGTAGAGAAGCACGTGAGGACCACTGATAGTGTCCCTGCCTGTGTCTGCTGCTGGCATTCTCAGGCAGGAGTCATAGCAGTGTCTTAAGCTGCTAAAGCTGATACTACAGTGAACAATTCATTGCTTTATTTAGACCATATATAGGTCTCTCTTATTACTATTTTTTTAAATTTCAAAAGTACTTCTTTGTATTTACAATGCTTACTCTGGTATGCTCTGTTATATTCTTTCCTGTTCCACCATACCTCTATTAGCACACAACTTCATACCTGTAGCGTTGAAGTACTACAGGATGTAACCATTTCTTCATTAAGTGCTTTCCATTAATGTCCAAGATTATTCTTCCAGCTACTAGCCCTTCAATCTTTCAATATTTCCTTGTAAAATGTATATTAGTCCAGAGCAGTCTTGGTGATACACTACGTGCAGAGACAGAGGCAACTTTGTTCCAGTTACATTACTTTCCCCATAAGGATCAACTAGCTTATTTACAGCACAGAGGCTCCTGGTTGTTGACTTTCCTACAGTAATTTAGATAAAGCAGCAACTAAAAATGCTAGCACATGGTCATCATTGTGCAGACATTTCATGTTCTGTTCCTACATGTATGGCCTTGCCTGGCTTCCAAGGGAAATGTTTCCTAAAATACAAGATGTAACTTAAAACTTGGCTGTATATGCAAAGGAAAACTAATTAAAGAAAAACAAAAACTCTGCCTCAAATCCAAGGAGTTTGAGACAGGAAAGTTTCTATCATTCCTGTTGAGAAATTAGAGTACGTTGACATTTAAGGTTTTCTCTAAAGCCAGTTCTTAACTTTCTTGGAAAGAATTCAGAGGAGAGGGACAAACAGCATTTCCAGTGATCCTTCAGTCTTTCACGAAGGGAGAGTATTTAAACCCCAGTAATTTGGATTAATTCAGCAGAGGTGTGTACTTCTGTAGAGGAAATGCCAAGTGACAATAACTCTGCTAATCTTGATTACTTTTTTTGGATTCATCTAGCAAAGGGTGTCCCTGCCCATGGCAGGGGGTTGGAACTGGATGATCTTTGAGGTCCCTTCCAACCCAAAGCATTCTATGATCCTAAGCACTCCATAAGCTCCTGAGGGACCTGCAGACCCTCATGTCTGTAGGGGTTATATCAAAGCACAGCAGTGGGCACATACACGCTCTTTAGATAATGCAGATCAACAGTCTTTAGCCACCGACTCCTTTGGCAGTATGATAATGAGTGCATGGGGGTAGGTTCCTGGGAGCTCAGGGGTGAGGTGACAGGCGTACGAATGTCATTCTGGAAGTAAATCATCAGATGATGACATCGGGGGTATCGCAGTGATGATCACAGGTGCCTGATGGCTGTACCATGAATGGCAAGAAGCTAAGGCCTCGATCCCACAAATATGAATGGCAGCGGTGGAGCTGCTTCTCCGTAGACTGCTGATGTGCACAAAGCCATGCCAGCAGGTATCTTTGCAAGTCTGGGTGCCAAGGTAAGTGCAGGAGAATGTAGAGAACGTGTGCGTGTTTTCTTATTTTCATGTAGATAGAAACAAAGGAGAATCAAGTCTTAGCCTCTAAAACAGCCTGGAGCATCTTTAAACTCCTGACTATATTTTCAGTGAAAAAAATGCCTTGGGGGGGGGAGGGTATTTTTGTTGTGAGCCACAACTTTTTAGGATGCGTAGCGAGGTAGGTTGGTGGGTGAGACAGCAGGAGAAATGACTGGGTTTGCACGCATGAGTAACGACCCAATTCCTCCTCTGAACTAAGGTATGAGTCTTTGGCAGACTGATACTGCTGTGGAGGCTGCATTAATTTGTATTTGCATACTATTGGGATTACTTTCCACAGATCGCCTTAATTCTCTGAGATTATGTTCAATCTTTGCCACGGTGGCTATTACCTCACACTTTGTATGCTCAGGAATTCTTCTCAAAAGGGGTTTTTCTCCTTCACTCAGGGAACACAGGTGCATGGCATGAGTTAAAGCGATTTATGTGGAAAATAAAGCAACCCGTATTCAAATATACTTCCCCCCCTCCCCTCCTTTCTGATAATGGTAAGTTTAGTATGTAATTTGGTGCCAATTTAAGGTAATTTCTTTTCCTGCTAGAAAGATGTGAACTGAAACCGCAGTGTGCGCTAGCTCTTTTCTAGTCCCTGAGCAGTATCAAAGTTAGGGAGCCGCAGGGATAACGCTGGGGGCTGAGAATAGGGAGCCTGCCGTTTTATTCCAGCCCTGGCAATTACGCGCCGCGTATGCGGCCGCAACGCTTAACTCTTACGTGCCTCAGTTTCTCTGCCTCCCTGAGAAACCGTGTGTCTCAAGGGGAGCCTGCGCAGCCTTGTGATCCCCGGTTGCGAAATCGGCTTAAATGTTTTTGGAGAGCCAGAGATTAATTGTCGCGGGGTAACGCCGGCGGTGCCACAGGCGGGATCTGGGTGCCGACGGGTATTGACCGCCCAGCTGCTGGCCTGGCAGCGTCGCTTCCCACCTTCGTTTTCGAGCCCGTTTGACTGACTACAAGCGAGGACGCGTCAGGAGCCGGGGCTCCGACCAAGTCGACCCAGTTGGGAGCGAGGAGCTCCTTTGGCTGCCGCTCCTCGGGCAGCCGCCCACCGCCGAGGGAGAAGGGGAGACCGCGGAGAGCCCCGGCCCGGCGGGCGGGAGACCCCTGCGCCGCTGTGCAGCTCCGGCCAGGCCCGCGAAGAGTTAACGGCGGTTCCCCTAGGGCCGCCGCCTCTCCACCCCGGCGCTACGTTATTATTATTTCCCCCCCCGCCTCGCCTTTCCCTCGCCTTCCAGTTTTGGCAGGGGATTAAAGTAGCTCCCCCCTGTGGCAGCAGTGACCCAGAAACGAGTTTGATTCACGGAGTCCTTCCTCCATAACAAGTACAAACGTCAGTCAGAGGGAGTCTCTGTGTGTGCGAAAGAGAGTGAGCGCGGGTGTGTGTGTGCGTGCGAGTGTGTGTCTGTGTGGCGCAGGGAGCCGCTCTCCGCGCCCGCTCCCCGGCGCCGCGCCGAACTCATGAGGCGGCCCCGAGCCCTCCGCGCAGGGGGAGCCCGGCCGCGTCGCCCGCCCTCGCCACCGCCGCCTCGCCGCCGCCCCGCCGCCGCCGCCAGCAGGTAACCGTGCCCGCCGCCGCCCCGCCGCCGCAGCGCCAGCCGGGGAGCCGCCAGCACAGCCATATTTGATGGGTTTTTGTCGCTCCGGAGGCGGCGAGAGAGCAGTTTCGTGCCGAAGGTCGCTGCCTAGTGGAAATAAGATAGTACGTCATTAACATGGCGCCAAGAGCCGTGCGGCTCGGTACGGGGCGAGGGGAGGCGGCCGAGTTGCGGCTCCGCTATCCCACAAGCAACTTGTGCCGGGCTGGGGCGTGCGGGAGGGACGGGGCGGTGGGAGGAGGGAGGAGAGGTTGTGCCGGTGCCGATAGCGGCGGGCGTGTGTTTTTTTGTGTGTGTTCCGCTGCGGGCTCCGGCGCGGCAAGTAAGGACCGCGCAGCTTTGAAGGTGCGGCGGCTAAGTGAGCTGACGGCGTGCCGCGCTCCCGGCCGCGGGCGTCGCCGCAGGCTGCGCTGGGGATGGAGGTGGTGGGGGGCGCCTCGTGGGGGGCATCGCCGGGCATCACTCTCCGTGTAAAGTAGGAAGCGTGGGAGCAACTTGGTAGACAGATGGCAACGCAGAGCGCAGGTCCTGCTCAGATTTTTGATGTGTAGGAAAGGGGGCGGGGGGGGAAGCCACGGCCAGTGTCTGTCACCGTGTCACCCACATGTCCGCGAGACCTGTCGCCTCTCGCCGAGGGCGGGGAGCGAGGACGTGGGGGAGGAGGTGTTGATGTGCAGAAGCAGCTTTGCAATTACGCTGCTATCTACCCCCCCAGTCGCTGTTGGCTTTCGCATGTGGGGAGGGAAAAAAATGCTTAGAAAGCATAAAAACTGCTCAGCGGTGAAATTAAACAGAAGTTGCCTTTCAGAGCGGGAGCGCCGCAGCCGGTTAGTCGTGTGCTTGGTGGTCGCAGGAGCGTGTGCTCTGGGGCACCGGTGGGTGTTCCATTGGAAGGGGAGTGCGGCGGGCTGTCATAGGTGCTCCGGTATCGTGTGACACCCCTCCCTGTGTCCCCCCTCCCCCCGGTTCCCTAGGGCGAGCGCACGGTGCTCGCTGCCGGAGAGCAGCAACTTGCCGGAGCCCTCAAGTGCACGTGTTTGAGAGCGTGTGCGCGGCGGCGGCGTGCGGGCCTGCTCGGATGAGGGGGGCTGCATCCCTGCCGCCGGGCGGGCCGGGCAGCAGGTGCACGGCGGCCTCGCAGCGGCGTACCCTCGCCCCAGGTCGAGGAGTTGGGGAGTGCGAGAGCGGGACGCCGGCAGGAGCGGACACGGGGCGGGGGGCGCGGTGCAAACTTCGACAAGGTGCAGCGTGGGGGGCGGGCCCCTCTCCCTTGGCTTGGCGCTCCGTGGGTGCCCCGGGGCAAGACAAGACGTTGCTATGCTGGCCGCCCGGGGCAGCTGCGGCGCGCCGGGGTGAATCGGCGTGGCTTGTGCCGGAGTTTGTTGACGGGGGAACGGAACGTCACAGACGGTGTCGAAACGCGAACGTAACGTAACTGAACGACAAGCGCGGGGGAGCGGCGGCAAACGCCTGCAGTTGCTCGGGTGCCAGTCAGGGTAGCGCCACGATCTCGCTCTTCCCCCGGGGCCTGGCAAGTAAGATGGGTCTGGGCCGCGGTGTGCCAGATAACCGCGTTATTTCTGTGTAACGGTCCGTCCTCCGCCTCCCGGAGGAGGCGAGTGCAGCTCCCGCGATTATTCCACTTGCTGAAATTAGACAAAGCCGCCCTGATGCTGCTGCCACTCTGCCTATCCCTGGGCTCGGGTAGTCGCCTTGCTCAGAGGATGTGTTTTCCCTTCTTCCCCCCCCCACCTTTCCCTTTTCCCTTTCCCTTCGCGCCCGCCAGTTCCTTAGCGATGGGCGATGGGGCGTTCGTTATTTTCGGGAGGGTGGAGGCAAAGGCTGTTTGTTTGTTTGCACCGCCTGCTGGTTGGTTTCCTGTGACAAGAGGTGATACACAGTTTCCAGAACTGTCTGGGAGTGGGAGGAGAGACAGACACAGAAAATGAGCTCAAGTCTCCTCTCTGCTGCTGATGCTCAATCCGCCAAAACGCTGTCCCGTCCCCCTCCCTCCACGCTCCCTCCGTCGCAGCGCGGGGGGGGGGGAGGGTGGTGGGAGTGGGAAGGTGGTTTGGCCGTTTTCAGTAGTGACAAGCGGCTGGGGGGAGAGGGAGCGGAGCCGGGGGCACCAAGTTTGATTTGCGGCCGGGCCCGAGCGGATTGGTGCGGCCGGCGGCGGGGAGGAGCGGGAAAGGGAGCCGGGAGGAGGAGGAGGAGGAGGAGGAGGGGGCGAGCCGGGCCGTTTCAAATGGGAATCGGCGGCCGTGCCGCTGCCCGGGAAGGTGCCACCCCCGCGGGGGAGGTGTAGCCTGGCGGCACCGGGGCGGAGGCGGCTCCGTCTCCTCTCCCCGCCGCTGGCTGTGTCTCGGCGGCGCCTCAAGCCCTGCGCGCGGGCATTAACGGCCGGCGGGCGTCTGAGGCGCCGCGCGGCGGTGGGCAGCCGCCTGGGTCGAGAGCTGAGGCGGGAGCGCGGCCGGAGGAGGAGGGCCGCCCCGAGCGGCACCCGGCCGGCGTGAGGCGCCGCTTTTGAATTTGCTCTTCAAGCTCCGTCTCCCGCCTTCTGGAAAGGCGGCCCCGAGCTGGCAGCCGTTGGCTCGGCAGATCGGCTCGGCTGAGGCACCGCTCACCTGCGAGGCGCCCTGAAAAAGCCCTGAAAAGCCTCTGACTTCTCCCCCGCTCGCTTTCGTTTCCTCCAGCTAGTAGCTTTATTCTAATAAACTCGGTGGGATTCACCCGTAGGTGAAGCCCGGGGGCATCTTGAGACCCGTCGGCTGACCAGTGAGACCTGTCCGTGTGTGACAGGCAAACACGGCTGGCTTGTATGACTGCACACGCATGTTGGAAATAGAAGGCTTCTTGGTAGCTGCTAGGTAGTATTAGAAATTATTAGCGTTTAGCAGCGCGTTGTGGTTGACATTTTAATGTTAAAGTAGGAAGATGTTTTTATGCTAGTCCCACTTTTTCTTTTTAGGGAAAGATTTAGCTGTGATTTGGAATAATTTCCTTTTTAAGCAGGCACTGTCTTTTAAGTAAGTCAAGTGCTGCCCACACTTGCAAACCAAAAACCTTAATAAAAGTTATGCCAAAATATGCTTGTTATGATTCTATTTCTAGAGGTTTCTCACACTCAGTGGGATATTGTTGAAACAGCAAGGGTTGTACGTTTTTAGTGGCAGGATTTTCCCTCTGGTTTCAGATACCACTCACTCCCTGCTTTTGAGCTATGCTTAATACATATGTTTAAAATAAAATAACAATAATAAGCTCTCCTTTCCCCTCACAGCTGCAGATTTCCCTTCCAGCTTCTCTGGTTTCATTCCCAATTCACAGAATATAGTAAAAAAAAAAAAACAACTACCCCAAAACTCCCAATCTTCCCTTAAATGTTTTCTCCATGTGATTAGTCCCACTGTTTTGTGCTCCTGTTTTCAGCTGGAGCTGAGCAAGCTGACAGCTTTTTCTAGATGGAAGATGGGTACTGCATGGGTTGGATTAATTTGCGGAACTTGATTTATCATTGTGCTGGATTTTGAGCAATGAATTTCATCAGCACAGTTTGGAAATAATTTGCTGCCACTGCCCAGATCAAGAGGAAACTTTATGAGCTGACTTGCACAGGTGCATAAATGAACATGTGGATGCTGAGAAGTGTTGGGCTGATATGGCCAAATTCTGCCATTTCTTGTTAAATTTTGAATAGGTGTGCTGAAGTCAATAGAGATATTCCTTGCAGAGAGCACTTTTGGTCTCAGAACATACTTATTTCTTTCATGAGTCTTGGAGGATTCTTTTTTTTTTTTTCCTTCAGATTTAAGTTTCTTTTTCCTTGCTATGTTAGGTTGGTTAAGTCTAGGGTGGTCTCATAAACTATTTGTAAAGAGTGCAGCAGTAAAAGCTAAATGTCTTCATCTCCTCGCCACTTGATTAAGGCTATGTCACACTTCCATTTGTACAATAAGCATTTTGAAGCAATTTCTTGCATACTAGAGATAATTGGGTCTTAGTTTCATTGCAGTTAGTGGGGTACTTTCTGGAAGAGGCAGTTCTTTAGTTTGTCTTCAGGGTGTACATCTGTCATAATTCTGCTTTCTCCCCATTCTGTCTCTGCAGCTGTTCAGTGCAGTTTATTGTAGTGACACCCGTTAACGTGGTTACAGTTAACTGTCTGTCAGAGTTGGAATTATGCACTCTTTTTACCCAGAGGTTTTAAGCAGCCCCTAAAAATACTTTTGGAGAATCATGCTGTATAAAACCTTTGACCTGAGGATGTAGATTTTTTTCGTGTATAATTATGCTAAGAAAACTGGTTCTGTGTAGCTATTTGCATAAGGAAGACCGACACACCTCACATGTTCCTCTTTGATCATCTCTCTACTTGGGGGCCAAACTGAGTGAAAAAGTATATAGTGTTCTTAACTGCACAGGTGTAGCCTCAAAAGTTCTGCGGAGTGTTCTACACGCGTATACATGTGTGCATGCTGCCATGCCAATTTTTTGGAGTAATGTCCGGATTTCTGCTGTGAGGAAGTTAGAAAAATGGATTTGGATTCCCTCCCCATCAGTGTGATTCCTGGGACTTCAGCGTGGGATAAAAGGAAGAATCTTTGTGTTCCTGTCCAGCGTGGTTTTTGTTATTAAGAACAGAGAAGCATGATAATGTATACTGGTGAAAATAGTGAATTTGGGGTACTGCGTCTTGCTGCTGATTCTGACCAGTTGCCCCGCATCTGCCAGCAAATATTGGGAAGCAGGCAGAGATGTCTCTATTTCTAACTGTATCTAGTTATTTGTGTAGAGTTAGCTGTCTGTTGCTCACCTCCACAAGAATATGTAAATCTGAATGCTGTTTCGTGGCTTGATATTGATTATGTTGGATCAGCATCGAGTCATTTCATTCGCATAGCATCTGACAAGTATTTCCGAGAAGGCTTAGAGCACTCTCCAAAAAAGTAGTAGCCAGAAGAAATGTTCAGGCGTTGTATTCTTGCCTTTAAAAACAACCTGAGCAGCTGTCTGGAGTTAGATTTGCATGTTTGAAGTTTGTACCTAATCAGTAAGTAAAATCCAGAGTTTGGCTTTCAGAGCTAGCATGATGGAAAAGCCTCTGGTGATGTCTCTCTGTGAAGCGCAGTGCCTTCAGCCTCTGGAGCAGAGCACATTGCAAGCTGTGCCAGCCTCACCAGTACTGCCCTGGTGTGGCAAGCTCATCTGTGGGTGCTTGGTGACTAAAAAAAATCATGGCCTGTGCCCCATCTATGCCACTTGTTGCAGTGATGTGGTTGCACGAAGCACTCTTAGATGCTTTATCCGCCCATGGAAATGGGGTAACACTGCCAGCAGGGTCATGGCTGTTGCTATAAAGCTGTGTTTGGTTGAAGAGTGACATTTAAAGGCTGAATGAACCGGGGCTGTTCAGCCTTGAGAAGAGAAGACTGAGAGGGGATCTTGTTAATGTTTATAAATATCTCAAGTATGGGACACAAGGGGAAATAGCCAGCCTCTTTTCAGTGGTCTGTGGAGATAGGACAAGGGGCAATGGCTGCAAGTTGGAGCACAGGAAGTTCTGCACCAACATGGGGAAGAATATTTTCACAGTGAGGGTGACAGAGCCCTGGGACAGGCTGCCCAGGAGGGTTGTGGAGTCTCCATCTCTGGAGATATTCAAGCCCTGTCTGGACACCTACCTGTGTGACCTGTCCTAAGTAACCTGCTTTGGCAGGGGGATTGGACCTGATGATCTCTGGAGGTCTCTTCCAATCCCGGCAATTCTGTGAATCTGTGAATTGTCTGAGTCCTCTCTACCCACCCCACCCCTCCAATAAATAGGTAAATGTCAGGAAAATAAGTCAGCGTGCTGTGTGTTGGTCAGTCTGATTTCTGAAAGGATAGTCTTAACATGAAAATGAAATGATGTACAAAAGTTGCTGGGTTGTTAGGAATGGTCACTGAACAATTGGGACACGTGTGGTTTGGTGATGTAGCGGCTTCTGTTACTGAACTCTGTTGCGGCTGGACTCTGCAGCTTATCAAGTGTCTGACTTGCTCTGCAGGTGAGCAGTAGTGTATGGGCAAACGCCCTCTTGGGGCTGGTGGAAGGACTTGGGACAGCTATAGGAACGTCTCTGATAGAAGATAAAGGGTTCAAGGGCACTGCTCAGTTGGCTGATTTCTTGCTTCAGAGAAGCATTCATTTTGTGAAGGGGGTTGGGAAGTTGTTCTGTGCTGTGTGCGGATGCAGTGAATGTTTTGTGGAAACAGCAATTACGTGGTTGCATGCAGTTGTTGAGTATCGAGCTCAGGAGCCTGTGTGGCCTCTTCCTGTCCTGCAGGTGTTGGAGCCTGAGTCCATACTTTTTTACTACTCATAATCCTAAAGCTCGGCTTAAATGCTTCACCCTGTTTATCCATACATGTGAGTTCTCTTTGCTTACATGCCTAGTGACGATAACCCATTTGTACCTTTAAGCTAAACTAGCTGTGGTACAGTCTTGATGAACCTGCCTTTACTTCTGACCTGTTGCAATTGACAGACCTCCTTCAGTTTCAGGATATGTTTTAATGGGGTCAGGGTTGGATCAGATACAGTGTATGTGCACCTGAGTATGTTGTGTACGTCAAAGTAAAGTCGAGTGAAAAATACCAATGATTTCCTGATCCTGAAGAGTGAGGATTTCAGAGATAGGTACTACAGCTAGCACTCAAATTGAAGATTAGCAAAGAGAATGAGGTAATTTTATTGCTAGGCTATTAGTAATTCCATTCTGCCTTTATCAGTGTAAAAACACCTCATTTTTAGTTGAGGATGGATGTCCCCTGAAGAATGAGTTACTATATATATTTTAAGATTAAAAACAAGTATTACTTGAATTCACAGTAGTCTCTAAACACACTGGGAAAATGCATGTGTCTGTGGTTGAACGGGAAAAGCGTGCACCTTCATTCTGCACCAAACCATCACTATCCACGATCTGTGTTTATTTTTAATGCAGTTCCTGTGTGACTTTGAGGCCACCATCACTGATAGGCTTTGAAGCAGATGCACTGTGATGGCCTTAAGAGCAGCAGCATTTCAATCTGTGCGGTTATAATTATTAGCTGCTCTTGTGTTATCTCCAGAATGTGTGTTCTCAACTGTGGATATGAACATCTGGTGGGAACAGTTTAAAATTATTTTAAAAGTTGAAAAAAAGCTGGTTTATTACTTCTAATGACAAAAATTCTAGGGGGTTAATCTTACGAGGTTTGAGACTTGCTTTAAGAAGCCAAATGCTGCTTTTCCATCTGTGATTTAGCTCCAAATAAACTCAAGCTAGGTTCCAAGATAGGGAAAATGAGATTTCTGAATTTTAACTTTTTATTTCCTTTCCTTTCCTCTCTTTTTCTTCACATGCATCTATAAAGGAACCTCACAGGAGCTTCATCAAATGGGGTATTTCTTTTCATGTTATTTTTGAGTACACAGGCTTTTCAGTATGGCCAACTTCAGAAACCTGACTAGAGTGGACAAGGAAATCAGCTGCCTTACCTAATATTCTGTACTTGGGAAAGTGGCTTCTGTTCTGGCTTGTTTCCTGCAGAACTGTGGAGAGTGTTCAGATTGAAAGTGTGAGCACCACTCACTCCTTTAAACAGCAACAAATGTGTTTAGTTTGTTTCTCATAGAGATGTGGTAGGAAGGAAAGAAGCTTCCAGGTCTTTCCTTATTTTGTGAATTTGCAGAAAATATGGCTATGAGAAGACCAACGCAAAATACACTTATCCAAAAAGATAGGGAAAAGCAGAATTCCAGATTTTCCTGTTACTTGCACGCCCATGAGTGTGTCTTGGTGTATATATGCTCTGTTCTTCTGGTTTATGGTGAATAGTACTTTTCAGATCACATGGGAGTGAACCAACGAATGAGGATTTTGATCAGGAATAGACAAGTTACATTTCTGAGACTTTTTTGTTTGTTTGTATTTTTTCTGTATGTCTTTACTTTTTTATGAGAGATACTTCCATTCTAGGTGAGTGTGTTCTTTCACATTGCTATTGCTAGTATTTCTTACCAGTTACAGGAAAAGCATGTAAAAACTAGAAGTGATGCCGTACAAAAGAGAGATTTATCCCCCTGGTTTTGACCTTGTGGCAGCTACTTGATTTTTTTTTTAGTTCTGTCTTAGCCTGTTTTGGATCTGAAAGTTGGCTTTCTGTCTTTATTAAGTGACTGTATAAGAACTTGGCTCAGGATCTACTACACTTCCACCAGATTCAGTTGATTTTGATGGTCCAGGCTGGTCTGTGTATTTATTCATTGGCAGCATTTCTGTCTGCCGTACACACACAGTTCTGGTCTGCTTCAAAGCAGTTATTTCAAAGAATTCTTCTAGTACTCTAAGAGGTTGTCATTTCTGGTTGTTTATTCTCTGGCATCACACATTATATGTGCACTTTTCCTCAGTGAAATGATGACAAAAAGTCTTGGTGAGATGAACCGTTCAATTTCTCTTTACCCTTAGCGAGCAAAGTTTGCAGCTCAAAACTGTTAGTGTTTTGAAGACCAGCCATATTAAATCCACCTGTGGAAAGTCATTCTGGGAGGGAGGCTTCCTCCCAGCTCTTGTTTGCATGTATGATATGAAAAAGGAGGCAGTCTTGCAATGCTTGGGCTCTTAAAACTACGTTAGGTTCCCTGGAAGTGTCTCACGTTTGTTCAGCTGATGCTAGTGGTAAGATGAATTCCCTCAAGAAAATGTCTGTTTCTCTTCTATGAATCACTTTTGGAAGAGAAGATACTTTTGTGCTTTTTGGAAAATAGTGCCAGGCCTTGATGAGGCTTTTTGGGTTTCCTCATTTTGGGAGTTAATCTTTAAAAAGTTGAAAGTGTTCTTCAGTTTACTACAATGAGACATGTTTTTGGGCAACAAAGTTGAAATAGTTAACTATATACTGAAGAGTCAGTGAGAAGAGTTTTGGTGAAACACTTCTAGGAAATCTCAACTCCCATGAAAATGAGGTCAGCTTTTTTGCACCTGCCTGGAATCAACAAAGTATTTTGTCATCTCATTTCCAAATCTGTGCCCCAGAGGTACGTACAAGGGTTTTTCTGCTAGCAGAACACCCAGACCTTGTTGATATCACGATTGATAAGTGGTAAGCAAAGACTCAGGGGGTTTGATGTGCATCTAGAGTCCTTGTCAGTTTAACTTACGGCGGATATGCCTTTTTGCACTTGTCTTGTCATGTTTTTTCTGCTCTTCAACTTAGACTTTTTAATAGCTTTTTACATGTAAATGCTGACTAGCTATTTACAGCTTCCTAAATTTTTCTGAATTTGGTTTAATTCCACAGAAAATACAGGCAAAAATAGGAACACCCTGTGAATAGCAGTTAAAAAGATACAGAACTTTTTGCCTTCACGTCGCTGGTTCGTGTGCAGTTGAACTCAATACTGGTAGAAGTTTGGCAGTTTAGAGGAGCTTTTGTGTGATCAGCGGGTGGTCTGAGTCTTGAGGAACACTTAGTGTTAAATGTGGTGCCAGAAACGTGCCCGCTGGTGGAAGTAACTCTCTTACCTTAGAGGGTGGTGCTTTGCAGGGCATTAGATGATGCATGTTTAGTTAATCCAGGAAAACTTGGCTTGCTACTGATGATGATGTTTCTTTTTTATGTATATAAGTGGATGACTTTAATCTTTGATTTCATAAATCTGGCACTTTAAAGAGGAATAAAATGGTTCCAAAAACATATTAGCCAAAGTAAATATTTACCCAAGCAGTAAAACTATTATTGTATTGCAAATCAGAATGGGCAGGGGAAGTTAAGGAGGCTGACTGCAGTTACTTAGTGATTTTTTTCAGACCTTTCAGAGCAAAATACACTTTTGTTTTGGGGTGAAAGTGTTGGTGGGGTTGACATTGATACTCTGAAGTTTTGCTCACCTGCTCATGTGATGCCTAATGAAGAATCCTTGAGATACTATACTCACTGTTCATATTTCAGATGCTGTTTAAAGTTGTTTGTTTTCTTTTGTGTGTTGTAAATCCTCAAATGCCATCAGAAACACAACTTGATGACTGTGTGTTATTATCTTGGGTTAAGTGCTGTCTCATTGCTTTGCAGGCTGCCTGCTGTTTCCCGTGGAGATCATGAAACGACGTCGGCTTCCTAGCAGCAGTGAGGATTCTGACGACAATGGCAGTAAGTGCTCCTTTGTTGTAGAGTGCAGTAGGTTATGAGTTTGAAAACACATTTTAATGTGGTGTCTTATGTGACAGAGACATTTTTGCATATTGGTTGGACTGGTAGAAATGTGTATTGTAAGGATCTAGGGTCGAACTCAGTTGCTCTGAGCACAGGTGAACAGTAAAGTCAGGATCCTCCTGCACGGTATTGACTACCCAGCATTAAGAGAACAAGTTGGTGTCATCTTTAAAATCTCTGCAAGCAACATAATTCATCACCACAGGGACAGAATTTGCATGGAAACATAGGCTAGGATATAGCTGGAAAATATTTTGGGATGAAGAAATAGTATTTAATAGAAGTTTGCATTAGGATTTTAAATTTGCTTCAATGTCCTCATACTCTCTTATGCAATAGAGAGTTCTATGACTTCAAATGTACACAGGAAGATTGATAGTGAATAAAAGCTGTTACTTACTTTATTTAAAAATTATAATCTTTGAGGAACAGCTTTTGAGTATTTGAATTCAGTAAATCGGTAAGTTGGATGCAGAACGGTTGTCTGGTGGTTTTTGGTTGTTGGGGTTTTTTGGGGTTTTTTCTTTAAACTGTTTCTCTGCTGACATAACCAATACTGAACTCTGTATGGAATATATATATATGTATCTTGTGCTTGGGTTCCAGGGATTCACAATCTTTCATTTTAGCAGGAAAAAAAAGAGGGGAGGTAAAATGGCAGTTTGGGAAATATGCTAAGGTGTATTATTTGCCAAAACAAGCAAGTTGATTGTACTTGACAATAATGCAGCTTAGTCAGTTGTCAGAGAGAGGTTTTGATTTGATGTGTCTGGATGCATGTCTTCAAATCTGAAGTATGTTGTGACATTTCAGTCTGAAATTTGACTGAAAATGATCAGGGAGGTTTTCTAGGTGCTTTTGAAAACTGTACCCTGAGAACATAGCCCTGTGCTTCTGTGCTGTGGCCCGACACAGGTAACTACCTCACCTGCATGCAGTGCTTAGGTGTGTCTGTGCTGCATGGGTCTGCTTAGGTATGGCCAAACCTGCACCTTAAAACAACCTGAGGCAAACTGTTGGTGAAGTGAAGGAGTGGTGAAAAGGATTGGAGGAGGTGAGAGATAGCAAGATCATTAGGAATTAGTCCCATCAAGGATTGAGTAAAATCTATTAATAAAGAGGTGCAGGATCTGTCATTGGTTTTGGAGAACTATGGGTAGTTGTGGGATTTTGGAAGAAAGAAGTCCCAAATCAGGCCTGGCTTTTCTCAGTTAAAAGTGAACTTGGGGTTACGAAAATGGAAGTCAGTGTATTTTCTCAAAGCTGATGTGTACTTTGCCAAAACAAAGATGTGTTTTTACTTGTAAAACAGACAGCATCAAGTGTGCTGTTGTTCATTAGAATTTTGCTTTACCCTTTTTTTCATTCCCTGGCAGCTTGATATAATAGCATTTCATTTTGATAACAGTGTTTGTTTTCACTCTTACCTGTTTTGTTTGGGTTTTTTTACTCTTTGATCCCTTCATGTGCCTTACGTTGTAGGCTTTAGCAAATAAAATAGGAATCAGGTAATCTTGGAATTGAAGTTCTAAAATAGGTACAGTTGACTTATCTGTTGCTGATTATGCTGCTTGTTTGTAATGTCCTTTTATAGATTACTATCTGAAATAGGACCGTTGACTTCCTGAATTATGTTGGCCAAAAACTGGTATTTTTTTGTCTGTTTCTTCGATCAAGATCTAAGAAAATGAGTTGGCAAAAAAAAAACCTTTGCCCTTTTATATTCTATTTTAAAGCCTAATTAGTATGAATAAATTACATTGCAAAAGGCAGTGAAAATTTGAAAGTATTTTCAAGCATTGTTTGAAATATATACTGCTTCCCTTTCATTACCCTTTTTTTTTCTTGACTTAATTGTGGTTTTTCCCCTTGTGAAGTAACAGGGACACGTTCAAAAAGATGAAAGGTTAATACTCAGAAACTGAGACAGCGTTTAATGTAGGGTCAGCATCTCCAAGCTTTCTGTTGTTCACACTTCCCTGAGATCAATGTCCCATGTTCAGGTCCTTTCCCTCCATTTTTCCTGTTGTAGGAGATACCAGTAGTTCCCTGCAACTACATTTGAAAGTCAAGCATCTCCCCTTACAGGTTTCACCTTTGTTTAATCTTTTGTTAAGTAGAGTTACTGATGACTCTCACTTGGGTAATTTCTGTATTATCTGTCAGTACTATCTCTTGATTCACTTGTGCCAATACTGTTGCTAGAAGGGTAAGCAAATTTTGTCGCCTAAGGAAATAAAATATAAAAATTTCATTAAATTCTGGGCTCTGCTTTGGGCTTTAAGTTTTTTCGCCAGCTATTTTTCCTTCTCAGTTTCCAGAGGCAGAAAACAATTAAATAGGCTATTCTGAGCACTTCAAACAGCCGTCCTCTAATTGAAAAGTTGAAATTTTAATCAACACTTAGTTGGAATCCTATTGCCAAACATCTGCTTCCCTTCAGTCAGCAGCACCTCTTGACCTTCCAGTGTGCTTCTTGCATTCCCATCATACTGAACTCAATAGTCCTTCAGCTTAGAGCTCTGCGCTGCTCTCCTTCATCTTGCAGAGTGAGGATTGGGGCTCCAGCTGTTGGGTTTCTTCAGTTTGAAGCTTTCTGCTGTACATTAGTAGACTGTGTGATCAGGCATCTGAGATTCATCATGAGTGTTGCTGGATAAATGTTGGAGTAATTGAAGTGATGGTGTTTGTCTGGGGTAGACTCCAGCGTGTAGACTAGTGCAACCTGGAAAATATTTTGGGATGAAGAAATAGACATTTTATTTGATTAAACTCAGGAACCTGAATACTTACAAGGTAATAATAATAATGAAATTTATCTTAAAAAAAAGAAACACCAAAAAACCCAACCAAAAAACACCAGCATACAAAGATTGCTTTCCATTAAATCACTGAATAGAATCAGTGTCAGTGGTAGTCACAAGGTGACAGGGAAACAAACCTCATACTCCAAGCACTAAAAATCACACTGAGGATACAGGTGTATCTGTAGTGCTTCAGAGGAAGAAAAAGGTGCTCTCCTTTTGCAAGATGGAAGGAGTAGTAATCATTTTCATTTAGGGGTGAAATGCAGAACAGAACAACATTTAATTGAAGTCCTAGAGTACATTCATGTATTTCCTGTCTTATGTATGGTATTTTAGTGTGGGTGGTTATATATTATTTGTGGTATTTTAAAGTCTTGCAGCTTAAAGACAGAACCTTTGCTTTTTTCATCACTTGTTTTACACTCTTGACTTGATTCTTTCCCAAAAGCTCAGTGCAGACTTCAAGCCCCCAAAAGAGTTTTTGTCCTTCAGCCTAACAACTGGGAATCGTTGAGCTGTGTCCCCTTAAAATCAGAGTTTAAATCCTTATTTAGCCACAAGGCCACAATAGCGTATTTGGAGCACTGAGCAAGAGGTGTCAGCGCAAGTTCTGCACACCGGTGTTGTGGTTAGTCCCTGGATATCTGAGTGTGTTTGCAGGGATTCCATTATCTGAAACGATAGGGCACTTCTGGACATTTTATCCATGACATATAATTGAATAAAAAATGGCTGCAGGCATAGTTCTGGATTTTGAACTTCTGTCTAAATAGAGAGGAGTGATATTGGGAGAGGCTTGGAGAAGGGTTTTAAGATTATTGGCACCTCAAAGTAATCCTCTTCTGTCACTTGGCAGCTTTTTAGTTTCTATCCCTTTCCAGATAATGTATTACAGCATCTATAATAGACGTTAATATTAGCCAGGTCCATTATAAAAGCCTTGTGATGTATATGCTGTCTTTTTCAAAACCTGTATTAAGTAAATTAGCGATGTTTACCTCCAAGTCAATTGCTTTCCTGTTATCTTGGTGGCAGGCTAGGGCTTTGATCCTTTCAAAGCGTTTTTGTGTTACATTGTATTCCAGCTTGCTCCTCCATTGCAAAAATTCCTTCTCTTTATGATTCCAGGTCTTAGACTAATTAAAAGTTAGCTACTGCAGACGTTTTATCTTTCCTGCTCAGCGTTTTTGACCTGACATTTTAGCCTCATTGGTCGGTAAATCTGCAGAAGTGGTTTGTGCTGAATATCCCACGTGCTTTGTTTCCTGGTGAGATAAAGTGGAGGGGAGCAGTTTCCATTTATAGCTTCAGGGTACTCCTTTTTCACAGATTTCTTGGACACGTGGACAGATTGTGTTTGAGGCAAGATCTGAAGCTCAGACAGTTGCAGGGAGGTTGGGTGAAATCCAGGCACTCCTTGATATCACAGGGAGTTTGGTCACTGTTTTCCATGAGGAAGGAATTCAGAACATGACTGTCTTCACACTTTATTTGCTCCCATGATGCCTCTTCATTTATTCTTGGAAGGGTTATCAACATGTAGTGTCTGGAAGGAGAACTGAAGATGCTTGCAGGTGAAAAATATTTCTAAGGTTTACAACGTTTCACATGAGTTCTGAGAAATGAAAGATTTAATACTTAGGGATTATGGAATATAGTTTTGCGATTTAGACGGACCCTTATTCTATCATTGCTAAACAAATGTTATTTTAAAAGTTAAACATACTTTGCCAATATCCATTGCTCTGACTCAGTGGTGGTGATCTTAGGTTTTGAAAGGGCTTTTCGTCCCAGTGGATTCCTGTTGTATTTGAGATGGATCCCAGAGTGCCTTCACAAAGGTTGCTGAGTACATAACCTTAGGTGTGTATGTCATTTACCACAGAACTGAAGCTGCTGACGGCCTGGAATGTGGCAATTAGCAGTATGTGTAACTGCAGCATTTTATGGAAAGGGATTGAAGAACCCTTTTCAGTTTTCAGTTGAACGGGCTGGTAGGTGAGGGATGGTGATCAAGCAACAGAAGGTACTGTAGGTACAGTGCCAGGATCTGGACAAAGCAGCAAGCTTAGTGGTCGGTCCAGTGCTTTTGAAAAAGAGCTGTGGCATATAGTGATGACAAGTGGTCAGAACTAGCATCTTACCTGAAGGTTTGGCTCATGGAGGTCAGGTGACTTTTGGTGAGGCTGTTAAGCTTTTGAATACTCCAGAAGAGTGATTTGAAGGACATACCTGGGCTGATAGGATATCACATTTCAGGAAGGGATATCATGTAATCATCACTGTCAGTTTTGGAGAGGGATATTTTTTTTCAATACAAGACAACATCATTAGCGTAGGTTATCAGCCTACGGATGCTAGCGTGGGAGGTGTTCAATTTGACTTCAATAACCTGTGTTAAACTTGTGCTAAAACTGGGTATGCTGTTACAGTAAAACGCTGCTACGGTGGGAAGCCTTGGACTAGGGAGCTGGAGTGGCACTTGGGTCTTCTGATTAGAAAAATGAGGGTCTAGGAATTCCTTGCTGTTAGAAAAGTGACCTATGCAGGGCTATGTGTGTGAAACCTGATGGTGTGCTACTGAGAAAGGGGATCATAGTAGGAAACTTGTATTGAACTGCTGTGGCAGGGTGCTGTGAAGACTGTTTATTATGTGTGTCAGATAACTGAGCAATTGTGCAGTGTTGTTGTAAAGCACTGCAGAGATCATATGGGTCCCTGCATTGTTTGGCAGCTGCAGTTGGGTAGTTGTCAAACGACACTACATTTTGAGTGGGATCGGTGTTGACAAGAGATTAAAGACTGTTGCTTTTTCTGTTTTGATCTTGAATTAGATTATTGTATAAAAATACACTATTATATAAAGATAAGGAAGATAGATGGGCAAATCCTCCAGCAATAGAAACACGAGAAGGGGGATTTGGCTATGTGAAACGATGTCATAGCTTGTATTTACACACACACTTTTTTCTCTCTGACAAGGCCTGAAGACCTTTGCACAGACAGCTCTTTCTATACCTAATATCATTGAAAACTGCCTTTAGAACAGTCTGCTTTGGTTTGATTTGTGCTGGAATTTCCATCTAGACATGTGGAGTTATGTCTAAGTGACATAAAACCTCACTGTAGAGAGTTGTGGGCCAGGCAGTAAATGGGGAAGACTCTGAGCATCTATGTTTGCTCTCCAGGCTGCAGATCTTTCTGACAGTGTTAGCAGCACCTAGTTGGTCTCGCAGTGAGTTGAGCAATGGTACAGACGTCTGGAAATGCCAGTGCTAAGCAGAAGTGACAGCCAGCCATACATCCATGTCGGGGTTGTTTTGCTCTGTTGCGCTGCCTGGTGTAATGGTGTAGCGGGAGTGTGTTTACGGTGGGAGAAGTGCTTTCAGGAGCCGGGTTATCTGAGGCTTTGAAGTGTTCAGAGGCTGTAGCAGCAGGTAGTTCTCCTGGGACACAGCTGGGTGCCTTGCAGGTGGCTTGACAACAGCCTTGTGCATGATACCAAATAGCTGAGCCTTTTCTGCTCATGCTGAGCAGTGTATTAGCTGTGGGGTAGAGTCCCCTGCGGGCTTGAATTGCTTTGTTGGTCCTGAGGAATTTTCTGTTTCGATGGGCGTTTTTGGAATCAAAACGTATTCTTGACAGATCATTTAATAAATTCATACACTTAAAATTGATTGTTTTTCCTTTTGGGGAAGTGTGTAGTCCTCACAAATATGGAAGAATTCATACTCCTTGATTGCTTTTGTTTATTATCAGGAGGCATATGTGTTATATACACCCTGTAGTGGTATTATAAACTCACTGTATTTACAGTGTAAGGTGTATTTAATATCCATGGGGAACAGAAAACATTACTACTCAAGTCTTAGAAGTCACCTTTCCAGCACTAGTTTTGTGTTACAGCTTTGCTGCTCTTCCTACAAATTACTTGTGTAGGATTTCTTTTTGGATTTTGTCTGTAAGTGGACAAGTGCAAAGGGAAAACTGTGACATGTAGTAAGAGCATGATCCTCCTCCCACTGTTCTCAGGGATGGAAGCCTTTTAAAACATACTACCACCTAGGTCAGCTGAAAGGATCCTAACTGTTAAAGAATCTGAATGGTCATAGAGTGATGGTGCCAGCTAAGCAACTATGTTCATTCTTAACTTGCACAGTAATCTAATGGGATCGGCACCTAACGAGATACCTTTTATCTCTTGTGTCTGTTGATGATAAAGACGTATGCTTTGTATGTGTTCAGCTTCATGCTTGGGAGTTGTGTGTTTTCATGTTCACTGTTACTCACATGGCTTTTGGTAGTATGGACTCTCTTAACATCTAATTAATTTTCCATCTGCTGTAGAACTCATGTCTCAAATGACGTAAATAATGTTATCTTAAAGTTTTACATCTTCCAAATCACAGTGATTCAGATTTCCCTTATGGGTTTTTTTCTTGTTATTATACCAAAGCTGGGTTTAACTCTGTCTTGATCTTTATTTTTCTGGTCTTGGTGATCCTAATCCAGTTTGGGACAAAGGCTAGTATTTGGAAACCTGTTGATGAAAGTAGTAATTTTGGATACTTAACGTGAGAGCATAATTTCTGTGAAAAGTGTCTGGAGTATTTCTAGAAGGACTCAATTAGCTTCATGTGCTTTTATAATATGGAAGAGCTGTTTTCAATCCTGTGTTTGTTTTGACCACAGTAGATTGTTCCTTCGGTAATCAAGGAATGACTCTTACTTCATGTATTTAGATGTAAAAATCAGGCCATTAATCAATGAAGTAGCTGCAATTGCCTGTGAACCTTTTCTTTCAGTAAGGTCCTTCTTCTGAATGAGTGTGAGGACATGGATGTTTAAAAGACAAATAATGTCCTTCACTTTCCTCCTTTGCTGCTATTGATATACAAATAGTGGGTGGATTGCTTATTAATGAAAGCGGCTTCGGGTAGTTCAGCAACCTGGTGCTGACACTGTTGAAGGCACTGACACTGCTGTTAACTTTAGTGGAAGCAGAGTTGCAACTCTTGTTGGAGATTTCAAAAGTAGTTAAATTTAAGGCTGGATATTTTACTGTCATTTGACTGTCTCCTTCCATTTCCAGCACTTCTGTGCCAGTCATAGTGGTTGGTTGAGTTTGTGAATGCATGCCTTGTAGTTGGGGTTTGTTTATTCAGTGAGTAACTGTTGTCCCTACTGAAGTGAAGTCCTTGCCAAAGGTCACCTGCTAGCTACAGTTATGGATCTTAATGGGTAGTAAAATCGCAGTCCCCTGATGAGTCATGCCTCTGCCTTTTTCTCCTAGTGTAACTTACAGTCAGTTTGCACTGCTCAGAGAAATACGAGTCTCTTCAGGAACTTAGCAAAAGCATTGTGTGTTTTCACTGTGCATTCACTGATTCTCCTGTGTGTTGTGGTTTAACCCCAGCCAGCAGCTAAGAACCACACCAGCCACTCACTCACTCTCCCCTGGTGGGTTGTGGGAGAGAATCAGAAGAGTGAAAGTGAGAAAACTGGTGTGTTGAGATAAAGACAGTTTAATAGGTAAAGCAAAAGCCATGTGCACAAGCAAAGCAAAACCAGGAATTAATTCCCCACTTCCCACAAGTGTTCAGCCATCCTCAGGAAAGCAGGGCTCCATCACACCTAACAGTTAAGTGGGAAGACAAATGCCATCACTTCGAACATCCCCACCCTCCTCCTCCCTCCGCAAGTATGCTGAGCATGATGCCATATGGTATGGAATATCTCTTTGGATAACTAGCTGTCCCAGCTATGTCCCCTCAAAACTTCTTGTGCACCCCCAGCTTACTCACTGGTGGGGTGGGGTGAGAAGCAGAAGAGGCCTTGGCTCCCTGTGGATGACATCCCTGTGTCATCAGTGCTGTTTCCAGCATGAATCCAAACCACAGCCAGTGGTTATGATGAAGGCCAGTTACTGTGATGGAAATTAACTCTACTCTGACTGGAACCAGCACAAGGTACAAGGAAACAGCTGTTACAGAACTCTGTAAGAAACGGTCTTTTCTCTTACTCATTGCAGGAAGTCAGTTGGCATGGAAAAAATACTCATTATAATATATCCTGAGGAATGCTGTCAGTGGTGGAGCGCTCCCTTACGCGTGTAAATTTAACATCGCATGCTTTGGTATAGTACTTCAAAAAAGTAATTGGAAATCCGGTAGTTTTGGTGCTGTTGACCTTTCACGTCGCGTGGAGTAGCTGATTAATTCAGTGGCCTAAGCTTAGCGTGCACATCGACTGTGTCTAAAATAGAAGTATGTATGTAAGGTACTGCTTTGATGTATAGCATCTGCAGGTGGCACAGTAAAGAAATGGAGATGGGAGATAGGGATGGGATTATTTTACTCCTCACCTTTGTAGCTTCTGTGTCACGGGAGAGAGACCTGGAGATAATGTCTTTCAGTATCCACATTTAAAAAAAAAAAAAAGCTCTTTATGCTTGCTTCCTTGGCTGTTTATGGTAAGTTGTCAGCAGAGCACATGGGTAAAGATCCTGAAGTAGATCATGCTGCTGCTGCTCTAATTTTGCCAGGTGCATGCAGCACTTGGAAACAACTGCATTAAAGGCTCCAGACTTTAACTGTATTAAAGCCTCCAGCTCTTCTCAACTTCAGAATCAAACACCACTTTGCCAATACGGCTTGTTGTTCTTAATTCCTTATCTTGTATGTGGGCTTCCTGCCCCAGGTCTGGCAGCGTGCAAAGCGCTCGGATCCGCACATGAACTAGAAACTTGAAAGCACCTGTCTCGCTGGGGTGGTGCTCTGGCTATCCGCATACTTCAGCAGCAGATAGTTGGTCAGATATTAATGTGTTGCCGAGGGGAATTGCAGAACCCATGAGAACTGAATACTAATCTGTGTGGGTACGTATGTGGTCTGTGACTTCTGCCGAGTCTCTCGATGAATCACATCTGTCTGGATGGTAAAATGTTACTGTTCGTGTTACAGCATAGTGGGACAGATCCTGTTGTAAATTTTATCTGTACATCTGACACTTCACCTGTGCTTGGTTATTCCCCGCTTGACTTTTTTAGGTTGAGTTTGGGTATGGGCTGAAAGGATCCTCAGAAGGAGTTTATGCTGCTGCTTGTGTTTCTGCTTTAGTTTTCAAGAGAACGTTTAAATGGAAGGGTAGTTAAAAAATGAAATGGCAGTTAAATGGTCTTGGGAGTCTGGTTTTCCACACAGATTGGTAAGAAGTTGGTCACTATGAGGTGTGTGTGTGTGTTCACTTTGAAAAAGACTTTTAATAGAGAACTTAGGCCATGCTGTGCAGACCGGTTTTGATCAGTGTTTTCTGATCCCCAAGAGATTTCTGCTGGATGATGTGAGGTGATGTTGCTCCTATAGACTGTAGCCTTACGCTTCTTACCTCTACCATCTATGTGCACAGGCAGTGAAGAACTGAGCAGTATGGGAAGGCCTTCGCATTGGTTCTGTGGAATTTGTATACAATTAATGCCCAGAGTTGCAAAATCTGTGTTCATCCTTCAGAGCTGAACGTGTAGGTCTTAGTTTCCCTATCACATAGACCTTTTTTCTCCTCAACCTGTAAGGATTTATTGGCTTTTTATTTTCTTCATTAGTGCTGTTGGTAGTGGAAAATACCTGCCATGCCTGTAAGCCTTATTGAATGAACATGAGTTGATTTGCACAGGTACAATATACTCCGGTGTCAAAGCACTACCTTGTCAAGCGAAGGTAGATTCTCTCTTTTTTCTCCTGTTATGTTGTTTCTGAAAGCTGACAGAGACTCTGTCAAAAGGTTTCAAGGCAAAAAGGGTATAATTTGTTTGGAACGTAATGAATAATTATGCAGACAAAAATTGTACAGCCACACTGGGAGATTTGCTCAGGAGAAGACAGCAGCTTGTTTTGTGGGCTCCACATGGCACTGTGCTTTATTTTAAAAAGGCTTGCTGTTGTAAAAACTGGCTAACTATACAGATACTTAGGGCATCTATATGTTAGCTTCAGAGGGTCCATCTCAGGCTGTCAGGAGACCTGCTGGTCAGTTATTAATCTGCAAAAAGCAGTTTATTGATGCTCAGGAGGAAGCGCTATGAAGCAGTTCCCTTCAAACGCTGAGTGGAAGGCTGATACGTGCAGTGCAGCCAATACATGCATGTATCAGTACAAAATTATAAACCAACCCAGGAGTGTGACCGTGGAAGTGAAAACTGACTGACTGTTATTTTCCGTTTCATTATGAAAGTGTGTTTTGGGGGTTTGATGCAGGAGCCTGTCTCTGGCTTGCCTTACTCCCGTAGTCCTGCTGAAGTCAGCGGGCTGCCTTGGGTGTACAGAGAGAGCAAGGGCTTTTGTTGATAGATGGCAGTGGTGTCTGCAAATAATCATTTCTGTATCCTAGGTCTGTCCACCTGGTCCCAGCATTCCAGATCTCGACGTCGGAGGAATTTGTGTTCCAGACATGAAGATCGAAAACCTTCTGAGGTATTTCTGGAATTCGATTCACATGTTGTTAGATCTGTCAGATACAGAGCTGTGTACATGTACTGCTAGGGGATCTGTGTCTTCTGATGCACATTTTCTTTTCTTTTTGCTATGTTTTAGGTGACACCTGCCCCCCAACTCCCCCTTCTTTTTTATTTGCCAGGAGATTAGAGAGTTCAGTTGGTGGCACAGACACTGCCAGCACCCTTTTCTGTCTGTGAATTTTGTTAAGGTCTGACACCATTCAACACAGTTGCCGAGTCTTCTAGTATTTTAGGCACGAGGGTTTCTTTGTAGCTTGATTTGTGTTACTTTAGGTGCATTTATTTTATAGTTGGCTTTGGGTCTTGGTATGTGATCTTTGTTCAAGTGCTTGTCAAACTAGAAATCTGCTTCTTGACAGTTCTGTCTTGTACAGTGCTCTGAGGAAATCCTGACAAGGGAGGTATAAACCTTTAAACTTTCCAAGATGGATCAACTGTTAGTACAAACAGATGAGATCCAGTTCTTTGGAAGCACTCTGGCTGAATCTCCCTGTCTTCAGGCAAATACTACTCTGTGGGCTTTGCAGAGGCTGCAAAGAAAGCATGTGCTTTGGGAGGTGGAATGTCTTCATTTAACTTATTGCCCAATACATGTATTTCTGATCCATTAATGAGTGACTGACATTAATAAAACATGTTTTTTCTCAACCTCCCTGATGACAGCATACCTTAATCCCAGAGAAGGGTTTTCACAAGAATCCCATTCATTGTTCAGTGTGAACTAGACCTACTACTGGAGTTTTCTAACCTTCTCTTTTGATTGTTGGCTGTTAAAGTCTTTTTTGGGTGGTGTGTGTGTGTGTGTGTAGATCCCTGGTGAATTTATTCTTGCTGGTGGTAGGCTTCCTTTACTTAGTTATCTTTTGTATGTCCCTTAGAAGTAGCCCCTGAGATCCAGTTTTGAGAAATAGCATGGGAAGAACTACAGCATGAAAGGCTATCAAGAAAGAATCAGAGATAATTACGAAGCTTGCTGTTAGTTTTTGTGTGCTTCTGTTTTCTCCAATTCCTTTCTTGGCGTTTGCTGTCAGAATCTTTGCACGTTTGTGCTAGTTTCTCTTGTTTTCTCAGATGGACTCTGGATGGACTTCTCATAGTTAGTTCCCTTTAGCTTTGTTCTGCAGGCTTTTCCTCCCTCTCCCTCCCTCCGTTTTCATTGTTTCTGCTTGCCACAGCACAGTATTCTGATGATAAGTGTGCTGGCAGAAAAGTGACACTTGCTAATCTCCCCGGGTGAAATCCTGGTCTCATTGAAGTTGATGGCAAAATTCCCATTGACTTCAGCGTGGCCAGGGTTTCACCCTTTAGCTTTGAAGTGTTCAGTGCTTCTGAGAGCCAGCACTTCTGTAAGCTCTGCTTTGCTCCGGGCAGTCTGATTGCATCAGAAATTAGAGCAGAAAGAATGGTGTCACAGGGCCACCGGCCTGGGAAGAACTTTCTTGGCTGTCAGGTGCTGCATTAGCTTTGCTTTTTGAGGGAGTTTTGCCACAAATGTATCTGAGAGCCCAAGTTATTTTGGCTCTTTGTGTCCTGTTTGATATTTTTAGTCTTCTTTTTGTTTGCCTTTTGATTGCTATAGTTCAAATTACTTTGAAGTGTGGAATCCCCTGGCCAGCTGTGCCTTCTTGCTTTTGTGAGCCAGTTGACTTTGCGGCTTTTCTCACTTCTTGATTGGAGCCTCCCAGGACTTGTAATTTAATTGTTTTAAACATTTAGCTCTATTTCAGTACCTGTATTCACCCTTTCCTTAAGGTGGTAATACTATTCTTTATTTTTAAACGTTGGCAGCTTTTCTGAACATGTCAAGAGAAGTGTTAAGAAAAAGCCATGATTTTGTGCTATTTTTATGACAAAACCAGAGTGGAAACGGAAACATACTGAGACAGAAGTGGGTAGTGGGTGTGTTTTGGGAGGGTGCAGAGGTTTCAAGATGTGCAGTGTGGTATAAAGCAAATCACACTTTGAAATACTCTTAGGAGTATAATTAACCATCAGGTTCACAGTTTCCCTAAAATAATTCCCCAGAACCATAGGGAATCTGTCGCAATTTCAGGTGTGTGAATAGTGCATGACAAATGGCTGTCCTGGGGAGAGGCCTGCCTCGTTAGCGCTTTGTGTAGATCTAGTTCTTCCTGAGCTGTATGCAAGGGTTAGCTGGAGCTAATGCCAACCAGCCAGTGTCACCATTGGTTTGGGACTGGGTGGGAGACTGTCAGGTCGTGTCACTTTGCCCCACGAGCAGCCCCCGAAGAGTAACTGTGAGTACCGCCCTGGTAATCTCTCTTTCCGTTGTAACCCTGTGATGTGGGGCTGGGTGGGTGTTGACTCTGTCTACCACAAGCTAAGAAGTCTGCAGAGGGACTTTTCTCAAGATGTCACCTGCCTTTTTCTTGTCCTGGGGGTGCCTATTTTCTGTGACCTGGTTGTTTTTTAACCCCTTCCTTTGAACATAGCATTGAGCAGTTAAAAATTTGTGGTTGCCGAGGTGAGGAGTGCTGAGTACAGTTGTGGTAGCCAGCAGCCTCGCCTGACAGGGAGAGCAGGGTGGGGAGAGCTGGAGTAGGTGAGACAAGTGCAGGCGTGTAGTTCTGATGCCTGTGATAGCAGCCTTTGCTTTTTGCAGTGCTGACAGGCAGTGGCAAACCAGGCTGAAGCTGTTGCAACAGTACCCCACAGAGGGCCCGCTGCAAGAGTGAATCCTTCTCACTGTAATTCACTGGCCTGTTGTAGACAGCATCACTGCTTGTTGATGGCTGCTGACCCAAAAGTTGCCAAATATCCCGCTTATTTTAGAGGTGGGCACCTTTGCAAAGGTAAAGTAAACTTGCAGCAATGATGCAGAGGTGTCTGTAGCTGATCAAATGACAAGCACCTGTGCTGAACTGCCACCAGAGTTCCAGTTGGGGCCTTATTTTACTTGATTTTTTTGGATATTATTTTAAATACTTGGGTTGTTATTTTTAAATACGTGCACAAAGAGTCGTCGTCTTAGACTTTCCTCTTGTGAGTGGTCATGGTAGGATCACGCCTTGTTTTCTACTGCAGGGAATTTCTAGAATGTCTTTGGATTAGACAGAGATCAAATATTTAAGGAAAAAAAGGAAAAATAGGGTAAAAAAAAAAGCTTAAAGTAAAAGTAAATCTTTCTTGTGCTGCTGTTTTGTAAGACACAGTGCTCCTGCAGCTTTTACTGCAGCCAGAATGGGGGTAAAAAGTAGGTAGCACCTTTCAGCATCATATGTCCAGTGCAGGGGGAGTGCCAGGACTGGTAGTGGAGTTAGCTGGAAGTTGTTCTGTGTCAGTATTTGCACTTTCAGCCACCCCTTCCCCGTGATGAAGCCCAACTTCTGTCCTGCAGTGGGCTGGGTGAGTTCACTGTTGATACAGTGACCTTGTTACACACTGTGCTCCATGGTTACCCTGAAGCTGTGAATCATAGAGTGTAAATATCAAATGTCAGTGTCTCTATTTTTCTTTCTTGGTCACTCTCTTTGCAGGTGTTCAGAACGGACCTGATCACTGCCATGAAGTTACATGACTCCTTCCAGCTGAACCCTGATGAATACTATGTGCTGGCAGATCCCTGGAGGCAGGAGTGGGAAAAGGGAGTTCAGGTGCCAGTTAGCCCAGGGACCATCCCAGAACCAGTAGCCAGGTATAGTTTGGAGGAATGTAAACAAATACACATATGTTTATCTTAGCAGCTTGTGTCTACTTTGCCTTGGCTTCTTGACCTTTATTCCACAGTGCCTAGCTAGAAAGGTCTTGGTTCTCAGAGATGAAGAGCAACCTGCCTCAGCTTTTTCAGTGGCCAGAGAGGTCAAGACTCAGGCCTGTTCTCTGACTGTCAGAGAATCATTTCTGGCATTACGTTACTATGGAGTGTGATGACAGAACCTTAAAAATAGCTTCTATTTTTAAGCCCAGACTGAACTTCACTCGGCATTGCTGGGAGAGCTCTTGTTTGATGCTTCTTGTGCTTACTTCCAAGCCATAGGTTCCTTTCAAGGAACAGTTAGACAAACTAGATTTAAGGAAGAGAGAAAATGCAGCATTTATTTTGGTTTCACTTTGGGGCTTTTTTTGGTTGATTCATTTACTAACTTAGGAAATTGTTTCTTGTACATCGTTCCAGCTGTTTTAAAAGCCATCCTGTTGTGCATGTTACTGAATACATTGATGTGAGCTTTTCTAGCTCTTATTCAAGAAACCCTTATTTTCCTTACCACCTTTGTTACACATATTGTTTTCTATTTCAAATTAAATATTAAAATTTGTAAGGGCGGGAGCATGTTGTAGCCCATCTATTTTATGCTTAGTTTGGACTGAAGAAGGTGGGAAGAGCAAGGGTCATTGTCGTTTAATAGTACTAGGTCACTTTGAGTAAGTTCAGTCTGGCTCATAAGGTGTCACCAAATGACCCAGCAGTTCTGGGGAGGCCAGAACAACCCAGTCTCTGACATACAGCAAAACATTTCTGGGTGATGCTGCACTGCTGCTGTTAGGTCTGCCTCTGCCAGTGTTAACACCACAGGGATGTTTGTAAGCGTTTCTGTGCTTTGTGCAGCAGCCTGCAGACCACTGTATAGCCCCTTAGGTCTGTGTGGTGAGGAGCTTACCTGCACCTCAGGTAACCCTTTCCTCCTCCAGCTGAAGGACTGGACCTGGAGCTCCAAGGAAGAACTTGATGTTTTCCCCTCTGGTGTGTGGCTTAAAACATACATTTCTCTGCAGTGCTGATGACCTGCTGCACACTGATGTCACCCCATCCCTGCATAAATGCACATGCATTGTACATGCGTGCTCATACTGTCTTCTTGCTGCTTTGTCAGGTGTCTCCCAAGGCCCTAGAAGGGCCAGGAGATCTGGGAACTTGACCCAAGGGAAACCTTCGAGGGGATCCCCACCCACCCTGTATGTTTCAGGGAAGTGGTTTGGTGACCATATCAGGTCCACGTGCTCACTGAGGAGAGAGCTTTTCCCTGCCAATAGCCAACAGAGATGTTGCTTTGAATTTAAGACTGAAGGAGATAGGGAAAGGCGGCACCCACAGCTGTAGGTATCAGCACAGGAGGCACTGCGCTAGTTGGTGGCTGAGCTGACTTCTATGGTCCTATTGGGGAGTGTCTGCTGGTCAGAGTGACCCTCTGATGCCTGCTTATTACCCTGCTGCCCTGCTGTGGTAATGCTGGGGTGCTGGAGCTGTTCTGTGCCTTGCCTTGGGAGGTGAGGGAGGTGTTCTGTAGATTGAATCAGAAATCGTCACGCAGTAGCTGTTTAGACAGAAGCGAGACAGGGAGCAGAGAGCTGATGCTAATGAGGTACAGAACTAAAGATTAAAAGGTTTTGGCCTGGTAATGACTGGTCAGGGCAGCAAGAGTAGGTTCAGAGGGGTGGGGAAAGGAGCTAGGCTGTGGTGGGTCACTGTAAGCTTGGATGATACAGTTGGTTTTTGGTGTGCAGTAAGTGTTTGTTTCTTTTTTTTTTTTTTTTTTTTGACTACTTTCTGTAAAAGAAAGAGGTGGAGGTGGTTTTGAAGCCAAAGCACCTGTGCTTACTTCTTCCATGCCACTACAGTGGTATTTAGACAGCATGTGCAGGGTGCTTCCAATAGGAGTTCACATGTTGGACCTCAGCTGGGGGCAAAATAGGATGGAGGATGTCCTCCTTGTTGTGGAACTTAGGCTGTTCCCCATAGAAAGTTGTGTCCACACCGAGTGGTGCTTTCTCCTCCCTTGCAGGGGGAGGAGCAAAACATCTCAAAAACCACCGCAGGTGCTGCGGAAAGCAGTCACTTGGCAGCATGGCCTGTCGCTCCCGAAGGTGCCAGTGTCACACTGTGAAGTGGCTTTCATCCAAACTGAACTTCAGCGTTTGCAGCTAACTAAGAGAAGGTGCAGTGTCCACGTTCTACTGAGAGAACTGTGCTGCAGGTGGGCTGATAGTTATCTTGCTGTGACGGCTGTTCTTAGCCAGTGCAAATTACTTATTCTCTCTGTAAGGGTCTTTTGAGTTTCACAAAGATGGCAGTTCCATAGCTACACACACATACATGACAAAAGATGCAGAGGAAATGTCCTGTAAGAAAGAAAACTTCAGATGTAGCAGGAGATAGATTGTCCTTGAACTTTCTTGATCTTGGTATTGTAGGTAAACAGAAAAATTAGAAAAAAAAAAGTCTTATAATCAAGTTTAATATCCATGTATATGGCAACTAACACCCTGTGAGTATAGCCTTCCTACTTTAGCTTTGAAAAAGCCTGAATTTCAGGTAAGAGCAAACACAGCTCTATCCTCTAACCTTTCCATTTTATGGGAATTGTGGTAACGAAATGTGTTTCTAGACAGCTGCTTAGAATGCCACCCATGCGTTACACAAGTGCACGGTAATGTTTTCATCTCAGCGGCGCAAGGTGACTGCTTAGATGGTTAGATGATGCTGATGGTAGTCACTCAGGACGAGGCAATTCAAATTCTCTCGATACAAGCCTCTCAGCAACCCAGCATACCTGATGTCTGCTTGTCTGTCTGTTCCAGGATCGTGTCCGAGATGAAAGGCGTCACATTTACACGTCCCAGGAAGTACATCATGTCATCAGGTTCAGAGCCGTCAGAGCTGGGCTACGTTGACATCCGAACCTTAGCAGACAGCGTGTGTCGCTACGATCTCAATGATGTGGATGTAGCATGGTTGCAGCTTGCCAATGAAGAGTTCAAAGAAATGGGTGAGCAGTCAGTGCTTGTGTGTTTATGTGGTTTGTTTTGTTTTAAAAAAATTAAAGGTTTAAAAATTAAGAACAATTTTAGGGAGAGTACCGTGATGATAGAGGTATGAAGAGCAGCCACAGGGAACCAGACTTAATGATACTAAGCCCTAAAATACATGCTTTCGTAGCTGCTTAGACCATGTCAGAATCTGGCAACATGGCTTTTTCCTTTGCTGCTTTCCATTTCACAAGGGAATTCTCACTGAGTTCCCATTTTGCCATGATGGTCCTTGAAGAGAGCATCAGATAGTCTATTCAGGTAGTTCTTCTGGTTACGTATGTATATGGATTTATTTTTCTGTGCATCACATATCTGTAGCCTCCCTTTAGCTAGTGGTTTTCAGTGTGAAGGAGGTAGACAAGGTGTTTTGGAAGTTTTAAAGCTGAACTGTGCAGGGAATGAAATAGTAAGGAATTTCCACAGTGATTTATTGGAGGAGCCTCCCAAACCTTGCTATGACCACGTTCTCTAGTGCCAAAGCAGGAATAGGAGCTGTCACAAGAGGAGAAACATTTCCTTTTCTGCGGATGACTTGTGTGTGTGAAGAGGTAGGGGAGCAGAGCAAGAATAGGGACATTTCTTTGGCGTGTGTTTCAGGAGAGGAGTTCAGTGGAATTGAGGATGTAAGTCAGCAGAGAACTTTCACCACACTGTTTAGGTAAGGGAGTAGCTGCTGTGCCAGACTCTGTGGACATGCTGGTGAACACTGTTGATTTTTGGTTTAGCATTGCGGTGGTTCCCTGCTTTGCACTAGGTTTTAGTCATACGGGCTTTGCCTGGCTGTAGCCCACATGTGGATGCCTCAAGATCCGGCAAGCCACAGACTGACCATGTACAACCCTTTAAGAGTTTCTCCTTTTTAAACACGTGTATGGAAGAAACAGATGACCCAGCCTTGATGTGGTCTCTTACACAAGCCTTTTTTCCAGATCTCAAGTCAGACCTGCTCAGGTTTAGTGTTGGTCTTAGATGGTTTAAAAACAGTCAGTGATTCAGGGGTTCGGGCTACCTTTCCAGTTACCTTCAAGGAAACAGTGGCAGCAAGTCCCCGTGGCCTTCTTCAAAGAAAAATTCAAACTGATAGCCACCTATCCAGTGCAGATAATGCCCTCTGCCTGTCTTTTGCCAAAACCAGGGGAGGGCTACTGCAGTGTTACACTGGGGTGTAGCATTGGTGATAGAATGCCCTAGAGAGGCTCTTCACTGCAGATTTGTACCTGCGTGTGAATTGCGGTCACCGTTCCGCTACACCAGCGTAACCTCCAAAAGTACAGGTTGCACATGAAACGCTGAGCAGCCAGAATGTAACGGAGCTGATCTTTGGTGTTGGGATTTGCTGGAGTTTCCTGTAATCTGTTTACTCTAAATCTTCACTGGCTCAGTTCTGCTCTACGTGGAAGGAAGGAGAAGTTTCTGTCAGCACCAGGCCACTGGGGGTCTTGAAATACATGCCTGGGTGCTCTGTCAGATGCTGTACTCTACAGATACTACTGATGGGCATTTGAAAAGTGGAATATTCCCTGAGCTGCAGTTGTAGCGCTTCCTTTATGGTGTCCCTGCAGCTATAAATTCCTGGTGTTTCCCTTGATGCCTGTTGGAGTGCTTCAGCTACTGAAAATACATCAGTGTAAACATTTGCACTGAAGCTGTGGACCCTCAAATCGCTTTTTTTAACCCTTATAAATGCACGGTCAGGAACATATCTCTAAGGGGTTTTTATAAAGCGATAGCAGCCATGAGGTTAGAATTTTGTTCCAAACTGGTCTAAAACCTGGTATCACTTGCTTTTGCTGGTGCAGTATTTGTGGGCTGTAGGGCAAAATTCACTCTCTCATCAGCAGGATTTTGGATGTTCCCTCTTGCTACCTTTCAGCTGCTCAGTTTGGGTAGTATGGGACGCGTTACCTCTGATGCAAGGGTGTACCTTTCAGTAAGGGAAGCTGGAAGTAATTTTGTCTATCTTCTGATACAGGGGAGTGAAAGTTTTTTTTTTTTCTTTTCATTCTGTGGAATTTGTGGCTCAGTTTTATTCACAGGGAGAGCCAAAGGGAGGATTTGCTTTTTAAAACACACATCACGAGGTTGCCATCTTCTGTATGTCACAGTAAGCGTTCGGTATTGGGAATCAGAGCAAACGCAGGATATGCTCAGCCTGTGCTTCAGTGCGGTGATTTAAGCTATAGAGGTTTGTGTGCTAAACTGCCTTCGCAAGAGGAAGGAGGCTGCTTGCGGTAGCACGGCTTTCTTGGTGTCACGGTTGTTTGTGTGGCATGGTTTTGTAGTAGAGGTTATTGTCATACCAGCTTATTGTCACGGCAAGTGAGAGGTGGAAGCTGGAGGGGGAAGCACTGTGCTCTTTTTGGTATTTTTCTTGCTGCTTCTATCACAGATATTATTCAGGTCTAGAATAGTAATTTAATCTAATGAACAAAGTCAGATCATAGAGTACTCTCATGTAATCAGCCTTTAGCTGTGGCATCATCTGATGGATGCCGTTTGAAAAGACCATATCCCCGATCAGATGGTGCATTTATTTATTGTCCCAGATTTGGTGTTGCATTTATTAAAAATGGGTTCTTCACTTTTAAAAACAAAGTAATTTATTGGCATAGCAGAGTCTGATAGAGATGTTAGTTGAGGCTGCACGATACTAGGTTGGAACTCCTAAAAACCCAACAATCATTACTAGAAACCCACAGGTTTCTAGTGTGCTGCAAGTATCCTGGCAGGTTTTGTCACTGCTTTTCCCCCTCTGTCCTTATCACTTCTGGTCCCAAAGACTCTCACACCTTTCACCAAAGAGTAAATATCCAGGTTGCAATGTTAAAGCAAAAGCCATAGACGGTGCTCTCCCAGAAGGGAAATGGGAACAAGGCCAGGAAGCCAGTATCAGTTTATGAAAGTTTGTCTCAGCATTTTGAAAGACTGGTTTGGATATGGCATTTCTATTAAATACAGTTTAATACAGACTTATCTGAATCCCCCTTGCCTCCCCAGTTTCCCTAATTTATGCTGGAATAGACTTGATTGTTTAGGAAAAAAAATGTGTTTGTGTGTGGGTCAGCTATATCTACTCAGCTTTTGAAAAACAAAGCTGGAGGTACATGTGGTGGTGGTGATGGCTCTTTCAGTAAGTAGCAACTCCTGTTCTGCAGGGATGCCTGAGCTGGACGAGTACACGATGGAAAGGGTCATCGAGGAGTTTGAGCAGCGATGCTATGATAACATGAATCATGCTATTGAGACGGAAGAAGGACTTGGGATCGAGTATGATGAAGATGTTGTCTGTGACGTCTGTCAGTCTCCAGATGGAGAAGACGGCAACGAAATGGTGTTTTGTGACAAATGCAACATCTGTGTGCACCAGGTATGGCAACCAGGGCACTGTAGGGGGGAATGCAGGGGTGGTGACAGAAACCTTTCCCAACCATTAATGATAATAGGTTGGAGTTTTTTTGGTGACAGATGTTGATCTGTTGAGTTCACTGTTGAACAAGTAGGATGAATTCAGAAGTTAGGCAATTGAGGAGAATTGTTATGTCTTACTCCAAACATCCTGCTAAGAAGGCTGGAAGTGGTATTGTGAATGTGTGGAGGAAGTTCAGAGGAGAGGAGTAGCCTCCCCAGGGCTGTGGTGTTGTGCATTCTCACAAGGTCACTTCTCTTGCTCTGTTTTTTTCCTCTTTCTGCACACTTCTGGGCCTAACACGGCTTTAGGGTAAGCAACTTAGGCTCAGCAGGGAGAGGAAAAAAAACTTCAGGCAATGAGTAGGGACACAGGTAGGACTTACTAGAGTAATTTTAATGTAATTGAGAACCTACTGACCTGAGCAGAGCTAATGAAGCACTGTTACGTGTCACCTTCTTGTGGCAGTTAAGCCTTCTTCGCAGATCTGTTTCCATGGCAGGTGCCGCCTTATTCCTGTCCTGCCTTCCCAGCTTTAAGCAGTTTGCTTTGTCATACAGTGTTTCACTACATGTAACTACCTAAAAAGTAACAGAAGTGCATGTTTTTCCTTTGTTGTCTTTCCCTTTCCGTGAACGGGAATGCAGGCGTGTTATGGGATCCTGAAGGTGCCGGAAGGCAGCTGGCTGTGCAGGACCTGCGCGCTCGGCGTTCAGCCCAAGTGTTTGCTGTGTCCCAAGAAGGGTGGTGCCATGAAGCCGACCCGGAGTGGCACCAAGTGGGTCCATGTTAGCTGTGCTCTGTGGATTCCAGAGGTAGGTGCTGAAAATCTGGGAGTTCGTGGCTGCAGTGATTCTGGCAGAGAAGAAATCTGTTGCAAACACTGCTCAACCTCATGTGCATCGCTACACTGAGTGTAGTGTGTATATGGTACTTGTTAGGAAGACAGTATAAAAGACTTTCCAGTAGATGTAAAGTCTGCCAGGATGAAGCAGCATCTGCAAAGAAAGTAATGACAACCAATTTTGTCAACCAAAATTAGGCCTCGAAAAATGAGGCCTTTGCTGCTGGCAACACTCATTTAACAAGCACACACAGCACCGTTTTATTTTGCAAAGGGAACGTGAAAGGTGAATCAGGAAGGCTTGGATGTGAGCGAGTTCCTGTGGGTTCTCATAATCAAAGTGTTCGTCCTGTACGCTAACTGTAAATTGGTGGGCTTCATCTCGAAACTGTTTTGTTCGTGCAGTGAGGAGCTGATCATTTAAACAAGACACTTGAAATTTTTTTTAGTTCCTTATAAACTGAGGAACTTGAAACATGCTGATTTTGCATGGGCATACAAGGAATTTGATTTCTTTGATAAAATTATTTCCCTTTTTAAGTCACAGTGTAATGGTCACTGTGTTTTTTAACCTTTTTTCTCTTAGGTGAGCATTGGAAGCCCAGAAAAAATGGAGCCCATTACAAAGGTTTCTCACATTCCCAGCAGTAGATGGGCACTAGTGTGCAGCCTTTGTAATGAAAAAGTTGGAGCTTCTATACAGGTAATTTCATTGCACAAATGTCTGTGTGTCTTGTCAGTTTTTAGTAGATACACAAAATGTGTATCCCCAAGTAAGCCTTCGGTGACTTCCTGTTGGTTACAATGGACTTTGCACGTAAAGTGCTTCTGACTGTTAGTGTGCTCTTACACTTTATAGTAACATGGTAATAATATAGCCAGGTCATCCTGTAAGACTGGAAGTTGTAGATATGCTGATACATTTATTAGTACACTGAAAAAAACTTGTGTGGTTGAGCAGAGGGAAACCCCTCTGTATTTATGTGAGGTACCACATACAAACCTAGAGCTAAAAGCTCCTGCGCTGAAACCTGTCTGCTAGTCCCTATTGAGCAACTTCTGAGACAAGTTTGGTACTTGAGTGGGAGCTGAGTGTTTCCTGTAATGACCTGAATATTTAAGGTGCTGAGCATGCCCAGCGCTCACTGAACTCAGTGGAAGTGAACAGCGAGCTCTGAATTGGTAATTTCAGGTACGACTGACTGTTGGACTGTTTTGGCTGTGACTGTTTTTTCTGTAGCTGTTTTACTGTTTGTCTGGCTTTGAAGCTGCTGAGGAGAATATCTGAGCATTTAGTATTAGGCTTTTTGAGCAGTAGGAAGGAAGCAGGTTTTTGGCTGGTCTGCCCTGAGATTCAGGCAAGCCACAAGCTGAGGGAACTGATCCTGTTTCCTTCACTGGTGGTGGGTAGGTTTTGGAGCTACTTGTGTTTCAAAGTGGGGGAAAAAAACCATGGATATGCGTTTCCCAGTTCACAATGCTTAGCAGCAGTGTCATGTTCTGGCTTCTGGTACTCACTTGAGCTCATCAGGGATGATGACTGCCTGAAACAGCAAGAGGGAAAAACCAAGCCAGCTGTCTACTCTTCATAGTTCTAGTTCCAAAACAACTGGTTTCCTTATGCAGTAAGTAAACTGTGGAGCCAAGGTTGTACAGCCATTTGTTTCATACCAACAACGCACAATCTGGGGCCAGTGCCAGCTGGTCTCCTTGCACACGTCCGAAGTTCTCTCTGCAGTTCCAGTTAGCCAGGGATTCAGCCTTTCTTGATGTAGTTGAGTTGTCGCTGTTAAATAACTGAGCTGATCCACACCTGAGCACTTCAGAATTGGCAGTGTGGTTTCATGTGCGTATTTATGTTGGGTTGTTAATGGTAAAGCACTTCCAGACCCTGCAGGGTGCAAAAATCACTCAGAACTGTTAAGTAATTTTAAGAACAACTTCAATATCTAAAGAGATGGAGGAAGCACACTACCAAGCCCCTAATGTATTGGAGGAGGAGATTTCCTGAAACACAACTTTGATGTACGTGGCTGGAGAACAAATGAGAGAGAGCAAGGACAGGTGACCCACTTGGGGCAGTGCTGTGATTGTGCTGAAAAAGATTAAAGTGTAATTGTGGTCATGCTATTCACCTTCAAAGTGCTTCTTCAACCCCTCCGCTCCAAGTCATGTGTTGAGGTTCTAGAAAACATTGTAAACCAGCAATGCAGCAGCAGTTCCAGTGAAACCAACAGTCTCTTTCTACTTAAGGAATATTTAAAATAGTAAATGCTAATCAGAGAAAATAAATCTATGCACAGCATATAACTTTGCAATGGTAATACCTCCGTGTAGAGCTGTCCTCCTCCTCTTGGCTGCTGTTACGGACCTGAAAATGTTCTGTCCTTTCTCCAGACCTGTTCTGAGGGGTAACTCGAGTAGTTGAAGATGAATGCTCAAGTATTTATGTGTATTAGTGTGTGTGGGTGGGATGTCCTTCCACATGTCTTCTGATACCACTTCTCTGCTTCTCATGGTGGCACAGCATGACATGCAGGCACGATGGCTGCCACTCCAGACAGTTGTACTTTTGGAATTAAAAGGGACAGACAAAATGTCAGGCAAAACTGCAATTTTTTTTACAAGAGTTGCATGAATCTTGGTATCATCATTTAGATTTGTGCAATGAACTTGTTTGCAGCAGAGAAGAATGTTAGAGAAATAAAGCAGCATTAACTGGAGGAGCACAGAGCACAATCCTCCAGAGAGGGTATGAGATGTGCACAAGGATTAGAAAAGCTGGCAGCTGGATGTATGTGTCAGGCTGGGCAGAGAGCAGCTGCCTTTAGGTGAGGAGAGTGAGACTGCGTGTTCTCCTGAGTTGAGCAGCTTTCCTTCCCATGAGACAGGCTTTCCTCTCTTCTCCCACTAAAACGAGCCGTGCTACAAGCTGATGATTCTGAATGGTAGCAGCTTGGCAACTGTGGCTAAAGTACGTACTCTTCTGTACTGTCTGGTGTTCCACTTGGGCTGCTTTTGCCCTGTTGTCAGCAAGAAAGAAGAGGGCAGAAGGTGCCCTGGTATTTTTTTTAAATTCCTTTTATATATTGATGTTATTAAAGAATGTTCATTTGAAACTGTTGAATCTCTGCTGCACCTCTATATGCCTCAGCAGGAAAACCCAGAGAACAAGATTTGGCTTCTTTACAAAGCACCATATCAACACGCTCGTGCAGTGTGTTCCTCTATAAGGTTATATGACTTGGGTTAAGCATCATTTGCTTCCCTCCTAGCTAATAGCACTAATGTTCATTTCCACTTCTCATTCTTGGCACTGGAGGCAGAGGTGTGACTTGATACAAATACTTACGAATGCATCTGTGTATATACGTGTGTGTGTGTGTGAACCTTTCTTTGTGTGGCTGGCAATAGCTACGACAGCATTTTGCAAGAGAAAGGTACTTGTATTTGAAATGAGGTGCTGAATCAGTGTAGTGACTGCCCATCACTCAGTGATGGCTGGGGTCACTGGGAGGGAAGAAAAATGACAAAAAATGGAATTTCCTGTTGTTCTTATCTCCCAGGCACAGTGAGGCTGTAGTTGGTGAATTAGCGATGGACAGGGATTTAATGTTTGACATCCTAGAATTGGGATAACAAGAAAAAAACATGCCCCTTGGCAGATGCCTTTGGGTAGCATGGGGCTGGGTGCTGGGGAAGACTTCTCCTTAAAAGTACCAGCCTGGCCTGGAGCCACCCAGCTGCCACCTCCACCCCCGGTCCCGCTGCTGGCACAGTCAAAGGGGGTCCCTTTTCCTTATCATAATACTGCCTTACATGAACGGCCCCGCTGAAGGTGAGAACACTTCTCTTGGGGACTTGCTGGTTATTGAATAGCGCGACTGGGCGAGGGAGGGGTTAACCACATCTGTACCACTGGGACGTGGGATCCATGCCTGGCCTGAGACCACAGCATCATAAATCTAATTAAAAGAGAGCAAGAAAGTACTTGCAGCTCAGGAGCAAAGCACGGTAATGGGGTTGGTGTTCCAAAGCAGTCCTTGCTGCTCAAATAGTTTTAGGCTTCTTAAATTTATATCTGACTAATTTTAATTTAATTTCTGTAGTGTTCGGTGAAGAACTGCAGAACAGCCTTCCATGTCACCTGTGCGTTTGACCGTGGCTTGGAGATGAAGACCATTCTGGCAGAGAACGATGAGGTGAAATTTAAGTCATACTGCCCCAAGCACAGCTCCAGCAAGAAACCAGAGGATGAGACTTTCAGTGAAAGCCCAGGTCAGGAGAATGGGAATGGAATTCAGGACAGCTCTCTTCCTGCCCAGATTGACTCTTTCCACAGCATGGATCAGAACCAGGAGGAGGCCCACAGAGTCAGCCTTCGCAAGCAAAAGCTCCAGCAGCTGGAGGATGAGTTCTATACATTTGTTGAGTCTTTGGAAGTGGCTAAAGCACTGCGGCTGCCCGAGGAGCCGGTTGAATTCCTTTACCAGTACTGGAAGCTGAAGAGAAAGGCTAACTTCAATAAGCCTTTGATAACCCCAAAGAAGGATGAGGAGGACAACCTGGCTAAACAGGAACAGGATGTTCTGTTCAGAAGACTGCAGCTCTTCACACACCTCCGGCAGGATCTAGAGCGGGTAAGCCCCTGCGCTGTGTGGGTGAGGTGTGCTGGCCTTTGTGAGCTGATGTTCTGACTGATACTCGCAGGCACGTCGTGCTGTAGCCTAACGCAAAATTGTATGGTCAGAAAAGACCACTGTTACCACTCAGTTTCTGCAGAGTGCAGTGGTTGCACTAATTACCCTTGTCAAACACAGGGTCAGCTCACAGGGCAGCAGGTCTTCACTTGTAAGCCATTAGCCATCTTGACATCTCCAAACTGGATTGTCCTATTTCTGCTTATGCTTTCTTACTGATTAACGCTGATGGCTGGGAACTCTACTGCAACCCCCAGCAGGAGCTTTTTTAGCCTCTAAAGGCTTTTTCTGCTCCTTTCATCTGGTGTACAAGAAGGAAAAGACTGTAACGCTTACCTTGATTTGGAGCAGATGTTTTTCACTGGCACATTTCCCTGGACTATCGGTGTAGTAGGTGTGGGAGGTACACAGTCCTCCGCTCAGGTTTTGAATGGTCAAAGAACACTTTAGTAGGATCAACTTTGTGTTCTAACTACATCTGCTGCAGCTGTCTGGATCAGTCACATTTTATGGGAAGAAATGCATTTTTCTTCTAAAAATCCTGAGATGGTCACAACAATGATGTCATGACCATTACCTCCCTTGTGCTATGGCGTGAATAGCCTGGCCTGCCTTCCCTTCGATCTGTCCTACTGCAGTGGCAGTCAGGAAGGTTGGTACTGGTGAATAGCTCCCACATTCTCATGCTGTGAACTCAGTAGACTTCTGTTGTGCCCCAGACACTAAGCAGCAATAGGTGCTAGGCCAGATACCCGGAGTATTTAAGCATTTCTCTAGACTTCCTGTATATATGTACAGCTCTGAACAGATGTTCACAGAAGTTACTTTTGGTGTGTAGGCCTCCCATATCTGATGGAATAATCTGTCAGTTACGTGGCTTTTAAGACTCTTCTAAGGAGTGTGGTGAAGAACATTAAATTTAAATACATTAACTCATTTAACTGGTGTATAGTACTACTTATGCTGAAAGAATTCAAAGCCGATTGATGACATTATAGAAACACAATTCCTGTAACACTCAACTTGATTTCTTCCAGGTGCGTAATCTCACTTACATGGTGACCCGAAGGGAAAAAATCAAGAGATCTGTTTGCAAAGTTCAGGAACAGATATTTAATATCTACGCAAAACAGGTGGAACAAGAAAGAGTTTCAGGTATGTTCAGTATTACCTTTTTCATATGGGATCTCAGGCACTGAAAGGCTGTTTACAGGCTAATGGCTTACTTTGAAGGACAAGTGGGACCTCATTTATTCTCATTAAAACTGTGTAGTCCACCATGCATCAGCAGCTGGGAAGATAAAAAAAAAAAAAAGGGAAGTGGTGGGGACATGGGTATGGAAAGGGCTAGGTCTGTGGTCTCCTCCGTGGGGAGGAGACTGGCTTGATGCTTCTGATCCTTCCTGGTGTGAGTCTGTAATGACTCCTTGTGACAGGGACACCATGGCTGACATCCAGGTGCCACACAATACCTGGTAAGTCTACAAGTTATTAGTGCCACTGCTTTAGTGTTCAATATGTGCTGATTTGCACCCTTAGATGGCAGTTTAAAGAAGGGTAGTTTAAAAAGGTAGCATTCTGGTTTAAAACACTATTTTTTTTTCTTCATTGACAGTAGTCATTTCTCAAAAAGACAATTAACTTAAAAGTGACTGCATGAACTAGATTATCCTTAATGTATTCAGTAAGTAATAAGCTGTATTTTAGACTCAATCAGCTCCACTTGCTGGTTGCTCTTTACCCCTCTGAGGAGTTTCTCTGTCTTAGTGGATACAGCAGCAGTAGGATTTACTTGTGCTACGTGTGCAGTTAGGTGCAGCACGGCTATAGGGAAGTAAACAGCACAAAGCAGTGCGGTGTGAAGCCATGCCACAGCCACATAATGGTGCTGTGAAGGTGCTGGATAGGCAATCAGATACCTGCCCGTGCAGAAGAAAGCATCAGGTTGTGAGGAACTGAGTTAAAATAGATACATTCAAAAGCAGTACTTACCCAGACACGGAATTACTTGACTGTAACTTCCTTTGTTTACCTTTAGGTGTGCCTTCCTCGTTCTCCTCAATGGAAAACACGGTGTTGTTCAACAGTCCGTCTTTGGGCCCCAATGCCCCTAAGATAGAGGACTTGAAATGGCATTCTGCATTCTTCAGGAAGCAGATGGGCACGTCTCTAACCCACGCTTTGAAAAAACCACACAAGAGAGACCAAGTGAGAGCCAGCTCTGGGAGTGACAGCAAGCCCGTGCTGAGGCAGCCCAGCCAGAGGGAAGGTGGTGTGACTCCGGGTGGCTTTTTAGATTTTGACAAGACCTTTGCAGAAACACGGATGGTATCAGCACAGCAGAAGAACGGCGTGGTTATACCTGACCACAGAAAGAGAAGAGACAATCGTCCACAGTGTGAGGGGATCAAGGCGGAACTGAAGGAAAAGACTTCTAAACACCACCACAAACCACTGAGACCCACAGAACTCTCTCAGAGGCAATCAGAAAATCGAAGGGCTGTGAACCACTCCAGTGGTAGGCCAGCACCTGGCACACGGAGGGATATAGTGCCTAAATGCAATGGGGGTCTTGTCAAAGTAAACTCTCATCAGACAGTAGTTAAAGTGCCTACGACGCCCACGAGCCCAGTGAAAAACTGGGGCGGATTCCGTATTCCAAAGAAGGGGGAGAGACAACAGCAGGGCGAGAGCCTGGAGGAGACCTGCCGCCAGAACTCCAGCTACCCCTACCTGGGCATAAGCAGAGTTTCACCGAAGGACAGGGCAAAAAGCAAGCTCAAGCCTGACAGCGAGAATGACGGGTACTTGCCTGATGCTGAAATGAGCGACTCAGAGCCTGAAGTGGCTGAAAAAAAGTGCAGGCAGCAGAGGCTCAGTCCAAACAGCACTATCAGCAGAAGGACGGACATTATTAGGAGAAGCATCCTGGCATCCTGACTGATACAAGGACACCCAGTCAGCTCTGCGGTCAGTAGAGTCACTGCCTACAAGTCAACTCCACATTATTTATTGGTGTGAGAGAGGAGAGGTCTCAGACGTGGCTACAGACTGACAAATTGATAACCCATTATTCCTGAGCTGTATAAACATGTTTACATGCACTTAAAGCTGGTTTATTTGTCCCCTCCCCGCCCCCCGCCCCCAAATCTGTGAGAAGCTTGAATCGCCTTTATTTGTAACTTTCCTGATTAAGCAGAGAAGTAACATCACTACTAAAACAGGATTTGTGATGAACACTAAAATAACTCATAAAACCCGCTTAGAAGGGGCTAGGGTGGGTAGGGGGAAGTAGGCCACATTCATCCTTTTTAAGCTAAAAAGCACTGATAGAAATTTTACTCCCCTTCTCTGCCTTCTGGAAAAGCACAAGCTCTTAATTTAACTAGTGTGTAATGAATCAAAGATGGTTGTGTAACCATACTGCACTGCTGAACCCCGTTGAAGTGGTCACTTTCCATGGATGGTGGTAGGTCTCTGGCCTCTGCTCCAGTTCCCGTGTAGGTGGCAGCTCAAAACCCTCCGTAAGCTCCAGAGTTTACATGTAAATACACCTAGGAGATGGCCAGAGGTAACAGTGAGGTTATACTGGAGGAGAGGAAGGGTCAAGGTCAGGGCTGCAGCTGCCTCACAATGCAACAGCTTGAGAAGATTCAGACTGAGCACTGCAGATGCTCAGAGGCCCCAGTTCTGAGAGGGGGCAGGCTTGTAGGGTACTGCACCCCGTGGAATAACCCATCACCGTTCCGTCAGTCACCTGCCTCCGGGAGTACGACGACAATTCAAGAAACAAGTTTCTAAGGCACTAATCAGTAGGTTTTCCCAAAGGCCACCAGGTATGCACTAATGGTATGTACTGGGAAAGCCAGGCTTAGGACACTAAAGGGTTGCTTTTAAGTGGACATGAGTATATATTTTTAAATAGAGTAAAATGGAAAGGCAATAAATTGTGATTAGCTCTTTACAGTCAAATGAAGAAAAAGTATTTCGTTCTATTCCGGACTAGATTTGATGGAAGAGGGAACTCATATTCTGATTGTGTACTTTTTTAATAATTGCAAATGGCAATAACTAGTAAGCTGTGAGCAATAATATGAACAGATTGTTAGGATACTGTTTAGTACTGAGTAGAGTGCACATGTAACAGTGGCGTGTTAGGACCCTGTACCTTTTGGAATTCTGCATAGACGTTAAGTCAGTCAGGTATGTATGTACTGGTGAAAAAGTTGAAGCAGCAATGTGTTACAGACAGAGAGGCATGAAGAACCCCCTGTCTCTATGCCCAGCCAGCCATTACCACATTGGCTCACTTTTTAACGTTAGACCCTTGCCTCTTGAGCAGGGACCATTTCAAACACAACAACTCTGCCATAACTCTCTGCCATAACTTGAGTCTTCCAGAGGATTCAGTAATAATAAAAAGGCTTATTAACACCTATCTTGCTATGCAAGTTATCAGTTATTTAGTGCATCCCTGTCATCTGTTACAAAACTCAGAACTGTCTTAACCTTTCGGTACCTTTTGGGATTCCACTGGGGAAGGAGAATTCTGTGTAAGAGTGTACTTTTAAAACACCATTGCTGGTCCCAAGGAGTTGGATTAACTGCGTTACTTACAGAGGTGAAGGTCACACAGGGCACTGGTGAATGTGAAATGCTGTAGTCACTCTTGGGACACGTTAAGAAAAGAGCACTTATTTGATAAAACAGCAGCTGCCAGATAAAAGGTAAATGCAGGTAAGTTGTTCTATGCTTTCCAGACAGGCACTGCTATTTTCTGGAAGAGAGAAGCACGTGACCACAGAGGGAATTGTTTGTCAAGCCATAGATGGAATAATCTAAATCTTGATTTTAAGTAAACATTAAACCTCCCAGCAGTTTGGAAGGGGTACCTTGTTCATTTGCACTATTATGAATGCTAAGGTTGTGCAGAGTTAATGCCTTACCTGTTTTGCTCCCTGACGTTTAGGTTAGTAAGCTTTGTAGTGTTTCCAGCTAAGCTGAACCAAAACCAAAAAAGCTGTAAGATGACTGCAGTGTGTGACCAGCTCTGTAGGTTAGTTTTGTCCCCCGTGCTTAGCGCTCAGCAGAAGAGGCGTCAGAAGTCCAGCAGTGACAGTACAACCCCACCCCTGTATTTTACCAGGATAGAACCATTTGCTGAATTTCTCTTTTTAAGCGTTACCTTTGCTTGTGCAGACTGACCAAGAGATCTTTGATTATGATTGGTGTGTTCTGTCAATCTGTAGGCTAGATGAACTTCTGTAAAGCTGCCTGGAATGCCATTTGTTAGGTTACAAACTCACACGAATCTAAATGAAGGGTTATACGTGTTGTGTATAAATCTTAATTTCAGAACTTTGAGAAAATTGTCATTACATTTGTAAAACCTTGTACAGAAGATTTTTCACTATGTGCCTAGCTTTGGTGTCCATTCAGCTGAAATTAATTAAAAAAGGTGCATGAAGAGAAACAGATAGAAATAAAAAGTATATGTAGAGATGACTATTTTATATTACATGGCCCAATCCTGTATTTATTTTCTCCCTTTTTTGAAGTATTTATAAAGACCTAGTTGAAGACAGCTGTATTTTTTGTTAAAATATTCGGTAGAATTGTGCCTTTTTGTCTGTATGTGAATAAATGCTGTACATTTTTGCAGTACCCTTGCCAGCAGCGTTTTAGAATTTGCAGTAGTTTCATCTGGGTTCTTACATAAACCTCACTGCAATGATCTGAACAACTTTCATGGTTAAAATGAGCATTTAATTTGGATTATCACAGGTATCAAAATTCACACTGCAGTTGCAAGAGAAATCTCTTCCTTCTTTTTGAGGAATGTTACAAGGCCTTGTTATTGACAGCTGTGCCTGCCCCATCAAGACATCATACCCTTTTTACTTGAGATGATCTTACCTCAAATAGTTCAGGTTGCTGATCTACAGTGTCCTTCCAAAGTCCATCATCTTCCACCGGAAGAGGAACGTGAGGCTTCGTAGCTGTAGCTCTTCAAGATAAGCACACTGATTAGACACGCTACAAACACCTCCGTAGTCAAGCAGTGCTGACAGAAAGCCAGCTCTGGGTAAGTAATTTTTACCCCATTCCATCCCCTGCTGACAGCAGCCTTTCTGCAAGGTACAGGGCTCTTAAGACCCAAAGTGAAACCTGTACTACTTTCATTGCCAGCTTCTCTCATCTGTAAATGGAAGCAACTGTTCACCTAGAACTTTTTCCTGAAGAATAAGAGCTAAGTTTTACTCAATGGGAAGCATTATTGTAGCACTGGGGAATTTCCCAAACACTCAAAAACTCGTTTTGGGGTGGGGAAGGAAGTGGGGGGCAACAACACCTTTCCATATAAGAGTGACAGGAAACTCACAGATGGAAACAAGTGTAAGCCAACCAAGGCATGGTTGCAAAGCCCGCTCCGCAATTCCACAGAACAATCTAGTGTCATGAGGGAAGGAGCAAAACTCACCTAACCAGCAAACTCAAACTTGGCCTCAACATGAAAGTCCAATTGCAAGCACTGCTGCAGCAGCATCCCCTAGACACCAAGGGCAATGAAAAGACTCACTTTGCTTGACCACATTCCCTTTTGTGGTTCAGACAGATTTAATCATTTTTAGCTGCTCAGAGGATTGGGCAGGGAGATGAAAGTGGGAGATTTTTCTTTAGTGTGGCATCTGCTGTAATTGCTCTGCTACCCCTTAACTTTATTATTAGGTGCTTGTGTCATCACTGCAATTCATACTCTGGCAAATAACCATTACAGAAGAGCTGCACCTCAAGTGAAGTGAATGTACCCATAATTAAAAGGGAATCAAGCAGGTGCCCGTCTGTATCTAAAGGAACACACACAAATACTGTTAAAACCTCCCACTTACCTGCCATTTTCAGTCAGGTTCCACGTCGCAGCTAGAGCCTCCACAGAGTGAATGGGATTAATAGCTCACAGAAGATCTTCCAGGTGGTCTGTCATCATCTCAGATGTGCATTATGCAAATGAAAATAAGGTGCTTGGTTCTTACTTACCTCCCTCTATCATACACACCGTTGATTGATGAAAATCTCATCACAACAGACGTTCACAGCTTCTGGAAAATGTATCCACAGTGCTTTGAAAAAATCTTTGAAGTCTTTTGGCAAAATGAGAGTGTGCAACAGATACAGGAATGTATCAAACTGAGAAAGCCCTAGTAAAGAAGGGTGTACAAGTACAGTAACTTCCTCTCAGGTAAGCAGAATTTGTTCTTGAGGTTGCATCCATCTTGCAGGCTCTACTTGAAAAGCAGGTTTTCAGAAGGCAGTGCAAACTCTTACTTCCATGTAGTGATCAACCCAGGCCTGTCCTCTAAAATGCAAATATGGTGAAGACCCAATGTGGCAGACATAGTTTTCATTACGCACGGGTAAGGGCTGCCCATCCACCAACTGAATTAGGATTCATAAACCAGAATTACACACTTTGCATGAAAGAGGAAGGACAAGAAATTACATCACTTAAATCCAAGATGGCAACACTTCAAAATCAGTTAACACCAATCAAATATTTACAGTAATAGATGCTGAAAGAGAAAACAGAGTCCAGCCCTGAATTCAGAACGATGTAGATGGAGTTTCTCAACTATCCATGACAGCCAGACGCCTATGCAAGAGGATTCCCACATACTGGCAGCTGTAGAATTCCAACACTTCAAAACACACTTAGGCCGCATAGCTGGCTGACTTCACCAGCTTTGTGCAAACTGAATGGGTGGAGAACGCAAGGTCCCAGACAGATACAAACCAAGAGATCAGATCCACAGAAAGGCAGGGAACAGCTGTAAAACAGTAACTAGGAAGAAGCAACACAATGGAGGAAAGATAACGGTCCTTAGAAACACACTGTATGAATAGCCATAGCAGCAATTTCTTTATTAACTGTTTCCCTGGGGCATCAGAACACACTGAACCGATTCTTAAAACAGAAACTGAGGCATTTCCCAGCTGTAATGCCTACTATAAGAACAACTGTTAGCACAATTCATAAAATAGCTTCAAAACATTCCTAAATTACTGCACTACAAAGAAAAACGAAGGGTACTGACTGTGAGTAAAGCTGCTCATGAATTTCACTACATTACTGATTCCCTGCACACAAACCTTGTCACAGTGGAACTGGTGGGTTTTAGACCAAAAAAGGCCAATATACCACGTCCCTGTATCAGACTGTTTCATCTGCTCCTCTGAAGGACTTCAAGGACATCATCTTGCAGTCTTCTTCCAATTTTTACTATGCATACAGATGCAGTATCTTCATCCACCCACCCTTACTTGAATAAACCAGAAAATGTATATCTAAGTTGTACAAGCCTTGCTCTGCATTTGACTTGAACACTCCAATATGAAGTTTCTCCAGCAATCTTCTTAACTCCACCATGGTGTGAATGAACAAGAAATGTGTTTAAATATATTCCAGACCTTTCAGGGAAGCAGCTTTCTTCTTTTCTATAGTAATCAGGCTGAGCTGAAATTAAAACCAAGCAGATAGTTAATCTAAGTTTTGTAGGATCCAAGTATCAGTAAAAGTTGAAATATAGAAGGTGTCATAAAGGAGAGGGAACAAGCATAGGGAAGTGGGAACTTGGGGTAAACAGTGGAATTTACAATTCACCCAACAGATTACTGCTTTTGTTTCAGGTCCCAAAGCATTCAAGATGATGAAAGATTAAGTAGAAGGAGTACACTTGAAAGACATCTACATAGAATACACATATCTTAAACCTGTGCAAAAGCTGTCCTGTATTTTTGTTTCTTATTGAATTACTATTTAATAATAAGTTTAAATTTGTTGTCTGTGAACTGCAATTTCTAGACTCCCTAACAGCCCAGCTCCAGCCTATATTTGATTTTATTTTACAGTAAGCCAGATAACGTAATGAGAATGCACACTTGGGTCAGCAAGTAGCCTTCAAAATTCAGCAGAATACTGAGAAGAGTTACCATTCTGAGTCTGAGGAAGCACACACATGAACATTCAGTGTTCTGACAGTAAGAGGAGAAATAAACGCTTTGATTCTTCGGATTCAGTGGAACAGACGTGCCTATAGCAGCCATTACTGGGATGGCACTGCTGTATTTTTTTTTTTGTGGAGAGGACAGGGCTTACACAATTGCTCTGGAATCACTACAAAGAAGCCACACCAGCAGTAGCAACCTCTGCCAAGTCTGAAAAGGGCAAGACAGTTCTGAGGACCAGCAATAAGATCTGGACAGCAATGTAGCTGCTAAGCTTCTTAGCAAATTGTTGTTACCTTTCAGGGGAGACTGCTAAGAAACAATTAATTATCGATGTTTTCAGGAACAGCAAGACCTCTTTCTATATATGGGCACTAGGGCACGAAATTTACTTGCTTGAAAGGTGATATAACCATGTTTTTTAAGGGAAGATAGCACTGCAGAAGTATTAGAGTTGAACAGATCCACATAACAAAAAGAGGTTAAAAAAACCAAGTCACTCTTTCAGAGCAGATCTTCACCAGCAGGGTAGACATTGTCATAACAGAGAGCATTTACAGCCAGGAAACACAGCTTACGTTACGGTAGCTTGGCAGCTGTGCCCGTATCTTCACTGCTGCTGAGAAGAAATGCCATTTCTCCTAATTGGATGATGTAGATCAACCAAACATTTCCTCTCTGTAACTCACATGGGATCACCCACATTTAAAAAAGCAACAACTTGTGTGTTTCCTGAATGACTGTAAAAATGAGGATGTATAAAGACCACCTTTACTTAAAGGAAGCCAGCCCAAGTCACAAGTTTGCTTGGTAATAAGTGAACTCAGAGTGTGACACCCCCTCCTGCCATGGGATGTCTAGCTCGAATAGAATGGGAAAAATAATGATGGATGGAAAAACCCCCACCTACCAGCAGAGAAAATACTGAATTACAGGTACCACAGGGTTTCGATGATTAAGGGCCAAAGCTTCTCTCTCTGAAGAGAGGAAAACTTTCCCTCCCCAAATCACTTATGTCTAGAAATATTGAATAGTACTGTTTAAAGCAGGAACTGAGTTGTAAGAGAACTGGAAATTGAAGGCAACAATAATTCAGGTCATTAAGTGATCACAATGGTGCACAAGGAGGTCTTAGACGCATAAATTGCTCTGACACACCTTGCCTGAAGTTTTCAGGATTACTAAAATGTTCACTACGGTGAGATACATGCACCATCCCTTCCTTCCCCTCTTCCCATGGCCTGGAAAAAAAGCCAAGTATTTCCTATTCTGTCTGTACAATTTTCAGTGGTTTTGACATTCAAACCATTAGACATAACTGATGATAACTGCAGAGGGATGGACTTACAGAATCCCAGACTGGGTTGGGTTGGAAGGGATCTCACAGCCCATCTAGTCCCAACCCTCTGCTAGCCCAGGCTGCCAAAAGCCCCATCCAACCTGGCCTTGAACACTGCCAGGGAGGGGGCAGCCACAGCTTCTCTAGGCACCCTGTGGGAGTGTCTCACCACCCTCGCAGGGGAAGAGTTTCTTCCCAACACCCAAAAATCTCTGGGGACACCGTTACTGGAGGCCAATGCAGGTGGACAGACAAGAAGTTCAGAGCTCTGCGAGTTCACATGACATGGCAGAAGGAACTCAAGACTGCAATTTGATGAACACTACATAGGTCCACACGATCAGTTCCGTCCTGCAACCACCACACACCATTTCCCCGCACTTTGTGCGGCCACACAATTCATTAGATCAGGGAACTTCTTTGGCTGAAAGACACCAAAACCCCACAAACGAGCTATTCTGCCCAGCAATTTTTATAAGCACAGTTCTGTAACTATCAGCTGAAGTCATGCATTGTTTTAAATCACACTCCCCAGGAGACAGGTGTAGGAACACAACATTTGCTCTATCACATCCACCCATCATTTGGAACTGCTGCAGTAGGTTATACCAAGCTAAAAAAGCCTGCTTTCTGTGAACAGGAGCTGCAGTCATTTAAAGAGGCTTTTTAAAAAAATATCTATTAACTTGCTGCCATTTCTGAACATGGAATGATCATACACCTTCATTCACACATTTTGAACGACACAAGTTTAATTTGCATCAAATTTGTTTCCATAAACAAATCTATACTGTCATTTAAGCATCCTGTCAGAAGGTGGCATTTAATTGAATATGCATCAGTTTTGTGATGATGCATCCGAAATACAAAGTCGTTGTTAAAACTATATTAGTAGTACCGCATGTAACGATCACCTCTGCCTCAGGAATGATACAAGGTATGTTTGTAATATTCAAGGGGATTTCTGACATGCACTTAGAAAACATGGGTTTTGTTAGTTTACGTACCTTTTGAGATGCTGTAGCTGCCCTTTGCTCAGCCTGGCTCAGTTGACTTTGAAGTCTATTGATGCATTCTTGATATTTCACAATTAATATTTTATCCTGTGTAAACAAAATATCTCATTACAAATGCAAAGTTCTTTTTACTGGATCCATACACACCTTAAAAAAAAAAAAGCTTAAAACAAGCGGAACTGTGTACCGCTTCCAGGACTGAAGATGTGCTGCTGATACACTACAGAGAACTGCCAGCTCAAGTGTGCTATCATATGCCTTTTCCAATCATGAGTAATCTGCAGAGGAAGTTTTACTTGTTTCATCATCTTGAAGGAAAATGCATAAAAGGTGGTATTCTAACCCAGGTAATTTAATTTACATAATCTTACAATGTAAATGTTTTAGCTGTACATAAAGGGAAAAATAATATGCTAGGTAAGATGATGAACTTGCTACAGATTTCTTCATCAAATTGTATGCATAAAGTCTTTCTTAATGATTCTTTACTTACAGAAATCTGTTCTTGCATCAGCCCCACTTTTCTCCCCTAGATACTACACCACCATAGAAAAAAACACAGAAGGACTGATCCTGGAGACAACTGGATGTTATCTCAGATTTATGAGGCTGACAGGACAGCTGTTTTCTAGAGTGTCCATTAATTATTGAACAATGCACATTCCAAAACCGCCTTGCCTTTAATCTTTAATGGATAATGATTTTATCTATATGCATATATGCACATACAGTGTAAATTCCATTATACCCAGAGTGTGCTGAGAATTTGGTATCTCTGCATATACTACATTATCCATAAGACAATGCCTAGTCCTCTGTAGAGGTATGCATGCATACATAAGTGTAAGTGACTTTGGAAACATTTCCCAAATTGTCTAAAATTGCTACATTGGTAACCCTGAAAGATAGCCAGTCCTTCATGTTTTCTTGTAATTTGAGATTAAAATTGATTTGTTGTCCTGCCATTGGAACACAGTCAGCAGAAACAGCAGGGGTTTTCCAGTTATGACTATACTGTAAAAAATCCTTAATTTTTCCTAAATCAGAAACATAACTCACCTAAACAGGTTTCTGTTAAGGTCCTAGTGTGTGTATCAGGTTGTAAGTGAAAGTAGTTGTCATATCGGTCATTATCTTACCTCAGTTGCCTTTTCATTTGCCACTTCCAGCTGAGAAATGAGCTCCTGGCTATGAAGTTTGTGTTGCCTCAGCTCACTTCTGTAAATCAGAAGAAAAGATGCTGATTAACACACAGTAGTGCATCAGTTATTGGAATATAATTTCATAGGTACTTCATTGCCTTAGAGGGGCTTATTGTGTATTTCTAATTACAGCGCTGCTCTTAAACAATGATTTCAAAAGCACTACACAGCTAGCACTTCTTGATGTGTACTCAAAACTACAATGGCAGAGGTATGAGATGTATTTGTTTGAAGCAACAGGACTTTGTCAAGAGCATTTGACATGTTACTTTTTTTCCTTTCTGCTTGCTGAACGGTATTTTGCATGCATGTTATCAACTATGCTATAAATATAAGCTGCACTTCACAGTATATTAATTTTTCAGATTAACACTCTAATCAATATCCCATAACCAGACTTCAACGGGGACATTTTTGAAGGGGCTTCGAAGAACCAAAAACCAAACCATTCTCTTTCTGGGACAGTTGACAACGTCACACTTCGTGACGAAAAGGAAAATGTCACCTTCTTCAGGCTGGTTTTTTTACTTTTATACGGAATGAATTTCAGTGATCCTGCATTTGATAGCACCGAAAACAAAAATATCTGGGTCACTGCAGACATCTTTGAGTTTGTGCTCAAAGGAAATAGTTCTTGCCTTCTGTCATCACAAGCCACTTGAAGAGGGATGAGCAAAGATGGAAAAACCTCTGAACTTTGTTAATTTTAACTGGAGAAAAATGCAGAATTAAATAGTCTGCTCAAACCTTTGACCCATCCCTACTCCACCAGCAACAGACATTAAAAAAAAAAAAAAAAGAAAAGAGAAAAAAAGGAAAAAGAGGTGTGATCAAGATTCTTGACACTGTTTTCATCTTCTATGTTGAGGCTCAAATGTATTTATGAAAAGGAATCTCCAAATCTATTCTCATTTTACCTTCCTTTCCCAAGTTGGAAATATGCTGAAATGCAATCACCTTCATGACAACACTCAGAAAGCTGATACTTAACCTTCAGGTGCTCTGCTGATTATTGAAACTACGTGCACCATAAATGAAGTTAAAGCCTGAATTCTTTCTGAGGGAATGGAGGTGAGATAGGAGATATTTTGACCTCACATCTCTATCTTAAAAATTGTCTGATATTTTAATGATGGCATGTAGGTGGCAACAAATATTTACTCTTGAAAAAAAAAAATCCCCAAATCCTTAGCATTTCATACAAATTAATCTGAAAAAAAATCACTCTACAACATTTGAGATACCAGGTTGCAATCTTTCTGCTAATGTAAGGTTGCAGGTACACCTGGCTGGTAGTTTCCACTCCCTTGTTGTCAACCGACCCCTTTAACCAATTCCAGGTAGGTATCATCGAAAGCTATTGAACTGTGTTTACTTGCTGCTATAAAAATGACAGTTCCTAAGCAGATGTTTAAATATTTTAAATTATTTATCAATTATGCCTATGTTACCACATATGAACAGCTTTATATAAAAGAAGAAGTAAAGATGGATTAAAACTGTAGGATCTAGACAGTATGTTAATACCTAACATTGTTACTGCAATTTGTCAATACCAAGCCCCAAGGTGAAGTATTTTCAATATAGGAGCACTACTGAACAGCTGGGTTTAAAAAAAAAAATCAGCTTTTATAATCGATCTTATTAACTAATCAATTTTTATACAATCCCTGTCATTTATTTACATACATAACTTTTCAAAATAAACTCCTTAGTAAACTATTCAAACACTACTCTCTAAAATGTATAGAGCCCTTATGTTCAGGTTTAACTACACTAGTAAAAAAAGCTTTGAAAATAAGGAAATTCTTACATTCTGACACATCATCTTTATTATTACATCATCTAAGTAGACTATCCAAATAGATTAGTTTTCTAAATTAAAATTCTTAGTTAATGAAAACAATCTGTCTTCTATACTTGGAATTAGCGTTCTTAGCAGCACAGGCCATAAACAGAGTTTACATGCTCATATGCAGCTGTAGATCAAGAAATTATTTTTATAATGAGATCACACTGTGCATGTATTAAAAAAACCCCAATTTAACCTTGTAAGCATAGGGAAACGCGATGGCTATTGAGCTAGACAGTTAATTCATTCTGACTGTTAACCCTCCAACACACATTATGAGATTTTAATATTAAAATTGAGCAGTACCCCTTACGCTGAATAATCAAATGAGTCCCTACTCCATATTGTCTTTGTTAAGTGAGTAGGAAACAAAAGGTGAGCTTTTAGCATTTTGGCAGACGGGTGATAAATCCACCAGCTGTAGCAAGTACATTCTGCAAAGCTCTCATATGACAAATATAGCATGTGCCAGCTGTTTTTTTGGTTGAATTATACTATAATATGCTTCAGTTACTCTTAGTAATTATGAATTTTGTATGCTGCCAGTACCTGCAGCTGTCTCTCATCCTGTTAATTTTTTTTCTTTAATGAACATCTTAAAATAAGCAGCTATGGCTGCCAAACATTACAGAAGTGCAGCCAAGAATAATGTTTTAGACATGGAGGGAAGTTCTTCATCTCAAGATGCCATGCAATTCACTCCATGTGCTGTACCGGATGTAGAGAGAAGGAGAAGGCAATCCTGGTCAGCACCTCATACAAGGGCACCAAAAAAGGCTGTTCTTCAGAGGCAGATTCTTTTCAATTACAGAAAAGATAAAACTGAGAATTTTCAGAAAAACACATGGCTACCAATGAGTCAGGGAGTCTTAACTGTGCCACGGAAATGTTTCAGAAGCAGAAACTGGAACAAAGACACCCAAAATAGCTGCCATCAGACGACTTCAGCTAAGTAAAGTATTTAAATATAAAACCAGTATGTTCAAGGATTCCCTTTTTCTAAATGTAAACAATTCAAATTAATATTTCCTTACATTTTTTCAAATATAACAGGTTTATGTTGGAACAAATGTTTTTGATTCCTCCCCTGATAAGTGGCAAACATTTAATGTTACTTACCAATTTGTTCACATACGGTGTATTAGTATGATTTTTTTTTTTATTATTAGATAGTTAAGATTTGTAAAGATCCTTAAATCCACTGTTATGTGAAAGTAAATACTTCAGCATTTAAGACAAGGGTTATAAATTGTCTCATATACTGTTTGTTTTGTAGATTCAGTTTATACTTCTAAAAAGAGAAGAGACTTGTGTTTACCTATTAGTACTCCTAACTCAGGCTAAACTGTACCCTAACTGAACGATCATCCACACACCTAACAGCCCAAAATAATAGAACAAAGTTGAGAGAACTGTCAATTTCCTGTTACTCAGGTTACAAGATCTACCTTTTCCTCATCTGCAGTTTTCAAGATCTGCTCCACCAAAGGGCACTCTGTGTATAACTCAGTCATTTGACTGAACATGACACTTTGCTTTTCAACGTGACTCTCGTTCTAATCCCTGGTCTGACCAGAATCATGTTCAACAAAAACGTGCTCTTGGCGTTGGCTACTGGGAGGAGCCTGGTAAGGATTTATACACAACTACTGGTTATCTGCCAAACTTTTGCTCAATTTACACAAATTCTTTTCTGCATTCTCAGGATTAGAACAACAACAACAACAAATCTATGAAAAATACTGATATGCCAATTAGAAGGGATTAACTGCTTGTACTACAATCTCTTTTTGTTTAACCTAATTGAGTAAGACAGATCAAAGTGGACTTAGAGAATGAATACATAATGTGACCCCTTTTTTTTAAACAGGTATACAGTCTTTAATTTTATTTTAGTAAATTCTGACAGATTCTGTTACCCCATTTTCTGCTTAAATTCTGTTACCAGAACTTTCTCTCTCACCCCCTTCTCAATCTATCCTATATTCTGTTGTTACTAAATTTTGTTTCCTTCCAACTTACAAGTTTCCTAAAAATTCCTTTGGTATTACTGATTTCACTTTTTATCTCTGCTGTCATTTATTCTTCTCAACCTAAGCCTGAAGAACTATCTAGCTTTATACACAATGCTGTAAGGTAGTAAGAACAGTCCTAGCCTAGTCCTAGCCCTTCAAATATAAGCACAGGAGCTGTTTTTCTAGATTACAGCACTTCAGTGAAACAAGGGAATTTTAATAACATGTGTATATATTAAAAATTTCTTTCAAAAGTAAATTCTTTTAAATGAAGACAAGAAAGGTAAAAAGCTGGAAACTGCCCATACCGGTTTTTTACCACAGCTGTCAAAGGCAGATCACCCAAGTACCTCGCGTTTTTGGGACATTCAATCTGACAGCAGTCTTAGAGCTTGCAACTTCAGAATTGGAAGCTCTACGCCCTGTAGATGAGCCACAGCAGGAACAACATGGCTTGCTTCTATTTATCAAATTCCACAGAAATTGTGCAGAAGTGTCACTGAAGATCAAAGTGACTTTTAAAATATTAAAACTAATTCTGACTTGGTTATTTAGATTACTTAAAATAGTGTTCCAGGTACAGGGGGATAAAAAAAAAATAATCAAATAGACACTCAAGTTAGTGTCACTAAATGAATGAACATATCATCATTAAATTATTCACCAAGACTTAAAAGTTCTGTGTTACAAAAGAAACCCCAAACCCTTTAGAAATAAGTTTGTTAGTTTTATGTATTTCTATATTTCTCTTCTTACTGTTTCCCATCTAAACCACTGTAAGAACATGAAAAATGACTTTTTGCCAGAAGTTTACGTAATTCTATTGGTTATTCCTGGTCAGAACTGAATTGTTGGTTCAGTCTCAGACCTACTAGAGGTGCAACTGTCAAAATGCTGGCCTGTTGAAGTAACCAAACCAATTTCACTTAAATGACGTGCTAATATGCATTTCCATCTCAAAAACTACATCCTTGAGGTGGGCTGATGCAGCTGGTAGGTCAGCACCCACAAAGTTACTCACTCATCCCCAGAGGAAAGAGGGAGCGAACTGGAAGAGTACAAGTATGAAAAAAACTACATGGGTCAAGAGAAGGACAGTTTGGTAAGTTGAAGAAAATTAAAAATTGCCAAAAGCGATTGCCAAAGCTGTCACTTCTCACTAGCGTAACAACCAAACCACAGCTACTTTGGAACACCATCCACCAGTTGTTAGGGTGAACATGATGCCATATTGTATGGAATATTGCTTCAGTTAGTTGGGCTCAAGCCGTCCTGGCTGTGTGTTTCCTACCAGCTACTTGTGCACCCCTAGCATCCTCATTGGGGCAGAAGCATGAGAAACAGAGAAGACCGTAACACTGTAGTGGCACTGTTTATCAACAGCTAAAAGACTTTTGTGTTATCGATAGCGTTTCGGTGATAAATCTAAACACAGCACCATACAGGCTGCTATAAAGACAATTAACTCCACACTACTCAAACCCAGTACAGTATATTCACCTCAGCCTGAAATACAAAATTCCCCCAAACTTAATCTGAAGATGATAGTTTTGTATGTATCTGTAAACACATATAGATTAAAAACATTTTTTTACCTACATATACGTTCTTAGAGAAAGGAACAACCTAAATTTAATAGAAGTACCTTGGGACAATTCATCTTGAAGTAAATAGGAGTACCACACCACTTTTTTTACAATCTTTACCAGCAGTCATTCATTTGCATAACTTTTATAATTGTAAATATTTGCTGTCTACGTTCATTTCAGTAACTGTCATTAGATTTCAAAGTACATCTAAAATGGATGCAAAACTCAGAGTAACTTCATTTCGTATTCTGCCAGACTAGATGTTTTGCAGGACTAAACAGAATAAACACTAGTCATGAGTGGTTAGTCACGCCGCCAAGAGCGATGTTTCAATGCTCTTATTTGAAACCATGACTTATGTCACAAGGAGCACTGACCTTAGTTACCTTCAGGATTGACTTTTGCCAAAAGCAAAACTGGTTCCTTGCCCTTTTGCAAGGTGAAGGTGAGGTCTGTCACCAATAGATCCTTCTCAAAGTGTACAGCATCTTAAGATGCTTAAAGTGCAGAAAACTCTTCTCATAAATGGAGACTGTAATGTATTTTTATGAAGAAATTGATAGGATTCAGTCTACAAATATTCAATGTATTACCTACTGTTTCTACACTGTGTTTTGCATTCCAAGCTCAGTTTTATAGGTAACCATTACTTGTTTAACTTGAACTGAGGCCCAAAAGAAAGCACAGAATAATTTACAGTGAATTTCAGAATAATTTTCAGTGAAGCCTGGAAGTATCAGTTTATCAACATCTTTCTTTACAGGTTTTTTTGCTGACCTATTATTTAAAAAGCCAAACCAAAACACTCTGCTCTACTGTTCTATGTTGCAAAATTATTTTTCCCCCTCCTTTTTTAAAAACTAAAAATCACCTAACCTTTGCTGATGTTGCTTCATTTATCAGAAGTATTTATTTAATGCTTCCTTTATGCCTATGTATTGCATCTCACTAACAAAACACCAGAGACTTAGCAAATGAAAGATGAGCAACACAAAATAGGGGAAAGTTATCAGCTGCTGCTGGGAAGGTAGTAAAGAAGCCAAAATGTTTCAGACACCTTCACATGGAAAATGAAGGTAATGAGGACAGAACTGAAAACCAGCAACAGATCATGAATTTAAGGCAAAGGAATGGGAAACACCTACGCTAACAAACAGGACACTGACTCAGTGCTTACGAGAGCTGCATCAACAGCAAATGTCTGGTGAAATGCAATATAAAATGCCTCTATGTAAGCTACCTCCCTGGTATGCATGTGTCTCACTTTGTTAGGAAGTTTGTAACTTCCTGAAAAACATTCACTTATAAAGCACTTCACTATGTTGTAAGAGTAATAATTCTTACTAAAAACTGAAATTCTGCTACATGTCACCAACACAATCTCTGTATTTGCTCACATATTTACAAGAATCCAATACATCAAACAGTACATAATGTGCCAAGGCATGTCTCAGACTCTCCTCAGAATACGCCAAGTAACTGTAAGATGCTGCTAAACTTGGATAGATCTGTTTAAACCAAAAAAGAGTATACTGATATCTTTATCTAATACCCTAGCCTTGCTGCTCAGTCATGAAAAGATTGTTTTTAAGGAAAGTACTAAGTGCAACACCTTACTCTTCACAGTGTTGAACCTCATTAGGTTCACCTGGGCCCACCTTTCCAGCCTGTCAAGATCTCTCTGGATGGCTTCCTTTCCTTCTGTTGTATCAACCACACCACTCAGCTTGGTGTGATCTGCAAACTGGCTGAGGGTGCACTCAATTCCATCATCAATGCCATTGATAAAGATGTTAAAGAGCCCCAGTCCCAAGACAGACCCCTGGGGGACACCACTTGTCACTGGCCTCCACCTGGACATAGACCCATTGGCCACCACCCTTTGTCTATGTTCTTTCAACAAGTTTCTTATCCACTGGATGGCCCATCCATCAAATCCACATCTCTCCAATTTAGAGATAAGGATGTGGTGGGGGACTCTGTCAAAGGCCTTGCACAAACCCAGGTAGATGACATCGGTTGCTTTCCCTTTATCTACCAATGCTGTCACTCCATCATGGAAGGTCACCAGATTGGTAAAGCACAACCTTCCCTTGGTGAAGCCGTGCCGGCTGTCCCGGATCAGGTGCTCATCCCTCATGTGCTCCAACATGTCATCCAGGAGGATCTGTTCCATGATCTTCCCGGGCACAGAGGTGAGGCTCACTGGTCTGTAATTCCCTGGGTCTTCCTTGCTCCCTTTCTTATAAATGGGAGTGATGTGACCTGTTTTCCAGTCCCCAGGGATCTCTCCTGACTGCCACAACTTCTCAAATATGATGGAGAGTGGCTTGGTAACCACATCAGCCAGCTCCTTCAGGACCCTGGGATGCATGTCATCCGGCCCCATAGACTTGTAGACATTCAGTCTCATGAGGCGGTCTTGGACTTGCTCTGCCCTTACAGTGTGGGGGGATTTACTCCCCCAGTTCCCACCTAGAGGTCCAGGGATGGCAAGGTTCTGGGACTTGAGAATTATGAGAATCCTGGTTGTCAGAGAAGACCGAGACAAAGAACTCATTTAGTACCTCAGCCTTCTCCACATCAGTTGCAGCCAGTTCTCCTTTCTCATTTACCAAAGGGGGTACGCTCTCTCTGGCCTGTCTCTTCTGGCCAATGTACCTGTAAAATCCCTTCTCGTTTTCAACATCCCTCCCCAAGTTCAGTTCCACCTGTGTCTTGGCTTTCCTCATCCCACCTCTGCAATTCCAAATAGCATCCCTGTTTTTTAGTGGTCTTGGTTATAATTTCTGTGTTAAACACATTTGCTGCAAAAGTTTGCTTTTTAAATAATCAGCAACTTTTAGGTCATAACAAAGTAAAAAGTGAATTGCCATTCTGTACTTAGTCAAAATACCTAGAATGCTGTTGTGATAAGATTAAAATAATTATTAATTTACAATATAAGTGAGGACTTTGCTCTGAATAACTCCTACGGTGTAACTCAGGAGCTAATTTCATACCAACTGCATTCTGCACTGTATAGCTAGGTAATGCATATAATGTGTTATCTCTAGTTGGATTTAGTATAATTTGAACTATCTGAAATATTTAAACTAACCGAGTAATCATAACAAACCACTACTACTACTACAAAGCGTTCTAAACACTCAGAAAAGAAGGACTAGAAAATATGAAGAACAGATCAATGTAGGTGCCAGTAAAACAGAAAGGTCATCAATAAATGCTTTATCAATTGTGTTATTTCAAGCAGGATGGAACTCACAGCACTCATCTATTTGTTCAGACAATAGGTACAAGTAGTCACGACAAACAGTCACTTTAAAGAGGAATGAAACTGGTTTCAAAGGGAATAACTACTACATGTGAGACTATTTGCAAAGTTCATTTGAGCTCAAATCCACATACTTCTCTCAAAAAAGATAGAAAAGCAAGTTTCGAGTGGCGGTAGGGTAGATTGTTGTAGGCAGTATTTCCAGAAAGTTATTTTCCTTGCTCAGATTTAGAAATTTGAGTTCTAATTCCACTCACACCGTTGGCATTCTGACAACTAGAAATATCAAGCTATGCTTAAAAAACTGTGACTCTAAAAAAATATAGGATGCTGGAAACATATGTCTTTAGGCGAGACTATGTAAATCATTAGAATAAAAAAAAAAACAAACCAAAACACCAACACAACCCCCCCCAACTATTACTCCAAAGGAAATAAAAGCTAGCCTTTACAGGTTTCAAGTTTTACTAGGGAAAGTAGTTTGCTTCCTTGTTTAATGAGACAGCTTTTAAAAAAAACAATCTGAGCAAAGAACTATACAGGAGCGTACCCTGTGCTTTAAAGTGAAAGGGTTGTTTCAAATTTCACAAATTAACAAAGCTACATACCCTGATTTTTTCTTCTAAACCCAACTGAATACACTTCCTAAAAGATGAGGAGATCTATAATGTTACATTCTTCTCTAACAAATTTAATTTTCAAGTAATTAGAATTATGGAATCAGGCATCCTAGTTTAGAAGTTACTGTGTACCTGTCTGTCAATCTCCTCCCATCTTCAACCAATTTTCAAGAGGAAGAGATCTTGAGGACATAAACTTCTGGGAAGCTCTATAAAATATCAGGCTAAATTAATCTCTAGTTTATAGTCTACTTGATCTAAGAGAGTTTCTTGAGTTTAGAAATCAGCTAAAGTGTAAGACAAACACATATCATTCCCTCTGATGAGATCAAGCTCTTGTTTAAAGTTTAAAACTTGGCCTCCTACAAGCACCAGCAAGCTGGCTAACCAGAACGAGTGTGTCAGCTCGCAACTAGGCACAATTTGGCTGTTACCTGCCAGTTAAACACAAAACATGTCAGGAACCTGAGATGGAAGAGAGCAATATCAGAAAATAGACTGCACAAATCATTCACTTGCATTTTAACACTGCACAACGAGTCACACACTGAAAAGGAATGTAAACCTAAATGCCTTATCTGCTTATTTCATCAACTGATCCACGTGAGTTCTTAACAGATATTAACATCCAAGTAGAAACTATCGATACTGGTATGTAACTTAAACAAAAATAAGCTTGTAGAATTTATTTCAGACATAACTTGCAAATGACTAACTTCTCACTGGAATACCTCCTTCTCTACTCACTCATTTCCAGTAACATCACTGTCTTCTCTAAACCAGCTGATGTCTGTGTACTGGCTCACAGGCACCACTGGTACTTGAATTCTCCAGCATCTAGGAAAGGTATGTAATCTACATTTTATTTGTGTGATGCCTCTGTTACTATGTCCTTTCAAAATATATTTTTTATTTTGTGCTGGGAATTAAACTATCAACTAGTTATCTGGCAACCTCTATGAATTAAGAGAAGAGTAAAGTTTATATTAAGAGTAAAGTTTATATTATATTTGTGCTTAGGGCAATCACACAACTCATTTGGATCCTCATTTATGGCAACAGCTGCTCAGAAGAGAACATTAGATGTGCATCTCAGTAGGTTTTTTGTAGCTTATTTAAGCAGTCTAGAGACTCACTCCAAAATCGATTTAATGGTGACTGTTCTGAATAACTATTGAGGTTTTTCACAATGCAAATCTAAAATTGTCTAAAATTAAGCCTGCTATATTTTCAAAGAGAAAATTGAAAGTAATATAATCTATTTACTTTTGTCATTATAAAATTTACACACAACACTTTCAAAACATTTTACTTCAGTGCTAACTTCATAATGAACATCAAAGTTCTTCTTAGGACACAGTTTCTTGTTTTGCTGGAAACACATAGTCTAGTTTGGATGGTTTGCTCTTCACGGTTTTTCACCACAGGTCTACTGACACAAACCAAGCAGTAACTAAAACTGTAACCAAGTCCCAAAGAGGAACAAAATTGCACTTACTTTAGCTTGCCAATCCTGGCTTCTGTAATTTCAGTCAGAGTTTTTGTTTCTTCTTTCCATCGTTTTGTTACTCTTTGCTGAGCTACAAGCAGACGCCTGAGTTCATCAGTAGACTTTCGATTGGTGTCTTCCATTGCTTTAAGTTGAGTTTCATATCCCTGTTCTTTCACAGCATACTCATGCTCCATTGTGCTTATCTAGAAAAAACACAAATTGAGTAAAATCAAGTCTCTCACTTTAGACTTTTTTTTTTTAAACACTTCAGTTACTCTATAAACATTTGTTGAAAGCATGTAACATACAATAATTAAACTTGTAATTATATGCTCAAATAGATACATGTTCCAAAGCCAATTTAAGCAAATGGTACAACTGACAATAAAGGATAATCAGCTGTGTATGTTTATTTTTGTAAATACTCTTTATCTTTCTGTCCCTTGTGTTTTTTCCACAGAAACACATTCTTCCTTTTTCATCTAGCTAAAATGTGTTAGGAGTTTCTTAACTCCTTCTAAAAATCCTTTGTATATCAGAGGAAAATGAAAGCAAGTAATAAATCTTACCTGCGACTATAATAGAAGCTTGTCTGATTTACAAATAAGACAGAGATCTGGTATATGCTTGACAACCACTACCCATCTGTTCCAAGATTCTGATCCTGTTTTTAAACTACAGTTCACCAAAGGGTTTTGGAGTGGGAACAAGACTTCCTATTAAATTTGACCGCTTCCCTCTATCTTGTAGTGCAAAGTGGACACTGGATTTGAGATGATGCCCACTCAAAACTTGTAAAACTTCTTGCTGAAGTATTTTTCATTCCTGTGGGTTCTCAGATTCCTTTTCAATATCTTTAGACTCGTGGAGTTAAGAGCAGAGGGCAAAAGTACCAGCTTCACGTGCTTAGAAAGAACATCAAACATCAAAGCTGTTCCTCTCTCCAGAACCCAAAGGTACCACGAATCTGTTGCAGTTACTATTAATTCATAATCCAACCTGCAGTCTGTTCAGGTGTATTTAATGGAACACATTCAAAAAGAACATCTATTTTTCAACTAATTATCTTGTTTGCAACTATTCATATGGAAAAATGTTCTCTGTCCAAAAAAATACATAACCAGTGTTTGATAACCAATTATTTATTAGTTACACATCGCTCTAATGACACGTATACATACGAGTAGAGGAACACTCTGGACTGAAAGTTGTACAGAGATTCCTAATACATTACAGATAGTAGATAAATGAAGACCTGGAATTGGAGTAAGTGAAATCACTTTAAGAGAAATGTGTTATTATTTAATCTATTAATCTTACAAAAAGCTAAGAATATTTTGGCCTTTCTTATCGAGCAGAATTTAATAGATATTAAAATACAATTTCATTGGCAGAGATTCAGTTACCCAATAGATTGAGGATACGATGCTACAACAAAATACTTTTAAGCAGAAACCAGGGAGTATCATTGAAACTTTCACCCTTAATTTAAACTTTCAATGATTTTCTCTTAGAACTGCTGCCTCAAGCAAATACCAGTCTTAATGTTAAGTGTTAAAAATAACATATATACACTACCTTTATTTTAGCTTTGTTTTGAGCCTCTCTGGCCAGTTTTCTCAAGTCCTCCATTTCTTTTTGCAATTGTTCATTCTCTTGTTGAAGTTTTAGCCTTTGATCACTGACAAAGACACTCTTTTCTCTTTCTGAATCCAGAATGCTTTGCAATTGACAGATAACTTCCTGGCAACGAGATTTCTCTTCCTCAGAGCTGAAAAAGAAGAAAAGTCTTGTTGGAACTCGAGTTGAACTACTATTTACTAGAGAAAAGGTCTGACCCAGTACAGCTGTTCCCCTGTTTCCTTCTGAAAGTTGTTTATCATCTCAGCATGTTTAATAAGATCGACAGCTAGAAAGATGCACAAGTCAGCAAAGAATTTTATCAAGATGATGGAATTCATAAAACCAATCTAATATTGTAGCAATTTCAGGAAATGATAACGTCAAACAGGAGATTTGAATTTTTATAACATTTCCAGTTTCCCAACTGAAGATTACTCTGGTGAAGCGAGATGAATTATGATCAGCAGAACCCAGAAACACTGAAGCTTCTAGAGAATCCTACGTTTTTCATGCTGAAAAGAACAACTTGGTCTAAAACTGTGTGTCACATTGTACTTTTTACCAGTGTATTACTGGAACTTCAATCATGTCTATTAGCTTTGAACACAGACACATAATTTAGTAAGCTATGTAAGCGGTGTTCTGATGCACTAGGAGATATACTGTACATGAATTTATAAAGTAATACATTCTGCCTGTATATTTCATAGATTAACTTTTCCTACAAGCGGGACTTAAAAATGCAGTAAGATTCCAAATAATACATTCCTATTGCTGGGGTTTTTTTTGTGTCAAACTGCTTGCAGTTCTTATCTTGTAAGGAAAGTCTGTTATTCTATAGCATGTTATGCCCCACCTTCAGAATGATGGTACCTTGATACTATTCCTGCTACTGGTTAAAAAGATGTGACAAAAACCTAACACATAATCAACAATTACAATAGAAATCATTTCTATTGTTTTCCATTCTAGTTTCTGTAACATCCAATACTTACTTCATTTCCAGCTGCTTTAGTTTATTTTGTGTTGTCTGTAGACGTAGCTGTAGGTCATTTTTTGCAGTTTCTGCAAGTAAGTATTTTTGATGCATTTGCTCTAGTTTTCTATTGTCAGATTCATGTCCTCTGTCTTCCCTGTAAATCTGAAGAATAAACTTACATATAAGACCATTTTACTTTGCACTGGTGACTGGCAGGGTAGTACTGACAAGGAGGCTACTTACTCCTCATTGTGTTCTATTTTCCAGTGATTCAAACCAAAATTGAATTTCTATCATTGATGCTGCTACTTTGGGAAAATTATTCTGACATTCATTTAGTTTTCTGTCTACAGAGCTTAAGTTTAACTGTAGAATGTACCATCTTGCTTCTGGACTGTGTCAAGCAACTCACCTTTTACTTTTTACACTTTTCGAAGAACCCTCTTTTTCAGTTTACAATTACAGCTTTAAAATACTTTCCAAATTAAAAAAGCCCCAACAAATCCTTAACACAATAACAGGAAAATTTACAATTAAGAAAATCTACTAAAGAAATAAGGTAAGAACATTACGGGGGAAAAACCAACCATGAGAAAAAGGAAAAATCAGTGTAACTTTTCCATTCAAAAAGAGATCCTAAACATAATGTAAAAATGTATGCAATTGACTTACCTTTTCAAGTTCTTGTTGCACTGCTCTCTTTTCCCTAATGGCTCGTTCAATCTGATCCTGTTTTTCTCCACATTCCTATTATAAAAAGTAATTAAAAATAAATATAGTAAAAATAATTTAAAAAGAAAGATTCAAAAAGTGCCAAAGCCAAACCCAAGCCCTTGTAAATGTAATTCTTGCTGCTGGTGTGTATGTATTTGATTATATTTACCTGCTCACTTTCTCTATAGTATCAGTCTTATTCACTGTACAAACTAATATAATTTCATCCACAAATGGGTGCATATGCACCAAGTTCCTTTGGTCTCCCACAGTATTTGTTACAAGTTTCTGGTTCATTCAAGAATATGATGACTGTGATCCACAGACTTTCAATTAGCAAATGTCTAGATATTCCACTGCTACACACTCAACTACAATATATGCAATATTTGGCTTTTCCCATGCTTTATTTATCCCTGAAAGAAACAGGGATACTGAAGAAAAGCCATTGCATAGGAACTGTTTATTAGAGCACAGAATCTCACTGTCAAGATGCTTGTGAACTATACTAAAAATATGCGTAACTCAAGGAATAAACTCAAGTAGTGTGTGGATTTGCAGAACTGTGTATGGCATGCAGAGCCATTCAAGATTTTCAGTAAAATGTATGATTGTGAACACATAAGGCAAACCCACATATTAAAAACAAAATTTTAAAGCAAATATTCATTAGACCTAAATCTCAATCTCTACACCAACTGCTAAGACACTGTACAAGGTTGCTTTTGTCAAGCAACAAGAAAGACACTGCATGTTACACTGGTGTTTGGAGACACACAGGACAAAGTACTATACAGTAATAAAGAACAGTCCTACATAGCTATTCGTTAATGGTATTTTACTTGACTTACTTTTACCAGAATTTAGCATTTTAATGGATAAAGAAAACCTAGGAGTCTCAAATATTTTGCTATCAAAAATACTTCTTATCTGTCACCACCCTACCATCTGAAGAGCTGAAAGTTCTTCCGTTAGACGAGAAATCTGCACATTATATTGCTTCTTTGTGGTGTCTACCTGTGGAAAAAAAATGTAAAAAATTAATCCCACGAACTATTTTTCCATCCTGTTCATAAAAATACAGAAATATAAGGGACTGCAATAACTGACAAATCTGGTACATAAATGTTAGAAGAATGTTTATTAGCAATCCATACTACTTAAACTGAGGGTGTTCAGGAAAAAAAACCACAGAAAGACATCAGAACATGGGCTTACAAAAAGAACATTGAGACTGTCAGAAAAGCTGCTGTCCATAAAGTGCAAGATATTTGCAATTTGTGTAAACAGATATTTTTAGATCACATTAAAAAAGTACTTGTTAATACCTGAAGAAACATGACAACTCCTAGTTCAAAAATTTACTGTTTATGGTTTTGACAGATTGACTTTACTGAGATGATTTCAAAATAAGAAACAGGGCACTTCTAAACTTCTATGTTCTGATTAGAATGATTGTCAAAACTAGAGTGCTTATCCTAGTTGCTCTTCAGCTCTTGCACCTTCTCCACACCATGTTCAACATTAAATATTGAGGTTTTAAGCAATCCACAAAAGTTTGTTCAATCTTTCAGGAAACCACCAAATAGAAGGTACAAAACATCCTTATCCTCATTGTAAAGGTTCTGAAAATTTAGGTCATATGGTCCTGAAATCCCTCAAAATGAATGAGCCAGAAAGAAAAAGAATCCTTTCATCCCTACACAGTACCTATACACACTGTGCCATAGTGAAGAAAAGTGAAAGGAGGTAATGTCAATTACACCATTGAAAACTTACAAATGAGATAATCACAAGGCTGTAACAAGCCTTTATTGCCTCTGGAGTTTGCCTTAGAATAAAGCAAGTGTCTGACATGCAGATAATTACTAAGAACCTCCAGGTAGATTAGTCTGCATTTTAACTGCAGATGGGACACAACATTAAAATTAATTCTGTGACTAGTCTTTTATCAGAAGAGCTTTGATTTTTCAGCTGCTTGAAACAATAATAACAAAAATGATAAAGAGATTATGGATTTCTTTTTTAGCCATTTCTCTACTGAATTCTGGTTTCTAAGTGTGCTATAAAAATGAGCCTTTTGACTGGTAGCTGTACATGGGAGAAGAGTCTTACTTGCCTAAACAGGGCAATATTTTTAACTACTGAGCTGCCAAAAGCCTGATAGAGTTACTTTCAACGGGTCCTATCATCTGAATGTATATGATGAGCTTCCATCAGCAACTTCCCAGACGAGGTTACGTATCATAAAGCAAATACCTTGATACCAATAAAACACGCAGTCTGCTGACGTGCTACTGAGCGGAATCTTTGAAACTGTAGTGCCATTCTTTACACATTCACAGTGCAGCCTTGTCTGACCTGTGTCTGCACAGACATCAACACTTGCTTCTTGAGAGATTTAAGAATAGCATTTAATTCAGAATAATATATGTCTAGACAATAAAGCTGAAGAGTACAATAGTTTAAGCATGTTGCCTTGCTACCTATATTATCAAAATAGTTGTAAGAAAACTGCTCGTGAGGACTGTGCACCATCAATAGCTTTTCATGCTAATGAAAACCAAAAATCTCCATATTCTTTCTAAATACCCTAACTTACTGCCTTTCTAATTGCTGCAGCAGTATCTTCTGCAAGTTTTGCCATTTCATCTTTCATTCTTTGGATTTCTTCTTCCTTTTGTGTCTCCCCAAAGAGCACCTAGAAAACAAAATAAAACTGAAATACTACTGATATTTCAGTGGTGACATAGTATCTAGCACTGAGAGAACAAACCACATATAGTGACTGTTTAAAAAACTTTTTTTCCTTTATAGATTAGCTGACACCAAGACTTAACAATGAAACAGGAACAGTGAGAATATTTTGCATTAAATGCACGTTCTTGTAAATCAGAACACCACAAAAGTTAGTGTCAGTAGATACCTTTTTCTATTGGGACTTATTATTGGGATTTTCAGATTTTGGCTGGGTGTGGAATCATACAGAAGAAAGCATAGGAACTCAGACCAAAACGAAAGGCTACACACCACTGGTTCTCACCTAGGGCCAGGAACTGTAATAAAAAATGTCAACAGTGACACATAGAAAGGTGTCTGTTGGAAAACTGAATACCTATATACACATAGACACACACTCCTGCATACAGTTAAGCATTTTTATAATTACTATACTACATCGCTCACCTCCCATAAAACTCAAAGTAAAGGAATAAAAATTGATAAGCAACTAAGGAATGTGTGTGCAGTCCCTCTCATGGTGGATAACAATGAACCAAAAAGCTCTTCATCATAAATAATGGTGAGAATTACAGAAAAAGGTGCAGCAAAGAACCCTTACACCAGAGGATGCAAGGAAGCTACTGATGTTACAATGTAATAGGAAATGCTGGTCTGAAAAGATTACAGAATATAAAATTGTTGATTGATGCCATGTAGGGAATATGTAGATGCTTAAAGGGAAAAAAGACACAAAAAAAATCCCTAAAGCATGACACAAATTCAGCCTACAGAAGTTTACTCACTTCAGTTAGTAACATGACACTTCATCATACTCTCTTTTACTGCTCCCATTCACTTCAACTTTGTACTTTATTTCTCAAACTGCTCTTAAAATTCTTCTGATGTCTTGTTGTAAGGTTAGCTTTGTGTGCTTTATAATGTTAACATAAAAGAAGCACCTCAATCTCTTGAGGGAGCAGGGAAAAACCTCTGTGACCACAGTTTAAGACAAAGAATGAACTGGTATGTATATTAGGCTGTATATTTAAAAATCCTGTTCATTAATAAACTTGCCAGTTTGAAAAATTAAAGATGTTTTAGCCAGAGCAGTAAATTAACAAGTGTCTGCAAATTCCACTTTATTCTTACTATAGCATTAATCTAAACTGTTACTTCTAAGTCACTTATTTATCTGTAACAGTTCAGTTACTGTTTTAGAGATGCAATTTACATCACAGTAATTTTTACTGGGCCACTTCTTTCTGTCAACTTCATGTGAGTGGTATCAAATGATCTGCTGAACTAGATGAAAGATGATGTTCTAACACTGCTCTGATGTATTAGTACTTAGCAGGCTGGAAAAGTGATTTACGCTTCTTACCAATAATTTTAAAAACACTGATGTTTTCAGGATTTTAAACTCTGAAAAAAAAATTTCTTTTTATCTTTCATGCCTCACATTCCCTCTGCTATTTGGCTGTAGGGGAATGCTGCAAAGGATCCAAGTATCTTCCTAAGAAAAAGGAACTGGCAAGTCCACAGGTGGCCATCAAGAGGTAGAGGATGTAAAACTTCATCTTTCACCCCTTTCTGAACCACAGCATAGCAGGTAAGGGGAACTGTACATCAGTTCATAAAGCAAATGAGATTCAGAAAGTTATGACGGAGTTATGACTAAAATGGAGCATTAATCTCCTTAACTGCTCAACAGTTCAACATGTTAGCCCAAACTTAGATGAATTCTAAAATTCTCCATTTATTCCCACAGACATTGACTAAACTGGGTTTTACTTACTGATAGCTACAGCCATCAGATGTGCATTAAAGTTGTCTTTCCAGCAAACAAAATTCATTAGATTTCTAAAAGGGTGCCTCAGACAAGCTTAGAATTAAAACACAGATCCTATCTTACACAAAAGTTAACCAAGCTCTGTATTCTATCTCCAACAAAGGCAAACAGCAGATACTTCAAGAAAGTTAAGAACCCTGCTAACAGGCTGGGTTTTTTTAATCAATAGACACACCAAGACTTGCTGGATTAGACCCTGGTTTTTTGGAAGTTTTGCTGGATTGTCCTGTCATGAATTTGACTCTTTTAGTATCTATACTTTTAGCATACACATGATCCTGTGAGAGTTTAATCACATATTGTATAAAAAAATTATCCACATGTCTAGTTTTCTTTCTTGACTCCTTCTGTACTTCCCTAATTCACCTACGTCTTGCCTGAAATGGGCTGATCAAAACTGTACAGTTCTTCTGAATAATTAAGATCTGAACCCAAAACTTGCTCTCTTGGTGACCTATATCCATCATATAACAAAAAAGCTCCTTTAGTTTTAGTTCTTTCCTCACTGTTAGTAGGTAATAAATTTCTAACAGGGGCTTCTTTTTACTGCGACAGCCCAATTTGTTTGAAACTATTTGGTAAGAAATTCTATAAAAATGTTCTGAAAATTCAGGTTCAAGTTCAGTATTATCAGCTTCAGTCAGTTCCTCACAAGTTGTTTTCCTTCTTGGCCAGGGGGCATTCATTCCTCACACCCTTCCCCTGCTGCATCATGGGGTCCCACCTACAGGAGACAGTCCTTCATGAACTTCTCCAACGTGACTCCTTTCCTACAGGGCTTCAGCTCTTCACCAGCTGCCCTGGCACGGGTCACTTCTATGGGGCACAGTCATAAATCGTAGAACTTCTCTCAGTCTCTCAGGCTCAGACTGCTCCAGCCTGGTCTTCCACAGGGTCACAAGCTATCCCCGCCCCTCCAGCAAACCTGCTCTGGCATGGATCTCTCTCTCTCGCTCATCTCTGTGTCTCTGTCTCTCTCCACTGCCTGCAAATGCTGGCAGGGGCTTGCTCCAACGCAGGTCACAGTATCTCCTGTATGTCTCCACCTGCTCCAGCATAGGGCCTCTCCACGGGCTGCAGGTGGGGTCTCAGCCTTTTCCATGGTGGGGACATCCACTCCACCATGGGTTTCTCCACAGGCTGCAGGGGTATCTTTCTCTCCAACACCCGGGGCGCCTCCTTCCCTTCCTCTTCCCTGGCCTTGGTGTCTGCACAGCTTCTTACATCTTCCCCCTCTCTTCTCTGAGGGCAAAACGCAGCTGCTTGCTTTTTTTTTTTTCTCCTAAATGTGATTCCCAGAGGTGCTGTGACCGTCACTGATGGGCTTGGCTTTGGTCAGCAACGACTCCAGCCTTGAGCTGTCTGGTGTTTGCTCTGTGGGGCCTGCAGAGAGCTTCTGGCTGCTTCTTTGCAGAAGCCACCCCTGCAGCCCCCCTTTTCCACCAGAACCCAGCCACGCAAAAATACAACATAGACATAAAAGAAGCTTGGTTGTGTATGCATTATGCCTCTAAGAATACATAATCAGGGACTTCATGCAGCTGTAAAAGATGAAAATATTCTAGTATCTGAGAATTATCTTCATCCATTGCCTTACCTGATTTTTTTGTAAGTTAGCGTCTTCTAAGAACTGTATGCAATCTTTGACTTTTTCAACAGCATCATATTTCTCCCTTTCTAGATTAACACACTTTGCCTGAAGCTCTCCGATTTGTTTTTCCAGGGCTGTTTTTTCTGTTCTCAGCTGTTCAGCATCTTTGAGAGTAACCGAAAATCTGCAAGAGAGTAATAATTATACCACACTTTAACACTAAGATGCTTAAGACACTAAAACTTTCAAACAAAACAAATAGGAGTATTTATTCCTAAGTTGCCAAAACTGCATTCCTAGATTTCTGCTTGGTTTTGGACAGAGTCTTTGAGCTTAATATTATTGAGACCTGGAAAGAAACAGAATTAAAGGAGTAATTAAAGGAGTTAACTCAGCTATCTAATCTCAGAAGATCCTTAGAAGAATGTTGCTATCCTGGGACACATCACTAAACATGTTCTGTATTAAACCAGGATAGAACAACCCCAGAAGGAATAAAGTTTTCCTCTGTGGAGAAAATGGACGTGGGCAATGAAGTTGCATCTATACCATTAGAACAAGACCGGTAATTTTGCAACAGCACAGAAATTCTTACTGTTTAATTATGATTGTCAGTATTGGCAGGCGTGAGAAAGGGCAAGAGTCTCAGAGGTATCCTCAAAATAAGTCTAAGGAAGTTCTACAAATGCTGCTGGTTCAATAAAGTGCACAGCTACAAATATCTATAGTCAGCACTTTTGGCAACACTGGAGCTACCTTTTCAAGCATGTATTACATGTTTGTAATAAAATACAACCCTCTACCCCTCAATCTTTGTACAACCAAAGCACCATCTTTGTACAAACAAAACTCCACAGAAAATAATAAAATTAGCTAATTCCTTTAGACATACTAAAATAAACTTAGAGCCTGTGCAATCCTTAGGCAAGTGAAATTAATCAAGTAGGGGTAGCAACACAAGTCTGCACAACTCAAGGCAGTGCTTGAACAGTCACAAGATTGGCTCCCTAGTAATTATGTGAGATATTGAAGAGCTTGCTAATCATGCTCACAAGGCTGTGACTAAGAAGGGAAGATGAACAGTCACACAATTATTTCAGTAAGTTTATGAATTATTCTTAGCTACCAGGTCTTTTGACTAATGTTAATAACTCAACAACTGTGTTGTGATACTTGAATCAAAAAATCACTGTGCTCAGGTAACTGTGATATCCTTGGAAAATGAAGAGGGGGGAAAGAATAACTCCCACATAAGAACCCGATCAAGTCTTAGATCTTCCAGTAGGTAGTGTTGGAATTAAAGTTCCACTCCTTAGCAGGTATCCAAACTACTTTTGTTGCTAGCATTTATTGCTACAAAGTGTACTTTTAACAGTTTTATTAAATAAATCTTTTTTGTCTAAAGATTGCCAAAGACCTGAAACTAAATCTTATTCAACACTTCAAAAACCAGCTAGTTTTCATAAACATTTTTAAATTTGAGCATGAATGCTTTTCTTTGGACTTCCACCTAAGCTAATGAGAGTTGAGTAACCAGAATTTATACACTGGAATGGAAAATATATAGCTCATTTCTTCTCTACAGTCAAGAAAATCAGGTAGCCCAGTATGTCATTTTAAATAAAATTAAATAGGAAGTTGTTCTGAAAGGTTGCAGGATAGAACAGACAACATAAAGTTTGCAAAAACAGAACTGCTTAGAACAAAAGCCAGATACTAAAAGAAGGTAATACTTTATCTAACGTGCATATATCCTGTTAACAACCAATGAGCTCTCTTTACCTTTTTTCTAATTGTTTTATATTACACTGCATTTCTTGCAGGTGTTTCTCAGATGCTGTTTCTCTTTGCTGGGCTGATAACGCATCTTCTTCCTAGAAAGAATACATCTATTATCCAGACATCACCTGAACTTCCTTGAACAAAATAAAGATATACTAACATTGAACCAGTTAGAGAACAACTTACAAGTAATGTAATGTCAGCATTCAGATGACTGACTAGCCATTCAATTTCAATAGAAAATTATTGCTTTGTCTAGAATACCTTCCTCTCCAAATGGCCTTGAAGCTTCTTTATCAATCTGACCATTTCATCAACCTTAGCATTTGCTTCCTGCTCATCTGTTTTGGCTTGCCTGTAAAAGGAAAGCAGTCTATGAATTACATTTCAATTATTATAGGGAAAAAACCCAACTCCATTACAACTTTTCAGAAATAGCTGTAAAGAGCAGTCAGATGATTCTTAATACTGATCCTGCAAGGGAGAAAAGGTTTTCCTGCTTCATAATATACGTCACTGAGAGGACTACCAAATGAATTACAAAAATGTCCTGTGGAAATTACTTCTTAAAGATAGACTCATAAGAAGGTGTATATGTTGATTGAATACTTGGGAGGACCAGGCAACCAAAAAATTTAAGTAACTCAATAAATTAAATATATTTGGCCACAGATACTTAAATACAGAAATCCTTTTCAGGATTAATTTCACTTTTAAAAGCAGCTAGACTAGGAATTAAAAAAAAAAATAAAATTGTTAACCACTTAGGAAGAATTTAACTGATGTGCTTTGTATGAAGAGGTTTGACAAGCTGAAACAGCAAAAGAAGAAAAAAAAAAGGGGGAGGGGGGGCTTGTTAATGAATCAGACTCCTCCCCAGTAGAAAAGCTAATTGAGATGAGCAACCCTTCCACTGACTTGGAAACAGAAAGACACATAGCATCCTTTACCTGCGGTGTAACCCAATTACATATTAGCTGTGTATCAGGCTCAATTTAAAGACCAGTGAATGAATGTATTATACAGTTAAAAATAGAATACATGTTAGATAAACTCATGCAAATTAGAATACTAACAGCTATGCAAGAAAATAGAGTATTTAGTAGTGCTGAGAATCAACTTCAAGCAAAAATTCGTTATAGAAACAGTAATTTTCATTTAATGGCATAAAAGACAAGAGCATATTTAACATATATGAAAATCTTAAGCAAAATATATGTAATCCCAGACATTCTACAGGAAATACTTAATTTCAGCTTAATTAATCAGAAAAGCTAATTTTCTTGTAATTTCTTTAGAACCAAAACCAACGATAAAAACATTGTTCCCTGGGACAATCCTCATTGCAGATCCAAGTCTCTGATCTTACTCCATATGAATTATGCACCTTTCTCCTACAAAACGTATATAAGATATTACGCTGCCTCTATACATGGCAGATTCTGATTGTTTAATATCTAGTGTATTAATACATAAATAGTATGTAAATAATACAGTGAACTGAATGTTTTATATTGAGTTTATGTTAACACTGATGAGAAGCAATGACTCAGTTCTCAAACACTTCTTAGGGAATTTTGGCCCCAATTTCTGTTTTTTATTTTGGGTAAAGTCAGCTTCTGATCCAAAGAATAAAAGCTGCTATTAACCTGAAAATAAATTTCATCAGAACTACTAGTTTTGTCTTCTTTTCCAGATTACTTGCTGAAACTTGATCTGTCAGTCTTTCTTTAGACACACATATTGGAGATACAGGATGACAATACAGCAGAACATATTTAAAGTATTTGATGGCTACATGCATTAGATTGTATACTTTGCTATATACTCATTTTAAAATACCTAAAATTTATTTTAACACACATGTATAATTTCAGCAATATTATGAGCTCCAAAATTATATTCAATCTAGGACATGCAAACCTAAGAGCTGAATTCTCTTATATAAAAGTTGGGGTTTTTTAAATCTACTTTTTCTCTTCAGACTCTTTATTCTGGCACCCATAAATCAATGTTAAAATATGAAAAAAATGTCCAAAAGGATTAGAACTGTCTGCAGTATATGCAGCACTTCAGGGCTATATAAAGCTGCTGTTCTTAGCTTTGTGAGTGTAACATAACACTGGTTATAGGGTTGCGAGAACTTTCATCAGATCTGACAGGAAGACAATTGTAATCATGGACCATAATTAAAGACACAAAATACCTCTGAGAGCCTCTGCCCAAATCTGAAAATACTATGAGAGAGTAGCAATGGCAAAGGTCATGATCATCACCAGCCAGATGAAACAGTTACAAAGAAACTGTCTGAGATGACACTAGCTTCAAAGGAAACATGAAAACTTGTGACTGTGGGTGACAGACCTTAAAAGTGACAGCCCAGCACTGAAGCTGTGTTTGACCCTGACAGACATCACTCTGTAAACATGGCTACATTCTCCCAAGCCCAAGAGCAGCTGCTCCACCAGGAGCAGCCTGCAGCCAGCTGACAGCACAAATGAAATAATAAATGGGGACCAAGGAATCAGGCTTGTGTATGGGAACTCCAAGGCTGCTTCCTCAGTAGGGCACAACTAGCAGACTTCAGGAAGCAGCACAAGTACCCACAAAGCTGGAGCACCTACATCTTCAGCAAGAGGGGTGTTGCAGATGGGGCAACAAGTACTTCCCAAAAATAGAGCATCTGTGGACATGTGCACACACTTTTTAATCTATGCTTCCTGTGAAAGAGGGTGTGTGAACCTACATAAGGCCTAACAGGAAAGAGTGTGAGAGATCATTACTTCACGGATCAATTACAGAAGGCTATTTATAGATTTGTGTGTATTTATTTATAGACTGCAAATGCCTCATATCACAGTCTACCTGTACAGTACTAATATTGATCATTAACGTCTAAGCTACTGTTTGTCCATTGATTAACGGCATACAATTAGCTGCTTTGATTGACTTAAGACATGCATGGAGCAGTCTTCCCCAACAAGAACATACTAAATCAGAAAGATAGTGTTCTAAAAATGAGAATGAAAATGACCACTCTAGCCCTGTGGATACTTAGACGGAAGTCTAAATTCATACTTTCAGTATTTAAAAAACAGCAACTAATAAAAAACAAAATCATTAAAAGCAAAGGAAAATTTAATGATTAACCCAAAAATTAAGTACATTTTATAGGTTTTAAGTTTATAAACGTAAAGGTTTATTTTTAAAAGCTTTAGGTACTGTTATACAAAAAAGGAGTATGATAACAAATCCATTCCTTTTTATTGTCAGTCTATGAATCCACTGTTTGCTGAAATTAAATAATGGGTTGGCCTCAACCATAACTAATTCAGAGAGTTAACAGATACAGTAAACTGGCATTGAACTAACTATAGCCGTAAATACAAATAATTATGAAGTTGTTTAAGTTTTTTTCCTCATTTTCCTTATTATACTTCAGGAATATAATTAACACTTCTCTTACCTCTAAACTCCAAAGTGCCCATGGGTTAGAGCACTTTATTGAGAAACAGTAAATGAAAATTTTTTTAAGAACATTTAAACTTGAGACTACTTTGAACATTCAAATTTTAGACATAAGGAGCAATGCAACTAAATGTTGAGCAAATTGTATGCTAATTGAAACTTATCTTCAGAGTCAGTTTTGTTGTGACTTTGTTCTTTTTTACTCAAAGATCAAATGATGACTATTTCAGGAAACAGCTGAACCAAACAACATTAACTAACACATACGATGCACACATCAAGTCAGTTTGCAGCACAAACAAGGCCCGTGATACAGCAGCAGGTTACAAGAAGCTATACAAAAGATACTAAATAATTTAAAAAATAGTCTGGTTTATACCTTAGTTGTTTTCGTAGCTGCTCTAGTTCCGCATTCTGTTTTGATATAGTTTTCAGCAACTGTTGATTGTTCTGCAAAATAAGGAAGCTTGTAACATGTTCCTTATTGTACTGAAAATACTCTATGTTTAGAATTGTTAGAGGGCATTTCTGTAGTATACAACACATTCTTCTTGCTTTTTTGACTATTATTAAAAATTGTTTTCAGGCACTTCCTACTTCTAAATGATGTATTCTGACAGGCAGCAGTTCATTTCAGACCATCACAGCATACCCAAAGTAAAAGCTCTTTCTTGCCCACATGTATTATTTTGCTTTTATTAATACCAATGAAACATCAGATAAAATTCAGAGGCTTGATATCTTGAGATATTCCTGCAAATTTCTGCAGTTTACTGCAGCTTTCACTATTCTACATAGTTTAAAATCAGTAATGAACACCATTGCCTAAATACGGAATCCCTTTTCCAGAACATGCTGAGCAACTCTCAGCACACCGAGGAAACACAGCTGTTTCATGACAATAAAAGTCTGACTAATTTCCCTGTCTCTTCACTTCCTGTTTTTCAATGTGTTAGTTCAGGAAAGGGCATACTTCTTTATCCTATGATACCCTTATGCCTTTGGTAATACACCTTCCCAAATGAGGTTTTTTTGTTTATGTAAACAAAAGGATTACCTTTATCTTCATATCATGTGTTTCACCTCTTTCAACAATTTCACTTATTTCACTCTGCACTCTACATGATCTCTTTACAATTTTATGACTTTAATCATTCAGTGGGTTTTTTTGTGGGTTTTTTTTGAGGTACCTACCACTGATTTTCTTTTAACAGCAGATCAAACATTCTGTAACTTTTCAATGCTCAGCAAAACCTCTTAAAAAACTCTTAATTGTATTTGCTTGAGATTGTTTTCAGACAGCAACATCCTAGTAACTAAAGTGTCTATCTTCAGAGAATTAACTACTAATTAGCTCTCAAAGCTAACTATTTTGAGACCATCACTGACTAGATAAGGCATAACTTTCTCTCCAAGTGCATTATTTTGCTTTTATTAATATTACCAAAATAGCTTGTAAACAGGACTACTGCTTGCAAGATACAACTCCATAGTAACCTGCAATATACTGCTGAACATTACTAACGGCTCAAGTGGAGTACTGTACTGTTTCCAGCACCACAGTTGAAGAATGATGGCACAATTAGAAAGAATTTAAAGGTGAGCGAGAATAACAGACACTTTTAAAACATAAACAAAGAACACCAAAAGACTCTACTTGCTTCAAACAGAATAGAAAAAGCAGGGAAAGGGAAGAGAATGCAAAATAAGTTTCCAGTAACAGGCACTGTGACAAAGAATGCAGTAATCTTTCCTTCACAAGTATGGTATTTCACACCAAAGAACAAGGTTCATATTTTAATGTAGGTCAGATGTGAGGAGAAAAGGTTGTCTGAAGTACACTAGGAGTCTTTCTGTGTTGCCTGTATCCCATATAAATATTAAATTAAAAAAAAAAAAATCACATGGGAATCATATATGTCAAAGAACCTGCTCATCCAGAAACTTCACCAAATCTTTCACCTCAATTTTTCTATCATATTAAAATTGTTTGTCAATCCCAGAAGCCCTTGGCTAAAGCTTAGAGATTAAGGAGTCTCACAGTCTAAGAATATCAGTGAAGCACTAGAAGATCCTTATAGCTCAGAAATAACCCTTGAAATGGTCAACAACAGACACTGAAGCCAGCTGTGACCAACTACGAATTCATAAATACATGGCAGAGCCTACATAAGAAGTTATATTTTAAGTAAGTTTCTCCTAAGTATACTTGCCACACACTAAAGTCCTTGGTGTAAGCTTACCACTGACTTCTTGAAGAAAGTACTCACCTAATATTATGAGTTAACCTCTCAACCACCCTGAGCTGGTGTTTGGAGTTCAGGAAAAAAGCCATTACTACTTGACTTTTGACTGGTCCCTAAAGTCATCTGCAAATCTGAGAGGCAGAAGGTCTCTTCCAACCAGGTATGTATGACAGACATTTTGCTTTTCTTTTATACTAGTCTAGTAGGGAAAAAGTGCTGTAATTTAGTAGGCCACTTTTCAGCAGGTTTTACTTACCATCTCTACTTTCTCATTGGCTATATGCAGTTTCTGAGTCAACTGTTGAAAGCCGGTCAGTTCATCCTAAAAAGATAATTCAGAGCTCCTTATATTATAATCTCATATTATAATTATGAGAGCTTCACAGCCAACAGAAAACATTTAAAAAACCCACACATATACATGCTGGGGGAAATTCAATATGCCTCCGTAGGTTTTAATTAGATTGCTTTTAGCTGTTAAGCTAGTAATCTGGCAAATTACATTTGCTATGGAAAACCTTATCTGAATTTCACTTACCAATCATCTTCTACAACTCATACACAATTTCTTTCAAAATATGAAAGCATGAGTAGTGCCATTAATGAGCAGTGTATGTCTTTAAAGAGCCATACATGCTACAATGTTACTATAAGCATTTTTTTAAGGACAGCACAGACACATACTCCTTAATTAAAAAATGCCTGCACTTAATTTGCTCTTTGCCATATAAGATATTTTGTACCCATATAAAAAGATTGATTCCACTCTTTTGAATGTGATGTGTTCTTAGGAAAACTAGCATAAGACACATACAAAAAAATTTAATTAAATCATCTGCAGCATACCAAGTATCTTCACAACACGGAGAGGAGTCAAGTCCCTGAGCTGAAAGATCTCCTAGGCATGCTGTTTCACAGCCTCAAGACCAAGCATTTGCCAGAAACCTACTGCAACAACTCCTCTACTTAAACCCTTAGAATGATATCATTTTTCATCTTTACTTTCTGTCAATTCTAATTGACAGAATCTAATCCCAATCTACAATGCACTGGTGTGGCCTCAGCTTGAGTACTGTGTGCAGTTTTGGGTGTCACATTACAAGAGGGACATAAAAACATTGGAGAGAGTCAAGAGGAGGGCAACAAGGATGGTGAAGGGTCTGGAGGGGAAGTCTTAGGAGGAGAGGCTGAAGTCCCTTGGTTTGTACAGCCTTGAGAAGATAAGGCTGAGAGGAGACCTCATCACAGTCTATAGCTTCCTGACTAGGGGGACTGAATGGGCAGCCTCAGTGACCAGTGACAGAACCCGAGTGAACGGTGCGAAGTTAGCTGAGACAGGGGAGGGTTAGGTTGGATATTAGGAAGAGGTTCTTTATTGAGAGGGTGGTTGGGTACTCCCAAGGTACTCCCTAGGGAAGTGGTCACAGCACCAAGCTTGACTGAGTTCAACAAGTGTCTGGATGATGCTGTCAGTCCCACGCTCTGACTTGGCTGGCCCTGTGTGGAGCCAGGAGTTGGACTCTATGATCCTTATAGGTCCCTTCCAACTCAGGATAGTCTATGATTCTAATCCTAGTTGGCTGTACCTATTTCTATTCCCCTAATAGCTGTTTTCTGCTTCTCCATTAAAACTTTTATTTTACTTTTGCTTTTAACTGAAGTCTTTTTTCTGTAGTAGTAGCATTTAAGAATAAAAGGCAGGTCAACATCATTCTTTTTACAGTGGCATCAAAACCCACCAAGAATTTAGTTAACGAACACATAGGGAAATCTGACCGCCCTAAACCCTCCAACAGTTATCAAAGACTCTGTATGCTAATATACCAGTAACTAACAATGCAACACAAGAAATAATAACAGGAGCAAGAAGTTTGAACTACATGCAGGTAAGAGAGTCCTCATAATTATAATCTGAAATAATTATGAAAACTGACAGAGCACAATAGCTGTACAGATGTATTTCCTGTTTCTTGAAAACAAGCATATTGCTGAGGTGGATTTAATATCACAAAAGAACAAGAATTAGTAAAAAAATAAATTCTGTTCTATAGGGGAGCTCTATGTCTACCCAGGAGCCTAATGTATACTTGAAATCAAGTGTTAGAAATTTGTAACACCTCTTTGCAGATGTAAAAATATCTGTAGCAAGGTACATACAGGCATATCAACTCTTCACACACTGAGCATCTATGTAGCTTGTCAGAGCAAACAAACTTCTTTTCTGAACTAAGATTTCCTGAAAGGCCTTCCCCAGGAACAAAAGAGAAAAAAGCTTCTAAACAGAGGCTAGCAGTGGAAGAATACCATGTACTTGATATTTTATCTGTTTACACATGCTTCTTTGGTAATGACAACAGGAAAGGGAGACTAATGTTTCCACTATCCTGCTGTGACCTTAAAGACAAAATTCAGGATTCGGGCATAGGAGAAAACACGGAAGACTTACACCTTAGAATTCAGAAATCTTTAGCAACAAATTCAGATGCTGAACTGTACTGAATTTCCAACTATACAATTCAAACATAAAATTACTTATATGCACATACATATCTTGTATGCATACACATACATATATGTACCAATAGTGCATGCCCCATGTTCCTGTCCATATATTTGAAATAAAGAACTTTTCCAATTGTTAGCAGTGCATTTAGTGGACAAGTTAGTGACCACATCTGATCACTCAAACTTTAGACTACTACTATGGAAAATAATTAACAGTACAGGTAGAACCCCCTCACTTCAGTCTGACTACACAGACACAGAATCTCTGCAGTAAAGAAAGCCATTCCAAAATTAACAAAAATATAAAGGAGAATTACCTTCTGCTTTTGCCTCTCAGCTATGTGAATCTGTGTTTCAGTCTTACGTTCTCTGTACTGTTGCCGGAGTTGATCACGGTCCTTTAACACGGTCTGCCTGTGTTCTATTGCTTGTTCTTTTCCCTAGGTTACAGAAAAATGATTAGAATTAAATATTCTGTTAATTCTGTTACAGCCCATTTACCTTCCTCTACCATTCTCTAAAAAGCGAAATTTTAACTTCCACTTTGAAGAAATGCCATTTTCAGTACTTTCCTCTGCTCACATTACAATTGCATAGACAAAACACCAAGTTCATATGCAGAAAAACAGATGCTTACAAATTCCTATTCCACCCCCAAGTGAACTCCAAGATTTCCAGATTCCTTTAACACTAACTTTTACAGGTGTTTAATGTAGGCCCACAGTAAGCATAATATTCAAATACTAAAATGTAACTGTCAATTTAACTTCCATATGCAACAGGATTGATGTAACATTGTAATAAGCTAAAAAAAAGCCTCCTCAGTTTTTCAGATGTAAATATCATTTGCTATATCCCACATATACTTGCCTTCTTTAATAAAAAACATTGTAATGTGATATCAACATCAAGTGACTCTAAAACCTTGAATTAAACAAAGCATTTCAGTAATTTTCTGGTCAGGAATTCAACATAAAAATCAAGGCACCTAGATAATGTTACATGCACCAATTAATATTAAGAACTTCCTATATGAACCTAGGAGAGATGCTCCTCAAAGTTTTTAAGTAGAAACCATAAATACTTGTTTCTTCAGCTACAGGAAGTCAACAGGGCCTTAAAACACTCTCAAGAACTCTGAACAAATTAATTCTGAATGAAGAAACAGAACAGCTTCCCCTTATTTTCCAAGGCACAATGGAACAGCTTCTCCTCATCTGCCAGGGCACAATAATACAAACATTTCATCTCACACACTTGATTTTTCATTTGTACCTGTTCTTGAAGGCTTCTCAATATTCCTTCATCATCAGGAATATCAGTTCCCAGAGGTACAAAAGGAAGATCCTCAAGTCGGTTCTCAAGAACCTCTTTCAACTCTGCATGCAGCCTGAAATTCAAAGAACTAAATTGAGCCAAGTATTTCTTTTTTAACAACTGAAATATACCTTCAATATGTACATAGTACTTACTTCAAACTCATATTTAAATCTATTAAATTAGGCTCTGTAAAAACAACAGGTATTTAAAAATAGTTCAATATGTAGTTCTCCTAAGCCTGGTGCTGTAATCTGTATTAAGTGCTTAAAGACTCTAACATTAGGCTTGTGAATATGAGGTCTTCCACTCTTACACAGAGTCAGAAGATTTCAAGGTCCTAGAAGAAAACCTTTTTATGGTTTAGAGATCAAGAAAACCAGCAGTAACAACAGGACAGTACAATTTTTTACCTTTCATTTTCATTGGTGACTCGTTCAATCTTTAGTCTCATCTCATTCATTAGTGCCTAACACAAAAACATGTAAAAGTAAGCATTAATTTCAGTGACATAAACATTGGTATTTTTTTCATCCTCTAATTCTGACTGATATAGTAGAATGTAGTTCAGCATAAGGCAGTAAAGCAAAGACACTTTCTTTTCTAAGTGAAGTCACAGTATGCCACTTGCATTTTGCAGCTGCTAAGTCCTGCTACACCTGAACATTCAGAAGTCATGAGCATTAAACTTATCTTTTCAAAATTTTACAGCTCTTACAGATTGATTCTTAAACCACTTGAGTTCTTCTAGGGACATAGAGGGTAATTCTCATCTTTTATGAAGTAAGCATTTGAGATAAGAGTTTAGGAATTACCTGAACAGAAACTTCAATTGAGTCAAATAGAATGTTTTGTTGACTAAAAAGTGCAACAAAACCATTGTGCCTTCTGCAATCAGGCAACCCTGAAGACTCCATTTGCAGAATCATTACGGTTGTCAGATCAAACAAATTAAGTGCATTAAACCAAAACCAGAATATAAATTTTAAATTTAGATCACAAGTAAAAAATTCTTTCTGTATGCCACAGCTTTTAAATATTAGCCACATCCATTTGCTGTTTGGTGATCATACGAAGCAATAAAAAGATTTATTCTTCTGTGGTTCATATGAGGACAGTCTGCCTCCACCTCAGCCTCTGTGATAATAAACATTAAAAAAATTATTTGAATCTGAAAAATTATTAGGAATGAAGAAGGCTGGGTGTATCTACACTTGCAGAACTGAGCTGGACTGCATGGCCAAGATCAAATTAAGAGGAAAGGGGGAAAATAGCTACCTCATCTGAATGTCACCTAGGAAAATATGCACAATCCTATCAGAACATCTAGAAAAACAAGCCATGCATGTTGAATTTCACAACACTACTTCTCCAAACACACATTAGGCTCTGCAATTTGGACAATCTCCCAACAGTCTGCCAAGTTTGTGAAGTATGGTACAAACATACTTTCATTTATTGACAAACCCCTAATCACCCAGGTATTAACACTATAAAATACCAAGAATACAGTACTGAAATGTTAAGGCCATTCATACTTGATAAAGCTGCAGCTGTTCATTCACTTCTTCCATGTCTCTATCATACTCTGTGATTAGAGTTGATAACCTAAGAAGTTGAAAAACATGCTTAGAACAAATTTTGTAAATGCTTATTGTTCTGATAGTTCACTAGTTTTACAGAAATATTAATCTAGAGAAAAGAACAAAACAGTCACTTTTATTTCCAAGCTTGACATTGACCAGAATCAAATGAACAATTTGAATTACTACTTTTAAAGTATGATCATTAACAGGAAAATTTCCATTTAACAGAACCAGAACATGGGACATTATACATGACTGACCATTAATACAACATGAATATTTCATCTATAGAATCTTAAGTGCTCAAAGACTAGACTTCATCATTGCTTTCACATGCGGCAATACAGCAGCCTACAAAATAATGTAAACTAATGTATTTCTACTTACATAATTTTTCCTTCCTAATATTTTTATCATTGGAATCAATCACAGAATCACAGACTAGAAGGTTTGGGCTGGAAGGGACCTTAAATATGATCTAGTTCCAACCCTGTGCCATAGGCAGGGACATCCTTCTTCAGACAGTAATTCTGAAATGTCTCCATTAGTCTGGAGAAATAATGAATAAAAAGCTAACAAGAAAGGATAGGTTATTTTTGCTACAGGCAGAAGTGGCAATTATGAAACAACGTATTTTATTTAACAAATAATCAGAATAGTATCTAAAACAACTGCTACAGGAACATGTTCACAGACCTCCATTCACAAGTTCTCAGAGTTGTGAACACATGCACATAAAACCAGGTTCACCTGGATAATTACACTTTTAAAAGCACATAGCAATTTCCTCTGAATACTTTGTAGTAGTCCCACTTATCATTTGGAATCAGTTACCTTTGGTCCACTGTCCCGGATCCTGATATGCCATTACCACCAGGAACATTTTTCTGTAACAGTACACATATATTAGTACCTGCACAGGACTGCATTTAGTTTTAAGTTTTTCTATGCTATCCAAAGCTGTTGTTCTGCATGTACCATATTCATAAACAATATCCCACATGATTGCTTCCTCGTTTATGTTAAAAAAATAAATCTTTGAGTACTGGTTCAATTAGAAAAAATTCTATTTTTTTTCCCATGGAAATGCTCAGATATAAAGCATTTTTTCATCTGAGGGTGAATCATCTTGCTCTTAGAAGAGCAATCATAAGTTTGTGTAAGAGCTAAGTTCAATTCCACGCATCTCGGCATCAGGAAAGCGCAGATGCTACTTTCTGTACAGGCTTTCAGACATGCTTATAGTACCCAGCACAAAAGGCAATCCTCAAACAAGACCAATCTCTTAGAAAAAAGAACTCTATAGAATGAAAAAGTCTACTAAAGTAGAAAAAAAAGTATTATTTTAGGGATAGATTCTCCTGTACATGACAAACTTCTGAAAATGCACCAAAAATACTAGAATTCACCGTTACGACAGCATTGTTCTGCTACTGCTTGGAAAAACAAGCAACTCTAGAGTTGTGTGATAGACCCAAAGCAAGGCCAGGCCACATCAAAGTATGCAAAGATATTGTCTCAAAACCTCATTGCAAAATTTCTTACTATATCCATCCCCAAGTTCACATACCTGCTCAGTGGTAGCTCTCAAAGACTTGTCTGTTTCATTCTGCCCAGGAGCCATATTTAATCTCTGACCTAAATAATACAAAGTTTGAGAATCATACCTACAGCATGGGCCTTTATCTAAATAAACGTGACTGGCAGTCAGAATTATATTTAACAGGGTAGCGCTTTGAAGGCATACAGCGTGCTTCATAAATTCTTCAATTTAGCACGATTATTTTAATGAAAATAGGACTTGGAAAAGCCTACAAGGACTGTGTATTAATTCCACATCCTTCATATTCCTTCTGATTTTATTTAGAAAATTAAGTTTCTGCCCAAAAAACCCGCTAACACATCTTAATGATTCATTAAGTCTAAGTGCAACAAATCACATTGTGTATCCAATTAAATTAGCTGGATGTTTGACTACTGACTCTTGTTGGGAACTCAGCCCTGCTGTTCTCAATAAACTTTCAACAAACTTAGCTCAAGAGACATTCACTGATAAATGGATCTGAACGTTCAAGTATATTCAGAAGAAACCTAGACAAGAATGAAGAAACGGCAGTCTGTCAGTATTTGCTTTTTCTGAAAAAAGCAAGGCATAATGAATAATGACATTTCACACTGCTGAGCTGGGCACGTCAAAGGCATCACTCTTCCTTACTCATCTAAGTCTGTCTATTGGCATTTCAGAGATTACTTGTACAACAAATTAATGAACCAGCAGGAGTCTGGAAGGGAGAAATAACAGCTCTTTCCACTTGTTCATGGAGTGTTCTTTGATCTAATAAAACCAAAACCACATGGTCCAAAGAGGTTATTACCCCACTGTATTCAGCGTTGGTATGATCTCCCCGAGTACTGCATACAGTCCTGGGCTCCACCATTTACAAATGACATGAAGGTCCTCAAATGCACACAGAAGAGGGCAATAAAACTGGTCAAAGGGCTGGAAGGGATGTTCTATGATAAGTGGCTAAGGATTCCGGGCTTGTCTGGAGACAAGACTAACGGGTGACCTCATTGTTCTCCACTGTTTCTTAAGGGAAGCAGAGAGTAGGTGCTGATCTCTTCTCCCGGGGATCCAGTGATAGGATATGTGGGAACAGTTGAAAGGTGCACCAGGGGAGCTTTAAACTGGACATTAAGAAACATTTAATGAAAGTGGTCAAACATTGGAACAGGCTTTCTAGAGAGTTTGTTGATGCCCCAAGCCTTTCATTGTTTAAGGGGCATTTGGAAAATGCCCTTAGTAGCATGCTTTAACTTTTGGTCAGTCCTGAATGGGTCAGGCAGTTGGACTACATGATCACTATAGGTCTCTTCCAACTAAAGTTGTCTATTGTATAAGAAACTGAGTGACACCTTTTTAACTGATATGTAAAGAGAAAGAAAAAGGAAGCCAAGCAGGTGATGCATACATTTCTATTTAAAACAACTTCTTGCCTATTTTTCTACATGCCATGATTCTTTTTCTGGTTCTAAACTAAAGGAGGATATAGGAAGAAGACAGAGGGGGTAGAAAGGAGGTAATAGCAAAAGGATACCAAAGAACTAGAAAGGGAAAGTAGCTGCCCTTGCTAACCAAAGCGGCCTGCAAACATAGGCCCATAGGTATAAAAGATACAACACTTCTTACAGACATATCTTTGACAGTGAATCATTAAACACATTCTCATAATAGAAGTTCTATATATTTAGTAGCTTATCTCAAGAGCATGCAATGGAGTGGATGAATTACTATTTGCAGGGCTGGTTGCTGATAGTACAAAAAGCAGTCAGATAAAACTCAATTTATAATTGATCAGTACCGGAGACTAGCATTTCATTCTGCAAGACTTCCTTAGGGCTACATATATGAACACAAAAAATATGTATTACACACAGCTAAAATACAGTAGTGCTTAGAGAATCCCTTCTTATGCGTATGGCATGCATTGTGCATTTTAGAACTTTGATTTCGTATTCATGAAACAAGAGAAACAGCAATCCATGAATGAGAGTAGGCCTCAAAAATCTCTCAGCTGGCATACAAGTCACAAGTCCAAATTGCTATTTAGCACTTTTCAAAACGTATGCAGCTATTAAAAAGAGATTGAAACTCCTTGATAGAAAGGCAAATGTTACCACTTCACAGTGAATTCAGTCTGAGCTCTGTACAGAGCCTAAAGGCTTATAAAATAAGGTACACCAGATTAAATACCCATGGCAAAAAGCAAAATACAAATACTTGAAAATCCATGATGTGTTCTCATCACAGTATAATACTCATGCAAAGTTGATAAAGATACAGACTTGTGAGTCGGGATGACTCTTTTGGCTCAGGCAGAAGTTTTCATGCTACTGTGGTCCTTGGAATCAAGAAGACCTGTTCTTTTACCCTTGGCCACCCAAAGCTGTCATGCCAAGTTTAGCATCAATTGAAATTTTTTGAGTGATGCACGGCAATCTTGTTCTACTGCCTACTGTGCTATCAAGTTTTCCTATAACACTAACGAGTGACAAGAACAATAATATTCCCAGAACTACATATCAACTCATTCTATATTGTGCAGAATCAATTTTTGCCATTATTTTGCTGATAGTAAGTAAAGCGTACTCTGATTCACAGAATCACAGATTCATAGAATGGTCTGGGTTGGAAGGGACCCCAAGGATCACAGAGTTCCAAGCCCCCTGCCACACACAGGGACCCCAACCTCCAGGCCTGGATCTACACAAGGTTGCTCAGGGCCCCATCCAACCCGGTCTTGAACACCTCCAGGGATGGGGCATCCACCACTTCTCTGGGCAGCCTGTTCCAGCACCTCACCACTCTCTCTGTAAAAAAACTTCCCCCTAATATCTAATCTAAACCTTTCCTCCTTTAGCTTTAATCCATTCCCCCTTGTCCTGCCATTATCTACCCTTTTTAAAAGTTGATTCCCCTCCTGTTTATAAGCTCCCTTCAGGGACTGGAAGGCTGCAAGGAGGTCCCCCCGCAGCCTTCTCTTCTCCAGGCTGAACCAGCCCAGCTCCCCCAGCCTCTCTTTGTAGGGGAGATGCTCCAGCCCTCTAATCATCTTTGTGGCTCCTCTGAACCCTCTCCAACATCTTTCTTGTATTGCAGGCCCCAGATCTGGACACAGTACTCCATATGGGGCCTCACGAGGGCAGAGTAGAGAGGGACAATCCCCTCCCTGTCCCTGCTGCCCACCCCTCTTCTGATGGAGCCCAGGATCCCATTGGCCTTCCGAGCTGCAAGAGCACACTGCTGGCCCATGTTAAGTTTCTCATCCAGGTCCTTCTCAGCAGGGCTACTCTCAAGGAGCTTCTTCTCCCAGTCTGTAAGTATGTCTGGGATTTTTCCCACCCAAGTGAGTCATACTAAACTGATATTAAAATTATTAAATTACATAATTTTTTAAAAAAGTACTTTAATCTGTAAAGCACATTTTATAAGAAATTTACAAGACAGCTTTTCTTGCCTTTCAGTTGTAAGCCAAACATAGGAAATGCATTTTTTTGTTTCACCAGAGAAGCATTATCACAACACATCCCGTTTTGGCTATTACCCTCATTAGCAACTTTCAATTATTAGTCTTCATCTAACAAATAATAGCATCAAAACTATTTTAAAATCAAGAACTACAGAATATAAATCTTAATTGCTACAACCACAGGCAAAAGGGCTTCTAGCCTCTATAAAAACTGACCCCAGCTCACAGAGGCAGTGCCTAGTGTTCCGTCCTTCTAATGGCTCCGCGGTAACACCTGAGCCAACCGGTGATTGATCAAGCGATGCATCAGGAGCAGACCACGAAGTCGACCGCTCGCAAAGACCTTACCTGTCTCTCCCCCGCTGCCGGACTTAGCGGCCATATTTCCAGTGTAACGCTTCACCGCCGCTGAGGGGTACCCCCGGGGGAAAGCCAGTTATTTCAGCCGCTGGCCACCCCTCGGTGTGAGGTAAAGCCCCGTCGGCGGACAGGGAAGGGCTCTTCGGAAGAGGGTCTGATACAGTAACTTCCAGGAGCTGAGAACGCTGAGTAAAGTCTCAGCTGGATGGAGCGGGGGCAGTAACCGCTTCCCAGAGTGGGAGCTTCCCCTCTGAACCAGCCTCTTACCCTCAGCCCAGCGCGGCAACCCAGCCGGCCGCCTGAGAGGTAAAGGGTCCCGGCCGCCGCTAACGGCCCGCACGCGCCCCTGAGCTACGCCCTCGTAACGGCTAAGGGCTGGCACAGGACATGCTCGTGCCGGGAACCGGCTCGCGCCCACCTACCCGCCCCGTGAGCCCCGAACACCTCGACTCTTCCCTTAACGACCAGCTCGGCCCCAGATGGCACCTAGACCACGTGACAGTGAAGCGCTCGAGCGGCCGGCAGAGAGGGAGGGAGTGTACACGTACGCATGCGCGGCGGGGCTTTTGGCGGAAGACCAGTGGGAAGCAGAAGTTCGCTCCTGAGGCGTAAAGAGCGGCTCGTCAAACTTCTCTGAGGGGCTTATGGGTTAAAGATAGGTGCTTGTGCGTTAAGCTTCTCTTTGGGAAGTGCCGGTGCCGCCGTTAGTGGCTGGGGCAGTAGGGAGTAAGCGAAACCTGCAGCAGTTTTGAGCCCGCGTCTGTGTCTGGCGATGGAGTCTTAGCTGTGGTAAAAGCTTCCGTCTCTTACGCGGCTTCCAGCTTTTCCTCTGTGCTCGTAGAGCAACGAAGAAAGACAGCAGTGTAATTGTTTCCTCTCTCTGTCCTTGTTACTAATGCCAGCAGGGTTTGGGGGGAGACTGTGAATTTCGGTGGGGAGAGCTGTAGCCGTGAGGCGGTGCGAGGGCGAGCAGTAGGAGGCTCCCCTCGCTGATGAGGATCAGCCTGGGGCTGCGTAGGCTGAGTGCTCCTGAGAAAGTACTTGCTGCAAAGTACCGTGTCGTTTAGCGCTTGCGTCTCTGTTAACAGCTAGCAGAGGTGTAGCGTTAAAAGGTAACTTAATGGCCTCCTCTTGCTGCTTTAATTTACTTTTACGCCGCTGCTGTGCACTGCTGCTTTTATTGTAATTGAAAAGCATGCTCGTAATGAACTTCTCTAAGTCTGTGTGTCCTGGTTCTGGCCAGGCCAGAGTTACCCTCCCCAAGCAGCCAGCCCAGGTGAGACGAGTTAGCCCGGGCTGTTTCCACCCCACCTGAAATGGCTCCCCCATGAAAGGTGCTGGGGCGGCGGGGTGGGAGGTCTGCGCGGCTCTGGGGCAGTCCGCCTGCGGTCGGGCTTTGGGTCGGTTCTCGCGTCGGCGCGGCGCTCTGCGTTATCATCTCGGTAAAAGTACTCGCTGGCATCCCCGGGCGCGTATTCTGTCACGGGCTCTGTTGTTGCTCCCCCTTTTTCAGTGCAAGCCGCCCTTGTCTCAGCCCGTGGGACCCTAGCCTGTCTCCTGGGGAAGGGTGAGCGAGCGGCCCGCGGTACTCAGCCGCAGCCTGGGGCTGACCTGCAGCACCGGGTAAGGCGATAAACGTGCAACTCACATGAAAGGGCCGCTAATTTGGAAAATCGTAGATGCGCTGTCCTTTGAGACCTTAGAGCTAGGTATGTCTCTAATAAAAACTAATAACTGTGTTGTAATTTCCCTTATTACTTTGTTTCTTTTAAAAATTGTACGCTCTTTTAATCAAGAGCAGTAGTAGTTTACAACGATGGGCTAAATACTCAGCGTGTTCATTGTGCTACGCTGTAAACTGTCCTTGCAGGAGTAAAGTTTTTTACCAAAACGTAATCTGCTGCTCAGGTAGGTGTAAATAAGAATGTAAAGCTGCTGGGTTTTTTTGTTTGTTTGTTTGTTTGTTTTCTTTGTGGAATTTTTTTTTAATTGCCATGTTGTGACTCTTCCTGATACAACCTTTAAAACTTTGTGCACAAGGAAAAGCTTCGTGTTGCCTGCTTCCAGTCACAAATTGTAATAGCTAGTCATGTAAATCTCCCTGGATTTTAAGATCTTCCTAGGCTACTTTTATTTGAAGTTTATGTTATTTTAAAATACTAGAGAAATCGGATAGTATTTTCAAATAAGCATTTCAAGTATTTGCTTTGACCAGTGAATGTAAATAGCTAAACGTATTAGCACAATCTGAAAATAGAGTAATAGAAAGAAAAGTTGACTTCTAAGTGCATAAAGCTAGTTTAATAGCGTAGTATAACATGGGTTCAAAATGCTTTATAAAACTGTCTTAGATGCACCCATATACTCATGAACCTTATCCTTTTGAGTGAGTGATCCTGCTTGTGGAATTCTGTCTTGTTTTCTTGCACTCTAAGTGTATGTATAGTGTGTACATCTGGCATGTACATAAGGTATGTGCACTCTGTTTACAGGAATTTTGTTCATTTGAAAAGAACACTGAAAAGGGTCTTACCACTTGTAGATACTTCATGCTGATGCTGCTCAGTGTTGGCTCCTTAGAAAATTAAAACCCATGCTTGCCTATATTTCCTATGGATTCATATTTTCTATATAAGTTTAAGACTAAATAGTCCATTGAATATGTTTCAACAGCTGTTTGTAGTTTCTAGGGCTATCTCAGGTGTCGTGAATAAAACACACCTGATGCTTGTCTAGCATATCATGCAGTTAAAGGGCTGGCCAGAATTTAACTAGTTTTCATTTTATATAACTTTTGACAAGATTTTTAATATGTATTTGACTTTCCTTTCTACTGGACTTCTTAAATTAAGACATTTGGTTACTAAATTTATTGCTTCAATTTTTCTCTAAACTGTCACACCTATTTTGCCACATCATCATCTCCTTGATCATTAATATATCTTACCAAACATTCTAGTAATTGTACCAACTTGAACTTCAGGAGAGAAAGTCTGGTGCTTTTCTGCATAAACATTAGAGAATGGAAACTGGTTAGTGTAGCTAGCAGAGGGTTGTCAGATGCAGTTAATATGTTGTAAGAGATAGGCTGTGGCATATAGGCAATATGATGCATGTGGTTATGTTCTATCTTATGTGATACACCTTTTGCTATCAACTGTAGCATGTGGTAAATTGCACTCATTTTTCTGTGAGTCCCAAGAAAATGGGTGTCTGGGTAGAGATGAAATCATGTTCTCAGATTCATGGAAGATTTGTCTCAATTGATTATTCTCATATTAACATTGTCTAAGATCATGTAGTGGAGACTTTGTTTTGTGTATCTGTTCTCTTGGTAAGTATTTCTGATGGGTTTGGAAGCTGCTTAAACACATAGTTGGGATACTTTAAGCTTGGTAAGACTTCAGAGCGATTTGTAACCATGCGGATATAAAAATCTATGAAAAACATTCATATAACTTAAGTTGCTTAATAAAGTTAAACTATCCCAGCTCTTGTGATGTCTAAAAACAGGATTTGATGATTGACTTTGTGAGAAGGTGCTTTTTCCTAGCTAAGTGAACAGCCTAGTTAATGCTGAAATGGAACCTGAGGTGTTCTTTGACAATGTCCTTTCTCATTTATGTAGTAAAAGAAGATGGAATTTACAATTGAACACACGTGGGATGGTTTACCTGTGAGCCATGAGCCAGTAACAATTGTGCTGAAGCCAGGCAATGAAGGACTGCTAATGGAAGTTAATGCTCCCTTCTTTAATGATCCTCCAGCACCACTTGGAGAGCCAGGAAAACCGTTTAGTCGACTGTGGGACTATGAGGGTGAGTGTAACTTTTCTGCTGCAAATATTTGTGTAGGCACTGATGTTCCTCTGTAGTTAACATGCCTGTCTTTAAGAGTCTGTGATGGTTATTTTTTGCGAACTGGTTGTGAGTGTATGATGTACGATTCAGTTCTGTTTCTTTGGTCACAGCACTGCTTTTAAGATCAGATCTGAAATGTAAATTAAAAAAATAAATCTGTGGAAGAATACTGGGAAAGCACTAGGCTGTAATATCTGCCTTACCCTTACACAGCTCCTTAAGTAACTATAAGCCACATACTACATTCAGCTGTAAACCACCCCAAACTATTATCAAGAGCAATGTTCTTATTTTTGGCAATGAATTGGTTTTTCTAACACTGCTGGCTGGAAGGTGGCTGGTGAAAGAAATAAATACATTCTATTGTTCAGTGGCCGTAAGGAAATGGAGTGCAAGGAGCTGGATTGATTTCAGGAATTATGAGATTGACTCTTCCTGATGATAGCACAGGCACTTGTCCTGGTTTTGGCTAGGATAGAGTTAATTTTCTTCCTGGTAGCTGGTATAGTGCTCTGGTTTTGATTTAGTGTGAGAATACTGTTGATAACACACTGATGGTTTTAGTTGTTGCTAGGTAGTTGTAGTGTTGATGTGAAGTCAAAGTCTTTCCAGCTTTCCATACTGCCCTGCCAACTAGAAGGCGAGGGGTGCATAAGAGGCTGGAAGGGGACACAGACAGGATAGCTGACTGAAACTAGTCAAAGGAATATTCCATACCATATGATATTATGCTCCATATATAACTGGGGGCGGGGTGGTGTTGGCAGGGAAGCAGTTTGGCTCGGGAACTAGTGGAGCATTGGTTCTGGGTGGTGAGCAACTGTGTTATTTATTCTTTCATCATTATTACTGTTGTGTTCCTTTTTCATTCCATCCTATTTTTTTCTGGTCCCTGGTGCTCTGAATCATGAGGCTACCAGCAAACCTAAGACTTCTGTACTTAAGTGCTCTACCTGGAGCACATACTGTGAGTGTGATTGACTAGGATCACTCTGTCTTGGTCAGCTTTGTTCACAGCAAGCATACTAGGTGAAATAGCAGTATGCCGAGGCTTTTCTTACTGCATTGACAGTTAGTACATCTGCCATTTTTCTGCTGCATCGAGATTAGTGTTTCTAAAGCTGGAGTTAAGTTACTAAAAAGCTTTATGAAGCACTGCATTCATTTTATGATGATAGGCATTAACAGTAAAAATTTATAGATGTTACAGTTATGACACAGCATTGCAAATAGTTAAGAAACAGTCACTAGCAGGTACACATCTAGACAAATTCTGGCATGGCAGAGGCCAAAAATCACGCTAACAAAATAGTTTTAGTGGGATATGATTAGTATAAAATACTGACAGCTTTTTTCTTAGTTGTAGAAGCATTTTTCTTGAATGACAGAACTGAACAGTATTTAGAAGTTGAACTTTGTCCGTAAGTACAGCACTCTAAAACATGTTAATTTGCATGTCCACTTCTAATGCCTGTAAGATAAATGTATGAGGAAGACTGGGTACAGAAATTGTTCTAATATGGGGAATGTATTACCTTGGCATCATTTAAAAAAAATTGTGCTCTGATATTTTTGATAGACATGGACAACACTTAGTGCTGCTGCTTTCAGGCAAAAGACAAGTATGGAAAGTAAGTGGTTAAGTACATTCATAATATACAGAAAAACTAACTGGGTTTTTGGTACCTGTTGCCTAATTGGAAGGTCATATTACCTCTTGTTTTGGTTTGGTTTTTTTTTTGTTTTTCAATCACTTAACAGGAAGAACTTCCTTTAGAGTTTGAGGTGACAAGAACAGAAAACAAATGGGAGGGTAAAGCTCATCTTCCTTGGAATTATTTTTCACCGTGCACTAGGAAGTTCAATGCATTTGCAATTCATGGCTCGGGAGAAGACAGAGAATATGAAGCGTTTTATCCTGTGCCTCAACATGAACTGCAGGAAGGACAGAAACCGGATTTGTAAGCATGAAATTAGCTCTTTTGTAATAATGTTACATTATGCTTGGAATACATAAAAAAAACTAATCTGGCTTTCAAATTGAGTGCCTCTAGTATTTTAATTATACTGCTTAGCCCCAGATCCATTGGTGCTGTACTTTGTATGAAGCACTGTGGCAGATAGCTGTAATTAGTACTTGATTTCTATGTTATCCCCTAGGTCCATAGAAAATGATGCATTCAACACCACTGGCGCATCTGTTTTATCACCTTCCTCAGCTAAATCATAGATAGGTTGTTCTACTTTTCAAGACATGCTGGAGGCAAGGAAAATGCCATTTGGTGTTAACTTCACTAGATGCGTTTCCAGTAAATCTCTTTTGCTTATCCTCTGCTGTTCTAAACAGCCTCACCTCTACAGATGGCTCCATATCATGGAAAAAATTGAAAAGGCAGACTAAATTGGAAAGTATTATAAAAGGATACCCAGTATCAGTAGAAAAACTAGAATATCTTGATTAATTTTTTTTAAATTGTGCTTTTGGCCTGTTTATTTTCTTTTGCTGTGAGGTTGAGATGATTTGATTAAAAACTGCTACTTCTGGGTACTTTGTGTGAACTAGTTCTAGAGGGTATGCTGTATTTTTTATGCAACTTGTTACCCAACATATGACAGCTTGGTAAGGTATATTTTAGATAAGCTAATCTCTTTTCTTTAAGAAAAGTGTAGCTTGTGTTTATTGAAAAAGATTGAAGCTATTACTAATAAAATACATTTACTTCTGTGTTCTGTAAGAAATAGATGCTTTTATTTTTCTGTGGCAAAGTGGAGAATGCCTGTAATATTTCTCAGAAGGGGATTCTTTCTTCTGTAATGCCTTTTCTAAAAAAACACTGATGTTTTCAGACATTGGTAGCAGATGCAATTATGCAAAGAGATTGCTCTTAGCTTGTCTTTACTGTTACAAATTGTTTCCTAAGAAAAGTATCCTTTTTAAATGATTATTGCAGTGTCAGATGTCCTGTCTACAGTTTGACAGTTTTTTAATATTAATTAGGAATGGGCTTCAGTGTCCATGTGATAGCCTAAAGGAGAAATTCTTAACAAGAACTAATTCATAATGTTTAAAAGAAAACAAGACTTCTAATCCTGCAGAAAAACAAAATATGTTTACTGGCTTCATTGTCCTATCTGGCCTTCCCCCTTTCTGTAAGGAAAGGGTAACCCTGTGATACAGTTTTTCAGATGGTCAGGTGTTGTAAATTTTAAGTCTTCTGAAGTGTATATAAGTCATAACGAAGGATGTCGCTGTGCTCTTGCTCTGGCTGCAATTCCAGGCAACATAAGTTGAGGGAGTTTAAAAGGTGAGCATTATGTTAACTTCACTTGGCGCTGTGTGATAATTGTTCATAGGTATGAACATGAGGATTTTGCCTTGTGTTTTCCAGTGCAGGATTTTTTAGAAACACAGTAGTGTCTTTTTATTTATTAAACTCAAATTTTGGAAAATGAACATATGGAGTGCTGCTAACATTTTCTGTGTAAGAAAACATAAGAAGAAAGATTAATTAAGCTTATTAAGGATGATGCCTTTAAGATACAAACTGTGAGATTTACAACTTTTTTTTGTTTTTCTCCTCTCTTTGCAGTCATCGCCTGGAATTTTTCAAGGAATTGAACCTGAAAGGGCTAATGGGAGAAGATTGGAAGCAGCCTGAATCAGATATATGGAAAATTCTCACTAATTAAATGGATTGAGGCATGCATTTTTATAGCATTAAGGCTGGATGAAACTGTATGGAAACAATTTCTGCTTTTTGAGCAGAGTTTGTAAATACCAGATTAGTAAGGCTTTCCTTGACACCAAAATCATTGATCAGTCTTAAAATCAACTCTAAAGTGTCTGGGCTAGCTGATTCTAAGTGTATGAAGTATGCAGTGACTTGTGTTTTAGTTCACCTGGGCATGGAGTCTTTCATCTGTGTAAAAGATGAATCTGTTCCTAGCAATAGAAGAGGAAAAATGAGAGCTCTAAGCCTGACAAGGCCAACACCTGGCTTGGAATCTTTCGTTTTTCTGTAGTTGCTGTATTCACTGTTGGGTTTTTTATAGGCTGTTGAATAAGATTCTTATGTGCCCAATTTTTTTAATTGCCGTCAGGAGAAGGAATACTTCCTTCAGGAGCAGAAAGTCATGGTATTTTGTGGCCCAGTGCTTGCACTGCAAGGTGCTGTGGAGGTATAACACTACCCTTTCCTATACTGTCTTATAATTTTCCCTTGCACAGTGCTGCAGAGGAAACTTAAACTGTATTACTTGATTAGGAGACCTCTGCTTCAAATTCAGTGTGGATTTTCTAGTGATATTTAGGTACAGAGGATAGAATTAAAAAACTTCCATGTGTTCCAGGAAAAGCTGCTGGGACAAATAATGTTTAGTAAAACCTTTCAGTACAGTTGTGTGCCTACAAAAGCTTGTTTTTTCCAATACCTTGTCATTTCACCTTAAGGATTCAGCTCAGACATATAAGAATTTTGTTTGCATGTGACTTGGAAATACTCTAATTGTATGTCCCTAGACTTTCTACAGATGGGTATGAATATTTTTAACATTACTGAATACTGTTAAGTGGTAACATCTACTCTGTAAATATGCACAGGACTTACAAATAAGATGTTTCTTTTTTGTTCAGCATGATTGTGGCTGCTGAATTGATCATCTATAAATTAATTTATTAAATGGGAAGCTTACCCACTAATTCTAAATCTGAAAAAAAGGTGACTTAAAAATCAAACTCTCTTGGTTTAGTTCAGAATGATGATTCAAACAAGACATGGTACTCAGTTCTGTGAGAAGGATTGTTTTGGGAGTCTAAGAGAATATGGCTTAGTCACAATTGAGGGAGAGTCTTTCAGAAGTTTTTCCCAGTGGATATAGTGTTGTGTCTTACCCTTTTGTGTAGTGTTTTCTGCTGAACAATTGAGAATCCTACAGGTTCCTGGAAGGGACTGGTGTTCCTGTAACTTACCATTCTGCTTATAAGCAGGGCTATTGTAGAAGCTAGATGAATTTTCTCAAGGCCATGCCAAGTTTTAAATAACTACAGAAATGAAGCTTCAAATGCTCTTGGTAGCCTGTTTCAATACTCACCTAGTTCTGTTATGAAACCTTCCCTAAATTGCCATTTTCCATGCCACAACTTGCACCCACTGCCTTTTGTCCAATCTGTACATCTCTGAGAAGAGTGACTTCTTAGCTCGTAGCTACTGATAGCTACAGCTTCAAGTAGCTGAAGATAACTGTTAAGTCCCCATGGGTTTCTTTAAATGTCACTTTCAGTTTGCTGGTTTTGACTCTCATTGGTAAGCACCTTCTACTCTGGTAATACTGGCAGACAATTTAGAAGTGTAATTTGGATTATAACTGAGAGGCAGCAGCGCTCCTAGGCCTTTCTTAGCTCATAAATAGTTCTAAAAATATACTGTGTAGCTTTGGATATCAAAATACATATAAAATTTTGCACAAGACTGCACTCTAAGTCATATTACTCAAAGGGATCTTCTGTTTTCTTCTGAGCTTGTATGCAGTAATAACTGTAGTCTGATGGTCATGTTTGCTTTGCGATCTTTAAATTTAATTCCAACTGTAAATTCTACCTGAGGAGAAAAGAATATCCTGCCTTTGTGAAGAACACTTCAGTGTGATTAATATGAGAGAGAATATTACTTCAGAGATTTTGTTTGATTTTACATTCTCACTGTGTACTTTCAGTTTTGTAGAACTGTACTTTCAAATTTAAGTGTAGTAGGCTTTTTCAGATGAAAACTTTGACATGTCAATGCACTCAGCCATCCAATTGTTTTTGCTCTCTTTTAATTAGACATTATAGATTCCTTGCTATAAAGTGCCATCTATTGAAAATTATAAGTATTGTACATTCAATTTTCAGCTTCTACCTTCAACCCATGTAGTTTTTGAAAGGATTACGTCAATCTAAAATACTCCATCATCTTCCAGTTACTGATACCTTAAAATTGCTTTTGAAATTTCAGTCAAAAGCAAAAAATGGACACTAAACTTCTAGGAATTGCTTAAAACTGTCAAAAAAGCATCTACAGAGGTTCAGAACTAGTTTACTGTTCTCACAAAGGTTTTTATCATGTGATGAATGATGTTTTATAGGCAAAGGACAGTAAATCATACAGGCTTTATTCAGGGCACATGCTACTCCACACTGCTGTCAGTTTGTTCATTTGTATGTTTCTAAGCATTAAGAGTAATTTTGAATGCTAAGTGCTAGCTTTCATCAGAAGATTTCCATGTGGGCTCGTGGAGTGCAGAGCTAGAACTTGTGTGCTGACTTGTTTCTCAAGGTTTAAAGTTAAATTTATCTCTTGGTAGAGGAGGGAGTCTACAGCAGGCATATTTTAGATGGAAGCACAGTGTACCGGCATGTAGAATTCATACCATATCAATGTATGGTACAATCCTTGCTAGCATCACTTAAAGCTCTCAGGACTTCACAAGGATGGGTATCAATTGTCATGGAGATAATTAGCTAGTTTGTAGCTTGCTTGCTTCAATTTTCTTTTAACCAGGCCTTGTGTTACACTGTGGAGTCCAGTTGTAGTCTGTCTTCAGTTGCTTCTCTTTTTTTTTTTTTATTGACATGAGGAAATGCATGAATTCCATTTCAGTACATGCTGATTCATTGTTAACCCTTGTCTAAAAGGAATGAGATTCAATCCAGTCTAGCAAAGCGCATGTGTGCATATGTATGGGCAATCAACATTGTGCTCATTTTATATGTCGGACTTAGATCAAGAATAGTACAGGTAAGTCATCACACTGGATTTACTTTAAGAGAATTTTTGTAGGATATCAATTTGATAAAATGCAGAGCTGAATGATAGAAAGCATGGATCATGCAAGCACTCCATCCACAAATCCATCTCACTTCAAAATGGATTTAAGCACTTCAACCCTATGACTATTTCTTATTTATTGCTCTCTTTAAAAAAAAGTTTCTAATGTTTCCTGTAGATATTTGACCTTGTGACAGTCATGTGACATGCTAAGTCTAAGATGCAGGAATATTATTACTTTGAAAATGGGTGATTACTTTGGAAATGGGTGAATACCCAGTGAGGTATGCACAGTACTTGTAGCTTGGTTTTGTTTTGTATCTTTTAAGCTCTACAAAGGCTTTAGATAATGTTGTGTAATGACAACTTTTAATTCTGGAACCATATTTAATGAGAATTCCCTAGGAAATAAGGCTGAATGACAGGGGAACAGATTAGTCGCAGAAGATACTGTATGTATGCAAAATGTGTGGACACAAACAGGAGACAGTTCCTCACAGCACCCCAAACTGAGGAGAAGGTAATTTTATCTCTTAGCCTAATACAACCTTATCCGGTGGTTGTAGTGCTCAGTACTTGAAGCAGTTGGTGCATGCTTAACTTCAGCTGTAATACATATAGCTTCTTAACTTTAGACTTTGATCAGCAAACTAGGAAATGTGTGGAACTGAAGGGTTGTGAGGCGCTGTCACAGCGGTGAGCTTAGATTTTGTAGATTAGTGTTATACAGACGTTCTGTCTTCTAAACTCAAGATAAATGTAAGTGTATGAGGAGTCATGTTTTGTTAATCCTGCTGCTAGCATACCAGAAATGATAAACATCCCAGCATGTTTTCAGTGCTGCTTTTTTGTTTGCTCTGTTTCAAACTTGAGGAAATAAATCACCCATTCCTATTCTTTCAGCTTTTTCCCAGAGAAGATTCCACACAAAGGACAAGGGATGGACTTTCCCCAAGTTTAATGCCAGGGCTAGATGAAAGCACAAGGATGTGATATCAACTTGCCATTCCCTCTGAAAATGCACTTGCAATTTAATCCATTTTCTAATTCAGTACATCCTGTTGTGAAGATGTTGGTCCTAAAGAGAAGCAGAATGTTTGGAAACACTGCTCTTAATTAAAATTTGAATTGAGATAACGAATATTTTTCTATTGCTTACGTAATGCTCAATACTTATGTTTTTTTCCACCATGGCTAGATAATTCATCAGAAACCTTTACTTAGTTCTTCTATTCTGCTACAACCGTTACCAGTCTAGAGGGCAATAGAGCTGTCTGTCTTGATTTATGCTATTGTGATATTTGATTTAATAAGTTTAATGCAGTTTTAACATATTTTCTCAAATATTAAATAGTTGAGGATGAATGCAGTTTTGGCTATAACATCTTATGAGATGATCAGACTGAAAAGTTAGGAAACAAAAATACTGACTTTCATGAATGCAAAGTATATTTGTAAAGAGAAATTTTGTTTCAACAATTCTTTCAAGCTCTTTCTGATATGTTTATTATTTGTCAACTTGAACATTGTTGCAGTTTTGTGTAGCTGTGCTGCTGAGATGGCTTCTGCAAGCAGCAGCTAGAAGCTCTCTGCAGGCCCCAGACTGTAAACATCGGCCAATTCAAGGCCAAAATTGGTTTGGCCCTGGTCAGCAGCAATCAGAGATGGTCACAGTGCCTCTGTGAATCACATATAGGAGGAAAAAACCTGCAGGCAGAAGCATTTTGCCACCAGAGAAGGGAGTGAGAAGGTGTAACAAGCTGTGTGGACACCAAGGAGGGGGGTATGGGGCTAGGGTGAGGAAGAATGAGGCTCTCTGGGTGTGGGAAAAAGAGATTCCCCTGCAGCCTGTGGAGAAGACCATGGTGGAGCAGGTGTCCCCTCGCAGCCCATGGATAGGGACAGGGAGCAGAGACATCTAAGGCCTTAAAAGAGCTTGATCCACGCCACAGCAGGCTTGCTGGGGCACTCGTGACTCTGGGGGGGACCAGGCTGGAGGAGTCCAGGCCTTAACATCAGCACCACATGGAAGGAAGCTGGACTGAGGCCCATGGTGAGGAGATGACTCCCTGATAGAGAGGACTCAGGCTGCAGAAGTTTATGGATGCAATTGCGTGGGTGGGCCCCATGGTGCTGCAGGGGAAGTGTGTGTGTGTGTGTGTGTGTGGAATGCCCCCCTCCCCAACTAAGATGGAAGAGAACTTGTGAGGAACGGACTGAAAACCCCCATTCCCTGCCCCTCCCCACACGTTTGGGGAGGAGAAGAAGGGAGTAAAATTGTAATGAAGTTTAAGTCTGCTAAGAAGGGAGGGGTGGGGGGAAGGTGCTTTAAGACCTGACTGCACTTCTCATTACCTGACTGGTTCACTGGGTGCGTAGTTGTAGTGTAATAAATCACCTTTCAGTGTGAGTCTGTTTTGCCCATTGCACTGGTTGGAGGGTGATCCTTCTGTCCTTATCTTGGATCATAAGCCTCAAGATACATGTTTTCTCCCCTTTTCAGCCGAAAAGGGGAGTGAGCAAGCGGTTTTGGTGGGCATTTGGCCTCTAGTTGGGACCAAACCACCACAACTGTGAAAGCCAGAATTCTATGTGACTCCTTTCAGAATTCCTCTTTATGTCAGTGAATCTTTATAGAGTTTGTGTTTGAAAACACCTCATGCCTGAGCTCCCGAAGACCTTGTTTTTTATGCTTCTTGCCACTAGGTGGAAGAAGAAGGATATCTAAACTGCCTTGGTGCTACCACCGGTGGTTATCCTTACTGGATCTATTCCTCCTTACTATATATCCTTAACTTTAGAAGAAAGGCATTTCAGTGATGGCTTATTTTGATTTGAGACCTCTTTATCAAAAGAATTTTGTGTAGCTAAATTCTAATGTCCCTTATGGTAGTTCTACAAAGAATTTTGAGACAAAATTACCAGAAGATAATTTCTGAGGCGTCTGTAATGTAAGCGTTGTGATTTGGAATTACCTTGAAAATTCTTTCAAAAGTTTTGGATGATATTTGGCAAACTTTCCGAAATTGCTTTATTTAATTCTGAATGAATATTTTTTGTTTCTGTTTTGTTAAATACTGCCTGTTTTTTTAAGAGGTGGCGTATCCCTTTGAGGGTGAGGCTTTAGTGGTGTGAAGCTTAGAGGAGAGTGTGAAACAATTTAAAAACTAGCTGTGGAGGGACAGGAAATTGTTCTTCAACACAAATACAAAAAGCAAGTTTTATTTAAAGAAACCTTGAGTGGTAGTGTGTCCTACTGACAGAGGTCATTTGTGTCTCAAATGTGAAAATGGACTAACACTAGGCTGTCAGGTATGATGGTGATAGAATCTATCACTATATGTAGTGACACTGCACAGTGAGGGCAGTTTATGCAAAGGCTCAGAGTGGGAGTAAAATTTTGCTTATGTCTTTGTATGCTTTTTAATAATTTTCCTCTAATAAGCCAGGTCAGGTGTTAGTAAGCTCTAACTGTGTGTTGGATTATGTATGTTTCATTTGCCGTGATGAGCATAGCTACTGTAATATCTGTTCTAATTAACTCATTAGTAATGCAAATTGGTTGTTACTTGTACTGCCCAGTACTATGATGGTACAATGCTGATGAATGTAACAGTAAGTACTCTGTTGCTTGCTGTTCCTTTTCTCCTCAGGCTGAGGCATTTTGTGCCCCTGAAAAGGCTCAGAACAGAACGATTGTTGTATTTTAAATTCTGGTCATGTAAAATACTTTCAGCACAGTGCACAGTTTGCTGCAGGTAAAATTTAAAACAATTCTTTCACATAGCCAAAGCCATCTCTAAAGCGGACTTCACTGCTTTTAATTATGGTATGTTTACAATAATGCTGTTGAAGTTTGATAGTTAACCTGCATTTATTTTATTGATGATTCCTTGCTTTTGCTTTCACTGAGTGCTTGAGTTTACGACAGTGTCTCTGAACAGTGCTTCAGTGAAAGTACTGGGAAGTGCTTTAAGCCTGATTATAGAACCCTTATTTACACTGGTTGTGTAAACAGCTATATACATGCTCATACGAATAGTCCCACTGAGATCAATGCAACAGTTAACATAAAGTGTGTTGTAATTGTGCCTTTTTCCATCTACTTGTCTATCTGTTGAAATTAGTATCAGTATTATCAGGAGAATTCAGTTCTAGAAACTAGTTCTGAGTATGTTGCTTGAGGCTGCTTGAGACTGCTTGTTTTCTTTCCTCTGGTTTAAAATAAGCAAAAGCCTTAGTTATGTGGTCTGTAGGAGGGGTTTAAGTGATGGTTCAGGAAAAAACTTGTTTGTTGCAAACTTATCCAAACACGTTCATGATTCATTTTCAAAAATACTGCTATAGACCACTGAGTGTGTGTACAAATACCCTCTACCAGCTGTGTAGTTCAGTTGCAAATACAAGTATATTCTTACACATGGTAAAACAGGATGAACTGGATTGTGCTGAAATAGCTCTGAAATCAGATCTAAATTACTGTGCCTTCATTGCTGTTTTAATCCAACATAGACTAGTGGTTCTCTTGAAATATGCAGCAGGAGGAAAAGAGGAATTTTCAGATGTCATCTTTTTAAAAAATAAAGAACTCCCTTCTGTAGAACACATTTTTAGCCAATTTAATTTTGGTTTTTATTCCGTGAGTTCTCTCTCTTGAACTCAGTCACTGCAGGCAATGAAATTTATATCTTGATGCCAGTAGTAGCTGTCATAAAATTATTCATCTCTAAGTCTAGGCAATGTAATTGGTTCACTTCCTTACTGCTGAGTTTGCTTCCATCAGCAAATTTAACATCTTGGAAAATGATTCTTTCTCAGTGCTTTGCAGCTTCTACAAGTCGTGTGTTTATATTTAATTGTGCCTGGCACTTTAAATAATTGGTTCTTGTTTTAAAGTTATGTATTGTTTTTCTAAATGTTAACAGGGTGGTCTGTAAGCTCTTATGCCAGGTATTTGCTTCAAAACTTTTATTAATTTCAGCAAAATACTTAGCTGTTTTAGTGGAAGGTAGTTCATAATGTCATAATAAAAAACTCTGGTCTTGTACCTCCTTAAATTCTTACAACTTCTAGAACACAATCTTGAGACTTGGTGGGAGGTCTGTATTCTTGTCAGGAGGAGTCTTTTGTAATGTCTGCAACAGCTTTTCAGAAACTATTCTGTACATCTTCAGAAGAGCTTTTTGCATCTTGACAGGGGAATTCTCTGAAGATTCTGCAGGGAGTGGGAATACATCACTGCCTGGTAGAATTGCCAAGTTTTAACTTGTTCAATGTTAAGTGCTCTTTCTGCTTTGCAGTGACAGATTATGTGATGAGGAATGCTCTTTTGTTATGAGCATCTGCTGGTTAGGCTAGGGCTGTCTTCAGCTTGGAGAAGAGGTAGTTTGAGGATGTGGTAGAGGACTAAAAATTACTGCATAGACTTTGGGTGCATGTAACGGCAAAGAGAACCTGGATGCTGCTTGACTTTTCCTAATAAAAGGAGGGTGGACTGTCCTACCAACATAGCGAGTACCACTCAGAGCAGAGGAAGGTGGTACTTTTCAGACCATTATATTGCCACTGTGGGTTTGAGAAGTTTGTGTGGGCCAAATGGGAGACTGGCAAAGGTCCTTGGAAGAAAAAGTGGAGGTTTTTAAGTGTATATTCAAGAAATCCTCCTCAACTGAAAACAATTGGATGTTGGGAGTATAGTAAGTCTTTACTTCTTGTTCTTACTCTTCTTGGGCATCTACTTATGCATAAAGGCCACTGTGCTAGATGAATTCATGGTCTGAAACACTATCTATTTTGTATCTGGAAATACGTAGGTCAGGAATTGTTTTGTAATTCCCTGCATTTGTTTCTCATTACTTAGAAATTACATTGGAACTGTGTGTTACAACTGAAGAGCAAAGCAACTGTTCTGGTGGCTGTTCTCAAAATACCACGCTGAACCAAGGTATTGAAGTGGAAGAAAGATGCTACAATTCAGGAAACTGGGAAGCTCAGTCTTAGTTACGGTGGGCTGCGTGTGAACCATGAAATGAAAAGGGGATGGGAAATACGGGGTGGGACATGGAGCTACAAAGGAAGACTAATTCTGGGAAAAGGTTCTAAAATATGAAAGCAACTGACAAGAAAACAAAAGGAGATGGCTGGGGATACATGACTGAAGAACTAAGGGAAGGTGGGAGAGAAGACTTGGCCTGGCAAAAAGTCCATGAAAGTCAAGGGAAAGATCACTGAGGAAAAAGAGGAAATGCAGATAGGGACAGGGGAGAAAAATGCAAAAAATGTGGCTGCTACAGGATATTATTTTTGGATTCAGCAATAGTTTCACATTCTATTGCCTTCAGCAGATCATGAAAGCCACACTGAATTTGTCTTTTGTAGTCTGATGGACTATGCTGTAACTAGCCTCTCACTGCTGTTGCTTTTTAACCTGTATGGGACACTTTAACATGAAGAATAAAATTGTAGAAGTGGAGTGTGGAGCAGGACAGGATTAGATTTAGTGATCAGTTATGAAAAGTTAGCTTTCAATGACTTCTTTTTTTGTATGTTGTTCTTGTGCTCTCAATAAATGGAGAAATCTTGCTGTTTAAAGATGCATTCCCTGCGTTCTGTCCCTTGTGTGAAATGAGAGTACAGAATAAATGTGATAGTTCATGTGGTATATGTAATTCAATGTGGTATAGGAACATACAGTCAAAGACAAGAGAATAAATATGAAATATATAAGGCTACAGAGTACTTGGTCACTTCTGAACTGTTGCCTAGTTATGTCACAGTGGCTTTCTATGGTCCTCTATTCTTCGATGGATCCCTTCAATCACTTCTATAGGCTCTTTTGCCTTGAGGACAATAGGTAAGGAGACACCAGTCTGTATATCACAAATCACTGCTCAAACTAGTGTTAATCAGTGTTTTCTTGTACTACTAAATAGAGCTGGATATGTTATTTGATTTTTTTTTTTAACAGTTGCAATAATTTGTGTAGAGAGGAAGAGTCAATTCTTCCTTTAAGGGATCTCATAGTTCAAAATCTGTCAGATTATATAGTAATACTGGGTTTTTTTCTAGGAAATGGTGATACTGTGGAGTCTTTGGGGTGAAAGATGGCTTTGAAAGTTGAATCTAGACTGCTACTTAAAAGTGACCAGCTTTGTCTTGTCAGTGCCTCTGGCTTGATATCTCTTTGGTGCTTCCAAAGAGATATTCCAGTGGAATTTTTTCAGCCACCAGGTAAATCAGTACAGACAACTCTATTAAGAAGCAAGGAGGCCTTTTCCCCACCCAACCTTGACCCTAGGTCCTCTCTCGGAGAGGGGTGAGAACGCTACCAAAACACATGCAAAAACCCTAAACCAAAATGAACTTTATTTGAAGGTGTATTGACATAAAGAAAGGAACACAGACATGAACAAAAGGGATAACTACTACAGTTTGAGGCATTGGCAAATATAAGGCACTTGCTTCCTTTAAAGGAAAGACTGTTTTTGTATACTGAAAGCTCCTTCAGGCAAGAGTCCATTTCTACGTGTTGCATCTCTGTGGTGTTAAGATTTAGCATTCAGGATTTAAAAATATCATTTGAGTTAATGGGAAGTGGAAATTTATTTTTTTTTATTTCTGCACCTGTTTAGGTAGCTTTAATAGAGAATTAAATTGATTGCTTTCCACCTCAGTTAATCTGTAGATTTGATGCTTGGGTGAGGCTTTCTAGATTAATTAGCAGGCTTAGTATATTATATAGGGAAAAGTAATCACATTCTGCATGTGTTACTATCACAATGCCAAGTCTTTATTTTTATTCTCATCCTCCTGAGTCTGCAATGCCTGAAGTGCTTAAAATCATGATAGTGTTGCTTAGATTATGTGTAATTTCTGTTAAAATGGGGACTGTTGCACAAATTATATCACAAGCATTTACTGTATTCAAACAGTTTTATGTTCACTGAAATACAACATGCTTACTTCCCCTCTTTGGTTATTAACAGCTTCCCCTTCTGTGGTTCTTAAGTGTATTCTGAAAGCCCTCCATATTTTTCAACAATGTCTGTTTTCTGCTGAAATCCATTGTTTTTTTCTGATTAGAAAGACCAGAATAATCTCCTTAAAGTGTAACTTTATCCAAAGATCTGTGCAACTTCTCCTTTTCTGTTTAGCTCATGTATCAACATTTACAGGTAAAAACATTGGTTTTACCATTAGAGCCCTTAAATGTTGGATTTTATTCAGCAGAATGGTCTGCTCCCTTCAGAGTTCATGAAACATCTTCTGTACTTTCTTCCACTCATGGAAAGTTAATTTGATTTTAAAAAAGGTGCTAATTTATTAATGAAGCTTTAAATCTATTAAATATACTGCTCTTAAAATCAGGCATTTAGAGTCACAAGTTAATGGCCAGTTAATTAGAACTACTAATTGTCTATTTTTTTTCAGCAGATCTAATGTAACTGTGGTCATAAGGACTGGATTGTTTAAAGTCATAGAATCACAGACTGGTTTGGATTAGAAGGGAACTCATAGCCCATCTAGTCCCAACCCCCTGCCGTGGGCAGGGACACCCTCCACTAGCCCAGGTTGCCCAGAGTCCCATCCAACCTGGCCCTGAACACTGCCAGGTTGGGGGCAGCCACAGCTTCTCTGGGCAGCCTGTGCATTGTCTTGCCACTCTCACAGTAAAGAATTTCTTCCTAACATCTAATCTAAATCTACTCTCTTACAGTGTAAATCCATTACCCCTTGTCCTATCACTACATTCCCTGATAGAATCCCTCTCCAGCTTTCCTGCACTCTGGGTATTATACAGAATAAGATTTTTATTTTTCAGCAGGCCACATCAGGAGAGCCACCTAGCATTCCTTTTGTATTTTTTGGGGCACTTGTGCTCTTTTCTAACTTGGTTGTGATGTTCCCTAAGCCATATCATCGATAGAATTAATTGTAGATGGTTGTGTGTCTTTCAGCATCTAATTAGAACATACTAATTACAAGCTGTTTTGTGAAGCCTAGTTTCCACTGAATTTGTGCTCTATGTTCCCTGAGCCCTTCTATCTGCATTAGAAATCACTTCAGAATCTTAGGTCTCGTTAGGAGAGTGACAGTTAAGGAGCTTGTAATTGCTGTCAGACTGAGCTGAGTATCAGTCATCTGTTTAACACAAATGGAGATTACAGGAATATGGTGAGGTTCACTGTTTCTTTGCCACATGTAGCATCAGCTTTCAGGAAGGTCTACAAACTTGCATTTGCATCTTAGGAGTTATTGGAAGCAGAAGGTAGTCCAAAGCTGTTCATGTTTAAGCTCCATTAGCACTGGTATCGAAGCTTATTTTTGTATTTAATGGTTAAAAGTTGTCAGAATCTGAAGTGATGTGTAGGTCTGAAAGGCTGGGTGTTAGATGATGCACAGTGGAAGCATGATTTTTTTTTGAGAAATCAACTGATGCCACGCGGAATATTAATATTTCTGATTAGATATGTCTGGCTGTAAGTACCACTATACAGCACAGGGAATCAAGCAGTCTTGAGTGCAAGTAAAATATGAAACTGAAACCAGAAAGCCCATACTGAAGTTCACATAAGTTGCAGGAGAGAATCTATGGTAAATGATGTGGTTGTACCTTGAAATACCGTTTCTAGTTATGTTTAATTAACTCTTTTTCCTGGAAAACTTTGTTGAAATTGCCTTGCTATAATGATTTGCATATGGATTGGATTTAAAGTATATAATCATCTGTAGTAGTATGAATTAAATTTTGGCCTAATTCTGAGATTTGCTGAGCAGCATCTGCAAGCTTCTGATAGGCAAGAAGTCCAGTCTAGTATCTAGGAATTGTGGATGCTTCCTTTCCAACAAGATCAGAGCCCTTGGCAGTTACGGAGCCATGTTATTTTAAAAACACTCACAAACATGCAAGTTACATACATAAATCTTTATTATGAACCAAGAGTTCTTCATTATGTAAGTAGGACTTACTTCCTACAAGCAGTTTCCTGGAACATAGTAGTTTTGTTTCCTGTGCATATTGTGCCTTTCTGTTCTCTGGTGCTCTGTTGGACCCAGGGGAATCTTCTAGCAGTTACTTCCATAAGCCACCCCTGCAGCCCCCCTGCTACCAAAACCTTGCCAGGCAAATCCTAATCACTTGGCAACAACTAAAAACATCAGTGTGTTATCAACACTGTTCTCATCCTAACTCCAAAACTACACCAGCTACTACAAAGAAAATTAACTCTATCCTAGCCAAACCCAGGGCAATCTCTTAAGTATGCTTTTGGTATAGCACTTTGCAGAAAGAATACTCTTAATCACAATCAGTGTCTAATTCAGTGTTCATTTTAATGCTTGCAATGATAGCATTCAACAATTCTTTTCCACAGGTAATATTCTGTATTTCTTCGGCTTGTATATTGAAACTCTTGGGGAATCAGTTGAGTAATCCCTAAATAATAAATAATTGTGGAACAGTAGAGAAACTTTGAGATCCTTGTCCAAATAATGAAAGTACTTTGAAGTATTTGAAAATGCTTTAGTTCAAAGTTCTTTGCCAATATCATGTTATAAATGAGGTTGAAATCCTAATGATTTTCTTTTAAATACCCTGGGAAGGGATTGATCTGCTATAAAAAGTGGATATGAGGTGCAGCAGTTGGAATGATGTGTCATTTATTGATTGAAAGTATTTGCTACCTGAGAATAATGAATTCTGTGTTTATCTATGGATATATGATTGGAAGAATATGTAAGCATTTTATCCAATACTTTTATGAAGAATTTGAACTGGGTCAGGGCCTAATTTGTGAGTATGAACGTGTTTTTTTGCCCATAAAGCAAGATTGAGCTCTGAGGCCACTGTAGTCTAGAAATAAGTTTTTACTTTTGACTTGAATGGGGTTTGGATTAAATCCAGAATGGAATGTCATCTGGACAGTTGCCTACAGTAAGATTTTTTTTCAGCTAATGAGAATATGGAGCATCCCATGTTACTTCATTATTTGCATACAATTATTAAGTATAAATGTTCTAGAGGAAATGTAATGGATATATACAAATAAGTTGCAGAGAATGTATTCTGCTATATTGCTTCTGTGAGGGAATGCATTGAATTCAAAGCTGAAGTCCCAGTGGCCCTAAATTCACAACTTAAGCAGCTTCTGCTTCATTTCAGGCTTGATGGTTCAGTAGCACTTCAGAATTTTCTGGTTACCTGAAGAATCCTGCGTGGTCTCTGTTTAACCTCTGTTAGAACATGTCTTCATATTCACTATTGCAGAAAAATAATTAGAAATTGCTCTGTCCCTGCCAAAACAGGGTATTTATCTGCTGCTTTAAAAAAAGTAATATTTTAGTATTTAATTACCTGATTGGTGGGAATATAGCAGTGTTCATATTCTGAAAATTATACAGCATTACTAGAAAATTGTTCTTATAAAATGCTAGTTCATTTAACACCAATAAACTCTTGATAATTACTTGCAAAACCAACTCAAAACCTCACTGTATTTAAAGCACAGCTGTTTTTGCCAGAGGTTTCAGTTTTTATCTATGATACGTGTGACCTTGAGTAAGGTGTTAGACTTGCAAATGGCTCCATATCAAAACAAGACACTATTAATGATGGTTTTATCACATCTAAGGGGATTTAATTTTTAAGTGTAAATTATCAATGGAACTCCTAACATTTACTTTCATGCTGTTTTCCTGCTCCTTGTTTTCCCCATTAGTTAACAGTTGGTGTACTTAAAAATGTCAGGTCAAAAGTGAAATCTGGGAGAGATCTGGGAACCAGCTGCCTTAGAATTGTGGATATAGATAAATCAGTTCCTACTGTCAAGTAATGACTAAAACTACTTGAAAACAAACATCTGGTCCAGATTACTAAAACTGTGTTGTCTTCTGTTGAAAGTCACATTCAGGCACCTGAGCAAGCTCTATCATCCAAGGGGCTACAGTTCAAGTACTACTTAGGTTTTGCGTTGATATAGATTATGACCATGGAGGTGCTTTAAAATTCTTTTCCTGGGTGCAGTGTGCTTTTCTGAAATATCCCCTTAACTGAAAATGTTTGAAGTTATTTTGACCAATCATCTAAGTAGCGATGGTATTCGTATCATAAAGCTGTAGCTTAATCTCTCAGACTAAGTTGGTCATATTCAATAACCATCGATTGTAATACCATGGGGTTTTGTGACTAGTTGGAACATTTAGTTATACAGAAAATAACTTCTTCCAGCTTTCATTTTCCTCAAATGTTGAGTAAAATTGTTCTCCAGAACATCAAAACACTTTGCAATACATGATTCTTGTTTTTCAGTTAGTCATACTTGGTAATCACAAAAGCTGTTATAACTAATCCTCTTGTAGGAAAGGAATAAGCCCTTTGTAATGGCTACAGTTTAATTATAGCCACTGTGTACCTGTTCCTTTTGGATCAAGTTTCTGACTTTGCAGATTTTCATGTAATGTATTTCAGAGTGACTCTTGGGAATCATCTTGTGGAGCTGCTAAAATTGGATTCTTTCCAGTTGCAGAAATGGAACTGTCTCTAATGAGATTTTCAGAATAATGAAGAGACTGTGTAGGTTCCCCACTGTAAAATGCATACAGGAATATAACCTCAGTGTTACTGAGGATTGCTGGATGTTACTGTTCTATCAAAAATATCAGACATTGGTATAATTGCAAGTAATGAACCAGCTGGTGATCACCTGTTTTGCTCTACGTAGGAGCACCTTTTCACTGTGGTCTTTTATCTCCCTGTAGTTGAGAATACTCCCCTGGTCACGGAGGTCCTGCAATGCAGAGGTTGGTTTTCTGAGAATAATAGAAAAATGGGAAGATGTTTAGACATGTTGCTGCATTATCTTGTGCACTGTGGTTAGGGTCAAACTGTCTTGGGTTTGAAACACCCACCTTCAAGTCAGTTGTGTGATTTGCTTATGGCTTGAAGTCTTCAAAATCATTCTCTAAAATACCTTATAGTGTTGCTTTAAATCTAAGTTTAGGAAGTTTAAATGAAAGTGTGTTAAGTTTTCTTTGCAGAGTGTTATTAACTAGAGGGATTCTGGATTAATTTAGCAGCCAGGTCTGTTCTTTCAGCCATAAGCCATGCTGTCAGGGAAACTTAATTACACTTTAAGTGGGATGCAAATGAGTTGTGACACTACATCATTTCACATGAAAGGTTCATTACTTAAATTAACTGCACAATGCTCTCTCCTAAGCATAGGGCTCATTACAATTTTTTCTGTTTTTTAACGTGGCTACATCTGAGCGTGGCTTTTACTTTTAATATGTCTTCTCTTACTACGTGTCCTTTCTTTAATCGCTTAAGCTTTAAGCTGTTGAGTTTATTAAATGAGTTGAACCTGAGTAGCACAGAAGATACTATAGGCTTCCAAAATTCTGAATTTAAATTACTTTGTCCTTCTCTGACTTTTTGTGTGTGCAGAGCTGTTGTGTGTACTTTGATATAAGACGTCTCTCTTAGTAGGGTTGCACTTTTCTTGCTTTTATCCCAGAAAAGTTAGAAGAAGCTAGATGCCATTATTTGTGTATCACAATATTTATTGGGTTATGATAAATAATGATGATTGTTTTAGAATGGAATGAAATGCGCTTATAAGGACTCAAAATTAAGGAATTTTGATTCACTGTTGGTTGTTCTGAAGTGGAAAAAATAATGTATGTCTTTAAAGTCCTACACCAGACTTCATAGTTATTTGTTAGGTTTGTGATATCGACCCAGTTGTGATCAAAAGGAAGCAGTGTTTAGTTGTCTTTAATTCACCAAAAGACTTAATTTTCATCTTAGTGCTCCTTTACATAATGTCCTTTCTCTGGAAGTCCTGCAAATATATTTAATAAGAATATAAATCTTTGGGCTTATTTTATTATCATTAAACTTATTTTATTTGCAAGTTCGTACTGGACTAGATTCTAGTTAAACCCTCTATTGCTGGTTAGGTAGGGTTTCGAAGGCAAGACTCTTGGGTGCCATCATCACTTCACTACTAATTTAATAATTACCAATTACTCTAATAAATTCCATTCCATTTAACCGAATTTAGTGCTCATGAAAAATGCCAGCAAGATAAGATATCTTTGAAAATATCTGGCAATCCAAGGTCAGTCTTTTACTGCACCTGTGTATAAAGAGCTTTTTATTGCAAATTCTCTTGAGTTCCTGAGGACTACACTGAAACCCTGGCAGTGAAACAGTGATCCTATCTCAATGCCTACTCAGGCTGTTGTCAAATGCAGGGTTTTGAATTCATGCTTTGGTAGCATCAATTATCCTGCTGAAGGGTTCACTATGGAATTGAGTAGGACTCTTCCTTGAAATCAGTGTGTGTTCCCTAGGTCTTAGTTTGATCATGACTTTGGTAAAAATGATACCTGAAAGAGTTCTAATGAAAGGTTTATTAGGTCATCAGCCTACTTCAGTACTAATTTTATGCATCTCTGAAGTATGTGTATCAATGGCTCATTAACTGCAAAAATGCATTTTTAAGAAGGGTATCCAAGTTCATAAACACTGATTGGCATGATGCTGTGGACCTCAGCAACAAAATAGCTTGCTTATCCTTAGGGGGACCTTGGGTATCATCAAGCTGACTCTTAATTTTGTACCTTGACTTCTATTAGGTTATGGTATGGAGAAGTTGAGATGTCATGAGCCTCCCCACTAGGTTTAAAACAATGTGTGGGGTAGTTTTGTGAAACTCATGAGAATCATTCTGTGTAATCAATGTGCAGCACTGTTAAGTGCACCTATAACTATTTTCTGGGCTGAAAGCTGGTTCATACATAACTGTCAGTGTAACATCAAAGAATTTTGATCTTTGAAAATCACTTTAAATATACATTTAGTTTACAAAATAGCATGATAGAAAATTAAAACAAAAAAAATTGTCCTATACCTTAAATCTGAAGGTTATGTGAACAGCTGACTGTAGTTTCATTCTAGAAAGGGTTCATAAGCAACAAAGGCTCCATACTTTGCTTAATGAAAATTTCACAAGAGCTCAGGTACTTCACTGGTTCTTCTCTAATATGGAACAGATTCAGTATAACAGAAAGGAGAAGGTTGTGCCGTGGTGTGTTTCCATAGGTTATATGTTGGTGAATATGCATATTCCCAGATCCAGCGAGACTGAGACAGACTTGGCAAGTTTGTCACTTAAATTGAGTGAACAGAGAATATGACATAAGAGCATAGTAACCTGTTCACACAGGACAGTCTTCATACAAGTCACATCTAATGCAGCCGTGAATTATTGAGGCCAAGGCAAAAGCTGGTTCAGGAGCTCTATTGGAATGTTCTGCAGATTTGATTCTGGTTCTGTAAGAAGTAGTAGAGACCTCTAGGTGTAATCAGCTAAGGCTCAGGACTTACAACACTAGCTAACCCCTGCGGTGCGGAAAAACAGAAATCAGTGAGTAAAGCCAAGAAGGGAGTGGGAGAGCTAATTCATGGAGAGCTTATTTCCCACAATTGCATAATACTTTTTTTTTTGGTGGAAAGGAGATTTGAAAGGTTCACCTTTTTACAGATGTCTTTCAGAAATATTTGAAAGCTTACTTAAGTAAAATAAAACTTGAGTTTCCTTTAATAGCATCCCTTAAGAACCGAAAGATTCGGAAATACAGAAATTTTCCTTTGACAGCTCTTCAGATGTTATCTTTTTTAGGTGTAATGCAGTGAAAAGGGAATGGGGTGTTGTTTATTTTTATTTTTGGTGTTATCTAGCAGGGTTTTTTTTAAATACCAGTGCTTCCTGCCTGCTCCCCCAATCTCCAGCTGTAATACTTTTTTGGAATTAAATATGTGCAAGCAGTAGAGGGCAGGTTAGTCTGCTCTAGAGATGGAAGAGGAGTTGATGTTAATGTTTACTGCGTTTCCAATTCTGGGAGCAACCAGGCTTTAATGCACGGTACATAGGAGATTGGACAGAAAGAGGGAAGGAATGGAAAAGCCTTAGAATGCAGATATGTAAAGAGTAATAATAATGATAATTGGCCTTCTGATGACATTCTTACATTTTTCTTTTTTTGTCCTTTCTTTTTTTCTTTTAAGATACTCTACCTTTATCCACACTAGAATTTTTCCAGACTCAGAATAGCTTGAGCTTGAGAGTAGACAAAGGAAGAGATCATGCTGTGTATTAAGGAAGTAGAATGAAGTCCCTGCAAATGATCTTGCAGAATGAGAAGTGGTTTGATTGAACAGGTAGGTACAGGCAAATCTGAACATAAACTTGGAGATATAAGTTAAACGTAGTGAAAGAGACACTGCATTAATCTAGTGATTATATTTAGGATTACCCTTTGTAATAGCTAATGCATGTCTCTTCAGAAGAGGCAACTGTGCTAGCAGTCATGCAAGTAGTATTGAAGAAAGGAGTAGATTCTTAAACACGACAGAAGTGTCTTTGCACTGTAGGAAGCTTGAAAAAATTCTCTTAACTACTGTTGAAACAGTCAACTGTGAATTTTAGTATTTCCACTTCAGTTTAGCAGAAGCTGATGTACTGAGAGGCTGGATCTCAGGCCATGTATGTTCCATTCATGGCTACCTAGATATGAATATGAAGCACAAATCTTCTGTAAATATCAGAAATAACTTTTGATGGAAAACAGCTTTCATTATTTTGTACTTAGGAATTGCTTTTCTATTGCTAATATTTTTAAGTTCCCAATGGAGGTGGTTCAGTTCTTGGATTCTGTTATGTAATATATCTAGATTTTTGTATTATGTATCAGAATATTTTTTAATTGCAGCTAAGTTGAGGGGGGAAAAAAGTCTTTGCATTATCTCTGAGAACAGAATCATACTGGGCAGTAAAGCTTGTCCAGTGCATTAACAATACTTGGATATAAAAAATTTTCCCTGTCACTAATGACTTCGATGCAAATCATTAGACTTTCTGGAATACAATGGGAGAATTCTGGAGAACTTTTGAAAAATGAAGCCTTGTTGATCCTTTAAAAAATGACTGGGAAATAGGTTGGAATAATCTTGAATCTCTAAAGTTGGTTACTTGTATCCAGCTAGCAACAAACTAGAAGCAGCCTAAAATACTTTGGTGTAAAATATGCTAAGCTGTTTGGTAGTGTAACAAAATTTTGACAGAGAGGACTTTCTGGTTCATTTAGTTGTTATCTTGGAGGGGGGGACAAGATGTAAGTAAAGCATCTGCTATGAAAAACTTTGAGATCAGCCTTTAAACATCATAGTAAAGTAGGTGTAGAAGTATGCCTAAGGGAGCATGTATTGGGGGAAAAACTGGACTACTCCAACATACATTTAGCAATTAAGGATCCCTGGTGTTACTGTCCAGACATAAAATGGCACATAGAATGAGAAATTAAGTACAGTTGTGAAGTGTAATACCTGAAATGGCTTTGAGGAATATGAAATATACCAATAAATCATTTGTCTGTGAAGATAATAGAATACTGCATCATTTTCTATCAGCTAAAGGTTACACACAACTGTTTACTCAAACGGCATGATCTTACTGGAATATTCATCATTGACTTGCATGGCTGCTGAGGGCCAGAATGCCTGGGAGTAAGTGCACTCTGCATGACTGTTTTTCTCTGCTGCCCGTTTTCTGATGTCTGCTGTGTCCCTCTCTTTGCTGAAAGGGGTGAGTAGAGAGAAATGGGGAATGGCCACCACTTACATTTTAGCCTTTGCTGTACTGGCCTTTCTAACTTGTACTATAGAGGCTGGATGCAGGGAGGGGATGGGAACTGGGAAGAACTAACCTATTGCTGGTAAAGGCCTTGGAACAAAAGGTAGGCAGAAAATAATAATTATTTTAAAGATCCTGCCTTCAGTTCTTTCTGAGGCACAGCAGTTATAAACTACCCAATTTATTATTTATAATGTGCTTTTGTAATTGAAATATCTTACCTTTTTCCTGCAGATGTTATAATTTCTGAAAAAGGTGCCAGGGTATTTAGTAGCACTAGTGATAGCAATGCTTGAAAGACAATAATTATTAAACCAAGGAAAGAAATTACTTTCTTTGGAAAAAAAATAAAATGTTGACTGTAAATATTACTCAATGTGTTCTGAATAAAAAAAGTGTGGTAAATGAATAGCTTGCTTTGCTTTGAATAGCAAGATGTTAAAAATCACAAATATTTACATTTGAATAGAAACAATAAGGTACTTCAATGTCTTTACAACTAATGGTCTGTAACCAGAAACACTATTTTAAAGTAGACTTGTAAGTATTATTTTTCTGCCACGAAATTGCACAGAAGGTGAGGAACGTTATAGATTAAAAGTAAATTGCAGGAGACAGTTCAGACTAGACGTTGCCACCATTGTATTGAGTGGTATTTTATGCCAAATTAGTTTAAATGGGACTGTCTTGGGACTCTCATCTCAATAAGATTTAGCCTGAAATAGGACACAGACTATGCCCAGTGGTCACTAATTTAATTTTTTCCTTTGTGGCTTGCCATGATTGAGATTTTTTTCTTTTTTTTTTTTTCTTTGATGTCATGAATTTTCTGCATATATTTAGAGAATACAGGGAATCTGATCCCTTTGCAGTCGTGGAGTGAAATTATAAATTACACCACCTTGCTTTTTTTGTAGTTGCTGTAATCTCACAAAGACTATAAAACAAGGCTAAGGGAGCATTAAATCCTCCTTTTAGCATGGAGCAATACTGTTTCCACTCAACCTCATGTGATGAGGAAAAGGCTTAATTCTGTCTGGTTTAAAGGTGTCAGAAATTGTGATTCATTCTCCACACTGGAGACTTGAACTCCTTTTCCCATCTACACTAGCTGTAACAATATCAGCATAAATGATAAAGTCTGCAATTCTGTATTTTAAAAAATGAGACAAGGCTTAGCTGAAAAAGACATTAATGGTGCTGACATGGTGAGTGGAGTGTATGAACTCTTTCAGGGACATATATGCCTGAAAGCTTGTTACTCCTTAATCATGATGGCAAAAGCAGCTTGATATAGTATTTAATTTTCTCTTGCTCTGAGACATGAACACTCAGCTCATGGTGTGTTCGCTTTGAGTAGTTCATTGCATCCTTGTTGCAGGCCCTCTGCTAATATCATCCCCCTCTTGGATATGCAAGTGAAAGCATAAGAAAGCATTTAAATCAATGCAGCTAACAAATAAACAGCATGTAGCTGATGCATGGCCTGTCAGAAAATAGAGTGTGTAGGTCATATTGATGGCTTCTGCTGAAGAACCATAGTGAATATTGACAGAATTGTGTATGGGATGAACATCTAATTGGGATTATGTTTACATGGAACCAAAGCAAGTTAACAATAGTGAGAAAGATGTGATCCAGTTTACTGCTATAGAGAAAAAAGGTACTATAACAGTAATGGAGTTAATGTATTCTAGAAACATGTTTTAAAACTTCATTTCAGATATGCAAACTATATGAGCTTTTTATTTCTGATCTATGTAAGAAAGGAGTTGGTGTGAATAACAAAATTACCTCTTCTCAGGAATTCCCAGTTTCTTTACCATTTTAAATTCTAGCTTTCCTTGGATTACAGACGTTTCAAAATGTAAATCCTGGGATTTACAGAGCATGTAAAAAGCAAACAAAAAAAGGCAGGAAAAAAACCAATCCAAAAGATTCTTATCACCTGAATGCTCAAATTTCTCCTAGCAGACACTTAAACCATTGTCCAAATGATCTCAAATATGCCATATTTGTGAGGTGCTGAGATGCTGTGAGTTACCACAGGTTCCCCTCTAGAACAAAATTAATTTGTGCTAAATTTTAGTTCTTTAGGATGGCCAATACAACAGAATCTCTGTTATGATGCCTTTTAAAAGTATTTATGAGGAATGATCGTGTTAATGGACTACTCTGGACCTTGGACTATTTAAATACAAGCAACTACAAATGAATTTTCCAGGCAGCCAAGTCCTTACTGTGAGTGCAACGCTTTTATTTTGGTATCATTTATTTAGTAGTTCTGAAGTATTCTTAAATATTGACATATAATGCACTGTGTTCTGGATTACAGGTCAAACTTTATCAAGTTACATACAAATATTCTACCGGAGTGCTTGTCCTGTCTTCCTCTCAAACTACTCTCTCCAACTATAAAGTAGTATTATAATAGCTGTGTACAAATTAATAGCTACTTCAAGTTCTTATCAGTTTGGAAAGCAAGTGAATCCTATCTCAAATAGAGGAAAAAATAATAGAGACTTTTTAGTTCCAAAAGGTACATGTAGTTTAGTGAACACATATTCTATGTATTTTTTTATGGGTCCAATACATTTGTACAATGATCTTAGTGCTGGAAATCAATGACAGTTATTACCGTGCCTTCCATTTTTTCTGGCAGGATTATTGTCAAGTAGTTGGAGTTTTTTTTTGGATGGACCCAGTGAACACACACCTCATTTTTAGCAACCTAAGTCTTTCTTTAACTGCAGGAATACAAATTAAAGTGGAGCCAAAGAACTTACTCTGCATACATAATCATGAACGATTTCTTTGGACAAAGCACTTCAGCTGTACCATGGCAAGATGTTTGTTTGCATTGGAGCTTGCAATAGGATAAACTGCAAAAGTCTAACTAAAGATCTTGCTTATATGTCACTAAACTTGTTTTGTGGGTTCTGTCATATATAGTACCTATGCTGATCTTCTCCACAGAGAAAGAGTGTGGCAGTGCCTAATTCAGTGGTACACACCATTTCTGCTATGGCAAGTGGTATGTTCTTTTGCCTGTTGTTAGAGTTAATCAGGGACCAAAAAGTCTGGAGTCTAGATTCTAGACAATAGAACAGGGCTGCATCCTGTATTTTTGGCATAGAAACATTCATAATAAAAATGAAAGTCCTAGTAGGATACAATCTAGTTTTCAGCAAATCTTATTTTTTAATCAAAACTAATTCTAGTAGCATCTCTTTAGTGAGCTTTCTTTCCTGTTGTGAAGTATGACTTCAAGATCTTAAGTTTTTGGAGATACAAAAAAAGTATATAGTATGTCTACAGCCAGTCTACAGTTCAGACTCCGTTTAAAAGGATGATAACAAGATATGTCAGGATTTATGTCATAGCTGTTTGGGACACTGGCTTGGCACTGGTCAAATTCTTCTAGCTAATGACGACTGCAGTATTGATTGAATGGCCCAAAATGTGGTTAGGCAAACAGGGACCTTGGAAAGTGAGTGTAGGAGAGGCAAGTCATATGTTTTAGAAATGGCTTGATACTCAGAGAGGTTAAGGACTCAGCAGTGTAATATCAATGTAGGTGTAGTTCTGGGACTGTGACCCAGTGAAGGTACCTGGTATGCTGTTGAGAGAGTCAAGTACAGTACAGAATTAATATGTTGTTAATGATTTAGGTAGATATGACTAATTATATAGCATTTTAAGCAATTTCACTCTAGTCTAATGTTAAGACAATTGTTTTAGGTCATTTTTTCCATTGTCCATCATGTCTGACTGCTCTGTGAAACTTGCTACCTCGTTACAGTTTTTGGACAAATGAATTCCTTAGAGATACCTGTTATTCAATCCATTTGAACTTGATCTTCTTGGTAGTAAATGAGGAAGAAAGATACCACTAGTAAGTTCTTTTTCTACAGGTTTTAGAACACTTTTTTTTCACTGCAGTTACTACTCCTCCTAAGGGACTGGTGGTGTGCCTTGAATGACTTTAAAAAAAAAAAAAAAAGAAAAATCCCACCCTATCAGATACTTCCATTTTAAGAACTGCCTGTTTACTTTCTTTTCCTGGAATTAGGTGGAATAACAATCATAAGACTCATTTGGAATGAATGTATGGCATAAATATATTTTCATAGGGTTTCCTCTGTAATTTAGCATTATGCTAAATAGGCTATTATTTTAAAGCACCATTTTATTTTTCTAACAAGCAGCCTGTAGCTTTTGCATCTGTAAGCCATCATGGCACCCATGCTTGTGCATGGTGTCTGCAAACAGATTTTCGGGGGACATTTTTATTTAAATGAAACTAAAGCCGTGCTTGCAATATAAAATGCTGCACCTCGGAGCAAAGTAACTTTCAGTACATGAAGTGCGTTTCTTTCAAACTTCCAGTCTTGTAAGCACAGCATCCTGGAGGTGGCAGCAAAGCACACGCGAGGAAAGTAAAACGAACTCAACGCATAAACAGGCAAGAGGTTAGTGATGCTATGCAGTACCGATGATGACTAACTAAATGCATCAGCCTCTTCTAGCTCAAAATGACAGTGCAGGTAACAGAGGGTTGATGTGTTTGTTTATTGTTTTTTTAATTATATTTGGTTTCATCCAAATGCACTGAATTCCTCCTTTTACATCTCCATTTTTAGCAGAAGATGGAAGTTTACATGTTCTTTTTCTTTTCCAGTATCATTGCAAGCAACTAAGCCAAAAAGCCCTTTTGATTAAATTTTTTTCAGTTTTGTGCACCAATCCGATGCAGCTCAAAACATATCACCACTAGTCTGCCTGTATTTCTGAAACAGCTTTTCTTAATCTGGAAATATATGCATTTCAATCCCTCTTGGTTTTCATGTCTTCATCAGCATTCATAATCGTATGATTAACTGGCAAGGTGATTCATAGTCTAATAACAGATTGCAAAGGACATCATATTAGACATCCTAAGAGCCCTCTTTACTCCAAAGTATACATACAATAATGCCCTGGAGACATGAGTTATGGCTGCTGTACCTTGAATAACAAGAACAGTGAGTGCTGGCAGAAACATTATTAAAATGAAAGAGAGAAAACTCTTGGCTGCCAAATTGCAACTGTTGGTTTCAATGTTAAACTTGTTTGTCAAAATACTATTGGGTGGATTCAATGAAAGAATGTTCTAAGAGTTAACAGTCTAATGCAGGAAAGTTCATTTTAGATTGATCTAAATGAGATTTTTTCTTTTTAAAAAAGAATATAGTGTAACCTTTTGCAAATGCATAGCATGCTTTGTTAAAAGAGAAGGCTTTATAGCATGGAGCTGTTTATTTGCAGACGCAAGGTAGGCAATAATGGAAAAATTTCTCTGCTCTCACTTTACACATCTGCCTATGAAAAATACATCCCCCTCTTGAACTTCCAATGTGTGCTAGTGACACTGGAGAATGTACCAGGCTTTACTAATATGGTGAATATTTCTAAAATCTTAGTATAATTATTTAATTTGAGCAGGCAAATATAAACCAATATAATGTCTTGCTTTCGTGTGTTCCTTTTTTCCTTTGTTACTCAGACCTAGAACTCTTTCTAGCAGTAAGCCATCTCCCTGATCAATTATTTGACACTAAGCCAGGTGTGCCCTGGGTGCGTATGTAATGTTTGGGAAATGCTTTCACCCTTAAAGACATCTTGAAGTGACTGGCAAGAATGCGAAGATAAAGTAAGCATTTTACTGAAAAGGAGTGTTAAAAATTAGATTTGGGAAAAGTTATGCTGTTCTTGATAGTTTTCTGTAAAGGAAAATAAATTGTTGAAGATGAGTGAATAAAGCATTTGAAATGCACCCTATAAATGTTGAAGAGTTTCTTTCTCAAATTGAGCAGAGGATGCCAATATAAACTCTTAAATGAACAGATTAAGCTGAGTATTTAAGGCATAATAATGTCTGATTAGGCAGTAGCTTGTAAAGGGACCATTGGTACAGCCTTTATTTAATTCACTTACGTTATGGGTCCTGCAAGAAAAATATTCACTGCTAGCAATGGGAGCTCTGATATTTGCTTACTTTTTTGGTCCCATGCTCTTATGCCATTAAACATTTGCTCTCCTTTGTGGACCAAGAGTTTGTCTTTTTCCTTACTAAGACCTCAGACATTTAACTTAGCTGAGCTGATGCATATGAAGTTATAGTAACTGCCTCCTTGCATGTTTTCAGTATGACACAAGTGTAACTTTAAATTTCTTTGCTTCAGCTAACCTTTTTCATTCATAGCTGGCCAAAATCACATGGGTACACTGACTGGCTCAACTGATTGGTAACTCATTAAGCTGTGGGAATGTAGCTGTATGTCTGATCTTTGAATTCATGACTGATAGGTGTGTATACTTTTTTCCTCCATATTTGGCCTCCTTTCTGCATTGAACTATTAATAATCCTAATTATGTCTAGCAAATAGTAATCACATATTTTCTTAATTCCTTAGGCTTCCTACTCTTACTTCTGTATCTGGTTTCCTCACTGATAGTGATGAATCAGACACTGCATAGAAAGAACGATTGTTAGAGGCTAGCAGGACTGTTAGAGCTAAGACAATGATAAGCTATATAAGTTATGGTCTTCCTAATAGTCTGTGTTTTCTGTGGGTATTTATTTCATTTGTGCATGAAAACTTAGTCAAGCTAGATGTTAGCAGGAAATTGAGAAACCAATAGAATGGTCTATCAATTATGCAACTAGAATGGTGAATTGCTGATACAGGCTGAAATCAGGACTGTAGATTCTTTCCAGTGTATTTGCAGTTTTCAGAGACTCTGAAGCGCTATCCTTCTGAACCTGAGGCCTGACGTGTAGAGTTATCTCAAAAACAAACCAAGTATTAAAAGCATTTTTAGGAATACAGACCAAAATGAGAGTGGACAGTCTTTATACCATTTTTACAAGTTGTTCTCATTACTGTCTCATTACTACAATGCACTTGTGGTATTTCTTGGGTAGTGACCTACTACTGATGTACTCCAGCTGATGAAACCCATTTGTATGGTCTTTTTAAGATATGTGCTCAAATTTTCTCCACTTGTACTGATTGTGGCTATCACCAGCTTCTGTGAGTGGGAAGAACCTGATCAAATCTGTATTGTTGAGAAATATACTATCAGAAGATATGCTTATATTAAGGCTGTAATATGTTATGACTTGTCAATTCTAGGAGTTGACAGCTGGGAAAAGTGGCCTTGTAGGTGAAACTAGAGCTTCAGGCCAGAATAGTGGTGATGGAAGAGCCCTATTTTGGTCTGATGCTTAGCCTGGATAATTCCTCTGTCTCATCGCTTTCTATCCTGTTGAAGAATCTAGATTGTGAATGCTTAGGTAAATTAGATGTCAAGAACTTACGTCCCTTAATATGCAGATGTTGGGCATTTCTACTTATTCTTTCTCATGCAAAAATTGTACTGCTATGAAGATTACTAGGGGTTGGATGAAGCCCATTGATGATGGATGTGAACCAGCTAAAGATGAACTTAGAATCAGGTAATACTCATGGGCATGGTATTTCTTTACATCTGTGGATTTAGTATGACCTCCTTGGTAGAAGGTGATAGCTATCGTTACTAAATCTGGTTGACAGGAGTGCTCAACCATGTTCTTGAAGGACTGCAGCTTGAATTTGCTGCTCATTTTTTCTGTTGCTCTGTTGCTGGTCTAGACCAGTGCTATATATATATAGGTGTATCTTTAGTGCTTTGGAGGTTCTTTCCAGCTAAAAAATGTTGCAACGGGTCTCAGACATAGAAGCACTGAACCCAGGTCTTTGCTGCCTTGCAGAGTTACTGATTGAGTTAAAAGTCTTGTTTCTTTACTGGGTTCCATGGCATGAGTTCAGGGTGTAACTGAGTGATTGTTTAAACATTCAAGGTAAAGGATGCTGCTGGTATTTATGTAAAGGTAAAGCCTGCCTTTAAGGGACATGATTTCTATAGTAGTGGCTGAAGATTGTGACACGAATTGCATGTGACTTCTGCCTTTCCCCATGGATTGTCATGCTGCTTTTAACTTGCCTGCTTTTTTTTTTTTTCAGAAGAGTTCTTGAAGTGGCTTCTTGAGGTGGCTTACTGCAAGATCTCTTATGGCAGAAATTTAGAATATATTTGTACTCTAGCCTTCAAAGGAGGGAAAGAGAAAATGACCAAGTCTGTCTCAGATGTAAAGTCACGCTATATTGTATATTAATAAATATAACTCAGCAATAAGCATTGAACACATCAGCAGTTTCAGTGCAGTGTTTTTCAGTATTTACTAGTGGCCATCCTCTGCATGAATTAAGTTGCTTCATTTTTTTTCTCTTTTCTTTTGTTTAAAGGTGAGATTAATGGTAGTTTTCAACTTCAAAAGCTTTTAAATCCGCTGAGGTTAACTCCCATCTCTTAATATTTGAAGCAGACTTCTTTCATGTTTTCTCCTTTCTTGAAACTTTTTTAAACCTGTATAAAGTCACTTCATTTTCTGGCAACAACAAATCTCAGAATTTTGTTAAACATTTCCAGGCTGGAATTTGAGATGCAACCCAGGTGGTTACTAATTTCGCATTCATCTGCATACTATGAAGACCCTATGACACTGTTCACTGCTGTTTGTAGGTAGAGGCCTAGTCATGTCAGTGGAATTTCTCTCCTTGATGATGGCACATAGTCTAATATTTGTATTCTGCTCTAAGTAAATTTCATTAACATGAAAGAATGGTGTAATTTATCTTAAGCAAAAGAAAACCCCAAGACATTCAGTGCCAAGTCAAACAGCTTTAAAGGTTTTCCTGTCACTTCACTCTCATATACAAAACCAATCCATTTATCCTCAGATAGAAGTGCCTAGAGTCTCTTACAACATCACACTCTAGCTGCTACCTTTCCTTTGAAACTGGTATAGAAGTTCCAGACTGCTGTCAAAGAGATACTGGCACTACTTCAAAAATCTGAAACAACAGCATCTCTGTTACTGTAAGAAGCAGTAATGATATTAAATTGATCCTTAAAAAAAAAAAAGCCCAGTTAATCTGGGCAAAAGGATAGTGTGTACCATGAAGTGTTTGTGTGGGCTTTAATAACACGGCAAATGAGATGAACCTAATCAGTGTGCTGAAATGGCATTTGAAAAAGATTCTCACAGGCATGCTCTATAGTCACTACTTGCTTGTATGGGTAATTTACAGGACTTGTGCTGTTTGGTGAATCACAGGTGCAAAACCTGTCATCTGAGACAATGACTTATTAGCTTTTGTGGTACTGTAGGCCTCCTGTAACCAGCACTAAATCAAGTAAATGTATACAGAACTAATGTTTTGCAATCATGACCCAAGGAGACACTTTAGTTGTTCTTGTCCTTTTACCATTGCAGCTGTTTTCTGTCATCTCATCACTGTTTTGAAGTCCATGATATTCACTTTCTCACGTAATTTCTCAGCAATGAAGGTTGCTTCACTGTGGTTTTATTGCTATCGATTTTCTGTTGATATGTCATACCACTAAAGAGTCTGAAGTAATATTGAGGAGGTGAGATGACCCAGGGCAAATGAGATCACTGAGAAATTCAGAAATCTCATTGTGCCAATCTTGAGTAGTCTGTACCATTTTTCTAAGCAACACTGGCATGTGGTAAAATTACGTCTCGGTCATAGTCTGGAGAATATTATCTACAGGGCTTCTCTTCAAGCAAATTCCCTCAAAAGTTTCATCCTCCAGTTTTCATGATAGTGACTATCAATCAAAGTCACTGCCTGTTGATTATCTGCGTACCCTTGGAATAGACTAGAGAAATCTTTAATTACTATTAAATGCTTGCCAAGCGTGGACGTGAGGAGGGGGAAAACCTCAGTCTGTCAAGGTGCAGGTCTACTGTAGACACTGAATTATAATGAGAGGACACTTGAGAAAAGTAAATGAAATAAAATGAATTAGTTGGAAAAGCAGAGTAATACACAGGGGAAAGAAGATTTGACAGGAGAACAGAGTCTTTATTTTTATGGCCTTGTATCAACCTCCTCTCCATCTTGTGATCCAATATCCCTGCCTGTAATTACACTGATTACATGTTGGGAAGGGAGCCTACTAAAATAATGGCTTTTATACTACTTCATTTTGAAACGTTCTGGTTAGTCAAATGAACACAATTCTCAGTGTCTGCTCCTCATTTGTATTCTTTCCTCCTTTTTCTTCTCAGGTTGGAATATCTTGGGTTGTATTTTTGGTGGTAAGCTTGCATAAGTGGAGCCAGACCGAGCCAAGAACTGGGTTTAACCCAAAGTTTTCTGTAGCCTTGAGGAGTCCACTAAGCTGAGGTTGCAGTTTTGTTTGTTGTTACTTATTTATTAAAAATCTAGAGATACTCAGGAATAAAGGAAAGTAGGTAAAGTCTAGCGTTTAAGGTTCTCATTTAGATTGCCACTTCTTCTCCAAGGCAATCTAAATCTACTGAGTTGGTGAGGTGCAAGCACAGTTTCGCAGTAAGGTGTGACAAAAGGATTGAATTAATAGATTCTGCTGATCTGTTGTGGCCAGAGCTGTGGGATCACATGTGGTGACTTTACCCTGTCCAAACAGCTGGGAACTCCTTGGAGCCATGGTGCAGAGACCATTCAGGGCTCAAGAGAGGGTCAGGTGATCCAGTGCACTGGTGGGGAAACTGCCAACACTGGGTCCTGTAGGAATGAATGTCCTCTTGCTTTACAACTAAACCAACTTTGCCACAGCTTACATCCAATAAACTGGTTGCTATGAGATATCCCTACTTTGTAACAGTGATGAATTTTAGCCTCTTGAGAGACATTTATTTCCATCCTTTGCCTTCTTTGCTACCATGAGGAAGGTGTATGGGAAAGATGAGACACAGGAATTTTTTGTTTATGCAACACTTCAGTTGCATTCCATTAGGAATGTGGGCATTAGGGTTTCTGTATCTTTTATTTGTATTTTGTGTCTTTTAATGAGACTCTTACCTTAAAATGGATGGATAGATGCTCAAAAAAACAACCCCAGAGAAACAAATACAAAATAAACTTATTGGAAAAAGGCAAATGTGCACAATATGTTTATTGAAAACAAAAATATATAACTTCCTTATTCATCAAGTGCCGCTGAGGTATGAGCTTGCTACTGAATGTTTTAAAGAGCTAAGTTATCCATCTTGGTCACATAGAGAGCCAACCTGAAAGGTATTTGAGACTTTTTGCTCTCTTGCAGTTTGGAGTGAAACCAGATTTTGAGTTGTAGAAGAACTCCATAAGCATAATTCACTGAAATGAGAGGGTGATAAAAGACCTTCATATTTTTTTGTTTTTTTTTTCCTAGGACAAATTACACTCAAGTACAGGAATGTTCTTTTTGGTTTGAAAGTAAGTGGGCTTGTATAATAAACATTCCTGTAACATTCAGCTACTTTAGCTCAGACAGCTCAATTAGGCCTGTGCAGTAAAATACAACTTCTGTGCAGTTTGTGAGCACTTAATGTGACTGAAAGCCTGTTAGCAAGAAATCTCATAGAAAATAGGTCCTGTCAAGTGTTTAAAGATATTGAATTGGCGTATATTTAACTCGTAGATCTGAAAAGCAAGAGATTTCTGGATGCTGAGTAATTTAATTATATTGTCATATTTGACTTGTACTGTTAGTCTCCTTTATTCATTAGTTTTAATACATTAAGAGCTGTGCGAAAGAGGATGGAAGTTACACAAGCTGACAAAAGCAGAAAGTATAAAAATAAGCTTGACAACATTTTCCTCATTTTATAGTTATCCATAAAATCCACAATCCTCAGGTGGATATGTTTTTCAGCCATGTATTCTTTAAAGAACAGGATTCCTTCCCAAAGCTTTTTAAGGAGTGTTTTGATAAGAGAAGACAATATTGTTATGTTTATATAGCATTTTATTTATAATGGAACTTTATTATCTGGAACATAGTTTTAATTAATCGTAACATATTTGTTGTTCTCAGAAACGCTGTTGCCATTGTCCTGCAATTAGGCCAGGAATTACTGGTTGGCTGTAGACACCACTCCATAAATGCTAGTTCTGATTTGCTTTTATTGAGCTGTGTGTTACTTTGGACAAAGACACTTTCTGAGATGACTTTCATTTTTAGTTATCTAAAAAAAACAGGTGTCTCATTTAATCAATGGTGAATAGATGGATGACAGCAGTTCTGTACCATAACACTTCTTTTGGGATGAGATGAAATGCCCTCTGGAGATGCCTGTTTCTCACTATTGACTTAAGGAGAACCTAGGGGGCTTGCTTAGCCAACTGGTATAGCTTAAGGTAGTCGAAGTTATAAAAATCAGACCTCTCTGTTTATGTTTCATCATAAAAACCTAAAGGTAGATAAATAAGGTTAATGCTGGGGAGCTGCTTTCAGGCATAACTAAGGATTTGGCCCTTTATTCATAGAGGCGCCTTTATATATATATTTTAATATATATTTATATAGATAGTATTTCAAAATAAGTGTCAGGTAGAATCCTTAAAAGAAAATAAGTTGTATCACACTACCAGCCTTAGGAGGAGCATGCTACCTAATAGAGTTATTTTGCCTGGTGGAGATGGAGACAAGATTCATAAATTGGTCCCAATTGTGTGCCTGCTAGGTGGGAGCCAGCGCGTGAGGTGACTTTCTCTCTCATGAATGATACCTAGTTGTGTTGAATACACATTTAATTCTGAAGAAAGGAGTGGGCGGGCAGGCAGGCTATTGTTACTACTTCAGATAAAGATTTATTCCAAATGTTTTGAGTGATCAAAATTGAAGCAACATTTTGGGGCATTCTTATCACTGTGTATAACTGATAATTTATTCTCAAGAGACTACATAGTTAAAGGGATATCTGTTATCTGTCTTCTGCTCAGGATGGATTTTACACCAGTGATAATAAACAATAAGGTGACTCATTTTTGTTATGGATCAAATAACCATCTGCAGGCAGCCAATATTACTTTTATAATTGCCATTGTAGCATAAATGTGTTAGGAACTGTATGTAACGTGAGGTAGATGCTCTGCAAGTGCTGATGGTAGTTCATGCTGATATAGCTTGAGGATGCCAGATCCATCTTGTCACAGTGAGAAATTGCTATTCGCTTTAGGGCAGAGAGCAGATATGAAAATCAAAGTTTGAGATGGTGCTTCCAAATATATTTGCAAGCTCACATTTTTCTAATTCACAAACAATAGGAATACAGAGTATTTTTTGGCAAATATTTTATAGAAGAAAGATCAAGTGATTACGAAGGCACTTTTAATTTTCCTCTTTCATTGCTCAGCAGGGAAATCATCAACACTTCTGAGTGAAAGTAAATATTGAAATGCTGCAATTCTCTTTCGAAGAACCAGTCAAATATTTACTGTTATATATAGTGCCCTGTTTTTCATTACTTGCCAGAACACCTCGTTTACCGAATGCTTCAATTATACATTGAAGAAGGTGATTTTGTGTTATGGTAATGGTTGAAACATTGTACTGTTGAAAATAGCAGTTGAAGGCTAATAGAAATGGATTTTAAAATGGATCAAGTAGGCTAGCCTGCTCTCTGCTAGTGCTGCTCTGACTCACAAATGCCGCTGTTTTGCTAATGAAGCTTGGCTGACATAATAATGGTTCTGTTTCCTTACGAGGGACTAGACACACCACCGCTTTTTCTTCTTAGTGAGTTCACTTTACTATGAACATCAAGTGGTATTACAACCTGTAATGATTTTATTACTGTTAACTACATTTGATCTTGTTCAGCATGGCCTGAAGGAACGCGTGGCCAAGCCATTACTATTTTTACATGCGAGTCCTATGTGTAAGAGTTCTAAAGCAAGAATAAGGGGCCATTTTACTGTTGGGTGCTTACAGCCAAATGTAGGTGTTGAAATTAAGAGTGACTGTATAACACAGGCACTGTTATGAAGAGGTCTAGAAAGAACATAGGAGCTCTAGATGACATTAGCATGGACTAGTTGGCAGTTGTACAGTTAATAGCTGTTAACATGTAAATGATATCAGCTGGGTAAGGTCCTTACATTTGGTCCCTTAATTCTGTTTGGTATGTGATTCTGAAAGAGAAACGTGTACACCTCTTCTCTTTTTACCTAGTTTAATCAGAAACAGCTTGGGGCTTCTAGACACTTCACTTGTAGCACTTTACTGACATGCCTAAAATGAGAAGGTGGTTGTCTCAGGCTTCCTCTGGGGTCATTTAAAGGAGGTAAATGCACTCCAAAAGCCATTCATTCCTTTGAAAATCTGAATTGCTTTCTGAAAATGTCTGTCTCTAATGATTATAGGGGGGCCTTTGGTTATTGCAAACCTACCTTTGTACCTCAGTTAAGTGTGATAAATCTGAACCAGAGTGCTGTAGGATTCACACTGAAAGGCAATCCTTTCTTTAAATGTAATCTGTAAGACATTGGAAATCCACAGTATTTACCAGAGCTTGATGGAGATGCTAGGAGATTTTGCAGAGTAGTTTTGGGGTGTGGTTTAACTTTGCAGCAAATCTTATAAAGACTGTGTATCAATCTAATAAAGATTCTATACAATGAAGGGATTTACAGAAAGCCATCTTGGATCTTGTATTTGAAACTCTGTTTGTACCTACCAATGATAGGTAGGTATAACATTTATTTTGTAAAGAGACAAATAACAGGATAAGATGGAAGCTGAATGTCTTACTCTTGACACTGGCTGACTCTGTGGTGATGATGCATCCAGGTTATTGAGATATAACTAAAGCTGTGATGACTAAAAAGGTATTAAGTGATACTGAAGAAGATACTAAAGAAATTTGCTTCAAATATTCTCTTTGTGTGATGAAGGCAGAGCCTCATTTATGTAATTTTTAAAATTAATATGCAATTCATTGAAAAGGCAAGAGTTCCCCTTATTTGTCTAGGAAGACTGAGTGTTGAGGGCTGGTGCCAGGCTACTAGATGAAAGAATTGATGCAATAAGAGTGGACAAGTAGAAGCAAATAATAATCTGGAACTAGTAAGATAGGGATTTCTTTGAGAAGAAAAATAAAGCACCAGGACCTGGATAACCACACCTCTTACCAAGTACAAGGACATACCTCTTAAAGTTACAGTTGAGTTCATTATTAGTGGGGCGAGAGGAAAGTTCTCTGTAATGCAGATGTCCCTTATCAGTACTTACAGTATATTTCTTAAGGTATTATCCATGTTTAACAAAGCTTGAGCTTCAGTAAAGCTTAAAACCCAAGTAACAAAAATTGTGACTCCTTAACAATGTTCCCTGTTGACCCTGCAGATTTCTTGGCAGGAAGCTGATGGAGAATTAGAGCTGCTTTAGAAATAGTATTGACTGCCCTCACTTGCTCTACTCCACGGGAGAACCATGTCAGTGGTGGCTGAGGGGTAAGGGAGAGCAGCAGTAGGCCGAGACGCTTCTGTGCCAACTCTTCTGTGCCATGAGGGCAGAGGTTCCTGTTCATAATTTAAGCCCCTGCTAAGAGGTCCAATAGAGCATAAATATTTCTGTGGTTTTTTTAAAAAAGCCTAGTTAAAACGCGTTTGTGTGTAACTGATTTCTCTGAGATTTTTCCAAAGGCAGTGTTCAAGTAAAAGGCTAATTTTGTGACCACAAACAAAACAGCCATACTGGGAGATTTTTCTGTGAATCTGCATGAAGAGGATGCCACTTGATAAGCAATAATACTAGATAATTGATAATTTTACACATAATCAACACTGTCACTAAGCTAAGCAGAACCCTTCATAAACTAGAAATGACCATCTGCTTCATCATAGCAGGAAATAAACCAGGAAGGGTTCAGCCCCCAAGGGTAACCTAAGAGTTGAGTTGCTAAAGTATGATTGGTAGACCAGGCTGTCATTTTAAAGAGAGAGCTCAGTCTATTAGACCATTTATGTAGATGCATTCCAAGCCTAACTGTTGAGATGGAGCAGTCCACTGCAGAAGTGAAGGGTGTAAGTGTGCAAAAATCTTGGTTCTGAAAACAAGATTTTCTGTTTAAATTAACACTCTTAAACACAATACACACATTTTACAAAAATCTGGAAATAGTAGTTATTTTAAGGCTTTTATAATATCTTATGAAGGTAAGATTTCTCATTACTATAATAAGATAAGAAAAGCATCTGCTAGAATTCGGATGTCTCTTGTGCCATTCACCCTCAGGATTTGTTGCATCTTTCTTTAGGAAGACTTCTGATGTGTGTGACTGGATCCATTTCCGGGGTTTTTGAATCAGAGAACACAGACTGGAAAGGACCTCAAAGCACGTTTGGCTATAGCAGGTTGTTGCAGTCAAACTTGGAGATACGTGTGTGTGTGTATGGATATATATACTCCAAGTAGACAAACCCACTTAGAAATACTGGAGAAAGAACCACCCTTCCTTAGTGGGACTTGAATTCAAAGTACTGCTTTTCTAACTGCCATTGCAATCAGGTATCTGGTCATTAGAAGACCTGATTCTTTGTCCTTCTTAAAGGAGATCATTACGGTGGTAGAGAAAATCAAAATGTGCTGCTCAGGTTTTGATTGTTTGATCATTTTTCTGCTGATATTAAAAAAAATCTTAATTACTCATTACCAAATTCCCGAGGCAGAAAATTAATGACTTTTAATCTGAATGTGAATTAACCTCTCAGCCTTCAGATAGGCTTCAGATAAAGTTCACTTACAGGGGTATGCTGAAAAATATTTTAATGTGGAATAAAACTAAGGGTGATCTGGTTAGTCTAATGACTTCTTGCTCTATCCTACTACTTGCCCTGTGTGATCACTAAATTTCCTTCTGCAAATTTTTAAAGGCATAAAACTAATTGCTGATTAAAAAACTGTAGTCAACCCTATGGGATTGAAACTTATCTTCTGTAAAAGTTAAATGTTAGGAAGTTATGTTTCGGTCTGGAATAGAAATAACTAGATTTTTCTGGGAAGAAAACACTAGACAAGCCTGAGCCAAAGACTACTAAAGCCAGTGGGACAACTAACTAGGTGTCATAGGCTTTGGATCGGTTCTGCAAAGCACAAAATACAGCTGTTAGTCACCAATAAGTAACAGCAAAACACGCAATAGGGAGCTGAAATCACCAACTAATACGCAGGCCAGTTTAAGTACAATTTTAAGAATAAATAGTTTTTACAAACTCAGAGGAGTCTCCAGGATGGTGGAAAACTTATTCTAAGCCCTGACATTTAGGCCTTTCCTTGGGAGAGAAGGATACAGCACGCAAGTTATTTATGGCAATATGTGATTTATATCTCTTATATTGCATAAAGCATGAACTACTTCATTTTGTTTTTGAGTTACTGAAGTACACGTATTCATATGGAAGCAAAGTGATTATTATTTTTTTTTCTTAAAGCATTTATTTCTTTTCTGAGCTGGCTGAGCCGTATCTCTTGACACTTATCAAGCTGACTGGAAAAAAGAATATTGAAAACAAAACCTCCAAGATTGCATATACCAGGATTAAAGGCAGAGAAAATAATGTAGAGTAATGCAATCAAATTAGAAGCAATTGTTTCACTTGAGACTAGGCCAGCAGATGGCAAATAGAGTTCAATGTAGAGAAGTGTAAGATAATTAAAGTTGAAGGAACTAAATAATCTGGGGAATACCTGCTAAGTGGAACAATCATCCAGCACAGTGATCAAGAAAAAGACTTGGGAATTATTGTGGAAAAAGTTGTTGAAACCATGATCTCATCAAACAGTTTCAGCAAAATAGGCAAATAGGTTGCATTAGAAAAGTGAGAAGGCATAAGGTCAAGGATGGGTATAGTGAAAGCTACTGAAGTTGCTGAATGCTTTCATTATAAAACCTTCTTTTGACAGTGCAATACATTGACTGAAGCAACAGAGCTGGATGCTGAAACCCTGTTTTGGTTATTCTGTCAGTTAAATTTGATTTGTCATCCAAACCTGGGCTATGGTGTCTCAGTGATTTGTGCTGTAAGACCGTATGTTGGACTTGCAGCTGTTCTCTGTGCTTAGCTTTGTGACCAAGGATTTCGGTGATGTGGCTGTTTAGGTGGGTTTGGTTGCTTTTTATTTTTTTGTTTTATCTTTATTTTTTGTTTAACTTTCTGGATATTGACCTGGATCCAAAGTTAAGTGTAGTTTGAAAGAATATTTTCACTTATTGTGAATTAATTGGGTTAATTGGTCCTACCTGGTCACTTGTGCCAGTTGCAGAGGGGGGATTTGTAAGCAACTGTAAAACTATTTTGTGTGCATTCTAGGACACTTCTGAGAGTTTGCTATGAAATTCTATTTGTGATTTCTTTTTGTGTAACTCTCAGGCTGGTGTAAGGACTTCTGCTTTCAAGTTTTTGTTGGGACAATCACTTTGTAGATTACGATTTCTTCATGACATACCTATAACAAAACACTCTAGAACATCAGGGACTGGAGGAACTTTCAGTTTGGTAATTTGAGATCCTCTCAGCAAAAGATTCCCCAATTTCATAACCATGTTAAATTTTAATTTACCTGACTTGTCAGAGGGACATGTATATTTCCAAGACATTGTTATAGATGTGTTTATGAAGGTTTTAGAGCTCACCAGAAAATAGAAAGAGTTGCTGGCAGGGCTTTTTAAAAGAGCTTTTTCTGTCCTTTTATGCCTTTAAAGGATTTTCTTGCAAGTGATGGTTGGGAACAGGTTATTGTGGTTTGCTGTATTAAGCAACTCTGACCTATTAGGTATTGAAGGAAACGGGTCTCTGCCTGATTCTCAATTGGTTCTGATTATGGAACAGTACACTGTTGTCAGAAGCAGACCGAAATACCCAACTATTCTGGGAGGAAGGATAGAGCTGTTAAAGCTCTTCCAGAGGGGAAATGTTCCAGAAGCTGCAAGGATAATCAGAAAAGTTTTAAATGGCACTTTATTGCTTTTTTTCCTATCCATCCATCCATCTCCGTGTATATATGTATTTATCCTTATATATAGGTACATAAGCAAGAGGAACAAGGAAGACAGAAAATAGACATACTTAACAGCTTAACTGTACTGTGGTGTTTAGCTAGTTTTAACTCATGCAGAGAAAGCCAAGTATAAAACTGCCCTCCATCTAAAAACATACACATGATTGATAGCTCTTTCAACGGTGTCTGAAAGGAAGAAGAAAATTCTGCCTGGTTTGTCTTGCATGAAGTAAAATCCCCATCTTGTTTTTGTTAATACTGCGTTTATGGTAAGGGACAGATGCCTTCTTTACTGTGTACAAAGGTCCTGATCCTGAAATGCCCAGTGAAAAACCTGGAGTGCTGCTCTCGTGTCCTCCAGCATGTGTTCCTGGGTTTCTCTCCTGCAAAGATCAAAGTTCAAGTTTTGCTGCAGCATGGGAATGGTTGCATCTAGGGTATGTCTCTGGGCTGGAGAATTTAATGCTTCTATACGTACTAGTTTAGATACTGTCACGATGGTCCTTGCTTAGGGTTGGCAGAGTGTTTTTACATAATAGGCACATTTATACTGACAGCTAGCTTGGATTCTAGCAGAGATGTTGTGAAGGTTGTCTAATCCTCTGTCCAGACAGATTCACCCTGCAGGGTACCCATTTTAGGAGTGGAAATTACACCCCATAGCTTTAAAGCTTTAGACCAATGATTTGGACACCAGCAGTCAACCTGGATCATGGCACGCTGGTGTGTCAGTCTCTGTTAAAATATATTGCTTATTGCAGAAAGGGCTTTGCACATTTTACATTAGCCCAGTTTTACGTTTTGACTTGAGCTCTGCGTGCAGCATTAATTTATTGAGGTGACCACGATAGCCCTAGGCTTCTGGTTAATAAGCACAGTTTGCTACAGGTATTGCTAGTCTTATAAAGAATGCATAGGGCCAGGTATAAAAATGTAGGTTTTGGTCATTATCCTGTTGGAAATACTTAATCTTTGTGTTATGCTAGGATCTTTGTTACAATTTCTCTTTTTCAGTACTCATGCACAGGACTATGAAAAATCTAAAGGTATTTAAACTCTGTCCACATTTAAACTACTCAAACATGAAAGAACTGACTTGATGCAGGTCTGTTGAAGAGCCGTGTAGGGCATATGCTTGAATTTGAGATGTGTTTATACATTCTGTTTCATATGTGCTAAGACAGCGGTGCTTTTTGTACTGGAAACAGGTGAGTACCATACCTGAGGGTTAGGGTTACTAAGTTAGCAATTTGCAGTGGCAAATAAAGTTGTCAGTTTTGAGGTCTTGCAGGCAGTACTGTTAAATGTAGGACTTCTCTGGTATCCATTCAGCTGCTTTAAAGAAAGCATAAGCACTTGATCTATGAGTACATCAGTCTCAGAAGTGTTTTACAAGAAAGTCCAGCTTCCCAGATCTCTTTTGACTTTCACGAGGACTATGTTACTCCATTCTCAGTTCAATAATTAATGTCTCTTCTTCCTATTCCTCATATGCTTGCATGCTTCAGAGATGGCAGAGCACCCGAAGAGATCTTAGTGTTGTTAATAAGACCCTATTTTATATATTTTCTTATGTGAAAGAGACTGTGATAGTTTAAATGAGGAATATTGAGAGCTAACAAAAAAGCCAAAGCGCTTCTCACCTAACGTGCAGTATATAGTACTTCATTCTTGCCTATAGCTTATTTTACTATCCTTGTCAAATGTTAGAAGGGCTGAATAGCATAGAGATGAAGTATTTTTTTCACAGGAGAGTTTAAGTAAATTTGTACCTAAACACCTCTCTGCAGTCTTGTTTTCAGGGCTTATGGCGTGGCTGGTGAGTAGGCGGTATGGTTTTGGTTTTCTCCTGGGATGGAAGAAACTTCAACTCAAGAGGATAGAAACTTCTGTTGTGGGACAGTTCTAATTCAAGAACAGTGATATGATTTTCTCCAACAGCCTTACTGGCTTTGAAGGTTCACTTATTTAAGGCAAAGCTGCCTGCTCTCTGGAGAGTTTACTTTCAGTGCTCTCAGGAGGTCTGAAGAGCTGTGCAGTCCTCTCTCCTTCACCTCCTGGGAATTAAGGAGTCTGCACCTAAAGAAGGCAGTAGCTGTGGGTGGCATCTTTTGTATTAAGGAGCCAAAAAGAGTATCAGGGTTGGTTACACGTTTTTTTTATCCTTCAAAATAATTGTGTTAGTTTCTGTAGTCATAGAAAATCAGGCATATATTGGGCAGGTGTCAAAAGTGGAAAAGAATGCTGGTCTTAGACTGGTTGCTTTTAGATGTATTTTGAGATACCCTAACACTGTCTGCTAGTGTATAAAACAATATGCATATACAGGAAGAGGAACTATAGCAAGGCAGAGTTAATATCATACTGTTTTCTTGAAGTTTTCCATATTTCAGCTGATTTTTGCATAGCCAGTACTGCTAAGCCATGTAATTTACAGATGCTTGACTCGAGCTTCTAAACTCCCATAAGGTGGATGGAGAGAGACAAAAAAGCCACAGCTAGAAAATGCTTTAACGCCTCTACCTGTGTCTGCTAATGCTACATACAGCTTGGAGTAATAGGCTCCTAGATTAGGTTGCTTGTAAGTCTTGCTCTCGGAGTCCAAGTGGGAAAGCAGGGAATCTTGCTTTCCTCAGAAGGCTACAGATAATATGTAGGTATATAATAGCATAAGAAAATTAATATTTACCAGAAGAAATGAACCTAGTAAAATCGAAACCATTCTAAACTATTTCCACTGGAAATGTGCATTAAACCTCAGGTGCAAGGAACTAAGGATACATATGGAAAACAGTATCTGAAAAAAAGAATCGTATCTCTTAGGATAAAAATGGTATAGCCTCATGCTTAATGCCTGGCCAAGTTTCTGGTGAAGGTTTTTGACTAAGTTCCAGTGAGATTGTTTGGATCTCCCTGAAGTCCCATCAGCTTAAAAAGAAGCTGAGACCGAAGACAGAAAATTGCTTTGTGAGTTAAAACTGTTTGTGAGACTTTTATAGCTTACATGGTGCTCTTGCATACCTGTCTGGAGGGAGAGGCAGTAGGCAACTTGTGTATAGTCATAGTCCTAGAGATGGGATAGGAAAACATTAAAATGTCAAAGTAATGCAAGTAGTATTAGAAGATAGCTAAAAATGATGTGAGTGGTAAGGAGACATGTCTCTTGCTGCCTAAAACCTTTCCTATTACAGCTTTCTGTCTCTGGAAAACCCACTCATATTGCTACTGTCCTGAGCTTGTGATTTAGTGAACAGAGAAGGACTTTTCTCAACAAACTACTTTAGATTTAGGGGTCAGAGGAAATCTGTGTGAACTATCATTTTAATTCATAGTTTCATTAGGAATGACTTAAAATCATAGATAGCATAAAGCTTATTCTTATAATATCAAGACTTCCTAGACAGGTTATGCAGGATTGTTCAAGATTCTGCCAGTGATGTTTATAAAAGTTTTTCTCTGTTTATCTAACAGAACTTGAAAAGTATGATACCTGTTCTGTGAGATGCGGAACAGCTTCAGATGTGTGGTGGTTGAGCCCTGGCCAAAGGCCAGACGCCCACCAAAATCAGTCTATTACTCCCCCTTCTTAGTTGGACTGGGGAGAAATAATATAATTGGGTGGCTCAAGAGACAAACTCATTAATGACGTGGGCAAAACAGACTCAATACAGAGTGCTGAAGGGAAAGTTATCTAATTTATTACACCACGCTAAAGAGAAAACAGTCAAAACAGAAAAACCAGAGTCAGGAGTGCAACCAACAATCTTAAAACAAATGCAACCAGGCAAACACTTTCCCCCCACCACTCCCTCCTTAGCAGGCTTTAGTTAGAAGTTTGCTCCCTTCTTCCCTCCCGGTCGCAGCCCAGGAGGGGCAGGGACTGGGGAAAATGGGGGTCTCCGTAACACCTTCCCCCCACCCCTCCATTCTAAAGCAGACTTCCCTTTCAGCCATGATTTTGCTCCCTTCTTCCCCTCTCCTGCTCGCAGCACAGGACAGGGGGGCAGGGACTAGGAGATGGGGGCTTCAGTCAGTCCCTTGCAAGATGGTTTCCTTCTCATCTGGGATGGGGGCATCCATTCCACACAGCCTCCCCCTGCTGCACCGTAGGATCTCACCCACAAGAGCCAGTCCTCCACGAACTTTCAACAAGGCAAATCTCTTCCCACCGGGCTTCATCTCTGCTATGTCAGGCAGCAATAAATCACAGTGTCTCTCAGTCCTCCAGCTTGTGCTGGCAGGGGCTCATCCCAGCATAAGTCACGGCATCTTCTCTATGTCTCCATCGGCTCCATCCAGCGTGGAGCCTCTCCACCGGGCAGGTCGGGTTTCTGCTTCTTCCATGGGTCCTTTCCTCCGGCTACTCCACGTACTTCAGCTCGGGCTGCAGGGGCAATCTCGTGCCTGGGTACCTGGGCGCCTCCTCCCCCAGCCTTCCCGGCCTTTTGTGTCTGTCAACTGCTTACATTTATATGCAAATAGACATCCCAATGCCCTTAACGGGCCAAAATTGCAGCCTTCCTGGATCTCCGTGTTCTGGTGGAGTCTTTCTCTCCTATATGTGGTTCTCAGAGGCGCTATAAGCAGGCTTGCAGAAGATTCCAGCAGCCATTTTCTGCAGCCCCAGGCCCTCTCTCTCAGTAGCCAACTATGCAAAACTGCGACAAGATGCTATTGAATGCGATGGGAATATCCTGGTATTGAGCCCTAGTTTCACTTCTGATGAATCTCTGCAGGTTAATAGTTGCAGAGAAGATGGATGTTCCAAACTGCATTCCTCCTCCTCTCTAAGTTTATGGTAGATAAGAGATACAGAACAACAGTGATATCTTTTGGCTAGGTTAATTCAAGTTCTCTGCTATGCAGGTACATAGAGATTTCATAAATATATGCGTGGTATGTGTTGTATTTTCATTTCTTCTCTTATTTCAGGCTGGCAGCTTCAGCTAAATTAGATGTCAAGCACCTGCTGTTTTCTCCTCATCTCTATTACAACATTATTTGACATTCTGGGACATCTCTCTGAAAGTATTCAGAAATGAATATATCATAATTAGCTTGTCATAGATAGTGACAGTCTTAAGGAAAGGGGAGGTAAGTCAAACAGAACAAATCACAAGTTGGCAGGGAAAACAAGAAAAAAAACCCCACAAAAGCTCCCTAAAGTTCCCAAGTATGGTGGCTTGGCTGCTCTCTGGCAGGGGAAGCTCAGCAGGACCTTACATTCCAGCCTCATTTAATCACTGCTGCTGCTGTCACTCCGCAGAGTAAAACCTGCTTTCGAACCAATTGCAAAACATCACACATAGATTGCTAACACATGGAGGTCTGTACAAATGTCACCAGAGAATAGTCTGCAAAGAAAATGAATTACATATGTTGTTACTTTGAAGTCCTCCCCTCTTGTGGACAACTTTGCATTACTGCCATAGTCATATGGCTAATTCAGTGCTTTCCCGTGGCTCTACAGCAGCACCTGTTTCTGTACCAGTCATTAGCAAATGTAAAATTCAGCAGACAGAAGTGATAAGATGTTGTAGCTTTGTAGCATATGTTTTGCATTTGTGATGGAGATGACAATGAGCTGATTACTGGAACATATGCATAGGAAGTTTTGTCTTTATTGACATTGCAGTGGGGGGATTACAGAGAAGTACATAATAGTATGATACTAAACCTAAGCCCACCAGTCTGAAAGGGGTCACTCTACACAAAACACAATGCAACAAAGTCCAGAGCCTAATAACTCCATTACTCAGCTAGTTCTCTGAGCAGAGCATGGAAATTTGAGCTTGGTGTCTTTTGCCTCAAATACTCGATTTTCACATAAAAGTTGTTGTTTACTGAGCATTATTGAAGCTACTGCTCTTCAACAGAGCATAAAAAGCAGGTTTAATATGCTTTATCCAAAAAGGCATACAACTGTGAGTAAACTCTGGAGTTACTACCCCCTCAGTTTTATTGTATTTTTGAACATTATTTTACTTTGGAAGGTTTTATTCTTCTTGTCTTATGGGTTCAGTGTAGTGTCTTCCACCTATCCAGGCAAGATGTGGCCTGAGTGAGAAAAGACTCGCTGAGGTTTATCTGGGGAAAAATACTAGGATTTAAATTTGAGGGCTTTCTTTTGTTTTATTGTATTTTAATTTTTCCACAGTCTGTAGAAAGATTTCACTGCTGTGGACTTTAGAACTGAAAAGTGACAGAACTGAACCTGCATCTCCTGATGGCACCTAGTTCTGTGCCCTATTAAGAACTGCTTTATCCCCTAATTAGTTCATAAATGGAACTGAATGCTTCAGAGGAGAAGGAACAAATGTGAAAATGGAGGGGAGACTCCAACTGTCAGACTTTGTTACTCAAAGTTATACAATAGAAAACTTTCTACTTTCCAAAAATGGAAAACAGTGTTTGGTGTAAAGCAGAAATGACAACTTGGTTTAAAATAATTCCAGCCTTTCATAAAGAAAAAGGGAAGAATAGACATTGAGGGAGCAGTGATTGCTGTACCATTTATGAGTGAAAGAAACTTTATATTTGTAAATCTGAAACCCAAGAAAATCTAAATTATAAAAGAAAAACTTTAACCATAGAAGCATAGCCTGAGCCCAAATCCAACCCAGAGTTTTCTGAAACGATGTTATGGGGCTAACAGGCCAATATCAAATAAGGTTAAAACTCACTCTATTCCTTACATCCTCAAAAAATAACATGTTTTTCCCCCAAGGGGCTCATTCTATTCTAAGAAAATAGTGGCAAACTAATGCAATTGGGACACTACTGTTGTCTTTGTAACACCAGGAATTGTAGCGTCCTTTATACTCAAAGAAGAAAAAATGATAATGCCTCTACCTTGAGGTCTTGATTATTGAGAAATGTGAATCCGTAGAAGAGTAGGTCCCTGAAAGGGGGGATAAGGTGCTGAGAATTGATCTGTGTGTCTGTGATATCTATTTTGTTAAAACTAGTTGCTAAGGTGGGATTCCATTTATATATAACATCCTGCATGTCAGTGTGAAGCTCGAAATGGCAGGCTGAGGAAGGATACTTAATAGCGTGGATTTATACTGGAGTACTGGCACCAGCATCTGTTGCCAAGTTGTCATTAAAGCAAGTAATTTTATTACTGTTGTGGGGGGCATATATATATATATATGTACACACTACTGCTACTACTGTTTCCTTGTTTGAAATAAGGCAGCAGCTGAGCTACATATCTAGAGTTTTGGTCAAGGAAAGATTCTTACTTAAAATCACTTTGATTGTTGTGTATTAAAAAGGAAATTCTAATTATGTTGATCATGAAAATCCTACGAAATCTGATGGAAGATAGAGAATATCAGTTGCATTTCCTCCTTGTTTTATGGGGATTATCCCTCAAGGCTAGGTCTCAATGCAGGCAGAATAAGTTATTTCAGAATCAGCTGGAAAAGCATTTTTTAACCCATGTGCATTTCAAAAGTTGGTGTCTAGTATTTTTTTTAATTTACATTGTAATTCCTGGAGGTGAAGACCAGTCTTAAGAAAAACCAAGCTAACCAAATAAAGAAAAAAATCCCCCAAAAACCCAGCCCAAACCCAACAAACAGAAAAGGTTAACTCTGAAAACTTCCGCAGGGTGGGGAGGAATATGTGGATTTAAGAGACAAAACACAAGGGGGAAAGTCTGACAGTTGTGGGTCAGTCGACTGGTTACCTAAATAGTCTGTTCGGTTTGGTGTTTCTAGGACTTCCTGCTTAACTGATTGTAAACTAGAAGCAAATATCAGCTATTTTGCTAGCAATGATTTCACATAGTCCATCCTTTAAATGATTTTCATTAGACAATGCCCTACTTGTGTTTCAGGTTCAAAGTAATGCTACCTTACTTTGGTTTGCTCAGATGATGGCTGAAATCAACAGGAATCATCCTGCTGACTCCTGAAATTCAGACCAGACTCTAAATGGATAATTATATTGTGGAAAAAACCTAAAATCAGTATGTAAGAACTAGTAAAATATTTGAAAACCTTTCAACTTCTTATATAAGAAGTCTGAATTTACATTAACAGTAGAGGATTAGAACTGAGTAGGGAAAAATATGACTTTTTTGTATAGTGTAAATAAAAAATTGGAGCTATTACAGAACATGTCTTTCAATTTAAATTGTTACCTGATGTTACATGTTAGATTTTATGCGTTAGGGCTTGAGAACTTTTGAATTATCATTTGGAAATATTTCTCTGGGAAGACTGGTAGCATAGGGCAAAATAAAACAGCTGTTACAACTTAAAGTGCAAGTAAATGGAGATCTGTGTGGATTTTGGGAAATGAGCAGGCAGGGGAAACACTAGGGGAAGAGGAGTGTGACTACAGGGCTGTTTGGTACTTTTTCCACTGAAGCCTGCCTGGATGAAGGGATAGAGTTGAAACCATTGTTGCTAGTAAATGCCCTGTAGACTGTTCAGCTGGAAGTCTTTATTTTTTCTCCTTTTTTCCCCCGAGGTGAGCACTCAGAATAAGTGTTCCCTGCTCTGAGTCCCCTTTACTACTCCAAACTGTGTACTAAGTACTATATCAGAAAGTTGAAGGAAAATGGGAAAGGAGTGACTACTCTTTTTCTCTTTCCTGTCCATATTTTGCTCTCAAATTGCTGTAATTTGTCTTTCTCCTAAAATGGATCTTACTGAACACTTTAAGATTTGGAAAGAGGTGGAGGGGATTTCTTTAGAGGGACTACACTTCCTGCTTTAAACATCTGATAATTATTCAGTGAACTTATACTAGTCATCTTTTATTTCAAAAATACATATCATTCTACCTTGAAAGGTTATTTTCTCAGTTTTTACTGTAGTCCATTTTAATGTTGTATATGCAAGTTCTTTCTTTCCTATGTTTGAAACTATTTCTTTAGGAAATAATTGACATCTCAGGACAGATTCATAATGACATAACTGTGAGTGATCCTATGTCAAAGTTCCCATCAAAATCTGTAAGATATCTGCATATTGAGAATTAAGACCAAACATCATATGTTTGTAGAAAATGGCAAACATAGGAATTTTTGCCACTTTGGAAAGCATAAGAACACTCAGGTAACAGTTTATTAACAGCAGTGCTTCTCATTTGAAACCTTCCCCTAGAAATGAAAACATGGTTTCATCTCGCATTATATCCCATACACTTGTGTGTATAGCATATGTATGTCAGATGCACAGTAGCGCTGCATGGGGTTGTTATGTCCCATGTGCAGTACTCTACAATTGGCATTGCTAAACTTCATCCCATTATGTCGTCTGCAAACTTATATTCAATCCCTTCATCGATAATCATTGATAAAGATGATGAACAAAACTGGACCCAGGACTGAGCCCTGGCCTCCACCTGGATTTTGTTCCATTTACCACCACTCTTTGGGCCCAGCCATCCAGCCAGTTTTTAACCCAGCTGAGGACCCACCTGTCCAGGCCAGTGGCAGCCAGTTTCTCAATCAGAATGCTGTGAGAAACTGTGTCAAAGGCTTTATTGAAGTCCAGGTAGACCACATTCACAGTGTGAAATATGTCCATCTGATTCGTGTTAATATGGAATAATGTTGGGGCTGCATAATGAAACATGACATTCTTACATACCCTTGTACGGCCACAGGCCTGGGAGGGTCAGTTTAAGATGTATATTGTTGTTGTGTCGTGCGGGAGGTCACTTGGTGGGCACTCCAGCCTGGCAGTTTAAGATCTATATGGTTGTTATGTCTTGTGGGGGGTGCCTGGTGGGCACTCCAGCCTGGCGGTTTAAGCAGGTGGGCTGTGAAGCTAGCCAAAACATCCACCAGACGGGAGAAAAGGGCATGTGTAGAAAGATATACTTATCCCTGGATGACATATAAACCAGGGACTGGATGTACAGTGTATGTCTTGGTGGAGCAAAGACTCCCTGTGCACCCCAGCGCTGTTTGCTTGCCTTTATTCTTTTAATAAATTGCTCATTTTGGTTATAATCCTGTTTGGGACCGAGTCATTTATACCAAAGCCTTCCCCTCGTCCATTAAGCGGGTCACCTTGTGATAGAAGGCGACCGGGTTCGTTCGACAGGATCTACTTTTAGTAAACCGCTCTTTGTTGGAGGCTTTTCAGCCGCCAACGGGCACGTGAGCAATCCAGCCTTTGAATTGTAACAACTGCATGCGTGCTGTAGGGCTTGTAGCCAATCACAGAGCGTATTGGGGCGCGTGATCGTATGTGCTCAAACAATAGGGTCCAGACGTGTGCACACGGTGGGGGTTGAGCTATCCCGAGGCGAGCATGTGGCACAGGATTATATAAACCGAGGAACGGTTTGAATACGCGGCATTCACTTGATCATCTTGGTACTGTTCTGTTTGTCCCGTTCTCTCGCAAATGGCTCCCGAGAACAGGGACCCTCAATTACACTGCTAGAGTTGCCAACAGCAGCTTGATAGACGCAGGAAGGAGGGGGAAAGCCGGCCGAAATCGGTCACTGCCCCGGCGACGGCGTTCCGCAGTGCCCAGTAGACAGGGAAGAGGAAGTGCACCTCAGGAGGACAAAAGGTCCAGGAAGGAGTCTCACGGGAAAGGCAAGTGAGCGGTCGAGGAGAAGAGAGGAGATGGTGAAGCTCCTCCAACATACACTCTCTGTGAGAGGAATTACTTGAGAGACGCAAGCGCTGGAACGCTTGCTGCAGTGGGCACGGGATGGAAACTTCATCCCTGGGGTCGGAACAGCGTGTAAGCTGTCCGCCTGGGAAGCCATAGGAACTAGCCTGTGGGACACGATTAGCTGCGTCGGCAAGGAGGGGAAGGGAACTGCCGAGCACTCCATTTTGTGGAGACTAAGAAGAGACGCTTTAAGCGTGGGGAAATGGGAGTGGACTGCGGTTCCCTCCGCCTTTGGGGCTCTAAAGCCCGACGAAAAAGAAAAGGGTGCGATTGCTGCCCCTTGTACCTCGTTCCTAGGTCCTCGTGGCCCCGCCATCCTGCTACCCAGCACTGCCTGAAAGTCCGCCGCTGAAAGAACAGTGACCTCTGCTGGGGGGAGGCCGGCACCAGGAGCGGTGGAGGACTTGGCAACGCCCACTCCCGTACCGCCGGTGTACCCTATGCCACCGCCCGCCGGGGAGCCTGGCGATTTTTCTCAGCGGTGGAAGGGAATTGTAAAAAAAGCCTGAGGAAGGCTGCTTCATCCCTCAAGCCTTCCCGGTCGTGGTTGTCCCGGGGGGATATAGATGACTGGAGAGTGTTAGAAAAGGCGCGGTGTGGGTTACCTATTCGTTCCAATTGATTGCTTGCAGATAGCGAATGTGTTGCTTACCCCGCCACAGCTAGATCCGAGTACAATGCCTTGGAGAGGTGGGGAAAATCGGTTTGGGATAAATGGGATGGAAATACAATCCTACCGGCCACAATGCCATTTTCGTCAGGTTTAAAGAGGTTTGCTAAGGAGTTGCTTGGGAAAACAAAACTGGGCTTGATATCTCTGCCTTGTTTCAGCTCTCTGTGCCTGGCCTCTTGCTGATTGCCAGCATTTTGTGCCAAATAGAGATGTAGATCTGTTCCTGGTTTAGTGCTTTGTCATGGTAAGGAAGGTGCAGAGGCCTGCACAGCAGGAGTCACCTAGGCTGGGACAGCCTTTTTTAAGGGAATGTTGTGATTCTAGTATTACACGAGGCCGCCACATCAGCCGCCATCAAGAGGGTATAAAAGTTTGCTCAGTTGTTACTTGTCGTTGCTCCCTTGTCCCAAAATCCAGGATCAGCGGGGAGAATAAATTTTCCAGGGCTTTGGAAGGGCAGGAGGCGCTTGGGAAATGAATGCACACTAATATGATTAACACATGACGTTGACTTTATTTTCCTTTTTTTTTCTTTTTTTTTTTTTTTTTTTTTTGTTCCCTTTCAAACCTCCTTTTAAACCTACTGCATATTTCACCATTGGAGGTAACAAGCTGTCCTGTGGCAGACATAAATAGTTCAAAACATAAAGAGCTTTGTTTAATTCATCAGCTCGAGAGACATTCCTCTCTCCCCATTTTGTGAAGTAAATGCTTGAGAGTTTGATTCACATGTTCCACTATGGCCTGGCCTGTAGGTGAATGAGAAGGGTGTCGCTGTTGCATAGGTAATGTCCTAGGTAATATCCTATAATTAGTAAAGAAAAGGGTTTGTATTGCTTGCGCTATATATTTTGGGCTGTCATTGTCAGTTTTGATCTCACGGGGTATTCAAGTGCTGCTGTAACAGCACACATGGCGTTGGACATGTTTACTAGATTCCCCTGTTTGTGCAGTAGCCCCACACTGCCAGAAAATAAGGATCTATACAAGCACGGACATACTTAGCCGACCAAATTCTGGGGCGGACATGTGTAACGTCCATTTGCCAAACTTCTAGTGGGCCTGTGCCACGAGGATTGATGCCAGGGGCAAGGCCACTGGTGAATTGCTGACAGTCTAGACACAACTGTACCATGCCTTTAGCCTCAGCAACCAACAAGTGGTATTGTCGTTGAAGTACCTTAGCAAATTGTTAAAAAAAAAAATTTCTGCGACTTCTGAGCTTGTGCAAAGCAGCAATCCATGGCGGTGCTACCAGCTGTCTGCTCTCTGATTTCTCTAATTTCTCCCTGCTAGACCCTGAGTTAGCCAGTTAGTTCAGTGTGGCTGCAAATATGGGTAATAAAATACTGATGCATAATACCACACAATGATCTAAACCAGTTAATATCTCTAAGCAACTTTTGAGCATTATTTATCAATCTGTCAGTCCAAATATTTCCACACTGGCTTCTTTTGAATTTTCTCTGGAGCAATCTGTAACCCCTTGCTTTTCAAATGCACTGCTAAGTCATGAATCAAACTTCCAGTGATCAAGTTTTTTCTCCACAATCAATATTATCAGCCGTGTAGTGATAAAAGATAAGGTAAGGATTGCATTTTTCATACTGGAAGCTCAAGCTTCCAGTGTCCTGGTACCTAGTTGTTGAATTTTTTATGCTTTGTGGGAGCACACTTGCTCGTAATATAGACTGAAAAAGCAAATTTTTCCTAATCATCAGTGTGTAAAGGCATACTGAAAAAAACACCAAGCCCCAATCTTTTAAAAATGTTGGCATTTTCCACAGACTTGTGGAAGGCGTGGTACGGCCCTTAGTCAGTTGCTCCTGTATCGAATCCTGTACACTGATCAATTGAAAGAGACATTTCTGTTTTCCAGGTTAAATTTTTAAAGTAAGCTGCCCAGTTTCAATGGTCACTATCAAAAATGCTTTTTCTTAGTGAATAGCCTTGCTCTCAGTTGGAGAAACGCATCCCTGAACCTATAGCATATACGAATAAACCGATTTATCAGACAAATGTCATTGCAAAACGCGAATCCACTCGGTTTGAAGGGGGGAAGGTGGCGGGTGGGGAGGGGCCGCTGAGGCAGGGGGAACTGAGTGTCAGGACTGCACTCCATTTTATTCAAGCAAGCTGCAGCCTTTTATACCTGAAAGGAAGGTAGCTGATTCACACGAATAGCTAGTTCTCATATAAATAGGTAGGGGCCGAGAAAGCGGGGGCGAAACTACCTGGACGATATCAAGATTCCATTACTACTTTGGAATGTAAGAGCTCATGTTACAGCCTTGAATCTCATGCTTGTTAACTTCATTCTCATGCTTGTTAGCTTCTTATCAGTGCTCATACTCAAGCTGCTGTTAGGAAATGTAAAAATGGCCTCCATCAATTAGCCAGTCATCTCCACAGTTACTAAAGTTGTCTTCCATCCACCTGTTAACTGTAACCACTTCCGTGTTAGTGTTCTCTGTGTTTTAGCGTATTGCAGATACAAAACTAAGGTTTCCGATTTTACTGCACTGTTTAATACTAGCCCTTCCTCTGAACAGAATGATCTTTCTGGTAGGTTTAGGTTTGTGAAGCGTAAGAATTTCCTGGTTTCAGTAAAATGTAGTTTTAGGTCCTATGCTGCTAACAAGCAGCGTTAGAGGCTCATTAGCAGCAGTATTAGCAGAAGAAAGATGCAGAGTGAACAGATCATTATGAGCAAATGCCCCCCTAATTCCTTCCCTACTAGGTTTCAGGATCTGAAGTGACCATCCAGATCAATTGTGTCACTCTGAGACTGCTATTCTTTCCCTACTCCTTTCCTTTGCTCTGTGCCTCTCTGGAAAAGCACTCGATGAAGGTTTTTGCCATCAGCTGCACTGTGTTCAGCAACTGAAGCAACAGCACAATGGGATAATGTACTTGAAGGGCATGTTTCTCCAGTACCAGCATAGGACTGATTGTGTCTTGAGACATATTGCTTAAGCGAGGTACTGCTAAAGAGGTATGAGCTGAGAGAGGTTGTAAGCAAGAACCTTACAATGAAGCTTCTAAGCTTGTGTTAAGATGAGTGAAGTGACTTGATGCTCGCTGCCAGTAGCGCCTTTGATTTGGGAATTGCAGGCAGGTAAAAACTCTCAAATTCTGAAATTCCATGTCGGAACGTCTCTGTTTAGTGTTTGGTTTATTGTTAAGAAAGGGACATCTTCTGACGTAAAAGCCAAACACATGTAGCCAGATGCATGTGTTTTCGGAGCGGGGACTGTGCTTCCAGTCTTGGGAAACGCTGTACCTCAGGTTGAGCCACGCTTCTTAGCTACTCATTTGAAATAGCACTAGGAAAGAGCCTGTCGCCTCAATCTATGAGAATTTATTTCCTGAACTACCTTACTGCTTTGTCAAACTCCCAAGTGCTGTCCACCCATCAGCGAAGATGCCGACAGTTTTTCCAAAATTGGTGTATGCTTGTAAAAGAAAAAGGGGGAGAGCCTGGTACCCCATCTGAAAGACTGGCTCAAAGTCGTTCAAATATCTAAGCATTGGACTGTGGGAAGGACCATCTGAGGTCAAGTTGTCTGGTGGGGGGCGGGGGGGTTATATGTGCTTGCTTATGAATCATCATTTATGATAGCCGCTGAGAAGACTTAGGATTTAATAAGCCCCAATTTCCTCTAGTGCACAGAGGACAGTGAGGCCCAGAACCGTAACTGAAGTTCACACGTAACAGTTACAGGAAAGCAAAGGGGAAGAGATTCTCAGTATTTTAAATCCGTAAGTTTATCCTAGCTTACAGAGTAAGAATTTCCACCCTCCAAAATTCTTATGACCCATTATTACTAGAAAGAGTATACTGCTAATACTTTCACACCTTCTATTGTTTACGCTGCCGAATTGTCAAAAGCTGGGTTGTCGTGTGGCGGTGGATTCTGTATTTGGTTATCGCTTTGTCTTGATAGTGCTTTTATGGTTTTTCCATTCCATTCTGGTTTTCTACTTAATTCACTTTTCAAACAGTAATACGCCAAACCAAGCACAAAGAATGAGTAAAGTCTCAGCTAACGACTTTATCCAAGAACTTAAGTTTCAGTCCTAAGCCATCAGAAATTGTATCTATCCAACTTCCTGACGTGTCTTTGTTTTACGTGCTGCTTCTTCGATTTTACCCAACAGTTCCAGGTCGTGTTCTACATCTTCTGTTACGTTTGGGATACGTTGAGCGGGGTAGACAACAGTCATCTACTTTGCCTCTCAAGAATCCACGCTCGTATACTCCATGTTCCTTCAACAACAGCGTATCCAGTGCCATTCTACTTTGTATGGTCATTCCTGATGCAGCTTGTAATCGTAAATTCATCTGTCTGAATCCTTTGTGCGTTACGTTGGCCACTCGTTCAATTTGTCCAGTCAATGTGTATAACCGTTCCCTATTTGAGTATGATGCTATAGGATTTAAAAGAGATTCTAGTGGCCAACCGATTTTGAAATCCAGTTCCTGGCTCATTGCAAGTATCTTCCTCTAACAACGAACGGTGTTTTCACTCGTAACAAATGTAATTTTTCTTGACTTCCTTCAAAGGGAGATTTTTTCCAAATCGGGCATAATGTGGGTAGTCCCAAAGTAATTTGTTTGACTTCCCCATCTATCGGTGGAGGAGATGTCCAAGTACCATCACTTGTTGCCCAAATTAAATGCCCAGGACTCGGAATGAGGCTCGGCAGCTAACTTAAAAGTATGCTCACGGACCAAATGTTGGTCCGCTCTTCTTCCTTCTTGGAAGCTTGTTCAGTCTGCTCACATTCCCATTCCGTAGTTATTTTAGATACATTTTGTCTTACAGGCTCATCATAGCTGCACCATCCAACGTTTTCAAGTCTGCCTATACGAGTGAATTGATAATTGAACAGTTTTTTGCAGTCGGCTCTGCTGCCTGGGGATTTCCATTGTTTTTTATGATACACTCTATTCTGTCCTGCCACCCTATCATGGGCTTCTGTTCTCCATGGGCAGTTTCGTTTCTCCTTTCTACAGTAGTCAGGTTCCTTGTCAGAATTCCCCATGGGACGGATTCTCCAACTGCTTGGGGTATTGGAAGGCAGGCAGTAATTTGTGACACATTTTGTATGTTGGCAAACTCTTTAATGAACCCTATCACTAAGTTTTCTTCCTGAGTTTTACTTGGCACCGATACGACTTGTTTTGTGCCTATGATCTCACTTGTGTCTCGTCTCTTTTTCACTGGGATTTTGTTTCTTCTTTGTGTTTGTCTATCTATGTTTACTAGCCAATCATTCAAGTTGCAGGTCTATGTGTGAGAACTGTTTGTTACCTGTGCTTGGCTGGGTGACTGTTTCTCTTTTATCCATGTTGCCACCACCATAGACTGGCAAAGCAAACAACATAAAAATAACTCTGTTAATCATGTTTCAAAGTTACCTTTAAAGTTTCTGGATTTCCAACCACTCTCCAGCTAGTGGGTGGCACCCTCTTCCCTCTGGTGTGGTGGGTCGGAGCGTCAGATTCAGCAATCCTGATTGCAGTGAAGGTGCTTAACAGCACCTGGCGTAGGGTCCGCTCCACTAGCCCAGTACAGGTTCTTCATTCCAAGACTTTATGTAGACACAGTCCCCAGAGGTTGGAAGTTCTGTTACCCGATTCTCCAGCGTCAAGGGTGTCGGTTCCACACCACCACTCTCTAGCAGAGTTTTCCCAAGACTCAGCAAATAATGATACGCACCTTGTTTTCCTGTTCTATGCATATTTGGGTTTGGTTCAGGGGGTTCATGTGGCTTTCCATCCATTGTCTCATATGGACTCACTGACATTCCACTTCGGGGGTTCTACCCTAATTCGTAATCATGCTAGTTGGAGTGCCTGAGGCAACCACTTACTTCAGTCTGGCTTCTTGACAGATTCTACTAATTTGTCTTTTTAAGGTTTGATTCATCTTCTCTACTTTCCCACTAGACTGCGGCGTCCAGGAGGCATGCAGATCCCAGGGAATTCCTAGGACTCTTGCTTACCTCCTGTACTACTGGGGCTACAAAATGTGGTCCTCTGTCAGATGATATCCCACAAAAGGTACTCCAGATCTTGGGGCAGTCTCTTGTAGGAGCCACTTTAGCTGTTTCCTTAGCTTGATTTGTGCGATGGGAAGGCTTCCGGCCATCCAGAAAAGGCATCAAGCCCCCCAACAAAATGTACTTACAACCATTACATCTGGGTCATTCCGTAAAATCCATTTGCCAATAATCTCCCGGTTCCACTCCAGTTTTTAACTTACCCATTTGAATTTTCTTTTCTACTACTGGATTGTTTCTTTAACACACCTCACACTTTGCTCTTTCTGTGACTTGGCCATTTCTAGCATTCGCACTAAGTGCCTTTTTAGAAACTTTACAGGGGCGTCTGCATTCTTGATGTTTCATTTGCCATGTTTCTCATTATCAAGGGAGGTAATATTACTTGACCCTTGATAGTTGTCCACCATCCTTCTGAATTTTTCTTTGCATTCAACAATCGTGCTGATTTCTCACCCGCTCATCCTCTGAATATTTTGGGGATTCCTTAGGGAGTGTTACAGTCCTTCTAGGAATTACTGCCATTTGTAACACTTGGTTTTGAGCTGCATTCTTAGCAGCTTGGTCTGCAGCTTAGTGTGTTTCCCTCTATCATCTTTGTACTTCTGTCTGATGCGCTTTACAGTGCATGGTTGTTACTTGGACCGGCTCTTCACTGTCAGCAGTAACTGTAAGATTTCCTTTTGATGCTTAGTATTTGCCCCCTGGGAGGACAACAGTCCTCTTTCTTTCCATAGGGCTCCACGGCCATGGACTACTCCAAAGGCATATTTTGAGTCTCTCCATATGTTTACTCTCTTTTACTTTACTTAATTCCAGTGCCCGTGTCAATGCAATCCATCCTGCTTTCTGTGAGAAGTTGTACTGGATTGGTAATGCTTTTGCTTCCATTTGATGTTCTCAGTTGCTACTGCATATCCAGTGTAGCAAACTCCATTCTGAACAAAACTACTGGCACCTGTGAACAGCTGCCATTCAGGATTTTCAAGGGGAATGTCCTTCAAGTCCTCTCGGCTGGAACATGTATGTTCAATAATCACGATGCAGTCCTGTTCGGGTTGTTGTTCTTCCTGTGTAGCACTCAAGAAAACTGCAGGACTCACAAGGTTAGTTTTTTTCAAGATTACATCATTTTGTTCTGGAACTATTACCTGGTATTTCATCACCCTTCTAGGGAAGAGCCAGCATGTGTCCCCTTCTGTTCCAAACACCGTGACCACTGTGTGGGACATAGACCATGATGGGTGGTTCCACCCAGTGCTTGTACGCAAAAGGGTCATATACTTTGCTTACTGAGTCCAATCGCTTAGGAAAGTATCCCACCACCACTGGTCCTTCCAACTTGCCATTCTCTGGGTCAGAACTCCCAAAGCAAGATGTTGCCATTCGTGGACAAACAATTGCAAGTCTCTAGTTAAGTCCGATAATCCCAAGGCTGGTGCTGTCATCAAGGCTAGCTGAAGTTTCCAAAAAGCCTTTTGTTGATGTTTGTTTATTACGTTTAAAAGGGAGAGACTTCTGGGCTTCATACAACTATTAGACCATAATCCGTGATCCAAAGCCGACGCCGTCCTGTCATTCCCAGAAATGCCCTTAGTTCATGTACAGCTCGAGGCTCTGGAATAGCACCAATTGCCTCTTCTCGGTCTGTCCCCAGCCTTTACTGTCCTTGTGAAATCTCCAAGCCCCAATATATTACTGTTTAACTTCTTATTTGAGCTTCCTTCTTGGGTACCTTGTACTCATCACTAAAGCCCCCAAAAGTTAAAAAGTTCAATGGTTACCTGTATCCAGGCCGACTTTGGTAGCTATTAGGATACCATCCAGGTATTGCAAACGCAGCGGTCCTGGTCGCGCAGTCACTGGTTCCTCGTTTTCCAGGTCTCCAATTCTTTTGCTAATTGGCTGCCAAAGATGGTCCGGTCCGACTGTTTTTAAACCCTTGGGGTAGCAGTTTTTAAACTGTTTTTAAACTTTTGGGGTAGCAGTGTCCATGTTAGATGTACCTTGTGACCTGTTTGTGGACTCTCTCACTCAAGAGCAAATAATCCACTGGGGAATGTTGCTCCTGGTTCTTTTTTTAAGCTTATTTTAACTCTTCCATGCTCAGAGGAAGGTACAGCAGAAATTATTGGGGCAGTGGTAGCCGTATCTAATTCTGTCAATTCGTTTCAATACCAAGTGTTTACAGCACATTTTAGTAGAGTGACATGCAGGCACAACGTTCTTGAACCTTTTTGTCTTTGTGAAGAGAGACATTCCTTGGTTAATTGATTAACATTCCTTTGCCACTAGGGGACCTCATCCCATTTTCCTCTCCTGTTCACAAAACAGTATTAACTGCAGAATAGTGTTATAGTTAAGGGTTTCGTGCAAAGGTCACTTTTTGTTATTTAATTTATACAACGGCCACTCACGACTGCGATACTCAGTGAGCTGGCTTTTTAAGAAAATTATTGTGCAGTTCCTTCCCACGTGCCAAAAGGCAGCATAAGGGGGAGAACCCTTGGTATCGGAACCTTTGTTTCCTTCAAAGAAATTTGGAAACTTCAGTGCCATTGTGAGTGATTGCGATTACTCGCCTTTTTGCTCTCATCAATTACAAAATTTGGCAGGAGTTAAACACCCCCTTGCGTTCCAGCCAAACCTCAGGTGATACTGGGCGGCTGGAGGTGGCTGAGCTTGACTCCTGAGCGATGCCCAATTATATTCCACATCAAATACATAAACAGCAGTTTAACGATCATTTCGGTTTGTTTTTTTTTGTTGGTGATGGTGATTTTTCTACCCTTTTTTTTTCTTTTTTTTTTTTTGAACTAATAATAGATCCTTTTTACCTTTTTCTCTATGCTGGCCCACGCAGGGGTTTTGGCTGCACCCCTCACAGGATAACAGAACCACGGATCAAAGGTACACACTTGCACACCCGCTTTGCGCACGTCTCTTTCACTCACATTTGTACATAACCCCCAATATATAACATAAAATTCAATAATGTACTTAGAACTTAGATTTGAACCTTTACCAGAGTAAGGTACCTTGTTTCCTTTACGAAGCCCCTGCAGGTGTTCTTGGGTTTTCTTGATTTGTAGTTTGTTTCTTTTTTTTTTTTTTTTTCTTTTTTTTGCAGGCCTGTTTTTCAACTTTTTTACCTTTTCCTCTGTTGCCAACCCTGTGATCGCTTTCATGTTCAGCTTAGGGGCAGCGCCCAGGCTTCCACACGCAGGAATTCCCTGCCCAACTGTGGAAAATGTTGAATTGTTGCTTTTGCAGATTGAAATTTTGTATTGTATATTTTTGTATTGTATATTTTTCTGACTTGGGAATTAAGGTTGCCTCATTAGGAATTCTTTATAAAGCATATTGTTGCTAAAAGATAATCCTGGAAAGAGTTAAAACTGTAACTGAGGCCACGGGTTGGAACTCAAAGGAAATGTGAACTGACAGACAGTGTGGAGTCTTGAAACCATCTAAACAAAAGCCTGTATGAGCTTTTGAATTCCTTCAACCCTAGGCCCAAGACAGTTACCGGGAAGGTTAAGATAAAATCAAGTACCTGCCAGTAAGCGATTATCCCAGACAAAAGAGACGTTTAAATGCTCATACATATTAACTTTTCTCACTAACAGGAAGCAGGAATTTGCCTGACGTGCAATATGTATTCCATTATGTCATAAATGGGGTACTTTGGTTGAGCCAGTAAACTTTTGAAATTGTTAATCTCTAGTTAAACGGTGGGAGGGATTTCGGACTGGAAAATGGTATAAAAATGCTACGTATTTTGACCAAATGTGTGCCTACTTTTGGGTCACCCGCTCTTGCAAGAACGTATAATAAATTAATTACTGCTTCACTAACGTGTCTACCTCGAGTCCTTTTAGGACCCGTTTTGTATTTCTAACACAACCACGCAGAACTTTCGCTCCCTCTAACTGGCAGGCTTGGTCTCACCCGGGCCCAACCAAGCAGAGCTTCAACCAGCTGTGATTTAATAGGTCAGTTCACCAGGCAGACACCCCAATACCTTTAGCCTCACCCGGGCCCAAGCAAGTCGAGCTCAATGAGCTGTGTCATTTACAGGCTGGTTCACCAGGCAGGATCCCTGCCTTACCTCTCCAGGGAACGCTGCGAGGAGCTGTAAGGGTCAAAGGCGATGTCTCTCCCCGACAATCCCTCGGTGCTGGCTGGAGTTCGATCAGCGCTCAATTCCATCCAGTCTCACTCGCAAGGTTCCACCTTGATCACCAAAACCGCTCGCGGTCGCAGTTGCGAAGAACTTACCTACACAGTGCAGATAAGCAGGCAATTCTTTATTCCAGCGCTGGGGAATACCGGGGATAACTCCACCCAAGACGTGTTCACCCAACGGTACAAAGCACAACAGAGATATTTAGACAATTTCTAACAAAGATCATTGCGCAAAAATGCTGGCTTCTTAGCTTGACCTTTACAATGCTTGGCTTTGGATTGCTTCACTGTATCTATATTCTTATTCTATAAAATGCACTGGTTAACTATGCTGATTGTTTTAAATACAAAGGGGGGAGGGTATTGATTAGCATATTCATGTTACTTCCTAGAAACCAGTATCACATGTTAATGTCTCCTTTGCGCATGCGTAGTAGATATGTTGAGCGGGGGTCTTCTGGTGGTCGTCCATAGTCTTCCTCACCTTGTCTGCCAGTGAACCCCCGTCCTTAAGCAAGCTGTAACTGTAGTTTCTTACTGTTTTATCTCGGGGCCCGTGGCTGGCATCCATTGTTTTAATCCAAGGTCTGTAGAGATTCTTCATAGTGATAGAGACGCACCGTCCTGTACAGTATATTCTCTTACTCATACTGTTCCCTTAGAATCAGAGTCATCAAATACAATCAATTATTTTTAACAAAGGTAGTCTTCAGTTTATGAACTTTAATCTTCACCTTTAAAATCTGAGTAATTGCTCAGAAATTCAGATTGCACTTCTTACCAGACTTCAACTAGTCCCTAATCTCTGGATATTTGTATCTCAGGTGTCATGATGCATACACATAATCAAAGGCTACAATGATCTTTAAAAACATCCAAACGTATGTCACCACGCTCATAACTCCGAGCGAAGTGTAACACAGGTTTGCATCAGTCCCCAGGACACTACCCGCATTTGTTCTCCAAGCTTGAAGAGAGCTGCAACCATCATCCTTTAGTGAAAGGAGAGGACGCTCAGATGGTCATCCGGTTTACAGCAAGGTTCCACATGGAGGTGCACCAGCACCAGTCACAGAGCTGCAAATTAAAGTAGGAATAAGCAGCTAAGAAAAGCTTTACGGGAATTACAGTATATAGTCTTCTTGGCATAGGCTGTCAGACTTAGACATACAGTATTGTAATATGCAAAAAGCCTGTTACACTGGTGGCATCTTTACGTTTGGGCAAGCAGTATTTCACTCTGAATAATGATGGAGGGAAAGGATTCCAACAGACCACAAGTGAACTTACTCGCAAAACCACCCTAAGGAATTTATTTACAGCTATCATTACATATGTAGGTTTTTTTCTACATCAAATCCAACCAGAGTAGGGCAGTGAGCTGGGCTGAAGTTGTTGACTGAGTGACACAACTTCACAGGACACGATTTTCTGAACACTACATTTTCACAGATCTTCCTGCAAATCATCTCTTTTGAGAGATAGATAATCACAGCGGGGACGAGCACGTCTGGCAAAATACAAAGTTCTCTGTCAGGGCAGGAGTGGAGCTCCACATGGGGAGGAGGAGAGAAGGACCATAAGAGAAAATGGTTTACTCCGAGGTGTTTTATTTTTTTAATGGCAGTTATTCGCAACGCCTCATGAAACTGAAATACCACCGTAAATCCTGGAGAAAGAGAGAAATTAAAAGGCATAGAAGCAAGTGAGGCAGTCAAGGACGAAAGACAAAGATACCAACTCCAGCATGTAAACATACAAACAGAAGAAACAAAATTAAAATCAGCCCCAGACTTACTTACTGTTTTTTCTCAAGTTTTCTCCACAGACAGCTTTTTATAGTACCGTGATTATCTATCTCTCAAAAGAGATGATTTGCAGGAAGATCTGTGAAAATGTAGTGTTCAGAAAATCGTGTCCTGTGAAGTTGTGTCACTCAGTCAACAACTTCAGCCCAGCTCACTGCCCTACTCTGGTTGGATTTGATGTAGAAAAAAACCTACATATGTAATGATAGCTGTAAATAAATTCCTTAGGGTGGTTTTGCGAGTAAGTTCACTTGTGGTCTGTTGGAATCCTTTCCCTCCATCATTATTCAGAGTGAAATACTGCTTGCCCAAACGTAAAGATGCCACCAGTGTAACAGGCTTTTTGCATATTACAATACTGTATGTCTAAGTCTGACAGCCTATGCCAAGAAGACTATATACTGTAATTCCCGTAAAGCTTTTCTTAGCTGCTTATTCCTACTTTAATTTGCAGCTCTGTGACTGGTGCTGGTGCACCTCCATGTGGAACCTTGCTGTAAACCGGATGACCATCTGAGCGTCCTCTCCTTTCACTAAAGGATGATGGTTGCAGCTCTCTTCAAGCTTGGAGAACAAATGCGGGTAGTGTCCTGGGGACTGATGCAAACCTGTGTTACACTTCGCTCGGAGTTATGAGCGTGGTGACATACGTTTGGATGTTTTTAAAGATCATTGTAGCCTTTGATTATGTGTATGCATCATGACACCTGAGATACAAATATCCAGAGATTAGGGACTAGTTGAAGTCTGGTAAGAAGTGCAATCTGAATTTCTGAGCAATTACTCAGATTTTAAAGGTGAAGATTAAAGTTCATAAACTGAAGACTACCTTTGTTAAAAATAATTGATTGTATTTGATGACTCTGATTCTAAGGGAACAGTATGAGTAAGAGAATATACTGTACAGGACGGTGCGTCTCTATCACTATGAAGAATCTCTACAGACCTTGGATTAAAACAATGGATGCCAGCCACGGGCCCCGAGATAAAACAGTAAGAAACTACAGTTACAGCTTGCTTAAGGACGGGGGTTCACTGGCAGACAAGGTGAGGAAGACTATGGACGACCACCAGAAGACCCCCGCTCAACATATCTACTACGCATGCGCAAAGGAGACATTAACATGTGATACTGGTTTCTAGGAAGTAACATGAATATGCTAATCAATACCCTCCCCCCTTTGTATTTAAAACAATCAGCATAGTTAACCAGTGCATTTTATAGAATAAGAATATAGATACAGTGAAGCAATCCAAAGCCAAGCATTGTAAAGGTCAAGCTAAGAAGCCAGCATTTTTGCGCAATGATCTTTGTTAGAAATTGTCTAAATATCTCTGTTGTGCTTTGTACCGTTGGGTGAACACGTCTTGGGTGGAGTTATCCCCGGTATTCCCCAGCGCTGGAATAAAGAATTGCCTGCTTATCTGCACTGTGTAGGTAAGTTCTTCGCAACTGCGACCGCGAGCGGTTTTGGTGATCAAGGTGGAACCTTGCGAGTGAGACTGGATGGAATTGAGCGCTGATCGAACTCCAGCCAGCACCGAGGGATTGTCGGGGAGAGACATCGCCTTTGACCCTTACAGCTCCTCGCAGCGTTCCCTGGAGAGGTAAGGCAGGGATCCTGCCTGGTGAACCAGCCTGTAAATGACACAGCTCATTGAGCTCGACTTGCTTGGGCCCGGGTGAGGCTAAAGGTATTGGGGTGTCTGCCTGGTGAACTGACCTATTAAATCACAGCTGGTTGAAGCTCTGCTTGGTTGGGCCCGGGTGAGACCAAGCCTGCCAGTTAGAGGGAGCGAAAGTTCTGCGTGGTTGTGTTAGAAATACAAAACGGGTCCTAAAAGGACTCGAGGTAGACACGTTAGTGAAGCAGTAATTAATTTATTATACGTTCTTGCAAGAGCGGGTGACCCAAAAGTAGGCACACATTTGGTCAAAATACGTAGCATTTTTATACCATTTTCCAGTCCGAAATCCCTCCCACCGTTTAACTAGAGATTAACAATTTCAAAAGTTTACTGGCTCAACCAAAGTACCCCATTTATGACATAATGGAATACATATTGCACGTCAGGCAAATTCCTGCTTCCTGTTAGTGAGAAAAGTTAATATGTATGAGCATTTAAACGTCTCTTTTGTCTGGGATAATCGCTTACTGGCAGGTACTTGATTTTATCTTAACCTTCCCGGTAACTGTCTTGGGCCTAGGGTTGAAGGAATTCAAAAGCTCATACAGGCTTTTGTTTAGATGGTTTCAAGACTCCACACTGTCTGTCAGTTCACATTTCCTTTGAGTTCCAACCCGTGGCCTCAGTTACAGTTTTAACTCTTTCCAGGATTATCTTTTAGCAACAATATGCTTTATAAAGAATTCCTAATGAGGCAACCTTAATTCCCAAGTCAGAAAAATATACAATACAAAAATATACAATACAAAATTTCAATCTGCAAAAGCAACAATTCAACATTTTCCACAGTTGGGCAGGGAATTCCTGCGTGTGGAAGCCTGGGCGCTGCCCCTAAGCTGAACATGAAAGCGATCCCAGGGTTGGCAACAGAGGAAAAGGTAAAAAAGTTGAAAAACAGGCCTGCAAAAAAAAGAAAAAAAAAAAAAAAAAGAAACAAACTACAAATCAAGAAAACCCAAGAACACCTGCAGGGGCTTCGTAAAGGAAATAAGGTACCTTACTGGTAAAGGTTCAAATCTAAGTTCTAAGTACATTATTGAATTTTATGTTATATATTGGGGGTTATGTACAAATGTGAGTGAAAGAGACGTGCGCAAAGCGGGTGTGCAAGTGTGTACCTTTGATCCGTGGTTCTGTTATCCTGTGAGGGGTGCAGCCAAAACCCCTGCGTGGGCCAGCATAGAGAAAAAGGTAAAAAGGATCTATTATTAGTTCAAAAAAAAAAAAAAGAAAAAAAAAGGGTAGAAAAATCACCATCACCAACAAAAAAAAACAAACCGAAATGATCGTTAAACTGCTGTTTATGTATTTGATGTGGAATATAATTGGGCATCGCTCAGGAGTCAAGCTCAGCCACCTCCAGCCGCCCAGTATCACCTGAGGTTTGGCTGGAACGCAAGGGGGTGTTTAACTCCTGCCAAATTTTGTAATTGATGAGAGCAAAAAGGCGAGTAATCGCAATCACTCACAATGGCACTGAAGTTTCCAAATTTCTTTGAAGGAAACAAAGGTTCCGATACCAAGGGTTCTCCCCCTTATGCTGCCTTTTGGCACGTGGGAAGGAACTGCACAATAATTTTCTTAAAAAGCCAGCTCACTGAGTATCGCAGTCGTGAGTGGCCGTTGTATAAATTAAATAACAAAAAGTGACCTTTGCACGAAACCCTTAACTATAACACTATTCTGCAGTTAATACTGTTTTGTGAACAGGAGAGGAAAATGGGATGAGGTCCCCTAGTGGCAAAGGAATGTTAATCAATTAACCAAGGAATGTCTCTCTTCACAAAGACAAAAAGGTTCAAGAACGTTGTGCCTGCATGTCACTCTACTAAAATGTGCTGTAAACACTTGGTATTGAAACGAATTGACAGAATTAGATACGGCTACCACTGCCCCAATAATTTCTGCTGTACCTTCCTCTGAGCATGGAAGAGTTAAAATAAGCTTAAAAAAAGAACCAGGAGCAACATTCCCCAGTGGATTATTTGCTCTTGAGTGAGAGAGTCCACAAACAGGTCACAAGGTACATCTAACATGGACACTGCTACCCCAAAAGTTTAAAAACAGTTTAAAAACTGCTACCCCAAGGGTTTAAAAACAGTCGGACCGGACCATCTTTGGCAGCCAATTAGCAAAAGAATTGGAGACCTGGAAAACGAGGAACCAGTGACTGCGCGACCAGGACCGCTGCGTTTGCAATACCTGGATGGTATCCTAATAGCTACCAAAGTCGGCCTGGATACAGGTAACCATTGAACTTTTTAACTTTTGGGGGCTTTAGTGATGAGTACAAGGTACCCAAGAAGGAAGCTCAAATAAGAAGTTAAACAGTAATATATTGGGGCTTGGAGATTTCACAAGGACAGTAAAGGCTGGGGACAGACCGAGAAGAGGCAATTGGTGCTATTCCAGAGCCTCGAGCTGTACATGAACTAAGGGCATTTCTGGGAATGACAGGACGGCGTCGGCTTTGGATCACGGATTATGGTCTAATAGTTGTATGAAGCCCAGAAGTCTCTCCCTTTTAAACGTAATAAACAAACATCAACAAAAGGCTTTTTGGAAACTTCAGCTAGCCTTGATGACAGCACCAGCCTTGGGATTATCGGACTTAACTAGAGACTTGCAATTGTTTGTCCACGAATGGCAACATCTTGCTTTGGGAGTTCTGACCACAGAGAATGGCAAGTTGGAAGGACCAGTGGTGGTGGGATACTTTCCTAAGCGATTGGACTCAGTAAGCAAAGTATATGACCCTTTTGCGTACAAGCACTGGGTGGAACCACCCATCATGGTCTATGTCCCACACAGTGGTCACGGTGTTTGGAACAGAAGGGGACACATGCTGGCTCTTCCCTAGAAGGGTGATGAAATACCAGGTAATAGTTCCAGAACAAAATGATGTAATCTTGAAAAAAACTAACCTTGTGAGTCCTGCAGTTTTCTTGAGTGCTACACAGGAAGAACAACAACCCGAACAGGACTGCATCGTGATTATTGAACATACATGTTCCAGCCGAGAGGACTTGAAGGACATTCCCCTTGAAAATCCTGAATGGCAGCTGTTCACAGGTGCCAGTAGTTTTGTTCAGAATGGAGTTTGCTACACTGGATATGCAGTAGCAACTGAGAACATCAAATGGAAGCAAAAGCATTACCAATCCAGTACAACTTCTCACAGAAAGCAGGATGGATTGCATTGACACGGGCACTGGAATTAAGTAAAGTAAAAGAGAGTAAACATATGGAGAGACTCAAAATATGCCTTTGGAGTAGTCCATGGCCGTGGAGCCCTATGGAAAGAAAGAGGACTGTTGTCCTCCCAGGGGGCAAATACTAAGCATCAAAAGGAAATCTTACAGTTACTGCTGACAGTGAAGAGCCGGTCCAAGTAACAACCATGCACTGTAAAGCGCATCAGACAGAAGTACAAAGATGATAGAGGGAAACACACTAAGCTGCAGACCAAGCTGCTAAGAATGCAGCTCAAAACCAAGTGTTACAAATGGCAGTAATTCCTAGAAGGACTGTAACACTCCCTAAGGAATCCCCAAAATATTCAGAGGATGAGCGGGTGAGAAATCAGCACGATTGTTGAATGCAAAGAAAAATTCAGAAGGATGGTGGACAACTATCAAGGGTCAAGTAATATTACCTCCCTTGATAATGAGAAACATGGCAAATGAAACATCAAGAATGCAGACGCCCCTGTAAAGTTTCTAAAAAGGCACTTAGTGCGAATGCTAGAAATGGCCAAGTCACAGAAAGAGCAAAGTGTGAGGTGTGTTAAAGAAACAATCCAGTAGTAGAAAAGAAAATTCAAATGGGTAAGTTAAAAACTGGAGTGGAACCGGGAGATTATTGGCAAATGGATTTTACGGAATGACCCAGATGTAATGGTTGTAAGTACATTTTGTTGGGGGGCTTGATGCCTTTTCTGGATGGCCGGAAGCCTTCCCATCGCACAAATCAAGCTAAGGAAACAGCTAAAGTGGCTCCTACAAGAGACTGCCCCAAGATCTGGAGTACCTTTTGTGGGATATCATCTGACAGAGGACCACATTTTGTAGCCCCAGTAGTACAGGAGGTAAGCAAGAGTCCTAGGAATTCCCTGGGATCTGCATGCCTCCTGGACGCCGCAGTCTAGTGGGAAAGTAGAGAAGATGAATCAAACCTTAAAAAGACAAATTAGTAGAATCTGTCAAGAAGCCAGACTGAAGTAAGTGGTTGCCTCAGGCACTCCAACTAGCATGATTACGAATTAGGGTAGAACCCCCGAAGTGGAATGTCAGTGAGTCCATATGAGACAATGGATGGAAAGCCACATGAACCCCCTGAACCAAACCCAAATATGCATAGAACAGGAAAACAAGGTGCGTATCATTATTTGCTGAGTCTTGGGAAAACTCTGCTAGAGAGTGGTGGTGTGGAACCGACACCCTTGACGCTGGAGAATCGGGTAACAGAACTTCCAACCTCTGGGGACTGTGTCTACATAAAGTCTTGGAATGAAGAACCTGTACTGGGCTAGTGGAGCGGACCCTACGCCAGGTGCTGTTAAGCACCTTCACTGCAATCAGGATTGCTGAATCTGACGCTCCGACCCACCACACCAGAGGGAAGAGGGTGCCACCCACTAGCTGGAGAGTGGTTGGAAATCCAGAAACTTTAAAGGTAACTTTGAAACATGATTAACAGAGTTATTTTTATGTTGTTTGCTTTGCCAGTCTATGGTGGTGGCAACATGGATAAAAGAGAAACAGTCACCCAGCCAAGCACAGGTAACAAACAGTTCTCACACATAGACCTGCAACTTGAATGATTGGCTAGTAAACATAGATAGACAAACACAAAGAAGAAACAAAATCCCAGTGAAAAAGAGACGAGACACAAGTGAGATCATAGGCACAAAACAAGTCGTATCGGTGCCAAGTAAAACTCAGGAAGAAAACTTAGTGATAGGGTTCATTAAAGAGTTTGCCAACATACAAAATGTGTCACAAATTACTGCCTGCCTTCCAATACCCCAAGCAGTTGGAGAATCCGTCCCATGGGGAATTCTGACAAGGAACCTGACTACTGTAGAAAGGAGAAACGAAACTGCCCATGGAGAACAGAAGCCCATGATAGGGTGGCAGGACAGAATAGAGTGTATCATAAAAAACAATGGAAATCCCCAGGCAGCAGAGCCGACTGCAAAAAACTGTTCAATTATCAATTCACTCGTATAGGCAGACTTGAAAACGTTGGATGGTGCAGCTATGATGAGCCTGTAAGACAAAATGTATCTAAAATAACTACGGAATGGGAATGTGAGCAGACTGAACAAGCTTCCAAGAAGGAAGAAGAGCGGACCAACATTTGGTCCGTGAGCATACTTTTAAGTTAGCTGCCGAGCCTCATTCCGAGTCCTGGGCATTTAATTTGGGCAACAAGTGATGGTACTTGGACATCTCCTCCACCGATAGATGGGGAAGTCAAACAAATTACTTTGGGACTACCCACATTATGCCCGATTTGGAAAAAATCTCCCTTTGAAGGAAGTCAAGAAAAATTACATTTGTTACGAGTGAAAACACCGTTCGTTGTTAGAGGAAGATACTTGCAATGAGCCAGGAACTGGATTTCAAAATCGGTTGGCCACTAGAATCTCTTTTAAATCCTATAGCATCATACTCAAATAGGGAACGGTTATACACATTGACTGGACAAATTGAACGAGTGGCCAACGTAACGCACAAAGGATTCAGACAGATGAATTTACGATTACAAGCTGCATCAGGAATGACCATACAAAGTAGAATGGCACTGGATACGCTGTTGTTGAAGGAACATGGAGTATACGAGCGTGGATTCTTGAGAGGCAAAGTAGATGACTGTTGTCTACCCCGCTCAACGTATCCCAAACGTAACAGAAGATGTAGAACACGACCTGGAACTGTTGGGTAAAATCGAAGAAGCAGCACGTAAAACAAAGACACGTCAGGAAGTTGGATAGATACAATTTCTGATGGCTTAGGACTGAAACTTAAGTTCTTGGATAAAGTCGTTAGCTGAGACTTTACTCATTCTTTGTGCTTGGTTTGGCGTATTACTGTTTGAAAAGTGAATTAAGTAGAAAACCAGAATGGAATGGAAAAACCATAAAAGCACTATCAAGACAAAGCGATAACCAAATACAGAATCCACCGCCACACGACAACCCAGCTTTTGACAATTCGGCAGCGTAAACAATAGAAGGTGTGAAAGTATTAGCAGTATACTCTTTCTAGTAATAATGGGTCATAAGAATTTTGGAGGGTGGAAATTCTTACTCTGTAAGCTAGGATAAACTTACGGATTTAAAATACTGAGAATCTCTTCCCCTTTGCTTTCCTGTAACTGTTACGTGTGAACTTCAGTTACGGTTCTGGGCCTCACTGTCCTCTGTGCACTAGAGGAAATTGGGGCTTATTAAATCCTAAGTCTTCTCAGCGGCTATCATAAATGATGATTCATAAGCAAGCACATATAACCCCCCCGCCCCCCACCAGACAACTTGACCTCAGATGGTCCTTCCCACAGTCCAATGCTTAGATATTTGAACGACTTTGAGCCAGTCTTTCAGATGGGGTACCAGGCTCTCCCCCTTTTTCTTTTACAAGCATACACCAATTTTGGAAAAACTGTCGGCATCTTCGCTGATGGGTGGACAGCACTTGGGAGTTTGACAAAGCAGTAAGGTAGTTCAGGAAATAAATTCTCATAGATTGAGGCGACAGGCTCTTTCCTAGTGCTATTTCAAATGAGTAGCTAAGAAGCGTGGCTCAACCTGAGGTACAGCGTTTCCCAAGACTGGAAGCACAGTCCCCGCTCCGAAAACACATGCATCTGGCTACATGTGTTTGGCTTTTACGTCAGAAGATGTCCCTTTCTTAACAATAAACCAAACACTAAACAGAGACGTTCCGACATGGAATTTCAGAATTTGAGAGTTTTTACCTGCCTGCAATTCCCAAATCAAAGGCGCTACTGGCAGCGAGCATCAAGTCACTTCACTCATCTTAACACAAGCTTAGAAGCTTCATTGTAAGGTTCTTGCTTACAACCTCTCTCAGCTCATACCTCTTTAGCAGTACCTCGCTTAAGCAATATGTCTCAAGACACAATCAGTCCTATGCTGGTACTGGAGAAACATGCCCTTCAAGTACATTATCCCATTGTGCTGTTGCTTCAGTTGCTGAACACAGTGCAGCTGATGGCAAAAACCTTCATCGAGTGCTTTTCCAGAGAGGCACAGAGCAAAGGAAAGGAGTAGGGAAAGAATAGCAGTCTCAGAGTGACACAATTGATCTGGATGGTCACTTCAGATCCTGAAACCTAGTAGGGAAGGAATTAGGGGGGCATTTGCTCATAATGATCTGTTCACTCTGCATCTTTCTTCTGCTAATACTGCTGCTAATGAGCCTCTAACGCTGCTTGTTAGCAGCATAGGACCTAAAACTACATTTTACTGAAACCAGGAAATTCTTACGCTTCACAAACCTAAACCTACCAGAAAGATCATTCTGTTCAGAGGAAGGGCTAGTATTAAACAGTGCAGTAAAATCGGAAACCTTAGTTTTGTATCTGCAATACGCTAAAACACAGAGAACACTAACACGGAAGTGGTTACAGTTAACAGGTGGATGGAAGACAACTTTAGTAACAACTGAGCAAACTTTTATACTCTCCTGAGGCTGACGCGGCAGCCTCGTGTAATACTAGAATCACAACATTCCCTTACAAAAGGTTGTCCCAGCCTTGGTGACTCCTGCTGTGCAGGCCTCTGCACCTTCCTTACCATGACAAAGCAGTAAACCAGGAACGAATCTACATCTCTATTTGGCACAAAATGCTGGCAATCAGCATGAGGCCAGGCACAGAGAGCTGAAACAAGGCAGAGATATCAAGCCCAGTTTTATTTTTCCAAACAACTCCCTAGCAAACCTCTTTAAACCTGACAAAAATGGCAAAAATTGCTTTCCTATAACTGTTATGTATGAACTTCAATTATGCTTCTGGGCTTCATTTTCCTCTGTGCAGTAGAGGAAATTTGGGCTTATTAAATCCTAAGTCTTTTCAGTGTCTATCACAAATGTAAATGAACAGTCTGTAGTGTTGCATGCTCTCTGGATTGCTCTGATGATCGTGTTGCCATGGTGATAACAGAGCATACAGGTTCATGAGACAGTATTAGTAATGCAGCAGTTTGAAACTTAATCAATGTACTGGTACTTCTCCCTATTTCAGTATCACTCCAGCAAAATTGAATTCTAGTCAGTTGTCAGTCCAGTTTATTTCCTATGTATTTCTTCTACAAAATTTCGCTCTTTATTCTGGGCACTGATCACGATACAGTAATTGAAATGTGTAGTGGTCTGTCATACTGATTATATGACTGTCTTGTAGCAAGCAATCTTTTATTCAGCACTAGACAGGTGAAAATATTTTGGGCTTTAATAAATTATAACTTTTCTGCAGAAAGAAGTAATTTTTTCCGAAGATTCAACTTGGATAGTTTTGTTAATTGTGAAAAACTTTCAGACCAGTTTAGTACTGGAAAATTGAGTGCCTATTAGATGTAAGATAAAGCTATCAAAAGCAAGTAAATGGATGTTGTCTCCTAGATCTTGAAAAAACATTGAAGAAAAGGTATTTTACCCTTATGAAACTTTAATCAAAAATATTTTCACAGCAGTGTTTCATATTCTTTTGCTTCTGAGAGAATCTTAAATTTAAAAATCACTGAGTAATTTATGGTCAAATATTTAATCTGTTGCTAATGTCATTAAAGGCAAACAGCGACATAAGAGATATGATAAGTAGTGAAAAAAAATAAAATTCTTCCCATGAGAAATAGCCTTGGTAAGAATTATTCAGGATCAGGATAAAACTTCCAAGTTTTTTCTATACTGCATCTCAGTACTAAGAAATATTTTCTTTTTGGGTGCCATCTTAATCACATTTAACGTTCAGGGTCATGTAAAACTGAATTTGCACCTATGGTAATAAACCACAAAAGCTATTCTCAGAAGGGTTTGTATTATCAGAAATCAGGGTACCTGTATAATGCAGCTGTCCCTAGACTGAATCTAGGTCTGTAATTAATTTCAGCACCTAGTCTTGCACTGCTAACATCCAGAAACAGCTTTTATTGGTTTATGAGTAGCAGACTGCAGAGGGTAAATACCATATGATAGGCTCTCCAGGGTCACTTCTAGAAATGGCCTGTCAGAAGACGCTGGAACTGAAATTGAAACTGTACCAAAATGTCTATCCAGAAAGTTTCTACTGTTTTTCTTTTCTTTCTTCTTTTTTCTAGTAAAAGCTGCTGTTACCATGTTACAGAGTAGTGGAAAAAGGATCTGTATTTTGTTGGGTTATTCAGGGAGTGGTCGCCTTACCAAGAAAGAGACCTCTAAAGCCTTTGCCCATGATCTCTTATAGCATCTGCAACATGTTTGCTCTTCGGGCCTGAATAGCTTACAGTGCTGCCACACACAGATGAGAGAAGACAGAATTTTTGGTTTTACATAGACTCGTTTGTTGTTTTATACTACTAAACTAAAATCAGTTAACATTATTAATTTAGATATGTAAAGGCAGCGAGGAAAACCATTAACACGTGATTGTTTGCAAGGTTAACTAGTTCATGAAGCTTTGTGAACGAAATCAACCTTCTTGATTCAAAACTAGTGTGTTGGATATATAGGATCTATTTCTTACCACGTATGTAGTGTATACTTCCCTTTTAATGCCCTGCTTTTAGCAGGTGGCATGTCTGTGAGAAACTTGTCTCAGAAGCAGAGATTTAGAGGGTGGAACATGACGTAATGGGAATACAGGGGAGAAAAATCACTCTGAGGCAGACCTGGAGGTACAATTGCTCCTTAAGGCTCATTTCAGTCCTCCAAAATCCCTCTTATGAAGGTTGCTAGTAACAGACTGGTTTGAGGCCAGACCTTTGCAGCTGAAAACGTCAATATACAGAGCTGTTACTTTTTCTTTACTGCCCTATTTTTGCACATAGCTTTCTCCAAAAATCTGTAGGGTAGCAATTGGTCATGCCTCTGACGAGTATGCATCCACAAGCAGTGTGTACAGTCAGTGAGCTGCACTAAGTGTTCTGTTCGACTCTTTCAAGGCTCTGAATCCCAAGAAACCACAGTTTGCCACCTGCCCCTTCCCTTCAGATAAGCCTACAGTATTTTAAAAAGTTTCTCAGGGAAATGCAATTAGTAACAAGATTCAATAAAAACGAAACAACTGAATATGAGGAGAGGAGTCACTAGTCCTTTGTTCTTCCTATGTAATGTGAGATAATAGTGAGAAAGCGATTACATTACAACTAAATTAATTAAACAAAGCTCCAAAACATAAATTAGAATTTAACTGTGCCATTAAAAACTAATTTAATTTGCAAGCCATCATTACTAGATAATAAAGACCTACTGCAAAATGCACAACAATCTCTTGTGAACACAGGAAAAAAAAGCAAGCAATAAATCTCATTGAGCAGATGAGTTTCTGTTACATTAGTAGAGGGGAAAAAAATGCTGAATGGATGTTTTAGAGTATAATGAGAAAGAGGAAGTAATGGAACAATTGGGCAACTTAATTTTAGCCATAAATGGTTTTATCGTTAAGGGAAGACCCTAGGGAATATTAGAAGAAAAATGTAAGCAGTATTGATTTTCTTGGTATGAAACTTTTTTGATTCAAAAACCCTTACGAATTTACAGTAACATTAAGCTAACACTCCCGAGATGCTACCATTAATTTCAGGAAAAAAACAGAGTTGAAGGCTCCAGCCAACTTACTCTGTGGAGATGTATGGCATGAGATTAGACAGCACAAATGTACACCAAAAGATGTACAAACAAGGCAAAAAGAGTCTTCAGGCTGATTAATGCTATTCTGTTTTGCCAGAGTTTCATCTTGTGTTGAATTTTGCCATACTGGCTGGGGTAGAACCTGCTTCTAGGTCTGCAGATGTGAGCAGACATTTGCTCTGTTTCTGCAATTTCCCCTTGATTTTGGTTTTCTGTTTAAGCTTATGTTGGTCCCTGTTACATCTTGCAGTACATCTCTGAAAACATCGTAATCTCTGTGTTTCCTGATGCATTTGATGCAGTTGCTGTAGGCACGGTGTGCCTTGGCAGTGCAAGCCAGTGCCATTATTTTGGCCAGGAACTTCCAAAAAGTATTCTGCTACCATCTTTCAGTGCCAGCAGATGGCAGTCCCGTACTTTCCTTCAGCCTAGAAGTGGTAGGCTTACAAAATTACACTTTTATTGCAATTAATACTGTTGCTAAAAGAAATGCTTTTTCCAATGGTTTCCTTTTCTCCCTTCTTTACCAAGGCTCTGGTGCGAAGTTTACCCCTCTGCCTTCTCTTTTGTGTGAAGTCAGGGTTTGAACTTTACCCCTCCAAACAAGTGGCTGTATGAAAATGAGGGTAGGTGTATGGAAGTTGCCATGTAGTCTGTCCCCATGGCATTAAAAGGACTATATAATTTATAGGGTTTATATTTTAAGACTCATTCCGTCTGAGTAATTTTAATCATTCTACCTGTGATTCTCCCTGTAGTATCATGAGGTCAGGCGCTCTCTCGCCTCAGTAGCTGTGTCGTGTTGATGCATGAAGCTTAAAACAGCTGCCATGCTCGATCACAGAGGCATAAGAAATGTAATTTGTAATTTAGGCCCAACTCTTGCAAACATTTAAGCACGTGCTCAACTTTAAGCATGTGTTTTTCTGTTAGCAATTAGAGCTACTCACGGATTTAGTTAACTGTAGATAACAGATTTGGGGTGCTGTGTATAAATCTACAGGTAGAACTTGTCGGGTTACTTGAATCACTTTGGATACAGAGAGCTGCATTAATGGCAGTTGACATTATTTTTTCCAAAAAGTACCTTTTCTGACTCACTGTAGCCACCAGGTTATGAGTCCTCAGAGAAAGACAGTTCTTCGCTCTAAGCTTCCACAGTTCATTTTAATTTTGCTTTATTATTTATGTGTTCCCATAAATGCTTCTCATGCTGTTTCTTTTGGTGCATACATAATACTTCCTACAAGAACATCTTCCAATACAGCAGTATAGACCTTGTCTTTTTTAGGGGTATGACTTTCCCTGACAAGAGAGAGTGTTTGGGAACTCAAGGGATTCTGGAAGCTATGACTGAGCAGAATAATTACCCAGTATCTCCTGGGCTGTCATTTTCACCAGCTTTTCCCAGTGCAGACTTGTGCAGAGCAGCGGAAGGGAATGTGCTAGAGCATTGGCAGAGGTTTCCAGAAGGAGCTTGAAATCCGTCAACACACATGATTGCATTTGAAAAAAACCAACCAACCAAACCACCCTCCACAAAATGACCCCTCAAACCAAAACCAAACACCCAAAAACCCCCACCTTAAACCTTTTCTCAGTATTACTTCCTGTTGTGTCTAGACATGAATTTATAATGGAGACAAAGGTGATGTGCATTAATGATATACTCTGAGTATAACTTTATATACACAGACGTGCTTCTGAAGTGAGATAGTCAACACCAGTGACTAGCTCATAGACTTACCTGATGAACTGATAGGGTCCAATCCCCAGGCCAAGGTTTTACTGCTTCTGTGGCTTTCCCCTCTTCCCAAGCTGCTTTGACGTTGAATCCTTAGACTTGAGCTATCACCGCTGTGTTTTCTAAAAGTGGAAAAAAGCTAAACACAGGCTAAGAAAGAAAGATTGGTAGGTTATAATATCTCCACGGGATGATGCTTGAGAATAGGCTTAATAATACTAGTTAAGTACTGTTATAAAGATTTGGGGTGGGTGAGAATAAGTGTTGTACTGTTCCTTCACTCTTGCTGTGACACCAGTTCTATCTGAAAAAGTACTAAGATCAGCTGCTCTTGAATTAAATAATAATCTAACCCTGTAATTAGTGGTGTGGAAACCAGCTGGACTTCAGAGTGCATAAAATGTTGGTGTAATTTGGCTCAGAGTTAAGGTATGGTGTGATAAATTGTCACTGGTAAGTTGCCTTTGCTGGTATAATTCCACTGAAGAAAATAGGACTGCTTATGTCACTGCGACTACAATTGCAGAATCAGTCATTAGATTGTTCTAGTGTGTCAGGGCTGGGTAGTTTATATAATGCACAACTATAACCCAAAGAGCAATTAAAAAACAGGTAATCACCCAAAATGCTAATAGGCTTGTTGCCACAGAAAAGGAATGTCAACTAAAGTTCTTATGAATTATTTACACAATATGCCCCCTCCCCATAATTTGATTCCAAATTGAATGTTGGCTTTAGGTCAGGGTTTTATGTGAAGATCTGTAACCCTTCTGAGCTGCACATACACTCATTAGCTACAGGCACATTTGCAAATGTGCTGGAGTTCTCTCTTGTAGTTGGGAGTCTATTACAGATCAGGTTCCCTCCTTGAAGCACTGCCACTATGTTACATCCTACAGGAACGTGCCTTACGCAGTTACAAAAGTTGACTTGGCCCAAGGATTCTTTGTCAGGTTTGAAGAAATGTCCAGCTGTCAGATGAACAGGGTTGCTTTTGAATTTATGTTGATTTCAGACAATTAGTATGCACCCTCGAACAGTAGTGTAATTACCCACAAAATATTAAAAAAACAAATGATGATACTCTCTGCGTGTGTTTAATGCCTACCTATTAACCCTTGGGGTTGTGCAAAACAAAAGTCGTATTTGAGTAATTCTCTAAACAGAAATAATTCACAACATGTGAAACTTCTACATGCCACCTGAAGCGTACGCCTTGAGGTATTTGTCACACTTGGGCTCTTTAACGTAGGAGTGTAATACATGTTTTTGATGCTGTCATGATACATTAAATGAGAGGACTGTAATGTCCTAGCTGTAGATCAAACATGTTAAAATGAGCATAAAAGATGGTAACTTATTTAACTGTCACAATGAAAACCATGGAATTAGATTAGCTGGTGTTTTTATTCCTCTTCCTTTGATAGTCCGCTGCTGTGATTCCATTTTGCATGTCAAAACACCTATCTGTAAACTGGAGGTGGCTAAACTACACTTTTCTTGTTAGGCACTAGTTGACAAGTGGTTGGCTTCTTTAAGGACAAGAGGGCCACCTTGAAACTGAGCTTGTGTCTTGTCTGCAGGATAATACTTTCCCTGCCATATGAACTTTCCTGTCTCTTTTCTCACTTACGTATTACCATTATCATTGTTACTACTTCACGAGTAGTCATCCAGATTTGAACAATTCAGCTGCAAGCTTAGTGAGTGGCTACCAATGAGTGGGATTTTCTTCCTGTTCTCTCAGTAGCATTACCGACCCAAGTTTCACTGGTTGGATCAGGTTCATGGCCAGTCAGGTGATACTGAAGGTCTTCACAAGAACAGCATGGACTATAGGATCAGTTTGGCTGTAATGGTTAGGGAAAGCAAAATAACAAACCATTACTGCTAATAACGGAAAGACCTTGTACAGTCTCTTCGGTCCAGATAAACTTTGCACTGTTGGAAGTTAAAACAGAGCCTGCATTTACATGCAGAGTTGTGTGTATTTGACCAATGAGTCATTGATGGACAAAATACTATTATTTTTCCCTAAAATAACTAAAGAACAGACGTAAATCTTCATTAGCTCTTTCTTCCCCAAATATTTCCCTGTCTAGAACATCACTGGAGTAATTTGTTGTTAGTAATTTATTATAAGTTGGTTTCATTGCATTGTAGAGCTTGTAAAACTGGTCTCATATGCTGCCTCTTCCAGTGACAGGAGCATGTATGAGAGAAGAAACATGCTCAGATACTTGTTAGATGTTTCTGGATGCTCTCTGCTATAGCTGCTTTTGTGGGGTAGAGACCAGGTATGTTGACCACAGGAATATCAGTTCTCTTGCTGTTGGAGAATTCTGGGAAGTTTTTCAGCCTTTTTAATATTTGAGTTGAATGGAAGAGGGAAAGGATGAGGAAGCAGGCTTAAATTTTTTTGCTTTTATCTCAGTCTTGTGAAGTGCCTGCTGCAATATACTGGATGGAAATACGACTGTTTTCTTCTGAGCTGTGTTATGATGCAGACAAAATACTTGTCCCTGCCCTGAGAAATAGTCAGGTATTATGTGCAAAGTGGAAATGTTCCCACAGAAAATGCCACCAGAAATTCATCAGAGAGTACTAGGGCAATAAGGCATTTAGGATGGCTTCCTGCACAGTGGGAGAGGAGGACTCAAAACTTCCCTGTCAAGCTTGGAGTTGGATCCCAATTTAAGTTGGACAGTGCAGGTAAGCTTTTGTCCAAAGGGGATACTGTGAAGGAAAGGAGCATCCCAACTCCCACTATTTCCTTGGCTTTGTGACATTTTCTTACCTCCCTTTCCCGATCTTCCCTATCATCTCCTTTGAAAAGTTCTTCACCCAAAACCAGGAAGGTAAGTTGAGTGGAAATGAGTCTCCTGGCAGCTAAAACTTCACGACCAATGAGTACAATATTCATCAGTAATGGCTTCTTCCTATTACTGGGATTGAACAGGTTTTGGCTTGAAGTGGTGTTACCAGTGCTTGGGAGCTCTCAGTAGTACAAAAGTTACTGGGGTAATCCTGACAGCTCTGGGATTTTGTGTTCCTTAGTAAATCCTGTCTCAGATGTCATGGTTTGGTTTTTATTTTTCCTTTTTCCTCTTAATAGTATGTTTATGGGTTTCACAACAATATCCAGGGATTTGTGCTTCTGTAAAGCTGGTAAGAATGATGTGGTTAATCTTCCTCACCGCTTCCCAAATGTATACCCTGTTTCTCAGGCTTACTAAATAAGTATTTTGTATATTTCTCCTTGTCATCTTCTTCACATCCTACTTTCCCAATTCTGTTTCATTTCATTAATCAGTGATTATAAATGTTACTTTCATAATACCTAATCTATCCCAGTATTAGAATAATCTCCTTTAATTTTGATGTTCTGAAGTATTATTTCTTGTTCTTTTTTATATAAAAAAGATCCAAGTGGCCAAACGTTGCATATTTTCACACATTATTTTCAATTCACTTTTCTGGCCAGGGGCCTTTTACCAGAAAAAAACAACTACTGGGCGGGGGTGGGGGGAAAGACTGTCATAAAGGCAGCTCTATTAGAAAAACCTAAGTTTATAGCATACCACTTTTTACACTGGAATGTTCAGATGCAAACCTTTTCAGCAGTCACCTCTGTCCATTGAAGATAGAGTTCCCATTTCTTGTTATTTTGTCCGTAGATTCATTATCTTACCTTTTTCTAAATTGAATTGCATAAGCCATTTATCTGCCCATGATTCTAGGCAAGCCAAGTCTCTGTAAATTTTATTGCTTCGCTATTGTGTGTTTGCTGATTCACTCTATTCACATCATCAGCACATTTCATCACTTTTTACTGCATTTTCCTCCTTTCAGGTTTATAAAGTAAACAAAATCAATACTAATGTTACAGTATTCCACAATTCAACTCCTTCTGTTTGGAACTGCTTCATGTTATAAGTACCTTTGGCTCCAGTATGCTAGCTAATTTTTATCCACTCGAGCTGCTTGTCTCTTATATCACAGGCACTAAAGTGAGCATGCAACAATTTGCAAAGCTTCTTAGAGCGTTCTTCATTAGAAGTCAAAAACTGCTTCCAGTCAAGCCTGAAACACACTGACCAAAAAGTTGTATAAGCTCTTTTAAAAAGCCAAAAAAATTCAGAGAGATGATCCCTAGAGGTTATTCATAAAGAACAGGAGAGCTCTGAAGCACATGTATCTACTGCCTCTTGCTCATACTTGTCTCTATGTTACGAGGCTCTTCTGTATATCATTATATGACAAGACAGGTTTTTAGTGGGTGAAAATCGGTGAAGCTTCACTAGTCTCAATAGTGCAATGGTGATTTATGTTTGATTAACACCTGCCTCAGGCTGCTGAAGTGATGAAAGACATGAGTACCCTGACATAATGGTATTTGCTATCCCTGAATATGATTTTGTGACTTTGTTACCAAGTATCATGGTTGCATGCAAGCATGATGATCTTCAGGATCAAACTCAAGATACTGTATACCAAGAAGGCAAATCACTGACACTTGTGCAATAAGGGCAATTGTTAACTCCAAATATTTTAACTCTTGGTGTTGGTCACTGAAGAAACTGGACAAACAACATCAAACTGCTGCTGGCTTTGCATTCTCCAGAGCAGATCCAAAATATTTTCCAAAACATTTGCCAAAATATTTACAATTAATATAAAACTAAACATGTCTTAAGTTTTAAAATACTATGTTGCATCAATAGCATCTGTCATGTTTTATTATTATTTAATGAGAAACCTATACTTGAACCTCCATTTGGAATGAAATCCTTTAGTCAGTGGACCTATGAGGATAGTTAATGAAAGGAGGAGGGAGATCTACATGTCCATGCCTTTTTGCTAAAATGCACAAAACCAGCTAGTATGGATGAACGTGTTCAAGGGAATCTGATTTTAAACTCGGACTGAACCCTGACATGACAGTTAACCTTTAGTGTGGGTGCTTGGTCTCATTGCACCAGTCATTTCACAAAAAAAAGAAAGTGAGGAGCAGTCTACCCTTAGAAGTATAGTTTCAATAAACAAAGCAAAGTCTGAAAGTGAGAGGAGGGAAGCATCAAGATGTGAAGTAAATTGATTATAGTCACACTGTAAGTAAGTGGCTTTAAAGGAGTTTTATTTATATCCCTTGAAAAATAATACATTTTAAGCGAGCCTTCAAAACCAGCTGAGATTCATATCTTCATGAAGCCCATCCTATTATATCCAGTGGCATGTACAAATCAAATGGAATTTCTTCACTGCCCTTTGACTCCACAATAAATTCCAGACACAAGAGAGATGCTATCCTTTCATTTTCACAATACGAATGTTATCTTACCTTCTATTTCTAGTTCATGTACTTGTGTCTGACATTAACAGGACTATCTGTTGGCAATAATGCCTATAACAACTTCTGGGGTAAAATAAAGTGGATGAAGGGCTGGTCTGCATGTTGCAATCATTATTGTCTGACTTTATTTGCCTTTAAAAAAAGGAGGAAGAAAGCTTATGTTTCTGCTTCATCAGAAGCAGTCTTATGTCTACAGCTGTCTGGCTTTTGACATTTACCTGATTCAGTTTTAACACTTAATTTTTAAAAGATGAGCTCTTTTGTCATTATTTTAGATCTGTCTTAAAGGTCTGTGGACAAGGTAAGTAGTAGGATAACAGCAAAGTGTCCAGTCTAGCCACGTTTAAATCTTTGTCCTTTAATGGTAACTATTCTCATGCCTACTGTTCTGTCCCCGAATTGCACAGCTTAATTGCATTTGTCAGCAAAAAAGGCAAATTAGGTATTAAAGGTGTGCAGTGGGGGTTTTCCTCTTGACAAGTCTGTTGGCAGTAATGAATGGAAACAGTGCCCCCTCATTTTGCAGCACATCTGGAGCGGGCAATGTATCTAGTCAGTAATCCATTTAATTATTTTTTTATTCTGTTTCCTAACACTCTATTGAAGTGGTGGATTCTCTGTCCTCATAAACTCATCACTCAAAGCTACTATGTTATTTCACCCTGAAATTTTCAGTATTACCATTAATAGAAATGAGAAGATGGCCCGTCACCTCACTGAGTCCAGTTCTTGGCTTAGTGAATCCTGTGGTTTGCATGAAAGATTCTGTAGTCTTGATTCTCCATCGCCTTTCACCTTTCACTATGACCCATGCCCATGTAAAACGAGTGTTCAGAATGGTCTCTTTTAACACCCAGTCAGGATTCATGTCAAGGAGTGCAGGACAGTGTGAATCAAATGTTTCTGATTTCAGTGTATTTCAATGAAAATGAAGATTGTTTTTTTCTGGGCTTAATTTCCTTGATAACTCTGTTTTGATCTGTCATTCCAGGCAGAAATCATGGGTATAAATAATTCAGATATTGCCCTTCATAGTTGTATAATGCATCATGTTTTACATATCCTTAGCCCAGAGTATAACTACTGTGTTCTTCTGGGTAGTACTAATTCACCGCTGCTGCCACAGCAGGGAAATACCTTCCTCTGCACAGAGCACCTCACTGGCTAGCTAAAGGAGACAGCCACAAACTAGTTTACTAATTTTCTTAATCTCAAGTTACTTTAACCCAATAGGATTTCACAAAGGAGTCAAATAAAAATTGCAGTGTGGTATGAAAAACATCCAGATAGAATTTTAATGGTTACAGCTAGCAGTCCTTAGTCCTCAAGCACGTTGTTTTGAAATCTTCAGGGAGTCAGAAGACAGAGGAACCTGTGAGTTCCCATTAGCCTGTTACAAGTCCTACACTGCTCTTTAATTACCAAGTAAATAACAGTGATGGAGACCAAGAGGACCACAACTCACAGCGAGTGCTTCTGTGAGACAGCAAAGATGAACTCTCCCTTTTGAGGTGCATTAGCGACACGGTTTCTTTACTTGCTGACTGTACCTTAAGCTACAAATGCATTTCTTTCATTTCAGATGCAGTTAGCCACATACCTGTGTGTCAGCTGTCTTGAGAATGTAACTGAATTATGTGCTGGTGGTGAGGAGTGGCCCTCCAGCTTTCATAGAAGCTGACCCATCACGTACACTAAATGGACTTCGGTTGCTCTTTGGACAGAGGCAGAGTAAATTAAATTAGTCAGATTAAAGTAGACTGCTACTGGTAACACATTTCATGGGTGCCTCCTGCTCTGTGTCTGACTTGATCTCTGTGAGGCATATAAAACACTCACGAAAAGACAATTTTATATTCCTGAAAGAGAGAGAAGTCATAGCCTGAAACAGGACATTCTTTCTTTCTAACTGACAAGCCAATATCAGAAAGGCAGCTGCTGGGAGCGTAGCATGTCTGTCAAAATGTAAATTGTTTGTGACTGAAGCCCCCTTCTGCAAAGATATGACACCTACCTCGTCAAAGGAGCTTCTTGGAAACAAAACTGTATGGATACCATACCTCATTGTAGGAGAGCCTATAAGTGAGCCTTTAAATATATCTCCCATAAATTCCATAGGATTTATGGTAGGTTAGATTTCAGGATATGCTATTTTTTTTCTTGTACAAATTACTACAAACTTATTTTAAAAATGTATAGATGCAGTGAACCTGAATAAAATCCCTATCTTCCCCCTAAAAAAAGTCAGGGTGGAAATATTTTGACGAATAACCTGATTCTCCCTTTCAGAAAATTGGCTGGTGTAAATTCTCTCTAGATGGCAGTGCAACCCTTTCAATGACGGATCTGCTTCCTTCCCCCACCCTCTTTCCATTTCTTCTGGAGACTCATTTCCAGCTGTACTGCACTATGATTTAACAGGGCTTTGATGCTGTAAGATGTTGGCGGGCACAGATTTTTTTTTTTTCTAAAAGGATAATATACTGCTTTTTCAAAGTCAATTAACACTTAGGGCAAATGAAATGGGGAGAGCTAAAGGTCAATTACTAAAGGATGGCCACAAAAACCTTTCTGGTTTGCACAGCATTCATCTAGGGATTGCAGATCATTGGGAAAAGAAAGGAAATAGTAATTAGCTCATTTCATTTCTTGATGGTTACCAATAAAATAGTTTAATACAGTTTATATGTTTTATTTTCAATTGAGTGTGACTGGTGCTAATAATCATTCTGACCAGCCTGGGACTCTGTTGTTTCAATGCGTTGTACTGTCATCACAGTAGCTGGGAGATCGGTGTTGCAATTTATGCACCAAGCAAATGTTAGCATAGAGAATAGCATTAGAAGTTCAGGTTTGGACTGCACTTAATAATTAAGCCTTTGTGTGGAAAAGTAATGTTGTAGCTGGGCAGTCCAGCCGTTACATGCACAAGAGCATGAGAAGGAATGCCAGTGCCATTTTTTTACCATCATTCATCAGTCTATTTAAAACATGCAGTTAAATGAAAACTTAGCTTTAGGAGGTTCATGGTGTTGATTCATTGTCTTACCAGCTGCTGACTTTTCATGCTGTAACCATGATGTTGTTTTACAGGTGTGCTGCTATGGACGGGAAGATTTAATGCAACAGGGCTCCAGTGCTGCTTAGACTTAACCTGTTACTCATGTGACGTCACCCTGACACCAGTCAGGCAACTCACTGATGTAAAGTACTGTTTGGAAAAATGGGAGACTTACTTCAGGACAACATACAGCTTAAGGGAAGCTTTAATAAAAATAATAACCCCAAATTAAAGGACCATTCATAACAAAGTAAGGTAGCAGATTGCTGTCTTGTCAGTTTAATGGTGACTGTACATGAAAATGGCCTTACTTGTATCTCTGCTTTCTGCTTGCCTTTTGTGCTTTGAACAGCTTTCAAGGCAAGACTCACACTTAAGATTGCAGTCACAGTTCATTTCTATCTTTTTAAAAATAACTCTGCCGAGTTTAATAACCTTTTCCTTTTTGAATAAGGAGTTTCTGTTTGCAGTCGCATGAAAAGAAAAAAAGGCCAGTGCTACAGACAGCAGGAGATTATTTCATGCCTACCTACTCAAAGAAGGTTTTACAAGAGCACAAGGGCCAGGCAAAGCACATAATGAGCAAACTCTTGTGAGGTAAATTATTATTTGGGATTATGAATGGGCCCTTAATGTGTGTGGGAAACTGTGCTGCCAACTAGTTGTGTGTGGCACTTGACTTGCAGGTAAGTAGCAACTTATCTGATGGCTGTCATCCTTGCCTCATTTCACTGTCTGTGGCAGCAGGGAAGGGAAGAAAAAAGTGCTGGACCTGGAAGTCATGCTTCCTTGTTTGCTGCTGTGTCAGAAAGACAGACCTCTTTCTAGCCACGATTGTGTGTGTGTAGTGCGCTAATTGTCTGTCCCCACCTACATGCAGCTGGCAATCTTTGTCCTTCTGGTTTGAAAAGCACAGCATCCCAACCCTTGAGCAACAGGCACTGAGGCACAGTGCCTAATTTCAATTTCTTTTCTTCAGTTTACAAAGGGAGCGAGGATCAAATGTGGAGTTCCTGTTCCTCAGCTACAGACTATACCCCACTTTAAGGATCCGTGTGATGACATGCTGACTGGAGAGTACAGAGGCCGCGGGTACACTGCACAGCCTTACGTTGCATGGTCAAAAGTGATGCATTTCACTTCAAAACATAGTAGCTCTGTGTGTGTGTGCAGTGTTTGCCCTTGCCCGATTCATGCTGTTGGAATATTGGGGTAGCAACTTCATCTTTCCAGGGAAATGTAGCACGTAGGGCTGCCCTAGTGATGTGCCTGCTGTAGCAAAAGTCTTGACCAACATTCTGGGCAGGTTTTGTAGCACATGTTAACCTATGTAGTGGTGAGGGGTCATGCTTAGCTTATACCTTACTCTGATGTTCGTGTTTTTCTAGTTGTATCCACTTATTTTACCAGTGATTTTGTTGAGGCAGGAAAAAAGTGTTCGGGATATTTGTTTGAAGTGCTGAATATCCAGAAAACCAGAACATGTCCACTGAGAATATTCACATCAGTTGTACTGTGCCTGCAAACTGACCTGTATGTGTATCGTAACACGGTGCAAGGGTCATGTGTGGCGAAGAATACACATGTATCTTTTCATCCAGGAAAATGCCAGCTCTGCTGAAGTTGTCTCAGGCTTGTCGCTGTGATTGCTCCTAGAGCATGTTTGGGGAACAGTCCTCAGGCTGTGAACTATCTCACCACAGTATCTGTTCTTCTGGGGAGCAAGAAATTCTGTCAGTGTGTCTAAAGATACATATGCAGGGAGATTCATTTTCCCCAAACTAGCAGAATTGTGAGACTGGCCCCCCTCTCTTCCTTTTTTTGGACTTATCTGATGGAGAGAAAAATAAGATCTATACTATGCTATTAAAGAAAAAGGAAATTTGGATGCAGCTTTTGTCTTCGCAGCATTGAATTGGTAAGCTTGTGAGAACAGCTGTTCTTTATTTCAGCAAAATCAGGAAATGCAGAGATGAGCAACAATAAAAAAAACCCTGGGTGATCAAAACCAGTCCCTAAAGCTTTGTTTGTGTATACTGTCTTTGCATCTGAGCCAGCATCCGTTGAAATCAATGATACCTCCTTTTCTTTGTTGTTCATGGAAACAGCTTCAGGCAAAATTGGCAAGGTATGTTAGACCACAGCTTCCTAGTGTGTTATGTTTTAGGGAACCTACTCTCCCACCAGCATATATAGTGTGCAATCCATTGTTTTACATGGAGAAAGCAAATGAGAAATACATATACTGCAAGCTTTTAATTTATTTGGTTTTAATGTGTAGATTTAGCAAATATTAAAATATATTATCAATACATCTTAATCTAAACCTTCCAAGCAGGGAGGCAAGGTTGGGGGCAGAAAAAAATAAATAGTCCTCTGCAGTAGTAAATTTCTTAAAAAAATCTTCCCTCCTGAGCTGATGTTATGGTTCATTTCAGGCAATCCACCTGTATAGATGTATAAAACCCAGGGTGTCATGTGGCTGTTGCTGTTTAAGCCTTCTCATGGTCTTACTTTTGAACCACTCAGGTCAGGAAGAGCCTTTCAGAAAACATGCATTTTATTCTGAAATCCAAATGATCAGGTAGCTGGAGAGAAGTGATTTATGAGAAAAGATTAAAGTCTCCCAAGATTCAGTCAGTAATGCATTTGCACTCTTCACTGCTTTGATTGCTGTTGATAATAAGGCCAGAGCTATGAAATGTATGTTTACTGGATTTTTCCAGTATTTCAGGATTTCCAGTGGATTGTATGAAGAATAGTAACAAAAGTGAATTTTAAATAACAAAATTAATATTTCATGGCTCTTAATTTACTAGATACATATTTGTGAGATTGACAGTGTTTGCTAATCCATTTTCTGAGTAGATTAGGTTTCTCACTTTCTTTCAGGCTTTTTTGTTTTCCTGCCTTCCTGGGAATCTGGTCTCTTGTTCCTCTTGCCTCTCATAAATGAGGTTTGGATTATCAGAAATTGCTTTCTGGTTTTTTTTTATTAGACATTAGCTTCAAGTGACAAGGTCATTAGGAATAAAAAAAAGACACTATCATTTTTTGCTCATATTTTGTGTAGCTAAGATCATTCAAAAGGTCTGTAAAAGTGTTTCTTTCTGGAATGAAAACAAAACTTACCATGAGGCTAAGAAAGTCTATTTGCCTGTCTCAATGCTGTTTGTCTGTCGTCTTGGAGCGAGAAGGACTTCTTAGGGTATCAGAAACCGCATGTAAGTGTGAGATCCTATGGGCTTGCACAGGCTTTGTCAGGACTGGGAATATTCATATGCATTCCCAGTCTTTTAATTTTTTCATGTAGGAAGGCCCCTGAAAGCTGATTCTTCAGGAAGCTGTAGCTATAGGAGCCTGAAGCTCTACAGCTTTGAGGGAGGAGGTAGAGAGCGTCGTGAACTGAAGGTGGAAGGTCTGTTGGTGCAGGAGGTTCACTGATAGCTTATAGTAGTCTCACTTCATTGGACAGATCTACAAGTAAGAAAGGAGCATCTCCTTTTTAAAAATTCTATTACATTTTTGGTTTTAAGCTGTTATGCAGATCAACCTGAAAAGCAGAAGAGAAAAAGCTGTTACAGAGATCTTCACCAGTGGGGAATTTAGCTGAAGTAGTTTGTCAGCCTCATCTGATCCAACAGCCAACTTACTGTGATTATCTGTACTGGATTTGAATGCTAATGGGCTGCTAAAGGTCCTTATCCACTATGAAATATGATTTGAATAAATACAAGCTGCTGCTTTGGTCCAAACCAGCCACAGAAATGGTAGCTTACCGATGTGGAAGTAAACTCTTCTTATATGTATTTGTCCTGTAACCACAAGATCCCTAAAATATTGTTGGAATTTGGAGCTATTAATCACAAAATTGAGTTCACTCTGAGCCAACTTTTTAGCATAGCCCTAGTTTCATGTGCTTCAAAAGTGAAATAAAACCCTGCCTCATTCTGTTGCCAGCATCAGACTCAGAACAATCATTAGCCTTCTTTTTATTCCCCTGGAAAGATAGAATTCAAGAAATTTGTTTTGCAGTTCCTGAGGAAAGGAATCATACTCGGGTTTGAGGGTTTTTTTGCTTAATTTCAGCAGTGCTTTAATTCAAGTGCCAGTTAAGCAGCACATATTGAATAATGCTGAATTTACCATGCCTCATTCATATGGTATTATACCATTTCCTATGGACTGAGTTTTAAGCAGGAGATTTAACCATACCCTTCTCTAAGCAGGTGCAGGTTGATTTTCTGAGGGTGTAACATGTTTTCTTGCTGCTGAAGAAGTGATCAATGGTGACCTTCTTTCCTGACACACTTCAGAGGATTGGTGAGGTGTAGTCCATATGTTGAGTGTTACATGTTTCATCACATGATTCTGAACCTTTTTTTTTGAAAGGGAGGGGCTCTTGTTTTTTCAATATATCATAAGGAATAATGTGCAAGAGAATAAGCATGTCAAAATCCTTTCAGATTCATCATTCCAATATTTCCATCTGCTACAATGGTTTAATTAGAGTAGTCGTCTATTGGTAAGGGCTTTTGTATATCTTTAATGAAACTGAAGAGCATGAAATGTGGTTTCCTTGCCTTTAAATGAAGCCACTTTTAGAAAAATAAAATGAGAAATGAAGAAATTGTTGGAGTCACAGTGCATGAAATTAAGAGAACCCTGACTATATTGGCAACAAGGTTTTTTTCTCTAGCATTTTGATGACCATGTAGCTAAGTGGGCTTCAGGCTAGCTGTGAAGAGATTTTCTTAGTTTTCATCATACGCTTTTAACAGTTACATTTGCTTCGGGTTCTTTTGAGAAATTTGTGGTCCCCGTCCTGCAGTTATCTTGAGGCAGGTGGAGCTTTGAGCTCTGGTGGACCCGTACTGGCTCTGAGTTCATCTTCACACCTTTACTTTCTCTGCTCTCACTGAGCATTGCAGGGTGATGAGGCGATATGTCATGGTCCGAAAAGTTTACCTTTTGGAAGGATCTCCCATGAGGAAATCTGCTTCTTCTGAAGTAAGTTGGCATTTCAGCTTAGAAGAAAGATATTTTTTAAATGATAAATCTTTGGTGGTTTTTTTGCTCTAAAGCAGACAACCAAAAATGCTAACTTGGGCAGTTTTCTTCTGCAAATTGCGCTTTCATCTAAATGAAAATGTTTCACAGAAATTTGCAGTTTTGAATTAAAAAGAAAATCTAAAAGTAAACACTGAAATTGAAATTGCAAGCTACTTACAGATTTTGTATTAAATTCAACTTAGCATCTAGGAGTATGTGAAACAGGCACACAAGACTTTGTGGCCAGCTGGTGGGTTGAGTACAGTAATACTGTGATAGAAGATGATTCCTTACGTGCTTTCTTCACTGCCAGTCAGTCATGGCATACACTGCAAACCACAAAGTACTTTCAATATCTTCTCAGACTTTAGATTCTTCCAGGGCTTCTGGAAGCTCAGTGACTGACAAAGTCCTGCAGGTATAGGAGAGGAGGAAGAAATTATGTTAATTAAAAACCCCCTGAGTCCTTTAAAAAAAGTAACCCAATGAAAAATCATAAAACATTATTGGAACCTAAACCAAAGATATGGCAAATAATTTAAATATGCCACCTTTTTGGAATGTTTAAAAAGAATTATTTTTTAAAATGGAACACAAGTTCTGATTTTTCACACACACAAAAAAGCCAAGAGATGTTTTAATGAATAGAGTCCTGATTTTGAATGAGTCCTCATCAGAACAGATGAGTATTCTACCATTTTTGCTAAATAGAACGTTTCTTTTTGAAAGCACATTGACAGGTGTCAGCTTCTTTTTTGAATTGTGACACTTCCTTATTTGTTTTCGGTTTTGTGTGTGTGTCTGAGCACTGTCTCTGTAACCTAACTGTTCTTGATCACAGAAAACTTGAGATTCAGCAGTTGGTGTGAGCAATGAATGTCCTTATTACACTGCTGTTGAACTTTACATGTAACCTGTCCACTGTCAGTGGCATTACAGTTCTGAGGTGGCTTGGGATATAAACCAGAACAGTTTATGTGAAGGCAAAGGAGATGTAGTGATTTAACCAACTGAAGAGATGGCTTCACGTGAAGACAACCATATATATTTAAATGAAAGTGCAGTGCCTCTTCTGGTATTCTGATGGAGTTAAATATATATATCTCCACTTACTGCTGCATGGTAACACATTTGATGAGTGTTCACCATAAGTTTGCAAGCTTCAGATGCTCATAAGCCAGTTCTATATAATTTTTGTGGGAAAGATGAGAAAGGAACAAGTTTTCTTGATGAGGGTGGAGTGGGAGAAATTAAGAATTTAGCAGAGATAAGTATTATTTGGTCATGTAGTTTGAACTGCTGGCAGTGTAAGCCTGGCTGTGTGTGGACTAAATAGCAAATCACTAAACCCTGCCAATAGTGCTCAGTCTTTTACCCTGTCTTGGAAATCAAGGATCAATTAATGTAACATAAAAATGATGGTAAATCAGGAGTACTGATGCATGAGAATGGAAACAATTTTTTGTGGTTTTCATGAGAAGATTGCTGATTTTCAGGATTTCACTTGCATACAAACTGCTTTTGCATCTCTAATTGAACATGTGTTGTCATTAGGGAAGGTTCACTTGACATTGACAAACTTCAACACAATACAAAGACATGAAAAATGGGCTTGTGTTTGCCTTGAAAGTGATACACTGGCTCATACCGTGATGTTCCTTTTATTCCTGGGAATGCTGTAGGATGCTAAATTTACTTCTGCCTGAAACTAAAAGTACTAGTTACACAGCAATGGCAAGAGGTGTTGAAGCACAGACAGGCTGTGCAGAAAGTCTTCAATATCCAAAAGCAAAACCTTTTCTTTTAAAGATTCAAACATGTACAAAGGATGGCTTTGAAATAGTTTGTGTTGTTTTCTTTTTGATGAGTAAAACTCATACTAGAGCAGACACAAGATGTTCTATAAACTTTATTTAAAAATTGATACTCCTTAGACTAGGAAGTCTTGTATGTATTTAGGAGAGCTTCATCCTGTATAGGCATAATTTGGGAATCTTACTTCACTCTTTCAGGTGACACAGCAATCTGTATTACTTAGCTTTATTAAAATATAAGTTATTTTGCTAAATAATGGATTTTTCTGCATTTTTTTCGAGATCAAGGTTCTCGTATATTTTTCTTGCTACAAATTGTACATCATGCTCTTTTATTTGGGATGTGGTGTTCTGTTGTTTTGTTTGGGTTTTTTTTTGGTTTTTTTTTTTGTTAATTTCTAAAGGACAGGATTGGGTTTCTTTCATACCTCCTAGGATCACGTAATTTTTTTCAGAGTAATCACTGCTAGGTGATACAAAATGGTGTAGTTTCTAGGAGCTGAACATTTTGTCAATAAAAAGTCAAGGCATGATATAAGATGATAAGTAAGATAGTGTGAATTTGAAAAAAAGAGTGCTGCTTTAGCTCAAAGACATTGTCCTTTTGATATGGCCAAGACAGGACAGAGTTGGCTTCTCTGAAGTTTGCTTTTAATAGAGACAAAATTTGTGAAACTTTTCTTCAGCTGCCTATGAAGATGTACTTTTTTTTTTATTAACACTCAGTGCTTTGGTACATAATAGGTTGCTGCTAAACAAATAATAGACTAATTTTCTTGCTTCATTTAATAAAAAGAAAGCACAATTAAAAATATGAATGTTAACTTTATTCAAAGTGATGCTAAAGGCATGTGGTGTATGGTAGTTAGTAATGTATAGCACATTTAATTTGGGAGGCTACAGGTTTACAGCAGAGCTGTGATCTGCAGTGTGATGAACATAGAGTATAGAGTAAATATATTTGCAGGCATTGATGCTGTGTTCTTAAGAAAACAGCCAAGTATACTATTTCACTGGGAAGCTACCTTAAGCAATTTATAGCAACTAGTTCAACAAAAGTTTTAGTGGATGTTCATAGCAAGAGAAGCATAGCATTGATAGTCTCCCTTAGGCTGGAGATGGATGAATGACTTTCAGTTTTTCAGCCACTCAGTTTTCCTATATTTGTGAGAGACGTTGCAACCTAACCTGTATTTTTCAAGTGGCAGTTTTTGAGAAGGAGCTTCAAGAGAACATTTTGCAATGAAGATAGGTTTCCTGACTATACTCTTGAGATTAACATCGCCTGTTTAATCATCTTGTCTGTCCATCTTCTAAGAAGATCTGTAACAAATAATAACATATGCCTAGTTGCTTAACACAAGCGTTCTCATCTGATTGCACTTGAAAATCAATGAGTGGGTTATTCATGGCTTGTCTAAAATAAATTTGCATTTATGAGTTGGCAGAAACAGACATATTCTCTGCATGAGTGTTAAAGTGCCTTGTATACCGCCAAGGATTTCAATGACTAAACTGTCAATGGGTATCATTACTAAATCCTAGGGACTAAAAAACCTCAAAGAACCTTGTTGCAGTTTCATAAAGATAAGGTTTTACCTGAACTGAGTTTCACCTTACTCTGTGTGTAATCCTCTGATTTCTTAGTTTGCTCACAGAGTGAGAGTCTCTGAAGTATGAGTAGCCCTTAGGTTAAACATACCTTATTACTACAGTCTGAGCTTGGCCCTTGATCCTCCCCTTCCCCCGCCCCCCCAAGAAACTGCAGTTTTTCATCTATCTTTAGATCACATAGAAAAAGCAGGACAAATTTCTAGAGCAGAGTAACTTCCTTTGTCAGGGTGTCGTGTTGTAAACACCTGTATTGTGGTCATTAAGGAAAAGAAAATTAGTTGCAATAATACTTTGTATTTCAAATGTTCAATAAACATGTAAAGAATATGTGAGTGTATTATGTTGTAGTACATTACTGTAAATGGAGGTGCTCCTATGAAGTGAAAAAAAATACACAGTCAGCAAATGCCTTTCCTAACAAAGAATTTTATTTTTAAAAAGAAGAGTACAGCTGCCAGTAGAGTGCCTGCCTGCCTCTCATGGAAGAACCATGCATGTGACAGGGCACTCTTCGTAGACACAGTTTTGGTGCACACACAATCTGAATGTGTCAGTTGCTTCCAAGAGGGAATGACAGATTGACTCTTAAAGAACAAGTTCTGTGTGTTAACTTTTCATTCTCTCTTGAATTAAAACTCCTTTGTATCTGCATGCAGCCTGGGCAGGATATTTAAAAGCTCTTCTTATTGTCCTTCATGGTGGGTTCTGCGGAATCTTTGCAATGGACATAGTGAAAGCAGAATTTCCCAGAGGAGTTACTAAGTCTGACTACATTTTACACTTGATCTTTTGTTTTACATTAATAAAAAAAACCCTGAAATCTGGCCAAATAAATAAAATTTGCTGAAAGAGCTAGAAGAATACTTTGTATGTATCAGAATGCTATAATGAATGTGATACAGTTTGCTAGGAATCTTACCATTCCTTTGATATGGTCTCCCTGTACCAACAGATTTACTGTACAGCATATTCATTACATATAACAGGTATATATCATCTAAATCGCATCTTTCTAGATTCTTAAAAGTTGATTTTGTTGAGCGTCTTACTTTGATGTAAAACTGCTTATTGTTTTTTTTTCAAGTATCCTTCTTATGGGGACCGTTCCCAAGAAAGGAGAGCTCAAGAAATCCTTGTAACATCTTTGGATGAAATGGACACTAAAAAACTAAAGACAAAAAATGAAGCCCATTAATCCCCAGACTGGAATTCTCTTCACTTAAATCTGAAAGAAAACTGTTGTCTTTCTGGAGGTAAGAATTAACTGTGTGCTACTTCTTTTCCATTCCATTTAAAATACTAATAAAACCTTTTTATATTTTACTTTGGCCTAACTTTTTTAGGAGTACTTGTTTTTAGCTTCAGTTACACAAGTTTTTTCAGAGGTTTTTCTGGACATAATTAAAAAAAATAAATACATTAAGTTCTTAGAAGCTTTTTGCTCAGGGCTGTTTGGGATTACTTGAGGCTAAAAAAAAACGCCAGAGATCGAAAGCATCTTGTAGTCACTTGTTTACTCTTAGGCTGATTGGGAGAAGCACGTCACTATTGGAGACTCTTGATATGTATGTTATGTCATAATTAGCTGATACAGCATGTAAAAAGTGTGACTGCGTTCCTTTACCTCAGCTTCTGGATTCAGGAAGATAATTTTAATGCATGTCACGTAGAGTATGAACCTTTACATGAAAGTACATTTCAGATGCAGAAAAAAAATAAGGCTAGTAATTAGAACCCAACTTTCCTTGCACTGACAGCAGCCAAGTCATTTATTAAGTCAATGTAGCAGAGTAACACAGCAACATCGCACTTGATTGAAATCTTGGCCAAGTCTGACAGATGTTTTCAACTCATTGTCAATCTCAAGTATGTTTTAATGAGTTTCAAGTGGCTGGAGCTCCTCTCTGCAGATGCCACTGTTACTGAAACCGTGAAAAGAATCTTTAGGGCAATGACAGCATGGAAAATTCTTTTGAATAAGTGGTGTGTCCGAAGACAGTCCTAGCTAGCAGCACAAGTGCTGTTGTGCTGTTCCTAAGCATGATCCTCACCCTTAGAAGAGGCTGAGCTTTATGCAAAATCAGATGGTGGGTGTATGTGACTACCCCAAATTGTCAAAGCATTTGATTCTCTAAAATGTGAAGTTTTGGATGAATCATTCAAGAGTTAATGATAATTCCTGCTTCTGTGTAACTGAGAGAGAAAATAAATTGTGGAACCATTTTTCTACTTAGACTTCTGGGTCTTGCTTGCTAGGAGTTAGAAGAACAAAAGCATACCAGAATAGAAGCAACAATAAATGTTTTATAGTGGGCTAAGCAGTAGCAACCGCTTCTCTTCAACTGCGATAGTATGATAGATTAAAACTGGCTCAAGCGCAAAGCTGCTGATCGTGGCACTTATCTGGTTGGACAGTGGTTATGCATTGCAGAGCTGATAAGTGGGATGGCTAAGAAAAAGAGATGGAGATAGAGGGGGTGTCTAAGATAGCAATCCATTTAATTCTTAAGTTTGAGAAGGTTTATTAAGTTCTTTGCTGGGCAACAGACCAAACAGATCTAAAATGAATTTGGGGCAAACCAAGTTTTGGTGGGTTGCCATGTGAGTAAAGGAGACCTACCTAGAAGTTGATAAAGCATGAAGTGAGTGATTGGGCCTTTTAATGAAAATGTTCTCTTTTTTTTCCACCTGCCCAAATGAATCTATTTGAGTGTTCTTACTAGGGTTTCCCTCCTATTATGCACAATATTTTAAATGATTGAAGTCTAGTATGTAATAGGACATTATTTAATATTTAGATATATTTAGAATTGAATAAATTTAAAAGAAACCAGTTAATATGGAGAATGGGTAACTTCTTTTCATCCCACTTAAATGTGCTCGTATAATTTTTTTATGCCTCAGTGAATGGTAAATTTGGAACTCAAGTCATCACTATCATTATTGGTCAGTTGGATGTGAGCTACATTATACCATTTAACTTATTTGTTAACAGTCAGAATGAACACCGTTAAATTTCCCAGGGAAGGCAAGTCTCAATATTTCATGTTTAATCATAGTAAAAATCACCCTGAAACAAAAACATGTCCTGGAGAGGTGTTATTTAAGGGCCTATTAGTTTTTTCTAAATATCCTGGTAATACTTAAATTTATATACTTAGCTTTGAAACTAAAACTTTGTGGTTCAACCAGAACAGTGTTAGATTTTGTGTGTGTGTGGGGGGGCTGTGTGTGTGTGGTTTTTTTGCCCTTGTGTCTTTATCACCTTAGAAACATGTCTGGAAGGTGAAAGACTTTTCCTGATCGAAGAAAATGCTGTGGAAGTACAAAGCTATAGGCTCAGTGTTAACATATTGTTTGATGACATATTTGTACGCGGATTCTTCGCTGAAGTAGCATGTCACATGGAGTTCAGTATTCACTATATAACATCCAATTTTATGGATTGCTGGCTTGAAATTTTGCATGTTCAAAACCATCCCTTTAAAATCTAAAAAAACCTACTAAATGTGCTAACTGGAAGTTTTACCTGCTTTAAGAACTCTGTAATGTCAGGGCAAAGAAGAGGGAATTAGTTGCAAGAAGCAACTGGCCAAAGCATGTTCTGGTTTTAGGGTTTTTTTTGCTTTAACAAGTCCTGCCATCTTTTATGTCTGGTTTAAAATAGTTCCTGTATAATATACTTTTTCAGAATATTTCTGTTGTACTAAAAACACACTAAAGCACTTTTTGACACACAATTTGAGATATGTCTAGATGTTCATAAAGCTGTAGCATACAGAAATTCAGAAGGAAACAACCCATATAGAAGAGACTTGGAAATAAGTTCAAGGTCTCAACATATATTGAGGAGGACTCAGATTTATCAAAAGTATTACTTATATATCCTTAATTAACTAAACTGTGGGTATAGAAGGATATAATTTCTGACATGCAGATGCTGTTAGGACACCTGTGAAAGCAAGGGCTTCGGTCTAAGAAAAGGGTTTTTAAGACATATATAAGAAACAAAAGATGGATGCTTTTAATTAGGTTCTGTACTAGTTTCTGTATTTCATGTCTCAAAGAAATATAATAAAAGCAGTGTTTCTGAATGATGAATCCAGAATTCCCTCTAAAGCAGGATCTAATGCCCTCACCTGCCCAGAAAAGCATAGTTGTGATAAGCTCTGAAAACTGCATGGAAAGCAACCATCAAAACTGACTTTTTAACAACAAGTGCTCATCTGTTATTTCAGAGAGTTTGAATTTGTTGCTCTAATCCCATGTCACTGCAATTTGTACTTCTAACTCACTGAGGTACATGTTGAAGTATGAACCTTAAAATAGGTCTTATCAAAGATACTTTTTTTGTGTATGTATACAAACAAGTGAGAGGATGCAATTTCATCTTCAGGAATCTGTCTGTTTGGCTTTTGATTACATCAAGCTTGTTGAAGCCATGTAACTCCTTTTTGGGCCTTTCTTTCTTCTTGTTTACTGTTATCATCTGATGCACACCCTGCATGGCTGGGGAACATGAGAAGATGAGCACTGTATGACCAGAGGTACGACATAAATTTATGAGACTTCCTTGAAGCCTGTTACAGTGGAGAAAAGAAATCAGTGCTGAAATGGTTGCAGCAGGTTTGGAGGTTAGAGGACCAAAAGGGAGGAGTTGTGGTGTTTGAAGCAATTTGCTGGATACAATTGTGTATAACATAAAGCATGAAATGAGGAAGTATACATGTGATATATGTGTCTCTCCCACTTCAAAAGCTGTGGCTGTCAGACTGGACTGTAGAGCTGGACATTTTTCTGACAGTGCACCAAACCAAAGCTATGCTGATACTCCTCTGTATAGTAACGAGTATCACTGTTCTTAGGTAATCACAACTTGTCACAGTGAAGTACACAACATATTATTTACTTTAACTTAAAACCAAAGAAGGAAGGACAAACAGCAAATTAACTGTTCCAGCCAAAACCAGCACACAATGTTAACTTGTGTTTTCACCACCTTAATTCAACACCAGGACATTCTGATTTACATACTGTGAAAGTAGGTCTCTCAGAAATCCAGGATTAGAAATCTATATCCATGTTTTGATAGAATCATTGAATGATTTGTGTTAGAAAGGGATCTTAAAGATCATCTAGTCCCAAATTCCCTACCATAGGCAGGGGCACACTCTGCTAAACTAGGCTGCCCAAAGCCCGATCCAACCTGGCATTTTCAATGGAATAAGCCACAGTTTGGGTTTGAACTTAGGAGAAGGAAAAAGGTGTGTTTGCTTGAGAAGACTGGTGCTTCTGAAACACATGCACTGATTAGTACTGATGTGTCACCAGCTGGAACTAAAGGTAGAGGACAGTCTGTATTTCTTCCCCTCTCCATCAGTAATTGGCAAGTGTATTTTCTGCCTACAATCAATGGTTTTTTATATTCTGAGTAATATTTCTAAGTAAGAAGAAATATTACAGCAGCTAGAGAAGCTATTGATTTTTGGTAGAAAACGCCCTTTCCAAATGTCACTCCAGATGACTGAAATACAAAGAAAATCTGTGACATGACTAACATGGCAAATAAACCTGTCACTTGGCAAACCAAGGAATGAACATAAGTAAATGAAGTTCCTAATTTAGGTGTTCTGTACGAACCATGGTATAAAGACAAGGGAAGGATCAAATGGGGTCATCACATGCAAAGAGTAATCTTCTAAACTAGTAATTGTGGGAGAAATAAGAAGCCCAGATGCATATTGTATAAGAGAGCATCAGATGCCCTGTTTCGTTTTAGGAAAGCAATTGAAATATAACTTTCACTGTCCTGGAGATGAAAAAGAGAGTTCTTGCAGCCCATGGGTGGCAAGTATGTGTGTTGTGGTACAGTTCTGGATTCAAAGATGGTGTGGTTTCAGTCTTTGGTCTATTCACCATGGTCATGGTCTTAGAGTGCTATAATCTGTACCTCCAGTGACCCGTGTCAAGAACTGATTATTTTAGCTACTACTGGAAATGCAGAATGGAGGGTAATGGGAGCACATATCTTGGAGGTGCTGTATCCAGTTGAGACCCTGCTAAGTTCAGTAGAGGTCAAAAAAGAGAGCCAGTAACAGTTTTCTGGTTACCTTTTTTTATCCCAAGGACATCAGTCATCTGTCTGGTTTTAATGTGGCTGTGTTAACGTCCTGAAGAACAACATGGACATTTATTTTTTTGTCTACAATTTGTGCTGACAAGAGGAGTGGAAGGAATGACTTCTGTTTTCTTTACTGAAATGTGAAACGTTTTTGACCCTCTCTTTGTTCTTGAGTTAAAAAAACCCAGCGTCATAAACTGAGGGACCAGCAGTTTCTAGACTAGCAAAGATAACTTGTCCAGTGACAGGCCCATTGTTCTTAAAAATTACATCTATCTCTGAGGAAACGGCTCATGAAGCTCAACATTTAGTTTTTCAATAGAAGCTTGTATTGGTTTGCAAGTCAGCCTACCAACAAGAACACTGAAGTGGTTGCTGCATTTAGAATTACTTGAAGGACATATGTCTCATCTCCTGTTCCGCTCACAAGTGGTGTACGCCGCATGTCTGAAGCTAGAAGCTAGGCTTAGGAATGGTCTGTGAATGCATGATTCTCTAGAAGATTCTTCAGTAGTATTTTAGCATCATCACAATAGATTGCCTCTGTATCCCCTCCCATTTTATTTAAAAATTGCTGCTTCTTGAATTTTATAGTAGAGAGAACCATGAGAACCAGCCCAGTTCCCCTCTCCTCAGGTGGCACTGTGTTCTTGCTGAGTATTTTATGAGTGATAAACAGAGAAAGAAATGCATGAGAACTAATCAGTGAAGGAACTGCTGCATGGATCCTTGTCCCATTCAGAGGAGAGAATAAATTGTGACTTTTGAGTCTCCTCTGCAATTTTAACGAATCTCCTTGAGGCAAGATGCTTGACAAAGGTGTGTTTCATTCATTGTCTGAGTTGTGCATTTTATAAGATTGTCTTCAGTGTCACAAAAAACATGGTTCTTCATGGTATGTTTTCTACACCTCCCTTCCAAGCTAATGTTAACAAACAGAAAAAAAAGCCGAGATGTATATCGTGTAGTATTATGTGTATATTTTAACCAGGCTGAAGCAGGCTCATGTCATTTCATTTTTTAAGTCCCTTCTAGGGTCACTGGGACTTCAGGTTTCATATGTCACAGGAGATCAGTCTTGTTGCTGTCACAAAGCACTAGTCTTTTTACTGCAACAGTACTATGTCTTAAAACTGCCCCCAGAAGTCAAGCAGATTTAAGTCAGCTGTTCTGTCAAAACCACATTGGAATGTTGCCTGTCCAAGGCCTTTTTGGGAAGAACAGTGACTTTTACCCCTTTTACTTCTGGAGATAAAAGAGAGAGAACATGTATCTAGGGTAACGAAGTTGTGAATTAGTGGTGTAGCTATGTAGATCCATCCTTCTAATACACATTATTGGATACCATCATAGCTGTACACTGTGTCACTTTGCACTGAAGTCACCATCATTTTTTTGTTTGACTATTTGAATAAATTTTCCAATTCACTGTTTCTTTGGTATCAGCTCCAGCACTATAAGCATTCTTATTCTTACTGTTCTGTTAAATTAAATGTCAACAGGTGACGACTCATGAGTCACTGGTGCAGTCTTTCACTTCATCATGCAAGATGTGCATATTTTTTTTTTTACTCTAGAATTTAGTATTTAATGATACTATTCAGGATTGCTGTGAATTTATTGCTTCATGCCCAAACGTTCTGCACTTCTGAATAAAATGTGAACTCTAAACAATAGCCTATTTCGCACTGTTACCGTAAATTTTATTCTGTAATGTAGCCTCAAATTTGACCAAAAAACCTGTCACTATGTCAGTGCTAGTACCTTCTAATGAACAGCAAATGTGGAATTTCTAGATAGCTTTGTCTGAATAGGGAGCACAAGTTGATTTGCAGGGGAAGATGGAGCATCCATGAGCAATAATGATGATTTGTAAATGCTACCAGGACTCTTGTAAGGTGGGGCAACTGTGATAGGTTAGTAGAGTTGAGTGGCTATGCTGCTTCTGAGAAGTGTCAGTGTGCCTGCCTGGTGTCCTGTGTTATGCCAAGAACTTCTCCTCTTAGGAGTGAAGTTAAACTCACTCTGTACAGTAAGAGCCTGCTCATGATGCTTCTCCATCACAACCTTTGTCTGTAGCAGGAGTCTGATGACCATTTGAATATGTGACCATCTTGCATGTGTAGGTTTTAGATCTAAGAATTGATGTTTTATAACCTCAGTGGAGAGAAGCTTCAGTGGTCTGTGCTAAAATACCCTCATTTGATATTTGAAAATGGAACAGCTAAAGAAAGATTAAAAAAAAAGTAATAAAAATCGCTACAGGCTTTCATAAAAAAGGTGAGACGAAAGACAGCAGATGGATTTATCTTTCTACTTAGCAGCAAAACTACAAATCAGCCTCATATAAACAGATCTCTCAGCCAAATATAGCATGACCGTAATTCTATAGGACTCACCAAGTTAAAGGTCTGATGCCATGAAATAATATGAAAGTAGGATATCTCATATGATTTAAATATTTCAGACTTGAGTGCATTAAATACAACTTCCCGATGAAAATGCTACCCTGTGTTGCAACAATTTTCATCTTCATGTGTTCTGTAGAATGCTTTGTAATTCTTACACCTTTCAAATTCACATTTCCAGTAATCTTAAGCATTACTGAAACAATTCCCAAAGTGTAGATAATCATGTGACTTTGAACTTTTCTAAAATGGCAAAGGTGATTTGTTAAGCTTTTAAAACAGTTTTTCTTGGGTATTACTCTAACAGGAATGCTTTACCCATTCAGGCTGTCCATACGATAGTGTCTTGACTTGCAAAAGCTCCAGGAAAAATACATAGTGTAAGATATTTAATGATACACCTCACAGCCTTGCTGCTTTTTATAACACCCAATGGTGGGTCTGCATGGCCATGAAACAAAGAGACATTTCCAATTGCATGAAGTCTCTCATATAATTTATTCTAATGCACTCTGCCTGAGATTCTAAAATGGCCAATCTCTATTTAATAACTTCTAAAAACCCATGTGTTTGAAATGTGCTTAGGTTCTCACACACTAAACAACATAGGCTTCTTACTTTCATTGACTCAGTAGGAAGCAGATGCCTAAAATGCCTTCGAAGGTTTGACCTAATTTCTTTTACAGGCTGAACTACATGTAGAATCCAGTGATAATGATGTATCTAAGTCCTGTTTTTATAAGTGACTTAAGGCCAATTTGAAACAAAAAATAGATGCCTTATTATAAGTTTGCCTTATCAAAAATCAGAGTTTCTTGATTTTCCTTGAAGTTAAGTAGCCATTTGCCTTCTGGATGTGATTTTTCATGTTAGTTTCCAACATAGATTAAATAAGATGTGTGGAAGTGTTTTATTGCTTTGCTTGCTTGTACTATTTAAAGCACAGTAGCAGAGTATTTTTTTGTTTGTTTGAAACCTTTACGAGGTTTGTGTACTGTTTGATTCAGCTGTCATGTGTCTTTGAAATGATTAATTGATAACCCAAAGCACAGCACCAGAAGAGAGGATGTCCTTGTTGATGAGTCTGGAAGATCAGGTCTGAACATGCAGCGCTGGGGAGTTGTGCTGCAAAATCTCATTTACACAAACAGATGGCAGGCAGAGATGGCTTGTGCACAAGAGTAGTACTGGGCAAACCAAGGAAAGAACTGGCAGTGGAGCATACAGAAATTAAGCTGGTTTTTGTAATGCCCAGAGTCAGCAATCTGATGAGTGCCCAGTTGTAGGAGCTCTACCAGACCTGCTCAAGTGTGGGTTTTGCTGATACTATACTGCCAAATAATGATTGTCCAACTTGAGGCTAATGACTGATTTAACAGGGAAAAAAGGATACCAAACCTGCCAGGTTCTCTGTAATTACACTGATCTTGGGCAGAGTAATCTCTTTCCTAGCTGTACTGAAGAATAAAAATAAAAAATTCTATAATGAGTATGAAATCTGTGAGCAAATGAATAGCATTAGTGATGTTGGCAGCATCTCATGGAAGAGAATGATTAATAACAATCCTTTCTAGTGACCTCTTTCTCACTGTGAAAGATGCTAAGTGGTATTTTAAAGGACAGATTGAGAGCAAATTTCAGAGCAGGTTTCCAAACCAAGCTCTTTTATGGGGATGATATTTTTTGAAGCGGGTATCTCAGGTTTTTAGGCCTTAGACCTAGCCATGTTTTTAGGCCCTTAATTAGAGTTTTCTTCTATAAGGGCTCCAGAGTGACTGCAGAAGTCTCTCTGCAGGGAACTCTTTGTAAAACTAGGTGTAAGTGCCTCAATTTTCAGGCTTCACCTCTATGAAAGAAGTCCTGAGCAACATGTAATGGATTAAATCCATTGAGCCCTGTTTAATAGGGGGCTAGGGACTTTCAAGAAAGAAGGTAGTTTCTTTGAACTCTTCCATGTCAATTCACTGTTTGCAACACAGGTTGTTTTAATGGCTTTATTTGGAGAAGTTGCTAAGGATAACAACAAAATGGGTTGCGGAATGGCCGCTTACTCTAGCAAAAGTGTCTGTACTAATGTTTTCACTGTTGGATGCAACTAAATAATCTGTTCAGAGTTTATCAGTTCTCTGGGTGTTGTATACTTACAAAATAGACAGGAGAGCTGCCCTTGTACTCCTTAGATGGTGTTTCCTTATAAGTGCGGGGACTCGGCCATCTTGGGTTCCCCTATTTGTCTTGACTGAGCTGTAGAAACCCATAAGGAGGTTGTTAAAAATGACAGTCTCTGGGTATGCCTGTTCAAAAAATTTCTTCAGCTTTACTGTGAGGCCTTTGACTCTGAAATGTGCAGAGTTGCTTGCCCTAAGAAGGAAGGAGGAAAAGGCAAGGCTGTTGCCATAAACTTTTAACCCAGTGTTAGTGTTGTACAGTTAATATTGCAGTAATATTAATGTTAGGACTTAGTTGATCTATGTATTTTATCCCATTGGTTGTTGTTAAAAGCTAGCTGGGTATGCTGCTACGTTGTCGATGGCCATCATTGTAGTAGAAAACTGAACATATCAAATAGACAAGTTTGAAGTTTAAGATCTTCTGAAATGTCCTGAGTAGCTTCTTTCAGATTAAATCATGTCGGTTGTGGGCGAACTTTTTTTTTTTCTGGGAGGCCTACTCCTGGGGTACACTGGTTAGCAATGCTGTAGTACTTCATTGATTACATTGTCTGGCAAAATGAATGCCAGGCATGCTTAGAGCTTTGTATATTCAGGACCAAAGACATAAAATTTAATGACAGTGTCAGCAGTAAAAGGAGTAAATGCTTGGGTACTGTAACTCCTGAAAAGAAAGCAAGAACATCATAAATATGGAAAGAGGAAGATATTGGAGGGTATCGTATGCATTTTTCATTGAGGTCTAATTGAATAATGATAAAAGGAGACTGAGGGACTGAGCTTGTGTACTTTGTGTGAAGTGAAAAGGCTGTTATTGAATGAAACACTGTTGACTACAGCAGGTAACAACATAGCTCAGTAACATTAAATACTGTCCAGTTGTCATATGCTTGGCTGATACAAAGAGAAATAAGTACCAGAAAGAGATTCCTTAATCTATGTAGTGCGATGTAGTTTACAGTTTTTTATTTTTTTTGTGGTTTAACCTGGCTTGCAGCTAAAATAGCCACACAGTTATTTGCTCACCACAATCCCCCCTGCCCAGTGGAGTGGGGGAGAAATAAGGGGAGGGGGAGTGAAAAAAGAAAAAAAAAGAAAACTTGTGGTTTGAGATAAAGACAATTTAATAGGACAGAAAAGGAAGATATAATAATGCACAAAACAAGTGATGGACAGCACAGTTTCCCAGCACATGAAGCCAGTGCTCATCAAGGTATAGCAGCCTTCTAGAAGTACCTTAAAGACGCCTTCAAGGAAGCTGGGGAGGGACCTTTTAGAAGGGCATGTAGTGATAGGACATGATGGAATGGTTTTAAATTGAAAGGGGGTAGGTTTAGATTAGACATTAGAAAGAAATTCTTCACTACAAGGGTGGTGAGGCACTGGAACAGGTTGCCCAGGGAGGTGTTCAAGGCCAGGTTGGATAGGGCCTTGAGCAGCTGGTCCAGTGAGAGGTGACCCTGCGTGTGTCATGGGGGTTGCAACTTGATGATCCTTAAGGTCCTTTCCAGCCCTAACAATTCTATGATAAGGTCCTGATCTGCTCTGCCTCATGGCCAACCTCCCCAGTTACCTACAGAGCATGACTCCATATGGTATGGAATATCTCTTTGGCCAGCTTGGGTGAGATTTCCTGGCTTCATCCCCTGTCAGTTTCTTGTGCCCTCCCCCCCCGGCCCCAACTTCTTACTGGCAGGGCAGTCAGAAAATCTGGGAAGTTCTTGACTGTTTGGCAACAACTAAAAAACATCAGTGTGTTATCAACATTATTTTCATCCTAAATCCAAACCACAGTACTATGCCAGCTGCTAGGCAGAAAACAAACTCTACCCCAGCTGAAACTAGGGCAATTTTATTGATCAGAAAACTACTTTTCTTTTCCAGTCTTTGAACATTATCTTATTAGCTAAACTCAGTCTAAAATTTCAAGTGCCTAACTTTGGTAGAACATGTTGTACATGCTAAACTTTGAAAGTAATAGTCTACATATTAATTTCAAGCAAATAACTTGTTTCATCCAGCAATTATCAGTTTAGTGCTCTAGTGGGATCGCCTTCAGGTGAAACTGAGTGCTCCTGATAAAGAGAGGCTGCCACGCACCAGTTGTGACTGTATATGATGAAGAAAGCTTTGGAAGAAGTTGTTTTCCTTTTTTCCTTCCTCCTCTGTGCCTGGAGGTTTTGCTTTTGGGGAAAGGAGGCCTGTTTGGTTTTGTAGATGTGGAAGGATGTTCTGTGCAGCAGAGAGAGCTCTTTTAGTAGTTTTCAGGGTGGAAAAAAAGCTCTACGGGACTTGATCCCCAGACCATCTGATTGTGAAGGTATGTTTTCTCTGGGTGTGGAGTTGGGCAATTGCCTATGGTACAACAAACATTTGTGGTGGTTCTGCTTATTACTGTTGATTTAGATACAGAGATTTCTCAGTCTTGCTTAAGAAGTGGTGCAGTGAACAACTTGTTTTTTCAGTCTTTGGCAAAATAATGCTCTGATGAGCAGCTGAGTATTGCTAGTGGAAACATCCTCACAATACTTATTTTTCCCCTTAAAAATGAGCAGCTTTCTAAGAAATCTTGTCACTGGAAAGTGTTACCCTCTTCTGTTTGAATTTTTTATTGCAGTGCTTACTTTTGGATTTGATTATGTAGGATTTCAGTAGGAAAAAATGCTAAACCCTTTTAAAAAAGTTTAGAGCCTTTTAGTCTCTGTAATGCAACAGGTAATTGCTTAAGCTTTGTGAAGCATTAAGTACTAATGGTTATTCTAGTAAAAAGCTAATAGTCCATTCTGCTTCCCAGACCAACTTCAGTCTTTTTTTGTCAGGTATTATTTTTCCTCCTGCTTCTCCTTTCTCTTAAGGAGACTTCAGTGGTTATGGCTATATGGTTTTTAACAGTAGAACAATATTGGTATCTCATTCCTTGCTGAATGAGAATCTAGTGTCTTTGGTCGTATGTGTAAACTTGTGTAAAGCTCATCTAAGAAGTTAGTCTTGGAACTCCATATGCTCCCACAGTGCTGTGTGCCATTGAGCTTGTTATGTGGCAAATGTGTGCAGTTACCTGTGGAGACTTTAAGTGAAATTAGGAGCTAGTTGTGATGCTTACTGAGGCTGTTGTATAGATAAATAAATAAAGAACTTTAATATGCTTTGTACTTGAGTGAGCTGATCCTTTGAACTGAGATGTCTGTGTGTAGCTACTTGAAAATATCTGTTCTTTGTTCATTTATGATGTTATGGAAGACTAGATTCAGACTCTGGTTTTAAGAGTTAATGTTGTTTTGAGTGGAGATGAGGTCTTTGAGCCAAGACTGGGAAATACTTAAAACGTGAATACAAATTTAAAAAGTTACTGGGTGAAACTTTATGGTGTAGACAGCTTAACTAATTCTGCAGTGTTTTTACACATACATTCAATAGTGCTTGGAGATAACAGGAGAAAAGATCTGTTGCTTTCAGAAGGCTTGAGACCTAAATGAGTGACAAATTATTTTTAGTAGAGATTATAAAAGAGTAATTCATGGTGCAGTATGCTGAAATTAATAAGTATGGCAGGCTGCAAATAAATTCAGGGAACTTTCTTTTATCTTCAGGAAAAAGACTTTCATGCTATTCTGAATATGGATGATGACTACGTGGATCCATATATTTTGTTGACATTTTAACTAGGCTTTTGTGTGTGTTTGTTAGGGTTTTTTTTACCATGCAGTATAATCATTAAATTAGTTTCTTTGCCAAGAGGGTAAAGATTCTTATGACTCTCATTTCTACACATGCCATAGATATTTTCTGGAGATCCAAGATGATAATCATTAGTTAAGAGTCTTTAAGACTTTGTGATTTCCAGATCATGCAAACTTAACTGAGGAAGTCTCGATATTGTTAGTGAATTCTTGGCACGACAGTCTATTGTCCTGCACTTGTACTGCCATAGATTTCTGCTAAATTAGAAATTGCGTATTTTGTTCAATAATACCTATCAGTCTTCTGTGACTGAAAAGATAAACAGTTATGCTGATAGTAAATTGTACTGTACATATTGATCTCATAAAAACTAGGGATTGTAAAATTACACTAACAATGTGTTTTCTTCCTGCACTGTTAAAACGAGATTTTGAATATTTGTTTTGCAGCCTGGTTGCTTTTCAATACCAGGAAGTTGATCACTTACCTTTACTTCTAGTTATTTACATACTTTTCTCACTAGTTTTCATAGAGGAATGTTCCCATTCATATATCCTCTGGAGTAATCCGTTAATAACAAAGCCAAAATATATACTTGGCCTTGGTTTACTGTTTTGTGTGAGAGTAGTTGTTGATAGCATGCACAGTTGCTGCCTAAAATGATATTTTTTGGGGAAGTCTGACTCCTCTTGAATACTTCACTCAAGTCATATTGAGGTTCTTTGTGCCTGGCTGTATTCCTACAGGAATGTTAGAAATCAGCCAGCCTTTGTGTACTTAGACTATTGTTGTTACACATGTGTTGCCTTCTACCAGCTCTTTCTTTCATTTAAGGAAGTGTAATACTGCAAAAGAGTGTTTTCAAAACTTGTACTAGTGAAATTGTAATCTAGAGATGGGTTAATAGGTGTGGAAGGTGCTGTCAAAAATTAAATACAATCTTTCATACATTTCTGGTGATAGGATCCCAGATGAAATCATGCAAAATGAAAAATGTGCTGATCTGGCAATGTGGTGATCTGTCAAAGAATTTTTTGTATGATATTTTACTCAGAATATATATATAGAGATAGATGTATTTATTGAAATGCTATTCACCTTCTCTTTACATTTCCTGAACTGAAAGCATTTTTTAATTGGACACTGAAAGGAAGCTAAAATAAAATAGATCTTTTCAGCTACTTGCTTCCCCTTAAAGTTTTGCTGACTGTTCTTTTTGGATTGGCTCATGAAACTTCCAAACATCACAGTATTCACTTGAGAGAAATAGGGTAATATATTGATGTAATATATCGATCTATGGTATTTCTGTAAACTTAGCTTTTCTACAAGGCTTAATTTTTTCACTTCATAAACTTTATGTTGAGTTCTTACTGTAATTCTTGGTTTGCTAAGACAACATAAGCTATCAGGGTAGAATGAGAAAGATGACCCTTAATTTCTGAGTGAATGCCGTGTACCCAAGCTGTCACCTGGTTATTTCCCAGCTGGTTGCATGTTGTTAAATCAAAAGGGAAGGAAATTTTGAGGAAATGTTTGAGGGCTATTCACAGCCAGTCATACTAGGTAAAAGTAATCTGGTCTACTACAAATCTGGGTAATAAGTCTGTTTTCCTAAGGTCATCCATTGGTTTCTGTTGACTTACTATAGCTCTTCCAGAAGAATAGGCCTAGTTTAGTGTTTTAAGACTCTTGGGAAAGAGAGAAGCTTATTTAGTATGCATAATGGAAATGGAACCATGTAGACAGTTTTACATGTTATAGTAGCTTGAAAGTAAAGTGTCTGGTTTTGCTGCTACTTTAGCATCTCCATTGAAGTATAAGGTAGCTTAAAAAAAAAACAACTTTAAAAATCAATCCCCTTATGTCTCTGGGGAAATCAATATGTTGAAAGTAGATGACAACCAAATTTGCAGACTGCCAGATATTTTTACTCAGCAGAGGGCTTTAGAGTGAGAAGGTGCAAGAACTTAAAAAGAAGCCAGCATGTCTCCCTCCTCACATGGCATTATGAAGGAAAGTTGGATTATTTTAAAGTGGCCTACAGTGGTAACTGTATGATATATCTCAACAGATTGAGATGTCACACAGTGGCTCTGCTGAATATAAATCATCAATATCGAATATAATTCTTTGCCTTTTCTTGGAGCACATAGTGCGAAAATGAGATGGCTAGGTGTCTAAATCACTTAAATGACTGTTTTGTCTGTCAGTCTTATAGATAAAAGCAAGTAACAACAAATAAAATAAATGACCTGAAATAGAATTTTAAATTGAATCACTTACTGCTTCTGTATCTCTACTGATGACATTTATTAAGAGAGCTCTAATAACAACATGTAGCAACTTACCAAAGCATGCTTTCACAGCAGTACAGTAGGGAATGCCTTGCCTTAGTCCCATTACTGCTACCAGAATTTAAGGCAATATTCTGTACTTCCTATTTTGGATACTTTACCCTATAAAACCTCAAGCATTTGAGGAACAGAAGGATGTCTGCAACTGTAGCCTGAGAATGAAAGCTGAAAGTTAAGTGTCCAGATGCAAGCCAGAACTTTCTCTTTAAAAAAAAAAAAAAGAAAAAGATATTCTCTATTGCTCTTGGAAGATAGAATTCTCTGTGCCTTAAATAGGATTGCTTTGAGCAGATATTTTATCATGTGTGTTAACAGGTGAAAGAAAAATGAAAAGTTCCCATTTGTAAAGTTTTTAGAAGTTGAAGTAAAAATACTTCATTTCCTGTTCTTAGCATATCCATTCTGAGTAGTTTACTTAAATTATTTTTCTGTTTAGATCATATAAAAGAACTTAATAATGTGCCTACTCACACCTGAAATCACAAAGAAGCTCGGTAGATGCTTAGCTTTCAGAAAATGTGCAATCCTATTGATCTCTGCTAGTTTAATTAAGCAAGTGCTTTTTAGTACCCTTTAGTGATACAGGCCCAAAGTATCTGCTTTTTTTCATAACTTTTTAATATGTTTTACTTACAGTTGTGTGTTTGCCACCATGATACAAGTTTATGAAACTTAGATATAAAGATGTGCTGTTAAATTGAGATTACTGATGTTTGTTTGAAACAAAATACCTATTCTAGAAAAGCTACGTAATTTTATGTCTTATATCTGCACATGGCAGCATGCCTCCTGGAAAGGAATAAGTTTATTATTGGGCCATATTTTTTTTTAAATTCAAATTAGTTTGTTTATTTGGCAACAGCTCTTTTTGTGAAGCTGTACCTTGAATTTTGGAGGCTAGTGTCTGTCATTTTATTGCTTGTCATGAGCATGTTTTGCTGAAGAATGTAATTTAACTGAAACTGTGATTAAAGACCACTTCAATTTTTGCCAAGTCGGTTGCTTGGCAAAGTGTCAGCATAAAATCAGTAGCTATTGCACATAAAATAGCCTATTTTAAGTCAGTGGTGTACAGTGGGTCATATTTAGCATTGGCTTAGCTCTAATTGATTCCCTGGAAGTGCACCCAGATTTAAGTTGGCTCATTATTTTAAGGCAAACCTGCAGTATTTGCATTGAGGGCATCGTTAGGGTTTTGGGGCATGTAACCGCTGTAACACAGTTAATGAATGACATACTGCCAGGTTCAGTTGCCAAGACTTTTTTTTTGTTTGTTTGTTTTCTTCTCCTAGGGAAAATTTGCTCAATGTGTTAGAAGTTTAAAGCCCAGCTGTTTTATTTGAGGAAATCCTGGGTATCCCAACAGCATTCAGATAGTGTTTTATCAATATCCATTCTGTTTCAGGAGCTGTCTCAGGCTTTGATACCACCCCTAAAATTAAACCATGCTCTTTGTTGGAAAAGATATGGAGGGATGTGTTTGGAAAGCAAAAGCCCATTCACTGTGTTTTACTGCTCCTTGTCAAGGTGATTAAGAGCATGGTCTTAAAACCCTTTGACTAATATGTTGCTGCTATCAGTTTCAGGTAAATAGTTTTAAGTGAAAAGTAAGTGTTATCATTATATAAGATGAGAAGGATTATGTGCTTGTGCAGTTACTGTATTATATCTTTGGTGCTAATTCCCAGTATGATTAAGTAATTATCTATTGCTTTATATTAAATGACAAGATGATTGTCTTGGTTGTATTAAATAACATGTTCCTCAAACAACCATTGTTGTAAAGCATTGCCATTCTTTTCATTAGGATCACAAAACCATACTGGACGTAGACAGTGTTTGAGAATGAGATTTTAATTTTTTGTTTTTTAATTGTTTTAAAATTGGTTAGAATTTCATTGGGAAATAAATAATGATAGCTTGAAAGTTCTAGTACAGTACTGTGGTGATAGGTAAGGAGAAACACTTGTTAGTCAGTCTGCAAGTATAGTGCTGACTTTCATGTGTTATTGCCTCTATTGACACACATTCTGTCTGTGGCTAATGGTCCTTGCCTTATGTGAACAGAACCAAAAAATAAAGAAACATTAATGTTGTAATGCTGTTAAATGGTACTGCAACAATCTGAAGATAGGGGTGCCTACATAGAGTGCACTCAAGTCTTGGGAGTAATAAAAGTACATCCAAAGGTTAAAGTTCTCTCACCTGTAGAGGAATCCTTTGAACACTCAAACCTCTATTCTACTTTTCAGGCTTTCACCATGAATATAACAAAAATATATTTATTCAGGTTAAATTTTGCTGGCTGGCAATCCCAGGACAGTGGGTTCTCAAACCCCTCCCCTTCAAAATGAAAAACTGAAGATAGAGCGTTCACTGCAACCAAAGACTTACTTTACTGTGCAGGACCCCAGAGGTTACAAAAGTACGCTGTATGTGTTAAAAACAAGTCTCAGTGATGCTAATTTAGGGGAAAGGGGAAGAAGCTTCATTTCACACTGGAATACAATTCTTTTCTTCTCTGAAGTATTTTTCTTCATTTTAATTTTTGTTCAAATGTAGGTAGAATAATACTTTTAATCATCTTTTTTCAGTTTTCTTTTTTGCTAATCCTGAAATTGTGCCATCCTATGGCAGATTTAACAGGAGGCACATTACAAATGGGTAAATTCTTTGTATATTTGCCAATACCTGCTGGAAAGCTAAGAGGCCTGGAAAGAAGGGATAGTGAGTCTGTATGTGGTTTTACCTTTGTGCAGAAATCTTGTATTAAAGTTGAATCATGGTATCTTGTATTTAAAGGAACCTCTGCTCACACACACAGAGGAGCAAATACACCCAAACTAAACCAACATCAATTGAGATGAGGTTTCTCAGGGTCTAGTCCTTGGCTTTAAATGTCTGCAAAGCTCTCTGTGGCCTCTCTGGGAAACTTGCTCCAGTTTTTCATTGCTCTTCTAATGGACCTTCTTTTCCTAATATTTTATCAGAATTTTTCTTGTTGCAGCTTTTTCAGTTGTCTCTTACTTTCGCTGCCTACCACTGAGAAAAGTATAATGCCATCTTCTGCACATCATTCTAACAGATAACTGAAGACGATTCCCCGTTCGGTAAATTCTGTTTCCCTCCCCAAAGTCTTGATCCTTAAAGATTTCTTGATATGAGAGTGCTTTTCTTTCATTCTGAATTTATATCAGTACTCATACAGAGCTGTCAGAAGTAGCTGAAGACATTAATGTCTACAAATAATCCAATTATTTGTAAGTGTGCTGTGAGATACCTACAAAGCATTGGTCAGTGACTCTGCAGGGTGAACAAATGTATCCCTACGTTGGGATGTGGGAAGATGAAAAAATGCAGTGAATATCAGTTTCTTTAGGGACATAGCTGAATCCTTCTCTGAAAACATGTTGCAACTATGGTTTTATTTGGAGGTACTAGCTATTTGTATTTACTCAAATCTTTAGTTGTGTGTTGATAAGGTAGCCTTGGCTTATTTATTTGCATGTGGCACCACTGGGCTGTTTCACAGGGACAAAAGTGACCACCGTATCCTTTCAGTACCTTATGGTGCACTTAGGTCAGCTTGTGTGGATGCTAAGCATTGTAAAGCTGTACAGGAACACAGGTACGAAGTGGCCAGCTTGCCAGATATTCAACCTGTCATACAGTTAATTTTTCAAGCTGCAGGAAGGACAGATTGTTAAATTTATTTATTTATTTTTAAGAGAAGCACTTTGTAAGAGATGTGTCCTCCTCCTGCAAGGAAATCTGGCTGAAAGAAACCCTCTGCATAAAACAGGATGATGAAATAACATACTAGAGCTAGTAAACTTAAGTAAAGGAAAATACTGCATCATTTATCTGTCTCAGTCTTGCAGTGAGTTGATAAATATTCAGCAGTAGATATTAATTACAGGTATTGCACTTGTAAAAGGATTTAGGCAGTTAATTTCTGAATGGCTTTTAAGATAGTTCATACTGTGTAATAGACTTACCCCCTCCCCCCCCTTATTTAAAACTAAGAAAAGTCATCAGAAGAGGAAAGTGTGGTAATGTTTTCAGCATGAAACATAAGTATTAGGCATTTTTTCCGCATTATGGTCTAGATTGAGGATACTGAGAAGAAAGGGAAAAAAAAGCCCAATAAAATAAAAAACCCTCATCAGGACACAAAATAGGTAACTGACACAAAATTAAAGGATATTTAAGTTTTGAAGGTAATTTGTACTAGAAAGTGTATTCTTCTGTATCGCTTCTAGTAGTAAAAAATTTAGAAAATTTTTGCTATTAGTGGCTTACTTTATAACTAGCTATTTCGAAGATTTTACATGGCTTATAGCACTTTGTGCTAGGATTTCACTTACTACAGGATATAGAAGAACTGTAGAAGTGTAAGTAACAGCAATGCTTGCTGTAACACCATCCTTTGTTTGAAAAGTGTGTATGGCACAAAGTGAATTCTACAGTGTCTGTAGGCATGCTGAAATGGCTCACTAAAGAGGTCGCAGACATATTAAATCTGAAAAGTTTTTAACTGTTTTACTTGTCTTTGTACTGCATGTAAGTCAGATACTTGCACTGCCTATGAGTGATGAACATATGTAAAATACGGGCAGTGAAAACATACAGTACTGTTTATGTCCCACTAGGAAGAATAGTTAGGAGGTCTTGAAAATAATGCTTTTCTTGCCAATATGACAATCAACTGAAAATTCAGATCTGGCAAAATACTCTGATTTTCATGGACAATTAGCATATGTGTTCTGGCAATCTCTGGGTAAGTAGTGGGTGATAACAGCAGTGCTTCCAGATATTTATGCACACACATCTGTTTCAGATAGCTTTACTTTAATTGTTCTTGCATATGTGAGAAGAGTAGTGTGCTTGATTTTGCTGATAATGCGCTAGGAGCTCACCCTTTCAGCGTTACTTCAGAATGCTGGTCAGGATGTGTGTTTTATAGTGGGACTGTGCTGTAGGCTTGTCTAATACCAATGAAAGCACTGTAGATGTAGAAAAAGTGGAAGTGATGTGTCTTCAGACTTTGCCTTCCCTCTCTTTATTAACCTCATTAACTATGGTATCAACTAGGCGTATCTGGTTAGGCATGGGTTTCTGGTAGTTGTCGTCACTATGGAGACCTTTCTGCCCCAGTCTGGAAGGTGGTGCTTGGTTTGCTGGGTGCTCTTTTTGCACTAGATTGCAGGTGCACAAAAGCATGCCAGCTCAGAATAAAGGCAGTCCTCCTAGCTTTTCACTATTCAGTGTGTCTGCTGGTACTCCGCTTCCCTCTGCGGCTGGTGTTGGGGTTGTGGCCTGCATATTTTGATGCTGTAGCTCTCTTGATTATGCTAGGACTCACAAAGATATGAAGTAATTTTAGAAACTAGTGTTTAGATCTGAGCAATACTAGGTGTGCTTATCAAGTTTTCTTAGTCTGACTTAACAAGACAAGCTTTATAAATTTGTTTATAAGTAGGTATTGTGGAGAATGTCAATACATGCACTGATCTCCTGCTGTATCCTGTTATGCAGCCAGCTGAAACTGTCAATAAAGCAAGCTGTTAGAATCAGGGGGGAACAAAGCAAGAGCAGCAAAAAAAATTGGTTGAAATAATGCCATAATTTCATTATCTGTTAATATTTATTTATGAATATTCTGACTTAGAAAAATACTAGTTTGGAAATATATAGTAATGGGGGAATTTATGAAATGAAGATGGTGGTTTTGAAAAAGCAGGATTTTTTGGTTTAACTTCAGAGAGAAATGGGATGGAGAAGCAAAGAAGTAAAAATATTAAGTCTTAAGTACATGTAGAAGTGAAAAAAGCGTGAATGGGAAGAGAGAAGCTGCTAATCATTTTCTGCACTGGTTTTAATGTTACTTGAATATATTATGTCATTCATATAACATCAGTGGAATGCTGGAATGAATTGGATATGCTCAGCAAAGATTTTTTTAAAAGCCTACCTAGAAATACAGCAGCATTTGAGTGGTTATCAAAAAAAAAAAAAAATTGGAAAAAAACCCCCGCCCCAAAACCTGCTAGGAGTTGAAACGCAGTAGCTCCAGGGATTCATTAAAGCACATTGTGTTGTACGAACTGGTACTGTTTAGTTTTGATGCTTTGGTCTTTACCTAATATATAATTACAGAGCTTAATCAAGGCTTGAATTCATGGCCTTACCAGTACATTTTGAAATCATTATTATTGAGTCTTTTATTTCTATTTTTAATCTTTTATACCTTCCTTAAGATTTAAACAATTTCTGTTTTTATATGATTCCTAGCAGTGCAATAACAATGTTTTTTTCAAAGTAATGTAATATCTGTGCTAAAGTTAGATTTCATTACGTACAGTTTAGGCCAAAGAAACAGGAATCTGACTAGACTCAGCATTTGCCTTAACACTGGTTTCCCCTCTCCTCAAAGTAAACTGAAATATATAAAGAAAAAAACCAGTTTTTATTATGCCTCCATGCAGTAGTAGCTCAAGTTCTACAGGTTTTTCAAGCAAGACTGTTGTATTTCAGGGGATGGAGGAGACTTTCTTGTGCCAGATCAGATCATGAAATTGTAGGGGTTGGAAGGGACCTCGAGAGATCATCGGGTCCAACCCCCTGCCAAAGCAGGTTCCCTAGGACATAACGCTTGATACTTTCAGCCTATTTTCTTTTGGCAGTGAACACTGCATTTTTAAATATGGGTAACTCTTGCCCAACATAATCTGACACAAGCTGTGAAGCTGTTTATGGCTTATCAGGTGATGTACTAAAGAATTGCCGCTTATGTGATGAATTTTCCTCTGTTCTTTAATTTATACTTCTACCGCTTCTCCTTTTTTTTTTTTTTTTTTTGGTAGGTCTAAGGTATGATTTAGGCAGGTATTGTCACTGGCTTGCCTAATAAGGACTAGAAAAATGAGATCTTTTTTCTGAAATATATTTTATTTTCCCTGGAGTAACTGCTTACAAGCACAACAATACCTGGATAAAAGAGTGTCCCCTGTTTTCATTGTGATAACCTGTGTATGATAAGACTGGCTCTGGAAGACTATTTAGATTATCCTGTATATATATAAAAAAAAAATCTTCTGAAATAAGTAGCCTTTCAGAGAAAGGGAAAGAAGGCTATTTGCTTAATGTCTTGCTTAAGATTTTTCCTGTTGAGCCAGGAGCAATGACTCTGCTGAATGGCCCATTTGTCAGGGAATCTGCCAAAATACAATTTGTGCTGTCTTGTGTACAGAGTTGGGCTCCACTCCACTATCCTCCAGCTGATCCAATATCTAATGTGACAGAAAAATTCCTTCTTTGCTTTCTTCTTCTCCTCCCAACTTTCCCTTTCTCTTCTTCCCCAATGACTGCTGTGTATATATCAGGATATCCAAACTCTTTCTTACATAATACAAGAAACAAAAGAGCAGTTGTACAAAATAGTTTGCAAGCCAGTTGGCTTCTGCTACATTTTTTTTTTCTTACGTTGCAAAAAGGTGAATTTTCTTTACAGACTTAAATATCCTAGTTTGGAAATAATGCTTAAAAGGCACCAAGTGTCATCTTAGATTAAATGCCTGATAGACCTGATAAAGTCACTGTGCTTTGAGACTAAAGATACTGGGTGAAATTGCCCAGGTGTTCAGTTTTTTATTTCTTCTTTCTCATGAAATAACTTCTGAACTTTTAAATCCATCTTTGGGAGGCTGATTTATACTTGTGTCCTGTCGTAGTGTGTAAAGACCTGTCTGCATGTTGTGCAGGGTACTTTTTATAGGCATTTCACATGCATGAAAAGGCCTATTTGTGAATGACTTAGGAACTGTTTCCCTTCTATTTGCTGCCTTAAAATTTCACTGTTGCTGTGGTATTTTTTCACATGTATGGCTTCCATTACTACTACTAATGTTTGCTAGTTTTACTTAGAACTTTTGCATTATAGAATATTACCACCATTCTCCCTTTATTATACGACTCTTGGGAGTGAAGTCACAGACCAAATGCAGATAATGTGACGGGTGCAGGCTACTTGAGAGAAAGTGGCTGCCTCAAAATCCCGAACCTTATTCTATTTTTACCCTTCCCTTCTGAAAATGAAGGTGTTTAAGGAGCTTTAGATTACTGCTTTATGCAGAAGACTCTGGTGTGTAACGCAATGTTATGGAAGCTTGCAAATCCCAAACTGCCTGGCATCAGATTCTCCTAGGATGCTTTCTGCTACTTGCGGTGCAACTACTTCAGATAAGGTCCTTACAACTAGGAATCATTGCCTCAGTCTTCATGTTTCTTTTGGGAGTTATAGTGCAATATTTTTATTTGCTTGCAGTGAGCTTTGAATAGCACTGTTGTTAAGATGGCCACAATTTAGAAAGGAAGCCAGTATATAAGCTGCCAACTTCAGGTCTGAGCTGTGCAAATACATTTTTTTCCAGCTATGGATTTGTTCTTTGTCAGTGGAGTTGTGGTAATTTGTGTAGCATCCACCAAAGCAAACAATCGTGAAAATAAAACACTGAGGTCACTATCGTTTCAAACCATGAGACTGGATCCCTGAAAAGCATCAGCAAATAACAATTTTTCCACAAGTAAATAGTTTTAAGTCTCTGCGCAAGGCAGTCAAATCATACTGGAGTTTGGAATCAGTTGAAGAAAATGATGTATTATGGTGCCACTGCAGTCAACAGTGAAACTCGCTGGACCAGGGCATCAGCAGACTTCCTGTTGTTCAGCATATACGAGAATCTATCAAGAATCTTCTATTTCTTTGGTATTTCCTTACAGAACAACTAAAACATTAAATTAACTAGAGATCTTGAAGCCCAATGCCTATGGCTAGTTTTTGGCTTTATTAGGTTGATGTAAGTAATTTAAAATGTTGGCAATGGCAAGCAGTGTTGACTTTTTGAAACTTTTATTGGGAAACATTGATTGAAGGAAGAAGAAAAAGTTTATCAGGTGTTCTGTAGATCCTGCTTATCAGGTTCAGTGTAATCATCTATCTCCTCCTCCTATCTCCTGTCATCTGAGTTCTTATTCATCCCTTGGCTCTAGACTTAAGCGATGTGCTTTTGAACTATACTATCTCTTTTCTGCAGCTGTACCGTGCCTAGTAGAGTGGGAATTAGGCCTATAGGTGTTACTGGAACAAAACCAGATAACAACGATAGTGGAGGAAATAAAATCTGATGTTTCATGAAACAGTTCTTTGCAGTTTATACATGAAAGTGAACTGCTTCCTTCCGCTTTAATCAGTGCACTGAATGATGGGTGAATTATGTTTAAAAAAATAAATAAATCGGAGAATTGGAGGGCACATAAACATCCATGTAATCAGAAATGAGTACAAAAAAATGGGAAGTCCTATATGTTGTATACTTACTGCCTAAGCAATGAAAGGTCAGTAAGAGAAGACAAACAATATAAAGTAATGAAATCTGTTTCAATCATATTTAACCTCCATAGTTCTTAAAATCCTTTATCCTACCCCAAATATATAATATTCTGACTTGTAGATTAGGTAACATGTAAAATGGGGAGAGCTTTTTGTAACTTCTAACATTTTGGAGCTCATTTATCTATAGTATAATTAAAAATGGAGTTTGAACTCTGTTTCTTACGCTCTTGGTAATGACACAAATTCGGAGCAAAATTTGCATAATAACATTTGCTTTTGTCAATGTTCAGAGCAGGAATATAATTAAAAAGGTGAAAGGCTTAAGAGATGATGGTTCATAATGCACTTATTTAAACTCTGATTAAAATAAAATATCTAAGGAAAAAGGATTAAGCTGCTTTAGTATTTAATTTTTGATTTTCCTCATTTATATGTATGGTAAGCAGATGACTCAACAGCGCTGTAAGAGAAAGAGCATCATAAGCTGCTGTTGCTTGGGCAAACCTATTCAACTGGAGTTTTTAACAGCTGTTCCCAAGCTTCATTAAGGCTCATTATGAGTTGTCATGTAGTAGAGAACTTATATTTTCAGATGATCTGTGCACAGCAGTAAAGATAAAAGTCTATCTTAAGGCTGCACTAAAAAGAACAGAAGATGGTACATATTAAAAATAGATTACTGAAATTCCCTAATTAGCTAGCATAGACCTTAAAAGTAAAGCACAATCAGTGAGTTTTAAGGAGAGATGGGGGAAAATGACTCATCTATGGCTGGACTCCGATTTAAGCCTGACATACTCATTAATAGGGATTATTTACCAATTATCCTTCAATAATATATGCATACTTAAACATCTGTTCATGTGGTTATATTCCCTAAATCCTCATGCCCAGCTGGCCTGTTAAGAATTGTCTTCAGATCTGATTTATGTGATAACACTTTCCTTTCTGAAAGAAGGATTTATGTTAATTTCAGACTGATTTTTAGATACTGAACAAAATATTTAATTCTAAATTGATACATTCTATGAATTTAAGTTTTGAGCCCAAGTAGAGCTTCAGATGTCAATACCTCTCACTTCTGAAGAGGGAAGGAGAACAGTAAGAAGTCAGATCTGTTTTGTGGCAGTTTGAGGTTTTTCTGTATCTCATTTAGCTTCCTATAAACTAGCAGTGTTTCTCCTTCCTTTGTTTTGAGTGGTGGGAATTAAGATAACTTAAAGAAGATAGTCAATATGTCTTCCACAGAAAAGTTGGAGGGAAAACATAGTAGGATCATCAGGAAAGCTTTTCCTCTTAAAAGGAAATGACCAAGGTGAGAGGAGACTCAGCAAGGGATGGTCACTGGTATTTTTATCCCACTCCTATTCCTTGAGGGTGTTCTTCAGTATGGGCATAATGCCACTTACTTTCTTGAAGCTGATGATTCAGTGTGAAAACTGGAATAGTATCTGAATATACTGTCAGCAAGGAAAAGGGCAGGGTGCAAATGAGAAAGCAGGGCACAGGACAGATGTGTCTCTGACCCTGGAAAACTCTCATTCTGAGACAACTGAGAAGGTTCAGATACCTGAAACTATAATTCCTACAAATGCTTATGCAAGTCTTGCTGCTAATCTTCTGATATCTTACTGTTTTGATATTTAGGATAAAGCGCACTAATCTTTTCAGTTTGTTCTGTTAAAAAAAAAAAATAATCTAGGTAATAATTGTTTTCTGTGGGAAAGTATCTATATTTTTTATGAACTGGTGATGACAAAAGAAAATTCCAGATAGAAATAATCTGCTGCTGCTGGTCTGTGTTAAGGGCACCGTTTAGCATCAGCCTAAAAATAAGTATTTCCAGTCCTGATTTTACTCTGCCTGTAATGCTCAAATGCACTGATACTTAGAGTTGGGTTCTGAGGGGAGCGAAAGTCTCATGTTGCTCATCTTTATAAAACAACTCTTCCTCCTGTTGTGGGTGGTTTTATTTGGGTTTTGCAGGGATTTTCTAATCCCACTGCTGTCAGTGCCCTTCATTTGTAAGGAATGTAATGGAGTAGGTAATTTTGTTGGTTGTGCTGTATGTTCATTTCATAAAACTGGTCCATTATCTGGTATAATGTGAATAGGTTTTTCTCACTAAGGAGAGACTATCTAATGGGCATAATGATGTCTTTCAGGCCAGGACTGAGATGTGTTGGCAGAGCAACATACTCTGCACAGCGCCTGGTTACAATAAAGGCTAGTAATAACTAGAGCTAACAGTGTCAGCTTCCTCTGTGTTAGTATTCTCCCCAAATTGTAACATTCTGAGTCACGTAGTGGTAGTGGAACCCTGAAAGTACTGTTTTTCTTCAGTTTCACTAGGGTTGGGTACAAACAGGATCTCTGTTTAGAAATGATGTGCAGCGGAGGGTATATGATGGAGTAAAATAACTGAGGCAGGTTGATGTTGTCAAGCGGTAATCTCACAGCTGGGGAAAGCTGTAGGTACTCAAACACGAAAGTCTCACAGGATGCAAGGGGAGGTTTGAAAGAGCTGTGTAGAGTGCCTGAAAAATACCTTTTAACAAGGAAGGTCTGGAGGGGAGGAGTAGAAGTGTCTGTCAGGAACCTGCAAAGGGCGCAGAAAATCATAAACCACCAAATCGCAGGAAGAACAGCATCTAAGTACCATCAAGGAAGCTTTATGAAAGGTTAGCTGAGATGGAGAAGGCTAGTGGGGAGAGACTATGAAGGAGAAGAGAGAAAGACAAAACGAACATTTTGTTCTTCTTGGAAATATGTTCAGACAGAAGTTACTTCATTTATAACGAATCTTCTCCAGGCAGTTAATTAGCTTTGTCAGTCAGCTGTCGTAAACCAGATTATCGAACTGTTTCATATTTGAAATTCTTTAAACTAACATCTTGACATTGCCAGTAGGTGTGTTAATAATCTTAAGGCATGAGAAGAATTTATTAGCTTTGGTGTGCCTGTCTGTGAAATGTAGTAGAGAGTTAACTTCATATTATCCAAACACAGCTTGAGCTTTCTCCTGAAAGGTTCTAATTGCATTTTGAAAATGCTATTAGCTTACTTTGAGGTGGCACATAGCAATATCTTTGTGTGGGAGGCTCTGTGTACATAATAATGAATCCTAATGGAGCAAATGGCAGCTTCACAAATGCCACACTGCTAAAGAGAAGAGTGAAAGGGGGGAAAGAACCTGTATTATTGTTGTTAGCTAGCAGTTTCCAGCATTCCCTGCAATGATTTGAGTGCAAACGTAAGATACTTTGATTGCTGTCTAAATATGAGTTGGGTTGAAAGTGTTGTAAATGGTCATATGGGTTTAACTGTTTTGTGTGTTTTCTTTCTCTTTCTTAAATGAAAGGAAGTCTTTGTAATAGAGCTGTTGATCTCAGCAATACGTTTCACAGGAGTATCTAAGTGTGTGTATGCAGAATTCGGTGGTGCTGAGGGAACTGGTGTGTTAAGTTGCTCATCCACTCTCCATTGTATTTGAGAAGTCCTTTCAGTCCAGCGAACTTCCCATTTACTGGAAAAGAGGGAACATAATGCTCATTTTTAAAAAGGGAAAGAAGGAAGACCTGGGTAACTGCAGGCTGGTAAATCTCACCTCTGTGCCTGGAAAGGTCATGGAGGAGATCCTCCTGCAAACTGTGCTACGGCACTTTACAAATACATAGGCGATTGGTGACAGCCAATCTGGCTTTGCTGAGGGCAGATGGTGTTTGACAAATTTGGTGGCCTTCTACAATGGGATTGCTGGATAAGTGTTGGTGAATAAGTGATGAGCAACTGATGTCATTTACCTGGTTAAGTTAAAAACATTTGATGCTGTCCCATACATCTTTGTCTCTAAATTGGAGAAACATTGATATGGTGCACCACTAAGTAAATAAGGAATTTGCTGGATAGCCACGTTCAAAGAGCTGTGGTCAGTGGCTCAATGTCCAAATGGAGACCAGTGACGAGTGGTGTTCCTCAGGGATCAGTGTTGAGACTGGTTCTGTTTAACATCTTTGGTGACATGGACAGTGGGATAAAATACCCCCTCAGCAAGTTTAACGATCTATGTGGTGCAGTTGACATGCTCGAGGGAAGGGATACCATTCAGAGGGAAACGTACAGGCTTGAGAAGTGAGCCTGTGCTACTTCCATGGGCTCAAGGCCAAGTGGTAGGTCATCATGCACATGGGTTGGGGCAATCTCAAGCACAACTACAGATTGAGCAGACAATGGATTGAGAGCAGCCCTGAGGAGGACTTAGGGATAGGGTCTTGGCTGATGAGAAGCTCAAAATGAGCTGGCAATGTGCACCTGCCTCCAAGAAAGCCAACCTTATCCTTGTCTGCGTCAAAAGCAATGTGACCAGCAGGTTATGGAAAGGTGATTCTCTCTCTCTCTATTCCCCTCTGGTGAGGCACCACCTGGTATACTGCATCCAGGTGTGAGGTCCCTACTGCAGGACAGATACAGATCTGTTGGAGCAAGTCCATCGAAGGTCTGTTAAGTCAATCAGAGGTCTGGGGCACCTCCTATGAAGACAGGCTGAGAGAGTTGAGCTTGCTCAGCCTGGAGAAGACTCTGGGGAAAGGTTATAGCAGCCTCCCTAGTACCTAAAGGGGCTACAGGAAAGCTGGACAGGGACTGTTTACAAGGGCATGCAGTAATAGGACAAGAAGTGATGGCTTTAAACAGAAGAAGGATGCATTTAGATTGGATAGTAGGAAGTAACTGTTCCCTGCAAGGGTGGTGAGACAATAGCACAGGGTACCCAGAGAAGCTGCAGCTGCCCTCCTTCCCTGGCAGTGTTAAAGACCAGGTTGGATGGGGCTTTAGGCAACCTGGTTTAGTGGAAGGTGTCCCTGCCCACAGCAAGGGGGTTAGGACAAGATGATTTTAAAGTCACTTCCAACCCAAACCATTCTGTGATTATCCGTTTCCTGTTTCTACTGCTAACTGCTTTGAGCTTTAGTCACTATACTAAGTCTAAGTTTATTATTTTCCATTTCTGCATTTTGTTCTCCTATTCCATTCTATTCACACATTCCTGTGCTTAATGTTTAGGTCTTGTCTAATCTATTTTTTTAAATTTGATTGATACCTCTTTCTGCTGATTTCTTCAGAAATCACCTGAGGGAAATGACTTGTTACTGCTCTGCATTTGGACGTTGAGCTGTTTAGAAAGGTCTAACTTTAGAGCTTGAAAATGCTTTTTTGTAAAACAAATTAAAAGGTTGTTTTAATAAATGATTTCATAGTTGACTCTTGTTTCCTTCCTGTGGGGTTTGATGAGCTGGGATTTGCTTTGCTGGCAGTGCAGCCATATGTGACAATGCGTGGGTGCATTCAGAATTCTGTCACCTTGAATAGGTGGTCAAGAGATGCTTATTGGAGATTTTTTGGGGAAAAAAAATCTGTATTTTCAGAGCACTGATCATCTGTTGTTTCTCATGCTTACGTAATGAGATCGTCATCACGAGATTCTAAACAATTTAAAAAAATACATCAGTATTCCATACATGTTTTTCTGTGACCAAGATTTTCTCAATTCTGGTCTAAAAGAATTTCTCCTTGCATTTCCAGTGAAATATTTTGTCATACTCTAACCAGTTTTATAGTGTATGATTCATGGAAAATACCAGGAATGTAAAAATATTATGAAATTTTCCTCGTATGTTCTCCAACTTTGTCTGGCAGATGGTAGTGCTGCTTGTAGATCATTCTTTTCAAAGCAAGCAGTGTACAGCTCTGCCAACTTTATCATGCTGTACTTCATGCACAGCTCTGGCCAGCTTGGTACATCTACTTATAACTAATAAGTCTCTGAGGCTCAGCTGTGCATCTAACATTCCAGACTAAAATCTTTCTTACCATCCATCTTAGCTCTTCTTATCTCTCATGAGTAGCCTATTCCTATGAGGCAATAATTAAGCTCTCATTTTCTCCTTTTAATTCTCTTTTGACAAGCCACTTATCTTCTATCTCTTTTTTGAGAATTTTGGTAAAAATTCATTGTCCTTCTCCCAAGTTGTTCCCTATGCGTATCTGTCTTGTGGCTTGCTGCGCTAGGAGTGCATTCCTCATGCGCTTTTGGAATTTGATCGAAGATCTGCTCAGTTCATCATTTCTCTTGTAGTTTATCATTGTGTCTCCCGCTCTTGCGCTTTTCCTTCATTCAGTGCAGTGCCAGTACTTCGAAGGGCTCGCATGCCCTTCTACAGTGCTAAATTTCCTCTACTTTTATTCAACTTCATGCATAAGTCTTTGGGATTGTTGTCGAATACTCTAAATTTAATAATCAATTTATATTCAATGGGTTCTCCAAGTATGTAGGCTGTTGTCCTGGTGCTGGCTGCTCGAGGAAGTTAACTCTGCCCTGTCTGGAACCAGGGCAGTAGTCAAGATAGAGGATAATAGAGGATAAAGAGCTAACTTTGCTGAAATGGCTTAACAAGATTCAGATCATGTCCTGCTCCTTTAAGACTGTAATTTCAGTAGCATTTGATATATGTGTAGGGGAGGTATAAGCAGGTGGGTTGTAAGAATATATAGTTAATCACCATGATATTTTTTACAGTAGTGTATACTTCTGATTTTATTTTCTCCTGGCCGTGCTTTGTAAGTACCAAGTATGGCAGTCTTTATCTTCAGAGATGTGTGTGCCCTGGGGAAATGTATATCTTGAATATTTCATTTGGAGGGAAAAAACAAAAATTAAAAATAAATCTGTGCTCTAGAAAATGAGTCTTAGAAAGAATACATGTAAAAATAACTGCGAGAATTTCACATTCCTATTTTAGGAGGCTTCCTTTCAATCTGAAATGTTGTAATCACAGTGTTTGGAACAAGGACCACTGATGCAACTTTGTCCAATGAATGGTCATGCAAATTCTGTTAGAAACAAACTTCAAGGAGTTCAGGATTTTATCCCATATCTTTTAAAGAGATTTTCCATATCCTATGTCACTTTGCATATCAGCCTTGGATGATAAATGATGGCATTATTCCACAGAAAAGGTACCCTTGAATTTCTTCCTCTGGCTAGAATTTTAAAGAAAGATTAAGATAAAAAGAATTTTTAGGCTTCACTTTGCAAAGCTGCCCAGAGGGTTGATTGCCTAAGTTTAATGTAAATCATTTTGAAAAGCTTGGTCTCTCTTTCTCTCTTTGTCCTTGGGACTGTAGAAACACTGGTTGCTCTTCTTACTGATTTATTTGTAGTAGCACCAGACCTCCTGCTGGTTCTGTTCGCTGAATATGATGTTAATGTCACTTCCTGTGTAAAGGAAACATGTGGCTCTTTACAGACTGGGTTTATTCGAATAATCAGAGACTTGCATAGCATTGGAAAGCAAACCCAAGGGGTCATGCAAGTTCCTAAGCTCTCAAGGGTTTGCTTGCTCCTACAGTTTGAAGAAAGCAAGCTATGCTGCCTTGCACTTGAAGGGGCTCATACCAGGATCCCAAGGTAGATTGGGCACAATCAGTTAAGATTAAATAGAAATAATTAAACAAACAAAACCCACAACCCCAAACCACCTTACCAAACAAAAAAAAAACCCAGAAGATGAGGGCTACTTTTTAATAAACTATTACCTGTTATTAACCTGATTTTAAAGGTTGTAATATAGTGTTAGTTTAAATTACTTTAAAAAATGAATATTCAGTTATCACCAATAAGCACTAATCCAGCAATGCATTAATTAATTACACTCCATTGCCTAAGGTCAGTTATTTGTGTAAATTATTTTGACTTGTACAAATTCTTGGGCTTCAATGGATAGCTTTGTTTTCTTCCATGAAGAAATACTTTAAAAATACTTTTTAAAAAAAAATTAAAAAAAATTAACTACTTTTGTTACATTTCCCTTGTCCCAAAGTTGAATTTAGCCAGGGCTAGAAGGGCAGGACCCCATGTGGGGATAGGAATTCACACCAATATGGTTAAAAGCAATCACTTCATTTTATTCAGGCAAGCTGAAGCCTTTTATACTTTCACAGAAGATAGCAAGCTCACATGGATAGTTAGTTCTCACAGAGATAGGTAGAGGCCTATCTGTGATGGGGGGAAACCCAGCTGCAGGGTATGAAGTTTCTGTTACCACTTTGGAATGTAAGGAGCTCTCCTTAGAGTCTTAGTTCTCATGCTTACTAGCTTCTTATCAGAGCTATGGCTCAGAGCTAGTGCTCAAGCTGTTGCAAGGGAAAATGGCCTCGATGATTTAACCAGTCAGCCACATACTTTGGTAGTATGATCCCAAGTGTAGGATAAATTAGTTGTATCTAGTATGTATCAGCCTATAGTCAATAGTGGTAGCCTCTGCCAAAGAATCTCAAAACCCCCTCTTTTGATAAGTGAGTCCCAGCAGCTGATGAACTTAAATGTGAATTTCTCATGTGAGAACCTCATGCTGTGTGAGTAGGATCTAAAGACTCTTAATCTGATTTGAGAAAATACAATGATTTGGAAATAATGGTGAGCAACTATCTTAACTGTTAGGAGCCACTGTGCTTTAATACTTTGATTTACTTTTTTTTGCTAACAAACTAGTCAATTATACTTTACCATTATATGCTAAATAGATGTAAGATATGATAGGATTCCAGTTGTTTCGTTAGAAAATATTTGATCAGGAAATGCATCTGACTACTGAAAATGTTACAAGCCTTTTCTTAAAAGCCATTTCCAAGTTGCCTATATTACTTGCTTGAGAAATACTTAATTTTGACTAATTCTTATTTTAAATTGCATTTTGTTTAGAAAAAATGATGAATCTTTGTGAAAGTTCTACCTCCCTTCATATAAAAAAAATTTTTTTTGTTGGTTCCAGCTCTGAACATGCACGTAATACCTTTATGACAAGATTTGAGAGCTTAAAATGCCTTTTAACTATTGTATATAATACATTCTGCTTTGTAGGGAGTCAATTAACAGTTATATTATACTGTTGAATGCAAAAAGACTTGCTTGAGGCTGAGTAGGAAACTAGATACATAGAGCGTACCAGCCATCAGTTTAATTGAGAGTAGTTGCAAATGATATTTGATTCACAAGGTCTGTGGCATATTACAGCTGCACCTGCGGTAAGCCCAGACAAAGTAAATGTGTGACCAGGGTCCTTCATGGGCAAGAAACCTGATGTTTTTTCTACTAGCATGTTTTTAATTAGAGAAAAGGATGCTTTGCTTCAGGACAAGTCCTGTCTCTGCTGTATTTTTTTTGATAACTGCCTTCGTAGAACACCTTTGTTACCAAAATACCACTGAAGCATCCTTAGTTTGAAATACGATGTCATCTTTCTCATGGGTATTCTTGCTAAAAGTTCAAGCATCCCAAATTCTTGAAGGCCAGTAGACAGCCCAAAGGTTTGTTCTTGTTATCTTGGAGGAAAAAGAGCAGGAGAGATTCCTTCTTAGTATAGAGGAGGTTAAAATATGCTTGTGCTTTTAAATTCAAAATAATCACCAGATTTACAAAACTGATAGGTATCTTGATTGAAGAAAAATCAGATACTGCAGTTGATAGCTATTCTGGAATTATTTTAAAACCTTCATACCTTTTTCATTTTTCTTTACATAGGCTTTCATGCAGGTGTGAAAAACTTGCACATACATATTTTGTGCGTTCTTTGTTGGTTTTCTTTCTCCTTGGTGCTTTAGGGAAAGGGCCTGATTTTGGTTTTAAACCTTCAGTTTGGCATCAGCTCTAAGACTCCTTGTAAGAGTTGCCTTAGTCTAATATATGCTGTAATCAAAGTAATGTACTTTTTCTGTTAAACTTGGTCTTAGAAACATTAGTTTTGTTTCGCTGTTTGTGGAAATGTGGATGAGGGATGGATTTGAAAGTAGACCCCTTTTTCAGCTGTCTTATGTACTATAACATTAATCAGTCTGAGAAATTGGTGATGCTAGTGTTCTTTCCAGGTGCTTTAGTTGAGAGGAAAATAAAGTGACCAAAGCTGGTGATTTTTGTCTCCTTATCCAAAGAATGTAAACATGTACAATCTAATTGACCTTTTCTTATTAAAGGAAAACCTTCCTGGTCACCTGGCAGGAGTGTCTCATGGCTTTCTCACAGCTTTATGTTTTTAGTGCCCCTCCAAGGTCATTCGCACTGTGGACCCTCTTCATCTCCTTTCACCTGCTTTGGAGGCACAGGCCAAGGGTAACTTCTGTGTACGTACTTTCTCTTTTAGTATTTCCAGTTCTTTGCTGTTTGTTGTTAGCATAGGTAGGCTTATCTTGGTTACTACTAAAGAAGGAGCGATAAACTGGTTTTTCATTTACCCTAAGCAAAGGTAGGTGCTATATCTATCAGTGTTTGGTCAGCCTGTGCTTTCTGGGAGTCACTACCCTCCAACAGCATGTTACACCTTGAGTAGTGAATCTGTTGAAGCATCATGAACTAGGATGTTACTAATTTGTAACTTCCTGTGTGTTTCAAACATAAACATAACTGTGTGCATGACAGAGTAGTGCTGAAGAAGTTCAGTGGATAAGGACAGAAAAAGAATACTGCAGTGGATCAAAAGGTAGTCTTTGACTCAGCATGGGATTTAAAGATTGTAATTTACCATTCTGGGGACAAAACCAGCTGATACAGGCAACTACTGATTTTTATTTTATTTATATATATATATAAAAAGATGCTTTAATACATGCAGTGTTTGATAGCTTGGAAAACCTGTGTGTGTTAAGTTGCTCATATTCCTTGAAAGGAGTAAGCTACTGAAGGAATTTTGAATATATTTTGGGGAACGGTGACAGTTACAGACCTGGTGAAACTTCAGAGCACCAGACATCGAGCAGCAGTTGTAAAACCTTATAATATAAAGTAGGTTTTAAATGTATGGATTGACTATAATATATAAAATGTATATATCATATTTGAATATACTTACAGATATAAGTTTGACTATTTGGATATACATGCTAGACATGAATATTGTCTATTATATATACTTAAAACACATGTTCAAAGGTCCATCCTGACACATGGTATATAAAAATATATTTTCATCTTTTTGTATCAAGAGAAAGAAATGGTACGCTGAGGGAGGTTTATCTGTACTGTAGAGGAATTATTGATACTGTTTTTACACATATGGGTAAGAAAAAGGAGTGAAGGGTCAGAAAGAAGGAGAAAAAGAGCTTAGAAAGTTTGGAAAAAGTGTTTGAACTAAAGTCACTGTTCATTTTGACATTTGACATGAGCAAAAACTGTTTGAACAGTTCAACTGCGTTAAGGATGGAAAGCAAAAGGATAAAAGTTATTGATTCATAGTGGGCATGAATGACAGGTCACTTATGAACAACGCAGATCAATATTAGTCGTGGGTTTTTTACTAATTCTTTGTCTAAATGTCTTAAAGTGGCAAATTTCACAAGTTGCTAATTCTTCAGTAGGACTGAACAGGAGACTGATCTCTATTCAAATGTTTTACCTAATTTTAGTGTTGTTAGAGATCTGAGTCTGAGCAACTCTTCAAAAGCTGAGGATGTTATAAGGAAAGCAAGGCTTTCCAGCTCCATTCATCAGAGGAAAGGTCTGACTTTGGTGGTAGATGTTATAGCAAACGCAGTCTGCAGAGGTGCAAAATATCTGTCAGGGCCATTCCTGATCCAATCTTTCAGAGCCCTACCCAGATTGCTCTTGTAAATGGTCTGTGCTGGGGGCTCTGACCCTTGCAAACTTAAATGAAGGGGCTTGCATGTCTGTCTCACTAAATGTACTCTCAGTAAATGTTTTCTCTCTGTGGATTATGTGATTTGCTTTATTGATTAGGTAGGAAAAAGGTGGCCTGGCAAACTGGGCACGGAAGTGGGTCTGGAGAGATCTGGCACAGTTGCCTGGCTCAGATACGGGGATCCTCTTTTTTGTTTGAGACACTGGCAAATTGCTTGATCTGTGCCAGCTCCCCAGGTGTAAACTGCAGAGGAAAGGCTGATAACCTTGAAATCAGCCTAATTTTTGAACAGTTTTCTGACTTGAGTAATATCAACAACCTCTCTAACCCAATAAACACAACAGTTCCACATACCAAGTTTGTTCCTATAAATCTTTTTTCAGAGTGATTCAAAGACCACAGTGTTGAGTATCTATTGACAGGTTTTCAGTGGTAAAAAAGTATGGCTATGGGAAACTTCAGTCTGCATTTCTCTTGTTCTGTTGATACAGATGTTGACTGGAAACTTCTTAATCAGCCTGTTGTAATCAATGAGTTGTGGTACAAGGACCAAATAAACGAGATGGGGATTTTCTCTTCTTTTGTTTCAGAAAGTAGGGGAAAAATGAGAGACATGTGGATTGTGGAAAAGCCATACGATTTATGCAGGCACTTCTCGATTCATCCCTCTCTTATTTCCCCTTGCGATTTTTTTAGTACCAAGAAAATAATCAGAGACAATGCAATGTCATCAGAACATTTAAACTCAATAGATGATCCTTCTGTGCTGCTAAACTTGACAGTAACTTAGCATGTAATGATTCCAGGGGCTGTCACTTGGCTCTTTACATGTATGTAGACTTGACCATATTTTAAACAACTGTTACTGAAATGTGCTAGTGAAGCTAATAGTGAAAGGCCAGTGATAACCATGTTTTTGTATTCAGACTACTGTTTTGTAAGGAACACTTCTGCAACACTTCAGCTGCTGTAAACTAGATTTCAATTCTTGTATCACAGCTCTAAACTTAAATCTGCTTCTCTTGGTACTTTAAAAACATTGCGGTGTGTTTCACTCAGTGCAGTTAAGGTTTTTGTTGCATTGTTGTATCTGTGAATTAAACTCCAGACAATTTTTTCTGAACTCTTTTCAATTTTGATTTGGCAAGTGCAGCAGGCTAGTGGACTTGAAATAAATGGTATCAAAATGACATGGGATTGAATGCCTCCAGTTGTCATTACTGCTTACAGAAATAAAGGCTGCAGGATGCTGTGAACTGGCAAGGAAGACCATGCAGATTTGGGATTCGTTCCCCAGCTTTTGTCAATTGGCAGCGCTCTGTTGACTGTAGAGCTACACTTGCATAAATCAGTGGGGTTACAGGCTTTGAGGGGTAGTCATGCCCTTCATATCTGCATATGCAGATCACTCTCCATGCCACTGATCATGCACAGCGGTTTTTGACTCGCTGCTTATCTTTGTCCACGTTAGAAAATGCACTGGCTCTGGTGTAACACTGTCGTGATGATATGTGCTTCTGGGAGGATTTTTCTCAAAGGTACGTTGAGGGAAGCACTGTCACCCCATCAAGGTGGTCAGATTATCAAAGGGTTTTTATTGCCTTTGCACACTGTCCCCGTGCCGTATGTAACCATCAAGGCTTTTCACACAATAGCTTTATATGAGGTTTCAAAAGTGAGCTCATGTAAGTGTAGCACTTAATTAAAAAATGGCTTTATAGCAGTGTGATTCTCAGGTTGGGTTTTTTTAAGTGCATTTTCAATGCATATTTCCAATTTCCTTCATGCAGACTTACATTTCAGCCAAAATATGAGCTACTTTCACCGTACTGAGAGCTTCAAAATCCATTTCAGAATGCTTTGTGGCAATCCCACTTAACCTAGAAGTAATATTGGTATCTTTCTTAGTTAAATACTCTTTTTTTTATTAACGAGGCTCCTCACCATTATTCAGGCAACAAAATCTGCACATTTGGTCGTGCTGTTTTACTTCTCTCCCTGCATGCTGCATTTTAAGGTAGAATGCTTGCCATGCTGAGAGCTAAACATAAGCTAAGTGGACAGTAAGATACTTAACCTTTCCTCTTCCTTCTAAATTCTATTCAGGGTAACTTCTTATTTTTTTGAAGCTTTAGTTAATATTTTTAGGGATGCTTACTGAAGGATTTGCTTGCATAGATAGCTAAAAAGGTGATGGAAGAAAATTAAACAAGCATTTTGTTTTCTTTCATGAATTTATATTCCTATTTTTTTCCCTGTATCTTAAATACTATGAATATTAGAAGGGGAAAAAAAGGCATTCTACTTTTATGGCTTTATAATTGCTACTAGACCTAAATGTGGACCAGACAGAGTCCACCTCATGGAGTGTTCTTGATATGAAGTCCCTGGACTACCCTGGAAAATGTTTTTGACCATTAAGCCCCTGGCAAATCTTCTAGTCCTGGTGCTGAGTAAAACCCTGAGGCACTTTGGCATTAATGAAATTGAAGAAGCAGCTTGTGACTCCAGCTTCAATCACTGGAATGTGTAACAGAATTATCTGCAATGAATCTTAGAAGAACCACAAGAAAGAAAAAAAAATTCTGCATTATATTCTGTGAAATGGAGTAATAGTACATATAAAACAAGATTTAAAAAATTTGAATACACAAATACATTTATAAATTTCAATCAGAAGTTTTAAAAAATGTCTTTTTTTTTTCTTGCATCTGTTTTTTTTTTTATTATAGTATAATAGTATAATTCCTGGATAAAGTACTTTATGGATTCTCAGAATAAATAAATACATATAAACACTGGGTGGGGAAAGGTGAAATCCTTTCTAACTTTCACAGTGCTGTAAAGATACGTCACGTTTGTGTAGCTATATAGTAACTTCTAGTCTGCAGCATGTGTGACTGGGAAGCATCCAGCTTCCAGGATGCAAACCCAAAATATTTAAGTTCAGTGTTTACAAGGTGCTCCTCTTCAACACTGAGTCACGCTGTGTGTATCTACTCTCCTTGACTAGATGAAGTCAAACTTTGAGGCTATCTGCTGTGCTTAAGGAATTACAGCTGGCAAAACCTGTGTTGTTCTTCCTCTTAAGGTTACCCAGTTAGGAAATTAATTTTTCAGGTTAAAAATCCCAATGTTTTTCAGGTGATTCAACAGATGATTTGAAACACTGCATGTGTATAGATAAGTGGGAACATTTGAACTGAGTTTTTAAAGCTTTTTTTCATCAATCACAGAACTGTAAACGTATTTCAAGAAAAGGCAAACAAAAATAGATCTGCTTGAACTTACATAAGCACATAGGTTAGGACCTGAAGATTTGAGAATAACACAGCAGACTGGAGGTGTAGGATAAAAAAAAGTGTTGTTAACACTTCATTTAGGGTTTTTATATTTTTGGTGTGTTTCAAGGAGTACTTGAAGTAGTTACTGTTGTAGGAGTGTCACAGAAATAAGCAAAATCTGTGCTTGAGTCTGGCCATACTTGACAAAAATGATTCTGTGAGTATTTTAATACTGATCAGGAGAAAACTGGTAGAAGTTTTTTATGCAAATGTTAAGTTAAAATCCAGGAAGAAGCAAAATTCAGGTTACTGAAGGAAAATATGATGGTTACTGATAGCGTCAATTCATATGGCACAGCTGACCCTTTCCATGCTGTCCAAATAAGATTAAGACTAAAAAAAAAAAAGAAACTTAAAAGCCTATTTCAGTTAAAACAGCTTTAAAAAAAAAGGAAATACTGGTACATTGGTGATGCTCTCTGAATGGCAGCGAAAAACACTTGCAAGGGGAGGAAATCCGGAAATAACTTAAAAACAGTAAGAGAAAATTGCTGGTCCTCAATGATAATCACTGATAAGAGTGGTACTCCTCTTGGCTGTTCTCCTGGTCCTCCAGTGCTGACACAGATGAGAAATACACCAGCAAAAACCCAGACCTAATCTCAGGAGGTCCTAAGTATGCAGGTTCTGCTGATTGCATGGCTATGTGCATGTAACTCATCTTACTGAAAGTACTAGCCTGTTTGCTGACATGAATTTTTTTTTCCAGATGACTGGAATAGGGTGCATGTGTGGTGGGGTTTGCTGCTTTGAAGTCTGTAGGGGTTATGGAGATGCTGAAAGAACTGTTCTGAGATGAGGCTGGCGTTTAAAAACACTTAAGCAAGTGATTCCCTGAGCCAAGATGCAGAGGTAACTCTTAAGTTCCAGCTGGTGTGTACTTTATAATAAAATTTTCACAGGCTGATTAAAAATTTGAATGTAGCCTCTGATTGATCTTCATGTATGGCTGTGTTTGTGTTTGCTGTGTTCTCTTGTGCTATCAAGAGGCAAAGGTGTATCCACATTTTTCACAGGACTTAGGTAAAGGTAAGCAAGGAAGCCACAGGAGCTCAGAAGTGACCCTCCAGTTGGAAAATGCCAGATGTGAGAACAAGGTTGTGATGTGTACCCAAAGGACTTTCTCCTTGCCAAAAGACACTTCTGCTTACAAGATTACATGTCCCAGCAGCATATGATTAGAATTTGTGATGGCATTTGGATGTCCCTTCTAGACCTAAAAATTTTAATGCTGCTTCTGGCCTCTGTGTCATAAAACTAAAATGAGAACCTCTAATTCTTTCAGAGTGCCAAAAAAATATTTTGTAAACAGGGTTTTGCAGTGGAAAGCCTGGGCTTCTTGGGATATTGAAAACAATTATCATTAGACAACAATCTGTTTTGAAGCAAACCTACAAAGATAAGGCAAATATGTAAGAAATATGAACTGCTTATCTAACTGAACTCGGTCATATTAAATAGAAAGTAGTTAAAAGTGAGACGAAATGCCGTGAAACGGAGATCGCTGGTTAAAGCTGCACTGCGTGGAATTGCCTATACTAGGTCAATGGGAAACTGTGTATTCAAATATACACTAGCCTTTGGTTTCAAGTTCATGACTTCATTGTATTTGATAGCAAAGTGAACTTTTTTAAATTTGGAAAAGCTCCTAAAGCTTATACCTGTTTGAAAACCGGCAGGATAATGCCTGAGTGTTTCTCAATTTTTTTTTTCTCTTTTTCTGCTTAAGAATGGAATAAGATCATTTGTTAACACCTGCATTCAAAGCGAGTAGGATACATGTTCACAGGTTTTTTTAATCAAAATTTCAACAAAAAAATTAAAATAGTTCTTGGTCTAATCTGGCTAATGAAAGACATTCACCTCTTTGTGAAAAGAAATGCAGAAAAAAAAGTTTGTGAGAACATGAAAGAAAACGTTTCAGGCTTTGTTTTTTTTTTTTTCTTGCTATGGTTTTGTGCAGATGGCAGGGGAAACTTTAGCTACTTAAGGTTGTGACTTTTTGGTACAACAAAGCCCCGTTATGTCTGCTTATTTTTAAGGAAGTAAAAGAACTGATTTTTAATTTTTTTACACCATTAAATACACTTGCAATTCTTCAAATGAAAATCTAATGTCCTTAATTTCTTGCCTTGTGTGATTGAAATGGTGCGTCAGCACAAGTGTTTTACTAATTTAGGGTAAAAATAGATAGAAGGTAGCTTGTGATGTTTATTGAAAAGGAAGTGACTGAAGAAATTACTTAAACATTTGTGTGTGAATAATGCAAATAATAAAGAGGAAAAAGAAGGTAGCAACTATGAAAAAAGGGGTGGCAGTATCTCTGTAATAGAAATCATTAAAGGTCAATGTGGGGTTTCTTATGTATCTATTTAAAAAAAAAATCCTTACAAGTTGAGCCATGAATACTTCCCAGACAGATACATGGTAGGAAGAAATGAGTAGAATTTTGATTTTCAGATAATCTCTGAATATTAGGTTGATTCCAGAGGATTTCAAATAAGATAATGCTGTGCTGTATTTAATATAGGTAAATTCAATGACCAGTATAATTACAGGCTTGTCACACCGATATTAATATAGGCAGGATAACAAGAAGCCTGATGCAAGACTCATTACAAAATTAAAAGAAGTTATAATTGATGCCAATTTGTGTGCATTTATAGACAATAGGTTCTCTTAAACTCACTTTATCTCCTCTAACGAGATAACATTTTTGGTTGGTAACTGCAGTGTTACTAATGCAATGGAAGTGTTTAGAGTGTTTGATGACTTTCTGCCATCTGGTATTTTAGCTAGGAAAATAAGCAAATGTACAGTCAGCCTAGTGCATATTAAATGGATGGAAAATAGTAATTGATAGGGCTCAAAATTTACTTGTAAATCAGGAATCATACCAATGAAGTGGAAGAAAGATGGAAAAAGTCTGTAAACAGAAATGACTGGGGTAATAGTAAATATTTGTGCCGTTTGACTGTGGTGATCATGTGCAAAGTTATGTAATAATGAACGGCTGTCACATGCCTTTGGCTGGGCTTGGTAGTGACTCTAAAAAGTTGTATCTTGATGGTACATGTAACTTGTGTCTGTCTACCTATCTGCTGTAACGCCGCTAGTTTAAGAAGCCCAGTTCTGTAGCCTAGCAGGTAGGAAAGCTGAGGAAATACATCTGGGGTTCTCAGTTGGCTTGCATGTGTTCTTTGCTTTTGCTTTGGTAATCACCAAAGTGATACTGGCACTCGCCAGCACAGCCCAGTCTTTACCCCTACCTGACCACATCATTTTGTACTGCCTCATCCAGGCACAGAGAAAATACTTCTGTGGCTGCATGTTGTCTGGGAAGGATGTGGGGGTGCATTGATGGAGTGAGGCAGTCCTTGGGAAGGGCTGTGCAAGGTGCAGCTTGGGTCTTGAGCAGCTGCTGCTGTGGAGAGAAGGGACTATAATGCAGGTCTTGAGGAGGGCATTGGTCTTGAAGTGGGTGTCAGGACTCTGCTGACTCTGACCAGCCTCACTTGGGGCCTGCACCCACACTACCAGCACTGTGCCCCAGGACAGTGTGAAAATACATCATGCTCGTGGCTCTGTCCCTTAGAAATTGCCGGTCTCTCATCTGTCCCTTCCTAACAGGCAGGCTCCTGCTCAGGACAGGGTGCAGCCTTGCTGCATCTGATGGTACTGTCATTTAAGAATATGCTGTGTACCCAGAGGGCAGATACTGAACTCCCTCTGCCTTGTCCTTGGGTTTTGATCAGTCTTCCACACAAGCTGTTTAGATCTCACTGTTTTTGAGGGTGCCTGAAGACACAATGTTAAGGTATCCAGGGTATTTAAAAGTCAAATAGAGAAACAGGTGTCCAGCCACCTTGGTTTTTTGCAGCTAGTGTATGGAACACAGTTCTGGCAGGATGTGCTTCATCTCCAGCAGTTCTGCTGTTTTTCCAGGAAGGTCAATATTAGTGCCAGCTTCTAGATTATAACACTAAGTGGGCATGAGAACACTGGCTTTACGATTTTTGTGGTGTTGGCGCTGTTGCTGGGTGGCAGAGTAGCCTAGGGAAAAAGAAGGAGTACCAGCTAATAGCCCACAAACCCACCTAACTTCCAAAGGATACCTGCTATGTTATTTAGTTTCATCTCACAGTTGTTAATACATAAAACTGCTTTCTTACTTTTGGCCTCTAATAATGCTTATGGATGTATTTATGTTTTAAAGCCTGCTCTGTTTTGTATGGTCTTACTCTGTAGTTCATACAAAGTTCATTACAGGCTAAGTACTCAGTCCTCTTCTTGAAGCAGAGATAATGCCCAGTTTAAAAGGAAGATTGATTTTTTTTAATGTAACATAGGGGAAGAACAAGCCATCTGGGGGAGGAAAAAAAAAAAGAAAATTGAAATGAAATCTAGATAATCACTTTAATTATAAAAACAGTTTAACTGGAAAAAAAGATGGATAATTTGATAATACATTGTTCAAGCGGGGCATGGTCTTCTAAAGAGAGAGCAAGATGTAGTTCAAGATGAAAGAGCTGAATAGGTATAAATGAAATCTTTCCTTTATTAAAGGTGCAATCTAGTTTCCATTGTTTTAAAAATTCAGCTCCATTGCTATATTTTCTAGATTCTGTTTTGTAACAGTGGCTTCTATCCAGGGATGAATCTTTGCTTGAGAGAGATGCTTAAAGAATTTTTTATCATAGGATGATTTGGTTGGAAGGGACCTTTAAAGATGGTCTGCCCTCCCATGGACAGGGCACCTTACCCAAACCAACATCCAACCTGGCTCTGAAAAGTGCTAGGGATGGGGCAGCCACAGCTTCTCTGGGAAACTCGTGCCAGTACCTCACCACCATTGCAGTAAAGTATTTCTTCCTACTATCTAATCTTTCTGCTTAAGGTCATCACTCCTTGTCCTATCACTCCGTGCCCTTGTAAACAGTCCCTGACCAGCTTTCCTATAGCCCTTTTAGGTACTGGGAAGCTGCTATAAGCTTTCCCCAGACCCTTCTCTTCTGCAGGCTCAGCAAGCTCAACTCTCAGCCTGTCCTCACAGGTGAGGTGCCCCATCACTGTTGCGGCTTCCTCTGAACTTGTTCCAACAGGTACGTATCTGTCTTGTACTGGGGACCCCAGAATCCGTGGGGGAGAGAGATATGTCTGGAATTACAAGTCCAGTATGTCTATGTGTATGTGTTAAGCCTGTTTGTGAAGACAGTAAAATTAAAAAGATCCGTTGTCATATGTAGGCTTCTTAACTGAAACCTGAGTGTTTGAATTCGTCCTCTCTAAATGTTGACTTAAAAAGGAGATGAGAGAGAAATAAAGCCAACAATTAAACAGGAAAATGTTGAAAAACATTCATTGAAAAGACAGAATTTATTCCATAAACTCATGAACTGACAGATTGACCTTGCTCCTAGTTGCTGGTTGTTTTCTGTTTGTCATTACTCCTGACTGATTACAAACATTTACTTTGACCACTTATTTATTCTGCTGTTGTCATTCAGGTCATAACCTTGTAGCAATGAATTCACAGACTAATTGCCCTGTGTAGGAAAGAAGGGATGATAAATAGGAGTTTTGAATTTGCTTTTTTTTTTCTCCCTACTTGTCTAAGTGGTCAGGTTTTGCAAGAAAAGATAAATACAAATTCATAAATTATATTTTCTGCCAGTTTACTGTATTTCTTTGAGAACCTCTTCCTTTCCCTATCACTTGGGGATAGAGACTGAGCACTTCTAATCAAATCTGTCACCGGTCTCTGAGTTAATCCACTATCATCTTTTCCTTTTGAAATGAAGAATCTTCAAGTGAACACAGTACACCACTTGAGTATAAATTTGATTTCTATGATGACTTTATACTATCTTTATCCTCTTCCCTTTCTTATGTATTACTTTCTTGACTGTTACAGTACATTGAACAGTATTTCGGTAGTTTCAGAAGTGTTTCAATTGGAATTCAGACATTTACAGAGCTCAGTGTGTCTGTAATGTGTTAATGATTCGTGTGTAAATGTTAGTTTATAACATCTCTCTCACTACAATGGGTTTGTCTTTATTTCTTCGGCAAAGTTGTTCTCTGTACCCTTTTCAGTATGTGGCGGATGCATGAAGTATCTCATACTAACTTTATTTCACACAGTAAACTGAATTTTACAGATGGGATTTTATCCTAGCCTAGTCCGAGTCCTCTGAGGAATCCTACAGGGCAGAATTTTTGGACCCATGCTGTTTTGTTTGTGTATTGCTTTAAAGTTGCCATTGTGCAGAAATACAACTCCAGCTAGCTATTTGGGGTGATGACTTGCAGGTTCCTTTTTCCATCTGAACTGACACCAGGGAAGCAATTTTTGTCTTGATTAGGTGCCTACCATGACTTTCAGGTCGGTTGCTTGAAGATGACCTGTACTTAAATTGTGAGGGGACAGAGTTGATTTTCAGCTGTCCCCTACTGTCTTCTGAACGATACTCAGGGATCTTCTGCCGCTCACAGATGGCAGCCTGGAGTAACCTGCTGTCACAGTGCAGGGCCTTTGAGTTGGTTGTGGTTTTGAATTTGTTTTCAGTTACCTTCGTATTCGGGCAGATGAACCTGGGTCTGTCTTTTTGTAGGTCTCTAATGGGGTTAAAAAGAGGGGTGAGCTTGCTCAGTCGTGCCTCAATAAGCCTCTGAGGGATGTGAGACATGGAGGGAGGAACTTGAAAAGGGAAAAGCAGAATGTGGATGGGAGCAGATCTGTACCTCCTGCTGATGGACAAGTTCTCTATATAAACCGCTGCCTTCCTGAAGCAAAGCATTGGTACTTAGTCAGCACATGGAGCTTTTTACCTTAGGGATTTGTCTGAAGAAAGAGGATTCATTCATGACCTGTTGTTTTGATTTCTTAACTTCTACAGATAGTCCTGAAAGGATGGGTTTGCTTGGGTTCAGGAGGAGGACAAGACGGACAAATAAATCGGGACAACTACTTAGGTGGAGCTTGCACACCAAAACTTCAATTAATGCTGCACCCTGTTATGTCTGTAGCTGAAGCCTGGGAAGGAAAAAAACATTTAGTAAATTCACAAAGAAGTCCAGGGAGAGTGAAAGGTCAGTGATAGAAATAATCAAATCAAGATTTATGTTTCCATCTTGTTCAAAATGTCATTTTTGGGATCTGCTGAGAAATCAGCTGTTTTGTCACCTGAACAGTTCAGGTACAAAACATTTTTTTTCTTTAGTATTGGAATTTTTGACTTTTAACTTGTGCTTGAAGATATTTACGTGGTGGGTTTTTTAGGTGTCTAAAGTGGTTGTTAGCAGAGTGTTACATAAGAATGTGACACAACAAGCAGCATGATTTCTTCTGAGATGTATACAGTGTTTTTAAAGCCTTTTACAGAACGAAGTCTACTGATTGCATTCTATAATTGTGGAATGTCTTGCATAAAGTACCATGACCATTACAACTTCTGCTGCCATTAAAAGATGGTAACACATGCAGTTGCCTCTAGTGAGGGGGACAGATATAGCAATGTCAGAAATACTATTCTCATAAGTCATGGAAGCATACTCTGACAAGTGTGCAGTAGCTGAGTGGCATTATGTTGTATTTTATCAGTCCTTCCTTCATGTAGGAAACTATTTACAGCAAGTAAGAGTGAAACTTGAGATAGAGATGAAATTTTGCTGTCTAATGAAGTCAATAAAGAGGCAATAAATTCTTGTTGCTTTAAGTTGAAATGAAAATTTGGTTTGCGTGATTGTATTAGGGGGAACCTGCTTCACCCTTCCTTTTTGTTCCTGGCCTACAGAGAACTATCTAGAGCTCAGATGATTCCTGCATATTTGCTATTACTTTGTGATGGGGTGTATCCTGGCTGGAGGCCATGTGCCCACCAAAGCTGCTGTGTCACTCCCCTCATCAACTGGACTGGGATAGAAAATGTAACAAAAGGCTTGTGAGTCAAGATAAGGACAGGGAGAGATCACTCTCCAGTTACCCTCATATGCAAAACAGACTAGTTGAATTTATTACCAATCAAATCCCTGTAGGATCTTTAGCAATGAAACCAAATCTTAGAAGGCCTTCACCTCAATCCTGCCTTCTTTCCAGTTTTAACTTTACTCCCTATTTATCTACCTCCCCCAGGCCCAGGGGGAACAGGCAATAGTGGTTGTGGTCAGTTCATTGTATGTTGAACTTGGATCCTGTCCCTGCTTACTAGGTTTTCTGAGCTTTGAATAATGTGTTCACTACCAAATACATAAGCTGCATTTAACACCTGCATGTTCTTGTCCTGCGTCAGAGGCTTAATGGAAGTGTTCTTTTATTCAGTGCATCATGTAGTTTAGATTTTAGCCTCTTTAGTAGGCTGTGTCTTGTAATAGTAATTACCGGGCTTGGTTGCACATCCTGTCTTTTAAGAGAACGATGTTTTTGTAGTCCTTATCAATATAAAGTGTTTAGGTCAAGAAGAGGACTACTCTTGTGTTTTCTGGCTTGGGGGCATGCCACATCACAAAATCAGGCTGCTGACTATAGAAACAACTTCTGTGTTTTTCCTCATTTAACAAGTAAAACTAAATGGCAATAACAAGAGAATTTATCTTTCTATCCTGGCATTTGTTCTCCATATGGACAACCACCTTTCCAAAAGGCTGCCTGAAGTTGTCCCAGAAGTTTCTTACAACAAAACACATACATGTTATGATGGAGGCAAATTCATGGTGAAAACACGTGTTCTTTAGATATTATGGATCCCTTTAATTCAAGGAAGGTAAAAGAAATGGTTTGTTTTAAGAAGAATATTTTTTAAAAAAAGTGGCTGACAACTGCAGTGAAATAATATATTTAAACATGAGGATCTGAAATTACCATCATACTGATTAAAAAGGGAAAAGAAAGTGAAGCACTCATCTCTTGAGATTTCAACCAGCTTGGGCTAACTTTGAAGTACATCTAGAAAATAGGTCTTACCCTTCTTTGACTTTGAACTGCACCAAAAATGTTACAAGAATAGCTTTGGATCAAAAAGTTCAGGAGCAAACTTTAAATGTTACGAGATTAACGGCTGGATTTAAGATTCTGACTGCGTTCCATTTGTGGTAGAGATCAGGATCTGGATTATTTTTTTTGCTTACACTATGACAGTAGAGCTCGCTCCACAGATAGGAGTGAGTGGTGTCAGGTCAAGAAAAAGATGCAAAAAGTTGAGTGGGAAATTTTCTCATCTAAACTTTTTTTTGGTGTCTTTGTACTAGATCAGTTGTTGTTTGAATCTTGGTGGTGGTGTAGTAGACTTTTAAAATATTAATAGTTGTACAAATAAACACCTTCTTGTCAGTTCCCTTTTTTCACAAATGCTTGGTTTAGTTTCTACCCTCACGCTTTGCGCTCGGTTAATAGTTTGATCATTTGGTGTTGCAAAGATGTTCATTGATGGTAGCTAGTAGAAGGTACTGAATAGAAAAAATCAGAGGTGAAATTAGTAACTTAGTGGTATATAGTCCATTTTATAGTGTGAGACTCTTTAGACCAAAAGTACTTATGTCACCATCTGCACACAGAATGCCACACTGTAGGATGTAGACTTGGCCTTTTCTCTTTCAGCATGCATCCCTGTGTCTAACCCTGTTATTCTGATCCCAGTTTTAAATTAAAGCTTCAATTGGATGGGAAAAACTTTCCACTGGAGTTCAGCACCTGCTATTTCAGCCATGTACTACTTGGTTTATAATGGAATGTATTCTCTCAGTGGGAGTATGAAGAGCTACTCAATTTAAGAGTGGCATGCAGGTGCATGACCTAGATATTTCATACAATTCAGCTGGGAATAAGCTGAAATATTTTTCACGTTTTAGTGTATTAGCAAACAGGAAATAATCTTGTACGACAATCTTTCCTCTAAAGCAGACAAATGGATATGTATCAATATCTGCTGGAATTACATGTAGTGGTTTACACCAGGCATGGCACAATAACAACTTTTAGTGTAGAAAACGCCTGTCTTTCCAATGTCAGGATATTTTAGTTTACTCCACTCGATGCCTGTCTCCTGATCTTGCTGTATTGCATCACAAACTGAAGGAAGGCTTGGAAATACTAAAAGCAGATTGTAAGAATTTACCTGCACCTGGGAATATAATTATCTTGCTTATCAAAGAGGAGGAATAATAAAGCAGATTATAAAGTCGTCTTCAAAAAATGAAAAACTAGAAAGAAAAAAAGGAGATAAAAGATAAAGTAAGTCTTAAATGGATTTAGATAAGTTTGTTGGCACGAGAGTTATGTAACTGAGTGGGATAAAAAAAAAAAATAAATTTTGATTCCCTGCTCCCCCTACCCTGGGATTTTGATGAAGACCTGCAGTAGATTTCAAACCATGTTTTCAAGTGCCAAGAGTGGCTGTGACTTAAGCTAAAGAAGTTTTTCCTTTTTCTACAAGAAACAGCAGTTTAACTTCAGTAGAAAACCATCTGCCCCTTGGCTTAGCTAGCTTTTAAGAAGAATTTTGTAATTGCTGAAGTTGTTCAATGTGTTTTCAGTGTTTGTAGTGCATGTGCTAATTTTACTTGCGGTCTGGGATGGCGGACAAGTAAGCAAGTGTCAGTGTGTTAGATCTCCCTGTGAGAAAATGTGCACTCCTGACTACAAAGGTGGGAATGAATTAAGGAATTAGTCATGTGGTACACTTAATATTGAAAAGGTGCAAGGTTTCTTTGAAGGAGTTGCTTTCTTCTGCATGCATGTGTGGTGGTGTGTTACGCTTTTTTTGTGTGGTTTTTCTTTCTTCCCAGCACACTCATGCAGCATTGGGACTGAATGCAAAGGTTCCTGTGGCTCAGGTCTTGAATGTGACCCAGAGAAAACAGAAAAGTAGTTTGAGGAATTCATATGGCAAGCTAAGGAGGCACAGAAATCAGTATTTACCAGTTTTGTGAGATCTGGCTTCAGTAGCTTGATGACTTTTTGTGGGGTTTTGGTGAATTCCTTGACTGAACTTACTTGGATTCTGTAGATGCTCAGCTTCTTGTTAGTTTTTGCCCTAACAGGATGTAAAGAACAGAGCTGTCATTGTCATCGACTACCTCTGACTTTCACTTTAAAAACAATGCTTGTCACCATTTCCTTAAGCAATTTGATACTTGCTTTGTTAATGTGTGAATGTTTTAAAGTCAAATGTTCTCCTGGCTGCATCTGAGGTTCCGAGTATGTGTGTTAACCTCAGTGTGCTTTGCCAAGAGAAGGGAAAGTAAAAGTCAATAAATGTCTTCTACAATGCTGATAAACTGAGGGCAGAAGGCGAGGTAGCTATGAGCTATGGGGGATGATAGGATCAAGTATCTCTTTCTGTTCCAGTTACCTATTGCCACTTTAATACTAGGGAAGTGTGTTTTAAGGGAGTTCTCTTGGAAGGGTTTGTACTGGTTGGGTGTGCATAGGGGGCCTCTGTTGTTGACAGATTCCACAGTGTGTGTTTTCCACTGTTGCCTCCAAATCCTACCTAGAGACCTTAAACTGAAATGGAGAGTGATTTATTTCCTCCCCCCAACTATTGACTGTCCAAACACTGTCTGCTTTTAGGAAGTGAGGCTTTGTTTGAACATCTGGACCATCCAATTTCCTGAACCCCAGCTTACTTTCTACCTTTTGGGTGACACAGGTAAGCCTTTAGGGCTACATAGCATGGGTCTGTAGAGATAAGCAGTTAGGCGTTTAAACATTTACTTGAACAATACAGTAGTGTGGTGAGACTCCGGTGCGGGGGTAAAAAACAAATGTAAATCCCTGTTCTTAGGTGTGGTCTCTAAGTGCCCGACAATTGGTATCTATCTACTTTATTTACCCCTGCAAGCTTCTTGTGCTCTTTAGAAGAGAATCATGTAGGGGGACCCTTTCCAGGGTTAGAGGCCTGAGCTTGCTCTGTGCTGGCCAGGAGCTGTGTAGCCCCTCATTCAAAACTAAGCCAGAGTATCAGTCCTGCTGATTGGGGTGTGAAGCTCTGGCATGTAAACAGCCAAGCCATGTTTAAGTCACTTAGAATGACCTGATAATCAGGATTGCATTTCATTTTCAGATTAACTTAGTGTGCATTACAGTACAGTAGAAGGCTGAAGATGCAGTGGTATGGGTGCTGAAGTCAGTTTTTTGTGATCAGGTCCCACTGCTTATGACTTTTTCCTTTCCCCTTCCACTGCACGTATGCAGTGCTCCTTGAAGGATATTTATCAGGCAGTTACATATAGACATGGTTAGAATCTCTGCTGAATGAGTTAACTTCATCTTGAAGCTAAATATTTCATTCAGCTGCTCACAGCTATGTGAATATTTTACCGAATATTCTGAAACACTCTGAATACTGAAACTAGCCAAAGCTTTCAGCAGCTTTTTTGAGACTGTAATTTATTTTTCCTGGTTTTCATCAATTGGCAAGAACAGCCTTCTAACCTGAAGGCTAAATTTAGCAAAATTCCCTTTGACTTCAGTGAAGCAGAGTTCTTATCCATCCTATCAGCCTTTGATTTGTTAGTCTTGTTTGATTTTTTTTTTTTTTTTTTTCCCCCTAAACTTCTCTTCTAGCTATTGGAGATATTTGAATGGGTCTTTTAAGGGGCTGTGCTTGATTTCTATTGTTGACGTCAATGGAGATTTTGCTTCCCAGACTATATATAGCATGTATCTAACAGGAAAGGAGGAAAGAAATTTAATCTATTTGAGGCTTGGTTTATTGGTGTTATTAGCCATCAATCTTAATAATATCTTAACTCCAAATTTTGCACAAATTTAATAATATGAATACTTTCAGTCTCTTGGAAGAGTTGCAAAACCAATTATAGAAATGTCAGAATTTCCATAGGAAGGTAACCTTCCTCTTAGCAGTAGCAGGGGAACAAAACAAACTGATAGTGATTAAAGTGTCAGCATATAATTGCATTTTCTTCCAAATAAACCATCAACTCCCAATAAATAATTAAAACAGGCCATGTTCCTCAGGATGCATCAGTTCAATAGCTGTGATTAAAAAGGTGTAGGAGCCATTATTAGATTTCTTGTCTATGATAAATTTTCTCTTATTGTCAGATTTTATTACCTTGGTGTTCTTTGGAGTATATCCCCTCCTGCCCCGCCACTGCCACCCCTCCTTGGGTTTACTGAGAAAGCACAACTCATATCACAGGCTGTAATGAGATATGTGCTCCATGATGATTTCACAAGTGACCTTTGAGTGATCTCAATTCTAGAAAGAAACCTGGAATCTAGACTTCTGCATGTTAATTAGGTTTTTCAAAGCCCACATCCCAAGAGCCATAAAATGTTTACCTGAAGCTTTGTCATATATACATTAAAAAATCTTTTTCTCTTCTCTTTCTTCAGTTTTAATAAACAACGTAAAACGTAGAAGGACCCAGGGAGCATAATGTAGCCGTGAGAGCGGATTGTGTCCGGCTTATTGGTAATGATGAAGCAGGAACTAGATCTAAGATACTCTGACTTGCAGAATCCAGGTATATTTTTTGGGACTATCAGGTTGTGGTGTTACTAAACCTCAAGCTGTCTTTATTGGGCACAATAGGAAATGTTTTTGTGGTGTTACTAATTTTCAGAATAGGACACAGCTTTTAAAAATGTCGTCATATCTTTTTCCTAAATCCTTGTTTCCTGTGATTTAAACTTCTTCTCTGGGATAGCATTTCTTTTTCTCTGATCTGGGCTGATTGCACACTCTACTTTCTAAATGACAGAAACTGTTGAAAACATACTTATTTTTTCATTCTAAATTGAAGTTTACACATGAATCCTGAATTTTCATTTTACTTCGTTAAAAATCTTCAGCTGATTAAGCTTCTTGAGCAAGCACAAATTAAATGAAAAGTGAGTTTTATCTTCAGTTTCACATCTGTCTGTAGTTCTGCACTTCCATATAAAGCCTGATCCCTGGCTTCTACATGCTGGTAATTTAGTGGAGCTTGTACAGAATACCCTGTTCAGGTCTGCTGATATGTTTCAACACAGTACCTGTGATTCACTTAAAACTATTTTCCAGATCTTTATTACCACTGAAACAAACTATAGGGACAGACATAACTCAAACATTGAGCAACATGAACCTGTTTCCCCATATGTTGGTCTCACCTTGATCAAATCCCACTCTGTAGCAGGCTGTGAAAATGGAAGTGCCTCGTAGCGTGCCCTCCAGGTCTGCTAATGAAGTCTAATTCCCACCAGGAACAGATGACAGCATGCTTCAGAACTGAAATATTCTTCAGAAGATTTAATTTATCCCGTATTTGGACTTCAGGGAACATAGCAAGAAGGAACTGAAAGAAGCTCTTAAATAATATAAGCATGTTGTGGATATTTTAAATTCAGTTTTAGTAAAGCTAGACTTAACTCTAATATCACTAGTCTGGGATGCTGTTACAATTGCCTCATAACAAACATGTACATTATAGACCTCTTATGAAATGTGTGTCCTTCTTACCTTCTCTCTAACAATGCACCTGGTTGGCAGCTTTTCTTAGTTTTCTTTCATTATTCTTCTGCCTGCCTTTTCTTTCTTCTGGATTGCAATTCGTCTTCGTTTTCCCCACTCTCTCTTGTCTTCCACAGCCTCTGGTTTTCATTTCTCCAGATCAGCAGTCCTTGTTGCACCTGTTACAGCTGTCGCTCTTCAATAATGATCAGGAAATTAATCAGAACTATTACGATATCTTCTTTGTTTTTTAAAATCCAACTTCCTTTCTGGATTTTAAGATCTATCTACGCATCAAGGTATTTTTGTCTTTAGACCAAATAAAGCATCTTTACCAAGTCATAGGCTATTTCATTTAATCGAAGGGTGGGAGGATCCCTAAGTTTCTGCTTAGTGTCGTTGGGTAAAATACAGTGCTACATGCTCTTTTAATTTTTTTCCAAAACTGTTTAGAGTTAGCAGGTGTTGCTATAGAGGATGATTTGGCTGATCATGACATACAAGAGCAGCTGTGAAATAGTGATTTATATTTTGTGCAGTTATGATTGGAAGGTATGAACTGCAAAAAAAGCTTTGAAGCTACTGGTATAAAAAAGGGCAAACCCAAAGAAAAATTGAAAATGAGGATTTATACTTAGAAACAGGTTATTAATTATTTTCATAGTCTTATGTCTGACAGTAGTTAATCGGCATAAAAGGCCAAAGATGTATTAAAGTAAAAATACAGTTATTTAGTTTTTCTGTTCCTTTTGATTATAAAACATGTAGTTTAACAGAGCAGATAACTTAGAATTCTACGCAAACTCATACTTCACCATTTGGACTCAATTTATGTAGTTGCTTCTTGTGGTTGTGAGTGGTTTGCTATAACAGGAAACTTCTATGTTTTTTGTCATGACCGGCCCTGATTCTTTGTGAAGTGGTGAATACTGCTTTGTCTCTTTCAGAAACCATTTCAGATCAAGGCATTGGAAAGGATACTTGATGCTTGTTCATCCCATGCTGTTTTGCATTTAAATTACACCAGGATGCAGCTAAAGCTGTCTTATTTTAGAAGTGGTTTTATGTCTGTTTCTGTGTTCATTGATGGTAGTACAGTGTGAAATACAAGGAAGAATTCAGGTCTCTGTGGTTAAAAAGAAACAAAATTTAACAAATATCTGTTCAGAATCTGATCCAGGAGCCTTTCCTCCTTACCTTCCTTATTTCATGATAGAAGCTTGTCCATCTCTTCTGGAATTTCCGATCAAGCCATATCACTTTGGTAGTGGAGGAAAAGTGCTTACAAAGATGTATTTTTTTTTTAGATTGGGTGTTAGCTCTCCTTAAGTATTTTTCTTTGCCAGAATTCAAAGATGTTCTAGGACGTGCTGAGAATGTTTAATCCCTCCCTGGTTTTACAGTGTCAGTGCTATTATTTCAGGAGTCCCTCCAGAAATCTTTGTTTTTTTAATGCTTCTGTTTATAGTTTCCTTTGAGTCTTCAGAAGATGGCATGTACTTGAATTTTCCGAACTGATTAAGTGGAAATTAATGACAGCAATGAACATTTTCAACTTCAAAAGATTCATGGAATTTCCAATGTGTTTAAGAAGTTGAAGGGAAACATCCTCATCAGTAAGAAATGTTTAAAGGGAACAAATAACTGACTTCCCTCACTTTTTTTTTTTCTTCCTCACATCTCTGATTATGATGTTATGACTGTTTCCTACATCCTGGGCTTAGCTGAGGGTCCCTATACAGCAACAAATGCAGCAATCACAGTCTCAGTGAGCAAGACATAGGCCTCTGCAGTTGGAAAAGAAACCAAATGAAGAAGTCAGAGAGGGGAAAAAAAAGGTTGGAGGGGTTTGAAGAAAAGCTCTCATTTGTTCTTGTTTTCATACACGAAGCAATGTAGTCATAGGACTTGAATTTTCAGTTTTCAGTAATCATGTTTGTCCTGAGAGGCAACATGTGTAACAGACTAACTGAAGTGATTAAAGTAGGGGAATGCAAGAAAGGCAACTCTTGGATTGGGCAATTGAATGTTTCATTATTCCCTTAACTGTCTTCAGGAATACGCCAAGTTCAGGAGTACGCCAAACACCAGAAATGAAGGAGATTTATCTTTTTATTTCTATGCCTGCTTTTCACCTTGGCAATCTTCCTTTCCTCTTAACTTCTTTTCATCACCTTTATATAAGTTCACAGAAATACAAAGGCTTCTCCATTTATAGCTTCCTGTTATGCTCCGGTGTTCTGAGGTCTGTTTCTGAAGATGTGGGTTTACAGGAGCTTTGGAGGCTTGCACAAAATAAAAACAGTTTAAATACCATTACTGATGCTGATTTGAGTGATGCATTTTCTGATCCAGACAGGCTATTCTGCAGTCTGGTAATCTGATGTGTGGATTTATACTTTCAAATGTTTATTCCTTTCTAAACCTGTGTCATTGCATAAAAGGTCTTTCAAACAGGTTGCTTTCAAACATGACAACCTGTGCCTATGTATTTTACATTGTCCGTTGCCAGGTGAAGGACACTGTCAGCCAGTCTGTGCTGTAGCATTACGTGCATGATCTGCACTGATGACCATGACCTTTTTATCTGACTGTACGTATCGATCAAGAGAAATTTTACACTGAAAGTCTGAAGTATATTTGGAGCACTTTCTATGGAAATGTGCTGTAATCTTGTGAGTTACTAACTGCTGCCATAATATAATTTCCTATGAAGAATAATAAAAAAAAAAATCATTGCTCAAAGGCAGTTTATCCAATTTTGAAAATTAACTGCCAAGTCTTCAAGTCATACGAGGAATTACAATCTTCATGCATTTCTCTTCACCTAGGTCATCTTTGGAGCTCATTTCTCAGTTCCATCCCACATATTTTTATCATTTTAGCAGAACACCCAAGCTGTAATTTTTATCTATGCTCCCTCTTTCCTTTTTCCCCCTCCATCTGACAATTATCACACTTACTGACATGTAATTTTACTGGTTTAATAGTTGTGTTTAAATCCATGATTTCAGTAGACTCCCACTACAATCACCTTAATCTTGACATCTTGAATACGTGCAGCTTCTGTGGTCAGGCTCTTGCTGCTAACCAATCTTGTTGCATGGCTTTGGGTGGTGGCAAGTGGCTGCAGTTGTCTAGGGACAGAGTGTTCACCAGGGAAGCAGGAAGGTCACTGGGGACATCATGGCTGAGGTCAGACAGCTCTTGTGCTGGTAAAATTTAAAGTAATCCTCCCAGTTCTGCTTTGGCCTTAAACTGTATTTGCACTGCATTTGCCAGCCTGGCTTGACCTACCTGACTACCTCAGGGCTCCCAGAGAAGCAGCAGTTATGGGGTCCTGCACGGCTACACGATTCCTGTACCTGCACTGGTCTGCACTGAAATCCAAGCTGATGTGAATTCAGAGGTTCTGGTGTCTGAGGTAACTGTATTAAATTCAGCACTTCAGCTGTGGCAGTCACACTTCCGTACCACAGACATATCCTCTCATATAAAACCAGCCTCCTGGGAGGGAAAGATAGTTTAAAATTATTCATACCTTATATTCTGCCTCAGCAGTTCTGTCTTAAGAACCTGTATCTCAAGAAAGCACTTTTTTTTCCAGATCTAATCCTTCTGATTTTGTAACCACCTGCCACTCTTTCTTTCTCCACTCGAGGTTTGAGTTACGCGGGCAGGTTCATGCAGATATACACTGCCAAAAAAAAAAGATGATGATTATGATGAAAAAAAAGCAGAGTTAAATAGTTTTGTTCCAGAAATTATGCGTCTGTGTTACTGATGCAGGCTTTCCAAGCTACCTCTGCTGAGAAGCCCTGAAATCTGTAGTGATGTTTCTTCTGGACAAGGTCGGTGGGGTTCAGGCTGTAGACTCCACAAGCACCTGCTGTAGACATGTAGGTCTGTGTTGAAGTACAAGTACAGGTTTCCTGTGCAATGGTCAGGCAGTAGGCAAAAAACTTAGATAAGGGGTGCAATAGCTTGTCCTTCAGCTTATTGTTTGCAGAAAAAGGATCGAAGTGATGGATTTACTCTGGAAGAAATCAGAAAAAGTCTGGTAATGCCAAATGAATTGTGGAAAATTTGCATGAAATCTTTCTCACTGCCTACAGAAGTAAAAACGTGTGTTCTGATAATCCTGAATTGATACTTGTGTACATGCCTCCTGAACATTCCCTGGCTGGAAAGCTTAGGAAGTGTTGAAGCTAACAATATTCTTGCCAGTTTACTTTGTCTGCCAACTCCAGCTCAGATTCTCTGAATAGACATAGCCAATTAGCAGTATTTCCCATCCCGGTACTGGATGTGAGTGATTTCCAACAGAGAACAACTTAGAGAGGTTCCTACAGGATTAACCATTTGCCAACATCCCATTGGCAAATCTGGTAGCACAACTTCAAGAGCTGTGCTAAGCTGGAAGCCATTCTCACCTGCTATTGCACGTCCTTGTTTTACAGTTTTTTACACGTTTCAGAGATGCTGGTAGCTGCAACTAGGAAAATATGCTGTGATTGTGATTTAAAACACTGGTTTGGCAATGCACTCTCTAATGTTAGATTGGTCATAGCATGCTGGTAGGTCAAGAAAGTAGCAGCTCTAACCAGAAAAATAGGTTTGTGTATATTCATTATGTGGGTTTTTTTAATATATACGCATATATTTTGTTAATTTTCATCACTTCTGCCCTGTTAAATTTAGACTGTATCTACAAAGGATATTTATTATCAATCTGCTAATGCTTACATGAGTAGTGTTTGCTCAGTCTAGTAACGCTATCCAAGTGGCTACTCTGGAAATGATGTTTGCTTTCATTCAGAGTAACTTACTACAAATTTTGTTGTTTACTTTTGCATCTATCCTTATTGCTAGTCTTGACTTCAAGAGTGAAAAGAGTCTTAGCATGCAAAGAGATCAGGCCTGGAATAATGATTTGCTTGCATGAAAAGACTCTCTAAGATACACAGCATCTTTGCGTCTAGAAGCAAAGAGATGTTGGTCTGGAACACTGAACAACAAAAAGTAGATGATAGATCTACAATGGAAACTTACAGCTGTTGATCAAGGGTTGATCAAGGCTTGAAAGTTTATGTCATGGTATTGTGATGTAACTTTTACTCATATATGAAATATTATTTCTGAATTGTGCTTGGGCAGAGTTTAGTTTGGTCTTGGGTGGTTTAGTTTGGTCTTCCATTCTCACTAGTTTTTCCAAATGTAACTAAATTGGGTAAAAAAAAAAAACAAACAAATTGTTTGTTGCTTTGGTTTACTCTGTTTTACCTTGTAACTCCTTTCAACAAGGTAGCTACTATCCAGTGTATTTACTTCAAATGCATTGAAGCTAGAGATGCATGCGCTGTTTAATTACATCGTGGTCAGTGTCTTAATAGAAAGTAAAAGGAATATTTGTATCGTCAGAGACTGCTGTTGCCTTTAACAATTCTAGATGATTAAAATATCCAAGTCAATATTGCTCAATTAATTTTAGTAACAAGCTCAGTGGTCTGGAAGCAGTAGCTTTTTTTGATTTATTTAGGTTTTCCTCTTATGTATATAGAATACTTAGTGAACCTATAGCAACATATGGTAGATTGAAAATTATTGTTAATTAACTTCTCTGCTTAAATTCCTGCAAGCTAAATTTCATCTGATGAGTTATCATGCTAAAAATAATAAATCTTGAAGCTATTTTATAAACAGTCGTTTAAGCAAAATTAGATACTCCATCCATGGACACAAATCAATTCTTTATTGCCATCTTCCTGTAGTATTGTTTTGCATTTGGAAATACCTCAGTGTTCATATATATGTATGTGCAAATATATATACACGCATGTATATGTACACCTGTAATTCTGGGAAGGAGAGAATCAGAAATAGGAGGGGAAACCCTGATGTGCATATGGATTGTAACAGAAATGGAGGTGCTCACTGAGCTAGCCATGCCAGTGGTGGGACAGGGTCTGGTGTAGTGCTGATATGCTCCATCTCTTCAGGTTTTGAAGTATTTATTTTGTTGTTCTCACTTCTTAAATCTATGTGTTATTTATATTGAACATTTTGCTTGAGCTGAGAGGAGAATTTCTCAGTTCGATGTGACTTATTGGACTTCCTTGCAGGGGATTGTAATAATAGCATTGAACATATTTCCCCAAAAGGATAAGAACAGTACTTACCTGTTGTAGAGTTTAATTGAATGCTTAATTTATTCTTCAGAAAGCAGTCTGTTCTCTCCAGAGAACTACTGGTTGAAATTTAAAAAGTACTTTTTGTTCTCTGATCTTGGAGAACAAATAGCTGCACGGTGGTTGTTCAGATGGGAACAGCTGTTCCCATCCTTTCAAAGTCTGAACCGTGCTGCTTTTCCTAGGAGGACAAAGGGAAAAAACAGGAGATCCTGACCACTTCATGGTATGGACCACTCGGGGATCTCATTACGAGTAGAGAAGGTTCTGCACTTTGGAGATGGACAGAAAGCCAAACTTAATAGCTTGGACAGCAGAGTCTTTGCACACAAAAATGCAAATACAAAAAAATCTGAAAGCTGGCTCTGGGGAACATGCTTTTTTTTGTACAAAGCTGACACTGTTACCTTGAGACTGACAGTAGTCTCCAAGTATGCTTGTGTAAATTTGTTGAGCAGGATGGCGTGTGGGAAGAATTTGGGGTTTTTCTCAGAAGTCTGAGATTTACTCTCTACCACATCTTCCAGCTTCGGAGTGACTGACAACTGCTGCTTGTTTCTGCCATTTTTAGGGTGTTTTTTTTTTGGTTTTTTTTTTTTTTTGAAAGGGGAAAACCAAATTTTATTGTTTCAATAACTTCAAAAGTGACTTAGCAATGATTCTTTTTCATCAGCTGTTTTGATTGAGTGAGTATAGAACTGTGCGGACCTGCACTTGAGGTCTGAAACCTTACTTAATGGGATCTAAGGAAAAAGATTCTGTTTGCACAGGCAGAGTGTATAACAATTTGATAGAACTTGGAATACTTGAATCCCAGGTAAATATACTTGCTCTCTCACTTCTCAGATGAGTGTACAAAAAGGTGATTTGAAGATGACTTTGAGGAGCATGTTGCAGCTGGAGAAAGTATAATGTGTCCATCATCATGATGACTGGAAAAACTAGTTTCAGGAGTCTTCAGTAAAGCGTAAAACCTGACTCACTGTTGGACCAGATGATCTCTCAAGATCCTTTCCAACCCCAGCTTCTTCCATTCTTCACAGACTTGTCCTTTACATCTCACACAAACAAAAAGCTCATCAGTGCAAATTTTAATTTTTTTTCCTGAGGGACTCTTGTTGAGGTCTTTTTACAGTTGAGGATATTGTGTCATTCATCAGTTCCATTGTCTGTTCCACTGGAGCTTGTTTCACTGGAGCTCTTTGCCTGCAAAGTATTACAACATGGCTGCTACAGCTTTTAGTAATGTGAAAACTAACTGGATTTTGAGGGGCAGGTGATTAGGCTGAAGAAAACTACTTGTGCTAAAAGTGTGAGAAGTAAGATAGAACAACGGCAGAGATGAAAACACTTCATGTACCAGACACTGATGGAAAGCCCATTAAATAAAGGCATAAGGATTTATCCCAACATTTGTTTCATCATCAGCTAGATGGTTGCTTCCAGACAATAGATGTTATTACATACAATTAGGTATATTTTCCTTTAAAAAAAAAAAAAAAACAGAAAAAAGCATCCTACCTGAGAGGCTTGTAGTTGTGCTTGTTAATCTGTGTCTAATCTAAGGAATGCCTAGACATACACAAGAGCAAAACCTGGTCTCAGGACAGGGATATGAGAGGGAGGCAAGCAGTCAAACAATTCTAAGCCAAAAATGGTGACCCTTGTACCTGCTTAGACAGAAAGTTTCCTGTAGCTCTCTTGTCATGTATTTTCAGTTTCATTTTTTTGCATAATAATGTATAGAAACTGGTTTTCATTTTAAATAACATGAAACTGTTACTTAATTACTTTAGTACAATTTCTGCAGAATAATAATTAGCAATTTTTTTTAAAAACCTCCTGGCCTTTCTGCTTGGAGATGGTGACATCTGCACAAAGTAGACTTTTAAGTGCCATTGAAATATGTTGATGGTATGTTAGACTCTCCTTACACAGGTATGAAGAACAGACAAATGGTGAGAAACAAGGTTCTTTTTGTAGACCTTTTACCCCTGTGAAGATTTGCTTATTCCTTTGCTGCTGTTGCCTACAGATATGTCTGGAGTGTCTATGGGATCTGGCTGCAGCAGTGCAGTGTTTGTTTCCATGATTTTGCAGCACAAACATGTAGAGGTCTTGCAGGGACACTTCCTCCTAGGTTTATTTTACTAAAGAAAGGATCTAACCATCTTTTATCTGTGACAGCAATAAGAAACAAACTTCTGGTATTGTAAAGCTTTACTAATACCTTTAAGTGACGTGTCCCATCGTTTTAATCTATTTTGCATGTTACTGAGAGATTTTCAAAATGAAATCTAGAAAATTAGTTATATGCCAGATTATTTTTTAAATCAGGTGTTGGTAATGTATTTAATTTTTGTATTTTGATAACAAAATTAAAGAGCTTTGCATGAAAAGTGAACTAAAAGCTCCGCGAATAATTCTTATTACTGTGGAGACTGGAAACTACTGTGAAATGCTCTGAATATTTCAGACAGCCTCCCTTCAGGGACAAAGTTCAGGAATTAAGGAGCCTAATTCACCTATCTTGTCAAGTATTGACTTAATGGTGTTTGTAGGGTTTTTTTATTCATTTGCAAACATAAAATTCAGTTATAGTAATAATTTTTTGACAGCTGTCATGGCTGGGATAACATGTACCTTGCTAAATACACAAATAATGGGAAACTTGGTGGCAGAAGTTTCTGTAACCCAGGGGACTATGCTGCATGGCAAAGATACAAGGCCGTAGAAACACAGATCTCTCTGATTTGTCATGGAAAGCTGTTCCATATATTATTAAGCCATTTGAAAAGTCTGATCTTGTCTTTTACTTATAGGTTGTGCAGAGTGGAGTGGAGGTTGAGGAGTTATTTGGGACTAACTTGCCTATATTTAATTCCTTTCTGTTTGTAAAATGCTTTTGAACAGCTTGATTGTTTTACAAAGATTTTTTATTTATTATTAGCAGTTTTTCAAAGTAGTTTTTTCAAAGCAATCTTAGAGGAACTGGGCGATGAACTCACTGAATCAAATGGGAGATTTGAGCATCTTTCCTCTTTAGTATCCTTTGAAATGTCCAACACTTGTGTATGCTGTTGAGAATCAAAGTCAGGCATCTGCTTAGTTAAAGAGTGTTTTCTGTTCACACTAGTTATCTTGGAAAGCCATGATACATTCATAATAACAGCTAATAAGAGAAGAATGTTTTATTTAAAATTTGTAAAGAAGAAAACATAAGATCTTGCCTAGGGGGTTGTACAAAGTGCCAGGCCTTTTCTGGAGTTAAATGGGTCAAACAAAATTAATGTGTTTTAAGAATTTGATAACTTAATCTGATTTCATTCTTCTGATTTCTCTCCAAGAAAAGTCCTCTCCTGGGCGAGGATTTTGAATGATGTAGAATTTTAAGATGACCTATTTGACCATGTATGGCTTATATCGTATATTTTCTGTAACTTTTACCTGTTCCCCCTTGAACTTATGATTCTCTTTTTCTTGAGATACTGAGGAAGTTTAAAGTAACTCAGAGCTGTATTAATTCTACTGGGGTCCACGGTTTTGGAAGTAAAGATTTTTCTATTAAAAAATCATCACTTAATAGAGTGTGTGTGTGAGATATGTTGTTTATTCCCCGGTTCTTGCTTGTGTCTTGTGGTGGTGTGTATGGTATTTCCAGTCTATGAATAGTGAAACATTTATAACTGATTTCTAACCTTGTTGAGTTTGTTCATCTGCTGCTGCTACCACCTGCATTTTAATGTCTGTAAAACTTCATAGCCCATTGCCACCTCCACTTAGTAACTGCTCTTCTCTGCTGGTGGCTTCCAAACGCCTTGTCATGCTGCTGCATTGAGGTGGAAGTACATGTGGAGCAACTGTGTCATACCCAGCATCTAAAAGTGAAGAGAAAGGATCCTTACATTCGATGTTTGATAATAAAATTTGCAACTTCTTCAATGGAAGCAGTAGATGGCTAAATCTTCAATGTGTGTATGTTTTGAACTGATTTTTTTTCTGCCATGCAGTACCTTCTTGTATAGAATAGCTCATGATTCTGGTGCTGTACATGTAGGATCTATAGCATCTATCCATGTAGGATCTATAGCTGGGCAGAAAGATTTGTTACATATGAATGAAAAGTTATGTGATAAATTACTACAAAAAGAAGTGAATTTGTAATACGCTGACTTAAATGCCTTCATTCTCCCAGCACTTCTTGTCCAATTTCTAATATTTACTAACCAAAATGCATATTAACAGCTTCTGCTTAATACTTTGGGGTTTTGTATCTGTTGTTTTCATTTGGAATAAAAATAAAAGGACTTGAGTGTTTTTGTATTCCCTTTATCTCTCACTCACTTTCTGTTTTTTCCTCTCAAGGAGAGTGAGAACAGAAAGTTTGCTGGAACAGGCCATTTGGAAAAGCTCTAGAACCATCAGAAATCTTCCTGTGGGTTCCCCGGGCACTGCTGTCAGCATACTGAAGCACAGCACCGCAGGGCAGTATGTTCATCCAACGTGGAAGCAATTTCCTAGAAGGCCTTGCTTGTTATGCAGCTTCACCCTTTTTCATGTGTTGTTACATATGGATGCTTTTAAAAGAAACATCAGGGATCCAAGTATCTTTCTCTTAAATTTACTTAGGGTTTTTTATAGATCCTGAGTAACTGTAATGATTTGAGTAGGTACAAAATCGGTCTGGAAGTTTGATGGTTAAGCATGCGATTCTGGCTCTGATAATCAGTGTAGAATGAGCCAACAACCTTCACTATTTTTGACACAGACTGCAGTGTTAACTCTTAATACTTTGCAGTTCAATAAAAGCCTTTTGCCTATGTTATGTCAGTACTTGCATGTGGCCTGTCTCAAGGAGGAGAACTCTAAAGGCAGTTGTACTTGCAGTGTGGGAGGGCCCAAGAACAGAGTTCAAGTGAAGTTTCTCTGGTCTGATCAACAATGATTTTAAGCTAGACTTGTTGTGTCTGAAACTCTTTAACTGATTTTTCACTTACTGTAGGTCTGGAGGGAATAGTTGTTACTTAACCCATAGGTTTTCTTCAGGATTCTCACTTTTTTTTTTTTGCCAATAGAACCGTATGACATGTTTGAAGTAGTAATTGGGAAGCTTTCTGTCAACTGATTTGCATTCTCTGATGGTGTTCACTGGGGACAGTGGAATACAAACAAACAAATGGCTCTGGGGACTTTTAAGTGATGCATGTGCAGTTATACAGTATAAATGCATCCCACAACTGAGTACACCCTAGTTCTTTTAGGATCCATAAACATTTTATTAAGCACTTGTTGTTGTTACTCTCCGGGTCTGTAAATGCTGCTAGCTGGTGACCACAGCTGCGTGTCCTGGTAGTGAGATGCCTGCTGTGTTGCACAGCTCTGGGTTGAGGCCAGAGTCTCTGTTGCTGGGCTCCGTGGAGCTCTCAGCTTCCACCCTTGGCATTTCCCCTTGCATATTATGAAAAGGGCTCTTGGGGAAGAGCTTGAGGCAGACACGAAGTGTTTCTGCTTTCAGGACTCAAGGCATAGTATTTAAGGTGTTGCACATCTTCATTAGAGAAGTAATTTTAGTAAAGAAGCAGCTATGAATGCTTCTAAGAATAATAAAATTGGTAATTTTTTTTCATGGTGGAGCTCAGCATTTAGGAAGTATACCAGAAAGGTAAGTAAGATAAGATACACTGTTAAAGGCATTGTATTAGGCTTACACTTTAAATTTGGGCTGTTGAGGAGAAATATCATCAATGAATTAAGGTATCTGGCGATTGCTTCTGCAGAAGGTACCAAGTAATTTAAAATGCGATCTTAAAATCCTATCAAAGGGAGGCAAGTGTGCTAAGTGAAAAATACAGCTGAGAGAAGAAATCAGTCATGCTCTGCGTTTGCAGGCACACACAGTAGAAAGTATTCCCAGATAATTTACCATCCTACTGTGCAGGAAATTGTGGGAATGAAGGGCACAGTTGTTGTTCAGTTGTATAGCTTCGTTAAAGGTGAATATGCACAACTCCTGTGCTGATCCTCACTGTTACAATATCAAAGTCTATTCAGATAATTAGCTGCTAATCTGTTTGTTCTCTTGTAGTTGAGGTGGAGGTCATCTCTGTAAGTGCTATACAAATCCTCAAACTTACTAATTAGCACAGATGCTAGTGACAGTTCTCCTTTTTCTTCACTTAGTGTTAACCTCAGAAACCTGGTCTTGTTTCCTTGGAAATTTCCAGCTACTTCCCCCCGCCCCCCCCCATTGTTACACGTTTGGCTATTTCCAGTTCCTGCATTTAGCATCCTAGCTATTTTAGTCATGTCCTTTTCTGTGTGCTTAAAATAACTTTTCTGTCCCAGTATAGCTGTCAATAAAATGTTGCTCTGTTGAGTCAGTTGCTCATTTTTCTTCCTTTAACTTTTTTTTTTATTGTTTCATTTCCTGTTGAATCCCTGCCCATATTGTTATCCTTTACCACAGAACAGTGGAGCTTTTTCCTTTGATTTCATTAATGTGTCTCTTCCTTCAGGCTTTTCCTTTATAGTCTTTTTATTGCCAGAATATCTGTTTTCTGTGACTTCTGTTCCTGGGCTTAACACTGAAACCAGTCAGTGGAGGGGTTGGTCAGAAGTTAGATAAAATATGAGCTGCCAGCCATATGGCAAATCTCAGCATAGGTCTAACACTCGCATTCTCCCACTGTGAAGACTATTAGTTTAATAACAAAGTTGTTTACTTTAATTCATTCCAAATTACTAGATGGGAATACCAAAAGGACTGAAGAAAGTTAATAGAAAATAGTTTGGCACATGTATCTCACTAACATCTCTCTATTGCCTTTCTAGGCTTCAATATTAATAGGTGTCTAATTTCTTAAGCAGGAATAAAAATTGGGAACAACAGCCCAAGTAAGTTATTTTCAATAAATAGGAATGTCTTCCCTGATTAAAGAATAGTAATAGGCTCTTGTGTGTTAACAGTGTGGCCCAGAGCAATTTTATAATAACCTTCTAAGTGCTTGCAAAAATCCCCCAACAAACTCAGTATTAAAAAAAATCCCAAATATAAAGAAACAACAGTTTATTACTTTCAACAAATGCAGTTACTATTTAATTCATTTTGGTGAGCTGTCAATACATTTTAGTCCATTAGATGCAGAATTTAATTAGCTGGGATCATGATTTACGTGATTTCTGACTTGCTTTCTATTTAAAATTCCTAGTAAATGTTGCCCTTGGCAGAACAAACATGCTTAATTTATATCCAGTGGTGAGCAAGTATTTTTCTTTTTGGTGATACTAAATGTCACTAAAATCCTGTCTGTTGTAAGGTTACAAATACACTGTCCTAGTGCCAGAGCCTGCAATGTGCAACAGTAATACAGAGTCTGGGATCCTTAACTATCAAGGACACACTGTAAATCCAAAGTGATTTATCACCTGAAGGAACTGAAGGTATCTTGGAAGCATGACATTTGAGTTGGGCTTACAGCTGGTCATGAAGGACCCCTTTTGCCTTCCCAAGTTCTCCAGGACTGCAGTTCATGAAAGGCTTTGAGGTGCCTTGGCTGACACATGGTTATCCTGCTCTCACGTAATCTTTGACACAGAATGGACAGAACTCTATATTTGCAAGGACTTTTCTGGAGGAAAATAAGGAACTGACGGAAAAGGAATGAAGGCAGTTACTGACCTTTACAAAAGGAGCAGGCAAGGGAACATATGTTTGTTGTTTTTCAAACATTATTGCTTGTCACCCCTCCCTGCCAAGCTCTGTTCATCCCACAGTATGTCTGATCAGGATCTGTTTCTAGTTCCTTTCTAGCTCCTCTTTAGTCTGTGCACTGGGTGCAAGATGACTCAGCCTGCCCTTTTTCTACCTTGGGAAATGTTCTGTTGATGTGCAGGGTAGCCTGTCACTGCCAAACTCTGTCTCTGGGCCTGAGCCAGCAGCTCAAGCACTGGCCTGTGCTCTGTGGAGGTTTCCTGGACCACTCAGCCCTGACACGGGTTCCTGCTAGGTCTGGCATTTCTGAGCTTTTCTTCCTTGTGTAAAATAGGTGTGTTGATACCTCTGCAACTGGTCACTCAATGCAATGGGCACAAAGTGGACCTGTGCAAAGTGTGGTGATGTAGCTGGGGAAATTTTACATTATGCACATCTATACAGGTTTGGCACCCATCAGTTGTTTCCCAAAACTGTTGCATGTACCAGTACACCACTTACTGCAAGAACTGGATGGTTTTAACCCCAGGTGGTGTTCAGGGAAGAATGTGTCAGTTAAGACAGTAGTGAAAGTATGCTTTTATAGGTCTGAATAAAAGTGTATGGTCTGTGCTTCTCTTCTAGTCTTTGATTAAAAACTAAAAAAGTAATTCTGAATACCTTCAGGTCTAGTAACAGTGCAAGTAAAGCACTGTGAGTGTAATGCAGGGTTAAAACTTTACAGCAAATGAAAAAGTAAGAGGTTTTATTTTACTGTTATGAAAATAGGGAGGTTTTTGTTAGCTTTCAAAAACCTGTTATTTTTTATTTCTGGAGAGGCCCAAGTACTGAACTTTGTTACTGTGCCACCTGTGAAATTTGGAGAGGTACTGATAAACTTGTGTTCAAGGAGTGCAGTAAATCACGGCAAGAGTTGGAGGGGCGGTCTTGTGCCAGGATGATTGAAGAATCCTGCCTGTTCCTGCTTAGCTACTTTTGAGTCCAGACCTGTATGTCTTGTGTGTTTGATGCTTCAGATGCTCTTTGAATTATTACTGCTAGCATGAAAATGTCCTGATTAATGTATGTAATGTATAGTGCATCACACGGATTAATAGGAAGGAAATCGTGTTAATGAAAGCATAACACATACAGAGTGATAGAGATGGGATAAAAAGTCTTTATGCTGATCCTAAACCCAGTTCTTGCACTTCGTGATTGTTGCTGAGCACCTGTTACACCCAGTCCTGAAGCCGTGCAGGTCCAGGCTTGCCAGGGAGATGTTGCAGCACGCTCTGCATGCTCCAAGATGGAGGGGAAAATGATGGAATGGTAGAAAATGCAAACATCATATTTCTTTATGCTGAACTTCTAAAAGTCTTTCCTTATTTATGGAACCAGGGAACACTTACATGTAGGGGCTGTTTCTCAGAAAGCTTCCATTGGAGCTCAAAAATATCCACCACAGGAGGGGGAGTGAGGTGTGCTGAGAGGACAGACAGAACAGTCCCCAGTGCTGGACAGGCTTTGAGGGGACCATTTCTGTCAAATCTTTAAAGGCAGGTGAAGCCTGACAGGAATGAATGGGAAGTTAAAACTATGACACAAACCCAAATATTTATCTGTAAGATGAATATGACTAAACACTTAGAGCTTTATAAAATAAAACCAGTGTGATTACACTGAAAGGAAAAAATTTAAAAAGGACTGTAGAATGAGAAAGCAAGCACTAAGGTTTTTGAGGATTTTTCAGAAGGGAGGTGTATGTTCAAAGTATTAAGGCAAGACTTGCTACAATAGAAGATAATTGCTGTGCTCACAGGTAGAGGAGGGCATAGGGTACTTCACCAATATCCTTATTCTCCGTTCAGGTAAACGTGGTAATACAATGTTCAGACTGCCCCATTTTGAGTAGTAAGAAGAGTCTTTTTAAAAGAAAAAGGCAACCTAGCGAGCTTTCTGATCTTACTCTGGGAGAACATATGGTACTGCTGCTACAAGACCTGTCACAAGTGAGACTGAGGAATAAAGACCTGAGGAAGATTACAGTCTGTCTTGAAACAGAAAATATAATTATTTTTTCCCTTTTAAACACATCAAGAACAGCAATACATAGTAAAGAATAGAAAGGACAGAATTAAATCCCGGAAAAAAATAGTGGAAGAGTAGGACAAAATCAGTTTTCCTTCAAAGCACATAGTGAGAATACACCAGAGTACAGATTGCTAAACTGTTAAGAGCAAATGATCCGAAAGACAAGGTGGAGGAAAGATAAGGAAAATACCAATACTAAATTATTTTAAAAATTGAAAAATATGAGAGGAAGACAGTATTTTATTTCCCTTGGAGGAGGAGGAGGAAAGAAGGCCACATTCTGAAGCAACGAACAGAAGGTAAGAGAAGGCTGAAATTGTGTGGGGTGAGGAGGGGATGGCATGGAAGTGCTGCGGGATAGAGTCGTGAAATACAGTTTTGCAAGTGCCTGGTCAATGGGATACACACCTGCCTGGTCTTTTTGGGGTAACCTTAAGGCATTCATTAGGCAGTAACAATGAATTAAGTGGGCTGGAGCTTACCCCTTTTGGGAAGGGAGAAAAGGCTAAGATGTAAAACAGTAGGACCTGTTTCATGAGACCCTGTGGGATATGAGATGAGGACAACCCCAGTAGTAGTACCCCCAGGGACTGAACAGAGTTCTGTGACTACCAATTTAACCTCTTTATATTGTTTTAATGCAAAAAGAAGCCCTAAGGAATATTGTCAGAAGGTAATTATAGGTAATTTTATTGGTGACACTCTCCTTTATATAAGGACCGAAACAGAACAAATCAAAACCCCTCCTAAAACTGTAGGAGGTTTGTCTCTCAGTCCTATGCATCCCTGGAATTAAAACATAAGAAAATAGTTTAGTTTTTTGTCTTCTTTTTTTCTTTGTTTAGAGAAGTAAGAGATGAAGGGAATTACTTTGCGAAATGATAAAAAGTAAAATAACTTTACACATCAATACTGAAATTTGTGTACATATGCAAACAAAAGTATCTTTCAAGTAGGTATATATGTAACTGAGGATGTTACATATGTAACAGTAGAGTGTTAGTATAGACACATTCTAGCAAAAAGTTTCAATAATGATGATGTATATTTTCTGGAAATGGAGCTAGTAATTATTCCTAAGAAAGTAAGATAATTGTTACTATTTTAAACTGATTAAAATGACACATCTGAAGTATCCACTCATTTAGAAATACCAGGAAAAATTCTCACTTCCATTGCAAAATACTACAATGGATGCCTGTGAAATGTTTTTAAGATAAATAAGGTAGGCTTAGGCAGTCCATTACCTGTGTTTCACAGGGCTCAGAAAGAAATCTCAAGTACCGCATTGATAGATTTGTTGTGATCACTCAAGGAAGAGGCATCCTCTCCTGGAAGGAAGCAAGGACTTTTAAACAGCCTAAGAGAGCTTGCCAACTTGCTTATAATGTAGGCCTATTTCACAAATAAACGCTGTGATGGAGAGATGTTTGTCAGCATGATGGTGATAAATTGGGAGGTACTTTAGTTAGGTACATGCATCTAGATCACCTGGGAATTATGGTAGGTAGACTATTTGCTGCAAATACTGCGACAGCCCTGGACCTCCTGTGTTGAAGGTGTGAAATGGTTATTTGATTCAGGCTAGGTCTTCAATTTGAAGAGACCGTGACTACACCTACAGCGTATTAGGCAAGAACAAGCTATAGAAATACATTTGACAAAAACTAGTAAAATTACAGATAGAGAATTTAGGAGGAAAAGGTGGGGTTTTTTTCCTTAAAATTTGTGCAAACTTATTGCTGAAAGATACAGCTCGGAAAAACGAGTAATAGGAGACCTAAAAAGAGAGTTGGAAGGAAGCTGGAAGAATGAAGAGAGAAATGGAAGTTTATATATTTGTATCAATGCAAAAGATCTTACAAACTGTGTTACTGGTGATGACAGTCCTTGGCGAGATGCGAAGACGTACCATTGTGTATGTTCTTTATGGGTTAAATGTGTTTGAAGACCTATAAGAAGCCCGTAAGAAACGTAACCTAATAGCATGTCTTGATGAATGACAAGAACCTGTTAGATTGGTGGGTTTGTGCATTGGAATGTTATAAAATGCTCCTCTCAGTTGTTTTGCGTCACTCAAATTCGTAAATTAACACCACTCTTCCATTCGAGAGTGCAGATTCCCTGATGCAATTAATGACAATGGAAGCTCACCAGATCCCGGCTGTCTTTAATTTTTAAAATTTGCATCGATACTTTTCTCAGATTCTTTTCTTATCTCAGTTGCTAAAAATGTAGCAAACTTTTTCTGTCCTTCATAAGCACTCACTCTATTATTACTCATGACTGCTTTTAATTGTAATGCGCTCCACATATGCGTGGTTATGTTGACTTTGAGATGGCCAGATACAGTTTGAAAAGAAAGAGATACAACCTTTTTTCCTGTCATTAGGGGTGTATCTGTCTTTTTATGCAAGTTAATAGTTTTAAGCTATTCCAGGCTGTAGAGCAGCTTTGTTAAATCATGATTGATAAAGGCTGAAAAATGAGCTACATCTCAGGGCCTGAATTGTGAACATGCTTTTACAGCAGTAACTTGTGATACTTTTGTGAGAATCAGGTAAAAGTCATCAAAACATTAAAAGTAAATATATTAGACGGACTGATTGTATGCAGAGGTGGGGTCTCAGGTGGGATTAGCTTACATTTCCTAGTCCAGCAGACCATAACTCATCTAATCAGCTGGTTTTGTATTTTCTCTTTCATTTTAGGAGAACAGATGGTTTATTTAACTGGAGTATGGCACTGCAGTTAAAAGAGCTGGAGTATCTAGCTCTCTTACACCTGTAAGGGTCATGTGCATGCTTCTCTGTGTGTTTATAGACAGCAGACAAGAATAAGCAGCACTAATTTGCTGTATTGGGTGTTCCCTGCCTGCTGCACTGTGAGGTTCTACAGGAAAAAGTATGAACTCTCTTCAAAATAGACAATAAACCACAGAAAGTTGGCGTCCTTCTAGTGAAGAAGGGGCCTATGGAGAAATTAAAATGTAAAGTATCTCTCAAGAATATTTTCAGCCCTTTTTTACTGGAGGATGGATGAGCTGAGGCAGATGTCAAGAGAAGTGTATTTTACACCTCAAAAGCTGTCACAGCAGAAGTGCTAGCCTGTGGTTCAGTGATGGAATATGAAGATAGCAGATGGTGTCAGAACACAGATATCTGTCAGAACAGGGCTGGAGAAGCAGAAAGCTTCAAATAAGTAACAGTTTTGACTGTGTAGGCTTTAGAAGTGAACCAGGGAAAGGCAAAATCAATATGTCACACTGTAGACAGTCAGTGAAAAATGCACAGTGAGTTTAACATCATCCTAACAGATCAGTCAGCAAACACCCAGGTTAGCATGCTGCTTGCAAGCCAAAGAAAAGAGTTGGTTGAAAAACCATATAGAAAGGAATTTCACCAGATTTTTCCATGTACTTGTTTGGTATAGTTGCTACTGCCATAAGGGTATTGAATCGAAATCAGATTAGATGTGCAAGGGTTTAGTTTGGTTGGGGTTTTTGTTGCTTTTTTCTGTGTTCTCCTTTCTGTCTAAACACACAGACACACCAGGTCTCCCCTTCAAGGATAATGACTCTTCACATTGTGTTGTTCTTCTGAGGGGGCCTCTGGGATACATAGAATTAAAGATGAGACAAGTCAGTAAACTGAACCAGAAACACTTCTGGTGTTTTATTTCCTCCAATAGCAAATTCATCCTGATAGTTTACATACCTGGAGATTAGCTACCAAGTCTGTAGTTGGACTGGGTGAATCAAGCAAGCTCAAACTTGCTTTGCAAGGTTATAAAATGATAGTAGTTGTTGTTATAACTGTAAGGTTATCATTATATTGTTTCTGAAGTGGTCAGGCAGCTGGACGAGTTGATTGTTGTGGGCCTTTTCCAGCTGAACTATTCTGTCATATTAATATCAGAAGGGGCTAGGCAGTAGCCTAAACTTTGCTGTGCTTTGCCTATCTTTTGGATGCCACCGGTGCAAGATGAAGCTTAAATAACACTACCCAAGATGCCATGCTCAGATGAGTACCCCCGGAAAGGAAGAGAGTTGTTTTCTGCTCAAATTCTGTTTGTTCCCATGGGAATATCTAGTCTTGACCTTGTGGAACACTTGCTGTGTAAATCATCCCATGATATTAATAATTTATTCCCCCCCATATCAATCTTTTATCCTTCAATAGACCTTTCAGAGGAAACTGTGTCCAAAAAGACAATAAACCCAACAATAATGCGGGTTTTTTTAACCTTTAAACATAATATAATGTAAAGGTCAATGTATTTGTCAAAGTAATACTTAAATGTAAAGGCAGTAATTTAGTTTCTGAACTGCTACAGGTTATAATTTTTTATTATGCTAATGAGACTTGATAACTAATATCCATTGTGAGTCCAAGAAAATTAAAAAAGGATTATACAAAAAAATGACAAGGTCACTCTAAAATTCAGCACTTCTGTTACTTTTTTATGTCTTCTATTTTGATTATGCATAGGCAAGTGAAATTACTGTAAATCTTCTTTAATTGTTGTATATAGTTCTTCTAAAACCTTCAGCAAAGTGCTATTTATTTATGAAAAATAATTGGCAGTTATATTTTTAAAAAGGTGTTTGTGCTTCTGTTGCAGTAAAAGCTTTTATAATTCTTTGATCTTGAAGCATTGGATGGCACCCTTACTGTTTAAACTGAAGAGAACATGAGGGTGAAGTCTTTGAGTCTTAATTCCCTCTTGCACTCTGTGTGGCTTGCACCTTACACCAGCAGCAAGCCTGGAGCGGAAGGAAGCACCAGAACACAAAGCAACGGGGATGTCCACCAGCTATAACGTGTTAGAGCTGCTGTTAAGTAGTTACAATTTCAATTAGTTGTTCTAATTTAATAGTGAGTTAATAGGCAGAGAACTTCTCATCTTTTCAGTAAAGCAAAAGCTGGAAATAACTGGCCTTATTTTAAATAAAGAGTAGCTTTATGTCAGCGAACATTTAACATGGAATCACAGAATTGTAGGGGTTGGAAGGGACCTCCAGAGATCATCAGGTCCAATCCCCCTGCCAAAGCAGGGTCCCTAGGACAGGTCACGTGGGTCCGTGTCCAGACAGGTCTTGAATCTCTCCAGAGAAGGAGACTCCACACCCCCTGGGCAGCCTGTCCCAGGGCTCCCTCACCCTCACTGGGGAAAAGTTCTTCCCCGTGTTGGTGCGGAACTTCCTGTGCTGCAACTTGAGGCCATCGCCCCTTGTCCTGTCCCCACAGACACTGAGAAGAGGCTGGCTATTTCCCCTTCTGTCCCACACTTCAGATATTTATAAAGATTGATCAGATCCCCTCTCAGTCTTCTTTTCTCAAGGCTGAACAGCCCCAGCTCACTCAGCCTTTCCTTGTAGGGCAGATGCTCTCCCTTAGGACTTCTGCCCATGCTGCCTGTTGGTGCATCTAGCCGGAATGTGCACAGCAGCGTGGCGTTGGCATGGTTCCTGTGAAACTAATGTCTCAGACATGAAAGAGAGCCTTGCTGGTGGTTTTGCCAGCTCTCTATTTTATCTTGGATTTTTATAAGTTTTCTTACTGCTTGTTTCTTACTTTTTGCTGGGAATTTTTTCTGTGCTTTTTAAGGAAAAGGGAGCAAGGAAGCAAAAGAAGGTTGCTGAGCAGAGCTGTATTGCATCTAGTTCCCCACTGCTGTCTTTCACAGCAGCCATGATGTATCTCTGGTTTGTATGTAGCAGCTATGAGTAACAGAGCTGTAGCCAGCTCTCTGTGGCCACCTCTCCTTACTACTTCTGAGTGCGGTTGGACATAGTGACAAATTGGAGCTATAAGGTTCAATTTAAAAGAAGTATTAGCTAAGAAATTCACAGTAACTTGTTGAAAGAAAGAATTAATGCTGAACCCAAGAAGCATGGAGCCAAGATACAACAGCTTAGAAATGGTCCAGTAGTGACCGGAGATGCAGTCAGGAAGGATTCATGCCATCCTCCTTAGGATGCTGAGGAGTTTGGGTATGTGTGTTTTGAGGAGGGTTTCCTATCATTATTGTCATATTTGTGTGTGGATTTTATTTACACATAAGGGTTCTAAAGATGAAAAGGTGAAATAGGCAAATCACTTCAGAACATTGTAAATGATTTGAATACATTGTGTACTAAGGTTCAGTATCTTGGTATTTTATCAAGGGAGATCAATGCAGTGTCTGCAGAAAGCACTCCTACAGTGCTCTGCTGTGCAGATAGATGTTACAGGAATCAGAAACCAAGTGACTACAGTGCTTTCCTGTGTTTAGCTTTCTCTTTGAATTTCAATTCCATTTAAACTCCTGGATGAATTTTATCATATGGGTAAAAATGAATTTATTGGTTGAATACGATAATTTCTGATACTTTTGTTCTTCCTAATCTACTGTTCTTAACAGGGTTATGTTTTTCCAGTACGAGGTTTTCGCTGATGTGTTTGTCCTTAGACTCAGTGCCAAATGAAACCACCTCTAATCTATGCCAGTCTGCCCAGGCCTATCGTGTGTGTTGGAGATAAATTCACTTCCATCACTGCTGTAAACACAAGCATAACTTTTCAACATAATGCTGATTTGTGTTTTAAAGCTTTCTTTCAAAATCATTATTCCTAACTGGTGCTGTTCTTCTATGATTATTCAACAGCTTTAAAATATCTAAGTGGCTTGTTAGGTATGTGCAGCATGTGTTGAGATACACGTCTATTTTTATTTAACAGGAATTCATATGAGTAGCTGTACGAGTAACTCTGCATGAGGGTGAGAGAAACTGGAAACATTCTATTTGTTTATACCAAAGTTGTCATCCAGACTGGCAAACTTCGTTATCAGGAGAAAGTGATAAGTGAAAACTTGGAAGATAAACATGGGAAAGACTTCACAACTCTACAGATCAATTCCCTGAGAAGGAGGATTAGGACATCCCACTCCTTTTGTACAGTTCTGTGGTTTTGTTAACTATCTTGAAAAGATGGTGAACAGTTTGGTGACCTGTAGGTAAGGTGCAGAATGTTTTGGCAGTACGGAGTGATTTGGGTATTTTCAATAGTAGACAGTAACTCAGTACTGGCAAAATTACGTAAGGAAATCTTCACCATGTGTACCATGAGGTATGCTGTTACTGCTTAATCAGAGGGTTGGTGAAATGACTGGAGGCAATGTGAAGAAGGTCTATCAAAGCATAGATCATATGGAATTTAACATAGGGACCGTAGCAGGCTGGAGAAATAGTCTGGCAGAAACCTTGTGAGGTTCAGCAAAGGAAAACTGAGTCCTACATCTAAGGAGGCGTTGTGTAAGTTCCTGTGCTGGTAGGCAGCTTTTTGGAAAAGACACTCGTGTTCCTGGTGGTGGACACAAAGGTGAACAGAAGCCAGCAATGTCTTTGTTCAACAAAGAAGGCTGAACAGCCTTCTGGGCTAGATTAGGAAGTCTTCCCAGCAGGTTGAGGAAGGTGATTCTCCTGTTCTATAAATGACTAGTGAGACACATCTGGAGTGCTGGCAAAAGTGCTGGGGTCTACATGGACAGACTGGAGTTAGTCCAGCAAAAGGCAGTGAAGATGTTGAAGGGATTGGAGCATTAGATTTATTAGGAAAGGCTGAGAGCTGGGACTGCTTAGGCTTGGTAAGAGAAAGCTTGGAGGGATCCTATCAATGTGTGTAAAAATTAGATAGGTGGGAGTAAAGAAGACTGAGCCAAACTTGACTCAGTATCTGGTGATGCAGCAAGAAGCAATTGGTGCAAACAAGAACAACAAATCCCATATAAATGCAAACCCCTTTTTTCACTCTGTATCAATCACTGGAGCAAGACTCACAGGGAAGTTGTGGAGTCTCCATCCTTGGAGATACTCAGACCTTCACTGGATGTGGCTCTGAGCAGCCTGGTCTAGGTGACTGAGCGGGGGGCTGGACATAGGTGATTTGAAGGGAGGCATGCCATGGGTTCTGTGAATTCCTGGGTTTAATAATAGCGATTACTGCAAACTTGCACTTTAGCAAATGTAGGCACATCAAAGTCTGTTTATCTGAATGTCCCTACCCAGTATAATTGCACATTTTACTAAAACCCCTAATTCTTCTCTTTCACAAAAAGTCCCCTCTAGGGTTTTCTTGCAAATATTGGTAATGTCTTTGCTTAGTTGTGTTTTCCAGTGATATGCTGCGGACACGTTACAATGGTGAAAAAATATTAACACCCAAGAGATTGCCTACTTAATCTTAAGAATTGAAAGTTATATTTAAAAATAAGTCACATACACGTATTCTCACATTCTTTCACAACTCGCACAAACCTAAGCCCCATGTAGCAGAAAATATCTTGTCACCTCTACTTTGGACTGTTGTGGGTTCAGGGTGGTGGATTGTTTGTTGTTTTTTTTCCTTCTCCCGGGGGAAAATAAAATCATTGTTGTGATCTGTACCAGAAATCTGCAAAGCATGCTGACAAATAGTCTCCTAGACTGCTCTTGGTATAGATACTGGTTGGGGACAATAATTTATTTCAATTTCCTTTTAATTAGCATTCCAGTACTGCCAAGGTTTTTTTTGTGGTAGACCGAATCCATTTGCTGCTGGTCCCTCTGGTTTGCCCCATTGTTTCAGTGTCTTACAGCAAAATATGCCTTCCGTAATCATAGGCATGTTGTCTGCATGTCCTCTCAGTGTTTGCTGCATAACAGTATCTTAACCAGATACAGCTGAATATATGTAAATGTTACAACTAAATTAATGACTGTTACAGTGCAAGCAGGAGGCTAAGAAAGTTCTGCTCTTAGCTCTGTCACAAGCTTATAAAGATGAAATTAAGTCATTTGTCTTCCCTGAGTGTTATTTCTCTCTATATATTTATAGTTGAGAAAAGTAACTGGTTGCCATCCTATCATTATGTAAAGCTTTATTCCTTGATGCTCACTGAGCAGCAAGGACCATTGTATTTACCCTGGAGAAGAAAAAACATATAGTGGTATTTCTATAATTTGCTGGTGAAGAGTAGGATTTGCTACTGGTAGAATCCTGTGCTGCTAATAGCAACAATATTATTTGTTGGAGAACATAATTCAGTAACACGTTGCCCTCATATCGACCTGGGGCAATAGTCTTATCTGCACTGAGTGACTTGAGGCATGCCTGTGCACAAGTTTTAAGATCTGTTTTTCAAGCTGTGTTTCCCCAGGAAAACATGCAGTTGGAAAAATTAGAAGTTCCTTCTGGTTAAAAGCTTCTGTGGCATTCACTTCTGAGTGAGATGGGGAGATGATGGGACAGTGGGACAGTGTGGTATGTGCTTTTTAAATAAGTCTATGAATCTCTCCTATATAAGGTTTATACTATTATGCTTAGGAGAGAGAAAAGATCATAAAAGGGTTGCACGGCTTAATTTAGTGTCTACCTAAATTTGATCTAAATATGGATGCAGAAGTCATAGGAGGTAAAGATTTATAAAGAAACAAAGCACACAAATCCCCAACTCCAACAAGAAACCCGAACCAAAACAAAAAGCAACAATCCAAGTAGTAGACCAGAGCTTTCTGCTATTGTTTCCAACAATAACTGTTCCTGACTAAACTTGATAGAAATTATATTTAGTAGCATATGTTAATGTATGGGTCTTCATTTGCAGATTGTTCAGAAACGTTTTAATAGTTTGTGAACACATTTCATTTCTAAATACCTTGCCTAAGAGCCAGCTGCACAGGCTACATTTATTGGATACTTTCTGTCCTTGAGTTTGGTACCAGTCTTTTAACAGATATGTCAGTCCAGGCTTTTTTGCAATGTAAATCCTAAAGAGAGTGGAGTAGCTCTCTTCTTTACATTTTTTTCCTCGTGAATTACCTTGTGTTTCTTATAAACAATCTAAAGTGAAGTAATTTAATTTTAAACTAGAGGCAAGACTGTTTGCTGATGTTGATATTGTTTAAATTAGCACTGCTGTATATTGGAAAATAATCTGAGTGTAGTTTGTGATGTAGAGAGACAAGCCAAGAGTTCAGAACAGAGCATGTTATGTATCTAGAACCATGTGAAAGTGATTCTGTTCAGTGCAGGGGTCTGTTTTAGCAGATTCTTGCAAGGGATTCTTACTAGTTTTACTTACAGTTCAAAAAGTATGTTTTTTCTTTGAGGTGTAGAAAGCTGTTCACGTTTCCTTGCATGTTTGTGGCCGCCTGTGGGAAAGGATAGTAAATGCTCTTTGGTTTAGCAAGCAAGGTCAGATTGCTGCTGGTGATAAAACAGGTTTGTAAAGCCTGACTGCTCAAATGTCTGGTTGTGTGAGTGGAAGAATTTCTGTAGCTTTTCAGTTGTATTACACTATCCCTTTAATTTCTGAGTTCTTTAAGAAGTTAAAAATGCATGTCTTCCTCCTGTGGTCAGATTGGGTGAAACAGCATTGCTGTTTGACTATTGCCACTACTGGCCCTATGAATTTTTAAGATGTTAAACAGAAGGGCACGTACAATACCAACTCAAAACTTGGTTTGTGCATCATAGAATATTCACAAATAACATTCCCCCTATTTGCTCAGTCCTGATCCAGCTTTTCTCCCTGTTGCATTGCTATTACCATTTCAAAGAAGAGAACTGAGAGAATTTACAATATGCATTTCTCTCTCACTTTCTCTGTAATAAAATGCAAACTTTATTTTCCGCAAGGCTGTCTCTGACTTGCTTTTAATCAAACAAATATCATACCCATTAATTATTGTACGATTAAATTATTAATCAAATTATTGAGAAATAGTTCTTGACGATTCAGAGAGGCGCCTCTTGAGCTGTCCAACACAGTTATAAATAAAGAAGAGTGTGAGGAAGTAGTACTGCAGAAGTTCCTGGTTAATGTTAATATAAAAGGACTCGCCACGGGTTATTTGCATTAAGTAACAACGACCTGCAATCAAAGTGGGAGCCCCCTGGAACTTGAGATTGCAAGGTAGCCTAATTCTGAGATGTCTACTGAAATCTTCCAGAAGTGAAATATAAACTACTGTAATGGGCTATCAAAACTGTCAAGCTGGCTCAGCAGAATGAGTGATGTGTTTAAGTCTGATCACTTTCCAAAGCTCCGTGAAACTAGAATAGTTCCATCCAAATGGCCACGAGCGACTTCTGTATCCACTTATCAAAAACAAGCTTAACAAAAGCTGTCAAGTGCTGAATTGTGTTTTGGAATCGTGCTGCAAAGCGATAAAATGATTACCCTTAAAGAGAACTTTGTACATAGATTAATAAACATTTCCCCTACTTAGCGATTCCAAAGCAGTAATTAATTATCAAAAGGAAGTATTTCCATTTTTAGCTCATGCATATACTAAAACTTTACATGTTACAAGTTTTCAACAATGCTGTAAAGTGTGCGAGCACAAAAGGTGAGGATTTAACATTAAGCAAAGCCTGACAGACTGTAAGTGCTCACAAAGCTGCTCTTGTAGAAAATCACTGATTAGGTAAAATTAATTAGTATAATTCTGATCAGTGATTCTTTCTCAGTAATAGTTTAGCTGGAATTAATAATCAGCTACTCTTTGTATTTTTTAATGTATGCTTCTTACATTACTTTATGCACTAAAAATAGAGCTGAAAGTTTTTTAGGGAGCTTTGCTGCAAGCTCTTATCTCTTTAAAAATAAAATAAAGTCAGGACAAGCTTATGAGAAGAAATATAATTAAAGTCACAGATAAAAATAAAGAGGATGGGAGAAATGAGGACAGCGAAGACCCTCTGGAATCTAAAGCGCTAGGGGTAGTGAAACCAGGGCGAGTGTATGCATGTGTGAAACTCAAACCACTTTCTTTTTAGTTCCTAGAAAACTACCTTTAAAATGTTAAATTCAATGGAAATTTCTCTTTCTGAGGCCTCCTGGAGCTGTGCTGAGACTGGTCCTGTCTTTCTTATTTTCAAGTATTTGCAGTATGAAGCTAGGAAAAAGTAGTAAACATGAATTTCTATTACCGGTACTCTGGTCTGTTGCTGCCAGTGCTTTTAATCTAATAATGAGTTTTGTGGTAACTAGCTGTTTTGTGGCAGTCAGTAGGGCTAGAAAAATCTGTTTTCATCTGGAGAGTAAAAAGGAAAAGACTTTTATCTTTTATGAAGAAAGATGTAAGTTGAAAATGTAAATGAGCGTGTCATTCAGAAACCAGAGGTTGAATGATTAGGAAAGTCTGAAGTATGCTGTTTCTAAATGCTCTCTTTTAGTGCCGTGACTTCTAGTGGAAACTGACTTTTTTGTGTTTAATGGTTACATAGTTTCAGGAAAAGGAATTAAAAAGCTAAACAGTGGCTTCTGGGGCACTGAAATAGTGTTTGTTACTGTGAACAAGTCAACAAAGACAGCTTTTGTGTTTAGATGGCACAGTGAGATGCATTCAAATACAATGTCTACAGAAGAAGGTACTTTGTTATTTAAATATTTAATTTTCAGTTGAAATGCAATATTTCAGAAGGCAGAATAAATTATTTCCTATATTTAAAAGTTAACAAGAGCAGTTCCAAAATTATTCACAAGCTTTTTTTTTTTTTTTTAAACCATATTGAGTCTTCATATTGAGTGTTTCCTGAGATTAGGAGGTGAAGGTGAGCATAAGCTTCATCTTTCTATAGTATTGTTTTCTCAGCTGAACTGGAAAATAGTGCACAGATTGGGAGAAGCTATTGTCTCCATATAACCGTATTTATATATGGTGAATATGTAATAATATATATTTATTCACCATTAATTCATTTTTTCATACTCGTTTTAGGTGGTAAGAATGCTTTAACATCTGGACTTGAGAGAATTCACTCTATACAAAGGTGCACCCTTCTCTAGGTGCTTCACTTAGATGACTGATCCACTCTGCCCATGAAGTATGTTATCCAGGATTGTCTGTAGTAAGAAAATGAACAAAATTTTTAATAAATACATTTTCAGAAGTAGGAGATGATGTTTAACATCTTTTGTAAAGAGATTTGGTCAGAAAAGATGGCAAACATTTTCTGGCAGAAATTTTTTAATTGATTCCTGGTGTTAGAACAGCTGATATTTTGGGTCTGTGTGGTAAATGGTATGGAATTGAGTCTTGCAAATGCTGTTAAAACCACAATGCAGGGCATTCATATTAACTTAGAAGTACATTTTCTCAGTTCCATGGTAGTACCCTCCAGGCAAACCATTGTCTTGTCTTGGGCTTTGTGGGGAACTCTGCATACACTAGTAAAGCATAATGAAGGCTTTGGGACACACCCCATAGTACATGAGTTTACGATGTCCTTAAAATGTTACGGGTCAGTTTCTGGAGAGTGCAGATTTTGACTGTGTCACCTTATGAATGTATGTAGGTAGTTTAGGTCGCTGAAGCAGAGATCAGAGTAAGCAGCAAATACTTATTACGCATCCTAACAAGGCATTTGGTTAGGGATCTGATTGGAGAAAAGGCTTTTGTTTGTATTACGCACACATTATTTCATGCTTTGATTAACTTCTCAGACTTCTCAAAGCCCTGCTCAAACTTCTGGACTTGAACTGGTGTCCAACTGCATTTACTTAAATGTATAAATGTCTAAAGAGTATATCTAATGTTGGTAGTTCAGAACTTGACTGATTTGGCTTGCTTTACTGTGTGACTCCTATTTACTGTGTGCAATAATTTTGCTTTTAGAAGCTTCACTGCTTTTCCAATGGTTTTCAGTAGATAACAATTCATGTTTTTAAAGCAACCTATATCACGTGGATAGATCGTACCTTCAGACTTCTCTAGCTTTTCAGTCATGGATTCAGCCAGGGTAAAGGATGGTTAACTCTTTGTCGCTTAGATAAATTTCTATTTCGATTATTAGAGCAAAAAGAACTAGAATATCTTGTGGAAGTCATTTCAAAGGACATCTCTCTCTTGTATCCTCTGTAAATTCTGAGATTCATAGCTGAGAACTTTTCCCTTGGAAAAGCTACAATCAGGAGAAGGTTGTGTTTTTTTTTAGAGCTGATCATATTAAGATTTTTTTTTAAACACATTTACTTTGTCACAGAAAGAAAATATGAGTAGGAAGCATTTTGGAAAAAAACACTTAAAGTTCCCACAGTTGTGTCAGTGGACACGTGTGGCAGCAGACCATGGTGTACTGGCAGATATTACATGAAAGAAATGGAATGTATTAAATTACCAACATCTACTGAGATACCTCGATGAAATATACTTCTAGGAAAAGTAAAGCAGATAAAACTGGAAATTGAAGCCTAAAAGTAGCTTTACATAAGTATCTGTAGTGGAAAAATGTAAGACTTCATAATATCTATTTTGTTAGCTTTAGAATTAAATCAAATTTTAGAATTAAAAATGTTTCTTGTTACCAGTATCTGACTTTTTTTTTCTTCTATGCATCAACCATATTTTACAGTAACATAGCAACTAGGCCAGGTCTTCAGTCCTTAGTTGTAGTAATATTTTTCTGCAAAGATTCAAAATTACTTTGTTTTTAAAAAATGTTATGATAATTTTTTCTTCTTCTTTACATAAAGCAGTTCTATATTTTGAATAAAGGAAAATATTCTTGGAGGAAAAGGAAACTGCAGCACAAGACTTCTTAAAAATTTGCCAGGTTGCCAGTGTTGGATAACTAGATAATCAGTCCAGAACCATGAGATTCATTGACACCATTCATGTTGTCTGTCGTTAGGCAAATAGGCTGTGTGACAAAGTCTGGAGGTGCATCTTCACGGGTCAAAAAGGTAACCCTAAGAAGGCGGCAAACCTAGGTTCTTCTAGAGGTGGCCAGACACACCACCATGAATGCTGTTACTCTTTCAACAAGAAAAGCTTTAGGGTGCTGCTCTGGTGCTTCTTCGAGTAGATTTTTCATATTCTTCTATGTAGATGTTTGAAGAATAAATTTGCTATTTCTGTGGCATATCCAGTGAGATGTCTCCTGTTCTCAGTTTAGTGGAACTAGGAAGTATTTGAATCTGTCCCTTGGGCTAACTGAGCATGTACATTGCAAAGATCTATATGCAACACTGCAAAGATCTATATTAAATATAGCATGCTTCAGGTACCCGGTCTCTTAGTACTGGGTGATGCAATGCTGTGTCGTATCGGTAGACACTTCAGTTTTGGTGCTGAAGAACGTGAAGTCAATGATTTGATACCTGCATGTTTTTAATGATTTGTTCCATAATGAGTTCTTCCTAGGTACGAGCTTGGCTAGCATGATATCAGCACGGAAATTAATGTTTTTCACCTAATTTGATCTGCTCACTTGTTCTACAAAAGCATGTTTTACTAAGTTCTGAGTAATTGCCCTTGAACAAAAAATGAAATCAAAATATTTTGAATCATATCTGCCATTTTTTAACTTTGAGCAAGTTGGTGCTGGACATCAACCTAAACTTCAAAGTAATCGTGGTTGAGAATGAATCAGGTTTGCTTAGGTGATCATAAATGGTACGTGTAAGTCAGATAAGCGATACTCACATCTCTAAAAAAAAAAAAGTAAGTCAAAACAGAAGACAGGTACTTTGAAACTAATGTCTGGAGTTACTGTTCTGACTTACAGTACTCCATATGCTCCGTGCTTTTGATTAAAATGAAATCTTCCTCTGGGCATTTATATATATATTGGTAAATAAACCCTTTTGTTTCTTTGTTTTATATTTCACTATCATCTTGATCTTATTTTCTTAAAGTTTGTGTGAAAACTCATTGGAGTAGAGGTGTGTGGATTTTCTTTGATGTGTAAAGCTCAGTGGAGAATCTGGTTACTTCTGTAGGCAACTAAGACAATAGCAATAACAATTACAAAGTCCTGGAATGTTTTGGAATTGACATAGAATGTGAAGAGGTGGAAACTGAACAAAGATGAAGCATCCCCTTGAAAGCCACATGCTATGAAGAATGGAAAAGCAAAAAAAATTGTTGCCATCAGCACTGAGAAGAATGCCCATATGAACTTCTGCAAATATTATTCTGCAAATGCCACTCTAAACAGATGTACCTCTATGAACAGTAACCTGACATTTATAACTACACTAAATAATGCAACAAAAGAATTTTCAAGGTTCATGTGAACCTTTCCACATGCAGACTTTGCCGTTTCTTAAATTATTTACCATGTTTAGAAACCATCTATGTGAATCAGATTTTTGAAACACAAAGTAAATATTAACTGCTGAGTTATATGAGAAATTTGATTTTTATTTTCAGAAGGAAGATGATGTGTACATCCTGTGTGATTTGTGGTTTTACAAAACAGTGAGGCAAGCTACTTTTCTGTATCTACCAATCCAAACCAAATGCTTGATTTATTTTTTGTGAGGTAAGATATGCCTCTTCAAATATCTTTACACTGAACTGGAACATCACGGTAATATTTCAGTAAAATGAGAGAAATGGGTGGCTGACTCTCTACAGTCTTCTACTAGTAACTGCAAATTTCATACTACCAGGATAAAACGTCTTGCTTGCTGTGGGCAGTCTTTAAAATGCAGTGACAGTGATTATTATTTGCATTTTAATGAATAGTTATATTATCAAGAATGTTATCACTAATATGTTATATTGTTGGAGGCCATTAGTAACTTGCTTTATTCTGACCAAAGTTAATGAGATATTTACAATGAACTGTCTCATTACAGATAATATCTGTCTAGTTTTAATTTTTTAATATCTTTTTGTTTTTAAAAAAAGTGAGTCTATGTACGTATAAGGGCATGGATGTAGGTTACAGTGGTTTTAGCAATATGTGAAGTTGCGAAGAGTTGTTGGTCCATTTTTTGGGTTTTCTTTAAAGAGCTGGGACCTCAGAAGCATGCAAAGGTCTTTTACCTAAGAGCAAGAATATCATGCCACAAACTATGGATTCAGCATTCCTTGAAACAGTCCTTTTCAAGATAAATTATTTCATGATAATTTCCACATTATGATGAGAAGAGTTGGCTCATCTAAATGGTGGTAGAAATGTGTAGGTGTGAGTACAGTTACATCATTCACAAAATTGAGCCAGCAGTGTGCCCTGGGGGCTGAGAGCGCCAATGGGATCCTGGGGTGCATCCAGAGGAGTGTAGCCAGCAGGTCAAAGGAGGTGATCCTCCCCCTCTACTCTGCCCTGGGCAGGCCCCACCTGGAGTACTGTGTCCAGTTCTGGGCTCCCTGGTATAAAAAGGACAGGGATCTCCTGGAAAGAGTCCAGAGAAGGGATACGAAGATGATGAAGGGCCTGGAGCATCTCCCCTATGAGGAAAGGCTGAGTAAGTTGGGACTGTTCAGCCTTGAGAAGAGAAGACTAAGGGGGCACCTAATTAAAGTCTGTAATTATCTTAAGCAGGGGATGCAGGGGGAATCAGCCAGCCCCTTTTCAGTGGTCTGTGGAGACAGGCCAAGGGGCAATGGCTGCAAGTTGGAGCACAGGAAGTTCCGCACCAACATGGGGAAAAACTTTTCCCCAGTGAGGGTGAGGGAGCCCTGGGACAGGCTGCCCAGGGAAGTGGTGGAGTCTCCTTCTCTGGAGATATTCAAGACCCGTCTGGATGCCTATCTGAGTGAAATGTCCTAGGGAGCTGCTTTGGCAGGGGGGTTGGACCTGATGATCTCTTGAGGTCCCTTCCGACCCCTACAATTCTATGATTCTGTGATTCTATGAAATTTTTGTTCTTTTTAGAAAACTTGTACCTGACCAATGTCTAATGGACATCCTATTAGAAAGTTTTATTTGTCAGTAAAGTAGTAGTATTGCTTCTAAATTAAACTTCAGCTTTTTCTTTTAGTGCTTAAGATGATCCCAAGCATATTGATAGGTATGCTAGTACCATGCATGTTTCAATGAAACTTGTGGCTGCTTTATTTGTAAATAGCATGTGACTTCTGTATAATATTGTGAGTCTGGTAATGTCATACGCAGTAACCAATCTATAGAACCATTTAATGGTGAATAAACTACCGCTCACTGCCACAACCTAAGTTCCAAATTTTTGAATTTCTCTTTAATGACTCATACTGTTTCATTCAAAATAGCTTTAAAAAGAAAGTAACTTTCTACTTTGAATTCTACAGGGGAGTTGAACTTCATACTTATGGGCCGCTTCCAACTTGATATATTCTATGATTCTATGAACTTTTATCAATATAAGCATCAGGGAGGAGCTGCTCAGAGTGGGCTTTGTTTGCTTGGGTTGTTTCTGCAGCAGAATATGTTAGAAAAAAACCCAGGAAACTCTCTCTTCTGGCATATACCCCAGTCTGAGTGCTAGTAAGCATGTATCTCGGCTACTGGAAAGGTTCTTTATAATTCTTTGCAAGTCAGCATCCCTGGGGAAGATAAAATTTGTAATGGAAAAAACAGTAATATTTACCTCAGACCCTTGTCTTTTTGATAGGTAGTCTTTACAGTGGAAATATTAATGCATGTATACTAAGGCTTAGTGTCAAGGATTAAAATTTAGTTGTGCAAACACTTCCTCATATTTCAGGGATTTGTAGGACAAGACTTTTGCTTACGCAGGATTCTTCTCAGACTGAGCTGTTCTGGAAATTAAACTACCTTAAGTCATGACCAAATTTTCAGCTGTTACAATAGCATAACTGAAGTCCTTTAACTCTGAAACACAGGGGGCGAGATTGCTGGAGCCTAACACTGAATTTGGGTTGCTTTGTAAACAAAGGAACTGTTCAACATAAGACAACAGAGCATACAATGTACTTTGGGGGTGAATATTTAAAAAACCCAAATGATATTGTTGTCATGTGCAGTGGTGGGTCAATAAAAGGAATAAAATTTGCAACTATTGTATTTGAGATGTGTGTGAACATCATGTTCTGCAGTAAGGAACTATTGCCAAATAACTCTTGAGAATGGAGGAAAGGAAAGGGAGGGAGGAAGGCCCCACTAGAAGCCCCCCAAAAAATCTCTGCTGCCTTTCCTTTACTAGTCTATTTAAAGACATTTCAAGTTCATTTTGTCTTGAACTAGTGAATATGAGATGAGGTAGGATGCTGTGACTGTTTATACAAGAACTGCAAGCATTCACTTCACTGTAGAAGATGTAGGACAGAACAATAACCTCCTGGGATTTCCTTATTTATTTTTTAGGGAATTAATTTTCTTAAGGATTAATTCAGATACTGCTGAGGGCTATATCAGATTCTCCGTGTAGTTGCCTGATGGCTGTACTCACTCTAAATAGGCAAACAAAAAATAAATAAATAGCAACATGATGATCAGTTTGTGAAATGTCAGTTTTAATTTCTTGATTGGCTCACCAAACTCTGCTCTCCCAAGAAAGGATAGGAAGGGAAAAGCAACAGTTATTTTTGACATGCCCCTGGGTAATTATATTCTTCTTGATCAGACAAGAATGTGTATGCTTCACTGCACAATTCAAAAATTAAAAGCTGCTGTGCTTACTTGAAAGGCATGCTTTCTTTTGGGATTTGTGCCACCATTTAGAGTGATCTTTGTCTCATTTTAGCTCTGTTGCTCTCTTGGGGAAGCAAAGAGGGTGTATTTTAGCAGGTTTGATAAAGATACAGCCAATTAAAAAAACAGGAGCACATTTTTTAATGTAGAACTGAAAGGAACTTTCAGTGAACTTTAAATTAACAATTTTAATGCAATATAATGACATGGAAGATAGGAGCAGTTCACATGGCAAAAGGTCCTACTAGACCAGTTTGCCTGTTGGAGCATACTGGACTGAAGTGACTTCATGTTTCACTTACAGCACAATGTATGCATGAGGTGATTGTCAGACCTTGTCCCTGCTGTGTAATTGTACCTTGCTGTGTGCTGAGGAGTGGCTTGATGCTAGAGTGAGGCAGGAACACTGGGATGAGTGACACTGGTCACGATCCCATGGGAAGGTGGGACAAGAGCCCACTCTTGAAGAATGAGGAGGAAGGACTCAAAACTTTTTTTTCTCCTCCCATTCTTAATCTTAAGTTCCTTGGCTTTACCTGCAAGACACGACACTGGAAGTGTGCTTGGGCAGCAGCTCTCTGCTCCTAAATTGCCTTTATGGTGCATAGCCTCTTCCCTGAGGACCACGGGACATAATTAACTGGCTTTTAATGAGATGCAGAGGTGGGCCATTGTTTTTTTTTTTTTCTGGGAGATGAATAAAGTCGAAATTAGTCAAAAGAGGCATGCTTGACATTGGACCCACATTTAGGAATTTAAATCAAAATGTCTTTGTTTTCTAGACACTGAACTTGTACCTTCTGCAGCACCTATAGGTTTTTAGGAGCTTACTTGGCTTTAAGATGATGCTGCTATGGTGAAAGTGCTAAATATGCATCTCAGCAGCTAACGTTAAGCATGAAAATTTGAAACTTCTGGCTGAAGCTGTGTATGCAGTAAATTTTTCAGTTCTTCATTTTGTATTTGCACAGCTCTGTTAATTAGTCAATTAACAAAAGAAACCATGATAATAAACTCCTCCAGCTCAGACATGCGGTACATAATTCCTGCTTCTCAGCTGGTTCATTTATTTCCACTTCATGATACTGACCAAATTGACATCAGATAATGTTTCTGAATAGTTTTTCCATTCTCAACTCAATACAGCGGGAGAAGTTTTGTGCTTATTTGTTGAAGGTTTTAAATTTTTTTTTTCATTTAAGAAGATCAAATTAATTTTCCTTTGTAGTTCACTAGCTTCCTAATCTCCAAAGCTGCATTATCACCAGCTTACAATAAACTATGTGCTGATTGATTGACTGACTGACAGGGAGAAGTTTTTCTCATTTGGCTGGAAACACATCCTTTGCCAGAAATAAGCCTTTTTCTTTTTTTTTTTTTCCTGGCCATTTCTTTTCCAAACATTTTATTCGACTCAAATGTTAAAATATTTGTTTCTGTGCTATTATGTAGGGAAATAGCTTAGTACTGCTTTCCCCGCATTAAAATGCTCCATGTGCAGAACTGTTCAGAGTGAATGTTTCTGAATACACACTCAAAGCTGCATATTCAATATAAAATTTGAAGTCAGACCCAGATACATGTGGAATAAAGCTTTCTGCCTTTTCCTAGTTCCCGGTGTTATCATTTATCTGCCTCGCCACATAGCGAGCTTTGCAAATAAGGTAATTTTGCAGCAGTCGACAGCCAAATCTTAACAGCTGGCTTTCTGTTGTGCTCAGATTCAGATCTAAGCTTTTAATGCAGCTCTTCGAGAATGCCCTTTATCACCAGGAAAAAGGGAGAGACAACTCCTTTGCATTTGTCAGATGTGATGTGTTTTGGGGTTTTACCAAGACCAAAGTCTCTTGATAACAGCTGAGCATCTAAGAGTGAGGAGCTTAATATTAAATACAGTAGATAAAACTACAGATAAGCTTTTGGAGAAGAACACCTGAGCAACATGTAAAATAATAGATTTAGAGAGATCACCTTTTATTTTTGCTTTCAGTGAAATGAACCCGTTCACGATTTTAAGCCTTATGAGATAGATGACTGCTCAGCAGGGGTGAGAATTAGTTTCATCACCTACAGGTACAAAATTGATTTCTACTCGGTGTAAGGTGATGTGTAGTATTTCTTTAAATCTGTAGTCGGAAGCAGAATGCATCCCCTCATGCTGTACAAAAATCAATTTACCAGAGCAGAAGGAAACTAGGTATACTCTAAACTGTGAAACAGAGTGGAAACAGTTCTGGAGATAGCACTCAGTACTAACTGTAATCAGGTTTACTCTACAATGGTAGAGGAAAACAGCCTTTTTGCAGTTCTTTTCACTGTTGATGCATCTGTCTGTAGTGCAATGAGATTTATAAAGTAGAAGAGCCACAGTGCAGCATACTTTGCTTTTTCCTCTTAACTCTGAATCTGATTATTTTACTTTTTGCCAACAGGACTGCTTCAGTGGCTGGATGTCAGGTTAAAACAGTGGGGAGAGGCGTCACTTAACTTCAAGCACCAGCAAGGTGACCATTGCTGTTTGTTCCCCAGCTGAACTGTGTCATGCTGGCAGCTAGTGGAGGGCACCACAACACTAAGGAAGCAAAAGGTGCCACCTGGCTCCAATGCAGAAGTGCAGTTGTGTAGTCATAGTCACCACTGCCTAGGCAGACCATCAGAGTGCAGTTGCAGCAGTGAGACCCTCAGCCAGAGATTATACCTTCCTGTTCAAATATATTGCACTGAAGCTGAATTTGGTCCCCAACCTGAACAATTACACCTTACTCAGATATGGCAACAAGAGCTGTAGGCAAGCTTTTGGATTGTGGTTTGGAAGTATTCATGTCACATTTAGTGCAAGCAGACTAAGTTTGCCCTTAACCACTGCTATGCACCTGGGAAAACAGTATGAAGCTTTGTGTCACAGCAACTTCACCAGTGTTAAAATTGCACTCTCTGAAAATTAAAGCTAGACTTTGTTTTACCTATTGGACTGCTGGGAGGATGTGCAATATCTCAAAGTCATGTAGTGTCTTTGGGAGCCTGGAGGGGCATTATCTAAGGGAACAATAGCAGGTGGCCCAGCTTTTTTTGGATGATTAAAAAGATGTCTCTTATATAGTATGTAACTGGAGGTCTAAATCCAGTCCTGATAGACATAGAATTCTTCTAGGGCATAGGCTTGCATAGCACAGAGCCACAGAGGCCCTGTCTAAGAGTGATAGTTGGGCTCCTGGGTGTTGAACACAATTGGTAGATGGGATGGTATGCAATCAAACTCTTAAAAAATATCAAAGATATTAAAAGAAGAAAATCTGCAGTGAAGAATAATAAGGAAAGGAAGAATAGTATTCTGAGTAAGAAGTATAAAGGATAGAGAAAAGAAAATTCAGAGCAGAAGGAGGAAACAATAGATCTGTGCCTCCACAAATGTTTCATGCACTCTAGAATCTGCACGGTATTTATTGAATTTAAGGAGAAAGTTACATGAAGAGATGTTGGAGCACTAGTATTCATCTCCCTGCATTGGGTCACTTAAACTGACCCACGTATTCTAGATTTACTCATGGCTGCAAGAACCAGGTATTCTTCACACCAGAATTTCATGGAACAGGAATGAAAATAGAAACCTGTGCACCTGTTGATGCTGGCAGGGTAAATGCTCCCTTCTGTTACTATATGAGGAAAAACAAAATTCTGTCTAAAAATGTAATTGATTATACCTATACCAGAATGAGTAACATAAGTAATTTTGTGTGTGCTGGTTATGTGTTCCTAAGAGTTTCCATAAATGGAGGAACGGCAAGAAAGACCAGTACAGTGCCTGCATCTCTGTCAGTTGTATTTCAGTTGGCTGTGTATTTCCCTTTACTTATTGTCTGAACATTACTTAATTATAAGTGGACTCTAACCTCATACCAAATCCCCATTACAAGCATTATTTCCCCATTAGACAGCAGGACCCAGGAGAAGTTCAGGTTAGGTAACTTCTGCAAAAGTATACCTGCTTTTCCTTAAATGTCTGTGGTTTTCTCTTTTTAAAGAAAGACATCAGATCGATCCTAATCATTTCATAGGATGTAGTATCTGCACATCTCACAAACTGACTTCATGTAAACTTTCTCTGAACAATTGGGCTGGTTTTCTGTGTGTGTGTCTGTACAGATAGCCTTCCAGGCTGTGGTCTGTCAGTGTTCAGCACGACCTACAGAGAATGCCTTTTTGACAGCTTGGTCAGGTAGATTGCTACATCTCTGAAATCAAAGAATTATCTTGAGAGTGATTGAAAAATGTTACATTTAATCTTTTCAGCAAGAAGTCATTAAGCATTGCCTTTGGGGAAGCACTGAGAAAACTTCAGAGTAACAGAACGTTATTTACATTTGATAGCCTAAAACCACCAGCAGAGAAAACATGACATTTTAGTGATGAAACTAACTCCACAGCTACTTGATCTACCAAAGAAATACTATGCAAAATGAGTGCATGATAACCAAAGAATCTGTGGCTACACCATTCAGTCACTCCTTGTTACAAATTAAAGCCCATATACAAAACCTAAATCTTCCTTTTTAACCTTATCCTAGTGATATACCAGTCTTAACTCCTAGCACCAGGATTAGAGAATGATCTGTTTTCTTGGTTAGTATTTTGATATTCACAATATTAAGATTTTGTAATAGAATGGCAGAATTATATAAAAACATGACTACCTGATGCTCTGATAGTAATTACTGGCAATAAAGGTTGCTGAAATGAACAGCTTGGTATTGAACTAATGTTCTTGATGCTTTCTTATGAAAACCAGTTCTGCGTGGCATGGATACACATATTGATACTTTTAAGATGGTTAACTTTCTATGTGGGTATAAGATGTTGTATCTCTTAATTATTCTTAAATTTTTCTTGCATTTGTGCTTGTCTACTAGCAGGCCATACTATTTATTCATACAGATTCGTAGGGGTTGGAAGGGACCTCTAGATATCTAGAGCAGCATCACCTAGAGCAGGTTGCACAGGATGGCATCCAGATGTGTCTTAATATGTCCAGAGATGGAGGCTCCACCACCTCTCTTGGAAACCTGTTGCTATAGATGCCTCCTTATGGTTCATCCCTCTCCTTCCTCTCTCTCCTGATCAGGGGATTGGTTTCCTAGTATCACCAGATTTGGCAGATCTCCTTTCCTGAGAACCTGTCTACCCCCGGTGTGTGGAGAGTAATTTCTGCCCATGTTGGCTTTGGAACTGGAACTGCTGAAGTTTGCAGATGGGAAAACTCACCCTAGGTTAGTTATGGGCTAACTGGAGTTGGGATCTCTCGTTTTGTTAGCAAGAGGCCGGGAGACAGTGCTTTGTAAGGCTGATTATTGGGGTTGTGAAAACATGGGAATTGTGCTACTTTGGCTTCAAAGCATATAAACTGACTTGTGTGGGTCTCAGTCCGGGTGTCTGCATGGCACACTTTTGTGCTGTTCTGTAGACATAAGCTAATGAGGCTTTTTGGGAAAACAGGCTAGGAACCTGCAGAGCCCAGTCCTCTGTTAGCCTCTGTGTTTATAAAACTGGCAGTTCATCCAAGGGTAAATATTTTTTTAGGTGCTAGTATTTACATATTGTTGTATGTATACAGTCTTGTTTTGGACAATTATGTAGCATTGTGAAAGTTTGCTCATGTGTGCTTAATGTTCTTGCTTGTCTTTCAAGATTACGGTTAACATTTAGCTAATGTTGTCTTCTGCATTGTGTAACATGCTGAACTGGCTGTTTAGATTTGGAAGGTATCAACAGGAATGACATCTTTTAACTTGTAAATAACTTGAGTGCATGTTAGGGAATGCTTCTGAAAATGTCTCAGCTTGATTTGAAGGCTTGACTTCGGTCTCTTCTCAAATATTTCTGATTATCCGGTCACCTTTTTATCCTTATTTGAGTAAAGGTTTTTCATTCTTCTACCCCACTCTTCCCTTTGAAACCTGGTCTCCACATAATAAAGAACAAAGCCATAGTTTTGATAGACAGCTGTAATTTAAAGAAAACATCCCTTTGAGGGAACCATTGGTAATGGCTCAGAATATTTGCTTTCTTAAGATTCAGCACCCTTACTCACAAATGATACAGTATTTCTTAAGAGGTTTACCTTGTCAAACACTGTTAAAATGTAAATAAAGTAAATAAAATGGATTTCAAGCCACAGGGTGCCTTTAATAGCTTCTTGTCTCAGATGTAAAATAAATACAAACTTTATCTAAACTGCAGATTTCTTTGAGATTGCAGAAAACGACAGTTATATTCCTATGCTACTCACTACAGCTTTGTCTGGCTTTAATTTTTGGAGTCAAGGGGAAACAAGTGATACCTATGGATTTTGTGTTAAGGAAAGATTCATAAATTATGGATGAAGTGGGGCAGTTATTGGTATTTAAAGACATCACTCTTGTAGATGAATATTAATGGGGTTAAAACCTGAAGGAATTCAGAACAAAAACTTTCTAAAATAGAGCAACTGAATAAAAATTGCACAATTGGATAAATAACACTTCTGATGGATTATTGAAGTAAGCACATTAATGCACCAGATTCTGCCCGTTCCTTATACAGTGGAATGACTCCTCATAGCAAAATCCCTTAAAAGTTCAGCTAGTCTTCAGAGTTAGTTTTCAAGGTGGTCATTGCTATACAAGGAGCTTGAATGAAACCTTTGTGTCATTAACTTGTACAATGTGCTCTAACCTTTATGCCTGAGGCAGATTTAGGTGGTCCTTTGAGGTTGGGCAACAAGCAGCCAAAAGCAGGCGAATGTGGATTGTGGGCCACCCAGTTGTTAGAGCCATTTTCGTGGGCAGAAGAGATAACTAATATAAATAAAAAGATTGCGCTTGCTTACGTTTCACAGATGATTAAAAACAGTTAAGATTTTTTTTTTTAAACTTGATTTTCTTACCAAGAAATACCATAATGAATATATTGCCAATGAAATAAATATGTAAACTGCTAAGCAAGACTAGACAGACAAGGACAGAGGAAAGCAAGTGGAAGTGCTGAATACAACATGATGGGGAAAAATCAAGAGAGGAAGAAATAAAATTCAGGCATAATTTATGCAGACTTGTGGTATGTGGGTCTAGATGGATCTTTTTTCCCCTCTTCTCTTCCCTGTGAAATAACTAATAGTTCTGCCTCTCTGCCCAACCAAAATTCAGTTTTAAGTATGTATGCCTTGCACAATACAAAAGTGTACTCATTTTACATGGAATACTAGAAAGAAATCTGTTCTCTTAAGCTGCTTTTTTTTTTTTTAGGTTATTTTGTTGTATTGCCCTAGTTTTCTAGAGGATATGGTGGGGATCTATGCACTACTGGATAAGGATTTAATGAATTTTTAAATAAATCACTGAATTTACGCATTATTTCTAAACCTTAGTCAAAGAAGTGTAACTGATCATTTTAGAATGATTCTGTTTTTTTGAGTACTCAAAGATCATTGGTTTCAGATAATGTATTCCTACTTACATCAACTAATTCTTTCTTTTTTTTTCTTTGGTGAATCATGTGCAGTATACTAAAGATCTGATATGCAGAGGCTGAAACAGTAATTACAGGGTCGCTGTGTGGAGCCTTGTGAGATGATGCCCTTACTGTGAAGCATTCTGTTTTGTCAATAAGCTTACATCAATACTTGGCAGGTCATTTATGCAGCTTTAATGTTTCAGAATATAAACTAGACAAAGTGACTAATATCAAATTTGAGCTGCTTTGCATCTGCAATTGACAAATCCTATTTTGAAAGCATGCATGAACATGAGGATCAAACTTAGCTTTTAACATTTACATTTTTTTTCCAACGGGGGAGTGTCTGATCCACTTCTAATTTACCTGTTGTTGATTTCCTGATTCTTTTCTAATCCCTTGCAGCTGAGATGTCCTCACCATTGGAGAAGCAATTAACAAAATCCCTGACTGGAGTGTATGAAGCATCTGTTATGGAAGCATAAAAGGTTAACCTAAATCCCAGCACGCAGAGATGTCAGACTAGAACAAATCAGCATGGAGAATTACCTGGAGGCACCACAAGGTTAAGGTGGAGCATCTGTATGGTAAAAAGGTTGTTTATGACTAGCAGAATTAATTTTTCAGGATTAGGAGGACAGACATGCAGGAATGAAGACTGTCAGTGAAGAGCAGAGATTGGTTTAGGCTCCAGATTTTACCTGGCAAACACCAAGCTGGAATAAGTAAATGCATTTTCTTCCTTATTTTTGTCCAAACTGCAAACACTTAAGTGAAGGATTACAGAGATGCCACTAATTGGCTTCTTTGGGTGGATTTACGCTTATCCCTCAGCTAGATTTTAAGCTACATTTTCTTCCAAATATATTTTATAGTAGGTTCAGCAGATTGGTCAAATTGATTCTCAAGAAGGTTCTTCACTCTTTCCCTATCTTGACAGTGTGATCTGTTTTAACCCTTCAAATTGGAGTCCCTTAGCCTGCTTCGAATCCAATGAATGTTGTTTGTACAAGAGCATCTTAGAGTGTGCACACTGATTGTCCTAATTTCCAAATCTAAATACAATGGATCCCATGTTTCTTGTATCTGAGGCAGTGTCTAAACTAACGTGGTATATACTTGTCTGATAATTGTAAAATCTTGGAAACATTCAGGTGGGACCTTCATATGACATTAACAGGCATTTTTCTTATACTGCTTCTATTGATCATTGTAGGTATATATTACCACATACTCACAGCCAGCTGTTTCCTAGGGTAAAGTTTAATTCCAGGGCATTTGGGTGTTCTCCAAATGATTTGCACTGGGGTGTGATTTTGTCTAAAATCTGTTCTAAATTCATTCTATTTTGTACTCAACATTAGCATGTACGATTTTCAGTATGTAACACCCGTACATTAGGCTACGTATGCTAGCACTGTTGGAGCTGGCACAACAAAAACGTGAATATGCTGGAAGGAATTCAGGAAAAAAGCTACCAAAGAGATTGGAGATTGAAGGGACCAATTAGCAAGAAAAGATTAAGTGGTCTGATTGTGCCCTTTTCATGCAGGCAAAATTCAACAGAAAATTATGTATTTGGTTTTGGAAGCAGTGAGGGACAACAGCCAAAAATGGAGATGTAGTCAGGGAAATAGTAAATGACAGGATATGATAACAATCTCAGATGCTTGAATAGGGAAGAAATGTAAAAACGTCATTCAGAGCAACAATATGGGAATAAAAAGTTTAAATTAACTATAAAAAATTAAAATGCAGAAAGAAGGAAGGTGAATATAGCAATCAAAATAGGAGGAAAAAAACCAATGAAAGTGAAATTCTTTAGGATCTGCAATGTCAGCCCCAGAAATGCTGCAGAGAATCCATTTCTGGGATAATTTGAAATGTAACTAATCTAAGCATTACAAAATGTGAAGGCTAGAGAAGATCCGTATGTTGAAAGAATAGAGTAAGAGAGACCATGGGTGTTCTCATCATCTCTGATCTCTGTGTGTGTATTTATGCAAGTATGAATACGGTAATGCTTGAAAAGGATGTGTTTTGCATGTGGAGTTGCTGCCTGGAAATTTAAAATTTTGACTAAGAAATGCAAGGTTTTATCATCATAATTCTCTTGCTCTGTCTTTTGTTCATGTTGTCAGGTACTTAATGACTTTAAGTCAGCTTTTCAGTTGACTTCCCAGTAAAAGCTCATTGTATTTGGGTGTATGCCTACAAATGCATGGCCCATCTAGACAGCTGTGGTCTTTCACTGCTAAATACTTGTGCTGCTTTTGCTTGGTATTATGCTATGTGGTCTAGTGGGCTTCTGGGTTGAGAACACTTTCCTGTCATCCATATATAAAAATATATGTATTCCAGACTTGAGATACTTAAAATAATAACCAAACTTCTTTCTTTCCTTTCCTTTTTTTAAAAAATTTTCTGTTTTCCATTTGTCTGGAAAGAATTTATTTCTTTTAATGTTTTATTGAACTTTGTTTTGTAGTCACTAGAAACCATGGCAAAAAGTACTTTCAATTACTTAATACTTTGTTTAATTGATTATATAAGTCTTTGACAATCTCTGGGATTTTTTTTTAGATGTTTTACTTCATTTTGTGTACTGTCTACAGATAGCTCTTCTAACACAAAATGCAAATTCCCCTTGGAGCAGCAAAAGGAATGTCAGCATCATTAATGAAGTAACTGGTTATTAGATCTGCATACCAACTGATGTGTTTAGGGGTTTAGATTATTTCATTACTTCTTCCTCCTTCCTGAAGGTTAACGCTCGGGTTAGACAATCTTATCACTGCTAATATGTCCCATGATTGATTGAGTCACCTTATCAACATTTCTGATTTATTTTTCCCCGTTTCCTTTAGGGTGTACCTGCCTTTTAGAACTGGGCCATAGGGGAAAACTCAGAACTATTGCAAAACTCCAAGTACTTCTTTCTGTTCAAGACTGGGTGGAAATGCCGTATGTGCATTTTGTCTCTGTTGTTTTTATGAGTATCTGTAGTTCAGCTTTCCAATCTGACGGGCAATTACGCTTCAAAGTATCACCTTTTCTTTTTCTCTATGTAACAAGTTCCCTGTACGCATTCAAGTTGTCACATCTTAGGCAAAAAAGTGTATTTTGGCAATGAGACAGTTTTGATCTTTAAAACCAGCTTGCTTTAAAATTTGCTTGCTACAGCTCTGCTTATGAAGGGGAAGGAGTTTTGTTTTAATGCTCTCTAGTTTTGTAATGGATTATATTTAATTTTTGTTTCTGATTTAAGCTTCTACATTTAAAATTTATATATTTTCTTTATATGACACAGCATCTACAGTGTCCTTTTTTAAGGAATAGAAAAAAACCCCCACTAAATACCACCCCTCAACAACAAAAAGCTTTAACTTCCTATATTATTCCAAGAAAAAATGTTGAAAATTCCCCAAGATGGAGAAGAGAACAAAAAAAAAAATAAATAAATTGAAAGATAAAGGTGTTCAACTGATTTAAAATATAACTGAACTGTGGCTAAACAACTTAGCTGAAAATCCATACTTAACTATATAAATATAAGCCTATAATTACTAACAAACTTTTAAATTTGGTTTTCCATATTGTGCTTGCTCTCTTGAACTGCTGATGCTTAATGTTTAGATTTTTATGGCTAGAGTCTTATATCTGTATCTTCATATCCATATCAAAAGCTCTGAGTGTTAAGCACCTATGAGGAACAGATGTACCTACTTTTTATAATCCTGGTCTCATACCTAGTGTTGAGTGACGTCAAGACATACAGCTTAGCAGTTGATTATATTTGTGTTTACACTTACTGCCATGCAAAGAACATCTGTTATAAACAGTAGTCTGAGAAAGAATGTGTCAAGAAGTGAAATACTGTAAGAATTAAAACTGACGCTGTCTTTCATCCATGTTGAGACTGTCAGAACTTGTACGAGCCAGCCCTAACTATCCGCAGCAGGCAATCTGGTGCCAGCCTGCTGTTAAATAACCAACATTTAACAAGAAATAGCGTGTAGATGTTCTGTGTGGTTTAAAACATTGTGTTAAGCATCATTAAAACCGAGTCTCCTTAGAGCCTTATTAAAAAAGTCCTTTCTCTCTCTGTAATAAAACATTTCTCTCTGACTGTTTCAATTAAGGCTCTAACAATACAAACAAAATGCTTCCTAATTCAGTACTATGCTCTTACTGTCAAGTTGCAAAGGCAGGTGGAAAAAAGTATCTTTACAAACCCATGTCTAACCAGCAAACAAGTTGCATCAGATGGTTATATCGGCTAAGCAGCAAACAATGGCTATATTTTCTTCTTTTTTCTCGAGTCCATCATCCCTGTTAAGTTTTGTGTTTGCAAATATTTCAGTGTGGTTTGCTATTTTTTTTTCAGCTGCACTCCCCTTTGTGTAACTCATTATCACCAAGGTTTAGGATTCACAGAAGCTGCCAGTGCTGAGCATGTCTGCCTAAGATGTTTGATTGAGTGATGTTCAATTGCAAATTGATGATGTGAAATAGTCTGAATTGGTCTGGAAAAAAAAAATAGTAGTACATATATGTTTGGGCAGTGTACCAGAAACTTCATTGTGTTTGGAATGAACTGATTTCTTACTATTTGGTCCAGTTTTTGAAATACATTCCTACAGCACAAACTCTGCCCATCTGGAATCCCACGCACTTCCTTTTGGTTAGTGAAGCTTTTACAGCACTGGAAATATTGTCATTCAGTACAGTGGCCAAAATGAACTTGCGTAAATACATTGTCTGGGGTGTCAGGTCTTATAATTAAGCCAGAAAGGGAAATTGGATCTGTATGTTAAAATTTAAGGAACTTTTACACAACCCAAACAGCTGAGAATCCTAAAAAATTGTCTTGGACTCTTGAAATACTACAACAGTCCTAAAAATGGCAACAGAATACTATGTACAACAAGTAGAACATCCATATACTTGATCTGGTATGGCTGGAAGGAATAATGAACTGAATGTAAGCAGAAAGATGTTTTCTTATGCTGTAAATCTAAAAATAAAAGCTGTTTGCAAGATAAAATATTGCCAACAGTGGATACTAAGTGCTTACAGCGTGGAGAAGGCTATTAAGGCGTACTTGGTGAAATAATGACTGCTCTTCAAACTATTTATTATGAATTATATGTATTGCAAATTAATTCTTTTTTTTTTTAGCCAGATGAGCCCTTTTTGAGTTGCTACTGATGTATTTATGAGTTTTCAACTTTTAAAACTGAATATCCCCAAAGCTGAAGTTTCACATGTGAACTCCAAAGGATTAACCCATGAAGTTTCTTTGAGTTCCAGCCTGCCTCTTGTAAGAATCATGAAGAATAAGGAGGCTTTTGAATACAATTAAATGTAAATTACTTTTTAAAAAACACTTGGCATTGTTGGCCAGGAATGGTGATGTCACTGAGCATGCTTATCTCTGTCTTTCTTCAGGTAGTGTTGTCCTTGCTCCTGGAGTCATGATGCTTTTGAAAGTGCTGCTCCTATGATGCTGCTCTTGTGTTCAAGTTCCAGAATAATATCTTTTTCTCCAGATAGTACTTGTTCTAGCTGCTTTGGTTAGGGAACTTGAGACTTAGTGTCGTAAATGAGGCCCTAAGTCCTGCCATTCCCTATGTGCAAAACACTTATCTTCAGGGGAAAATGGCATGTACAAATACTAATATATAACAATGGATTGTCTCAAAATAGGGTGTCAACTGGTCCAATAAACATGTAAGGCATTTGATTCCATATGCATTTATGCATATGTCATATTTGGAATTTTTACAGCTGAAGTACAGTCAGTGACACTGTTAATATGAAGCTTGGGACTGTTGTGTCTTGGTGATTGTACAAGATGTACATTCTGGGTACTGTTTTGTTTTTTATGAAAACAATAAAGATGTTAAAGGAACTTTTTAGGCTTCTTAATGTATATAATTTTCATTTAGGCAGTGTAGCACAGGTTAATTATTGCTTCACTGAAGTCTGCTTGTGTCTGTTAAAATGCAGATAATACTGTGGAGAGAATGAATGGCATCATACACCCCAAACAGATTTCACTGCACACTATAGCAACTGGTTTAGATCATGTTATTAAAAGCTGAAAATGTATTGATTTCTTGTGGTCTCAGAAGGGCAATGCATTTTCTCCTGTTCTAAGTAAAAATATAACCAATAAATGCCTGCATTAATGATGCTATTACTGGGTAGCAACAGTATGTTTCTTAATGTCTCGGGCCTCAATCATGCAATCAATTACTTACTCATATGTTTTACTATAGGCAGCTTCACAGAGCCATTATACTCAATTGGCTCATTTGTCTCAGAAATGAATTCACTAACATCAGACTTGGTTCAAGTCACACATTCACTTCTGAGTGAGTGTGAATTTGCTGTGCATTATGAAAGCCTAACCTGGAGGAACACATTTGAAACTATTGTGAGCCGTGCAAATTGCTATACAGTGCCTCACTCCCAGTGAATTTTAGACTATCTTCATTATTAAAAAGATTTCTGTTTCATCTTCTACAGCAAGGTAAGTGACATATGCCAACAGCACAGGTAAGAGTCAATAATTTCTCGTATTAGTTACTTAGTCTTTTGTAGCCATACATTTCACTCCTTCCAGCCCTCCTTCGCTCCGTATCTGTGACCTTGTCTAAATTTCCTTGTGAAAAGCTAGAGCATCATTTTTCCCTTGGGATTTTGCAATGGGACAGATAACATTGTTTTGGCACTAAAAATATCACAAAATGTCTCTGAGAGACACTGGAGTCAATTGTGAAGATTATTTTCATGTGTTTACTTAAATTTAAAGTCACTTGGTTTATGTGAGAAAGGTCTCAAAATAGATATGGAAACAATCTATTCTAACTTCTAGGACACTTTAGTGAACCACAGAAATCTGAAGATACCTTTTTGTTGCTGTCAGTTTTTGCTTGTATTATCAATACAAACTGTGGTATAGGTACTAGAGTTATGTAGGGAGGCTGTAACTTCATTTATACCTTTGTATTCAATTGTGTTTGAAATTACCTGGCAGGATTGCATCAGAGATTGCTCTTAATTTATTAGGAAGTTTTGGGTAAGTGCGAAGACCAGACCCCCAGTCTGCATCTGCAGGTCTATCAAGGGTCCTTGGCCAGAAGCCCCAAAATCATGAGCTTAGAGACCAGACACAGAAAGAACCACTAGCTGCACAGGATGCACTTCTTCCTATTTCAGGCTGTGACCAGGTAATTTATTGAGTTACAAGGATTTCTGTTTGACTCTTTCTAACCTACCAGTGTTACTGGAACTATCCCACTGTGCAAGAATTGGAATCTAAATCCCAGGTTGGACCTCTGGATGCCAGGTGGCGCTTTGCCAATCTTATTACATGAGGAGGGAAAAAAATAAATCACCTTTAGATTCCAGAGCTGTCAGAAAGAGCAGTTCCTCCCAGCATGAGAGTCAGCTGGTGAGACAAACAGAGAGTTGTAGTCCCTGTTCAGAAGTCTTGAACATAATAAATGTGTGTTGTGAGTGCAGACAACAAGAAGGAGATGACCTTGTCCCCTCAGACGCAGAAAGAAACGGCATGGTGCAGAAAAAGGGAAAGAGTTTATCAACACTGAGCATTCTCTTAGCTGTTCCCAGCCTGGAGATCTTTGTGACTATTGCTGACCATATAACTCCCAACCCACCAAAATAGCACCCTGACTAGCGAAAAGACCACAGAGAAAACAAACATTTGATTTCAAGTCAGTCCACACCTGAAATGATGGATTAAGAATTATTGCGCTTTAGAGAGCTAGGAATAGTCTTAGTGTGTTTGCACACCTGTATAATGAGCTGTTAAGGTGCAGCTTCATTTCTGTGGATGGAACAGAGATGGAATAATGTGCTATCAGTCCTGAATATCTACTACTTCTTACTGAACATCTTCCTTCCATAAATGGAGGATTAATAGGAATATAAATCACCTGGACTGTTAACATAACACCCCTGTTTGGGCTTCTGCATGTCTGTGTTCATTAGTGGATCTCTAAGCCCTGCTAAGGGTGTCATTCTCAACAGCTAGTCGAGGATTGTACCTGTTATTTTTTTCTAGACCCTGATGGTTGGTGACGGATGAGTAGGAGTGCGCACATCTTGCATTTACTCCATTTCTCCCTCCTGTAGGAAGTACAGCCTGAGCTTGACAGTTAACAGTGCAGATCTCTACTAAATTTTGTTTTCAGGTATTCTTAGTCCTGAATTTATGGTGTCTCATGTTGATGATCAGAACGTTCACAATTAACTTGTCTTAAAATAGGACTTACACCTATTAGCTGAAGATACATGTCCTTAAGCCTTTCCACTATGAGCTGAAGATACATGTCCTTAAGACTTTCCAGAGGAATAGAAGATGTTTTAGATTAACAGACAAAATCTATTTAAAATCTCATGTCTTTAATTCATGTTTAGTTGTTTAGGAATGCCTGAATTTAGAAAGCTAAAAGAGATTTTATATGACAAATATGTTTTTATGGGGCACTGGTATTAATTAGAAAAAATAGCATCTTTCACTTAATAAATCTAAGACTCTATTCTTCAAACTGGTCGACGTGTGTGAACTTATGTCTTGTTACAGTTAGTAGTAGCTATGCACAGATTTAAGGTTCTGCATATATTCTCAGAAGAAGGTACGTAATTTAGATCAGTTTTATAGAACAGCTAGTATTTTGGCATCAGATCTAGTGTAAACAATAAAGATTTCTGAAAGAGAGTACAGAAAAATGTTGCTGTAATCAATATGGAAGCAGTTGCAAAACCCTCAGCATCTTTAATTTCTGGAGACTTTTTCCAGCTGCTTTATAAATTATCATCATACTTCTACATGTACACGTTGATATTGCCATGGAAACTTTGGAATATGGATTAATGTTCACAGTACATCTCTTGGAAAAATGTGTAACCAAGTAACAATACAAGAAAACTAATATATAGGTGGTAGAGTGACAGCACACTAATTGCTGTACAGAGAGGAATTAGCCGTCAGCTAATTAGCAGATTGATTTCATTCCCAGATTTACAGAAAAGCAGCATAAAGATCTTTAATATTTTCCTTGCATGGCTTGTATCTTTTGTGTAGAGTCTGACAATAGCAATCAAAATGGTTTATGGTGAATGTTAAATGGTGACAGCTCCAGGTCAAAACTTCAATTTGGACACACAAATCCTCCTTAGATTTTCTCCTTGGGTGTTTGTGTATTGATTGACTGAGGATATTTCCAGAAGCGTCCCCTCTCTGCCATGTCTGCCAGATGTTCAACAAAAAAGCTAAGATACAAAAAGAAGGCGCCTTACTAACATAATTTCGTATCCAATGAAAAACCTCTTAACCTGAATTATTCTGTCCTTAACTCCACTTCACATCCATAGAAACAAAATGCTCATTTATAATCTGTGTTTGTCAGCTGGAGTGCATCTATTGAAGTCCTTTAGATCAGATGAGGAACATGCTTGTGAAGAGAATCCCCCAGTTGTCCCCACTCACTCTTCTTTGCTTTGTGTCATGGAGCTGTCTGACTGGATTCCTTTTTGATGAACCTAAGCTGCAAGATGTAGTCCAGGAGTGCATCTAGCATGCCCCAACTGCTAACCATCGTTCAGTCCATGGGACCCATGATAGGGCTAGTCTAGAGGTAAAAAACACCAAAGAAACCCAAAAACCCGACCAAAGCAAAACAAAAACAGTGTTCCTGAGTCATTATTGATGTTCTCTAGATTTGATTTTTCTGGATTCTATCTCATGCAGAGAGAGCCATCAATGACTGAAAGTGTTTGTTGGAAATGTCAGATCTGTGATCAAAGTTTATTTTCATAACAAAATGAACCTCAAAAAAGAGCTTTAGCCTGAACTGGAGTTTCTGTCTTGAGCTGGCATTGTCATGGTACTTGGTTGCTGTGGCAAAGGAAGGGTAGCAGAACAGAATGTGTGTGAAACTTACATGAAACTTTCCTTTTCCTTGCCTTTGTGACTGTGTCAAACCCAGTGTCTGTAAAATCCATCATGGTTGTACAATAACTTTAAAAAATAAATAAATCCGTAGCTCTATCCTTTGTTCTGTTTACACTTCCTTCACTTTAGCAGTGTGATTTCCAGTGCTGTCTCACAGAAGAATAGATCTTGGTGCAGGAAATTGTATTAGCACTTTTCTACCAGATAAAATTTCATAAATCAGTTTTACACAAATTTTCTCTACTTTTTTCCATCAGATTTTTTCCCTGCATTCTATCACACAAAATAATTATCCTATGGCAATATGTTATGTAAATGATTTATGCAATGATTACACATTCCTTTTTTTAATGAATGAAAATGTCATATTTATGAAAATGTAAAAAAAATTTGGTATCAGCTCAGTATTAATTTACTTAGATATAGGCAATATTTTCCCTTAAGTGTTTCACTCACCATTGGAAACAAACCAACCCGTGGACACAATTCAAATAATAGGTAATTGAAAACCCTACTAATCAAAAATCAATAAAACAAAACCCTCAAATCCAAATGCTTTTAAAAAGTGTTTCTTAAGAAAAATAATTGATAATTCCATAAATGTAACTTTTGAGTAAAACACAAAGTTCTCACTGTCCATATATGAGGGAAGAGAAAACTGTGTCCTCTTTAAATGTCTGGGTGTTTGTTTTTTTTTTGCTGTTGAGAACATGAGCTAAACTGGGAATAGAAATAGTACCTTCATATCTTTGTAGGACAAGTTAAACTCACCCACACTCATTTCCATGGTACAAAGACTTGTCACTAAATTTTCCTTAGCATTATCACCTAGGAATGCATGGTTATGCATCTTAAGGAGTGGAATAACTATGAATTACCTGGTAATACCTTTCTGTGTCTTTTTTTTAGGAAGTATCATTTTAGTACAGGTTAATAAAACACTAAATCTCAGACAAAGTTTAAAAAAACCTGACCAATAAGGTATTAATTCCTGTAATTACTGATGGAAATAAATTCTCACCAGCTGTGGTGAATACAAGGGAAGCATTGTTGTCTTCCCTGGAGATAGAAAATTATGGTCTTTTTTTGTTTAAAAAAGAAATGCAGACATTTTCTTTTACAGCAATTAGTGATGATGCATGGAGTGAACTGCTAAGTATTCATGACTAATCTGGATAGACAGGGCTGTCCCTTGCTAATCACAATGAATATTGGCCTGTCCATAAAGAGCAAGGAGTGATGATATCAAAGAGAACAGTCAGCTATTACCAGGGCAAACTCTTGGCCATGAGCTTCTGCAGATGATAATATGAAAAGACAGAGATGAAATTAAAAGCAGTGTTAACTACCCAGGAGGCAGAAAAATCCACAATTGTTTCTTTGTGGTTACTTGTGATTGTACTGCATTGAGACGATCTTTTTCAGTTTTATTTATATGCATTTTTAATGTACAAAATTCTTTGGAGTTATTTTTATATGGTGGCTACTGTATGAAGTATCTGGCTTCAGCAACACAGACAGCAATCACTACATTGAGTATAGGTGGGGTTTTTTATGCTCTATAGTCATTGCCTTTGGTATGTAATAAAAGACTTTTTTTGTGAAGATGTTGACCAGTGGTTGTGTCCTCCACAGGAAGTGTTTGAACCCACAGACTTTCTCTTTCTGGTAAGTCAGTAAAACCTCTCTTGCCTCTACTTACCAGCAGGACTTACCAAAAATCTGCCAAGTAAAGGAGGTTGGATGCTCACTGGTGAGGTCAAATTCTTCTGTTACCATCTTCAGCCTGTCTCCTGTTGAGAGTAAGTGTTCATGGTTTGGAAGTAGAACAGTTGGTTACCACAATATCACCCCTTCCTGGTCTGCAGATATTTTCCTGGGCCGCTAATGAGCATATGAATGTATTTTTAAAATGGTTTTGCAAATTCTCCATTTCTGTGACACACAAACTCTTCTCAAACTGATAGCTGTTGAGAACTTGATCCGTACTAATGTTATTGTGCTGTGGACAGTGTAAAAGCAGAGAAAACTTCCTGACCTCTGCACATATCCTCAGGGATCCATTTTGGTTTAGGGAATTAATTGCCTTTTTGCTCTGAGGGGAAATCTTTGCAGGTACAGTTTCTTGGAGTATATCTACATTGCAGTCCCTACTGTGACTGTTGCTCATGCAGAAATGCTTAGCTTGCCTTAAAAGAAGGTAGCTTGAGGGTTTTTTGTGCCAGTGCAGAAAGCTAACAGCCTGACCTTTTGCAGCTGGGTACTGCATCCTGTGCTGAGTTCAGTACTATTAAAGCAATTCTTCTATCAGAAACTGAGCTAGCTTGTGAATAGCTGGTCTAGTTATGTCTGTAGAACCATGATTGCAGTGGGCATGACTCTCAAGGAGTGTCCCAGTGGAAAACAGATAGTGATAGAGTTTCAGGGGGAGCTACTGATGGGTGAAGGTTAGAAGGATGTAATAAATTATTAGATTTTGGTCTCCATTAGCAAGTAAACTTTCCCATCAACCTTGGCCTGTGAAATTCAAGAACAGGGAGAATATGAACTTTAGGATCGGGCCCTTAGAAACTCTTGCCATTTGGTAGTCAGGTAGGGAGTTGGAATACGTTTGTAGAAGATGGTAGTGTGGGGGAAAAGGAGGACAAAATAAGGACCTGAAAGGAGAGAAATTATTAAAACATCATGCTCTGCTGTTTCTGAGTTGTAGTGTCTTTCATTTAAATGCCATTAGTTTATTTTCTTTTGCAAAAGCCTTATTTCGATCGTCCCTCCTGTCTATGAGGAAAATGTTATATTTTCCAGTTGTTTATGTGTGTTTAGGTCCTACAAAAACTCAGGAAAGTTGTGATGTTTTCAAATTATTTTCTTACTCCTTGAGTGTTCTTTCTTAAATTGTGATTGCTTATCCTCTGTTAACTGACGACTAAAATCATGGTTGAAAGTTCACCTCTTCCCCACAATTTTACTGTAAAATAATAGCTAACCTTCAGGAACCTCAGTACTGTGTATGTTGGATAATTCTAATCACTTCAAATGCTCAAGCACTTCCCTCTGTTTTAAAAATACAAAGTTCATTATTTTTTAACAATGTAGCATTTCCTTTTCTAAATAGTGTTTTAAGTCTCTTAAGTGCCTAAAATAGCTCAAATTTGGCTCTGTTATTAGTCTGAAAGTAAGAAAAAATTGTGGACAGAAGACTGGTGGTATCATCAAGGACTGTGATGAGTCAAGTCAAACAGCTTGAATGCTGTCAGACTGCATGTTGCTAACACTACCATTCTTTATATACCTTTAATTAAAAGATGTTTCTGCTAAGAGATGGTTTACTTGCTATTTGTACAGGATATTGCTTGTTATTGTGTGGACTTCCAAACTTTTTTCCTGCTTTTCTTGTCCTGTAAACTGAAAGAAGTACTATATATAAGCTCTCACACCGATCTGGGTCTTATTTGAAAGAGGTATTTAGAAAAGCCTAAATATTAGCTGTGATGGAAGTATGGTTACAGTGGTAGACTGACCTTGGCCAGCTGCCTACCCAGCCTGCTTCTTGCTCCGCTTCCTATACAGGACAGGGACAAAAAATAGGATAATAACACTCATGGGTTTAGATAGAGGTATGGAGATTACTTGTGATTCACTGCCATGGACAGAACAGACTTCATTTTTTGAAAATTAATACCAATTGAAAGAGAATGGGATGGTGAAAAACAATGACAGAATTAAAACAGCCCCTCTCCTCCCATTTTTCCCAGACTTAACTTCTCCATGGCTGCAGTGCAGATGGTGGCTCTGGTGGGATCCTCTCTTGGGGTTGCAGGGTAATGTCTGCTTGGGTGCCTTCCTCCTTCTGCTCTGGTCTTGGCCTTCACAGGGCTGTTTCTCTCGTGTTCTCTCCACTCCTCACTGCCTGTGTGGTGGTTTTGCCTGTTCTTAAATACAAGGTCCCTGAGGCACCCTGTGGTGGAGCAGGCCTGTCAGAGCTGGGCCTGTCTGAACTGGCTGGAATCGGTTCTGTCCAGCCCAGGGCAGCCCTGGCCACTTTGCAGCCCCTTTCAGCACCCTGGGCACACGCACCTGTATGGATGTGTTCTGGTGAACTCTCGATGTAATGTTCTCTAGCTTTTTAGACAAGGTGTGTGAAGTGTATAGGATTTTAACTGCCTTTGCTTTCATTGTTCTTTTACTGTAAGAGAGATAATAGAAGGAACAGGGCTGTTTATTGATTCGTCAGTTTTAGTGAAGACCAGCCAATTTGTTACCACATCTGGGAATTTTCTGGTAAAATACATCCTTTCACTGTTGTAAGAAATGTGTAAAGTCTGCATTTTTTAACTGTATGTAAAACAGTTGGTGCTTAAAACTGGTGCTTGGCTCTTGTGGGACTTTTTGTGTTAGCTTACTTCTATCAGGACTAGGTAGCCTTGTGCCTCTATTAGTTTTTCTGTACTTCATGGTTTGGTTTTTTTTTTTTCTGTAAAATGAAAAAAAAAAAAAATCCTTGAACTCTAGGTATCTATTAATGCTGGAAAGAGTTGTTATGCTAAAGATGGCAATACCGTGACAACGAGAGTGAGAATAGAGAAGAGGTAAAGATATGGGGTACTGCATTCCAAAACTGGGCTCCTTTTATCTTGAAATCTTACAATAAGAGCAAAATGAAGTCTGTGGGGCTGCAGCAGGGTATTTAGGTATGCAAGGGCTCAGGGTCTTGTCCATGGGTGCAGATCACCGTCACTACTTCTTTTTGCTCAAGAAATATTTTTCTGCCAAGCTGTAAGTTCATGTGACTTACTTATGCTAAAATAATAATGTGAGCAGACAACCCATTTTTTGGCCATGTTTTCTGAGAACATTTGTTTTCTTAAGTGAAGTTCATTAAAAGTGAGTAGTTTGCCAGGAGTTGTCTTCCTCTGGCAAACACAAGCCATACGCATGGAGACCCAGCAGCGCATCTGTAACCCCTTTGACCCTTACCAGTTTCTAAACCAGTGTAGCTTCTTCAGGCTGTCTTCTCCTTTCATTTTGATTTAAGCCTGTAATGTCAGTGACATATGTCTACATATAATCTTATTTGAAAGAAAGTGTTTTAAGAAAAAAAAAAGATGTTTTGCTGTGGTTTAGAGACTGTGTCCATGTCTTAGAGGACCGGTTGTTCATATCTAGGCTTGTGCTACTAATTCCTGCACTTGACTGGAACCTTAATGATATCTTTTGTTTGGTCATCTGATGTAAGAAATCTGCTGTCCTACTACAGACATTCCTAAAACTTTTACATTTTTTTTAATTTCACAGAAAGTGATGAATGTCTACTTCACAAACCAGGCCTCCACAAAGTGTGTACTGGGGACCAGAAAAAAATCCTGAACTAGAGAGTGGTGGACAAACGAGTTTGCTGTGTATTTCTACTGTTTTGTTTCTCTGACTTGTGAAAATGAAGAAACTGCTGTTTCCTGCAAGGTGGACATGTTTCTGCATTCATTGTAGCCTGCTACATGAGAGGTAGCTGCAGGATGGCTCTGCCTTTTATCAGACTGCCAACTGCAGGGGCTGCTTAGGGATGGAGCAAACCTGTTATCTCCTTGTGGGAGGAATGGAAGAAGCTGCTCCAAAAAGGCAGGAAGCTGTGCACCTTCAAGTCTTATGTTGATAACAGAGATAAAAATCTGCATTCAGGTGGAGTTGCGAGGAAGTCAGTCAAACTTGGCGCTTTTTGTTCCCTTCGCTCGCCTTTCAAACCTGATAACTCTGCTTAGGCATATGAGGGGAAGAAGGTAGCCTCTGAGAAAGATGTAACTGGGGCAAGCAATTACAGACTTGGGAAATGAAAGTCTGCCAGCGTGAAGTCAGCTTGAGCTGCTGGAGAGTGGCAAGGAGTGCGTAACTGCCCTTTCTGTGCTGCTTTCCTTCCCCCTGCCCCCTCCTTTTCAAGCTGTGCAAACATCGAGATGGGAGAGCCTCAGAAAGTGTCCATGTTTCTGTCATTGCAAATCTGGTATAAGCCAATCGAAGCCGAACAGAATAAACGCAAAAGGTGACCCAGTCTTCCTGAAGACTGTGTAGTTAAGTGGTAGACTCACATATCTTCTTCTTTTGGACTTTAAGTTGGCACTCTCCTAATTAACACCAAAATAAATTTTAAAATCCCCCAGTTTATATGATTTGATGTCAGAGATGAATTTACAGCTGTTTTAAGATGGTAGCTATCACTTTATCTTGAATACAGCACACAAGAGCTGCATATTAATAGTGCTGCACCTAGCCAATGTTTTATAAAAAGCAAGCGCTCCAAAACATCACTGCACGATTCCAGTTTTTTGCTAGACAGCTGGCTCCAATCAGAGTGGCAATTTGTTACCTATTAGTAAAGTCATCTTGCTGCTGGCTATAATAGAAACAGAGCTTATTTGACTCTCCTGTAGAAATAAGAGTTACTGGTCGCCTGTCTTACTGGTAATGCAATATAAGGTGGTAATATCTATGTAGTGCTTGGAGAACAGTTCTCTGTGATGTTTTTGATCCCTTGTTATGGCTATAAGGAAGGAAACTCATGTCAAATGGAAATTTGGGACAGGGAATGAAGGAACACGTGTTTTATGCCAGGCCTGAATTTGTAGTGCCAGTGTACACAAAATGCTAACAAGATGAAAATTATGAAGAAACTTCTGCTTTGATATTTGTAAATTAGTTAAATATGAAATGTTGATTTGGGAGGAATGACTAATCGGCCACCTGAACTCTGAAAAGTGTCTTATGTGAGGGAGTGTAATCCCTGCTTATTGCTTAGCATTTCCTGGAGTTGGCTTGCTACTTAAGCCTGAATTTTTCTGAGCAAGGCCTGAATAGAAATTGATTGAATTGAGATTCTTCCATATTGAGATAATTATTTATTTTTCCTATTATGCTGCATCTGGAATTTTTGAAGGAATATCTCAGCTTCCTTTACTCCAGCTTTCAGGAAACACAAAATAATTAATTTAGGCATGGCCACCATGACTTTGTGCATGATCTCTTGCCAGAATTGAGATCTCATCTGTGCTGTTATAGGGGCATTTGACTGTCAGTTCACCTTATTTTCTACTTGAATCCCTTTGTGAGAGCGTTCTGTGTGTGTGCTACTGTGCACTAAGTCAAACCTTGTGAACCTCATGAATCTTAGAATTCAAACAGCAGAGGAAAAAAAGACCCTGTCCATGGTTTTGTGTGGGCTTTTTTTTTTTTTAATCAAGTCTTTCATGTTATAAACATTTTGAGAATTGGTGGATTATTCTTTCTGTCTTTGTTGAAGGGATGCCTCCTCACTTTGGATTGAAGAGGGCTATGAGTTACTCTTCTGATAAGGTTGCTCTTTCTTATCCCACCGTTGAAGTGGGACATGTCAAAGCCCAACAGAGCCTTGTTCTAAAACACTCACTGCAAAACCAAAAACTGAACTGATCTTGAGTCACAAATTATTCAACTTTATTGATTATATCACTAATACCTGGTATGAAATGGTCTTTGTCAGAGTATGTATTCCAATGACTTCATTGGATCACAGAATCTTTTCTCCTTTTTGTTAAAACGCAGGGAGAATTTAAGTTAAAATTGTTTACAAAGTATACTTCTTTAAAACGGTTTACTTCTGGGGCAGGAATTATTTTGCCTGTCTCCAGCAATGACTGAAAGAGATGTTACCTGGGACAAAGGATATGAGCCTGCCTACTTTCTTCAGTTTGTACCTCAGCACTTGTAGTTGTATCAGGGACAGCAGAGGCCTTGCTCTTTAGTATTCATTTATGTTCTTTTAGTCCTTTGAGTCTTGATCTTGGTACTTGATGTCTGTAAATTTGTCTAATTGCTTTCTGATAGTGTCTTTCTTCATGACAAAATCCCAGAAGTTTAATATCCACTATATGAAGAAGTACTTTCTTTTATCTTTTTAAAATTAATCTCCTTTTAGTTTCATCAAGTGCCTCCTATTTGTGGTGTTGCAAAGAGTTGTGGAAATGCAGTTCTTCATATTTCTTGTATGATATTGTAAATCTTTATCATCTCTTCTTTGGGAATTGTCTCCATCCCTTTCACTCTCTAAAGGTAGCTGCTCCAACCCTTTGAACATTATGGTTGCTTCCTCCATACTTCCTCTACCTCTGCTGCATGCTTCAGAACTGACCTTGACCAGCATTACAATCTGTATGAAAGACATGGATCCCTTTGTCTTATGTTTTGGCACCATTTCTAAGCCCCTTTGGGTTTGGTTGTGGGTTTTTTTTGCGTGCGTTCCTTCTATGCATTGGACCAGTTTGCCAAATTGTTCTTTCCAGACAAAGACAACCTCGAGATATTTCAGCTGAGTTTTGACTTTCATTTCTGTGGTAAGCATAATCTAAGTAAGGCTTTGACTGTATTCCCTGAACACATTCCTTTTGTAATAAACGGATTTCCTAGTTTTTTGCCCACTTGTGTTTGCAAAGGTCCTGCTGACATTCCTTGCCACTGGTAGACTGACCAACTGAGAGAGTTTAGTTTCATTGCTTATATCCTTTGTCTAGCCACTGATTAACTGGAACAGGTTATTTTACATTAATGTTGAATTTATTAACTGTACTTGAATAGAAATTGTCCTGGCAATGATCCCTGGGATCCCACTGCTGACTTTTTTCCCATCTTGAAAAATGAGCAGTTAAACACAACTTTTGCTTCTTGGCCTTTAACCTGATTTCAGTCTTTATAAAGAACTTGCCTACAAACCTTGATGTCAGTTAAGCTTCTTGATTAACCTTTAATGTAGAAACTTTTAATGCACTTTTTCAAAATTCATATATGTTATATTCACTGGATCATGTTCCTCTTGCTGCTTGTTGATACTCCTAAAGACATTCAGCATGTTTAGAGAACAGGTTTTCCTTTTACAGAAGTCATGCTGACTTTTTCTGGATAAACTATTCTTATTCATAGGATCTTTCTATTTGTGATAGACTTTGCAGTATTAACAGGATGGAAGTCACATTCAGAGGTGTGTAGGGCTCAGGTTCTTCCCCTAACCCTTTTTTATAGTTGAGAGTTGCATGGAGCCTCCACCACAGTGGCTGTCTAATGTGTGTTATGTTGCATATCAACAGTAATGCAATTTCATTGTGGAGCTTTAGAGCACTCTCAGGTGAATGCTGTTGGGCCCTCTAGGCCTCCTGACATCTGGCTTGGTACTGTTTGTTTACACCAAGCTGACATAGCCCCTCAGACCTTTTGGGCCACAAGGAGTGAACTGAATGTGACTATTTCCCCTGTGTCTTCAGCATGGACCAGCAATGCAGAGCAGTCACTTGAGCCTCTCTGTGAGCCTCTCTGTTATGGCATTAGCTATCTCAAGTACATTTTGGTGTCAAACTGTCCCTCTGAATTCCTTCTTCTTCCTTTGATGTGTTTTCAGACTTTTTTCTCTACTTGAAAACTCTGCTAGGCACTCCTCAAATTGTGTTTTAGTTTTCTTAATTTACATTTTAGGTTGGTCATCCGCTGTTATGTAGTCTTTCATAATCTCCTTAATTGAGCAAGCTTTTAGGTCCTTGAATGCTGATTTTTTTTTCTCTAAGGTAGCCTGTGTAGCATTCTTTCCTACTGAGGTTTGCTTGGGTTTTATTTTATAAGAAAGATTTTCTAATTCTTTTATATGCTCCACTTGCAACAATCCTTTTAAGCATGCTCTTCAGTTATGTAATAGAACTTGATTTCTCATGTAGTTTTTATATTTTTATTTTATATACATTCTCCTTCATCAGTTTAGTTATTTTTGAAGCAATGTACAGATTAGCTTGTCTTCTGTTACTCAGTTTGAACTGACATTGTGATCTTTCTGTATTTCAGACTCCTGTTAGTTACACTACTACCATTTTTTCTCAAGAGCTATCCTCAAAGGCTAGACTAGAAATTCTATCCAGTCACATCCAAGATGTTGCTATGCAGAATTAACTTGTGAGATTAGTGCTAGTCTTGCCCCTGTGTGAATTCGAATCAGCACTTCTGTCGTCTTTTTGCGTTGACATTTATTAAGTAATAACTTAAAATGCATTTTGTTATTCATGCATAGGATAGCTGTCAGTTCATGTAATCATGGCAGAAAACAATACGTTGAAATAGATTCTTTTTTCTTCAAAGGTCTTATTTTTTTAGTTTACAGGTGATAAGGTTTTTCTTGTTCTGTCCCTCTATGGCTGAGTTCATGTATTTCAATTATTGCAGAAGTTGTTGTCTTCCTTGTATGGAATCCTAGACCTCCTGAAATTGGTAAGAATTACTAAGGGGGATGTGTTTTAGCTTGTTGCCTTCCTGTAACTTTTGAATGATGCAGTCACATTTATTTTATTTTTTTTTAGTTTACCTTCAAATAACAAATGTTCCTCTCTTTGTGTGCTTTATCCCATTAGGGACTTTGTCCTTGCGTGTGTTCCTCTGCTCGTTGTATATATATGCTATTATTGTTGAGTGTACATATATCGAAAACTGTGAATTTCTACTATAGAATAAATGCCAGCTTCTGTTTTATCTAAACTCTATAATTTCGACATTTACATAGTATCTATTACTTTATGCTCTCTGCTCTTTTCCCAAATGCTAACTAAAATACCCATTGTTCCTGAATTGGGATGAGATTGCTTATTGGAAAATGTAGCAGAAAATTGTCGTTTCTCTCAGGACGTATTCTTTGTTTTTACAGTAGCTTCTTCTGTCATCACAAAGCTCTCATTTTGCCATGTCCCAGCAAGTTATGTTTTTCTACTGAGCCTTCTGAATACACAGGCAGAAAATACAACATTCGAACACTGGTGCATAAAATTACAAGGTTTAGCAAACAATCCACTGGAGAGGCATCAGGTTATATATTTACCTTAGCTCTGCCTCCATTATTTCTGCACTTCCCCGCAACAGTAATAAAATGTGTTCACTAGGCTTTTTGTATGCAATAAGAATTTTAATTTACTCTGGAGGAAGAGCTAGTTCATAACTCAATAGAACTGACTGGGCTCATAAGTTATTTAGTTCAGCTCCTTGTGATAAAATCTGGACACGAAGCCATTTATTATGTTTTGTCTGCCCTCTCAGCCCTGTAAGTTGACTCAGAGCTAAACAATTAAAGTGGCAAATTGATTTGTTTACAATGCAAATCTGAGCTAGATTGGAAATAATGCAAAAGGCATAACCAATTACATGTTTCATAGTGTAGGTTAGCCTGGAATGAAATAGATTTAGCTGATCTGTGCTCAGGGATGCTGTACAGTTACTGATTCACAGCTACCTTGTAGTTCTCAGTGGCTGCAAAGGATCTGAACTGATCAGGCACGCTCTGTGAGAAAACAGGCTTGCTTCACCTTTGCTTTTACTGTGGTAGGTAATACAGAGAAGAATTTTCCACTTAAAATTTTGGGGGAAATAAAGATCCTATGTCTGAGATAAATAGTCTATATGTGTATGTATAAATTGGGAATTTTGCTTAGTTGGAGGAAAATGGAAATAAGGATATAAAAAAATGAAGACAGGAATAGTGCCCAGTAAATATATTATTACAAAACTTTAAAAGTAGAATTTAGTTTTTCCTTGCAGAAACTTTGTACAAAATCTGAAGAAAGCAGCCTTATGAAAGTGAAATTATCTACAGACTCATTCATTAATCAGTGTTGTCCCTCTATATCTAAGCTTCACAACCAAATAGTAAAGGCTCTGCGGTGGGGAGAATGTTACAGTATTTCCCCGCAACACATATTTGGAGGCCTTAAGGTAAAATTGACTCGCATTTAAACTCTCGTCTTGCTTGTCTTGGTAATCAAGTTACACTTGATTTCAGCCCTCCAAAAGGCCCGTCCTGCTGGGAATTTGCAAACAGTTCTCAGTGGAGTGACCTAAGTTCCATATTTTCATAGAACTGCAATACATTTAGGATTTTTCTCCTTATTACATACTTTTCCTCGTAATAAAAAATAGAGGTAAAGTAGAGGTAAAGCTCAGTAATTCAAAAATTTCTTTTCAATGGAGCGGAATTGTTTTCACAAATACAAAGTCACAGTCACTTCTTGCTGACCAGATATCAAATCTAGTTTTAGGACCAAACAATACATACCAGCAGCGAACAAGGTCTGTTTTATCAGAAGGGATAGCTATTTAATGTGGGCATCCCATTTTTGAAAGCGTACAGCAGCGTTTGCAGGTAATGCTTGCTTGCTATCTTTTCAGAAGCAGTGGTTGTAATTCCTAGGGATGAGGGATGGAGCTTTTTGAACTGCACCCTTGGAAAAAGCAAGAGCAAATATATGAGTAATCTTTCATTTGGAGTGGGGCACTAAAGAAAATCTAAAGTGATACATAGACTTGTAAGTTTGGTATGTGAAAACGACTCGATATGAAGTTAATAGTTGGGAAGACTTAAACTACTTGCTTCTGTATCACCATTGCTACTTGGCTCATGTCTTAACATAATTTTGGAAAACAATGAGTTGTCAGATGTAATGGATTCTATCACATGAAGAATTCAATGCAGCCTAAGGGATTCCACAGCACTTGATTGCTATTATTTTGTGTGGAAGTGTGAATCAATTTAAAACAATTGTCTTCCTTTGTAGTGGAATGACATATTTTGATGGTAGTTTTGGATCTCCTATGCAAATAATGGTACTGGAGCATATGCTAGAAATTTCTTCTTTGAAACATCTTCAAAGTAAAGTGGGATCAAAGTGTCAAGAATGTAGATCAAAACCATCATGCTCACATATATAAATATATATTTATTTATGTATATATTTTAATCAAGAGTTCAAAGGAGGATTATAAACACTGTCTTCCTGATTTCATTAATGGCAAAGCAAGCATTTTAAATCAGTGTTCAAGTGTCATCATGATGAGGACAGTTGACTGTAAGAACTGAAAGATGCTTCACTTTATTAAAATAATAACCCTCCTTTCCTTAAGATGCTGAAAATATTAAAATAACTCCCACTGAAAAAGCTCATTACCAGGAATCATTACCAAATCTATTGATTGGAAGAATAGTTATTGCAGATATGAAATAAGTTATCTGTGATTATGTTTTTCTTTTCCTCTATATAAACTCTAATGTTGAAGATAAAATTGATTGCATAGAAGGGCTCAATTTCTATGGCTACATTAGTTTTCCAGAGTATGCATGTGTTTGACTCTTTTTTTAAACCAAAACTTTTAAAGTTTTGTTCTATTAGGAAGCAAGGATGTGTGAAAAGTTGTGGATATCAATTTCTACTCATTTGCTTCATACCTGATTGTATTAAAGTATTCAGAGTCGTCCTGTTCTTCTGTGGTGAATGCCTGATTCCTATATTCCAGAAAGCTTTCACTGCTTCAGTGTATCAGTGGTACATGTCTCTGGCTTGCTTTATATAATTGCAAAGCAATTCATACTTCTGTAGCTGTCTCTATTTCCTTCTAAGTTTATGTACCAAATTAATCACAGACAGCTTTTGGCAAATTCACAAAAGTTCTGCTTTGGGTGATAAAAATCAGCCATTTTCTTAGAAGTTTTTGTTCTGACTAATAGGATAAAATTAAAAGAAAAAAAAAGCTTATTCAGATAAACAGTCATGAATTAGAAAACTGGCACCCTGGTCAATGTTTGTTTTCCAGTTTTTATGAAATGTTATTATTGGAACAAAGTCTCTTAAATATTATTGATAGTTTAATTACCAGAAGTGGTTAATAATGGCATGCATTTGTATTAATTATTCTTGTACTAATGATTTTCAAGATATTAATTCTAGCCATTATTGCTGTTCTAACCTGACATTTGTTCATGCTTATTTCATTAGTTACCTTGTCTAATGTACCGGCATATCAAATCCAGTCTAAATTTCAACATAATTGCAATGGGGATAATTTTCATCATGTTCTTAATTTACAATGAAGAATTCCTGTTTGTTTTCATATAAAATGACCAGGGGGTTGGGGAATGTTGACCAGCTATAAACTCTGATATGGAAGTTATTTTTGCAGGTATACAAACTGTTGCAATTTAAATGTCTGTCAATGTATATCTTATCTGACTTACAACAATCCCCAAACCATTCGTAGTAGGTAGGGTGATCATTAAATAACCATTAAATGTTGATGTGCAGCTGTTGATATGGAAGTAATTTCAAACAGTTGTTAACTAAGGCTTAAGAAAATTAGGTTTGCCAGGTTTGTCTTCACAAACTGGGAATTGGAGCAATGGAAAAATACAGATGATGGTCACAAGCTCCTGAAGATCTCCATGCTGAGCAGGGGCAGAATGGGAGAACATCATATTACTCCTGCTCCGCAGTTGCTTGTGCATCCTTGCTACTAAATACGCTGTTATGTTGTATGGCCAAGGGTGTCTTTAGACAGTGATGATCCAGAATACTAAAACTTTCCATGCAAGTACTAGAAAGAGGTGGGACCTAGCTCCAAAACCCAAAGTAGGTAGATAATCTGAGAGAAAGACAGAAATTAATTTTGGGCTGCATGGTTATCTAGGCAGGTTCTTCTCTTGAGATAATGAACATCTTATAAGGTGGACAAACTTTTAACTCTTCATTCCTACCCTTGGTTGCAGTTCACTCATAATAAAGGGGTTTTTTTCTGTGTCTTACAGAATCAAGTCCCTGACATTCTGTATTCAAGGAAATATTTTTTCCCCTTCCAAAAACCCAACCCCCCAGATCATTTTGTGTATTACTTCTACTCCACCTCCCTTTATCATAAGAAGCAGCTATTATTATTTCTGTTATGCCAGTGTACAGCGCTCATTTGGACAGCTGAGTTGGAAAGAACCAAGTCTTTCTTGGTCTTCCCTTTTCTCATGTTTCAAGGTACTTGGTTCTCCTTCCTCCTGCTTTCCTACCAGTGTGCCAGCACTGGTATTACACTGGTCCTTTCATGACCTGTGTTAACTTGCAGTTTTCATTGCTGAGCTAATTTTTTGTTGTGATGATCAGGCTTATGGAGGAACCTATGGCTGCCAAAGCTATAGCAAATTATACAGGGGAAGCATGTCATTGAGGAGGAGGAGGGATTGAAGGGTGTAGGAGCAGGATTTCTTCCCAGTGGTCAATCAGTTGGCTTATGCCTCTCTTAACAAAGCATTTCAGCATTTTTAGGTATTATGATGATGATAAATGTCAAACAAGAAAAGCAAGCCATCTGCTGCCAACCTACCTAACAGTGTAAGTAGTTGTGTGAGGTGCAGCAGGTACGTCTTGACAAGAAAGTCAAGATGAGTGGGCTTGCTGCCTGCTCTCAGCATGTCAGCAGCCTCCCTATTGGCAAAAGTTTAAGGAGAAGAGTGGGATGAATTTGCTCATTTTCAGAAAGCAACTGGTGATGATAGAATGCAATAAAGAAACAGTGGAAGGAAAAGAGTTAGTTTTAACTATGGTAGAATGCAACAGTTTTCTTAAGTAACGAGTGGCATTTTTTCCCCTCCATCCTTCTGAGTAAACTTCACATGCACATGTATTTTTGTGTCACTTTGCCAAAAAATTATGCATAGAGACATTCCAATCTGAATCTTGACCTTATGAACCAAATAAATAAAAGAATCAGTCCCCACCTTGTGTTAATCCTGAAGCTATACTTTTCACCTATCTCACTATATTTAACACTAGCTATTAATTCAGATTTACAAAGGTCTCTAGGTCATTGCACATTCAGAGTGATTTTAGAACATTCCTAGCACTTAGCATCTGTTGTTCAGCTGGAATAAACTAGTCTATTGCCATGGGAGGTCATTGCTAATAATTTAGCGTGGTTGTCTTTGGAGAAGCAGGGTTAGGGAGGGGTGTTAGGAAGAAACAGAAGAGCCATTGCTCAGTGTAGTGCTACTATCTACCTGACATCATCTCTCTGACTTTACAAACTAAAGAGCAAAAGCCTAGAGTTTTTTTTAACATTGTAGAAGTACTGTTTTATATTTTGTTGCATAGTTTTGATGCCTCATTTCTTTTTATCATCATCAATTTGGTGTAACACTGCCATTTCACATGTGGCAGTGTCACTGATTGTTCTTGAATGACCTAAACTGCACTCCACTGATGCAATGTGCCACTTCATATTATTAATCTCTAAGTCAATAGAAGTAATGCATTCAGGAGGAAATGTTTGTAGAGATGGTGATGTTGGCTAGAAGTCTGACAACAGCCTTTGTTAAAAGGTGGCTGTTTTCATCTGCTCAGTGTGTGAACAAGTGGCACTCACCCCAGTGCAGTTAGGTATTCAGGTCAGTCTCCCGTTGCCTGTTGGTTTCACTGCAAATGGCAGAGAGATGTGCTTTGAGTTTTGCCCTCTGCTGCATAAGTTAAGTGTTCACTAAAGGAATGCATCACTTGCTGCACCCTTTCAGATCAGGTTGACTGCTCCTCACCTCCTGTCATAACCGGGTGAAGAAAATAGGGCAGTGAAACAGGCAACTTTTTTGAACTTCAGTTTAGTTCTGGTGGTGTGAGGCTGTGCATCCACACGTCTTGCTCCTTGATAATAGTTCATATTTGTAGAGCAACATCAGTCAGAGTCTCATGGTTGTTTCCTCGATGTCTTTCAACTCTGTCTTTAAAACATGATGTTTTTTTGAGAGGTTCTTACAACAGCAAGTTTTCTGGGTTCAGAATAGATCTTTTTTTTTGTTCAGCTGAGAAGTTCAATAATGTGCCAGTAAGTTGGATTTCTCTTTAAAACACTCCTGTAGAATCTGAAAGAAAACTAATTCAAAAAGAAATGCTGTCCCTTCACAGCCAGACATACAAGACCAGAAGGATAATTTGGGGAAAGGAGAAATTTTGCCAAGTCCACCATCTATGTAATGGAACCTTTTTTTCCATTCCAAATATTTTATCTGAGAATTATTACTGTATGCTTTTTCCTTTACCTGAACATAAATAGTGGAATGCTGGCTCAACTGCATTTTACTATGGTTTTGGGTATCTAAAATATTTGGTCAAATTCTCCTGAGATATGAATTCTTCTCTAAATTTTAACAGCCACTGAGTGTATATGCCCAGGGATATTTAGATGTTCCTTTTGTAGTTGTTGTACTATCATTTGCTTAGCCAAGGAGTATGCAGGAGTGTGTTTGTTTATAATTGCACTAAAACCAGAAAGCTGTCAGACTCTATTTCAGGCAGGTTCATTGAGACATTAAGCTTGGCATCGTTTGTGTTTCAGTAGCTTCCAAAAGATGGCCTGCAAGCTGCTGGTTTTCTCCAACCATTTTCCCCCCATTTTTTTCTTTGCTGGTACCACTTTGGCATCCAAAATTGTGTTGCTATGACAAGTTTCTTTTTCAATGTGTCAGTAGTGTCTAGTTGAATTATTTTTCCTCTCTACTTTCAACTTCCAATAGAAAAGTTCATATGCAATATTAAATGTGAGTACTTAATGCATGCATAAAGAAATTTATCTTTCTAAAATGTTTTATTTCCTTTTAGGAATGGAAGAGTTGGCATGCAGTGCTCTTAACTGTTTATACTTTTAAGTGTAAATAAAAGTGTTATAAGAGCAATTTAACTAAATAAGCTTAATGTGTTCCTGACAAGACCCATGTCACCCAGAGCTTTGGATTGTACCTGTTTATTCCTTTTCTATACAGTGAGCACCCTAAAGAAAGTTACAAGGCTTTTAAGCTGAAAGCCATGTTTTATTAGGCTATAAACTGGAATAACTAACTCTGAAAACAGAGAAGTCTTCAAGTGATGTGAAACAGAGACTATAAGCAAAACAAGTTTATAAACACCTCTCTCCATATCAACTCTCTTCTTGCAGTAGGCTCTTTCCTTCCAAGCTTGATTGGAGTCTCTGCTGTCTTTCTGGGTCCGATGGTTTCTCTGGGCACTGATCCTGGGCAACCTGGCCTGTGCCAGCAGTTTCCCAGGCTCTGCATGCTTCAGTCTCCTGGCTGATTACCTTCCTCTTTCCCACTTTGTGCCTTGGGCTTGGTCACAGGAACTTGTCCCAGCTTATCATTGTAGTGCACCAAAAGATGGGTCACTAAGCTCTGGCAGAGGAAGGTACTGTGATGCAGCAGAATCCTGTTCCTGCTTGTCACGGAGATTTTTCTTTTCTCTCATCAGAAGTTAGCAGCTTGGGATCAATGCCACCCGTGTTGTACTGTTCTGCTGTTGCCCTTATATGGGTGGCTGGAGAAGAATGGAGAAAGCACTTGAAAGGGAGTTTGGATGCCCTGCTCACCGCTAGCTTTGATGTGCATCCCTCCTCCCACTGCTGCAACCTTCTAGCCCTAACCTGGCAGTGAAGGTTATTTCTCACTGGGAGCTGCTGTCAGAAGAGGGGAACTGGGACCTTTGATGTTTATAATTTGGTTTTCTTTTGCTTTTCCTTAGTTTTATAATGTATGCTTGAACTCGGCCTCTCAGATGCTTACAGATAACCATCCTTTCTATTCAAAAGAAAGTTCTTAAGCTTCTTTAGACAGCTGAGGAGATACTCAGAAGGGTGCCAGCTTTACAGCACTTAGTAGTGGAAGGCTGTAAATGTTTTACAATCTAAAAGCCACAAGAAACTCCTCAAAAGTGGAGCACCCAGAGCTATAGAGTCATGGGTGCTGTGACTGAACTTGAAAGTTGCAGGAATTGCTCTTTCCATTATGCTTTCCAGGACAGTAAGAGTGATTTACTTTAAAGGCAGATCTTGGGAAACAAACACGAATTGTGAAAAGTTAAAGTGTAGAAGGTCAGAGTGCCAAACACTTAGTGGAAAGAGAACCCTTTTTTCTCTAACGTAAGGTTTGTTTCAAAATTGCATACCTGTCTCTTACACTTTCAAAGATACCATACTTAAACTCTCGGCTGCTCTTTTCTCCCATATTTCTTGTTCTCCTGTCTTTTATGCTTGAAAATCCTTATATGAACCTTACAGTAGTCCTTTTTGTTTGTTTTTGTTTTTTTCTTTAAGCCCTACCTCAGAAGATATCAGAGTAGTACATGATTTAACTTGATTTAAAATAAATGTATTAAAAAAAAATTAGAAAACCTTCAATCTGTGAAACACTGGTATTCTGTCTGCATGATTGTACTGTCTTCATACGCAATATGTTACATTTTTTTCTTTCATATTTATATGTGCTGCATATGTATTATATGTTTATATATGTGATTTATGGCATTACTGTAAGAGGCTGTGGACTATGTACTGACCTGGCAAATGTAGGGTTTCCGGATTTGCCTGGGCTGTTCTTGGCTGAGGAAATATCAGTAATTACTTTAAGTGTTTCGTGGCCGTCTCATGTATTAGTTTCGTTAGAATAGGTCCTATTTTAATGAATAATATGTGTACTAAACATTCCAAAAAGTTTACAGGATATAAAGACAGGACTATTCCTTTTAAAGGAGCATTGTCAAAACTACTCAGAAAGCAGAGGAAGACAGAAAGGCAAGTGTCTCAGCATAGTCAAGCTAGATGTTTTTCAATGATGAGTGCAGGAAGCAGTAAATTCTTTAGCATGAGAAAGTCCATTTTTTGGGCAAAAACCAAAAGACGACGTAGTTGTTTCCTTCTGATTGTGTATTTGACCATTTTTACTTTCGTGCAAATGTTCAAGCCTCATTAAAATATTGCTTAACCTGGTGATGTTCTGTGTCCACAGGGCAGGGGGTTTCATCCCTTTAATTTCATTCTTACCACTCAGTTATGGAACCCAGTCTAAACGGTAATGTATTCTACTAGCTGCATGGTTTTATGGATTGATGGTTGAATTTCTGTCATAACTGACAGGCATAATCCAAATTCTCATATTATCACTATGTGGAACCCTGTCATTTTAGCACTATCCACAAATTCCCTCTTTAGTTGAATATGATAGTGTGAATTGTGGTAATCTAGTAGAAACTGGTGAACTTAATTGCCATCCTATATTTTATGGTAGCTATGAGACATGGCTAAATGTATTTTCATCCAAAATAAAGGCAGGTAGTTAGAAATCTAGATGTTCTGCATGAAGAAAGTTTGGCTGATTAGTGATACACGAAAGCGTATGTTTGTGTGGCTGAACTATCTCGTGTATGAAGCGGGGAGAGAATTTGGAAGTGGAGAAGGAATATTTTATGCAACCTGAGCAGATGCAAGTTGTCTTCTTCCAAAGCGATTTTTTGGAACAGAATGAATGAAAGGGTTCTGATGCTGAGAGATGTAATTGTCTCAGTTCGCTTTTCGCTTCACTTGTGTTTAAAGAAGTAGAATTTGATACATTCTTGTAAACAAGTATTTTGTACCAGAACTCCAATTCAAACATCAGTCTCTGCTTCTGACTGATATAAACCACAAGATTCTAATTTTTGGATTTGAGTACATGGGAGTTATAACTGCACATAGGATTGACTCTGTACAAGTTAATTTCTTGCTTCTTTCAATGGTTTACTCTGATAATTACTATGGGATTTTCTGAAGCCCCATCTTGTCATATTGGTACAACTCTACCTCCTCTTCAGTCTTCTGAAGCTTTGCCAATGTGACAGAAGTCACTGACAGCCTAGAAAGATGCTTGGCTGGTTCTTTTAGAAGACTTCAGTTATCTGGATCTGCTGATTTTTAAAATGTCAGACTTGAGAAACTGCTAGCTAACATTTTCCTGAGTTAATACAGGAAAGTGTTTAATCACTTCCTGAGGCATACTACTTTGTCTGCAAAGTAAACAGCAGACATATTTTTTTGAACGATTCCATCTTTTGTGGATTACAATTAATCATAATATTGCTACCATATTTTAATAGGCCCCTGTTGTCATTTGGGTTCTTTTTACTACTAAAATCCTAAAAGCTCTTTTGTTTTTGAGAGTATGGCTGAATTTTTAATTTGAAATAGCCTGTATGTAATTCTGAAACATGCCTTCCAAACGGTGTTGCTACTCCACCACAAAACATAAAGTAGAAAGGAAAAGGTCTTGTCAAAAGTTTAGAAGCAGGCTTTGTTCAAAGAGGAGAGGGTCGTTTGGCACATAAAACTGAGACATCTGGAAGCATGAGAGGCAGAGGGTAAACACGTCGGTGGTTCATATTTGTTGTGCATCATGTTTCTTGTCCTGGCTTGGAATGCAATGCAAATCAAAGCTGTTTGCCATTTTGTAGAAATAGGGAGAAAACACTTTCTTTTCAGGGTATGTATTTATGGGCATCACTTGATATTTCTACACTGAACATAAGTGTAGGCCCCAGTGGCTTTAATTCCTCTGGGTAGAAAACCAGGGCTGGTTGACACTGGCACTTACTGGTTCCAGGACAAGACTACAAATAAGCACATTATGCTGTCTAGCTTTTTACTCTTCACATCCGGTTCTGGGATGTAGTATTTTGCAGGATGATTAGATACATGTCAGTCTAATGTATTCTTTTCTCAGTTCCACTGACAAGTATAGTATTATTTCATTAAAAACTTGTCATAAGGACTATCAGTGCTTCCAAGCACTCAAGCTGTACGAAACATGATTTCTGTGTTGGCAGATGGGTTACACATTAGAGATTTGCACTGGGTATACTATGCAGCTGAGAGAGAGTGCAGTTGTACAAATAATATTAATATTAGACGTTGTCTAATACTTAGATTTGTGAGATCATCAGTGTTCTAAAGTTAGGAGTTAAATTTTTATAGGAGTCATGTATGATCATGATGCTTTCTGCACTGTTAAAGGACATACTCATAATGTCATCTATTTTAATGACTTTTAATAAATTGTGATTGATACAACTTGAGTAGCAGAGTGAACATAGGATGATGAATTATGTCTGTGGTCCCCCCGTCCATGACTAGACACTGTAGCTGATGTGGTAATGCAATGACTGTGAATTTTTTCCCATTTGTCATTTATAACTCCTTTTCTTACCCCTTTGTTAACATTATCTTATCTACTCTGCAATGTCTTAGAGCAAATGAGTGCTAGATTATTTTAGAGGACATCTTTGGTTGTGCAGTCATACCTCTTTCTTGAAACTTTGCGTGCAGTGTTTATAAAAACATGATATAACTCATAAGCTTACGTGCCGTGAAAAGTGAGGTGAAAAGTTTTTAACACATTTTCATTCAGTGAGTCTACAGCCAGGAGTAAGGTGATTGCAGAAAGAACTTCACTTGCATGTATTGCAGTCACTTTCCTTGAGTCTGGGTCAAACTTGTGACTGTGGAATTGCAACACTGGGTCACATAATGAGCAAAAAGCTCTTGCAGATGGTGGCAGTTTTGAGCTGAGTTTGTTAGTTTGAGTGATGTACTATTAAAGCAAAATAATACATATTATCATGAGTGCTTGCTAAATACAAAAATTCATGCCCAGTGTGCCAGATAATATTGTAAACTTCAGCTGTTGCGCCTCACCCTAGGCTTATAGAAGTGTCTTTACAAACTTAAAATGTTTAAATGTTTAAAATATTTTAATGAATGCATCTGCAGTAATTAAATACTTCAGCATGGAACTACTTTTTAAGCATGTAGACACAAGCTTAAAATGAGATATTTGCTGATTCGAGCTCTATAGTGAAAAATAAGGCCAATCTTCCTCAAAATTAATAACGCTGAAATAATTACAAGTACTATATGCAATACATGTTAAAAATATATAGAATGTCTGGACTTGAAAATCGTTTAGAAAGCTTTCTAAAACTAGAATGTTATTACTTTAGTTACTCAATATGCCGTATTTCCACTTTAACAAAGATGTTTGTGCTGAGATCTTCTGGCAGTCCAGCATCATTCTTTGCTACAGAGCTTTATTTTTTCTTAGCCCTTAAAAAAGGGAAATCAGCCTGTAACACTGTAACAGATAATGCTGTCTGTGCTAATGAAGCCTTAGTGTAATGCAAGTATCTTGACCTTACAAACAAAGTAAAGTTTGATTTACTCAATGACAATGTATAAGCTAGTCAATGTCCTTTGATTTTCCTATCTCTTCTTAAAGTGTCTTGTCACCCACTGCAGCCTTCAAAGAAATTTTGCTCTGCCCACTGGCGTTGTAAGGTATTGAAGATGACAGTTACACTCTACATTCTGTCACTTGTGCCATCAGTTCATTGCCAAAGGTATTTCATACTGTAGTATGGATGAGTCTGAAAGCTGAGTTACTTATTACTTTGTTATGTGAACATATTAAAACAAAAACACATTTGCTACTCTTTTGGATTAATTTTTTTGAATGTGGTGATTTTCTGATTCACGTGACAGAGGCACACTATGAACTCTTAGGTTATTTTGAAAACATTTGTACCATCTTTGGAGAAATAGTCTTTAGGTTAAATTTTTTTATTTTTAAAAAATAATTTTACTTGTGGTTTATGAAGGTTTATCTTCAAAAGCAAAACGACAAGCCCCTAGGGGCTGGTACCATTCCTAAGTACTCTCCAAACTTCCACATTTCCACTGTTTTTCCTTTGAAACCTTGAGACTTTCAAATTAGTTTTTAATGAGTTATAGGTACTAAAAGAGCAAACTCTTAATTCAGGCTCTCCCAGGATGCTGTACTGAATGACATGACCTTCTGCACTGCAGAAGTGACACTACTGACACCATGGAATTTGCTGGGTTTTTAAGTATACTGAGGTTGTTCTAAAATGAAATAGCTGAGCAAGGTTCTCTCAAATCAGTCACAGAAGCTGGTGTCCACCATCATTAACTGTTTTCTTCCCTCATTCACCCATGCTTTTTATGTAAGTATACTTTTATGCGTTTATCTGTGGAAAACATAACTATACAGCTTGCAAATTCTTCCTGTGATGGACTTTTTCATTCTTGTTCTTTTATTTGTTGAAGCAAAACAAAACACACAGCCCCCCTGCAAAAAACCCAACAAAAATTCCCAACCTGACTCCTCCCCTTCCCCCAGTGATTATTTGAGAGTATCATTATTTTTTTTGGTAGCTTCTCTAAAGCTGTGCAAGTGAGAGTCCTGCAGGTATCTGGATTACCATGTTCTTTTCCATGTGAGTGATGTAGATCAAAGGCCAGATCTTAGCCCTGCAGGCTGTGTGCAACAGATGCTGTTACAATGTTAAAGCAATAATTTATCACTGCTGTGTGTTCTCTGCATTACAATCAAAGTAATTTCACTTCTGAGTTGCATTAATTGATTGTTTGCATTCTTTGCATACTTCTTGACCATTTCAGCTCATCATCCTCTCATATGGAGAGCAGAGCCTGAGCGTGATGAGTAGCTAAGTTTCAGGTGATTCTGTGCAGCCACTGAGCAATGTTTGTCTTTGTCTTTGAGGTTTCCACTACCTAAGCTGTTTTATTTCAGAGAGAGCTAAAAAAATACACTGTTTAAAAACCAGACCAACCCCACCAAACCCCTTTTTAAACCTCTTGTGAAATCCTTATTTGAGCTCTCTAGGGAGGAAAGAAACATTATGCATGTCCAGTGTTTCCATATTTTATCTTTTTCTGTTTCTCAGTGATAACCCCAGTGAAATAAATTATTCTAGTTTTCCCACTAGGATTATATGGGTTTTGCTCAAAATATGTTTTCATTTAAACTTGAAAGTTGTGGGGGTTTTTTGTTGCCTCTGTAGTGAAAATACTTATCCTCATTGTTTGAGAGGAAAACCTGTGAAATTTGATGCTGACCTTGAGTTTTAGGGTAGCAGGTATCTTATTCTGGAAACAAATGCCAGCTTTGATTTTACTTCATTATTTAGAGAAATTATGTTATTCCTTAAAGACTTGATCTCCATTCAAGTTTCATTAAAGCTGTCCTTAAATGATTGGAGTGGGAAGTTTTATGAATTTTGTGCAATGTATTTCTATTCCCTCTATTTATATAGTAGTTTGTTAGAAAAACCTGCACTGTTTACAAGGGGAGGCAATTGTGACTTTCATACCTTGTTCTGCACTCATTGAATTGCAAGAGCTTCATTTCAGGGTGATGTTATTGCCAGCAACTGTTGGATAAAAAGACAAAACAGAAAGATACAGAGTGGTAACCCTGGCAGTTGGTTTATTTATCTGTAAACAAAACGAATTTCAGCCAAACATGGTATTACCTTGTGGTGGCCTGCCTTCCCCCTCTTACTGCGTGCATACTAATCATTCTATCTTGGCATTTAGTTATTCTAGGTATTACAGATGTATCAGTGGAGTGGTAATTAGATGTGGCTCAACAGATCTAAACAAATTTCAGCAGTTGAGTAACTCTAGAAAAGAAGGTAAAATAAAATGCTTGGGTATGCTAGGATTTGTGCAATAAACACATACATTAGTCCTATAAAAGGACATCCAGATAGAATTCCAATATACGTGGATGACTGAGGATAGCTTACCTGTGGTGAAATGACATAAGCATACAATAGACTTCCTGTTGGATCTTTCTGTGGATGCTTTTAGATTATTTAAATTTCAGCGGCTGAGCACACAAGGTCAGTAGCTACATTTCTGTAAATTCTCACTCTATCTTACTGTATAGTTCTGTCTCTTTGTATTTTGAAATTGGATATACATGAGGTAATCTCTTGTTTTAGCTGATACTTTTTGTGTAAAAAAAATATTGCTTTTGTCGACTGATTAGGTAACTGCAAAAACGGTACATGTGGTGGAGTGAATGACAGTTTCATTAACTCTCTGATTCTGAGGTACTTTGCTACATGGAGGTAGGTTTCTCTACTATCTTTGACCAAGAAGCAGGACCTTATAGAAGGCACTTGAACATCACTGGAATAAAGTTTCTCAACAGCAGGGTACTATATTGCCATGTGTTCTGTGGGGTACCACCTTCTCTGGGCTCTTCCCTGTGCCAAGATAATGTCTTACAAAACATAAAATGCTGGAGTTTGGTTGAATGTGTTAAAAAATGACAGTAACTGAAGTCTCAAAGAAAGTTTGGACCTTTAGAAACTCTTTAATGAAGGACAAATTTGATAGCGTGAAAAACCAGGCACTAATGCTGTAGGTTATTCAGTACCCAGTAGATCACCTTTTTTGTTGTTTGTCTATTTCAAACTTGAATATTAAAATTAGGAGGTGAGAGTGAAGAAAAATCACCTTATACTATGGACCAGAGACCACGCAGGAATGCTTAGCAGGGAAGTAAGCAGTGAGAAGCTAAGGATAGCCATCAGTTTGTGCAGAGGATTAATAGTGCTGGCTGGGTAACAGTGAGGAAATCCCAGCTTACTCTGTTTGCTTCCTGAGGGAACACTGCATTTCACTTCATTTACAGGTCGTTTTTAGGATCCACTGACCTGCGTAAGTCAGTAAGGTAGAACTGACTTGAGGCCTAGATTAAGTTTGAAGGTGCAAATGTTGCTGTTGTAATAATTAAGGATTTAATAGAAGTCAAGGCCAAAATATACTTTTGTATATAGATGAGAAAAAAGCTTTTTGTGATACACAGGTACAGTGTTTTATTCTATAGGATGTCCTTAAAATGAAATCCTATTTTTCACATAATATAATAACAAAACTATGGCTGCCAGTGATTGGTATTATAAAATGTGCAGTGAGATAAATGCTGTTATTATGGAAATCCTATTAGCAAGTCCCTATGTACTGTGCATGTAGCACAGATTTATTAACATACCCTTCTGTAGTTACTTTCTTGAAAACAGTTTTACCTCCTATGAAATACTGTGCAATAATGCCATTAATAAACGTATCTAATTGCAGTATATAACTGTGAAAGCCTGAATGGATTGGATTGGATTCAAGGAGACACAGGATTATTGCAGTGGGATGTATTGAACAACATATATCGTACATCCCTAATTTTTTGTACTACTATATGTCAAGAAAGAGAGAGCATTAACTATAGTCAGGCAGGAAAAAAAAATGCAAGCTTTTATATAGAGTTGTCAGTAGATGGCAATGTGACTATTTTATACAGACTTTTTATTCCATATGAGGCTTAAGACTTGTAATCATCTACCGTTGCTGCTTAAATTACTGTAATTTTTTTAAAAGCTCTAAGAAGCCTTTAAAACTATTCTTTGAATAATTGATAGTTACAAATGGAAATCTTAGCCCAGAATCTCCAAAAGTGATCAAAGTTGTTTTAATTTTCTAATGGTCAGGGTTGAATAAAAATAATGTCGCATAATGTGCCATCAGTAAACAGGAGATTACTGCACTTATGTCTCATGTTGCTGCAGATTCAATAAACCCATGTTTTATTGATAGCTCTTCACTTTGGCCATAACTCATCCAAAAGTGTGGTGCTTATAATGAGCACCAGAAGGAATAACAAAAACAAACATGTTCTTGTACAATACATCCAGTGTAAGCCTCATCAGTGCCTCCTCTTTCCTCTCCTCCCTCTTCATATTTAATCTAAATGGGGAGAAAGTGAGTTTTGGGACATCAAGCTTATTGTCTGGTGTTAGATTAGACATATTATGTTCATACCAAGTATGAAATGACTACAGAACAAATGTATATGTTTAGTGTTTAGCTCTTAGTTGCTACAGTTAATATTTCATATGACAGCAGTACAGAGGAACATAGTATGTTAGAACACAACGAACAAAAAAGTATAGTAACATATTCCTATTTAGGATCCATTGGTTTTCAAGGGCCTGATTTGCCACAGCTTGCTTGTATTCTGGAGTATTGAGTCAATACTTGTATTTATAAGATTACCTCAGAAGGCTGATCTCCACTTCCTTTTGAAAGTTTTTATGAACCTGTCTCCAAATACCTAAATCATACATAGAAAACTCTATCTTTGGTCACTGCCTTCATTAGGTTGATTTAGGAACAATCCATTACGATGGTCTCATTTATAAATCATACTGTGATGTGAGGCCACAGCCTCTCTCTGTGCAGAGTATCCACGTACCTGAGTCAAGAGGCTGTTTGAATTGGATCAGTCTGTTATGGATCTCTACTGTTGTGTGTCTGCGTTCACACGCATGTGCTGGAGGCTTGGAAAGATGCAAAGCTACCTGCACCTACTGTACATTTCATATGCAAGTAGATTGCTATAATGATGTTTCTGGTGAATGCCTAGGTTGCTCAGGAAGTTGCAAGTTACCCTGGGTGTCCAGAGTTTTGTTTTGTTCTGGCTTGGGTTTTTGTTCTGTTGGGTTGTCCAAGGCTAAACATAAATGGGACCTCTAATTTTACTCAAATTATCTGTGCTGTCTAATGACCATTCACTGTGCCTTACACCCAGGCTGACCTTTGCTCATTTTTGGGCCTGTGCCTAGTCACCAGCTGCACTGGTGGTTGCAGACAGACCAGTGTGAGCTGAAAATGGGCTACTTAGCTAGTGAGGTGAGAGGGGGACACCCCAGAGCTCAAGAAAGATACATTCTCATGTGATTTGTGCTATTAACTGTCTATGTAGGGTGGTGCAATATATAGCCAGTTGCAAAGTGTCCTTACAAATTTTTCCTAAGTACCTGGTATGAAGGATGTGACTAATGGTGGAGTAGGAGCAGCCACCCTTCCTGAGATCCCTCTGTGGCATAGATGCTTGCCAAGTGAAGAGGACTGATGTGCTTGTCTTCTGAACCCATGGGAAGCTCATGGTCCTCATGACAGCCCTTGTTGTTATGAAAACAGTCAGGGTTGCTCCAGGCAGAAGCTTATACCATAACTTCCTAAAGAAATGAATCCTTTTGTGGTGGACTAAAAGCTGTAAACTGTTGTCTTCAGCTCCTTGCTACTATTAGCTAGGTGTTAGTGGTTTCTTTCTCTGGGAGGAGAAAGTGCTTATATCCGTCAGGCATTTCTTTGGAGCATCCCCAGTCATTTGCAGTGAATGTATCCTCTTTTCCTAAATGTAGCAGAAATTAATAATAATGGACAGTTTTCTTACTTCAGACCTTTAAACTTGTTTTTCTATTCAGTCCTGCACCCAAGGAGTTCTATTTCTATTCTCAAGGCCAAGTCTTCAACTGTTTTTCTGGCTTCCTGGTGTTTTTCTGCCTACATGTACCAACACATCTACCGCCTGTCAATACAGGACCGACATTTTCAATCAATCCCCTGGGCCTTCCCACATGGCTTTCTGTTGTTTCAGCTGTTTTACTCTATTAAAGATCTTAATTCCTCTGAACAAAGGGCTGCTAGCACGCACATCAGCTTGCAAAGTCTGTGATTTCCCATGGATCAGAGGCATACTTGCTGGCAACCATTAACACCTTCTAGCATAACAATGCTCTGCAGCAGCGTGGGGTATGGAAACCCACCGCTCAGATTTAAGAGCCCTTCTGTAGTGAAAGCATCTGCCAGGATCCCTGCCCAAGGTCCCTGTTCTGGATGGCTGTGCAAGGGGTAGGTAGCCTTAAAGGATCTTTGAGTGGTTAAAGGTTATTCGTTCAGGATGTTTGTTTCATGCTGCCTGTTAGTTAACATTTATAAATAAACGTATTAAATCCTCACTTTGCCCAAATACCTATAGTGTCGATTGAAAGATTGTTTGGTTTTTCTTTCCCCCAGTGTCTTTCTATAAATAGGTTTGAAACTGTAAAGTCTTCTTTCTTATATTTCTCTATAACTTCATGATGTTTATATATATCTGCCTGTGTCCTTAAATATGTGCATACAGAATAGCTATCTGCCAGAGTAATTTAAAATGAGAAATTCTGTCCTACAAAATGACACATTTCTGATTAGTCTTAAATTTGGAGTTTGGAAAGAGTTAGAGATTATCAGCCTTTACAAGAGAAACATGACTTACTGATTAAATCCCAGGAAATATGCCAATACCGTACCAATGGTGTTCTACATTCATATATAAAGGAAATACAGACTGTTTGTTCTTAACAAATATGGAACAAGAATATTAAAATATGGTACTTCGTTTGTCCCCATTATGTTTCTTCACATTCAGTTATGCCAGATATTTTATTTTGCTATGGATGCCCCTACTGTAAATTTAAAAAAGGGACCAAATGACCCTGCTTCCTTACTGGGCTCCTGAGAGCAATCCTTGAGAGATTCATGAGAAGGATGAAGTTTAGCAGAATTATATATAATTTGGACTTTCTGAATGGTTGAACAAGAACTCCTCCTAGATTGTTAAAAGCTGAAGGCTGTATCTTATGTCATTCCACAGCTAATTTTTCCTAGGTATGTAATAGGATTTTCGATTTAACCTGTGTGCTTAATGTCATGAAGCATTAATCATTATCCATACTTTTGGAAAGGCAGTGCAATAAAAATTATATAGTTTCAAAAGAAAAAAAAAAGCTTGAACTTTCCCTGATCTGTCATTGAATTTGAGTTAAATATAGTGGGTTTTTTTTCCTATTTGCATAGAAATTCCATCAATAAATTTAGCCTGAAAAATTTTATTTCTGTTATTAATGTAGTCTGAGGTTCAGTGCATTGCAGTCATTAATGGCTATGGAGTGCTCAACAAAAATTGAAAAGGTAGGAAATGTTGTCTTAAAGTAAGTAGTCCTTTGCTTTTTGGTGTTGAACTGGTAAGTATTGATCCTCAGTCTTTCCATAAAATGATTGTGTATTATTTACTCTTTATGTTAGGTGTATTCCTTTCAAAGTAAGAAAGATATGTGGTATTACAATAAAAAAGGGAAAGAAGTGGCTAGAGTTTCTGTTGTGAGAATTTTGCCTCCTGTTTGCAATAGTTTACCTTTCAGAAGCATACTTTTGCTGCTCTGCTTCCTTTTGGCAATCACAGCAGTGTTCCTGTGTGGATGACTCTTACGTTTGCAATACCTCTACATGACTCGAGATCTTGGTCTGATGGTTGCTCATTAGACAGAGACACCTCTGCTTTTGCTGAATAGGGCTGTGAGGGTTGGGTGGTTTGGTTTTTTTTCCTGGGTGAAAACCAGGTGGGACAGAGAAGTGCAGCTGCTGTCATGTGTTACTGCAGCCTCACTAGGGACTTGAGTGCAACTGGGTTGTACACTTAGACTGGGAAAGACCTCTTTGTTTTTGTAATTTAGAGGTAGGCAGATGAAGTCACACATTCAGAAAGCAACTTGCTTTCATAAATGGTTGCAGGACTCATCCCATGTTCGGCTCACTCTGGACCAATAGAGTAAACATCATCTCAATATAAGGAATGGGTTTGTTATAGAGTCAAGATACTATCAAGAGTAAGCCCACCTCAGCTGTTAAAAAATACCTTGTAATGAGAAAGCTCTAAGCTTTTGAACATCATTTAGGCAGACAAAATAACTTCTGTGCTTTTTGTTTGTTATGTTGAGATTTTAAAAATTGGATGCATTTGACACATTTAATTCAATACTCTCATTAATTCCTTACACTGAATGCTTTAATGCCAATCATGCAGAAAATATTTAAATATGACAAGTTCTTTTTAATTATCATAAAATTGTATTACAGTAAAAGCAAAATGCTTGGTTAAGAAATTCAAACATAAGCCAATTCATAGTTATACAAACAAATACTGCAAAAATTGCATGCATAAAAATGTGAGAATAACAAAAAGGCTTTCATTAAGAAATCACACTTCTCTACTCTCATGTTTCACCTGGGAGATTAAAGATGCTTCTTTTCCAGAAAACATCTGATTTTTATTTTGTCACAGGAAGGAATCAAATGATTCCCATTAATTTCAATATGCATTTTAGTTATCTGAAGTGGAGGGTTTTATGTTTCCTTTAAACTAAAGATTTCAGTATTATCCAGTGTTTGAAGTTAGGGAGTGAGAGAGATGCTAATAAAAGGGGGAAAATATACAGCAAACCATATGCAAATATTAATGCACTTTCTTTGATCTTATATGAAAAATATTGTAGACTTCTGAGGGCTAGAAATGTCACAGATAAAATCAGCACCCTTTCTAATGGAGAACACTGCTTTCATCACTTTCTTGATTTACCAGTACTCTGACTTAAGGTCTCCCAGTTCTGAGACTTGATTTCATAATTTACGTATTTAGTCCAACAGGCGTTAGATCTTGCCACTTCTTCAGTTCCTTTTTAGTCCTTAGATCTATCACTTAATGGGGGAGAAGAGAAAGACAACGTCTAAAGATATGCTTAAAAGAGGAGTGGGAAAGCATCACTTTTTATTACTAACTTGCCTCCTGTCAAGAGCTATTCCTGTAAATCAGACCACAGAGTAAATAGATCATATAGACCTCTTGTTACTTTTGTAGTCTTGGAGGAGCCTGGAATATTTTCCATAGTGTTACGATTTCGAAGGGTGCAGCTTGGATATTCTCTTAAATGGCAAATCTAAAACTGCAACCTGGGCTCCATTTTCTCATTCAGCTGGGATCCACTTAATATTGTCCTGGCTCTCTTTATGTTTTTTGTAGCATTACATGTAGCTGAAAGATTGTCCCCATACTACTCTCCCAAGAAGTAACATTTGCAGATGCATGTAGCTATTTTATGGCAAGGGACAGGAATGGAAGAGGGGGCAAAAGGTTACTTCTTTTAAAATATTACTGTTTCTCAAGAGGTCATGTCCACCCTTTCTAATGAAAAAGTTCTTGCCTGGAGTTTGCCAGGGTGTCAAAATTGTAACAATTGAAGGGAAAGAGCTCAATTTAATTGAAAACCTGCTTGGGTGGTATGACTTCAACATTCTTATTTATTTATTTATTTAGTAAATAAGCCTAATTTCCCACTGTTTTCCTTCAGATTTCCTATTAGTCTTCTGACTGGGCAGAAATTGATGAATTGGAGCTTTTGGCAGAGGCTTCTCTTTGTGCAATGTCTGGACCCCTCTTATGTAAAACCTTTTCCCCAACTTCTTCTTGTGAGACCTTTTTTAAGTTTTCACCTTTTTATAAGAATTAGATCCAGATCACCCCTAAACCACAAAAATCCCTGAACACACTCCACCACCCAAACCTACCCTGGAAATACCAAACTCTTCTATGTTATCAAATCAGTTTTTCATGTCCTCCTTCACAGTTAAATAAACCTGGTCAGGGAAGTGTGTGTATGTAAGAGAGCATAGGCATGCCTAGACAGATCAAGTGTCAGTGATGTGGCTATGTCAGTCATACAGAAACCTTAGACTCAAATTCTCCTTGTGCTTAATTCAGGATTATAATTGTATAGGAACTGCTTTGTCAGTTTGGACCAGAAACTTCACCCCAGATCTTTTATCAGTGACATGTATATAGCAAGAGCAATACAGTTCAGTGTATATAGTGGCATTTTTGCTGTCTTCTGGGATAAAATCTCATTGAAAATACTTTCGCTGTTCTCAAATGCTAGAGTAGAAAACAGACATCAGTCCTGCCACTGAAGGAAGACAAGGTGGTGCTGAGAGTGACCCCAGCCCAAGCAGGACAGTGGCTGCAAGTCCCCCAGGGCCCCAGTTGGGCTCATGACAGATGGATTCCATTGATGGCTGAGGACCATCTAATTAGGGAAGGTGATGGTTCAGGTCCTGCATCAGTATAGGAAGTCCAGCCAGGATCAGGAAGAGAAGGGCTGGGCACAGACACTGTGCTGGGCAAGCACTGGGGACCCCTGCCCCACCTGAAATTGGACCCCGGGGAGATGGGCAGGGCTATCAGGGACTATAAGTGCCTCCTGGACTCCTAAAACTATGTGAAGGGTACAGTTCTTAAACAGACCCCCCTGCCTCCCTCCTTGCCTGGTCTATCAGGAAGGCCTGCACCAATTTAACTAATTTTTTAAAGCAAGAAAGAAATACTTTGAAAAAAGCATTATATAAAACAGCAATGTCAAGGGGTGTTATCATCATCTGAGCTCTCTCTCCTATATAAGGCTGATGGGGGCTGTGGGAAGCAGTGAGAAGAGTATGGTGGATGCATGACTGCTTGTACAAGCCTATGCATGATATTCATCACAAATTAATTCAATGTGTGAGCAGGTCTTCTGCTGTGCTACTGATGCATACTTTCTTTAACAGGCTTTTTCTGCCCAAAGACATGCCATTTGTGTTCAAAAAGCCTGTGATTGTCATAGCAGCCTACTTCCAGCTCAGATGATATGTAGCTTAATGTAGGAGAGGATGTGAATTTTAATGGCAGATTAGATTATAAGGAGGATAACAAAACCAGTAAAACAAATGCAGCAACAGTGTATAAAAGTGAGCACTAAGGTATACCTGTTACAAGATTTTTATGTTTGTTTTCAAAAGCAGGTGTAAAATTTGAAATCTTGTATTTTAAAGGAACAGAAGTCAAGCCGTTGCTGCATTTGCTTCTCCACTAATGTAACAGAGCTAAAAGGTAAATATCTGTAACTCTGCTTGCAATAGAAAAAATTATAGAGGGGAAGCCTGTCTCAAAGTTGATTATATTAGTTTGCCTGTCAAGACATATTATATCACTTGGGCAGAGCTGAGAAAACAAACCCGGTATGTTTTCATGAAATTTATCTGTGGAACATTCTGCTATGCATATTGTGATATAGTTATGTGACCTGATGATTTCTCTAGTGCATTGTAAAGGAATATGCATGTTTTCTCCTTGGAGGAGTTCTATTGTAGCATCCCTGTAAGAGGGAGTTTCATACTGTATGTAGTTGTAAAGAAACCTTGATGCCTAAACTCAAAGGGTTTAATCTGTGAGTACCATTGATTTAAAGGTGTAATATAAATGTTTAGTGGCCACAAGTTTGTAGGGATTTTGCTTTATATGGAGGCAGTTTATCTTCCAAAATTACAGGGAAGTAGATCTCTCTTCTGATCTTACATTACTTCACTCAAGATCACAGGAGACCTTTTTGTGAAGACAATGTAGGACGTCTGCGTATGTGGTATTTCTCAACCTAGAAGTGTGTTTTTGAAATAAAACATTTAAAGACATCTATAATGCTTAAAAAACCAGTGGAGGGTCATGGTTGGGTTTGGTATGAATTGGCTAAATTAAACAGTAACATGAAATCTTCTTACTGTCCTATTTTAAAACAGAAAATGTAGATGCAGTGGTGAATGGCAAAGCATAAAAAAATTAATTACATTTTGTTTAGACTCCTGCAGTCAAGTGGCCTTCTATGTTATGTATGGTATTCCTCTAACGGAAGTTAACTTTTTTTCCTGGTCTCCTTTTTCAACAAACTAAGACCTTTCAATGCTCAGAAACCTTAACAAATCGACAATTACGATGTTCCTCGAAGGCTTTCTATTTTTAAAACATTTTCTTGGGTAATTTGAATTAATAATTCTTATATTGTTGGACTTTTAAACTTCTCATTTTCATTGGTCTTTCTAATTTATGTTTGAGTTGAGGTTGGAATAGTACAGCTCCTTTAATAGCAATCTGGTTTCCTCAAAACAAATGTCCCAAACTTCAAGTACACATCCTGTCTTCTAAGCTATTAATTCATCCAAACTTGACAGTTTAGCTGTTGATTCATGAAAAATTTGGTTGCCTACTCAAAAATAAAATCTAAAAATGAAGAAAATACACACATGCATGCACACACACCCTCCTTAAGAACATGCTTTAAAACAGGAGTAAATGATGATTCTGTTATAGTCTGGAGGGAGCCTATTCATGTCGTCTCCTTTCTCAGGCTACTTGCACAGTTATGTTGAATGTAAATTTTAACCTGCTGGAGTTGATCTGGCTAGTTTTCTTGGACAGAAAAGTAGGGAGTCAGAGCTGAAGTATATTTCTTTAAGGAAAAAAAAACCAATGGAAATGGTTTTAATTTAGTCAATTTTAAAAAGTCTTCATGCTTAAGAGCATTCATCTTGATGACCCAGATGCATGCAAATGTTATATGCCATATGCCAATCACTGTGATCATCTGAATTCTGCCACTAATGGTACTGGGTACAGTAAGCACAGTTTGGCTCATTCTTAAGTAATGTTTTGCAGACTCTTTTATTGGTGTCAAACAAAAGCAAACCCGGTTTTATTATTTCATTAAACATTTCAGGACAGAAAATGTACTGTGGCAGATTTCTCTCAGAAAGCCTCAGAGATGTTAGTAGCAATAAAAAAACCCAAACCCAAACCTCTACCTCAGTCCCAACATTTCCTGCATTAAAGACAGTGGGAAATATTAATTAGAAATATGGTTGAGTTTTTTTAATGGAAGGGCCTGTGTATTTAGTATTAGTCATCAATTTCAGATATAGTGTAAAACCTGCACAGAACAAGACATGTTACGCTGCCTGGTTATTTCAGTGTGAATTGCCTTGTGTTGAGAGTTTAAATCATACCCTTTTGTCACTTTAATGCAAAGTGGAATTTTTTGTATTAAGAAACGTAGACAAAGATGTGATTTAGGATGACTCCTGTCAATGTGTGACTCTGTTATATTGGCTGAAGACCAACGTAAATGTGAAAAATATTTGTAGTAGGGAGCTATATGTCAGTAATGCAGACTGCACAGGTTCTTCCAGCCTCCAGAAGTACACTTCTCTTTGTCAGCTCTCCCACAGCTAAGGCATTTCTGTCAGGTCATAACCACTTAAGAAACACCTCTCCACTTAATATTGTGGTATACATAAATTCTAATTTTCTGAGGGAAGTCATGAAAATAGAGATTTTTTAGCCTGGAGGGATAAGATAGAAGTTGTCTGACTATCAAAGGAATCCTCTTCTAAGAAGAGAAACCATCAGAAGGTATAGCAGTTTGAATATAAAACTGTACAAACCTTCAAACTCTAAGTGTAAAGGAGTGTCAAATTGCTGGTAGTTTTTCTTTCCCCCTAGTTTCAGTAGAAGGAGCCTTCAGCTGATCAAATGTAAAGAGATGACAAGAAGTAATTTATATAGGATCATATTCGCTATGTAAATGATTGCAATGAAAAAATGAAAGCTCATTTCTCCTGTGTGCTTGCATATACAGCAGTTACTCATCACATAATACTTATGGATGGATTCTCTGATTCTGACAGCGCATTAGGTACCAAGGTAAAAGCACAAGGGAAATGAATGAAAGAAATAGCATGTGTCTAAGATGTTGGTGCAGCCAAGGTATAACAGATTTGTCACTGGAGATAAAACAGCGTAATTCAAATGCATCCAAATATAAGAAGGCTCCACCAAGAGGAGAAAAAGCAAGGATTTTCTTTCCTTTTTTTTCCCCTTTTTTTCCTTTTTTCCCCCTGATTTAAATGAATAATGTGAGATTGGCCATTGTGGGTGTGCTGGGTGCACTCTGTGATTAAAATTCAGTGGGGCTGAGGCTGCTCTGCTGGATTAGCTCTGAACTTTAAGGTTTCATGCTGTTGCTTTGTAAAAGGCAAACCAGCATGAATTCATTGTAGAAGTGGAGCAAAATATTCTGTTGAAACTATTTTCTTTATTAAAATTATTTTCTGTATGAGAAATGTGTGCTCTTTACAGACAGTTTTGACTTCTTAGCAAAAAAAAAATGGAACACCTGAAAACAGAAACTTTCAGCTTTCAGCAGAAAGCTGGAAACGTTTGATTTGAAAATGCTGCTGTGCTGGTTCACAAGTGTTCTATTCTACTAAAGAACCCTGTTCTCAGAAGCAAATGTAATTGAATTCTAGCTCTCATGAGGCTGAATTTATAAGCTGTCTTGGGGATTTTTGTCTGCTATTTCAGTGTGTTGAAACAGGGAAAATTTTGTGGGGTATGGGGAGTAAGACTAATTTTTCAACAACTTTTAATTATGGTAGACCAATTTATAGGCACACATATGCATAGACTTTGTAATCAACCCTTATTTTAGAATGTACAGAGACCTGATTCTTTTCACTTAAATCACACTTAACTGTCTTCCTCCTCTCACACTGTTAGAGAAGTGTTTGATGTATAAGGGACAGGTTGTCAGCAGATGAACTCCTTTTCATCATCACAAATAACTGTAGACATGAAATATTACTCAATTTTCTTGAGCCAGGAAAGGAGCTTTATTTTAAGGAAAGGCTTTAAAAAAATTGTTTCAACATTTCAATCTTCTGTCAGAATATACTGTGCTGCTACATATCTTAACTCCAGTGCTTTTGGGTAACCTCCTGCTAGGTTGAAATTTAGCATGCACCCTCCTTGCAGTAATTTATTTTTAGATGAGATGCACTTGGTAGCTCATTATGAGATACCCAGGCATTTATGAGACTTCAAGGTTATGTCTCAACTGCAAAATAGGAACACTTGGGACTGTTGTGGGCCACAGGGGTCAGTGAGCCCCTAACCCAGGGTGGCTACACACATGCCTAGGGATGGGGAGAGGCTCTGGAGCATCCTCACTCTGCTGCTCTGCCCAGGAATTGTTTGGGAGAGCAATAGATGATGCAGGCAGAAAGTAACTTACAGGTAAATGTATTATGGTACCTGGAATCACTACCAGGGATTGGTATGTTTGCTAGGATAGACAAAAATGGTATTCCTGGAAATGGTGTAATGTAAGTAAAAGAAAAGAATTTTAATCCTGGTATCCTGAGCAAATTTCACCTTAAGTATTTGATCTGCATCCTGCAGCCTTAGCGGGATAGGTAGTTTGATTATCATTTCAACTGAGCTAGTATAAATCTAGGCTAACTGTACTGAAATAAACAGCCACAACCATGTGAGATCCATGTACGTGAAGGGAATTTAGGATTAATGTGTTTTAGAGCTGGGCAAAATGTGTGTGCTTGCTTCTTGTCCTGACTTTCACCAAGTAAGATGCTTCAAAACTTTGCAAAACGTTCTCTAAGATTTGGTCTAAATCTGAGGACCTACAGTGATTCCATTATCTAAGCTTAAAAATAAAAAGAAGAAAATATTGACCAAGTGGTGTGTGCTCCTCAAAGAGCTTTGCTAATCCCTGCTACCAGGCGGTTCTTTTAGCACCTTTGCAACCTTGCCATAGCAATCTTGTCAAAGGTGTTGTGAGGCTGGGGCAGATTTTGAATAATGAATGGAGAACCTAAGATTAGTCACGGAGATTGTGTGTTTATTGTTGAGGTTTGTATCTTCATATGAAGATAGTGATGTTTTTTACAGGGCTGGTCTAAATGGTTAGATTTTGATGAAGATTTTTCATGTTGGTATGTTACACATGGTAAATAGCAACTCTCCTGGGCAACAAAGACAGAATATTGGTGGGACATTTACATTGCGTTGACTACCTCAGTGTTTCTTTTACTCTCCACTACTTAGATTGTTGCATGTTACTGAAATTCTGACACAGAAAATCAGGGAATTGTACAAATACAGCTCCTGCTATGATATCAACAAGCAGAGCAGAGATTTGCTTTCATATTTGTTTATCAGGGGATTGATCAGTCTAAATTGTCACTTTAATTAAATAAGATGTGTGTATTAACATTTTATCATGCTCAGCTCCTTCTTACCTTATATTTGCTTTTCACATTATTATTTTGGCCAGGTTTTCAAATAAGTACCAGAATGCAAGTCACACAGCATTCATGCTGAAGGCTTTTTTCTTGTATTTCACTTGAAATAATGCTGGTAGGTTGAGGCAGTATTAATCTGTAATAGGGAAAAACAAATTAAACCCAAAGACTTATTGTAGGGTGGTTTTTTTTCGTTTATTTTACTTTTATTTTTCAAGTTACTGGATATGATTACAGGAAGGAAAGAGGTAATCATACCAAAGCAACAGCTCAGCCAGGATGGTTGCCCACAGGTGCACTCTGAGTCACTGATGGCAGAAAACAACACTTGGAGAGAGCTGTTTGAGCAATTCAAAAGAACAATTAATTTGACTAATGCATCCTCTTTCTTATTTGTGAATAATCCATGTACAAATTCTGTTTGCATGTGTTTTTTTAATTGCTATTTTAAATTGTCCCTTAAATTTTCATGAAGGAATTTCATCTGATTGCAAAACCTTTGCTATTAGTATTCACTGGTAGTATCTGACATTCCAGAGTGCACCTGTTCAGTTGGAGAATTTTGGTTTGTGCTTTTGCTAGAAGCCTAGAATGGGAATTGCCAATTTTGAGGTAATGGACCTAATTTATGGGAGTGATGTTAATTAGGCTTAGTTCTGGAAATGGGACTTAGAATTCCTAAATTGAGAATAATGAAAAGTGCTTCACTCTATTTTTAGAATGATATTGTTTCCCATTTTACAATTGAAATCAAGAGAAATTAAGATGTGTTAGAAGCCCTGCAGAATCTAGAACTCTACTTACTGCTTTTTCTTTGCAGCTGTTGCAATTGTGCAGCATCTTCATATTGCAGCATGATAGCTTGAGCCTTCATTTGCAGTGCATTTACTTACTGAAAAGGCATCAAATACTATTGAACATTAAGATTAACCTTTATCTGTTCAAGCTTGTTGTACTTAAGTTATTTATGACAAAATCGTGGCTATCCCTTTTTTCAGTGCCATACTTCTCATGTTATGGCAAAAGCAGTACTTTAAGAACTGACTGCTAAATTCTGCTTTGAAAACTGTAGTTTTGCATTTGTCCAGATCAAAGACGTGTGTGTGTGACAGCTTGTGTGCAAGCAAATGCTCTTTCAAACCAAGGTTTTTCCTAGTGGGGACAGGTTCACAGTCTAGTTCATCTGGCTGTCCAAGAATGTTTTCTATCATCTTATAAATCCGTCTTCAATTAGACAAATGTGTGCCAGGGAGGATCTAATAAAAATCTTAATTTGGGAAACGAATTAAATATTCCTTTGCTGTGCATGAACATTTTGAAGATGGGGTTGACTTTTCCTTGTACCGTTTTTGGATGTCTGCAAAGGGTTGTGGATCTGAAATGAAAACTGTTTCATCCACACGCTTCAAATACAAGTTTTCAGACTGAACTTCTATGAACATCCAACTGTAAATTCCTATTATAATATGTCTGGGTAGACACAATTCCTTCTGGAAAAGTAGAAGAGCTAATCTGTTACATTGACCGCTCTGAGCAGCTCACTGAAAAACTTATTTTCTTTTGATTTTAGTTTCTCACTGCCATGCAAGCCATAACAGCAGAATCCATCCCAGTGGGTGTGTCCATTTTCAGTATTCCTGCAGTACACATAGAGCTTCATATAAAGAAAAATCAGTATTATTCTCTACTTGCCATTCTCTCTGCATAGACATGAACAAGCACAATTCTGTGAGGCATTTTGTAGGTGTATCTGGCTATGCCTGATGAAAACTGCATGAGTGCTGTTAGGCATGGAAAAAACGGAAAGTAATTCTACAGGCTCTTTAGAAAAATAACTGCATGGTTTGGATTTGGAGGGGATGTGGCGAAGGTTGGAGTGTTATTTGAAACACTCCTGGTGCAATAATAGTTTCTTGCTGAGTTTGGTTTTTTTGCTGTCTAATGATGACACAAACACAACAACGTGCTTGGCTTATCTGTGTCATGACTAATACTGCTTTTTTCCCCTTTTATTAGCAGAACTTTTGCTCTGCTGGTTTCCTACTAAAGCTAAAACTTAGAGGACTGTTTTGAGTATACAAAAGAGAATCCATTTGTGTCTTTAACTTGGTACTATTGAAATTTTAATAGAGTGAGACAATGCTTGTGGGCAGGTTAATCTTGTCTCTTAATATCTTGAAAGACACAAGATTCTGCTTTCCCTGAACTTCAGTTGTAGCTCCCCTTTGGCATTATGATCGTGACATCAGCATTTCACTGCATATCTTATATACTTATTCTTTATTATACAGAACCAGCAAAGTAGTCGGTTATTCTAAGCCAAGGACATCTGGTGATGCCAAGACTCTTCTTAGGATCTAGCTTCAGATACCAGATTCATAATGATGTTCAGTGAGAGGATTTACTCACCAGCGATGTGCTCCTACCACTCAGGATGCCAGGCTCTCCTGGGATATGCAGTATTTCTGGGAGCAGACTTCTTTTGAGGCTGCTTTATTTAATAATAGAAAAATATTTCCTTTGGCTGAACAGTCGTAGATTGTGTCTTGTGGCCTATAAATGTGTCTGAAATTCACCTTATTCTGCTCCTCTGGGAAGCTAGGGGGACTAATCATGCCCATGACACAGCCTAGGAATGAGCCCATAGTGTGCACAAGCATTGAGGATGGTGTGCCCAGGCTTGTGTTGCGCTGAAAGTATATGTCAGAAGAGAGAACAGTGTTGACTCAGACGGTTCAGCTGTGCTCCTCTCTGTGTCCCCCACAAGACCCAGGCTGGATCTCTCTTGTTCTAGGTATAAAAAAATAAATTAGGAAGAGTGAAACTTTATAAAACTTTCACTGGCTTCATGATTCATACAGACTAAAACAGCTCAGGGAATCTCAGAAATAGCTCTAATGCACTTGTGTAGGTGGTTTTAAATCACAGAAGAGATGAGTTCTAATACGATGGACTCTCAGTCACAGTGCAATAAATTATTACTGTGATCTTCCATAAATTCCAGAGGAAGGGAGGGAAGGTTGGCAACTACTGATATACCACTTTGCTAGATAAAACACCTTACTACCAAATTATTCTGCATGTGTTCAAAAAGCAGTAGATGTATTGGTTAAGTTCTGTTATTGACTCTCCCAGTAAGGTGGCCAGCAGCATACGGCATACTCAGTTCTTAGAGCTGTCCAGATTAACTGAGCATAAATGGGGAAAATGTGTTGTGATTATTTTTTTTTTTCAGAGAGAAAATAAATACTCTTAATACCAATGCTATTAGTGCTACGTACCTAGCAGAGATGACCTTTCCTTAATGCAACCTAAGAAAAGCACTGGAGTTCCAGTGACCATTATTTCTAAGACATTAAACCGAATCTTGTGTAAATGTATAATGATTAGAAGTGGACAGATTTAAAAAAATAAACCCTTCACACCATAATACCAGATACCCCACTTTAAAGTGGTGTCCTTTGAAACTGGAGTTTTAAAGCAAACAAAACCCCTTGCTCTACTTCCAATTCGATTTATTCAGTGCAGTGCAGAAATATGGATTTTAAAACAGTTACCTATTTATAGACAAGCTTTATGTGCCAAACAGATAACACAGCATGATTTATAGGCAATTAGAGTTTGTGCCACAAAAAATGGCTTAAGGCTTTAAGTCCTGCCTAACACTTGCTTTAGTGTCTTACAACTGAAATTATGACCCTCAGAAGGAAATTAAAGCTCTTATTCAGATGGTGCCTTGCTGTGTACAGCAGTTTTGCCTCAAAGTTCTCTAGATGACTGAAATTTTGTGTTGGGGTTTGCTGAAGAAACTCTCAGACTTTGGATGTTGAAACACATCTGTACGCACAAGTTAAATAACCTTCCTCTATCTCACTTGAATAGGCTGATCCAGCAAATCTGCTCAGAACATGACTGGCAGACCCCATTCTTCCCCAGCTGAGCCATCCAGTGCCTGGCAAGGCAAGTGCATAAGACTGTCTTTCACCACCCATTCCTCCCACCTCATCGGGCCTACTGCTTATGCAGGGAGAAGACAACTCACCAGGGTGTGGGTTTAACTGCTTTGACTTAATTGCTTTTGTCTGAAAAAACCCCTCAGCTACCACCTGAACCTGTTTGAGTGAGGTGAGAGCTTAGCAGGGGTCTCCTATGTCCTGAGTCAATTTTGTAAGTAAAGCTACAGTCTAAAAGTTGAGCCTTTACTTTTGTCATTCTCGGAGGAAATATATCACTTTGTGAAGTTTTAAAAGAAAACCAAACACCCCTCCTGCCCCCCAAACTCCGTATGTTTGACTGGTATAAAGAGGTCAAGAGTCTATATCATTACAAGGGGAATATGCTCCGGTATAAAAAGAAAAAAATCCACTTTTGTGTTTCTCTCTACCACTCTGATCATATGTCTAATGCACCTTTTTATGAATGGTGCCTCTTAGAAGTCCCATTGTGAGATGACTAAGTACACAATGCTGGAAATTTTCATAATTGAAATTAATAACGTTCAGGGTTGTAATTTTGAATACTCTGGCTCTAGGTTGTAAGTCTAGTTTGTAAGAATAGGTAAGGTTTCTCTGCTTTAAAAAAAAGGCTTGGAAATAGTGGAGGTTAGAAAAAAAAAGTTAATTTTCCATATTACATTTAATAGTTCTGCAGATTTCTTATTCTCAATCTCCTGAGCATGTCATTGTGTATTCATAGACATGATATTAAAGTGTCTGATGAAATGCTCCTCCAAGAGATCTAAGTGATGCAAGCCCATCATGGTTACAACATGTCAAGATGTTGACGAATAATTTCACTGGGAATCTTTGGAGTGCCTTTCACAGTAAAGAACTGAAACAAAAAGATGTCAGAGCAATTCCAAAGCCAGAGCCATCTGATTATCAAGGTGATTATGAAAGGCAAATTGTAAGTACATGTAACTTTGTATGTGTTACCAGATGTTCTGTCTTCTGAACAATGGCTTGATCTTCCTCATGATAGCCTTTAAAAAAGTAAAGATGCCCATTTGATTGAAATGTCATGTCTGTCATGTCTCTAGATATGAGTTACCAAATGGGAAGTGATGTGATATTATTTAATTGACAAGGATGTTAATTAAAAAAAAAATCCTTTGGCTTGAAATGATTTTAATATTGATAACTTAATTTCGAATAGCTGTTATGGCTGGGGGAGGGGGAGAGATGGGGAATGTGATTTGTCAGTTTTCTGCTCCCCATCAACTGGCATAAAAAACCCTGATGGTTTTGAGAGCAAAGGTACCAGAATATTTTGCTAAGAAGCTTGAACAAGAGAGAGGCAGCAGCCTTAGTAGGTGCAATTTTGAAGGCTTGGAAGGAAGTTTAGGCAGTGAAGGCTGGAATTCTAAATGCTGAAGGTTCGAGTTAGGATTGAATTCTTAGCATGCTTGCTACAATATGCACCAGGGAAAAGACAACCCTTCTGACAGTTCTGTGAAAAAGAGGAAAGGAAAAGCATGGAAAGAGGAGAGAGAATTTTACCTGGTTATAAGTAAATGTACGTTCAACTCTGGTGAGTTCTGTGCCTTTATGTATCAAAGTACAAATTAATTGAGAGGTTTCTTCTGCAAGTTAGGCAGATGAAAGGCAAAGTTTGCTGTTGACACTTGATATCATTCAGATGATGCAGATGTGTGAATCTTTTTGAACCAAGATAAAAGTTTGCAGAATGTGTGTATTTTTCTCATTAGTTCCCAGTCTTTAATAGTTCTCCTTAGTCTGTGAGAAACATTTTTCAGGCCCAATTTGGTGTGTTCATGTTTCTGCCAGATGCTTTACTGTTTACGCTATTGTAATTCAAATACAGAAAGATAGGAAGAGAATGTTAGTCAGCAAGGGAACAATATCAAGACTTCAGGGTGAAATTGCAGGTAGATGGGGAATGAAAAGAATAGTGAAAAGTGGACTCCCGAGAGACATTTGACCCTCAGAATGATGACATCTTCTATGTTCTCTACAGATGCATGATGAAGACACCCCATTCAAACACTTATGGAGTAGTTTCCACCAAATGGCAGTCTTCCTGTGGGAGACAGATGCAATTCATAATACAAGGAATTACTAAATTTTGGGGATATTTTGAGGCTGTGGCAGGACAGGAGATGAAGTTTGTGCTACAACTTTTGGTTATAGTATCAAATGTAAATAAAAATGTATTTGCAATAGCAAAGACCAAACGAAGCCATAGGATAGGGTTAATAGACCTAAGGTTTGGATTACCAGGTTGAAAATACGTACCAATGTATAATACTTTCAGTAGTCCCAGCAGACATCGGAATTACTATACACACATTGTGCACAGTCAGTCGGAAACTTTGGTAATACCTTAAAATTGCTGAACACATGGATAAAACTGCATGGTCAGTCTCTTATACGTTGCTTGAAGCAAAGCTGCTAGTTCTTTGTTTAATGACAGGTCTGGTGTTTTCTGAATCCTGGTGTTTGGTTTCAGAAGACGGATGTTTCCCTTCTATCATTGATCTTGCTAGGCTGGAGGTGAGGTTTGGAAAATGTGATAATTGGATGTGCTGGGCTGCTGAAGGACTTGATCCAGGAATATCAGAGGTTGCTGAGCAAGGTCCTACATTAGTTGGATATCTTACAATGCTGATAATTTATGTTGTACTGAGCTATCAATAGTATATAGATAAAAAGAATATGAACAAAAGTTAAAAAAAATTCCTCAGATCTTGATATGTTTGCCTTCACTTTTTTTTTTTTTGTGGGTGGAAGTTGTTTTAATGTGAGTTTATTTGCTATGAATTCTCAGCTTTTGTTGTTTATACTGAGATGCACCAGCTGGAATGGGATGATTTTGCAATACGAACTTCTTACTGAAATGTCATTTGCCCTTATAGATTCCTTTGTCAAAACAAGCATTTGTCTGGTTGGCTAAAAAAATAGCGTATCAAAAAATAAAGCATTCTTGGGTTTTTTATTGATGACTGTACCCACTGTATTGTCCTGTAAAAGAAAAAATATTGCCACATGTAATGAAAAAGCAGACAAATGCATCTGCCTGTCTGAAAGTAAAGTGAGAGTTCATGACTGAAATTTATAATTTTGAATCTCTGTCTCCAGGCTGCATGTGCTCATGATTACCTGAAAGCAGAGGGAGTAAAACTTTTCAAATATAAGAGGCTTTCTTATGCAACAAAAGAAGGTGAGAGAAAATTAAGGAAAACAAAGACATTACAGTCTATTTTAGCCAGTAGATCTTCCTACCGCTGAGTAATTGAATAATTGTTTTTCACTGGTATGATTTGTAAACAATTAAGATACTTTCTTATTTCTAATAAAGATCAAAGGAAAAATTGAACCAAAAAAATGAGTCATTCATCTGCCATTATTCATTTGTAAATTAATTAGCTTTATCCAGACACATGCTCTTATTTGTTCTGTTACAGCAAAAATATGTAAGAGGTTAAGTTTTTCTGATGCAGCCTTTTTGGTCAGTAATTTTATTTTCAGACTACAGTTTCAGTGTTCATGAAAACAGAACATGAAAGTTATAAAGTTAATAATCTGGAATAAATGCAGAGAAGCTAAACCTTGAAATCTTGACTTCACTAGAAATGGGGGAAAAAAATCTATGAAATAATTTGCATAATTTCTTTAATCATCATTGCTCCTTCCTCTAAGAAGTAACAATTTATCAGGCTGGGTTCTCAAACTTTAATCTATCTTTTTATAAAGGTGATTAGATTTCTGAATAGAAAACATTTGTATAAAAGAAAGGGTCTTCTTGGATGAAAGATGTATGTAAAAATACTAACATTTTTCATCAAGTGGATTAATTGAGTCTAAAAATAAAATTAAAAGTTAATTGGGTAAATATAGATTGGTCCAAAGACCAATTTTATTCTGTTAGACACAGAGTTAGCAGTGTTTTTAAACTAGAAAGAATTTAGTTAGGGATTGATTTGATCCAAGATAGTTTGAAATCTGAAAACTATTTATCTCTGCAATACTTGGTGTTCATTACAGCACTTGTACTTTAAGACTCCATCCTGCTTCTTCTTTGAACATTATTGCCAATGTTTTATTGATTCCAATGAGAACAGAACTGGGCTCCATGTGTTTATGGGGTTTTTTTTGTTGTTGTTGGCTTTTTTAGAGCTGGAAGATAGTGAAGAAAAAAAAAGAAATATTTGAAATATTTGTGATTTTCAGATGTGCTGACCAAGATATTGAAATACTTTTCTGCAAAGCATAGTGCTCTCAGATGTGGATCTTATAAAAATTAAATCATCTCACAAGACGCGATTCAAAAAAATGTTGAAAACTCTTAAAAGCTAGATAAATGTTCTTACTATGTCTAGAGAGGTCAGAAAATCCAAACCTTCTAACTTCCTATTCCTCGCTTTATTTGAAAGACTAAGCTCATCCTAACAAATCCTCAGTGTTCACTGACGATTTTACAAAACATTTTTCTACTGGAAAATTACTGTTACTATAAATTGCTCTAGGAAAATGTGACATTTAAAAAAGATTCTGTGCTTCCCATTGTGTCATGTCCCACTGTATTAATTTTTTGTAAACACATACTTTTTTTTTTTTTTTAAATGTCCTAGGCTTTTGTCTCTGTTGGAAACTTAGCTCTAAATTCCATAAGAGGTTGATCTGAATTTTTAAACCTGGTCTTGTAGATAGCCAGCTTGACTGTCATTACAATCTGTAGTCTCACCCTGAAACTGACTTGCTTGGCAGCTCCTTAAAATCTTGACTTTTTTTCTCTTTTTGTGCTATCAGGTGACATGTAGATATCTGATGTGAAAAATGGGCATGGAGTACTGGTGGGGCACGAAATCTATAGGAGTTACATGTGAGCTGCTTAACTTTGAGCTGCCTTCATAAGGAATTTGTGAGTTTCTAACCTGGATCTTGGTGATGTTATGATGTCACAGGTATGTAATGAAGCCAAACCAGTGGTCACTCTATGTAACTGCTTTTCCTTTCTATGGGCCACCTAGGAGATGTAGTTTCTTCCAGTGTAGGTCAGAATACATCACTTGGGAACCATGGATTTGGAGTCTTCATGCCAGCAAAGAAATCTGCTCACTTGAGACTGTGAGGACCTAGTCTGTCCTCACAGTGAAGCTCCCTCTCTTTGCTACTGGACAGTACTGAGGTAATGCTGGTATCTATGTCTCTGGAGTCTATCATCTCGAGCTTTCACACTTCAATCATAGCAGCCTCTTGAGCGCACCAAATAGAGAACAGATTTTAAGAAAAGTTTTTAAAATGAGTGGGAAGTTGAATGCTTTGACAAAGGCAGCATCTGATGTCTTTGTCCTTTCTGGACTGCTACATGAGGTGATAAGCCCCAAGGTAATTTGAGAGTATGACTTACAGGAGTGTCTCCACAGCCAATAAGCTTCTAGTGGAGAGCTCAAAGAGATGTTATGTCACTAGAGCTGCTCATTTCCTCACCATTGAAGTTCACCCCTATACTGGAGGTGTCCCAAGGTCACCAGTGAGTTCATTTCCTGTTACTTGTCTTAGGAAAACTTCTGAATATCTTTTTTTAAACTGGATGGAATTTTTAAACTCAAGAGGGCTTTAAACTTTAATATTTGGACTTCTTTTAATTTATTCACCGCAAATATATTAACTCAAACACAAGAGTTGTGAGCAAAGCTCTTAAGAGATTATTTGCATTTTGCCTGAAAGAAAATAAATCAACAATTGGCTGCTGCAGACGTTAAAATATACCACTTGAATTGTGACACTGCTGAGAAATTAAATATAAATGCTTCAGAGATCCAAATAACATTACAGCTTTGAAGGAGGCAGAATTTCAAATCTTGATTTCTGGCAAGAAAATACATATATAATGAACAATTAGGAAATAATCCAAGTCCTTAGGAAAATTATTTCCTTGTATTAGCTTCTGTCTGTCCAATGTTTACATTCTGAAAAACACAGTTAAAAGGTTGTGTGAAATCTTTGTTGCTAAATGTGATGTCATAACGTAATGAGAACAAAGTAATACAAGCCTGATAATAAAATTAAGCTGGTTTTTGAAATAGGGTTTAATGGACAATTTGAGTACTCTGAAATTAAGTTAAACTCTGTTGCTTCGACTATTAGCACGAGATTCTATTTGAGTTATACCATTCTTTTTTAATGTTATTTTTCATTAAAATACAGGAAATAGCGGTTATTTATGGCTGTATTATTAAAGGGCAATCCATTACAGGAATCAAAGTATGAAGGAACTAGAAAATCATCTATGTCCAAAAGCATTTGCTGAGCCACAGTTTCTGGTTACTGATAATTTGCCCTGTATATGGGGGTGTCGTTAAAAGCAAGCTAATACAGCAACTTCAGTCATGAATGATGTTCCACTGCTTTGCTGTTTCTCTGCTAAGGTTAAGTTGATTCCTTTTAATATTTGCAAAAAATGAATGCAAAATTTCTTTTTTTTCACTCTGCAATTAGAAAAATCAGATTTGTGGTACCAATTCAACTTCTACAGCAGAGTTAGAAGACAGTTGACCTAAAACCCTTCATGGTTTTGAAAATACAGAAGACCCTGAGGACTGCTAGAAAGTTCAGACTATCTAAAGGAATTCAGAATTCTTGTTCTACATAACATTTAATAATTAATTTATAAATGTCATCAACTGTAACTTTTATCAACATAATTCAGGAATTAGAATCTAGAATATCCTCAGCATTTTTCATTGATGTAACCTCCTGCAGTTATAGCACTTTTATATAAAACTTTTATAGTAGAAGAGGCAGCTGTTTTCTGGTGTATTTCTTGTTAACTTTCTTTTGAAAATTTTTAACTGAGAGATGATCACTACTACTGTTTCCAATGAAGTAAGCTTCACAATCCCTGTGGTCACTAATGAGGTAAAGTATACTGAAAGAAGTGAAGGCAAATTGGAGTAGATAAAGAGAGGAAAAGCTAGAGACATGAGGCTTAATAACACATGTTCATCAATATCTGTAATGATTTTATGTCCATATGGGATATTATTTGAGATATAACTCAGCATATTTTTATACATAATGAGTTAGGAATTCATAAGGTAAAATGAAGAAAACATGCAACAGATTTCCATAACAATTTAACGAAAAAATGTAGCGATGATTTTCAAAGTAGGTCAGATATGTTGACCACAACACCAAAGATGGAGCTAAATTACAGTGTCAGCAATTAATTTCATATTGAGAAGGGATGGGTAATAACATTATGTAAACCAGTATAAAACTAAGCAGTTTTACTAACTCAGGTTATGATTCTGCAATAGTTAAACTTTGAATACTGAAGTCATATTCTCTAGCGTGTTGCATACTCTGTCACCTAAGTTCCAAAATTCCCATCTTATCCATTGAGAAGCTCTCCCCTTTATACCACTTTCTGAGCTAATGACTTAATTAAAAGATGAAACTTTGCTGTTCCTGTTTTCCAGTAATCCAAAACAGAAGTTTCTTTGTAGACCTTTTGTAGACCTTTAACTGTAAAATAGGGAACAGGCATTGATGCGTGTCTTTGAAACAATTTTTAAGCTTTCTAAGCATGGGGTGTTCTTCTCCTGATGTATTTATTCTAGGAATTTCAAGTCTTTGCCTGTGCAGACACTGTCACACTCAATCAGCAATTTGAAAACCCTTATATTTTTGGTAGAAAATGAAGACAAAAAGCATTTCAGAGCTGAAATGAAAAATATTTGGAAGTATATCACACCTGAAAGTGTTCTGAACTTCAGCAGTAGAGGAAGTTGGAACTTAATTAACTCAACAGTCTGAGGGATGTTTTTTACACACAATGCTTCTGTTTACTGGATGACTTTTATTGGACAATAGCTGGACTTTTCCTCTTTGCATGATTAGACACTGGTATTTGGGAGACCAAACCTTCTCCTGATGACTTTTTGACTAAGATAGCAAAGCTTTTTGTGCTGACTTAGGGTACTGCAATGGCAAAGTGATTTTATCTTGTAGACTCTTCCTATGTGGTCTTTTGACAAAGTGTGCTGGTGGTCTGCCTTGCAGCACTATTCAAAGTAGGTCATCCCTAGCTGGCATAAATTCAGTCTCTTTTCTTTCCTCAGTAATCAGGCCTCTACATACAACAGGGAATGAATGGCATGGGTTGCATATCAAATACAATGTCAACACTGAAGGTAGGCCTGGGAGTTAACACTTTAGCAATGGAAACAGTATATGCAATTTAGTGTGGATTGACAGAGCTAATTAGTCGGGGCAGTGTTGTTTTAGTATTGCTGTCCAGAACTAATGTCTTTAAAAAGCACTACCCTCTACCACTTGGACACCAGGTGGTTCAAAGGCATGCCAGCCTTGCTTTAAATGTATCCTCTTGACGAGCCCTTGGTGCTCACTCCTTGCGGTTCAAAATTTCGATCACGTTTGTAGAAGAAAGTATATTCCTGTTTAGGTGGAGAATCTGCAAGTGATACTATTTTCTGAAAAAACGTTCAATCTTAAAAAAAAAAAAAAAATCCTGTTAAAATGACTGAGAAAACCCCCAACAACTCTAAGGGACAAAACCAGCTGTTCAGACTGCTGTATTCTGAGTAACAAAATTAAAAAAACCAATTGCTCTCAAAGAAAAGAATTTACAATGATAATGGAACTGCATATAGGTCAAGTAGTCTATCTTCTCCAGATTTTCAACTTGATCGAAAAAGTTACTTTTAAGCTTCTTGAGATGAAACTCATTTAAGATAAAGTTTTGTATATTGTCATTGGTCTTGTGCAGCCTATTTTGCTCACAGTTTTGTGCAACAGCTCCCAGCAATGCAATGTGCTATCCACTGTACTGATTTGTTTTCTTATTCTCATCCTGGAGTTGAAATACATCTCAGTGGTAAGTTCAGTTCAGTATTCATTTAGGCCATTGTTTTAATGGGGATATATGGTGTAGGTGTTTTTTCTACCTTCTCTGTAATTGCAAAATTTTGTGCAGGTTGAAAGTAGTTTTGAGAAAAACCTAATCTATCTAAAGAAAATGATAGTCAATGTGCCTTCTAAATGATGATGGATATCTTGAAAATAATCACCCTCCCTGAAGTGCTCTGCATTACATCCCTTCTAGAAAGTAGATGGGAAGAAATATGCATATAGTTCTGCTAATGCCAAATTCCAAACTGTAGTATCTACTGAGCTAAGGCAAAATTTGTAATTGCAATAGACTTGAACAGCAAAGAGAGGAAGATAAAAAAAAAGGAAAAGAAAAAGTGCCTATTTATCTGAGGCACCAAGCAAAGCTATGAAATGCAAAAGGGTAACGGCAGTTTCACTCAGGATAAAATATTCATGTTGCTAACTTACATAAAACAAAAGATGGAGTGTTTTCTGCAGGGAAATTACTTTCTCTGATGAGATCCATTTATGCATGATAGAGTTTTAAATTTTTGAAAACCCCCTTGGTTATTTTTTTCTTTTTTTTTCAATTCTAGCAGTTTTAATTTTAGGCTTATAAACAGATAGATGTAAAATTTCTTGCTGTAAGGGACTTATTCTGTTTAAAGTCATATTTATTACATTCAACTAAAGCCAAATTGCTTCTGTCAATGACAATGAATACAAAATCAATATTTAAGACCACAGTCTCGTAGACTTCATGTTACGAAGTGGGTACTTCAATTTTAAACTGCCCTATAATAAAATGTGTCTTCATTTACTTTTAGTACATTTTTAACATTCTTCACATTATGAAGTGTACTCTGGACGTTCTAGTTTTACACGTATGGAACGCAGACAGTTGCAGATGGAGTTTTCTAACAGTCAAGTAGGTCTGTCCTGCAGCAGGAATATATGTGTGGCCTGAGTCCCTGGATTTCTGAAAGTGACTGTGTAGCCCAGATGGAAGCATTGCATTGGTGGTTTGTAAAGGCTTTCCTCATCTTGGGCTTTTCCAGTCCCAACTACTAGAGAAGAGAGGTAAGCAGAATAATAAGTTTGATGAACTAGCACTGTGTTTTTTGGGGTTTGTTTTTTTGTTTGTATGTTTTGGGGTTGGATTTTTTTTGTTTGTTTGTTGTTGTTTGGGGTTTTGTGGGGGGAGCGTTAGATTATTTGAGAAGATCACTCTCTGCATGTATTTATGAGAAATTCAGCTTTTGGTCATGGTTAAAGAAAGTGTATCACCAGAATTATAAAGTCTGATGCACTTCCCTTCATACCCATAATGGATCAAATTATACGGCTTCCTTGTCTCATGTGCAAACCCTGAAAGTATCAGTGTAGGGAACTACACGTTGTGAAGGGTTGATATGAAGCTGGAACGAGACTGAAGAAACCTGAAGATTTGGTGTCAAGCTATGCCCAGATTCACTGAATCATTCATAAATCTACCTTGTTTCTGTATCATTACAAACAGGTTTTTGAAGGCCAGGTGATTATTGACCTTATTGGATTTTGGCCAAGATACCAGACTTAAAACTTTCTAAATGGTTGTTTCTACCAAGCTTTACACAGGACAGTGCTTCAGGTAATATTAAATTTCAACAGCTTAGGGTGAGTTGTTGGCTTATGCTTAGTATTCCAGAGAAAAAAAAAAGAGAATATATTTCTATAAAAGTCTATGAAAAATACTTTCCTGGAAGATTTTGGACAGTGCCAGGGCATTATAGAATCTATAAACGAACAGTAAAGAGAATTTGTGTATCAAAAATGAATACCATAACCTGATTTTATGTTTCTTTTGAGCATAACCAATACAATGGTTTTAGCATGTTTGTGTATTTAGATACCAAATTACAACCATCTTTGATTTCTCATAGAACAAAAGTTTTGTAAATGAGCAATGAATATTGTAGTTTCTTTTTGCTTGAAAAGTGTATGTTTTACCTACTGAATAGGTAAATAATGAAATAGATTTAGTTGATCACACATAAAAGACAAAGTGTATAGAAGGATATGCATCCTAAGGAGTAAGTAGATATTCAAATATTAAAAATCAAACCAAACCAAACAAAAACAACCCTGCAATTTATTGTCTCCTGTACAAGTGTTTGCTGGATCAGGTCTGCTAACAGCATCTTTATCCTTGACTTCTTGAGGTGACAAATGTTGTCAGTTGGGAAGAGAACTCCACTTTCCCTAAAGGAACCTTTTATTAAGAGATCATAATGGTGACAGAAGCATTACTCTTGAGAGATTCAAGAAGATGAGCAAAGAAATGGGACAGGTTTGAGCTGTGTTTCAACTAAAAATGAGAAACTAGGTGCTTTCACTCTTATGCTTGTCTTTATGAACCAGGAATAAAACATTGTTTTAATATAGATCTCTTCTAACACAGTTATTACCAGGGAAATTGTAAAGTGCTAGTACCAGTATTTCTGGGAAGTGACCTTAGACTGCCTCTTTGTAGTGTGGGTGTAGACAAGCAGAGTCATGTTTGTGCGGGATGCTGGGAAAGCATTATGGCTGGCTGAGCAGGTCAGTCAGGGCATAAGGTACTAGAGCTGTAAGAGTTAATCCTCTTTGAGAGCCTCTTGTAGGCCATGCTGTGTGACACAGGCTGCTCTAGTTGAGTGAGCTGAATGAGGTTGTGCAGGGAACTGGCAGTAGAGTGGTAAACCTTAATTAGACTCTCAGTTTGTTGGTAAATTACTTTAATCACTGGATCATCTTTCCCTTCACCTGCTCAGGTTTGGGTTATTGTTGCGGTATGTGGGACCATTGCTAAATTCAGTTCTTCCCTGGGTGCATGAATATATTGTGTTTTTATTAGCTAAACTGCCCTTTCTTTTCCTGCAGCCTTTGGAGAAAAGGTCAATAGGGCTGAATAACAATAATAGCTGAAAAGCACAATGTTAGAACTATCTGTAACTCTCAAAAGGCATTTGCAAAGCAGGTAAGTATAATGAGACATCAGAAATTTCTAAATAGGATGGGGCTCTCTTGGAGAATGCTGATTCAGTAGAATTGACAGGTCTGGCTCCAGCTTTTGTTTGTCTAGTGAGTTTTGAAAACAGGAGAATACATGTTTATATTCTGTAACTATGCAGCACTATTTCTATAAATGAGTTATTTTTACAAAGATATATTTTTCTATTGATTTACATGATGGTTGGGAGAAGACCTTTAATGTATTGAGGTTGACTCTGTCCTGGCAACTGGCCAACAGCCTTTCAAGAATTAATCTTTAATGCATTTTGTGGAATATCGTGTGTAATCCTTGTATATAACTTTTAACCATAACACTTATTCACTACCCTGGCAAAAACTGCAAGCAGGTGTGCCGATTCCTTTGGCTCTGCACTGCAAATTTAAGTCCATTCTATTTAGAACTCTCATGGTTGCCATCAAGTAGCAGTATGGAATGTGGCATTTAGTAGGTGATGCTTTCCCCTCTGAGCAGACAGATTATGTGGTGAATTTATTAGAACTTGTTATAAGAACTGTTATTTTAAAAATGCAGGAATATTGACTTTGATAGGAGCGAGACAGGCTACTTGATTTGATCTCAATGTAGTGATGATAATTACATTTTAGTTTTCTGCTGTCAACTGCAGATGAAAAAACATGTTTTGATGATAAATGAGAATCTGTATGGTCCTAGGGAGGCATCCGTTGCAATGTAACTGCAATCCATGCAAACCTAATCAAGCTTTTCATTAGAAATCTAGAAGAAATATTAACCTAAAAAAATTAAGCTAAAGTATGATTCCAAAAATAGATATGCATAAGGTCAAAGATACATGAAACAATTCAGTGTAACATTTCATTTCTCCAAAGTTGTTCTAACAAAATTGTGAGCCTGCAGCATCTTTAACTCCAGTGTGGGCAAACTGCAAGGCTGTTGTGAGCACAAATTGGAGAGCTTAGATATGAATTCACATTCCACATTTTACAAAAGGTTGACTATCCTGCTGTGTCTTGGATTTGTTGAAGGTAACCGTGGAGCTAAGAACAGTTGAAAAACTGAAATTGTTTTGCTCCATATTGGCTTCATGTTCCATATTGCCATCATATAGGGCACTTTTTACTTTACATAATGGAATACTCCATCAAATTTCAAGAATTCATTTTGAAATGTTACACACTGGTGTGATTTATAGCATAGTTGATTAGTTGCAGGTATCTTCTTCATGAATCAAGTATGATAGTGTAAGAAAAGAGGAGTGGAGGGGAAAAAATTTTCTTCTAAAAAATAGAATAGATCCAGAGAATATTGTAATCATTAGCATAAAGATGTTGCTTCTTTCCAGAAGGGAAGACATTGTGTAGGAGATGTTTTGCCTTGGGGCAGTTCATTCTATACACAGAGGCATAAGAGATACAGCTCCTGGCAGTTTTTATCATTACTAATAAATGAATAAGCATGAGTTCTGAAAAAAACATGTTTTATCTGAAGGACATGTTACACTGTTCTTAATTCTAGGGAAGTAAAGTTCTAGCCTGCGGGATTGTATTGTTGCAAGTTTTTTATGCAATTGCTTTTCATAAAAGAAAAATGGACTGAGATGATGATGAATGATAGATTAAAATTTTAGATATAATTATAACCTCCCCCCATTTAAACTCCCAAGTTCCTTTAACAAAGGGAATAAAAAAAAATACTGTACAACTATGGTTTGATAGATAATATTTCATTACAGTGAAAAGCTTGCAGGAAAATTAGGCAGGTTTATGAGAGACAGATTGACAAGCTTTAAATAGTTATGAGTATGTGAATAGATGACCTATTTTACTTCCTATTTTAATTCTGGAGATGAGCAGATTAAGGATTGTGCTGGAAAATACATCTGGAGCTTTTAAGGGAAGAGAAACTAAGAAATAGCAGTCCTATAGGATATATTGCAAAATCTCGATGGGGTTAGATAACTATTAACAGATTAGCTATGGAGAGATTCCATTGCTGCTGTCAAGTATAGGAGCATCACCAAACCAAGATTTTTGTCAGACAGCTGAGGAGCAGAAGGAAGAAGATTCAGTCACTGGATTTAGCTGAGATTAACAGCAAATCTTTTCAGACCTAGCAAAAAAATAATTCAAAGGCAAGGCCATTCTTTGGACACAGACTATTCATAAGTGATTTTTATACTCTTAGTTGTGTTTGGTGAATAGTTTAGGGAAGAGTAATTTTGGGTTTCAAAACTTTGTCCTTCAGAAGGAAGACAACAACTCATGGAAAACTGATGGAGTTTGTGGCATCTCCTAATTTATTTCATGTTGATAATACTATATCTTAGCAGAAACATGAGGTTGGTTTTTTTATAGTAAGAGTTTAATGAAATTCTTCTCAATCCACTTTCAGATAGGTGTAAGTGGACACTCAGTATTTAACAACATAGGAGCTTCAATTTCTGTTTAATAATTGGGGAAAATCTAGCTTCCAACTCTGTGCTTGAATTCCATAATAGCAAAACCCCTCAAGCTTGTCCAGCGTCTCTAACTTTCCTAGTGTAATATATTTTCCTGTTCATTTTACCGTTTTAAAAACACAAACCAACCTAAACCGAGGTCTTTATTCAAGAATGGGTGATGATATATGTAGGGTCAAAAGCTGGCCTCTAACAATGGATTTTTGTAACTTGTAGATACAAATACTAGTCCTAAATATTACTATGTCATAAGCCCCTTTGACTCTGGTAATAATTGCCTTATTTGCTCTATGATTTTGTTAATGCCAGTACTTTCCAGTGGGCATCAAAAAGAATGACTTAGGTGAGGATTGTATCACAACATGCACTTATATTTTCTTGCCTTTATAAGGCTGCTTGCATCCATGCTACTGATGAAAACCCCGACATAATGCTTATGATTTTTAAAATGAATTCTCAGGAAGGTCAGGTAGTATTCACAGATCCTGAAAAAAAATATTATTTGGTTGAAAGGGGTAGTGCCAGGAGATACATCAATCCCAACATGCCATTCTTGCAATTTCAAAGACACAAAGACAAAGAATAAGCTGCTAGGACTGACATGACTGCTGGAAAAAAAAAATGCACAACCACAGGAAATGCAGGAGCTTCATTTAGTACAACCTACTGTAGCCTGCTGAATGTACTGTGTAATCTTAGTACAGTTTGTTTTCATTTTGTTGTTCTATACCCCTGAATAATGATTTTCTATTGGTATTCTTGGAATGATACTGTCATTCTGGCATGTCAGACATAACCGAATTATTCTTTCTTATGGGTACAAATAATACAGTAGTATCTGGTAGATACTGGCTGTTTAGCAGGATAGTGGTACCTGGAGAGTCAATGCAATCAACATTGTTTCAGGCTATTTTTAACATAGCATGATGTTTTTGGGCAATTTTCCCTAACGCTCCCCCAAAATCCTTTTAAGTTTCTGTAAACCTGAAGGAAAAGATTCATTTGAGCAAGGATGAGGCAATGCCATCTGTCTAGGTGGAGTATCCACTTTCTTTGATCTTGGTAGTGACATGTCTTAAGGAGGCTTAGTTGTTAGAGTTTTAGAAAAAAGGTAACTAGATATTTGTTCTTCCACCTAAAAGAGAAATGCTGCATAAAAATTATTAAAAATGGTAACTGTTGAGTAATATTGAATTTTTCCTTGGCTATCTAATTTTATTTCTATTCTAAGAGCAAAGTGCAATGTTTTAATCTGTTGATTATACATGTTGGGGCTTTACTGTACTAGAAGCCTGTTAAGAATATGTAACAGGCAGGGGAAAAGAAAGATTAAGAACAAAGCAGCACAAGATAAAGCTTTGTAGGATTTTTCTGGATGGTAGGAGGTGATATGCAAATACATTAAAACAACATGATGTCATGGAAAGGCATACAGAGGTGAGAGACAGAATTTCAAAGAGTAGATATGGTCATTTGGCAAAATGCTTATCACCTTCTCATGATGAATCTTTCAAAGAGTAGTTTTTGTTATTATTTTATGTAGGTTTGCTCAATACAGTTAACAGTAAACTTTAAATCACCACATTAGTTACCTTTCCAATGCATATGTTAGGGTTCTGCCCATCCATTTACTTTATGTTGCTTTTGACTGCTCACTAGCAGTACATTTCAGTGAATGTTTTCAGTGAGAATTGCACACAGTGAAAATTTGCACCTGAATTCAGCTTTCATTACCTTATGTTGTGCAGCTTCCTTGCACCAAAACCAGCATTTCCTGTATTATGTCACCAGTGCAGTTGCTCTGTGTTCATGTTCAAAGGCTATGGCGTAGGTGGAATAGGTGGATTGCAGGATCTGCTAGTTTGCAAGCATTGTGTTTTCTACTCACATATGCATGCAAAATCTGTCTCTGCTTTTGGGATGCTGCATCCTTCAGTGGCCTAGAAAGGAGGAATTTTCTCTACTCCCTTCTCTCCTCCATACTTAGCCTGGCTGCTTTGCAGCACGTTGTGCTAAAAAGGCCCAAGACCTAAAACCTCCTCTTAAAACTAGTGGGGAAATTAGAGTTCTCCACGTTGTATGTTTCTCTACTCCTTAGAAGAAATGCAGCTTACCCAGAGCACCAACCAGAGTGGATAGTTTACAATAAGGAAATTCGGTTTTGGGGTTTGTTTTTTTTTTTAAAAACTCTGGAAAGACTGTAGCAGAATGTTTGAAAGGTAGGTGGGTAGTCTTCAGTTTCATTTATTTCTTCATGGGAGTTCTTTGTTTAGTCTGCTTATTCTTTACTTGATTTTCATATTCTTGATGTAAAACTTTTCTCTCAGCGTTTTTTTCCCCTCTGATACTCTTGACCCAACATCTTGATCCTATGTTCTTTGAGAAGAACAGATTCAAAACAAGGAACAACGTAATTGTTCATACCCTGCAGCAATGAGATTTGAGTCTCATAAACATGAAGACAAAAAAGTGTGCTGTGTAGTGACTGGGAGAGTAAGTACAGAAGAGAGCACAGCGGACAACACAAGAGATGGTCACACCACTACAGAGGAAAAACAACTGTTACCTTTGCACAACCCTGTAGGCTTCCTCTCCTCCATTTAGTCTTATATCTGTCATTTCGTTAACTTTATGTCCAGTGAAGATGTGTAAGATGAAGATTATTATCTTGCTTTGTTTGCAACAGGGCTTTGCAGTGAGAATGCAAAAAAAAAAATAATCTAAAGAACCACAAAAACTGCTGGAGTGGACAAGGCGCTAATTGTGAAAGCATGTAATTTTTTGGGGCATAGAGATCTACGTTACGTGATGGCTGAGAACAGGTCATATAGGAAAAGGCTAGCTCTCTATCTAATTTCAGCTGAGTGTAGGAAAGTTGCTTGTATATTCTATAAATTCCACTGTTTCTCCAGTAATGTACAAACTCATAACGCTTGCATATTAAATAATACTTATAAAAAATTCATAAAGAGTCCAAAGCATTCAAAATCCAATACCAGGCAATGTGACATTAAAGTCTGGCACAAAAATTGTACCCTACTTCCATTCATCCGAGAGCTTGCCAGCACTTAACAAGGCAGTTGTAGAGTTCATGCTTAATAGCCTGCTTCCATGCTCATTGACTGTGGTATAGATTACATGAGTTCAATGAACAGTTCTTTATGTGGGTTATCTCAGACTCTCTTTTATCTGGATTTATTATGTCTGGCACTGGTGCGCATAAGCCCAAGCTGTAAAGGATGACTGCTGTGCTTCTGAGATATAAGTTTCTCTTTCCCCATTTCCTGGAAGTTCTCCAGCATGGCTAAGGAGATCAGGACAGGGATGTATTGCTTGGATGTGGTCTGAGATATGTAGTTCCTTTTGCATCTTTGAAAGATGGAAAAGAGACACAAAAATGTAAACTCTAGTATAAAGTAATGCATTCACTTATTTGATACTAGGCATTGATTAAAATGGTGTCTGTTTTGTCTTCTACAGTGGTGGGCTTGTTGGTATTTTCACTGTCATCCCTGATAATGAAGGATTTTCAGTTTTTCAGTAGTACTTAGTTCTGGTCTGGAAATGGAAAACCACAATGGCCTTCTGGTAGATAAACATTTTTAGCTGTCCATTTTTTTGAGAATCAAAATCAGTTTGATTTCTGTTTTGTGTTGAACTGAAAATCAAAATCATAGGTCATGAATTTATAAATGTAAGCTTTGCAATACTTTCTTTAGATGCAGCCGATGGATTGGTGATGTTTGGGGTCCTTAAGAACGATACTATTTCAATTTCTTGGTCTCTTGTGAGAACATTAGCAAATATTATGTAGTTTACAAAATCCAGGTCAGCAGCAGAGGATATCTAAAACAAATAGGAAGAGTCTGGCTTTGATATTTTCATTTTAGTTGCTACCTTTTATGTGTATTATTACAGTGATATATACTTAGGTAAAAGCCTTGTTCTGCTAGATGGTATGCAAATACACAGTAGACAATAACATCTGATTAAAAGACTTTCAACACAGAGAGTTAACCCTTACAAGTTCTGAAACAAAATAAAGCTAATTGATTTGACAGGAATAAATGGTATTTTGCCTAGCAGAAGATGATGGCCTTAAGTAAGGTAATGGAAACAACATTTAAGACAGTACCACAAGTAGGAAATCCCCCTGCCTTAAGAAATAGTTTCCCACAGGTATGCACTAACTTAATTTGGACAACTCCAATAGATATGCGAAGACTGCTGAAAAGAGCGCAGTCTCGACTTCACAACAGTTTCCATTCTTAGCTAATAGGGTATTGTTGTACAGTAAGTACTGTACTGTGCTTAGCTGAATAAGGAATGTTCTGTAGTTTTCTAATTTTGCTATGCAATTAGACATTAAATTCTTCCAAAACAAAGAATAACGTTTAATACTTACATTTCACAGACAATACACAGGACTAGCTGGTAGATGTAAAAAGAAGGATCCAGTATGACCTTCTAAGTTATTTGACTTCCTTAGTAGCCCAATGTCTGCATAATTGCATTCTGTTGCTATTTAAGCAGTGGTTTCTGTAGCCAATTTAAATTTGTGATCTGAATTTGCAACACTCCAAGTCAGTTCAGAGTCTATAAAGTGCAGAGTTAGGTCCATTCCTGGAAAAGTTGTTCTAATGTTCCCTTTCACTATTGAAACTTTGCACCGCTTTTTCTGGATTTATCCAGCTGTTATCAGCTCCTTGACATTGGATTTTATTATAACTGTTAGATCACAGTGTCCTCTGATATGCGAAATGTCTGCTTGATAGATACTCACTGATATTTAAGATATAGAATCATAGAATAGTTTGGATTGGAAGGGACCTTAAAGCTCATCTAGTTCCAACCCCCTGCCATGGCGGGGACACCCTCCACTAGCCCAGGTTGCCAAAAGCCCTATCCAACCTGGCCTTGAACACTGCCAGGGAGGGGGCAGCCACAGCTTCTCTGGGCAACCTGTGCTATTGCCTCTCAACCCTAGCAGTAAAGAATTTCTTCCTAAAATCTAATCTAAATCTACCCTCCTTCAATTTAAAGCCATTACTCCTTGTCTTGCTACGTGCAACTACAAAACTTCACTGTAAGAAGTGATCACAACTTGAGATAATGAAGTGCCTCCATGAAGGAAGATCTTGAGTGATTCTTCTGGCTTCTTTCTGAATCCTTTTCAAGTTTTCAACATCTTTTCTGAATTGTAGGTATTCAAAACAGGCCCAATGTATGGTATTGTTTTGATATTGCAATGTCTTATCTACCATATTGTGCTAGAAGCTTACTGTGTGCAGTCTCCCTTATTTTCTTATTTGTAAAGTTTAAGAAGAGTGGGACAATAGATAACTCTGTCCAAAATGTTGTCATGCTTATGGTCTGAGACAAACACACTTAAAACAATATTATCACAGCTAAAGCACATTTATTTCTAAAGAAAATCCATATCGATTAGCCACTATACCCAAAATTCTCAAAGAAGAGTGCTACAATTATTTTTATCTAAGTGCTCTTTAAAGAACAAATAAAAAGAAAATGAGCATAATTTGCTTCCAGTGAAGATAGAGATTATGGTTGTTAACATACATTATTAGAGGGTGAGTAAAGTTTGCTGGAAAAAATTCTTCAAATATGGGTGTAGAAAAAGTTTCACAACTTTTAAAAATCTACTTTAAATGCTTTAGAACTACCCTCTTTTCCCCTGTTTTCCTTTTTCAAGTTTTTAGTATCTAATTTTAAATTCCCTTACTGCTGTTGCCTCTGCAGCTTGTATCTTGCTGGCCTCCAACTGTGCTGAATCTGCACCAGCTTCTTGTTGATCACTGACATGAGTTGCTGCTTCTGGAAGGAACAGCACAGCAGAATGTAGAAGGTGCTCTGTTCCTGCTGCCCAGGGCATGCTCTGTGGACAGACTGTCACTGTATTCAATAACTCTCTATACAAGATCACCAAAATCCTATGACCACAGTGTCTTTTATTGGTTTCATGTTAGAAGATGCACACTGATTGCAATGGGGAGGAAATTACATCTCCTGCAGATGGGGTGTCCCTTCTAGACTGGCAAATGTTTTCTGTCTTGTCCTCCATTGGATGAGATATAATATTTATTGGAATCTAGTATGAATGGAGAAAAATTAGAGACAGCCTTGAGAAGCTGCTGACATCCTGCAAATGAATTTAGATGAGTTACATTCTCAAGAAAAAAGATGAGAGGAGACTAAGGGAAAGTCAGAGAGCAAAGCTGTGGGTGATTTAGGGTTTACAACAGTTGCTAAGCAGAAGATGTAGGAAGAAGAGACAATATAAAATGGGTTTAATAAATGAGAAATGGGGATAAGCTGTGGAAGACAAGAAATGAAAACAATTTAAGTACAGGAAAGAGAAAACAACGATTTGAAAAAGGGCCAGAGAAATCTGCTCATGAGCATCACAATCCATAGGCTGTATGAACTTCTATTCTTCACATTTGGTTTAATTACACCCTTTTGCTGATCCTCTTTTCAGTAATGTTTCTCACCCTTCCCTCATGGCAGTAGTAGTCGGTGTACCTACAGATCTTTTGCATCAGAAGGCCACGTGAAATACATGGGGTCTGTATGTTCACCACTTTGTAATTAACCGGGACCATGGTTGTCCAAAAATATCTTCAGTACCAACACAGAACTCAATCAGCTTATTTTATGGAACAAAATGTAATAAAAAGTAGAAAACTTATGTTATGCAAGTACCTCTTGATAGATGCTTATATCATCCCGTAGCTTATTTGTGGGAAGGACATGCTATCATCCTTCTTTATAGCTGGCAACACCAAAGCAAAAGGATTTCAGGCTCAACTTTCAAAACCAAGCCTTTGATCTCTGTCACATGACATCCTGTTTCTAATACTCCACAACAAGTGTTCAGAGACTAAATTAAACTGGAGTTGTTTGCAGTAGGATTGGGACTTAATGTGGGTATAGAGTTCCTTTATTTTTCTTTTCATCCAGCTTTCCAGTTTAGACTCTTTTTTGCATGGAACTGAAAATGCTTATTGAAAGGAGACCTCCTATAGATTGTGAACTTACTGAACATTTATGAGCATTGACGTTATCTTATTAGATCAGCTATTCAGTGTTTTTTTTCCCAGAAATACTGTTTAGTCTCCAGTCATATATTTTGTTGGTCAGTATATGATGTGTTTGTGTATTGTCTTTACTGTAAAAGTCAGTTTATGTACTTGCAGTTATCACCAGTTTTTTTGAGTAAACTAGAATGTCACCTATTTGGTATAGCTTCCTGTTTTTCCATAGTCCATTTTGGTTTTTGATCTTTTAAAAAACTTACATTGCTTCTTCCTTTACTCATGCTCTCAGTGTCTTGCAGGAAGAGAATTGGACAGGTATTTCTCTTCTAGAAATACAACTCTATCTCACCAGAGCTACTAAGACAGAGGTGGTGTCTTTCTCAGCTATAGAGGAAACATAATATTATAAGCTATCAAATAGAAACACTACTTAGGAGTAGTGGTTTTAGCTATTTTTCTAGTAGAGTAATAGAAGATAGTGTTTGTGTGGCCATGATTTGTTTTTAAGAACTGCCTTCACATTGGAAATGGTTTAGAACATACCCTGCACCTCAAAAATTCCTAGAACCACCACCTGCTCCAAACAAACAAAACCCCCAACAAAGATCTTGAAGCCAATTTATGAGTTCTCAAAATATATCAACTTTTCTATGCAAAGATTAAAACCCACTAACTAGCAATACAGTTTTCCACAGAGTATATAAGTAGTGTCTGTGTGGATAGGAAGTCACCTTTTGTAAGGTGGTGTTTCAGAGCTTCAGAAGACTTCATATGTTCTTTAACTTCCAGAGTTTCACCAAAATCATTACCAAGGCCCCCAAATAATACTTAGTAGCTTCCTTATATGATGGTGTGCACTCCAGACTAATTTGTTGGAACTGTGAAGAGATATTTTTTGGTGCTGTAATTATATGAATTTAATCTTTGTTTGTAGCTTTACTATTTCCCTTTCAAAGGAACAAATTAATCATGGTTGGTGAAATTTTATGCAATTTAACTTCCTGCTTTTGATGGTGTAACCTGAGTTAACTGCTCAGCAAATAAATCTTGCACAGTACTCTGTTGCAGTTTAATAAAATTTATGCTACCGGTTGAGGGAACTGCTGGAAATGCTGTACTCAAGGCTCTCCAAAATGTAATTGAGAATGTCAGAAGAAATCATTACAAAATACATGATTGCCCAGATTTATCTGTTACACTAGACAGCTTTAAAGCATGCAATATGTACAAAAGGTGGAATGCTACCGAGGTATTCAGGTACAGTAGCACAGCTCTGGAACGTGGCCAAGTGAGTCATACATTTGTTCTAGCTACACATATTTTAAATATAAAGGAATGATTACCAGTGTCAGGTGCTTTATATGACTCACATTAATTTTGAGAAGAGGAGAGGATAAAACCCAAGCACTCCTCCATGCATTGGATTAAAGACAAGGTGCAGAGGACTCAATGAAATGGGCAGGCAAGACACGCAGTTCTCTGCACTGAAATTTAAAAGCAGCTGTTTTCCTTGTTATGAATGTAAAGCGTGAATTCTCATGACAGATCTTAAGGCAATGTATTTCCGATACTCTGATCAATGGCTTTTAAAAAACGTTATTGATGCCTGTGTTTATTGTGCCACTGTTCTCTGCTCTTGCTGTCAAGCTTTATGGAATAATAGTGGGATTTGAGTGATGATTATAATTGCTCTCTGCAGTTTACCTATTAAGCAGAAAAACATGTACATCTTATACTTTTCAGAAATAAATCTGCCACTTTCAAAGTATAGTAATGGAAAATGACAGAATAGCACAGAAAAACCACACAGGACTAAAATAAGTGTTAGACAGTGTACAAGTTACTAATGGTAATGCAGAAACTCCTGAAGTCACATATATTGAATCTGAAATTGTAAAGTATGCATGTAAGTTTGATCATTTATATGTGAAAAGTATATAAAGAACTTGGAATTCATGTGTCCATACTTGATAGCATTTAGTTTTGATATAATATTACTCCCATGATATTAAATGAAAGGCTTTACATACCTCACTGCATTTTTTTATACAAAAGGTGTCAATTTTTGGCCAATGTTCTGTTTGACATTAAATATCCATTTGTTGGGAAATTTGGAAAAAGATATAGGAAATGGAACTGGATGTTTAGCTGGGTGAAAATTAGAGCTTATGAAGGAAGTAAAAGGAAGTATGGAAGGACTCAAACTGAGATGCAAGCAGAATGTTACAATGGCAGAAGTGAGGACTGACTAAGAAAAAAGAACACGGATAAAGAAATTACCTAAATCCAACCTTTCCTTTTCTTTGTTCTGCATTTAATCTTACAAATATTTCCCAATGAAACTGTGTCATATTACTGGACAGAATACAAAGATTGAAGTTAATTTTTAGAAATTTAAGATACCACATGCAGTCAGGAGGCACTGCTTACGGCAGTGCTGTACATTGCCATAAGCAGGAATAAGGAAAAGGGGGTTTATCATTTACTTAAGCCTTGCTAATTTGGTAGAATTCTTGAAGTCCTGCAGATAAAAAAAGCACCACAGGTGAAATACTGTTACAGTCTGTGTGCAGAGCTTGCTTTTACTGGCTTCTCTTGGTGTGAAAACCTTGCTCAACCTAGGCGAAAATTTCACAGCCTTGTTCTCTCGACTGCTTAAAGATTGCAAGTGCAATATATATTTATATCTCCTGCTTGTGTATTGTTCTCTGATTGTGAACACCTTAGTAAATAGGGATTAATTGAATGGACAGTCATTCAGCTGTGCTAAGGTGACATATAGGCTCAGAAACATGCCTGGTTTGGGTTACTGAAGGTCTGATAATAGGCTTATCTGCTGATACTGTTAAGCAGAGTCTTCATGAAGAAAGAGCTAGGAGTGAACAATTTACTCCTCTGTCTTTTGTAGCAGAAATGGCCCTTCTGTTGGTAGTAGTATTATTTCTTATAAACACTGGGGTGAAAAACAGCAGATGCAGGTGAACTCTGTTGCATATACAATGCCAGTTTATACACAGGCATGGTTTTCTTCTCTTTAGTAGTTGTGCTGATGTTAAACATGGGACCTTCCGTTTCAGTGCTTGATCCTGGTCATCTTAAGGATAAATATTTCAGTTAGTGTCAGTGCAAAGGGACATTGCAAAGCTATTGTTCTGAGGGATGTTCATCAAGGGAGGAATATGACATTTCTGGGAGACTGTAAGGGCCCTCATGAAGTGTTAAGATTATTTAGGTGGCTGTGCTGTGGAGAAGTGTACATTAACTTGAAATATGGGAAATATCTATAATAAAGAGTTCTAGTTTATTTGATCAGGGAGAAAACCTAGATAAAGAAAACCCCTGGGTGTTTTTAAAATGTTCCTTAATGCTTTTTATACTCCTCAAGATGCAGTGAAGGTCAATGCAGTAGGAAATGTCTCCATTGATTTAGATAAATGGTACCTCTTTGCAATGCATTCCATTTTTCCCTTTTATCCACTTGAAGAGCTACCATAAGACTTTACCTTAGGCTGTCAGGCAATGTGCAAATTTTTCATAACCCCTGGTGAGGTTATTAGGTTGGCATATCTCTTGGCCTTTAGGGCAAACACTTCTCCTAAGAAGCTTTTTCACTTGTTGTTATCATAGTGCTTGCATTATAAATATTTATTTCTGGTAGTAATTAATTTCTCTTGTATTTTATTAACCTATAAACCAGAATGATATTCAAGCTAATTTGACTTTAATCTAAAAATGAAAATAAAAATACTTATTCTTTCATATTTCATTTCTATGTTGCCATGGTTGCTCTGTAACCATTTCTGACTGATACTGCAGGGTTTATAATGCACAGCAGAATACTGAGACTGAATAATAAGACAATGTACATATGCAGTCAACAAATTTAATGGTGTCTACTAACGGCAAAATGTGTTTTAGGAAGACCCAGTGGTGAGACTATGGTTCTGTGAGCTCCACAGGAGGTTTGAAGCTTGCATCACTTTCAATCCAAATGGAGAAATTATTGCTGTAGAAAGCAATAATTTTTAACATCTAGTTAAAATATATATATGTATGTATGTATACTTATACCTTTGTGTCTAAATTGTTACTGATCCTCAAGCAGAAAGACCTGCAAATCTTGTACTGTGACAGCCACATTTTTACAGGAATATTGCAGAACTCTAGTATCCACTTCAGTGGTGAAGCACTAGTTATAGTATTGTAGATTGCTGGACCTTTCCCATAGATTTTTTTTTTTTATTGGTGATAACAAATGCAGAATTTTCAAGTCTCATGCTGTCAGTATAATACTTACTTGTTTGCTCCCTTCTTTCTAGCTGCACTTACCACACTGATTTGTTGCTGCTCCTGGGCTTTTATCTGTGCTTTGTGCAGGCAGATCAGGAATTAGTGGGAAGCTATGGCACCGTGCACCAGTGAGCACTTGGCCTCCCAAGGTAGGTGCGTCCTCAAAGGACAACCAGATAGCACTTTACTGCATCAGCTTCTATTGCAGTTGAATATACCTAAATCTATTAGAGATTAGGGGTTTCTGTGAAAGGGATGTTTGAAAGACAGATTGGTGTAGTTTGAAATTCAACTCTTTACTGGATTGACAATATGCATTGCCAGTCGTTAGTTCTTAACCCCTGCCTGTAGTTATCACTGCACATACAAAACAATCAGTCCTTAACAAACACCTAATTCAGCTGCCAGTATGTAATACCACTGAACTGACACTGTTTTGATTAGCACTGATGGTGCTTGAGAACTTGAGGTGAATGGTCCCAAAAGATCACTGATGAAGGAAGTCATGGCTTTCTTCATATGCTGTTGGTGTTTTATACTCCTCGGACCCCTTCTCAACAAGATAAGGGATGATCTTATCTTTTGGTTTCAGTGTGGTTAGAAAAAGCTGTTTGAGAAGTTTATGCTCAGAATTGTATTGTAAGATCAGTATGTTCAAAATGCAATACAGGTTTTTTTCATAGTCAGAAATGAAAAGAACCAAGGTAATAACATCATAGTTCAATTTCTGAAAGAAATATTCAAAATGTATGATCAAATTTTCTTTGCTAAGTTATTCCTAACAGATTGAAGCATCTCTAATGATGAAGGGTAATGCAAGAAATCCTTTACCTTGTATCAACTCTAATGAAAAATGTGAAATACTAACCTAGAGGAAAAAAACCAAACCCTGTGAATAGTTTCCTGCTGAGTTAGTGAGCTGAACTAGCTCCATAAATATTACACTGAATGTTGGAGCTGAGTTGAATAAGGCAGTGGGACCATGTTTGCAGGGACAAGACTGAGAGGAATGTGGAGAAGTGAACTTCAGGAAGAAGACTGTAGTCATAAATGTGCAAGGTGATGGATATTTTGTCAGCTGGATTTTAAGTATTTTCCCTGCAAAAAGTGAATGGTAAGGATGGATTTGTAGCTTGTCACAGATGGGCTTCCTTCTGGTATTATCATATATCAGTGACATTTTTAATTGTTTTCTTTTTGAGAGAGAGAAGTGATGAATCATTAAAAGAATTTGAGAAAGTGTATGAACTTTGCAAACAGATGAAATTACAAAGAGTTGTCAAACTGCGGGGCTTCCAGCCCTTAAAGTGTCCCTTTAAATAATATAGTAAGATTCCAGTGGGTATTTGTGTCCTTTGTGAGTTTCCTTTAAAAATGTAGCAGGTTCCAGCCTATTTGTAAACACATTAGCTGCATTTCCTTCTGTCTTCAAAGGTTACAGATTTGGAAGAGAAGATGAAAGCCATTGTGCGAGAATGTTTGAGACTCTTAGGTCCCGTCTTTGTCCTTGTTTTTTTACACTCTACAGGTAGCACAGAGGTAGAATGCACAGTAGGACACGTGCTTTAGAGGCCTCATTTTACCTTTAAAAGCTACGCTGCTGACAGTGCATTTTTAAAAAGGTCTAAACTTGAACTGGCAAAAAGGTCTATATACTAAATACAAAGACTTTGATGTGTTTTGTTTTCTTTCCCTCTGAAATTTTCCATGGGGTTGGAAGGTCCAGTGAATCAAATGACCTATCCACCAATAGCTTTTTTTTAATGTTGTATGGATTTGAACGAGCCTTGCTCCCAGCAGATTATTAGAGCTGATCATTTTGTTTGGCTGCAGTTTTACATAAGTGTTTAACACGTGGATTTAGGAAAACAGGGAAGTTGTATTAGAAGCACAAGTCTTTCTTCCCTTTTTTTTTTTCTTCTGAAACTATTATTAAGAGTGCAGATATATGCATTGGGGCATACTATGTACAGTAATCAAGGGTAAAGCAAGCTGTTTATGGAAAAAAATAATGGAATTTTGAATGGTTCTATTTTTTGGCAGTTACATAGCATTTAATTCCTGTTTTGTTTTTCTTACTAAATGCTTAGAATCAATATATCTGGAATAAATTTTGGTGGTTCAAATTTCTTTATCAAAACTAGCTAGGATCTAGAATAAGAGTTGTATTTATTTTTTTTCTCTTGAGGGGTTTTGCAATGCACCTTTGACTAATACTAATTTGATAGATCTATACTAATGTTGAATATTAACCTGTATCAGATACGTGATAGACACTGTTACATATCCATTTTGAATAGATCTTGTCTGCTGCTACTGCTTTTTCTAACTTGTGATGGTACGTTGAATAAAAGATAAAAATAATAAAAACATCCTAATAGAGAGCTCTCTTGCTGAATTCAGCTGGTTTATATTCTTCACGACTGATCTCTGTGCTGTTCATATCAAAGCAATGCAGACTGATATCTCTGACAGAAGACTGATATGTTATATGTGTTTGTTCCCTGGATATATTTAGCTTACTAATAGGCTACAGAGTTATTCTAGGTTTCGAGAAGTTTGAGGTCTGAATTGTGAAGGGCAAGTGTTTTCAGCCCCTACTTAAGTCTTGAAAGTGTTTTCGTCACTAGCTTCATATCAGTAACCACTATTGACATAGATCTTTTCTAAAATTAATTTAAAAAACAGCAGAGAGGTTTTTTCTTTCTGCCTTTTCATTTTTTCCCTTTTGCCTCCATCCCCCTAGACAGTGGCCAAGTGAGGTTGACAGTCTCTTGAGTGTGAGCTCTTGGCAAAAGCAGATTTAGAGGGGAACCCAAAGAACAGCCAGGGAATTTCCATTACATGCGAAAATCAATGGCAAGGGCTGGTAAATTGTGTAACCTCTCCCTGCCCAGAAGCCCTGGTGCAGAAGTGAGTGGGCTCAACACTCAGGATTTTTGGGAGTTCTTCGATGGGGAAGGTGAGAATGAAGGATTAACAGAGAGGCATCGCTGTAGGCACAGTCAGACACTCAGAACTACAGAGTTAACTCATTGCTTCCAGAGGAGCACATATTGAGCTCACTGACGGCAGCCGACTCCTTCTGATGCTGTATCATTCATTTCTATTTTCAGTTGCCAGTACAGTCTGCTGTTAGACATCTCAAGGGATGTGAACTATTCCTGTCTCTTTGCAAGCTCTATTAGGTGCACCCACAGTATTCTCGTCTGCTTGAGGTGAGTTTAGGATGTGAATTTAGATTGCACATATGGCAATGTATTGGACTTAGTATTGACTTCAATTAGACTTGTATTAGCCTGGGGAACTTGGGCAAAGTACTCCTTAATTAAAATGAAGTGAGTGTGATCCCCAAGCAGGGAGTCCAACCTTGTACTGGTCTCGTAAACATGCACTCAGTATTTGATACTATCTTTGAATTGGAGAGGGCAGAGGAAGATTAAAATAGTGTCTGGTGTCAGTCTTATGGATGGGAAAAATCACAGACTTCCTCTAGGATTAGCGAGTTTTGCCTAAAGCTTTTAAAAGTTGTTTTTTGTTTTGGGTGTGGGGTTTTTTTTAAATTTTATTTTCAGGGTGATCTTCCATGTTTTCACCTATGTTAGTATAGAAGAAAGCAGTGGAGTTCAGCTGTGTCTGTCATGAGGTTTAGCAATATTCCCTAAAGATTGTACAGCTTAGAGGTATCATTCATAAAGTGCCAGGCACGTCATTTAGCATGCTCAGGTTTCAGTATCAAGGTGAAGATTTGCTTCAACATGACGTGAGTGATTTGCAAAGGTAACTATTTTAGTTAAAAAGGTTAAATGAAATGTCAGTTGTTACTGTGAGACTTCAGTCCCCAGCTCACTTTGAGTGTTCTGGCACTGTAAATAGCACAGGGACTGAGTTTCCTGAATAGCAATTCTTTCAGTTCATAAATTAGATCATCTTAATGGCCCACAAAATGCATAGAAAATGCTGTTTGTGAAGATGTGAGCAACTGCTTCTAAGCAGCTATGACATTTGTTCTGTTGTAGGAAAGGGAAAAGGGTTTTATTTTCCCTTTCAGTATTGAGGTAAAAAAGAAGGCACATATTGAAATAAAATTAATTCAACATTTATGATTATGTTAGATTGGACTTTTCAACCTTTTATTTATTTTTAAAATGAACTTCTTATGCAGTCAAGCAGTGAGAAATAACATCAAATTCAGTAATCCCAACAGAAAATAAAATAGATCGGTTTCAGTGAATACATTTAAGCTCTTATTTTGCTAAAGGTATATTTCACCTGTTTTCTAGACAAGGGAGGCTCAGAAACACCTGCAACATTACATGGAATGAAGAAATTCTTTTCTGTTGCTATTTTCATGAGACATTAATTATCTGAAAAGAATTTGTATAACCTTGTTTTGGCTTAAGGTATATTTATGTAAGAATAAGTTACTAAAACATTTTCTTTTATGTGGTGTAGAAACGTGTTAAAATAATTTTGGTAGCTTGGCCCTTTCAAAACAGCGAGTGAGGGCAAAACAATACATTGGTGGTGAAGTTCATTTCCAAGTCCTTCTTGTTTTAATCTTGCAGAGCTCCTATTGACTGACACTAGGGGATTCTTCTAAGTAGGGCTTTGCTCCATGAATAATGGAACTTGCGTTTGAGAGGAATAAGTCTTCTGATACAAAATTTTAAGCATGGGAGTTTCCTTTGAGTGGGAAAAAAATATAGCATATTGGTTTTATTTTTTCAGAGCTAGGCACACTTGAAAAATAGTTGTGTAAGTTAGAAATTTTCAGATCAATGCTCAGGGATCAATTTTAAAGCTTTGTTCTAAAAACAGGAGGTAGAGACCTAATATAATGTCTTACCTGTGATCTCTTCCTCCAAGCTTCTTAAAACAGCCATTAGTGAAATAACTTTAAAGACCAGAGTAAGCAGTAGAGTTCACTCTTTCTGACGTAAAGTTAAGTGAAGCCTTGCTTTGCTGTTAATTGCACATAAATTAGTGTTCAAGGAAGAAAGCTTTTGAAATGTTTTTGGCCCAACTGCATTTATGTCCAACCCTTTCTTGCTGCGGGAATGAGTAGTGTTTCTTGGGCAGTTGCTTACCTGATAAACTTACTAAATAATTAAAGCACGGAATTTTTTTAGTACTAAGTAAAATACAAGTTACTACTCCCAGAGTGCATTGCAGCACAGTTATAAAAGATTATCTTTTCAGGAAAAAAAGAGGATAGTGGGCAGAGTGGATGCTTGAGAGCATGTTTTTGATGAAAATTTGAAACTTTTTAAAAAAACAAGGTTCTTTAAAAACTACTTGCGTCAAAATCTCACTTTGGGGAATTACGTTTATCCTGTTCTTCAAACATCAAGTAGTTTCTAATTATCATGGTTTCTAAGATAAATGCAGCAGGTTGGTAACTAAACAGAGACTGTTCTCTGTGCAGGTATTGTATGGATTACAGATAAGGAAGTTGTCAATTTTTCTGTCGTTACAGATAGAGCACGTCTTCTTTTTTTTGCTGTAAAGACACTATTAGTTTAAGTTTACTTGTTGAGAGTGTGACTTCTCTTGTTCACTGTTGGAGCTACATTGTTTTTCAGAAATGTTTGCTTCTCCTGTAACATCACCCCAGTTAAAATGAACAGGAAGAAGACAAGGTAACACCAAAGTTCTCAGGTATTTATTTTTACTAATCTTCAGTACACAAGATATGTTAAAATATTGTTGAGGATTATACAAAAAATAGAAATGAATTTGGACTTTTTGTTGTGGTTAAACTACTAACCTTGTGATTTGAAGTTTTATTTATCTGGATTATGTGTGTTTGTTTATAAAATTCTGTGGTTTTTTTGACATTTATCTTGCTTTTATTAAGATGTCTAGCTGTGGTGATGATAACTGGTAGAGATTTTAATGCAAATAGTATTGTAGCCTCAGTAGTAGCAAAAGTGTATTGTGGGGAAAAAGTACATTGGTTTTGAGGTGTTTTGATGTTGGGGTTTTTTGTTGTTGCTTTATTTTTTTCTAGACTAGATCTACTTAATTGTAATTCTGGAAAAGCTTAGAGTGTTTTGTGGCATGAGCTATATACAAGTCCCATGTGATTAATTATTGTGACAAAAAAAAGGAAAAAAAAATGATCCAAATATGATTCTTACTCTGAAATTCAATAGAGAAAATAGGGAAAAGTTTTTCCAAAATTATATTAAATGTAATTTATATCAGGAGTACCTATAACAAAAGTACTCTGTCTGTAATTTTACATGATTAAGACTTAAAAAAGAGCAACTCATGAGGACGGTTTCTTCTCTTCCAATAATCTTGTGAGTATAATAATGCTAAAAGAAAGTTCAGATTCAGAAGCATTATGATATAAACCTATTTATAAAGCTATTCTTACTCCAAACAACACATACAAGTCTTCTAAATGTCTTCATATATCACAATACATTATCATGGCTCATTACTTGCCATGAACAACATAGTGCAGGGACTGTATATGCTTTTTGGAATCATACTAATTTTGATAGACTAGCACTCTCGTGTTACTTCCCCCCTGGTAAAAGCTATATTTGCATTAGATTTTATATTATCTGCTACATCAATTATTTGCTCTGACATATATTCCAAATTCTTTTTACTGTCACAGTTTTTGCCTCACTGGACTCTCTTGACTTACTGTGTCAGCAGAATGTTCGGATGCATTTGGTAAAATATTGTTACAAAAATATCTGCTTGTATACTACTGAGAATAAACAAAGTTCACTCAGACATTTGATTTATGAAGCTCAACACATAATCTTAAAAAGATAGCATATGCCCAACCTTTCAGGCAGCATCATAAACTACAGTTCTGACATGCTGGATGTAGCAAACTTGTCCTGCATAATGTACTTAAAAGTGTGCAATCATGTGGTTTCAGTGTAAACTTTAAGGTCTAATGTATCTATTCCATAATCTATAGCCATTAAAACATCTGAATGATGTCAGCAGTGATTCTGGGTGAAGATAAACAGCAGGGGGAGAACTGAGATAAAATCTTGGCTATCTAATTGCTGTTGACTTGAACAGTATCAGTGATAACTCTTCTCAAGCTCATGGACTGAGATCAGCACATGAACTGGGAAATAGCACTCTCTAAATATCTGTATAGAAAAAAAAAACACCCTCTAGCTCAGTTGATGTCATAGAAGGCAGGCTCATAACATGCCAGTGGACCAATAGTAATCTGTGTAAGCTTTCTGCTGAAAACAGTACAAATTGTACAACTCTCTTGTCAGTTGATATACAGAGGACATTTTTGGATGCTATTTCCATTGACTTGCATGTTCTGCTGAATGTTAAGTCTTTCTCTCTCTCTTGGGTGTACCTCTTCTGCATCATTCTAACATTTTCATCTTGGTGCCTCTAAACTCCTTTAAAAAAACAACATATCTTTTTTTTTTTTTTCCCCAGTAACTGATTGGTGTCACATAAAGTACACTGCCTTGCACACCTTCTCTCTTTCTCCATTGTTATTATTTCCACTTTAAAAAAAACCAAACTTAGAATCATAGAATATACTGAGTTGGAACAGACCCATAAGAATTAAGTCCAATTCCTTTAGCCTCTCCTCATAAGATTTACCTTCCAAACCCTTCACCATCCTCATTGCCCTCCTCTGGAAACATGTGTGAAATATTCTTAGCTACAGAAAACATGTCAGTAATTAGTTCCTTGACTTTGAAGTTTGGGACTATTTTGAGGATGGCAGTGCTGTGAAGAGCTTTGGTTTTGAAAGGGAGTTGTATGTGCCCTTTTTTTTCATGTGTGCTAGAGAATGCTTTCTTTGTGTCTGCATGGGTGATAATTCAATCTGTCTATGGGATGATACTTTCTATGCACTAGTGTCAGATCTAAAAAATATATAAAAATATGTCATTTTGAGGCAGCCAAATTTAAGAAATAAAATAAAAATTGAAAATTATCAATTCTTAATATAATGAGAGAAAATTTAGATAGTCCAAATGGCAATTTCCCAATACAACAGAGAATTTATTTTAATGCTCTGTCTTCTCTCACCTATTTCAACAAGAACTTTTCATTCTTTCTCAGCCTTAAGACAGTTTATATTTTTTCAGTAAGCAGTGAGCCAGTCATGTGAATTTCCCTCATCAGATATTGAGGAATCACTTTCAGTATACTATGGAGGACTCTTGCTCTAGCTTCTCTGGCTTCTAAATTTTGCCATTTTCAGCTGTGGCTAAAAGTCTTTTGGGGAAAAATAAGCAATCAAAAGTGTTGCTTAAAAAAAGACATGAAAAATTGTTCTTTTCCTCTTTTCACTGTGGGGTTTGGTTTGGGCTTTTTTTGAAAGGCAAAACAGACTGGTTCTATTTTACTGTGTTCTGAACACCTTGTTATGTGGTGTGCACTGTACAGCTTTTTATTCAGTTTGAAGCAGCTGGATATCTCTAAACTGCATTGTTGTATAACCAAGGTGAATGTTAAAAATTCTGGTTTGGTCAGTTGTCTTTTTGGTTTTAGCCATAGCTGCAATTCTTAAACAGCAAAGCCTATGGATATGGGTGTGCTTGCCTATATAAAAAAAATCAACAGTCAGTCAAAATAGGGTTTAAAGGCTATACTAATCTATTGAGACTCAGCATATTTCTGGATTATTTTACAGGTACGATGATTGCAATAAATTAGGTGTTTATCATATATAGATCATAAAGCTTGCAAATATTTAATTATCTCTAGTAGCAGAACCAACCATTACTTCTGTGCATTATTCTCAGAAGTGTTGTCCTTGATGCTTGAGATTCATTGCAGTATTTTTCTTGAGTCTTATATTTATAGGCTCTCTTCTGTATATATTCTAAAGCACTTTTTAATGTGTTAATAAAAGGGGTAAACTTTCATGTGTGACCCTACAGTGTAAATTATCCATGTCAGTCTCAAATAATTCTCAGTAATGAATGCATCATTAGCAGAATATACTTCAAATTGGTGTCCCACAAGAAGTACATTTTCAGGGAAGTTTTTGAATATTCAGTATATGGTTACTGTATGTTTTTCTCCAAGAAGTCAACAGCTTGATCTTTATACAAAAAAATTAACAGAAATTTTTTTTTTTTTGCATCCCCATTCCTTGAAACATGATAAAGATCAAAGTCTTTGATGTTGTCTAATACCATGACTTAACCTTTGTTTAAAAATGAAAGCATTGTATATTGTTCTTTTAAATTCAATGTTACTGTGATCTTCCTTTCTAAAATTTTTCTTTACAACTCGTGAAGACGCTGCTACTTTATATGTTTCGGCCTAGTCTTAAAATCTCCATGTTTTTACTTTTTCAGAGACAGAATTGTCCAACTTTCTTTGTAGTCTGTCTTCTTGTATTCTCCATAGGCAGGATAAGATTATTTGTTGGAGAAAAACAAATGCAGTGCTGCTGACGGATTTTCACTCTACATAATTGCAAGAAGCCTTGCCAGTTCTCACAACTGAGCCAAAGGGGTAGGCAAATTATTTATAAAAATTTTTCAACTTGACTATGCTCACATATTCATTACAAAGAATATGAATTATATTATTTCTTTATGGAGCATGGGAATTAGAATTTGTACAGATATTTTATTAATTTTTTAGGTTTTTTGTCTCAGTCTCCCAAGAGCTTGGGCCATCCATTCAAATAGTGCTTTCTGGAATAATTATATTACATGAGTAACATCTGGAGGATAACAAATACTTAGACATGGATAATGTGAGCTGCATGAAAAAAAAGCAAAATAGCAAAACATAGGTTGGTGGCATGACAAGATTATACAAACACTGCAAATCAATTATAGAATAAACTGTAATTAAATTAAAGTTTTAGTAAAGTAAACCTCTTAAGTTTTTGTGTAACATAGGATTAACTGGAAAAAATTTATAACTGAGAAATTAACTGACTGTATTTTTCTGCTGCAATTTTTTTCCTCCCATTCAGTAATCAATACATCATTCTACAAGTAGAGCCCCTGGGAGCATGTTGTTAATAACACTAATACACTTATAACATTTAAGATCTGTGTTGCTTTATTGAGAATATTTGACAGAGTTAGTTCAGGAATTAATATTAGTTTCTATTTGAACCTGAAGATTTTGCTGGCACTTAGTTTTGGGTTGGTTTGGTTTGGAATTAGGAGCAGTGTCTTCAGTTTTGTTGAGATCCTGGAGCTAAACTGATTTTTCTCAGCTGTTACTACAACACAAATATGTGAGCTGTATGTGGCTCTACTGACTAGGAAAAATAGGCCAGACTGTCAATGAGAAAACAACGTTGGCATCTTGTTCTTTGGAAATCATCTGGGAAAGAGTTAGTACAGCCATATCTGGATATCTGGAGGTCCAGGTGCTTGGTAGAAAGGAGACCAGAGTATTGGAGACATAAATCGTATTCTCAGCAACATCACTGGAATGGTGCTGCTTGTATCAACTAGGCATTTGGCACTATGAGGATGTTAATAAAAGGTATGACTTCCTAGATGTGAACTGAGGCGTGGAATAAACTCAACAAATAAACAACTATTTGAAAATGAATTGTTCAGTGGATAGAATACTGAGAAGGGCTTAAATGTCAGACTGAATGTTACTGCTGCAGCAGATGTGGCGTGCTCTGGTGTGCAAGTTCCCCGTGTCACGTGGAATAAATGTTGAGGTTGTAAACTGAGAAGGGAGGAAAAAATGGAAGCAATTCCACTGCATACAAATCAAAATATACTCCAGATTAAATAGGCTTGCAACACTAGAATGCACCAAGTGATTAAAATAATTACAGGAGAGCAATTGAGATATAAAGACTGAGATGAATGCCCTTACTGAGAGCAGTGTAGCATTCGTTCTCCTAGTGAAAGATGCATAGCAGCCTTTGTCCTCAGAGATAAGAACATAGTGCCAAATCTCCAGTGAGAGCTGCCTAGCAACTAACCTATCTAGTGAGGGCAATGCAGAAGTTAATCTCTTCAGTAAGCAAGTGTAGCTATTAATTTAATTAGTAAGGGCAGTGTACCATGAATCAGTATGGTAAAACCGCAAAATTTTAATGGAGATTTTTGAAATTCTAAACTTGAGTGGGCACGTCAGGGATTGCTTCCCTATTACAGTGGGACAGTCTAAACCTTATTAAAAGTGAAGTTCAGAATACTATGCCCTGAAATGGGATCCTGTGAGAGCCTCCACCAAAGGTGAAATTGGCTTTTCTAACACCAACAATAAGTAAAAAATTATTTTTACTTTGGGCTGGGAGAGAGACTTAAAAGACTGGAGATCCCAAAAGCCCTCCAAGCATTTCTCAAAACTTTCATCCCTTCTGACTTGTGTTCTGGCTATTAAACAGATGATGATGGCTCCTGAGTATAATGGTAGATGTAACCACTCTGGAATGGGAAGCATCTGTAAGAAGATCTCTGTGGTGTGTGTAGAACTCCATGTACTAGTTTGACATACTTCACTTCAGAGGAAAGTAGAAAATGTTTTCAGCAAGTCTACTTATTTGAGTTTTTGAAATCTAATTGAAGACTTTTTCTTCTAAATCCAAGGAGGAACATAATGACATGTGGCAAACGCACTAAATACTTAGACTTCTATAAATGTTATTAAATGTTTATAGTTTTCATCCCTGAAAGCTATACAGTTGGAAATTAGGGAACGAAACAGTATCTGATTTACCTCATTTGAGCAGCACCTTAGAAATATGAGTATTTTTGCCAAATAGCCTGAAGGTATCTTTCCCTCAAAAAACCAACATGTGAGATCTGAAATTTGGTGCAAACTTGTGTATGGTAAAAGCAAATGTATTTGCTATTTACAGTCCTGGAGATGAGCAGGTGATGTGTCCAATGGTTACTGTGAAATTTCCTGAGTTGTCATTTTTGTCACATGACAAGAATTTTAAATCACAATTTATGTGTCAAATGTATGCAGGTATATAGTTGCCTTGTTCTATGGAAATATCCTTTAATAATGGTTTAAAACCACTCCCCCTCTACCCCCTCCCCCCCCCCCAGTCATTTGTTTTTTAATTTGGTTTTTTAAGACAGGAACAAATGAAAGCTCAATCATAAAACCGCTGCTAAAGGTGCTTTCCTAATGGAAAAATGACACAATTTAACAGTTTCTGTATGTAGCTTATACTTTTCACTAACCAGAACAGTAAAGATAATCCACTGGAGAATTTCAGAGCACACTTGAGACTATAAATTAGCCTTGTAAGGTACTTGTGATTTGAATTTGACTAGAATCAGTGATGAATGTTAATACAATTGGAGTAAAGGAAAATAATTAAGCAGTTAGTGTTACCCATGTATGCTGTATGTACAGACATATGAACTTCTGAATGGGTAAATGTACACACCTATTTTTTTCCCCTGTAAATAATTTTCTGGCCTTCAGTAAACTAGTGCAGATTTTTAAATTATTATTATTTTTAATTAGTTAATGCTATTTTCTGTATCTCCAGGTAGTGAAAATTCTGCATCAACACTACCTATTTGTGAGATTCTCTATGGCAGTAATAGCTAATGGTCATCAAAACAACGCTGGTTCCTTCAGAGACCAAAATGGAATGGATGTAAAGGGATTCTTAGCTTACATGCTGTCCAGCTGCCTAGAAGTAACCTTGTTCTTTCTTCCCCTCTCTCATGCACATACACTGAGTCAGATAGGAATTGAAGCTTCTAAAGTCTCAGCTAAAGTTGCTCAAAAATCATGAAAGGTGATGGTTACAGCAGATCTTTTTAGTTCTCTACTCCCCCCAAGCCCGTTGCCTTCTTCCCCTGCACTTAATGTGAATTACTGCAATGAATGTGCTGTGAATTCCTGCCAGTGAGTGAGCAGGCATGAGCTTTACAGAACAGGTGAATTTAAGTGGCATTTTGAATGAAGAGAGGATTGTATTTCACTGCTACATCAATATTTTAGTTGATGAAGTTTCAGTTAAAGTTGGTAGCAAGAAATACTGTTCTACACTTGAATATTTTATTGCTGACAGATATGTTTTAGAGTTATTCTAATAACTTTATTCACATGTTAAATATCTGATAAGGTGCTTTGTGTCGTGGGATGGATTCAACATTTTATGAAAGATTTTTCCTTTCAAATTGTTGAGTGCAAAGTGGACCCCAAAATGCTTTGAATGCCATTCTAGCTTCAGAGAAGCTATGGTAAGATTGTGTCATTTTAAGGGACAACATTTAATTTTATATATTCTTAGCTGTTTTGTTTTGGTTTTCTCCCTCACTAAGGTTTTGTAGCTTCAAGTATTCTGTCATGTAGAGTAAACTTCTATGGAGTTCAGCGCATCAAAGCAAAAGTTTACTTCATTATGTACAGCTTAAGTGTAAGGGTAACAACTCTGTACATGGTCCTTCTATAATAACTTACACATTGAAAAAAACCTTGCTAGTTGCATAAACTGTAGATTAGTACTTACGTAACTTTCTCAGCTAACACTGATTGTGCTTTAGTACTAGAGGGTGTTAAAATACATATTCCAGTCTTGTGATTGAATGTTAGTTCAGCTTCCTTTTTTAAAAGCTTTTTCTGTAGTTAATCTGTGATTTTAAAATACTGAAAAGTTATGGAGACTTGTGACACCTGAAGAAAATGACAAACCTGACATTTTTTTAATACCTCATGATCAAATGTTGCTCCTTATTTTGGTACATCTGAGCGTGGAGGTGCTATTAAAGCTACTTAATTATAATTATCATTGATGCTTTTTTACACTAGATTTTGATATGCTCTTTCTGTTGGGCTGTAAGAATACAGCTATCTTGTTGCATGTTATTTTGCACTGCAGCTTGAATTTATTTTTTTCTCCATCTTTGTAAACATGACGCTACCTTTAAAGTTTATAGATAGATTGAAGATGGGAGCTCCCAGTTCAAACTTAAAGCAATTGTAATCATGCCTGATAGCGCTGCTGCAGTTTAGAGGTTTGTTACTATTGCCATTACAGTCTCCTGTTCCTAGCAGTGTAAGTGGTTGCTCTGGGGTGAAACATGTCATAAAAGACACATCAAGGGAGCAGTTTTGATTTTAAGTTTAGAAACACGAAACCAAAACATTTTTCAATCAAAGAAAGGTAAGGAAAGGAAGTTTTCAACTTCCAGACACTTTATACACTTCTGAAACTTGTAACTATCTCAGTGGTGGTGGAGGTGAACAGCTCAGGGGTTGGGGAAAATGGAAAAAGAGTGACAGTAAGAGGATATAGAACAATCATTTCATGATTTTTTTTTTCAGTAAGGCTTGTGGGAAATGGTAAAAATCTGTATTACCAGACAACAAATCTCCACAGGAGACATCTAAACAGTATCTATGCAATCATACAGGGAGCGGGTATGCAGTTCCCTAGTTACTAAAAGATAGTTACCAGTGCGTGTATAAAAACACAAGTGCATCATTTTATATATACACATTTTTAGGATGCTTTTGCAAATGTGCCTCTTGCTGATGCTTAGCTTGATTAAGAACTGCAGGAAGCCAGAAGAAATGTCTGCCACAACAGCTGCAAATTCAGGAATCTATTAATCAATCTGGATTGCCTTTGCTCTACCTCTATACCACCAGCTTCCACCATTTTATTACAAGTCTCAGGCCACTTGATGCCAAGTTCTTCAGTCCCCAGATCTTGAAATCAAGTATTAACAGTATATCACTGCACACCCACATGAACAGCTTTTTCATGTGAGTAGCTCTATTGAAAGAATTACCCAGAGGAGCAGAAGCATGCTCACCCAGATGGGTTTGCAAAACAGATCTTATCACTGTTCTTGTTTTACATCTACTGAACAAGAAAATATTTGTCTTTCCCTGGAAAAGAAATACAAGGGAAAAAGGAAAAAAAAAAAAAAAGCAAAGTGGCATAAGCACACATTACATGGCATTTAAATGTGAAACTCAGATGAATCCTTGTTTCAGGCCTGCAACTGGGAGTCATTATTCTTAACACCATAAAGATACATTTTACTAAAATAAACCAAAAATTACTGGATATGACCTCAAACTAAGCCCTCGCCCTTAAATTACTATTGTAAAAATCAATCTGAAGTTTCTTCCTTGGTAATGACTGAAAAAAAAAGAGACAGATGCTGCTATCAGATTTTGACCTTGAGATTTACCTCATCATAGTTTCAGACCAACTGGGAGAAGTCAGTGTTACAAAATGATATTAAAGCTGCTGTAGAGCATTTATATATTGATATAATTTATGCCATCAACTTCACAGTAAAAAGGTTTAACTTCCTGCTTTAAAGAATGATCATCAAATTATCTCTCATATCCTTGAAAGAAGTTATTTTATTATTGCAAAGAATGTCTTCAATTTTTAAGGTACGCTGAGGTGGAAAAGTCAAACTTTATAAGAGTGAGAAATTAAATGTGAAATTGGCTTAACTATCTTGTCTGAAGGATAAGATTTAAGAGTTTGAGAGTATTTAATGCAGCTGTGATACTCAAGGCCTTATAAAACCCCCGAGGTCATTTCAATATGGAAGACCTTACCTGATGAATTGCAAGATTTTTTCCTGGCTGGCCTTCCTTCTGAATTTAATGAGTTGTGTGTGTGTTTATAGAATCATGAAATTGTTTCAGTTGGAAAAGAGCTTTAAGGTCATCAAGTTAACCAAGTACTACCAAGTCCACCAGTAAACCATGACCCTAAGCACCACCTCTGCATATCTTTTAAATACCTCCAGGGATGGTGACTCAGTCACTTCCCTGGGCAGCCTGTTCCAATGCTTGACAACCCTTTTGGTGAAGAGTTTTTTCCTAATATCCAATCTAATGCTCACCTGGTGCAATTTTAGGCCATTTCCTCTTGTCCTATCACTTGTGACTTGGGAGAAGAGACTGATACCCATCTCATTCCAACCTCCTTTCCAGTATCTGTAGATTTATGTAGCTATCTCATTACATTAATAAAATAAAATTGATTGTAAAGAGCGAGTTGATTAATGAAAACCTAAAATCACAAGTTTTTCCTTGTATATCTCATTGACATTCAGTTCACAGTTACGTTCAACATTTAGCACTTGTCCTACAGGGCTGCTTGTCTAAGGGCAGACAGAATCCCTCAGGACTGGAGAGTTTGCTGTTTCCAGTCTTCAGTTTGGATCTTTCACAGTTTGAAACAGAGTGTAAAAGCTGTAAGAAGGTGATGTACTGCTGCAGTGTTTGGGCTCACAGAAAGATTTCTTTATTTAAAATAACTTGCATGACATTTTCTATGTTTTCACTAACCAAGCATGTTTGATTTTTGGAGGAGTTTCTTGTTTCTAAATCTGAGCAACCCCATCAAGCACCCTGTAGATTTTTTTCCCATGGAGAGGACTTGCACTTGCTTTTGCTTTTTCTGTTAGGAAACTGGGACGACCTAGGTGAGGAATAGTAAACAGGCTGCATGAATCTGCGTGGCACTGAGGTCTCATCTTCAGGACTGTTCAGGGGGAGCCTTGGCTGGGGCAAGTGAGTGCTTGTGTGCACACCTTCCAAAGGGAAGATGGAGCCTGACACAGATGCTGAACAGCAAAGATCTTCTTGTCACACTATTTTCTCTTATTGAGAGCTGATTGTTTATATAAGGTCTCTTGAAACTTCAGGAAAGTGTTGTTGTTGATCAATGTTTAGCTAAATAGGAATTAGGTCTTTTGCTTTCACTTTTATCTGTACTAAAAATGTCTTTTTACCTTCTGTGAGGGATGTTGCCAGCTCTAAGAGATTGATTTAAGGCTCATATTAAAGAAAGGGATTTGGGACCTGATCAATGAAACACCTGAGCTAAGACTTCAGTGAGGAATGAGAATCATTTTGACAGGTTGTAAATATTAAAATTGATATGAGCTCAGAGACATCATCTTTTTGTTAACTGGAGCAAAAGAGTCAATGTAGAAACAGATTAGAAATTGAGTTGCAAGTAGAAAATGTTGTCAAGTTTACTTTTCTATGACTTATCAGGTGCATCTATCACTGCCATGAAAAAAGGAACTGGAATTATCAGGAGGGAAGACGACTATGTAATAAAATGGCACAATGGTTAATATAAATGGGGAGAGGGAGGGGAGGGAGTGTCCAAAGGAAGATGAACTCTTCTGTAATAAAATAGCTCAGTAAATTTTCTGATTAAAACAGCAATATTGGGGATAAAACACTTAGAATAAAGACTACGCACAGAACTCCATGTGAATTACTCTTCAAAAGTGACTACGATTTCTAGTATGGCTTTACTGCAGCATGAAGGATCAAGGAAGAACTGATAACAGGTTTTTATTTTTATTAACTTAATTTATTTTTATTAATTTATTAAAAAAAATAAATCTGCTTTCTCTGATCTAGGGGAGATATTTAAACAATTTTTTGCTCATCAAAAAAAATTGAACTTCTATACTTGGTTTGGCTGGTGCACTGCCAGGTTGGAGGTGTGCATTGTGTAGGGCCTATCCTGAGTCCAGTTCCCTCCAGTGTTTTATTAATGACTCCTGTGTTGACATTGAAAGCACCTTTCTCCTATTTGCTCATGTTGCCAGGCCTGGTAGGGCTGCAGTTATTTCTTGGATTAGGACAAGAAATTTTAGCTCAAAAGGGTGGGTTGGTTTTTTTTTTGGTTGGTTGGTTTCCCCTGTATTTTCCTCCTCCCCCTTTGAATTTGATCCTGCTGACAAATGCAATGCTTAGACAGGAATAAGCAGGCAATAATTCCTCAGAATATAGAGTTTAGGGTAAATTACAGCTGCTCCTACATCACCCATACTACATTACAGAAGGAATAGAAATCACCATATTTGCATGTATAAACAAAACCATCTAGATTAAATGGCTTTCTTCACTCAGCACTGAGGAAGTCATCCCAGAATGCAGCTTGTCCACTTGTGCATGCAGGCACACTTCAAAAAACAAAGGTAAACTTTCTGCTGGTAAAAATAGTAACATACTGGTGTAGATGGTCTGATGAGCTGAGGGAATCATTGCTTTTGGAAGTTTTAAAAGAGCTGTAAGTCAAGTATCTGTCATGAACCTGCAAGGAAAGCAGCATCTGCAGTCAGGCAAAGCATGGACCATGCAACTTTGACAACTTTTTCTGTGTTCTCTGGGATTTCCATGAAATCAGGTTGTTCTTCACATAATCCAAAGGCTCTCTGCACATTATTTTTTTCCCCCTGCAGATCTCTCTTTTTAGCCTGCTCTGGCTGCGTCTAAGAATTGTTATTGCTTTTATCCTAGTGCCACTCCTAATTATTCTTAGGTCTTATGTTATTTTGATGGTATTGATATAAAGACTCTGAGCTGTTTGTTACTCTTTTCAGAGTTTCTGGATAGCATTTAACACCACGGGACTTATTTGACTCTTATTGTAGGCCATGTGCTGCAGTGTAATCAGCTCATTCTATTGCAGGGAAATGTCTGAATCGTTTTGAATTTTTCTATCAAATATCTATCAAATATCATTGTCTGATCCACCTCTCTTCTCTGCAATAAAATCTTGACTGTGCATTGCAGATGTGTTTCTGGTTAACAAAAATCCAGATTGCTATCTATAAGGTGAGGTATTCATTTATGTGTGCTGGAGTTTTCCAAAGGGAATATTAGCAGTGTTTTGTCTGACCTAACTGGCGAGATGTATTTCTTGAGGGGAGATTCTCACTAGTCACTGTTAGGGCAAAGAAGCACTGACAGTATTTCTTGTATCTTGTGAAGATGCATATTTTCTGGCAGGGGCAGATAAGTGGGACAATGAGTATCATCCACTTTCCCCTGCTACTCTACACATGGTATTCACCTTCCTGAGTATGAAATGAATAAATTCTCTCTCCCAGCTACAAGGGAAGGATGGCAGTTATTAAGCGAGCAAGCCAGCTGATGGTGCTTAGCTATTCAGGGGAGGAACAGCTCTTGAAAGGATGGTGAATTAGTCCTGGCTACAGCTCAACAGTTTTGCAAAGAACAGATTTAGCCAAGAGGAAGGGAAGGATGAGTGTTCTTGATGATTTAATGAGGCAGATGGTTTATTGTTTTGAAACTGAGCTACTACAAACTGCCATGCTTTAACTTTATGTTTAAAGCTAATTTATTGTTTATAAAGACTGGACTGTAGGTCTTGTTAGTCTGTTGCTGTAGCAATATTTATATTTATGTCAAAAGACTGACAGCCCTTTATAATATACAATATCTTTTAATTGAGATAAGATTAGTACAGCCTATCAAAAATTTAAAAGTGCTCCATAAAAAAAACCTAATCTGCTTTAGCCATCACTTAATTTGATAGTATTACACTCTGTGGTTAGTGCCATGGATGGTGACAGGCCTACTCAGAAAGACTAACATATTTTTGAGGTGTTCTGCTTGTTAAATACATGGAAGAATAAGAAACCCTAGTAGTTTGTTCTAGCCTCTGCAATGATAATATTGAAAGCTTTTTAGAGATTTCCAATAGTTTCCTTTTTATGATGGGGCAGATTATTAATGACTGAGATGTCATGTGCTGAATGCTGCAGTTTTATTTCAGACCTCATAAAGAGGTTTCAAATGAAAACAGTAAAAAAAAAAGGGGTACTCAAAATAGATTTTGAGATAAGTTATAAATCAGGTTGGTCACGAAGGAAGACACACAGAATTTATTTATTTATTTATCACAATTGTGGGGTGCTATAATGAGTTTAAGGCTGGGTTTGGATTTGGATTGACAGGGTTTTTCCCATCTCTATTTTCAGAAGAACTTTTCTTTAGATTCTGTAAGCTAGAGGAGTAGACTGTAGTTCCTTAGACAAATGCATCAGTGAGGAAAGCTCAGTAATAGCTTTTTTACATAAAAGCTTAATGACCTGTTTGGCTAATGACCTTGACTACTTGTAGGGACCATGGCAATTTTCTACAGTCTGGTTTGGTAAGCTGCTGTGTTTTCTTTTTTTTTTTCTTCTAATACAAGAAGCTGTCTCTATCATAAGTGGTTCATCCTCTCAAAAAGAAATTAGTGCATGGAAAAGGGCTGTGCCCTTCTCCTCAGCAAATATATCTATGGCTTGTGGATGCTGTTGCGTCTATGGCAATGAAAAATCAGAAAACCTGATGTTACAAAGGAGAGACCATTTTAATCTAGTTTGCTTTAAATAATGTTAGGAACTGCTTGAATTAATGATTTATCTCTGCAACGAACTTTACAGAATCTACTGTAGGAAAAAAGTTTTAAGTTGTTTATAGTGCTCTGCAAAGAGAAAATGAAACAAAAATTCAAGTGCTGTCTCAGCTGTTTTGGGGGGTTTGTCATCAGTTCTACTTTCAGAAGAAAGAGGAATATTTTGGTGAAAATTAGGAAAGTAAGTATAGCTTTTGGGATGAAATCTGCACAAATTATACATATTGTATATAATGTACATTATATACAGGATGTTGCTGTAGACATAATAGTATCTGATAATGCAGATATTTACATTTGGTGAAGAATTCCCATTCTGGAGATACTCCTCACAAAACAGCTCTTTTACACAAAGATGACTCTAGATTCTCTAGGTATGAATTGTTTTTCCAGCTTTAATTTTACCGAAAGGTATGACTTTGTGATTTTCATGGATATTTTTAGTGAGCAATTTACAGTCTGCATTCGAACATCTGATCGTATCTGTCAAATGCAGGAAGGATAAGGCTGGAATTTTCCTGTCTAAGAAATACAGGGTTTTTCTGGTTGGGTTGGTTTTGGGTTTTTTTTTTTTTTGTGTATGATGCTTCTTGATGGTCAGTTCCATTTTGCTGAACAGAGAAAGTTATCAAAGCTGAACTTTCAGTCTTGAATTTAAGTAAAACAAAGTATCGGCTTCTGGTAGAAGGATCAGCAACCCTGAGTGGTTCTGTACTTTGGCCTTTTAATGTTATCCTGATACCATTCACAAGCTACAACTTAGGTCGCTTATGAAATACTGTACCTGTAACTGCCCTGAGATGCACAGTAGTAGTCATGACAAGATCAAATCTTACTTTAAACCAGATTTGATTTGCTCATTTACAAAAATAAGATATTTTATTACAGATCTAAACCGTATATTCTGAATAAAATAAATAATGACAATTAAAAACCTCTTTAATTCATTCAGTTCAGAAAAACATTTATTTGGATATTATTTGGATGTTGTTGAATCCTGTAACTGGCACACAGAGACAATTGTGAGAAGATGGAGAATTACATTTTAGTAAGCAGCCAGACAAGGTCACATTAAAGCCTACACAGCTCAGCAAAGACCATCTATAGCTAATAATACTGTGCACATAGAGTTTAAGTAGATCTCAGTTAATCCATTATTCGATTATGGGGTGCAGTTTTGTTGATGCAAAATATTTTACTGTGGCTCTCAGAAGATTTACCTGATGGTAATACAGAACATCACAGCCCTTCAGGATACTGTTAAATTAACCAATGTAAATTATACTCTTTATTTAATAAATATGCTTCTTATTTGCTCATGTGTCTGGAAGGCAAAATGAAATCTTTACAATTAGAAAGGTAATTCCATTACAGAGTCTTAATTTAAACTGCAGCTTTCTTGATGAAAAGCGAGTCATTGAGCATGTGTGCAAAAAAGCAAAAAAAAAAAAAGCATTTCATGGATGTGTGTGAAAATATCTACTAGGATAATGTGTCTATGTAAAGGAGACATAGCTGTGATAATAGTTTTAGCTTTTGGTCTACCTGTGTAGACCCCTTTTGCGTATAAAAAAAATCAATTAGAATGTGCCTATAATATGATATTTCAGTCAAGTGTCATTTACAAATAACTAACTTGATGTGTCATCCTGGGAAAACTAGATGATGAAAGAAACTGTATTTCTTTTCTTTTTAAATTCACATAATTTTTAAAAAAAAGGTATAATCTAAAACTTTTTTTAAAAAAAGAAGCCTCACATGCTGTAAATAACACCTAAAACTATTACCTAACAAAAGTAAGAGTTGTGCATGAATGACACATAAAGACTCCAATGGTTGGTTTCTGCAAACAATATTTGAAGAAATGAGTGTTAGAGAATTACGTGTGGTTAGTTTGTGCTTCTCTCTTTCCATAGCTGTCTGCCATGACATGCTTTCTTTGATGACAGACTGATTTAGGTCTTCCCTTTATCCTCTGCTGTTGGAATCTCTGTATCACCTTCATGTTAGCCATGCTCCATCTTACTGCTTTCTTCTTGATCTTATTTCTTGCCACAACCATACTCTCTTCCAGTAATGTGTCCTGAGCGCTATGGTTCAGTTTTAATTATGAAGACCGATCATTTGAAAGAGGAAGAGGACAATAGTAAAAATGAAATCTGTTCTGGAAGGCAAAGAGGCCAGATGTATATGGAATATTGTAAGGGAAGCAGGAAAGGTTTTGTCCGCTGGAGTTGTAGGACTGGCACTCGCAGTTTTAACAGAATAATTTTGGACCCATGAAATGTAGAATTTGGCCTGGATTAATTGTGGGTTTTTTTTCCTTTCCTGCATAAATGAAACATCAAAAGGGAGTAGAAACTATCCTTGATTAAGCCTAAATGGGACTGTTGTGCACTAAGCAGGAAGTTATTCCAGTTTCTACTTTCCAATATTTAATAATCTTGGTAAGGTCAATAGCAGTTTTCTGTGCACTGTATCAGCTTTGTCTTTCCTCCTTCATGCTTCAGAGGTCAGTCACAATCTATTATTCAAATATAATACCTTATTAAAAAGTTTGAATTAAATATCCTCAGGTGCAGGAAAGAAAAGACAGTAAGCAAGGGAAATTATGGGATAAATAAATGGCCTGGGTAGGGAAAGATCAGTGTCAGGAGAAGTAATTCAAGAGAATTTATATATGGATGAAGTCAGAAAATCATTTCTGTCAGGGGTACTGAGGAGAGGTGAATAAGAGAGACATAGTAACAGATGTTAAACATATCAAAATGTGATTGTTTGAGGGTGCACAGGGTGACTTAATATCAGCAAATGGTAAATGCAATTGCTTTGGGGGACACAGAGAGCCAATTGATTTAGATACTAAGAAAATGTTAGAGGCAAACTGAATTAGAAAGGAAAGTGTTGGATGTCTTTGCTGAGGTCAGAGCTCAGTCAGTTAGAAGATGGGAGTAGCCAGAGACAATGAGGCTAATCAGCTGAATTGGTGAGGGTCTGAATGCTAAGAAATGGGTTTCTGAGGGCAGATTGGTTATGGGACTGTGGATGATTGTGTGGAGTAAAATGACAGAGATTAAAAGGAAATATTTTCCCACCCAATATATAATTAGCTTATGGAAATTATTGCCATGAGATATCAAGAAGGTAAAGAGCTTAGTAGGATTAGATGTCTATATGAGTAATGAGAACATGTGCTGTTATGTTAGATGGGATAAAATTAATTAGGGCTAAAACACCTTGTACTTCAAGGCATAAACCAAGCAGTAATGATGAGGACTAGAAAGAAACATCTTTAGAGATGATTTTGGTAGACTGAATTCTCAAGTCTAGCCTTAACAGGTCCTTGATTAATGTTAATCCTAAATCTAGGCAGACCAGATAACTAAAGATAACTTCTAATGGCACACTTACTGGGGTCATCAGAAGTGGTAATGATGATGATCTGAACTTGATAACATTGCACTGTTCATCAATTTTCCACTTTTCTGGTTGATCTAACAACTCTTCGATTCATCTAAATGCAATATGTATTATTTACAGACTCAATTCCTAGAGAAACAAACCAAAATGCCCCAAGATTATGAGAGAAACTGAAAACAGCATAGGCTATTTTTGATTTGCATTGCTTTATAAATCAGATTCTTAAGGATGAATACATAGAATACTTTTGATGTATTTAAGCATATTGTGACTATGCTAATAACATCAGAAATACAGTATCATTTAGTCATTTTCATTTAAAGGGTTTGAACAATTTTAAGATTCCTGGATAGTTCAATTTACTTATAATTCTCCATCTATTTATGCATTAAACTTAATGCTTTTTCTGTTTTCATCTGATGATGCTTCAAAGATTTTTCTTTCTTCTTTCAGGCTGTACACATATAACTCATTTACCTCCTGTGAGTAATGCTCTTCCTCTTGAATGCTGTTTCTTGCAGTCCCAAGCTAGTCCTTTAAAAGGCTATATGCTTGCTGAATAGAGCCTTAGACACTGGATTGTGTGGTTGCCATAAACATTTAGCAATCCATTTATTATAACAATAAGAGTAGCAATAACAACAATAATAATATTAACAACAACAGTGCTGTCATTTTGCCTTACAAAAATACTTTTTTACAAAGGTACAAGCAAAAACATTTTTCATTAAGTTAAATACTACAAAATATTCTAGCCTTAGAGCATAGAAACTGTAACTTTTTATTTGCCTCTCTATTTGCACTTTTCCATTCCATACAAAACGTCTTCTTTCATTAGGGAGGGTTTATACCAGAGCCACAAGACTAGATTTTTTATGGGAAATTGCTGTCATGAAGCCTATTTCCCCAAAGACTCAAGGCTCCAAATAGAATACGTGGAATATATGTGTTATTTTGAAAGAAAGGGTTGGAAACTCCTATCATCGTACTTGCATTATCCCTATATACGAAGCTGTGATGCTTGTTACAGGGATTTTTTTTGTCTTTGTAATCAGCCTCTTACCCATAACAATAGTAATGGTTTACATGGTATGCAATACATATGATTTTTTTTAAAAAAAGTTGTCATTATAATGCAGTCTGATAAGCTAGGGAAGTAACGTCCTGCTCATGTAATGGAGACCACAGATATATGAATGCCAGATATATGTATTGGGGGGTGTGTGTGTATATATATAATACAGATGTGAGTGTCCATTGGAGACTATTTTTCTTTGGAGTATGGACAAAAAGCACCTTTTTAAACCCAAAAAAGAGATCATTGTGGTTTGTATCACAATACTTATGCATGGTAGTTCCCCATGTTTTTCTCTATCAACTTGCCATTATTGATGTGGTATAGGGCAACTAGAAGTACAGCCTATGGAAAGCACTGCTTGTGGTAGTCATATTTCACTGTCAGGAAATCATAATTTCTGGATGCCTTTTTAGGAAGAGGTTTTAAAATTTCATTTTAGAGAAAGATATAATCCAGTAACGCACGCCCTGAGCCGTTTGGGATGCAGCCCAAACAGCCATGTTCCTACTGTGGTTCCTGTGTTTCTGAATTTTTGACCTCAGCAAGTTTATGGCCAAGGCCATCAATAGGCCTGGGGGTTTTGGAAGTTTACATATTTCCTTTACATTCATTGTTGAGGTTTTTTACAAGTATTGAAGATCTACCCAGTTGTTATTGAAAACTGCATATACTTGTTTAATTGAGTTGGAGGGGAAGGAAATGCAATTTTTGAACCTTTCACTCACTCAAAATTATTATAATTATTGTGTCCCAAATTTCCTATTATTTCTGCTATAAATAATTTAAAAAAAAAAAAAAAAACCAACCCACAAACATCACTTTAAAAGCCCCATTTTGTCTACCAGTTTTCTCTCTCACGTGGCTTTTCAAATAGAACACACTGTCTAAGGATAGATGGAATGATGTCTAACTTGCTGTCCCTAGAGTAATAGCCTTCACAGATTTTACTAAGCTAAAATAGGGTTTTTTTTTCCTCACAGAAGAGTTCAGAATGTAGAAGGAGTAGGATTTCCCCTTGTGCGCAAGAACAAAAAGAATCAGTTTCACCAACAGGTTTTTCAAAATAGACTTGCCAATGTGGTAGAGAAGAGAGGATAGGATTTTACAGTAGCTCTTACTGGATTATAAAGGGGAAATTCTATTGGAACTTGAGAAGAATTTTATACCTAAAATTCTTAAGAGCTTTTAAAACTCAAGAACATCTGCTTTCTGAACAGTACCCGATGTAAGCAGAATGTGGTATTTTATGTTCCTGTAGGTTGAAATTCATACGTCTAAAACCTAGAAGAAATCACAATATAGCCATCATCTACAGAATTACTATACCTTTGTAAATTAACATTTCATAAATTAAGATTTTGCTTTGCATCTCATTTGGGAAACTTCTATTAAATTAATAGGATTCAAACTTTGATTTTGGAATGAATTTATCATATTAATCACATCAATCTTCAAATAGAAAACTGACTAAACTTTCAAGAGGTTCTGAAATAGGATTTTATAAATTTCAGTGACACTTGTAGTAATGAAATGACAAGAGATTCAGAGGCTGTTGTCTTATTTGATAGTTTATAGAAATTGATTGCATCAAACTTATCTTGATTTGCAAATCCATATTTGTATAATCCATATTTTAAAGTTAATAGTAATACATATTTTAGCATGAAGGCACATAAAAAGCTCATTTTTTTCCTTGTTTCATAGTTTTGTGTAATACTTCTGTCCTTGTATTTAGCTAGAACATGTCTTATATTTAAAAAAACCCTCATTATTTCCATGGAAAAGGATTCACTGCTAGCTCTACTCAGAAGTATGTATTGATATATAACTGTATATACTCTATGCCCTTCTACTTTTTAAATTTAAAACTGTGGTTTTGAAAGAACGTTGTCATTTTAGCTTCCCTTTTTTGAATAATTTTCAAGCATTACTTTAATCCAAAGATGTCTCCTCTTTCACATGTATTTATTTAAGATTTTTTCATAAGCATTCTAAAAACTTTCTATGGATTATCTGTTGGACTGATGTTTTTGTTGTTTCTAGGAATTCTTCCCCTTTTGAAAACAGAAAACCAGATTATAGGATGTATAAATGAAACAAAAAATTCATCCTTACTCTGCAAGTTTGTATGCATATATAGTTCTGTTAAGAGGGTTAGTCATTTTAGTTTTGTACATGCCATGCATGTAATGGAGTACATGAGATTATAAAAAATGCAATCATATCAGAAGATTTTTAATTTTTTTTTAGGTATCCTGATTTCTTTCACTAAAGTGCTATGTAGGCAGAAACACCAGCCTACTCCCTTCAGGATATGCTTCTAGGAAGAGCTAGCTAAACATAGGATGGGGAGATATGCTTATGGCTATATGAAAATAACCATGACAGCACAGAGTCTACTGGAGCAGAAGACACTAAACAGGTGAGTCTGTGTTTTAGAAATCAGTTTCAAATTTGTTGTGTATTTAAATAACTTTGCTACATTTCTCATGTCTCAAGGGAAGTCACTGTGCTGTTAAGATGACTTCCTGTTCAATTGCTACCTTTAAAAATCTTTTAAGTCTTTCGTGTAAATGAATTTCACTTCAAAATCATATGACGTTAGTGGGATAGGTTTTAGATTACATTGCAAGGTATTTTTCCCAACGCTGAATACAGTTTGTAGTATTTTGTTTGATTATTCCACTTGAAGTTCTTTTTCATTTGACTTCTACATCACTTGAAAGTTGAAATAAATAAATTTCCATAAACAAAGATCAGAAATAATCATACTCCTTTAGTAATACTCTTTTAGTAATAGCATCTTACAGAAATTTTCAGTCTATAATACATATTCACACTCTCCGCCATGGAGAAAACCATTTACAGACAACAGCAGCAAGCATAGTTTGATGGAATTCTGGGCCACTTCCTTCCTCTGTGCCACTCACATTAACCAAACCATTAACACCTGCTGAACCTTCTCCCCATCAGTCATCAATCATGAGCAATCAGTCAAGTACTTGATAATTAACTGAGAGGGGGAAACACTTCACAAGGCTAAAAATACGTCTTCACGGTGGCTTCATGCATAAACTCAAATAACAACAGGGGAAAGGTTTAATAACAACTTCAGCACCTGTACAAACCAAGTAGTAGTGGGCCTTCCACATAATTATGTCCTTTACTTGAATTGTAGCCCAGGGATTGTGGCATGGAAGAAGAATAAAAGTTAGTCTGAAAGCTTGAAGTGGAGCAAGTGAAAAAGGTTTTAGAAAATGTCTTTGAAGCCTGTTGAGATGTGCTTCCTCAGTCCTTATAGTATCAATATTCTGAAATGAAACATCCATTGCTGAAAAGATCTAGGTTTGCATTGTTCTTTGCTATCTGGAGATGTGTATGGTTGGAAACGTGCTGGAAAGGTGTGGCTGTAATGATTCCCATTCTAAAGGGCTTTAGAGCCTAAACTGAGAGATTCCAAAAAGTTCTCTCCAGAGTTGTTGGTTTACTGAGCCTACTTCAATAAACTTAACATCTGAGTTAAATTAATTGTGTTCAAGTTTACAATAGTTTCATGAGTAAAATACTTTTAACTAGTTTGATAATTCATAAAAATTGAGGAAATTAAATTAGGATGTACTATAGAGGTGAAAAGCTACTGAAAATCTACTACACGGATGCTTCCTTTCTGTTCTCAAAGTAAACATCCAGCTTATTTCAAGATCAGTTATCTGTTTAATTTACTATGGGCATCACTGGTGTGTTAGGTGGGTAACTACTTGCGGAATCTTGACTCTTTCCTGAAAGTGTCACAGTATCCAGGTCTGTTTTCTTCAATGCTGCTGATGCTAATGCTTCTCACTGTTTTTATCTGTGATGTTTCATCAATTCATACTCTGTCAAAGGCATTGTATAAAATGCAAAACAAGCTTAGATATGAAGAGACCTCTTTCCTGGCACCTTACTCCTCATCCTTTCCCATTCAGAAATTTCTGTGATGGCTGCTGTCATCTTGGTTTGTTAGTGGGACTTCGGTGGCGGACACTTGTAATCCTTTTTATCCAGCAATTTTTTTTGTTTTCCTTGCTACTGCATTTCTTGACCATGAAAAGAAGTTTTAATGAGGAGAATAATACTTAGAATTTTCCAGCAGGTTCAAAGTTGATATTCAGGCATTTGTTTGGCTATTACTTCACTGAATAGGCCCAGTGAAACTGAATTACATGCTTCCCAGGCTCCAGTGGGCGCCATGAAAAGTAGAGAATGTTTTAGAGTCACCAGAAAGGTTACACTGCAGAGTAACATGGCCCTGGAATGTAGAGGGAGAAATTCTGAAAACATTTTTCTTCGGCATCATGGGTTATATATGTCAACATTTGAAAGACAGGCATACAGTAAATGTTTCCAGGTTTGTAGTCAGAATTCCTAAGTGTATAGAATTCTTAGAATGGGTCGAGGGTGACAATGGTGTACCTCAGTTGTAAGTCTCAGGGTTTTTTTATCACATCTCCTGCATTTTTATAAGTGTAAAACTCTTTATAGGCATATATGAAAAATATTAGTTTTGAAGATCAGATGAATATAGTGAAAATATCTGTCCTCTGACATTAATCAGTTGAAACTTGTTTTTGAAATCTATTTTAATCTTTTATTTTAAGTTGCAAAGCAGATGCAGCATGCAGACCTTCCTCGCCCTTGCTCTCCTACTCTACTTTCTCCTCCTGCCTCTCTCCTTCCCCTTTAGCATGCATATTGCAGATGAAAACAGCAGAGTAGAAGCTTGGAATATATACTGATCCATTACCCATGCATATTTCATGAATTTGCCTAATTTCCTGCAGTTATGACTTAATTAGGTAATTATTCTAACCTCTGTCATTGAATGTGATTTCTTAGTTGTTCTTGTGACCAGTGAATATCCTTTCCATTACTATGTAAATAAAAAATAATCAATGTTGTTTCAATAAAAATGGGCCACAAGAGCTTTTCAATGCTGGTCATGCTTGGGGTGGTCTTTAGGTGGCTATAGTATTCTAGAGACACCCGCTGTCCCTATGCTATTTGGTTTCCAAAGGGAAAAATGTTCCTTTTCACACATTAATCTTTGGGTTTCTTTGTTGCTTCCCAGCCTAAATCATGCCAGTCTTCTTTGGAAGATCTTATTATTCTTTAATTTTACTAATTTAGATTTGATTGTCAAATATATTCTGAATGTTGAGGCCTACTACACCCAATATCTCCTACTGCTGAGCTTCTCCTTCCATATTCATGTGAGTTTTGACAAGACTCAGAGATGTTAAATCCCTAAGTTTCATGAAAGTGGTAAGTACTTGGAAAAGGAAGTTCCTGCTGATGATCCCTACTCTTCAGTCTCCCACCCTCTTCCTGAAAGAAAAGATTGTGTTAACAAGTCAAACTCCATTAGCAGTTAGAGCTCAGCTCAGTGTTTAGTAAGAAATTGAAGGTCCTGTGATCATACAGATCATGGAAACATTGGAGAGACCTGCACAGTCCTTGAAAGGAAAGTACACAGCGACGCGTGCTTGAATTGCTGCCATGACAACTTATTCTGTAGAAAGACAACACATGATAACAAAATTAGTGCTACAGGTAAGCTGTCATGACACAGCTTATTTTTCAGTTTCTGACACCATATGTGATAGCTTTTTAGAGATGTGGCATCCTATCATGAAACCTTTAACTTCTAACGCAATATTTAATGCTGAAATTATCTAGCAACATCATAGCTGTTTATTTTCAACACTTTGTGATTATTTATACTAAAACTGGGAGAATATTTTCAGAGGACTTGGAATAAAATTAAAAAAGAGCAGAGCTTTAAAGAACATTTAATTGCAGACTGTGTTTCAGCGCTTTTTCAGGTAACAGTTAATATCCATGAATGGCCAAAGGTGCCAGAACTACTTGTGCAATCTCAAAGGGGTAACTTTAATTAGGATGAGCTCTAAAAGATCAGTGTCTTTTATTCCAGGGTCTAGCTGTGTGACACACATGCACATACAGAGTGAAATGATTTCTCTCTAAATCTCAAGGTGGAAAAACAGAGGGTCACATCTTGCACTTCTGATTCATGCAGATATTCTGTTGACTTCTATAGAAGTATTTGCATGAGTCAGGCTGGATTTGCCTCTAGTTGCTGGTTTTTTTCCCCACTCTCCTCTCTGCTTTACTCTGCATAGCTGCTCTGTCCACACATGTAAAGTAAAAATGGTCACTGTCATGGTTAATTTAGTGTTGAAATTGACCCGCTGAAGTAAATGTCCAGTTTGAATGACCAAACCTTTATTTTGGTGTTATACGCACCAGTGAATCTCTTATTTCACATGACTGCAAATTTAACAAGGATTTAGGTAAAGAAGGATTTAGTTAGAAGAAAAAAGTCTTTTGGATGCTTGGTGATAGCAGGTCTAGCTTGTTGCATTTGGCAGGCGGTTTTGAGAGAGATGTTTCCAATGGTAGCCTAGCTGAGAGATAAGGGATTTTGTGGTCCTGCTTTTCTACCAAATCCAGTAACGCATCACTTGAGAATGGTACAACTTAAAGGATCTTACCTTATGCTAATATCTTCAGAAAATGCAAGCAAAACCTGGATCATAAATTTACACATTGTTCTCCCCAATCAAGGTGGTCACTTCCTCAAAGAGAAATCGTAACTCTTGTTTCAAGTGCTCATGAAATCATGCAGCTGCTTCTGCTTAAAAAAAAAAAAAAAAAAGAAGTTTTAAATGTATGTGCTTTCTGCTTGGTACACCATCAGAACCTGGAAGCTGTTCAAAAAACGGCAAATTCTCAGCTGTTTTCTATCCACCAATGCACAAATCCTATTACTTCCCCCCTCCAGCTTTTCTCCCATTTTCAGTTCCCTCCGCAGATCTGAATGCTGCACGTTGGCTTCCATTTTGATCTGATTTTGCTCACCCTTTCACTCAGTGAATCAATCAAGTAATGTTCTCATTTGGGAATGCTAATGTTCAGCTTTCCATGGCAGTGACTTGAGACACTGTGACAATTCTATTTAGCTTATGGTAAATATTTCAGCATAAGAAGAAGAAGAAGAAGAAGAAGAAAAAAATCCCTTGCCTTGCAGCTTAATAAACTGTCACAGCAGATACAGCTGTGTAAAATGGATTTGAAATCCTCTTTAGTTCGCTTTAAATATTTTCACTTCTGGCTTTACATTGTTCCCTGGTTGTTAAAAACTTCTTTGGATTTCCAGCACCTCTGTTAAATATTAGGAAATCTTAGTCTCCAAACTATACAATATAGCTTTAAATGACTTTGGTTTTCTTTTTGAAGCTAACATAATGCTTCAAGGGGCCAGTGGGACCTTTTAAATTCTGCCTAATTACATTTTCCCTTAAGTGGGGCTACATAAAGCTCTTGGGAAAGTCTGCACAAGAGAGTCGCAGGGCATTTTTTAAAAGGACCTACTAAAATGTTAATTATCTGAACATCAATGTTGTTAGCTGGGGAGAATTTCCAGTTTTGACTTTCCACTGTGAAGTACCAGTTGAGCAATGACTATTATGGTGCTAAATGGGAAACTGAATCTTGTTAGGCATTTATTAAGGAGAAAATACTTGTTTTGATACTGATACCTCAACATTGCATACTACAAACTAAGTTACATATTTAAATGGCTCCAACATGCGTGACAAATCACAGTGCTCTGACATTTTACGCTTTTCTGAGAAGCAGCCCATGAGGTGCTAAAGAAGGCAAAGAGTGGTAAATTGGGTGTGGTAAATGTAGTGGTAACATTGAAATACTAAGGACAGTGTAAGTAACGGTAAGATTAAGTGAAAGGAGAGTCTAGGGCTATTGAAATACAAATACTCTATTTTTACAAAGTTTGTATTATACGAAGCTGCGGTAGAGGAGGAAAATGGGAATTTTGTGTCTATTTCCAAATGAAGTAAGAATTCATTTAAGATTTCTGGTTACTATGAAAACAATGATTTTAAAAACAAAACTGCCCTTTAAAGTACAGGGTGAAAGCTTAGATAGATTGAGTCTATGAATAGTAGAAAAGATAAACACAACTACTGATATAGAGAAGCAGAGGGCCTCAGTACATCTTTCAGTTAAACATCTTGGGGTATCCTGATTAAGGATCTCATTAAATTGTACTGGAAATCTCTCTGAAAGATGTTGATGATAAGTGACTTAAGTGGTTTACTGTGAGTTGTCAGACATTCTGATGTCATGTTGCCTTTTAAAGTCACCTAAGAATTGGAAATTCATACTTGGGTCTAAATGTTTTCTGCTGAAAATGGCTGGGATGTTTCTTTGGTTTGAATGAAAAATACATGGAAAAAGAGGAGTTCAGAAAATTGGCTGATGTGACATTGAGGTTTTTAAATGAAAAACTGTTCAAACTTGAGATTATTATGGGAATCCACAGTGCACAATAGACAGTTGAAGAAAAAAATATTTGAAGCTTGATTTTCTTTTTTTTTTTCCCTAGCATGTCCATATTCTCTTATAACCATGTGTCTGTTCACTGTCTGGAGTCAGATTGAACATGCAGTGCTGGAAGTTTTAAAAGTCCTTGATATGGGAAGAAGCAAAAATTTATGATTGGATTAGTGCTACCTACAACAAAGAAATAGAGTTATATGGTTAGAAATGTTTTGTCTTGAACAAAAGCTTCATAATTTTCATGGTCTATTGCTCTTGTGATAGTGAGGTGGTTCTAAAAAATTTGTGCTTCTACCTCTAAAAGATGCCTCCAAAAGGTAGCACTGAAAGTCTTTTGAAAATTCGACAGATAAAGGCCTATTGAGGAAAAGGAGAAGGTGGCATCTTAGTGGTGCACACAGGAGATGTTGATACACAAAGGCAAATTTGAATTTAATTGAGAGAGAAGAGAAAGCCATTGAAGGAAAACAGGGTTGACAGGGGACATGTAATTATTGAGGAAAACTGGGTTTTGTGCAGCATTTTGAGTGGATATCTATAGTGTAAAATTGAGAAGGTCAAGGCTGACAAGTGAAGATTGAAATACATTAGATACAAGGCAAAGGTGCCAATTTCATTTGTTCGGACACAGAAGAAAGACGTCTCTTTAAAAAGCTTGTGTAGGAAGATGGACTGAGATTAAAATATCTCAGTTACATATCAGGCTGAGATTAAAATATCTCAGTGATGTGACTAGGGAAAGATCACCATGAAAGGCAGTACACAGTTAGAGATCTGAATTACAGATGAGATGTTAATAGTATTGATAAAGACTGAAAAATTAGTTAAGGCAATGAGGTAGAAATTAAATGATTTGATTGTTCATACTGGATATAAATGCATACCTGATGACCCACAAAGAAATATCAGTACAAAACTCACAGTGGGAAACTGGTATAAAGGCAAGGGTTTTTGCAAATTACAAGGAATGAAAATCCTTCTCTTTCGTTGATTTGTATTCTCCTAAAGCAGCAAAAATCACCATCTATGGAGTTGATCATACATGGTGGGCTATAGGCAGATGCTGGCATATCCATTTTTTTTCAGGCGTTCCAGTTTTGGAAAGACAATCATCTTTCCTTCTAATGAGCATATGTGAATGAAAGTTACTCAGACTCCTTCAGTAATACGCTTTGATTTTTAGTTTCTGCCAAATATTCAATGAAGATCAGCAGCTGTCTCAAATATTCTCAAACACAGTGATAGATGGGGAAACACTGTATAAAATAACAAATTATTGTGAAAGCTTTCTGCAGAAAATACTGAGGCTTCTCTGAAACTTCTGATTTTTTTCCTGGATCCCTACAGATTGATTTGGATATACAGTAACATGTTTTGCTTTGTTTTCTGGAAATTTAAATTCACTGAGAAGTCTCATTAGGACATATTGGAATATCACTGTGGAAACAAATTAATTGTGAAATTGAGGTAAATATGTATGTTATGTTGATAACTTCCTCAATGGGATTATGTCAGTTTCTTTTTTGTGGGAGTCACAATTATTAAAAACATACTCTTCAGACCTTTTTTCGGTTTATAAATTCAATTTATAAATTTGATAAATTAACGTAAGCAGAATTTTTCCCAGCGTAAGAACAGTCAGGAATCTGTTGAATTGTCAAGCTTGGTGCCCTGTGCTGTCACTGTCTACAGGTACATGTCGTTGCTTACGATGGTGTAGAGACAGAAAAAAAGACACATCTTTCATCTTGCATTGAGTAAGTCAAAAAATTTAAGTTCTGAACTGACAGTTCTAGGCTTGCAGCATATCTGTAACTTTTCTGATTTCTCCTATATATATTAAGGTTCAGTTTCAGTCATTCTGGGAAATGTGCTATGACAAAATCGGATGTGCAAAGCTCTGAAAGAGCCAAGGTTTTTTAACAGGGATATTGAGCAGCAGGTGTATAATGGTATCTAACTACTTGATAGGAGGCTTCGTAATGGCTCTGCATTTGCGTGGCTGAGCTAATGCCTCGTGTACGAGCGCAAAATCACCATTTGCCCATTTGCTTAGGACATGATATAGCCTGAAGTTCTTACCCTTAAAGTTGTAATTGGATTTTTGCTTATTTTCAAAGGTAAGCAAGGAGAATTTTTCTTTTTATAAAGGGCCTTCATTCAAAAAGCACTAAATGCAAATGAAACAAACCGTAAGGATTCAAAGACCCTGAGAGGAAGCAGCAGAGTAAGCTCCTTCCACACGTGGTGGAAAAAAGGAGTATTGCCCAGCCACATCCTATCCAGCCAAACAGATCACATTTACTTTCAGATAAATTGTACATGACACCACTCTAAATCCAGAATTCTGGTGATATGAATATGAATTTACTCGGTGCTTGTAAACATCCTGATACAACATTAGTGCATGCAACTGCAAAACACTTTAAAGTTATAGCTGATGACAGGCTAATGTAAGTTAGACCTGAATCTGTTACACCTTAATGCAGCGCTAGGGTAATTTATTCCAGTGTCATTGGACATCTGTTATTGAATGGAAAACATTGGTGACTTTGGAGTACCAGCTCTGCATCTCTTCCCTTGGTATTTCCTCGGGAAAAAGAAAGAATCAATCCCCTATGAATATGTTTTAGATTTTTCAAGCTGCCAGACCTCAGGACGTGCTTGTGTACTATGCAATTTTGGGTGCCCCTTTCCAACTTGTGTTATAATTAATATTCCTATTATTCTAAACTGCTTTAACTTTCTACAGCTTTCATAGATGGCACTTATTTTTCAGCCAACCTAGGAACATTGTGATTCCTTTAATACTGAATATGTATGGTAATGGTATTATATAACGTGAACTTATTTTCACTTTGCGAGTTCTACAGTCTTAAAATCTGTGATTTAAAATATCAAAGTGTATGCTAAGAGATCCACATTAAAAACCATGTACATTTTATTATAGCTCAGCTTATAGTTAAAGGCTGTAATCTTTTATTAAAGAACTTTATATTTTATAGGGCTGCCTAAAGGACATTTTTAGATTTAAAAAAAGGGGTCACATACAAGAGACCTTGTTCACAATTTGATCAAAACCGTGTTCATTTTTTGGTCTGTAACCTTTTTTTGTCCACCTTTCAGCTAGGGCAAAGGCAGTCACTGTTATTTCTGGTAAGCTAATAGCCTATTTCAGTTTTAATTTCTAATGCCCTGAGATGTTGCAATATTTCAGCAGCAAACCTGCATATCCATTTATTTAAATTTAAAAAAAGTCAGCACACCAATCAGGAATAACTAAATAAACCAACATATATAAACATAACTAAGAAAATGTCCACTTTTACATTTCACTTGTGGATTTTTTTACTCTGTTTTGCAGGATGTAAGTCCAGAGGCGCAAGTTGTTCTGACATCATCTATATAAATCAATAAATTTCGGATTTATCCTAGCAAAATACTTGAGCATGAAGTTAACAGAACAGGTACGTAATTGAGCAGGACTGTTTTCATGCTTCAAATAGGAAACGTCTTGCTGATTTACATTGCTGTGCTTGATTAAAACCCTTTTGGTTCATTTGTGCATAGTATGTTAAAGGCCTGGAACATCTCCCCTATGAGGAAAGGCTGAGTGAGCTGGGACTGTTCAGTCTTGAGAAAGATTAAGTGGGGCACCTAATTAATGTTTATAAATATCGTAAGCATGGGATGCAGGGGGAATTAGCCAGCCCCTTTTCAGTGTCTGTGGGGACAGGACAAGGGGCAATGGCTGCAAGTTGGAGCACAGGAAGTTCTGCACCAACATGGGGAAGAACTTTTACCCAGTGAGGGTGACAGAGCCCTGGGACAGGCTGCCCTGGGGGGTGGTGGAGTCCCCTTCTCTGGAGATATTCCAGACCCATCTGGACTCCTCCCTGTGCAATATGAGTTGGGGAGCTGCTTTGGCAGGGGGATTGGACCCAATGATCTCTCGAGGTCCCTTCCAACCCCTACGATTCTATGATTCTATGTTCAAGTAATATAGTGTATATATAAGGCAATGTAAAGATGTGAAATAATAAGCTGAGAAATATGTTGCCAGACTGTTGTGTATGTTAAAACTTCCCGCTGCTTCAATAGGGAAGTAGACAGGTTCACAAAAGAGAAATAATTTCGGCATTGCAACTTGGATTTGAGTAATCTGTCTCTCAAATGCTAAAAGGTTGTAAGAGTGTTCAAGGAAGTGGCAATTCTATTTTTCTTGATTTCTCGTGTTCTTTTTGGCTGTCATTGGCAAATATAAGTTGCTGGGTCAAAGACCCTTTTGGGGTGACTCCGTACAGCCATTTGTACATCTGAAATGCTGGTCGTATTTTCAATATTGTGTGATTTTAATACTCTGACTTTAGTGAAATGCACTCATTTAATTATATGGACAGAGATGCTATATGAAGGATTTGGAATTACATTTATGCAATTACTTTTGGTGACACTAAAGCTTCAGTGCCTTCAGCCTTTAGTTCGATTCTGCAGTCTGAGGACATGCAGTTTAGGAGAAGAAAAGCAGTATGCCAGTGTGCTGTGCCCACAGCCAGCTCCCAACTATTGAAAAGGAATGGAGAGAGGAGTATATGTTTTTGTCAACACAGGTTTGCACCTCTAACAAACCAAAAATATCTAGCTTTTGTTCGGTTCCTGTTGGAATTCTAGATCCAAGTATAATATTTTGGAATAGCCCAAACAATTTTGTTCTTCTGTCCCAGCATAACTGATACTGTTCTCCATGTCTGAATTGCTGGACAAACTTACTGGTAAGCCAGCGCATAAAGTGAATCCAGATTGTGTTCCTCAAATGTGACGTAAGTCACAGAATCATAGGGGTTGGAAGGGAGCTCCAGAGATCATCAAGTCCAACCCCCTGCCAAAGCAGGTTCCCTACGACAGGTTGCTCTGGGAGGCGTTCAGACGGGTCTTGAATATGCTACTGTGTCTCCTGAGTTTCCTCAGTTTCCAAATGTGTAGCTGCTTCTTACCTTGTTTCTTTGGGAGTTAAGACTTACTTTATCACTGGGAGTTCTGTGTGCACTTTTCCAGATTTCTAAAGCTGGAAAATTAGAGTCTAATTCTTCTATCTTGGATCAAAAGTCTAAACTCACAGTGGTAAATGGTGGAGCTTTACACACTTGGGAGATCTGTAGAATCTAGAAGAGTAAGATGACACTCAGCACGAGGATCTGCTCGGTGCATACAAAAACAGACTTTTGAGTTGTTTAATTATTGTTGGGGGTTTTATATGTATGAAAAATTATATTCTCCATTATACTCCTTGTTCTGGTAGGCATACCTGCTTTCCATATGCTTGCATGCATTGAACCTTTTTGGGCTACATGCTGGTTTTGATCATTTCATGCAATGCAAATTTAATTTAGGAAGAAAAAGCACTCAGGTAATGCAGCAGGACTTAAATCAATGTGTGGATCATGCCTAGAATTCATGAAAGTGCTGCAAATGTGACCTCTCAGGTGCTCTGCTGCTTCCTATACTCATCTTCAAGGCAAGAGGTATGAAGAGGAGCATCACAGTGTACTTTGCCTGTGCTTATTTACTATACAATCCTCTAGAAACTGTAGCTAGCTGATAGATATTAGTGTCTTTCAGCCTCATCTAAATAATGGCAGTGTCTAGCATGGAACAGAGAGTTTCCTTTGATAACTTTCTACCTGTCCATTATTGTGCCAAGATAAGCTCTGCAGAGCCGAGACCTCAAATATTAATTTTTTCTTCTGAAAATCAAAGAAGTTTCCTTAACGTATTAAAGATGGACAGAACAGTGACAGGGGTTCCTCTCGCAGAATATCTGGGTTGCATTGAAAGCAGGACTGAAAGAAACCATCACAAGAGTTTGTGCCTTCACTGAATGCCTGATTCTAACTTTGCCACTGATTGGAATTTTAATACAAGGTAAGTGTGGGCAATTATAACACTTGTTAGCTGACCTGTCACTTACATAATCTGGTATCTCAGAGTAGGCAAAAAAGGGAATACGTTTGCTTTAGAACGATTTAGTATCACACAAATTTATAGCACAAGCAGCATTTCTCAGTGTGGCCTGGCACAGCCCTGCAGGTTTTTTCATATGATGACACTTTCTTTTGGGTCAGATACCTGTTTTCAATTTGCATAGAGGATCCCTCATCTAAATTTATTGCACTGGAGACAAGTGAGTCAGACATTATCGTGACTCTATGGGTTGCATGTCTCAGCCTACTAGTCTAGAAAGAGCATAAATTAATTTGCCATTATTAATCCTACCATGAGACACTAAGCATAATTTCACTCTAGTAAAAAACGTTACAAGCCCTTTGTTGCCTCAGATTTACTTACAGTGCTGTGGATACATCACAGAATGTGATGTATTTAGCACACAACAGGCTGTTTAGTTTGTCTTTACTATGATTTAGATTTTAATGTATTGCTCTCATGTTAGAAACTATCTATTAAAGAAAAACCCCCAATCAATTAGATGTCCTACACACCCCAGCTCACAGCTTTGTTTTGTCTCCAGTTCTGCTAGGGCCAAATTCTGAGGAGGTCTCTTGTGCAATGGGTCTTTCTTCTCATGCACTAGCTAGTTGTACTGTACTCAACTTCCCGCTTTATGTGTTGAATAAGGCTACCTTCTTGTTAGGCACCTTTTGTAAAATTTAATTTAATTCTTTTTTAACAAAGAATATTTATTTTTCTATTTTTTCTCCTGGCATGCCTACGCTCTCTTCAGTTCCTCCTCCATTCTTTATCTGTACAACTGAGGGATGAGCAGTGTTTTTTTCATTTGTCTTCACCCTTCTTTTTTATAAGTAGTCCAAAACCTGCCAGTAATGGTTGTCTCTCAGTACATGTTTCAGTAACAAGTATGTTTGAAACATCTTTCCTTGTCATGAAAATACTGTTTTAACAATGCTCTTCCCAGGAGGTCGATTAATCCCACAGTAATCCAATATACAGAACAGTCGAAATAATATCCTGCACAGGGAGCTTTTTCATTCTTCAGGAAACCTCGAGCTTTATTTGTATAAATTGTATTCTTTAGCTTTTAATTAAATGCTGATTATTGTCAGACTATGTCATGGAATATAATTTGCTCAATGTCAAGCACTTTTGCAGCGTGCCATGGTTAGATGAGACCAAAATGCTTCAGAGGTGAAAGTCAACCACTCAAAGCTTGCAAGTTTAGAAGTGTCTTTTTACAGGGTCAATGCCCTAACTGTTTATAAATAACAAAATTTGTACTAAATGTTTTCCATCTAACTTTACACAGGCAACTAAACCACTTTATTTTACTTTGATTTTACAGTGATGCTGTGCTAATAACCGGTAATTTTGTTATCTGGTATTTCAACTAATGTGATTAAGTATCTACTTAATATTCTAAAGGTTCCTTTACTTAACAATTAACTAAAATTAGGTTTGGTAAACATTTTAAAAATTCTATTCCATTTTTTTTGCTATAGGTTGCATGTTCTATTATTCTCCTTGTGTTTTTACTGGAATTACTTTTCAGTGTGTTTCTCCTGATATTACCTCAAAGCATTTTACATGATAAACTTGGATTCCCTTTTTATATCTTTCTTTTGTTTGGAGAACAACTGTTTTCACTGACATTTATAATGTAATTATAGTTGTGGACAGATTTTTCAGCTGTCTTGAAAAAAATCCTCCAAAACTTTACATATATCCTAACAGACAAAGAAAAGAGTAAAAGGTGATTTTCAGTGGTTTTGTGATAAGTTTTAGGTGGTTTTTCTTGGAGAGCTTTATTCAGAAATTGTGTAATAACTTGAGTACATTTTTCAATTAACACAGCTTTCCCAAAACCTTAATAATTGTAATAAATAAAAATAGTAGACATGTCTAAGTAGAAGTAATGATGTTTTGCTGTAGCTAGAAAGCCCTAAGGACACAAGCAAAACAGGTTTGTAAATAGTATTAATGCCTTTTTGTTAGACAAGCTGATTTATACTGTCTTTACCCAAAGAAGGATTTCTCTGCATAAATACTTGATTGTTTTATCAATTATAGCATGTAGCCTAATAAAATGTATTTTACTTTACCACCGAACCTATTATTTTTGTCTCCGTAGATACAGGACATAGTCGTATATCAGTATAGTTCTGTAAATATATACCATGTTTTATATTTATATGTTGATGTTTTAGTTGGTTCTTGGTAGATGTTTCCTTATACGTACATTGATTGATGGATGCATAAATAGGCTCTGGCATATTAAGAGCATTGTACATGTGGGGTTTTGTTTAGAGGCTTGATTTCCTCCCTACCCCATCCTCCTCCTCCCCTCCCTCCACAGTATGAAAAGAGTATTTTCCCCCTTCTGTGCCTTCTTTATCTTTTACCTGTTAGTTTGACACTAGACAGGTAGAATGTCTGCCAGTGACTTGAGACACGTTGAGCATATTTTGTTCTTTTTCACATTTTGGATTTATATATTCAGCTTTGATCCCCATCACACATTTATACATTTGCCTAAGGAATGTTTGAGTTTTAACATAGTCTGTCCCTGTTTTAGGATCTTGCAATTTGCTTTTGTGAGGAAGCAGCAGAAATTTCCTTCAGTATTGAAAAGCCAATAAATTGAAATTCTGGCTTCTTTAAGGTACAATTTGCATTTATCATAAAACCAGAACATCGGATAGCAAGGTGTGGTGTAAATGTTTCACTGACATCTCTTTTGGATAGATGTATCAAAGATTCATAAGCAGCAAAGCCATGAATGAGTTATGTAGGTCATCCAAGTGAGTGCCTTTGTAACAATACAGTTGTGCTTTTAGCCTGTGCCACAAATATTATGAGAGAAAATAACCTTATTAACAATGGATTTAGGGCCTTTTTTTTTTGCTGCTATTTTCTTATGTAGGCACTCACACACACAGGTTTCCTTAGTAACATCACTCTATTTTTTTCTAGTCTCAGAGGGTGAAAACAATTTTAATTTATTAAATTCAAAAGACACTTTGAAATACTCTTAACAAAACTTTCCTATGAGCAACAGTATAATGATTTATGAGATCTGATATCTTGGGGCCACCTATGCTTGGGCGTCAATGTTTTATGTCCCACTGGGAGTTCGTGAAACCTGTAATGGTCTCTGGAATGGACCATCTCCTGCCTCAGAAGTATTAGCCTGTGAGTGTACTGTTTGTCCAAGCATAAGCATTATTCCACCTGACAATGCATTTCATGCTGAAACTGTGGCTTTTGTTTCAAAGGTAAGAAAAACAATGAAGAAAGATAACATGAATTATAAAGTAGGAGCTTCAGTGTAGACTCAACTGTGGGCTGTATAATCTGGGCTGTCATCCTAGGTTAGCACTGGAGAGAAGCTGGGGTGCCCCAGCTACAATTCTATGACAAACTCTTGGACTGAACTTGAGGATGTCCACAGAAGCTGTAGAGAGTTTTAGATAGCAGTCTGGTTTTCCTTAATATTGAAACCTTTCTCACGCTTTCTCTTCAGCAAAAAGATGGATTTCTGTCTTTTCAAGATGTACTGACTAAAGAGTACAGGGAAGAGTAATCAAGTGTATTTTTTCAGACTGGAATTTCGCTTTTGGAAGAAGGAAGGTTGTCTTGTCTCTCAGAGACATTTTCAAGTGCTTGTCTTCTGAAGCTGTTTGTGTAGCAGTCTGAGATTGATGCAGTTTTGTTACTGTGCAACGTTTTGCATCTTCCTGTGAAGCCCTTGACAAGCAGCTAGCATTAAAAATATATATGATAATGGCCTAGTGAAATCAATGCTCCTGTTCTCAGCAGTAGGAAGTGAATAGTACATGGCAAAGGTTAATTTTCTCATGCATATCCCAGATGTGTGGGTACTCAGAACTGATGTGATATTAAGATGGGAAAGTTTTTTTACAGGATTCTGAAGTTTGAAAACTAAGCCTATGGAGGAAAAATCCTATGCAAGTCACCGAAGTGTACATGGAAGATCACAAAGGAACTCTTCAGTGGTGAACACCATTTTAGAGGTGGATAAATGCAGAGAAATAACGTCTAAAATTTGATTAGTTGCCTCATATGGAAATTGTTGCTGAATTATCTGAGCACAAAGCCAGACTCAAATAATTGTGTGATTCAGTTAAAAAAGCTGTGGCCAAACTGAAGAACCCTATTCTGATTTCCAGAGTGCCAGTGTATCAGTTGGTGCGTGCTCCTGATCCTGCATTTTTTCCTAATTCTTCAGTGCTGGAAAGAATGCAGAAATCTCACTTGAGAAGACCTCTTCCATTAGATCCCTCATAAAAGGCTGTTCTGCCAATCCTCTTGCTGTCTGCCATATTATTGGTTTGCCTGCTCCTTTCCAGCTCTTCTTGGCAACAGAGGGTAACAACTTACAGCATGAAGCAGAAGTCTGAATTGGTTCAGGACCAGCTTTAAAACCCTGAGAATGTGAAGGTGGGTTACAGCTGTCAACTTCTCCTTGCCTGCCTTGGCACATAATCCCTCTCCATCCACACAAACTATTGTTCACCAGATAGGATTTTCAAGTTCCCAAGCTTTAATTTTTTACCACAAAAATTACATATATTTAAATTATCAAAAGGACATTTGAAGAAAGCAAGCTTTTTTGTTGCCTGCAGGCTATAAATATGACAAACCTTTACTTTTCTATCAAAACCCTCACAATTTACATTACTTGACAGCAGTGTAACGCTTTCCTGAGTTGTTTGTAATGAAGGTCATGTTTATGAGATATGCTATTATTGGATGGTTTCTATCTGCTTTGTATGCTTTAAGCATTTGATGGCTCAGGAAGCAGCAATTCATCTACACTGAAAATGCTTCCCCATGAGCAAAGCAGAGCATGCCCACAGCCATATATATAGGAGTGTGTTGGTGGATTGATGATGTTTCAGTGGTAATGCTTATGAAACGTGTGTGTTGGTAAGCACTGATTACTGGGTCAAACCACAAGCATTTTATGGTTAGAAGGTGTCCAGCTTTTACTACTTTATAAAATCTTTCCTGCTTTCTGCATGTGTAGTCAGGGTCAGTTTCGGTGTTAGATAAGGCAAACAGTGGAGAGGTGGTGTCTGAGTCGAAACACAGCTCTGTGAGGATACATGAACAGAGGCAGAGGCTGTAATGCCCCTTGCACAGTGAACACCATTTTCCTTGAACAGGGAACACCGTTTATTTCATCGGAAGCACACCGAGTCAAGATAAATTACATTCCAGTAGGATAAATATGCCTGAGGCAAATTTGTGCTCACGAGACCTGGGCTGGTTCATTTAAAGTTCGGTTAGGTATTATTTGTAAATTGCTCTGGGTTCTTTGACACAGACTTCTGCTTGGAGTGCATATGTACATATTTTGTAAGGGCTTCTTGGCCCTTTCAACAGGGTGTGCTGCCCTGTTGCATGCAGCTTACTGTAGAGCTTCAGTTTTGTCTTTTAACCTGTGCTCTTCAGGTGAAAGAGAAATCACACAGGTTTCATTATAGCATAATGTTTTGAGTGGGTTTATTTTTCTGGCACTGAGATTTTGGTACTTTTAAAAATCCTTACACTGGAAAGAGAAAGCAAGTAGAAGCATAGCAGCGTGGTGTGACGCATGCAGCAGTGTCCTGCAGCAGCCATTAGAATATCTGTATTCAGCGTAACATGGAAAGGTCAGATGAATCAATTGTACTTTTAGACATAGCTTTCAAATATATGTCCTCAGAAACACTGTTTAGTGACATTTTAGTAACAACATGAGTTTTCACTTGACCATAGCACAGGAGTAAAAGCAAATATTTCCAAAATGCTGGAAGCACAACCTTCATCAGAACGAGACCCTGACACAGACAGTGCTGTTCATCATCTTCATGTACTAGAGACTAGTTTTCATTTTTCTTTCCATGTTGATGCTGGTTGGGAAGATGCTGGTGCCCTGTACACTCAGATGTTTCTAGTTATTACATTGCATGGGAGTGAAACTTGGACTTTTACAGGAACAAGCCTAGAATCAGAATGCACCCAAAGGCTTCCTAATGATTAGGTTTCTCATAACTCAGACTTTTCTCCCAAACAATCTAAATAATAGTTTTAAAAGTTTGCAATATGCTTTTATGAGCTTTTGTTGTAGCTCCTGAGGGGTGAAGCAAGACTTCAGAGGAGATAAACTTGTCGAATAAAACCTGTGGAAAAACTCTGCAGTGATTTAGGAAAGGGGAAGTGTATACATAAACAGATGTCCAAAGATAGAAATTTCAAAAGGAGCTGTAAATAAAATAAGGATTCAATATCCCTTTTATAAAATTGGTTTGAGAGCTATCTTTCTGCTTGTCATTGCTCTCAGCGATGTTTCCTCTTGGAGTTAAATGCATCTCAGTACCAAAATCCAGGGTAGGTCTTCCCACATCAACTGGGGCTTGTGCACATCTTCTGTGGGGATTTGGTGACTTGTATGGCTTCCACTGGGCCTCAAGGCAACTTGCTATAAACTGATTTTGCACTTAGCCAGTCCCACAGGGCAGTCAAGGCTCAGCAGTGCAGGGTCTGCCGTAACATTTAGGTGGTCTGGAAGTGTCAGTGTGCCTTTGAAAGCGTTACGAAGGAATTAAGCCATATTTAAAAATGACCTGTAGGACAAGGAGAATATCTTTTCAGTAGCCACCTTTTTGTGAGAAGAGGAGGACACTATCTTATTACTGTTACACTGCAGCTCTTCAGAAATTGAGAATCTGAGCTTTCAGAGTGAATTTCTTTATTGTTCTGTGGTAGAAACGAGGTGGATTTATGCTTATTGATTGTGAATTGTTTCAGAATCAACTGTAGGAATTCCTAGTTTTATGTTGTCGTATTATGTATTATGTTAAAAAACATATTAAAAATATGTAGTACATAAATAGAAGATGTTAATAAAGTCTCCCACAGGACCCTTTTATACACTCTGTGTGTGTGTACTTATATATGCACTTATACACAGGCAAACAGTGGTCACCATGGGGTTAATGACTCAGCATTTGCTTGTATTGGATCATATGGTAGGTACCCTAAGTCTTTTTTACTTTGCCATCCAAACCCCACAGAGTATGAAATTATTAACTTCCTTGTGTGCTCCTTTGTCATACACTTCAGCTGTAGTGTTGAACTGCTTCACAAATCTTAAGGAATTTATCTTCACAGCAGTCTTAAAAGTTTCCTTGTTTCCCCTTTCTTATTCATTTTTAGTGCAGAACAAAATTTAAAGTAGAAGGTTTTTGGTAATTTGGAGTGTCAAGCTTGGTCCAGTTTTCCATCAGTCTTAGTATTCATATAGTAGTTCTTGAATACAAAGCTTAGTTCTTGTTGATTTGAATAGTCAACACATCAGTTTTGTAAATCCTTCATCTGCAAATCACTGAACTCTGGGGATTTTTTTCACCATCTGCTTGTTTTATTCTTATACTGTATCTGAACATTAGCTACTGGTCAGCATTAGCGTCACTGGAGAGAAGGTCCACCTGATTTGATATCACCATTCTTCTTTTCCAAAGGATGAAATGGACTCATCCACAGCACTTGGTGTTTTTCTGATGAAAGAGAATGGGTCGTTTTGCCTAGGTGGCAAAGAGTGGGAAGAAGGAAAGGGAAAGGGCCACAGTGTGTGTTCATGTTCTGCAAGGCAGCGTTCAGTTTGCAGTGTTTGTGCTGAAAGGATCTGAGCAGTGTTGCTCAGTACACCTTTATTTTATTTCCAAGCTTCTGGAGTGCTTTGCTGTTCAGTCTTAATCTTTAACTCAATTATTTCACTTTTTTTGAGTAAACAGTGGAGAAAAAAAAAAAAGAAAAATGCTGTCATGTGGAACCATGCTGATCTCCACATGGGATGGAGAATTATATAGCACTGCTTGGTCTTACTCAGCAAGGTGATGGGCTGTTTTATTGTTTTCGGTAGACTAGCTACTGTAGATAGAGGCCTTAGGATTTCCAACTGTAGTATGTGCTGACAGCAGAACAACACTGACACTCATATCCATGCACTGTGTTCCTATAAACAGGGCATCTCAACTGAAAAAAAATCAAACGGCATTATATAATATCACTGGTATAATTACTGCTAGAAGGATGAGAATCTGTGTATCTCAATACTCTGTTGTCAGCTTTAATTTTCAGGGAAAAAATGTAAATGATACTGGTGTAAATCAGCATAGTGCAACATGTGCATTAAGTTTGTGCTGTTTTTTTCTTAGAAGGACTGAATTTATAAGCACTTTGGCACCTCATTAACTTAATTTCCTGTTTCTAGGACTATTTTCTGGAACTTTCTGTGAGCTATTCCAAGTTCTTCTGTGCTACCTTAAGAGTTAGAGCCAGAACCATAAAGAATGAAACCAAAATCCTTCAGCCCTCAGGGAACACGCTTTACTTTCTGGGCAGCTACACCAAGTCTGTTAGAATTACCACTATTTCCAGTAATTGGATGATTATCTACCTATTGCTAGTATGGTGCCTGTGACCTATGCCGACATTGAATTTTAGTGCTGGACAATGGTACACATAGGAGTTGCTCAAAACAGATCTAGCCCAGAAGAGCAGTTAACGTGGCTGTCGTTACAGAGGATATTAGGGTTGGGTGAATTTATAAAAGTACAGCAATGGGACCACACAAATATTATAATGGGTAAAGCCATGGAAGCTTGAAGATCAGTAGAAAATTATGGTTGTAATGAACAAAGTTTTTGAATGTCTAGGACTGTCTAACACACCTATTTAATGCCACATCCAGCATGGTCACAGAATTATGTGGGTTGGAAAGGACTTCTAGAAGTCAACTAGTCCAGCTCAAAGCAGGTCCAGGTACAGCAGGTAGCTTGTGGCCACTTGCGATGGGGTTTTGAATTTTCACAAGGATGGAGATTCCACAACTTCTCTGAGCAGCCTGTTTGCTTTTTCATTAAAAAAATTATAATAATTATTTCAACATTCTGGAAGTCAATATTTTCTAACTGGCTTTTGTGTGAAGAATACAAATTAAATAAAAAATAACAGATTTTTTTTTAAAAGCATCTACAGTCCTGAGTCATGGGGGAAAATAAGGAGTGAACTGAGATAAAAGTTTTCCAAACAATACCTACAGTTTGGTCATCAGAGATTGCTTCCTCAAGGAGCTTATTTTTGAGACACCAAACTTTTTTTGATCTGTGATCAGTCATTCATAGGGTAAGGATATGTGGATTGTTTGCAAGGAAATTGCAAATTAGGAAAAGCGGAAGAAAATTTATTACATGATTTATAACTCTGTGTGTGGAAATATTTTGAGTGAATCTGCATCTTCACTGAAAAATTTGGTGGACTGGAGATTTTTGAAGTTGGAAAATGTTGAACTATAAAGATATGAACAGGGAGGGTTTCTGCTTCATTTTGTTATAGGCTCTTTACTGACTTTTGACAATTTACATTACCTGAAAATTTTCCCTAAAGGTGTATTAATGATCTTAATCTTTTCCTTCCTTCCTGAATCACAAAACATTTCTTTACAAAGGTAAATACTTCTGATGCTTTTATGTCTCTTATTAGAAGAAATGCTCCTAGAAAATCTTCAGCAAATGGGAAGATGTGTGCAGACAACAGGAAGGTAAATAAACCTTGACAGTAAGAGATGATAGCAATTTATCCATAGGATTTTCCATCCTATTATTAATTTTGTGTAGGTAGGAATCAAGAACATTCTGCTATATGCTTCTTGAGACATTAAACATTCCTTGGTTTCCTATAATTAAATTGATTTATAATTTATGAGTATGCCTACCCCATAGAAAAGTGAGTCTCTGGAATATTACATAAAATACTGTTTATTCTTCCCTAATGGCAGTTAAATGCTGTAGAGAGGTTACTCTTAATTTTTCCTGGATATTGAACAGACTTTACCTTCCCATAAGAGGATAATTCTAGGGTGGTTCTTGTTACTTCATTACAGCTACCTTGAATCAAGCAGTGTCTCAGCCAGACTTGAGGATCATTTGTATGAGTGCTCAATTCAAATAATGTTTTCGTGCTAGATGAAATGCTGTTATCTTCAATAAGAGGCACCTAACCATCCTTGTTTATTGATGGTGACAGCTTATGATCTATTCTTTTTCTTTCAACAACCAACCAAACCACAGCAAAGCTCAACAAACCCCACACAGACGACCCAGCCTGAAGTGCTCTAAAAAATGTAGAATTATGAATTATTAGATTAAACCACTGCATGTAATACTACTTTTTTTCTTTGAACTTAAACTGGTATATTGTTAGATGCTCTAATTACATGTTAAGTGTGGTCTGCTATCATAAAATTCGTGACTCATGTTTTGATTTTGTGCTTTCATATTATGCTTCCACTTAACAATGCTTACCAGCAAGAAACTAGGATAAAATACATGCAAGACTACTTTGCTCTTTATCCTCCTATTGCATAGTTTTGTTTTTAATGTTGTCCTGCTCTGCTATTCATTTGCTTGCTCACTCAGCCTATGAAGATAAAAGATAGAATCAATACTTCAGGATCTCCTATCAGCGTTTGCTGAAGCATTTATCAGTAGTTCTTGCTCCCTTCTCAGGTCTCACGTTCTGTTTAGCATCACCAGTGCTCCATTTCAGTACTGCTTTGTTTTCTTCTACTCCAGGACTAGTGTGCTCTGTTTATTTTTCTGCAGAGTTTCAATCTTTGTTGTCCAACATTAAAACATAAGATTTCTGGATTAAAATGAGAACAACCACTGTTACTCTGTTACTGCTCCTTCTGCCATGTGCTGTTATTGCCTCCTTCCAGCTGTAATATCTTCTTTGATGACTGACTGACATAAGAACCAGGGCAGAAATCCCAGTCTCAGATTTGTTCATAGATTCAATGGCAAATAGTGTTGAGGAGTATAAAATTGCATCCATGCAAGTAAAGTTGCATGGATTTAACCCTTGTTCAGTATTCAAGAACCTGACTTACAGTCCGTATAATTTGGCTGAGCACAGCCATAATGGAACTGAATCTCTCTCCTGGCTTTTGACTCTAGACCACTGCGTTTACCACTTTTTAAAAATGATCTTTTAAAGAGTGCTTAGGTGCCATATAAGATACAGAAAGTTTGTTCTAGCAGTATTTCAGTAACTGTACAGCACACAAAATGCAGTCCTCTGACACACTAAGTTAGACGTTACTGTAAAAAGCAGAGGATACATTTCATTATACCCACTTTTAGTGTTTCCTTCTGTGCCTTAATCAAATACTGGAAAACAGTTCTGCCTGTGCTGGTGTTTGACTCTATTTAGAACTTAAATGAGCATTCTCTGTTTTCATGATCCAAGCTCAACCCTGTTCTTTGTGCATTAATCAGAATGGTGGGGTTTTCTAAAACAATTTTATTTGGCTATTATTTTAAAGATGCTCAGTGGAGTGTACAGAATGCAAAGCAAATGAAGATGTATTGAAAACCATGAAACTGAATGAGTCTCATTTGGCAACAGCAATGCACATTCAAAGCATCTTTGTCCCCTTCAAACGCACACCTCACGTGAGTCATTATCTTAACTCTTCAGTGCGTTGAGTGCCAAGGCAGAAAGGATGAATTCTCATGAATTCCAGGTCAGGGTCCATGCCTAGTTTTTGCAGTACTGGTTTAAAATCTGAGTTTTCATCCTGGCAGCTAAGACCAACACAGAGACAGGGAAACAACTGTTGTTCCCAGATGAGTATGTAGTGCAGCACTACTGGTACGTTTCTAATAAGGTGAGGTAATAATTTTTCTTATTCTTAATGGTTTGAACTTACTGCCATTCTGCAACCTATCACTGTTTCATGTCCTGCCACTTCTAAGAAATAGACCTGAACATCATTCACCACTCTCTGTCCAAACAAAGAGCCCGAATCCAATTTATTAGAACAGAATGAATGTAGCCTTTAACTTCTTTACAGAGATACTATTGTTAATTAAATCAAAGTCCTTTCCATACGCAGCGCTAAAACAATTCCAGCCCTGCATCCATTCTCCAAACTGTATAGGACATTGATGGATAAACTCAATTAAAGTGTGAGCATTAGAGAAGTAATGTGGAGAGCTGAAGTGATCTTTACCAGTCCACCTTTAAAAATTGCAATAAATATTTCAAAATGAAATGTTCATAAATTATGCTGAGGATAGCCGTTAGTGAGATTGGATGGAAATTCAATTCAATTATTCTAAGTAAGCTTGCTTTTGGTTAGGCAATAGCGTTTGTTTTACCTCCAATTACGTTATGGTATCTTACAGACAGATTAAGAACAGAATGTAACTAGTGCAAAAACGACTTCTGCTTTTTCCATAGCTAACAACAAAGTGGGATCCCTCCTGTGATTTGACATCTTCTTGCAGTTCATCTTTTTTCGTGGTAACAAATATTTTTGTACAGCATGGGCAGTATCTAAATGTATACAGTAATTGATGTTAGAGTGCACTAACCCCTAAAGCAAAACACCAGGACTTAAAAAAATACACTTACACTACTCTAATAAGCTGAATTACTTCCCCAAATGTTGAAACTGTGCTTGGGGATTGACCTATTGATTGACACTCGAAAAATTAGTTGACTTAGCAAAGGAAAAAAAAGAAAACCCAGAAGAAAAGAAAAATTCTTTGGTTAAATCCTCCTGTATTTACTAGCGAAGTGGGATGTTGGTGTCCTTGTGTCTGCCTGCACAGGTGCTGCTGATTTTCAGTGTATCCTTTTCACTAACTTTCCTTTACAGAAGATCTTACAAATTGGTTTAACCACCTCGGCAGGAGCTTTTCCTGCATATAGGAAACTGCAGGGTGAAGGACGCATCATTAAGGACCTTTGCATTCCACCTGTCTCCACAAGCTAGACTTGCTTTTCTGGACTACAGAGATCAAGGTACAACTCAGTGTAGACCCCAGGCTGTTATAAATTATTACACTAGGAAGAGGATAGTCCAGGAATTAGAAAGGAAGTGTAAAACCACCCCTCTAAGTGGTACTTTTTTTTTCCCCTTCTTTTTCTATTGAAGTATCTTTGATTTGGATCCTTATTGTTTGGTTTGTAGTTTTCAGTTTGTTACTTTATAGTTATTGGGTTTTGATATCTTTTACAAGAAAGTTCTGCGTAGTCAAGAATGAGGATTTAGGAGATAACTTTTCAAAATTTTCTCATCCTTAAACCATCAAATCAGAACTTTGCTAAAACATTCATCTTTAAAACCTTTTAATTACTCCTGTTCCTGGGCTGAAATCTTCCAATAGGCATGAGCTTTTTTTTTTTTCAGGTTTATCTTATTAGGATTTGTTCAGGTTTTATTTTGAAACCATTCAGATGGCTTCAAGTTTTTACTTGCATTCAAGACACTACTGCTTGATTTCGCCAGGGTAAAATGGACCCAAAAATACCCACTTTTTTAAAAGAGCTGTATTTAAAGATGAGTATTTAACTCACGCTGGAAATAATTAAATTACTTCAGACCACATGGGATAACATTATTGGAATTGAAAAGTGCTAATTTATTAACAGCTGCAAGTACGACAGTATAAAAGAAGGGCGAAAAACCTTCTTTAATAGCCCATCAATTTTGAATGTATTGAAGACAGACCCTTGGCCAATGTTTTTTGTTCTCTCAAAAAAGCATTTTTAATGTCAACCCACACATTTTCCCATCTATTCTCCATTTGTTACAGCCCCCTAAAATGATAATGGAAAAGATGTCTGTGGATGTGATGGGGTAATATATTTAAATCACTTGTCTCTGAAGATTAGAATGACACACAATATTTTAAACCTACTAATCTCAGTGATGGGTCCATAAGGAAGACCTGCACATCTAATAGTTTTTATTTAATATGCATTTATCTTTGCAATTGGGCAGATGGTCTAGAGACTGAGGTACTTGGCTTGAATGTACAAAACTCAGGGTTGGTTCTCATTGAAGGCAGAGCTATCCTTTTTTAGTGTGGTGTCAGTCATCTTCATTTACCTGTGCCCTTGCTCTCCATCTGTAATGTAAAAATTACATTTTCCTCCCAGAACTTTATAATTCTGAAGAACTCTTCATAGTTGTGACTGATTCAGATACTGTGGTGGCGGGTGTCTGGCTTCTGCCTCTGAAGACTGATACTAAATTCAGGTGATTTGAGAAAAAAATCCACTAGATAACGTTAACCACATTACTTGAAGGAGTTAGTGATGCACCTAATAATCATGCAATAAAATAGTGACCTTGACAAGAATATCCACTTTGAGTACAACAGGGGCAAATCAGAACAATCTATGTGTAACCAAATTACCTTTGTGAGTCAGTACAGGAGCGTGTGACCCAATTAAGCGAACACTGGACGGTAACGTCAGTACTGGCTTTAAAGGCACAAACTAGCCTTTTTTTAGATCTGCCTGCTGAATAGACAGAATTAGGCCAGATTCAGGAAAGAAATATTTCTTACTGTAGGTGGTTTATTCTATAATATTTTCTAAATGCTAGGAAGGATGAGAATTATTTCCCTTTTTCCTTTTCTTTTTCCACCCAGACGCATAAATGCCAACCATAAATGCACTTGGGTGCATGAAATAGACACTGCTGACAGCCACTAAGCCCTGCTCTGCAGATACCAAACCCTGCAGTTTCTGTCTGTCAGCATGCTTTTAGCTCAGATGTGGTGATAATGTTCTATTCCTAATGACCTGGCTGGAGCCCAACTTTGACCAAAGCTGGACAGGTGGCATTTTAAGCAATGTGTCTTCTCCTTATTTTGAAGGAGATTTTTGTCATTGATAACATGAACAGAAGATTCTACACAGGAATATTTTGAGATTTACACTCACTTTATGTATCTGTGTGTAGGGGTGAAGCTAGTGCTTAAACCATTTACTTATGATATACAAAAATGAGGCAGGGCAGGGTGTCGAACCTGGATGTCCAGATATTTGCAAAAATTGCTCTGAAGGCTCTCTGTATTGGTTTTCAGATAGAAGAAAACCAGGGATTATGCAGTGAATTACAGGACACGTAGCTGATGATGAATATTCAGTGGTATTTTACTCTGTCTCCTGTCAACTTTTCTTACATACATGAGTTTTATAATATTTGTGCAGAACTCAGGCTCCCAAACCTAAGTCATGTTCCTATAGGTAAAAGGGAGTTAAAAAGTAGGACAGCTGGTGCAGTGTCACCTAAGTTCCTCTAAAAGTTTAGATTTTAGTCCAGTTTCATAGGAATTTTTAGTATGCGATGGAAGATGCATAATGGCCTATTTAAAAAACCAGTTTTAAATAGCCATGTTGGTAGTAAAATTCATTTAAGTTGATGATAAAAAGTTGGTTTGTATATTTAAAAAAATCCAAACTACATATAAACCAATGACTGAACTTTCAGCTAAGCATTTCGCATTGTAAATAAACAGCCCCATATTTTCTTTTAGTCTCTTAAGCTGCTTGAGGCACTGCTTTTTTTCTCTTCCTGTATTGTGTTTGAGAACTTGGCTGTGGCGGGTGTACTGGATGATCCAAGCTTCAAACAGATCTTTGACTTTGCCCCTTTCAGTCAGCCCTCTCTGCAGCAAAGTATGATTTGGCATCGGCTTATCAGACTCATTTTCCTTTGACCTCTGGAAGGTGCTGTTCTGTGAACAAAAGAGCAGCATGTTCAGTGGTCATGCCTTCTGTGAGTTCCTCGTGCTGGATTTCTGGCTGTGCATGCTCTGGAACAAATGAGCTCCACAGTGATTTTCTCAGGAATATGAACAATAAAAAACAAACCCCGAAGTCACAAATCACACCAGTCTCCTTCAGAGGCACAGTTTGCAAATTGGATGGTGATTTCTCTGACATTTCAGTTCTTGGAGAGTGACCTTATTTTTGTGAACTGTTTCTGCCTTAAAACAGAGTCCAAAAACTGAAGTTACTCCATTAGAACCAACTGTCAGAGAAATTAGCATCCACCGCACAAGCAGTCAGGAAACTTCTGATTTGTTTGCACACCCAGCTAGCATCTAGAGAACCTCCTTGTACACGGTGCAATTCTGTTCTTTTTTTTAATTGAGAAGCTATAGGATGCTATTTTGATTCTTTCCTGAAGGTGAACTTGTAATAGACTACTAGATGATGAACCAGATAGGGTTTCAACATTTGGACTCGTGATAATAGTTCAATCTGGACTGAAGATTATGGTTTTTCCCTTGGCACTAGAGGTTTTGGCATGTTCAAGAGCTCTCACAAAGTTTTGGACTAAAGGATTCCTCCCTAGAAGGATAACTTTCTGCATTTGTGTCACACATCACTGTAGTAGTGTTCTTGGGCTCATTTATTTTTATTATGGCTTTTTAACCTGTTTTGCTGCTTAGTCAATACTTAGTCAAAAAAAGTGTAGGGTTTTTTGTCTGTTGTTTTTTGGTTGGTTGGTTTTGTCTTATCTCCTTTGATTTTTCTATTTAATGCATTGGCTCTTTTAAGGCAAGTCAGCAATGTATTTGCTCTGTTACATTCTCAAATATAATCCCCCTTTTGAGTTAGAATTTTTCTACCAGAAAACGCAGAACTAAGTATAAAGTACTTAGATACAAAGAACTGAATCTTCTTAAAGTTCACACTCACATATTTTCTTCCCTTTTCATTCGTATTAGAGCTTTCCTGGTTACCGTCAGATCATTTAACCTTTTTATAAGGTGCAGTGTTGTAAGATCAGTCCAAAGTACAGTACTTTTTCCTTTCTAATGGTAGCTTTCTCATTATTTATTTCAATCTGGTCACACACTGGAGTAAGTTAAGGAGCAATACGTAAAAGTCTAGTGACTTCTGTCCCACACAAACAACAGGATAGGCAAAATGCTTTATTTGGCACTTCATAGTTGATCATTTTTTCTGTGGGAAAAGTTGAATAAGTGTTCATGTCCTGGTAACCTTAAAGAAAGAGTAAATACCTGGCAGCCTTTTTTTCTTGAGATATAAAGAGTAAATTTTTGGCAACTGTGGAACTTTGACCATGTCTTTGATTCCCTGGCTGATTGGTGAATGAGCAATTCTCATGCTTAGCAACCACCTTACACTACTGAGCAACTGGTGTTACATTTCAAGATCTACTCATGGCTTTTTCTGCTCCAAACACTTCTAGTCAGTCTGACCAGTGACCCACTGAGGAGATACCTGTGTGCAGGCACTTACAGGGTGTGCGATATCCCACTGAAGACTAGTGTATTGCATCTCATCTAGTGTTGTCTTTTAGGGCCAAATGCTTACAGAGCAACCACTGCAAATTCTCACCCATTTTAATGGATCCACCTCCATGAGAAGATCAGTGCTTTGAAGTGATGGGAAAAACCTTAAATGTACTTTAAGGAAAAAAACATAATTTCAGGATAAAATTTCAGAGGGTTGAGGCTCCCAGCAGGGTGGGAGTCATCTGCAGCGCCATGGCCTTAACTAATGTGGCCATGGAGACTCTTGCTGTGGTTGGTAGAGAGAAGCAGAAGCCTAATTTAGGGAGTACATATCAACATTTTGATGATATATATAATTCTGTAGAAACACTTATTTCTCCAGTAACTACAATGAAGAAATAATTGGCTGGCTACAGTGAGATGAGTTAAATCTCATGTCTTTATGGAGGCTCCAGAGATCTTTAAGCTCTGTTCACACATCCCAGAGTCCAGATATAGCAATTAGGGTTATTCTGAGTATGTTAAACAGTAGCTAGTGATGCTCTTATTTTTAATGTCTGAAGGGTTAAAAAAATTCTGCAGATTTGATTGTAAATAGCTTGTAGGTGATCTATAAAGAGCTGATTCTTCAGTGAACTCTTTTTCATATACATGGAACCTGGCTGATAATTAACAAGGTATCATCTCAGACCATAGTCATATGGCTGGCTATGATGCCTTACATATAATATCAAGTTTCTTTAAGATGCAGCAAAGCACATAAGCCCTTGCCTAGCTTTAAGCACTCAAGTAGGCACATTTATGCTGCAGACAGCCTTAGATATAGGCGCTATAAATGTTTTTACTGAATCTGGGCCTGCATGTGTTCACGTCAGAGTTTGTCAATTTGGGTGTGAGTAGCAAATGAACCAAGCAAAATATGGAAAGCCTTGTAGGCAGAAAACATGAGAATCAAATTTTGGTCTGCATAAAATTCTCAAACAATCAAAAGGATGAAACAGATTATTACTGATATTTCCTATAGCCATTGTATGTAAAGAGGATTATGTAATGAATAAAAGATAAATGCTTTCAGTTAAAAAATGAGAAGAAAAAAGATTTACATGAAATTGGAAACTTATTACCATATGAAAGTTATCAGTTCATATACTCTATGCCAAATGTGCTTGGAGCATGATTGTCTAAAAGACTTAAAATTACACAATCACACTGAAGAAAAAGCATTTATAATTAAATTAACATAATCAGTGCTTGTACCTGTAAGCAGTCAATTTTGCTTTTAAGTAATTTTAATTATTAAATAGAGTTAAGCTTACATTGCAGGGAGCTTCCTGTAAAAACAATGGATACAAATTTGATTATATGGTATGTTAGAGTTAAGAAAGATCAAGTGTCATTTACTGATTAAGTTGATTTATACTTAGCAGCCTTCAGAGAAAATATGCAAGTCTTCTCTTTGTGAGTGACCATCTTTATCATTAGCATTCTGACTTGTAGTGTGTCTCATTTCATAGATTTACTCTGGATAGGTTAGCTCTAATATCACAACGATTTGAACCAATAATAAAATGAAATAAGCAAACACAGCAGTGAGGATTTTAAATGAGAAAGAAATAAGATTTCACAGCAGATAGTGTAATAGAGGCTCCCCTGAAATCAATAGGCACTTGCACATGGAGTAACTCTACTGGAACAGGACTCTAAATAACCCTATAATAATTTATTTGGCTAGAGTCAAATGAGCACCTGTAAACTGCTATTCTGAAAGAGTGAAGGCATTTTTCCAATAAAAATGTAGAGCACCATTGGTTTTATATTTCATATCTTATTCAAGAAAAGGTTTAGAGTAAATTTGAATGGAACCTGTGAAGGATTTTCAGATTTTGGCATGCGAGTCACCGTAATTGCTGGATTTTTTCAGAAGCAGCTTGTTAACTTAACATCTATTTCTTACTGTAATCTATGGAATAGTTGGAATAATATATGCAAAGATCTATGAAGTGTCAGGAAAGAGCCAATATACTTGACTCCTGCAATATGCATGTACTGAGTAGAGCAGGTCAAAACCATTCATTGTATATAACTGCTTTGGGATTTAATCAGGTTTTCTACCTGTGAATTATCCATGACCTGCTAATTATTTTTTTATATGAATGTGTGTGTTTTATGTAGTTCATCAAATAGTCTTACAATCATATTAGGCTTGTAGAATTTTGCAAGTGCTCCTCTGAGCATAATTTGCTGAATGAGATATTCATGTTGCATCACATGAAATGGTATCTATCCTGCTATTTGTTGACCTAATGTCTGCAAACAAGGCCACTGGACTAATTGGATCTTTATAAACAGGGTACTAATTAAGAATAAAAGCAAGCATAAGGAATCTTAAATACTTTGCAGGCTGCTTTTTCGTCCTCTTTTGTGCTGAAAGGGCATCATACATAGCAGAATACTATCTGCATTAGAAATTTAAGCTCCTTCCTGAGCAAGAATGCATAAACTAGAATTATGAGAAACATTCTAAATACCTAGCTCCTATAAGCAACAGCTGCTTTGGAATGCTGCTTGTGAAGAAAACGGTCAGACAGGTTTTATGAAGACATTCTTGTATTATATTTAGTATCACCATTCCTAAAATATTTTTAATAGGCCTTCTCTTGCCTGAATGTAGAATTTAACTATATAACAGCTTCAAAAGACTTGAGTTGTCTCTCTCTCTTAAGGTGTCAATGTGCATGTAGTCACGGTTCAAACTATTTTCTTCATATCTATAAAACTTTTTTTACTGAGTTTCTTAAGGAAATGTTCTCACATAACTTTTGAACCTAGCAAGCCAATTTAAATCAGATTAGAAAGAAGGGCTGAAGTCTGAACATTCATAAATGTTTTTTTTTTCCAGAATTGGTAAATGGAATGTAAAGCAGAAAAAAGTTACTGTGTCCAGTGAAGGAGAGTCTGGTAGCACTGACGTGGCTATACATCCTGTGTGGCAGTGGCCAGCTTGCTGTCTTATGTGTTGTTTTATGTCTGATGATTGTAAGAGTCAGGATTTATTGTGGTGTTCTGAGAAGACCCTGAGGGCATTGAGCTGTATCAGAATATGCTTCATTAGTTCTATGGTTGAGGGAGAGTTTTTTGTTTTCTTTTGCTTTTTCTTAATTGAAACTCAATATTCTCAAGTGTCCATCTGAATACAGAAACAAAAAATAAAATCTAATTCTTTTTCATGTTTCGTGATTAAAAACCAATTCTTACTAACGTCACTACTCTCCCTCCCAGTTGTGATTTCAAGTAAGGAGAGTGAAGTAAACACATTGGCTAGTGGAATGTGACTTTAGAGGCCGAGAGAAACACAGGATACCTGAAAGATAGTGCTCAGATGTCTAAATATATCATCCCTGCTGATGCTTACCCTTTACTGCTCCACTCATCACATGGGCCTTTAATATGGGATATTTCCAGGGGGCATCTGTACCTTCTTGAAGTACTAGAACAGTGATAATGAGGTTAGGAAAAGGATTTCTCAGTTCTGTTTAAGAAAGGACAAGAAAGATAGACACTAACTTGTCTATTTATTCACATAGAACAAACTGCTACTTTAAGCAGAATTTCTGAAGTCATCCATTTAAGATTGGATAACCATCGTTTCAAAATCATAAAACCTCTGTAAAGAAAGAGAGCAGTGGGGATTGAAGACCACAGGCTGAAATTCAGTTCATGTGCTTATGAAACAGCCACTTTTGGGTTCTCAACCCTTACCTTTCTGTTTGAATTCTGCTGGCTTAATTTTGTATGAAAGTGTCAATCCAACCTTCACTTTTTGGAAGGGTGGTTTATTCCCAAATACTGACACATTTGTGCAGCAGCAGTTTAATACTTGTAAGTAGAAGGGTAAGAATAAGACCTGTACAATACACTGCACAGATCCTTCCCAAGAACAGCAGCTGGTACATTTTCAACATTGAAAGAAAACATTGCAAAAGGAAAAGTTATGAAAAAGAGGCAACTATTTTAAAACCATTTAAAAGTTTATAAGGGCTTTTAAAAGTATAGATAAGGAACATAAAGAAATGCTAACTACTCGGAAATGTCTTAGGGAAAAGAAGCAGTAATAGCAAGTTTTCATAGCAGTTTTATTTCTAAAAGATCAATTTTCAGGACCAAAATCTGTTTTAGAAAAAATATTTAAAATCATTATTATTGGGTTACATTTAAAGTGATGGCACATCTTCAAATCATTCTTGATGCAGTCATAGCAAAAAGTATCAGATGACAATAACAACACCTTCTTTAATGATTGAATAAATAGAAAGACTGATAAGAAACCATTGCAATATTTGTGAGGTTAACTTTTAAAAGATAGCCAAGAAGTTTTACAAGAATAAGAGTGTATGATGTTTGGTGATATCCTACCCGTGTCATGAAACAAAGATAAGCAGACAGGGTTTTGTTCTGTTACAATAGGAAATTTAAACAGAATACAAGTGTGAAATATTCTTTCCTTGCTACACTGGAGGATAAGCCATAATTCTGCCATGTTCTTGATGTATGTGGAATTGTGAAGCAAGTCCAAGTGATGCCAGGATAGCTATCCTTCGATCCTAGGATGTAGAGATCAATGAAGATGATCTTTATCTGAATTCTTGGAAGCCACATGCCTTCCCAAGTGTTTATGAAATTTGAAGTTTTAGAGATTACTTAGACATCATGCTCCAAGGGAAAGGTAATAAGCATAACCAACCTTCTAAGTTTAATATTTTTGTGGGTGTCTCTCTTGGTGTTTGGGTGCTTTACCACATACTAGCTTAGAGAATGCAGGATGTTGCTGCTGTATTAAATGAATGAAAATTATTCTGTTGTTTCTCTTCACCACCTGAGATGAACAAATCCACATCCTCTTCAGATGAAAATATCTGCTTCAAGGCAACACAGCAATCCTTAGCAGCCCCCTTTCTCACCTTCATTGTTCTGCCAAACCAGCTTTTTCACATTTATTCATGCATTAGCTCTCTTTCAGGCATCTATTTTTGACAATATGATTGCTTCCACTGTGGATAGTTCTGATAAAGGATATAAATACCTGCAAGGCACATGCTGCAAACAGATCCTTGAGTAACTATTGTGTGATCCTGTGCATTGTATTTGGTGAGGTAACTTGCTCAAAAGTCATCCAAAATCACACAATGAGAAAAGCAGACTGCTTAACTAATAAATAGGAAATAAGAAAATAAATTCTGTGCTGGAATTGCCACCCTCTTACTCTTCATCATGCTACACAGACCTGTAAGCAGGCATCTCCATTTGCAGCGCTTTCACTCCAAAGAAGTATTTCCAAATAGTAAATGCTTCTAACCAGCTTCTCTAAACAATTGAGGATGTGTCTGTTTCTAAAGCAGAGCTGGGTAGGAGCAATAGTTGTGGAGCTGCTGCTTTTCTTCATGCATATTCTCTTTAGCTCTGGGAAAGCAATGTTGAATCATAAAGCAATCTGAGTGGGGCTGCAATCTCAGCACCAATCTGAACTTTGCCCTTGAAGCTGATCCACTATGTATAAAATGATTCAATAGTCGCAAGAAAAGACAGCACAAGTGAGACCATGAGTCACATAGCTTAAGCCTGGCTGCAGAAGGAGGAGTATTAGCATCTACTCTCTGCTTAGTGCAGCATTTGTCCGATTCACATTCAGCAGTTAGTAGCTACAAGACAGAAACAGCCCAGAGAGGGAGGGCCTGAGTTATTCATTTGCAAGGTTACTGAATGCTATTTTCACCATCCCTTGTTGAGTGCTTTGTGGTGTGCTGTGCTGTTTGCTTTAAGATATTTTATCTTCAGCATGTGAAACAAGCCACACTTTCAAAACAAGGAATGGAGAGGGAAAGAAAAAGATGTTAATTTGAGCCTTGCTAAGAAACTCAGATAAATGGTTGTGTCAAGTAGAAAAGGATTAATAGGGAAAGACTTGGGTTTCAAGGTTCTCAGAGGGCATTAAAAGAGTAGAATTTAAAAATAATAAAATTATAAGTGCTCAAGAATGTCTTTAAAATATTAATTAGGTGCTAAAAGTGAATGGCACATGCACAATACCTCCTCTCAATAGCAGTAACCTGAAATGACCACCTTCTGTCTCTTGAAGCCTTTAGAGTGCTCTTCCTCTTTGCAGCTCCTTTCCTTTGATACTTTTACAGAAGAGTCAACGCCTGTGGCTGCTCGCAGTCTGTGATCTATTTTTTAAGAAATGGCATTTGTTCCTCTGAATGGCATCCTGCTGGTGTTTGCTCAAACCTCTTGGCTGTCTGCTGGTTATTCTGTAAGTCTGGAGCTCTCCTGTTGGTTTGGCGGCCGCTCAGGTTGGTAACAACGGTGCTTTTACTCCTTTTCCATTCACCTGCAGCTCTTAGGGTCATACTTTCTCGAATGGAGAAATGGAGTTTGGTTGTAATGTCACTCAGCAGGTTATGCCCACGTGGCATTGAATTCATATTTGAAAAAGGTCAAGAAATTGGGTTCACATGCATCACAGCACTGCATACTGATGGGCTGATAACTGGTTGCAAGTCTTTGCTGGGTCCCTCAAGTTGAATGCTTCATCACATGCATTATGCTCAGAGGTACAGAGTAGTGGCAGACCCACCCAAGAAAGCAAAATAGCTGCTTCCTTCTCAGATTATATTCTGAATGTTTGAGGTACAGGATAAATTGTGCTCCAAATAAAGCTTCAAAACTCAAGGGCAAAGAAAATAGCTACAGTGAAATATCAACTCTTTCCCCCTTTATGCTGTGCTCCAATTATTTGTGACTAAAGGAAGGAGAGTTTCAGATCCAGGAAGTTAGAAAGTGGCAACTTTATTTGTTGAAGGTACACTGTAATTTGAGAGGAGATTTTAAAATAATGCTTTGGGTTAAAACTGAAAGTTTGACTTAATATACTTTGTAGTGTATACATCAAATCCTTAAATCACCCCTCATTCAAGACTTTGTGAAGACTTGGATAAAGAATTTGCATCTGTGTAATTGTGTGTTCAACTAATTTTTAAAAGCTAACTGCAGGAAAATAATTTTATTGAAATGTAATACATACACCTCAAAACAAGATTTTTGGGTTTTTTTGCTTATTACTTATATGTCTTTGTTGTTCTCATTAAAGGCTGTTTACTCATGCAGTTAGCCCATCAGAGTTGCTAAGTTCATGTGGCAGTGTAGCTTTTTTGTTGGTCAGAAACAGGGCTAATAATTATAATAAATGAAGAACAGGAATGAGAGTATATCAAAAACTATTATCAGGTATAAAAGCTTTGTTTACATTGTTTATTTATGGCCTACTTAGTTATAAAATTGTTTTTAAAGTGTCCTGTTAGACATACAGCTGAGTTGTTCATCTTTTACTCGCATGTCTGTGGTTGGGAAACTTTCACATACCTAGATGTGGAATGGAAACCTATGTAACAGAGCTGGTTATGACTGGCAAGGCACAATAGAATGGAAGAACATTATAACTGCATTGTAAGTATATAGTCCATATGAGAAAACTAAGTGAAAGACCATTAAATTAAAAAAAAATAATTGCAAACTTCGTTGCTGCTATTAGATTGAGGTGGGAAAAAAAGCAAAAAGAAAAACATTATAGTTTTCTTTCTGTTAACTGAGAAGCATTTGAAAGGAAGGATAGTTGCTTGGACAGTATGGTGATTTCTAGTGTTAGTCTTCAAAGCACCGCATGGATGTAGGACTCCTACTGTTAGAGTTTATAGATGAAATTGAACTCTGGAAAGGGCAAACAGTTATCGAGACATAGTGAACGTAATGCTGTGTTGGGTCCACAGCTGTCCAGCCTGCCAGATTTGGTAGTTTAGAAGGGAGCTGGAACAGATCAAAGAAAGCCTCAGCACAGGGAGAACTGTCATTTGAAAAATGCATGTGAAAAGTTATTTGTATATCAGGGAAGATGAATTTGAGCTGCTGTTGTATCCTAGTTTCAGAGAGGCAGGTGGCAGAAGGAAGAGGATGGAAGGGCTGATGTGTAACATTTTTCTAAATCTTTCCCTAGATCTTGGCAGTATCTGCTGAAGCAATAACTTTTATGCAGAGAGGTGGTAAATTGTTTCCGCTAAGAGACAACTGCTTTTTCAATAGAAGTCAAAACAAGCCCAAATTCTCCAAGTAATTAGAATTGTTACATGTTATAGCATCACAGACAGAGTACACTGTTACAGAAAGGGATGCCTGCTGCTCTGGCTTCCTGAGCCCCATGGCAGTGGCACCCAGGCTGGCCTTTCCAGGCGGGCCCTCGCTGAGCTGGGAGGTAGCTGCAGTGGGGCTGAGGTGAAATGGTGGCCACAGAGAAAGGGTAGAAGCGAGGCCCCAGGTGAGGCTGCTGAGGCTCACTGGGAAGGTGTGCAGGTGCCCTCAGGACCCTGGCAGCAGTGTGGGCCTGTATCAGTGGCAAGTGTCAGCTCTGGTGAGAGTACCACTGTGTCTGGGCTTGCTTTGTCCCCCTCTCAGTATGCAACACCACAGATTAGCTTCAAATAAACTGCAGCTCCTTTCCTGCCCTTCCTGCCAGAGCAAAAAATTATTTCTGTATGTAGACCAAACAAAATGTAATTAGCTCGGGGCTGTCTTTGAACACTTACTAAAGAAACTTCTAAATCCCTCAATTCCCTGCCCTCCCCTCCCCAGTACCTACGTCCCCTACTAAAACTTTGTGACTCTCTCACCATTTGGCAGGCCAAGTAAAGAATTTCTCACCAATAATGTATTTAACAAAAAAGAGGTGTTTGACACTGGATTTATATTTTCCAAAGAGGAGCATGTCTACAAGTTGAGGATTAGTTATTTAAGCTTTCTGAATGCAATTTAAATTGCAAATGTAAACTATCAGAAGGAAACACCTGTAAGTATTAAAACAGGCAACTCCTGATTTTCAACCAAATCTATAATTTGTAACAGGACAATGAGTTTGTACCATCCAATCAAAACAAATAAGGACTATCTTCTTATTATCATAAAAGCAATAAAAAGACTTGCACAGCATTCTTTAACTAATTTGTCTTTCATTCTGCACCATAAAGATAACAAAGTGTGGGGTTCTCTTAGAACATATTGTTTTACTCTGTATGTTTTTCATTGCTCCAGTCTGGAGTATATTGTTTTTTAATTTGCTGATGGAAACCATCAATTAGAATTAGCTTGAGTGCTGTGGGAGGATAATGACAATAGATATGAAGGGAACAGAATGGTATCTAGCATAAATTAATGGTGCATTTATTGTGCATCTCATTAACTTGGTTGCAGGGCTTATTCTATGAGTAAATAACTTACAGTTTTATCAAAAGCTGTGAGGGTAGGAGGATTTGGTTAGGGAACTATCTAATTATAGTCACTCATCTTAGAATGAAGGACTCAACTCCTTTGATAAAAATCTGATTAAAAGAAACAATATTTTTCCAAATGTCACCATTTTATGTACAGTTACAACCTGTGCAAAAATATTCTGACACCATGTCATTTACCAAGTCTGTCTAAGCCTCGCAAAGTTTTCTGTATATTAAAAAAAATTTAAAATCTTAGACAAAGAGAAACTGCCTTGGTACCTTCTATAACTTTAAAAAATGCTTTCCATTTTGGAACTCTAGAAGTCTATATATCATGCATTTGTAATCATATCCAGTTGAGAAAAAACCCTCTCCCTTGATATGCATCTGAACCTTCTAATAAAATTTACTGTGCTAAGATTTTGATCGTGCTGGTTTTCTACTTCTCAAATCAAGAGAGTTGTTATAAAAACTGTGAGACATTCAGCTATAACTAGCAATTATCAAGGATAAAGAGGAAACCAGACTTCAAGCTACTATCACTAGCAGTAATGAAAACTTGTTGCTTATTAAAAACTGAAAATGTCCACATGCACAAGTAAGTGTCTGTTCAAAGGTTTTTATCCATTTGAACACATAGACAAATTATGGAAATTTAAGACAGTAGGACAGTTAGGAGAGGGGTGTGGATCATCTCAGAAGGATGTGTGCAAACAGATAAACTTATTTTCATGTACAAATGTGTTTTATGTACATATGTATATGTATGTTAGTCATTCTATATGCTTGTATGTAAAATGGTCTTAAATATTAAGGGGTGTTTTTAAAATTTGATGTTTCTTTAAATCCAGAAATCCAGAAAAGGACAATGAAATTAATTCTGGGTGTAGGGTTTTTTTTTTTTTGCACAGAAATGACCTTATCACCTGTGGAAAAGGTATTAACTAGCTATAGTATGTTCTCTGTGAGTCATTAATACTGTGGTGCTCTGAATTCACTAATGTACATTGATTTTTCTTAATCACATGAAATAGGAAGAATTTTTCAAGATTTAACATCCCATTCCAAAAAAGAAAAACAAAATAATTTTAAGCTGTGTAATTAAGTCATCCAGAATGATTTAAAACAGTCAGATCAACAGGGAACCCTTTCTGCCATCTACTGTACAGTAGGTATGTAATTTCTAATTAATGTTTAAAATACAGTTCGCTTGTACTTGATATTTAATTTATAGGTATAAGCAAAGTATGTAATCTAACAGTAAGATTAATGGCTTCTCCATGAAGGAATCTGCCATCTTAAAATTATGGGAAAGAGGAAATGCAAACACAAAGGTTGCTTTTTTCTCTTTTATAACAGAAATAAGTATTTCAATACCTTATTTGTTTCACCTTCAACTAAATTAAAATTTTACATGATACAAGAGCAGGTGAGTAATTGGGACAGTAATAGTCTTTAAGTTAAAACTTGCAAAACATAAAGTCTGAAATATGTGAGAATCCACGCAGGCTGACAATATCTGAGTGATGCCTTTGAAATCCGACTGTTATGCCAGAATTCTGACTCAATGATGAAGAAAATGATCTCCTCACGGTTGAGAGTAATTTCATCAGGACTGTAAAATTTGGGTCTGGCTTATACAAAAATAGTCAGCACTTTGTAAAACCAGCTAAAAAAATTCCTTAACTAGAATAAGATTTATTTTTTTATTCATTTGAATGTTTAACTGGAGTTAATGATAAAATAATTTAAAAATAACATCCCTTAAGACTCTCTGGATATATATACACAATGTAATTATTTCAATAAAAACAACAGAACAGAACCAATTTGGCCATGTAAGCTGTATGTATCCCTGTTGTGAAAAGGGGAAAAAAAGCAAACCAAACTCTCAGAAACATCCCACCTAGTCATTTAGAGGGAACAAAATGCAGGTTTGTATCACTTAAAAAATTAAATCTGAGCATGTAGCAGTTCCCCCTCTTATCTGGAGACATGCTCAGCAACACTGACTCTGTGGTTGGAGTATGAAGGATTTTGAAGCACTATATGAATTTTTATTATGTCTTGAAGTACTTCTGAGCTTATAGTTTTATCTCACAAGCTGTGTACTCTATATATCTGAACGGAGAGTTTTGTTCTTATTAGAAATCTTGGTAGTGGGAAAGGATATGCTTATTTTGTGGTTTGTTTCATTTTGTGCTATGTATGCTCTGATACTGGATGAACAATAAGGCTCATATTCAAGGAAAAAAAAGATAAAAGGATAAAAGATCTGTAAACATTATTTTATTTTATCCTTGTTGCGGCTTCTCTGAGTGTCTTGCCTGTCTCGCCACTTTAGAGAGTCTGCTTGACTAGGAATCATTTGTATGGCTAGCCTTTTAGTGAGGGTATTAAGTATGGGCTTTGTTCTTATATATAGGGTCCTCTGTAAAATGAAGGATATAGCCTTGGCAAGGAACTGTAAAAATGCAGGAACTAAGATTTTAGCAATATGATCCAAGTTTGCTAATTTTGTAGTGGTGGTTTCCCACCCCCAGGAAGTCTAATTAGGGGAGGAAAAAAAACCCCAACCTGTAAATGTCGAGTTTTAAACTTTTAAAAACGGTGAAATATGAAAGGCTGTGTAGAAGAAAGAGAATAAATAATGAGAGCTGTGCTTAAAGTGGCAGGCTTGGATGCAGTGTCTCTCAAGGAATGACAAGCAGCAGTGACTTCTTGTTATCTATTGACAGAGGAGGCTGGTGACCATTAGTGATGCCTTTTCAAAAACTGAAGCAATCTTGGCTTAATCATTAATAAAGCAGTGCTAAGCGTCTACCAATGCAAGATGACGGCTCTAGTTTTGAGCTTGGATACATGCTAATTTGAGCAAATGGCTACATATTGCAAGAAAGGGGGAGAAAAAAGGGGCAAAACCATTCAAAAACTAGCCAGCATATTCAGTGAATAGGTACAGACAGTTGCCTGCAGATGCTCAGGTACTTTGGAGGCAGTGGAAAAGGATACCAGACCCATACCGGCAGGTTCCTGTCACGGAAGAGTGATACAATTTGTACACTCTTGAGACTTGAGAAATGTAATCATGCATGGAAATCTCCTCTGCACAGGCAAATGACGCTTGGGTGAAGAGAAGAAGAAAATGGAACAGGGGAGTATGTGATTTTTTTCCTGGTCGGGTTGTGTGAATGTGACTTTTGAGAGTTCATGGACACAGTATTTCACCTGGGACTAAGAGTTCATAGACGGTGCTCCAAAATTTGGTCAGAAAATCAGACTCTGCCTAACAGGAATTTATTTTTCGTGTTTTGTTTCTGGACGCTTATGTAGCCCGGCCACTGCTGCGAGAGATCTGCCTGCCACGTGTAGTGCGGAAGAGCAGCTCCCGGCCAGGCACCAGCCCGTGTTTCTGAGTGCCACCTGCTGGCTTTGTGCCTCTCAGCCATTCTCTGAAGGTGCGTGTCCTGTTGTGTCAGGTGCCAGTTCCTCTAGATAGCCTTAGAGAATACAATCCTCTCATGCCTGTCAGCTGTCTTAGGGAGATGCAGACCAAAAGACAACAACAGTGTATACGTTCCAAGGCTTTCCTGGTATCCGCATTTCACTGAATAAAGCTCTAGGCATTGCTGCTCTTTGCTCTTCTATTCTCTTGACAGAAAGGTGCAGTAAAAAAAAAATCGAAAAAAAAAAAGATCATGGCAAATATACAATGGAGTTTATTATTCTGAATAGGATCAGTTTATATTGAAAGCGTGCTCCCTGCATCTGTGTGTGAGAGAGCTCTTGGCGAACTATCCCCCTGCTCGATGTCCAGGTGTCTCTAAATAAAATAAGCAGCAGAAGTCATGCTCATGTTATTGCTTCTCTAAAGGACTTTGCTTTCAGGATCCTATCCGCGTTTGTGCATGGCATGTGTGCTCTGTTTGAAAAAGGAGAGTCGTAATATGCACATCATAAAAATGCATTTTGTGGAAATATAGGTCTGTGATAGCTATTTGGCCATGACTGCAGTCGTAACAGCACGATTGGGATGTTGATAAAACAAAAGAGAGATTATCCTTTGTAATGGTTTGTTTTGAATAGACTCTGTCTTCCACTGTGGATGGGAAGTGCTGTGGTGAAGAATACTTGTTTATTCTCCTGATTCCCGTAGACAGCAGGCAGGAATAAAGTGACTGGTAACTCAAATCCATGTAACTCCCACTGGATTTCTATTTACAAACTGCCAGAAGACAAGCTGTCTCTCCCAGTGGCATTCTCTGAGGAGGCCTCCATGTTGTCTGTGACATTCATTACACACGTGCCTGCACAGCACCTGTCAGTCACTCTCGCCCAGAGAGGCACTCATCACTTCCCAGGACTTTTGATGAGTTAGAAGAACAAATTTAAAAATACAAAATATTAGAATTGTGAGCCATGGATAACTAAGCAAGAACTGGTAATATAGACAAGCATATATGAAGACCATTCTGTCCCCATTCAGATGTCTCTGTTTTTAAAGAGTTTGAGATACATTTCTTCATTTTTAAGAACTGAGAATTTAAAGTGTGGTGGGGTTTGGTGGTTTTGTTTTTGTTTTGGTTTGGTTTTTTTTTCCTTTTTGACTTGTTATTATTTTTTCTGTTTTAGTAACAAGAAGCTTTGAGTTTTTGCTATTGCACTTGGAGATCTTCCCCAGAGCCAAAAACCCAGAGTGGTTGCATGGCCCTGTGGCAGTCCCCAGGCATCCCATCTGAGTTCTTCCTCAGTCCTCTGCTGGCTTTGACAAAAGTTTTATCAAACTAGGGATGTCTTGAGTGAAATGTTTCAGGGACAGTTCACTGGCATTTTTTAATGAAAATTTCCCAACAGTTAAAACCTAGCCTGGCTTATGGGGAAGGGAAAGCTGTAATCTATAATGAAACAAAGGGGAAAAAGAGAAGTTGATACCAATGAATAAATAAATATAAATAAGAAGTTAGGAATTGAAGACATTTGAAAAAGGAAGCAGAAGGAGACAAGGAGAAACCTGTGACCATTGGAATTAAGGACTTCAGAACGTTCTTTAGAGAGGAAAAAGTCCTAATGATGTTTTTAGCTTGTTACTATGTGAAAATGGCAGAAATGTGTACAGTAATGCAGGAAAAGCAAAAGTAGTCAATACAATTTCTGTCACAACTACTTTTCTGCAATTCTGTGCTAACCTGTCTCCCATTTTTTAGCTGAGATAACTTGTTTTCCAGCTGAAAGGCATTCAGTGATCTCATCTGGGTGGATTTAGGAGGCACAGAAGAGAGTGCTACCAGTGGTTAAGTGGAAGTAGGTAGGGGTTAGCAGCAGCAGAGGAGTTGTAAGGTGGTAAATAATTAGAGATGAGAGGAGGAAAAAAAATGCATAGATGAAGATTATGGATTTACAGGAAATCATTCTGAACAGATTTTCATTTGTGCCTGCAGACTTTTCTTCTTCAGCTTCCAAATCATTGCTGTCCCTTTAAATCCCTTGAGTTCCTCAGCAGTCCTCACCCTGGGAAGCAATAAACTTTGCCTTTTCTGGGTTCTCCAGGACTGATATTCTCCCCTTGCAACTCTTTTTATTCCCTGAAGAGGAGTACCATATATTTCTCTCTTATTGCCTCACTTGCTGTCTTTCCCTGGTGGGACTTGTAACAAGTTAATGTGTAATTGAAAGTTAGTTGTGATCCAGAATGCTCCTCCTGCCTCTCTGTGGAAAAGAAACAGGGTGATGGCCATATGATGATGCTGAAGCTGAAATACCTTGTTTCAAGAAAGAATGAGGATAAAAATGGGCACGGGCTGCTAACCTTGGACCTTTTAAAATCGACATTTCTTTGTAGTAAGTGACCAAATCTTATAGAAAAACTGTCTGAGGAGCTCAGTGGACCATTGCCATCGCTTTTCAATAAACTTGGAACTGGAAAATTCCGGAAGATGAGAAGAAATCTATTGTTGAGCCAATATTTTTGAAAGGGTGAAAGAGGTTACAATGGTAATTATAGGCCTGTCAGACTGATATCCATCTTAGGCAAAATAATGACATGGTTGATATTGGACTCAATTGTAAAAATGAAATAAGGGTGGTAATAATTGTTAAACTTGTGGAACACAAACATTGTAAAGCTGATATGACACCCTTCTGATGAGATTACGGTTTGGGTTGATAGATGAGAGAGACCTGTTGATGTAGGCTTTCTTTATGGCAATGGGAGACTTGGGAGGGCAAAGGCTTTTGATTAAGCAGCTAGAACAATACAAAGTTGTCCCAGTGCATGACAGTGACTAAAAAACTGATAAATAATCATCAAGTAGGCACAGATCTTGTCATCTCAATTAGGGATGGCCATACAGTGTTTAAGGTCTTGTCAGTGGCCTGGAATAAATGACATAGTTAGACAAGGTGGAGATGATGCAAAGACTGAGAGATCTGAACGTAAAGAGCTTAGTTCACTAATGCTCAGAGCAACACAGGTTGCTGGTTAAAAGGGTGGAAGTGAGAAAACCCAGTTTGGATAGGGAACCATGACATGGGGGAATGCTTTACAGTAGAGAAAACTTCACAAAAAAGGAAGGTGAAACGATTGGCTTCTAGTATACAGCAGACAATAAGACTTATATTGGCCTTACCAGCTTAAACAGAACACTGAGTGGGAGTACAGCATCTACTGTTATCTTGTTAGGTATTTGTATGTTCTGTTATTTTTTGAATGGTCCTTTTAGGTCACCACAAAGGTTTTCTTTCATCTTAGAATCTGGTGTTATTAGTACTAAATGTGGATATTCTTGTTCCTGTTCATTTCTTGCAGAGAGTCAAGTTTTGCATGTTTAATTGTGCTGCTTACTCAACAGTTAGTGTCAAGGCTACTTACTATAAGAGACCATGTAATTCACTTGTTCTAACTAGTTTTACATGAGCAGATGTTGTCACCCTATCAAGCTTCAGTTTGCAAAGAGAATATGTTTTGGGTTTTTTGGTTTATTCTACCTTCCTTTAATCACAGCTAATTCGGTATTTGAGTGAGGCAAGGTCAGAATGCTCTTACTTTTACATATTCTCAAAAGTACTTTAAGGATATTTTGCAGTCATCTAATAAATAGATGTGGGTAAGTTTACAGTTCCACCAATCTTTGTGGTAATTCTTTCAAGTAGCATAAAGCTCCCTTTGGTAATGTAAAAATACTGCTTTGTAACAATGTGAACTTAAAAAGAAAAAAATATTTCTTACTCATGCCTCTGTGGTATTAATAATTTTAGACATTCCATTGGATATTTCTCCCTCATTTTCTCCACCTTAATTTTTTCCTCCATTGTAATATGTGTTGAGATCTCCCAAAGAGAAGGGGGTCTCTGTTCAACAATATTGCAAACAGAAAAAAATTACCTGATGCTGTAGTATCAAACTCAAAAGAATTTGCATTGTAGACAGCCTCCAAAGACATTTTAATAATAGTGTTTATTCTAGATTATGTAGAATTAAGATTTTGGGAGTACAAGGGTGTGCAAGTACTTCAAACAGTGGTATTTCTAAATATTTTGTCTGCACAATTGCTTAACCTTCATTATTCATCTGTATTTTGAAATATTTAATGAATGTACTTGATGTCTGTATTGTATTTGTTTGTCAAAGGCTGTAAGGTAAGTAGTCAAACATTATAAATTCCAATTTGTTCATGACTCTTGGTGTTTTCTCTTTTTAACAGTATTTTTGTTCATTCTGCACTTATTGTCTATGAATATCTAAAAACATCTCTCTCTGTAATGAAGAATTGTTTATTTCCTTTTGTTGTTTATTATTTGGCAGTTCAATTTAGAGGTACTACACTATAGATTGGCACATCTCTTTCTTTTCTCTTCTACTCATTAGCAGGGAGCCTTTAATCTCTTCTTTCTCTGCTTTTCTTAATAATCACAATATCTCACTTTCCCAGTGGGACTCAGCATAAGATTGAGTAGAAAATTAGACTCACATCAGGCAGGCTGGGCTTATAATAATGCTGAAGAAGTAATATAACATTAAAAATGAGAGATTTCTTCCCTACATATAGTTTTAATTATTGTAGCTTTGGAGTCTAATTAAAAAAAATACACTAATGAATTGACTGAGGTTGAAAAATCTGCTTTATCTTTTAAAATAGAAGTATTCCATTCCAAACATGCATTAAATACTCTGCTGTGTTTAGGAATAATAGGAACTGTTTATGGAGTAAGAGTCCATGAGATTCCTTATTAATTTGGATTTTAAAATTTCGTATGTATTTTTGTATTCGTATTTAGATCGTGTTGGCAAAATAGGAAAGATATTATGGTTTTGTAGTTATGTGATCACTAAACTGATTACCAAAGGAATCTTATTTGAGCTACTGAAGAAATGTTTTTTTCTCGGTACTTTTATTATCTTGGATTTATTGGGTTAGTGAATGTGAGTAAAAAATCTAAAATCCCATATTAAATGTTTTATCTGAAGTGCAGTTAAATGAACTTGACTGTCCCTGCATCCTAGTCAGCCCCCTTAACCACCATGTCATTCCTACTGTTGCTCTGGACCTAATCTTGGTAGCAAATATGTGGGTTTTTTCATATGTTGGCTGGCTCAGTTTAATACATAAAGAAGACATCTTTAGACTTAAATCCATTTCTGAGATTAGAAAAAAAAAAAAAAAAGACTGTGTTTGGTTAAGTCCTTTCATTTCCTGATTACTTTGTAATCAAGAATACACATTTTAACAGAATGAGATCCATATTTAACAAGTGCAGATTTAAAGCTCACAAGTATTGCTGGCTTGAAAAAATAATAGTTTAACACTGAAGTGAGCCCTGGCCTAGTTCTCTGCTGTTAGATATTTGCAATATTAAGTATTGGGAAAAATGACAGGACTGGGTGATCTCTATCTTTGAAATAGAGATAATTCTGATTATACCCATGTTACTCTGACAAAATTCTGGCCTCATTAAGAATAACAATGAAATTCTTCTGGCTTTCTTTGCTAGAAAGGTGCTACACAATCGCTGCCTTTGCTGGCTGGTGAACTTTTGAACAGTTTTTCTTTTTTTTGAGAGCAAGGATGAAAGCTATCTGACTTCTTGTCTGCAATCACTCCCCAATAGGTTTTGAACCAGTGACTCAGCTTCATCCAAATTTGAAGGAAGGTATGAATCTTGAAATTTTATGTTTTATGAAATGCCAAAACTGGGCAGAAGAGAGAAAACTGAATGTCTGTTCTCCCTGTTGTCTGAGGGAAAAGCAGGAACAACTCGGCTGTTAAATACTCCGGTTGCAGGCGGCAGGTCAGTCAGCATGAAGATAACTTTCTACTGACTACATCTGATATCTATTGGCCAATAGAAAAGTCACCGGGGTGCTTAGAAAGATGATGGAAAGCACAGTGGGGTGGGGCAAGAAATGAAACAGGAGATGACTTTATGGCAGTGTAGTTATAGGGGGAAGAGGAGATCAGACATCTGTCAGAAAACCTGCCTCATCTGTCTTTCTGAGGTCACAGGTTCTCTGCAAACTCCAATCGTCACAGTATTGTAACAATAAAAATAGTTGCAAAATAATGTCACACTTGATAGTACAAATGAAACATATTATTCTATGAACAGGTCTTGATTTTTGAAGGAGGAATTCAGATCAAATGGTTTCCATTTTAGATAAAGAAACAAAAAATAAGGACTTTAGCTTCAAGAGAGTTTATTTTTAAATGACTGCTGTGTTTTGGGGATGGGGCTGTGAGAAGTTGCACACGGGTAAAGTAATGCACTCTGAATGTCAGACTGCTGCATAATTCAGACCCCCCTTAAAAAACTTGTTAATGGAGCTCTTCACATCTTTCTGCTGCAAGGTTTGTTATACTTTCCTATCAAGCACTATTTTTTTACTCTTTTTGTGTGTGTGTGTTTTTTTTAAAGACATAAGGGGGATCTCTACATAAAAAATTAAGCAGAAATAACTTTGTAATTACCATTTATTGAAATCTAGGTAGAATAGATGATTAGGAGTTTTTTCCTATGTGACAGTATAATGTCTCTCTGGCCTCTGAGTTTGTCTAGTCTGTTCTTGGGATTCTGGTTCTCAAGCAAATGCCAGAAGCATACTGAATAGTTAGAAGGACCCGTTGCTTTTGTCAACTGATCTGACCTCTGTAACTTTCAAAACTGGATATGCATTTCTGTGCTTTCCCTGTGATACCAAAAGAGTTTCCCAGATTTATTCCAAATTTAAGTTATTAGCATCTTTAGTAAAATGTCCTTTTTGTCATGTTCCCAGGAAACGTTTTTTGGTGCATTGTTATTTTCCTGTTAAACCTGACTAAACTACAGTTGACTGAGATTTGAAATATCTGTGATAAAAAAGGATTGTGATAAAAAAGATAGAGTATGGAACACACAAAATAGCACAATAAAATACAGACACAGAATTTCTTTAGGTAAGTCACAGATGTGGTTCTGATATAACCTTGTATGGCAAGTGATGTAAATTTTCTTTTCTCTAAACCTGATAATTCTAGTCTAATATTTTAGTATTTCAGATTTTCTGTTTTCCATCCTATTGTAAACTGGAAAGTAGTAAGGATTACTGTGGTAAAGTTAACTGGAACTGCCTGTGAGAAATGGCAGACTTGTGTCAGTGACTGCAGTTGATGTAGCAGGAAGGAAGTTTGTAATTCATACATATGGAGGTGAACAAAGAACTACATCAGGTTGGAAGTGAACTGGGGCAGATTAATTAGGTCCCTGAGCAGCCAGTCAGGGACTCCTGAGCTCTCCAGTGTGCTTATGCTCTCACAGTGTCTTCAGAGTCTGGAGTTTGCAGATGCACTAAGCAGTGGCCCAACTCTGCTCCCATTACACTACGTGATAAAACTTCCAGTTGAAGCAAAGTTAGGCCACTACTGAGCGTATCTGAAAATCCATCCAAATTGTTCATCAGTGATTACCGTGGAATGTGAATAATGAAAAATATTTTCTGCTATGGGTATAAAACATATTCCTCAAGACATTTCTAGCTGTTGTTCTCCACCAGCTCAGCATATAAATATACTTATTTTAATACAACAATCTTGTCTAGTACTTTAAATTCAACACAGTAAAATGTGATATATATTGTTCTGTCTGCATTTTCTAGTGAAAGTGCATGCACATCATAGATAAAAAATAAAATATTAATTATTTTTAAATACATGCGATTTTCCACCTGGGAGCAGAAAGGCAGAAATATGCTAGTCATGTAGCTTAATGCACTAATAGAAAGGCACTCCGGTGCCACACTGACAGTAGAGGTATAAAAGCCTGATTAGAATATTTATAACTGGTGGCTTGTAAGCAATCCAGACACAGGAATATGTCTTTAGATTTTTGTAATGTATTGCATACATTTACAGTACCGTATAAATGGTTATTACTTAGAATATATTCCTTAAAATATGATGATACTTGTTAATTTACAATATATAGCTATGGATTAATTGTTACAATCTTCTTTTCTGCTGCCCACCCGGCTGCATAACTGGCTCCATGGCTATCTATTATTAAAGATGTAAGAGAGGAACATTTTAGTTTTCTTACAAAACCACGGCTGACCTAGTAGAAATATATCCTTATTTATATCCTCTGAATTTAACTTAGTGTTAGAAGAATGTTTATTCCCATGCATTATTCTATGCTGCTGCATAGAATAATGTGATGATAATGATGGTGTACCTGGAAATGTAACAGCAATCTTTCAATATATCTGCTTATATAGCAAGACATTGTCATTTAATTTCAAGCAACTGTGCCTGGTAGTATTCACTTCATTGTGGTTAAAGTTTGTTAGAGACAGTTCCACAGATTGGAGGTCTGGGGCTTTCGAAGGTCACAGTTTCATGATCAAAGTCTGTCTTTTTAAAGGGTAAAAGTAAAACAGAACAGTTTCCAAGTCATTGTGATTTTGTATTACTTTTAGTGTAAATCCTAAACCCATCCAAATATTTGTGAGAACCAAGGGCAGAAAAGTTGCTAGAAATGTAGTAGCAGCTAGGCTTTCTTTGCAGAGATTTTTATTTTTAAAATATTCAGAGTTGTGCCTTGCATCTAGTGACATTATGAAGAGTGATTCCCCTTTGTGTTGGGAAGCAGTCAGTCAGGGAACAATCCAGTAAGGAAAATCAGATAACAATGTCTGTGGGACAGAATCCTGAGTCTCTGGCACCAGAAGAACCTCATGCTTCTACTAATTAGTAGGTAGGTCATGACACTCTCTTTTCTGTTTTTGGAAGTGCTGAACACTAATAGAAAGTGTAATTAGATGTGTTAAGCAACTTATTATGCATCATCACAATCTGGAAGAAAATTGTCTGGACCACCTGAGGTCCATCACCGTTCTGATTTTACCAGAATATCTTAAAACAATGTCATTTCCATGTGAATTGTCATGCTGTGTCCTGCATCATCCAACAGGTGTGATTCTTTGCAAGAGTGAATAGCTTCTGGTTTGTAATCCCATCTCAGCTCTGTTGGTTCACACCAGTGAACACCTTATCATGACTAGTGAGTGGTATTCAAAGCTGTCAGTAGGCCTGGTAATAATAGGGTGTTTGTTTTCTACTTGTAGCCTTGAAGAAATTGATCCTTTGAACAATATGCTCCTCATTATCCTAATAGGTTAAGGGACAAGGCAGTTTTGCTGCCACCTTAATCAGTAAAGTTTATTTTGGGATTTGGTTGGAGGTATTTAAGAGATTACCAACAGGTAATAGTTTATTGAGCAAGGGATATATCACAGTGTGTATAAATAAAGTTGGCATCTTACCCTTTCAGAAGAATGCTGTAACATTATCAAGATTAAAAATCTAATAAACATTAAAAATAGGTATGCACTCAGTGCAGACAAGACAATATGTCACACCTTTAGGCCTTGTCCACATACAAAATCTGCAGTCATTTAATTGAACTCAGATTTAAATAAATCAATTTAGTTAGAATCCTGAAGCCCTCATATAGCTACTCCTAAATTGTTTTACAAAAGGCTTATATTGATTTACCTTAAGTAGATTTCTTACTGACTTAAGCTAAATTGCAAGGAACTTGTTGCAGGCCAGTTTAAAAGTGTTCATACAGGTTTCTACTATTTAATTAAATGGAACTGCAAAATACTTTCAGTGAGGAAAAACACAAGTTTTGTGTTTAGGCTTGCTGAAGCAAACTGCCAAATAATGTGTACATTTACTTTCTTTTGGCTTTTACCATCAAAGAATTCTTCTCGTCTTTGGAATTTGAAAATTGTTTCTGTACCTGAAAACTTTCTAATGTTTAACCCTTTTGATATTAATCTCTAAGTGTTTTGGTATGTGCAAGTCATAGAAACAATCATTTGCAGTGTTTGTTAAAAAATCCCTCTGGCAACAGAAATGGTTCTCAGTGGTCAGACTAACACCTCAGGATCATAAAACAAGGACTATCATTAAATCCCATTACAGTTTGACTCTGAAACACACTAGGTAACCAAGAGAAACACACATGGATAGTAGAGAAAATTTGCTATATACTTTAAAGCCACAGCATTTGTTCCTGAATCCACAGGAACAAATTTTCTTCCTTATTCATTCTTCATTGTTCAAGGTTGTGTCCACTGAACTTGTACTATCTTTCAGGCCATCCACAGAAATTAGTGCTTCTGAATAGCTCCTGCTTAGTTTTCTACCTTGGTAAGTAGTCGCTTGGAATCCTTCTTTAAGGGTGCAATTTAGTGGAGTGGGTCACTTCATAAAGTCGTAATGTCAGAGGCTGGCATGCAAGGCTATGCTGTGTGCTGGTTCTGCCATTGAAATGTGTTCTTTGTAGCTGTCTGACCCAGAGTTTACTCCCAGACAGATGGGGGAGTTGTCACTGAAGGGAATTTTGTATCCGGATTCAGTTTGTGGTATCAGATGTCCTGTTGGGTCATGAATTTTAGTTTTGAGGCTTCTCTTTTAACATGAGTTTTTGGTGTCTTTGGAGAAACAGGGCTGTCAACTGTAAAATTTTCTGTGTAAAAAAATGAGAGAAAAGAATATGCAAGCTCTGTGAATTATGAAGGTTTTTGTATGTTTTCTGACTGGATAGACCATTTACATCGGATCATCAGTAATTACAACTTCATGTGAATGAATTAGGTATAGCAACGATGTTTCAGAGACTAGTGTTGGAGGCATTGGATGGCATCATCATTACCTCTCAGGTAATATCTCATTTTGGAAGTAATACTTAATTGGAAGTAAATAGCCACAGTTTGTTGAAATGTACTTGTAGAAATTCCACAGCCCTCTAATGAGTATTCTGCATTTCACTGACTCTTCACAGAATCATTTAAGTTAGAAAAGACCTTTAACACCATCAAGTCCAATGGTTAACCTAGCCCTGACAAGACCACCTCTGTACCATGTCCCTAAGCACAACCTCTACACGTCTTTTAAGTACCTCCAGGGATGGCAACCCAGCCACTTCACTGGGCAAGCCTTTTGGGGAATAATTTTTCCTAATATCCAATCTAAAGCTCCCTTGGACCAACTTTAGGTTGTTTCATCATGTCCTATTCACTTTATGGAGTGAATAGAACCAGCTGGTTTTGAACACAAGGTGTTCAAGTTAAAGCTTTTATATCAAATAGGCACCTAGACAATTAAATTGAAACAAGAAGAACTAAAAGGGGATACAATGACAAGGTTCAAAATGCACTATAATTTTTAGGCTGAGCATAATTATATGACTGAACAATTGTTAGAAATTAAAAAAAAACCCCAAACGTTTAATTTTAAGTTTGTACATTGGTTTTGTTCTACAAGAAAAGGTGCAGGATTGCCTGCATTGGAATTAGTATAGTTAACTATCGATAACTAGAATGTCGATAGAAAATATTTTACCCATATGACAAAGAATTGTTAAATTTACATCTACTCCTTTTCCTGTATGAGTATGTATTGGTAGTCTTCCCACTCCCACTTTTCCTTTCCCACAGTAAATCATAGCCTTGCACTTAGTATCTTGCTAATCCTCTAAAACAATTGCTCCAACAGAAATATGGAAGAAAGTTTTCAAATCATTCCTGCTTACCCTTTTTTCTGAAAATGATACCCAAATACAGGTCTTATAGGTGGATGCTGTAGCCACCAGACCATGTAGCAGTTGGGTCTCTCCTGTCCAAATGACACATTTAATTCTATACAGTACAGCAATAACCAAAATGAGAACTGAGGCTGGTATCCAGAAGGCCAGAATCATGTCCCTTCTTCAGACTTGTGAAACTTCCACAGCAGAGAGTAAGGAAGAGCAATCCCAATTTTCTTTTAAATTGTGCTATGGACTGCACACAAAATGGATAACCAGAACCCAGCTTTCCTGTCAAGAAGTGGATCCTCTTTCTGAAGTACTGTAAAGCCAGTGCTGTTGTCTTGTTCTTCCTCCTACTGTTGGAGTTAATTGTTGTAAAGAAATACTCACTGGACAATGGGCAAACTATTTCTCTAAGTTATAGTTAGGATAATCTCTTGGGGATGGATGAATTTGGACTATACCTGGGCAGAAATGTCTGTTTCTTCCTGTTCTTTAAGATTTTGCCTTTTGTTTTGAGCACTAGTTCCACTGTGGACCTGAGGATTCATTCTGGAACAAATACTTGTTGAAGCTGGCACGTTTCTATGAGCACTTTTGGTTGATTAAAAAGAGAGTAATCTCATTTGGCAAAATTACATTTATTTTCTTTTTACTTAACTGGGCTACAAAATCACTGGAAGATAATCTGGAAAGTTTTTTTAATTAGGATTTTGGTGGTACTTGCTGTAACCTACTGGTAGATGGTTCTGAATTCAGAAATTCAAAGGCAGTCTATCTTGGAGGGTGGTAGAGACTCTGTTATTTGGACCGTTTCTAGCTTCTCAAAGGACAGAACTCAAAACAGTGGGTAAATCTCCAGAAGTTCAGTCAAGTTTTTAAATCTCGACTTTGTAAAGCATGTTCTTGTAATGAAGAAAAGGACCTTAAGACTAAGATTATAAAATTCAGGCCCTGGAAGATGAAATGGTGGTAGGCTTCTTTTTATTATACATAGATACAGGAAGCCATATTAAAAAAAACACATAAGACATACCGTTCATAGAAAAATTAAAGAAGTGAGTATGAATCATTATTCTGGGTTGTTAAAGTAACATATGAAGTAGTAGGTGGCAAAAATAGCAGCAATGATCAATTCCTTTCGCTGCTGAAGCGAACAAAATAGCAAAGAGACAGCGGGGCCACCAAAAGGATAAAACTTTGACATAACATAGGGCTGAAATGAATTCTTCACCCTAATGATTATGAACTGTGGAGGTGGTAATATTCCAGGAACAAAGAGGGATTTTGCTCACGTTTTTTCCCTTTCATTCCTAGCACATGAAACGTTAAAAGTCTTTATCACTGTATGAGAGTAGATGATAATAAGGCAATTAGAACGATCAAAAGCTGACAAAGAATCAGGCTCAGACGAATCGTATATTAGGATTCAAAAATTATTAGCAATAGAAAAAGGAAGGTCTTCTGCTGAGAGGACTAATAGATGTGATCAGTAGTAGGGGAAAGACAGACCTTTTTGTAGAGAAGTGGGAACTAAGGGAACGCACTAGATTTTCTTGGGAAAATGTAGAAAATGCTGGCAAAACTGCAGGATATTCAGACACAAACCATGCCATTCACTGAGAGGTCAGTTGGGATTGATTCATAAAGAGGGTTTTGCTTGAATATTACTAAATTAGTAGATGGTGAAACAGCTGCGTGGCAGAATTTATGGACGTTTCAGGATTGATATTGTGATACTTAGATGGATTTACAAAGTCATGAAAAGTTCCATCAGCCAAAACTGTCGAAATAGAATGTAGTGTAGGCTGAGCAAGCAACCATTAACAAGGTACAGCTTGAACAGAAAATGCTAATGATTCGCTTATGCTCTTTACAGTTATATTCATGTGACTACCAGCAGCCATATTTACTGGTTCATGAGAGAAATTATAGAGGATCAGCAGCAATATCTCAGATTTTGAAAAAGCACCATTGCCTTAATGGAGAATTTAAAATTACACAGCATTTGTTGATGTGTCTGTGTGCTGGTAATACGTATGCTTGCTGACATTTCCTGAATATCTTGTAGCATCTCGTGAACCTTTTAGAAACTATTGATTGTGGTAAGTGGGAGGAGCTGCAAGGCAGTATCTAGAACAGTTAGGAATAACAATATAAACAAGAACAGCTAAAAAAAGATATAAATTGAATTGCCTCACTTATTTAGCTCTCTCTTTTTCTATACTACTGCCGCAAGATGAATCATATGCTCCTGGTACAGTCTTATTACTTCATTAAAGTATTTCCAGTTTGTCAAAAACTATACAGAATGGCATCACATCCAAAAAGTATTATCTTCTTGTTGGAGAGGAGTGAAGGTAACATTGCTGTGATTCATTTTTAGTGCTGGGTAATACTTGGAGATGCATCATGAATACATTTATTATTGTAGTGGAATAAACCATGCTGTGCAAAGACCTTCTTGAAGGATGGTGTTACATGTAGGGTATAGCACAGTACATTACAGCTCTGCTGCTGCACTTAGGACTCGGTTGACACTTCCATTATCCTCTCCTGATTTATTGCTAGTGTTCATATTACAGAAGCATCGAGAAGTCCCAACTGAGATCATGCCTGCATTGCTCTGCAGAGCTTTTACTCTGAGTGGGTAAGATATGGAAAGTGGGAGGGGAAACAAAAAGATGAAGTGACTTGCCCAAGACTGAGAACCAATTCACTTAGGAGGTGAGAGATGAGAGGACTCTGGTCTGAAAGCTGAATTATCACGTAAGCAGGGACCTGAGCTTGCAGGAATTTGCTTTAGCTCTCCATGGGCTTGTTAGCTCAGCTCTCTGCTCTCTGGTAATGCAATGTCAGAATTTTCAGCTGAGGACAATTCTCCCAGCAAACAGAACGAGTTTGTACCTACCTATTTTTATTACTAATGGCTGTATTCTCACTGACAGCACCCAGTTAAGAACGTGCATTTCCCAATTCTCATTCCAGCCAGCTCGTCAGTATATTACACGCCCCATTTGGATGGATTTTTATGTCAGGTGTTGTTGCCAATTTATTCCAACTGGATATCGGCCTAAAACCCAGGTCTTTTTTTGTTTTAAAATATTCAGGTGGTAATTTCCAAATAAACAAATATTGCTCACCTAGTTTATTTATAGTGATCATTGTTTACAAAGGGATCGGATTGCTACTGGGGAAAGTACTAAGCAACACGCTGCTCAGAAAAGAACAGGATTCTGCAAATACAGTACCACAATTTTCTTTGGCTGTTTGTAAAACACCTAAACAAATGCTCACAAGTTTAATTTTTATATTAATCAAAGGTATATTTATAAGTATCTATTTTCATCTGTATGCCTAGAGAAGTCCTTTATCCTTATATAAATTATTAATGCATAAAAATGTTCTATAGTCTTTTCAGAGATGCAAGGGATAATCAGTCTTAGAGTTGCAACAAATGTAAGTATCGATTTGCTAATATGAAGTAATTTGTGTGATCTAAATACAGTGCATACAATGTGTGCAAATTGATTCCATTTAATCATTTTTGACTGTTCTCCTAAATCTTGGTAAGTGAAAGCCCTGATTTTCCCTGCTTGGATTACTTGGTGGCTTTCGAAAGATTGATTTTTCCTTTAAATCTTTGGGCCCTGATCCAGTACACCACTTGGTGGTCTGCTTAGATTTAATCATGTGAGCATTCATAATGACTTTAACAGAAAAAAAATCTTGCATCCTTAAATTCAAATGCGTGTTGGCATATTTTCCTGCATGAAAGCCTAAGCTTGCATCTTATTTGATTTTCATTTGATACTAATTAACGGACAAAAATATTGCTGCCTTTGTGTTAGGTGATACCAGATCAGTTTAAAAAAACAGAGCAAAATGGAATTAAATTAAATTAATCCATTATACAGTACACATTTACTACACAACTAATGAAAGGTTTAACAGGATTAATTAATCTGAACAACTCATAAAATAGTTTTGATGGGAAATACATGTCTCGTTAATTCTGAACTTATGAACCTGAAAATACAAGAGAAGTATAGACAATTTTAAGGAACACTAGCAGCTAATACATATATTAAATGTATGTATTAAACCATTTTAAGTAGAATGGTCATATATGAAACTCATGAGGATAGTATGACATAAAAAGACAAGCTTGTAGATTGAACAAATTCAGGCATTATTGAAAGAAATGTTAGAAGGCATCTTTAGCTGCAGTACCCCAGTATCCTGACCACAATGCAAATTGACTTTGCACATTATAGTTTGCCTATCTGAAGTCTCCTGCTTGTGAGTAATAGAGTACCTCTCTACTACCAGTTTCAATCTACTCTTTTGAGTTCTATGGGCTTTAAAACAAATCAATTTTCTTTGGGCTTTCTGAATTTCAATTATATATTAAATAGTAAGTAACATACTTTTTTCTTCTCTGTCATCAGATGAACTGTAACCCCACGACAAGCTTTCAAAATATACACAAACACATCTAACATAAGGACTTATGCAGCTACATAGCCATACCATTACTTACATCACTTTTTCTTTTTTCCCAAGTGCATATTTGTGTGAAGATAAATGTGTTCATTTGAATGTTTATGGGAAGTGACTCAAGTCACAAATGCATCATGCTGCATCTATAACTCAATGTATATTTGCAAATGCTTTTGCTACTACTAAGTGGAGCTGGTGCTGTTTAATTTGTGATTCTATATTAAGAAATGGTTTCTATGTACACCTCTAACATTGCCACAAGGAATGTGAAAATAATAGAGTGTTTCTAGATTTTTTCCTCAACTCTATAGAAACCAGTAAGGCTATGATACTTGATATGTTAGAGCCTTCTGTAAAGTTAACGTAGAAATCGTATAAAAGAGGAAGCTAACTAATAAGAGCCTATATTCAGTGGAAACCTAGTCCTTCCTAGTTGTAATGCCACTACACAATGATTCAGGACACATAAATGCATGCAAGTGAAAAACTTAGGAGACAACAGAAAAGCACCATGCATTAGCATCTGTTGTCATCTACCTCTGAGGAGCTGCCCATCTGAAAACCATTGCAAAGGTTAACACGTTGGCAAGAATGGTTCTGATTTTCAAACTGAGAAGCATTAATAGAAACACAAATTATGAAAGGATGATATTTCATTAGCATGTGAAAAGGGACAGAAATTAATGTGTGTTTTTAAGAACTGCTTGTCTCTATATAACTTCCATATTAAATGTGCATTAATTATATTTGATGCAGAGCATTATGGTTTCCTTTTCTCACATTGCTATGTGCATACAGTGTTGTGAAAGAAGATTTTGCCCCTTCAAAAAGAGCATTTAAGATCAGGATATGAAAACAATTTACCCTGTATATAATACAGTGGGACAAGGTACCAAATTCAGTTTGTCAGCTACTTCCCACTAGGAGTGTGTAGGCTCCTATCATACCCTAAACACAGATTGAGTCTGGTTTCCCTTCACACTCCGTGAAGTTCTCCTATGTTCTGGAGACTCATGTAGGTTAAACCAGCAGAGGCCACTTTGTCAATGCAAATACACTGTGTAACAGTCTATGTACTACTGCCTTTTTCTTGCACACTATGACAAAGAGATCACATTTCGCCTTCTGCCAGCTGACACAGCTGTGACCATAAAAATGACCTTTTTTTAAAGCTATACCAGCAAAGTAGAAAATTTTCAGTAGGAAATGCGGAATCTCTATTAGGAGCATTTGCTGGTATACTGCTGTTGGAAAACCCTGTTGGTGAAAAGGAGGCCTCAGGCAGACTTAGTATATGTTAGAGGAATACCACATTGCTGGAAAATCCATATATAATATGAATAATTGATGACAAAACACAATTAAAGGATTCAAATACCCAAATTCTTACTGAAATTTCTGTACTTTCAGATTTGGGACAGATTTTCTCTTAAGTACTTCTTATATCTATCTGACTTATGGAAATAGAAGCATCTTTGGATGATTTTGGAAGGTAAATTGATAAGGGAAGGAAGGAGGAAAAGAACAAAAATTTAAATGGGGAGTTTGGTAAAGTGTCGCTGAACTTTCTTTCCTGATAGCTACTTCTGGTTTAGGATCACAGTGAGTTCCTCTATATCTTTAATATACTAGCTAATGAATTTCAGCATCTTCCATTCTATCTCATTTTTGTGAAATGCTGCATTGTAGAGCTTAATAAAATGAACAAATGGAGCTAATTAATGCCTTTTCACTAACTGTGCTTAATCTAATGTTTTTAGAAATCTAAAACTAATCCTAAAGAGAATTGTGTGAGGAACTGATGAGATTAAAATTTTATTTGATTATACTTAACAGTTCCTCTATACAATTACTGCGAAACTGTGCTCATATAATAGTGTGATGGACACCTGGATTATTTAGAGTAGAGCCTGGGTATTTGTCTTGCTGGAGGACAAACACTCCATTGTTCTTACAGCACAGAATATGTTTTCTTACTTGTAATAGCTCCTAACCTGAACATACATACACACCTATAAAAGTAATTATAACCTGCGAACAGCAAACAGACACTAACATTTTTTTTGTGTCTATGAAAGTTCTGAAAATGGTGGTTTAAATTAAGGAAGGGAGATGATGCGAGGGGCAGTGTCCCTGAAGGGAGTGGCTGAGGTCCTCCATGGGCTGTGGGATGGGGATTCACCCCAGCAGAGAGCTGTGTGGTACACTGGCTACCTGCTCCAAGAGTTCCTGTTGGCAGATCAAGAAGCATCAATTGCACCTGGGCTATCCAGAGGCAGGACTGTCTATGTGTTCTCCAGCATATACTGTTCCTTTCTATTCTAGTGCCTCTGAATTCCCTCTGCTTGCTGCTATGCCCTCTGTCATAACAAGTCTTCAGGTTCACTACACCCACTGCAACAGCTTCTCAGAGAAGTGATGCTATTGAAACAATGTACCATTTTCTCAATTTTGTTTAGCTCAGTAAAACTCAAAGAGCTTTTTGATGCAAAGGGTGAAGGAGAAGATATTTTTGTCAATATGAGGCTTTTCACTTCACCTTGAACTCGTGGTTTGCCATCGTCAAGTATAAAATGACAGGTGCATGTTTCAAGGGTTTTTGTCTTGTGACAGTACATTTCTTAACACCGTCTTATTTTTGTTCTGTATTTCTGCTTTAATTTCCTGTTGTGTATTAGAGCCAGGACACAACAGTTAGAAGTCTTGCAAAGCATGTGCTTTGAGTAATATGAAGCTTGGCACTTTCAATCTTTATTTGTAGATACCTCACAGCAGAAAATATCTGTGGTCTTTCTGGCCATAAGATCAAAGAACGTGACTAAACTATGTAGAAGAAATATGGAAGGTGGACCATCCAAAGCTCCATTATTCTTCATTAAAGAGGAATAAACTTAACATGCGTGTTTCCCAGGCACAAGGAGGAGGGCCATCATCTTATTTAACCTCACTGCTGTGGATTCTGAAATATTTAGTTCTGTCTTTGAGGGTGGAAAAGATCTCTTCAGAGCTTATGATTCCATACCTTCTCTTGTTTAGCTTTGAGGTGGTTTTTGTTTGTTTGGTTGCTTCATTTGGGTTTGGTTTCTGGGGTTTTTTTGAGCCTGAGAGCTTTCAGTTTGTATTATTCTTAAAATTCCTCTTCCCTTCCTGAAATACCAGTCAGGAGGTTAATGATTCAACTGGCAAATAAATAGTCATAGCTTCCCATGTTGGAGAAAATGCTTGGTAAAGCACAGTGCTGTAGCTATAGAGTCCTGTGCCATTGGTTGCAAAGCCAGCCTAATTGTGTTACGCAGCTTCACAGAGCTGTGGGAGAAAGCAAGTCAGAAATGAAGTGGCTCACTTGATATGAAATACGAGATTATTTAACTCAGTCAGAAACAAATGAGTGTTTGGTGTCTAACCAGCACACTCTGCCAATGCTTACCCAAGTAAGACACAAACAAACTTTGTTACACATATATATAGCTGTAAATCTTAAAAGTCTGGCTTTTGACCATGTACAATAATGAGGATTTATTAAACTCAAATCTACTGTGTTCTTTCACGTAGTTGAGGATTAGATGGATCTCTGAGGGTCACTTACATTTAGCAACGGTGCTTCAAAGATGACTGTGTATGAACCACTGTTGAAAATCAGTCACAAGTACTTTTGAAGGCATAATCAGTATATAAAATTGTTGTAGGTGGATAAGGAATACCAATTTCACTTTGTCTCACTTCACAGGTATTAGTCAGCTCAACAGTACCCTATCTCTCAGAGCTGCAGGGTTTCAATTTCAATTTTTGCCTCTGTCTCAGCTCCTGTTTACCTTGTGATTGGAAGAACTCTGGGGCAGAGACTGTCTTCATTTCAAATATGTGCTACCCTTGTCAGGTATTCACAAAGATCACGTTAATGTGTACAGCATATTGCTTTTTGCTATTATTATTATCAGCATCTGGAAAATATGAAGAACATTTTGTCGATCATCTTCTCTTCAGTGTCAAGAAAAATTAATCGTGACCACTGCAATTCCCTGGGGGAGAGGGGAAAAAAGTGTTTTTTCCTTAAACCATGATGGTTTAAGGCTTAACCACATTTACTTTAAGACATTATTTGAGCAAAATTATTTTTATGTCCAGTGTTGAGCTGTTTTCTTCCTTTTGAAAACAGATTGTATATCAGGAATATTTTCCAGCTCCTGAACTTTTTGTTTGTTTATTTTCTTAACCATCAGAAACCAAAAAACCCAAACTTCTTTGTAAAGCATTCAGGATACAGAGCTGCATTTTTATACTGATAAATAAAGTTGAAAGCATATTCTTTTTTCTTTCCTTGAAGATCCTTACCAAGAATATGAATGTGCAAAATACAACATCTGGTTTAAAATGAGGGGCAGTTTTTCATACTAAATCTAATACCAGTTTCTAACATATTAGGCTATTTAATTTCTTTAATCATCTGAAGCCTAAATAGCCAAGAAACAAAATCAAATTCTTCAACAGCTATCAGCTCCCAAATAAATCCTGCTGCAATCCCACTTGTAGCCACAGAACTAAACTGGAGGTGAGATAGTTGCCTTAGAGGTAGGGAGTACTGGAGGATCTGCTTTACACCAACCAGCATCTTCAAGTAAACTGAGAGATGCTGTATAGTGGGTGAATATCTTCCAGATACTACTCCAGCTTTATCTTAAACTACCAGTAATATGGTTTGTAAGCAGAGAAAGACATGGAAAAGCGTTGCTGGTTAGCCAGCATGTTCAGTCATAGCTGTTGACAACGGTGTTCACTATGGTAGTTAAAAGTAGTGAACAAATATTGGGAAAAATCACAGTTAAGTCCTCCTAACATGGCAATCTTGTTAGCCTGGATGTTTCTCTGTATGTGGTTAAGCATTGTCATTCGGGCAGTTGCATCTTTATTTTGCTCCGTCAAGTGGCTATGTTGTCATTTGGACATCCTGTCATTCATCAGCAGGCAACTGGGCAGTGCTTCACTCAGTCTCTGTCAGAAAGTGGCACCAGGGCTCTGTAAGGTTGCATCTCTACTTGAGAGCCCGAGGCTTATTCTGTTAGCCTGTATAACGACATATCTACTGTATGTTAATGAAGCTTGCTCAGTAAGTGAATTCTCAAGTTCACTGCACGCATTAGGAGTCCTGGGTTTGCCTTGCAGTACATCAGGATTTTGGTTATTCTTGCTTGTTATTAGAACAGTGCTATTATGTGCCTCTGAGTCACAATATTTACAGCATTTGAAGTTTGGGTCTTTGTCTTTGCTTTTCCAGTACTAAAAATGGTAACTTGCAAAACCGAATCATCATAGGATAAGTCCTTCACAAACCATGATATCAAAAAGGAGCATGTTCTGTTCTTGCTAAAAATTGTTAATTTGTCAAAACATCTTCTTGATTTTTCCCAGATTTTTAGTTTTTGCAGCCCTCTAACACTCCTCATATACCGAGAGGAGTCAGTTTCAGGGAAAGGAAATAGGAAAGAGCCGAGGAAAAGAAACAGTGTTGTGGAATTAAATGCAAAAAGAATTTCAGTACTTTTCATTCACAGTAGCAATCCAAGATGCTTTTAAACTTCTGTTCAAATGACTCCTAGCCAACCCTTTTTCTAGTCTAGGTGAAAGTCACAACTGACTTTAACCAAGTATGGTGATGGTATGGCCAGAAAAGTGTAGAGGGGCACATTCGTCTTCCTAAAGTTTTTGCTAGTCTTCTCTTGCTATGTATTTGTCTCATCAGGTAATTTTGTGCAAAGACAAGATGAAATATTACCATTTCTGATGGAAACAGCTCCATTAGATGAACTTAAATACTAGATACAAGGACCAGGTAAACTATAATTTTCTTTTGTTAATGCCACATAATAGGCCATACAAAACCTATCACATGGTCTTGTTGTTGGTAAGATGTTTTAAGAATTACCAGTGGAAGAAAAGGTGGCATTTCTATAAAGTCAGAACAAAAAACCCCTCCCTGTCTTATTTAATTACCTCTGTTGCCCCTGTTCTGTAATGGAGAAAAAAAAAAAATCTGGATTTATCTTCAGTAAGAACCCTAAAGAATGGAAGACAACAAACAGATAAATACAAGATTATAATTTCAGGGCAACAGATAGAGTAGAATTTCTAACAGTATTACTTCTTCAGAACTATTCTCTTGATAAATGAAAAGTGGAAGGAGACTTTTCATGTGCAAATGTCTGGAAATCTATGTTTTCTCAAGGATTATTGTACTATTTTAAGCTTTAAAAACAAAAAGATCTCTTCTAAGGTCTGGACTCTTAACCCTGTGGTACCATGACCATAGTGTGTCTCTAAAAAGACACAGAATGGAGAAAGACAAATAGTATCTGACTTCTCTTGTACTTGAAATGTGGAGTACCGCTAGGCCCAAAGGCAGAGGAGAAGAGGGAGAAAGAGAGACTCAGGATGCCTGGAATTTTTTTCCCCAGTTATTAAACAAGTGAGTCTTACCACTTCTGTAGTTGCAGCATCTCCTGTCTGTTATGAACAGTCTAGTCTTTAGAAAAGGCAATTAAGCTATCTTGCTTGTTTTGGACTTATTCTGATGGTGATGTAGGAAGGACATATGTTTCTTTGAGCCTGTGCTCACAACTTCAGTCTTCTGAGACAACTTTGACACACTCTGCATTGGAGACATTTTTCCCCCGGGGTACTTGCACATGATATGTAACCGTGATCATCTCTGGAGCAGTTTGAATTTGTCCATGTTTTAATGTTACCAAACAACTGACAACGTGAGGATGGCGATTCTCTCACCTACATATCTATAATGCTATTTGCAGATATGATTAAGGCCGAGAGCAGAAAAAACAATCGGTTATCTGCTACTGTATCTTAAATCCTAGACAAATGTTTGTTCATGTTGGCTAGAATTTACAGAGAGCACAGATGACATATATACATTTATCCTGGTGTTCTGTCTTCCCTGTTTCACCAACAGGGTGAAGTTTCTTTCTTTATGTTCAGAAATATTTATTCCATTTGTTTTCTACCACTTATGAAAATTTATTTAATGAGCAATTGGTAGTTCCTACTCGGAAAGGGAGTAGCTAGTCTCAGTACGTTAATTGATTTGCAAATTTAGCTGTCAAGAAAGACCCTAAGAGGAAATCACAGTAAAACTTTGTTTTCAATTAAGCTAGTGTCTTGACAGTGGTGCCCTGGGCTGCTGTGCAAGACTCCTTCACATTTAGACTCCTGGAGATCAGGCACATCACAGAGGTAATGCCTTCGGCCCCTACGGGGAACAGAAGCAGCCAACCGCAACATACCTCTTTTGGGTGAGTCAGCCAGACTATCATTAGCCGAGATGACTGCAGGTCAGCCAGGATTCAAAGGTATTACAGCGGGGAGAGAAAAGCCAGCCTTCACACAGGCTCTCCCACAGTGTTCAGGGCAGAGTCCTCTTGCTTTTATTACGGCATGAGGACAGAGGAAATAAACACTCGACCTTTCCAGGTGAAAGAGTAAGAAAAAATAATAATTACATGGGCGAAGAATTAACGTGACACCGTTTCCTTTTGTGTAAGCTTTGGTCAGCAGCGTACAGCAGCATTTTGTAGGGTTGCAGGAAGGGGTTTCTCCCGGCTTGTGGCCGCTCCGCTGGGAGAAGTCACCGTGACAGTAGGTGGCAGTGCAGCTCTGTCTATGCGGGGTTCGAGCGAGCCGCGGGAGCCCAGCTTTTACCGAGTACGTACAGCCTCTTCCAGATGCGGGCCTCAGGGCCCTGCTCAGTCCTGCAATTTCGCTTCTCATTGCTGGGGATGTCTCATTAGGAGATTTAACTGTTTGAAATGCAGTGCTAATGTGAAAGTTTTAATTGGGAAATCCTGTGCATGTTAAATTAATCTTAAGTACTTTTATCTAGAATGCCTGCTTCCTTTTCCAGCACACTTTGTGGTTGTGACTCCATCACGTTCTTATACATCATATTAAAAAACTTGAAATAGACCAAAAATGATGTTTTACATCAGAGTTTGCTGAAAAAGCTTTAAAAATCTGGTTTCTGAAGCCTCAGAAGTCCTAAAAAGCACAGGGGTTCTAAATGCTGTCTGAGCTGAGTGGTCACAGTACTATAGTAAAGTGACAGCCAGTTTGTATCTATGGAGACGATGCAGGGCAAAGGTTTCATCCTAACCAGGGCTTATGTTTCATGGGTAAGTGTTATACATTAGGAAATTCTGAAAACAGCTGGGATTTAAAGTTTGAAAGGAAAACTGATAGTAACTCGGCTAAATATTTAGGTTGAGATTTTCAAAGTGGCCCTGGGGATTTTAGAGACTGGAATCTCAGGCTGCTTATAAAATCCTCAGTCCTTAGGCCTATTTTCTTTTCTTTAAAAGGCTTGTGCAATTTTTAATTTGTCCACAATGCACACACAAAAGTATTGATATGTGATAGAAGAGGGCGTGAAAGGGAGAAACTGAAGTTGCAACTCTGCCAGGGTATAAACGGTGTTCCCATTCTTGCCTCATGCGCACGGTTTGATTTTTGTCTGCATACTTTTGTGGTTACTGTTGTTTTTAAAGTCTGGATCTTTCTCAGGGGCACTGTACACACCATTTGGCTGTCTCTTTTTGTCAAGTTCCCAAGCATTTTTTTCTGAGAGAGCGCTTTGGGCACAGCACTGTGTGCATGCCGTTTCCAGATAGACCGGCCTGGCTGAACTCAAAGGCAGGAATCCGTACGCTTGTTCTACATTGCCCGGCGTAGACATTGCTGGAAACTTGAGGGTAATCTATGAAGCAGATAGATGGCTGGTCATGCCATTAACATAGTATTTTAGACTTTGTGATGAAGTAGGATTATTTATTAAGCAATAGTCTGTTGGGTTTTTTTTTTCTAAATTCCTGGATAAAGATGTAGACAGAGAAGTTAAATGATAAAGATCAGTCAAAGAGAAAAAGGCCATTAAAAGATAGAACTCACCTATTATGATGCAGAGTTTGAGCATTTTTTGTTTAAGTAATACTGTTTTTCTAGATGCTGAATGAATGTTAATAGGATTCAAGGATATCTGTTTGGAAGAGTGGATATCATTATTTGCATTTTGGGCTGCTGAATATTATCTTTAGTTGATATATAAATAACGTAGCATAGAAATTGTCGTGTTCTTTATCAGGATAAATTTAATGATGGTAAGGCTTTTTGGGATATGTGTCTCAGCTATGAAAGCTAAATTTTACATTCATCTCATGTGGAATGCTTTCAGGGCAAAGAATATGAAGCCCACCCTTTGGCAGAGGAGTCAGAACAAATCTGCCGGTGCTGAGGTTTTCATGGTGCTTTAGCAGTTAATACTTAAAATGCAGATGCTCATGTTTGTTGTTTGCATGATTTCAAGGATTCTGATGAAATTTTCCATCTGATCTAGTCTCCGAAAACTCAGGGAAATATGTTAAAGAGCAGGATTCATGATTTGCATTTTTATCTTTGCAGAGAATATGAAAAGCATAAATATAACTGCAAAATTTAAGTATTTTACAAATTATTGAATCTTACCTTTCTTTGTAAACCCTATTTTTATAGATGTTATATAATTCTTTATTATTGAAGGTGGTCTGATTTTATTTGCCCAGAACACAAGATTAGTATGTGTCCTTAAATAGTGAAAGGAAATATTAGTGAGACAAATTTCCGTCCAGTCAGGGAGAAAATGGTTGATGGCATCACAGGAAATCTGCATCAGGAAAGGCCCAGGAAACCTATATATCTATAAATACACATATAGTATACGTAGCAATATACATGTGTGTGTGTGGAAGGATGGAGGAAGAGGAATAAAAGGCTGAAGTAATTTTGAAAAAGAGATCCAGTGTTATAAGGTGTTTGGAGAGGAAGCATGAAAACACTAATCCTTGGTAAAAAGGAAGATTTCCAAACTTCTAACAAAATTATGATACTTTGAGAGCCAGGTCATCCAGATTTTCCAAAATTAAAGGCCTGGACAAGGATGGTCTGCTAGCATATTGCTGCCCAAAAGGATTGGCAGCAACTTCATGGAAAACCTGAAATGCTGACAAGTTTAACTTTAAGCCTCTGGTTAGTGATGAACGATTCGTGAGCAACCATGTTTAGGGTAAATTAACCAATTAAATATTGGAAAAAATATGTGTCTTGATGTTTTTGAAATGATGACTCTAGAAGAACCTGTAGGGAATAGATGTAAGAAATCAGTAAGATAGAATTGATAATGTCTGTTAATGGGCAACCTATATTTTAAGCAGGGAAACTGGATTTTAATTCATATTCTGGGCCACGTTTTCTCACTTCTACAAGCTTAGGTTGTTATCAGAGAAGGTGTACCAATTTACTTCAACAAGCAGTGTATATATGCTTTAATATTCTTGAGTAGTGCCAAAGCTCTGAAAATAAGGCTCTCCTTTTTTTCTATGTAACTAGTGCAGCACATTAACTACATTACTGAGTTGTGGTCCTGTAATAGGGTGAACAGTTATAAAGGTCACAGTACAGATCAGTTCCCACATTATTTGATAAAAAGACTATTGAACTGTCAGTGGATATATCCATACTGTGTATTGCCACTGCCCACAACATAGGCGCTCAGAACATGACAGCGATTCACCTCAAAAGCCACGTGAGCATATTTTCATGCTTACAAACTCCAGCTAGTAATACAGCTTGTCTGTAGGATGTGTTTGCTTTTGGTTTAACATTGGTCTGACACAGCCATGTGACTTGCAGTCATTTCTGAAGTTAGGCAGACTTTGCTCACCTCCATTCAGAACATGAGCAGAAGCAGATGATGTCTTTAAGCACTGTACTGTGTACTCGGTGATGGCTTTCAAGGTGTGAATGCCTGAAACTAAACAGTTACCAGTGATCTCATTTCACATAACACATGCAACGTAAGTCAGTGTCTTTTTCAGTCATTTTAGCTATTGTTAATATGCTCTGAGCACTTAATCTAAAAATTAGAGGCTCTGTATTGAGTTACTAATTCCCTGACCCATGCACTCCCCTTGCTTGTTTCATTGACAGAACATGAATATGGTCATGGTAAAGTAATATTGAGTTTCATCTCTGAGTCAGTTTAACAGCTTCACTGTATCAAAACTTTTAGTCCACTTAAGCCAAAAAGCACAAACCAAAAGCATTTAATTACAGCAACAAAAAAATATTAAATGTAAATCCAAATTATTGAATCCAGGCTCATGATTCCATAGTACATTGTAATAACAGATTTTTTGAAAAAAGAGGAAAGCTGCACTATATGCTATTTCTCAGAGGACATAATTTGCTGAGAATTTAATAGCCCAAATGGGATAGAATTTACTCTTTGGGTCTACTGCTAAAACTTCTTCATCTGAAGTGGTTCATAAAACATACATGAAGTTTACAATAATTAAGTAGTCATGTAAATAAATGCATTATACAGGCAGCAGCCAAGAATTGGTGTGAGGTGAAAGTCCATTGAGTTGAATATGCTATGCAAACAGTGCTATGACTGCAAACAGTGTGCAATGCGTTCTAGTTGCACAGTACCCTGAAAGAAAATATTCCTTAAAGAATCAGAATGGCACCAATCACATGAGATGGAAAATGTCTTTTAAAATTTTTTTTAATTCAAATTTTTAATTTATCAGTTGCTTGTATGCTGTTTCAGAATATCAGATAATGAGAAATAGTTTAGCTTTTCTGATTAATGGACTAAGTTATGAATCTCACTCTCCTAAATCTTACTTTCCTAGATATCCAGTGGATATTCAGTTGTCTCTATAGCCATTGTTTAACCTTAAATAGTTATTTTAATAATGGATCTTACTGAATATTAAAATCACATGGACCTTCTTTCTAGTTTGCTGTAAGTTGAATTAATCACAGTTGAACAACTTTTTAAAACTATACCTTGAGAGTTTTCAAACTATTAAATATTTTTCTATTATAAGGACTTAGAATTGTTCACTGCAGAGAATAAAGTACCACTTTTGCATACATTAAACAAACATTTTGTGCTTCATGAATCCACAATAAATTTCCTTGCTGATTACTCATGTAATCTAAGGATCTCCTGCTGTTTTATGGAGAGTCTTATTAATTTTATTCAAGTAGTAAAATTAGCACCTGTAGAGAACCCTTTATGATTTTTAAACCTTTACCATATTTATAAGAACCTACTTCATTTATCATGTAACAGCTGGTTTATTTAATCTCCAAAACTATTTAACTGTTTATTGATTTTCAATGTTTAAAAAAAGGGAAAAAGCCAATATTTAAATTACCGTATCAGCAATATTTCTTATTGGTGATAGATTCAGGTTTGACCACCAGATCTGGAAGCTAGCTTTTTGGGTTAAACACTGAGAATTTAAACGTTCCTTTTGAAGCCAGAGGAAACACTGAGACATTATTGTGGAACCTCCTTGTCTGTTCGTATCAGTAGAAGCTGAATGAAGTACTCATTTGCTAGCGTATATGTCATGATTTTGTTCTTGGAGGGTCAGAGCTTCAACTGGTGGATAGAGATAACATAAATGGATTGTAGAATACCAAAGATTGATGATAAATCTTAGGAAGAGGAACATCAGGATGCTAAGAAAACTGGCCTTGCAGCTGAGGCAGAGAGAACAGAAGCCAAATCTTTAACTCTTCTTTAATACGGAGACTTCTGTTGTGTATCTGCATGATGCTGTCTTTTTCTTCTCTGTAGGGCTGATTCCCAGCAGGCTACCTGTACATGCATGGTCTTAGATCAAGTGTTAGGTTAAGTGCTAATGTTATAATGAGGACAATAAGGTTGGAATACCTAAATGAACACAGATTAATATTAACTTTCATGAAAGCAGGACAATCTCTTTTCCATTAATTAAATTCTGTACCTACTGTTCGGAGGTATTATTATATTTCTTCTGACATCAACCTGTTTCCAGTTGTAGAAATGACTTAACAACAACAGCAGAGTGTTGAGTATGCTTTGTAGAAGGAGGGATAATGTTAGGTCACAGAACATGAACTTCTGCATGATGGAAAAACCTATTGATCATTCAACTTTTTGTCTGTGTGTGTTCAAATAAACTTGGAAAGGTGCTAGTCTTCACACATGAATAATTGCTTGCAGCTCCTTTTCAGACAGGAAACGTAAATAAATGTTCTAATGCATATATGCAAAGGATTGAAATTTTCCCTGCTTTTTTTTTTCAGGGCCATCCTGTTACATTTTGAGGTATGTGTTTCTTAAAAATGGTATTCTACATAGTTTTGCTTCCAGTCCTTGGGGTGAAAAAGATGTCTTTTATTAACCCAAATAGGAGGTTTACCAGTGACATCTGTAGTAGTGAGGTCAAGGTTCAGGTAACTGGGCTGCTCTGAAGTAGGGGAAAACAACGATGGGATTTATATGTTAGCTGCAGGAAGACTTTGTTGGATAGTTTGGAGGACTGCAATGGAAATTCAGTCCTTAACAATGACCGATATGATTTTGACTTTTATATGGATTTCATCTAATTTCTTTCAGGGCACATTTCTCCATGATACCAAGTGAGAAGTGTTTTTAAGACTTTAATTGTTTTGAATTTTTTTTTATCTGACGAGATAGTTTGATATATTTTTTACTCAACTGAGTGGTGTGCTCATCCTAGAAGCAGTTTCCAACACCCTTGATTGTATAAGATCTAAGCTGCATGTGTTAAATTGTAAAACCATTAAAACAGAACTGTTTCTCTCAAATAAGAGAACAGTTTCCTTATTGTTATTTTTTTCTAAAAGTTTTTTTTTTTTTAACATGAAAACTGCTTTCATATTCCCTTATGCTCTTCAGCACCAAAATTAATTTTACAATCTGAGCTCAGAGTGTTTCAGTTTTGGAGTATAAGCTATTCTGTATTCTCAAATACAAGTTTAAGCTCAGGTATGACACCCTTCACATCTCTTTACTGTAACTCTAGTAGGCCCATGGGTAGGTCACTGCCTTGTAGAAATTGTATGAAAGATTTATCCTGATCCCTTGATTCTGTGCTGTCTTGGGATGTTCTTAATTGCTTTTGATGATAATCAGTGGCCTGTATACCCTGATAATTATACTGGAAATAATAATTTAGCAGAGTTTAGACTCTTACAGATAATTACTACTCCTTTTTATTATTATAGAATTAATTGCTGCTTCAGTTTCACATCAATCTGTACAGCACAAAGAGCCACAGGTTTCTGTAACTGTCTGTAAAGAAGTAAAGTAAGGAAAAATATGAAAAGTTAAACTTTTTAACCTTTAATAATTATGGCCTAAATTAACAAATAATGACATTGATTAGTATAATTATTTTGTTGCAGAAGGAAACACTGCTCAAAGAAATATGCCTTTGAAGCTTACAAAGGAGGAATGTATTTCATGTATGTCCAGCTCTATTAATACAACTAACATGACTTTATATGTATGCTTTATTTATCAAGTATATTGCTGTCTTTTGCAAAAGTGATTGACTGAAGTTTGTGATATTATGTCACTGTCTTGCTAACTTCAACTTGAGAAACTCTTTTACATTGTTCTTGTTTGAAATGTTTTGCACAATAATGGATTTTACTCGTGCCTAATCTTTCAGATATTTTTCGCCTCTAAGGCATAGTCACAGTCCTATATTATATGGATAGCAAAGGTCCAAAGAACACTAAGAATGCTTATTTTTCTTTAGTTATTTGTCCATCTACAGGAAAATAATAACAGTCTCTTAACATGTATCACAGACTGGTCATTTATTTTAACTCTAAAGAAGTCTGTATGTTGTAAAAGTTTTTTTTTGTGGTCTTATGTCTAAGTATAAAAATCACAGAGGTGTTCATTTAACATGTTAGTAGAGAAACTAACATGTTAGTTGAGAACCTAACAGATTGTAAGTTACTTTGGTGTAAGTTAGGTGAATTGACACTGGAAGTCAAATTTGGAGAATAAAAGAAAAAAAAAAAGACATATCTTCTTTCATCACCAGATAACTCTTCTCAGTTTAACTCACAACAACATTTTAACATCCTATATTTAGCCAACATCTAGCTTCAGGGAATGTAATGGCCACGAATAATGACTGCACTTTTTAGCGGCATATCAAAGAAAACCAGTAGAAGATTTGAAACAATTACCCTTTTTCCTCACTGTCATTGTATCATACTTATTTTTCCCATCTTTGACCAAACATTGAAAAAATAAAAGGACAATAAAATCACAACAAAATTTTCTAAATATATAATAAGTTCTAAGATTCTTTAATTTGATAGAAGACTTTATTTTTTGTTCTGATTTAATGCCTGATATCTTAAATCCATAATTTTGATCAGGTGGTGCTAAAATGTTATGCTTGAGAACTGAGAATCCTAAATGCCTCTTGGGCATGTGGCACTGAAAGTAAATGTGTGTGCCACTGGAAATAGGCCTACCATTCCCACACCCACATCCCATTAAGTCAAATCAAGACCAATATCATTGACTAGCTGAATTTACATGCAAAAAATCATTATAGTTTCCTTTGTGAAAGTATAGTATTAGGTAAGTTATTAGCAAATTGGAAACATATTGGCAAAAAGGAAAAAACGAACACATTATTAGCAACTCCCCAAAAACCAGGTTGCTTAGGGTAGATTTCTTTCAGGGCATTTGCTGGCATTTAGAAGGGGTGGGAAAACTACATCACTATCCTGCCAGTTGAGGGTTATTTCACACAACTGAGATGTTTCTTTGCTTGCTGTTTACTAGTTATGTCTCTGTCTCATTTGATATTAGCTCCATTGTTGGGAAGTTCAAGGGTGCTTTATCTTTTCCCACTTTTTGAGAAAAGACAGGGATGTCCTGGAGAGAGTCCAGAGAAGGGATACAAAGATGATTAAGGGCCTGGAGCATCTCCCCTGGGAGGAAAGGCTGAGTGAGCTGGGACTGTTCAGTTCTGAGAAAAGATGACTAAGGGGGAATCTAATTAATGTTTATAAATATCTTAAGTATGGGATGCAGGGGGATTAGCCAGCCCCTTTTCAGTGGTCTGTGGGGACAGGACAAGGGGCAATGGCTGCAAGTTGGAGCACAGGAAGTTCCACACCAACATGGGGAAGAACTTTCCCCAGTGAGGGTGAGGGAGCCCTGGGACAGGCTGCCCAGGGCGGGTGGAGTCTCCTTCTCTGGAGAGATTCCAGCCCTGTCTGGACGCCTCCCTGTGCAATAGGAGCTGGGGAGCTGCTTTGGCAGGGGGTTGGACCCGATGGTCTCTGGAGGTCCCTTCCAACCCCTACGATTCTATGATTCTATGATATGAGGGTTATATATGCAGGTATGAGGATTATATATGCATATTTTAATATTCAGTTTTGGACAATCCTGTCCAATGATGCAGAAATGAAATGGTCTTCCTCCTGAGCTGAATTTGTTCTTGTACCTTATTGAAGTAATCATTTAGAAATATTAACAATGCTTGATTTAAATTATATTAAAGTATTTCAATAAGAAGTTAAATGGCAGTGGTTACATAATTCCTCTGATATGAATCATTTTGCCTGAGAATTAACTTATTAATTACACCAGTTAAGAGTAATTATTCTGCCTCTTAAGGTACTTTATTATTGCTTTTTAACAATAAGACAAATTCTGCCAAAGGTAATTATCATAACAATAATTTAGTGCACACTTTTGATCTTGTTAGGAATACAATATAATCTTCATGAAATGATCTTTTCCATGTTAATCAGTCATTCACAGAGTTGTCTTTCATGTTTCTTACTCCTCTGAGAAGTGGATTGAAGCATGGTAATTGGAGAGGCAGTGAATAACAACAGAGAATGTATTGCTCTGTTTCAGAGTCTGGTTTTGGCCAAATACTGAAAAACTGAATTAAATTTCTTCACAGTAATATAAACGTTGCAAATTTTAATAGTTCATTTTTAATCCCCTCCATTTTCCCAGTCCCAGAACTCTCAGATGTGTACGTTCCTTGCTGAATTGGTATCTCTGCAGATATTACCAGAGAAGCAGAGACTTCAGCTTTTTCCATTGCACTGTCTGTTTTTTGAATCAAGGTGTGCTGGCTTTGTACACTTTCTTGCATCTGGGCACATTTTCATGAATTGGCAAGCCCCCATTATTAAAAAAGAACCTCTGGGTTTTATTAGCAGCATAGACTTGGATTTTTTTTTTCCTTTGTAACAAAGATAAGGTTATTGGTGACATGGCTGTTTTCTCCCTCACAAATTGCTTTTCCTACATCTATGTTCAAGTGAGATAAACATGAAGCAAGACGCTTTGTGAAAGAGACACACTAAACCACTGGGGATGGGTGTCACTGAGCCCTTAAGAATAAGTTTGTTAAAGTAAGTTTTTATGTATTGATTGTGGCCTCAGAGGAGTTTCTCTACAGGTGTAAGACCAACAGTGGAGAAAGATGAAAACCCAGCCACACAAAGCTACAACACTATGATCACCTCTGCTAACCCCCCAAAATCAGTATGTAAATAATAGCGACAAGGCAGGTTTAAAAATTAAGATCCATATTTGTATAACCAGCAGCCCATGCCTGTTCAGTGCTTTCTGAGCTTAATTTGACTGATGGTGTTTAACAGTCATGACAAGTGCTTAAATTTAAAAACTTTGTTTTTTCTATAATGGTCTCATGGGATTTTTAAAAAATGGGTGTGATCTATAGTAATTCCTAGGTGTTAAAAATATGGATTGAAAAACAGTGTTGTATATAAGAGGAAGAATATATCTTCAAGGCTACCTGCTTCCTGTGGTACAGTCAATGCTATCAGTGTTTACAGATGTACTGAATACCTGCTGACCATGTAATACAAAATGTTAACATTCAGTGGATCTTTTTCTATTTTAGATTGTACTCTTTCTATTCGTACTTTAACAAAATCATACAAAAGGGCAGTGTTCTGGGTTTAGCTTGGTTAATTCAGGTACTTAACATGCTTGCATTGCTTAGAAAGCATTACAGAATGCTTCTTTTAACTCTAGGATGCGTAGTAGTGTGTTAGTATTTAAATCAATTCCGAAACTCAGAATAGCATTTATGTATGATGATTTTAGGTCATTGCACCAAAAACATGTTTATATTTCTATAGTCAAGGTTTTGATGTATTTTCCCCAACTTTCCAAACTGTTTTTTTGATTTGTTGATTTTCTTAGGAGATTTTTTACTGTAGAGATTTTAACTCATGCATGATGTAGTTGAATACGTTTTTCAAACTACATTTTTGTTTGGGGATTTATGCCATTCAGCTTTCTTAGATTATTTTACAATAAAGGTCCAGAATTTTGTATTTTCTTCCTTAAAAATCAAAATATGACTTTAAACCTGAAGATTGGATTTTTTTTTTCATAGTTGCTTCTATAACGTGAAAAATAATCTTAATGATTTTCCATTTTGTTTTTCATAATTCTGCACAGTGGTACATGACAGGAAGGATACTGAGTGTTGCACCAGAAATGAGAAAATATTATAAAGGTTGACAGTATTAAAATTTTTCTCCAGTGATACTTTTACTGCAATATAGTTTAGGCAGTCAATTTGTTGTCTATACAAAGATAATGGAAAAAGTTAGGTTTGGGGTTTTTTCACAGTGGCAACCTTTCAGAAGCACTTCTGTAAGTGAATTACATATGTTACCTATGTAGTTCTGAAAACATTTTATTATGATAAGCATTACAGGAAATTTATTGTTTAATTTTTGTGGTATCTGAGAGAAATAATTATCAAGAATCTACTTTTAAAAAATTACTGGACTTTTTTAATTACTAGAAAATTGTAAAAATTTATTTTTCATCCTCAAAGGCAATGCCTTTGACATATGATAGTCACTTCAATAGCTTGTCTTCTTTCTGATTTATTTCTCTTTCACCATGCTACCTGTGTTACAGGGGCCAGCAATGTAGGCTTGCTTGAAAAACCAAACTTCATTGAAACAAAACCCTGAAAAGTCATTTAGACATTTAATTTTTTTTTTCTGCAGGATTGTGCTTTTACAGATGAGTTCTCTTCTTGTCTGTGTGGGTGTAAATCATTATTCAGAGCCCCCAGAGTTTAAACTGCTCATGTGAGTGATACTCTGAAATTAACAAAGTGGCATCAATAGTAAATTGATGTATGCAGAAGAAAAAAAGATCACAGAATTGTAGGGGTTGGAAGGGACCTCTAGAGATTGAGTCCCACCTCCCTGCCAAAGCAGGTTCCCTAGGGCAGGTTGCACAGGGAGGCGTCCAGACGGGTCTTAAATAGCTCCAGAAACTGCAATACAGCACGGAAACAGTATTTTGTCGTTCACAGCTTACACTTCAAGCTAAGTTTTCTTTGGCTTTTATTAGATATTGTTTAATTTCAATGGTAACTAAAATATCTCTTTTGGAGAGAAGCCTCCACCAGCTCAGAAATTGCCCCACCCTCCCTGAAAGATTTTAAACCAGATAATGCACCTTTTTTTTAAATAAAAAAAAAAATTAGGAAGGCCAATAAATATATTCAAGTTATGTGCATAAGCACTGCATATAACGGCCTCTTGCACATCTGTTTTTAAATCCTTTGCTCGGTCTCTCTGGAGATACTAGATCACAGGGAGTCATTTGGCTCAGGTCTCTGACTTCCCTGGTTAGCAGTGCAGCTCAAACACACTGATGCCCTTTTTGGTAAGAATGGGGAGGATGCCCATGCCCTTATCTTGTCTCAGCAGATAATCGGAATAGTGTAGGATGCACACATTGACTCCTCAGTTTAGATTAAGACATGAAGGACTGTTTTCAATATGGTGTAGCACTGGCTCTGTTTTGAATGCAACTGTAATACTAAATAGCGAAATAAAGTGATTTGTATGTGTTGGGTTGGTTTTTTTTTTAAAGGAAAAAATAGAACACCTTAACAGCCTGTCTCTGCTTTTGAAGGTAAAGGACAGCAAATTTATTGTTATGAGAAAGTTCACATGTGAATACCTTAATCCGAATCATCAGTAGGAACGGGCTGCATTATGCCAGTGGCTCTGTCAGGTCTTCTCATTCAAACGGACGTGATGACAAAGCAAAATATCAGAAAACTAATCCAAAAGGACATAAAAAAGGAAATCTACTGAAACAAACAGAAGCTCTATTTGTAATTACTTTAACTAAGCCTGGGATTTCATCCCCTTGGCTGAACGGTATTTGATTAGTACATACCACAGACACCACTGCTTGAGTAAGAAGGAAAATCAGAACCGTTATTGCGTTAAAGGCAATGTTAAACTTTTGCATTCTTTCTTGCATTTTTAAGAGGAGATATTAAAATACTAAATAGCTGTCTTGGCTGGGGAAAGGGTGACTGGCTGCCAGTCAGTTTAAGATATTCTGTGTACATATTCAGACTATTAGGAGCACTCCCTGAGCAAGATAAAATATATCCTGAACAGTTCTGGGAACTGTAATATTATTCAGTGGCATGGGATTGTCAGCAGATTTAGGGGGAGGAATGGAGGAAAGTTCAAAAGAGATGGATGAAGAATTATAACATGATTAACATGCCACACTTGAAGAGTTTAGTGTCTCCTAATAGTAAAATCTGAGCAAATTCTGCATTGTTACCACTGCAAGCATTAACATAGCTCTGTTGCTCTACATGGTAAGTAAAGTGGCAGGAATTGAGTTGAAACACCATTACATTTTTAGATTAAAAACCGATCAATATTATTCATCACAAATATATCAAAAATGACACTGCTCTGTGGAAGAACTGAAAGAAGAATCCTTGTTCTAATTTCAGATAGACAGCCACTGGATATCTGGAATGTGATACTGGAATGTGATAATGTTGCACTGATTGCCTTTTTTCCCTTTTTTCTTTTTTTTTTTTTTTGAGAGATGTTTCTCAAATGAGGACAAGTCATTGCTACATTAAAGAAGAAATTATGAAGAATGTTGGTGTTTACGTGCAGGGTGATAAACAGAATAGAAAATGTGTTTGTGTCATCTTTACATCTTTTATTCTTAAGAATCAGACTTCTGCTTTAATACATGCTGGTATCTAAGAGTTAGACATCACCTCTGAGTTATGTACAGTCACTTTATATAGTACACACTAAGGCTAGATAAAACCCAGACTTTTTTCTCTGGCAAGACTTTTATGAAAACTTGAAAGCTCTGTCTCAGTGCAGTGTGGAATGAGGAAAACTGTTTGAAAACTACAAAGTTAACGGGCCAATAATAATATTTCCTGCCCATCTTTATTTCTGAATATCTAACACGCTATCCTTTTTCATTTACCTGGGCCTATAAACAGAATATAGAAAATTCATATTTTAATGATCAATTTAATAATAATAGGATATGGTAGTAATTAGAAATGTAAATAGGTGCAAATGCAAATAGGTAAGGCTTATGAGAGCCTCCTATGTTTGATTTGGAGGGAAAAACAATTAAAAGCATTATTAATTGCTTTAAGGGTATGTCAGTGAAGGAGGAAATATTCCTCAGAGTTTTCATTCTTGGCTACAGGTTGAATATTTCACTTTGCTTTAATTTCAGTAATATATTTTGAATAATGTGAAAGAACAGGGTCTTTTTCATAATATTACTCACAGACCTACATAAAAATCATGTTCTTCTTGCTCCTAAGGTAGTTTCATTGTCTATGTGTCACTGTAGCTGAGTCGTCATTTTTAAGGGAAATCTCATAACCCTTTTGTAACTCTAGCTTGACACTTAATTAGACTTGGCTGGTCTGATGAGGTTGCAGCAATAATTATGTCTGCATGTCCTTTTTCACATGAAATATTTAGTTATTAGCCGTTGTCAGCTACTTTGGCCTTTTGAGAAGTGGGAGCCGGCTAACAATTCTAACAGCTATTTCAAATGTCTAATTCCCTAATGCATATTTAATTCAAACCTAAACATGGACATGGGTAAACATTCTTAGACATATGGAGAAGAGTAATCTGAAATAATTGAGAATTCTAGTCAATTTATAGATATCTGCCATTGTGCAAGTGTAAGCTTCACTCATCATTCTAATTACAGTTTACATTTGTCTGTAACTGGATCTGGCCCAATGCCGATGACACAGAATGGCTTTGCCATAAATAATGAATACTAGACATTACATCAAGTACTGTGCTTCATACAACGTTGAATTATTTTCACAGAGCTTAGCATGGAACGATTGACCACAGTGAGTATCTTTAAACTGGGTAATCAATATTGATTAAATACATCAAAAGTGATACTAGCTATTCTGTCAATTGCCCAATTTTTTTTTGTTTGCATCATAAATTGCCTGTGTAGTTCTTGTTAGTTAAGTCTATAAGATGGTAGTCCCAGTTTGTTGTGATCAGAAGACAGATGTTGGACATTTTAAATTGTATATACCTTGTCCATTCTTCACGTGTGAAAAAGGGTTACTTAGGACTGTATTATCAAGGGGGCAAATAAATTCTTAACATGTAAGTTGTCATGCCCTGAATTTTGAAGTATTTTTTTGCATTCTTAGCACATTTTCTCTCTCTGCATGTCTGGAACTCATACACAAATTATTTAGAAGAACCAAGTTATGTGATTGCATTCTTCCTGTTTGGCATTGCCAAATACTCAGAAGTCAGTTTATTACTTTTTTGAAAGGAAACTGCCATGGAGTTCACCACAGCATTAGCCATTCCTTTCCTGAGTATACAGATAAATGACCTGACTGAACGTAGCGTCAAACAATAGTTTGGTTAGTGTTCTTTACGTTATCATGCAAATAAAATGAGTGGCAAACAGAATGTAGGCTCTATAGTCCTGTAATTTGTGCTGTAACCATATTTCTGCTTGCATTTTTAGTCATGTTTGATAGCAAACAGAAGAGACGGGATGGGAATTTCTAGGTCTTCATTCCACATGTTAGGAATTTTCTGCAGTGAGAGGAAGCAAACCTGTGTTTGGAATGGGTTACATTCCAAAGAATGTTAAGAGTTTAACACTCTTAAAACACCGAATGCAGTGTTTTAAGAGTGTTGGCACCCAGCCACCTTGATTTATGTAGTATCAGCTGTTAGACAAATTTATGTGACAGTAAGCCAAACATTAATCATGGTTTAATTGAGTTGATTTACCGATATGAGGCAGAGAAAGAACGTTGTCTTCCCTGCAACACACAGGTATCTTACAATTCCAGATGTGCTGGGAAGAACCGACTCTCTTTTTAGGAAAGTTGTTAGCAACAGATACCTTAAAAGACAAAGCTATCATCAGATTCAAATCTAAAGATCCAGTAGCTCAGTAGATAAAGGCTTAATATAACCACTGTTTGCGAGGAACTTCTGAGCAAACTCTGCAAAGGAGAGAGCCAGAATGCAAACTTCATTTGTCATTACTTTCTTCATATTAGGAGCTTTATTCATTGAATGTCTGGCTTATGAAATATAGAATCACTGTAGATCTCTTGGAAATTCTGTGGTTCAAGCAGCTCTCCAACCAAAATAATGACTTAAAAATGAAATTTCAGAACAGAAAGTTTAAAGGTGATAAAGCATTTTCATCTAAATTGTTTAAAGTGCTATAATTTGCTTTCAGTTTTCTCTCATTTATTTGTATCTACTTATGCTTTTTCTATTTTTATACATAAGTTGTGATTGGCCAGTTTCTGCACAGTTCACATAAATGATAATTATTTTTTTTTAAAGCTGACATTTAAGTAACGTGTCTTGTTTCAGTGATGATAGTCTTTAAATGAAAATTCCAATATAAATTCTTATATTTGTTAATAGCAACCACAAATTTATAGGCATGGGTGGGTTTTTTTTTTGACAGACATGGAAATAGGATATATATATTTTTTAAAAATCACAAAACCCACCCAACAAAAGCCCAGATATTTTAAACTGGCAAGGCTGAAACACATCTGCAATCAAACATGGACTGTATGTTAATAATTTCAATATACAAAGCTAACGATTGATTTACAAAAATGCAACAATATATTCTTTTTCTGTTACCCAGGATGACTTAAGAAAACAGAAAAAGAAACCTGAGTTACTGTTTATTTATTTATTCACTACATGATAACTTGAAATCCTCTTAATTTTTAATCTCTCTTCCAGAAAATGTTTTTCTAAAAAGCAAAACTGAACGCTTGTTAGTGCTTATGTCAGTGGTGACACTAACAGTTTGCAAAGTTTTTTTGACTAAAAGGTAAATAAATTATCTTTTTTTTTCCCCTCCCGCCCCATAGGATTCCTCAATATTTGTGAAACCGGGAAGAACAATTCTGCATGGCTTAACTTTGGAGACAACATTCAGAGGAGAGCCTGTGCATTGTCCAGTCTTTTGAACCCTTTTGAGATCCTAGAGTGAGTCTTAAACATTTTTGAAAAATACACAGTATAAATTTGGTGGAACAAAGTATGAGCTAACAACTGCCTTAATGCTTAGAATCTGGAAACCTGGATGGCACCTAAAGATGTTTAAGGGCACATAATGAGGGCTGCACAAAGGGAAGGCTTGGGGAGCAAGTTAGTTGGATCAAACCAAATGAACTTCCTGATGCTTCTCTGGTGCAAACCCGCTAAGGTCCTGTTTTAACTGCATTGCTGTAAGCGTGTGCCAGCTTGATACAGACGTAGCACATAAATCTACCTAAGATAGTGTGGTTTAGTGCTTCTGTTTCCAAATCCTCTATTAATATTGTGTATCACGGGCCTACTCTGAACAGTACCTATTATGTGAGGATTTAAGTTTTGAAGACCATAAGGAATTTACCAAAAAGTGTTCATCAACAGTAAAGAAATGTCAAAACTTGTCAATTAAGTCAATAAGAAAAATCAGTTTTCTAGAGCAAAGCTTTAAAAGTTTTTCCCCCTCTAGGCTATTTCTTTTCCTGTATTCATCAAAAAAGCAGTGAACAATGCAATAATTGATACCAAATTAATTTTTTTCTTGGTATTGAAATGTCTTTTCATGGGCAAGCATTTAAAGACTTAGAAACAGATCTTGGATTCAAGGATGTCTTTTTAATATTACCTGACTTTAAACATTGGTTAGGTGTTGGTGCAGAAGCCCTAAGTAGGTCTTCAGAGAGGTGATGCAGCAGTCTATTGACACACTGAGCAGTTTTGCGGAGAAGGAAGGAACTGGAGGAGAGTAAGCTGCCTGTGGCCAGAACAGCCTTTGTCCTAACATGATGCGTGAAGTTGTGGGTAAGCAATGCTGGCTGCTTCACCAGAGAGGTCTGGGGGAGGGAAAGTTATAGTGCAGGCATTAAGCATGGTCTTGTCAACTGGAACATCATCTAAAGTAGTCAGAGTAATCAAAGGGTCCTTGAAAAGTTTGCCTGTGTTCTGGGTAATGTTTCTTACTTCCACGTATCAGAGTCAGGGGGCTGATACTCTGCTTTATTTTGTATTTATGTTTTAGTTGCCTTCCTGCATATAATGTTGCTGTGAGAAAATATGTGTTAACTGAATGCACCTGGGAAAAGGGGGAGACTGGGAGACCTCGTGTTTCCTGTTGCTGGTGTGCTCCGTCTTTCCCTGTGAAAAAGGACATCCATTAAAAAGCAGAGATCACAGTTATATCTGCCCTTACAGATAGATTAAAGAACGATACACAGTTGCAGCACCACGTGAAATTACTTCTTGCTTGCCCAGAGTGACAGACACTGAAGAGGCATGGATAATGTCCTATTCAGCTGCAGATGTCACACAGGTGTGAGGGATAGAACTGCCATAGTTTAAGATAACTGCCCCCAGTGTGCATTCTTCCTTGAACTATTTAATTTCTGGCACTGATGCAGCTTTCTGAATAATGATGTAAGATACTTTACTTACACTGTTGGTAATTTTAATTAGGAGCGTGGTTTTCTTATTTGGATTGTGCGTTTTGTTAAAGTAGGAAATGGTCAGTTAATACAAATGTCTCAAGAAGCTTGAACCTAGAGCTAGTTCTCAGCAAACATTTTTCTTTTAATTGCAACAAGCAAGGGATATGCAGTTTCCCCATAGATTTAGCCCGAGCATTAGATTTTAGGAAACTGTTAAAAATTCATTTCAACATTTATTCAGATTCATGTGAAGGTGTGCAGACGCACTAAAGTAAATATGTCACCTCGCCATATGACTATGCTATGGCACAAGAAGTTTACTCAGGTAGGCAGAGTAGTTGCCTGGTTTGCTTTCACAATAATTTCGCTCTACAAACTAAAATATATGTAAGTGGATGTGAGCCACCTGGGTAGGCAGGTGTAGTATCTACTAAATGGGAATAAAGCTGCTTGACTTCATTTTAGAGGGGCAAAATTAAAATAAAGAACAAAGTTTGAAGGCACAGTAGAACAGTTGCTAGTTACTCCTGTGTTTTCTTTACTCTTGTTCCTTTAGGATAGCTGAAGCAATTCAGTTTCATTGTTCCCTGAGTATCTCATGAATATTTCAGTTCCAAATGGTTGAATGTTGTTTTTATTAGTCCGTTTAGATTGCAGCACAAATATATTTTCTTGCATGTGGCTGAGATTTGGAATTAGGGAATATTTGTGGCATGAGGCAAGCCATAAACAAAAAGAAATGCATAGTGTACAGTTCAATGCAGTTGTAACAATTGAGTGATTTTTACAGTTCACACTGGCAGTGCTTCACAGATCTGGGACTTGACCTAGCATACCTTTTATTTTATATTTTAATATTCATTTCTTGCCAATAGCGCTGTCTGCTTCCCTCAGCCTGAAAAGTCATCAGACTGTGAGAGAAAGACAATCCTTATACTCCATTTCTTTTTATCTTTCCAGTGCAGTTTTCTTGTTTCCTTTTTTTTTCAGCTGTCCTCAATCTACCACTGGACATCTCTGAAAAGAGCAATTCTGCTGAGCCACCAGCAAGAAATGTTTGCAAAGCGTATTCCTCTTGTATGAGTGTGATTACTTTTTTGTAATTGATAGTGCACACAAAAGCAGGGTAGTTCTCTCTGAACAAATCGGCACGCAGATCAGATCCCTGTCCTGGGGAGATAACAACATGAATTGTTAACATACCAGTTAAAAAAAAAAAGAGTGAGAGCTATTATATATCTGATACAGGCTGGTCAATCTGTCTGTGAATAGTTTTCTTTTTTTCCTGTTATTATTATTGTTTTCAAAGTATATTTAATAATTATTCTTCTTTCTTTATTACAGTAGGGAGGTTTGGTTCCTTCATAACTAAGGCAGACAAGAGTCTGGCCAGGTTTCCTGAAATGCGTGGCCACACATAGGCAAATACCCGAGTGTGATTTCCAAGGAACTCTATTTTAAAATATTTTAAATTGTTAATGAGAGGCAGGATATCACAAGGAACAAAAACCCTTGTAGGATGCAGCTTGCTAGAATTTAGCCTGGAGCAGTTTGTTAGGTACTGGCATCCAGTCTAAATAATCAGGTTACAGAAATGAGGAGAAGATTCCTACGGAGACGTTTTAGCAGTGGAGATGTCAGGTAATGACAAGACCCAGAGGCCAGAAATTGATAGATACTGTTCCAGCACCCAGAGGTATCTGTGTTGCTTCTGGAATTTCTTCTGGGTCAATAGAATGTAATTAGGTTGTTGATGGATCGCCTAGTTTGCTGTGTTGACCTTGATCCCCTTTGGGGTTTGTATCTGATTCCAAGAAATTAGAACACCTTTGTCTGGGACTAGGATAAGATATTTTGTGAGTCTCCTGTGAGATTTATGCACGGCATTCTTTTGTGGTAAACAATCTTCACCCATCCTCCTAATCTTCTTTTCAGCACAATATAGTGGCCCTAGGGACACATCATAGTCATCCACCAGGCAGCATCTGTTGGAAAATCAGAACTAAAATTTGCAGCATCTCTGTCACCAGGAGAAAAAAAATCATGCAGGTTTTAATATGTGCATGCATAAGCTAATTCTTTGGGAAAAGGGCCTTAAGCCATAGATGTAAAAAAGAACATCAGTGGAATATTGTTACTGGCAATCAAATCAGATGTCTCTGAAGGGTGTCCAGGCATGTGCATTGGAAAGAACACTATTCTTTCCTCATTTCCTTTGCTGGCACAAGCAACAGTCTGCTGATTTTCAGATAATTAAGGATTGCATGATGAAGGCAACAGGCATATTATTTGATAGAAAGGCTGAGATGAAGGTGCCAGCTAAGTCTGGAAGATTCTGTAATTTGATGTGACTGCTGTCAGGAACACAAACTTGCTGAAATTAGATCTACTGGCTACCACCAGAGTAGTTGGTGAAGTGAAAAATGTACATGCAGGGCTTAGATGGGTTTCCTGAAGTCACTGATTGTATATTTTCATACATCACTCTAGGGCTAAGTAGTACAGTATTAACCTTCTGTGTACCAAAGCTGACAATTCGCATTTGATGAAATTCTAAAGCTTCAATGTCTTTAGCTGGTTTGGATTTTGGCTGCCAAAACAAAAGCAAAACCTTACACCTTTCAAAAAGCTTGGATCTTTGCATCCTTAATTGATCTGTCAATGCTGTAAGTGGAGCATACCTATCTGATAGCTAACCAGAGATCAAAAGAATATGATTTTGCAGGATATTTGCAGTTCCTTAGCATGTTTTTTGCATCTCATCTATATCTCAGATATAGAGAGAAAATACCTGATGAGATGGGATATTGCTTGTAAGCAAAAAGACATGCCACATCCCTATCCCATTCTCCTCCCTTCTCTTGTGTACACACACCTGAAAGTAGTGGAACGAAGCTGGAGGCCTGTCTGACCCAGTCAGTCCCCTCCTTCATTGTACAAATCCAACACACAAGCAATCAGGATATTCCTCTCACATTATTTCATGTCCTTTGGTTTCAAGCTAGTAGGATAAACTTGTAAGTTGATGTGGAGCTTACTTGCTGAGGATGCAAACGAAGTCAGGCATATGTCTGTTATTGGTGCTGGCTTTGTTTTGTAGGTACCTTTGTTCTGGTGGCTGGGTGTAGGATGTGCCAGATGGCCAGAGACCACTCTGGAACTGTCATATTCTGGTAGCTGTTGATCCCTTCAGCTCCAGCCTAGGTTCAGCTCAGTGCTTTAAAGCCTAATGCTTTGAAGAAATAAAAGGCCTCTTCTAGTTTCATTAGAATGCAGTTCTGCAGCAGCAAGTTTCTTGGTTCAAGAGTTCATTGGCATCGTATTTAAGGGGCAGACCCTCAGAGTGGCTGAAAAAGCAACAAACTGAAGCTAACTCTGAGAAGAGCAAATGTTCCAGCATTTTAACAGGTTATCCATTATAAATGACTTCTATGATACCGATACACCAGATTATCCCCATCTGCAGATAATTTAATCTGATATATTTAATGGGCTTTTATGGTCACATACAGTGATTTTACATAAAAATTTTCACAAACCCATAGATGTTTCATTTAAGTTTAACCAGGGACTTTAAAAACTCCAAGATTTGCTTTACTTTCTGGATTAGTGTATGATTTTTACTCTGTTCTGACATGTTTGGGTATTTTTTTTATTTTCTCCTGATTTGCTTTTTTTGTTTGTTCATCCAGAAAACACATAGAAGGTACTAGATTTCCCATTAGCTTAACCAGCATTTGTTATATATCTTATTGTGCTTTGGTGAGATTTTTACTTTCTGTGTCTTTTTCAATAAATTCCAGGTTTAATTGTCTTCAAAACAAGCTTTGAGCTGAGCAGGGGTTAAAAAAAAAAAAGAAAATATCTGTATTTGGTCATCAGAGTGTAAAGTAGACACCTGCCATCTATCTGATTCTCATTATGTTGTTGGATCTACTGGAGTAATATGCAATTTTAGAATTTTTCCTGCTAAAAGACTCTAGTGGTATATAGGCAAATTTGAAACAGGATTGAGTTAAAGTTTTTCAGTTGTGTTTCAAAGAAATGCAATGTGGGTCTTTCCTTGTTAGGACCATTAAAGTTTAAGTAAAGGTATAAAATACATACCTTTATATACACCTAAAGGTATAAAATATATTTTATACCAGTAAAGGTATTTTATATATATATAAGGTATAATAATATATATTATACCTTTATTGGTATAAAATATCAGTAAAGATATTTTATATATATATAAAGTATAATAATATATATATTATACCTTTACTGGTATAATATATCCCTTATTAATAGCACTGTAGGTGATGCTGCAGACCGGAGTGAGAGAGAGAGTGCTGTTAAAGAACAACAGAAAGCCTCTGTGGAGCTGCTGTCACTTCTGAGCCAACAGAAGGAGGGACGCTGTTGCCATATTTGTGGCATTGGCTGTGCAGCGTAGCTAGCGTACGCACAGCTCTGAGGAATGGAAAGCGAGAGCCCAGGCAGGTTATGGCTCCCTGGTTTCAGGGGAGAGCACGAGTGGAGTTTACAGTGTGCTGCCTTGCCTGTTTCTGGCCTCCTACAGATATGTGACATCCCTTTCTGAAAATTACTGGTAAGATCCAGAGCCTGCGGACTATATGCTAAGAGTCTAGACCCCATGTGTGCTTAATCCACATACCCATTTATGTTAATACTGTAGGCAATGAAAGTGTTCTTGTACTTCATTAATTGTTAATAGCAGCATTATGATTTACAGGTTCACCGTTTCCATTACTAAAAGCAGTAACATTTAATTAGAATGAAAGCTTTTAAGCAAAGTTAACTAATTTCAGTGGTGATTTATAAGACTGGGTTTTTTTTCTGACACTAGATGCAGGTGGTTCCTTCAGCCAGGAAAGAAGGGATATGTCAGCATACGAAGGCCACAACTGCTTCAAGAAGCTATGAGGGGATGGTAAAAAATTTGGAAGGCAAACTGGAAAGGTACAGTAAACTACCCATTGACTGCCTAATTACTGATCCTCTGAGCCACATATGGCTGCAGACTTAATGAAGGCAATGAAATGTGTGCAATTTGTATCGGAGGTAATTACAGGGATACTGCAATTTTCAAAAATTATTAGTTTTATTAATCTTAGGTATGCTAATACACAGAGAAAATTTGTAAAACAAAAGCAATTGCAGATAGGATCAATAAAAATACATTAATATGTCACTTAAATTAGTGCAAATGTTTGGTTTATGAAGCTCTGTTCTCACCCTAAAATTAATTTGCAAATGACTTACTGAAGCTGAAACCGATATCTGTGGCATGTACATGTATAGACCAAAAGTGTGAGCGCTAAATGCTTGTAAGATATCTGATTTACCTGTAGCTTGGAACTTGAATGGGATTTAGCAATGTAGTCTGATTCAAAGTTGCATAGATTAGCTTCCTATCAGAGAGGCATGGGCATTGCAAAGGTAACTATGGTTCAGCAGCACTTCTCTTACAAGTGGTGTGCCGTATGAAAATCAGTCACTGCAACAGTGTCTTTCACTTTTTTTTTTTTTGGTCTTTTTTCTGTTTGGTTTTTTTTTTTCTTTTATATTCTTCATTAGTTTTAAAACATTGTTTTCTGTCTTTTGAATCAATATATATTTGGGCTAGGCTTTTCCATGTACTCTTCTCATAATCTATGAATCTCCCAAAATTATTAGGAGGGCACATGTATGCATAATTTACAAGACTCCAGATAGATAACACTACTTTATTGCAACAAGTGCCAAACTTCTGTTTGGGGTGGTAAAAATATTTAGTCACAAACCCCTCCCCTCAGGCTTCTAAACCTCGAAAAAAATCAAACCAGATGGTTATGTTTTGAATTCTCTTTTTTTTTTTAAAAAAAACCAACCAAGTTCTGCAGGATGATACAGTTTCCCAAAAGGCAGAGCAGAACCATTGGTGGTCACGGGGTGGACCTTTGCTGTAACTCTAGGTGAACTATATCCATTTGTAAATCTCGAGAGGGTGATAATTAGATCCACACTCTAATTTGCTTCTGTCATTATTGCAAAACAAAAAACAATAGGGGGAAAAAACAACCCAAACCAACCAAAGCAAAAAGAGAGTAGTCATTAAAAACCTGAAAAGATGTTTTCTAAGCATTTTAATTAGGTAAATAGCTATTAACCCTGAAGACCGAGCTTGATGGTTCATTAAACTATGTATTTTTAAAAATTGCTCTTGTTAGGTATTCCACTGAGGCAGATGAATTCAAACATGGCCACAGGCATAAGAAGAGTTGGAATGCATGTCCATTAAACTAACAAACAGCTTGCCAGATGGAGCCAATGGAAGCAACCCTTTTCCTGACAACTGTAAAAGCTGCACAGTAATTAAAATAATGAGACTGAACTGCTGCAGTGGCTGTAGCAGAGTTCTGCGTTTACATTGAAGAAGGTTCCTGTGTTTGTTGCAACACGTGCTTCTGTCACTGTCTGAAGATCTTTGCATTGAAAAAAAAACCCTGAAAGTGGATAACCTGGGTTATAAACCTACAATAGTCAGGTCAGTAATAAACATCACAAAGGAAGATATTCTTGTCAACATCCATATATTTGTTTCTGCAGTTGTGAAATTTTATTACCTGAAAAATTTGTGACAATGAGAAGTGGATCTTGGTGCAGCTTTGTTTTATGAAGTATCTGGGAAGAATTGATGACATCATAAACTTAAATCTTCATTTTAAATTTTTCATTCATTGTTTAGAAGTAGGCTACACTTTTTCATAGGGCATTTCTTCATCTTGTCTGTTTCATTGTTATTAGAGAACTCAGAGGTAGCTGAAAGTTTACATGGGGAAGTTCTGTTGGAAATTTATTTTCAGTGAATTTAACCAAGAAATCAAAATTATGTCTAAGACATGGAATTTCTATGGGAAACATAAGTATCTTCAATGGAAGTGTCATAATGTCTATAAAAGGAATATAAAAACAAGCCAGCGTTTTTTACTGTAAGAACAATATATTTTTTGATGCTAAAATCTTTGTTCACATATTTTCTCTAAACCAGTTTTTTTTAATTCCTCTTACTGCAAGTATAGCCACAAAGTATTTGTTTGCCTGATTTTATAATTTAAATTTACTCATGATTTTTTTTCCTCCTCTTTCCATACAACAGGTAAATTCACATGCTAACCAATAAAGTTATAATCCTAACTGTTCTGTTTTAAAGACGGGCTACACAATACCCGAGGAACAGGAAAACCTCTCTTTCCCTAGAAGTTCAGATAACCTATATTTTAATATCATATTTTTATCTATATGGGGTTTTTGTGTGTATATATATATATACATACACACACAACACATACACGTTCCCATTTTTTTATACAAAGGACTTTCATTGTGGCCCTGGCAGACTAGGTAGCACTGAAGTATGGAATTATGATCTGTGTTTGAAATATAGGGCAGTGGCAGTGGTGTAAATCATAATACCTCTATTAAGTCTATGTAGTTAAATTAGTATACAGTCAATGAAATTGAAATCCAAATTAGGTTCAGCCTACACATTACTTATTTAAATCCCTTCATCATTACTTTTAATTTCTTATCTAGAGTCATCTAAAGTCAGTTATGTGACTGCTTATTGAAAGTAATGACTGGGTTTTTCTGGGCACTGATATAATAAAATTGGTAATTGAGTACACCAAAAATGTGAGCAGTTACAAATGTTGTGCATTAGGACCTAAGTGAAGAGCTGAATAAAGCCTTCCAGTATTAGAACAGTTTTATAATGTAATACTCTAACAAATGGGCTTAAATTCTCCCTGAATAGGTCTGGCATAGTATACGGGTATTGCAATAGAAATGCAGTTTAACAGCATGCAGTTTATTGTAGATTCACCACAGGTGAAACACTTTGTGTCAGTCTACCAGATATGGGACATATACTGTTAGGTACAGCATATGCTTACTGGAGTGGTCCCACGCAGAAAAAAATGCACTGCTTCTTGACCAGATCCCTAAATTCAGATTTATAATAAACAATTTAAAAAAAGATATTTCTGAGTGCATTTAGGTTGCATTTTTTAATCTGGTTTGATGATTCTGGAGGAGAGTATCCATTACACTTAATTTAAAAATAAAGACTGGAACTAGTAGTGATTGTGCTCTTTGTAATGATAATTCCTCCATCTGCTGTCACTTGGGCAACATACTTGGCTCCAAATTCAGAGGGCAGGTACCTGCACCAGAACCCTAACTGAGCCTTTAACAGTGATGTTATAAAGCAGTAATTTTGAAATAATATGGATATTTAAATACAGTTGGCCAATTTATTTGCTGTGCCCTATGTATTTATGTAACAGAATGAATGTGAAGTCTATCAATGATCCTTTTTTTTTAATTTATAGACTTTCCAGCCTCCCTCCACCCTCAGTACTGTTCCACGTTAGACTTCCTCCCTAGGAAGAAACAAGGTTCCATCAGCTTCCCAAAGTCCTGTGACAATACACAGAGTCCTGGAAGATACTTCTGATGGTAATTAGGATTTCTTATGACTAGCAGTTTTGAGAGAAAAACACATTTGTTACTTGTTATCCTCCCGCACATTTTCTAACTCTGCATGGTTTTTATTAGTTTACAGGTTATTTATAATCTTGTTACTCTTTGAAAAAACAGAGAGATTTCTGACCATCATAACCAGTTGGACTAGATGATCATTGCAGATCTCTTCCAGTTCAACTTCTCTTTCTGTTCTAGAACTATGTGTTTATTATGTACTAAAGACCTTTACTTGAATCATGAGTGAAATTTTCATCCTTTGCAGGGAAAACAGTGAAAGTTTTCCTGTTTGTGAATTCTTTAACTGGAGACCCCCATAATATGTCCAGGAATCCTTTCTCAATTACTAGAGTAAGAAAAAATAATTCAGTTCCACATCTGTTTCTTTTTACATCATATAATATTTGAAAATTCCCAGACAGAATACCATGAATAATAGGCTGAGTATTAGGTATACCTGCAGTAGAGCTTTTTTTGATGCTCTGCAGAGTTTCTGTAACAGAGTATTTAAATAAAGAATAGGATCAGTTATACTTTTGGCAGTGCCTCTAGATTTCAAAACTGTGGGAGTCAGCATCCATAAATCATTTAAGAACTGCCCAGTAAGCAAAAGTGAAATTAGCTAAACTGTGTTTTAAACACATTAAAGAGAAGAGATAAAAATACCTTTTCAAGCATAGCAATCTAATGCATTCAAAATTTTCTTGGTATGAGTGGCTCTTTTGGTAAAAGTGGTGGCCTACAAGGATCTTTGATCTTTCCTCTCCTCAGTATTTCTGTCAAAGCTTTTGCTGTATACACAGGAGAACTTTCCTATGGGTACTCATGACGTTTTATAATTATCTTTCTGAGTATTTGTAACTGTTTAACTCTCTTGTTTGGATAATGATGTTTTGGTCTTTCTTATTAGCTCCCATAGAATAATTTCAGTGAGTAGTTTTCCTTACACATTTGTAAAACTTCTGTATAGCAGAAAGATTCTTACAAGTAGCACTGACTCACCTGACTAGGCAGAGGAAGTAGTCATTAATGAAGGGAAAGAAATGAACAACTTTTATTTTCAATTATATATGTGCCCTCCCTTTTGCCTAAAATCTATCCACATCCAAAATGCTACTATATCCTGCATAGTGTACACATTCTGCTTCACAGTACTTTGTTCAATAGTTAGTATGAATTATCTGTTTGATCAAGGGTAAAGTCAAAGGAAAATGATTACATTATTTAGTGATGAAAAACTATTAAATTATATAAATAAAACAGCATTGCCTAATTGGGATGACTATTTTAAATCTTTCTTTTGAGACACAGGTTTCTAAGTACAAATAGGATGCATCTGTATAAGTGCTGGGGTCAACCTGAGCTGCAATTAAACAGCAGAATGAAAAATCAACCTAGAAGTTGATGATTTATGAATGTGCCTTTAAGCATTCAATTATTGGGCTTGAGACGTATGGAAGGTATTACATTAATACTCTGCTTATAAAAGTGATAACTTAGTGACCTAATTTTCCAAAAAGCCCATTGAAAGTTAATGAGATATGTGGCAAAGAACCCAGTTTTCTTTTGGAAGAAGCTTTCTTCAAGAAAGACTCTTAAATCTCACTGTCACATTCTGGGTTTAATCCAACTATGGTTGTATATATTGGTTTCATTAAGACAAAACCAATATTTATTTTTTCAAATTCACAGGCTAAGAACATTATATTTATTTATATTTTCCAGCTGATAGTTTTCAAGAAATTTTTAGTTGCATGATGATAAAATTGATTGATGCCACACATTTTCTGTGCACTACTCTTCAATCCAATAAAACTGTAATATGTTGAGGAAAGATTGTTTGATTAGAATTACATGGCATTCTTGGAAACTTTTCACTCAGTGTGCTTTCATAAGAACTGAAAAAATCAGTGAAAATGAATAAACAGCTTCTACTGATCTTATTTTGATCTGTTCAACTCTGAAATGTAAACTGAATGGATCACAAATCCCATATCCACTACATTGTGAAAAAACAGTAAAAAACCCTAATGAACAACATAAAAAAAAGGGAAAATGTGTAGATAACCTCCTAAACTCAGATGATAAATATTCCTGACAAGTTCAGTATGACTTCTGAAGGTTAGCATAAAGCTTTATGCCTTACTTGAACAGAGAAGCAAGAAACTTTCCATGCTGTCTTGTGAAATGAATAACATAATAAATTACAGAATAGCAAATGAATGCTTAATGACTGAGAAAATTTGACTGACAAATACATGGAGCATGAGTAAGAGAGAAATGAATCTTCAAAGCATTGTATTATGATAGATAAAAGAATAAGGAAAGAGTCAATGTTGTACTTCTGTGCAACCTACTTGGTCTCAAGAACCTACTTCAAAATGTAGACACTTTTGTTACTGTTGTTTTCAATTCAGCTCTCAAATGAGGTGTTGATCAGTCTTTCCAAAGGCATCCTTGATGTTCATGGGTAAACCTATTAGAATAGTGAAAAAGTAAGGATAAAATGCCAGCTCCACTGAACAAAACTCTATTTTCAGTAGTATCCAGAATTTTCCTCTGTGATGTGCATCTGTGCAAATAAATTAGCATTTTGATTTTATAACTGTAAGCGTAAAAGTCCGAAGATATGAATGCAAGAAGGGTCTTGTATGTGCTGATTTTTAGATTCAGGCAGATGGAGCTCTATTTAAGAAAAAGTTCTGAAAGGGGCCTCTTAAGAACTCAGCATATTCAATACAGCATTTAATTGTATTTCCCTTAAGTACAAACAATACTTTCAGCAGTTTATCCTTCTAAGATGTGTACACAGGATACCATTCACAGAAGAATTGAGGCAACCTGTTTTCACCTTGTTTGGTCTGTAGTTGGTAGGAAAAGGAAGGAAACTGAAGAAAAGAATTAAAAGCAAGCTGCTCTTGTAGGGACTGATTGCACCAATGAGCCTTAGTGACCTTATCAATCAGGCTCACCTGGGACACCCCACAAGCCCAGCTCAGTCCCTGGCTGAACTGAGACTCTGTGCTAGAATTAGAGTTAATTTTCTTCCGGTATCTAGTACAGGGCTGTGGTTTGGATTCATGCTGAAAATAGCATCGATGACACAGGGATGTTTTTCTTCCTGCTGAGCAGTGCTTACAGAGAGCCAAGGCCTTTTCTGCTCCTCACCCCACCCCACCAGCGAGTAGGCTGGGGGTATGCAAGTTGTTGGTAGGGGACACAGCCAGGACAGCTAACCCCAACTGACCAAGGGGATATTCCATATTATATTGCACCATGCTCAGCATATAAAGTTGAGGGAAGACGGAACATTTGAGTGGTAGCATTCATCTTCCCAGGTAACCTTTATGTGTGATGAAGCTCTGCTTTTCTGGAGATTGCTGAGCACCTGCCTGCTGGTGGGAAGTGGGGAATTAATTCCTGGTTTTGCTTTGCTTGTGTGCACGGCTTTTGCTTTACCTATTAAACTGTCTTTATCTCAACACACCAGCTTTCTCACTTTCACTCTTCTGATTCTTTCCCCGTCCCACTGGGAAGGTGAGTGTGTGAGCAGTTTTGTGGACCTTTGTTGCCAGCTGAGGCTTCAAACAGCCATGTTGTAGCTCTGCCTATATCCAGCCCTGTCTGTCAGATGGATTGCGCACAGCTCGCCTCTGCATAAGGCCCCTTCCCAAACATTGTAGCCTGTCTCTGACCCTGTCTCCTGAATGGATTTTGGACTTAAGATGAAGCTCTGTCTCTCCAGCTGTGTCACCAGTTGCTCCTGACATGAGTTTCTCTGGACCCTGGCCTTGGTTCCCTGCCATGCTGTGGCTGTTATAAGGTCCTCTTACCAGCATTGTTCTCTGCCTGCCATGTTCAGACCCTGTGGGATACGCCTGATTAGTGAGGGCATAGCTGGTGTGGGGTGCCCCCTCAGCTCCTGTCTCCCCATCCCTAGGGGAGCAGATGGCTCTCACTGTGCTCTGGCAACAACATTTGTCAGCACAGTCCTCCATGATGACTTCACCCTGTCACAACCAAAGCTTTCAGGCCCACTCACTTTCCCTTTGATCTCCTCCTTTAACTGAACACATCTATCAAGTTTACACAATTGACACACACCTAATCCGATTCATAAACTCGAAAGAAAAAGAAATAGCTTTCAGGAAACTAAGGCTGAAAACTAGACCATTCTGTCAAACAGGCTTACTGTAAATACAATAAGACACCCATCGCAGAACAGAGGAAAACAAAAACCACATGCCATATTCTAAATTAATTTTATGCACAGATATTCTTTACATTACAATATTACCAAATTAAGATAGGCATAAGAAGTATGGACTCCAATGGGGCCATCATTTCACTCCAGATTATTGCATTTCAGATGTTGGCATTGAAGGGACTATGCACTGCTGTGACTTCAGTAGGAATGTTTCTGCATGACCTGGTATTGTGCTCCCAGGTAGGTCTCATTTCTTCTGTATTTATTTGTTACATTGAAGAGACACCCAGAGATCTTCAAGCTAATCAACACTTTATGCTATATAGTTATAGTAAATGATAGTTTCCGCTCCAGTGAGTCGATAAGGTGTTGAGACAGAGCAGCTGAGGAGGCAGAAGATGAAGGTATCTGCAATAATGGAGTGATTCAATTTTGATAAACTAGCTTTTCTAGATGAATTATTTTGTTTCTTATCAGCTTGGAGATCTTTTCAAGATGGTGCAGCAGATGAAAAACTTAATTTGGAGGAGCATAATGATGTGCTTCTGAGGACTTTGGTAAAGGTTCTCCCATGTAGAGGGACTAGAGTAGGAATAGACATAAGGGTGGTAGTAAGGACAGCCTTCACGAGGCTGCTAAGATTTATAGGAAATATTGAAAAGTGAAAAAAACCCAACCTGCTAATTAATTTACATGAGGGCTGGATAAATAAAGAAGAATATGAAGGGTTTTGGATGTAGTGAGACAAAGCTGACATTCATTTGGTGGCAGAATGAAAATCCACAAAAATCCCACGGATCATTATCCAAATAGCAGCATATCAAAGGACCCCAAAAGCAGCAGTGAAGATTGTATTTGTACATGGCAAAAATGGTGTCTGGAGAATACCATGTGATGATGACATTGAGTTAAGTGACAAGTTATTGGCAGGTAAGCTGAGAGAAAGGGTTCTTGTGAGGGGCAGGCCACAAAGATCTGATTTTGGTAGGTTTGGGCATGGGGGTGATAGAGAATTTAAGGAAATTACCTTTACAAAGTATCTCTCCTTTGGTTAATAACACCCAGGCAGCCACTGAACTAGAATATTTTTTCACTTGAAGAGAAAGACAGGTAGCATCTGACACCTCTGCCATTGTTGATAAGCAGATCTAACTTTTTTCAAAGACTTACAGTCTCTGGTTAGTAGAAATTTTGTGTGTGCTGTTCTCACACAGCTTGTGTATGATTCTGCTGTCTCTTGCTACCTGTTTCCTTCAGCATGCTGCACATCTCTACAAGAAGTGTATCTTTTTATCTGTGGCCAAGTTGGGCCATTTTGGTATACAGAGTTGTATCATGCCAGTGCATCAGCTTAATACACACAGACATATAGAAAGTGTGTCATGTGTATTTAAAAAAACCCAAAAAACAAACCAAACTAAACCAAACCCCACAAAACAAAATCCAACCCCCCTCAAAGTAGTTGCAGAACTGTGATAATCCAGAATATATGATTTCAATATGGTGCTTACTTCTCAGTATTTGTGAAGCTGTTACAGGTAACAAAAGTAAGGAACGCTTTGGTTCTATTATAAAGGCAGTAGAAGCCCACTCATGTTAATTGCTGTGACTCCATTAAACTCAATATAATTATCCTCCCTGATTTATGTCAGCCAAGTCATTTTAAGCAGGTGTCTCACTGAATAGCAGAGAAAAATATAGACAACAGTTAGCTGGCTCGGTTAATTATTTTTGTAAGACTATTCAGGCATGCATAGGTGTACTTTGAATTACTTTTTGCCCAAGGGCATCATTTTGTAGGACACAAATCACAATATAAGATACTAACAGATCCAGGGTGGTTACTTGGGAAAGAATATTCAAAAGCTCTCATTTTCTATCACTTTTATATTTCCTGGATTAATGCATCCAAGTTTATTCTGATCTGGTTCAGTTGCCTTGGCATGTGGGAAAGGAGCAGAAACAGATGCTGCTCTTTGGAATTCTAAATTGTTTTGCAAGGGTATATGAAATAAAATAATTTAACTAAGATTGCTGAGTCTGCAATAGCAACATGGGGGGAATGGTAAATCAAAAAGCAGTGTTATCTCTTTGTGCATGGGAGGGAAGACCTGCTTCAAGCAGGCAGTTGTATTGATCAGGTGCAGGAATCTTAACTCGGGATGACAGTGCCAGAGCAATTGACTCTCTGTTCTTTCTTTGCAGGGGTTGTGACTGTCTTTTATCCCTTCTTGTTAAATCCTTGCATATTTAGTATACATGGGTTGTTTTATGTATATTGGCTGCATGTTCTTTGTTCTCTTTATTATGCCCCCAAAACATGTCTATCCAGCTCTCAAGAATGTGTTAGCTTATTAATCCACAATTGACGATTTCTGATTTACATTTATACCCTTGGGGCCTCTGCTGTCATCCTATGCCTGTGCTCTCAAGGGCCCCCACTCCAGGAGCGATTCCTCATGGTGATTTTCTTAGGGAATTTATTGTCCATGCCAAAATGGTAGGGTCTCAGCACATTACCACAGGTATTAAAGCACAGGGTCAACTAATGTGTGGGTACCCCAGATTTTTCTGGTTCGTCTTTGAGTTCATAGGTGTGAAAGGGTTAGTACCTGTAAATGTAATACTGCAGCAATGTTAAGGTGATAGATCCAAATGCGAGATTCCTGGAAAGTCTTACAAAGATTTTTGTGGTGGTGTTGAAAATGGATCAGACTGATCCTGTCAGCCCTTGAAAGGTTTCTAGCCAAAATGATTCCTTGTTCTATAAGTATTGATTGGTATACTGACCCAATCTTTATTTAGTAATGATTGATCAATGCAGAAAGAATATTATTTTATGTGAACGTACTCAAGCCAGTGTATACCACTACCAAATGATCAGGTTAAAATTCACAACTGACTTTTTAGCAACTGTAAGCAGTTGTTCCACTTGCGATTTTTTGACAGTCGTCAAATGTTTGATTGACCTTTAATACTCTTGGTGCTTTTTTCCTTCCTTGTTTACTTATTTGCTTTGGCATAAGGGTATAATGATAAGGCATAAATATTCTCAAACTACATTTAGTTAAGAGAAAGAAAACAGGTATTACTACCAAAATAAGAATAAAATTGTGCATTTGGGATACTTGAGTTTGACATGTAACTAGGTGTTAAAAAGAAATAGTAAAACTAATAATCCAGACATCACAACAAATGCATGCTTGCCCCTGTTGCTGGCAGGAGTTTGATTACATGTGCTTTCACTGCAGAAACATTGAGACGGTACTCTTAATTATTGATAAATATTTAATAATACTCATTAGATGAGTAAGATGGGGGAATAATGAATCTGAAGACTAAGCCAATAACTATTTAATAATTTTAGGCATATTGAAAAGAAAAAGAAAGAAAACAACCCAGAGTCCAGACCCAAGAATGGACAGTTCTGTTACCGTGACTCAATATTGACAAAGTTGTTTGAAGCATGTGCTGTAAATATGAGGCTTCTGAGAGAGGAAGTACTGACTAAAAATGGTGCATTGTTAAAACAAACAAAATGAATGCTATTTAAAAACAAATAAGATTTCAAAAGATACAAGGAAAGTCATTGATGTAGAATGTTTCCTGTGTAACCAGTAAATAGTGCCAGTATCTAATCAGAGTATATTTCCAGATATACGTTTTGGAAGTGTTTAATTTGGGTTTATAGAAAATTTGATCTTCAAGTAATCAATCGTGTATTAATCTGTGGTTCAGTCCTTCACTAACTGCGAGAGCTAGAGCCTTTGCAATGGAAATGATGACTTTCAGTGTGGTTTTTTTTATCTGCCAATGATTTAGTTCACAGTTCAATTATTATAGTTGTGCTTGATATATTGAGAAATGTCTTTATGCTTTATAAGGTACGGATATAATTCTGCCAGCCCTAGAGTATGTAATACTTACTTCAGAGATATCCCTTCTTGACTTAGCAGGAATTGGTATTCCAGAATAGATAGTGATATAATGGAAAGGATAAGAAAGGGAAAGAGATTTCTCTGAGAAATGTAAAATTTCTGTACGATATAGAAAACTTCTGCACACATTGGGGTGTGTGGAACAAATGATGCAGTGACATTACACTCATCTATAGCAGAGGAAAGAAGGAATATCACATATTTTTATACATATTTTGTTACAATTATATATATATTATCCATATAAAATACATTATTATCTTTACACAATTAGAAATTATACTAGGAAACTATAAAAATATGGTATTGTTTCTTTTTATATGTATATAAAAAAGTTTTTTGAATTGGCTGGGAAATGATCATGTCATTTCCAGTAATTTGGAGGTAATGAAGTAAAGCACATATAAACTCAAATTATCCATGTATACTTTAAAAGACCCATATCATATGGTATGAAAATTCTGGACCCATACATTTTCCTTTGTTTTGGATAGCATATGGGCACTGTAGCAGTGTTGCCCGAGTACAGGATTATTAATGCAGGAGAAACTAAAAGATATGTGAAAGAATTTTTCAAGGACTTTAATGTACAGTGCATCAATTTTAAGAAAATTTCCTGTGCATGCCAATGTAAAAATGAATGGTCTTACAGATGCTTTATTTCTCTTGCTTACTTGTGAACCAGCAAATTAGAATAGTGTTTCTGGGGGTGGCACTGAAAGAGAAATCAGTTTAACAAGACAACAGGGAAATTAAGCCCATGAACTATTATCAAATTCTTACTGAGCGTCTACACTTTTCTTCTATGAGTTATGTTGGCTATCCAATTTAATGTGAAATTTAGACCTTTTAGGAAACAACAGTTTCTGTCCAAATTTACCTCTGTAAAAGTACTACTCTATGCTCTTTGTTCCTTTTTAACCCCTGGCGTTGGATGTAATTGAGAAGTATCTTCCTCTGTGCATCATCAGAACAAGAAAGAAAAGGGGTGAAAAAAAAAATATGCTGTAAAATTATTTTTGTTTTCTGCCCTTAAACTTTGCAGGAATCTCATTCAATTAATAAGGAAGAACTTTATTTCTCTTTCTGCATAGTAAACATTCCAACTTAAATCTAAATCAGAAATCAACGGAATTATACAATGCGTAATCCTTTCAGATTACAAATTGATAATGTTCTCTTATCTTCTATTTTCCCGTAATGCAGTGTATGTGACAACTCCATAAACCTATGATTAATCCTCTACATATGGTTTACACAGAGGGTTTTTTCAGTCTTTATTAAAATTGATATATACTCTACAGTATAATAAAACAATATGGAGATCTATTTTAAATCAATGGTGCCTTAGGCCAATTTAATCGACCCAGTAATAATATTTAAATTGACCCAGATAATCTGATCTACATACAGCAATGCTGTGCTCTGCAATGGAATTATCATTACATTTTACACAGTAGCAGCAAAGATGATGACATTAGGAAACTGACCATTAAATAGAGCCCATCTGCAGCGGACTGGAAATAGGTTTTATTGGTCATAATAAAAATTACATGTATAATGTTTGATAGCTGCATAAGGTGAAATGGCCATTAAACTTTTCCAATGCTGTACATTGGGTTCATCAATACAAAGAACTTCCTTTCATCAATGTCATGGTCATGCATGGCATGGTCTATAAAATTCCTAATTTCTGGAGAGAAACTGTTTCTGTCAGAAACATTCTATGTCGTTATCCATGTCTCTCATCACTGAAGTAAAAAGAATTAGGCACTGAGCTGCTTAGTTATTAACATTTTAAAAATCTAGAATCTCAGATTCCTAGGAATCATTTTGCTGTTTGCAGATGTCCTTTATGAGGCATAAAACAAATTCTTAATGATTGTTTTGGGAAAATAAATATAAATATGTAAAGATACACTCAATATAAAATATAAATTATATTAATATTATTGTATATGGTGGTTTGGCCTTGGCTAGAAACCAAATGCCCACCAAGCCACTCGCTCACTCCCCTTTTCAGCTGAGGCTTAGGATTCAAGATAAGGACAGAGGGATCACTTTCCAATTAGTGCAATGGGCAAAACAGACTCAACACAGAATAACAGAAAGAAAAGTGATTTATTACACTACAACTACACACCCAGTGAACCAGAGTTGGGTAATGAGAAGCGTGGCCAGGTCTTAAAGCACCTTCCACCCCCCCCCCCCACTTCTTAGCAGACTTAAATGTCATTCAAAATTTTACTTGCTTCTTCCCTCCCAAAACATGGCGTGGGGAGGGGCAGGGAATGGGGAATGGCGTTCCTTATTCCGGCAGTTCCTCACAAGCTGCTTTCCTCCTCCAGATCTCAACACTTCTAATTCCCACTCCCTCCTCTTCTTTGCAGTCTTTATCATCAATTCGCTCCCTTCTTCTACCCAGTTGTGGTGTGGGGAGGGGCAGTAAAGGGGGAATGGGGGTTTTCAGTCAGTTCCTCCTGAGTTGTTTTCCTTCTTATCTGGTTGGGGGGTGGGGTGGGGGGGACGGTATTCCACACACCCCCTTTCCCCTGTGGCACTGTGGGGTCCCACCCACACGAGACAGTCCTCCACAAACTTCTCCAATGTGAGTCCTCTCTATCTGGGAGTCATCTCCTCACCACATGCCTCAGTAGGGCTCTTTTCCATGGGGTGTTGACCTTCAGGCCCAGACTGCTCTGGCCTGGTTCCCCACGGAGTCAAGTCCCCTGGCAAACCTGCTGAGGCGTGGATCAATCTCTTCGCAGGCTGTAGATGTCTCTGCTCCCCATCCTTATCCATGGGCTGTGAGGGGACACCCACTCCACTATGGTGTTCTCCTCCATGGGCTGCAGGGGAATCTCTCTTTCTGGCACCTGGAGACCCTCATTCTTTTCCCGTCTCTCCTTCAGGCCCAGCCTTGGTGTCCGTGCAGCTTGTTACATCTTCTCGCTCTCTTCTCTCTTGGCAAAATGCATCTGCCTGCAGTTTTTTTTCTCCTGTATGTGATTCCTAGAGGCGCTGTGACCATCACTGATTGGCTCGGCCCTGGTCAGCAGCAATTTTGGCCTTGGATTGGGCAATGTTTACAGTCTGGGGCCTGCAGAGAGCTTCTAGCTGGTGCTTGCTGAAGCCAGCTCAGCAGCACAGCTATGGAAAACTGTGACACTATATGTCATGCATATACTATATAAAATATGTAAATATAAAGACTAGTGAGTACAAAATATTCCACCATTCCTTCTCTTTTCCCTACCATGAAAAATCCATTGATCATGACATAAAGGCAAGCAGCCCTTTTCTTCCTCTGTCTCCTGTTCCTCCCTGTCCTATCACAATGTTTGAAGGAAATGAACTTTTCTGAAGTAAAAAAACAGGATGGCTTTGTTGTTTTTAGACATAGTAGATTCGTGAAAGCTGAAAATGAATTTTTTTATTATATACTTAAGTTTAAATAGCTATGGTGTTTAATTGCTTAGTTTTATGAAAGAAAGAATTCATAAATCAAATGATTCAGAAGAAATAAGGAGAAAATTTATTGAAAACCTGACTTATTCCATATTAATTGATAGTAAAGCTTTTATTATTTATCTGCTTTTACTAAGTATGACTGTAATGGTGGCTGAGACAATTATTCTTGAGGCCAGTGTTATCCACAAAACAAGTAGTAACAAGTTCTTATGCATATAGGACTGCAAAAGTGTAACTGATTTGAGGTAAGGATGCTGCTAATGGGCAATACAGCTCTGAGACATGACACACGGTCAAGATTGATATAGTGACCAACACTGTAGGTTAAAAGACATTAGTAACACTGCTTCAGACTGAGCCACATTTTCTGCTCCAAGGATAATAAACTATTGTATCCTGCACAGCAAAGCATCATTTTAAGTGCTTGGGATGTGGAGGACCTGTGCCTATGAGGACCAGCCTGAAGTCAATAGGCCTTTGTCTGTGTATAGAGAGGTTAAAGCAGAAGAGAAAGCACTCTCCTGGAATGATGAGAGAATAAATCTGCTCAAGCTCTGTTCCATTCATACATTACAGTAAGAATTTAATTTTTTTGAAAACCTCATACATTTTGGTGCACTTTCTACATCTGTATGTGCTTAGAGCATTAATTTCAATATTTTCATTATTCTGCTGTAGCTGGTGTATATATTGTACCTTATTCAAACCTATTTTACCTCACTACACTGTCCTGCACTTGGGATATAACAATCCTATGCAGCACTACAGGCTTAGCTTGGGAAGAGTGGCTAGAAAGCTGCCTGGCAGAGAAGGACCTGGGGGTGTTGGTTGACTGCCAACTGAATATGAGCCAGCAGTGTGCCCAGGTGGCCAAGGTGGCCAACAGCATCCTGGCTTGTATCAGAAATAGCGTGGCCAGCAGGTCCAGGGAAGTGATTGTTCCCCTGTACTTGGCATTGCTGAGGCTGCACCTCAAGTACTGTGTCCAGTTCTGTGCTCCTCACTACAAGAAAAACACTGAGGTCCTGAATAGTGTCCAGAGAAGGGCAACCAGGCTGGGGAAAGGGCTGGAGAGCAAACCTTATGAGGAGCGGCTGAGGGAGCTGGGGATGTTTGGCCTGGAGAAGGCTGAGGGGAGACCTTATCACTGCTTACAGTTACCTGAAAGGAGGATGTAGTGAGGTGGGTGTTGGTCTCTTCTCCCAAGTGACAGGTGATAGGCCAAAGGGAAATGGACTCAAGATGCACCAGGGCAGGTTCAGATTAGATATTAGGAAAAAAATCTTCACTGTTAGAGTTATTAGGCACTGGAACAGGCTGCCCAGGGAGGTGGTTGAGTCACCAACCCTGGATGTATTTAAAAGACATGTAGACGAGGTGCTTAGGGATATTGTTAAATAGAGGACAGGAATGGTTGGACTTGATGGTGTCAAAGGTCTTTTCCAACCTAGTGATCATGTGATCCTTTGATAATTTCTTACATGTACACTTCTTCTTGAAACTACTCACCAGTACAAGATCAGACAAATGAAGACATGTTCCTCCCTTCCTTGTTGAAGTAGTGTACTAAAAATCTTAACTGTTTCTGAGCTCTCATTTGTGTAGAGGACTCTACAGCATTTAATTGTTTCAGATATGTTTTAGTACTAACAAGACCTTCTCTAGTTCCTTTTTATCTGTCATCAAACTCTTTGCCTGTTAAATTTCTTGGTTTGGATGCCTGTCTGTGAGAAGTGGCACAGAAATCCTGTCTGCCAAGCATGACTTAAAATAGACTGGAAAAAGTAAAATCCAATAAAGCATCAAAGCCCATGTGCCTGTGTGGGTAACCAGTAGCTCTTTTCTATGGCTTTTTGAAGCTATAGTCATATTCTCAGTTCAATATGAGTCACAGTGCTGCTTCTCCTTGTCTCTAGCAGAATACTATCAATCTAGGTTTTTGTGAACCAGTCCTATGTGAGTACTGGCAGTCCAGCGTGTGAAGCTGTATCTGAAAGCTGTGTAGTTTAGTTAAGAAACAGTCACCCTTCAGCTGGACAAGAAGTAAATATGACAATAACTTCTGTACCATGCTCTTGGGTAGCTCACAAGTGCACTTCAAAGGCTGTTTCAGAATGTGTATCCCTCCTAGCCTAAGAAGTGGTACTGATGAAACTTTCCCCAGGCTTAGCCTCCTCAAAATCCCCACACAGCTTTGTATTGCCTTTTATTGAATAATTTGTGTACTGAAGTAGCTGGAGGATAAGATGTGGCTTTATGATATGTGGGCTCTGGGAAGGCTGAGAATGCCAGTGGTCTGTGTACAAGTTCAAATTTGTCTCTGCACATAGAAAAATATTATGTAAACTGTTATTATGATGTCTGCTACAAGTAACTCCCTTCTGTTCAGGATTGCTATATATTGCATTTCATACTTGCAGATCTCTTTAGGATGTATTTTCTTCATATGTTCTAAAGCATCCATTCTCCTTTGAAAGTTTTGGGTGTGCACTTACTAATTCCTATCTCACATCAGTTCCTATATTTTGACCCAAAACAATGAAGTTTTGCTTTGTTGACTGGTAGTTATCCAGTGTGTGAGAATGAACAGACCTTAGCTCTCTGACCTGGAGACTCTTTCTAATCCCACCTCTGCCAATCTTCATCCACAATTTCAAGCAAGTTATGCAACTCCTCAATAGCACATTTTTTCCATCTGTAAAATCAGGGAAATTGGATGGCTGATGACCTGATAAGAGTGTTCTGAGAATTTGAAATTTTTATTCTAATCTGAAATTACAACTGTAGTTATTTTCCATAAGAAAAAAAATTGATTTACTCAAAATTAATTTTTTTCAGCACTGTTTTTAGCTCTAGGAATTGTAGGTAATTCAGAAAGCTATATTTAAATTGTCCCTCAAAATTTCCTTCTGTTTCCAGCTCCTGCAGAATTCCACATTCCCTGGGATTCTCTATCTCATTAAGGGGGACCTCCCCACTGTAGGACATAAGTCCTACCTTCACTTTCTGCTAATTTAAAGGTCAGTCTTTGTACTGAATAATTTGAACCCAGAATTTGCCAAGCAAGATGACTTTTAAACCAAATCTGAATGATCAGCGTAATGCGGTTTAGTGGAGTTTTGTTGCAGATAAACTTCTTCCATAACTAGGATTTTTCTTACAAAATTAGGATGCTAACTTTAGTAAGTGCTGGCCAATTCTTAAGAGCCAGTATGACACCACCAACTTTAAGTGTTTATGGTTTTTATTATGGCCACTTAAATGCATGTTTTGTAATACCAGTTTGCTTCTATTAGGGGCTGCTTTTTACTGAAGTCAGATGGGTCATTTAGAAGCAACAGACATACTGTCTCCATTGCTTGGTGTTCTCAGACGCTCGGGTTATTTGCTCCAGGTTTTCTAGAATTCTTTCAGATCACTTTCAAAGGCTTAATGTGCTTGCATTCTTTGGAAGTTTTGGTTTGTTTTTTATTTTCCTTTTCTTTCCCCCCCATAATGGACAAAAACTCTGAGAGGTTGCTAAAAGATCCAGAGGTTGAAGCAAATCTGTCATTTTCTCCACAGATATTATTAGCTTAGATTAGATATAATCTCAAATCAGTTTTATCAAGATCGTCTGATAAAACCATGTATTTTTCATTAAAGTTATGCCATGGTTATATATAGAAGGTGGAACTAAAGTAAAGACAGAACATGACTGATAACATTTCAGCAGTTTCTTCTTTCAATGTTTTTATCCATTGAATTTTTAAAGACATTGTAATTTCAGTCAATTTTAAAGATTTTAATTAATGGAGCATATTAATATTTCAAAGAAAAATTATAATTTGATTAGAAAATAGAATTTTGTAAAGTACTCTTAAGAAACACCTGCATGGTAGCTTTATCCTTTAAGGGATCCCCCATCCCCTGCAAATATATATACTTTAGAACCGTCTTTCCTGTTCCTCAGTTTTCTTAGGACTCACTGCCGTCTGCTAGCTCATTAGAAGCTTCCCTGCAGTTGTTCTGCTCTTCAAGAAATTACTCATCTCCTCACTTCTCATGTTTTTTGTCCTGATCTTTAGTTCCTGTTCACTTATTATCATTGATGAGCTTGTAGCCAGACTAACAAATAAGTGTGGTTGCAAATCACATCTTTTCTGTAGTTTGTTCTTTTGGAATGCCAGCCTCTTAACATAGAAAGGAATTAGAGAGAGTTTCCTAATTGAAACAAATCACTCCAGCGACACCATTCATTTACACAAGATCCTGTAGAAAAAGGACCATAGACTCTAAAGCACAGAACATGTCTATAATACTCATCTTAGTCACAGCTTGGCTTTGGGGAACTTTGTGGATCTAAAACTAAAGTTTATTTGGATTGTGTGTTTTTGTGTTGAGTTTATTGAGAGCCTTGACCGATTTAGGACACAGAAGATTAGCTTTATCACTACCACTGGGACCTACAAATCAATTCTTTAGCTAAGCCAAACAATCAAAGACAGGCACCCTTCTCTTAAACTTGGGAATCTCAGGTCATTGCAATCCTATTCTCTGCTCTGTCGTCAACATCCAAGCCCTGCTCTGGAGAAACCTGGCTGTCCTATATTGCATTTTAAACTTTTAACAGTAGCATTGTAGCTGTGCTGGTTTAAGTATAGATAAGGTACAGCTTGTAGGGAGAACTGATGTCTTTCATTGTGCTAAGTGATATAGCTGAGAAAAAGAGGACTGCTACAGGGATTTTTAATCCATTGCAGTAACAGCAGAACAGAGAATGCTAAAGAATGACAAAAAGAAGCTGAGCTTTTATTTTTCTGGGAGGGGTGGGGGGAAAAAGAAAAGTTCTTTTGCTCTTATTGTGGAATGGGATTGCACAGATGCTAAACAGTTGGGTCTGAATTCTGAATGGAGGGTTGTGAGCAACTTGCCTATCAGCTATCCCCAGAGAATCCACCTGAAAAGAAGTGCTTTGTAGAAAATCTGGAGAGGCGTATCCTCATCCACACAATTAGAAAGAATGAGAAAAGGGAAATAAGGAGTCCTGGGTCTTTTTGGAAAAGGAGAAATTTCAAGTTCAGGGTACCTGGCAAATTATAGCTACTCATCTGATTTATTAAAATTCTGGAGTGTATAGCAGGAGATTTGCAGAATTTTACATCAGTTTCCTCTTAAACTAATCAAACATGCTTTTAATGGTCAGTAATTCAGTAATTATCTTTGACCTTTGTTTAAAGTCCTCCCCTGGTACTTTTTTTTTTCTCCCTCCAAAAGACTTTCAGACGTTACATTCAAAATTTTTCTCTGAAAATACACCTAAAGAAAACGGTGAATCACCTCCTTTGAAATAGTACCTGAAACAGGGTAGAAATCCTTCCTGTTCTCTCTGTGGTTATTTTACAGAGCCAGTTAGGTGCTTAAGAAAGTAGAGCTACACTAAATCTGTTTGGCTTTCCAAACCATTTAGCTGCATTTCTCTGCATATAGAACTAATTCTGAGATTCGGGATACTGTGTCATTTTGGTACTACAGTATCAAAACCTCCTTTTGAAGTGCAGAGGTTTATTTGTAAAGCCTCAGTGATGAAGCACTTTATCAAAGCCTATGGAGTCACAAAACTGAGAGAAATTTAAATGTTACTTTTCCTATAGAAAGAAAGCAAACTGCCAAGAGTAATACAAAACTTACATGACTACCTGCAGAAACGTCAGTACAAGAATAATATAAAAGGTCTGATATTTTGATATGCCTTTCTTGTGGTCTTTGCCTTGATCTCAAATAATAGATCAATCTACTAAAGCATCAGATACCCTATATTTACATATTTGACTGAATATTCATGTGACATGCATTTAAAAGGCAGTTGGCTCCAAAGGATTTGCTATGTGTCCCTGTAAAATTTACCTAATACTTTGCATTTCTGTGCATGTTTCTGAATTAAGCAGATAACACCTACTTCCAGCTTTCTAATTTGTCATAGTAGGAGCTGTAAGAAAAGCGAGAAAAAAAGTCCCCAGCTACCGACATGGCCTGAAGCTATTATATAAAGCTTCCAAATCTAAACACTCTGCTAAGATCAATCCTTTAAAAGAATAAAGAATTAGTTAATTTTTTTTAATTATTATTTTATTGAATCTGAGCTGTTTCAGTGTTACTTGATTGCTAGTCTTTTACAAATTTTCTCTGAAGCCATTTAAAACAAGGCCAGAGAATCAAAGGCAACCTGCCACAGTTCAAACTCAGTCAAGCTGGCATTAAAGAAGTCAGATGAAATCAGGGAGCCATGTCTCAGAACACAGGCTGTTGATACACACCTCTGTTAGCTGGAGTTTGTAAAACTTTTATAATTTCATAGAGTTTAGGGTCAGAAGGGATTATTTCATCTAATCTGACCTTTTTAATTTTACTACAGACCTTTATGGTTCACACTACATGAAGCCCAGAGATCTTAGACAAAAGCATTTAGTTCCTTAGGACACTAAACTGAGACAGCAGAGACCACAGAGATTTTGGTGTCATCAAGACATATGTCTCGGCAGGAAATTGGTTAAGTGAGATATACACAGATGATTTCAGCAGGGAAGTAAAGCCAGCAGAGGAAATGCTAGACCTCCAAGTTATGTTTCCCTTTGAACACACTTTCTTGGAGACATTTCTTCCTGACACCAATTCTGGTAGTTGATGGCTATACTTAGATTAAGGAAAATCCCCTCATTGTCCAAATAATGGGATCTGTCAGTGATCTGCCAGGTTCACATGTTCATATTTTTGTTCTGTGGAAATCAGAGTTTTAGAATGTGGATAAGAAATATTCCCTCAATTTAGGAGGCTGGAATATTTCTTTGCACAATTAAGTGTAGCTGAAGAGACTGTGAGTGTGTGGAAAAGGCCAGATCAGATACAATAATTGAAAAACCCTCGCTGTAGTAGTTCATACCTTTCAGTAACCTGGTTGCAGCTTTGGCCAATTTATCATTCTTGAGGCAGAGTACAACCTCCTTTTCACCCAGGTAAAATCTAGCTAGGTGTTTCTGATTGCTAGAGAGTGACAAGAACGACCATTATCAAAGATCTCTCTCTGGCTCGTTAACCTGTGTCTGGGCAAAAATCAAATACCCTATGCTTAGGAATGAGTATAAGGAAGCAAGCAGGATTCTTTTTTCAAAAACACTCTGCACATTTTCAGCAATTTGGAGCTAAAGAAACTGTTTCTATATCTGAGTTTTCTGGCTTTTTCTTCCCTGAACTTGCCTAGTGCTTTTGTGGACCCATATAAACCACTCACAAAACTCCTGGGTTAAGAAGTTATCTTACTTAAATAAAAGTTTTGTTAAGAAATATCTCATTTTTTGGTGGTGAATTTTCCTCTTGTTAGTTTCATTTGATGCCTGCAGTTCTTAGCAGTAGTTGATCTCCCTTCACCTTCTCTTTTTTTCTCTGTTTTATTCACCTTGTCTACATTCCACCCAGCCGTCTGGTTAATTAACTCAAAATGACTTTAGCCTCTAGTATTTCATTATATACTAGTAGCTCCACTAATTTATAGGGGATAGTCATCAGGCTGATCTGTCTGTAATTCCCTAGAGTGATCTCTTCTGTAAGTTGAATGTATTAGGATGATGTTAGCGGGACAAGGCTGTCTCTGGAATGTTTTTAATTTTCTAAGATTTCTTAAAAAGCATCATTAGTGGTTTATCAGTCTTGGAAGCTACTTCATTTAAGACTCTTGCCTAAAGTTTTTCAAGCTGTTGGATTACAAGGAGTCTTTTAGCAGAAACTAGCTCTTCCTTTCCTTTTCCTCAGCATCACCAGGATGGATAGAACATAAATGCCGTAGAACAGAAGTATCTCCTGAACATATTTCTCTTTCAGAAATTCTACCAACTGCATCAAACAGTTGATCTATGCAAGCCTGAGAAATTTCTATGTTTCTATTGCTACTAAAATGCTTTCCAGTGAAAAGATTCAGAGCAGTTTCTGAAAACCAGAGCTTTCATTTCAAAGCTCTAAAACTCAGGCATCTGAATTCCCAAGTCGCTTTTACAAATGTGGGTTAGGAAACCGACTGACTGCAATTGGATATCTCAGGGACAGGAGGCATGTGATTTTAATTGGAATGAAAATTGATATTTTCTTTTATTCACAGATAAAATCAGAAACTTCCTTCCCTCCCCCTCCCACCCCTTATATTCTGCAAAACTTGTAGCGTAGGTGACCTGCTGTTAGGGAACTGTTAGCTGTACATTTATTCTCGAGTACAGAGTAAATTACAGCTAAAAAGTCACAGAGAAACAAGTATTTTGTGCTGAGTAAGTGCCATATGAATATACTACTTCTCTTTAGTCTCCTAAAGCACACACACATACACACAGGTTTTTGAACACCTGATATAATTGCACCACATTCTACTGTAAGAAAAAAAAGAAAAACCCTTCATCCATCCATCCACAACAATCCTTAATTGGCCTAGGAGTCCTGGATGAAGTGATTGATCTTGCACAGCTGTTTGAGGCAGTGCATGTTTACAATTGACAGAGACAGATGACACTATAATTGACAGTTTACTTTTCTTCTATGTATTTTTTTAAGCTAGAAGATCAATCGGACATCTCTAAAGTTTGGAAGGGAAAAATAGATCTGTTTCTACTTCCAATTATTTTTATTCAGCATGGCATGCTGAAACCTGTCACAGCTAAAACCAGATTGTCCAGTTTTAATATGTTTCGTTCTCTTTCATCAAAATAACTTCTATTACATTTTGTCAAAATAAATGACACTGCTAAGGTGATTGGAGGCATATATCTCAGCTTATTGCAAGCATGGAAAAGTGAACAGAGGAATGCCCAAGTAACTTATTTACCTCAGATTAATCATACAAATGAAAGAGAGGACACTTTTGTGGGCAAGTAAGTGTTGCCTTTTTCATGGAGGTCTTTCTAAAGTGGTAGCGATACTGGGAATTCCAGAACAGATGCAGGCAGTCACCTCCAGCATTGCAATTACTGCTCTTCTAGGCAACAGTCTGAAATCACTGGATGGCACTCTGCTGGATACAGAAGTGCTGAACTTAATTGCGTGTGGGGCATACGATGGTAGGACAGTGGAGTGCAAACACACGTGAACTCAGAAAGTAAGATGTAAAACCTTTTCCTGAACTAACAGCTGCTTCTGTTTCCTTCGTGTTATCCTAGTGTTCTAAAAAATATCTTCACTTTATTCATTTTCCCATAAGTAGGCAATTATACGTAGGCTGACAGTACGTCTCTTCTCTGTAATTATCTAATTGTAACTAGCATGTATGTCTCTGGTTCAACAATGACCAGCAAATGAAGCTCAAAAGCAGAGTTAATGATTTTGCTTCTCCAGAAAAGTCATGAATAAGCTCTGATTTTCTTCTGTACATGTCCTTTTTAGACTTTTGAGGAGGAAAGATGCACTTGAAGGAGTGTCTATGTGGGGAAGTTAAATTGTTTTGTAGACAGAAACAGTCATTCTGTTTCTGCTTCCAAGGAATCCCTGTGTTTGTATGTGCCTCTGTGGGTGTGCACGTGTGGAGAAGAAATGTGAGCTTGAATGGTTAATGGTAGGTGGGGGATGCACTGAGGGTTGTGTATTTACATCTACAGGGTCCTGACAGGAATTGACAAAAGTACAGAAGGGAGAAATGATGTTGAAAGCTAACAGGACCAGAGAAGAGAATAAGGGCAAGATACACAGGAAAAGAGTGAATGAGATGGGAAAAGATGGCAAAATAAATATCAGAGTACTATAAATTGAAAGAGGAAATAGACAGATTTAAAGATACATTTAAACAACATGTATCAAAGCAAAAGATCAAGAAAAAGACAAAACCCAACACGTGCAAAGAGACTTGAGAATTTAAAAAATGGCTACTTAATGAAAGCTTGAGGCAAATATTTTCTCTATTGTAAAATGCTAACCAGGAACAAATTAGTAAATCAGAGACAAGAAGTCTCATTTCACAACTTGCCTGAGGCAGCAAAGTGCCCAAGGCTTAAATTTGGAAGGAGCATTATTTAACAGAAATTGGTCTTCAGAAAGGACTATGATTTGTTGTATTGTGAATAAATGCTGTTGTTGGGAAAGAAATCATTTTTTCTGAGCTAGAAGATTGCACATCAGTAAGCATTTTTGGTACCACTGCTCTTTGATTTCATCTGCAGGATCTCATGTTATACCACGACATGCTTTTCTGGGATGTGTTGCTGTAAAGCAGAAAACTGGGAAAAGCTGCAGTGATTATGAACGACCGATGAAGGCCAGAGTGGAAAGGGGATTATTTTTATTTTTTTTTTCTTAAAGGCTTCTGATAAAATTCATTATTCTTCACCAACTCTGTCCTGGCAGCTTTCCAGCTTTAGATTATAAAGATAAAGACACGGTGACAGACACAGGACTAACTTTAAGGGTCATAAGGTCTTTACATTTCTAAGTCATGGAGGCCCACTGCCTTGTGAATTTGAAGTCCTTTTCACCAGCTATGAACCATTGCATGAATAAGGTGGGGCAACATTTCATAATGTTATGGAATGCAGCTATCTTTCAAATCAGTATTTTTCTGAGGGGCAGATGTGAGTTACAAATATACATCTGTAAAAATTGGAAAAACATGAGATCTATAAGGTATCTTCAAAAAAACCATAAGCAACAGAAAAAGCTAAAGGACAAGTATAGGGTCACTGTTCCTTGACCTTTGGTGAAGGGGATGTGATTTCACCTTGCTAAACACTCTTTCAGGTTGTCAGCCTTCTGCATATTCAATACAAGTGGAAATTAAACTCAAATCTGGGATAGTGCAATGCAATTTTATTCGTACTTTCAGTGTTACTCCTCTCAACAGCTGTGCTTTTGATCTAATAGGAAAGAATACGTGAATTGACTGGAACAGTTACCATCTTCTGCTTTAGCCTCATTAGGTTTTTTAGGCTCAGTTATTTACTTCAACTTTTTAGGAAGGCAAGTGCACACTCCTTATCTGTGACCATTCGCTATTCATTTATTTTCATTGGAAGCAGATGCGCATTAGAACCATGGTTTTGGGTAATATGCTAGCATGTGCCAAATTGCAGTGATGTGCCAATGCCTTGTACAACACCATCAATGCAAAAACGGTTGATTGCTACCTGTTGCCTTACCAACCACCAGAGTAATTGTTACAGTAATGCCTATTGCTACCTTTATGTTGTTTGGAACTGATTTTATATCCAAGTATCTTTCACTCAATAGCAAAGTAAGCTAGATAGCTGTAAACTGCAGATCTGAATCAATATGGTGTCTAGCAATAGACTGAAAAAAAAAATAGAAGAAAACACAGGCTATAAACTGACAAATGGCAATGAATATGTTGAACATAAAGAAAAAGAATAAATTAGCACTTCTCTTTCTCTGCCTCAGTGTCTCAGAAAACTGTATATAGATGATAGCATTACATACTGCTGATTTGTTGCAGCTGCTTCTCTATGTTTTCTGTCAGCAGAGCTAGTTGAATTTTGTGCTCTATTTTCATTTCTCTTTTGTACAGCTCCAAAACCCAACATTACACTCTTTATTAACATTTCCATCAAATGTGTACACTTTAAAAAAAATTATAGTAATTCTGAATTTATAATACATCTTTAAAAAAAGGAAAGCAGTGTACTATGGCAGTATAAAATTGCTTTTTCTTATTAAGCTGTTCTGGTGACAGTTCAATTGTTATCGCTAGGACTGCAATCATTACAGATCTCAGTTGATATGTAAAAGGAAAGACACATTAAAATATGCTTTAAAATAGTTCCTTAGTTTTAGCTTTCTTTTTGAAGCAATAATCTTCAGCAGATATTCTTTGGAGGCTTGGAGATTTAGGTTTGGCTAGGTCAGTGGGCAGCCATATGTTCTGAGGCTTACCTCTGTATTTTAAAAACTTCTGTGTTTAAAACCTCTGCTTTTGAAAAAAAATTAGCTGACAGCTTTGGCAGTACCTTGAAAGTTTTCATTTTTTCTCTCTTAGGCTCACAAGCAAAATCAGAAAGATGAATTTTCATGTTGAAAAGCTGTATTTCAGATATATGGAAATAATATTAAATCACAGTCTAACAACTTGCTTTACCTTTTGTTTGGTATAAATCTGAGGTTATTTTTTGTTGGACATCACTAGAGTACTCAGTTACTGTATTTTTAGGGATTGTGACATTGCTTTGGTATTTGCTAGCCAGAAGAAAATAAGAGGCCAGATGTAGGAAAATAAGAGACCAGGTGTAGGAAAAAAAGAGGCCAGGTTAAGGAAAGCAGGAAGTGCTTGCTTATAACACATGAAAATGGAAAAGTCAGTTACTAGAATTTATCCAGGTTTACATGCAAACTGTATGAATAGATCCTATTTAATGTCTATATTTAAGACTAAAATTAATATGGCATAGATTATGTCCTACCAGTGGTCACAGGTGGCTCTCACAGAAGAGAACGTTAGGAGTGTCCTGTTTTTCTGCAAAGTGCCATATTTCAAGATTTATCTGCAAGATTTCATTTACATTTAAATTTTCTTCATCTGTTTTCCCTTTATCTCCCCCTACTACTGGTGAGACCTAGCTACACAGGAAAGAAGGTTGAAATCTACAAGTAAAAGATCAGGAAAACAAAAAGCAAAGAGAAAGAAACGATATGAGTCTTAGCATCCTGGGAAAAAAAAAAAAAAAGGGCTTCTGAAGCTGTGTTTTTATTTACGTTTTGGTGATACAGTAGCAGAGATATGATTCTTGTTGTCATTAACTTCATTTACTGTAAAATTCTGCTCCTTGGAGGCTGTCCTTGTTAGAGCGAGGAGTTCATTTAATGGCTGGAGATATACAATGCTGATTGGATTCAGTATCATGTGATATTTAAGGATTAACACCTTAGATTAATGCTGTTTAGATCAGAAAACATTTAGAACTCAAATGTTAAATCTTGATTTGATTGTACTGCAGCTTAAATGGTCAGATAATAATGATTATCTAGGACTGTCACCTATCAAATCTATTGTCATCAGCAGTGCATATATGCCGGAGCTTGTTCTTATGATATAAACATAAATTGGCTTATCTGACCAAACTCTTCTAAAACTCATAAGAACTTGTGACTATCACTTATCAACTTTACAGGGCAGAAAGTTTTATACCAGAGTAGACTTTGATACGTCTTAATACATCTTTAAAATATATAATGGAAGCCCACTATTAGGAAGCCAATAGTAATATATCTCTTCTGCATCCTAGTGACAACACAAAAATAATCATTCCAGTCCAATAAATATTCTTCCTAAAATGCAGACCAATGCCATTAAACTTCACAATTTCCTTTCATAGCGGACTCCCCAAGCTTGTGTGCATTATGTGTTAAGACTGTTTACTTCCCAAGGCCAAAATATAAATCAAATTATTAATTAAAATTCACTAGTGCATTTCATTCCATTGTTGGAAGTGGACATTAACGTACTGACAGGAAAATGTTAGTCTTGGTCTGCAATGGATATGCTATAGCTTACCTTTTTTGGTTCCTTCAGGTGTAAAAAATGCAGATTCAGACAATTAGATACAATTCTTTTCTCATGTGGGGTTGAAGCCTGAAGAAAAAAATATTTCATAGCCTGGAATTTTGGTTTATGTTTATTTTAAATATTTTTCCCTTTTGATATTGGTAGCTATCATTTTATTGTAATAAGCATGTTCATTTTCCAGGGTAATCATCTTAGTCATGTTACTCAATAAGAATAATTTTTTAAAAATGGCTCAATAGACAAGGAAGATGATCAAATGTGGCCATGTTTCTCTTTGTGGTTAAGAATATAGAATTTTTGTTTAAGTGAAAATGTCAAAACAAAGTATCAAGAACTACAATGTGGCAGGAGAAAGGAACAGTCAAAACTCTAGACATATTCAAACACTGGCAATGAATTTCAGTAAGTGTATACCTGGAATAGTACTGTACTTTGAATAAGTCTTTGGTCTGTCCTCTTTACTCAAAACCAGAAGCAGCTTAAGTCATGTAATTAAACAACCAAGGAGTCGTGTGATATCCTCATTTACTGTTATTGGTTTTTCAGTATAAAATAATATAAACACAGACAAGGAAATTAGAGACCTAGAATGTGGAGAACATCAAGGAGGAGTTGGGCTTGTTTCCGAATGAGCTGTTTGGAATTTAGGCACTCTGTGCTAAGAACAGTAGAAAAGTTTGTATGTGCGTTTTGGATGGTTATAAAAAAAGTAATTTTCCATGCTTTTTATCCCTATTAGAGCCCTGATGATAGATGACTTGCATTAATTCAAGCCAGTGCCTTGTGGAGCACCCTCATACCCTAGTGTTTGGGGAACAGAGTTTAACAGATACCACCAAAACCTGAAAGCCTTAAAAATAATCCCATACTCAAACAACCCTGGAGTTCCCAAATAGTGCCCATCTCACAGCAAAATCATGGCAATCCTGCTTTATCTGTATTATTAAAACATTGACCCAGATTTTAAATGGTTCCTCAAGTTCTTGGTCTTCAGCAGACTGGTTACATACGTATTAGATCAATCTTTTTATTAGGTATGTTCTAAATGCTGGGCCCTGGTTGTGGGAATGGATGAGTAGAGATTAGGGTAATAATGATGAAACAACCATTTGCAGTGCTCCTGCTAGAACCTGCATGGTTTCCAGCAAGGGACTGCAATTCTGCATGGGATTGTTCTCTCATGTGCAGAACACCGCAGGATCATAATTCTGATTATAATATTGGGAAATGGGACAGAAAGAGACTGCCAAGCAGGAGGTCCCCTTCTGCACTGAAGCAGCCTGATGTGTAATATTTTGTCTATTTAGAGTTGTCCCTGTTGTCTGTACTAATGACATTATCTCCCAGGAGATCATTATCTGATGATTGCATCCCATCATGGATTGTTCTTGGTGACCTGAGTGCTGTTGGAAAATATTATTTTTGTAACACCTGCTACATACTCGTCTCCTGTTGGAAATTTAGTTCTCTTTTGGCCTGATGCCTTACTATATTATCCACAGTCTGTTCTTCTCTGTTACAGAGCCAGTTTGGTTTCCTGTGTTATAGCTGTCCAGGGCTACTGCTCCTATCAACATTGTCTTTCTCATCTTTTCTCCATCAGTGTTATCAGATGTGGTGTCTTCTTTGCTGCTAGCATATAAATTACATTGTTGATTCTTTATGGTTCCTTGCACTCTGAATTGAGTTATAGCTTTTACAAGCATGTGATCTGGCTCTAAGAGAAGACTCTTGACAACTTGTCATTCCTGGAATTTGTGACTGTCTTGTCTTGTATTAATTCATCTTATAAGACCCACTATTTCAGTGTTCAGCAAGAGCATGAGCTGCTGTATTAACAACCTCTACTGGTACTTCTTCATTATATCTGTCAATATTTTGCCAAAGGGACTTGCTCTTAGGTACATCCCCTGCCCACCCAATTCCTTTCACTTCTGCTTTTTCCTCCACATTTCTCTGTCATTGCTATGGGAACTGCCAATTTACATTTTATTCCATTGGACAAGTTGTTATATTTGTTTCAAAATATAGCGGAGATAAAAATTGTCGTTTTCAGAAAAGAATTTTAAACCCAGCGGTTTATGTTTTTACATATGCCTTATAACAAAGTCACAGGGCTGTATTTGCATGGGTCTTGTGTTAAGCTTCCTATGACTCCTGGGAGGCTTTCCCAGTACTTTATTAAAAACATCGTCTTTATTTTTTCATAATTGGAAAAATATTTGAAAGGTATTAAAATATTAAAATTTTGTTAAGATAGTATATTCTCTACTTTGGATCCTCATTCAAGCTATTCTCAATTTTCTTTATCTCTATTTTTGAAGGATTACTCATTCTTATCCACTGAAGTGAGTTACTTTTCTAACATTTCATATTAAAAGTGTGGAAAATGATACAGTTAGATGCTATTCTTTTTGTCCAAAAAGCTACGTAAAGAAGGCCCCATTTAAAAGACCTTCAGGCTTCTGAAATGTAAGAAGAAACAGAATTTTTAAAAGAGAAAACATCTAAAGGGTAATTTTTGTCTGTCTGAATCTTAAAGCAAAAAGCAGTCTTAAGAAAAGCATCTTAGATGAACAGTGCACCTTAAATTGCAAATTGAGAACTCACGTTACAAAGCCCTTTCCTTTTCAGAACTGTACGCAGAAATTACTGTGAACTTTTACGCACGTTTCCCTTTTTTGGGGGCTTTTTGAAGTTGTTCTTTAACTGGCTGCTCTGCATCCTGGTTGAGGTTCAGCACATTTTATACCCAAAGGAAACCACATCATGGCTAAAAGTAAATGACATCGCTTCAGAAGACTTCTGCTCCTTACAGAAATCATTTTTTCCAATCTCTTTTTAATCTTAAAAAAAAATAATTAATATTATACTTTAAAGCAGAAAATCCTTTAAGCTTTCAGCCATTACTATAGCCTATAAAAATAGCCCTTTGTAATGAATTAATAACCTTTTCAGTTCATGTATTCATATAAAAGTTTATATGTAGAATCAGAATGTTGCCTGTAAGTGGTATCTTGAACAAGGATAGGTTAATTTTTGCTTCTGAACATTTGAAATAACATTACTGTTCTTCAGTGACCCTAGAGTGGAGAGGTATGAACTACTTGACCCAGCTATTGAAAGCAACGATGTATAACTGTATTCTGAATCTGCCTGAGAAACCAGAGATTTGGTTCTCTAAAAAATTAATTTGCTGGCAAGCTACAGTTAACAGTTTGGAAGGAGGGATTTGGATGGGATAATTTCTCATGTTTTGCCTTTTTGTTTTTTGTTTTGTTTTTGTTTTTTGTTCGTTGCTTTTTTTCCCCCCCATAGACTATATCAGGCTGATTTCCACAACAAATTAGAGTTCTGGCCTGTGAAGCAGGGGCAGGCAGTATATGCAGTAGAGGTCTTGTGTTTTGGAGGTTTTTTTCTCTTGATGGCCTAACTGGTAAGTTTTATCACACAGTAATCCTCAAAAGGGTCCCATTTTTGTCTATAAAATTTACACAGCTGATACTTACTGTTGTAAATTGAATTAAGAGCCAGTGGCTGGAAACTTTATTATGTCCATAGAATTTTCACCAAGGCAAGTCAATACGAGATGACTTTTGCTTTCTCATTTCTAAGAAAATGCAAAATCCATCTTTGAGCCCAAGCTTTCCCACAAATGCTTTTAAATTGTAATCTCACCAGACTTTTAAATGAAATGACAATGCCTATGAAACCTTCTTCCTGCTAGCCAGCAGAAGAGAAATATTTTTCTTATATTGCTACTTGGAAAAGGCAGATACTTTGGTGATGAGTATCCTTCTAAACACAAAGATAAATTGTTAGGGACAGCTGAGGTTGACATAAGTTATTTTAAGCTGGTTTCTCATTTGAGAGGCTTCATTTCAGATGAGTGCTCTGATTCAGTTGAACTGGAGGGGAAAAAAACCCAAACCAAACATTTTCTTTTAAGAACAGGCCCCTGTTTCCAACTGGCAGGTTGAATCCTGAGTGCTTTTTTTACTTTCAGCAGTTATCTTTGAAAACTGTCTTTTGTACAGAGGTACAGGTATTTGCCCTGAAACGAGTATCTCCCACTTGTACAGGGGCAAGTTTTGGTTTCATCAAAATCAGTTCTCTATTGTGGGCAGAAGTCTGCCTGCTCTTTACTAAATAATCTACCTTCCAGGAACAGGAAATATCTCCATTTTTTAGGGAACTTTTAAAGACTTTTTTGTTTGTTGTTGAAATACTTCTCATGTCTCTTGCTGGCTGGCAAGAAGGAGGTTTCATAGGAATTGTCATTTCATTTAAAAGTCTGGTGAAGATACTATTTAAAATACTTTCAATGCAGAATTGTTTTTAGCAACAGGCTTTACAGAGCCTTTGGTGAATTCATTATTTTGTTAACAGCAATCCTGGTTATTAAAATGCATCAGATCTATTTGGATCTATCGTTCACACTTTTGTATGAATGAAATAAAAGCATTAAAATAAACTTGCATTTTCTTACTTGAGACTTATTTTTAACACCAGTAGCATATTGCTTCTCCTGGTACTCCCCAGTTGAAATTCCTTCTGATTTGACACAGATTATAAAATTCCTTGCCACTAAATCCCACATTATTCATTACCTCCTTATATGAATATTTTCTATGGTCATTTTTGAACATTTAGTGTATAGAGTTGGGGGAAAGTCCCATAATATTTTATATGTCCTGCAAAATTTTATTTTGAATGGGTGCACAAAAAAAGAAGGAGGCATTTTCTTTGTCATTTTACCAGCAGCCTTATCATTGCTAGCAGTCTTAGAATCTGTATATTAGATAGAAGTCATAATGAAATAATTTAACATATTTTTGAAAGTCATTGTTGCTTTTTAGGTTTATTGATCATTGAGAATTTGCTGGATCTATTTATTGTTGCATTTTTGCTGGGCTTTCTGAGAACCAGTAACTTTGAAAAAACAATGGTATGTTTAAAAATAATAATTAGAAGTAATAATGAAACATTAATAATGCACAAGAGAACCACACATGAGTATATAATTAAACACACTGTAGGCTCGAACATGAGTGTCATTGCTCTATAAAAGAGAATTCCCTGTAATGCTGCATGAAGTAAAGCAGGTAGCCTTCCACCATCACCTTTGCTCAGTGCTGTTAACAATGAAGAAGGCTGAAAACCACCTCAATAGCTACAGCCAGATGTTTCTGCTCCAGACCACTGCTATTAAGTGGCAGGTATTGCAGATCTGTGACCGCAAGATATATATATTTATAATGCCATATTCTATACAGTGCTCTTCTTCCCAATAGCATTTTCTGCTTTCTGGATTGAGTTCCTTTTCAGATTGTAATTAGTCAATGCTTTTTTTAAAGTGCTTATATATTATATGGGAAGAGAATAGAATATCTAATAAACTAAGACAGCACGTTAGTATCAGTTTCTTTACAACTACTAATACTACTTTTCTGGAGCTTGATCTGTAACACTAACATAGGTAAAATTTGAGTGAGTTTAGGCTTTTTGGTTTTAGATTTGTTTTTTCCCTGCTATGGTCTATATCTCACTTCTTAGAGGCCAGATCTTTAGAAGAATTTTATTTTGAATCTGTTCTTCAGCACTGATTCTCTTGGATTTTTACAAGGATATTTATGCACAGATCTGTCCTGGAAAAGGAACGAAAAATATTTTTCATGTAAAAAATGATCAGATATCTATTAAGACAATGTTGGGGTTGTGTATGTCAGAGAAAATACCGCAGTTCAGACCAGCCAGCTGGAATGAAAAGCATACTATGTGTATCTCATTCTCTGCATTCTTCAATGCCCTCTCGTATGTGTTTGGCCAATGTCAGGTTTTCTTTGTCTAAGTCTTAAAGACTTTGAAGGACAGAGATTGAGCAGTGTGAGTTTAGCCTCATCTTTGTAACTACCCTTCCATTAACTAGATTGGTAATGGATTGTTGCTCAGCCTCCCCTTCACAAGGCTAAACAAGTCCAGCTGCCTCAACATTTATTATTTTGGTAGCCCTCTATCTCTCAGGCTTCTCTACATACGCAAAGGTGGACACAAAGGGGAGCCCACTGTTTCAGACATGGCACCACTAGCACTGAGTAGAGGGAGTAACTGCTTCTCTTAATCTGTTTTCCATATTCCTCCAAATGCAGCCCCATCTGTGGTTGTCTTACATGCAGTGAGAGTTGGCTCGTATTCATGCCTGCATCCACTGTAACTGCTGGGTTCTTTATGGAAAGGTCAGTATTAATCTTCCCAGGCTGTACCAATCTGTCAGGTGACTCTACCCCCCAGCAGAAATTTCTGCTTACTGAACCTCAGGAGATTCTTGTTGGCCCAACCTTCAAATTATTCAAGGTGTCTCTGTATCAAAACTCTGCCACTTGTCTTGTTAGCCAGTTCCTTAGGGTATTGTCATCTTCAAAAGGAGCTGAGGATGCAGTCTGTGTCATCATCCAGGTTGGTGATGAAAATGTTGACAAATATGGATGCCATGTTCAAGCATTGGATTATTAGCAGCTGCCAGCATGTGTTGGGCCATTGATCCAGTTGTCTAGTCAGTTCACGTTCCACTATCAGTTTGCTTGGCCAGCCCAAACATTCATGCTTTCCCAATGAGAGTGCTGTGGGAGATGGGCTGAATACCTTCACAGTACTGCATGCATAATTTACTATTCTAAAGCAGTATGATTATGGGAAAAAAATGCAACTAAGTAAACAGAAATAAAATGCTGCAGAAAGAGAAGGAAGCTAGAGAAGGCTACAGGGAGAGCTAAGACATCACTTGATAACCGCTACCACTGAGAATGAACTAGGTGTTTGTTATGTGTATCTAGCCTGAGGTAGGAAGGGAATGAATGTTTTCTTGCTCTAGTATGATATTTCAGTGGGATTTGCCAATATTTTCTGACTGAGTTGGATGGAGAGTTTGCAGAGCAGAACTGAGGTTATGTGGAACATTGAATTGCTTGTTGTTTCCCATGTGTCTTATCTTAGCCCCCTATATCATCAGGATATTTAGCTGTTTTAGTGGCCTATACAGCCTATAGGGCAGTATTGTAAGAGTCTTGCCAGAGAAGCTGTTACAGAACATAAATATTAACTGCTGAAAAGGTCATACAGAATACTCCTTTAGACCCCTCAAAGAGATGAATAGTTGACACAACAATATCTGTGTAGTAATGAAGAGTTTTATGCAATCTAGCCAAATGAATTTAGTGTATTAACCTCACTCCAATAGGTCTACCTGAGACAATTTAGCATCTGAAAAAGTGTGTCTTTTCCAATTGGTAATGCAGTAGAGAAAACGTACTATCTTTCTGGTCAGCTGCCAAGAGCTCACCATCTGATTCATAAGCAAAGGAAGATGTGGAAATTCCCTATGGATTAACAGACAACACCCAGTCTGATTTACAAAGGCTGTCAGCAAAAGATAGAAGAGACCCTGACATTTGGCAAGCTATAGGAAGAAGATTATGCTATTTAATTCTGAATTCTCTTTCAAATCAGTCCCTTTTTTTCTAAAATGTAGACTGGAACAAAATGAAACCCCATGACCATGTGCTCCTTGACCTTTTTTGTAGGGTCCTTGTTTGAGTTGTGAATGCTGCTCGTTGCTGTGACTGTCACAGCTTCTTCTGTCACACTCTGGAAGCTGGGTGAGAACTCAGGAAGTAATAACATAAATAACATCCCGCTTCTGCCAAGGGGTGGTTCTTCACCCCTCTGACAGCAATGTGGTATAAAACTGGAAACAAAGATACCATCTCTCACACATCAGCCTTTGTGTTTCACCTGTGATGCTGTGAGTGTTATCTGTATCACTGGGTCCATAGTCTTTGTTTGTTTTATTGTAAGAAAAATGGATATGGAGATATCTATATAATTTCAATTGAAGATGGTACAAAGAATGGATAGGATATGAAAAACAACGTAGATTCCTGATTTCTTTGTCAACTGAATACTTCCTTTCTCCTATTTTGTTATAAAACATATTTCTGAGACTTCTAATGCAGCAGCGTCATTCAAAATATTGCTACAATCTTCAGTAATTAATATTGAGATTATATCATCTGATGTTTTGATTTGCTACAAAAGATAAATGTCAACCAAGGAATGCTTAACTGTATTTTTCTTGAATGTTTTGAAATGGAAGAGAAAATAGCCTCTAAACCAAAGGTATATATTTTAAACAAAGATTAACATTTAAAATAGTAAATACTCATTTAACTACTTAAAATTTTATTTGTCCATCTTGTCCAAATTAGTTTTAGAATCACTTCTCTTCTAGATATGCATTTAATAATGGAAATGTTAGAGCAACAGTAATTTCATGGAACATATTTATTTTTTAAATAAATCATTAGTCCATTGGAATTAAAAAACTTAATCTTTTACAGAGAAATGCAGATAGAGTCAGTGCCTGTATTTATATGCTAATGACTCTAAGGGAAGAAAGCAGAATTAACATATAATGCTTAATTAAGAGAAAAAAACCGCAATAATCCTATAACTTGGAAGTAGAGCACAAACCATTTCTGGTGCATAATAGAGGTTTTAATTATGTACTTTCAACGTAGCAATTCTTAAATAATGGTTCTGGCACTGGCAATAACATAGAAGAAAAAAGTCCCAGTGAAAACTATTGAAATAAATTAATCCTGTTCAGATATAATTTCTGAAAGCTCATTCCTTATGGTCTAGTTTGTGCATTTTCTTCATTGAGTAGAAATTTTTATTGTTAAGTATTTAATTGTTAGGTGCCTGCCATTCTGCAAGGTGCCTGCCTTTCCAATATCTTACCAAAGCCAGTATCAGTCATCTGGAATCACCAAGATTTTGATACTGGGTTCTAGAAAAGCAGGAGTAGATTGAAGGTATTTTCCCATACACTTACATACAGAATTCCTCCTATTTGCACAGTTTTAGTGGTCCAGAACAACACTGGTGCTTCAAGCTGTTACTGTGGTTTCTCTGTAGGTAAATGGTCACTGCAGGGCATTTACCAAGCAACTGTACCTTTGAGATGAAAAACCAAGTCACCTCCGTCCTGCACTCACCAGTTATTAGTTGTAGTCTACATAGCTGATCCAAGCTAGAACTATGTCTATTACAATTCAAATAGAAATTAATCTCAGCCAAATTGAAGAAGCCTACTACATCTTTGCAGAAATGTTAAGTATGTGATTGCTCTGCTCACTTCCAGGTTTAAAAGACCTAATTAGAGAAAGCCTGATCTTCTGAAGTCACAAATATTCTTTGAGGGGGTTGTTATTCTTGTTGCTTGCTGCTATTTTTTCTTTCAGCAAAGAAACTCCAGAGCCTTACCTGAGGGTTTTTTTCAGTAAGTTTATTTCACAAAAGAGCTTTTTCCCACCTCTGTAGCAAAAAATCAATATCTGATATAAAGAAATAAAGAAATGCCAAATGGTCTGCACACATCTGTCTCTTTCACTCTTTGAACTATGCTATACATAAAAAAGCCTGACTACTGAGTTTTGCACCCTGTACTCTAAATATTGCACAAACACATTGATGCCAGGATTAAATAAGAAAATCTTAAAAAAATTAAACTGCCAGGCTCTGCAGAATCAGGGTACTGAATACTAGATACTAGAAAACAATTCCAAGGAAAGCAAAATAATAGCTGACTCAGTGTGTGTGTCCAACTTTTGCTTTATAAATTGTATAATTGAGCTTGAAGATAATTTTACATGTAGAGATATATTTTGGTGGACTGCAGCTTTCTGCTTGTTGTCAGCACTCAGTGCCGTGAAATATTTACTCGTATTTTTCTATACCCAGTTCACTGCTAATCTGTTTGCATCCACACGTTAGAATGCTCTTCAGGATGCCTTTTCACAGCAGTTAACGATCTTAGGCACTGCTTTTACTAGAAACTGTGCATGAATTTGCTGTATTGCTGAGGGTCAAATCTACCCTAAGTGAACACCATCTTCTAAACTCCATTTTGAAAATTCAAGTGGAATGCTGAGGGACATGGAACTTGATGTTCCATCTCATCGTAAAAAGTTTAATCGAATTCTTACCTGCAAAGTGTCCAATAAAGTAACAGGAGAACCCAAATTTGTGAAATTAATGAATGGTGGTGGGGGTTTGCAAGAAAAAAACCAAACCAAAACCTACCTCACAGCAGCTACAATACACAGTGCTTCCTTTGTTAGGAAAATACTGCTTTTGTCACTGTGTTCATCAGACTATTCTCTCATTGTTCCCTTTCCCCACAACTTCTTCCCACTCCCTATGCTGGTGAAAGATCTTCCTCTGCAGTTACCTACCCCTTGTGCTTGTGATTGTCTGTCTCTGTTAACTTCTTCATCTTATTTATCTTATTCACTGATGTTAACTGAAACTTTTATGTCAGGTGGCCTTCAGCTACATAAGCCTTTAGTACAAGCATTAGAAATAACTTCAATGTTGTATTATTTTTTAACATTTCACAATGCTTCTTTTTATTGATTCTTTTACAGGGTCAAATCCAAATCTCTCCTGAAGGCCTTCAGTTGCCATCATGTCAAGTTAAGTATCTAAATATTGCCTGAACTGCATAATGATTAAAAGGTGCATTTGAAAATTTGTCAAAGGGAAAACCCTTTTCCCTCACTTCACTCAAAATAGAGTTAAGTTAAAATTTAAGTAACTGTACTTTAGTGAAGAAAGATAAACTTGAATGTACAATTAGATAGAGATTTATTAGAAGCAGCTGGTCAGAAAGATTAAAATTACATCATCTGAACAGGAACGTGGGCTGTGAAAACAACTACCCAAGGTTTCTGATAGTTACTTTCATAGAGAGAAAACTTCACAAATAACCGGAGGATGGAGAGACCATTCTTAGTCCCTTGATTGATATGTGTGATATTTTAAAAGTAAGTAATTACTCTAGGAAATATTTTGAGTAATCAGTACTTCTTACATATAAATGTAAATTAAGGTTTGCTTTTGGTAGAAGTCCCATGCAGCTGCCTTCCATTCAGATTCCCCATACAGGTAGGAAGTTCCCTGACATTCAGAGCAGTAATACCAGCTTTGCAGTGAAGTGCTGATTAAGCTTCAAAGAGTAATAATCAGCTGTGACCCTTTAAAGGCTGATTTTTCTATATGAATAATAGCATTTACAGTTACACCAACTGTGATGAAAATTATGGAGCTAATGAAACCTTGGGACTTTTGGGACACATACTGAGTACTAATTGGGATAAAAAATAAATTTCACCAGAAGCTGTAACGTTCAGAAGTGAGTGACTTTCTGGATAAGGCTCTTATGCCTTTTACTCTAGGAACCAAAAGTAGCTATTAGTAGAGATTAGATGGACGATTATGTGGTTGCTTGCTTAGATTGTATGTTTGCTTTAATAAAGAACCACAGAAAGAGAGAAGATTAAACTAAACAACCAAGACCTTTAGAAAGGCATACACAAGAGAATCTAGCATCTTTCTTGTATCTTCATGAGGTAAATGAAAACTGGAACTAATTATATGACTCTTAAAAGCACCTAAAGGCTCGACACTTTAAGATGTCAGCTACTTTTATACAGTCCCTGATGTCCTCTGAACCTGACTTTATTAAAAGTTGCTGATGTTAAGTGATTTGAATGTCTGACCAAATGTTGGTATCAGCAGCTCAAGTAGACACTCCATGTTCTCTTCAAATGTAGTCCAGTAAAAACTTTTCTCTCCTTTTACTGGTAGGTAGTCAGAGGCTTTGAGCCGATCTAACAGCACCAGCTCTTAGATCTCTTTGGCCTTGCCACAGCCCCATCTGGGCTTAGCTAACAGTTGCCAAGGGGACAAGTGACTGTTCATTGCCGCCCCTGCTATCAGTGTCTCTGGGGATGGCCTGGCACCCCTTGGTGGTCTCTCCATAACAAGTAACAGTCCTTTGTATTCACTGTGTTGCTGAAAATCTCTTGCAACTTGCAGGCTTTAACTGTGCACTGCAAAGAAGGAAGTAGACTGTGATAAGGAAAGCATATACAAATAAACCTAAGTGACCCAAGCACTTAGAAAGAAGGACACACACACACACACACCCATCAGGGACATAAGAATCCTCCCAAAAAGACCTCAGGATGCTTTGACACCTTGTCCCACTTTTCTGGAGAAAGTCTGAAAGTATCAACATTAGGACCTGGAGGAGCACTGGAAAAGATGATACACTAAAAAAGCTTTACATGACAATTTAAACTGCATTATCAGTAAGGCTTTCTTAAATTAATGAGATAATTTTGAATTTTAGCCTGTTAAAGCATTAACTGGGCTAATAATAAATTCTTCACTCCATGTGCATGCTGTTTTCCCTTTTACTCATAACAAGATTGGGACTGTAGCAATAATCCACAGCAAGAGAGAAATCTTTTCTGGAGGCCTATTCTGGAGATTCATCTCACACAGTAGATATGATAAATTAACTATGAAAAATGCACTTTTAATTGTAATTATTGATCCAAAGAGGAGTCAACTCATTGGTTGATGCCACAGGGACATTTAACCATTATGGCTGGAGTGAAATTTTACAGATGGACCAGAGCTTTCTCTGCCTGTGCTGAACAGACTAAACACAAGCTTTGTCACTGGCTGTTCTAGAGAGGGAAAAACAGTAACTCAGGACTGTCTTCAGGATCCTACAGGCCATAATCTTCTAGCTCAATATCAAGCCATGCCATATCATGCCTTTTAAGAAACAAAAGGGAAAAATCTAGGTTTGTTTTAAACATTTAAAATATAAGAGAATCCAGAACATCCCTTATTATGTTTCCTTCCTGGTTAATAATTCTTGCTGTTTAAAACATAGCTCATTTCTAATTTATGGTTCTTGAGCTTTAACTTCCAGTCAAGGCATAGTATCTCAGCCTGCTATGTGAAAAAGCCATCTGGTGTAAGATACCTTCTTTCCACATCTGTATTTCTAGATCCCTTAAGCTTGACTTTGATGAGTTAAATAGATTGAACCTCTTAAATCTCTTTCTGTAAGGCAGATTTTCCATTTTTTAAGTCATACTTGCAGTTTGTTACTCCAGTCTTTCAAATTTTGAAACTTCATTTTAAGTGTGTGTAGAATAGATTTGGATATATTATTCTAGTAAACATTTCAATGGCATTGCTTTACTTTTTTCCAGATATCCACCTGTTAAACACTGCTTGAGACCATATTATCTCTTCCAGCTAGACAACATTCTAAGAAGTCAGCTTGAAAAGGATGTTTAGAAAGACTTCTATTCATTTTTTTCAGAATCACTTCTAGAATACTGCTGTAAGCATGACTTTTGTTTTAGAAGTATGACACTTAGGTCAGAAAATTGTTAAATGTATGGTGTTTAATGAATTCTGCAATATAATGCCTCACTGAAGCAATAATATAACTTGTAAAACCATTTTTGAAAAAAGTAAATAAGGATTTATCATAGTGCATTTAACTGGAAAACCTCAGCAATAGTTCACACATTCCAAAAATGCATGGCAGATACAACTGGCAGGAGAAAGGTTATTGCTCAGGCTCTTGTTTGGATGGAACCATTATGTAGTACCTGTTATTGTCTGCTGTAGAAATCCTTCCAGCCTATTTTCAGCACAATCAGGAAAATTATAGACAGAATGAAAATTCCACTCATCTCTATGCCTTTGCATAATTTATGAATGAGCCTTTCAGCGCAGTTTTCTTTGTGGTATAAAATTTGGCATATTCAAACTCCTTCAGGAGAGTTGCAAGTTCAAGCTGTATAAACAACTGTGGTGTCACATGACTTAGTGCTTTACCTTATACAAGCTAGTTCTTATATGGGTGGAGAAGAAAATATCCTTGATCCCCTAGCAAATCACTCCCAGTCTCTCTCTACAGTGAACTGAAGCAGATGTTCATGAATTTGATGGACGCAACAGAGTACATCTTCTCATACACATTATATTCAGACTTTTGCCATGAAATAACTCAGAAATAAATACATGGGAATGGCAAATAGAAGTTGCATGAAGCCTTAAAAATAAAGTCAAGTATGAAAAAAACCCAGAGCCTCAATGTTTTTAAAAATGCATGTATAAATTTGTCTTACAACACATAAGGATGTTAAGGTGCTTGATATATTCTTATGTACTTATTAAGAAGAGCTTAGTGAAAGGTCTCTTGTTAAAAAGATGTCTTATTTAGACTGAGCACATTTCAGCAAACTAGCTTAGGTAAAGGATACTTCAACTTTAGTCAAACTACTGCTAAAGTTGAAAACTGAATTAAGGATGTCTGAGTCAACAGAGATTCTTTTAAGGTCAGATGGGTCCGTAGGGACTTGGTCCAGGAGGCACAAAACCAAACAGCTCCAGATCAAGTTATAAGCTCCACTGGGTAAGACCCAGACATTATAACTCAGGTTCAAGGAATTTACATTCTAATAGAGATTAGGAAGGAACATCTCAAATATTTTCTTTAACCTTTAAAAAAAATTAAATGTATATATAGAGAGAAGAGAAATAAAAAGCGAACCTTTAAAAGTACAAAATATTTTCTGTCCAGAGTATGATCAAATACTTAGAAATCTGATGCTCTGAAAATTAGTATCTTTTCTTTAATACTATAAGGTTTTAATCAATTTTAAAATCAGAATATCGACTTTGATAAACCAAACCACTGTTCTTAATAATTACACCCACAATTATTCTAAAATTAAGCAAAACCAAAATTAACATTACCTGTTCAACTCCATATTTTTCATATGCTTTATATTCATATGCCTTATGAAATATGCACATGTTTTTACGCAGCATTCTCATCCCTCAGTTTTTCAGTGTGAAGAATGGAACTCAGCAGCTCAGTGCCTTGGTACTACTGACACAACAGCAGAAGGAAGAGACAGAATTCTATCTTATTGGAAACTTCTTATACTGTCGATGTAAGTTAAAATGGTTAATTGTGGCTCTAGTATAGATTTTGAAGTTCAGGGGACATCCAGTAGTGACCTGATGGGCATGTGGGAAGTAATTTTGAAATTTTGTGAAGTCTTGCAAACCATGTACAAGCTGTGGTCATCCCACTGGCTTGTACGATGCCTGAGTTTGCAGAGATTTTGCCATCAAGTCATTAAGGAAAGCTAATGTGAAGTATGTCTATCATATTCCCTTATCGTTCTGTGTTTGGGAAGGTATCCCTATTATCTGTTTTAGTCTCCACTTTTTCTTTGATGACTTTTAGTCATCACTACTTCTATTTTTCTAAAGCTTTGTTTTGTTTTACTTTACCTATCTGAACAAGAGCTGTGCATACAGACAAAGATTCCATTTTCATTAAGGATGTTAAGCAGTGCCCTAATTACTGAGGTATTTGTTGTGGTAAAATTAGACACAGTAATGGGGTTAACTTTCTGAGTTTTCAGACGTCCAACAAATGCAAACCACACTCAGCTCCAATTACCTTAAATAAGATGTCATGTGAATGTTCTGACAAAGTGGCTAGGAAAGAAGTCAATTTAATTTCTTCACTTTGAGCTAATTCTTGAATTTAGAGGGTCTCAAATTTACAGTGTCTTTCAGTTTGACCATAATTTTAAAATCTGAACCTCTAGAGCCATGAGATACAGTAAAAGCTATTGTTTCACCTTCTCTATACATGGCCAGTCCTTCTCCTCTGATACCACTTATGGTTTTGGACTTGCTAATGACATTTAGAGTTATTGTCTTGGTTGAATCTAGCAAGATCTGAATAAGAACCACAATCCTGATTTATTTCTTTTTCTGTAAATGATTTTGCTATTAAACATAGGTTATTATGCGCTACCTCATTCTCCCCAGTTAGTGCTCTGCCCCTGTGGATTTCCCAGTCATTGCCAAGCTAAGTATGTGCCAGGGTTATTGGTTGTGCATCTCCTAATTTAGCAATTGCATTAAGAACTCCAAGCATTAAAAAAAAAAAAAAAAAAAAGGAGTTTATTGTGGTTCTTTTCTCTTTCCTAGATAAAAAACTTTGTCACAGCTCAGCAATCACAGACACTTCTCCGCCTGCTTGCTTGATTTGTTTTCTATTTATAAATAGATTTATCCTTCCAAGGAGGTTCATTTAGGAAGGAGATCAACACTAACCAATAGCAGGAACTGAACAGATTGGAGAAACAAAGCTTTGGAGGGAGGCTGAAATAAATCAAATTAACTTTGAAGCTTTCATTTGCTTTTCATTATTCCAGAGTAAGATAACGTTCTGGATATTTTTGAAAAGGAAGAGACAGTGGAATCCCAATTAGCCAAGCATCCACAGTCAGAGTCACTCTTTATGATGAACTTTCAGCGTCTTTATTCCCTGAATATTGACTTTATATTACTCACACTACCATTATTTACGTCATTCCAAACTATTCATGTGAGCCTAACAGTTTGCATAATTAGTATTGTAAGAAGAAAAGGGTTCTCAGCAAGAATAGTCATGCTTTTGGACTTATTTTGAATATTCTCCTTTGATCAGCAGATCTTTTAGAACTTGAGCTTGGAAGGATATATAATCCCATGGGTGAGATTTCACCTGATGCTGTTTCCAGCAGAAGTGCCTGCATCTAATTTCTGATTCTCATCTACCATCTCTCTCTCTAATAATTCTTTTCCTTCAGAGAAGGAGATAACGTATCTATGTGTCTAGAGATACTGGTACATATCTGACCTTTATGTCTTCTGGTAAACGTTTAGAATTTAAATTGCCTGGCTGGTGGAATGTTTCAACCTTTACTCACAAGGGCTGATCCGTGTCTGAGGGGCCCATTAAAAGTAACACATGGTCACATCCTAGCAGAAGAACTATTTTTATTACTTTTTTTAAATCACTTAAACCATCATGCCCAGTGCCAACTAATTTCTGAAGTTCTGTTACATGCAGAAGAACTTTTTCACAGAGAGGGTGACAGACCCCTGGGACAGGCTGCCCAGGGGGTGTGGAGTCTCCTTCTCTGGAGAGATTCAAGACCCATCTGGATGCCTCCCTGTGCAACATGAGCTAGGGAGCCTGCTTTTGTCTCGAGTTGCCTTCCAGCCCCTATGATTCTATGATTCTGTGATTATTACATAACAGTAATAAATAGCATCTTCCTCACTATAAGATAAATCTACCTAAATGAAATATAATTTTTTTTTCTTTGTTTGGTGGTGCTTTCACAAAAAAGGCAAATCAAACACCTTTATTCAAATTTGGCTATATTTATGGGAGAACTACAGGAGGTAAATATATACCAGGTAGAGTTTAGAACACGTTCAATTTATTTACAGTAAGGGGCTCATAATCTCTAGTAAAAGAATGGTCTTTTATTTTTGACATTTGTGACACTTCATTCAGTCTAATTATAGTCTCATATTTCTCTCCCATAATGCCTCCTGGCACAGTATACACCAAATATTTATATAAATTTAGCTTCGTATTCTTAGGTCCATCTATGTGTGTTTATGTGGAGTGTGTGCATATACACATGTACATATACATATGTATATACATATATATGTACATATGCACATGTATATGTATATAAATGGGAAAAAAAAATCAGAACTTTTTTAAGATTTAACAGCACTCAGTGTTGTTACACTGAGAAATTCTCCAGAGGAGGATTTATCTCTCTTTATGTATTGCATCAGTTTGAGTGCCAGATTTGAAGAAAAGAAAGTGAATAAAGTAAGTGAAGAAAAAGGTGTGTATAATAATTTTTCTGAAGAGAATGAGAAAATGCTATTTTCTGTACTGGATCATATTATTTGTAGTAAAAATCTTGTGTTTGGTTCTGACAGAGCAAACACTTAATGACTGACATGATGTGAAAATCCTAGCAACATACACAAGTATATGGCCATACAGGTATAAATCCAAGCACAAGAAGGCACTTTTTCTTTGGTCTCTGTAGTGATGTGCGAAATACCATAGCATAATTATTCTTGTTTTGTAAGCTGTGGAAAGGTATCAATCATAATGCCCTTTTTTTTCCCCTTTAACTGGAAGTTTGGATGCTATGGTCTTGAACAAGTCATCGCTTTTAACAAGTATTGCCACAATGCTTAGATCTACCCATGAGATTAATTTTAAAAGAAAATTGAAAATTAAATTCCCCTCACTAGACAGCACCAAGCCTGTTATTTCTCTCCTCCAGGCAAAAACTTAGTAAGAAAATTCTTCTCGGCTATATCCTGTAATCAGTTAACTGATTTGTCAAAACATTATGCTCTAGCTGTTTTTCTGAAGCTGGTCATCTGAACTATGATAAATCATCAATAAATTTGACCTTTGGAGTGACTTGAATATATACACCATATATTCAAATATAGATTTGTAGTCCTGAAATGTTTAAGGTGATAGAATGTAGATTTTTTAAATTATTTAAAGTAAGTTTAATAGAGGTTAAGATTGTATACAAGGAATTATCCTGGAAAGTAAATGGGATGTCATTGCCAGTAGCATCTTGGAAATTTTCTTAATTCAGAGCCACTTTAGTAATCAGACATAAGGCTTCCCCAGATATTACAAACTAAAACAGAAACAGTTAAAGAAATGTAAATAGAAGTTGAAGAAAAAAAATGCTGTAGAATAAAACATTTAAAAGCATTGGGTTTGTTCCAGACTATCTGTCTTTCCCTGTGGCTGATTTTCCTCACAAGTAGCACAACAGATATTTAAACAATGGCAAATTTCATCTTTAATTTTTATCTTTTGCCTATAGAGAAAACCTGTGAATCACTTCCTTTCCTAAGAAGCCTAGAAGGACTAGTTAGGAAATGAAGCTATGATGAGCAGCTGACTCCAGGTTTTTTAAAAGACATCATAAGATATCAATATGAATCAGGAGAGCATTGCAAATATTCTTGCAGAAAATAACAGCTTGTCTCATAATTTCAGTATGTTTGTCCATTCATGTAACAAGTTCACAGTCTGAAATTTTGGCAGACTTTTCAACTGGATATCTCTTCTGTTCTTTTTTTTTTTTTTTTTTTAATTGGGTTTCTGGAAGTCTTTCAGGATTAATTACTGGTGGATCTCTACAATGAGATAAAAATGAAAAATTTGGTAGCACACTTGAGGGGAAACAATTCCAATGTTTTTTTGTAAATTACAGGTCTCAGTCCAGCAACTCTTATTTGATTCAATTGCTTTAATTCTGTGTGATTACTTGGGTTCTTTAGCTCTAAAAGATGCTGGATCTTCTTTGTCCTGAGACAGAGTAGCATACAAACATATCTTTTTCTGTAATATAATTTACACCACTAATAGTCGCTGTACATTGAAAATTAAGCATGCCATTTATGTCTAGCCTTGAATCCCTAGCAATTTGTAAAATTGAGATTTATATGAATAGAAGTTAAAGGGCCAGTCTCTGAAACCAAGGATATTATTTTTAGACATCATCAATTACAGAGTAATAGCATAATAGAAAGGGACACCTCACCTGTATTTCTAATATTCCTTTGAAAAGTTAAAATGACCAGCCTTATTCATGGGTCACATGTGGGATTATTAAACAGCTGCCACTCTTCCAAACATGCTGAATGCTCCAGGTTTGCCTTGAGGATTCTGAACTTAAATGCAAAATAGATTTAATATTTCCCCCCTAGAGAGTAAGGAGGGGGAAAAAGGGTTTATGGAACTTGAAAGGTTGTATTGCATTTGTAGTGCAGCCATTCTTAGCTAAGCAGAGGAAATTTGGAAATCTCAGCCTTGCCTGAAGGAGGTCTTGAGGCAGAGGTGCTGCTATTGCTTATCATGTGGTTCAGGGGCACAGTGTTGGCGTGGGGTGTAACCCCTCCAAGCCTCATTCAGAATAAGAAAGTTAACTTTGGTCTCCCAACTTGTGAGTCCCAAATTCCAATGCTGCATCAATGTGTGTGTAAATAGATATATATGTGTATATATATATTTAGATATATTAAATCCCCTTGTAAAATACAGTATTTCAGAAATGCCAAAATAAGCACACCCCCCTCCCTTTTTTTTTCTTCAGCAAAATAATTTTATTGTAAATTTGCAGTAAGTTTGGCCCCTAGAAACAATAAATTTCAGTGAATCATCCTTGACTGTTTCCTCTTTCTGGAAACATGCCCAATTATATGAGAAATATTTTAAAAATATGGCAGTTTTTTGAACTGCAGTTTCAGATACTCCCAAATCACCAGTGAATTACAATAAATGAAAATTTTAGAGGTAGAAAGCAAGAGGACATGTAACTGAGCAAGCATGTTTGTTGTACAGCAAGTTTTATATTCAGGATCCTTGCAAGAGAGGCTTTAAGTAGTACTTCAAAACTTAGAGGAGACAAGGAGAGTGGATAGGTAGTATAAGAACTACCATGCAAAAGACAATGTTAATTGAAAAATTAACCTTTTATTTATTTTGTATTGTCTTATTTTGAAAATTGGTTTGGTTTTCTGAACAACAAGCTTTCCTGGTGTTGCACATGCAAGGGGGTAGCAAAACTGCTTATAAAATTTTGCTTTTTGACTCAGTAATCAATGATACTATATAAAGATGTGTTATTTTCTTAATCTTTTTCCAGTTGTATATACAAAGTTGAATATATGACTCACGGTTTTTAGCAAAGACAGAATTAACTCCTGTTGAGTTTAGGTGGCTACTTTGCCCTCATAAATGAATGCCTCTTTCTTTGAACATGTTAACAGCAGATGGGTACCTAGCTGAACTGCTTAGCTGTGCTGGCACCGAAGTCAGATAATGCAGGATTAAGCAATACTGTCACCATACAACTATAGAATACCAGCTTTGTAGACAGTGGTAAAACTAGAAGGAATAGATCTGTAGTAAATATACACTAGTTGTCGTTTTTGTTTTCTCTTGGCTGTTTGGGTTTTTTTTCCATATGTGAGATATCTTCATTTACTGTACCTGGGATTGTAGGCAATATGTGCCATTAATGAAATCCAATCCAAAGCTACATTGTCACATTTGGTATGATACACACAGATATAGCAAGAAATTTGCTTTATTGAGAGGACAAGGACCATCTGATCCTGTCCTGAGATATGAGGTCTACCGTTTCATAGAAATTAAATTAATTTGAAAAGTAAGGAAGGCTTTCATTGTGATGTTTACTGTTAAAGTTATAATTCCAGCAATTTCTGTGATTTCAACACTAGATTCCACCTGGGAATTGAAATCTCTAAAGTTGATATGACTCAGAGTTACAGCCAATCCAAGAGCCCCGTGGTTGGTTTCCCAATGTAGTTCTGACATTGGAACCATACTTAGTGTTTTCAGTAGCCCCAAACGACATGAAAGAGATAGAGGCTACCTCACCAACCTCTTTCTTCCAATATATGAGTTTTCTTGTGTGTTTTGGTAGGGAATGTATGATCAGACAGTCTCCAAAGCAGGATGTTGGACAGGATGGACCACACATCTGGTTTAGGGTAGTAATTCCTATGTTCCTACAGTTGGTTGCTATGGGAAATAATAGTTATAATGTAATCCAGTATAATTACTGGCAGGAGACAATCCAAGAATTGGAATTTTAGAGTTTTGTTTAAAATGAAAAGTGTGTGTTAAAAGCCATATTGATTATTTTAATCCAGTCTCCCATAGCAATATTGTTAAGCAGTATGACTCCTCTTTGTCTATAGTTTGCCTGGCAGGAGAGGAACAAAGGCATTGATCTGCTATTAACTAAATATACTGGAGAATACTTTGTACTAACCATTTGAATAGGAAATGGAAGAATGCTTTAAAATAACATTTGCTACCATGCTTCATGATATTGCCATAGTAACTAGGAGTTCAGTCTGAATGCTCTGCTTTTGTGATATATTTTCACACAGAAAAGAGACATTAAATACCGGTCTTTAAATAAGAAAACTGATGATTAATTTTGTACTTTGTAAAGTCCCATTAACCAGAGTATATTTGCAAAATGATATGCATCAAACAAAGAAAGTAGCAATTTCAAATTAAAGAAAATCATGATTCAATACAACATAAAAATGGCTTATTTAAATCCATGTTTTCAAAAATAACAGTATTACACAGCCTTTAAAAGACTAGCTAAAAATAAGTGGCTAGATATCTCAGAGGCTTTGACAAAGACATTGAAGCACAAGTCTACTTATGTCCTTTCAAATACCGCTCAGATTGGTTGTAAAAAGAAGCTGTTTCAAGATCAGCATTGCATCGCACTGGTAAAATGCACTTGTGATCTTCAGAAAGCTGGAGGTCTGTAGGTACTGTGGCATTCATTTCCAATGGCGATGAATTGCCGGGTCTAGTAACGGCGATGGGAAGTTGCCATGAAGATAATGGAATATGCAACTAAGAGACCTTAAGCAAGTTTCTCTTTGATGGACTGATCTGATGATGTATGTGTGGAATGGTTTCTACATTATATCTCTGGCATCACAACAAAGCCTCCTGTTAGCTAATCACAATAACGTTCCGTGTTCTAAACCCCATTAAACATGTAAAACACAACCTGCTTACAATTATTATTCACACTGGCTTAAGTAATTCATGCTGGCAGTAAAACTGACAGTAAAGTTAAATGGTAACAAATCCTGTAAATCGAATTAAGATGGTATTCTTCCCCACCCGATGCCATTCCAGAGAACTACACGGTGAGAGACCCGAGGCCTGTAGTCACATTCCACTCCTTGTGAAAACAACGTAATACAAAAAGCACACGCAGGCTTGCTTCGAGCCTTAGCTATGGAACTCAGTGCCACTGGCTATTTGACACAGCAGTGGATTTTTAGAAAGAAAGGAAGGGTGAACTCAATGGATCCATAGGTTGCTCCTCAGTGGACAATATAGAGTGGCTGTACTGAAGCTGAAGTAAGGAAAAAGTGCCTAACTCCCTACTTCAGGGACTGAGATTTCTGTCTTTCCCAAGCAAACAGAAATTCTATCACAATAATCCACCTTCCTGGTACATAAAGTTAGAGGGATTAGGTACACTACAGCAATCATGAAACTCTAACTGTCTCTGTGACAGTGACTGAGCTCCTAGAGCTGAGATAGAGTGGCAGCAACTTAAATATTGACAGATAAAGGGCCATTGTGTCACGGCTAAAGTACTGAAGGTCTTGATTTACTTATATGAAAGTAATGTTAAAAGTTTACTCAACGTTCCTGTGCATTTCTGGTTTTTAAAGGATGGTTTCACTAAATCCACAAGGGATGATTATCACCCAGTCAAAACAAACCCTTTTCATAATGAAATGCATGAAATTGTATTCTTAACACCCATATTGCTTGATTTGATAGCTGACATGAAGCACATTTATAAATACTTACAGAGAACGCAGCTGGTATACATAGCACAAATGCTGGCATTAGTCTAACAGACTGTGGTAACTCTTAACAGATTAGCAGAAAAAAGTATAATAAGTGGATAATAGCAGTTTAAAACTTTGAACAACTAACTGGTGTAGGTTAAAAAATCTTTGGAAACATTACCATTTGTAGTCCTGTTGAGTAGGAAGTGCAGCCACATATACATCCCTTTTGGACTCTTTAACAGTACAGTGTGCCATGGAATAGTAATGAAAAATTTATGTCATTTCAAAAAAAATGTATGGATAATATTAATACATTATTGGTCAAACTTTTTTGGATATTAGAGAAGTGAGTTAACTGTAAGTGCTCGTTTCAAACAAGATTTCACACTGGAAATAAGAAAAGACGTTTGCCTTCCAGGTACTTACCGATTCCATTAGATATGATGGATTTTTTGTATTATAGAGATTCTTAGAAGATGAAAAATGCTGATTGCTTCCCTTCTCTAATATAGCAATAGTTCATGTCTTGGAACTAGTTTTATTGTCAAAGTGAATAATATTTTAATATGTTTAGAGATGGCCTCATTCTTCTTGATGGAAAAATGAAATGACTTTTGACATTAGGGTGTTTTGTTATCTGTTTCTTGAGTAGCATCAATATAGGATAATTTTGATGGTGTGCTTCAGGTGTGACCCCTGGAAACAAAACGCAAAAAAAACAAAATTACATGCATTACAGTTTGGGGTCCTTCTCTGTAAATAGCGATTATCTGTTAGACCAAAAGTATTTGAGTTTCCTATAGAGCACATACTAAAATAAATAATCAAAGGTCTATATCAGAATACTCTTCAGAATAGTTTTTTAATTTATTCTTTAGCCCCATCACTGGCATAGTTCGAGGCTGTGTTGAACGGGGCTTTGGGCAACCTGGGTCCTGCCCATGGCAGGGGGTTGGGACTAGATGAGCTTTAAGGTCCCTTCCAACCCAAACCATACCATGATTCTATGAAATGTTTCCTGTATAATCCCCACCCCTCTGGGCAGTGATAATATATGAGAAGTTCCTGAATGGGAGTAAGTTTCTGCCCACTTTAAAAGTTAAGTCACATATAGTTTGATTTATCTTATCTGTAAGTGGCGGTAAAGTTTGTTGAATATTGTAATTAAAATAAATTAGATTAATATTTAATGATTTATTTAATCCACATATATAAATACAATATTTTTTCAGCAATTTTTCCCTCTTCTTAATATTAATTACAACTGGTGTTAACCAGTCTTGAGTGCTCCCAGTAAAATTATTCCGGTCTTTCATTCCCTGTTTTTTCATCATGACATTTAAGAAAAAAAAAATAAAATTCAGAAGACATTCTCAGTTTGGGAGCATTTCATTGATTGCAGAATTAACCACCAATTAATACTTTACATATTCTGTGTTTGTATACAACACTGAAGAACTGTTCATGGGGTTTTTGTTTTCTGGTTTTTCTTTTTGTGCTGGCAAAACTATTCATTGTTTTATTACTATTCATCATATATATATATACACAAACACACAGAGAGATGATATTATTAATTTCCATGCTAAACATATGAAATCATAGTAGAAATAAATTTGTTGGTGGTCCAGTTTTACAGATCTGGCATTCTTGGCCCAAAAGGAAAATTAGCTTGGACTCCGTCTGCTTCTGTTGGTTTTGAACTAAGAAAATTGAAGCCAAGTTTTGCTAAAATAAAAACATATGGGGACAAATCTCAGCCTTTTCTGTGAAAAGGGAAATTATCAGGTGGAATTTAAAAGGGGGTAATTAAGAAGTTCAATTTCATGAACATAGACCTTTTGGGAGAGATACTGTGGTGTTGGTCATTGAGAGGGGTTCTTTTTGAGAAAGTGTCTGTGTACTTCCAGGTTTTCAGGCTGAATATTGTTGTTAAAGTAAGAGAGTTGCTATTTGAACAAAGATAAATATATGCTATAAAAAATATGCTTGCAAATTGACTATAAAGAGCTAGGTAGCTAGGTACTTGTGCACAATAACTTAGCTGTTCAGAACTCTGGGCTTTCCAGTTGAGTGAGAATTGGATCATGAGTGGCAGACTTAGCTCCTGTCTAGGACTTGGTGGAATTGGACTTGATGATCCTTATGGGTCCCTTCTAACTCAGTATGTTCTATGACTCTATGATTCTATGACTTTACATTTCAGTCTCCCTCATAAATACAAAAAAATTACCTGAAGAAATCTGTTGTCTTTATGGCTTTCCTTTGTGGTAGCAGTTCATGTTAATATTTACATCCTTTAAAGCACTGGCAGCTGAAATGATACAAAAGCAGAGCACTGACTTCAAAGCCAGAGAGACACTTGGTAAATTATCTTGCTGTCAAAAAATAAATCCAAAACTCAGTTGCATGGAATAATACTGAATGAGTAGAGAATACTTAGAACTGCAGTGGGTGCTTAGTGCCAGAGTAGGCAATGTCATGTCCCTTGTTTTGTTTGGACATTTGCTCCGTAAGCACAGTCACACTGACTCTTTGCAGTACGAGGAAGATCAGTGTCTAATACATCAGTGCAAGGTAGAATACCAGCTGAAGAGCCAGTGTAACCAGCCAGTAGGAAATGGTGAGGACAGTGATGTGTCTCTCTCTAGGATCTAGGCATCTTATACAAGGCTTCCTGGGGATTTCTTTGTTTAATTGGGATTTTCAGTGCTAAGCCTACCATTTTCTTTACAAAGTGAGCATGCACCTTTGGAAGTATGTCAAGAAAAGAAGGCAGACATGCAGGGTGCTCTCTTCCTTCTATCTTTTTATGTGTAAAAGGCTCTGTTATCATGTTCTGTGAAACACAAAAAATTCCGAATGGTCTTGTGAAATACCTACTTTAGAAATTGTTTTAATAAAACCTTCATCACTCTTAAGAGAGGGGTGTGTGTTTATTTGAGTCAAATATTGTATCAGCCTTATCCAACCTGACCTTGAACACTTCCAAGAATGAGGCATCTACAGCTTCTCTGGGCAACCCGTGCCAGTACCTCACCACCCTTGCAGTAAAAAATTTCTTTCTTACAGCTAGTCTAAATCTCCCCTCTAACAGTTTTAAACCATTCCCCCTTGTCCTTTCCCTCCCTGCCCTTGTAAACAGCCCCTCTCATAGCCCCTTTAGGTACTGGAAGGCTGCAGTAAGGTCTCCTTGGAGCCTTCTCTTTTCCAGGCTGAACAGCAAAGTTAAACAGCTCTGAAACAGAGCACTTATTTAGATTAGGAGAATTTTTTTCCTTATTTTGGGGATAAGAAAGACTTAAAGGCTAAAGATAAGTGAACAGGTCTGGACAAAAAATAAGAACTCATTTAAAAAGATAAGGCAGAAAGGTATTTCAATGTAGAAATACTGGAAAGAAAAATATCTATGGTTATGAAGGAGACAGAATAGCCTCTCAGTCCATTGCAAACAGAAGAAGAGAAGAAAATGTTTTGCATCTAAATTGTTGACCATAATTGGTTAACAGAAAATTAGATTTTAGGACTGGATTTGACCACCTGTATCTAATAAAAATGTTTGTTTGTATTTTTGTGAAAGCTTTAACCGGTTTGCTTTTATAACAGCACACTATAAAAGTGAACATGGATTAGAGATTGAGAAAGTAGTAAAGCTGATGTACTTACTTTCTCATACCCATGAGCCCCAGTCAAAGGTCTCACTCTATCAAGGGTTTTAGAAATAAATAACAAAAAAAGCAAAGGCTGTCCTCAATAGCTCAGTCTAACTTTATGCTGGCGTCATGAGTCGGTGAAGGAATGGAGTGAGAGGACATGAGCAGACAGTAAGAATGAGGTAACAGAAAAATAATCACATTTTAATATACTATTTCTGTTTAAGATTACCTACCAATTTACAGACCTTTCTGTTATAGTGGCATCAGGGCCTCAGTGAATTTTTAGATCCTTAATATATCTGGTAAAATTCTCACAGCTAAATCCAAAGACAGCTCTGTCTTGACTTCTGCAGCTTGTTGCACTGATTTTGAAGACCCCTTGAATTTCTGTTGGACTAGTGAGTGAGCACGCAGTGATAAACAGTAGAATACTGAATTCCATTTATTACATATAATGAAAAATATTACTCTAAATGAGTAAGAATGCAGGATTGTTCAGTAAGATTTTTTTCCTTAATCTTTTCATATCTCTATTCTGTTCTCCTTCTAATTTTTCTCTTTGTTTGGTTTTGCTCTGCTCCTTTTTGTCTAGACGCATTCTAGATGTGCAGAAACAGCTTCTTGACTGGATAAAGTTAAAGAACATTGAAGGTTCTTAACATGTTTCCTGTACATTGCTCAATAATATATGCCCAGTCATTTCCTTAGATGTCAGCCATATGTAGAGTAGATACTTTCCTACTCACCCAAAGGACCCGAAACTTGACTATAGTTGGTTTACAGATAAATATATAAGAAAGTAAAATCATCTCAGGTTTGGATAGATTTATCTATAATTCATCTAATGGTTTGTGAAAGAGTTAAGATTTATAGATAATGTACATAATGTTGGCTTATATAGCTATATCATGACTGGATTCTGGAAGCAATTTTCTAACATCTGCAGTTTTTCTGAAAACAGAGTCCCTAAGAACACTGACTCTGATTAACTAAAGTTTGTGGTTTTTTGTCCTTAGGAGGAAAAGTTTATCTATAAATTATAGTCATGGATTTGATGTTAAGACCAGCATTGTGAACTTCATCCAATAAAACCTGAAGCTGTGAGGCAATCAGGTAAATCCATATACAAATCTAGAATTAAATCAACTGTCTTGCATGACTGCTTTTGGCCCACAACCCTTTCACTACAATGCCAATCTAAATGGTTTTCTTTTTTTCTGGGAGGACCCTAATTGTGTAATCACAGCCTTTTATGTATATTTTTGGTTTAGAAGGAAATTTACACAAGCTGTTTGAAAAACTTGTCTTAAGATTCAAAGGGTTTTGGGGTGTTTACAGGAAGAGTTTCTGATGAGAACAAAATTAACTCCCCTACATTTTCTTGTGAATTGTTGTAATTATTTTTTTTTAAAAAGCAATAAAATTAAAACCAAAATTATTTCATATTCTATAAATGGTACTACATAATTTCCAGGTTTATACAGATTAATAATACAAGGTCTTCACAAAAATGAATGGGCATGCTACTTAATACACATCTCATGGTCTTCATAGCACACGCAGTTTTTGAAATATGCCTAGTTTTAATTAAGAGCAGGGGAAAATCAGAAGTACAATGCTTTCTCTTACCCACAAAGGCAGAGTCACACTTTAGCTGGTATTATACATTCTAAAACCACATAATAAAGAATCATTATGAAAAATTCATCATGGAGATAAAGCAGAGCACCTGAATACAATTTTGTCTAAGATGTCTTTGCCTCAAGATAATTTTTGGCATTGTAGTTAAAAAAGTTCTGTAATAAGGAAAAGGCCTCCATGCATGATGTTATTGCTTAGCTGTAGCTATTTAAGTGTTCTAAGTTTTGTGTTTCTGAAGGATTTGTATATGATGATCCAATTTTACTATATACATATTAGAAAAAAAAATCTCTGCCCAATATTATCATATGTATTTTCTGCAGTACCACATACACCTAGAATAAATATTCATTCGGAGGGTTTTTGAGAGAGAAGTCCTCCTTCAGGAAAGGGAAAATTCAGACCTGTAACAGGATCTTGGATGCTAGAAACAGGATTATACATGAATTTCCAATCATTCTTATGATAATACAAGATTGTTCAAAACATTGCAGCTTGTGTTTTGCCTGATGCAACAGGGAGAACTGTCGTCGTTTTGTGAGACATTTACAATGCTTACAGTAACTCCTTTCCCTCCATTTTCTGCAACAATGTGATTATGTTCCCATAGACCAAACTGGACCATTCATGTGCACAATTGGCTTTAATGCCTTCAGAAACTTATAGATAATCAACATTACATTTTGTGACATTACAGTTTTTCTTACTTATTTACATATTTATTTTACTTACCCAGCAGAGAAACAAAACCACACAGTAGTTGCCTAGGTTTTGGTTTTGAAACCTTTCAACCCAATGTAATACTGTAATTAATTGTTTAATATGCTGAATTTTTCATATTAAATTTTGGGCAGTTCTTGTTCATATTCCTGTTAATGCACATTTCTTTTCAGAGCTGGAGTTGCAGTACATGTTGATTTAGCATTGCCTGCATATTCAAGTAATTTTTATTTATTTAGCTAGAAGACTTTGTAATGAAATTTACAGTTGTCTTTGGAGTGCTGGATTCTCTTGAAATTAAGCCTAAATATTTGATTTCTTTCTAGTTTAAATATTTCTTTCATGAGGGGAATAGATACAGTGAATAACAAAAAGATTACCCTCTTTTTTTTTTCTTTAAGGTATTGCTATTACGGGCTGGTATTATTTTTTCCAATCACTTATTACCTCTTCCCATTTACATGACTTTTAGGAAATTGTGAGTAGTACAGTGAGCTCGTTAACTTATTGCCTTCATGCACTAGAATACATAGCTGGGATAGCTAATTTGTATAGATTCATAAAGTATTATCTACTATTCTCCAATGATACTTTTTGAATATTAAAATTATGTTTTAAAAGACTAAATTATCTTATGCTTCTCAGGTTTTCAGAGTTACTTCACCACAGCCAGACACAGTCTGAAACATGGAACAAGAGAACAAGCAAAACATGCATTAAAAAACCTGTTCTGCAGAGTTTATAATATTTATCCCAGTCTGAGTGCTTCTTCTCACCATATTCCATGCTATGTTGAGGGTACATCTGCTTTCAGAGTCTGTAGCCAACAGTACAGTTGTCACCATATTATGCAGCAAGCAGAGAAAATCAGAAATCATTAAGTTAGTCGGAAAAAATGTTGGAAAAAAGTCATTGAATGCTCCTGAAGAAAAGTAGGTAACATGAATGTTTCAAAAATCATTTTAAATCTGACAAAAAGGCAATTGAGTCTGGTAGGATGTTGATACAGTTCAATTCCACTGAGAATCTGAGTTGTTATAATCTGTGTATGTTGAAGCCTGTGAACGGCAACCCACTGTATCAGAGAGGTCTACAAACAGGGTATTACAATAATCCAGACTTGATGTTATAAAAAACATGAATCAAGAGCTCAGCACCCTGTGGAGACAGTAAGCTTTAATCTTTACCCACTACTAAATTCCTGAGATGGTATTAGGTGCTTATGACTCTCAAAGTCTTATCATGTGTAGTGAGCTGAAAACACTAACTTTTCTGTTGACATTATTTAAACCATGTAAGATTCTACTTACTCTACTTCAATTAAATGATCTTTAAAGCTCTCTTTTTATATTGATTAGGATTTCTCAGGCTGTCATTCATAACTCAGTCATATTTCCAGCTCCAAGATCAATGCAATTACATTTTTGCTTTACCTTTCCATCAGTAAGATAATTTTTAAATAGAATTGACAGTAGTGCTCCAAGAAGGATTTTAAGGCCTTTAAAGGAATATAAATACTCCTTTTTATATCAAGATAATAGCAGAAGCAAAGATACTAACATTTTTTTAACTCCTTCCATGATGCCACCTCAAGATCACAAACACCTGTGATCGGTAAGTGCAACTTAGTGTACTTGGGTCAATAAGTAAGGAGGAATAGTATTTCTTCTTCCCTGAAATTGTATCACATGATGCTGTGGAAATGTTCAATGGCATGATTAACAATCTTGTTCAGCAGAAAGGAAAAGAAAATCCCAGAACATTTTCTATTCTCTTAGACACACTGTATTTATAAGAGATGCACAGGTTTTTATTGCTTAGTTCCAGACATGAAAATTTAACCTTCCTTGAGTTGGCACTAAAATTTAATTCCTATTTTATTTAAGGGAGAATTTAACACAAAATATACCAGAGATGAGATGGAGGAAAACCTGTAAAAAATTACATTAATAAAGGACAGAAGAAAATTATCAGGGACACAGACCAAAAAAAAAAGAAATGAAAAAGGGGTGGAAATGACAAGAAAAAGCTAACAAAAGTTCTGATGTTCCTAACATTTGTGTAAGAACATCATGCACATATTCTGGCCAAGAATTAAGGACTTCCCTATCTTTATGAATATTGGTAGTGTAGATTTAGCTTCCACTAGGTTAAAAATAAAATCAAATTCCCGTGATAAACAATTGGCTTATAATGGTGATAGAAAAGTAAACATAGATGCTTTTCATGCATTGTTATTATGTAAACACTTCTCAAGTTGGAAGGGAGATGGAGGATTATTTCATTGGTTTTATTAATCCTAGGAACAGGAGAATATTTTCACATTTCAGGATACATTTTCAGTTTCAGTGGTGTTTTAAATACTAAAATAAATTAAGAGGTCTCCACTTTGTTCATGTTGCAAGTGTTTTGAAAATGGAATACTTTGATCAGCATGAAAAGTTGTATTTTTAAAATAATTCAAATCATCTAATACTGCTTTCCAAAAATATTGAGAACTCTATTATCAGGTCTGAAGGTCACTTACTGACCTTTCTCCTTGCACCCCAAAACTGTCTATGCTATAACTTTGGAAATATGTTTTAGACATTGACTGGACAATTGGATGACATAAGGCGATCGGATCACTCAGAAATTGAGCTGAATGATATTTTTCTTTTAGATTATTTGTTCTTCAAAACCTCACTTTCATACTAGAAATGAGAATGCACTGCTGAAACAGTATTTTGAAATACTGAGGAATGTTTCAGCAGTGTAAATAAAAGCCAGGGATATGAAGGACTATGTTCACGAAACTGCTGCAAAATGAAAATGGTAATTGATGTTCATTTCCCTCAATATCTCATAGTTTAGGGTATTCTCCTATGAAATAGAGGACTGTTGCAGATCTCTTTGCAGCAGCTTTTACCCATTGTATTTCACGTACCAGGGAAATGTCCTGCGTTCCAGACTGTAGTTATTTTTATTTTTGGTATCCAGTGCCATTACTATTTAAGTGGTTCATACAGACTTCTATCAGTGCATTTCGGAATGATTCGGTCTAGTGTAAAGCACTGTGGTGGGTCATATCACAGATGGAAGATATGAATCCAAGTGGGTTTTATTTTTAAATCTTATGTTAAAAAGAGAGATAAAAAAACAAAGGTCCTTCTTTCTTTTTCTTCTAGAAGCTTCATTTTTGAGATTGTTATTATTATGTTTCTTATTTTTCTGTGCTGCTTCATTTTTAACACGCTTAACGATTAGATATTTCATTTCAGGACATGTACATTTAGACCCAAAAATACCGGCAGCGTTAATTAACAAATTGCATAAACTACTGGTAGAAGAAAGGACTTCTAGTACTCTCAGTAGCTATTTTGACGTCTCCCAATGACCTGAAACCCAAGCTTACTGCTTTTTGAAGCACATAAAGGTGTTGCCACATGTAAAAGTGCTGTGAGCAAAGAAACACTGAAAATGTTCCTATATTATAGAGGGGGAATATCAGCTAATTTTTCCTTTTGCAAGGTGAAGTCCAGTCAGCGGTGCCTGAGGAAGATGTTACTGTCCTTTATTCAGCGCATATTAACAGTTCAAAATCCAGCTCATGTAAGTTCTGGAAGCGAAAAGAAACCTCCCTGCAGTTGCAGCTGTTACTTTGTTCAAGGGGAAAATAAATTCAGCTAAACTAAAACAAATGATTAGTGTTGGCAACAATGGCAAATGCTGTTTTGTGACTTTTCCAACTCCAGGGATATGGGAACATTTTTCTGACGCTGGTCCCTGTTTACCAGGTTGTAAATTTTATTCCATGCAGTGTCTGAACCAGTAATCACAAAAAACAAAACAAAAAAAAGCCCCTAAACCAACAGAAATCACATCTTTGAAAATATTGTTCTTTGTTTTTCTACTTAACATAGCATTATGTGTAACAGATGTGTTTCACAACAATAATGGAAATAACAATGGAAACCAAACAGACCACAACTTTCAAGAGTATGTTTGTGCACAAGTGAAGATCATACTGGCTTATGGTATTTGACGTTAAGCCAAGTTCGAACTGCAAGAACATCCTCCTTAGATTTAAAAAGATAGCACACATCTGTTTTCTAAGCCCTGATATTTGCAGGCATAAGGAACTGCTTACTAAAAAACCTCACATCCTTATAGTATCCAGGAAGTAAACACCATAACATATACAAAAAGCTAAATAAAAACCCACCCCAATACATTTTGACCAGGTTTATTATCTTTCTCCACTAATTTTCAGAATTTATTTAAATTAAACCAATTTTGTACTGTACTTATTCATTAAAAGCAGAGTCTTCAGGAATCCCTAGTTAAGTGAGAAAGGTTTTCATTCTTTATTTTCAACATTGCTGCACATAATGGGAGCCCAGAGTCACAGGACAATCATCAAGAGTCTTTCTGGTGACACCACTGGCAGGATGGTGACGCTCACTCCCTGTGAGTGGTGACACAGTCTCACAGTTCTGGTACTCAGCAATAATCTGCATCTTTCACTCTAGAAAAGGCTGTGGGACTAGAAGACTGCATCATGCTCTGAAAACATCTTCCCATCTTATGCACTAGCAGAATTTGTTTTCAGCTAAATGCGTAGCTCTGCCACATTAAGTACTGTGTTCCTATGGCTTGATTGTGTTGTAGGAATTAGTCTGCACAGTGATGGTTTCTTAGTTTGTAGCAGAGACGAAGGGCATTATTATCCATTGTCAGTGATGCGAGTTACTCACTGTCTGCGGTGGAAAAAACGGAATCGGTATTATCTGTTTACAGTGAGAAACGATTAGATTAATGCTGTAAGAGCTTCTATTTGTTTTCCTTTGTTTCAAATGTATACTGAATTAGAGAGCATAAAAGCCCCTTGAATGTCAAATGCTGGGTATGTAAAATGACTGCCGCTACACTGCAGCCATCAGCTAGACCTGCTGCCACCACTCCCAAATTCTCTCCATGCAGAGGCTTCCCCAGTGTCTTTCCTCCACAGCCTCTGAAACACACACCCAGGCTTTTGCACCATCTGCTGTGTGCTGGGTGCCTTAGGAACCCTAGAACATAGAGAGACATATTAGGGCAGCTGGTGCCTCAGCACCCGCTGGAAGGTCTATTGAATGCTATGCACACCTGAGGAGGAATTGAGGTTCATTTCCTCCCTTTGACTCAGGTTTTGGAAGACAAATTAATTTCTGAAGGAGATCAATTTCCACATCCTCTGTGTAATGAACTTCCCCCCCCCCCGGCTTTTTTTTCTTTGGTGTCCAGAATATATCCAAACAACAGATTTAATACTCACCAATTATGTACTTTTTTTTGTTGTTGTCATCTTCTGATCGGGAGAGCTGAGATCAGAATTCAAACAGCATATATTTAAATACTGTTCAACCCTATGAGAGCTACTGTTGCTGTAATACTTGCGTGGATTTAATTATTCTCCCTGAGAATTTATCTTTAAAATTAAATACTCTCCATGCCCTGGAAAAAAACCCCACCAAACACACAACTAAATATGTACACATTTATTCCATGTGGTTACTGGCTTTGCTGCATATCTATCAAGCAAATAAATACATAAACAGTTCACTGAGTTAAGAAGGGCTATCCTCAAATAAGGAAAATGATTCTTAGATTGTTATTTCCAACCAGATTATTATTGTGCGTTTATTCTTAACTGTCCTCTGTTATAGGTTTCATTATGCTGCCCATTAGAAATGACAGCCTGACAGCTCTGTTGCTTCGCTGGGTCAGTTTTATCTCAGTTATTGAATACTCAAACCTCATTAACTTGCTGCCAGACCTCCAGAAATGCAGAGATTGCTGTCTGCAAATATAAGCAATTACTAACAAGTAGTTTTGCATTAATTTTATTGTTCTGATGGGTTTTAGGTGGAAGAAAAAGTTGTTTGGTATGGGGAAAATGGGGTCTTAATCTGGGTACTCTGGTTCATACTTATTCTACTTGTAATATTTATGAGTGATTTTTCACATGCAGCACAGAATTTTGTTCCACTAAAGGAACTGAATACATTTTCAGATCACCTCCAAAATCTTGGCCTGCATCTAGCCTACTCCATTGTTTTGGTAACTCCATTACTTTAGGGCAGCTGGATTATTGCAGCACTAATAAACCTCTTCTGTTACTAAAGAGTAGCTTACATATCTGCCAGTAAAAATGATCTACCATGGAAACAAGTGTGCACCTTGCACCAGGGTGCACCACATGCCTCAACTGGTACGTGTTTATGCTCAATGGGATCCTGACTACTATTCTGTATGCTTTTGCTATTTCTCCTAAAAGTCAACGGAGAGTTTTTATACAGCAATTGAAAAGCTCTAGCCAAAAAACAGCTTGGTTGTTATTATTACATGCTAAGTTCAGGTAAAGGAGGGAGAGGTCTGTATGCAGAGACTCCTATCAGTTCACATGATGCTCAATATATATTCCTGGGTTGGGTTTCTTCCATAATTAGAAATGCTACTAATGGCACTATTTAAACACTGAAAAATTTATGTTTTCTTCACCGGGCTTAGATATTTATAGTGGGGACATATTCTGGTATGACCCGTTACTTCAGTGACAATTTGGTGAGCTGTATGCGAAAGATTGGTCTTTGTGTTTTGTCCTCTTGCTACTTCTGTGAAGAAGACTCATCTAGCACTCAATTTCAGACCCTGAGGCTGTTTTAAATTTCACTCAGAATGACTGAAAATATATCCATGGCTGGCAAAGGAGGAATCTGTCCGTGCCTGGTTTTCCTTGCTACGTCAGCAGAAGGAGGAAGTGAAGAACCTCCAGTAAAAGTTCTAAGGTGAGGCCTCCCACGTGATTTAGTCGGCCTCTGTTCCAGACTGTACAGATCAAACAGCACAAAGTAATCATGTGTGATGACTCCTTCCCTTCCTCCATGCATGTACTTACCTCTCCAACTGTCTATTTTACAGAATATAAAGCGGCAAGCCTTGCACACTTCTCCCTGTTGAATATTATTTGCAATTAAAGTGATTGCAAACCAAAGTAAATTTCCATTTTGGGGACTGAGTATAGGCTGAGTATTTCTTAAATTATACTTGTCAGTTTGAATATAATATAATTTAATGATGTGCAAAATTACTAGGTGTTTTTTTCCATTAACATCATATTGATGGTGAAAGCAGAGCCATATGCAACATGATGATATGCCAGCATTAGAAGATTTATTTTGATTATTTAATATATAGCAAATAAAAAAAGAGATTCTTTATACTGGAACTCTTAAACCTCCATTTTGACAACTTTAATAAGGATGAATTATTATTATTGTAGTCATTGTGGTTTTTGTTGTTGTTGTTGTTGTTATTATTATTATTATTATTATTATTATTATTATTATTATTATTATTTTCTTACCTGTAGGCCACAAGAACTGCAAGAAGGTCACTAGCACTCTACTTAGAAATTGTGGAGGATTAGGAAATGTGTTTCCTCATCTGCAGTTTCTTTCCAGATCAGGACTGAGGCATCTTGGCAGGACAGGACAAGAAATCTCCAACATTATACTGCCGACTGTACATGCCCATGAGTATGAACGAAGGGTGCATCAGCCAGAAAGGCTATAAATCTAGCACCCCTCATGTTTTAAAGGGAACAAGCACTTATTCACATTTTGTTTCCAAGGTGATGGATATAAAACATATCAAAGCTTTCAACTAAACAAATCAAGGTATCATTGTGCAGTTTTCTGTAAGTGGCTCAGGTAAGTAACACTAAATCTTTCAGTGACATTGAAAAGATTTCTCTCAGGTGCAATCCTGTGGTCTCAAGAGTTCAGGTTGCTGCTTTGCTTGAGATCTGCAGGTTAAAATGTTTCAGTGCATTGCTGACAGTAGGCTCAGCGCTGCACCCAAGCAGAAGTTAGAGCACTCAGGAATGCTGGCTGCCCCAGGTGAGGTGCTTACTGCATGTACAGCAGCACGGGCTTGATTTCTGTTTTCCGTCATGTTTTGACCTTCTGAACGAAATGGCATTTTCATAATGAAAACCTTTAGCTTTGACTTAGTCTCACTTATGCTATTAGCATAAAATTAGCACCAAATACTATAAACACAGAGGGGTCAGATCTTTCCTGCTCAGTCTGTGCCTGACTATAGTGTAATAATTCTCAGTTACAATAGCTACTTCTTTCTTTGTGTTAGTGACTGGCTCAATGGACAGTACTGCTATCATGTAAAAAATATCTTCAACATTCTACAACAATTATAAACTTGACTTCACGGTTGATGTAGAAAAGTATTCTTAATCCCATCACGCACATAAAGAAACTGTAGCACAGACTTGTTGAAACAACTATTTTCAGATATGACTGCCTAATATTAAACAGTTTAGAATTGGATCTTTCAGATGAGGCAAGCTTCTACAGCTTTTTATGACATGTAGGCAGAGGTGCCAGCTTTTTTACTAGAGCAGATCTCTATAGGATATTAAATAGATACGCAAATACGTCTTGTTCCTCGTATCCATGTTGTAAATATGTCCCAAGAAACACAATAAAGGTGGTAGCTCCTTGATAAATATATATAGTAAAAGGCACAGACAGAGCAGGACAGAAAGACATATGGCAATATGGATGAAGAACCTTACTTGACAAAAGAAATAAATGGCAAATGTAGTTTAGACACCTGAGTAGGGACAGTTTAGATGAAGATGGAAGATAGGCAAATTAAAACCTAAAAATCACTGAAAATTGGTATAGACCTCCTAGGCAAGACTTAGAAAGGGAAGATAAGGGAAGCCTATAAAAAGAATAGATCATTAATCATTGGAAATTCAATTAGTTAATATTGACTGGGCTGGCAATTATGGAATTGATAAGAAAGGGTACCTCTTCCTGGAGGTAATATAGGACTCTCTTCTGATACATTTTGTGGACTATCCAGTAAAAGTACAGGCTATTTTGTACTTACTCCTAATATTGCTGGGAAATAAGACAAGGATGATAAATAAGATAGAAGTTGAGAATCATCTAAAGCCTAGTGATCACAATGTCATCAGAACTTCAAATGCCCTTGAGGTTATAAATGTGAAAGGCAATATCTCAAAATCACTGGACTTTAAAATATAAATAAATAAAAATAGAGAGTGAGTGAATGTGGAATGAGTTGGAAAAAAGTTGATTAAAATCAATTTTGGTTTCAGGAATTTAGTATGAAAAACTAGCTAGATAACACAGAAGCAGCCCTGAGAGCTGGCTCTCAAGAGACCTTGTTTCATGAGAAACTGCTGGATTTTTATTCTCCTGGATGGTGGATACAGGGTGTATTTTTGATATCATTTCTGTGGTCTCTTGGGAAATATACCTGCCATGCAACTGTTTCACAAGAAAACCTTATCTGTTGCTTCAGTAGACCCTGTTTACTTACACTGATGCTTGAAAATGAGACATTTCATTTCAAAGGGGGCAGATTACAATAAAGAATTACATCTCTGGAAAAAGGAGCAAATAGTTGCATTTACTGAAAACACTGATGACTTTGCAGACATTCCTGTTAGAATATTGTGGTCACAGAAACAACAGTGCAACTATCTTGAGTTACACAAACAGGTTGAGAAGAGTAAAGTAGTAAGCTAATATATTACTGAAGTCAAAAGGTGGTTCTTGAATAAACCACTATCAGCTTGTAATTTCATAGAACAGGCAAACCTTACATTTGCCAGGGCTTGGCTAAATTAAAAACAGTGTTTGCTGCATTTTTTTCTTTAGGTTAGTGGTTTCAGTCTTCGCTGGTCTTAGAAACAGCCATGGGTCAGGAATATGCAATATGCCAGAATGCAGATAATAGGCTCGATTTTTTCTTTTTTTCTTACAAAACAGCCTTTATATGTAAAGATATTTTTGTCTCACCACCTTTTAAGACAATACTTCCCAGTGTTATGATCTGCATATAGCTCAGTGGTTAAGGTACTTTCATGAACCACTGGAAAATTGGGCTCTATTTTGCTAATGGGGATGAAGGAATTGAACTCTGAGGCCTCTGCTCTGAGTAAATGAATACTTGGATCATGAGGCTATTGAACAGAAATACCAATAATTCTTTTTTCAGACATTCAAGGAATTCTGTGAAAGCAGCTTTATCCACTTCTTATGAAGTTCTTGAAATGCAAATTAACTTTAAAGCAGTATGAATATTTTATATAACACAAGTTTTTCCTGTTTATGTCTTATGTTTAGGAAAAAAGAATTACATAGCATTTTATTAATAGCAGTTGTCCCAACTTCCCTGCGCCCTCTTTTTTGTGGGGGAAGGGGGAGTAGTTTGGTTTGGAGTTTTGACTCAGCTGTTGAAGGAAAGATTAAATAACCCTCTAAATTTAATGACAAAAAGTGGGATGCTAAGCAACTGCTCTGGAGAATATGGAACGCAATCAGAGTATGCTACTGTTCGTAGCTGTGGCTTTATGTTCCAAATACGTAAAGCATGTTCTTTACATATAAGAAAACTGTAAATTTTAGTTACCTAGATAGTTTCCCATGCTCAAGATGATAACAGTGCAATTTAGGTGTTTCTTTCATAGTCTAAAAGAGGCTGTTTCTTGCCTAATAAGGGCTGAACCTGGAACTTGGGTCCCTCAACCCACAGTGACAGCTGACGTGTTTCTTTGCAAATTACGTCAACTTCAGATCCTGTGCTTCTCAAGGCATTAATGTACACATATCTCAAGAAATTTGCTTTTGCAATGTACTTTACAGAATTTCCATGAGGCAATTCTAAAAAAAAGTTATTGAGGGAGAGCATTTCTGGTATAGGGCTCGGGGAACAACTGGCTAATCATGTTTCTTTACAGTAGGCTAAACTTTAAATAGGTATCAACTATAATTAGACATTGTCAAAATAGCTGAAATATTATTAACAGCATTAGGAACATTTCAGATTTCATGTCTAGTGAACGATACCCATACAATCTTTGTCTGGGGCTTATAACATAAAATCTGAAAAGCATCTTGCGTTTCTTGAGTGGTTTGTGTAATGAATCACCCGAGATTCTTTATTATAAAGCTCAGTGGTCTTGTTTTTTCTCTGAAAGGATGACTTTCCTTTTCCTTAAAATGTAATTGTACAGTTTCAATTGAATTGCAAAACACTACATGATCCATGCAGTAGGCAGTACCACCCAGCACATACCAACCTTTATCAACAGCTGTTACAAGAGTGGTGTTTATTATATCTCAGTGGTGTCATATGCAACCACTGTATATGAATGTCCTGGTTCTGGCCAGGCTAGTTACCCTCCTGAAGCAGCTGGCTCAGGTGAGCTGAGTTAGCCTAGGTGAGCCAAGTTAGACCCGGCTGTGTCCTCACCACCTGCCATCACTCCCCCATAAAAGGGGCTGGTTGGAGAGAGGTGTGCCTAAGTGAATCCAGAGCAGTGCAAGTGCAGTTGGAGTGTCAGGTTGGTCCTTGCATTGTTCAGTACTCTGTTATCCTCGGGTTGGGAAGGGACTCTGTGTTATCACTGGGTGTGAGTGTAATTGGCTGCTATTGTTCTACTTCCACAGAGTGAGACTTGTGTGGTGCTCAGACACTATTTGGGGCTGAACCACTGCAATGAAATGCTGCTTAATAACAAAAAGATGAGTAAAGGAGTTAGTAGAACTGTTATACCAAGACAAGCAGTTAGGAAGTAGTCAAGTAAAAGTAGGACCACAGGCTGAAGCCTTGAAGAGACTGCTGTAAGCAAAGTTAGAGACTTCTTCTAATATAGATGTGAGCTGAGGGCAGCTTTTCTTAGAAAAACCACTGTTTAAAACCATTTGCCATGCTGTTGCAATTGTACTTGAGGGGCTTTTGGTAAGAAAGGCTTTGCAGTTAGCCAAGCTGATACTGTTTTTGTGTGAAAGGAGCTGGACTTGCTCTCTACAAAGTAATTTATGGAAATAAATGCATTGGTACTGTGATTTGGGGGGAACTGGATGCATGGTAATAGATAGAGGTATACTTGGCAGTGTCTTGGCTAGGGACATGCATTTCCAACCTTTCCCTTCATCATTCTATGGTGAGACCACCAATATGAGAGGAGTGGCTGTGGTGTTAGGTTAGTGAATTCCTTGCTCAGAGTTAAAGGCATAGTTTTGAGTCAGTGTCTCAGAAACACAAAGTTGAGTAAAACTTGTATGTGTTTTGATGTGTCACTATCATATTCATGTTTTACTCTCTTACTAAATTAAGTTCAAAAATAGATAGATAAACATTATATAATATTGTTAGGAGCTGTGATACTATTTCTACTGAGGTTTGCAGGTTTTTCTGAATAACTACAAATTTCTGATGCGTTCTACCACTACTGTTTGTGTTTGGTGTGATTCTGAGAGAGTTTTTCTAAAGGAGGTTGAGAGGTAACTGTTTTGGTTGGGAATATAGTCATTCTCAGGCTTCAATTTTTTGCTAGGACACTCAGAAATACAGGGAAAAATGATTGAAGGATGGAAAAGCTAACTAAAACTCAGATCTTTAGATTTGATGTAAGACTTTCACAGGCAACACCATCAGGGCTTACGCTATTGAACCTTGCACTGATTCTGGAGTCATGTTCATGAGCCAAAGTTCTCCTGAAAGATGGTGTGCTGGACACAGTACAAGTGGCCATGCTAGATGTAGTATAGCCACAACAGCTTTCACAGAATCACAGGGGTTGGAAGGGACCTCCAGAGATCATCAGGTTCAACCCCCTGCCAAAGCAGGCTCCCTAGGACAGGTTGCACAGGGAGGCGTCCAGTCAGGTCTTGAATATCTCCAGAGAAGGAGACTCCACACCCCCTGGTCAGCCTGTCCCAGGGCTCTGTCACCCTCACTGTGAAAAAGTTCTTCTGCATATTGGTGTGGAACTTCCTGTACTCCAACTTGCAGCCATTGCCCCTTGTCCTGTCTCCAAAGACCACTGAAAAGGGGCTGGCTGTTTCCCCCTGTGTCCCACACTAGAGATATTTATAAACATTAATATGACCCCCTCTTAACCTTCTTTTCTCTAGGCTGAACAGCCTCAGTTCTTTCAGCCTATCCCCACAGGGGAGATGCTCCACTCCTTTAATCATCTTTGTAGCCCTTCTCTGGACTCTCTCCAGCAGATCCCTGTCTTTTTTATACCAGGGAGCCCAGAACTGGACACAACACTCCAGGTGGGGCCTGACCAGGGCAGAGTAGAGGGGGAGGATGACTTCCTGTGACCTGTTGGGCACGGTCCTCCTGATGCACCCCAGGATCCCATTGTCTCTCTCAGCCCCCAGGGCACACTGCTGGCTCATGGCCAACCTGTCATCAACCAGGACCCTCAGGTCCTCTGCAGAGCTCCTCTCCAATAGGTCATCCCTCAGCCTCTAGTGATTCAAGCAGTTATTCCTTCCCAGGTGCCAGGCTCTACACTTGCTTTTGTTGAACCTCATCTGGTTTCTCCCTGCCCAGCTCTCCAGCCTGTCCAGGTCTCGCTGGATGGCAGCGCAGTGTTCCTGTGTGTCAGCCACTCCTCCCAGCTTTGTATCATCGGCGTACTTGCTGAGGGTGGATGCTGTTCCCTCACCAAGGTCGTCAATGAAGATATTAAACAGGACTGGACCCAACACTGAGCCCTGAGGAACACCGCTAGTCACAGGCCTCCAGTCAGACTCTGCTCCACTGATGACCATCCTCTGAGCTCAGTCTGACAGCCAATTCTCAACCCACCTCACTGTCCACTCATCTATCCCATGCTCTCTCAGCTTTGTTATCAGGATGTCATGGGAGACAGTATCAAAAGCCTTGGCTGAAGTCAAGGGTGATGACATCCACTGCTCTCCCTCCATCCACCCAGCTGGTGATGAGATCATAGAAGGCTGAGATTGGTCGAGCACTATCTCCCCTTGGTGAATCCATGCTGACTACTCCTCATGACCTTCTTCTCTTCCAATTGCTTGGAGATGGCATCCAGAAAAAGCTGTTCCATCACCTTTCCAGGGACAGAAGTGAGGCTGACTGGCCTGTAGTTACTCAGATCCTCCTTCTTGCCCTTTTTAAAGACTGGAGGGACATTGGCTATCCTCCAGTCCTCAGGTACCTCTCCTGATTGTGAAGATGATAGAGAGTGGCTCAGCAATCACCTCCACCAGCTCCCTCAGCACATGTGGATGCATCCTGTCCAGGCCCATGGATTTGTGTGCATTGATCCCTCTGAGACACTCCTGGACCACCCACACCTCTCCCAGAGGGAAGCTCTTCATTTCCCAAACTCTCTCTCTTTCTTCCGGTGTCTGTGGGTCCCGAGGGGCCTTTGAAGTGAAGACCGAAGCAAAGAAGGCATTCAGTATCTCCACCTTCTCAGCATCCCCCATCACCAGGACACCTGCCTCATTCAGCAGGGGACCCACATTATCCCTGGTCATCCTCTTACTATTCACATATCTGAAAAAACTCTTTTTATTATCCTCTATATCCCTTGCCAGTTTCATTTCGAGGTGGGTTTTAGCCTTCCTAGTGGTTTACGTCCCTACAGACCCTGACAACATTCCTATATTCTTCCCAAGTGCCCTGACCCTCTTTCCACAATTTGTAGACCTTCTGCTTCCCTTTGAGTTTATGCATGAGCTCCCTGCTCATCCACACAGGTCTTCTGCCACCCTTTCCTGATTTCTTACCCAAATCCTGGCTTACTCTTTGTAGCCAGGATAGTGATGTCTTATTTCCATTCTTACAGCTGAAGAATCTGGTGGGAAAAAATAATATAGTTTTCAGTCTCCAAGCTTGTAAAAAAGATGGACAGGAAGAAAAATATTAATTTGAGTTGTTATATCAAAGAAACTTTGCAGTGGTTTTGGCTTTGATTAGTTGCATGACAACTCTAGAACCATTTATCACATCAAATTAATTTTGCACATTAACCTGTGGTACTACAGAATATGGATTATCTCAATTATGGAAATGTGGTTTCCACTATTATACCATCCCACTTACAACTTTATGGTAATAAGTGCAGGGCATAACTTTCACTGATATTATCACACCCCAAATCACTCATTCTGTTGCACGTTATTTTATAGATGCTGTTAGGTGTACCTGCAGAGAACTTACACTGCAAAGTTAACTAATATTTCAAAGAGAGATACTTAATGTCTGGAAAAATTATAAATATCTAGAAATGATTAATTGATGGTGTCTAGATGCTATGGTGATAGTCCTCACTAGAAAAATTTATGTAATTATAATTATAATGGTGAACTTTGGTGTAGGATAAGATAGTGCTATGATTTCCCACTGTATGTCATGGAAAATTAACTATTTACGTTGGATAAACTGACTCTGTTAATTTTCAAGTATTAACTCCTCAGTGGAACATTTCTCAGTGCCTTCAGTTTCCTGTTTCATAGCTTAATCACAACTCTACCCCACATTCCCCAACCAGAGTATGCCCACACTAATATGCACCTATACTGGATGGTGGTTATTAATAACGAGGCATATTAGCCTTGCTAAGCAAGATGGGTGAGATGGCTATTGTGCTTCCAGTCCCTGAGCTAGCTAGCACAGCGCTAGGAGCGTAAGAAAGGGTTGAACTTAATATCTCTTTTGCTTAGACCGTGACTGTGATCATGAAATGAAGAGTTATGGAGTTTGAGGTGCTGCAGTGTCAGCCAGTGCTGTGCAGATACATTGAAGGTTTGAGTTTTCTAAAAGATTCCATCTTTTACCCTAACCCACCTCAGTATTGCCTATTCTTTCAGTCTTTATAGTCACTGAAGTTTCCTCACCCTGACTTTCTTCTTTTTGCTGTGGAATTGCATGTCCCTTCTTCACAAAATGTTGATTGTAACAGAATAAACCCCCCCAAATTTGCAGTCAGATAAACATCCATTATTAGTGCTTACTATAAAGAGATGATATGGCTTCTCAAAAAAAAAAGCATACAGACAGCAAAGGCTACGTTTTTAACTGTGGACAAGCCATGATAGTGGTTTTAAGAGCGTAAATTTGAGAAAGTAGTCCCTGGCACTGGAGGAATGTCACTCATCTTTAGAGGAGGCAATTAACATGCATGACTCTGGAATCCTTCCTGGGTTTATGTGATAAAACACCATGAGGTTGATTGGACTGCTTTTCCCTACAAAATGTAACTTCCCTTTGATTCTGAGGAAAGTCCTAACTCTAATTATAAGGTCCTGCACAAATCCTCAAGAGAGGGAAGCAGAGGTCCCTGTACGTTGGATCTGTCATCATTTTCTTATAACAGCTCTATTATGGATAATTCCCTGGAAGTCAGCTGTAAAGCTCAGCAGGTCCCGTCCTGATATCCTTCACATTTGGATAATTAACTGAGCTGTTTGAACAACAGAAACTTTATAATGTTCAGCAGTGGGAGTCTTGCAGCTGATCAGCTTTACCTTCATCAGCGCTTGTCATTTTAACACTTGAAGGGTAATGTTTCAGGATGAATATAATCTTCAGCAGGAAAAGAAAAGATTTTAAATGTACAGGAAAATAAAGGCTTCAATAAATTTATTATGCAGACTGTAATGCTCCTTGTTCTGCATTGCTCATGTACTCTGTGCTGCTGTCTAAGAAGGATTTAGTCAACCTTGTATCTGTACAAAATAGGCTTTGCTTCATCGCAAAGGAAAAACAAGCAACGGATCCTCACAGAGACCCATCCTTGACATCCTGAGAAATAGCATGCACAAAACCTTCGTGCTGATCACAGCAGTCTTTTCCAGACCAAACTTAATTTGTTTAGAAACAGGAAAATGAAATACCTTCTTATTTTTTTTTTTGCTCAAATCAATTCATCTGATAGTTAAAAATTATCCAAGTACAGAGTCTTTCTGTGGCTCTTAAAGGAGCAAAGTTGTCAGTTCCTAATGAAATTCAGGGCAGTGGGACACTGAAATTTAAGATTATTTCACATTTATTTTAATTATCCTGCTGCCACAAAAAAAGGGGCTTGTAAATCATGGTGCATTTTTTGACGCCCTGAAAGATTGTTGCAGTAGATTATTATTTATTATAGTGAGATATTATTGATTTGATGGGTAAGAAATATGTTGGAACATAGGAAAACAGATATAGGCAGAGTGGCTAGAAATACCTATGTTTCTTGAAGCAGTTTAACCTAATTTTAATGACCTACAGTGGAACTACAAGAAAAAATCTTCAAAGGTTTACTCATTATTCCTAAGTTTCTGGATGCATGGAGGCCTAAAGAACGTAAATATGACCTGATAGAATGCTGTAAGAAAAAAACCCTGCCTCTCCATAACAAGATGTCTTATTATATCCTCGTTATGAGCATTTCCATGGATGACTTTATAAGAATAGGCATTGATTCCCATGAGATTCATACTGATGAGGTTAAGATGCTCTATGCTCAGGTCAGGTTAATGTTTGCCTTCTGAAGAGATTTGTTCAGCATTTGTTTTTGTGGGGCTTTTTCCCCTCTGTAGCTTGGATAAGAGCAAGCACAATAAATATTGTGTTATATGAGAGTGACTGATAGCAGAGAGGCTGCTTGCTGTTATAAGCCATTCTTCTTAGCGCAAAATAGACTGCTTTCTATAAGATAAGTAGAGTGCCTTTTCAGTTAAAGAGGTGCCAGTTTCTCTAGGTCTTCACAATCCTCTGTGATGTGAACCTATTCTTTAACAATACAAGAAATGTCTAGGCTTGTTAGCATAGCCTCCCATGATAATATTTCTTTATCCTAATAAAGTGAAAGAATATTGTAGTATAATAAGTCACTCTGCAACCAGGTTAACTTAAATATTTTATTAAGACAGGGGCCATTAAACTGTAGCTGCAGTTAGATAAAACAAAATTCAGTGTTAACCATATCGGGATTTTTCTCTGACACCTTTCTCATATTGCTTTACATATTTTTTGTAATATTTAAGAAATATTTCTCTCGAGTGTCACTGATCTTTCTTATAAATGCCTTGTGTTAGAATTGTCTCTGCAATGTGCAACTCGACAAACGAAAAATTAATATACTGAAGGCTTTAATCACCTAGTAGAGTAAAGATAAGCCAATATTAAAACACATTTATGCATGAGCAACTAATAACTAATAATTGAAAGAAATTACATGCAACTCTAGAAACTGTTTCTTAATTGTTACTCATTAAAATAAATTATGGTATATTATCCCAATTACAATGCTGAAAATAGAATTTAGCAGTGGTTGTTCTGTCACTTTTACCTTTCATTTTAGCTTTTTATGGCTGTTATGTTTTGAAAATAATTTGTCCTAATCAGATGGTGTTATATTTTACCAGCTAGTAGCTACACCTCCTTGCAAGCATATCCTTAGAGAGGCATTGGGTTAAGCATTAAAACTTATACTCATTAGAGCTAATTGAATGTTATTGGAGTGAACATGAAGAGTTGCTGCTGTGGTTCAAACACCACACAAATCTATAGATTCTTATAATTGCATAGCTATCTGCTACCTTATTTATTGTGGGCCATACAGTATTATTCTAGAGAGCAGATGTTGACAAATTGATTGCACCTAGATGTAAGCTGAACAGCAAATACTTTGGTATTAATACAGTGAAGTTCTGCTCATTCAATGAACGTGGCTTTTGCAGTAACACCTGAAGCACTGAGTATAAAACTGCATGGAACTTCTGAAATGCCATGTAGTCATGCATATGCTTTGGGTAAATGTTGCTTTTGCTGTATCAGCTATTGGGAACCTCAGGACTGCTCCTGAGTGTCGTGAGCTGCTTGCCTCACCTAAACTGGGGACACTCGGCACTAAGCTGTATAGGACCCAGAGGAGGAAAGCAAGCCAAAGCAGGAGAGGTTTGAGCACCTGCAGTTCCCAAAAATCATGGGTCCTCAACGCTTTTGTGATTTGCCCTATTTAATGTGAAGGATTAGTCATTTGCTTGAATTTCCTAATCCACAATGACTCCAATATAAGACAAGTTCTGGATCTCTTGCCATTCAGTTACAATTTACTACCTACCTCCTCTTTGTTGTTAAAACTAATGTCTTTATTGCCAACACTGTAACCACATGGGACAAATCTTATTTAATTTTAAACCGAAATGATTAATTTCATTTTAGGTGTTATCAATATTTCAAGGATGTGACTCTAATATTGTTTTCTGTTTCGCATTGTTTCATTCTTGCCTTAGATTAGTTAATTCTGCTGTCTCAAGCTGGCTCTGTAAAGGATAAATGTTTCTTGAGGTGTGGAGATGTCTACAGTATGCAGTGGAACTAGTGAATTTTTCTGAAGTGACGCCAAATTTAGCTGACAGGAAATATGACTGAAAATCTTCCAAAGTCTATAGATAAATCAATTTATTAAAGGAGAAGCTTATGTTTATTAAGTAGCATTTGGCACCTATGGGAATGACTATAAAATCGCTGCACTGTGTTTCCAGAACAGCTGGTGGGTGGGTGGAGTTGGGGATGTTGGAAGATTATTATCCTCTGCTCCCTTTTGCCATGATCTCTGCTTGTTATCAGCATGATTGCATTATTAACTCTGTCCTGCAAACTGTTGACTTTTGGGGCAAATAATAAATGTTTTCTTCTTCTTCTGACCCCAGCTTAAAATGTTTGTCTCCCTTCATCTGTTAAAAGAATGCATGTCCTTCAGGAATATGTAGCAGACAAATAATTAATGGGAGGGAAAAGGAGAAGGGGGACTCATCCAGCACACATTTAAAATGAAAATTGGAGCCAGAGACATTTGGATTAGGCCCAGAGAACATAAAATTTGCAAAATAACTTCTATTTTCAGTGACACTGTAAACTAGGATCTGCCTCTTGTCTCTGCTTCTCTGGAGGAAGCTGTACTACATAACTGAACAAGTATTTTTTGTGAGTTGAACTTTAGAGACTTTATAGAACAGAATCTCTATTTTTTTGCTTCACTTATTGTTTCTCTGAGGGGCTGCTACAAAAGGAAGAAAAAACCCTTTATACCCGGAATCCTCTGTCACTTAAGTTATGTCCTTCCATCCATAGTACTATTTTACAGACTGAAATAAAAAGTAGATAAAAAGAGCTGATACCATTAGATGAACTCTCTCAGTCTCTCTTTTACTTGCGTTTTCCTGGGAAGGGAGTGGGGGAGGTCACTGTTGTTTATTTTAAGTTATCCCATTTTTGGTTTACCTGCATGCAATACAGATTACTGAGACTGCAAAGTGTGGAAGCCTGGAAAGAAAAGGAGGAGCCTGGAAAAGTGCAGTGAAGAAAGGGACAGAAGAAATGAAGTAAAATGGAGAGGAGCACACTAAGAAGCTGAGGTAAACAAAAGTGTCATGAATGTGTCTATATGGGTGTGAATTATTAAAACACTCACCTTCTCTCCTCAAAAACATCCCTAAACTTTTTGTTAAATTAGTATGTTCAACCACTGAAATCTAGGAATTATCATAATGAAGAGTTAAGGTTGATCTTCAGCTGTACCATCCCTGGTGTCTCAGCTATATCCTATGTTTTTTAATTACACTGTATCTTGGCAATTTTTTTCTACATGTTCATTATCACTAATGCATTGAGTTGGATAAAGGTCACAAGATGGTTGCTGTTTATCACCCTGAATGATGAAGATAGTAAATTATATTCAGCTGTGAGTTTTCATGACTTCCATTACACACACAGTTCACATCTATTGATTATACCCTTGATATTCCTGTTTTTGAAGGAAGGTCTGTGGCCCAGAGTGATTTGGGCTTGAACTATGAGATTTTCACTGATTTTAAATATCTGACCAGAGTCATGCAGGATCTGAATTTTTAGGCATCTCTGTTCTTGCTAATGACCTTTCAGCCACATCTGGTTTCTGGACAGTTAGGTCTCTTGTCTTGTCATTGGAGAGACAGACAACAGTTGCTCCAGTACAAAAGGCAATATAAACTGACAATTTATATCCTGCTTCTACATCTGGTCATGGTCCAGCTACTGAGCATACAAACCTTTCCCAATTATAAATGCTACCCTCCACTTCCCCCTGTGGTACATGCAAAAGGATGACTTTTGATATGTATATTTGACAAATGATTCCACATTGCCTCAGTGGCTGATTTTGTTCCTTGCCCAAGCAGTCAGATACAAGTTACTGTAAATAAGGCTTTTGCTCCCCAGGAGTCTCCTCTCTCACTCTCTCTTGCTGAGAAATTTTCTGCTTCTTGAAGAGGGAAGTGGCTGATGTTAGGTCCTTAGATCTGAAATAACTAGCTACTGAGCCTGGCTCATGCCATTTTAGCAAGGTCAGTATTAAAAGTTGTCTTTCATGTATTCAGGGTACAAATGGTTTTGACTTAATTCTAGCTATTGGTCCTCAGATGTTTAGAAAACCAGACCTCAAAACTCTGAAGTACCGTAAAAGGAGTGATATGAAGTAACCACTGGAGGGAAAGTGTGATTTAAATTCATTTCCTGGATGACAGGGTAACTGTATGACACAGAGAAGGAAGGCATTTGTAGACACACACGTAACTTTTTCAGTATGCTGCTTAGTTGCTATTTAACCAAAAAATTAATCCTATCCTTTTCTTGATGACTAAGTCCAGTGTACTTGTCCAACTGTGAACTCCTCTAGCTCATCCCACTAATGTGTGCTATCTCTTCACATGTTCCACTCAGGTCAGAGGCAGAATAAAAATAGCTGTTTTCCATTACATTTAAAAATTGCCAGGGAAAATGAAAGTGTGATACCAGGTTAATGGGTAAGGAATTGCTTGCATTTCTAGTCTTGCTAAATGAATGTGCATATTAATGGATGTGTTCCTGTATATATGAAAAAAAACCAGGGTTCCGGTCCAGGATACTTAGAATGAAATGTATTTCTAAGTTACTTGATACACATCCCCAGACTGAATGGCTGCAGCAATGAGATTGAACAGGTGTATGTAACCTTATCTTCAGCCCTGTGTCTGTATAGCCTGTACAACACTAAACCAAGCATTCAAAATAGCAGTTTTAAAGACAGAATTTGATTTGTTAGACAACGTTAGCTTGCAAGGTATGTGTTCTAGAGCAGCTAAATGGCAACCCCTGCATGCAATGGTCCTTGCATTTGCAGCCCTTGGCTTAGAGAAGAAAATGTTAGATTTCTTCTTTATGATTTTTTTTCTTGCTGCTAGAGGAACATCCCATTTCTGTTACTCAGTTGGCATTCATTTAGAGACAATCCAGACTGGAGAAAGGAAAATGCTGTTTTTTCCTTCCTTTCGAAAATATCCTGCTTGTGTAGCTACTGTTATTGCATAACCAGTAGATACTTGGTCAAGTTAGAATTAGGATGGATAAAAGAAGATTCCATGAGACCAAAAACCTAGACCTTATTAAAACAAGAACTCAGACAATACCTGTCAATGAAACAGCATGGTGTATTACTCATCCATAGATGCTGCAGAAAGGGACAAGAGTCCTTATGGAAAACATCACCCTACTTGAATGAAAAGGGCAGTCGCTTGAGGCAGTAGAGACATTGGAAATGTGGTACAGTGTAACTCATTGTAGTGTGGATTTAAATTGGTATTAAAGCAACTCTATGTTGCATTTTCTCTAAAGTCACATTCAAAAAAAAACAAAACCCCAGAACAGCTTTGATATTAGATTGGTGTCATTTTTCCTTATCCCCTTTGCCACAGCTTCTGCCGGAGATTGTAATTTCGCACCATTGCCATCAACAGACATTTCCCCTTTGATAATGGCAGATTTCTGGCTGATGCAACACACTAAGGCCACATTATCAGCCCTACTGCAGGTAGGTTATGCAGTCTTCCATGGAACAGAACTATAACTTTCTTCCCTGTTTACTGTGCATCCTTTTTTCTATAGCTGCTTTGCCACATGCAAATCTTCCTGCTGCTGTTTAACAGTGACTTGTTTCCAAAAGAATCCCCTTTGTTATGGGAAAGGTAAGCATGGGAAAAAGCAAGTTAAACTCCCTTCTAATCTTACTGCAATAGACCTTTAATGGTTTTTATCACTTCAATACTGGAAAACAAATGTTAATATTAGAGTAACCTGAGTTTAACCTCACAACACTGCTAGAAGGGGCAAATATATCATTATCTCCATTTACCAGTGGTAGCCTGAAGCATTGATAGATTTCTCTTTTGTGCCTGGCCCAAGGTCATGTAGAAAAGCTGTGGTTAGAAGTATAATTAGATGCAAGATCCTCTGAGCTCCAGTATAATACTTATTAGCAATCCTTTCTATGCCATTAATGGTAATGGGAGGCTTTTATACTTACCTAGGAGAACACTAGCCTAAAGAAATGTGTTTTTTTTTCCCAAGCATGGCAGAATAAAATCGTGTACTTTCTGTGATGGCTCCTCTTGGCCTTAGCACACGGTAGTGAAAGTTGTCTGGGTTCAACCTCAGTAATAAAGAAATCAAAGAGGTTGCAAAGTGAAATTCTGCTCTCCACAGCGCAATACCATTAGCCTTGTGAGGTTCCAGCTTGCTCCTGCTTCAGAGTTACAAGTCATCCATGTTCTGTAGAGAGGAATTTTCTTCCCACAGATTTCAACTGCTGGCCTTCCAAGACCATTTTAGAAACAAGAAGTCAAGCTGGTTACTGGTGGTCTATGCATCAGCAATAACAGAGGTCATGTGCGTGATACTTACTCTAGTCAGCTAATCTACTCCTGGGCTGTGAAAGGTAAAATGACTCCTTGCTCTTCTGAAAGCCAAGAAAGAAGGGAAAAAGAAGAAAACCCTGATTAGTCAGAGTGTCATGAAGATACAGCGATAGATGAAGTTATAAGGAGATTTGTCATTCTTTTGCCATTATTTTGTTGCCAATAGTATTTGTCTGTTTTCTGTAGCAAAGCAATGCTTTTAAACTGCCAGAGCACAGGGGCATGCTTCTCCAACTTAATTTATTTTACAGTATACAGTTATTTTGAGGAGGTCCCACAAAGTAAAGGACTGAACTACAGCTATCAGAAGCTCATGTATAAGTTTTTGGTGCTTACACTTTTGGCACCTGTAGTCTTCATGAAAACTTGTATTCCATGTGCCTAAGCAGCTGCAGAGATGTCGCAAAAGAAATCAGAACTTTGATTTTATTTTCTTATAAAATTTTAATTGATCTCAGATGGGCAAAGTATTTCTTTGAAGTTTCACTAGGTTACTTAAAAAAAAAAAAGTAAATTCTTTGTATATCACAGGAATCTCTTTGTATTGCAAAAGATTGCTGCTTAAATGGAAATGAGATCTTTTATTCCAACACAGCAAGTGCAGTTCCTCACACTGACACTGTGCATGAAAACATCTCTATAAGATCTGTTTGAGATGTGAGGCAGTATTAATGGGTGGATTTGGTGGGGTTTTTCTGTTGGTTTTTTTATTTTACTGCTTTTCCAGTGACACATCCTTAGATTTGGGTTTACCACTATGCTAAAATGTCTCTCTCTATGTAATTTGGTAATTGTAGCAAAGGGGAAACCAAGCTTTTTGTGGAAGACGTACACTAAATAAAGGTTGGTATAATCTTGTTGCCAATAAAACTCCACAGGAAATCACAGAATTCGTTTGTCCTTGTTGAATCCAGGGAGAAATGACATAATTCTTTTGTACAGTAATGTCACCCAATAGATGGCAGTATCATCTTTATAATAAAATATTTTTTTTAGCTGTTACAGAGACATTTGGGATGAGTTTCAGCTTCTGGCTGGCAATTGATAGAAGAAATATGGGAATTTTTTGTTTTACAAAGTGGCATTCTAGGGAAACATAGTGCAGTGCATCATTTTCTAATGGGACTTTTGTCAGTTCTACTTAATACAATCACAATTTTGTTCATTGTGAATGTTGCTATTCTCACTAATCAGGATTAAAAAGTACAGCTTGAATGGTTCCAAATGTTCATTGATTCCTGACTGTAAAAAACTTTAAGAGAGTTGAGATTTCCTTTTTTTACCTTTTGTTCAATAAACAGAAACAGAGTTAGAAATACATATGCTGGTAATGTACATGCATGTGTGCACACAAATGTGGAGTATTCAAGCTGTTGTTTGAGAAAAAAACCATCCTTTTCTATAGGAAAAAATGTTTCTAAATATACTGTTGCTCCATAGCTATTATATTGGAAAGAAAGATGAATGGATCTGCATATGAATGAAAGATGTCATGCTAGGAAAGATGAATCTATATAGGTCTGAATTCTTGACATCAGGCAAAGATGAACACTAGAAACATGAACACTTCAAGATCAGTGATAACTCAATTTATGAATAATTTATAACTTTGACAACAATTATTTCCTCATTTAGAGGAACATTGAATGTTATGTGAATGATCTTCAAATTTTATTTGAAGAAAATACTTCAAATTCATTGACCATTTAGATTACCAGTTCTGCTATATTTAGAGCAAGAGAGATACCCTGTTTTGGGATAAAAACAAAAGCAATTCTGTGATCACTTTGGAATGATCTGCTTTTTCTCAGATTGAAAATGTCTATTAGTTCACTAGGTACTTTATCCTATCTTGTGTAAATATTATGGATATTTCTAATTTCTCATTCAGAAAATAACAGAATGTGATTACCAGAACCACCCCACCACACACAGAGACAGAGTGTTATTTTCTCAGCAGTACTCAGATTATATAACACAGACTGTCAGCAAGATAATCCTGCCACATCTATTCTACTAAATATAATTATTACACTTCAAATGACTGCAGCTATATATGCATATCTAGATATGTTTCTTTATAGTCCCTGAGATAGATTGGCATTATTTAAAGACAGTAAAAAACAAAAAACCCTTTTATTTGAAAATTAGGCTGCTATCAGAAGAGCAAAGCTTTCTGCTCAGCATATCCTACGAGGTTTTATGTCCTTCCCCCACTGAATTACCTTGACTTTCAACAGGGCACATTGCATTAAGCAGAGAAACCCCTATGCACCCGTAATTACAGACAGTTGTTAATTATTGTAAGTAGTGCATGGTTTTGGAATAATTAAAACCATGAATTTCATTCTGCAATACTGTTATGATTTGAAAAAGGAATTTTGAAATTATGATAATTAAGATGAAAATATTATAACTTCTAATATTGACAAGTTAAATTACATTAAGGAAGGAACAGTTGGCTGAAGTCTCTGTTTTCTCTTTAGATGTTCTCTAAAGATTTGATGAGTTATAGTTCAAATTGATGTTTGATGCTTAATTAGTCATGTATGGAATTCGTATGCGATGATTGTAGCAAGATATAAACTAATAGCTAGTACATGGATGTTCTTAAGCTTATAATGTAAGCATAAGAAATAAAAAGGGCAATCAGAAGCAAAATTAAGCTAAGGATTGTGAAATCCTACAAATATATAGTAAGGAACTCTTCAGTTCCTATCCACACCCTCTAGGAAAGCAATAGTAAAAATCCTGGTGAGCAACTGAAATTATAGAGCAACAGAGAAAGATTTTAACGTAGGAGGAAAATAGTTATTTTACTGAAGGTGAGGGGAGGACTTGAGCAGATGCATTGGGGACTATTTGTAAATCTGCTTGCCTAGTTGCATTAATTTCAATATTGAGGGGTGAGTCAGCCTCCTTGCGCTCTATATCGCTGTGATTTTATACAAGGCAGGGGAAGACAAAGAATAAGGGTAAATCTTTCAGTGGAAGTGGAAAAAAAGATTAGTATTCCAGAGACCATTTTGGCTCCCCAAAAGGTCCCTGAATCAGAACAACACAGCAAGTGGTAATAACCTGTTTGCTTTCAGTTCAAGGACCATACCTTCAGCAATGAGTCTCCCAGGAAATGAAAGACATGATGTAGCACTCTATTTGTACAAAAAAAAGTGAGGGTAATTGCTTTGGTTGGCATTGATCCCACCAAATTTTAAGTACTTAATTAAGGATCCAAATTAAGAGTGTAGTTGTCCTAGGTTCTTCTATAATCAATACAGAGAAGCTTCTAGAGGGCAATTCAAGTCTCACATTAACTCAGTCGCTACAGTCTTTCTCCACTGAGTCTTAATCAGCTTTTTACTAATGAAAGTTAGGTTGCTTCACATTAGAGGGCAAAAGCCAGTCTCTTGAAATGGTTTATTTCTCCTTTTCATGCTGTATCAGATTTTGTGCTTGTCTCCATTTGCCTTTTATACTATTTTAAAAATTGATCTGTTCTTCATGTTTGGTTTAATATACAGAAATCAAAACATTTGACTCAGAACATGATTTCCCAGAAGAAGAGAAAGAAAAAGGAAAGAAAATTGCATGATCAGTGCTTTAATGCATCTGAAGAAGTCCAGTCTTTTCTTGAAGACCTCTAAATAGAGGCATGAAAGGTAATGGACACCTATTCTCTCAGGATATTTCATCCTTCATCCTTTTTTCTAGGAATGTTGTTATTCTGGGTTATATATGCACACTGAACTCTCCCATTCACACACATAGCCTCACTGCAGGAAAAATAACTTATGATGGAGTTATTTGCTATTTTTGAGCAATTACTTTAATAATTTCTTATGTTCCCTGCTTCAAATTCCCTGCAGTTATCAAAGCCTAGAGAGTCTCAGACCTCAAGACAGGAACTGCAGACAGACTTGACGAGATACCAACATCTATCTCAGCTCGACATTGAGCTGGTGAGATCAAGGATTTTCTGTTCCCTGCCTTTAGTGCCGAAATAAGTTTGATGTGAGCTTTTTGAATTGGTTGGACCAGTTTAAGGTCTAGCTCAGGTTGCTTAAAGTGGTACAGACACATTTTTTCCCCCTTAACAAAAGAACCATAACATTAATTTTAGATGCTTGAAGCGCTGGATGTCTGACTCACAAATCAACCCATGTAATCAGCTTCAGAACTTAATAACATTGTTCAAGTGAAGAGAGATGCAGGCTGCAATATTAAAGAGAGTCAAATGCACATAACAGCTCACTTCAACTCTGCAATCAGACAGGTAATTATTATTTCTCAGGATGCCATAGTCCAGCAATTATAAAATTTAAATATTAATTTTAGAAGTCTTAATTATAGCAACCAGAACAGTTCTGTTCAAAATAGTCCCAAAAATAACTTAGCAAGAAGGTAATATCATTTTACCTGATTGAGGAACAGGTAGAGATTTAATTAGAAATGAAAAATGCAGTTTGCTTTTATTTGCATAGTAAATAGAAAAAGAACTTGATCTTTGGGGGGAAGTTTTTACTTGTTTTTCATTATTGAAATAATAGGTTATCAACAAATTCACAAAAAGTAATGTTCAATTGATGAACATAAACATATGATTTGCATTGATTTATGCCTGATCTGTGTCTATTTTATTTATCTGTAAATATCAGGTAAATAGATTACAGTATGTAAATAAAGATTTATTTTTTTTTTTAGTCATCCACTTTCTGACATATGGAAATAGCATAATGTGCTAATTTGCTTCTTAATGTAAATCTAATTTTAATCATGTCCTTCACCGGGAAGTAAATACTGGGGAAGCTGTTTTGTTTTGGGTTTTTTTGTCACAACTTGTGACTCTGCAATGAGAGGTCACAGGCTGGTCCTGTGGCCAGCACGTCTTCAGACTGCGGCTACGGAGCTGTCAGTATGGTCTCTCATTGGCAACCCGATTGGAATGTATTGCTAGTAAATTCAATGGTATTGCCAACAGCACTAATCCGGAAGAGCGTGCCATCATAAATACATAACTAATAAGGTTCATTGATTAATGCTGTAGAGTTTAAAGACTGCAGCTGTGATCTGGTCAGACTGTGCCAGGTTCCATAGACCCTGCTGTGGAGAACTTCATGTTACAAGTAGACAAAAACAAACCCAGAAGGTATACTCCCTATTTTGAAAATGGGAAAACAAAGTGATATAAAACTCAAATAATTTGTGATATTTGTGATATTTACATCCCATGGAAGAGCATTTCTGGATCCTTTTCTTAACTGCACTGTTTCAGTTAATTCAGATATTTTATGCTTTTCATGTGCTATCTTGTACTATCAGTCATTTCCCCTTCCCTACAGAGCCCAGAATATGAGCTCTTCTATTTTTTTCCTTCCTTCCTTTTTTTTTCTTTTTCTTCCCCTAGTTGTCAGGATTTACCTTTCAGAATGTCATTCACAACCCAGTGACCCCTTCTCTGAGTTACCAAAGCTATAACATGACTGAGCTGGTGTGAGAATTGTTGCAATACTTCACATTAGTCTTAATTTACTTTTGATGGATGCAGGAAAACTGTTTTATGATAAATGGCCTGTATCCCTTTATCCAGTGTAGATATTTGCCTTACCATGGAGAGGGTACTCAGAAGCTTATATGCTTAGGGCTGGTGTTAGGTGTTCACTTATCCATTTAAGAAGATGCAAATTTATTTGCTTTTATTGCCCTAAAAGAAACATTACTTGAAGGCAAATGTTTTTATTGTTCTGATGGAAATTTCAGAACGTAAAGATTCAGTACTGTAGGCTAGGAGTAAGAAAAAAGACCAAGCGGATGAAATGCTTCCTAGTTTGGTGATTTTATTACTTTAGTGAGCTTGGGATTCAAGTATTTGCTCCAGAAAATAGTCGCTGAATGCAAGCTGGAATAAGACTTGAAAAGTGTGAGAGAGAACACTGAGGGAGGGACACTGGAATATGGACCTTCCTTGTGACCATATGTGTGCTAACAAAGGACAGCTGGGCCGCCTTCATTGTTTTCTTCCTTGTGACCATAAATCTGATTCTGGGCATGTGATACGTGGTGGGTTTTAATGATTGCATTTCTTCATGAATGAACAGTTTCTGATGAAAATGCTTAACTGGAGAATTTCTGACTGGATATAGACACTAAAGGGAGTTACTTCAGAACTATACAATATCAATATACAACCCACCAACCTTGACCATGCTCCTCCCTTAAAAAAACAATGGTCACTTTTTTGCTGCAGCTGAATTAATCAGTGAAGATTCAGTGGAAATGGTGGCAATAAACTGTGTAAACTGTGTGTTGCCAGAACCCTTATCTGAATTAATCTTTTCTCTGAGCTGTGTCCCAAATTTAGACCACCATACTGGCCTTTTTTGTAAATGCTGTAGAAAATGGAGACTAGAAATACTGCATGGAATTCAGTATCAAAATAAATGGTCTGTTGACTCATCTTTTACACAAAATATGCCTCTTAAAAATAGAAGGAACCTTTTATGGTTTTTTTTGAAATGCTTTCTCAGGATTCCTGATAAAATATCCCCTCTTTCTGCAAGTAGAAACCAAGCAAATGGTGTTGATTGCCATCAAAAAGTGGGATTCTTTACAGCTTCCACCACCGGTCAGAAAAATCACTTCAGGACTGAGAAAACTGCATATGTTACTGAGATTCATTTACATAGCTCTCACTTACAGTGGTATCCTGTTTTATACAGGTGTTGAAATAACTCAGCAATTGAAATAGACAGAATAAATACACCATCAAAAATAAGAAAGGAATAGTCACCAATACCCAAATGTCTTTCTCTGACAGTGCCTGAATGTACCATCTGTTTCCATTGCATTATAAATTGATGTAGAAAATTGATATGCAGTGCTATTTCTGGGTAGCTTCTCATTTGCATTTGCTTTTGTTAAAAATGGGCCTAACTGAAAACCGTCACTCTGAAACCCGCCAGACTTTGGAAGGAAGTGTTGAAACCAGCCTGGGGTGTTCCAGCCCAAGCCCAGATCCACAGCGAAATGGTGCAGCTGCCCACATATGTATAGCGTGCTAAACCAAAACTTTGGATCTAGACACCACACAGCTTGTCAGATGTTCAGGCTCCTGATCCAAATCCTCCACTTTTATTTAGAGCTGTAACAATTGAATCATTATAATGACATAAGGCTTACCACCTAGCTAGATTAAATAACCATATAATCGTTTAGCTCAGGCAGCCAATGTGTAATAGCACCAAGTATGGTTACTTTCAAGGAATACCAAGAACACAGACTCAGTTGTCTTCGACTTAACACGTTCAGTACAATGAAATGACTAGCACAAAACAGGGTAACAGTGTACTATGTCCATGATTGTGATTAATCTCAATGTAAATCATCATCCCCAAATAACATTTCATCCTATTCCTGGAGAAAACCGACTTACAGCTTCCTAACCCTGTATGATAGTCCAGATCACTTGCAGGCAGAAATGAAACTGCCAAAGAGCTCCTCAAACTTAAGTTGATGACATATTTTCTCTGTTGGACTCTGTGCTAGACAAGAGCAGATGTAAATTAAACTCTCTCCTGACATCCACTTCTTTTCCTGCATGACCTGCTTTGGAGAGCTTTAAGAGATGAGAGATGCAGGAACCAGTTCCAATAGCTATGTGTCCCTGTGACCAGATTTATTTGTGAAGCAAGCATTTACATGATTTGGCTTCACAGCACAAGGACCTTAGCATGTTGCTTTTTGGAATCAATTAAACATTCAATCTTTCCTGCCCTGTAATAAGTCTGAAATAACATTTTTCCTTTAGTTCAGTCCTCTCCATTCATTATTATATTTATTTTATGAGCTTCTGTAAGGAGTAGAAAGGAGAATTCACTAAGATTGAATTGGTTCAGAGGAGCTTCTTGCTTTGTTATTTAGGTGTACTGTTGAGTAGGGATGCTAGAACCAGTGTGAACACAAACCTTGCTCTGCTGTGTATTTGTATTTCTGGCATTTAGAAAATTCTGTTCAAAAATATAAACACAAGCTTGAATTCCTCTCAGAGCTGCCGCATGTGAAGTAAAGGATTGTCTGTGTAGTTGCCAAGAGCCTTGGTAAGAATATCCATACATCTGCAGACCAGTAGGAAAGGTGATTTTGACAGTAGACCAGTGATATAGAAGGGAATGTGTGTTCACGCTGACTTGTTACGGGAGAATTTGTGTCCCTGTTCTGGGCTTGAGCAGCAGCTTGGGAGGTGCTGGGCGTAGGAACCCATCATGTGGCTCCAGAACTGCAGGAGGAGAAAGGAAAAAGGAAAGGTTAATTTGTCAATTCTGTGTTCTCTACCTTTTGTCTGTGCTCTAGGTTGTTACATCATAACGTTTGCATCATATATAACGATGTGAAAATCCAGATAAATGCATAAATAACAGATATTTGGAACTCACTGCTTTCCATTTAGTAAAAGATGCTGGTTACTTCTTCATATTACTGGTTAATGAACTGGAACTTATTTCTCGTAAAAATCTCTACTGGTATTGCTTGTCAGTCAAGCCACTGCATTTTAAAATGTTGAGGTCATCTTTATCAGAAGGTTCTGTATTATTTTTGTTATATTTTTTCTTTATGATGCCATGCCTTGCTGGCAGAATATCAGAAAAGGAAGAGATCAAAATTCATGTATTTATTGAGAGATTGCAGGCATTTACTCCAAACAACCTAGAAGTATAGAAGACAGTGAATCTGGAAGTGGAGATACAGTGAATGCAAGGTAAATTTAGCATTTGTTGAAGATATCTAATATTACTCTACCTTTTAGACAAATAAAGTCCAAAGGGTGTATCTTGTCATCAATTTATCCTGATGTATATAAGGTGTTGAATAACAGCATGAATGTGGCCATTGGGAAACAGAAAAAGATGCCGTGGTATAATGAACACAAATTATTGTAGATAGCTTAGTAGTGTAATCTCACTGCAGGTTTATGACAATTTGAGGGACCGTAGGTGTCTGATTTAAAGCTGTATTCCCAAATGGTGTCGAAACTCCTGTTGATTTTTATGTTGCTTATGTGTAGCTAGAGTCACTATCAGCTTTTACACCACTGAACTTGCTGCAGGTGTACTTTCTGAATCTTGTGCTTCATAATCTACTTTCTGGACAGTATAGCGTATGACAGTATCAGTGTCAGACTGTTTGCAGTCTAGGAGATATATTCCTCTTTGGGAACTGCAGAGTCCTATTTTAGTCATGTCTGTAGGGACACAGATGCTGTCTGCTGCAGAAAAGAACTTCTGCCTGGTTGTAAAACTGTGTTTGTAATCACAGGTTAGGGCCTGCCTTGTGTCATTATCATGGCTTGCTCTTGCTTAGTTGCATTCCTTGAAGCATTTGCACTGGGCATATCTGTAAGACGTGAATATCAGAGAAAGAACTTGCGTTTTCAATGACATTCCTACTTGCACTTAATAGTGTTTTGTTTTGTAGGTATGCTGGGCAGAGAAAGCACAAACCAACCTTAAAAGACCTTTTCCTCTTTAGATTATGCGCTTTTCCCTTATTGAAAGGGTTAGCTATCCCCTGAAATGAGCAGATTGCTAGTGGTTACCAAGGATGTAATTCATACTGCTAGTAACCCTTCAGGGGGACAATGGGACACATCTGAGAACATTTAATTAGATCATGTTTATTATATCACTAAGTTTTCAAATGTTGTTAGATAAGACAGCAGGAAAATGATAAAGCTCTTCTGGAGAAGAGCTCAGTGGAGAAGGACCTGGGGGTCCTGGTGGATGACAGGTTGGCCATGAGCCAGCAGTGTGCCCTGGGGGCTGAGAGAGACAATGGGATCCTGGGGTGCATCCAGAGGAGTGTGGCCAGCAGGTCAAAGGAGGTGATCCTCCCCCTCTACTCTGCCCTGGTCAGGCCCCACCTGGAGTATTGTGTCCAGTTCTGGGCTCCCTGTTATAAAAAGGACAGGGATCTCCTGGAGAGAGTCCAAAGAAGGGCTATGAAGATGATTAAGGGCCTGGAGCATCTCCCCTATGAGGAAAGGCTGAGAAAATTGGGACTGTTCAGCCTTGAGAAGAGAAGACTAAGGGGAGACCTAATTAATGTTTATAATTATCTTAAGCAGGGGATGCAGGGGGAATCAGCCAGCCCCTTTTCAGTGGTCTGTGGAGACAGGACAAGGAGCAATGGCTGCAAGTTGGAGCACAGGAAGTTCCGCACCAACATGCGGAAAAACTTTTCCCCGGTGAGGGTGAGGGAGCCCTGGGACAGGCTGCCCAGGGAGGTGGTGGAGTCTCCTTCTCTGGAGATATTCAAGACCCGTCTGGATGCCTATCTCAGTGAAATGTCCTAGGGAGCTGCTTTGGCAGGGGGTTTGGACCCGATGATCTCTCGAGGTCCCTTCCAACCCCTACAATTCTATAAAAACATGAAACTAAATAGTTCTATTTATCATTATACATACCTATCTGTGAGCACTGAAGACAACCTATCTCCAAGCAATAAATGCATATCCAGTATGTATCCATGTCTAGATAAGTTTTAGACTTTTCCCCCTGTTTTGCACCATACGTTCCTTTAGAAAAAAAACAGAAGTACAAACCTGAAACAGAGCAGTATTGTGTTTAGATGATCATGGAGCAGGACCATAGGTCTGTCCTGCATTCTAGACACAGGCTTAGGTGAGAATAATCAAAGATACTAGAGAAGTTCTCCAAAAATAAATGTTCTTTCATTTCCTCTTTTCATTTCTTTTTCAAAATGTTAGCAGGGCCTGTGAAATTTTGCTTTGTATGCCATAAAATTAAAACAAATAATTCTGGTAGCTCATCGTAGCTTCTATGGTCAACTGAAAAGTTATTGAGGCTGAAAACATTAGAAACCCAGATAAATAGGAATTTTAATTATAGAGCAGTGAACAAATTCATAGCTTTACCTGAAAAATGGCAAAACACCCATAAGAACGTTTCTACTGGAAGTATGTGCTTTTTATAAATATTCCTGATTAGTGGCTTATTCAATTAAATATCTTATGGTGGACACTCCTGAAAGAACTGAATATCAGAAGACCGTTTTACCCTTAGTTCTTTGTAAAGAGCACAGGGAATTGTTAGACATTTAAACATACGTGAATGCAAACCTCTCTGGTATACTTGGTGAACACAAACTGGTTTCCAGCCGCCTTTCCACACAGTGCGACAAGAACCAATAACTGAATGTTTTTCAGAACTCATTTAATGATAAAAAAAGTAAAACAGAGACTTAATTAATCGTACAAGGTCACCAAGAGAATCAGTGACAGAGATGTCAATGAAATCACTGTGTAATGGCTTCTTTTTAATATAAATGCTATTCTGTCTTAAATAGGCATGACCTGATACTATCCTGAGATCATACAATATTTGGTCAAGAAAAAATTCAGCCAAATTTCTGGCTCTAGATTTCCTGATAGGTGGCCACGTTATGTTAAGGACTCAGAATCTACAGCTAGTTAGATTTTTCTCCTCCCTGTAAACTCTAAAAATAAAACAATTCTACATCAGTGCTAAAGCAACATTAAAGTGGTATTGATCCTATTGAACAATGAAAGTGTATATGTTGTGGGTATCCATCAATAAAATACATAAACAAAAGATGTTTGCAATCCTCGTAGCTGTTGACAGCAGCAAGCAAGAAAGCATTGCCAAAACAGAGACTTTTATTGACATTTATAAGCTAATGTCTTTCAAGGGACAGTGTCAGTCATTCTTTCACCTCCAAATATAGGTGTGGAAAGGTAGAAGTTTTTCTGCCAACTGATGAGGAGCTACCAGTGTATTCCTCTTACACATGAGCTTCATCAATTTCTGGAGTCCTCAGTAGCTGGAAATAGCTGCTCAGTGTTGAAAATTCAAAATAATCAATTTTCCTCTTCAGCAGGTGTTTTTTTCCATCAAGCCTGAAAAACAGTAGGAGAAATAAGATCCAAAGGAGATATATTTCAAGCTGAAATAATCTCTACAATGTCTTCAACCTTTTTCCAGCTCCTGAAGATCTTAAGACATATGCACTGCCTCTTAAGACCAATGCGATGACTCTCCAGCTAGCTGAGAGTAGGGCAGTTGCAGTGCAGCTGGCAGTGGAATCCTTGGAAATGATGCCACAAGAATTAAACCAAATTAAAACTTGCTTAATAAACTTAAAATCTAGTCATTCCTAGAAAACTTACTTACTAGAGGGTCTTGTCAGCCAATTTTTGTGGAATTACATTTGTATTTTCCTGGGTTTTTTTCTTTCTGCCTATATAAGAAAGAACATACAAACTAGAAAACTAACTTGTTACATGTAGGGAGATTTGAAAAAATTACCACACATCGTCTGTCAACAGTAAAAATAGTATTTTTAACAAAAAAACAAACAAAAAAAAAAAAAACCCAAACCAACCAACCAAAAAACCACAAACCAACCACAACCTGCAGGAAATTATTTTCTTGGTAATCTCCAAAAACTATAACTGTTAAATGTTGCATCTAATAAAATGAAAATGATATATAAGATGTTGGCTGTAGCTCTTCAAATTTTTCTAGGATAATCTGTATTCTGTCTTCTAAAAAACCCTATCTAGATGATAGTAGATTTTGAAGTAGATAAATACGAATTTGTCAATGACTGTAGAAATGAAATTATTACTAGTCACTGCTTTTGTGATGTCTTTTCTGATGTTTAAACTTTGGGGAATAACTGATTAAATACTAAACTGTATCACTTTGCAAGGACACTTTAGCAAACCTGTTTGTCTTCCAAGGATGTTAATGTGTATAGTGCAAGAAAAGAATTCTTAATTTGAACTGTGGAAGGTGCAGGTAGGCAGACCTCTGTGTCTTCACTCCATAAAAATTACATCTGGAGACATTTCTGGAAAGCAACAAAAACCTCCACAGTATCTGGGTACTGAATGGTAGACATACATATTTAGTGGGGAAAATGTTAGACATCATGTACAGACTAAAAAATACAACTTTTATCAGAATGCCTTGAATTTAAATTCTTTTTGATTTGAATCCTGAATGACTACCTTGATTGTTATTTTTATACTCAGTCACTTGTACCATGCCGAAAGGCTCAAGTTATTATTTTATTTTTATATGTGGAACATAATTTTTCTTGAATAGTATCATCTAGTTCCCCTTTACTTTGAACGATTTATTACAATTCTTTTTCAGTGTTTGATTAGGTAACATTTAACACTGAATTCCAAACCTGTCATATTGTATCTTCTAGGGATGATCCTGCAAATATTTACAACCAGACATCATTTATTCAGTGTAGCCCAATTAACTGTGCTGGGAAGATTCCTGGTAACAAGCCCTGTGAAATGTTTGTCAGACTAGGACTTTAAATTTTAAGCATGTCAGATGAAAAAAAATTGCACAGTTCCGTATACAAGCCGAATTCTACTATTTGCACATTATTTAATGTTGCATAAATAAATACAGTTTCTGGTATGTAATATGTTACAGATTTCAGAGAAAGAAAACAGTTAAAAAGTGACATTTCTAGAATCCAGGAAGAAGCTCGGTCATTTAGCTTCACAGTTTTTGCACAGCTTGTATTGTCATAATCTCAGTAGTCTTTAGAGATGAACACTGGCCAACATTTTAACTCTTAATTCTCTTTTATTCTATTGATTGCTTTAATGCACTCCTCTATTAGTAAATAATTCCATTTGCATGCTTCATTCACAAAGTATTCATGTGCACTGAACTCTTACCCAGTCCTCAATTCAAAGGTCTAGTGTATGAATTCCTTCTGTGTCTATTCATAGGTATCATTCTGCCCTTTTCCTGGTTAGTGAGAATTTGAAAAATTTGGAACATCGCTTTTATATGCCTTTATGTCATTAATTTCAAAAGTAAAGAGGTGGAGACCCTACCTAATTAACTTCTTAATAGCTTCAAAAGATCTATTAACTGTCTGTTCAATATCTTTGGCCAAATCTCTGCAGTTGTCAAAGAGAGTACAGCTTTATATAAAATCTGTTGATTTATCATTGCCAAACATCATGCCCATAGCATCTGCACTATCTATTTTTTTGTGCTTCAAAGTAGTGGTAAATATCGTTTCCAAGCTAATGTCCACAGCTGGTTCAAAGATAAACAAAGGTTTTAAATCAGATTCAGAAATGCAACTATGTTTCTGAGGATAGGTGTCAAATTTTGAATACTTATGTTCTGTAGCGGGCTACTAATCGTAAGTCATGAGATTTCTAGCTTCTTCTGGTTAATTTTACAAATGTGCACAGGTCTCAGATGTTTTGATTATTTCAGATGGATCAATTATGCAACTAAGAATTCCTCCTGGGCATGCCTCGAGGAAGAGGATTTGTTATTATTTGCAAGAAAGTTGTCAGACAATAAGAGCTGAAATAGTGCAACGACCACCCACTATCCAAATATGAGAATGCATAACCCCAACATTTCACCAAAAATAGCCTAAAAATTATTTTTCTAAACTGTTCCAGCAAAGCTTACACGTAGCAAATGTATTAAAGACAGTGAGACTTCGCTCATGAACAATTCATAAATCTAGTAGAACTAAGTTTGTAACAAATATTATTCATGCAAAAGAGAGCGATAGCTCTATTAACTTCCAGTCATAAAAGTACATGGAAAGTTCTGCATACAGCCCTGCTCTTCAAGTCTGTCCTCATTTGGCTTATCCTGCACAGTTAAATTGCTACTGAAATTAAATAACCTGGTTTAGAGTTTTTCCTGTTAGCCCTTGTTTTTTTCTTCATGTTGTGAGTATTTCTTGGCTTTTAAAGTATGGGACTACACACAGATACATAGAAAGGTTTGGGTTGGAAGGGACCTTTATAGGTCATCTAGTCCAACCCCCTGCAGTGAGCAGGGACATCTTCAACTAGATCAAGTTGCTCAGAGCCCCATTCAACCTGACCTTGAATGTTTCCAGGGACAGGGCATCTACACCTCTCTGAGAAACCTGTGCCAGTGCTTCACCACCTCATCAAAAAAATTCTTCCTTCTATGTAGTCTGTATCTACCCTCTTTACATTTAAAACCATTAGCCCTTGTTGTGTTGCTAAATGCCCTACTAAAAATTTGTCCCCATTTCTCTTATAAGCCCCTTTGATGCACTGGAAGGCTGCTGTAAGATCTCCCTGGAGTCTTCTCTTCAGGCTGCATAGCCCCAGCTCTCTCAGCTCCCACAGACATCCACCATGAAAAGCACAAGAGGTCAGCGTTTCTCTGGCATTCCTATGGACAGCTTCTCTGGTTTTGCATGTGAGATTAAAAAAACCACACTGAAGGTGGCTCTATTAGTATGTAGGAAAAATTAACTTTAGGACTCATTTGTGTATTATTACCTTGTCAGTTAAATGCTCCAGATCTTTAAAAGTAGATCAGAGCATTTCCTTTTTCCTAGTTTTCATACTGCCAACTCTGATTCTTTTCTTCCACTGTGAATTTGATTGTAAATATGCTTACCAATTTCTCTTCCTGCAACCATTTCCATACAGGTTTTTTTTTTTTTTTAAGGAAAGAGAAAATCATCCTCAGCTATTCAAATGTTGTGAACATTTACTGAGCACCATTTTACTCTATTGAAATGTTCTGTGCTATTTGATGCTCGTTTTTATTTTCATCCGTTATTTTTCACTTGTTTTAGCAATCACAGTGATTTATGTTTTCCTTCTGCTTTCCAAATGCTTATTTTAGAGACAGATTTTATTTTGCATATGGTTAAATACTTAAACTTATGGGAACTTATCAGGACTATTTTGCACACTCCATTTTTTTCTGGGGAAAAGTGGAATATTTAATCCATCACTACTTTTCAGTTACTACAGAGTTGATGCAGTTTCTGCATTTTGGCATTATCTAGAGATCTACCATAGGTCAGAGTCCAAGCTGGTTTAACTTCCATTTTTATGAAGTAAGGTTTCTGGGCATCCCATCTTGTTAAGTCAACTCCTTTACCTTTTGTGGGCTACCTTGGAAACTGCAGTTTCTACTATCAGGTCCAGTGCAGAGTTGAGCAGCTTCAGAGGGAATGGAAGGAGCGATTATTCCATAAGAGAGGGCTGCCAGAATGTTTAGAGGGCTTGAGAGCACCATCCAATCGAAAATGGCTCCCAGGACTAGTGTTGCTCTTGCTATAGGAGAATGAGCTTTCAAAAGGTAAGAGCTTTCAAAACGATTGTTTTAAGATCTAAAGGAATGAGTTATTTTTCACATCCACCAGCATGTAGAAAAGAAATAGTGGCCTGAAATTGCACCAAGGGAGATGAGTTTAGATCATTGGAAAGCCTTTCTAGTGCAAGGAGAGTGAAGCATGGGGATGGGTTACTCGTGGAGGATGTGGGACTTCCCTCGCTGAAGGCTTTTTAACACAGATCATGTTAAACGTTGTCAGATACGGTTTTCATATAGCTGCTAATGCCTTAGGGTTGTGAGGTGGTCCTGTGCAAACAAGAGGATGAAGCAGATGAATTGATCAGGGGCAAATAACTGCTCAGATACTGAAGCCAGCAACACACACGCTAGTCTGAGCACATGGAGTGAGTAAGCATAAAGCCTTTGTACTGGCCTTTTACTACCGCTAGCTGCAGATTTCAGTTTCGATTACATCTGACTGGCAAAGACAATCAAACACATACAAAGCTGAGAGGCAAAGGATTTCTCAAATGCCCGTTTTGTTTCTACAGTTCCTGTAACTATAATTTACATAAATGTGTACACAAAGTACTCATTTAGCTGTAGCCTCAGTTTTTACAACTTGGATGTATACAGCAGGTCAGCACAGTTTATATTTAGTTATGATCTGATTAGATGAAGGAAAAGCTAATAAGGCAAAGATGATGAGGTGAGATCCACACAAATATATTAGCCAATGCAACAGTGCTTGTAGTGGTCAAAAAGTGGATACTTTGGATACTTTGGTGTTTTCACATTTTGAGAGACTTGTTATAATGCAACAGGTCTCTCTTCTTCTCAAATTAGTTACACAATGCAAATCAAATTAAAAATTCACAAAATTATTAATGGCTAATTGAGGACTACTGAGAGATGACAATGTCCTAGATGGTTGCAAATTGTTCCAGTGTCACTGTCTGCTCTCTGCTCCAATGCTTTGAAATGAGTCAGTAGTCAGCTTTAATTTGTTCAGTTTAATTAAATTCCACCTGAATAAATATGTGTTGCACAAAGCTGAAGAGGATGCTGAAAATTTCTGGATGATGTATGCAGCTGAGATCTGATTTCATAGTGTGCAGCCTTAGATTGTAAACTACTCTCTTCCAAAAAGGTGAGCACCATATAAGTAGTTAAATAATTTAGATTAACTTGTAAGGAAATTATATAAAAAAAGCAAACCAAAATTGCACACAGAAGAATATTTTTGAATATGCCGTGATTATTCTTAGAATAACAAAAGTCATCAGTAGATTAGAAGTACATTTCACTTTCAAAACACAGTCCTATTAAGATTAGCAGTTTACTTAGTCTGATCCTGCCCTGTCTACTCATTACATTAATTAAACAACTAGTACTGTAATCAGATAGCACAGTATTTTCTGCTAAGATGTCTTGCCTTTGGTAGAATGACATTTATAAATTAGATTTGTGTATATGATCTGTGATGTAAAGGAATTCAAATCAATGCCAAGTCATTATCCTCCTCTTTCTCACTCAATGGAAAATTGAGAAAAAATGCTCCACACACACCCCCTGCCAAACCTCTTAGCCCACAGCTAATTTGTGAGATGTGGGATTAAAAAACAAGCAAACAAACAAACCCCCAAATAAATCCAAATCACAGGTAAATGAGAGGATTTGTTTAGTTTGGGTAGGATTATGTCAGTACATCCTAAATCATGTGTAATTTTAGTTATCTAAAACTCTGTCAGTTCACCCTGTGTCCCTACTGCTAACGCCCTTCTCAGAAGGTAGCAACCAAAATGGGAATAAATTTCTCATAAAATCTTTCCTGAAAGCATGCGCTTTACTTACCTGAAATCCTGCTGACAGACTAGAGTAAAAGGATGTCATGCCTATAGTTTGGATCACAAACAATGCAGTTATTGTATATAGTTCATAAAGAGATTAACAGAAAGACTCTGGAAAACTAAGCTTAATTGATAAAAGCGTGTTGCCCGATATATCACACCTGTTTAGATGATGGAGAAACATGGATCCACATCATCCCACAGAGGCCAGGAGCAAAACTTGTCCCTAAGGACTCATGAAGGAAAAAAGATTATTCAGAAATTCCTCTCCTGTTTTACTTTATTTAACAATAGTTACTCTCCTTCAGGAGCTGTGTAAAGTTCATTCTCTTTTATGATTTTTACAGTATTCAACTGTAACTTCTAAATCAGCTTAATCGTCTGAGCCCTTCGTCGTAGGGAAATTCACATGGACTCCCTCTCCTCTCTACGTGCACCTAAGGCTATATTTCTTGTGACTTTGTTACATTTCACTGGTTGGTATGTATAGATCTACATGTTTATTTCTTCTAATTGATTGTTATATTTTCTCATTATGGTGATATTTTCATTAAAGTTATAAGTCAAAACTTGCCTATGCTTTCACTGAAATTTAGAGGTCGTCACCACCATTTTATTAAAAAATGTTGCTTTTGTTACTAAAAGAGACATCCTGTGTAATTAAATAATTAACTTTTTTTCACTTCCTGATACAGAAGGAGCCTGTGATACAAGAACTGATTGTGTTGCTGTAGCATCCCATATGTATTTACACAAAGATTATTTTCTAGATTATTTTCATTTGTGAGAGGCTTTGAAAATCATGATTTGTGTAATCACATAAAATTTCATAGAAGTCTTTATTTGCAAGCCCAAATTACTGAGTGTAAGATTTGGAAGAATTTGGTCCAAAGACAAGCAATAGCTGAGAATCTCAAAATGGACAGCACCTGCTTGCGATACAAAGAGAGCCAGGCTGGAGGAGCTTCTAGGTTAGTCACAGGTGAGCGCTGCAGTGTCTTACAGATCCTGCTCTGAAACTCAGTGCCTTTTAACATGGTATCGAGACAACAGAGCAAGTCAGCTCAGAATATCGGGTCGGAGTAAGGTGAGCAGAGACACACCAGCTGATAGCAGCACTAAGTGCTCTGATATAGCTCAAATCCCATCCTTCTCCAGTCTCCCCCTTGGAATGCTGGAAGGTGACTCCATCCAGCTGGGCAAAGCCAACATATCATAAAGCCAGAAACCTTCATCTATTTTCTGAAAGAATTTAGCATGTATTCACTTTTCATTTCAGCAGAGACCAAAAGAGGGATTAGTTTGTGTAATGTGCCCAGAGATTAGCAAACACTCTTGGGAATCCACAGACCTATGTTTGAAGGCTCTAATCCGCAGATCATGTCTCCCAGGAAATTTTCCTAACTGCAGGTTTACACAGTGAGTTCCCCCTTGAGGTCTCTTCAGTTTTCTGAACCTTGCATTCTGTTCCGTGTAAATGCCATTGTGCGTACGGCGGCACTCCTAGGCGCAATAGGAAGCTTAAAAGAAAAGAGTGGCTCCTCCCGGGGTGCTCCAGACTGACAGCAGCTCCGAGGGGAGGAGTACGCTGTCAGAGCTCAGAGACTGGAAGTCAGCAAGCGCTCTTAACAGTTGCTTTACCAAGAAAACAGCAGAAAGACTTTAAAATATTATTATACTTTGTGTAGTGAATAATGGATTGATTGCTAGTACCAGAGACCAAATTCAATTCCTCGAGTAAAGTAATGAATATTAGGTTTAGATATTATTCAGAGACCAGCGAAAATTAAATTGTATGGGTACTAAGCTCCATTTTTCAGCATTTCCTCCCCAAAGGGCTGAGAGCTTTTGCATTGGATTAGGGTAGCCACTAAATCTGAGGCATATTTTATCTGGGTTACTCAGGTGACAGTATTTCTTCTCACTGAGCTATGTATGTACTATTCCCCATTTTGTGACTTGACTTAGTTTTGCTCTTTGCAGAGCTATTGAGAAAAACAAGAAAGGACATATTACTCTATCTTCCTATTTCTTCTTTGTTCTTCCCCTTCAACACAGTTTTGTTGGGTCATTTCATTCTTTGAGGAGGAGGGAGAAGTTCACTTGCTGCATCTCCTTTACTAATTGGTGTGGGGTCAGGTTTGATTTCATGTGTTATGTCCCCAAACCTATGCCTACACCGTGTTCCATCTGCATGAATTTCATACTGGTTTCCTTTCTGAGATTCACTGGCATGCTTAGAAAACATGCTCCACGTTTTTGTTTCCACCAGGAGGGAAAAGGCCTGGAAGTTGGCAGTGCTGTGCTTGAGATAGTATCTCAGGACACCATGCATGGACACAAGACTCTCTTGAAATGAACCCATTCATCAAACTACATTAGTGATATACCTTCACACACTGAGCTCACAAGCAGTTTAATTTAATTTTCCTGTGTTTTTGGTTGGTGGCTCATTACAGTGTTTCTTAGGGGCTTCTGGAAACTGGGATTACCCTTGTTACCTCCAGTCAAAGCCTGACAAGAGTTACACGTTTGTAATTAGGTGGTCAAGCTCAGCTGGATATATCTGGCATTAATAAAGCCAAAGATGGTAACCAGCGCAGGACAGAATATCTGGAAAGTATAAGGGCAGTCATTGTGCTACCGGTACAAATCGTATGGGTGTCAAAACAGAAGACAGAGGCTTCATCAGAGGCCGGAAGGATGTCTTAAGTTAACAGCAGTTAAGGTCCGGCACAAGGATTAGATAAGGACGAAGCCTGGAAGTAAGTGGTCATTGCTGACAATCTGTGTTTTCTCTCAACTGTGTACGCTTTTTGTTCTCTGACATTTGACACAGGAGACTTCACCTGCAGCATGCAGTACTTGCTGTAATACCACAGACCTTTGCTGTGCTGCTGTTCTGACACCTGGTGTCTTTTGGAAGCGCTTGAGAGGCATTTTCTTTGTATGGTATTGTTGGTCTTCCCCTCCCTCCTCTTTACAGTATCACTCAAGGACTGTTGAAATAAACGTAGCACACAAGGATCTAATAGTGGTTTCTACAATGTGTACTTCTCTGCATTTTATGTCCTGTTACCTCAGTGAGTGCTGTCCCAGCAGGAGAAAGGCCAAAGAGCTAAAAGAAGTTGAGGATTATACAACTGGACATCCTGGCTGTTGAGATAGGAGAGATTCAATGCTTGAGATTCTTTTTCCTATTATTTTTTTCTCAGTTATTGCATAAGGCCCTGACTGAGCTTGAAAACACAGAGAAGAGTTTGGATTTTGTGGCTCCTACCTTTTAACTCCCCTACTGAGCCCACCTAGAGACCTCCCAGCATGTTCATCCAGTACAGCTGCCTGCATCTGCCATGCCTCTGGGTATAGAGTTCATTCCTCTGCTAGTGCTTCACTGAATTTCACTGGATATGGGTGTGCAAAGCTTAAGGAAGGGGTCAGTGATGTGTCTCCCATGTGTCATAGGTGTGAAGTGGGACAGGGCAGGGGGAAGTGGACAGAAGGTATGTGCAGCAGGACCAGCCCTGTGGGACACCTCAGATGAGTCTTGGGAGTTCAGAGATGTTGCTAGAGAATCATTACCAGATAATTTTAGTAAAGGTCAGTGTCTTGTATGTTTACCCTGATATAAATGTATACATCATTACCACTACTGCTACTGAAGAGAGAAGCATAACAATCTTTTAAGGCTCTAATTAAGACTGTAATTTTCTAGCAATGCTTAAACAACTCCCTTACTTTTCTTTCTTTGTAGTCAGTTAATAATTGTGACATTTTTCTTGGCTTTAACTGTGTGTCCCTGAAGGCATGTTAAAGACCCCCTGTGATTAAAATAGTGGGAATCATGTTGCTGAAGTGACATTAACAGAGATAATTATTAAAATTTGGCCCCTGCTGTTTGTGGTTTCTCAAGACTATACTTCTTTGGCAAATTTAAAAATACAATTACATGATGCCTGCCAGCTAGAAACTATGCTATAGCCCAAATGTTAAGTGAGAACTACAGAAGTAATTATGGGCTGTCATAACACCTGGATACAGAAGTGGTAGTACATTGTTTAATGTTGCATTTAATAGATCATTGGGTCTATTGCTGATGTAAAGTAACTGTGATTGTACACAAAATGATTGAATGGCCTACTATGCTATTTTAATGTCAGTAAGGTGTTTGCAGTACTTATCTGCTCTTCCAAAGTCTTGGGTGGAAATATGATGCAACTTCCTTTGAGCCTGTCCATCTGAATGGATTTCAAACACATACTCAATGTGACATTTACCAGAAGGAAACAAAATTGTTACTTCACAGCAACCTGTTTACGTTTTCTCCTGAATCAGCAGCTCGTGTTTGTCTTGTAACTTATACAGCAATTCTGATTTCACCTCTATTGTTTATTTCCCTTTCCCTTTCAGGCAACTGCAAAAGTCAGAAAATGGCCTTTGTGATAATGCCACTGAGATTTAGAGCATTAAAGCAATCTCATTATCAGTTTACATCCCCAGTTGGAAATCGGGGATTGTTCAGCACATCAAAGAGTAGAGCGGGGGCATGTAATGTGCAGCCCAAGGGCCAGATGAGCCCTGCTGAGTCATATAATGTGGGCTCCTGCTGCCCTCTTCCTCTAACTGAAGGATGGGGACAAAACAGCAGAGCTGCTGGCTGGTGTTGCTAATGAACTTGAGCCACTATAAATTATTTTCCATCTGCATGCCAAATATGGTTATATGAGCTTATAATAAATGTCTATAGTTTATATGCAAATTGGATGTGGCCCTTGGGCCCTTGGTAAGTAACCTGTATAACCTTCAGGTCTGTAGAAGGTAAGCCTCTGGCTAATGCAGAAATCAGTGCACGGGGCTACGGGCTGCCTTGAAGTATGAGTCCAAGTTGGTCTTTGCTTAAAAACGATGAAGAACTAATAGAAACCCCTTTAGTTTAGCTTCCTGCTAAACTTCTGAGTGTGTGAGCAAGAAAGGAAGGAAAAAATACTCTGTGTTTTAGACACTGGCTGTATAAATGCTTGCTCTCACAGACCCTGGATCTTAGCAGCCATGCACAAGTAAAACCCCCACCACATCAGTAACGTCCTCCCGATGGATCTGCAAATGACATTGCATTGTTGAATTTTTATGCTGTGGCAAGAATTTTAATTATTTTAATCACTGTTTCTGAGTTACTGGGAAATAAACGCGGAATCTATCATTATTTCATCCAACTGTGCAAATGAAATATATAATTGATATAAAATGTTTTTGTCATACACAGTTTGAACAAAGATCTATGGTAGTTTAAAATTCAGAGGGTTCTTCTGTGGCACAGTTTTATTAATGCATTCATTAACAAGAAATTACATTACATTGTCTGTGGGGCCTACTTCAGTGAAAGAACGATTTCTTTGTTGGTAATTTCATCTTGATGTTACTCCCCTCTATTCAGCTTCCCCAAAATGATATTTTTCTAAAAATCAACGCTAATATGGTAGTTAACCTTTCTCAATATTACTTAAGAAGATAATGCTGAGATACAGTTGTACAAAGAATTAAACCTTGAAACCTTCCCCATTGTTGTAAAAGTTCAGCACAACTTCAACTGTATTCTTTATTTCTCAGATCTTTTAAAATGGCAATAAAGACATTGAAATTATAAGGAGGGTCATCTGGCTGACACATAATAGTGTGAAGTTTCTTTTTATATGGAAAGAAGGCATGTACAGGTACTGTTGAAGCAGTTGCACCAACTTCACTTACTTTTAACAAGGCACAGAGTTTTAAGGTAATTTTCATTCTTTCTTTTGTGATAAAACTAATATTCAATAAGATAAGGGAGAGGGGCTATATGAATCTGCCATCTTGAAAGATACACAAAGAGTTTTCTCAGTGTGTTGCTCAATTTTTATTCATTCATTTTTCATGAATTTATTCTTACAAAAAATGGCAAAAAAAAGAAATGGCTTTTGTCCTTTTTTTTTTTTTTGGATCAAATCTGACTGTGGCCACCTGTCTGCAAATTCTGGCTTTGCTTGGGGTGAGGAAGGTGTCTGTGCTGTGCCATGGACTGTTGGGGAATCACAGGTGACAGGTGCTAGGAGGTGAAATTCTACATGGGGAATATGCATCGACCTTGACTTGCATAACTATTCCAAAAGGTAAGGCAAAAGTCTATTATTTTTGTGTCCTGTTCTGTTTTTGGTTTATTGCCATAAATAATTTCTTCAGTGTCTCCTAAAAGTGTCATGGGCTTGAAAATGTGCACATTTAAAATTATTTGTGTTAGGCCTTTTTTTTTAATTTCCATTTATGAGGTTAGAGTTTTTATTTTCTAGTCGATGTTGACAATCATGAAGGATAAAACTCTACAATATCTTTGAAGTAAAAGCTGAAATTCTTCTCCAGTTATTTGATTTGAGGAGCTCAGACCAGCTATAAGTGGATGCTTAATAATCAAGTCTGAAGAATTGATATGGTTCTCTCTGTTAGGGAACTTTCAGTGACAGTGGAAATAGTTTTGGTGTATTACAAACTGTGAATGATTATAGATCCTGTGTTGTCCTAAATCTTTTTTTGAGCTACTCATAAGAACACTCCTTAATGTTATTTGAATAAATCAGATGGGGATTTCTTTCCTTTAGATAAAATTATGTACCACCAACTATAATTAAAATTCTGATAGAAAAGTACCCTGCCACTGAGTTTTTGGTCTCAGTATGCCATTTGCAGACAAGTTGGATGGCCACTTCACTGCCATCAGTACTCTGCACTGTATTTTTGCTCAGATTCTTAAAAATTAAATACACTGCATAGCTCCAAGTTAGATTTTAAGAGGCAAAAAAATTTGGCAAAATATAAAAATGTTCAACTAGCTATGTATCAACCAGTCAATAGCTCAGTACAAAAAGCAGAGAGATGTTTTATTAACATTTCAAGTGGTTCTCATTCTACTGTTCTAAGAAGAGGCTATTCTTTGTTTAACCATTATTAGTGTAGGAGTGATCTTGAGAAGCAGCAGTAGTACAGCCAACAAATACAAGAGGATACATTTTCACTGTGTTTAGCAGTCAAGGATGTCATAGAGTGAAGGTAAGTATTAAGAACTGGCATAGTTTATAAGCTCCTCAAATTAAAACTAAAAGGATGCAAATTTCTGATAGATGAATGCACCAGGAAAATAACTCTGGGAAAATAATGTCTGTCTCTGAACAAACACTGCTCTTTGAAAGTAAAAAATAAAGAGCAAAGCAATAAATACAATGGAGACATCAAAGAAACCCACCAAAAATGATTGCATCAAATCAAAAAAGATTAACTATTTTAAGGTACAAGACAGATCAAAGGCTTCTTAAAGATATCAAAAAAAGTGAAGCCTATGACAAAATTAGGATCCTAAGAAGCAAAGTCAGAAACTAATGGAAATGTACATAACACCATTTAAAGTGGAAAATGAAATACAGTATTCTGGGCTTAGCCAAAATATTTGGTACTAATAATCCTTTCATCTTTTATTAGCTGAAATTAAAATCTAGACTACATAACACCTGAAAATTCATTATATGATTGAGTTTGCCATCACAGTTATGCAAAAGAAAAAGTCTAACCTACTAATTACTTAAACTTCTTTGAACATGTAAATAAAAGTAATGGAGAAAAAGAAATCAATAACAGGGTATTTAAATATCAAGAAAGTCTCTGACTTAGATTCAGCAGAGTTAAGAAAGTGGTTTACTGGAATAGTTATGTTAGTGCCAGTGCTAGAGCTAACCCAAACAGAACTAGCTCAAGTATCTACACTAGATGAATATTTTATGATGTAATTGTATTGGTGAAAAAAATACATTATGAACTGTCTGTTCTGTGATAATATGTTGGTTCACTGAGGTGATTTTTAAAAGGTTTATTTTGGAAAATTGTCATTTTTCCCTTGATGCTACTTATCTCAGAATAGGCCTGAGTATTGTTCATCCAGGAAGGAAAGACAGATGTACAACTACTTACCTGAGAAGGTGTTTTTAAACACATATTTTCTTTCTAATTTTGTGCCTACCAGCTCCAAAAATAGGAATTAGAAAGCAAAGAGAGACTTTCAAGCTTATACATCAAGGTTAAAGTGACCTTCTTTCCATTAGATTATCTAGACTAGGTTTCCAAATCTTTCTCTTTTCTGAGCCCTCAGAATACATCTTTTGAGCATCTTAAAGACACCAGTTAGTTCTTTTGAACTTGGGTCACAACAGGACCTTACTCCGTGTTTCTCACTGGGACAGTATGTGTGGATTCCAGGTTTCTCATTCGTTCGTGGTGTTCTGTCCCTTCTGCTTCACTGGATAGAAGGCTGTTCAGCATGTGATGAAACTGAGCCTTCTGCAAGGATAACTAAATGATCAGTGTTATTCATCAAACCAATGCCACGGGGGCAGGGAGGAGGGAGTTCTAGTTTCGCTGGTTTGGAGGTACTAAGAATAGGCGTGTGCTTTGTAGACCAGGGAACTGCTGGAGAAGGGACCCAAGAGCTAGTCGAAGAGGCTGACACAGTCTATAATGCTGTCTGATAATAACCAGATTAGAGCTAAGCGGTACACAAGTATAGTGAGTATCAATTTGCCCATTATCTCTAATGAAATTAAATAATGCATATGGGACCACACATTTGAAGAATAAATACACATTAAAATTCTTAACAGTGTGAAGATTAAGGCAATATGATTTTTTTAAAGCTTTCATCCAGGGAAAAATAGCTTACTGCTTGTTTTAAGTAAGATTAGCTAGAAAAATCCTACAGTACACCTAGAACAAAGCCTGAGTGGCAACAGGCAAATATTTTAATGTGGAAAGATTTTTATTGGTTTTAATTAAGCAATGACATTTTTGTTGAATACCTTAAATCTTTAATTACTGCCCAAAAGCACTGAGCGTGACATGAGTTATTTACTGAGTCACTGTGAAATACAGTTCAATATTTTCTTATAAATGTTTCATATAGAAACAACAGAAGGTCCTCACTGGAAACAACGCTGATTTTTAGTAATGTAGGTGTTTCAGGGCCTGGTTCGAACCGCGAGGAAGTAATCTGAAAGAATTCTAATGGCTTCCACATCAGTTGGCTCAGGACTTTGCAGAGCATTAGTGCTTGTAGTAGCTACAGAAATGCTTTCTAGTGCCTGAAAATGACACAAAACCAGAACCTGTCACCAAAGGGGGAAGCCCTGAATACATGCTGTGTGTTTTAGGGTTTTGTGTGTATGTGCTGTTGCTGTTAGGTTGTTTGGGTTTTTTTAATGGGGTGGGGAAGGAAATGCCTAATGTAAACCTTGGGGAAAGTATCAGATGGCAACTGGAAGAGCTGCATGCATAGACATAACATAGAACATATCTATAAGGCTTTCACAGGAGTTCACACTCTCAGATTTCTCAGCCCTGTTGATTTGCAGCTGAGATCAATTTTGTCATGGGCATGAGGCAGGCAGTACTGTACCACTAGTAAGAACTATGTATGAATTGCTACATCGAAGCTGGCGCAGGCAAGAATACAGCCATTTATTTATGCTGGAGGTTTGCCCTTAATCTTCCATTTAAAAAAATAGAAATAGGACCTACAGCTGAAGTGTATGAATCAACTCGTCTGAAATTTCAAAGTCTGTGGCCTATGTAGTGAGACACACAGAAGAGGGAAAGAAGCAGCAGTAATCTCACTGCTTGCATGTAGGTACCTAATCTGTGTAAGGTGGTACATCTTTGCAAGCTTCCCATGTACCTAGGGGAAAGGAATCATTGTTTTCCAGGCTCTCTAATGGCTGGCACCTGGTTCCTGACCTAGATAATTTTCTGGAGAAGTAGATTTCTCTCCTTTGAATATGTCTTGCCTCCCCAGAACAGGGCAATTTGTGATTACAGTAATCAAAGGAAACAAATGAGATCAGAAGAAACCTACACATGATACACACTCCAATTGTTATGCACAGGGAACAATTGAAACAGCTACGTGATTGTAACTTGGGGCTGTTTCCTCCCTTCCTTTCAAAGGAACATGAGATGTTGCCGACAAAGAATGAACTATGTCCAGGAGCTCTAATAGACACTTGCTGTCGTCGTTCAAATGAAGAGGAAAAAGCCAGGCAATCACACTTCCATAGTTTTCACTAGTTTGATTCATATCCATGTAAGTTTTCTGATTTTTGCTTCTATGGTTTTACTTTTGTGCAGGAAAGAATTGGTTGCTGATTATTCAACATAGCTACATAGCAAAGCTTGTGACAGCAAAGTCTAATTATGATTTACCCTAAGAGTAAGACAGGATTTAGTTTTTAAGGCATTGCAATCCCATTGTTGTACAGCACTGTCATGGTTTAACCCCAGCCAGTAGCTAAGCACAGCACAAGTGCTCATTCACTCCCATGATGGGTTGGAGGGAGGATCAGAGGAGTGAAAGTGAGAAAACTTGTGGGTTGAGACAAAGACAGTTTAATAGGTAAAGCAAAAGCCGCACTTGCAAGTGAAGCAAAACCAGGAATTCATTCCCCACTTCCCACAGGCAGGCAGGTGTTCAGCCATCCCCAGGACAGCAGGGCTCCATCATGTGAAATGGTAACTGGTAACTTGGGAAGCCTTTGCTCCAAACTTCCCCCCTTTCTCCTTCTTCCCCAGCTTTATATGCTGAGCATGACATCATATGCTATGGAATATCCCTTTGGTCAGTTGGGGTCAGCTGTCCTGGCTGTGTCCCCTTCCAACTCCTTGTGCACTCACAGGTGGGGTGGGGTGGGTTGAAGAGCAGAAGAGGCCTTGGCTCTGTGTGAGCACTGCTCAGCAGGAATGAAAATATCCCTGTGTCATCGACGCTGTTTCCAGCACAGATCTGAACCACAGCTCTGTACCATTTACTATGATGAAAATTAACTCTATCTCAGAATAAACCAGTACAAGTATACACATCTAAATGTTTTTCTAGGTAACGTATTGCAGTTGTGTCTCAACAAGAGTGAATGAAACATCCAGGTTAGTGTTGTGGTTATGTTTTTAGAGACTAGACTTATGGGCAAGGATGAGAGCCCAGAGTAATGGAAATTGGGACAGGAGCCCAGAGCTGAGGAGAGGTACTGCTTGGGTGGCTAAGAGCAGCCCTGAGGGGATGCTGGTGCTGGGGGTTCTGAACAGCATCTGCAGTCAGCAGGGTGGGCTCGTCCTCTGAAAGAATCACCTCATCAGCACAACAGAGTGTGAGAACCTGGCATTGTCATCACTTCTCTGTGACATATCCTTTCTGATAAAATCTAGACTTTTTATCTGTAGGAAGGGGAATTTATTCTGTTAATCACAGACTAAATCCAACTGTTCCTACTTCTGTTGGCATAAGCCCAGGTGGTAGGCCCTCTGAGCAGAAAATCTGCCAACTGGGAAGTCATAATAGGAAAAAACAGCTGCTGTTTTTCATGTTCAAATCCTGGGCATAAGATGGAGCCCAATCCATGGTCTTAAGTTTTCCTTTCCCAGCAGAAAGCTTAACAGTGTTTGAAAGTATCAGTGCTGCCCAATCACTACACAAAACAGGCCTCCAAAAACACACGGGGCTTATTTGGGACTCAAAGATGCATCTTGTAGGTGGTCCAGGTATGTAATATTACCCTCTAGACAGTATTTACCAACTCTTGCATGAGAGCAGTCAGCTGTCAAAAAGGAGGAACTTTATCCTATGCTTCAATGAAGTGCAGTTTTCTTTATTCAGACGTTGCTTATCGAGTTTTCATGCAAGAATGAAAAAATACATAAGACTTGATGAACACAGGATATGCAGCATTACAGAGGGAAGAAACTTGCTCCTGTATATCTAGAAGGCTTGTTCATAAGGATGCCCTCATAAGTCTAATGTATTCAGCCAATAACTCCTGTGAAGAAAACTACCTTATCAAACACTTTGAAAAACATACATGTAATTCTATTTAACATCATTCATAATTTTAAAACAGTGATGCCTGTAGAGCTGTAACAAAAAAACAACTATTTGAGACATTAAAAGTCTGCTACATAATTATTTTAAACAAGGACACATTCTGAACTCCGTCTCTACTTTGGTTCAGGACTTTCAGGTTTTTACAAGATCAAGTCCTGAGTGTGAGACTTAACACTGCATCTTGTACCTATTTGATTTAAAGAAAAAGAAAAAAGAGCCATCTAGAAATCCTGATAACCTTAGTACAGAGGAGACCAAGGTGGAAGAGTTATGTTGGATTGCTTGTGCCTTATGCCGCTTGAGATATCAAGTTCATAATTTAAGTGATAATATGTTTGTTTCCTTCCGTGGGGAAAATGTTGCTGCATTGCTGTGTGAGTAACTTGTCCCCAACCAATTTCCAGAACAACATCTAGCATTGGCCTGTGAAAGTTTCCTCCATTGATATTCAGTATGAAGTTCACTAGAACAACTGTATCTATGGTCTGATCGCTTGTCCGTTGGAATGAAATGATAGCCTTCTATTCATCTCATTACGCATGAAATTAAGATAGAATCTAGGACAGATACCAAAGTTTCAGATGTACTTTTGTACTAAAAAGTGCTGCTTCCCCAACACTTTATCCCGCAACTCCTTTGTATTTAAAATGATAATACATGAAATCCTCCAATATCCAAATTTTCAATGAGAGCCAACAGGTGAACTTAAAAGAAGCCAACAACATTTCATGTTACAGAAAAGTACGATGAAGAAAATTATATTAACATTTTAAGAGCTTTAATTGCTTGCATTTCTTGAATGCAGCTGTTGGTCTTAAGTGATTACTTTCTACCAATAACTATTAGTATTTGCTTTTAATACATCCCACTCAACACTATTGTGCTTCCTTCTAGCTATGTTCTATGTGCTCACTCAAGGTTGCCCCTGTGAACAGAAATTTTCAGTGTTTTTATGGGAGAAGGAGAAAGAGAAAACAAAATGTCTAGTAGGTAGGATGGATGGTAGGTAGTTGCTAGTGTCTGTAGCAGTTAATTTCACAATCTTATACCAAGACTAAGTAAATTTTTATCTTTAAGAATGAACTTTACTATAAATCTGTTGTGGTGGAGGTACAAAACCCATTGGTTACATTTACCTCTGAACTTTGGTGCATTTTGTAACATTTTTAGGCCCCTCAGGTACGATGAAGGTAATTTTGGGGAATTTGAATTAAAGCATTTGCAGTCACCCTGATTTCTGTTTACATTATCATTTAATTAAAAATATTTAAGAACTCAATTTTTCATTCTTTTACAGGACAAGAAAGTAAAAACTTGGAAAAGTTTTAGGGCGTGCTTACAAAAACCCCAACAAAATAACAAGAAAAATGATTACTGTCGTTCTAATAAGGTTTTATCTTTGCTAAGTTTTGATTCAATTTCCTAACAGCATAGAAAGTGGTTTTTGGGGATGGGGGGTTGGTGGGAGGAGGGGAAGTCTGTTTTTTTTTTAGCTGTATCACAACTTTAAAAGTTCGACAGGTTTCAGGATGACATTTCTCCTTTGTAGAAACTTTAATATCTGTAAAACTGACAGACACCTTCAGAAACTTGTTTGGTTTTGCTCCCTGTATTAACATCTTGGATCATGTTCGTGTGAGTCACAGGTTGATGACCTACGTCTATCTCCTCCTGAAACAGTTTCCATATTACAAAATCTATCATCACAACTGGCACTGACATGATTTCTTGAAGTGTTATCGTTGACATGAAGGAGCAGAGAAGGAACTGGTGTCCTCTTTTTGTCCCTGTGAAATAATAGATAATGCCTGAAATACAGGCACAGAGCAGTATTTGAACACTTGCTTTATTGGTCCCTGTGTGACCTTAGCTTTGAGACCTCCTTTTTACAGTCCACCTGTCTGAGTACATGAGGATAAAATAAAGATAAACTATAGATCACTAAAATTTTCTGAAATGTCGCTGTTCTTCCATTGAGAGAGTTGCAACAACTGTTTGATGCCTTTTTTCCCTCTCTGGGGCAAGTGTTTGATGGCTTCGTGAAATAGCACTGTGCAGAAACCTACGCAGCATGCCCAGCACATCTGCCCTTGGTATGGGACAGGGACTGTGCATTTCATGTAAAAATTAAAAGCTACAGAATATAAGAAGAACATGTTTGATTTGCTCTTGTCTGTGTAAGAAGGTTTTCAAGGTCAACTTTTCAGGTGATGGGATAAGGAGATGTACCTACTTGTGTTCCTTGATGTGTACCATTTGGAATCTTATTTTCAATCACTTCAAATTTTGCCTCGATGTAACCACTTGAACTGAGCAAATTTGGAAAATTCTGAAAGCATTCACTCATCAGCATAGAAAAATATTTGCTGGTTTGAATTTAAAATAACGATGAGCTACAAGTGTCAGGTAAGTGTTCAAATTTTGACAGAGAGGGGATGCTGTATTAGGTCTGTGCCCTTGGCTGTATTGAACATTTGCCCTGGTTTGCCCAGGTTCATGCAGCTAAATATAGGCTCTTTATTTTTCAGCATTGCTGTTCCCTGAAGATTTTTTTTTCCAGCCTTCACATGCTTCAGGTTTTGCCATGAAGATGTTGGCTGTACCTGGCTGAAAGGAGAGGAAAGCTGCCGGATGTAGATGGAAAGGGAAGAAAAAGTAGGTCTGCTCAGAAGATGGAAGGGTGGGAGAGCTGGGGAGCAAGAACCCAAGGTAGAGGATATTGTGGCAAGAATTTTGAAAATGAACGTTGTGCCTGTACAGCTCTTTGGAGACACAAGGTTTTGTGCCTGATAGTTCTAAATTGACCAGACATTGCATTCACAGTGTCGTTATTCTTCAGCTAATAAATCCTGCTGCAAAATAAATGAGAATTAATTGGGCAGGGTATCTTAGATTAGATAAACCAGATCTGGGACCTAGGGAACTTAGTTTATCAGGGAAATGAGCTAAGGTAACATAGTCATGTTTTAAGAGGCTCTAGAAAATAAAGTAAATGAAAGTGGAATTAAACACTGTTATATAGTCAGAAATTTTAATTGGAAACATTACTGACATTTATCAATGTCTCAGTTTCTAAGTTTGCCCTATATTTTTTTTATTTTAGCAGTGGATGTATGAGTACATAAATGCATATTTTCCCTTCAAATTCAAATATGCAGTAGCATAGGCTCTTTCTGTAACTTTTAAAAAGAAAAGCAGATTTATAGAGTATCATAAAATTCAGTATGGCAAGTATATGACAATGGACACATGACAAGTATATGACAGATGGAAGCACTGTAAAATCTGGCTTTATCATCATTTCACTATGTCATGCTATAGAATTGCTTGGTTTTATTTCTTCTGCATGGTGCAATTTATTTAATTTCCAGGAGTCTTCTGCCTACACATGATGGTTGCTGTTTGATGAGGCAGAGAGATCAGAATTTCACTGGAGACAGGCATACATGGCTCCTTATTGAGCAATTTATTTTTGCCCTTAAGTTGTACAACCATTCTGATTCAAAGAATACACTTGTCCTTTACGTATGAAAAATTGGATCTTTAAAGAAACATACACATGTATGCATTTGTGTGTGAACTAAGAAGAATGTATTGTACAACTTAATGACAAAAAATATTCTAATTGGCTATCCCAAGAAGGATGGTAAATAAAAAAAGTTTATGTAATTTACATCTGTTACAAATGTATCTGTATTTCTCAAATTTTCTCTCTTCTTGAGGGTGCATTTGCCAGGAACTCTGAATTCTGCAATTTCCACTTCATCTTACTCATTGCATGTTCCTGCTCAGGTTATAGCAGGCAACTTTGCCTCCTGTTCTACACCCAGGAGCATGACTACTCGGGAGATTGCTATATTCTACATGTTCTATTCAGCTGCCATCATGTTGCTGTACGTGGCTATGAGAAAAAACCTGCTGGACTGCTGGGTGTATAGACATTGTCAGCTCTCTGACAACAGTCACCACATGATTTCTTACTCAGGAGCTGTAAAACCGTAATAATTATGAAAGGTGCTGTTAAAGTCATCCCATCCCAGACTAGAACCCTGGGGGTTTTGCCCAAAATTTGCTTTGACTCTGTGGATCTGTACCCAAAAAGCACCTCTGGGGACAAGTTTAGTGGCTGTGTTTGAGGATGAGCCCTGTCAAGGAAAGTGCTGTCTAGTGATTGTAATAACATTTATTGAAAAGACTGCAATTTCTACATAATGTTATCACTGACTCCCTGACTTCACACCCAGACAAGGAGATGGAGTACAAAACACCAGTTTTCTTTCCCAGGATCATTCGGGGACTCGGTGCTAAAAAATTGAACATAACTTTTCTGAGGTTAGAATCAATACACTAACTACAGCTCAAGTGGTGCTAGGAGGATATTACTTAGTCCTGGGGCACCCAGATGTAGTCAGAGAGACAAAGAGCTTAGGCTCTTATTTTTGCAGTAAGGATAAAATGGCCTCCAAGGTGTTGTTAAAAAGGTCCTCTTGAAAAGTTCAGATTTCAAAAGATTTATATGAGATGTATTGGCTTATTCAGAACTTTAATTAAAAATCGTAGAAGGTCCTTTAGTTCATTAATTGAAGATGGTTGCCTGTAAATGAGAGATTAATTTATGCTTGTTTTTAATTGTTGGATGCCACCACAATTGGTGCTGCATAAAAATACATACAGTACATAAAATATGAATTAAGAGAAGTGAATAATTATAACCACATCAGCCTAAAGGCAGGAGGCATTTTAATATCAGTTTAGTAATGGTGCATGAATTAAGAAGGATTAATTTTTCTGAGACAGTTCAGAAGTATTTAGCCTTTATTCTGCCCTTATTTAAAATGCCTCACATAATAAATCTCAGTATTTTACATAATTTAAGGTTTCATAAAACATTTTGTTCTCCCTCTATGGGGTTCTTCAACATACTGAAACACTCCTAAGATCTTAGATATACAAATCATAATCTTTCCAAACGGATAGTTTGTTCTTTGTCTTTACATTGGTAATCTGTAGTATCAATGCCTGTTTATAGATCAGCTTCCCCAGTTAGGGACATGCTTTGCTTCTGGAAGCAGAAATATACTTAGATACATAGGTAGGTGTATATAAAGGTGAAGACATTCCACAATGTTCAGAACATAGCAGTTATCAGACTGTTCAGCATTAAGGTGTCATGGAAAAATGCCTTTTATTCTCTTCTGTAGAGTATGATCTCATTTATTTGGGTAGCAAATGTGCAGCAGAAAGCAGACTCTGCTCCACTGTCAGCCAAATCAGAAAGGCAAGACTCTGTGGTTCTGTGTTCTTAGGAAACAGAAGACACTTACAGACCACACGCATGTTATTAGGACACATGCTACAGAGAGAAACTGCTTCAGCAGTAAGGCTGCAGGCCCTCAGTCATGTATTTCACAAAATATGTAATTTTGAATGTTTTTCCATTGACTGTTAAACTATGTAGCTAAAAATAATAGTATAAAAGGGCTTTTCTCTATTTGGCTGAGATTTTTGCCCATGTCACCAGAAAGTGAGGCCCTTACTGGCCTGATTGTATCATAGCAGATAGTATAGCTGTTATGATAATGAACCTGAGTAGAAATCAGGAGGTTTTAATGCAAGAAACAAAACAATAGGAGATAGAATGAAAATGAAGAACAAGATTCCTAAGGGGAAGAATCCAAACACAAGCCTTACCAATTGTATAAGGTTCACAAGAAAGCATAAATTATATTACTGTATTAACACCATTATCAGGTTTTTGAAAAATGCTTTCCGTATCAATATTAGCACTAGATCACCTGGTTTCAAGCTATTCACAGAGCATAGAAACATTGTCTCAGCTTCCTGAACACATCTGTCAGTGTATCCTTTGATCCTGCTTTGTAACACATCTTCTATTTCAGTTTTGGGTTTCTGGGCCTTTCCTCTACAGTCTTCCAGCTCTAACAGATTATTTCAAAATATGTGGTAGCTTTGTGATGTGAACAAACATCTACTGGGATCAGATTCTTTAAAGTATATATGAATAGTAAATTAGTTAGATGGAGCTCTTGTATGCCTGAAAAGTGTTTCAGTTCCCTCAGCATGTGAGCTTTCTCTACATTAGAAAGCAAATCACAATCAAAAAGCCTTACATGGGTTTTATATTTTGACCTTGGGCAAGTCACTGAGGCCCTGTGTGGCTTGGTTTGAAGCTCGGATTCCTGCATGTGCAAAATGCTAATGTTCTTTACATCAAGGTGTACATTCATCATTTTTCTTTATTTTTTTGTCTTTCTTTCTGTGTGGAAACACATGAATCCTAGAGCTGCCTTTTTTTCCTTTTTTTTTTAAAGTTTGTAAAACTTTTATTTTGTTACTACTTTTGGCCAGCGTGACATGCATATTTTGCATGTGTGTTTCCAATCCCTACCTGGATGTTTTACCCCACTGGCTATTTTAGTAGCAGAAGTTCTTCAGTTTACAGCACAGAGGTCCTGAGTTTGTCTCTCTACTTAAGGAGAGAACTATTACTGGGTTTTAATCTTGGCTATAACAGCTTCTATGACCCCAGAGTTCACAGGCTGCCTCTGTTCTTTGGCTATGAATGTCTCCCTTTCTCCTAGGAGAACAGCACACTTTTTTTTTTCTTTTCTTCCCCTGGAAAAGAATGGTATGACCTGAGAGGCAATGTCTTACAGCAACTTTCTCACTCTCAAAACTATATCTGAGGGTTTTGTGCCTAGTTTTTGCACCCCTTGGGGTATTATGTTGTGATTAAACTACTGAACTGCTGCCCATTTGATGGTCCCCAAGGGTCCCCCACTCGAGGGCACTCTAGGATTTCTTGCTGCTCTTATCTATCTGTCTTCCCTTCCCCCTGCTCCCCCCAGCCAAGTATTTCTAATAGTACTTACTCTTTTTCAAAATGTGACTTTAGGGATAGGAAAACTCTTTTTCTGCTGAAGGGATAAAGGCACAGTTATCTGCAGGCTTTGCTTAGCTGGCATCACCAGTCCCAGAGCCAAGCCAGCCTTCTGGTGGACAGCAGAAACAGCCAAACCCAAAGAGAAGTACCCTAAAGGAAAAAACCAACAAAAAAATTCCACTTCTCCTGACATTGTCAACAAGCAGCAGAAGCATGTGACTGGGTTGCTATCTTCCCAGGGCATGGAGGACAAGGTGAGTAGTTGAGGCATGAGAAAAGCATGAGACTAACAAAGAGGCTAAGCACCTCCTGAAGATGGCAATGTGGGTGAAGCAAGACCTTATCCCTTTCAGATTTGGCTGCAGAGCACAGGCAGGAACAAGCATGTTTCATCCCTTCACAGGGAAATTATGGTAGCTGTTTAAATTGCTACTGGTTATGCACTTCAAGCCTCACAGAGGTTACTTGTTGTCTCAGAACATCTTGTTTCCTACATGTTAATAGGAAAGGTAACTCCTGTTTCTGTCAGGTTGAAGTTTTGATCTTTGCCTAAGACTTAAAATAAATGAGGAAGAGAATTTATTGGAACGTATGAAGCTATTTAAAGGGTTAATCAAGAACCTTTGCTGAATATGATGCCTCCTTCTTTTCCTTCTTCACCTGGACAGGCTTCCTGGGATTTCTGGTGTAGCATCTTGATCTTTTTCCCTGTCTTTTAAGCTTTTCAAATATTCTTCTTCAGTTTGGGTGCAATTTAAAAAAATTCTGATATACTTGTCTCAGCTGTGTCAATGCACAAAAGAAATAATCCTTGATCTTTCTGGAGAGCCTATCCCAGCTAAGAAGATAAGTTGTGTCTGGGATCAAGTGTTCAGACTACAACTGTCCAGACGAGCTGATTGGTGACAACATGCCTTCTTCTCAGAGGCTTGTTTTATACAGTCGTTGCTTTCCTTATTAGCTTCTTATAATTCCTCTGCTCTCAGCACTGCTTAACTTTAAGTTGACTTTTCAGTTAGTTATTTTAGGGTTTTTCTGGGGACTCTGGGGACATTGTCTAATTTGAGCTAAAGCACTTTTTTGTATTTTCTCAGCATCTTCAGAACACAGATTTTTTTGATGGAAAAATGTAATGGACAAAGAATAAGCTATAAGGCATTTTGCTCTCTTTCATCGATTCCCTAAAACACTGAATAATCAGATAGATTGGTTTTGCTTGGATTCAGAGATTAGTTTTATTTGTTTTTATTCTTTCACTAGGCAATGCATACTGCTGTGTTCTAAAAAGCAGAAACGTGCATATAATCCCGTGAAATAACTGTTGTGCATATAGGAAAAGTTTGCTTGGTTGTTTGTGTTTTGCTGAGGCAAATGTAGGACTTTCTTATGCTTTTTGCACCGAATGGAAAATTTATTTTAATTATTCTACCGTAACTTGGACTGTCAGTTTAAATTCACCTGCTGAGTGCTATCAACTGGTGTTGGCATCTGTATTCATGCTTGAAGACGTCCATATTCATTACTGGATTTCTTTAGGTTAACAAAGCTTGGAATTAAATGCAACCCACAAAGCAAGCATTTATCATTCTGTGATGCAGTCAGAGCTGGTGCTGTTAAAGGAAAGCATTGTTTTGGGCATTAACAGTCCAGTCTGATTATGGAACTCTGTCCGTTTCTGGTGGGAACCACTGCAAGAACAACATCATCATTACCATCTGCGTCCTCAGCAGAGACTTCATATCTGAACATTTAGCATTTCAAAAATCCTACAGATGTTGATATTGCATTATTCATTTAGTTAGAGACTGCCACAGCTGTGTACTTTCCTGTATATTCTTTCAAACAATCTGGCAGCAGACTCTAATTTGAGCAGTGCAGAGCACAGACTGCAATTTTGATGGGTATGACTCTGATATACGTGATTCGTGCCTAGTTGGCAAACTTACAATCTCTGAAGAAGGAAAGTGGAGTATTGCCACTGCACTCCAGCAATTTCGGTATTCCAATGACGATTTAATGGATTGAAAATGAACATGCCTTGTGTACATCTGTGGTTGTGGTACCGAAATTATTTTAGAGAACCCTTTCAAAGCTGTACATCAACTTGTCAGTCAATGGATTGATGGAGTGAAAGAAGTGGAGTATCAGAGAAATAGTGAAGGAAGAGGAAGGAGTAAAATAATAGAAAGAAGGAGGGAAGGAGGTGGAAGAAGTGGAAAAGAATGTGAAATGCACTGTATTTTAAAAATGAAAAGTTATCTTTGGGCTCCTTGGAATACAAAAAGAAAAAAGAGAGGACAAATACTTAAATTATAACGAAGAAAGGAAAAAAGCTGAGAAAACATTTAGTAAACTAGGGAAGGACTTTAAATGCCATGTGAGTTAGCTACTTGAAAATGTATCAAATTCAAAACCAAAGTTTCTAAAATATTTCTAGTGAGTAACTAGTTAAAAATACTCTGCTTTTACTATGACCTCACATTAGGAAGAAAAGGCGATTGGAATCCAAACTGCTAACTGTCCATTGAAAAAGATTCTTCAACAGGAATCGCACAAATGGGCACAAAGCTCTGTTTGTTTATTTCTACTCACAGAATCTGATACTGGAAGTTATTCAATTGCTTGAAAGCAATTTGTTTTCATAGCTTGTGACTGGGGAGCCAAATCCCAAGAAGGTCTTCAAACTTTACTAAAAATACTTTAAATCCACAACAGTAATACTGAAAGTGAAAGATGGCCTCGTCTCAGTGATGCCTCCCAGAAAGAGGACTGGTGCTTTCTTAATTTTTAGAGAAGTTGTCTCACGTTTGTTGTTGGGTGGCTCATGTTTGTTGTTGGGTCCTTTTATACACACACAATTTCACACATGAACATTGGATGATTCCTTTGTGTAATCTGTTTGAAGCATGATCAAAGTAAGAACATCCTCATCCTATCATTCTGAGTTTCATTGAGTGATAGTAATCATAATCAATGTTTGAAATGCAATGAAAGAATAAGAAGAGTAATGTGTTCTGCTGCCATCTAAATTAAGTCTCAGTCCAGCTTGTATTTATCCCTTCTAACATGATGGAGCAGCCACTTTTTTTTGACTAAGGTAGGTGGAAAAGCTGTAGGAATATGAATTCTGTTGACAAGGGGTTCACAAGAAAATGCCCACAGCTTCTTATCTCTGTGGCTGACAGGTTTTCCTACATTTGGTCTTCCCTGCGATGAATAATCAACATGGGACAGGAGACTGGATCTGCTGTGGAGACAAGGGTGTGTTGCCTGGAAAGAATACAGGGATGCTGTTCGGAATTGCAGAGATGAGATCGCGAAAGTCAAGACACAGGTGGAACTGAACTTGGGGAGGGATGTTGAAAACGAGAAGGGATTTTACAGGTACATTGGCCAGAAGAGACAGGCCAAAGAGAGCATACCCCCTTTGGTAAATGAGAAAGGAGAACTGGCTGCAACTGATGTGGAGAAGACTGAGGTACTGAATGAGTTCTTTGCCTCGGTCTTCTCTGACAGCCAAGATTCTCATAATTCTTAAGTTCCAGAGCCTGTTTTTTCTCCACCTACTGGCTTCACTTTATCCCTCCTTTGTTCTCATAGTTCTCTTTTTCTTAAGGAAATGCTGTTTTTCCAGTATGTTCTAGACTCTGACAGGATGTTTTTTCCAGGGTCAACAAAAATTAATTTCTCACTGGACAAGACATTTTTCTTTTCAGCTCCCCCACAGAAGCTGGTGCACATGAGCAATTTGAAAGGTAAGGTTGTGACTTTGTGTCTGTTAAATTTCACTCACTCTTAAGTGAATGCCACTGGCATTCTCAATCCTCATCTGAAGAGATGAAGACCCCTGGGCTCTTAATGCCATGGAATCCTTGCTCTGGGACTCTGGGAAAGCTCAGTGTCATCATCCTACATTTGTGTGCAAATTTTGTATTCTTGCTGGTCTGGACTCTTTAAATAGCACTTTGTGCTATTACAGGGGAGGACTGCACTATTTCCCATCCTTTTACTTTCCTTTGGGATTAGTTTAATAAAGTTCTCGCCTGTCGTATGCAATCTATTCCACTTGTCAGTGTCTTGCGTATCTAGAGGAAAAAATTAACAACTTTTGGGACAAGTGTAATGAAACACCTGCTCAGCACCCAGTAACAGCCAAGCCAGTAAAGTTCAGTTTGGATGAAGAACTGGAGGAAGCACAGTTGGTCAGCAGTGGAATAGAACAGTTTTAGAAAATTAGTGGTGTTTTCACCTTGAAGTCCTTGTACCATTTGGATTACACAGATGGAGTAAAAGATGGTGACAAAAAAATTACCTGCAGTGTTCTGTATTATTGCAGAGAGACAGACAAAAATATTTACTTATGGTTAGTTGACTGGATATGCTGGAGTAAAGAAAAGCATTCTTTACTCTCACTCATTTTTGATGCAAGAACACATTCAAATCAAGTGTGCCATTTTAAACATGTAAGAGGAACCACACACACCTTACACAACATAGTTAATGTGTGAGACTTGTTGCCTGAAAATATTAGCAGTCTTGGGAAAGATTTGTCATTCATAGTAATAACAAGGTAACTGGCAGTAACTTTTTAGTATGGGTTAAAATTGATTGTGTAGGCACACAGTCCTAGCTGTGAGGGTTAGACATATCATTTTCCTATGGAATGGGTTATTTCTCTATAGTTATTCAATTTTTCAATAATGTTGGTGTTACATGAATGAGTGCTGCTTGAGACAGCTGCATGGACAATGCTAGAGAGGAGATTAAAAGTAGCAGTATGGAACACAGTTGCTTTCTGTGATATAACCTACCGAACTCTTTCTAAAGGAAAACCGGGCTACTTTAAAGTAGTTCCTTCCTTTTTCTAAATAAAAAAACAATGAGACATTTAAAATAAATTTTTATACCGAAAAGTTTTCTTTTGAAAAGTTCTTGTTGCTGTTGTTACTGAAAACAAGATTGTATTTTTTCCATATTTCATAATCCAGTCTAATCTATGAAGTATTATGATATCAAATGTAAATATTGTCTTTTCATTCAGCAGACATGCTCATTGATCCCTACCAATATTATTAAGCTATGGACTTTCTAATCTACCTGTGTGAAAATTGAAATATGAAATTAGATAATGATGCTTCCTTTCCCTAGTGCCCTTCTAAAACCAAATTTTTTTCCTTCTCCTGCTTTTTAAAAAATATTTCTACCCTGATTTTTAATGTTTCTCCTTGATCCTTAGCCATCCATGATTCTTTGATGAAGTCTAATTTTACCAGCGTTTTGTGCAGTAACTTTTCCTGAGATTTATTAACCAGGAGTGTACTTTGATCTTTTCTTTACATGTCCATACTTCTCAACATCAAACAGCAAAAATCCTGGAAGCCCTAACAGTAAAAGAAAAAATGTTTTAAGTGGCCACTGAAATTCACGGGGCAAGTTGAGTTTCGAGTTGTGACATTGTAATAAATCAAATGTTTCGGAGCCTAAAGAAGGCTGAGGAAGGGGCTAGGATGTAATATCAACAATGTCCATTGTGGTTATAGGAGATGAGGAAAATGATCAGGCCCTAAATAAACAAGAAGCCCCTAATCAGCGGCAAAACAAACCTGTCAGAGAGTGGACCATGGGAAATTGGTGAGTATATCCACCTATTCTGATCCTAACCCTCAAAATGCTTATTTCTCAATAAACATATTAGGAAGGGATCTGCATAGGGATCCAGCCACATGACCATGATCTCGGGTTCTGTGTTCAAGTTATCCTCTTTTACTGCTGTATCTATTTTCAAACTACTACTTTTCCAAAACCTCATTGCATGAATTAAGAAAAGTGAGGAGATTATAGAATCACACGATTATAGAATGGAAGGGACCTCTAAAGGTCACCTAGTCCAACCCCCTGCAATGAACAGGGGCATCTTCAACTAGATCATGTTATTCAGAGCCCCATCCAACCTGACCTTGAATGTTTCCAGGGATGGGGTATCTACCACCTCTTTGGGCAACCTGTTTCACTGTCTCCCCACCCTTATCATAAAAAATGTCTTCCTTATAGCTACTCTCAGATGACAGTCTTGATAATAACTGTGTTTTGTATGTAGCTTTTTGGGGTTGTACTGACCATAATACTTTTTTTCATTGTCTCCATTGTTGAAAGTGTATGAGGGGGGATATTCCTTTTCAGTTTTCATTTCCCAGAAAATATATGTTGTTCTCCTTTACAAATGACCAAAACATTTAAGACATTGTTTTTTCCCCAGTATGTCCAGAATTCTAGAAGTACTAAGTGAAAACTCCTTAGCTCTGGGATGGTTCACTTGTAAGAAAAACCACAGTTCCTTGCGTCAAATTTTATATATAATTTGTTTTTCAGAATTTTAAAGTAAGAAAAATGGCAAAGAGGTGAGAAAAACTGTGTAGCTGATAGCACTGGGGCCCGTGTTAGAGAACACTTGGTTGTTCCTACAGTCTGTAGCAATGCTTCAAAATCTTTCAGGCACTACATACGCAGCATCCCTTCAGTTTTCTGCATGCATTATGGATTTTGGTTTAGTGGAAAAATTTCCTTCTTTGAAGAGTTAGAGATTTTACTTTTTCACAACAATTTTTTTCAAGTTGTCATATCTTGTTACTGCAATATTAGCATTAAACCTTTTTTTCTTAACTATTCGCAAATTGCAGCAGAGGGAATACTGTTACAATGGACCAGACCTATCACCTCCTAGACATGAGAAGTAAATGAAAATGTAGCTAATCACATCGTTATTCCTTGTGTGAGCAGGTCAAAGTGAAAAATAACAAGGATGCTAGAATATGCTACGTGTATGACAAGGTATGTAGAGGAATATTTATACTGTATTTTCTCAGACTTTGAAAGATTTCTTTCTCAAATTTAGTCTCTGACAAGAAACCCATGTTGGAGTTTACCTCAGGCTACATTCAATGTCTTACTAAACTCATCATTTTGTATTTGTGGTATTTAGATATTTTCTTGAAGCAGGGGATAAAGAGCTTGCTTTCACTAAATTTCCCAAAGATTTTTCTTTTAAAAGAAAAAGAAAAATTACATTAATGAAATATTCAACCCAGAATCTCCTTGCTGCAGTTTCAGATTATAATAAATGTACTTGGTTTTAATAAAGATAGTAAAGCTTTTGTAGTTCCGTAAGATTTCAATTCTAAATTAACATTAAATGGAATGGTAAAGTTTAAGTAGGTTATGTCCTTTGAACTTAATGGCCCAGATCCTTGACTGCTTGTATGGAACACACAAGGCAGCTCAAGTAAAGGGTATTAAAGGATGTCTTTCAGAATTTTTTACAAGCTGACTTCTCCATACAGGTCAGGGAACCTAGAAAACCTTTCTAAAATATGGCCGTTGATTATTGCGGTTACAGTAAATGCAGTCAAAAGTCTGGTGGTGAACTTCTTGATTTTCTGCTGCCTCCATTTTAGGGTAATCAGATCTCTCTTAGTTTATTCTGTGGGAGTAACTTCACAAATTACTGCTAGGAGATACCCATGATCTCAATATATCATGTTAACAAGTGAAATGAGTCAACACTTACGCTATTTGGACTACTGCATGCCCTTGAGTAACTATTTTTCTTTTCAGTGCTGCCTCTAAAATTCCTTGCATGAGTTTTCACAGCTTCAGATGATCTTTATGGCAGCATAGGGCTGTGAACGATTGGGTCACACATCTTTTTAGAGGTAAAACACATAATGAAATAATGCTCATCACTGGCATTGCATAAAAGAAAATCGATGTTTAGCTTCTCCAATTATTTTCATTTATTTCCTCATGTCTTATATTTAATATGCCTTTGTTAGGCTTTGGTATTAGCTTTAAAAACAGTTTATTAGGACACTAATGCTGTCTTATGCATATCACAAAATATACCCCCAACCTTCCCCCTCCACTTTTCTGGTTTTCCCTCTTTTCCTCCACCTGAGTGATTGTGTGGTGGGTTTGTTCAAAAGCAAGCTCATAGGAACAAGAAAAATGTGTACACCTGGTATTTACAGGTAAACATACAAGAGTCAAAACTATTTCTGTTCCTCGCATGTTGCAGTCTTAGTGCAATCTGCTGTCAGCTTGAAGTTACTGGCATGTTTAAAATACACCTTATCTAGACAAAAAATCCCTCCTGCCAATGCCAGTAAACATATTTAGTTGCTAATGACAATGTATATCTCACCTTTTTTTTTTTTCTTCATAATCCTGGTTAAGAGAGGTCTGTTAAAATCTCAAACAGGACTATATGTCTTAACATTTTGCTCAGGTAGCTCTGTTGGGGGAAGAGGGGATGGGGTCAGAGGGCTGAAAATTGCATAGTTTTGGGGTTTGCATTTTCTCCAGTGAAGTATGAGATTTTGATCCTAATTCTTGCATGAACCAAACACCTGACATTAAGGTGTCTAAAACCTATTTGGATTTTGCAAATCCATCATTGGAAACGGTGTCCCCTAATTTGTCCCTCACTTTTTTTTTCTGCTTCTTATAACCACCCTCAAGCATGGTTTAGATGGACTGAAGCTCTGCCTTTTGTCTGTGAGAAACACGAGCATGTGCCCCCTGCAAAGGAAGCTCTGTAGCACTAAGTAACTCTAAACCTAAGTCAGGAGAGCAACAGAGATTATTGAAGCCTCCGACTACATTCAGATCTAGGGAAATTTTGAATATTGCTGGTAAAGTAAGGGCATATCACACTCTCCTTTGCTTAACCCAGCTCTCTCACTGCTTTCCATGCACAGGTTCTTTGACCCCACAGAAGGCACCCATGTAGATCTACACTCAGAGAAGGATGCATCAGAAGGGGCTGCTCCATGCTTTCATGTCAGGCAGGGTCTTGGCATAAGAAGTTTCTCTGTTCACTAAGGGAACACTGCCTGTCTGTAGTTTACTTCAGCATGAAAAGAAATTAGAAGGATTTATCTGCGCAAAGATGCTGAACACTTTTCTGGTAAGCTGGCATGGATCTATTCAGCAGGTATTTTCTGGTTTGAGAAACATTGTTGTGTTTTTTAAAGTATTTATAATTGCCAAAAGTGTAATTTTTTTTTCTTTGTTATCCATATCTGGTATTGAAAAAAATCTGAACATGCAAACTGCTTCCTGTAGTTCATGTAACAGAAAAAATCTTCCATTGACCCTTTGCAGAATTTATTTGGAGGACAATCAGAAAAATGGGGCACTCTGCTGTGTTTAGAAGTAGAGGATTCTCTGAGAAGTAATTCTACAGAGCAGGTACAATGTTGATTTGTTTTTCCTTGTAAAAAAAAAAATTCAATAAAATTGGTTTATGAAGGAGTATTTCCATCAGGAAGTATCTGTGTGCCTTTGTCTTCCATCTGAAGTAAAAGTTGACTGCAGTATGGTAGGGTACATCTCCAAATACTAGGTGCTGAGAATAGGTACTTTGGAAGTTTTACCAATGCTGCACTGAGGGCTTGATCCTCTGGTTCCACATAAGGCATTTGACTTTCCTAACCTCCATGCCATAGCTGTCTGCACAAGGAGTGCAGCACTTGGGAGAGCCCAGTAAGGCTTCCATTCAAGCTGAAACTGGTTTTCCTATCAATATTATAGAGTCAAATCCTAAACACCAAAGCAGGATTGTGAAACATGCCCTATCTGTTGCTATTTTATTTCAGGAAGTAGCTATATGGTTCTGTACTTCAGCCAGTCATGTTCAGAATGGGATTTTTTACAGATTATTGCTATTTTAGTCACACATTTTTCTCACTGGCATGTGAATTTCTACCACTTCAGAGATCTGTGCTGTGTGTCATATGATATCCATACACCTTGACTCATCGTCACGGCCATTCCCAACCTCTTGGAAGCCTTTAACCTTCTCACAGATGCACGCTTTCTGTAAGGTCTGTATGTATGTCTCCAACACAAAGCCTGTATGTGCAAGCACCTCAACAGAGGTTTTCTAGCATATCTAAAAGGCTCTCTGGGAACTAATATCGGGTGCCTGGTCAGCTCGCTTTTAAGTCTGCGCTCAGGCCCTTTACAGCATCTATCTCTGTGCCTAACGGCTGCCTTGGTCACAAAGAGAGAGCAACACCTGCTTTTAAGGTTTTTAGAACATAAGTCTTTATGTGATGTCCATGCTTCAGCACATAAATCTTTGTGCAGTCAAGTCTTGATGTTTAGAATTAGGTGTAAAAGACTTCAGGAAGTAACTCCGTATACATTCAGGCAGCAAAGCCTGACCAGTGCCTGAAGACTTATGAAGTGAAACCTTGGGGGACAAGTTATATCTTTGAACCACCAAGTTTTTCATTAATCAGACCATGGCTAGTCAAGGTATGATTACCTTGCATCGTGGAATTTGTAAAGCCATAGATGAAAATTTGATAAGAAGTCCCCAAAAGAGGGCTACCATCATATGTGTAGGTTCAAACACTGAATTTTAAGGAGCCAAATTTCACACTCTCTCTTCTCAGTCACAATCAAACATCACGCTCTGCATCATATCTGCTAATTTTGGATTTTCTTTCTTCATCTGCTTAGCTGATGAAATTAGGGCTGTGTCATGTAAATAGGACAAACAGCAAACTTAAGCCCACTGGAACCTGGATGTACCGTTTCCAGGGATAATGAAAGGAGAAGTTTTGATAAGGCTAAAATTACACCAAAATAAAAGTGTTTTATTTACTAACAGAGCAAGTAGTGCTACAGGCATCATTAAATGTTTTATAAGGAAAGTGAATGTGGAGGTTATGTGAATTTTAATGTCTTGCATAGACTGAAGGTCATAAACTGCTAAATATTTTCTAAGTTGGTTATTTAGTTGTTTTAGGCAGATTATAAGAAACATTATAATATCCTTATAGGCAATAATTATAAGAACTGCAAACATTATATATACTCCCAGCTCCAAAATATTTTCTTTCTAATTTTTTGGTTTTATTTTGATTGGTGGAAGGGTGAATGGGAGAATTGTCTCTCTTCAGCAACATTGTTTCCCAAAGCTAATATCTGGATATTAAATGACTTTTCACTCACTCTAATATTCTTGCTATACTAAACAGTTGCTGAAGCTTTCTCAAATCGCTAAACGCATCGTAGAAATATTTAGCATCATAAAGTAAATGGCTCTAAAACAAATGGTGATATGATTTGCAACTTTCCTGGTTTAGTTAAAGTAGTTCTAGAATTTCTTTAAAGGCTTGATCACCCAGCTCAATAAAAAATTAAACATTGAGACCAGTGAGTGTAGCATCCAACCATTAAATGTACATCTGCTAGAGTGAATTCAAATAAATATAGTATCCCATTATTATTGTTATTAGTTATTGATGAGCCTCAAATATGTTTCTCTCAAGCTTTCTTTCCCACCCCTCTACCCCTGTATGTGTTTTTAAACCAAAGAATCTCAGGTACAGGGAAGAGCAAAAAAAACTTGTGTGTATATCTACATACACATATCTATATTTAAATTATTTCATTGTATATTCTGCTTTCTAACTTAAAAAATAGGAATTTTCTCTTGCCCTACTTCGAATTTTCTGTTGCTAATGAAAATAGACAGTTATAAATATTGCGTCCTTTGAATCATTAGTAAGTTTGGTTTTAGTACTCGTCAGACAATCTTGTTAAAAGACTAAAGTCAAATCGTCCTTTTTGTGCTAGGCTTGTTTTCCATAAATTGCCAGAAAACAATTTATTCAGTCTGTCTTTCTTCCAGTAATTGATTATGCGGATATTATTTATCGTACTGCTGCAAGCACATCTTTGCATAAATTGGATGTACTTTATCATTCTGTGTTACATTGTATTTACAAATGCTCTATTTTCCTCTCATCATTGACGACTTTATTCCATGGTAAACTCGTCTTCATTAGAAGGGCTTAAGCATTAGTGTTCATTTATCAGCAAGGGAATTTGGAGAAAAGCCCCACCATGTTTTCTATCTTCAGCAAATTCTTTTCCCCAACAAATATGCTTTCAAATCCTTTAGCTGTTTTTCTCCATATGAAAATCCAATAAATAGGAAGAATTATTTTCTTCTTAGCACCCCCCACCCTGTAGGCTTTTCTTTTAGCTGCTGGTAAAGTTTGCAAGGGATTTCAGTTCTACTGTTTAAATAAAAGAGCTGGTACACTAAGGAGGTGCGGAACGCCTGGCATTTTCTTGAGTCTTAATGACTGTGTTCATCGGGTCATCCCCAGACTAGCAATTTACTTGGTTAAAAGAAGGGTTGACTGGGTATCTACACTGTTTATTGTCTTTTTCCTAGTCATAAATACTGCCCACACATGATGTTTCAGAATTTGACTGAGTCCAGGGATTGCATTCACAAGTATGATTCATTTTCAGGCTCTGGAAAAACCTTTTCTCTTTATAGCCTTTTTTTCCTTCATAGCTAAGAAAGTATTTTGTCATTGCTTTATTGAGATGTAATTACAGTAATTCATCTTCAGTCAAAAAAATTTCAGGTTTAGAAATCTCATCTGTGATTGCACAGGCATAAATGTTATGTTAAAATGTAAAAGCTGGTATTAGTGTAAATAAGGGCTCAGCTTCCTGTGGAGGCCAAGGTATTGCCTACTTCCACTGGAATTAGCAGGCTGTGAAAATGCTCATAAATTCACAAACACAAGCCCCAGAACACACATCTGAAATCATAGCCCTCTCCTGCATCTTTCTGCAGGATGGTGGATTCGGCTGCAATTCACTTCACAATGCCAGCACAATCCTCGTTCTTCACCCAGTACCAAGAAGTCTGAGAAAAAAGTTAACAGGAGAATCTATCTCTCATCTGTTATATTGAAGCATTGCCACTATAATTCAGCTGCGTGACACCTCCTGTATGGAAGCAGTGAGGAGGAAATGGATCTCCCTCACCTGATCATTCAAGCTCGATGTGCACACATGCATGTATGAGATAAGGAGGTCTTGGTTTTAGGCATATATCATCAGAAGATTATAGAGTACCCATCCAGTGCGCTACACCGGAGCTTCTTAGGCAGAGATATCTCATGACAAAATGGTAGAAAACACAAGCCAATTCCTTATCCTATTGTTGCTGAGTACCAGCTCGTCATTGCTGGCACCCTCAGAGATGCCCGTATTACTAGACAGGAGGAAAAGAGAGCAAGACACTGCACACTCCAGAGGGTAACTACTCACACAGCATGTTGGACACCCGGATTGCACAGTCCATATCACAAGAGGAAAAAGAGGAATCAAAAGGTGTGCTGCTTCATTATTATGTTTCACTTTTTTTGCTATAATCTCTAAGGGTCTCTTTGCCATTTTGCTTATTATTTTTGCCTGAGTACTTTAAGAATAAGAACTAGTGTTTGGTGAGTGTCTGAAGGAAATAGGCAAACATCTAGCAAACAGTTATATGACTTACCTACCTTTGAATAAAGACTTGAGCCATGATGTTTCCTCTGACGTTTTTTACGTTCATTCAAATGTAGAAATGTGGCTGGTTCGTGGAGTTGCCTTTGGGGGTGCTAATTTAACATGTACATCGCATATGGTACTATTTGTAAAATCTCCTTTACAGGCTTCTATAATCACCTTGACAGTCTTGCTTGTGTATGTATACAATTGCTTGTTAATATTGATTTTTATTTGCAGTAGTTTTTGGGGACATAGAATCATTTTGAAATCCTCTTTCTAAGGAGAAAATCCTCCATAAACTAAACAAGCAAATGTTTATAGGTCACCTTTCAAGTAACAAGAAGATCTGCAGAACATATGTGTCATTTATACTGATTTATATATAGGTACAGACATTTATAATATATAGGACATATTTGCATCTATAAAGTGTATGTATTCTGATTTCATTGATGTCACGCAGGATGTCTACACATATGCTTCCCTTTATATGAATGATATTTCTCTTTGTGGGTGCTCAGTTGCTCCTATTGCAGGGTTCTGATAAGGTTTTTCTAGAGCATTACTCCTTTCGTCCCTTGCCATTTCAATTAGTTTCCCATTCCATGGAAAAAATATACCTTATCTGATATGAATATGCAACCTGTGTAGTTAAATTTTGGTTTCTATAAGCAATGATTGCTTGCTTGAATGTTCACAGAAAGGGAATCTAAAAGAGGTGTAAGGAGAGCTGGGATGAATTAAGATTTAAATTTCAGCAGGCATTCATTGAAAGCGCTTTTTTTCCCTCTCTTGGTTTGGTTTTTTTTTTTATTTAAAAGGCATTCAAAGGTTCTTCTGATGGTAAAGGATTCACCCAGCTCATGATTTTTAAAGGACTGTCTGGACTTTATTGCTAATTGTAAGTCACTGTGCAGGCTCACCTGCCATACAAGGAAAAGTAAAGACCCTAACCATACATCTTCTCTTCGCATCCCCTTTCTCAGGGCTTGCTTTATTTCCAAAACCACAAACTCTAAACCAGAACAAATCAACTCAAACTGTTCAGTAATAATCACCCAAGACCCTTCCAGCCTCAGCCAGCTGGGAAAAGGGAGCAGGCAAGCTCATAAGATCTTCTTTTGTGCCAACCTTCTCATTCCTTTCACAACACCATGACCAGTCCAATAACACCTTATGTACCACTTTGGCTTTAGCCCACAACACTCGTCTTTTGCAACAGCTGCAGATGCCAGCTTACCAAGTTTTCAGCCACATAACACACGTTTCAGATAAAAAAAAAAAAGAAAAAGATCAATTTACAAAGAATCAATACTTCAAAATGGGGCCATTCTGAAGGCCTGAAACGGCAAGGAGTACTGCTGGGATACAGCAAGACCTAGAGTAACTTACAGAAACTTTTATCCTGATTAATCAGCACATTAAAATTTGTACTGACTTTGAATTGCTGGAAGTTTTAGGGTTGGTTTATTTTTTTAAAGATAACTAGTCTACCATAATATTATATATTTTCAAATTAATTTAAGGCTGTGAGTTCTCTGGATACTATTAAACAGAAAGTAATGGAAATATTTGGCAGGACAAGGGGGAATGGATTGAAGCTAAAGGAAGGAAGGTTTAGATTAGATATCAGGGGGAAGTTCTTTACAGAGAGAGTGGTGAGGTGCTGGAACGGGTTGCCCAGAGAGGTGGTGGATGCCCTGTCCTTGGGGGTGTTCAAGGCCAGGTTGGTTGGGGCCCTGGGCAACCTTTTGTAGATCCAGGCCTGAGGTTGGTGGCCCTGCCTGTGGCAGGGGGTTGGAGCTCTGTGATCCTTGGGGTCTCTTCCAACCCATGCCATTCTATGATTCTATGAAAGACATATATTTACATATGTTTACTTATAGATATTAAACTTTTGGTATATGCAGAATAATGAAGTATAAGCATTTATATTTGTGTTTACAGGTGAACCATTGATGGTGTAACTTTTGCAAACCAACAGAGAAAGCTTTTTTTCCCTGAAACTTTCCTTTCTTCCTAGGAGGGGGTAACCTGCTGCAGTATTTTGAAAACACTCAATGGGTCATGTGAGGTATTCTAGAGAAGAGTTACGCTGTCCATCAGTGAGATGGCAATATACAACCTGCACAAATCACATTCACTTGGAGTTTTATTTGCCTCTGTAGCAGCTGAACAAATATCACAGAGGTTGAACTTGTGCTGCCATAACTGCTAGTCTAATTTCTTCCAACAAACCAGCTCCACTGAGCCAAAAGGTCAGTGCGGAACAAGTTTATGACAGTGTGCTATGAGTATGTTGTAAATAACAGCCAATAGCTTTCAAGATAGGTAAACTGCAAAGGAGGATTTTGTGATGCTCTCTTGCCAGTACAGCATGTAAAATCTGAATCCATTCTAGTTATCAGCAGCAACTAATTGTTACTGTAAGAGGTTAAAAAAATCACAGACTAAAAATATCCTCCTAAAAATAAACTCTGAAAATTAAAATCTAAGGAAAGATTAATGTCAGATAGTAACTCTACACCTGAAAGAAAAGGAAAAAAATTAAGCCAGAAATAAAATTAAGCTGTGCTTGAAAATCAACTGTCTTACTAACTAGCCAAAAAGGGAACTACCATATGGCCCTTACTGCTATAAACCATTAACACATACACTCAGGACCTAGCTTTTTTGCAAACTCTTACTAAATCTGGTCTTTCATTTCTGTCTAAAAAATAGATGGTGGGTAGTTCCCTCACCTTCTCCCTTCCTTCACCTTCTTTATCTCATCTATATGGCTAATTTTTAAGTCCTGTTGAGAAATGCTTTCTGCAGAGTTTAACAGCAGAGGCAATGGAGTTGATGCAGCTCACCTGTGCTCCCAAAGTGAAGATAGAAAGAGACAGCTCTGCAGCTGGCACTGCTTAATGGAGCCGCTGAGGTTCTCTGTTGCTCTGCACTGTCAGTAAGATGAGAATTGGTTTTCTGACTCTGTCCCTCTCTCCAGCTCTTTGCTCAGTGGAAGGAAAAGGACCACCAGCCATGGAATGTGTTGGAAGGGGTAGCAAGAAGATCAGTTGTTATGTAAGTACATTACAGTGCTAATCCTGTTTGCAACATCTTCTATAACTAGATCTCCTAGGCAGCAGGAGAGTTTTATAGGTATAATATCTTCCATTGTATTGTATATAATATATACAGTATTATGGTGGTGGCTTAGCAGGATCTGACTGCCAATATGTTCCCTGTCATTAAATTTAACCTCTGCTGGAAATCTTGTAAAGCAAAGCAATTGGATTTAAATTTGAAAATGCAAGTGTGATCACTTCAGTGTAGGTGGCCTATTGATTTAAACAGAAGCACAGTTAGGTACTGATAGCAGATTAATGTAGTAAAATAAGTTGTAAACCAGGCTTTCTTCTCTCTTTTACTAATAGCATTGACTCCTCTGGCAAATTTTTACATGCTCCTCTTGGCAAATTTGATGCATGCCATGGATTCACACTCAAAGCCACATATGTTTCAAAACCAAGAAGGATGTGAGTACATGGTACATGAGAGCATGGCCCTGTATTGCCCCTTTGCAGGGTCTTTGGTGGGTTTTGGAATTTGACAGTCAGGTATTGGACAAAGGGAAGAAGTTTTTGAAAACTTCTGAACGAGGAGTCTCACTGAATCTCTGGTGAAGAGCTTGCTGCAGTTACAATTTTAATAAAAATTGAAAGCTTAAGTGCCACCATTTTCCATATCACTTTTCCCCTAAAATGATTTATTGACCACTTATACATGATACATTCTCCTGTCATGAATAACACACTATATATTTATTTTCATGAATAATGGCTAACATTTTAATTGATAGTTTCAGACAGAGGAGTAGATTTATTTCTACAATGAATAAAACTGCTCTCAATATACAGCCTGTATAAATTATTTTAGCATGTATCCTAGTTTTCCTTTTGTAACCCAGTAATGCTCCTAATCTTAACAGAAATCAATCAAATAAGATCTAATACATCACTAACCAGCAGCTTCTATAAAGTATACTAAGACATTTTTCTATAATGTTTTTAAAATTCATGTTAAATGGTGTTGCCAGGAGCTTTCACTGAACCAAGCAGCTTTTGACTTGTCTGATATATCTGTCTGTAAGATGTCTGTTTCATGCCTGTTAGCTTATTTGTCTTTTACTGACACCTTACCTTTATTCACACATCTCAATTACTATACTCAAACACAACATCTCAATTACACTGCCCATTTTTAGGTAAAAATTTAAATTTCAACAATGTTAATAATCAAATATCAATTCCCACAAGGCATGAGCTTGTATGGGCAGACGATGTATTTTGCATTCATTCCTGAGCGTGACACCAAGCAGAGAGAGTCAAGCCTATGAAGGATTCCCTTAGTGAAGGAGGTGATTGCAGTTCAGAGCTGAAATCCCCATTACTTGCAAATGATCTCATCCTGGTATTAATGCTCAAGTCAGTATGTGCTGTGTGCTTATAAATATGTCTCAACAGTATGCTGCAGAACTACAGTTCTGTTAAAGGAATAAACCTCTGTGTGTTCCCGTGTCTAGTATAAAAACCCAAAGTTTGCAGTGAAACATTTCAAAATGGAATTAAAATGTTACAGAGCATGCACTAGCTAGCTTCATTAAAACAAGCAAGCAAACCCCCAAACATACAGATGTTCCTGAAGAAATTGCATTGCAAAGCATTGACCCAAATATGTTCATGATATATTCACCTACCAGTAATTTTAGAGAGCTATTATTCTTCGAAGTCAGGAAGGATACACTTCTCTCTTCCTCTTTAATAAGTTTTTTCCTTATTATAGCCTGGCTAGAATTTTCTAAGGCATTACTTCAATCCCAATGTAAACATTTACCTAAGGGATTTTACATCCATTCAGAAATCCCAGAATGATGCTCTAGTATTGGGAATTTTGACTGCGGCATTTTAATATTTTGCAATGTGCTAAGGGACTGGTGATTGGAATACTGGCAGATAGAATAGGCAAAGGACAGAGGACAGAGTTTGTGACTGTCCTGTAAGTTAAATGATCCACACGTGAGCTCCCAAGAATGACTTTCAAAATGTGACATAGGTTTTGGCAACGAGAGAGGTAGAATATACGTATGGGAAAAATATGATTGGGTTGATGCCTGGTCTTGAATAAGACACTTTACCATCTACTACATCAGTTAATTAAATTCTAAATGGCAGTAATATTTGGAGCCTGGTCCTACTTTATATTTATAGCCATAAAGAATTCTGAATTGTTTTAGTTTGAAGACTGTGTTCTGGGGTGGAATAGTATTAATGCACAGAGGTGTTTAAATTGCAAGAGGTATTGCTTACAGATCTGGCATTCATGCCAGATGTGCTGTATAATGGATGTACAGTAATTTAGCATTTACCATACCTTGTTTATTATGTTGTCTTTGCTTTTATATATGTTTCCTTAGCTAAAGCTATGGTATTTGAAGGAAAATGGCAATATGAGACTGTGTAAGAATTTAAATAGCTTTTATCTACGTCTGCATTAATGCTCAATTCCTTTCCTCACTCTAAAATAAATAAGCCATTTTCTTGAGAAAACAGAGACATGATTGCTAGACACTGGAGTTTTCTGTTTTGCTGTTTGAGCTATGAAATCAAGATATGTTTTAATAAAATGCTGCAGTCAATTAAATTCAGCTCTTAAGCTAAAGCAAAGACTGATGAAAGTCGATCAAAAGACACCACTCACTGCAGGGAGGCAAGTAAAGCAATAAAGAACTAGACCTAAAGCTACATAGTTCTTTTTGTTAGGTAGCAGCAAAGTAATTTGCATTATTCATTTCACCCTGGGGGAAAAAAAAGAAAAAAAACCCCACTAAACTCCCCAAAACCAACATATGAATAGATTGAAAGGACTAGATGGAATCTAGCTGGCAAACAAAGCAGAAGTGAAGTAAGGGAAGCAAAGAAAGCAAAATCTAATGTAACAATGCTACCTAAGCAAGTAAAAGAAACACAAAAGGGTTCTAGAAATATCTATATAGAATAGAAAGAGATCACTGAAAAATGAAAAGGGACTGTATAAGTGATGATTCCAAGATGGATGAAAACCGTTCAAAACTACTTTTTCTTACTTTTCAATACAAAGGGCAGTGATGAAAGTGGAGAATATTATGTAGGAAGACAGAAAACTATTAGAAGCAGTGGGCCAGAATGGAGTTTAACTTCCACACAAGGGCCCTGCTCTTGTTGAATAATGCTTATGTTGCAAGTAGCCCCCTGGCTACTCAACAAAATGGGGGGGGAAAAAAAAGGAAGTGCCAGATAGTGTAAGGATGAGACAGGGAATTTCAAAGTGTAATGCAAGCAGGCTGCTAAAAGAGCATCCCACAGAATCTTTTGCTAAAACCTCCTCTCATGGAGGTATGAAAAGCCCTACCTGAAATGAGAATCTCTGCAAATTAAGTTATATTTTTCCTTAGTTCAAGTCCTTTGTGGTTGAAATAGAAGATGGCTACTGTAGTGCATGATATCTTTCATAGTACCTGAGCCCTAGCACCGTGAAAAATCACAGGGGGCATGCTCTAGGATGTTAATGAGTCCCAAATGAGGTCCAGTCCGTGTATTCATTTAGATTCTACTCAGAATACACTTTAAATGTGTTTTTATTTAAGAGAATACATATTTTGCAAAAAAGCATCTTATAACAATGATGTGGATGCCTACTTTTTTAAAATACTTGGTGAGGTCTTGCGTATTAGTTGGAGAGCATCTCAGTGGAACAAAAGTGATGTTTATAGAGAGAAAACGTAGGTATATTACTTGGAGTTGAATGATCTACCTTGGGGAGATCCAGTTAGAATCTTACTAAAAATGTTTCACTGGGAAATGCCATTGCTGTTGAGTTGGCACACAGAGTGCAAAATAGAAAAAACTGTTTTGAAAGCCTGGTAACACTCCATTTTGGTATTTTTGGATAAGTGGGATTTTTAATTTAAAAATTACTTTTGAAAATGAAAATAATTCAAGTGAGTAAAAAGTGTGTGCAACTTGAATTCCTAAAAATTGTTTCAGTTTTATCTAAAAAGACTTTTTGATTGCCTGAAAGACTCTTTTCCTAATACAATTTCATGGAAGACTTGTACATTTTGGGTTTTCAATTAAGCTTGTAATGGGAAAAGAAAACCCATATACTCTCTTATGAAATAAAAAAATTGAGTTAGTCTAAAACTGCTATTGTATTATTATATGTCTAAGGCCATTGAGTAGAAAAATGAATAAAAAGAACAATGAATCTGACATTACTCACTGCTCAAAGAAAACAATACAAAAATCTGTAAAAGAAATGATGCCTTTGCCTTCAACTTTTAGTCCCCTTGCTTCTTCAGTCAATTGATGAACTGTATGCTATTGTGATATTCTGAGCTTTCTTCTTTTTTTTTTTCCCACAAGTTTAGAAGAAATCCCTAGTACTGCAAGCATACATGCGTGCACAGAGAGATGGATGTATAAAATTTCTGTAGGTCTGCCAATACTCTCTGAACAGGTTCTTTTATGTATTCCACCATATAATGTGCAAAACCAAATTTACTTATTTGAAGATATTTGATGTTAAATTAGATTTTTTTAATTTCATCTGGTATCCTTTTCTATGATAACCAAAATAATGACACAGACTAAAATGGATGTTCAAGCTCTCGGACAATACTCATGACACATTTCTGAACTCTTTCCAGGATATCAACACTTTAAGTGAGGAAAAAGACTTCACATTTGAGAAATCTAATTGGTCTCCAAAGGTAACTGACTAAAGAATTAGTACTCGTCAATAAATGAGGAAATGTTGATTTTAGGAATATCAGACATGTGTCTTTCAGACAGAAGGTTGCAATTAGAACATGTCAGAGAGAAAAAAAAAAAGAAATCCAGTATAATCTGTGTTCTGTTGTCTCCACAGAGAGTTTGATATGTAACCCATAGTACCAAATGGGACTTTTCCAACTGACTTGAACAGCTTTGGATCAGGCCTTAACTGGATCAGGAGGTCTAATGTAAAGACTGGGAAACAACTCAGGACTTTGCCAATCTCTGGTGAAACCAGAATTTTCCATGCTGTTTCTCAGTCCTTGTGAATGCTCTGAAGACAGGCAACAGGAATGATGAAAGGATTAAAAGATATGTAGTAAACCTGAAAGAACTAGATGCAGGCAGTTCAAAACTTTGAAGGCTGAAGAGGTGCACAACTACTCTGTAAATTCCTTCCAGGAACTAACATATCATCCAGGAACTAACATATCATCCTAAAGTTTCTCTGGGAATAACCTCTCCTCAAATTATTAAAAATACAAGATATATAGAAAGGAAATAATGTGATGTATACTCTAATGACTAGCCATTGTAGTCTTTTTTTTTTTTTTTGTAAGAAAATTCCTCCCCATCCTTTGTGTAATCTATTTCTCAATTGGGTCACTTTCCTGGTTTGTTTTTGGGGGATTTTTCAACTCAGCTCAGAGCTTTGCAATCACGTTCAGCAGGAGAGAAGTATTTGCAAGGATTAGTTTCTTTAAACTCTAGGTATCCGTATTCCTACAGTATAGAAGCAGAAGAAGAGTTTGTGTGAATTAGGGAGTAACGAAGCATCTTTACTCTTTCTTGTCTCTGCCCATGGTAAATCTTAGAGTTGCAGTCTTGGTACCAATGAAGAATATTGCAGAATCCCAATTGAATTCAGTAGTGTCTATTATTGAATTTTTCATTAACATTTATCATTTTTTCCCCTCAGCAGTTCAACAATGGAAAAATAGTCTGTCTAATTCATTGCACATAGAAAATATGCATATAGAGCTCTTGGCAGAACAAGCTCTTGCATAACATAAAACCCACATAATTCATTTATATAATGCAGTAAGGGATGGGCAGCATATGTGCATATATACATACTCACATACATCCCCTGTGGGCATCCAAAGCTACAGGATGTTATGGGGAGGAAAGAGCCTAAAGCCAGAAATCTAACATCTCATGTGTTGATGCATTATTACTTAGTCCCATGACATTACATATATATAATATATGTACAAAAGTTCAGTGTTTTTTTTCTTTCTAAAATACGTCCTCTTATTTTCTCTATGTATTTTTCTTGATCTTCCCATTAAGAGAGTAGATTATGTAAATAACTCTGTCAGCCCCACATAAAAATGATCCTCAGATGTTCATTGCAGGTACTAGGCATATGCATGTCTACTATGCATGCATATATGTAGAAATATAAAATATATACCTCTCCTGAAGAATTAGAAATATTTGACAATCTAGATTAATTCTGCGACTGCTTTGAATTCTCTGTGTAGTCACAAAGAAAGGTTCCCTAGATTACAGGCTTGCCAAGTCTTAGAGCTGATACCTGGGCTTCCATTTGCAAAAATATTGTACATGCCCATTTTTTTTTTCAGGGAGGATGATTAGCTGTAGCTCTTTGGGACTCCAGTGGATACTACTTTCAAAACAACTTTCTGTTGCATTTTTTGCTGTTTTATTTTCTCTCAAGTGGATATGCAATGGTGTGTACACTCAAATCTCCTGCTAACCTTCCCTAGTCTTTTATCTATTAAATCTGCATAAGTAAAAAAAAAATCCACCTAAATATAAAGTCTAATATCTTTATTTTCACTTCACATGACAGCACTTGTTGTATTCCTGATGATGAAAGCCAAATCTCTGTTGATAACATAGTTACACTTCATAACTAAAATAAAACCAACAGCAAGTCTAAGTACAATTAATAAAAATAGTCCCTTCCTTTAGTAAAATTTGTAACCTCCTTTTTTAGTTAAAAAATTAGTTCCTTCAATTAATCTTTTACTGCATTCATGATTTCTAGCCAAACTGGTTTTGTTTTTTTTTTTTTTCACATATATCAATCATCTGTGGGAAAGAGATGTTAAGTGCTTCAGAACTTCAGTTGAAAATAGGTGAGTCAGATGTTTGTTACTAAGCTTAACCTTGATGTGAGCTCCTGAGTAGTTGTTAGGACCTTTTGTAGGTGATGTGAGTCATTCTGAGTATTCCTTAAACTTCCAGAGGTGCCATTGGCTACTTAATTTCTCTGTAGTAATTTTCCTTAGAAGTCACGCTGGTCCGGTGGGAGCAGATATTCCACTTGTGCCCAAATTGTTCAACAACTTTGGGACGAGATGCTGAATTCTTTATAATTTTTTCAGCAGCCAACACGTATTTGCCTTAGAAATAAGGAGTGGCAAGTAGCCTTAATATCTGATTGTGGGAGTGTTTCAGAGCATCCACTACTCAGGAAAGCCAGATTTCATCAAGGAAAGCACCACGAGCATCAGAAGTAGGCTGGTGATGAGGCTTTGATAGAAGCTGAGAATAGGACTGCTTCTGATAGCTGTGTTAACTACTTTAGCATTGACTTGGAGATCTTTACATCATGGTTTGCAATTGAAAATAGATACTATTATCTCCCTTGATCTTACCTATTCTGTCTAAGGTAGGTAGATTTTAGAAGGTGTCCACCATATCATGAGGCAGTTGCACCGGGACATGGATTGGGCAAAGATTAGAGGTTTTGCCACGTCCCACACTTTCTCAACATCTTTCCGTTGAGCATATGTATCCCAGGCCTACAAACAGTCTGGACAGCAACACTCAGTACTGCAGAGAAGGATGGAAACATCTGTACTTGGCAATGGGTTATGGAAAATAACTGAGTGAAAGGAAGGATTGTCATACTTATGATGCATACAAGCATTCAACCTTGAATGAAACTGCCTACAGCATGAGTTGATTCACATTTTAGGCTGTGTTTCTCAGCTCTGCCTTAATTCTTCCTCCTAGCAGCCCTAAGTAAAGGGAAAGGCCATCTGACGGAGACAAACACAGCTTTATTCTACCTTATTATCGGGAACAGAAGTTATTCCTGGCCCCTTGCAGTTCTCCTTTTTCATCTTCATGACCTCTCTATGAAAAGAAATCAAAGCCTGTTGTCTTAATGCCCCATGGTGTTGACCAGAGTTATGCTAAAAGAGTTTCAATGAGAGGATCAATGTAGCTACTTTAAAAGGTAAAATGTTTCTGCTTTGACAAAAGTAGCATTAAATTTATATAATTTTCGATAACCCCAGCAATAGTTCACTTAACAAATATTCAGTTCAGTTTTCATTGCATATTTTCTCATTCCTAGTTCCTAACTTTTCAACAGTTCTTGATGGTCATTTCCTATCCTGACATCAAGTCTTCTTTCATTTTAACGTGATTTGAGTACTGTGTTTTTCTGGTTTTGAACAGATGAGCCATAAAATTGGTGAAGATATCTTGGGCTTATACACGGGCTTCTACTATTTGCTTTCAGTGGAGGAAAACTGAGGACAGGACTGAGTGGCTTTGCATAGAGGTAAAATAGAAATCACTACAAAGAGCCTGCAGGTGAGATAAAATCCCTCTTAATAAGATATATTTTGCAGGATTGTCCATAGTAAACACCTCAAATTATATTAGCAGAAGGCTGCAATTTTGTAACTAATGATTTTGTGTAGTCTGAAAATAGGTGATATAATTTCTGAGGCTTTAAAATAAGTTGTATACTTTAAACTCATACGTATCATTCCTTTTTGAATAGATAAAGGGCTCTATTTAAGTCACGTACACTATAAAGGATCTGTGACCTCCCTTTGCTGGGCTAAACTTCACTAAAGGAGCACATTTTTGCACAACACTGAAATAGCCTGAGTGTGTTATAAGCAGCTTATAGCAAAACCTCAAGTACTGGGGACTGAGGGATGGAAACCAAGGAAGTTGTAGATATGAACTTCAAATAACATCATCTCAGGGTTAATTTGCAAGAAGCGATTGTGTACACTGGCCCGCTAAACCCCTGTGTTGCTTTCACTCCAGAAGCACAAATGATTGTGTAAGTATAAGGCAGTTATGGTCTTTTTTGCCAGCATCCATCACTTTCCTCCACGAGCTCTTTGCTACCTCTCAGACCAAATATAACACGTGGAAGGAGCTACACCTTCCTCCTAAGTTTGTTTATCTACAGTTAACCTCGTGATGGTTTCACACCTGGCCCCTCATCGCCATGCCTCAGGGTATTCATCTGGGCCTCTGCTATTAATTTTTCCTGCTTGATATATAATAATACATCACAGAAGGTTATAAAACACTACTGGTACAAAGCTAAGCAAAAGCTAAACCAATACAGATACCCAAGTGTTAGGTGATTTCAGCAACAGATAAATGAGATAAAGCAGGGCTGCCTGCAGGCAAAGATAAGTCCATCCAAACCCTGGGGCCAGTGCTGCTATCTTCACACAGAGCTGGTGGTCACACCGTATTATCTGGCCGCAAGCTGTGCAGTCACTGGCTTGGCGTGGCAGTTCTTCACAACCCAATTTATCCAAGTGCCCAGTTGACAGCACCTCACAGCCTTTAAGCAGGGTACCACTTCTGGAGAAGACCTCACAGTGACCTTTAATTTTGTCTTAAAATAGAGTTGCTGATAGATTGCTGATCTTTGCCACATATTCATACACTTTTACTTAGAATGTGTTTAATGTTTTATTTCACAGGCACTGATCTTCAAGTATAAAATACACTGTATAGAAATCTGAGCTGGTATCCATGTTGAAAATTTATACACAGTGAGTATTAGTCAGCCACTTTCCATCTACCTAGAGGCATGAATGCCAAAAATACTGCAGACTACGGGATTTATTGATCCTAATGTAGCTGCCATATTCAATCAAGAAAGTCTGTAAGCAGTAAATAGGCATCTGCAGATTGATTCCTCTTTACGGTTTTCCCAGTAGCATACACTGGTTACTGTTGCGTAATAATTATTTCCCAAATAAACAGCTGATTAAGACTGACATTTATCACTCATTGTGAATAGTAGAGAAGCTCACCATGACCTGACAATGTGCGCTTGCAGCCCAGAAAGCCAACCATATTCTGGGCTGCATCAAAAGCAGTGTGACCAGCAGGGCAAGGGAGGTGATTCTGCCCCTCTGCTCCACTCTTGTGAGACCCCACCTGCAGTACTGTGTCCAGCTCTAAGGTCCGACCCAGGACAAGACAGACATGGAGCTGTTGGAGCAAGTCCAGAGGAGGCCCACAGGGATCAGGGGGCTGGAGCACCTCTCCTATGAATACAGGCTGACAGAGTTGGTGTTATCCAGCCTGGGGAAGAGAAGGCTCCAGGGAGACCTTAGAGCAGCCTGCCAGTACCTAAAGAGGCCACAGAAAAGCCCCTTTCCTGTAGGGAGAGGGACTTTTTACAAGGGCCTGGTGTGAGAGGATGAGGGATGATAATGGCCTTAAGATGAAGGAGGGTAGATTTAGATTAGATACTAGGAAAAATTCTTCCCTGCAAGGGTGGTGAGGCTCTGGCACAGGTTGCCTAGAGAAGCTGTGGCTGCCCCATCCCTGGCAGTGTTCAAGACCAGGTTGGATTGGGGCAACCTGGTCTAGTGGAGGGTGTCCCTACCCATGGCAGGGGTTGGAACTAGATGATCTTTAAAGTCCCTTCCAACCCAAACCGTTCTGTGATTACTGAATTCTGCAATTGGCACCTCTGAAGCCAATGCATATGCTGTGCAGTATGATAACATTGTGAAGAGTGGGCTATATCCATATTTACTGCAGTAACTGATCTGTTGAAAGATGAACACTTTGGAAAACAAAATGTGCGGATAAGCATTAGACTCTTGAAACACATCAGAGTGCTGTTTATGATCTCCCTTCTAACAAGAAATTTAGTAGTAACAGGTGACAGTGGCATTTGAAGTCCTTGCTAATAAGCATTATATCCTGCCATGAAATGTATCTTCATAGCTACTTAGAACTGTAAAGCTCTGTTAAAAGTACTCCCAGAGTGAACTCTGGTATGATACCATCTTACATCTAACAAAGTCTGCTGTGACCTCACAGAATCCCAGAATCACAGAATCACTGGGTTAGAAAAGACCTTTGAGATTATCAAGTCCAACCGTACCTCTCCACTTCCAAAAATGCCAGATGCACAAGAAGGCTTATTTGAATGTATGGTGCCTGATACCTGACTGAGAAGACTGCCAAGAGCCATCAGTAGAATGCATTTATGATACTTATGAAATTACTTGAGAAGGTATGTACAATACCACATTTTATTATTTATTGATTGCTAGCAGCACTTTTAAACAAATAACGCAGCTTCCATAGTAATTGTATGTTTACATTTCTCCTCTCAGAAAATAGTCTGTAGCTGTTAAGTTTTCAGCTTGCCAGAGGATGAATCAAACCTGGCAGTCAAGGTAATGCAATGACCACATCTTTACAAACTCCTTCTACTAAAAGCATCAAGTGGATTGCCATCTTTACTCTTCTTCTTTCCTGTTTTACTGGGTCACAGTTGCAGTATCAGTGACGATTAGCAGCTTGACACGTCTGAAGGTATGCATGTGCCTCAGCAGAAAATGATATGCAAGAGAATACATTGCCTGTTGCACTTCTTTCATGGGTTAATGAGCCAATTTCACATGGTAAATGACAACATCATTTTTGCATAGATTCTGCAAGGGGGTTTGCGCAGATCGGTTCTGGGTAAATGGAAAACTCTCTCTCTGGACTCATTAAAAGGAGGTCTGAATATTTTTCTCTCTGATGAAAAAGAACAAAAAGGTGGCATTATGAAAAAGAAGGGAGACATCACAGAGAAAAAGACATACAGGATATTTTACTGAACATGTTAAATTAAATATTGATTACCCATAACGTGCCACAGTAGCTTTGCAAGAAAGAAAATTCAGTTGTATGTACGAAACTCCATGTCAGCACAAAATTCTAATGTGATAGTGATCTTCAGCTGTTTGTAGTACTCTGCTGAAGTGATAGTGCTACTTAAAACCTGAACAGACAAAACTCTTAAGGTAACTTCGGAGGGAATTTCATGTACTAGAGCTTACCTCTATTTTTTATTATTCTCTGTTACCTCTGAAATGTTACTACATTTTACTGGGAACCAAAATTCATGTCAAAATGTTAATCTCATTGTAAAATTGAGGCAGTAAGAAGTGGGAAGTGCCATCTGCATAACCATATGATCACATCATCATATTTCTTTCCTTTATTTAAACAGTTTGTATCTCACGAAAAGCTGAATGTAACTGTGTGCTGGAGCTAAGATGGTCCTTTACGCAGCCTTGAGCTACAAGCCAGGCCCATTTAAAAAGGCTTGTGAGGAGTCTTTAAAGAAAAAATAATGGAAGATTTCTCAATTCCAGAGTCCTACTGGTTGTCCTGCAAGTCATCCTCTCAGTCACCACTAACCCCACCAAGCTATCCTTGACCTTACCAAGTGTTTTATTTTCACAAAACCAACATGAAGGACTGGACATGCGTTCCACTGGAAGCTGCCTGCTGAGCTCTCCTGGGAAGGCCTTCCTCCAGGCCTGTCACAAGCGTGAAGGAAGACAGAGGTTCTCAGTGGCATAATTCAGCATGTGAGTTGTTGGTAGGGTGACTCAAAGTTACATTCCCCTGCCTGAACTAAGTGATCCTATGAAGTGCCCTGCACTGGGAAGCCCTCCTAGTCCCAGCAGCCCCTACTAGGTACCCTTGTGCCCTGCCGTAACCCAGCAGGGAGGGCCCTTTTGCCCACCCACCAGCAGCAGTGCCTTGGGAAAGAAATACTTAAACAGGTGAAGGTGCTGGATCAAACAAACATCAAAGCCCTTCCACAGAATACTCAGGAGGCTGAACCCACAGCACGTGCCCCCTGCCAGGCATGTGCCCCAGCTTGACAGCTCTTGCTGCTAGGAGAACGTTTGGGGCGAGCAGCAAGAGGGGCTTCCAGCAAGCTCCATAGCAGAAAGAGCTGAGCAGCTCTTTTTTGCAAAGGCAGCGTGCTGTGCAAGAGGAGACCCCTTGGTAGGAAGTGCGTGCCTTGCCTAGGGCCTCCCAGCTTCTGTGTATTACACTGTGTGCCCGTTTTATTCTGTTAAAAATTAATGCTCAGGTGAAACTAATAATTTTACGGCTGGTAATAGAAATATGGACAGAAGTACTATAAATACTCTTTTCATGTGGCATGCAATTTTTGCTTTGCCTTTTCATTCTTTTCCTTTGGTTCTCCTCCATAAAGCTGCTACAATAATAGTAATGATAAGCAAAATGAAGAAGACATAGTAAAAGAGTAGAATAATTAAAAACCAAATAAACCAACCCAAAACCTCTCTAGTGACAGAAATGCTCTCAGACATGGCAAAATATGCAAGTTTAATTTGCTTCATAGAAGGGGATGTTACTAGATGAATGCTTCAATAGCTGACCCACAGTGTATCTTGACTAAATAGCTGTTTGAAGATATGAGTAGCTAGATGGAAGCAGTTGTCCTCAAGATGGCCTAAATACCTCATACTGTGTTCATTAAGGACATCACTCAGAGTACTGTGTTAGGATTCATGGGGCTCTCCGCTCAATTTGATCATCTTTAGAAGCTCACAAGATCACAGGCCAGATTCATCAAAGCAAGGGATAAAAGAGATTTTCCTTTATACTGCTAGGATGTGGAGCTATTTTAAATTGGACAATATTTTAATAAATTTAGTTTCCACTTCATTAATAGGTTTGCATTTTGTAGCGGATGGGCGGATGACTGTTGAAGCGAAAGCTATGTGAAAAGCTGTGTACTTATTTATACATAATTTTCAATATCATACTGGAATTTTGTGCTATTATCTAGTAGAAAATGCTGTAATTTGTGATTGTCTTAATATAATAATAATAGCGCCTCTTAATACCAAGTTTTTTCTATACATGATATAATTTGCATAAGATGATAGACTGCCGTTTGAACTTTTAAATTAGCAAAAGGACAAGATTACTCTAATTAGAGCTGGTTTTAGGATTCTGTCATCTTGGTTTATGAGGACCTATGATTGTTTAGACTGAGGGAACTTAAAATGTGAAGAAAAATCATGACTGTCAAAGTTTTAATGGGGATATGGTACATATAATGAGATTTGGAGTTAGAGCATACTTGAAAATGTCAGGACCCAATAAACCCGGGGAGTGTCTCTGCTGAAAAACAATCACTTCTTTTTTGGAACCCATTATCTGGGTGACATCTAGAGTTTATTATAAAAGATGATTTACTCGCATGAGAGACAGCTTTTTTTGTGAAAGTAAATTAGAGTGGTTGAATTTTTTTTTATTCAACATTGATAGGCTATTTTTATATGTGGAATCACTACCATAGTTTCCTTTGGGATTTGTGGTTCAGGTGTATCCTTCTGCTATTTTCTCCAGAGACTTGTTTGCCAGCTAAGCTATTTTTCTCTGTACTTATTCTTCCTTGGACTACAGTGTGTTTTGGGATCCCCTGACAATGGTACGTTCTTAGAAATATTGACTTGGGCAACACGTGTAGGAGATGGGGGGCAATTGATACATGGTTTGTGTTTAGGAAACATTTTTTTCCCCCCAATATGAACAGAAATACCATACACAAAAAATTCTACACAGAAAGGTAATGTTTCGTTGGAAACTTCTCAGGAAAAAAAGATACTTCAAAAATAAATCTTTATAAAATTAACACCAGGACTAATTCTTCTAAACTTGAGGTGGAGAATCAAGTTAGAATGTTCCTGTCACAGACACAGAAGATTGGAAAAAAATAAAGAATAATAAGAATAATAATTTAAAATTTCTTTCAAACTGCTTCTTACTGCTGTATAATTAGACATATATTTACTAATTGCTGACTGCAAAAGTTTACGGGTGCCTACATTACTGTCCACTGTTTCAGAAACATTGATGCTACATTAAAATCCCCTCTGAATGCTCAATTAACAGACATCTAATCTAGGAACTTCTCAGGCAAGTGCAACAAGTATCAGGAAGCAGCAATTAACTGTAAATGCTTTCAGAGGAATTGTTACCATTGAAGGTATTTGTGTATCAGTTGACATGACCTCTGAGACAAACGCTCACACGCATGCATCGTTACTTCTGAACACATGTAAATTATTCGGCAGGATCAGTTGAGTACATTTGTGGCAGAGATGTCTCCAGGAACAAATGTCTTTTAGCATTTTGAAGAGAAAATTGCAGGTTTCCTGTCCATCAGAGGAAAGTGTTCCTGATGCTTATCTAATTGAGATAGAACTTTATTGTGGAAGAAAGACAGGAGAGCAAGATACAACTTTGCTTAAGACATCTCAGCACTATCAGTTTCCACTTCTTTCCAGAAGCTAAACTTAACCCACAATGAGACCTAGGCACGGAAATGGCATTAGCACCTTCATTCAATGCTTATGCACTACTCAAACCCTGTGTTCTTGTGGGATAAACACAGAGCCATCTACTCTGGTAGCCCTTCTCTGCCAGAGATCATGGGTGGGTGCCTATGGAGGAGTATGTGAAACAATATTTAAGTTTCCAGAAACAAGCCGGGGTGTGTGTGTGTGTAACAAAGAAAAAAAAACCCAACAAAAAACCCCACACTCTAAATGCCGTAATCACCTTTCACTTTTGAGAACTAAAAGCAAGTTGAGGCTTCTATTCTTTGGCAAAAACAATGATTATGGTAAACGTTTTTTTCAACCTGCTCAGGCAGCTGACAGTCTGAAGTCAAAGCCTTGTTGTGGGAGTGATAGTTTAAAGCTTAGAAAGAGTAAAGTCATCAAAAATACTAAATTTTTAATAAATATGTTATAAATGCTTATAATAGAAGGTCTCCTTCACCAGTCCAGCCATTTTCCTTGGAGTCCTTAGCTGACACTATTGATCTAGAAGCAATATATAAAAATGTCATGTAACTTTTTTTTTTTTTTTTTTAAATACAGAAAAATAATGAATTCTGTCTCACCCTGGGAATTTTCTTGGTTTTGTATCTCTGAATTGTACCTTGAACATTAGTTTAACCAAAAGGGGTTTTGCTTAATATGTGTATACAAGGCACACGGTTCACCGCGCTCTTAAAGTTCATCAGTTTACTGCCAAATAAACTTTATTTTAATATTCAGCTTCCTGCACTTAGTATCTAGCTTTTGAATTAAGCACTGGTTTTATGGCTGCAACCTTTTAAAGGGGTAAATGGGCACTCCTATTCCCTTCCTCACAATTTCTGTCATTTTTCTTTCTTGCATTAAGCTGAATTGCCTTCTATAAAGAGTTTTGCTAGCATAACTTGCTTCGTGTCTGCAGTATTGCGTAGTGTGATAAGGCCTCATTTACATAGATGAAGTAAATTTCCCTTCTTTATTTGCTTTCGAAGCCAGTGGGAGCTATGTCCATATACCTGATGACATTATTTAGTTATTAGCCATTAAAGCAAAGAGTTGTGGGAAAAGCAACAAACGCACTAGGAAATGATGAGGCTTCTCAGAGAATTCACAGCAGCCATTTTCAGCAATTGAGAGATATTTGAGATATTATTCTTCAGAGGCCACAGACAATTTACAGCTGGAGATTAAAGGGAAGAGTTGAAAACTATTCTGTTCATCTCAGCCTAGGCCTAGCCAGGATTTCCCATGTTTTCCTTAAATACCTGTGTGGTTCATCCATACTCTAGCTGTTCGCTCCACACCAAAGCTCAGCAGGAGGAGGTGGTGTAATGGCGGTGTTGCGTTAAGGGTAACGATGTGCCCAATTAGTTGTTATAAGTCTGGTCGCCTTCTGTGCACCGAACTATCATGATTCAGAATCACAAATAACGAACTGAGTTGTGTTCCTTGCACTACCACAGCCACCTCAGAGGCGCTTGGTCGAGTTCAATGAGAACCAACAGCACAGGCTCAAATGCACAAGTATTTTATTCAAGCAGCAGACACACAGATTGTTTGGATTGCTGGTGATAAATTCACTGTCTGCAAAACATTAGTAAATACTAAAGGTCTTAACTACTAACATGTTAAAAGATGTACAGTAACTCTATAGAGATCTCTGAGTTTCCCGGGGAGGCACTTGGCGTGGCCAGGTGTTCAAGTCTTACCCAAAGGCATCTCAATGGGGGGAAGAGAGGCTCAGCCCATCAGCCAGTCCCAGGGATCAGGGTGATATGTAAGGGTGTCTTCCCTGACCCATCTTGGATTTTGGGCTATTTTTATGTCATTTCTTATCTTTAAGGTGGAGCTTGAGGGACTCTAGTCATACACACCTTTACTGTGACTGGTGTAAAATTCTCGTCTCATATTTAGAGGTACAGGTTAATGAAATTCAGAGCACAGGCTCAGTGGGGGGTGGTTGCACCTTGGAGGTGGGTAGCCTTTGAGATGGTGGTGTGTTTTGGTATTATAATGAACGTAATTCTCCAAAAGGACAGCCTTTTGTCAAACACATGACAGGTGTGGGCCAGGGACAGCAGGGATATGACTTACTGGTTCCATCTTAACCCTCAAGTTCCATGTTATCACAGAGTTTGGCCACAATGTCTCCACTTCACTCCATCCTCCATAGCTGTCTCAGGGTCAAGTTCCCCTGACGTTATTAACCTTCAAGATTGCCTCAGAACTTATTACAAAGGAGGATGTTTAGCAACTTATGGCTGAGTGGGTGCCTGGCATCTCAGCTGCTTATCACCCTGAAATGTTCTGTAAATGCTGAGCCTTTTGAGGTCTCTTCCAACCCCTAATATTCTGTGATTATGTGCCTGTGTGACTTCAGCCTTTATATCAAATTCTGAGATAACAGCCTGACCTGCATGTGAACAAAAATATATTGACATTATGATAGAATATAAAGCTTTTTCCTGGAGGAAACAAAGAATCTGTCTCATATGCTACAAATGTGCTACAAATCCACTGACCCCCAAACGATAACAGTAATTGTCAATTAATGGCATGTTTAATAACTTTATTCCTATTCTTATTACGCAGTCTTTTCAATTCAGCTTCTAACGGCTTGTTATTAACATGTATTCTATGTTATACTACTCACATGGTTTGAATTGGGTTTTGCTTTTTGTTGTGCTGCACTCTTACCTAAATTATTGACAGATGTTTTCTCACATACTTCCTTCTGGTCTTCCTCCACAGCCTGGGGACTTTAAGTTACTGAGCCATATTTGGTAGCTCTGGAAACTGCAATTGCTTTTGCTTATGTTATGATGCTGCTTAGACAGTCCTGTTGATGCAAGAGACCACTTGCCTGATGGGTCAAGTATTTAGATCATTGTGGTTATGAAACCACGTTGTATAATGACTCAACAAGTAGCTCGTATTTGTTCTGACTGGACTGTAATATGCAGAATGCCAAAGGACATTGTCCTCTTCATGAGCCTATTTATTTTGCTTCATAAAATATTGAAGAGCAGAAAGGATTCTGCCAAAAGCAACTCAACTCTTCTTCTAAGGGGTCCTCCTTGGATTTCTTATAAAGACTATGGACAGACTCTGATTGAACTCGGTGGTCCAGGCCTCAATAAACAGAGACGCAGTAGAGGAATGAATGCTTATTTTCCTCAAGGTATCTTCAAAGAGATATTTTTCAAGAACAAAAGACACAAGTTAAACACACGGTACTTAGTGCCTTAATTACTAAAGGCTTGTGATCAGAGGAAATGTGATTAGCTAAGCGTGAATTGAGGAAACCACCTGAGAAAAAGCTCACAGTAAAAAAAGATCTATTGAAACAACACTTTATGGACATTTGCTGCATGCACTTATGTCACTATTTCAATAAAATAATAACCTAGAAGGAGCTGTCTCACATTTACAAGAAATATAGGAACGCTGTTCTAAAGAGACTTGTGTGTATAATAAAAGATAATGTGTGATGGCACACCATATATTGAACAGAAAGGCTGAAAATAAATCCTGATATCCTTATTTTACTTTTCAGCATTCATCTGCACATTTCTGAGTATTATTAAAATGGGGTATCAAATTGTATTTATTTCTCTAGGAGCCTGCTGGACTGTAATGAAATTCACATCTGCTTCTTTTCCCAACCATTCCTGCAGACGGCGTGAGGAGATGTGGGTATGTCTGATGTATGGCGCATTGAGATACACTGACCCAGTCTCCTGGGTCTCCAGAAGAGCATACACCGTAACAATAGAGAAGTACAGCAGATGTCCAGAAGCAGAGTTTCTTTTCTTTTGCCTGACAATGTGGTCTACTGGTCAAGGTACTGCTGATAGGGCTGGGACTCTTCTTTACATCTCTCTTTTCAGGGTCGGATTTGTGATGAGGTTCTGTGTGCAGCTACGTGTGTCTCTTGGTTTTATTATCTCGAGGTTAAAACTCACATCTGTCATTTCCATGTTGATTAGGAACTACTGAAAGCTCCTAGTCTGTGTCATACATCAAGAGGGACAGGCTTCCACTCTGGGGAAATCTGGAAGGCAGAATCATCTACTGCATCCTGGGGCCCAATTTCTTAGTGAAATCAGTATTTTTACATGAGATACACTGTCAGGATCACGAAGAGACTGATGATTTTCCAAAGTGTGATGTCTTTTATCTTCTTTTTTTTTTTTTTTTTTTTTTTATATAGCAGTTTTGGGATACAGATAAAAATTTGCTTTACTTAAGCGAAGGTAGACCAGTAAAAGTCTGGAATCTGTCCTACCTTCCCATGTTAAAAACTCCCCAGGCACCTACCTGGTAATTTTCAAGGGATGTCTTTGTGACCCCTCCCACCATGTGGCAGCTGACCTGAAAAAATCAGAACAAGTAGAACCCAGGTTATGAAGAGGTACTCTACAAAAACACACACCCAGCAGGACAGGGACAGGCCAGTCCCCGCAGCCACCTGGCCTATCCAGCAAGCAGATCTGCCTATCTTTGACCTCAGTTCGCACAGTTCACTACTTCTGCCATTGGGAATTCGCTGCCCATTTGCAAGGACTGTCTTTTAGCATGGTCTTCTCCCATCCCACTTGGACATAGAAGGCCAAGTTGCATACCAAATTCAGAAGGAAAGAAAAAACAAACTTAAGAAGGAAAACATCCTCCTGCACATCAGATTAATGTGCTGTCAAGAACTGTGTGTGTCATTGCATCAGAAACACAGTTTTAAAAGAAATCAGCCTGTGGTGTTCTCCTCTTTCTGACTGTACTGCAGGCTATTCCATCACGGAGAGCCAATCAGTCTGGTTTTCATATTTCCATTTGCACTGGGAGATCAGTACGTGAGAACCTCCTTCCAGTGCAGAAAACCTAAAATGAGCTTCCAGCAAAGCATGACACTGTTCTAGCTCAGATAGGCTGTCACTGATGGGAAGAAGCAAGCTGCCCAGCCTTCTGAAGTAACAGCCTTCTGCTGCCCAGCAGTCTTTGTTACTACAGATTGCCCTGGCAACAAGCTCAAAGTGGTGATACAGCTATAGGAGATTTCCACCAGTTTCTGGAGGCACGAATCAAGTGTCCAGGTACGTAGATGCCATGATAGCTCTGACTTTAGAGTCTTCTGTGCCTCTGTCCCCTTGAATTTAAGGGGAATGGCACAAGGAAGGGAGAAGGAACATTCCTCACGATGCACACTACTGTCTGTATGAAGGATTCAAGACCCCCTTCTCAGAGGTGGACCAGGGGTAGAATAATCCCATAGTGCTGGGAAGATGGGTGGTTGAATTCTGCTTGATCAGTCTCATAAAAAACCTAAAAATATGCTAGCCCAACCTGTTTGTGTTTCCAGAATCATTATGCTGATCTGGTTGGCGTGCTATTTCCCATCCTGAACTTCTATGAAGAAGACTGTGTTCAGCCCACTTACAAAGTCTCAAATTTCTGCCATGGTTTTTTTGAAACCTGATTTGAAAATTAGATTACACTTTCCTTTTGAAGGACAGAGGCTATCTTTTCTCACACTTAGCCTCACAGTAGACCAATTTTTAATTAATTTTTTTTCCAAGCAGTAATAATAATTAATAACAGGTCTCTTCAGGCAGAAAATATGCAGGGGAAATCTTTACGCTAAGCATTTATAAGGTTATTAGCATGGGGGATATGACTGAAATATTTTTGGCCAATACATAATTAGTGCTATTGTGCACATACTAATACTGTGTCTGTCTTTGTATCTCCTCATATCCACAGGCTCGTAAGACATAACAATTCTTTAACCATATAAATATGTATATACAATGGATATACATTTTGCACATTTCACATTTTAAATAGTGCATGAGTTAATGTACCTCGCTGCATACCAAAATAACTCTGTCTTTATTGTACTTTTTCACAAATACACAATTTTAAAGGTGAAGTAGGTAGAAATATTAATGTTAAACAACCTCTCAAGAAATCTTTATCTGTTTTTACCCCTGACAAAGCAGAGGATTTAAGCTTTACCCTAAACTGACACATAAACACCATTATTTACAACAACATTAAAGAGAAGGAGCAGAAGAAGCCTTGCAATGGTATGGTGTATAGTTTAACAACAGAATAATAATCTGAATCTGGGAAGTTTATTAGTAGACATAAAACTGTTGATTCCCTACTAAGGCTGCTGTTAATGTATGTAAAGCATAACAAAAAGAGCCCTCCTGAAAAAATAAAAATAGATTCTTCAGCAAGCTCTGAGAAATTACTTATAGCTACCTGTATCGGCAAGTGTTGTCAATTCCAAAAGAATGAATTGTTCTTCTACCTGTGACAAATAATTATTGGAGCTGGCACTCACTAAATTTGTTTTGTCTTTCAGGCTTTGCACTTATTTTTTTCCCTCTTTCTTAATGATGAAATTTTAAATATTTTTTAATACCAGAGGTGAGAAAGAATGAAGCCTATGCTTGTATTTTCTAGGGCAGAACTGCAGTGCTGTACTTCCCAGCAGCACCACTGATACCAACAGAAAACGTGTGGACCAAGGAGATCAAGATCAATCCCTACCAGAGAAGGTAACAAAACCAGTCCTTGCAAAGAAAATTTTGGCAGAGTGGGAATATCCATTTGACTGCATGTTTTTCAGTCGTCTTATTTTTTCTAATATATTTTTCTTTAGGATCATCCACTTAACCTCCAGATTGCAGTCTGCTTATTCTGCTGTCCCTTTTAACCTCATCTTACATTGTTCAAGTATTACTATTTGTTTTTACTTTCTATTGCTAGAGTCGTTGGTTCAGGACATTAATCGTATCCTCAAACCCCAATTTAATAATCCCAGACTAAAAGGTGTGGATGCACCTGACTCCAAACTTCACTAGGAATCAGAAATGAATCAGAGCCAGGCATAGGGGCTAAACAATGAGATTTCAGTCCTTTCAGTGTGCAAGGCAGATGTTCCTACACAAAACTCAGACCACCATACACCTTGCTGCTCAGTGAAAGATGCAACTCTTCAGTCATTACTGAGATCTGTTCCTGCCGTATTGTGATTATAAAAATAGAAATTACTTTTAAAGGTTAATCATCTCCTATAGCATGAAGGAATGCTGTGTTTTAGCATGGGTGAGACAAACAGCTGATTTTGCAGGCACCATTACATTATTGGCTGTGATAAAAATCTTGTTTTGACTTGTGAAGCGAGAAGCTTGCCATGGATGTCACTGAGAGAGAATAAATATGGTAAACCAAGACGTCATTTATATACCATCACTTCTCTGACCATGGCCACACTTTAAAAATGAGGCTTCGGGATAAAGAACATCCCAAATACTACACGAAGCGAAATATCTACAAAAGATTACAAGGAAAAATTGACTTTATTAGAGAGATACGTGCTTTGATCTGTATTAATGAAGTGTACATGAAAGGTATGGATTTCAAAGAAATGATGGGAACCACAATGCTGGAGGAATGTAATAACATGTCGGGTTTTTGCCACACATACTCCTCACTTAGTAGAAAATTAATGACTTCTATGGCTGGGAACTGTTATTTTAAGATTATTGTTTTTGAAGAGCTATTAATTATTCCTAACAAAGTTATTTTACTGTGGACACAAGCAAACAAACTGCTTCATTTTCTTCTTTGGTGTGTATATTGCTCCCTGAGCTCTGAAACCTGCAATACAGCTACTGTACAGCATCCCCAGAGTGCCAAGTTAAATGAGTCTTCCCATAAACTTGTACCAATTGATTAATCAGTTTTCTTAATAATCACTTGCTTTCACTGTGAACAAAATGTTAGAAAACAAGCAGTCTGAGAACACCGAATTAAATTTGCCTCTCTGAGGGCACGAAAGTGATGGTTCATATTGCTGAGAAAGCATTTGTTCTGGAAAAAGTAGATGCTGAATATTGCCCTGTTCTTCCTTATGTGTTTTCCAGTAAAAGGCAAAATTTAAATGTATCTGCAGCTCCTTGTCAAGAAATATTGCACATGAAAAATATTACTGGACCTCAAAAAAACCCTACCTTTCCTTTTCAGTCCATATATCATATACACCAACTAGTATTTACCCCAATTTTATTCAAAACTCTTGACCCATTTCCTTCAAATTTCTTGGCCTCTTCTCTTTCTTACTTTTTACTTACATGATCTTTGTCCAATACACCTCTCCTCAAACTGCAAGGCTTTCTGCAGCGTTTGTACTGTTTACTGACACGATTCTGAAGGGATCGAGCAAGTCTCAGGTCTTCTCCTCATTGCCCCGATGACCACCAAGCAATTTATCCATGTGTTAACTCCGACTCCATTTTTAGGCAGTACATGGTGTCACCGACCTCCAGCCTTTCTGCTGCAGCTTTGCAGAGCAGAAGCAGAAACATTCCTGGGGTGGTGGGCGATGCCCTTATTCCAGAGTTCAGCAACACTGGTGTGAGCAAAATAAAGCCTTTGTTGAATTCACCACTGGAGGCTTCTCTACTCAGAGAGTCATAGAATGCATTAGGTTGGAAGGGATCTTTAAAGGTCATCTAGTCCGACCTCCCTGCAGCAATTTCTCCTGGCAAACATTATGAAAAAAGAAAAAAAAAAAAAGGGGTTTTTTTTGCACTGAAATCCAAAGTGTAAGAAAACAGCTCTTGTTTCTGAGAATAGAGGCTGACAAAAGAATCCTTGAAACATATTATAGTTAGCTTCCATTTGGCTTTAAGGTGAGTTCTTCATGCCTTTCTGGTACTGTATTTTCTTAATTTCAGCCTGACAGGAAAGCTGATCTGATGTAACAGCACTTCCAGGAAAAAGGAAAGATCCTATTTCCCCCCATGTACTCCCTTTTTTTCCCCTCTCCTGCTTGCAGCTCCATCATTCTTCCTCCTTCCCTGACACTGGCTGGTTGGCACAGCTGAGCCTCTGAGTCAGTGCACCAAATCATCAGAAAACTACCCCAGCACTACAAATGAAGCTGGTAAGGAAAGTAAAGGACTTGGCTTTATTGCTGTGAGAGATTGGCTCTTATTCTTCACACTTCTAGTTTCATATGTATATGTATGTACGTTCGTATAATGTTAAAGCAATTCCCCTATCACAGTTACTTGTTATTGACAGGCCATCTCACATTATGATTCCTCTATTTCTTCCAGGAAATACAGCAACACCATGTCACATTTAACAAATGCTCAGGCTCCTCTCTGGAAAGATTGCAGCTGCAGCATGTAGTCAAGACAAGCAGCCAGAGTCCCAGGCTTCGTGAGAAAAGTTGAAAGTGTATAGCTTAACCATCACGGAGCAGCCTAAGGCTGCAAAGAAGTTCTCTTCACCTTGTTCTTGCCTTTTGCCTTTACGGAGATCCCCGTATCTATCAGCTGAATTTCAGTGTCCCTTCTATTAAGCATATAATGTCAAAAGGCTTTAATTCATCTCAGCATTTCCAGTAACTGAAACAAAGCTGTCCTGCTGCCCCACTAGCCTGGTTTTGGAGGAAACGGGCACATTATCGTGCAATTTTTGAATAGGGACCTGTGATAGCAAAAATACTGACAGACAGATGAAGTGGAGGGACAGGCTTTCATATGAATAAAAGCAGAAGAGTGAGTTCCTGATGCTCGTGTTTACTGCTTGTATGCTACTTATTTGCATAAATGATTTTCATGGCAGGCATCAAAGAGCACTGGAAATTCATGCTCAGATTGCCAACTTTCCCCCCCACCCCGTAACACGTGGTATAATTCATATGGCTGTTGCTTTTAATTGCATTGTACTGGCTGCTCAGACACAGGGTGGGCAGTAAGGAAAAAACCCCTATCGTCACAATTCATCAGGAACGTTACTTTGGGAGAAGAGTTTGTTTGGTTTATTATTGCTGTTATCAGTTAATTAGAATGGGAAATCTTTAGGCATAAAGGAGAAGGAAAACCTACAGTCTCCTATAATGGCTGATTATTGTTACTGTACAGAAAACCCTTAAAAGAACTGCTCTTTTATCTCTGTTTTTTTTCTCATAAACTCTTGTGTATCAGAGGGGAAAAAAATGAACAAAAACGCTTCACAAGACTCAGCTAACAGGGAGGAATTTTAAATGCTGTAGATCACTTTTGAAAGAGCTTGCCAAAATACAGCCACGGATATTCAAGGCTACTTCAAGAAAACCTGTTCTTTACCATCTGTGGGCATCAAGTCCACACCAGATTGTTTCTTGTTTTTCAAGGCTTTCAGTAGGAGACACTTGACCATTCTCCATTCCCTATACAGAAAAGGACTACCAGAAGCTCTCAGAGCAGAGAGCTAGAACCCGTGGGACAACAGGACATGAACTGGACCACGGATGGTGCTTCCAGGTAAGCGCACCTACAGCTACAGAGTTAATGGTAGAGCTGCAAAAGAATGAAAATAAAAATAAAAACAAACCTCACATCTTATGCACATTGAGTTTACTTGTCTGTTGCAAAAAAAAAAAAAAGATGTACAAAGTAATGAACAACAGGTAAGAACAAAGTTAGAAGGGATCATTTTATTAATGACACATTTTTGGGGTTGGTTTTTTTTTTGCCTTATAATGTTGGCTGACAAGATTGTTGAAAAATGGTACTTTCAGGTAGGTTGTAAGTAAGTGGTAATTCAATGTCTCAGCTTGATTCAGTGTTAAAGGAGCAAATCCACACAGAAAAATAGTTGGAAGCACTGGTTAAAAGTCCTGTAATGTAGCAAACATCACAGGATCACAGAATCACAGAACTTTAGGAGTTAGAAGGGACCTTGAAAGACCATCTAGTCCAACCCCCTGCCAGAGCAGGATCACCCAGACTAAATCACACAGGAATGTGTCCAGGCAGGGTTTGAATGTCTCCAGAGAAGGAGACTCCACAACCTCTCTGGGCAGCCTGTCCCAGGGCTTCATCACCCTCACAGTGAAAAAATTTCTCCTTATGTTCACATGGAACTTCCTATGCTCCAGCTTGCACCTGTTGCCCCTTGTCCTGTCACTGGCCATCACTGAGAAGACCCTGACCCTGTCCTCCTGACTCACACCCTTTACATATTTATAAACATTAATAAGGTCACCCCTGCTGTTTTAAAGGGGTGGGTTACAGAGAGATACTCCTCCCTCATTGCTGTTAAACCATGTGAGCAGGCATCAGTAACATGGACTCTTATCTCCTCCTCCTTCAGTGCAGTAAATCAAGTGGGAAACTACTAAGGCTGTAGCAGAATGGGGGAAATGGGGGAAACCCCACACTGTGAAGAAAATCAGAGAAAAAAGGAAGCTCTAAGATCTGAACTGGGGTAAGATGCCTGAATGCCCTAAAAGTAGTATTCACAGAAATAAATGCAAGCTGATTGTTGAACAGCTTCAAGAAGCACCTGTGCCAAAGTAATATAGGCAGCCACATTAGTCTTTCTGTACAGGAAGGGATTCCTCCTGTATTCCTCCACTCCTAGACAGATGCTAATGTTGCATCTGTTGATGTTCACATGGTGTCACTTTGCAGCTCACGGTTCAGGCAACTGATCTAAGCTAGTAATTTTGATTTCCTCTGCAGGCAGTGAAGGGGAAGCAGAACCTTTACTGAGCAACTTATCCCAATCCTAAAATGCCTGTAGAATGGGTCAGAGAAATATTGAAGGCAAACAACAGCCACTTCCAGGTGGCCATGTCTGGGAAGTAGCTATGTAGTTCTCATACCTAGATGGCTAATTACACATTTCAAGCTTAAACTTAGCAATATCTCACAGATGATTTTGGCTTTAGTGTTTCCGTGTCCCTCAGAATTATTAAGTATTTGCTTAATCCTGGAGGCAGGAAGTGCAACAGAATGATACATACTTGGATCTGGTATCTTTACTTTTGATATGGGATGCGAGTGGTATTGGATGGACTGTCACAGCAGAAAAGAAGAGCTTAGTACATAAAATGGGTGGAAACTTCTGAATGCTCTTGTGTGCTTTCCCTCTATACCTCAGGCAAATCTCCAGAGACTGGTTTTCCCATGAGGAATTAGACATAAACCATTCAGACATACATAGTAATTTGAATTTCATTGTCCCTTGATTGATGGCATCCCAATCATTTTTTGATTTTGTTTTCCAGTGGTTCAAAATTAAGGTATTTGCATTTTCTGTTACATTTGTTTTTAAATAAAACCGATTTTTTTAAAGCATAACTGCATTTAGAAAACTCAAACATTAGAAAAAGCCAGATTTAAGATAGTCTTTGCCCAGTTTGAATGATCTACATACAGATTTTCATAGGCTATTGCTTTATTTTTTTCACAGCCCAACTTTTATTAGTCTCGGCTGAAGTTGTGAATATGCTGCGTTTTTGCAAATGAAAACTTTGCTGTGACAAGATAAGCACTTCAGAAAATGAGGAACATCTTTCCTCTCAAAAGTCTGGTTTAAGTGACTTGCTTTGAATCATAAGGTAATCTTGTGACAGATGATGATATAAAATACATTTTCTAAGTTGGCATTACATTGCCTTAACTGTAGGAATAAAGCCCATTGAAAAACAGATTGCTGTCTCGGTCTTGGTGTAAAGCTGAAATTATAAACTTGCATGATGAATTGCTGAGCAGCTCAGAACAAAAGATTTCAGCTACATCAGAAGGAAAAAGTACTCTGAATTTATTATCCAAGTCTTCCATAAAGTTAATGACCTTACAAGAAACATTTTTGTCAAATAAACAATTTTTGTGCGAGGCAATTCTATCCAATGATTTTAACTAGTTCAGCCTTTTAGGTCTCTTGAGTTCCATATTTATTAATTTCATAGCTTCCAATATCTGAAAAAGATGAAGGTCTTGAAGATAACATGGCTACACTGACATTCACAATGACTGCCTGGGCATCGGCCACCTTGTCTACTCTCTGAACATAAATGTGTAAGGTCGTATAATTAAATCTTTTGTAATAATGTCTGTATTAAAGAACCCCGAATTCAGATTAAAGAGACAGCTTTATTTATGGTATTTCCCAATTTCGAGATATGCTTTTTCAACATTAATGCCTTAAAGTAGCTTTTTTTAAGTGTGAAAAAGTAAAACAAATATCCATCTGCTTAAAGCTTCCTTTTCTCTGTACACAGTCATTAGCACCTTGAAAGTAAGGGCCTACTTTCTCCCTGATTTCTGAAGGTAAAAGACTGATGTGTTAATGAGGAATTATTGGTAATACGGTAATATGCTTAATTCTGTAATACCAAGAAATTATAAGCTTTTAGCATGACACTTTTAATTTTGTATCATTGATCAAAATTAATAGTCATCATTTGTTGAAAAAGATAAACTTGACAAGCTCACCGACATACGGTAACGGCTTAAAAAATATGTTAGAAGTAATGTATGGCAATTGCATTGTCTGTTATTGATATATTAATATTAATGTGTCATCACAAACATTCCCCCCCCCAGTTCTCATTTGGATTAGATAATGAACAATGTGGCAGACAGTAAGGAATTTTAATTAGCTAGGATGTACTGAGAGCAATTGAGTGACTTGGACTTGGTGGCTAACACGTTCAGCCGCTGCTGCAAACTAGAAAGTAAGGATTACACAGAAGACTGGAAATACCTCTGGTGCCAGCAAACATATAGAAGAGCAGCTCAAGGGGAAAATTCAGATTAATTTTAAAATAAAAGTCATTTACCCGGACAATACTCTTACTGATTTGAATAGATTTTCTTGAGTAATTTGTTTCTTGTTAACGTAAATAGATTAACTCCAGCTTTATCTCCAGAACTCCATGGATCATCTACAGTAAAGGATAATGTGTATAATCTGCACCACTCATATCATCAGTCTTGTTCATGGCAGCTACATACTCTCTTAAAAAACAGAGAGATACAGAAATTGGATAATTATTAGGGCTACAAGAAGATGTGGCTAAAGCTAACGTACTGCACAAATTTATTATTAGTAATGAAGGAATAATTAATAGGAAAGTATCAGAATGTGAGTGTTGCTGCTCTGGCTTGTTTCTCAACATTTTGAGTTGGACAACCTTAAAAACCTCAACAGTTTTGGCTATGTGCATGGACCAGTATGTTTATTTCCATTTTAAACTTCTGTCAAATTAAGTTCTTTAAAGAAAAAAAAAGTCTTAAGTGAGCTTCTTTGGCTTCCTGACCAACAGGAATGCCTTAAAAATACCCCCAAGATACCTGCATTTCTGTAATTTCCTAACATTTTTTACCAATTCCAGGGAAAGACACCTGCAGGACAAGTCTTGCTTTTTGCTGGTTTAGATACAGGGCTTCTTCAGCTCTGTATTTCCTACTCCTATGGTTCCTAAATCTTACAGTGAAGATTTTGGTTTAAACTCCAAAATGTTACAGTTTCCGAAAGAAAGGGACTCTGGCTAGCAACTGATTTTAATGGGGCTTAAGCGTGTTCAAAAGGCTCTCCTGAGTAAGCTCAGGTACTTAGACTTGCTACTTGAAAGCTCAGCAGGGCTTAATTCTCCCATCCTTTCATTGTCACCTTGTTTCTGTTAGAAATCCCATCACTTCGGTGTAATTAATTGTGCAAATGGATACTATCAATGTAAAGATAGCAGTATTGGCCCAAAAGCAATGACTGTGTTTCATGCGCTCCCCAGAAGTGACTATCCAACACCACAAGAACAAAGAGAACGAGGTCAGTGAAAATCCCTCATTTCCACTTCAAATGAGAGCCAGCTACAAAGAACGATTTTAGCCTGCAGTTTCATTCCTACTTTTAAAATTGATCAAGGAGAGGTCTGTTAAAATATTGTACAATGATATTAGCAATATTAATAGGAAATAATTATGACCAGAAATAATACCTTTTCTTAAACAGATCCTCATAGAAAGTGCCAATACCCACAATGTAAAAGCTCAGCCTTCTTGGTATTCAGTGCTGCATTGAAAGAATTTTTATTAACTAATTTAAGAAAGAAATATGATGAATGTCTCCTTATGAATTTTGTCCCTATCCTTCGTTACAGTAGTATCTGGGAATAGAAAGTGCTTCTGGCAATACTTATCTGCATATAATGCATAAATTTTTTAAGATATAAAAAGGTCTGTAAGGAGGACAACTACTTGATCCATACCAAGAATATCATAACAATTTAAAATGAAACCTAATGGCTCTTCTACTTATTTTGATCTTATAATCGGGAACTTACAATACACGGGAGAAATTCTCAGCAGAGGAAACTGTCGTGGCTCCATTGACTGCAACAACAAAATTTGTATCATCTGCCAATCTGACCCTGTATCCATCATTACAGTCTCAGAAATTTGCCTCTCAGAACTCTTTTTATCCCCTTGGACTTCTTTTTGCAATTAAGTGTAAAACATGCAATTTTGCTTAGCAGCCATTATTTATATAGCTGAAACCACCAAACCTGCTGAGTTCCCAAGTGTTCTTATGATTTCTTGAATAGGTTGCCGACATGCAGATCATAATAGCATGCTAGTAAACCAAACGTCTATTTTTCTAGTGCCATTTACTTTTCAGTTGGTAGGATTTTTCTCCAGCCCCAACTAGGACCAAAGCTCTCTTGAGCCTGATCTAAAGAGTGTGCAGCTTAAGAAATGCGAGGGGTGGAATGCGGCTTGTATGAATTACGAATTGCAGCATTAGCCATCTGCAGCCTGGTAACAAATAACTCCAGAAAACAAGTCTTGGCATAGACTTAAATTTCCCGTGTTAAACAGAAAATTTGGGAGCTAGACAGTTTTAAAGCTGCATCAAAGAACAGATGCTCTCTGATAGTTGGCTATGGCTCTGATTCAGGAACATATTTAAACACAGAGATAGGCTTAAAGGCTTTGCTTCATAGGGATGGATGTAAAGCTGTGCTTAGGGCTAAACATTGGCTGAAACATGCACTAAATTGTATATCGGATAGCAGGATCCCTTCCATGGTCATGTTCTTCAGGACTGCTCTAGTGACTGGTGCTGGGATATCTTCTGTTTTGATTATCTGTCCATTATCTGTCAGGATGGAAAGCTCCATCAGATCAGAAATCAAAATCTTTTGATTTTGCGATACTGTGGTAGTGTTGTTACATTTGTTGATGATAGATCATCTCTGATTCTGTCAGTAAACTAAAATAGAAATCACCCCAGACACAAGGTAAGCAAGCTGATTTGTTTCTCCTTTCTAACCACCCTTTACCTGAGAAACAGCTGTGCCAACTGTACCAGCTTTGGTAAACTCAAAACCGATCTGCACATGTCCAAAACCAGCACGTTACTGCAGTGTTCCACGTTCTTTGTTATGTGCCAAGACCAATCAGGTTGGAATTACAATTATTGGTGAATATTAACAATGATTTTACGTGGTTTAGCGTGGAATTGTTCTCTTGAACAGTGACCAGTACCACAGCCTGCAGCTATCTCAGATACGTTTACTAACCCTTTCAGACTTCTGGTCTGAGGATGTGTGAAGGTGAGTCTGCTATTGCAGTAGTTTTCACTGAAATTCATCCAAGTTTCATGAATTTGAACTGCATGTATCAGTCTTTCCTGGTTTTCTCATCAGTTCTTCTTGCTGACATATAGAACAATTATATTCTAGAAGATTCAGTTACTAGGTTGCCACGATATCTTCTAGCAAAATTATATTTCATTGTCACTTGCGAATTATGTGAGGTGCTTTGCTCATATGCTTTTGGGAGTAATAATCTCATGTCACCCAGAAACACTGAAACAGTACATTACATACAAAACCTTCTTTTGAAAAGGTTTTCTTTTGAAATCTTCTTTTGAGAATATTTTTTGGTATCTGCTCACCTGATGCTCTTATGAATCTCCTGGCATTGAAAGTGGATTTTTATATGAATGAAAGTTACTATTGAAGCATTTGAGATCATAAATTTGAAGAGATGGCATTTTTATGCATACCTGAAATCCTTGGTATCTACATTATGGCCTTTCCCCCTGATCATGATTTGGCTAATAAATGTAATTTCATGTCACCTCTGTAAACAGTTCACCCCCATGCTCGAGTATTTCTAATATTGTCAGCTCTAACAACTGACTAAGAACTCTAAATTCTCTGTTATGATGGGAAGCAAAACTTTTGTTTCCTTACCTAGAACCTTGGGACACTGGGCTGTGGCAGCCTAAAGACATTAAAATTACAATCTTTTCTACTTCTATGGGCCTTGGCAAACTTAAGATGCCTGGTAAAAAAGAGTTAACTCTTAGAGCCAGAACGATAACTGAAGCTCATCAAGCAGTCAGATCCAGATGCTTCCTATACAAGGAAGAAAAAAGGGCTAGTGAGTAGCGAAGGGAAGAAGCTGCCTTTATCTCAGGAGATGCAGCTGTCATGTAAACACTGAGTGTGTAATGCCATCTGCTTAATGCCTGAAGTGGCATTTGTATCACAGAATGGAAGAGCCTTCATTTGGGGATTGTGTTTGCTCTCTGAAGGAAAAGTAAAAGGCGGGGGGAGCAGCCCTTAGTTTTATAATCTGTGGTGTGTGTTGCACCATTTAATTTTTAAGCTCCAAAGGAAAGGGAAAAAAAAAAAGAAAGATCTGTGGGTTCTGTATAAAATATGGAGATTCAGAAGATCAGCATAGTAAAGATGAATAGTTACTCTGGGGAATAAACAGTAGTGGTGATTCCCTGTGCTCAGCCATGGTTTCCAAAGCTGCCTAGAAAGCCTCCGGAATCGGGCTGCCCAAGCAGTCTGACTGAGGTGAGCAGAGGTTGGAGTCAAAAAGTGAAGGGCAGTGTTTCGGGCTCTTCTGAATGCAAGAGCTGGATTTGAATACAAAGGACCTTTGCTCTCTTGCCAAAAGTTAGTTCCAGCCAGGTTCCAGCCTCCACCCTGCAGTACAGCTAGCTGCAAGCCTCACCCTGCCCGCCACGGAAGCGCTTCCCCTTTGTGCGAAGAACTAATGCTTCATTTTGCGGGTCAGTTTGTGCCATCAGCTGTGGTGCAGACTTAAAATTCACCAGCTGTTCTAGCCTGGTTCTGCGTGGTTTTCCTTTGCCTTGACAATGTCCATGCAGGGAGTTAGGAAGAGCAGCCTGCCCTCTGTGAAGCCCTGCTCTAGCTGAGCATGTGCCAACTTTCCAGAGTAGAAAAGCCTGTAGACGTGATTGTTCTTGTCAAACGGTGCAGAATTCAATATCTTTTAGGGCCACACTGGAGAGAATGATAAATCGTCTCTGGAAAGAAAAAGATTAGAAGGGAAGATGTTTACTGCTGTGTATTAAAGCATAGTAACATTTTAATGTTGTGTTGGAACCCAACTTAGAAAAAATGCAACCTCCTCATTTTGTCTCTCATATGTGAGAAAACCCAGTATATTTATTGCCTTTATTTGAAAGCAAGTTTAAGAAAGATTCCAAATGCTGTTTTAAATCTTTATTGATAAAAATTGTATGGTATTCTCTCTGAAACTCACTGGGAACCATTGCTAATCCCTGCATTCAAGATATTGCATGTGACAGCTCTGAAATTTAAAGCTAGGCAGTAATTTTTAAAAGGATAATACTCTATCTTGTGTCCTAGCGAAGAATTGAGCTGAGGTGGAGGGGACGGTTATAATAGAGTTATACGGATATAGCATCCAAAAGCTGGGATAGGAACTGCCAGTAGCTAAAATATGACATTAACATGTTTCTTTATTGAAAGAGGGGCTTTAGGGAGCCTGCCCAGAGAGCCATTAGGCATTCCTGCAGTATCAAAGTGCTTTATTTTTCCCTGAAAGAATAGGTGGCAGGATAGACAGAGGTATGTACTGAAAATGCATGTTTGCTATAACCAAGCTGTATAACATCAGCAAAACCTATTCAAAAGACATTTTGCTTCTTAAACCTAGTTCTTCAAAATTTATAATGCTTTAGCAAACTGGGGCTAAATGATGCATGTAGTTTGAGCTAAAACCAAATGTGGTGGCACATCTCTAGATTCTATTCTATCATGTTCTCATATGTACCTTACTAAAGGTCTTCTTAATGCCCTCTTTCCCTACTACACTCCTATTTATAATTTTCTCAAGATTTTAAGGATTAGCTGTAGCATGCTTATATGGGTTAAGATGGAAGTGTTAAGACTGTTATTAATTTGTGTGTTCTGGCCTGTGACTCTTGAGTGACTGATCTAGAAAGTTACTCCAATTCTCTTTGGTGTCCTGCAGTTCCAAGGCATCCTCCTCAGAATGAGGATCAGAAAGGAGAATGACACCACGTCATCCTCTCCCATTCCTTTCTCACTCCTCCCCAAGATATGCCCAAGAACTGTGGTAAAAGACCTTTATGCAATGCACCTCAGGATTTCTGAGTTTGGGAATTTTTAGCAGCAGTCCCTGACATCACAGTGATTACACTAATCATATTCTTTACCCTCGTTTGGTAAATCTCACCGAAAGTTAGCAGTTCTGTGTTACTTACGGCACATGCACACACACAAATGAGCTGGTGTAGGTGCTCATTAAATTCTACTGTTGCAGTTGAGCAGTCCCTCATATCCAAACATTTGATGCAGGATGTTATAAAATCAGGGTTGTGGGCTGCCTCGGCGTTACTCTTTTTCTTGTGTAGGCAATGACACTATATCCCTCCATAAAGCAAATGAACAAGCTCCAGCTTAAAGCCAGCAGTGTTTTTTGCTCCTATTTGTAATAGAAAGTCTAGCACAGAAAATCAATGCTCTGATATTTGGAAAGTATCTAATTTTCAGCCAAATATGACTGTTCATTCATCTGCTAGTGTTGTCTTTCAAACAGTTTGAGTCCCACCGTGACAGATTTGCTCCTGATGTACATACAGAAAGCAGTACTTTTCGTTTAACTTTGCAGCTGAGGCTAAGTATGTCAAGCTTCCTTAGTCTCCTCTCATAACTTAAGACAGTGATTCTTATTGTAGTAGTACTTCTTCAACACTGCTCTTCGTACTTTTAAAATTACTCCAGCACTTCTCGGGCACTTCTCTTTTTCTGGGGGGTGATATTCAGCCTTCCTGTATATTTGACAGTTTTGAATCATCAAGTCATTTCATTGCCAATCTTCTTCTTTTCATGCTTAAATTACCATCAAAATACATATGAAACTGAGCCTTGAGAAACTCCACTACTAATTTCCTTTTTTCCCAATGATTTGCCTTTCGATAAAGCCCACCATCATCTCCTCTTCTTGTTGAACCTCACTTGGTTAACAGCTCTTTCACTTCTTCCATCTCTCCAATTAGACTAAGATTTACAAATAGTTCATCATCTCCCACAAGATTCAGTGAAACACAGACATAGCTAATGCACTGGCATCATTTTTAGGCCTAACAAAGTTTGGTTTTTTTAGTATAACAATCTCTCCGTTGAGAGAAAATTGAGACTAGCCAGATAAATAGGTTGACATGGGACAGAAGAGAAAAAGACTTCAATAACAAAGATGAAAGAAGAATTTAGTGCTTTCTCAGTTCTGGGGGGTTTCTTCACCTCCTCCTAATAAATTAAAACTATCTACTTGCAGAAGCACCTGGCTAAAAACTTCTCTGCCCTACTCTTTAATTAATGCAATTAGTTTTCCTGGGTGAGGCCTAATTAATATGTACTCTGGTCTGCCAGTTTGCCTCTTGGCTCCTAGCAAGCACAGGTACCTTTTCAGGGAGCTGCCAGATTCAGGTAAGTTTAAACAGCAAAATGAAAGATGTTTTTTAAAGGGAGAAGAAAGCGTGAGAGTCTGGATGAATAACATATGGATTGTTGTGTTGTATCGTGTCAGGTTTGTGGTTTCTTGCTCTTATTTTTTAAAGACAGTGTAACTTCAGAGCCATTTGCATTTGTGCTGTAGCTTATATTCCCATTCTGTGTTATTTCATAGTTTATGCTTGAATGTAGCTGTTGTCATAAAGAAGCCTGTGCTTTCTCTCAGTCAGGGTTTGGAATTTTGGTATTGCTAATCTTGAGGGTTTGATTTTTCATAAGGCAGCCTAATGATTTTCCTTTGAAGGCTTGTGATCCCTTATTTTAAAGTAACTAGATTTATATTTTATTACAGAACTTGGTTTGTTGGCAGATTTAGTTGAATATTCTGAGCGTACCTTTGATGGGTTGAACAGGATAAAAGAGTTTCATAGCTGTCTTTGTAGAGGATAAAGGGCAGAGGCTCAGCTTCATTTTTATTCATAAGGTTTCAGTCATGAGAAATGAGGTTCTAATCCTGCAACTGTGGTGAGCAGAGGGGACCGTTTCACTTGTAGAGTTGCTCACTGAAATCCATGTCCAGCTCAGAGCAATGACTAAAAATGAGCTTTTTATTTTTTTCCACTCCTAGCTTCCAAACTTTCCATTCTTTTGATGTTCTAGGCAAAACCCTAATGCTTCCTGTAATACAGTAGCTGCTGACTTTGAGGTATGAATGAAGCATCAATAAACTATAGAATAAATATTGGTGAATACAAAAACCCCCTGGCAAATCTGAAGAACGCACAGAGCTGTGAAGGAGAGATTTTTCTGAGTTAGGCCTTAGAATCTGCAACTTGGTTTTGTGAAGGTTACGTGAGCGTGCGCAGTTCATGTGCCGAGTGGCTGAAGTACCTCTGGAGTGGGATTTGCCCTGCCCTGGGAGTCTGCAAAAATGGCAACGCTTGGTAGAAACAGCTTTCCCTTGTACCTTTGTCCCAGAATGTCCCACCAGTAATGGAGAACTGGGATGGTTACCTGTGGGTGTCATGGGCAGGGTGTGAATGTTGTGAACCATCTCTGAGCAGAACGAAAGCTCTCAGGAAGGCTTCATCCTTTAGGACTGAGTGACTAGGTTATTTTATGCTCTGTGACCCAGGGAAAAGGTTGTCACAGCTGTTGAGTATTTTTCAAGTCTGGCTACAGGGTCAGCCTCTGTGAGAGGTAAGGGCTGCTTAGTGCTGGTTCCAGCCCATCCTAAAGCTGGCCTACCTGAGGAAACAGCTGATCTCGTTAGAGATGATGATGCCTCTGCAAAAATGTGTTTAAGAAAGAGCAGAAAGCACCAGACAGGGGACATCAAGGTTGGAGGAGAATCCTTCATGGTGGTGAAGGCAACTGTATGCACCTGGAGGGCAGTCTGCAGTGAGGAACAAGCTCATCCCAGAGGTACTGCAGCCTGTGAGTAATCCCATGCTGGAACAGGTATAACCCTGGGTTGAAGCTGAGCCTAGGAAAGTGGGTGGAAAGGTGTTTTCCCAAACTGTATGAGTGTTTCTTTTTTTGGTTTTGTTTACCACTCCCCATATCAGTAACTAAATGTTTATTGCAAAGTACAATCAATTAATTACCCTATGCCAAGCCCATTTAATCCATTACAGTAACTTGTGACTTTGTCAACCTGTGAGCTTTCTTGCTCCCATTCTTCCGATTTTCTACACCCCACCCCCCAGTCCCATCGGAGAATGACACTAAGTGACCAAATAGAGCTTTGAGCTTTGCTCTCATTGTGATTGGGGACAGTTAAATTGTAGGTCTGGGTGGGCAGAAGTGGAGGCATGCTCTTCATCATTCATCTCTGCTAGAGGAGCAACTGGGCAGCAGTCTCTTAATAATGTTGTGTGCTTCCTCTGGCTTGGTTTAGAACAGATCCTTGACTTTCCATGAGGTCACACAAAGAATGCATTCTAGAAATGGAAAGCTACTTCCCATCAGTGAGACAATCAACATAGATAATGGAAAACATCAAAACCACCGCAAGTTTTCAGTAGCTGAGAATAATTACTTGCTTCCAATTAACTTGGAAAATACTTAAAATTAAGCCGCAAAGCATGACTTCTGTGATAACTGCTGAAGCTGCTGTGGTGACTAGATGACACAACCTATATGATATTAACTACTTAATCCAGGTTTGCCTTTAGAGCAGAGATGGTGATTTACTTTATAACATTCAGCTTTTTTTCTTTGACTCCTGATCTAGGTGTTTTGTTGTACTTTGCTAAGGCAACTTTGTGATCTGTGTTTTATTGCTTGATAGAACTTCAATTAGAAAAGGTTTAAAAACCTGAAGATGAATTCAGTGCTAGGTTTGTTGAACAGCTTGAACACTTCCACCTTCTGGGGACTTCAGTATTGTTAGAGATGCTGATACAGCATTTGTACAATGATTGTTTCTCTGAACTTGAGTAAATGTTTATAAAAACTTAAGAATGTCAGTGCTCTGTTACTGGCTTGGGACAAGCTTAGTATCTTGCCTCTCCATGTAGTCAGTAAACGTGAATGGAAGGCAGAGATGTGAGTCCCAGAATAGAAAGAAGCACAGGGTCATCCTGATGCTTCCTCACCATCTGAAAACTTATGGTCAAATATGTGCTGGTTTTGCTGTGCTTTTAAGAACTGGAAGTTGCTCAGATGCTGAACATTCACAGTCTCCTAGCTGTAGGATTTTTTTCCCTTTCTCTGTAATTTCTATGACTATCAGAGAATTATATCTACCATCCAGAACTTTCAGGACAAGCTAAAGAAACTCCAGTTGCTTAGCAATTCCAACCGCTTTGTCAGTGTTAACTGTCATCTTAGGACAAGTTTTGTCTGAGATGCCAAGTTCAGACTGATCTTGCCTGAAAACTCATCCTTTTCTTCTCCCCCCACTCCCCCAAACCACAATTGGCTCAGCCTTGGTTTGTCTGTTTCTGTGCTCCTTTCTAATGCTCAGCATTTGCAAATACATTCGTATGTTTCATTTTTTGCACGGAGAGTTGTATTCTATTTTCTGTAGTAATTTTATAATTAGTTTCCTCTGCCTGAGCTAACAGAAAGCTATTAACCATATCAAGTGCTGCAGAACTAGAAACTGTCCAAAACAATGCTGCTGGCAATATTTCCTCTTGCTGGTGATTGATATTTATTTTCATTTAAAAAAACCCCAAAACTGAGGAAAGCCTTTAGTTCTTTGTTTTCTAAAGAGTTCATAATGCTGGGGCTTTTAATATTGGAATGCATTTTCTATTCCAGGCTTTTCTGTTTCCTATATGGGTGACAGCACGTGCCAGTCAGAAAGACAAGTGCCCTATAGAGAATGTGTAATTCATTGTCTAGTCTTGACAGAAGAGTGTGGTGTTACCTATTCCCTTTGTGGAGATAACCACTTCCAACCTGGCTTGGATTTTGTAGGACACTGTATGTACTTATTTAGTGCCTCTTTAAGATAAAATACTGTAACACTCCAAAGTGTAAGGGCCCTTTGGAAAAGGTGAACACCTTCGCTGCTTGACTGAATTTACTCAAAGTGGCTGTAGCAGGGTGAACAAGGTATTCTAGTCGGGGAAAGATTTAGATTGCTCCCCTTAGCTTGAGGGGGAAATTGGCTAATACATTACTGCAGTGTTTGGGAGGCCTAGGTTCAGAGAGTCTACTTCTGCCTCTTTGTCTTCAGAGAGTCTGGAGGACTGACTTAAGTGTTTTGTTTTTGAGATGTAAAGAGACAGTGAGTGTGGGAGTACAAGGAAATTAGTTTCAGCACAGCATTGAAAGTTTCTTTTTTCTACCACCACCTTCCCCTCTGCCCCCTCTTATTTCTAGCTAGCACCATTCCCTAACTGACTATTTACCCTTGCTGGTTGTATGGGACCGGTTGGGAGGATGGTGGGAATACAATTATAAGTTATACTCCTGGAAGAAATGTTTGAGGAATGGCAATATCAGTGGTATGACACATGAAAAAATGAGAATCTGACATTCGTCTTCTGACATCGAGAAATGAAGCACTTGATATTGGGTTGCTGAGTCTGAAAGTTAGGGGTAGCGATGCATCTTCTTTTCCTAAAGATCTTAAAGACCCTACAGAAGTATCTAGGACAGTAAGGAACTTGACTGTGGGTTTTTTTCCTGTAGAGCTAAATCCCTTATGATACTAGATTTGATTATTATTTTTTCCAACTAATTGCTTGTACTCAATTTCCTCTCATCCCAAAAGCTAAAATTTCACTTTTGTTCTGTAAGACACTAAGTGCTGCTTGAAGAAAGTGTAAAGTACTTCACACAGTAAAGGGTGATGACAGCATGATGATCGTAAACATTTATTTGGGCATGAAGTTAATAAGAATTTCACAGGAGGTTAATCTGACTCTAAGCTGATCCTGTAAATCAGAATTATCATCTCGTAAATTCTTACTGCTGTGGTCATATGGCAGTTGAATCTGAACTGGGCGCCCAAGGGGAAAAAGTTTAGCCTTGCAATACCCAAAAGACCCTCAAATTGAGTTCACCTTAATGAAAATTTTTGAGGCTCTTCTGAAGTATTGTTCCTGCAGGTGGGGCATACTGCCCCGAGTCTCCTGTTGGGAAAATAAGACTGACTTCTCCAGCTACAGAATGTAGTGTAGGTGTTACAATTTGGGCCAAAAGCAGAGAATTCCTATAAAATACTCATTAAAGCAAAAAAGTAGTCAGATACTCTGAGTTGAAGGGGAAAAAAATTGCCTAAGCAACATTACATTTGGGAATCAGATTTGTTGTGAAGTTTTTAGTTCTTAAGAAGGATGTGCCAATTAATTTTCTTTTAAGAGGAAGAGACTTGTTCTTTCTTGGAATTAAGCAAATCCTTCCAGCAGCTTTTCTTCGTCAACTAAAACCTCTCTGATTTGACCTCTTATCTCACCATAAATAACAGAGAAGAGGGTTCAGTGAGTCAGAGAATGACTTTACGAATGTGAATTTCTGTTTGATCATCCTATTTTATCAGACTACCATTAAAAACAAAACAATAAAAAAGGCTGTCAGCCTGGCTGTCTCCACAGCTGTCTGTATGCCTTTCCCAGCAGTGCAGGCTGTCAAGCTCATTATTCTTCCTCCGAGTTGGTTTGACCCATTCTTGTACACTTTTGCTAGGCTGATGAAGTCTGTGGGATCTTGTCTCTTGGGAAATACATTTATAAGGATAAGTTAATTCTGCTTCTCTCCAGTAAGCAGTTCTGCCTGACTTCTCCAGGGCCAGTATGTCTGGGTAGTCTAAATTGCTTATCCTGTAAGCTGTAAGGTTTGCAAGACCCCACAGCAGAAACCTTCCCCTCTCCCTACTTACCCTACTTTATACCACCACTTTTTGTTGCCAGTGGTGAGTACTTCAAGCCTAGGAACTGCTGAGAACAGCTACATCAAGAAAAGTCTAGAAGACCTACTATTGTCCTTGGGTTTAAAAAAAACCACAAGTAAAAAAATAATCCCCATAGCTATTCATATAAAATGTACGTTTGAGGAGAGGGATTTGCAGTCTCAGCCTGCTAACACAAGTCAGCATGGAAGCGAGATTTTAATATGGATATAATTACTACACATGAGTAAAGCAATTGGAGAAGGTTAGTGCTACCTCACTTGATATGTGAATAGGAATCGTTGCTAAACACCTACAATGAAAAAATGAAGGTCAGGTTTTTGGAGCAGCTCATAGTCAAATGCTGTTTGTTGTGTCCAAACCTCCTTGAATTACTGGGTCTGTAGTTTTTATTTTGGATGTTGTGTTTCTGATTTGTTGGCTGAGAAAGGAAAAACTTTCTTCTAGTCACTGACAGAGAAATGCACTTATGGCTCTCTGGGAAAGGAGACAGTAAAGAGCATTTGTACCTCCGTATTTTCATGAAAAAGCATGGAATAGAGCTGATATTCTGGAAGTTACCTTCTGAAAGTATGGGCCCAGGATAAATGTCAGTAAGCAAGCTCTTTTGTTTTCCTCTGATGGAGAGCTCGTGGCTGCAAAGTGTGTTCTCTGTTCAGTCATTCTGGATATTGCTAGTAGAATACATGGAAGTGTGTATCAAACTAATTTGTAATGTAGACATTGAAAATACACAAGTTCATTATCAGTAATAACTTTATAGATAACGAGCAAAGGCAGATCTTTTCTTTCCTATATTAGAATATGAAGTGTCCAATGACTTAAATGGATAAATTCTGATTTAGTAATTGTGAAAGCTTCTGGTTTTTCACTGTTTCTTGGGGCTTATCACCGCTCAGGGATGCGGTTTAGCTGTTTGAGAGAACTCCTTTTTTAGAACTGCATGTCTTGATTTGTGGTGTAAGAGTGTGTGGTCTGTGTTTGAGTAGGTAAGGGAAATCCTTGTCTGGCAAGTGGAACCGAAAACTAAATGGTGTATCAATAAATGGCTCTTACTAATTGTACATTTTTTTAATTATCATAATTCATCCCCCTAAAGAAACAAAAATAAATGCCCAATTCATTGAGCTTCAATATTTAATTAGTTTTTCCATAAACTTTAAAAAAAAAAATCTTAGTAATATAAATCTTAGACTTCCCTCTGGAAAAAATATATGCTCTGTTTTCACAAGGAGTGACATGTTAATTGCCTGCAGACGTCTTGTTGGACTAATGAGTAAAATAACCTAATAACTAATTGAAACTCCGCTGAAATAAAGTCATTAGGAAAGTAGTATCATATCTAAGTAAATTAACTCCATTTTCTATCCTGAATTATCTAGCTGTTGTGCTTTGATCACAGCTGAATTGGATCATTAACTAATTAAAACTGAAGCCAATTAATAATTGCAAATGTGTGTAAGGATACTTGTCCTCTTTCACAGGACATTTCAGTAAGGAGTCTTGGCTCTGAGTGTTTTCTTCTCCAAACATTTAAGAACATGGGAACGACATAACTGGTGAAACTTTCATCAGGAAAAGATTCTTTAGACACTAAAAAGCTAAAGAATTCTCTAGCAAAATGAGACTTTTGTTGTGAAACACCTTTTATTTATTTTAGTTCTAATTCTTGAAAACCATAACTCTTTAAAAATTCCCATATTCATTCTGCTACAAAATCTATAGACTTTTAAAACTTCAGGCAGTCTTTGCAGAATGAGCTAACTGAGAGTTCATTCAGCTTTGGTGTGTCCTCTATAGCTTTAGTTCCCTACTATGGTAGTGTTGTTGAGCCAAGAGTTGGGGCTCACTGAGCATCCCTGGTCCCTGTCAGAGGACTGATGATTGTGGTTATCTAGTAATGGGTCAGGTTTCCCAGCTATTCTGTAGGAATCTTTAAGTCTCTTTATTTCCAGATCCCTTGGTGTGGAACTGAGAACTATTATCACCCTATAAATCTTGTGAGGGGAAAAAGAAAAACTTATAAATTAGTGAGAGATGCTGTGAATTTAAAAATTGTTATGCAAATCACTTCTCTCTGCTTCTCCTCCCCCAAGACTTCATGTGAAAGGGACATTGTACTTTTTTGTCCCACTGAGAAGGGGGGTCATGAGAATATCAGAGTTTTTGGCAGGAAAACTGCCTCCTAGTTTTGATGTATGTTGCTGGGACTGCCCTGTAGCTGGAGGTTGTTCTAATGCTGTGTGTTACTAAAGGACAGCAGGAGGCTGTCTTGTCAAAGTGGCAGAAGCACCGGTTCCCTTCCTGCTGTTCCCTTTGGGAGAGACCTCTTTAGTTCTGTTTCACATTCCCATGTCAAGTACCCGAATTAATGAGCAAAAGAAATTGGTGTATTTGATTGTTAAATGGAAAAGTGAACCGAAGAACTAGGAATTTGTGCATTTTCTGGCATAGATCACCTTTGTGTAAACTTCAGTGACAGACCTGCCAACTCACTATGTCAGACTGGATTATGTTCTCTATTGTTCTATTACCCTTCTTCAGTTTAGGGAAGAAAGGGTAGACATTAGAGGATCCACTATCTGTTTGTTGTTTGGGTTTTTTTTCCCCTTTAATAGTTTCAGACTGGTAAAGGCTTTTAGAAATCTAAGGAATCTTTGTCAGTAGATCTAAAATTTCAAAATTCAATCTGACTTTGAGATACTTTGGCTCTCTATGGAATACATTGGTTTTCAGGGTGTTTTCAGGTGGTGATAGTGTGTTTGGAGTTAGATGCTGAAGACTGAAACGGCCCAAAGTCTGCACGCTGATGTGGGACCTACCTATGCTCTCCTAAAGTATGTCAGACCCTGTATTTCTAGGCTATAGGTAGGTATGTCATTCTACTGAAGATTCACAGATCAGATATCTGTCCAAACCCCATATGCCTAAACAAGTTGCTGCTTATGGGAAAAGGAATCCTCTAGTGCCCTTAGGATGTAGGATACATGCAATTAAGAACTTGTTGGTATCTAACCCAACTTTGTCATTTTCACCAGGAAGATTATCAGGTTTAGAGTACTGAAGTCTTTATGGTGCATTAAAACAGGTGCATTTGAGGCTACAGAAATTTCCATTTCAACAAATACTTCAGTGCAAGACTTACATAAATAAATTAAAAGACCAGTTCAAGACACAAGACTATAAACAGTATCTCCTATCTTTGTCACATGATAAAGTAGAAAGTTCAGATATTACAAGTGTTTTACTTCAACTATGATGGAATAAAGGGAGGTGGATATATGGAATACATTGGTTTTCAGGGTGTTTTCAGGTGGTGATAGTGTGTTTGGAGTTAGATGCTGAAGACTGAAACGCCCCAAAGTCTGCACGCTGATGTGGACTGTGGCAGGTGGTCTGTGGGGAGTGGAGTCCTTGCCTTGTGCCATTTTTTGTGGCTTAGACTTAAAAAACCCAAACAAAACCAACGCTCACAATGGTTAAAACACCCTGGCTTTGTCTCTAAAATTTGCTCACTATCTTCTTTTACTTTCAGTCTGAAGTAAGCACCTCTCCTATGTACAGCAAGTTGCTATTATAGATGGTGGTAGATCTCTCTCCACATTTACTGGTAGAGCCTGGGTTTGAAAAACGTGTTCTGACCCTGTTGCATTAAAAGTAATGCTAAAATAAGGAACTACATGAAACAAGACATTAAATGCATGTTGCTGAAGGATAAAACAGGAATCTTCATGTAAAATGTAAATACCCATTAAGGATTAACTTGTGCGGTGTGAGACATGCATGTCACTTAGCTACCACTGAGTCTTAAAATGGGTCATAAATGACACAAGTGGTACATAAGATCTGTGCTGGCCCTCTGCCCAGAGGTAGGTTTTCATTTAGTCATCAACATTGCTCAATTGGTAGGTCAGCAAACGTGGGTCTGATTCCATTACTTGCTGTTGAGATGCCAGAAACCGATGACTCGACAAAGAGGTATAGGGAAAACTAAAATCCCTCAGAAGAAACACTTCTCCCATGGAATTCCTTCCTTATGAAAAAAATGCTCTCTGCATGTTTTTTTCCCTCTTCTTTTGAGTTCCTTTGAAGTGTTCTCTTAAAATAAATAAATAAGGCTGACATTATCACCTCTGTGAAAAATGCTGGTTTTAAATAGAGCTGTTGAAGTAGGTAGGCAGTTAGGATTTAACATATGTGAGAAGTAACCCACACTTAGCAGAAAAAATATGTAATTTAATGAGAAAATGCTCTTGTATGCCCAGTAAAACTTCTTTAGTATAAAATGCTTTACAAGAACAAACTGCAACTTAAGCTGGCACATATTTCTTCCATAACTCCAAAATAATTTCCCAAGGCAGCAATTTATGTAGCTTGCTTAAAATGCAGCATGAATGATTATGAGGTGACAAAGACTAACGAGACTTCATTGTTACTCAATTGGGACTTATAAGATTGTGCATTATGTGAAAGACTGTTTAAAGGAAATACTATTCAAGAAAATTGGAAAAAATCAACGTAGTAAAGCTCATTAATTTTAAATCTGAATTAGCTATTAATTCACATGGTTCTGCTTTCAAAGTCGTAAGAACAAAATACTGTTATCTTGTTAATAAAACTGTTGGAATGATAAAATGTAAAGTTGAATTTATTTTGGCAAGAAATAATTATTTTTACATCCATTTACTGCTGAGTAGCATTGTTTCCACAGCAGACTTATTACAGTTGTATACACTTATTTTGTGCCTGTCATTGCTTGCTTAAAAAGCTACAATTCTGAAAGCCTAGAAAATATTTTTTCCATCCGCAAATATTCTACATGGTTGCATTCACGTGCTTTTTCTCAATTTATGAATTATAATCTTAATAACTCTATGTAAGAGCTCAAATTTTCACCATTTTAAAGGCATTTTTGAATGTTTCCCATGGATTTATTTCTTTTTAAAGCTTCATTGTTTCTAAAAACTTGGCAATCTGACACTCCAACTTTTTTTTTTTAAAACAGATTTATGTCCTCTTAAACATAAAATGTTGATATATTAATGTTGGGCTGCTCGTAAGTGTAAGGGTGTTGACACCAATTAAAAAACTGAACTGAATGTGTCTCCGGATAATTGCTGCCAATTTTTACTTTGCCTAAGGATCTGAAGTAGGGATACTTTTCCCTTACTCTGACATGTGATTCCATGACATAATTTTAATTTAGAATTGGAATCAGATCGAAGTTGAAATTCTTCTGCTACACAGTGTTTCATAAGGAGAACTCAGAATAGGTTGGTGGGTTTTCTCCTAATAACTCTCCTTGTGAATTCAGTACAAATTGTTACTTCTGATTAAAACTTGAGGAGGATGCAAAAGAATAGTCCATAATAGCTAATAAGCTAATCATGAATTTATACTTAAATATAAATAAACATTCATCAAGAGAAAATGGGGGCAGACTGGCAGGAGGGAATGCACCTTTTCTCCGGTGTTTGTCTGGCTTGCCCTTGTGATGCCCTCTCCTAAGGGTGATACTGCTAATCTTTCAGGAGCAGCATCAGGATCGTGGGGGGTGTGTGTGTGTGGGGGGTACTGGGGATGCCCATTCAGTCATGGCTTGCTTAGGCTTACTGGGGTGCACCCTTCTCCCTTGTGTCCAGGAAAGATCTGCAAGTTGCCCCAGTGCCTCCCTTGGGCACCCTTAGGGCTGCTGGAAATTCCTCAGGATTGGCCTGGTGAGGATTGGGAGTTTTCCATCCCCAGCTCTGCTGGAGCAGGTTCCTGCACAGGCAAGGATGATCATTTGTCCACTTAACAGACGTTATCACAGCTAAACCCAGCTGGAGCCATGGCAAGACTATGCAAGCCCTGAGATCTGGTAATGTTGGTTCTATAAAATGTCTGCAGTCTTTTGCTAGGAGTGCCAAAAGACAATTGTCTGCTGGGCTACAGGCAATTCCAACATCCGCTTGGATGGTGGTTCCACAAGATGTGAGACACCTTTGTTCAGATTCCAATTTTGAACTGAAATCTCCAAGCTGTCTATGTTTTATATTCTGTTTTCTCCTTTAGTGTATGCTATTGTTTCTACTGCACTGTGGGATAAGGGTGGTTTTAGGGTTTTTGTTTTAAATATCAATTGGATTTTAAGAATGGCAAAAGTGTATTCAGTGTTAGTTGCCTTTCATATGAGTTATCTTGGTAACAGGTTTGTGATTAAACCCTCATCAAAATCACAGCTCCAAAAAATATTGGTATTGACTGTGTGACAACTGAGATTGGGAAAAAAAAAACCCCAAACTGTTGCATTTAATGAAACATTTCCTCCAAATATGATTTTTAACAAAAACACTAGAGAGGGGGAAAAAGCTAACTTCAGTTCTACAGAATGTTCCATTTTTTACATTAAGTTTTCAGAACAAGACATTTTGTCTTTATTCTAATTGCTATCCATTTAAAATGATTAACTTTTTCCTGTTCATATTAGGAAATGACTCCACTGAAAAGATGAGTTTCAGTTGTCTCCAATGGACTCGCTTTAGAGGATTTTGAGTCCTGAAAATCCTTTTCAATTTGGAAAGGTCACTTTTCTATACCCCAGTCCTTTGCAAAACAATTTTTGCGCTCAGACAGTGCTAATTATGTCTTTAACTAGAAATATGTGGTGTAAATTTCTCAGAGAAGAAACCATCCTAGAATATAACTTGACAGAGCTGTGTACAAATACAGATCTAAGAAAAACAGTTTTTCAAAGCTTTCGGTATGTCTGAACAGCTCTTGAAGTGTACTTGGAATCTTCTCTTCTGGCAATTTGCAATCACTTTCAGTACACTACACTTGTCACATAAGGCAATTTTAAACTTGAAGGGCCCTGAGGGAGTGGAAAAAAAGTTAGGTGTGTTCTGCATTTAGGAATAGCTTGTATTGGTCAGATAGGGAGGTTGTCTGGAATCAGAATTAATTAACTCCAAAGTAGACTGGCATTACTAATAGTGCTCAGATGTACTGTGTTCTGGTTAGCTCAATTTATAGTTCTTTTCTGTTTTGTCACTACAGAAAGTAGCACACAAAATTTACTGAAATGACACAAAATCCAGAGCTGTAGACAAACATGTCGGTAAACTGTCTCCTATGCTTAGCCATATTGGTTGGAGGACTTTTCACTGGTTTCTGGGATTTAGATAAAAATTGTAGGCAGCACCAGCAGCTGTAGGCAATTAAGTGTACCAATAATTACTTTTTAAGATAACTTCCACTCTACATGAATCAACCTTTCTGAAGACCCTGCTATACTCTGTTATAGATTGTTTTGTTTTGTTTTCAGCTCTTTAATCAAGAGAACTTTTTCAAGTATTGCTTCTAGAAGTTAGCTCATCACCATTGGATGTGTGCACTTTCAAAGTCCATACAACTCATGATTATGAGTTATTCTTATGACCTGTCTCTGACATCCTGAATGAATCATGACCAAAGGCAGGGAAACATTGTTTGATGGAGATGTTCTCTTAGGGCTCTGCCCCTGTGGGTAGGTTTGAAGTAGGTAATCCAGTGTCTTTCCCCCCGCCCCTTTTCTCACTTGGTGAGGGAAAGCCCTGATTTTCTAACTTAAGTTCCCTATCCATCAATTTATTTAATCTTCTTCCTGTTTTGGAAGTTGAGTCATAGCAACTCTTCCAAGTGCAGGGGAAAGCAGTGGTGAGATTACTGTCTTTTGTAGTTGGTATGTCATCTGTGGTGGTGGGGGTGTGTGTGTATCCATGTCCCTTTAACTGTGTTATCTTAGAGATGTTACCACTGTCCCTGATCTTGGTCTTGGCCACTGGCAGGTCTGTCTTGCAGGTGATTGCTATTGGTTCGGTTGGACATGGGGGAAGGTTCTAGCAGCCTCTCGCAGAAGCCTCCTCTGTAGCCTCCCCTGCTACCAAAGCCTTGCCATGCAAACCCAATATAATGCCAAAGGAGGTAGAAAGTAGTGATTCAATTAACTTAAGTCTGATGAAGCAGAGATTCATGTCTCTCTTTCAGCAGAGTATGGCAACTATAGATAGGAGAAATTCAGAGGGAGAAATGTGTCTTCTGGTCGATCTGCCCATGTACAGCGAATGATTCATTTAAGATAGAAAAAAGAGCAAATGAGATGATAGCACTTGTTAGGCTAACAGCTACCTGTGAATAAGGAGTCCTAAGTTTCAGATGCTGTTTCAAGACGCTTCTATTTGATTCAATTATTGTTTATTGTAAAATAAATGGCTTGATGGAAAAGCTTGAAAACACAAATCTTAACAACTTGTGCTCAGTTTCGCTAAAAAGTTTTGGTTATAAAGTTTGCTATCAACCTGCTAGGGAATCTGGTTTGGCTTTAAAAATAAATCATAGGACATGGAACTCAGTAGTGTTTCCTTACCACAGACCTAGACAAACTATTTACTAATAGGCAGAGAATGGGAAAATCTACAGATGCAACTTAGGCTGTACAAAGTAGGTGAGATAAGTATGCAGATGGGAGAAGGGAAGTTAATAGATATGGATCCACCTTTCGTAGCTGGTGCAGAAAGCAGGAGCCCTATTATCTCTGTTCCATCCACAGGTGGTAACAGTGGAATGCTACTGCGTTGCTATTCTGTATCACTGGCACAGAGGTCCTGGTCATGCACTCATGTAATAACTTTTGCCATTCATGCATAGCGTAACAGTTTCTCTTGTCTCATCCCTTGGTCATTTCTAGTCTCAAGTGACTTACTATGTTTGACTGGAATGAAAGCAGACGTGACTTCCTTGGCATGTGAGGGTTGTGGGAACTTTGATGCGTTCATCCATCTGCTATCCTCATCCAAGTCTTATGTGGGACGCTCGTCATACTTTAAATGAACACTTGGTTTCTTTATAGAGCAGGAGGTGAATTTTGCTGAGAGAGTAGTATTTGTGTAATGTCACTTTTGTTTTCATGATTTTAGCAGACTTGTATAAGACATCTGTCCTTTCAGAGAGCTCGTCTAAAAATGGTATATTTTTGCTTTTAGTCACTTGCTCATCTGAATTTTACAGACTTCAGAACTACCCCTTCTTTGGCAAAGGGGGTGAGAGACCATGCTTGCTTGTGTGGTATTTCTTTTAAAGGCTGTTTTTAAAGAAACCATGGCAGAATAAAAAAGTAAAAGCTGCAAGAATGCAATCTTGTAAACAACAGTTAAAATATCAGAGCCTAGAACTAGGAACCTTTGTTCCACAAGAGGTTGCTGTAAAAGATAATGTGTCCATCAGGTAGCTGGAGGAAGGCAGAAATACATGCATTTCTTTGTCAGAGCACTCTGAGTATTTATACTGAATAAAGCAGAAGCCAAGAAACAGGACAGACACTAAATGAAATGCTTAGTTACTATTATTAGTAGTCAGTTCACTGCAGCTTTATCACCAATTTTATAAAAATTGTTCGTTCTCAAGATGTCCAGGCAGATATTATTTCTGGTGTATAGATACATATATATAGATAGATGTGTCCTCAGTGCTTGCTGGTAGCTTTCCACTCAAACAGCCAGGATGGTATTTAAATTTACACAGTTCCAAATTAGATAGGAAATTAAATGTTTCATGCTGTCGGGTTCCTTGAGAAACACAGATCTTAGAAAATACAGCATGAGCTGTGCTACTTTTTCTGTGGGTATCATCCTTCCAGCTCTGCTTCAGTTGTTAAGTCCACAGATGTGCTATGTCTAAAATTTGTTGTTAAGCTATGTTGTAAGTAAAACCTTTTACATCAGGAAAATATTGTAGTATTGACTGTGGTGCCTGTACAACTGCTTCATAAATATATTTGGTAATAAAATTGCATGTTATGCTCCAACCAAAATGTTTTATTCTCAATTGGAAATGGCTCTTTGAAATAGTGGCCTGAAGAGACTGAGATAATGTCATGGGTTTTTTCCCTGCACAAGATGAACCACTATATATTAATAGTTTATATTTGTGTAAGTACTTCATTATTTTTAATCTGTCATTTAGGGATCTGAAAATGGTGATTGAATTCAATGTTTTGAGTACCATAGGAACAGAAAAATTTTAAACAAAAATGTTGATAGCATTTTGGAAAAAAATTAAAATGAAAGCAAGCAGATTATTTTAGTACTGTTATTTTTATTTTACTGCTGTGCTGACATAAAGCTGCTACTAAGAGTAGTTCTGTATTACTGAAGTAACCTTTAGGTATTCTAATGTATTTTACACATTGCACTACGTTAATTCCTTTTAAAAGGCTAATTAACATTATCATCAATGTCATAATTTCAAATGATTTAGACACATCATTATGTTTAGTTATTACAGGAAAAAATCTTTTATCTCTGGATATTAAACACTGGTTTTATGAAACTGCAATCACAGTTGTTTGGCATATTAGTAACACTTTATTTTAATCATTTTAATAGCACTGATTGTAATAAACTCATTTGGGATTCATGTAGAACTAACATTTATTTCCATAAAGTGTTTCACAGTAATTGAACATTAGTTCAGTTATGAATGCTGGATGGCTGCCAGAGTATTTCTTTCTTTTTTCTTCTGTTTCCTCGCTGTTGATTTCGTAAGCCTGTCTTTCTGCTTCATTACCAATGAGATCATTAAATCTATGGCCAGATTCTTTGCTAGCATAAATTGGACCTCAATGGAAATATTCTGATGAACATGGATTGAAGATCTGGATGTTAGTTATGACTTTATTTTTAGTGAATTGTGGACTTTTTAATCTCAGACTCTTTAGTGAATAAGTAGATTATTAAAAAAACCCCAACATTGTAGGCATGCAAATAGAGTATCTTGCTAAACATGAATCAGAAAAAGAAAATAAATGTGTTTATGTACTGTCTAGGGGATTTGTTTCAGGTTGCATTTGATTTTACTGAAAATATCCCATGTAAGAGGATCTGAAGCCATTTGTAAGATGCCTTTCACACCCAAATCACCTTTCATGATGGGAATAATTTCAGTAATAGCATTACTGTTCTACAATAATTTATTAAACAGTTGTTGAGACCTTTCTCCTGCATGGAAGAAAAATGGGTTATTCACAAGTATTGGTGCATTCTACTTTTGATTCAACAGTAATATGAAAATTTAAATAGCAAAGTTTGAAGCGTAGGTAAGAACTGCTTATACGTTGTCTGACAGAAATTATTCCCATTCTGCACAAGATGTTTATGACACTGGAGAGTAACTCTTGTGAATAGCTTTCAGGGAACCTCAAACACTTTCAAGAATGCCTTAAGCAGTTGTGATATGTGGAGACTTGCAAGAGAACATGGATTGAAAAATGGGTGTCACTTAATACTGCTTATTTCACATGTAAATAATCTACTTGCATCTCTTGCAGTGAGCAGAGAGTTGACTGTTGGGTAGAGGTCACTAAAAAAGAAGGTTTTGTTGTGTCAAAACAGTTATTCACAGGTATGCTTGTTTTCTCTGTCATTTTTCCAGCAGGACTTGTTGAATTGCAGGCTTGCACTAGAGGTCTGAATGGAACCCCCTTCCATGGTTCATCTGCTGCTAAATAGATGCTGGTTTAAATATGCTTTAAATTCATCTTGACTACTTCAAAGCATACTTGAACTAACTTTCCAGCTGAACCAGGGGCAGTTGGGAGTTTCCTGAAGAGCAGAAAGCTTGGCTTGGTCTTGGGTATTAGCTACCTCTCACAGTAAGTTTCATCTTGTATATCGTTTACTTACAAAATAGTAACATTAAGTAAGTTATATTACTGAATTTTTTTCTTGAGGTAAAAATCAAACTTGAACAATTGGAGGAATCAAATCTTGTATTAAAAAAAAAAGCTGAAATCCTGTTTTCCAGTATTGCCATAAAAATCTCCTTTTTTCATTAGGTGATTTAACCCTGTTCTTCAGTAAATGGAATGTGATTAAATAATAATTTCCTATTAAAAAAAGTAAATAAAATACTTTCTCCTGAGATGTTTGCAACTTTGTTTTCAGTACTGGGGATATTTGGTGGCTGATTTGGGGGTTTTTCCCCACTGTAAATATCTGACCTGTTGAAATAAGAGGTTCACTAATGAAAGTAGAAGTTCAAACAGGCTAATGAACTTGAATGAATACTATGTTCAAAGCTTATGTAAATGGCCGTTGCCAAAAGCTTGAAAGGGCATTTACTAATACTGAAGATATTCGAGAGTGGCTGGACTAAGAGAAAATCACACATGGAGACAAGAAAATAAAGGTTAATTGCCTCAAATGAAATTTCCAAAACAAAAAAGTCCACACTGAAACCCCAAGTTGCTAGTAGCAGTGCATCTTTCTCTTTGCTATGTTTTTCGTGGTTATTTTCTGCTTTCCTTTTTACTCCTATTATGTATTTGTCTGCATAATTGTTAGTATTGCAATTTGGAGAAACAGCAAGTTTTGAAGAATCCCCTGGCTAGTTTTCATTTGTATAGAGCACAGGAACAGGAGGAATTTTTGGAAGATGCTGGACAGCTAGTTCACCTGATGGTCTCTGATCCATAACAGAAATATGAGTGTCCAAACTCATTGCTCCTTCAGACACCTTTGAATTGAGTGTGTGTTTGGGATGCTCGGTCCTGAAGACATGTAATCTAAAGTGAAACTGTGAGACTTTGAAAGTGAGGATGTCGATGGAGAGTGCTCGGTGCCATCTGCTTTGATCTACTTTGATCTACTGATATCCTGTTCTGCTGAATTGCTAATGTCAGCCCAGTCTTTGTTAGCAAAAAGGGTTGAAAGTGCAATGGCAAAAGTGATTAGTGCTACAGGAGTAAAAGGCTTGGGAAGCCTTTTATTAAGACTGAATAATATGACCCCACTGAGTATTAACTGAGGGAAGAGCCAACAAACAACTGAGGCTAATGCTGCAAAGGGAAGAAAATACCTTGCTAGGCAGAAGCACAGACACCTGATGAAAGAAAAAGTCATTTAATATGGATACAAAGAAAACAATCTGCTTGGCAATGAATTTTTCAAGTATGTGTAATAAATTCCTTAGAGCAATCCCAGCTGACTATTGTTACAGCTAGTCTGGTATAGATAGTAATAAATGTGAAGAAAATTTTGACTGTTCAAGGGCAAGATGTGGGTTGTCCTATTTTTGTGTAGTCTGATGACCATGGAAAGGGTTAACAATGTTTGACTGACTGAACTGATGCATTGGGAAGACCTCGTGTGTCTTCAAATTAGACTTGTTTAATCTGACCACAGTTCTTAGCCCTTTAATATGAAGTTATAGGAAAAATGAAAATGTTTTAGGGGTTTAAGATCATAAAGCTCCTTTGCCATAAAGATGACAACATAAAAAGCAATTAGAAAACTGTCAAATGAATATATGTCTCCTAAAGCTTTGATGCCGTTAAAAGAACTAATTACAAAGAAAACTCCAGTGCTGAATGTAATGATTAGCAATATGCAAATCACAGATAAATCCAGGCAGTCAAAGGTCTGCAGTGACCGGACATTTGCCAAATGACTTGTAAACGTAGACCATGATGCTTTAATATGGTGTGTGACTGTGTTTTCCTGCAGCTAATCTAGAAAGTGGTCATTATGGAAAAGGGCAACAGGAAGCACTAATGTTCACTGCATCAGGATGAAGGCTACCCTCTTGCTTCAGAACTTCCATACTCAGCAGTGTAGAAGAGCCCCTTATTGGTAAGATGCCATTTCTGCCAACAGTTAAGTGACTAGGGTTTACAAAAATATTACAGTTTTTTTTTAATTTATTGTCTGCCTATACCTTCAATACATAAACAAAAGCTGCAAAGAAATCTTCTACATAAAAAAAAAAGTGGCAAAAGTTTTGAATCTTTCTACTGCAGCTGGATACTATGAAATGTAGCCTTGGACAGTGTTATACTAAAACATTTTAGAGCTAAGTTGGAATCTGAATGTTTTTCCATTTCTTTTGCTAAAAAGGTAAATGTAGAATAGGATGTATTTTGGAAATAAAGGTGAGTGGGAACTTGCTTGTGAAGAGCTCTGCTTGTGAAGAGCTCTGCTGAGAACCACTAGCTTGAGTTATCTAGAGAGGAACCAGTGATGACTCTCAGTAAACCAATGTCTGCTAAACTGTTTTATGCCCTTTTAGGACCTTATTTTTGAGATTAGTTTTTGATGGTCTGCCTCCCTTCAAACTCAGCAAGTTCCACAACCACGGAGCTCTATTACATTCAAGGAAATCTAATGTTCAGGAATATGGTTCAGACTATGATACAAATACCAGAAAAATATTCGATGTTTTCACTCAGTGAGTAAAGTGTTACCTGCTACAGTGCTGTTTTGAAGCAGACATTTTGGGAAAGTAAGAATACTGGTTATCCACATCTTCCTTTTGATTCTTTAAGGAAAGTGCAAAGCTAAATTGCTATGATTGCAAAAGGGTTACTACAAAAGGGGTACTTTATTCCCTTATGTTGTTCCTTAAGATAAATAAGCACATGTCAAGGGCAAGGGAATAAAGCCTTTGTGCAGGAATAGATGGCTGGTCCTTTTCAGGTGATAAGCGAGCATTCATTTTTCTGTTTTTAATATTCTGATTAGAAGAGAGGTAGGACACTACTGAAGTGGAGAGACTAATTTATCTTGTTAAAGTTTCCATTAGAAAGCAGAGATGTTGTTAGGCATGCTGGCTCTTACACACAGTGCAGAGCATTCCTGCCTTCAGTAAGAACAGTCTTTGCAATAACCTGTATCAGCTGGCAGTACTTCGACGAAATTGATGTACTGTGATCTGCTTCCCTGCACATTGAAGTAGACTTAATTTTATTTGCCTGTGTTTTTGAGGCACGTGTTGATATGAAAAGAGTTAATTTTTTACGTTTTAAATTAGCTATGTGTTGTTCTCTTTCTGTATGTTTAACTGTGCATCAGTGAAGAAGTGGCATTAAAGTTCATAAATTCTCATCAGTCATTAAGCAAAAGATGAAAAGTATGGGTCACTTGTTATCTTAATTAACACCTACCTGGTGTTTTCCAAATGAAGTGTCAAGAAGTAAAGGGCAAATTTGTGTTCAATTAATGCAACTGCAATATTTCTCCCATAACGCCTCCTAGTCCCCTTTAGAGAGTCTGTGTTCATCTGGGGAAGAACTAATTTTCCCTGATAAATATGCAATGTGATGTTTTGAGGGTGTTTTTTTGCATATTGTACTGATTCAGGGTCCTATTCTGTATCCTTTGTGAAGTCTAAACACTCAATTTAATGTAAAATAGGTCATAGTCCATATGAGAAAGTGAAACACATTTTATTTTCTGAATAATATTTAAGCTGGTCAAATATATTTTCCAAGATGAAATTAATTATTTTCCAAATCAAAATAATCACTGTTAGCCTAACTGTATAACATATCTTTCTAGAGAATTCATGTAATTAATAGAACAAAATCCATAATTTAATGAACAAACCATAGTTTAGTGTAACTACTGCTCAGTGCTATTCCTTGCAAAATAAGAACACGTTACTAATATGATTATTTGTTAACATACTTTAGTGATTAAATAGCATCTTAGCCATTGGTTTGCTTTTCTTTTAATGAGGGTAAAAATTACATGCTTTGCTAGCTGTATGCTCATGACGCAAATCTAGCACACTGAGCTTCTCTGCTTAAATTCTTTGGTAGACTATTGTCAGCAACATGATAAAGCACCTTTGAGAGGTAACCTGAAGGATTTTATAACTTTGTTGGTTAGAAACAGGAATATTAGCAGATGATCTTTGGTTTTGCCTCTCTTGTAGGAACTGTGCAGCCTGCAACTGGCTGCTTGGGCAGTAAATCAAAGTGGGTAAATCTTCAGTGAAAATGGTGATCTTACCTATGGGTACATGAGATGCCTGCATGAAAAACATGTCTTTCATCTCTTTTGCCTTCATTAGATTAAGAATTCCTATCCTTTATTAATAAGCTGAATAATTGTACCTTAGTTGAACTGATCAAATTGTATTTGACATGAGAGGATAGACAATCACGCACAAAAGAATTGTCCCTACAGGTACCTGTTCTAAAAAAACCCCAAAACTTCCCCTTCACCCTCCCCTTTTTTCCTTTGAGGAAGAAGTTTCCAGGAACAGCAGTAGAAATCTGAAAGTAGGTTAACAGACAGAGTAGGTTAATGATAAAGATAAGCAAATTGCCAACTCTGATGCAACTGAAGCTTCTTAAAGAGCTATCTCTACAATATTGTTCAAGACTATATTCAAATGCCATTTAAATTAATAGAAAGCTTTTCTGGGAGACTTTGACTACTTCTGGTGAAGGACACAGGTGATATGTATAGACTTTCCATTCTTTTCAGTGGTTAAATTCTGTGTGCCATTTCCATTGTGTATTTGAAGTCCTAGAAATAATACTACCTTTTTTGTAATGATGCTAAGACCAGAAATTTGTGTGTTGTTATGGATGTATTCTTACAGACACCAGTAATGTAAGGTATGCAGAGAAGGGGTGATACAAATGGTGAGATGAGATCTACCAAGACTATACAAGACATTGTAGTGTTCTTCAGGAGAATAAATGGGTTGAGTAGCAGTTGAACAAAATCTTATTTTTCCTTGAACAAAAGTAGGGGATTGTTCTGGGAGACAAACAGTATTGTAGCATAGAGATTATGACTAATTGCATTGGCTATGGCTATTTGGAGTATAGTCACACAGTTTTAATCAATGAAACAGCAAAATTTTAATTGCTAAACTAGCTAACGCATAGCATGAAAAGACTTCATAAAATTAAGCTATTTTAACAGCAAGTGCTTTGTTGTACTCTTGGGCTTGTGCATTCAAAGAGTAGGTAAGGATATAGGAGCTGAAGTCTGGGTTACGGTTAGCTGTGTGTACAGAAAGAGTTGGAAGGAGCATGCTTCAACTCTCGGGCAAAATGAGAAGGCTCCTGGAGCAGGCACAGGGGGAAACATGGATGTTGAACAGTCACAGCAGGTATTACCCAAAATTACTTCAAACTGCTTATACTTCTAAACACTCACATGGGAGTGACTGACTAACTTGATATGGGAAATGCAAGATGTTTCACAGTGGATTCAGCCTTGCTGACAAATATTAGGTTTTATGACTAATAGAAGATCTAATCAAATCAGTTGCATTCACAACCTCCCTGGCTTGGCAAGGTTAAGACAATGTAAAGATCCTATTGTGTGCAAACTTTTTTAGGAACAGCCTGTGAAAACATTTGTGGCTTAGATAAAATAGCAGATACCTGGTTTATGTATGGATTTGTAAGCTACACCTGTTGGTTACTAGGGACAACACATAATAAGATATTGAAGTGTAATATTTGTTAATGTGGCACTAGTGTCATGTCAACTGGGGTTGTAGCACTGTTAGACATCAAATTGAAATCGTGTGGTATCAATACAGCCTGACTTCTCTCATCTCTTGGCTCATGCTAGAACAAAATCTGAAACTAAGAAACTCATTTACTACCATATGATCACTTTTTCAGCTAGCAAAGACTGCGTTAACTTGTAGATGTAAGATAAATCATACTGTTACCTGCCTAAAGTTCTGTAGTTATTTATATTGCAACAAACTCTCCTACAAATTCTTAGCTAGGCCTTTAACATATCTGTAATTGTTACTCTCTATGCTTACTGTTAAAAGGCATTAAGTACGTAAGTGAAAGGGGAGGGGAATTTTTTTTTTCCTAAAGCCTAGATGAAGCCTGTGTTTCCCAGAAGGAAATAGACTTACATTACATTAAAAAAAGTGAGTCAGTTACAAACCATGAAACATATCATGTTTTCAGAGTTAAAATCACAGTCTGATTCTTGTGGAGCAGTGCATCAACAGAACTGCTATGTTTTTTGGACAAAGTATTGCTTAGGGCTTACCTACAAGCATTGCTGTCCTTCAGAACCTGTGGTGTGCCAGCTGCCATAGCTGCAGGGAGGGAAGAGATCCTGGTCAGTCCGGCTGCACCAAGAGGCTGAAGGAAGCTGCTGCCAGGGCCTCCTTAAGACAGAATCACAGAATGACTAGGTTGGAAAAAACCTTTAAGATTGAGTCCAACTGTTCCTGACCTATGCTAAACCATATCCCTAAGTACCTCATCTACCCTTTTTTTTAAACACATCCAGGGACAGTGACTCAATCCCCTCCCTGGGCAGCCTGTTCTAGGCCCCGACAACTCTTTCAGTGAAAAATTTTTCCTAACATCTAATCTGACCCTGCCCTGGCACAGCTTTGTGCCCTTTCCCCTTGTCCTATCTCTTGTCACCTGGCTGAAGAGACCATCTCCCACCTCTCTACAACCTCCCTTCAGGTAGTTGTAGGCGGTGATAAGGTCTCCCCTCAGCCTCCTCTTCTCCAGGCTAAACATCCCCAACTCCCTCAGCCACTCCTCATGTGATTTGCCTTCGAGAACTTTGTGCCTCTTATTTTACAGCTGTGTAGGGTTTGGCAAAGGGTGTAGAGAAAAGATGTTTACAGTGGGGTGTGATGAGGAATTAAAGGGGAGAAATAACAGGCGTCCCCTGTGACGGCCTGTGAAGCACAGCCCACAGGGAAGGGGTGGCTCGGGGAGCCCCCGAGCTGGGGTGCGTTTCCATGGCAGCAAGCTCCGCAGGGGCACAGGCCTTCTGCCTCCCAGAGGGCGGATCTGAATACACCACGGTCTAAGCCTGCCCGGTTCTGGAAGCGCAGAAACACGGGAGCGCGACGACAGACCTAGCTCGCAACGATCACCCGCCCTCGGGCGCTGCTTCCCCGGCTGGGGCTGGGGGCGGGCAGCAGGCAGCTTCCTGCCCACCGGGCTCCGGATCGGCCCCTGCCGTAGCTCCAGGACCCCTGGCGCACTGAGGCTGCGTGGGACTGGGGGGCATGCCTGCCTTTCCTGCCAGCGACCGGTAGGGATCTGCGGGCAGGTTGGCCGCCTGTGGGGCTACGGGGTCAAAGGCGATAGGTAAACCCGGACGATTTGGAGTCCTCAAAAGGCCACTAAGTCGGAAAATACCGCAGTTGGTGGGTTAGAACCCCCACAAGGGCAGCGGGAGGGGTAAGAGCTAGCGGGAGGTGCCTCTCGCTACTGCGGGATGATGTTTTTTTACCAGACGAAGCTCTGGCAAAAATAGGGCCCTTGGGCACCGACACCTCCTTCCCGACAGGAAAAAAGGGGACTTGTGCGACCTCTTCTGCTGCTAGGTGCGTTCCAGGCCACGCACAAAGGGGTGCGGGTGTACCTGGGTGATGGGGCACAAAGCGCTTCCAAGGGGGCTGCTGCCTAGTTGTCGGCAGGGTTCGTGGCGTGGAGAAGAGCTGCACCTTTGGACGGAGGTGGGTGCAGTTCCCAGGGACTTATTACGAGGGCTTTGTTATTGAGCTTCAAATGAAGGCCTGGGCATTCAGTATTCAGCACTGAGAGAGTAAAATACTGTTTTGTGATTAGTATTTATACAAGGAGGTACTCTCTCACTGTGAGGGTCATAGAGCACTGGAACAGACAGTCCAGGGAGGCTGTGGAGTCTCCTTCTCTGGAAACATTCAAACCTAGGTGGTCACCTAGTCTAGGTGATCCTGCTCTGGCAGGAGGGTCAGACTAGATGATCTTTTGAGGTCCCTTCCATCTCCTAACATTCTGTGATCTTTGCTACATTACAGGATTTCCACTGAACGGACTTGGGACATCCCTAAAGCATTCAAAGTTCTTGGGAGCGGTGTTTTTGTTACTTGGAGGCTGTTTGGAAAAGGGGTGATGGTGGGAGGCTGTTTGGAAAAGGGTGATGGTGGGGGAAGTTTCTCATCTTTTCAAACTGCAGTGAGAAGCAAATCCCACCTAGTAAGAAGTAGGGAGTGCATTTCTGTAGTATCCATTTTGGGTCCCTAAATAGTGTTGTAAAAAGCGTCCTTTTGGTAATCATTATACATATAAATTTCATTAAATATAAACAAATGACACTCTGAAAGGATTCTGATTCAGTTTACACATAATAAATAATTTATCATTTATTAGCTGAAAGAGAAATTAGGGTTGTTCTTTTCATTTAAATTTGCCTGAAATACGTGATTAAAGAGTGATTGAGCAGACTTAAATTTGAAGCTTTTTAGTGATACAGTTCTTGGAAGACGGTAGGAAAATCAAGTCTTAGGGTGTTTTTGAAGTTTCACCACAGGTAAGTATTTCAAGTTGTTCGTAAATTTCTCCCCATTAAAACTGACTAGAGTTATAACTCTTTTACAGGAGACTACTTTTGTTAGGAGTAGTGCATATGGCCTTGGAATGTGAAATAACTGGACTATGGCAGATTAAGGAGCTGATTGCTGTTGCTCTCTATTGTTTATTGAGCTTTGATGTGCTGAAATATGACAGGCACCACAATTTTACAGCTGGAAAACTTCTGCTGTGAGAAAATTAGTAATATTTTTGCTTTTGATATAATTCAGTAATATTCTCCAATGTTGAGCATATGTGCTCAAACATTCATTTTTATTAAGTGCTTACTTAACATAGGCTAATTAAGTAGCTTTTCCTGGGATGTGTAAGAACCAGCTGTAGTCTTACTATGCTCTTGATAAATCTGAGTCATGCCTGGATCAGAGGAAAAAAGTATAAAGATGAAGAATGGTTACACCTAGATGTATGCATTCATTGTAGTCACCTAAGAAAAGTGATGTGACACTCCATCCTGACACCCTCAGAGTTTTGGTTTTCTTTGATTTCGGTCTCTTAGTGGTCAAAGGCTGTTTAAGTCTCTGATTTGGAATCAGTAGGATTGAACACATGGAGTGCTGCTACGCTTCTCGTTCAGATGGATCAGTTTCCTCTGTACAGTCTGAATGTGGGACTCCTGAAGGTTGAATTTACAGGTGTAGTCTATGCTTAAGTTACTTCTAAAATCCACATGCAGGGCTGGGGTGCTGTTGCTATAGAAATTACAATGTTGTAGATGGAAATAGCTGGTGTGGCATAGATAGTGAGGGTTCATACTTGACCTAGTTAATGTTGGAGTGTTTGCAATGGTTTGGGTAAATCTGACTGTTAGGTGTTGTGAAAGTTGTCACAAGGACTGAGGGAGAGATGGTTGGGCAGTACTCCAGCATTGGTTCATGTAGCTTGGTTAGTGGTTTAATTTTTGTATTTAAAAATAAATGATTTTATTTTGAGAGAAGTCTTAAGGAAAAGCGTTCTCCTCCCCATTCCAGTTAGCAGTCAGTTGTCTCTGACTGTACGACCTGTTGATCTGCTGTCTTGCATAGTGCAGGTGACACATTACCTGAACTAGCCGTGCTGTGGAACTGATCAGCTTCATCATATCTCTTTCCTTAGGCTTGAATTCGAGCGTGTCTAACTAATGTGTCACTATCACTCCCTTGATTTATTTTGATTTGCACTTGATAGATTTTGGAATATATAAAAGGAGAAGGAGCTCCTTCATTGTGTCGTGGTAGTTGAATGCTCTTGTTCAATCCCCTATCTAATTAAAGTGACCCTTTAATTGGATTTTAACTAATGCCTCTGTAACAAACGAGTTAGGAAATGTATTTTGTTTTCCATTCATCCTTTGTCAGCAAAGCTGTGAGTTTCTAATTCAAATTAAAACTAAAATCTAACTAAAATAGTGTTTTTAACTAAAATTAAGCAGATTGTGTGTAAACCTGTATGTAGTGAATACTTTTAAATTATCCCTTTTCCAAGTAGAATGCTGAAAAGCGTAGAATAGCTTTGGGAGCAAAAAAGTGAAATGCAAAAGGAAGGGCAACAGCCCTAATAGCCTTTCAAAGTCTTAAGTCAAAATAAGCAAAAGATTATAAGCTATAAATATTGACATTTAAATTTTGTAATAGACTGTTGTGTTAACTTTCCAGGTAGAGTTGAAGCTAATGGCTTGAGATGAGGAGTTTCCCACTGGGTGGTTGTTTTCATGTGGGACTCTTGTTTTTTGTAGTCAGCATCAACACACTGCTTGATGAGTTTGCTGAGTTAGAAGATGCTAGTGTGAAGTTACCTATATCAACCTTTATAAACGTGCTGAAGGGGCTGGAAAAGCTCATCTTAGTAGACTACTACTTATTGGAATTGGCTGCTTACCTGGAATTCAGCTAAGGTATATGGAAGACACATGCTAAGGAATGAGTCCATTGCAGGTTTAAAGTTTCTGAATTGAGGAGCTCAGAGAGATTTATGTAGGCACAACCACTTTTTAGTGCAATATGAATGGGACCTAGAATGTTAATCTTTATCCCTTTTTCCCTTTCTATTTCCGAACAGTGCCAGCAAATGAAACTAAATAGTCAGTGAGGAATAAAACAATGGGGAAGGGACTTACAGGCTATATGAAGGGGTCTGTACTCATGCACGGGAACTGAGAGATGCTTTAGCCCAAAAAGGATATGGAGGAAGATCAGGAAAGTGACAAAACAAAATGATGGCAGGTCTAACTTGACTAATTTGATTTAAAATAAAATAGTTTTTTTTTAATGTTCCGTTGCTGCTTATTTCATCTCTTTCTTACCAAGGTGTGTATCTTTTTAGGCCAAGTGTCAGTAGAATTTCTTTTGTAATAGTTTCTTTTGGGCATTGAATAATAGCTTAATTACCATAGTAAATCTTCATCCTAACTGCTCTGTAAACAAATTAGACCTCTCCTTAGGCAGTTTTTTCTCTTCTAGTTTCATCCCTTTTGTCCAGATTCCTTAATTTTTGAATAATATAATTTTGTGCTATGAACAGGTCAGTCCCTTTTTAATTTGACATTACCCCTTTGTGTTCTGCCTCATTTCTTGTGTGCATAATAGAGTGTTTGTCACTTCTGCACAGGGGAGAGGGCTTTAATGAATTGCACAGGGTGTTTTCTAATTGACAGTAATGCATTCTGTACATTTTTTAATTAAGTCTGTAGAACTCCCTCATCTAAGGTGGATAATTGTTTCCTGAATTATGCCCTTCTATATTTATCAGTTGCCTAATCTTAAGATTTAAAGTCATTGTCACTTTCATGACAATGAATGTGTATTTTTTAATCTGCTTATG